>OY293828.1:19242437-21886848 GCA_958507055.1 Crioceris asparagi
TGTGAGTAGTTTTCTCAAAACGTCTAAAAGGACACTGAACTTGAAGCACCTTCTATGCCATGCACTTGAACTCTAGATAATTGGCAGTGGCTTTTCGCAACTATAGGTATACTAAATATCATTCTATATAAATATATTGTGTTCTAGAATAAGCTAAAATAGTTTTTAAAGAAGGATCCAGAGAAGAAAATGAGTATAGAGAATAAGAACATCGAATATTCAACTTTCGTCTAGATTCTATGAGATAGAAAATATCTTCCGCTGCGGTTCACTGACAGACCACATCTAATATGTGTGGTTTCATGTCTATATTGTTATTGGGAAGGCCTATTTTTCGACAATCCAATGGGGTAACTCCATTTTCTGGCTTAGTTACATATAAATTTTATTTATTATAATATATTTATAATATTTCAATTAAAAAATGAAACTGTACTGAGGTATTTCTAGAAATGAAATCCTTTTACTGATCCTAAAATAAAAATAAGTAACGCTCCTATGAGCATTCTGATAAAAAGAATTGTCAACAGACGTTAGTCAACTGCAACCTGAAAATTGTGGCGAAGATTCATTTAATGGGATAGAATATTTAACGAAAAAACCAAACACACAAATTGGAGAAGATTACACAATATATAGAATGAAAGAGAAGTTATGATTCAAAATCAAGGGATAATCTAAAGCAAATATACAAATGTGCATTTTTGTACAATATTAACAATTTTCCATATAGTATACTTGATACTCAATAAATATTTCCATAAATTATTATTTTACATATTTATACTAGTTACTAGAGTAACATCAAAAACTGTATATTTACATAAACCCCTTCTAATGATACAATAAAGGTTAAGTACACATTGTTAATTAAACAAAAGACATTTACCATGAATATTTTGCATGATAGGTTATTTCAAAACAAAAACAACAAAAAAACAAATGTTACTTATTAAATTTGTACTTCAACTTCAAAGCAACAATGACATTAAACAAAAAATCCCCAGAAAAAAATCAAAACATACAGATACAAAAGTAAAAATATACTGACCTCCTTCGTCTTCAGAGTCCGACATAAAGGTTTCCTGCATTGCCTCAGGAGCTACCACTTTGTACTTCTCTTCAATATTCACAGTAGTTGTTGTAGTAATGTTAGTTTCGGTCACAACCTTCAACTCTTCAACAACACTAATATATCCGAGTTTATTTGCTATTCCCAGTGCTGTTTGGCCATTCTAGACAAAAAAAAAAATATATGAAATAAATACTTCACAACGCTGTTTTATGCTCATTATTTCTGTGACCCAAAAATCTGTATATTGGGAGGGTATTTTGGAGGGGGGAATGTGGAAAATCAAAAAAATTGCATTATGTGACGTATCAGTTGGAAGGTCTTGCTGTGAAGATCTTATATGTATTTTTTGTAATTTTAAAATAGTTTCCAAGTTATTCCGAAACTACTGAACCTAAAATGTTGAAAAATACAGAAATTATTTTTCTACTTATAGATTATAGTAAAACCTATGAGAAGTACGTAATATTAAAATAACATGGTATATCACTCAATATTGATAAATTTGAGTCAGATTTAAAAAAAAACATGAACGTAAGGAACCCTCTGCACGCGAGTTCAACTCGCACTTGTCCAGGTTTTTTTATAAATAACTAGCTGTTCACCGATGGATCCCCCATAACCATATTATAAACGTAAAAATAACACATGTTTTTTGATGATATTTGGCATGAGGATAGCCTGGACCTTATGGCCTTATTATATGCTCTTCTTTTTTTAAATTTGAGACACTGAACCCATTATACTGATATGTCATATTATATTTATAATACCAAATAAAATACATATTATTAAAACCTAATAATCCTCTTTCAGTAACACTGTATAACAACTTCCAGTTTTTTTAATGCCGGTAGTCCAAATGGTCACAAAAGATGCATGTTTAATATTGTTATGAAATGTATCCAGATAGTGTTGGATGCTTTCATATACCATTCTTAAATAGATTTCTCCCTAAACTCAATTCTATCCCCTAGTTTTTTCCCATTATTTTATTTATGTATTGAACATTACAGACATTTTATTTTAAATCTCAACTAAACCGTATTTTTTTCTCAACTAATTTTAAATTCACATCCATTTTGCAAACACGTATTATTATTTAAAAAAACACTCACATTTGTCACTGCATTAGGGTTTGCTTTATTTTTCAGTAGTAAACTGATAACAAGTACGTGACCTTGCTGCGCTGCCTGATGAAGCGGCGTATATCCTGCTACGGTAGTGGGATTCACTTCAGCTCCCTGCTCAATGAGTAGGCGAACAATGTTGACGTGTCCATGATGACAGGCGACATGCAATGGTGTATATCCTTGTTTGGTCTGTGCATCTTTCTGAGCACCTGCACGTAGAAGTAGCTGAGCAACAGGCACACGGTCTTCTTGAGCGCACAAATGAAGAGGCGTGAGACCATTCTGAAAATTATCGTATACGTATCATATGCTTGATTTAATTTCACTGACCACGGGCCAACGGTTGTTTTTACATCTTCGAGGAAGTCGATTCTTTTATGCACTTACTTTGGCAGTATGGTTGGGATTGGCCTTGTGTTCCAATAGCAAGGAAGACATGTCAGAGTGTCCTTCTTGAGAACTCAAATGTAAAGGTGTGAAACCAGCTTTAGAATCAGCATCTGCTTGAGCTCCATACTCTAAGAGCGTTGTAGCAATGTCCATCTTGAATTTAATCATAATACTATCAATATGAGAGGAATAAATCGATCAAGAAATTTACAAAATAGTTTTCAATTCAAAAAATGTTTTGTTTCCAACTTTTTTTAACCTTTCAGAAAATTATTTTTTGTTCACGCCTCGTATAATACAAAGGGAATTTAAACAATTCACAATAATCTCCAATATTATGTGTCGTTCTGATGAAAATTTCATTCTCTGCTCTTCTTCATGTTCTGAGATAATAATTTTTTATTGTTCTGTCAAGTTTTTTAGAAAAACATTTATATCTCAAAATCTATTAATGATAGTTATAAAGTTGCGTTATACAACTGGCATTAAAATTTTAGGGAGAATATAATTACTTAAATAAAAATATACATGTTCCATAAGAAAAAAAAGTTATGTGCAATTTCGAATATTTTTTCGAACCTGGTACAATTGAAAATATTTTTGGATTATAGAACATAAGAAATCAGATATAGTTAGTGAAAACATATTTTTGATATCATTATAAAGCTGTAATCTACCGATTACAGAACAAAAGCATACCTTGTATAAACTAAATTTAATATATGTTAATTTTTATACTAGATCCTCTATAAACGTCAATTTAGAGGGTTGAAATTATTGAATTTGAAACCTATATCAACAGTATTAACACGAAAAATACGAATAGTTTTAACATTTTCTGCAATCATTTTGTATCTTCCCTTGTCACACACACAACATATCACTGCTTACTTGGTTTTTACGAGCAGCAATGTGTAACGGAGTATGTCCGTTCTTGGCAGTGGCATGTGGCGAAGCACCTGCAATAAAAAAACTTCATTATCATGCCTATGGAACATTTAAATGCAAATAATAATGTACACCTTTGTCGAGTAAAAGAAGTGCAACAGGTTGATGGTCATAATGAGCAGCCACATGAAGTGGCGTAACACCGTTTTTGCCTTGAGCGTCTGCTGGAGCATCTCTTTGAAGTAGAAGCCTGGCCACATTAAGATGTCCATACTTTGCGGCTAGATGAAGAGGCGTGAAACCTTTTTTAGTTGTGGCAGTTAAATCAGCACCGTTATCCAGGAGGACAGAAGCTACCTACAAAAGCAAAAAAAAATTATAGTATATTGATATTATAAATTGAAATAAATTCTTACCTCCTCTTGACCCTCCTTAGCAGCTATGTGAAGTGGGGTGTATAGATCCTTAGTTGTGGCATGAGGTTGGGCACCATGTTGCAATAGCAACATAACAATATCAACATTTCCTAGTCTCGAGGCAACATGCAGAGGTGTTTGCTCTTCTCTAGCTTTTGCATCCACAGCTGCACCATTGCGAAGTAGTATTCTTATAATATCTGTCTATATGGAAAATAGATGGTCAATGCAAAGAAGTGAAGATTTTTCTACATTGAAAGGTGAATCCAAATAATATAAAACTGCTTTAATTGACACTTTGAGGATTCATATAAATCGAAGGAAATTAAGGAAATTATTGCAGTACATGAATAAAACTTCCAAAATATTTGGATGGACACAGACATTTTCAATATTTGTTATGATATTACATCAGGTTTATGTATTTATTTAATATTGCATTATTATTTAGCTTGTTTACCTGATTAGCTCTAGCTGCTAGATGAAGCGGTGTTTCACCTCTCACTGTTGGAATGTCCGGACTAGCATCGTGTTGAAGTAGATAAATCACAATGTTCATGCAACCCATAAAACTTGCAACATGTAAAGGTGTTAAACCACTTTCAGTTGTTGCACTAATACCTTAGAGGAAAAAAGAAAAACAATCAATAACAAACAAATAAAATCAAATTAAAGAACACAAAAAAACATACTTGCACCATGTTTCAGTAGTAATTCAACCATTTTTAAACGATTCTTCTTGCAGGCAATGTGTAGAGGTGTGAAACCGTTCAAAGCTCGAGCATTGGGATCTGCACCACGATCTAATAATAATTTGGCAACTCTAACGTGACCACAGTGAGCCGCCACATGAAGAGCAGTCAAATAGTCTACAGTTACCTCATCAACAGGAGCACCATGGTAGAGAAGAATTCTGGCGGCGTCGACGTGCTCACCTTGGGCCGCCATATGTAAGGGTGCCAATCCATTCTGTGAAAGAATATTTGATAAGATTTGATGAAGATAATTTTAATGTATAATAAGTCATCATAATTAAAGCGTAAATGTTTTTATCGTTCTTTTTTATTACTTCTACCCAAATTCCCAAAGAGGACTGTAACAGGTTTCAGGAGAATACTTTGGACAAGTTTGATCAAAATTAGAGTTGTTCCCGCGCCACAGTATTGAGCAAAATACCACTTCCGGCTAATGAGTAACAGCTATTGACGACTATCTTAAGTCATATGTGAGCGGGAGCAATGACTGAAAATACATTACGTATTTGTATTCGGGGGGGCTAACCAGATATAGGAAATATGTCCATTTTACAATATTTTCCTTAAATAGCTATTTAGGGTATCAGTAGAAAAGTAAAAATCAAAGAAAATAAATTCTTTCCAAAATCCTCGCTCCCTCTAGATTCTATATTTCTATAAAGGAGACGAATAGAAAGATTGCAAGTCGAATTCGAAACTAAATGAGCCTAGCTTAAATTATAAGCAGCAGTTCGTAAGTAACAATTTTGCGGTTGGTATTCGAGGTTCGACGGCAATAAGCTGACTGTGTTGGGTTACTTTTCTTGACTTTCAACTATATCTTGTATTATTAGGTAAATTTTGAATTTCGAAAAAAATCAGCGGCATGTTGTTATATGTCTATAAATAAATCCAAAAAACCTTTTGGTTCAAAAGTATACATATATGTATATATTTACACAACATATATATAGGAAATTTGTTAATACGATAGAAGTCGCAGGTCGCAGTTTTGGAGGTATCAACTTCAAATTTGCTACAAAAATCAATCTATTAAATAAATAGCGACCGCTCAAACATTTAAAAAAAATATCAAAAGAGCGCCGTAGTGTATATCATCAAAAAAATTTTGATTTATAGAAATAATTAGTACCTACAACCTTTGTTCAAAGCAATTTTTCATAAAATGCACAGAAAAAAATAAAAATTAATAAAGAAAAAAGAAAGAAATATTGGTAAAACATGAACACTCAATATAAATTTGATGTAACTGTACATTTTCTGGAAATCTTAATATAGACCCTGATTAAAAAATATATATATATAGTATAATTATTGATAAGAAATAGGCGGAAAAAAAAAATTCAGCCCTGAAGAGGAACGCGAATCCTATCTGCTTTATACTCAGCAGCCAAAACAACAACCTCTGACACACTAACCGCAAGGCTATGAAACATGTAGTTAAAAATGGGCAATTGGCATGTAATGACATGTAAGTATACCAATGAAAAGGATGTTCAAATCTCAATTCAATGAATTTTGAGAATATATCTTTCCGTTAGCTATAGGCCGTTGGGATACTGTAATGAACAACACGTGATCAAAATATTTCCAATAATACAAAAAGCTTTTCAAGCTTTTAAAAAATGTTTTTTGTCATTAAAAACATAAAGTTTTATTCAAATACCTTAGTCTTTGCATGCATAGGCGCACCATTCTCCAGTAACATATCAACAACTTGGTCATGACCACTTCTAGCTGCACAATGTAAAGGCGTAAGTCCGTCTCTTGTCTTTGCTTGAATGTCTGCTCCCTTGGCTACAAGAAGCGTCACCATATTTATTTTACCCCATTTACTGGCCACATGAAGCGGAGTAATGTTATGCTTTGCTGTATAATTCACATCAGCACCTGAGAAAAAAGTAATATATAAATAGTTTATTAAATGTATCATAAATTCGGTTGTTACCTTTTTCGTACAACAGCGATGCAACTTTATCATTGCCATAATGGGCAGCAATGTGTAGTGGAGTAAAGCCGCTCTTCGATGTCACGTCTGGATTGTGTTCGTTTTGAAGAAGAAGGGCTGCTGCTTTCACGTCATCCTTCTTGGCAGCTATGTGTAAGGCGGGAAGTCGAACTTTGCCTCTTGTATCATTTTCCAGAAGAACAGCAACCACTTTGTCGTGTCCTTGTTGCATTGCAACTGCCAATGGTGTGAAACCATCCTAAGTGTAAATTATATGATTTATCAGAACTGTAATTTCATTCCATTAGGCATTTGAATATTCAACGGATGTTTATTAATTAGAGACAGCTTGCTAAATAAGATATTTTAAATTTATTTTTACATATAGAATCAATTATTCTGAGATCAGAAGTGGGCTAATACTAAATGAACTTACTAATTTGGTTAGGGATAAGGATAAAAATATTATTATAGCAGTATTAGTGGTGTAGATATAATATATTAAATCCATTGCTGCAGCACAGTTTTAATCAGTATAATGTAAAGGGTTGTCAAAATAATAACAAAGTTAACGAATGCACCTACGCTGAATTTTCTCAAGAAAAGTATTCAGATTCGTTGTAAACTGTACCAGATAACACAACCATAGTTTAAGATTGGTAATACTAAAGACTCATGCAGATATTTTAATTATTGTTAAGTTAAGAGTCAATGAAAATTCTGTACAAAAAATCAAGTCGTGTGACTAGAAATATAAATGCTACGGAGATTTTGTCAACTCTTTGAAATTGGTTATTATTTGAAGGTCATTAATAAATAGTATGAAGAAAAAATGAAAGAAAGAAGATTTAAGTAAATTAAAATATCAACAAATAGAGTTCAAAACACTCTTCTCGACACCAAGGTGAAGCAATTTATTTTGTAGGACGGATCAATCGATCATCGATCGTATCGAACGCCTATTCAATTTACATGGTGGCGGTGTCAACTTGGGCCTATTTAAGAAGTGCATTAGAAATAGATTCACTGGACATAAATAACTTAGTGATAGTGGAGCGATCCTTCACGAAACAGTGCTCTTGTACTTCTATAATATTATGACATGAAGTAGTAAGTTTGTTTCACGAATATTGGCGTCTGCCTTGAAAACACGAAAAATGGATCAATTCAACTGACGAAAGTAAACCAGTGGCGAAACGATTTCGAGATAGGATATGGTATTTCAATTTTTTTTAAAGCTTTAAGTAGGTTCATATAATTAGGGAGAAAAAATTATTGATTGATTAATTAAGCAAATAATATGATTTATTATCAACAATAATGTAGAAACACAAAATACAAATTTATTGCTTGAGTTATAAAATAAAAATGTATGCATCTGAATTAACTGAAATGTCAAATTGACCTTGTGACGCCTATGAAATAAAGATGGCGTTGCCTTCGGACATACGTGCAGTGCTCTATCATTGTATTGAAGGAGATAAGCTTGAAATAATGATGTCTTAGCTTAGATCGACAAACGTAGTAGATAATTTCATGATAATGAGATGCAATGAGACGTATAGCGTGATGTATGTACTCGTGAATGATTAGAGCAATAGCCATCATTGGTGACACAAACTATAGTTTTTGCGTCCTGGTCATCTACCTTTTTAAATATAGATGAGAACATAAGAATTGAGTTGCTAGCAAAATTGTCAAAATACAATTCTCCAAAGTAGACTTTATCTCATATTTTAGCATATAACAATAAAAACATTTTCACATTACTGTCCTGATTCAATGGCCTAGTAGTAGTGTCTTCTGTCTCCAAATGGTGTCAAGTTACGAGTATAATGTAATGTGTGGTGTTTGTGGTATGCTGTCTGTTAAATGGAAATACCATTGAATAAACACTATAAAGAGATGAAAGATAACAACATTCAATTCTACATGAATAATATTCTGGAAACGTTTTGTTACTTAGGACAATGACTGACACATATTGCAGAGCACTGTAGTATAACCAGTTATTCATTATCATTGATGACATTTAAATGATTCATTGATCATTGAAAATAGAAAAAAATATGTGGCATAATATGTCTTCCATAATAATTGTTTGGTCAAAAATAATGGGGTAATAGTCTAGTTTAGGGGCTTTTGCTATAAAAGTCCTAAAAAATCAAATGTTAGTAAAAATACATATATGGTAACATAACTTTTAATAAAATTGAGGCGGAAGACGCTATTTTTAATGATTTATTACAAAAAATAGCAAAATATGGTGGTTTTGGTACTTACGACTTTTAGCAGAAATTTTCGATTTGGAATTTTCTTTTCAATCCCAAATAGTATATAACCATCCTTGTATTCTATTTATTACTAAAATTGTTTAAAATAAGCAAAAATATGCGTGAAAATAGTAAATATAAGTTCACATAAAAAGGATTGACGGTTGATTTATGTAGTATGTTTGACGACACGACTTGACGTTAACAGCATTGATATACGACTATTCCAACGTTGCCAAAACTAATGTTTATGATATTGAACTATTGAACATCTTTAAAAATATTCGATAACGAAAGCATAAACTAAGTAGTAAGATTTTAAATGTCTGAAGGTTTAGTTCTATGTTTAAAATTTACTAAAAATGAATTTTTCATAAATACTTGCTTTAGAGCAAAAATACGATACATATCATGGCAACTTTTGATGCTAAAGGTGACGAGTTTTGTCTTCAGGCTTTTGAAAATATGAATTCATTGATTGCTTTACGACAAGATATTGAGAAAGAAAGAAGAGCTCAGTACTTGTCATTTTAGAAAACGTTAAACTATACAAGACAAATTCGTATAATATACTAATTTCTGTTGTTATTGTTGTTAACTTTTCTAAAGCAAGTATTATTGGAAATGAAATTCAAATCATAGAATACATATTTATAAAATAATTTCATAGTACAAAAGTTATACTGACAGAGTATTTCATAGTACAAAAGTTATACTGACAGAGTTGGCAACATTGATATTAATAGAACTTGGTAGTTCAGGATGTACTACATAAGACAACCGTCAATTCGTTTTACTTCACTTTTTTGTGAACTTATATTTTATATTTTCACGCATATTCCTGCTTATTTTGAACTATTTTAGTATTAAATAGAATACAAGGATGATTATATACTATTTGGGATTGAAAAGAAAATTCCAAATCGAAAATTTCTGCTAAAAGTCGTAAGTACCAAAACCACCATATTTTGCTATTTTTTGTAATAAATCATTAAAAATAGCGTCTTCCGCCTCAATTTTATTAAAAGTTATGTTACCATATATGTATTTTTACTAACATTTGATTTTTTAGGGCTTTTATAGCAAAAGCCCCTAAACTAGACTATTACCAATAATGGTTTAATTTATTCCTGTGTACATAAGCACCAGTATGATGAATTGTGCCTCTCACCTCGGTGGCTAGGGTCTGGTTGGCTCCCTTCGAAAGTAAATATCGTACACAACCGTCATGGTTCTCTTGGGCGGCCATATAAAGTGGAGTGAAGCCATTCTGCGATTGGACATTCAATGAGGCGCCATGCTGTACTAGAAGCCGCAAAACTTCTTCTTGGCCAGCTGTAATAACAATTATGTGTTTTATTTACCACATTCGTCAAGTTAACTTGTAATATGTAACTCAATGGAGGAATTTAAAGTCAACACAAATATTGATTGATTTGTCTTTTTGAAATGATTTAATTTTCCATATATTATGTTACTATAACAATAATACAAATCGAGTTAGCTTATATTAAAAACGAGAATAATTTATTATAATTTAAAATTGAACAAACATATTGAATACTTAATAAATAAGAGTAAGGGCCTATTTCATAATTAAATTTAATCTTCTATTAATTTTAAACATACATTAAACATTTCATACATTTTTTGATTGAACATAATTCAAAATTACTTTAAAACTTTAAAATAACGAGAGATAAGGTGACTGACATTATAAAAGTGGTAAAAAAATGCACTATTTTTAATCCGTCATCAAGATATGAGTTACATTGAAGAATTAACTAATCTCCCATTAGAGATTCATTATGAAATCTATAAATTAGCCAAATTCATGGATAATCAAAAACATATTTGGTAATATACCATGCGTTTTTCCCGAGCATAACAAGATATGGAATAATTGCTTGGGGTGGAGCATATTCAATAATCTTAGTTTATTACAAAGATTGCAAAATATAATATTGAAGATAGGATAGGAATATAAGAATACTTTTGCTATCAATTCTCCTTGAACAATTGCACAATCTTTTTTAATGGATTCAATTATTTGGGTACCATTATACTTAACTTAATCCAATAATCCAAAAATCCACTAGTAAAACTAGACATAGTCATTGCAATGCCAAAATGCTTTAAAGCTGTTAGTAACAAAAAGCTATATTGCTGCAATTAAATTGTTTAATCATTTGCCTAATGTCTAAAATGTAAAATTCAATATTTAATCGAATCTTACAAAATTAATTTCTTTTTCACTATTTAAATATTTCAAGCCATAGAAAAATATAAAAAGAAAATATATTGAGAATTTATTTATTAATTTTATTGTTTATTATATTGTTAAGAATATATTATTTATTATATTGAGAATTATTCTTTACTATGATGGTTTCTTTGTTTATTTTATATTTAGAAATCTTATAGGTTAGTTGTTAAGTTAATTTTATAATTTCAAGTTTTTAGTGATGTAAGATATACCAGTTCCTGCGCACAGATATTAATTTATCTCTGCAGGAATTAGTGATGTATTGCAATTTCGTAATGCAAATGTAATATTTGTACTAGCTTGAATAAATAAATAGTTAAGGCGACAGACACAGTACACCAGGAGTTCTCAACAGTCGATCACAAGATCTCCCGAAAATTATTAGGTCAGCAAGTAATCACCTACTTTGAAATATTCTGGGTGAGTTTGAAATACGTCTCTGATTTCGACAAAATCAGAAATATTTTCAATTTTATGAGTTATCCTTTCTTCATTCCATTCTTGTGAAGACGTTGAACAATAAAAAAACAAATATCCGCGATTGTTTACAAAAAAAATAAAATCTGAATATTAGAATCGACTACCTGACCATCACCTACAGGACAGGGTGTACAGAAAATAGTGGATAACTCCTGGACAAGTTTTTTTGTTCTAAAATGGTAGCAATACAATGAACGTGATGATCATACATTAAAAAAACATTTTTGTCAATCTCCTAAGTCCTCTCACGATTAAACAAAGCACTTATACAAGTAAGTTAGGCTCAACCGATCTATTTTTCATCTATTAGTCTTGTAGTGATTTGTATGTTGTGACAATCGTTCACTTGCTGCCTAAATTACCTAAATATTTTGTGGTAGATCGCCAACAATGTAACTCTGATTATCCCAGTACTACATCATCGTAATTAAAGATTGCAGTTGCAACATTTTCAACGCCAAACTGCAGAGGATAATTAAAAAAGTGTGTAACACAATATCTTTTAGCGTACTAACCCTAGATACTTTCTCATACCATAATTAGTTGTACTCGAATAAATAAGAATAAGAAAGGCTATTGAAATCTTTCATGGAGATTAAGAAAAGCTTTGAGTTGAAAATATATTGGGAAAATAATTTTATTTGATTATGCTAGAAGATAAATTCAATGGCGAGATTGGCGAGACAAAAAGTTGGAATTCCCTTTTCAATGAAAAAACCCGTAGCTAGCTGAAGTTATATGAATTAATCAACATTTTGATGACACATTGTGGGAACTTTTTGACATTTAATTTAATTCAAAGTTTTGATGACTGCCATTTTGAAACTACTTGGTCGATCACGCCAATTAGCAAACTAGACTAAACTCTAATTTTACATAATTGATTTTTTGCCGATTTTGGCCACGATATCACACATTATTAATTTTAAAGTATACCTCAAATTTTCGATAAACAAAAACTGCTTCACAGACTTTGAGTTTAATTTGGATTTTTGCCATAAACTATCAGAATTCGTTTATTTACGCGATAAGATCGTAATTGGACCGCCTATAAGTATAAAATTTCAACTTTTATTTTTCCAGATAACTCGAAGAAAATAGGTTGTGAAAGTGATCTTATCTCCTTGCATCGGAAGTAAGATACAAACCCTAAAAAATATTCGGAGATAGGTATGTACTTCTTTCAGCGTTTCCATGTTTCGACCAGCTATCTCCATCATGCGCCTTGAGTAGCTTATATGTTAATGCCTAATTAAATCATCATCTTAAATCTAGATCGGACGAATAGAAAATAAATATCCATTTTATGGCTGACGAAATTTACGAGTTTCAGTGTTACAAACTATTCCAATTAAACTAGTTAAGATGTATAAGCGCATGGAATGAGGTTTGAGTTCAGTAGTTCAGTGATGCCGCAAACAGACATGGCTGTCAAACACCTATTTTTTTGCGGCAGAGTTGTCAGAGAATCAAAATTAGTTCTATTACAAACCATATATTGCTAAAAAATAAAACATTTTTTTATCGATTGCCAAACAAAAAAGGTTAGTAATCCTTTTGGAAAAATATTAAGTGTAATTTTTAATTGGTAATATATAAACAAACTTTAATTCTCCATTTCCAACCATTCAATAACGGTTGTTTGTATCAGTTTTCTAAAACAATATCATTAATCATTGATAGTGAAGTTATCAATCGAAAATTTCAGTATATCATATTGAAGTGTTGTAGTTTTACTTCTTGGGTCATATAATATGTCTTCTACCAAACCATTAATATTGTGGTTCACATATTTTACTGGCATGTAATACGAAACGCACTGACTCGCATAACCCTTGTAGACCTATATAAAAAGCGGAAGTTATGTTCCGCTTCAATCAGATCGGAACAGGTTGCATACCACAAAAGTTTAAATTTGTTGGAACAAGACACATACACGTATATGTAGGTTTGTATCTAGAATTTAATTTATGGAATATTAATTTGTTTGTATAAGCAAACATCCAAAGCTCGCATAAAAAGACTTAAGATCAGATCAGACTAGTTTCCCATCATTGCAAAGACTATCATACAATCCACAATTAACGAATGAGAATTTAATAAATTTAAAAAATATTTCCAACAATTTTCCTCGGTCGATTTCATCTGAAAGATTTTTTTCCCAAACTTCTACGACTATTAGTTCCTCAGATCCAGTACCTCGTCACCCTTATTGAATTACCCGTTGCAATTAGCCTGTCTGCTTTTTTACGTTAGTTCTCGCCTTTTGCTTAGTAATCTTGTTTCGATTTTGATGCATATTTAAAAAAAAAACTAACATAACATAATTAACAATATCTGAGTTACAACAATAGTAATGTCTGAAATATACGTGTTTACCTTACGTTTTCTAAATCTCTGAATATAAGTGAACTTTCAACGACTTTGGAGTAATGATACATTCAAACATATGAAATAATTTTAATGCCATCTACTGAAACACTTGAAAATTACAATCATCAGTACAATTAATATTATTTTGTATTTTTCAGTGCACGAACTAATAAAGTCGGTCACAATTTCGTATGTTGCAGGAACTGTGAGAATAGAAACGAACTCAGTCACTATATATTATGGTTGGGTGATGGATATTAAGCTAGACAGTATGTTGGGGTAATTAATTATCTGAATGGGTAATTTGCGAGAACAAAGGCGCATTTTATTTATCCATAAACCGCTCGGGTGTATAGAGTAGGTACTCGACTTGAAAGCCACTTTACTAATCGCAGGGGATTGAAACTAAAAATCCTTCAACACATAATCGCAAGGATGAAATTTAACTGAAGATGTTAAATTGAATAATATGATGCACATAGCTCAAAAACTTAATTTTGAGGTATGATGATTTTCAACATTTAGATTGAATGAAAGACGTTTTTTCGATTCAGATTTTGCTATTTTCATGATCCAACGGTTCTGTGCTATTAGATTAATATGCAGTGCTCAAGTTTTTATAAAAAAGAATAAAAAATTGTATGTATGAGAAAACGTCTAAAAAAAAGAACAATTAAATTTAGTAACATAGCAAATAAAACATCAAACAAACAAAATTTGAAAGAACTAGGGAATAGAAATGGAGGTGGCTAAATTCTATTCAAGTCAGGATTGTCTTTCCTAGAAAATTTCGTAATTAATATACTATATTGTAACAATTAAAATTATGATTTTTGGACCAGTTCAATGATTTAGATATCTTAGTTCGACTGAGTTAATTTGCGCGTTTCGCATAGTAAATAAACTTGCTCCAATTTTGATATTTTTTCGCATTTGAGAGGGGAATGTTAAGAGGACACGGTATTTTTCAAGAAAAGTTTATTTTGCTTCCTGAGAATTATTTTAATTTATATAAGAAAATAATTTTTAACCAACCCTGCATTGAATTTCCTCTTCAATATGTTATCCAATTATGCATAAGGTTTAGAATGTATTTTACATTAAGAAATGTAAATAAAAATTTTAAATTTGTTAATAAAAATAATAATTTAAGAGTGTAAAGTTTTTTGTTTTAATTTTTTTTAAATTAAAATATTATTGAAATATTTTTAATCAAGCATCTATATTATTTTATAATTAATAAGTTCATCCTAATCCCACACTAATCACTAATAATCAGTTATTTTCAATACGGACCTGCTTTTTACATGCTGTTAATCCGAAATGGAGTCGCTGACGTCAGATTTTTGCAACATGGTAGATCAAAAGCGCTGACACGAAGACAGAGAGCTGGTTGTTAGGTGAGCTGTGACCATAGTATCATCGAAATGAATCTTAATAAATGGTTAATATGGCGCTGGCGCTAGTAAAAGTTAATTAAAAGACAAAAGTCATTTAACACAGGATGAGTTGGCATGAACGGACCAAACTCCAAGAATGATAACTACTTTTGACCAAAACTAGGACCCACTTTATTACTTGGTGCACTGAAACAATAAAAAATAATATTAATTCTATTGGTGTTGGTACTTTTGAAGTTGTACAACTGTAGTTAGGTTAGGTTTGGCACCAACTTCAAAAGTACCAACAGCAATAGAATATATATAATTTTGTATTTTTCTGAGCAGTAGGTACATAAGTCGGTCCAATTTTTAATAAAAAATATTTATTTCACACTTTTGCGAGCAACATTTGTCATCAAACGTTCAGTAATACCAAGATGGTATTTATCCTATTACCCATGTATATTCTTTGCTTGTATTTGTTATTATTCAGAGATCTCTAAATATCGTGGCGAAAGTATTTCAGACTATACCGAAAGCCGTAGCTTTTTTGAAAAATGTCGAATTTAAAAATTACTACATATAATCTCTTATTTAATTTTACCGTCTCATATTTTACATTTTAGAAAAAAAATTGTCCCCTCCACATATCGGCAATACTCCTATGGTTAGAGGTCAATGGGAAAACCGTAACTCTTTTGAAAAAAGGTTCAATTTAAACGTTTTCGGATACGGTTTCATCTTTTTGCCATCTCAGATTTTCGATTTTTCAGATAAATGGCCTTCGGTCCTCGGATTTGAGTTTTTTTATAAATATGGGACCATTTCTCAACTCTCCTGTTTCAAATGAATCAAAAATCATCAAAATCGGAGCACGTTTACTAATATCGTAAAATAACGGATATGTAATAAGGCATCCCATTTGCATTGTTAGTACCTTGCCATCAGGACTTCTGTTGGTAGTCCTTCCTATTACATAGGGCCAAATTCATAACTGTTCCCCAAGGTCAACGTCGAACTTAAATCGTCGTCCCCTAACCCTTAAATTGTAATTTCTGTTTCATAGATGTTCCTCGTGTATGAGTCCAAAACTAGAAAAATATTTAAAGTACAATACACTCCTGGAGTTTGGTCCGTTCCTCTCGACTCACCCTATATTTGTTAGAAATTTGTAATTCCCATCAAAAAAATATGAAAAGGCAATGATTTTTTAATGAGTATTGCATTTAAATTACATTGTTTCACAACTACTAGTTATGAATGTTGTTGTGTTTGATACGATTCCGATTATTACATTTTTTTTACTTTATGCTAAATTTAAAATCAATAATATCCCCCAGTTCCCTTTGCCAACAAAAATAAGAAAAAAAATCCCGATGGCCTGTAGTCAGCGGAAAGGTAAATTTTTCAAAATTCATTGAATTGAAATTTGAACATTTTCATTGGTATACCTACATGTTATTACATAAAATTGTCATAGCCTTGCGGTTAGAGGTTTTTGTTTTGGCTGTTGAATATAAAGCAGACAGGGTTCGAGTCCACTTCAAGGCAGATTTTTTTTTCGCCTATTTCTTTTCAATAAATATACTATATATTTTTTTAATCAGGGTCTATACTAAGATCTCCAGATAATGTAAAATTACATCAAATTTATATTGAGTGTTCATGTTTTATCAATATTTGTTATTTTTCTTTATTAATTTTTATTTTTTTACCTGTGTATTTGATGAAAAATTGCTTTGAACAAAAGTTGTAGGTACTGATTATATCTATAACCTAAAATTATTTTTAATAATATTTACAGTACGGCTCTTTTTTGATAATTTTTTTAAATGTTTGAATGGTCGCCATTTTGAAACTACTTACCCGATATTGCCCAATAACGAACTCGACCGAGATATTTGAGAGATTGATTTTTGTAGCAAATTTGAACTTGATACCTTCAAAACTGCGACCTCTATCGTGTTAACAAATTTCGCAATATCCCATATATATATATATATATATATATATATATATATATATATATATATATATATATATATATATATATATATATATATATATATATTTTGAACCAAATGTTTTTTTGGACTAACTTATAGACATATAACAACATGCCGTTGAAATTTTTTCGAAATTCAAAAGTGTGAACGATCGCAATAGGTATATTTCTATAAGAAATTTACCTAAAAAATGAATAATTTCAATCAATCAGGTACACACTTGTTGTCAGTTAGATATATTATTACTACATTCGAATCTACATCAAGTTTCAAATGGCAAAGCCAACAGAATTCTCACAAAACTTACCAAGGGAGGCGATGTGCAATGAAGTGTTGCCCTTTTTGGTGGCTGCATCAACAATTGCACCACGCTTCAGCAATTCCTTCACAATCCCCACATGACCGTCCTTCGAGGCGAGATGTAATGCATTCAAACCATTCTGAAATTTGAAAAAAGTTAATGTCACTGAAGATGAAGACATTTTGTTTCGAGGATTGAATATACACTAGCTGCTAACTGCCCCAAGATCGTGACAACTACCTACGACGCTTTTGGTGTCTTATCGGAAAAATGTGCAACGATGGCATTCTTATAACGATCAGGCACTTTTGTACAGGGGAGATTAGATAATATCTCAATGTGACTCATTAATTTGGCACTGTTTGCAGTACTCAATATTTTGTTTAACGGGGTTGTAAAGTGAGAAAATAAACCCACAGCCATTTTCGGTATTCTTTTGTAGTCTGAAAGAAAATGTTGAATACATTTGCAATTCCGGAACCTCTCCCAAATATTGTCAATATTAGAAGGTGTGGCGCTTAGAAGATATGGTTTTCCAAAATGTATGGTAACTTGTTAACCACCCCAAAGTACATATCTTTTACTAAAATTAGAACCGAATTCATTAGTTGGGACCGTTCTAACGGTACTGGTACTTCTAAACCTGTGGAGTTATAAGTAGATAGAAGATTTTTGGTACCAATTTCAAAAGTACCAGCACCAATATAGTTATATTATTTTTATTTTTGAGTGGACCAACTAATAAAGTCGGTCCTATTTTTGCAAAAAATATTTATTTCACATTTTTGAAATTTCTCTATACTATATAGGGGCAGCAATCTTACACATTTATAGTGCTTATAACTAGGAAGCCGTTGAAGTTTTTGAATTTTGTCCAATTTTAACGTTCCGGATATGGTCTGTTACCTTTAAGTTTTTCGAAATTCTTAGAGTAGTGTTTTGAGACACAGGCGAGTGATATTGGTACCCTACAAAACAAAATCATAAACATAGGTAGTCGTAATCTGGGCCTAACCAGACATACGCATGATCCAAAGTATGTTTTTGGACTCAGGGAACTATGAAACGTAAACATTTGTTGAAAATTTTACAAGATTACAATACCTATTTTCAGAAAGTAAACATGTCACCTCGTTTATTAGTTCGTACTATGTAAGTAGTGGAGTAAAAGAGTTTTGCAACATGTTTAAGTACACCTATAGTCTACAGTATTCCCACGATTATCCTGAAAAAAGTCGAGAAAAAAGTAGAGCCATGATAATTCCCGATGAAGATTTTAAAGAAGTAAAGAGGTTGCGGTTTCAGTTGTCTAGGGATTATGACGCTCTAAAAACGATTCGAATCATACTGATTATGCTGCGAAATAAAATAGGAAACTTCAGAGCCCGGCTAAAAGAATCTGAGAGGATGAATAAACTTTATCTCGTAGGCGTTATTTTTTAGGACTTTTATAAAATGCTTTTATACAGTGCTTTCGAAACGTAACGAATAAATTCATTATTTTTGAAATTTAGAGTTTTTCGAAAAAATCCTCTGGCACGTCGATACAACCCATATGCAATTTCGACCATACCAATTGAAAGAGCGGGTCATTCTACGTACACATTGTCAAAAATTATGGTTGTCTGACAATAGCCTTAGTGACCGAGAATAGGTATTTTTTATTACTGTCAGATAAGACCTTGAAATCGTACTTTTTTGTTTTTTTATATTTCTTATTGATTTCTTATCTTTTGTTTGGCAAGAGTAGTGTGTTTGAACTGTTTATTGAGTAGTGACTTTGTCATTTTATAAAAAATGGTGAAATTAAATGAACGAGAACGAATTGAAATTCTTTGCATGATCGGATTTGGAGGCAGGATGCGCACCCAACAAGAAGTAGTTGAATTGTTCAATGAAACTCATCCTGGTCGGCGTTCCATTAGCCAAAGCATGGTAAGCAATATTGAGTCTAAATACTGTAAGGTTGGATATATTTGTGATTTATCTGCCTAAATCTGGTAGACCCTAAAATCAGAAGAAGATCAACTCAACGTTTTGTTGGCAATACAAGACAATCATCACTCAAAACTTAACCAAGTGGCTTCTGATTTCAATATAGTAGTGTCCACAGTTCACAAAATTGTGAAGAAAGCAAAGTATCGTCCTTGTAAGGTATGCCTTGTTCATGAGCTAAATGAAGAAGACTTTGATCGGCGAATTCAATTCTGCGAGTAAATGCAAGAGTTTTGCATGAATGATAATAATTTCATAAAAAAAAGTATTTTTCTGACGAGGCTACGTTTGTTTTGAACGGCCATGTCAGTAGGCAAAACTGCCGTTATGGGGCTACCGAGAATCTGCGATGTATGATGGAGAATCGTTGGATAGGGAGAATGGGCCGATTGAGTGGCCAACCAGATCACCAGATTTGAAACCCCTAGATTACTTTTTGTGGGGATAGGAGACACATCGTATACCTCCTGAAGTTATTGACCATGTTCAACAAGAATTTATTAATCGTCTTGGTTACAGTCAGGCAGCCAACGGTGCATGATTTCAACATTTAGTTTAGTCATTATAATTAAATTTAGCAAAATTTAAAATAATACTTTTCTAATTTTTTTATTCAACTTACATAAGCTAATGTAATCATATTTTTGACAATGTGTACGTAGAATGACACGTTCTTTCAAGTGGCAAAGTCGAAATCGGGTGTCGCCATTTAAAAAAAAATTCGATAAGGAATAACGATTACGTCACAAATATGGGTCGTATGTCAAAAATTGTCTTTGTTTAAAACAAAATGGACGTACCAGAGGATTTTTTCGAAAAGCTGTAAATTTCAGAAATAATGAATTTATTCGTTATTTTTCGAAAGCACTGTATGGACTTGGATGTAGTGGAAAAAAATTAGAGACAATATTATTACTTCTCAAAATTGATTCTGTTCTGTTCTGTCGCAGCCTGTATTATTTCCAGTAGAATTTTCATAGGCTTACTTTTTGAGATGAGAAATAATCACTTCAATGCAATTCTTCTTCAAGATCCAAACTCGTTTCCGAGGGAAGACGACTTCTCTGCCTTACTTGAAAGTGTTGCACAGACAAGATGACCTACAGTTTAAGTGGATTCCGAACCTTCGATATATATCAAGATAAATTCAGAATCATCCCCGTTCCAGAGAAGCTGTACTAGGGAAATGTGCTCTGGCTGGTTTCCCGTTGCCTTACGAGAGGAGGACTATAAACATTGCCATCCAGGGAATCGAAAGCGAGCCTGGCTCATCACCGGTCACTGGTTCAAACCTTGTGTAGCCACCTTAACTTCGTTGATCGAAGTAAGCCAGTGTTAGCTCGAAGTCACGAGCTCAACTTCAGCTAATTCTTTCAGCAAAAAATTGTATACCTAACGTTTCTTTTTAGCAATTCGGTCAATAAACCAAGCTTTTCATGATTATATTATTGAAACAAATAACTTTCTTATTTATTATACTTACGGCATTTGATGTATTGATGTCTCTCACAGTCCCTGAATCTAAATATTCAATTATTTTGTCAAGCTGCCCAGCTCTAGCTGCTCTCAAGAATGCTGTATTCGGATCAGTCTGGAACAAGTAAACATTGTTAAGCATACATATAACACAATATAATTTGTCTAATAAATATGAAAAATGTTCTTTATTGTATGTTATGTGAAAAAAGTCCCCTTCAGAGATCTTTCTAGTCATGGCTGAATAATAAATAGTAATAATACGGCGCCATGGCAGGAAAATTGCTGTTATTTTCTTATCCTGCAATGGAAAATGCAACGTCATGTAACAATGGAACGAATATAGAAGGCGCGCTGAATCAATACACGCATAATATAGGCTCTCTAATATGGCTACCGCAAAATCACCTACAATTCATTAAAGGTATATAATATTTTGAAGATATTCAATTTATTTATAGAGGCAGAAAAATACACCACCTTTATTGACAAAACTCGTGTAAACTAACACAATTTCAACCATAACTTATTATCGGAGACGATTATGTAAATACATCTGTAAGTTATGAACTTTAAAGAAATAAGTTTCCACAATTAGCATCGAGCTCCAAAAAATCTAATTATTATAGATATTCGTGTGTAGTTTATCCTCCTTCCTAATAGTTTACTATACTGCAATATCTGGTTTCACCCTAACGGTCTTAGCACTCAAGGTGTCAGTTTTACCCAGTTATAGGTTAGCGTAAGGATCTTCCCTAAAATTATGGCAAGGCTGCATCAGTGTGCTATTTCTATAAATTTTATTTTATTTTAAAAAGGAAATTATATTAGAAAATAGAGTGTGTATGTCCAATCACACGATATTCCTACCGATCCTAAATTCCATCGAATATTGAAATGGTCTGATCAACTAGTGCGATCATATAAGAATAAACATTTGAAAAATTTGACAGTTCATTTAAGCATAACTTTTTTCCATCTTAATATTTAAAGAATGGTCATAAAAGGTCAGCTAGTCCCAACAATGGGTCAGCAGTGGCATTTTTTTAAATTAATATTTCAAGTTTTTTTAAACAAAACAGAAAAGAAACCAACCAAATCGGCATATCCGTTCTCGAGATAATTTTGGCAAAGAACGTCAGACCGAGCAATGGCCAAAAACATGGTTTTCTAACATAGAGAGCCCTAGAATTTAAAAATCTGTTGAAAACCAGGCACTGAAAATTTTACAGAATTACAATACTTTCCTGGCATAACCACTTGGGGTAGCGGTAGGAAAGTAAAAAGAAAGCAGCAGTTCTAAAATCCAAACCCACGATAGCGAGTCAGTCCAACTTTACCTATCATCATTTTTTTCAATATGGCAAAGTGGTGGAACATTCCTTGACAAAAGACACATAACGGCTCCTTTTTTGACCGACTTCCAAAAAAAGGAGGTATATAATTCGGTTGTATGTTTACTTTTTTAGCACGAGTTTATTATCTTCACGTGTAGCTATCTATCTATGAAAAGGAAAAGGAAACAATCATAACTTGTAGACGTCCGATTGACTTGAAAATTTCTATTGGTATCAAGAACCGATGACAATACAATAATTTAATAACTTTATCATAGTATCCTGGCCAGGGCCATCAGGATAAAATATGTTTATTACAGGTTAAGTTTATACTATCAGTTTTATTCATAATTTGATTGACGACTCAAGAGGTTATATTTTAAGTAACTTGAATTTTTTTTTAAACAGGGAGAGTTCCATCTATTGGGGATGCATTGAATGAGATGGAAAAGTTACGAGGAATGCAGTTTAACAAAGAACTATCGACAACATAACTAACAAATCTCTTGCCTACTTTAACTTTGTGAGACTAAGAAATACAAAAATAAATTATATTTACTTGAAAAAAAAACACGCTTTAGAGTTTCAGTTGAATGTAAAAATGCGTTGGGTGTTTTTACTATATTTTTATAATGACCGTACTCGTATAAGGTCAGGAACCCTAAAAAGAAAATCTTGTATAATAAATACATAAAATAAAATTTGATAGATATTGAATTTCACTCTGAATTCAACAGCCTAATGCCAAATTTAAAATACAAAATTAATTTTAATATGACGAAATTATATGTATTTTCAGTAACCGTGTAACTGGTTTCGTAAAGTTAGCCGTGTCATCAGACCCGCTCAGATCAAAGCTTTATTTTAGCAGCATCAAAGCTTTATTTTATATTACGTATACGTATATAAGCTACATATTATGGAATAAAGCCCAAATTTATTAGATTTTCAACTTAACTTATCATCATTGACATTCAAATTCAATTACTCTCTCACTATGTAGCTGTGAATTATTTTTTTTGATTCACGCAATAAACATATCCTAACAATTTATTTTTTTGTTCTTTTCATTTCATCATTTAACTAACTCGGTCCTATTTTTTAAGAAAAGTTATTTTTGAAAATTCATCTTATAGACAGTCATTCCTTGATATACTGATAATAGATTTGAGCATTTTAAGAGACCTAAAACTAGAAGAAAAATTTCGCTAAATTAAAAAACATTTTAATTAGACAATTTTTTAAAAGGTATATGAAATATATGTATTACCGCAATGTCTTGAAATCTGCGAATAATAAGTACATATAAGCAAAGAATAATATACATGGGTAATAAGATAAATCTTCTTTGGTATAAGTGAACGTTCACCAATTTTAATGTCTAACAATACTCAAAATTTTGTAATAAAACTTTAAACTTTATTAAGTAGTTGTTGCACTGAAAAATACAAAATAATATTAAATCTATTGGTGCTGGTTCTTTAGGAGTTGGTGCCTTCAACAACAAACTACTACGGGTCAACTTCAAAATTACTAGCACCAATAGAATTAATATTATTTTGTATTTTCTCTGTGCAACAACTATTTTTTGTAAAAAATATTTATTCCTAATTTTTGAGTGTAACATTTATTAAACGTTCACTAATACCCAAGAAGATATAGGCTTAGCTTGTACTCTCATATTTTCAATTCTCGAAAAAAAATTGCTCTTCCACATAGCTGAAATACGCTTATAACATATTTCAGACTTTACCATTGCGAAACTCGGATACCGTAATTATTTTGAAAAAATGTTCAATTTAAACGTTTAAGGATATGGTTTTTGGATGGAAGGAGATTTTGGATTTGAGTTTTTATAAATATGGGACCATTTCTCAACTCTCCTCTTTCAAATGAAGTTTCAACTTTCGAAAAAAATTGATCTTCCACATAGCGGAAATATGCATATCACATAATTCAGACTTTACCATTGCGAAACTCGGATACCGTAACTCTTTTGAAAAAATGTTTAATTTAAAAGTTTTTAAAAATGCAAACAAACAACCGAATTGTATACCTTCTCCTTTTTTTGAAGTCGGTTGAAAACTAGGACCGACTTTATTAGATGGTAAATAAAATACACTTATCGGTAGGTAGAAGAATGTTGGTATCACCTTCAAAAGTACCAGCACCAATAGAATTAATATTATTTTGTATTTTTTAAGTGCTTAATCTCATAAAGTTGTTCCTAGTTGTAAACAATATTTATTTCAAATTTTTGGTGTATCAATAGATAGTTATAGAATTTTTCTTTAAATAGCGGTAACAATTTTTCACACTTTTAGCACAATCCTAGGAGATGTTGTGTAAGTTTGTTGGCACTCCTTTTTAAAATATTTAAGAAAGGATAATCCAAATCGAAGCACGTTTATTAGGCGAAATACGACAACCAAACAATCCTCCGTTGGAAAAGTTTGTTAAAAATGGAATTTTGTTTCAAAATTAATTATTTCTATAAACACAATAATAAGCTATTGAGCGATCCAAAAATAAAGTCATAAATAGGCGTAAGCACAGCATATTATTCGTAATTGAATAAGCTGTGGCGTAAGTGAGAACGATTTCTCTCTCATGTCTTTACTAGATTCAGATGAGAATTAGTTGTCATTAATTGTCATGTCATACTGAGTGTGTTCTTATTAAATCGGCGGACGGTCAATAGAAGCAATAATAATCACACATAATAAATAAATCTGTATGCCTCTTGTGTTGAAAGATTGTTAAATTTCTTATGAATTTAATATAAAAAAGGTAGTTTCAGGTAGATGTGTATAATGAAAATAATTGTATTTTTTTCATAATCAATCAAACGATATTGACATCGTTTCATGTCCATGTCCCATGTCATTCTGTTTTGTGTAATAGTATTGTAATATCTATTTGAAGCTGTTAGACAATCATCTAATTCAAATAAAATGTATTTATGTTACAGCATATTTAAACAAGCTTTGCAGCAATTTATCTCTTTGTAGGACCTTCTATGTACAACAATATATACCAAATGATTCAAGTGAACTGAAATTAAGCCATTGACGAACTGTCCGGAAAATACCAATTCAATTAATTTGCAAATGTTGTTAAGGTCTGCAAAGTGAAGTTAAAAAATATTTCTTTGGCCAAATAGACATGTTAAATTTTTATTATAATCAATGATCATTATATTCAAGTTTGTATATTTCTTTCACTATTGATCAATAAAAAACTATTTCAGCTTCAAAAAGTGACAAGTGATGTTTCCATATTATACAAATTCAGATAATTCAAGACATGTGTAGAAATGTTCCCAATTTTACAAGACACACTTCGAATGAGTTTTTTTTGACCGACGAACCCCGAACGGAGGAGGTATACAATTCGACTGTCTGCTTTTTTTTTTGTTCGTGCGCGCCTTTTATATAGTTTACGAGCTCCGAATTTGATGATTTTTGATTCATTTGAAAGACGAGGCTTGAGAAATGGTCCCTTATTCATAAAAATGCAAATCCGAAATCTTCTTCCCTCTTAAAACAGCCCCCAAAAGCGGTGGAGGGGGAAAATTTTCTCGAAAATCGAAAATCTGAGCTGGTATAATTAAAGATATCCGGAAATGTTTAAATTGAACATTTTTTCAATTGAAAGTCTGTTGATACTACATGAAAGACATAATTATTTGTAGCAACATTTATAAAGAACATTTTTTCCTTTGATTTAAGCTTTTCGAGTTAAATCGGTGTTAAAATGGTAACATCTAAAATACTTGAGAGTATTTCCGCAGCGATGTTTTGAGATCACAATAATAACAACTACAAGCAAAGAAATGGGTAATAGGATAAGTTCAACGATTTTCGTGTTACACTCAAAAGTGTGAAATTGATATTTTTTTTTAAATTGGACCGACTTTATTAGTTGGTGCACTGAAAAGTATAGAATAATATTAATTCTATTGGTGCTGGTACTTGTGAAGTTGGTGCCAAAAGTTATCAATCTAACTTCAACTGCACAACTTCAAAAGTAACAGCAACAATAGACTTAATATTATTTTATACTTTTCATTGCACCAACGAATAACGTCGGTCAAATTTTTGTAAAAAATATTTATTTGGAACTAACTTGCTTCACAAGTCGTCTACTTGTCACACACTCTTAGACTCTAATGGGGCCAATACACAGTCGAACATGTCCCTCAAATTGAGAATTCAGAATTTATCTGAACTCGTGCCTTCGAGTAGGTTCGTCAGAACTAAACTGTCAAATTTACCTTATTTAAATAAGTGTGTTTATGTCTTGTTGATCAACTAAATTGAGGAATCTGGTTCATGAACATGTTGAACGGCGTATGGGGGCCCATTAGGTAAGCCGATTTCAGCGATGAACAACCTTATTCTTAGTACTATATTATACTGTGGTACTATTTGGGATCTGGAACCGTTGGCTTAGATAGAGTCAAAACAAAGACAGAATTAACCACAATAACACCAACACTTTATTTGTCAAATGCAACAATTGTTTACCTATCCGATTTAACCAGTGCCTACATAAACGAAAACTTTATTAAGTATTACTTTACCAATGAAATTCTGCGATTAAAGGTTCTTTTTTGCCGAAATAAAATTTAAATTATAAAGTTAATTTATTCAACTCTTCACTGATTGATCCTCACCCTTTTCAATATCATTTTCAGTGTACGTAGTAGAAAAATTCGACCGGTTAATAATGTACTTCGTTGACGGTTCACTGTTTACTAAACTTGCACTAAATCTCGACTTCTTTCTCTTCGACATGGTTGAAAAGTTTCCTGTAACTAATGCTATATACTATAACAATATAACAGTGAAGTACAGAAGCATATAAAACGACGCTACCTGTCGATTCTTTCACAACCAGCAAAGAATCAATCTTGCGTGAAGAGTTGTTCTTGATGAAAGTGATTTGAAAAAAAAAAACACACCAAATTTCATAATATTGCCTATTCAATAATAACAAAAATTTGAATTTTTACATACACGAATTGTTATTTTATTTATATTCAGGAGCTCCGAGAAGCCCGTTCATACAATGAATCAAAAACGGTAAAAACAGCAGTTTCGTATTTTTATCATTGTTCAATTTATATTAAATTTCAACCTATGTATTCAAAAAAGTTGTATATGCAAATAAAATCTCTAGAATTTATACCTAATAATTTTACAATTCTAAAACAACTTACATTATAACGAGGAAAATATATTATGTGATAGATTCTCCTTTATAATTATTATAGTCAAGGTGAAGCCGACTCATAAACTTCAATGATCAAAGTTTAATATGAACTAATTTAGTAAATAGGTTCAAGTAAATTTCCGTCGTCGCAAATTTCGATTTTGTGCTGTTATTCGTACTATCCTGTGGTTTTCTTGAACATACCAATGGTCCCAAAATATATGTGCCCGCGACTTCGTTCACGCAGGAACCCGGCAGCTGATTCTAGGATATTATATCTCCCTCAGCTTGTACCTGCAAATTATAATCTCTGAAGGTTAAACCCGTTCATTGGTTCAAAACTTTCGTTGCCCTGAGATAAATAAGAATAGAGCAGCTAATGAAGCTCCCTACTCCCAAACATATACTAAGCACTGGCATTTCACTCGAACATCATGTAGATCTCAGCTATTAATCAATGTACGTAGAGACTTATTGTTGGGGTAAGCCATCCAGATATTCGAAAGTCCCGATAACAGAACACACGAAAACAACTGTTTTAATTTACTTTCCTACCGCTACCCTAAGTATAAAGGCAAGAATGATAATTGTACTCGTGGTGCAAAATTTCAAGTATCCAGTTTGAAACAGACGATTTTAGAGGTCCATGAGTCCGAAACCATATTTTAAGCCGACGGTCTGCCTGTATGAGCCACGAACTCGAAAGGATGGACCGATTTTGTTGCTTTCTTTTTTGTTTTGTAGGGAATCGATGAGGTATCCTGCTTGCACTGGTTGCAAATGCAGTTAAATAGAAGGACTCTTGGCACCAACTTCACAATTACCAACACTAATAGAATTAATATTATTTTGTATTTTTCAGTGCACTAACAAATAAAGTCGGTCCAATTTTTTGCAAAAATCATTTATTCCACACTTTTGAATGTAACATTATTAACAAAAATCGTTGAACGTTCACTTATACCAAAGAAGAACCAATGTATATATTCTTTGCTTGTACTTGTTATAACTATTATTTGGAGATCTCAAATCTCAAAACATCGGCGGCTGAAATACTTATGTAAACCAATTTCAGACTTTACCCCTGCTGTTACTCGAAAACCGTAACTGTAGTTAGAAATAATTTGGTCTTTAATTATTCATTCTCAGATTTTCAATTTTTGAAAAAATTGCCCCTTCCACATAGCGAAAATACAGATTTCAAATTTTAACATCGATGAAACTCGAAACCGTAGGTCTTCTTTCCAGATATTTTCTTATCTGTAATTCTGCCGTCTCAGATTTTCGAGAAAATTCACCCCTCTTTTGTTTAGGAGGAAAGGAGATTATAAAAAATAAAAAAGCAAACACTCCTCCGTTTGGGTTTATTGGAATTATTGATTCTCCTCGCTTTCCAACGCTCTTTATCTAAGGAGCTCCGCGGAGGAAAGCTACTTGCTATTTCAGTTCTTAAGGAAGGCATTGGGGTTGGTAATCCGGATAATCGCGAATCCGCATAACTATTTGATATTTTAATAGAAGGATAAAGCCAATCAGCAAAACTCATCTTATCAAAATTATGAGAAGGTAACATTATACACATGATAACTGGATACAATTAAGTTGAAAATAATAAATCAGATTAAAAGGCCCCCGATAAAAAAACTAGAACATCTCAATCATGTGACCTGATAAACATAAAAATCTAAATTTAAATTGGTTCATCCATTTGGGAGCTACGGTGCCACCGACAGACAGATACACACGATAAACTAACCAAAAAAAGCTAGCTAAAAACAATGCCAGTAATTTCACCTGTCAAACATAAAAATCGGTTCATCCATTTGAAAGCTAATTTGCCTCAAAAAGACAGAAAGATGGACACGTTAAAAAAATATTTTTTACAAAAAAAATGAATCGATGATATTATTTGGTGCATTGAAAAATACAAAATAATATTAATTCTATTGGTTCTGGCTGGTTCTTTTGAAATTGTGCAGTCGCAGTTAGATTGAAAACTTTTGGCACTAACTTCACAAGTATCATAACCAATAGAATTAATATTATTTTACATTTTTCAATGCACCAACTAATAACGTCGGTCCTTTTTTTTGTAAAAAATGTTTTTATTATTCAGTGATCTAAAAACATCGTCGCGAAATAAGTATATTGTAGACTTTACTACTGGTGTAACTAGAAAACCGTAACTATGGAAAAAATGTTCAGTATAAATGTTGCTACAAATAATCTGGTCTTTAATGTGGTTGCCGTAGATTTGCAATTTTCGAAAGAAATTAGTGCCCCTTGACATAACGAAAATACACATATTTGAGATTTTAACATCGTTCTAACTCGAAAGCCGTAACTAACTTGAAAAAATGTTCAATTTAAACGTTTCCGGATATTGTCCTATCTTTAGTTCTGCCGTCTCAGATTTTCGATTTTCAAGAATTTGCCACAGACAGATATTCACGATAAACTCAACTAGCTAGAGACCACTATCTATCAAGTCAGCTTTCATACAAAATAAATATTTTTTACAAAAAAATTGGACCGACGTTATTAGTTGGTGCACTGAAAAGTATAAAATAATATTAATTCTATTGGTAACAGTAAAAGTAACAGTACTTTTGAAGTTGTGCAGTTGCAGTTCGATTGATAACTTTTGGCACCAACTTCACAAGTACCAGCACCAATAGAATTAATGTTATTTTATACTCTTCAGTGCACCAACTAATAACGTCGGTTCAATTTTTTGTAAAAAATATGTATTTCAGACTTTTGAGTGCATGTAATATTAGTCCCGAAAATCGTTGAACGTTCACTAATACCAATGAAGATGGTACTTATCCTATTACCCACGAATATTCTTTGCTTGTAGTTGTAATTATCGTGATCTCAAAACATCGCTGCGAAAATACGCTGAAGTATTTTAGATGTTACCATTTTAACACCGATTTACCTCGAAAACCGTAAGTCTAAGGAAAAAATGTTGCTACAAATAATTATATTAATAATAAAGAAATCGCCCTCTCCACAGAGCAAAAATACATATATTCGAGCATTTAACATGCCTCTGTCTTGAAAACTCTTTTGCAAAAATCTTCAATTTAAACGTTTCCGGATATTGTCCTATCTTTAATTATACTAGCTCAGATTTTCGAAAAAATTGGCCTTCTCCACCTCCTTTGGGGGCGGTTTTCGGATAGAAGGAGATTTCGTATTTGCGTTTTTATGAATATGGGACCATTTTTCAAGCCTCCTTTTTCAAATGAACCAAAAATCATCAAAATCGGAGCTCGTTTACTATATAAAAGGCGCACACGAACCAAATAATAATAATAAAGCAGACAGTCGAATTTATACCTCCTCCGTTCGGGGTTCGTCGGTAAAAAAAAATAAATATCGATCCACTCGTTTGGGACCTACGATGCCGGAGACATCATCACAGATATAGACCTCTAACTTATAACAGCCGCCTGTTTGAAAAATCATACATCTGGAGATACAAATGCCAAAAATAGATTTCATAACATCCAATTAATCTCAGGTAGCATAGGTAAGTTCTGGTCCCTAGAAAGGAATCGGGTCACCTTTTATGAGAACGTGGTGGTTTCATAATGAATCCACAGTGACACATCCTCTCACTTTTTGTTTGATCCTTTAGAATCGGGATACAAGCTGCAGCTTTTCTCGAGCACGTTCCCTATCATAAATAATAAAACCGTTCATTTAACAAGACCGACTTGCTACCTTCTACCGGTAAGGGTACTTGTGAAAAAGATTGTCTCGTATTTATTTTCTGCAGACCCAAGAGCTCATTTTAATTGGATGAATATTCAACTTGAAAGTATTTGATTCCGTAGAAAATGTATTGTTGGTAACAATCAAGAAGGCATTGTATATTATATATCTGCATTTCAAAACCTTTGTGATTTTCATACCTTATGTGGTTTGTAAAGTGTTTTTTTATTCGAATGAAACAAAGGAAGTGATTTCTGGATAATTTTATTGGAAAAATCTATAATAATACTAATATTATAAATGCGAAAGTGAGTTTGTTTATTTGTTACGCTTTCACGCCAAAACCACTGAACTGATTTTGATGAAATCTGGTACAGACATAGACTAGACCTTGGGAAAGGATATAGGCTACCTCTTATTGCCCGTGGGACTCTAGGTGGTGGGTTACATACCTGAAAATTGTATATTTCTGTAGAATTTATTGCAATGATCTGGTAGCGGCGGTAAGTGTTACTGGGCCTTCTAGGTGGAGGGTTCTATACCTGTAATACCCAAAGAAATATCTCTGAGCTCTGTCTACATTTTGTATTAGACGACTCAATAGCGGTATTGAGAAAATTAATGTTGAACGACATTTTAGAATGATTTGTCCAAACATATCTTATATAGCAGTGAACAACTTCTTTTCCGAGAATTGCAATCAAGCTAAAGTCAGGAGAATGTGCTGGCCACTACAAGCTCGATATTAGTTTCTTTGAAATTGTTTCTATTCGTGCTCACTGACTGCTGAATGGTACCTACAAGCGTTGCCGAGTGAATCTAGCATATTTTTAGTGAAGCATATGCTAATAAAAATATTTGTAGATATGGAGCTTTCTCAACTATCCTTGAGCCATCATAATTCTTGCAATTATATGCTTCTAATTTTTCTGAACACTGATTGTATTGTAATATAAATTCATTTGAATATCTTACTTGTTTTCCTTCCATGTACATATTTATTTTTTCCTTCAAAATGCTATAAAAATTAAATTAATTATGCCTCCATATTTCCAGGAAGCTTTATGTTAAAGTTAGTTAGTATGTTCACGGAATTGGTTGTTTATTGTAACCGATAGGAGCAGAATAATGGGATGTTTTAATGTGATATGCATTTGTTATGATAAAATTGGATTTTGTTCGCTGTATCAAAGTGGCAAAGGTTTTGCTTTACCGCCCTAGAATGAAAAAAGGGTTTATTTTCATTTCCATGTTTGACAATATTTGATACTGTAAATATCAGGCATGGAATGAATACAGGATGTTATCTAATGAAAAAAAAATTGTCAATAGTGTGAGTTTGATGTTATTATTTTCTTCGCAAATTCTTCATTCAAAGCAATGTTTTGGGTCGATTGCTTTGATTAAGTCTGTAAATTAATATCAACATCTACATCCTTCCTTATTGGGAACATTAGAGCTTTGAGGAGACGTAAGTAGTTACGTGTTGCTTCATTGCATTCGGGGTGTGCATGATTAAACATTAAGCTCGTATCTGAACAAGATCGATGAATATTGATGATAAAACCTCAATTCAGACTTAATTGCTAATCTGCATCCAAGGATCTGTTAATTACTGCTCACCTATAACGGCTTTCGATATACATTTACAGTACCTGTAATCAGCTTTTTAGAAAAAACTAGGATCGACTTTATTATATGGTGCAAAATTATATATTATTTTCTACTGATCTGGTAACAGACGGACAGGTAGACACCAGAGTGATCTCGTAATGGTTCCGCTCTTTTATCGGAACCCATATAGTTTACAAGAATACCCAAACAAAAATGTCAAGTAGGGAACCCTAAGAAATACTCTAGAATCTTTCTTGTCCTTGATATATCTGTTCGTTTTGATGTTGGCCGCCTAAAATAGGTCAGAAGTTAAACCAAAAAACTTGTACCTACGCTTGAAAATGGTGTATTTAAGGTAGGCGCTTATAAGATTGAGGAAGTATTATGGAGATCTCTTCATATATAAGTTCAAGTATCCTGAAACTATCGACAAAATGTGATACATGTGAGCTTTTGAATGAAGAGTAAATAAATAACTAACCAAATATATCTTTAAAATTGCCGATAAAACATTGTTTTACTTTCTTTCAAATGTATTTTTGACCGACGAGCACAAACGGAGGAGATAGGTATATACAATTCGACTGTCAGCTTTTTTTGACTTGGGCGCGCGCTGAATATTTGTTTTTATTTTTATTTTTAATATCTGGAATAAACTCCCGAAGAGGTATACAGGATACCTGTGTACGGGTCCAGTTTACAAACAACCATGGCTCAGGCGGGATTCGAACCCGCGCTCACGATGAGCTGCGGCAAGCTACGTACGCTCTTCCGGCGCCTTAACCCACTCAGCCATCTATATATAGTAAACTTACTCCGATTAGAGTTACGGTTTTCGAGTTACAGTAATGGTCAAATATGAATTATATGTATTTCCACTATGTGGAGAGAGCAATTTCTTTTGAAAATTGAAAATCCGAGACGACCATATGCAAGACCAGATTATTTGTAGCAACAATGAACATTTTTTCGGTTTTCGAATTACAGCAGTGATAAAGTCTAAAATATGTCTAGGATGTACATGGATAATAGGACAAGTACTATGTTCTTTGGTAAGTATAAGTGAATTTTCAACAAATTTCGTGACTAATGTTACACCCAAAAGTGGGAAATAAATATTTTTTACAAAAAATTGGACCGACGTTATTAGTTGATGCACTTAAAAATTAAAATAATATTAATTCTATTGGTTGGTGTTGGTACTTGTGAAGTTGGTGCCAAAACTTATCAATCTAACGGCAACTGCACAACTTCAAAAGTAACAGCACCAATTGAATTAATATTATTTTGTATTTTTCAGTGCAACTAATAACGTCGGTCCAATTTTTTGTAAAACATATTTGTATGTAAAAAGTTTCTGAGAACTAAGATCGTTTTTTGCAATAAAAGATGAAATGCAATCTCCACAATTTTGTAAACATTCTATAAGAATTTAAGTTAAATAGACCTTTATGTGTTATGTTCTAACATTCAGGTCGATTAATGGGTCTGAATTTTTGAAATTTAAATACCTACTACGAATACTCTAAGAAGAAATTTGACACGTTTTGCATGAATTCACCGTGCTCGCCTCCGTTCCATAGAGAACAATCACGTTAATTAAACAAAACCATAATTGGTAATTGAACACTCAATATCTGATTACGTCGTATATATCAAATTTTCATCGGCTTCCTAAGACGGTGATGCATGGGAAGCGGATTAACCATTAATTTCCTCTCTTCAGTGCATCAGGAAATTAAACGTCGTAGCAGTGAGTTTCTTTTTATTTGTTACTCATGATGCATATACGTGAAAGTTGGCCAATTGTGGATAGGAACATACATATTATTGCAACTGTTTGGTAATGATTTCACCATCGAGACTGAAATTAATGGGCTTTTACACGGATAAGTTAATTTTATATGTATAGGAGCGTTAAGTGGAAAAGGTACGTCCACAGCGTTTCCTCAGACCCAATACAGGCGAGAAACTTGAAATTTAATATTCGGAGGCATCTTGCTGACTGACAAGTTCAATACTGATCCAACATAGATTAATTAATACCAGTGGCCGCACAGTGGGCGAAATTAGTTTTTAAGTTCAAACGTTATTGAGGTTTTTTGTCAAAAACTAATTGCATATAATTTTTGGGAATTTTGTTATATTACGTCAGTTGCAAGCTTGTACAAAACGGAATTTGCCTAATTTCATACAATACATAATATGAAATTTAAAAATTAATCCTAGTAACAGTTCAAAAAACACAATGATAGCTAGATATTTCTTTTATAATACAATGAATTGTGATGTTTCGACTTAATGCCGGTAATATTACTTTAACCTTACGGCAAAATGAAGAGAATGCAGTCCTTTCACAAAAGTGACTTCTGATTCGAAATGTTTTGCATTGCAAAACCTGGGTTGTAAATGCACCATATTTTACTTATTTAATTTAAAATATTTACGCATAATACAACAAAATTTTAACTGTGTGCACTACTTCTCCATAGAAACTTTCACTTTGGCAAATCGCATACTCCTCTGTACACGTTTTATGCCTTAAATGTCATCTAAAATCATGTATTTATATATAGATTATCCATATAATAATTTAAGAAATATTTATTTCAACATGGAAGATTTGTTATTGGGTCCAGTCACTGGAACTATAAGCTCTAATTTACACGATAAACACCGTTCTGTTGATTCGTTATATCAAGTCAGACATTTTAAATAACCAATTGTATAATGTCACAGCTATGTTGGTTCGCCTGACATTTCCAATCGTAAAATTGATACTCATTGGAATCAGCTGATTATTTATCTATTTAACAGATTATGATCATTTGTCACATTTGACGTTTAAGATATTTGAAATAAATATACGAACTTGTATTTTGATTGGTTTGGTATTCACAAGAAACATCATAATTCAATATAAATTATAACCTAGAAACATGAAAATGTCCCTTGACATGTTTGTAGACGTCAGTAATAAATAAATTTGGCAACTCTGTAAAACTGTACTATTCAAACTGATAAATTTCAAAACAATTCTGTATGCATTGTCTATGAATTCTCAATGTCAAATGATGTTAGAAAGTCAATAGAAAAGTCACTAAAGTGCTGCTTTAAATAATTAAATATATGTCATGTCAGTAATATTCTTTAATTACGTACTTTCGAAGCTATTCGAGTATGAGTATGGTTCAAATTAAGTAAAGTGGTAAAAAATAGTTCTATCTACTCTTTGCCAGATTTTTTTTAAAGAACTTAAATGCCCAATAAAAAATTATATTTTCTTAAAAATTACACTCTTTTATTTATATATACTTATATTACCAGGAAACCCGGAAGACGTTGTCCTGCCTAGCCTAAAATGTATAAGTCGTTGTAGAAAATTGTGAAGAAAAGAAAAAAGAAAAATTATAATGCTATAAATCTAAATATATAAAAATGAATGTTGGTTGGTATGTCTGGCAGTTTGTGTGCCCACGTGCCTCGGTATAAAAGTTGAAGTACAGCAGGGCCATCTGTTGGCGAATTGTAACAAAGTTAATAACAAAAAAATATTCTATTTGTTCATATATCTAGGTATATAAATTTTTATTGCCATCGGTTCAACGGTATAAAGTTGATTTGCAGCAATGCCATCTGGTTGCGAGTTGTTACTTTTAAATATAGTCTTTGAAGAAAAAAAAAAGTTATACACTTATTCCGATTTCGAAATTAGTTTTTTTATATTTTCTTCAAAATATACAAAGCTCAATGTAACAATTTGTTTTTTTTTAAACTAACTAACAAAAGACAGACTGACACATGACATTTTTAAACAGAATATATATAAAGGGTGTTTACATTAAACTTGTTAAGATGGGTATATACTCAACACCCCCCCTCAATTAAATATATATAAAAAAATATTTCAATTGTTAAAGCTCTTTCTAGTTATTTATCAAAAACTTTCTAAACTTACAAAATTTCTCTCTACCTAGAGCTTTTGTGAAAATATCAGAACAATTTTCATTTGAACAAACGTATTTAAGAATTATCTCCTTTCTAAGCGATAAATCTTTAATAAAGTGATATTTAATTTCTATGTGTTTACTTCGTTTAGCATTTTCGAAGTTTTTAACTAAATTAATAGCACTGATATTGTCAATTTTCAAAACAACTGGATTGAATGATTCACGAAATTCTTGTAGAATACCTTTCAAATTCACAAGCTCTTGGGCTGCTACCCCTGCTGCTACATACTCAGCCTCCATCGACGATAGGGCTACACAGTTCTGCTTTCTGGAGTGCCAGGCGATTACATTGCCAGCATGAAATGCAACAAATCCACTGATACTCTTTCTTGTCTGCTTGTCTCCACCCCAGTCTGCATCACACATTCCCTCTAAACCACTGTCTCCTTTCGAGAATTTCATTCCATAGTCTCTTGTAGTACTAAGATATCTTAATATCCTTTTTCCAGCTTTCCAGAGTTGCATTGTCGGTTTATCCAGGAAACGACTTAAATAGGATACACTAAATGCAATGTCTGGCCTGCTGACAATAGACAAATACATTAGGCTACAAATAAGTCTTCTATATGAAACGTTTTCCATAATTGGTTCATTTTCATTTACTTGAAAATTCTGCTCCATTGGTGTTGATATGGAACGACATTCTGTCATGTTAAATTCTTGTAACAATCTCAAAATCATTTTTGATTGACTTACTTTCAATCCATTTTCTATCTTTGTAATTTCCATTCCTAAGAATGACGTAACTTCAGTCATTTTCTTGACTTTAAATTCATGATACAATTCTTGCAGTAATCTTTCTACTTTTATGTCTGGTCCGGTAATTAAAGCGTCATCCACGAATAGGACTAAGTATACATCTTTGTTGACATAAAGACAATAATCATATTCTGATCTCCTGAAATTTAGTTTTGACATCACTTCGGTGAATTTCACATTCCAGCATTTTGGTGCATTACGTAGACCGTACAAAGCTCGATTTAATTTGAAATACTGTGAACTGCTCTCAAGACCTTCTGGTTTCTTAATATACACCTCATTATCTAGCATGCCATTTAAAAAAGCAGTTGGTACGTCTATTTGCCTCAATTTCCAATTTCTTTGCACTGAGACTGACAACAAAATTCTTATTGTTGGTAGTCGACATACTGGTGAATAGCTGAATTCTTCATCCTCTTTGGGAACTTGAAATCCCTTAGCTACTAACCGTGCTTTCTTCTGACCATCATTTTTAATTTTAAATATCCAACGAGTGTCAATAGCCTTTTGACCTTCTGGTAGCTCAGCTGGGGTCCATGTTTGTAACTGTTTGTGGGACTCTAATTCCCTATCCATTGCCTGTTTCCATTCTTGTGACTTTCTAGCCTCTTTACATGTTTTGGGCTCTTCATCTGATGCAGATAATAAACAATAAGCTATATATATCTCATAATCACTTAGATTCTTTGGCTTTGTTATTGTTCTTCCATATCTAGTAACTTCTGGTAGTGGTGATATATCTTCATATTCGCTTTCTGGGTTTTCTTGATTCTCTTCTTCTTCAACAATTTCTGGCTCATTTATAACATTTTCTGTCTCATCTAAACTACTTATCTTATTTTCCACTACTTTTTCTTCTTTTTCTGTCTGTGTCTTGTATTCCATAATATCCTCATCAAAACGTACATCTCTTGATTTTATAACTCTGTTTTCATCTGGTAACCACAGTCTATATCCTCCTCCACAGTATCCAACCATTACTGCCTTCTTTGCTTTTGGTTCCAACTTATTTTCTTTAGGCATCACAGTGTACCAAGTTCTAGCACCAAAAATTCTAAGCTTATCAATGTCATTTCTTCCATGCCAAATTTGTGATGGAGTATTTCCATTATCTAGTGTTGTTGTAGGTGTTCGGTTAAGTTCGTATGCCGAACATTTTATAGCTTCTCCCCATAAAAATTTTTCCATACCGGAATCTATAAACTTTGCTCTAATCATATTCAAGAGTGTTCGGTTCATTCTTTCAGATTTTCCATTTGCTTGTGGACTATATGGCATTGTATATTCCAATTTTATTCCATTTTGCCTACAATACTCTCGGAAACCTTTTGAAGAGAATTCCCCTCCATTATCAAGCCTGAACCTTTTCACTTTAACATTTAGCTGCCTTTCTAAATCTGTGACATATTGCTTCAAGTTTTCTTCAGCTTCGTTCTTGAATTTTAATAATCTAACTACCAGGAAGTGAGAGAAATCATCTAATATTACCTGAAAGTATTTTTCACCTTCAAGTGTGTTTGGGGTAATTGGTCCACAGATGTCACTATGGATTAGCTCTCCTATGGTTTTTGTTTTGTTTTCATTTTTAGGAAAAAGTGATCTAGTGGCTTTTCCTTCGACACATGTTGAGCATATTTTATCCAACGGTTTTAATCCCAGCTTCATCATAGCATCCTTGCTTGCATGTCCCAATCGTCTATGCCACGTCTCGGTAGTTGTGACATTGCATTTTTCAACCTTATTTATGATATTATCTAACATCATAACATACAACCCATTCTTTCTCAAACATACTAATTCTAAATTTCTTCCAACTATAGAAGTCTTCTCCTTTTCTAAAATAATTTTATGGCCATTGTTCGTTATTTTTGAGGCTGACAATAGGTTGTGCTTAATCTTTGGCACTATAAGTGCTTCTATTGTTATCACCTGTTTTTGACATTTAGCTTTTAGTTTTCCAACTTTATTTGCTTTCAAAATTTGTCCGTTAGCAATGTGTATCTCTACAGAAGTTTCGAGCTTCTTAATATCATAAATATATTTTTCCAAGTGTTCCTGGACAAAATGGTTGCTAGCTCCTGAATCTAAAACAAAAAATAGCTTGCTCATATCCTCATTGCATATATTTGCTGCATATAAGGCTACTCCCTCTTCTTCTGCCGTGTGAGCTTCTTGTTTTTTTTCATGTTTCGTCTCCTGCTTATAATGACGATTGCCTCTTGAACTATTATTCCTTTGCCCTCTGTAACCTGACCTAAAACCACCTCTGTTAGATCCTCTTGAGCTTTGTTGACCCTTATTAATCCTTTTCGGGCAGTACATCTGTATGTGTAACATACTACCACATGTAAAACATCCTTTTGAAGTGCTTGCTTTAAACATCATTTCACTATCACTGTTTTCTACCTTAGTACTTAGCTTTATCTCTTCATCTAAAAGTCTCGACTTAACAAAGTCCATTTTTACACCTGCTATCGTTTCTATGGCTGTTACTACCGTATCATATTTTGATGGTAGTGATAAGAGCATAATACAAACTTGATCGCTCTCATCAATGCTTGAACCTTGTTCTTTTAACTCCCTTATAATTGTTTCGAAGTTAAGAAAATGATCTTCCATTTTTTCGTTCACACCATGCTTCAGACTAACTAACTTTCTCCACAGGGACAGTTTTGTAAAAGAGCTTGTTCTTACAAATATACTTTTTAGCTTTTCTAGTTGTGCTTTTGCAGTATTGCAATCTTTAATCAAGTCTAAATGTTTGTCGCTTACTCCCTGGACTATTATTGACTGTGCCTTTGTATCGACTTTGATGAACTTATTCTTCACCTCTTCTGTTGCATTATCGAGGTCTGGCGGCTCATTCAAGGCATCAACGCAGCTCTCTCTTTTGAGTATGAGTTTCATTCTAAACTCCCAATTATTGTAGTTATTGGCCTCCAACATTGGCACTGAGAATTGACTCACGTTCGACATTGTTCTAAATTTCGCGATTACAACTTAAAAACGAATCAGTTTTCTAACTTGTCCTTTTAGCTGTCTATTCAATCTATCCGCTCAAATACACAATGTTTTCACTCTGCACTCTGGGCCCATAACCTTTTAAATATAGTCTTTGAAGAAAAAAAAAAGTTATACACTTATTCCGATTTCGAAATTAGTTTTTTTATATTTTCTTCAAAATATACAAAGCTCAATGTAACAATTTGTTTTTTTTTAAACTAACTAACAAAAGACAGACTGACACATGACATTTTTAAACAGAATATATATAAAGGGTGTTTACATTAAACTTGTTAAGATGGGTATATACTCAACAGTTACAAAGTTAATAACACAAAAATATTCTATGTGCTCAAATACCTATGTATACAAATTTTCATCGAGATCATTTGAACGGTATAAAAGTTGATGTGCTGCAGCGCCATCTGGTGGTGAGTTGTAACAAAGTTGATGACACAAAAATATTGTATGTGTTCAAGTACTTATGTATACAAATTTTCATCGCCATCGTTTGAAAGGTATAAAAGTTGATGTGCAGCAGCGCCCTCTGGTGGCGAGTTACAAAAAAGTGGATAGCATAAAAACCTTCCCCATAAAAAATAATTGCATTTTTTTCAACCCTTAATATCTAAGGGATGGTAAGGGATGAAACATCTAAAGCCCGCTGGTCATTTGCTCCCAACCAAAAAGAACATTTAAAAAAAAATCCAAAAAAATTCATTCTACACAAACCAAGAAAAAGCGAAATGAAAATCCATCTCCTTATGCAAAGGAGAGTTACATACTCACAAACATACAAGTGAAGTTAATATAAGCGTGTTAAAAAGATACATATACGTGCCAACTTTCATAATGATATATCAAGCGGTGTCAAAGTCTATTAACTTCGAACGAACGGAAAGACATACCAACATCCATTTTGAATACATATTAGATTTAAAATAATGATTTTTATAAATATATATATAAACTGTCCAGAAGTGTGTGATGAAAAAATACTAATTAATCTAATAATGATTTGCGCAGTTTGATAATTAACAAAACATATCGATTAAGACAATTAATTGGTTCTAATGATTGGCAGGACGAGTATGTTTTGCAAATACACAGATAGATGGATAGTTTTAGCAATTATTTGGAATTTCAAACGTCAAGCTATATATAAACATTAAACACAATGAAAAGTTCAAACTAAATGACGATGATAATTATTGTTTAAATCTGAGAACACAGAAATATTGCAGTTTGTTATTTATTATCTACCCAATGTTCAAAATGTCCTAATCTATCTGAATCATTAGAACTGAGATGTGCGGAGTATTTTTTTATAAATTTTTTGAATTAAATTGAAACGTTGGTTTCTATATATGATTTCATAAGAAACAGAGAGAATATTTTCCTCAAAATATGTTCGTAACAGTCCGAATAAGGTTTTTTGGGAGAAAAAGAAAAGGGAAAGGTGTTTAGAAAGTTGTTAAAAAGTGCTCTTTTCAATGAAATCAACACCGTAACTCATGATTTGAAGAATGGCTATGCATAGTTCGCCATTCGAAAAGTATTCAGAAAAAAATGGGACAATCACACAATCAAGAACTAGTCGGAAATACTTAATACTTCATCAGTTTTGCATGCAATCTTGAGCATAAACGACAACAAAATATTTGGTTGATATTTTTTGTTTTGTTCCTGATTCTTCCAGGTTAAAAATAACTTCATTGAATGTTTTTAGTTGAAAGTTATTGCTTTTCTGGAGGTTTTTGCGGTCTGTCAAACAACTATAATTTTCTACATTGTTGACACATCTGCAAAAGTTTATCACAAATTCACAGAACGTCCATAAATAAATGTACTGAAATTTAAACAGGACGTAATATTTATTATGTCGTTTAGAGCAAAATGTATTGAAAAATATAATTTTATGATTGTTATATTGTATTTTTTGTATTAGTGAATATTTTTTGACTGATTTTGGTGATATGCCTATGCTAATAATTCTAGAAAATTCTGAACAATGGAATAAATTATAAGTATTATTTTGTACTTATCAATCATCTAATCCTACTTATTATAATGTTTTCTGAATAGACTTTGATAGCAAAATTCCGCCTACCTCCTGTACACAAAACAATAAAATTAAAATATGCGGGTATTTTTTTCTATGAAATCGAACAATGACAGAGGTTGGAGCAAAGCTATTGTAAGAAAATCTAGAAAAGGGCGAACCAAAATAACATTTACTTTGGATACTATTACCTACACCGAAAGGAGCTTGAAACAACATCGGAATCATTAGTTATTTCAAATAACTCTTCTAATATTTGTGCCAACATCGCGTTGTGATAAACCAAAGTTCATGGCCGTGCATAGATGCAAATCAACAGGCACAAATTGAATTAAGGTAAAAGACAATATTATTGCTATGAAACAATGCCTATTCACAACCTACCATCATTCGTTTTTTTTTATTTTAACAAAAAGTGTATTAAAGCAAGTACAACCTATTTCAATGAGCAATGTGATTAGGTCATCAGCTAGGCATATTCAAGTGACATGTACTGAACTTCCAACATTTAATTATGATGTTACTTGTCAGTACTAAACCAATTATACAGGTTCTTTTATTTATGTCAAATATTTTCAACGTCAAATGTGTGATTACCATAACCTATTTCACTTATTTAACAGGTAATCTGCTAATTCTAATGTGTCAATTTTACGATTTTACAATGTTGGAAATTTCAGGCGTATTATACCAATTTACCTGTAACGTAATACAGTGTACCTGTGGTAATCCGGCACCCCTTATAATCCGCAATGCAACACTACATATAAAGCACACTTATTACGGCAAATTTTCGACAATGCAACCATCATGTTATTACTTGTTAGCGGCAACGTGACTTTTGCTGCGCTCAGGTGAATGAGAGGTAAGATAAGGTATCTTCTGTGAGTGCCATACTCGTATTCGAGCGTTGGTGGCTTCTCTGTCTTGAAAGTGTTACCACAGACAAGGGGACCTACAGTTTAACGTGGATTCCGAACCACCACCGCGCGCCCGTATCAACGGTTACTCGTCCAAGCCGTTTCCATCGTATTGCGCTGCCTAACTTCGATGATCGAAGTCGGTCAGAGTTAACCCGCAGCAACGCGCTCCCCCGATTGGCATTATGTTCATTTAAAATTTTTGCAGGTGCTATAGCGTTGACATTATTTGCAATCTATTGTGTCCCATACCGTATATCATGTAGATCATATATACATTATCGGATTCCAAGGTAGGTTCTCCTTTTCAAACAAGTTCCGGGTTACAAGGGGTCGATGGCAGTACTCTATAGTCCGACAAATTCGCTTATCCGACACCGCCCTGCAAAATGTTTGTCGGATTGCCGCGGGTCTACTTTATAACTGATTACTTAAATTGCTTAGGTATAGTTAGTTGACTTTGACTTGATATAACGAATTAACAGAACAACCTTTATCGTGTAGATAGAGCTTAGACGTTTAGGGGTGTAACTGTTCATCCATGTTCAAATAAAGATTTCTCAAAGTATTGTATGGGTAATATTAATTAATCATGTTGGGTCAGTACTGAACTTGACAATCAGTGAGATGGTGACTTAAATCATATATCTAATAATAAATACATAGTTTTCTCTTCAAATACTAAATAATATTAACAGTGATATTGATGAATTATCTATATAATAGTTAATGATAAAAATAGATTTTATTAAGTTTTTCATTTTTTGCGATGAAGTATCTATTTCTATATAACTTAATGTCAAAAAAGAGGATTAGGTACGGTGCAAGAATCTAGAACAAAATATTTAAAAAAGTTGACTGTAGCAGTTTTTATTTTAATCAAACCGAGTTTGAAGTTCAATTGAAAAATTTATATTTATTTCATTGAAATAATAATTTTGATAGATTTGTTAAATTTCTAAATTGTAAAATTTTATAGTTGGAAAAGGGCTAACTATAGCAAAATGTTTCAATCTTTCAGTGTACTAGACAAGATTATAGGCACCCATTACTTAATTGACTGTTTCGTATTTGTTCAAATTATCTCAGTTCTTAGGTAATACGACTCAATTTCCATGAACTTTTGTAACAGGAAAACTTAACTTTCTCTACCAAATGGCAACAAGAGATACGCCGATCAGACTGTACTATAAACTATATTAATTATAAGTAACGAATGAATAAACAAAGAAAATATCTGATTTATTTATCAACCTTGACACTCACCTTCAGAATTTCCAATCAAATGACAGACGCATATTACATACACCTATTATGCAATACATGTTTATCAACATCCATTTTTGTTTGCAACCATCCCTACATATAATCCAGCGTGCTTGATACTGTCCGTATATACATATATATTTTTTTCGAAAAACTTATTTGGTGTACAAAAAATACAAAATAATATTACTTCTATTAGTAATGGTGATTTTAAAGTTGTGCAGTTGACGATTGAAAAGTTTTGGCACCAAATTCCAAAAGTACCTGAACCAATAGAATTAATACTATTTTGTATTTTTCAGTGCATCAATTAATAAAGTCGGCCCTAGTTTTTGTAAAAAAGTTTAATTCACATTTTTGAGGGCATCATTGTTCATCAAAACTATTGAAATATGTATTCAGAAATAAATACATAGCGGTCAAACACATATTCTCCAGGAACATTAGATTTTATCACTCAACTATTGATAACTCGAAATCAAAAGGAGAATTCAACCTAATAACCTCAAGGTACAATTATTATTTCAGAACATGATTAAACTATTATTAAATAATCACAAAGAAAAACATGTGAACTTAACTCAATAAAACGTTTCAATATTTTATTTTGAACGGAATAGTTATGGTACCTTTTCAAATATTTAAATCTAACCCACTGTGTTGGGTTAGATTCACATAAATTCTTTATTTAATTTTCTATGAAATAAATATTTAACGACAAAGAGGTGCCCTCTGACCACATCAAGTTTGGGATGGAACGGCTTTGGGCTACTGCGTAAAGTCCTGATTGTATTAAGAAACCGTCTGATGGAACTTGGATGCACAAACGAACATGAATAAAAAAAGCCCACAGTCAAATTGTATACATCCTCCGTTTGGGAAGTCGGTCAAAAATATATAACTAGGAGCTCAACAACTACTACATAATAGTTATTATTTAAAAGCCTGGGTAAGTCGCTTGACCTTGATCCGAGCGTAATTTCTCTCTCGGCTTCTTGTAATTACGCTTTGATGATGTTGGATGAGGGACAGAATCAAAGAGAACTTGTTTCTGTATCTATTGTCTAGAAAGCGTTGTAATGTATCCACTTGTTAAAGGAGCAGAGGTTGACGTAAATGACAATAAATTTAGACCAGCAAGTCGAACTGAATGCGAATGGTTAAATAATAGAGGTAGATAGATTTTAGCAGGCGTCTTCGGCGTTGTTAATGCACGATTACAAAAATGTTACAAAAAGATTCAATATAAAACTTTTAGTCTATACCATCGTAGGTGATTGTCTTTGATATCGAAACAAAATCTTCTTGACGACGACAAATACTTATTTGCAGACCAAAAAACCCAAACAAGTGTTAATGTTTTTTTTCCGAGCTAGACTCCGAGAGGGTAGAACGGTTTTTTGGCGGGACTTTCAGTTGCAGGTAAAAGATACATTAGAAAAAAATACCGGCTACCATTTATAGTCAGAAATGTGTTTCGCCAGCAGAGTTAACATAATCAACGGTGCCCTATCACTAATGTTATTGACAGAACACGTGTCGTGTTGTAAGACTCCAACTTTGGCGTTTGTTAGTACCATATTTTTTTATTTCTGTTAAATGTTTCTTGAATCCTGATAAGTAGTTAGGTATTATTGTTTCATGGGAAATTGATTCTGGAAATAACAAACGTCATTGAAAGGGGGAGTTTAAATGCGGGCTCCAATTTTGTATACTTATAAATAATAAATATAAAACGTTAACAATTTTACCAAAGAAAGCTGCAGTGGTTTTCGTCTCAAAAGTAGGTACACTTCTGTATATACTATTATATACTAGTATACTTCTTCATGCATGTCTGGGTCAAGATTATCTCTGGAAAGGATAGACCCATTTTGTTACTTAATTAATGGCATAAGTAAATCCAATCTGTTCATTCATATTCTGGCCTAACGGTTCTTCGTTAGTCAAAATTGAATATATGTACTTAATCATTTCTGTTTGTATTTATGATAAATATATTTTTTTAAATATTGGACCGACTTTATTAGTTGTTACACTGAAAAATATAAAATAATATTAATTCTATTGGTACTGGTTCTTTTGGAATTGGTGCCTACAACAACAAACTACAACGGCAACTCTTCAAAATTACCAGGACCAATTTTTTTCAGTGTAACAACTAATAAAGTCGGTCAAATTTTTTGTAAAAAATATTTATTTCACATTTTTGAGTGTAACATTACTTAATCATGAAAATTGCTGAACGTTCCTAATACTCAAAAAGTTATAGGCTTAGCTTGTACTCGTTATTTATTATTAAGAAATCTCAAAACATCGCAGTGCAAATATACCTACATATTTCAGACTTTACTGCTGTAACTCGAAAACCGTAACTCAATTTAAATGTTGCTACATACAATCTTTTCTTCAAGTTGGCCGTGTCATGTTTTCAATTTTCGAAAAAAAAATGCTCTTCCACATAGCGGAAAAACGCATATTACATATTTCAGACTTTACCATTGCGAAACTCGGAAACCGTAAATCTTTTGAAAAAATGTCCAATTTAAACATTTCCGGATATGGAATTTTCATTAATTCTGTCGTCTCGGATTTTCAATTTTCGAGAAAAATTGCCGCCTACACCTCTTTTGGGCCGGTTTTTGGAGGGAAGTATATTTTAGATTTGATTTTTCTCAATATGGGACTATTTCTCAACTCTCCTCTTTCAAATGAAACAATCGTCTAAATCGGAGTACGTTTACTGTGTAAAACGCGCGAAAAGCCATAAAAAAATAATAAAGCAAACATACAACCGAATGTATACCTTCTCCTTTTTTGAAGTCGGTCAACAAAATAAATAATGATCGTCAAAACTGAATATATGTACTTAATCATTTCTGTTTGTATATATGAAAAAATAAATAATGATCACACTAGTCAATCGGCTGATTTAAATACATATTTGGTGGAATTTACTCACAATGTTTGAAATGACAACTGAAAATATGTTGCAGTGACTTAGATTATTATATCATTTGACACGATTTCGCATTCGAAACATGCTTGAGCATCGGCGTTCTGTGCTGCATTTTTCTAAATGTGCATTGAAGTGTAAGGAGAGACACGCCCATCTTTTAGTGGTCTTTGAAAAACATAAGCAAGTTGCGCTTTCGAAAACGCAACAAACCTTATTTCACAATTCAGTTGCTGTGATTTTTGGTATGCAAGTCAATGTACCAACTTATACACGTTTGTCATTGGGAAATGAACACAAAGCAAATATGGAATAGTATGATTTATAATAGGAACGATGGGTTACACCATTTGAATAAGTAAGCTCATAGGTAGACTACTTTACTATATCTATACTTTAATAGCATATTTCGAATCAATCAATTACTACGTTTCAGTGTTTAATTTTTATACATAGGAAAAACTGATTGTTCCCCTAGCTTGTCTTGTACTGTCATATACTTATATTTGAATCACATGTTTTACAGATTAACTTGTTGAACTTGAGGAGCCAGAATCATATGGCATCAGCGCTAACTAGTGATAATCAGAGAATTACCTGCAACTTCTTAAAAAAAGAAAGGTCCAATGACACCTCGACACAAAAATGTAACTCCATATGGATAACGAATTTGAAACATACCCTTCAAAGATTGTCTCTGCTTCAAGTAACTACTAAAGAAACCTAGCATGAGTCAAAAATTATCCACTCTTTAAATCAGTACCTTCTATCATTTCTTGCGACTACGGATCTGTATTCGTCACCATGAAGTAACTACATAACCATGACCCAATACAGTTATGAATACATACAACAAAAAAAAGGTTGAACAAGTGTGTTAAGTTCTGCAACCGCTTTTGGTAGTAGTCACACATGGCGTTCGTGTAAATCAACAGTTCAACGACATAAAATATTCAGAATATAAATTTACAAGACTTAAGAGAAACTAGATTATATGATGCTAAATTTGAAAAAGAGGTATTTTTTGTTATAATTTGTATTGGAAATCCGTGATTTAAAGTAAATTGATAACATTACTGACCGACTTCCCAGTTTATTTTTTCATTAATATTCGTTTGCGCGTTTCGCATAGTAAACGTGCTCCAATTAAGATTTTTTTTTTGAAAGAGGAGTGTTGAGAAATGGTCTCATTTAAACAAATTTATAATACATTTCCTTTCCCCCGAAAGCTGCCCCCAAGGGGGAAGTTGCATTTTTATTTGAAAATCGAAAATTTGATCTGCAAAAAAGAGACTATATCCGGCAACATTTAAATTGGACGTTTTTCAAAAATTTAAATAAAATAAAATTTCCGAGTTACAGCAAACGTTCAACTAGGGCCGACTTTAATATATGGTTTTCTATAAGGTCCTAGTTTTTGTAAGATAAATTGTCAATTTTTATTTCTTATCAGTTTTTTAGTCAAGATAAAGATACCTTTATTACTTCCAGAGATAGTAAGATTTAGGCAAAAAGACACAAAATAACAATTTTGTAATCTATACATATAAATAAAATTCAAGTTTCAGTCTATGACTTTGGAAGAGATTTTTTTTTAGTTTAGGTACATGCTTATTTGTACTTCATTCATTAATTCTAGCAAACAAACCAATTTGTTCATTAGTTAAAAAGGGGTTTCAAAAGTTTTCCCTAACGGACGACTCAAGGGCGTTTGCTAGTTATAAAATATCAATATAAATATGTAATTTTATTGTCAAAAATTTCAAAAATATGAATTTAAATCTACTGTTATTTCCTTTATTTATTATTATTCAGTCATGGTAAAGGTTGTCGTCATCGTAACAAAAGTTTAAAGAGATTTTACTTTCACTTTCACAATAAATTACGATCACAGTAAAATATTTCATGAAAGAAACTAACAATCTCCTAAATAGATAAATCAAGATTACAATAAATAATCCAGCTTTCAAAAAGTTCAACAAGCTTTTTCAACCGATAAATCTATTTAAAACTGTATAAAGTCATAGTTTTAGAATGGCCAAGTAGAATTGAGAGAAGATTTTGAAATACAATAGTTCATATTCAACTTTTCTACAATCTAGTACTACCTAACAGTTATAAGTAATGTTGTAAGTATTGAGTAAATCTAAATGTAACACAACGGAAATGCTTTTTAATCGAACCTAACTAATGTTAAAAGTCTTAACCAAAATATCCCCATGACCATATACTGTTCACGTTGATGTGACTTGAACCTACAGGTTCACCCACCCACATCTTCTGCATACAAATTCAGCTCGAAGAATGACGTAGGCGGTAGAAACAGGCTTCTTTTTACCGTTAAACTCATTTCATGAATCGTATGACAACGTGGGTAAATAAAAGCAAACTGACTTTGGTATGTGATTGTAGAAAATATTGTAGGTAGGTACATGAATTTAAATCATCTTCACTCTTCACGTCTCACTGGAAGAAAGGAAAATGTTTCTACATATAGACAGTGCCAGTTATCCTATTAGAGTATAATAACCTTGAATATTTAGTAATATGTCTTAAACTAAGCAGAATGATTTAACCCAAGTAATGGGGTTAATATTTGATAAGAAAGTTGAAAGAGACGTCTGGTTATACAAGATATATAAATGCCAAATAATGTCAGAAGCTCCAATTTTTTTATTTGAATTATTATCATAAATTAATACTCCAGTTTTGACCCACATATCTTTTTAAAATTTAACTTATAATCACCATTTAGACCAAAATCATAATTTTATACACAAATCATATTCACTGATCTCGAATCTTATTTTTGGGCAACTTCATAAAGGAGAAAGTAAACAACAATTCGATTGTACGACTGCATTTTTACTTTTTTCTTTGAGTTTGTGATTTGTGATAACACACCATTTGAAAAGTTATTATTCATTAAAGTGCAGTTCCTATAGACTTTCCCATGATAACAAAGACTGTAATTGCGCAGAAATTGTTAATTAGTTTGTTTCCTTCTCAGCAATAATACCTATGCCGTAATTATAAAGGTAGAACAATTATACAGTAGAAAGAAAGCTGTTAACATTTCTACTACAAGAATACTTGCTATACATATAATCCTGGTTATTTCAAGACGGTTATCGGTTCATAAAATTGGTTCATCCGTGACATCAAATCGCAAATGAAGAGAAAGCAAGTCAAAACCAAAGTCATAAATCAGAGCTAAAGTTTTTTGTAAATTATATTAACGGGAAAATTCTAATCTATCCAAGTGAAGTTCCAGTTCATGAAATATAGACGTCAAGGAGGACGTTATAACAGCTTTCTTTACACAAATGAATTGACATGAAAAAATATGTTACATAAACCACCGTATTAATTAATGCTTTATTCAACTGTAAGGAAAATCTAAGGAATGCAATTAAATTTGAGTTTGAACATTATTGAGGTTTTTCTGTCAAAGAGTATATCAATCACTATAATTATTGGATATACCTAATATTTTCCATTTTGTTTATCATTTTCATAAGATTTTGATATATAGAGATAACTATGAGCGGCTGGTCGACGTAAATTTACATCATTTTGGTTCAATGCATTACTAACACATGTTTTATATTAATTATAGTTTTCTGCTCTCCTTCTTTATAAACTTTATGCCAAATCACATGTTCGTACGTGAACACAATATACTCAAAAAGGGGTCCAAACTATTCCGTTGACATATTAATATATAGATATTTCCTTATATTTAGTATACAGTTACATTTAATAATGTCAATTGAATATTTCTGCACCAAAGAATCCTAACATAATTTGGTCGATTTATTTTTCCAAATCAACATTACTTTTCAATACTTTCACGTTGTTGGCGAACAAGGCACTAAAAGTGGGTTAGCGTGAATTTAAACGGGTCAGGTCGGGATTTCTCCATGGGATCGATCCCGTTCATCCCGTATACCGAGCCTGTGACAGCTTAACGCGTACTTCGTCCTTCACAATGTCCTTTCTAAAGGACCAACGCACCCGGACACATTTAATCTTGAAAAATAGAAAGCAGCGAGAGAGAGAGGGAAATAATAAAGATGATTGTAAATTTTTATGGTGAAAGAAGATGAAATGTGCTGATTAAAATATAAAAAACCAGGCACTCAACCAGCTGAAAGGATAATTCTAGCAAAACTGACCAAATAAAGACCTGTAAATTGAAAATTAACAATTTATACATTAATCTACCCGTAGACACAAGAATATTTGCGAGGTAAAGGCAAAAATTCGATGTCGTTCAGAGCAATATATGTAGTGGGTCTATAGGCGGATAGAAGAATTTTGGCGCCAACTTTAAAAGTACCAGCATTAATAGAACTAATATTAATTTGTAAATTCTAAGTGCATCGTCAACTAATAAATCGGTCCTATTTTTTGTAAAAAATATTTATTTTCCTTTTTTGCGTGTTTCGCTAGTCCTCAAAATCGTTGAATGTTCAATTAATTATATTCAGATATTCAATATATAACGCTAATAATAAGTATGTCGTGATTTCCTAATGCTTTGTTAAAAACGACCGATTTAAATATATCGCAAATGATCTTTATTTAATCCTGTCAGATATTTTATTTAATTTGAAATAAATAGGTTTCGAGAGGAAATATATTACATAATACCGTGATATTTTACAGCATATTTATAAAACAAGTACAACTTCCTCATTTTTGCATATCTGTGCAACTTGCCGCTCAATACATTGTTTTGATGAAACCTTGTCTAAATTAGCCAGTAGCAGCGACAATTTAGATTTCTTTTCTGCCTCTTTTATATTCGTTTTTGAGTGGTGGAGTGATGAGCTTTATTTAGGTACTTTATTATTCAATGTTTTGTTTATTGCAATTAGTAAACTAAGTCATTTATACGTGGGATTTTAAATCAACTCAAGGCCAAATAAACTCCTCTTTCTTCTTCTCTCCTTTATGCAAAATGCCCGAAAAAATACATATGCACAAAAAAGCAAACAAGCAAATAAATTGTACACCTTCTCCGAAAGGAAATTCGTTCAAAAATTGAATGAATGGATATGTGTTTCCAACTCCTACACTTTTTAACCCCCTCTTGTTTGTTTTCAAAACCCTTACTGATTATTTGTGCTCTTTCCAGGAGATGCTCCAGGCTTCTATCAGTTAAGTATATTTCTAACTTTTTAAAATTACCATATATTATATTATTTTGAATTAAGTATTAAAATTATTCAAATAGCTACTTCAATTTTATACTCATTAGGAGCTATCTATATCATTCGTTTTCTCAACTCATGGGTAAATTCAATTGACAAATTACAAAAAAATGAGCATGAAAAATGTCATTCGTTACATGAGCGATCTACAACTCTCATACCCTGTAAAAAAACTAATATATTACAACTTATCGCGCGTGTTTTCGCTTCCCATCAGTATTTAGGTCAAGGATTGGCTTCTTTGTAGGGCTTGGTGAAACAAACATCATGAAAGCATTCACAATGTTCTATATTATGCCTGATCAAATGTTCATACCAATATATAGCTTTATAGGATATAGATAGATTAATTTTATTATAGTTTAATGGCAATCGGAGATGTGATTATGATTAAATAATGGTGCATTCCCCCAAATTACCTTGATCAAATAATATCTAAAATAGCACTCCCTTACTCTGTTGTACTTAAAAATATAAATTGCACTGATGGAACTCAACGATTATGAGAAATATGTGGGCATAATTATTGAAATATACATGCTAACTAATTTTTTATCTCAAATGGAATGCCCTGAGGGATGCCCTAGAGGTAATATATTTTTAGATTCTTCGTTCAATTCTATAAAAACATTTCATGAATAATGTTCTATGTTCTATACCCAAATCCAACCGTTTCTTATCTATTTACTTCAAAATTTATCAGAAAATTGAAGTTCGCATATCAATACATAGTTATCATTTTTTCCTATAAGAAAGCACTAATTTAGGTTTGTTTTTTTGTATTGTTTTAGTATTCTAAAGTCAGTTTTAATATGCATGATATTTCGATAATTATTAGTACAGGATGATCAAAAATGAAAAGTGAATAACAAATGCTTTGATTGTATCATATAAAAAAAGTAATAAAAATAGGGGTAACTTTGTATAATTCCATAAGAAAATAATCACAAATGTCAAAATAAGTTAAACAAATGTCAATAATTTTAATCGCGATTAAATTAATCAAATACTTACATAGATGACTTAAATTTAAACTCGTCTTAGATAATCCTAATTTTAACGCTATTTGCCATGTAATGTAGATATTGTTTCATATACGGCAAAATGTCTACAGATTATGATTACCAATATAAATATTACCAACTGGTTTATTGACCGACGAACCCCAACGGAGGAGGAATAAAATTCGACTGTATGTCTGCATGTTCTTTTTTTTTAATATATATATATATATATATATATATATATATATATATATATATATATATATATATATATATATATTTGGAAGTACGGCAGTATTTGTTAGAACACACTAAACTCTATAATTGGGTAATCTGCCGAAGAATTTTTTGGGGCTTAAATTCCATTCTTGAAAAAGTATGTTGATGATATAATTTGCTCAATACCTGTAGAATCGGAAAATATTGTCCTACAAGTTTTCAACGGTTATAATGCCAATCTAAATTTTACCATAGAGAAGGAACATAATAACTCTCTGCCCTTCCTTGACACCAGATGTATCCACACTGAAAATCAAACTGTAATATTAGATTGGTATCAGAAACCAACGAGCAATGGTAGGTACATCAATTATTATTCATATCACGATGAAAGAGTCAAAATGGTTTTGGGGTAAAAAATAGGATTAAAAACATATGTCACCCTACTTTAATAAACAAAAACATTGACAAACTATATCAAATATTACTTGATAATTCATATCCCACCAAACTTCTCCGCAAACATTTATACAGCAGTCCATCTTCTGACCAAAGCCAAATTTCAATCCAAAGAAGGCCATCTTAACAGGTCGGTCCATCACGATATTTCTCAATCCATTGGATAAGAGAGCTCACTCCCAAGTTGATCGGAATTATAAGGGATGTCCTGGCTAATAGTAAAGTTGCTAAGTGGAATGTGAACTTATTAGGCCGTCAGTTCTCTAATATTAAAGACAAAATACCTACCGGGAAAACCTGTAACGTTGTCTACAAAATTCCTTGTAACAACTGTGACCTAGTTTATGTTGGTGAAACAAAGAGACAACTCAATAACAGAATTATCTCACACAGGAGCGATTGCAAGCTAAGTAAACTGCTTTGCTTTGGCCCAACAAACACATGATACAAAGCAAAATCCTAATTTCCAGAAAGCTTCTATTTTAGTGAATGAATCGAATCATACCAAAAGATTGATTCATGAGATGATCGAAATTAGTAAGGAACCCAAAGCCATGAATAAATGTTCCAATGTTCGGGGCTTGAGCTCTGTTTATTCCTATTTGATCTCAAAATATTGTAGCAATCATCAGCAACAAACAATCATTCGTAGAGTATTGTGAAGTGCCTATGTTCGGTCTTTATTCTAGTTATTTTTGGTCTTACTTTCTTAAGTGTGTATGACAGAACAATCACCTGTCTTATTGTCTTGCATTTTTCCGGGATAAATTCGAAAATTTCAATTATTATTACCCCCACTTTCAAATGAGAGAGAAAGATGTATTTTCCATAATGTTTTTAGAACAACCATTTCAGTGAATTTTGTAAATAGAGTAAATAGTGCTCAGGATCATTTAATTTTAAGAAATTTTAATTTTGACAAATGTCTTAAATGTTAATTGTTTTCCTTCCATATGGGCGAAGGAAGTCCTAACTTTGTCTTTGCTCGTTTTTATTTTGTAACCTCGTTTGCAAAAGTAAGTTTGTAATATTTTGTATGTTGATTTGTTTCTTTTTTCTTTGTGATAATCAAATTCCACCCTCATTTTATATTTTTTAGCCCTGAAGATGAAAATATTTTTTTCGAAAGCTTGGTTAGCAAGAAGAGTATACTTTTTTAAGCCCCAAAAAATTCTTCGGCAGATTACCCAATCATAGAGTTTAGTATATATATGTATATTTGTTCGCGACTTTTGCATAGTAAACGTTCTCCGATTTTGATGATTTTTTTTGAGAGAGGAGACTTGAGAAATGGTCCCTTATTCATAAAAACTCAAATCCGAAATCCCCTTCGTCCGAAAACCGCCCCCGAAGGGGGTGGAGCAGGCTTTTTTCTCGAAAATCCAAAATCGAAAAATCTGGGACGGCAGAATTAAAGATAAGGAAATATCCGGAACATTTGTTCAGAAGACCAACGGTTTTCATCGATGTTTAAACTTGAAATCTGTGTATTTTCGCTATGTGCAAGAGGCGATTTCATTCGAAAATTGAAAATCTGAGAATGACTAATTAAAGGCCAAATTATTTCTGACAACATTTACTTTGAACATTTTTTCCATAGAGTTATGGTTTTCGAATTACATTAGTGGTAAAGTCTGAAATATGTGTTTCCGCCGCGATGTTATGAGATCTCCAAATAATACTAGTAACAAGTATAAGCAAATAATACATGGGTAATGGTATAAGTGAACGTTCAACGATTTTCGAGACTAATATTACACTCAAAAGTGTGAAATAAATATTTTTTACAAAAAATTGGACTGACGTTATTACCTTGTTGGTGCACTGAAAAATACAAAATAATATTAATTCTATTGGTGCTGGTAATATACTATTTTGTATTTTTCAGTGCACCAACTAGGTAACAACGTCGGTCCAATTTTTTGTTAAAAATATATTTATTTCTACTTTAACTCTCACGGATTGAAAACTCGTGTGCAGTTGCAGGTAGATTGATAACTTTTGGCACCAACTTCGCAAGTACCAGCCCCAATAGAATTAATATTATTTTATACTCTTCAGTGCACCAACTAATAACGTCGGTCCAATTTTTTGTAAAAAATATTTATTTCACAATTTTGAGTGTAACATTAGTCACAAAAATCGTTAAACATTCACTAATACCAATGATGATAGTACTTATCCTATTACCCACGTATATTCTTTGCTTGTAGTTGTTATTGAGAGCTCAAAACATCGCTGTGGAAATACGCTTAAGCAATTCATTTGTTACCATTTTAACATCGATTTAACTCGAGAACCGTACCTAACTCTAAGGATAAAATGTTCATTATAAATGTTGCTACAAATAATTATGTCTTTCATGTACTGCAAACAGATTTTCAATTTTCGACAGAAATCGCCCTCTCCACATAGCGAAAATAGGCATATTTGAGAATTTAAAATGGCTCTATCTCGAAAACCGTTACTCTTTTGAAAAAAAAATGTTTAATTTAAACGTTTCCGGATCTTTAATTATACCACAGCAGATTTTCAATTTTCGAAAAAATTTGCCCCCTCCACCCACTTCGGGGGCGGTTTTCGATGGGAACGAGATGTCGGATTCCCGTTTTTATGAATATGGGACCATTTCTCAAGTCTCTTTTTTCAAATGAATCAAAAATCATCAAAATCGGATTACGATTACTATATGAAAGGCGCGCACAAACCAAAAAAAAGCACACAGTCGAATTGTATAACTCCTCCGTTTGGGGTTCGTCGGTCAAAAAAAAAAAATATACTAATAACCAGGCTCATTTTATAATAGGCCGCAATCACTCACTCCACGTATTATTTCAAGTTCACACTTCACATGCATAATGGAGGCAAAATGAGATGAGACTGACCCTACAACTTTGTACATATGCCAAAAGCACCAGAAACAGAATGCGTCCAGAAATTCACGGGGATATTTTAGTTAGATGTCAAGATTTGGTAGAGCGATCACCATCAGTTTATAATATTTTTGACCGACTTCAAAAAAAGGAGAAGGTATACAATTCGGTTGTCAGATTCCTTTTTTTATGGCTGTTCGTGCGTTTTGCATAGTAAACGTACTCCGAATTTAGACGAATCAAATCCAAAATCTTCTTCCCTCCAAAAACCGCCAACAAAGGGGTGGAGGGGACAATTTTTCTCGAAAATTGAAAATCCGAGACGACAGAATTGATGAAAATTCCATATCCGGAAATGTTTAAATTGGACATTTTAAAAAATAATCATACGTTTCCGCGCTACAGTCTGAAATATGTGTTTCAGCTATGTGGAAGGGGTAATTTTTTCCGAAAATCGAAAATTCGAGATTTGAAAACTAGAAATGCGACCATACCCGGAAACGTTTAAATTAAACATTTTTTCAAAAGAGTCACGGTTTCCTAGTTTCGCAATGGTAAAGTCTGAAATATGTGATATGCGCATTTCCGCTATGTACAAGCTAAACCTACCTATATCGTTTTGGGTATTAATGAACGTTCAACAATTTCCATGACTAATGTTACACTTAAAAATGTGAAATAAATATTTTTACAAAAAATTGGACCGACTTTATCAGTTGTTGCACTGAAAAGTACAAAATAATATTAATTCTATTAGTGCTGGTAATTTTGAAGTTGTGCCGTTGTAGTTTGTTGTTGTAGGCACCAACTTTTTGTAAAAATATTTTTAAAGAAAAGTTCAAAAATATAATACCGCAACCTCTATATCTATATAAATATGATTTATATGCTCCTCTACATATTGCTCAAACTTTTCACAAATGCCACATAACTTCGCTCAGAATTTAAAAGCAAATCATTTTTCAACTTGCCTTATTTCTTTAAATAAATAACGGGCATCGATCTGCTACTCTATGGATCTAGTAAACTTTGTATGATGTAATTAATGTCTTTAATCGAGTGATAAACAAAATCGTACGTTCCATGGAATTTAAGAACATATGTGTCTATACACTTCAATCACTTGCAATTTTATAATATTGAAACTTTTAAATACTAACATTTTATTGAACAACATTAAAAGAAATGCAAAAAGTTGAGCTAAAGTATTCTGCGAAACAAATGATGAAAATGTCTATATGTACATAATAATTAAAGCAGATTATTAATTTGCTAAGTTTCATCGATTCTTAATTTCGTTTGGTTTTAATTAAATCAGTTGGATATTTTTGTTCTGAATACTCATTAAAGGACCTTCCTGTAGAAGAAAAGCTTGTCTCAATATTCTGTAGTATGTTAGCATAAATGACATTACTCACATAAATTTTATTTGAAATGGTACAGAATTCTAGGCTACTTGTAAATCCTTATCAGTATATGTTTAGCCTTTTTCCAACCTCGATACCTGCAAGATTCCTACTAGTAGTTCAGCTAACTTATGAATGACAACTGTACATATATTTTTTAACTAAGCTTTGTGGATTCAACTTTGAATGTAAAACATCCTCATTTTTTGTAGTTATGTATTAAAGACAGTAAATAAATGGTCTGGAACTATATAAATTAAAATATATTCTGGATTCTAGTTAATTATAATCAAATTAATAATTGTCTTCTCTCTTATCACTCGTAACCACGCCACACATGCCCGCCAAAATTATCCTTCCTCCTCTTGCCACTTCCGACCCTGACACCTGTCACCGTTCAAGTCTCGGAACACCATCAGCCACGGACACGGAACACCACATCCACCGCTCCATTTGTAATCAAACGATGTTCCATAACCATAGACAATTAAGTTTATTACATTCGGCCATCCTCACTGGATCTGTCCTCAGATTCTCCAGTTTGGTCACCTAAAATTCAGAAGTTATTATAGATCCTTACCATACTTACATAAAGTTGTAAACACTCCGTCATAAACTGCGTTATTATCAATGGCTTATACATGTGTATGTCAAGGACGGAATGCTTGATGGTATTACACCATAGTAGCACCTCTTAAATGATATCCTTTCCATAACTTCATCTTAGAAGTAGAATGCTCGAGCCTATTATGCAACTGCATAATCCCCCGACAGGCATTCCCCCTCCAACATAAACATAGAAGCAGAATGCTCGAGCCTATTATGTGACTACATAATTCCTCGACAGGCATCCCTTCTTTAACGTCAACTTAGAAGCAGAATGCTCGAGTCTACTATGCCACTGCATAATTCTCTCGACAGGCATCACTTCATTAACATCAATTTAGAAGCTGAATGCTCGAGTCTATTATGTCACTGCATAATCTTCTCGACAGGCATCCCTTCTTTAACATCAACTTAGAAGCAGAATGCTCGAGTCTATTATGTCACTGCATAATTCTCCCGACAGGCATCCCTTCCTTAACATTAACTTAGAAGCAGAATGCTCGAGTCTATTATGTCACTGCATAATTCTCCCGACAGGCATCCCTTCTTTAACATTAACTTAGAAGCAGAATGCTCGAGTCTATTATGTCACTGCATAATTCTCCCGACAGGCATCCCTTCTTCCATGCTATTACCTTTGAATGTAATCCATGACTTCATTTTATCTGCAGCAACAACAGTACTCATTCTCCGGAAGTTCTCTCTCAAGTCTTCCACTACATATCTATCATTCAACAGAACTTTGGCAACTTTAAAAGGGCCTTTGTACTTTGGTAACAATTTTTTACTAGTTCCTGTATTGGGCGTGTCAGTTCTCAGAACCATAACTACATCTCCTTCTTTATAAACTTTTGCCTTCTTTCTCATTCTATCAAATCTTTCCTTTTGTTTTCGTTGACTATTCGATATTCTCTGTGTAATATTATTTCGTATTGTCTCCAAATCCAGTCGATTCAGATCCACTTCAATCGTACTCAGTATTGTACTCTCGGAGATACTTCTTCCTTTGTAACCAGCAAGAGCATCTAACGGACTTGCACTTATAGCTGCATTAAATGTCATATTCATCGAACTTTGAATCTGCTTGATGAAAGTATCCCAACTATTATCATCAGCCCCAGCAGCTGTACAAGAGAGTGCATTTAAAATTGTTCGATTATATCTTTCACATTGTCCATTAGCTCGTGGGAAAGCAACAGCATTTAAAACATGCTTTATACCATACGCCTTACAAAATCTCTTGAATGTCATAGAAGTAAATGATGTCCCACGATCTGATATAATCCTGGTGGGTACACCAAAGATGTACATAACATTCATCAATGCTTTTGTTACCGGTTTAGTGGTGACATCCTTCACAGCTTCCATAAAACAGAACTTCGTAAATCCATCGACAATTACCAAAATATACTTGTTGTTCTTTCTACTTTTAACGAAAGGTCCTAGATGATCAATGTGAATAGTATAGAACGGAATCGGAACTTTTTCAATTGGGTGCATGTAACCTTCCTTCTTTCCATGGTTATGCTTGTAATAAAGACATGAAAGGCACGACTGCACATATTTCTTCACAAATCTCCGTGAATGTGGGAACCAATAGCTTTCTCCAATCTTCTTCAAAGTTTTCTCAACTCCAAAATGACCTCCTTCATCATGACAAAGTCTGCAAATTTGCCACTTACATAACCTTGGTACTACCCACAATGATCTCCCATCTTCCTATATACCTTACCATCACGCAACAAATAATTATCAAAATACTGTTTTGTATCTCTATTGATAATTCTGTCTTTCAATATGTTATGAATATTTCGAATTTGCTCATCTTGCATTTGAGCTGCAACAATCCAATCGGCTTCCGTTATATCAATCATTAATACATCTAAGTACTCCATCACTGGACTTCTACTGAGAGCATCAACATGTCCCATTTTCCGTCCTGGTCTATGGATAATAGTGAAGTCATAATCTTGCACCATTAGCCACCAACGACCTACTCGAGGCACCATATCCCGTTTTGCGAATGCCGCACGTAATGCATTACAGTCAGTAATAATATCAAATGTAATACCTAACAGATACACTCTAAAATGTTGTAATGCTAAAACAACTGCCAGAGTCTCAAGTTCATACGAATGATATCGCCGCTGTTCAGGACTCGTTTGTTTACTGAAGTAAGCAATTACATATTGATTATTATCTTGGGTTTGCATCAACATGGCACCAAATCCCAAACTGCTAGCATCCGTATGCAACTCTGTCTTAAGTAGAGGATTGAAAATTGTTAGTATGGGGCGTTCAACCAAGATTGACTTCAATTTGGTGTAAGCCTCCTCCTGTTCAGTTGACCAAGTATATGCAACCCCTTTTCTTAATAGTCTTGTTATTGGTTCCGCCAAAGTAGCGTAATTTTTTTATATATTTTCTAAAGTAGCCTGTTAGCCCTAAAAATTGTCTTACTTCTTTAACATTGCTTGGTTGTCTCATTTTTTCTACTGCCTTAACCTTTTCTCTACCAGGCTGTACGCCCAACTCACTGATTTCACGACCCAAATATGAAATAGTAGTTTGGCAAAAGTTGCATTTACTCAATTTTAATGTAAGGTTTCCTTGTCTTAACACATCTAATACAATTTTTAGTCTACTTAAAGCTTGTTCTATGCTAGTAGCTGGAATTATAAGGTCGTCTAAATAAGCAAATACAATTTTATTTATGTGTTCATTAAACAGAGTATTAATTAACCTTTGGAATACTGCCGGTGCATTAGTCAGCACAAATGGCATCCTTAAAAACTCATAATGTGACATAGGAGTGATGAAAGCAGTTTTCTCAATCGAATCCTCCTTCATAGGAATTTGATAGTAACCGGATGCTAAATCTAAGGTTATGAAATATTTATGTCCACCTAACATATCTATTTGATCGTCTATCAGTGGCAAGGGAAATTTTTCTTTTATAGTAATAGAATTTAACCGACGATAGTCTATACATAATCTATAATCACCAGTCTTCTTTTTAACTAAAAGTACTGGACTGGCGTATGCTGATTTAGACTCCCTTATTATGCCGCAATCAAGAAGTTCCTGTAACAATCCGTCAAGGATCTCTTTCTCTTTCACACTCATTCTATAAGGATTATAAATTATAGGCTCAATTGTTTTACAATTTATACTCATCTCGACAATATCGGTTTTACCTAGATCATTGAAACTGAATGAAACTCTGTCTTTGTATTGCCATAACAAGTTAAACACTTGAGTTTTAACTCTATCATTGACGTTACCAAAATTAATATTGTCACGTTTAATACACTGTTGAGGGCATTTATCAGTTTCAATACTGGCAATATTTCTTAACCAAAATGCACCATTACATTTAAACATTGCTACTTGTGGTTGATTCAAGTAATCGCTGCCAATAATAATATTATATGTTAAATATGAGTCATCAATAATAAATATGTTGATACTTCCACATGATTGGTCAAGTTTTACATCAACCTTAGCTAATCTATTACAAGATATGTAATTTCCCATAAAGCTTTTTAGAAATGCAGAACTATCTAATGATATGCTATTGATCTTTAATTTTTTTGCGACGGATTCCTTTATAAGAGAACAAGAGCTACCTGTGTCCACCAATTATCAATCAACGTTCCATTAATAATAATCTTCTTCAAATAAATATTTTCATCTGTATTCTTAACTGAGTTTACATTTTGTGATTTTCTTCTATAGACTTTACATTGCTCTTTGCTATGCCCAAATTTATTACATGATTCACACTTGATAATAGTTTTAGGACAATCTCTAATAAAATGTGACCCTTTACAATTGAAGCATGTTTTACCTTTATCAAACCAAGGTCGTATCTTATTCGTATTTGTATAACTTAATTGGCTTTCATTTGTGATTCTTGATGATTCAGGTACACGGCCAATGAACGCATTTCTTTTCAAAGGTTTTACACTGTGCTGATTTGTATGTTCTAAATAATTAGCAAGTAATCCCACTGATTTGAAATCAGCTGCTCTTGCTGCAAGCTTTATGTTTTCATTGGCAATGCCCTCGATAACACAATCAATGATTTCCTCCTGCCCAATATCTAACTTGAGCTTACGAATTTTAGCTACTTTTTCAAAACAATAATCACTTAGCTTTTGAGTAGGTCTATGGCTATAATTGGCAGCTTCTACAAATAGTTTACCGAATTTAATACTACAAGGAAATGTCTCTAATAACATGAGCTTCATTTGACTCCATTGAGTACATTGTTCTTTTAGTGAATCATACCATTTTCGAGCATTTCCTTTTAACCTTGACGTTGAAAGTCTTATGACCAGCTTATCGTTCCAATCATATATTTCACTTAATTCATCAACTTTATTCACCCATTCCCTTGCAGATAAATTGTCGGTGGCACCGTCAAATATCGGAATGAGTGATTCATCAATATTCAAACTTGTATATGGTGTACTTACAGTAGTACGCTTCTGCAACAACTTTTCGGTAATTTTCAACTGGCTTTTCAATTTCCGTACCTTCCTTCGAACACTTCGTGAGTCTTTTGAGGAACTGGTGGAGCTTGAAATGCTTTCTCGCCGGCTTTTCTTTGATCTTCCCATTGCACGGATCCAATCCCACTTCTGAGATATTAAAGACAGTAAATAAATGGTCTGGAACTATATAAATTAAAATATATTCTGGATTCTAGTTAATTATAATCAAATTAATAATTGTCTTCTCTCTTATCACTCGTAACAACGCCACACATGCCCGCCAAAATTATCCTTCCTCCTCTTGCCACTTCCGACCCTGACACCTGTCACCGTTCAAGTCTCGGAACACCATCAGCCACGGACACGGAACACCACATCCACCGCTCCATTTGTAATCAAACGATGTTCCATAACCATAGACAATTAAGTTTATTACATATGTCGAATTTATTAGAAGCGTAAGAGACTTAAATATCAATCCATTATGTCTCAATATTATTGCTGCCGTGTCCGGATAATGCCCAAATGCCTATCTGACTCTGGCAAAGACATGTTCTGTATTCTCACATTCCACAGCCTACCGAGGATGAGTAAAGAAGCAAAGAGGTATAGTTATTTTCACAATAAATGGTATTGTCTTTATGACTGCAATAAAACTATCGGGTGTATTCCCTTTATGTACACAATCCACAAGCAAAAACGCTACAGGATAGGACTTTATATATTTAATATTATAATATAAGTAGGTAATTTACTTAAAATTATGGAGGTATTTAGGAAACAAGCAATCTTACACACATTGTATTTTTATATAATATAATTAATGACATGAATACATGTTAATTATTTCGTAAAAAAAGGTATTTAATTATTATTATACTGCTATATTATGATCTGACCCTGACCGACAGTTTATTGCATGTTTAAGCCCGACCTCTAGCAAAACGTCCCAGGTAAAAAAACGTAGTCAACCATTTATTCTGAAAAGAACTATACCTTAGCCAAAGTCTAATCTTTGCCATAGTTGTATAGTTGTATGTACTTTATAGATTATAGCGGATAGTAAAGTTAGTTTTGTGTACACAAATATTCGCCCACGTATACGTTTATTAGTTGGCATTGGCGACCTTCCGATTTTAATTTTCTGATGAAAAGAGTTAATAAAAGCGCGCAGCTCGTCCAAAACGTATGTATACACACATATACATAGACGGCCAACCAACAGGACAACCAGTCGTCGGAATAAATAACACAATATGATGTAATCGCTAACGAAATGTCCATTATCCATAGAAAAATTATTCGACCTTGAGCCGACTCGATTCCCGGAGTGATGATCATGCTCGATCAAAAGTTACAAGTGAACATTTTTTTCTGCATCAGCAAAAGATAAATTCTTGGCCATAAGTACCTAGGTATATAATAGGTTTCTGGAATTACACTTTTGTTAAAGTTACTTTTATTCTTTTATAATTTTGAAGATACAAACTTTTTTAAGAAAACATAAGAGCCAATAGACCATTCTAGAAGACGTTACTTTTACATGATTCCTGAGGGGCAATCTGTCATTTGCTATTTTACTTCTGTGTATTTATCATTGTTTCTGTGCATTTTATGAATACGTTTATTTAAAAAATGTTTCAAGGCTGGATATGTACAAATTTGGTGATAAGATAGTAGTTAAGTGCCAATGTCACAAATTGGAGTCTAATAAGTTGACCAAGATTAAAAATTGATAATAACATAACATGGTGTTTATTAAAAGTAGTATAAACGAGAAAGTGGCCACTAATGGCGATGTTCAACTAAAATACCATTAGATAAATCAAAGAGTGGAGTTGCTTCGAGAATGTAGCTATCATAAAAAAATAACTTATGTCAACATTTAATAATTATGCATATGCTAGTAGAAGGTAAATTTAATACGAGCTTTAGAGTGCAGTTTCATTTGCTTTCTGAATGAGGTGATAGGTGATACTCATTTTTGTAGTGATAGGGTAAGGTATTATAAATTTAAAAAATCTCTCAAAAAGCAATGTGAAATGTTGAGGCATAGTAGAATTAATATTCCAAAGAGTAGTCATATATAGATTATGGAAGAACACTATTTTTTCGTGAAGATATTTCGGTTGAACACGCAACATAAATTTTTGGATAAAACCTGAATAGTAACATTTGATAATATTTATTTCTTATTTTTAGCCAGTGCAATAAGCTTAAACCAAATATAAACCTGATATAGATTCTCAACACAATATGCATCCGATTTTAACAAATTGCTCTATACGAGAGTAATATACGACAACACAGTAATGAAATAAGGAAGTGACTAGAGATTCACACAACTTCAACATTGAAAGAAGAAGCATACAATAGACGCAACACATCATCAGCAATTAATAAATTATTAAATTTCTCCACCATATAATTAGAGGCTAGCAAATTTCAAGATTTCCACTTTTTTATGAAATTTACCAATTTATCGATTCTTTATCTTTTTCCTTGTTTGAAGGTTATGGTATTGGGTTGCTTTTTGTTCCAAATCAATCACAATTCAAATTCATGATATTATTTTCATTTATGTCAACTATTTTGAAAGATAAATACCTATACAACATCCTCGATAACATCCAATCACAGTAATTCAATTTCTGCAACTTTATTTGATAGTTTCCGCTCTACCTACCAACCTTTATCGTAATGCAATTTATTACTCAGATAAATTATAATTCATTAAGCATTTCAGCAACAAAAAGATTATTCCGGGAGGCTAAAAGGCCAAATTCATGAGCGCTTCACTTCAAATGAAAAATATTTTATCTTTATGCCAGTATTATTTTGCCAGCCCACGGCATTCTAATAAAAACGAATACATCACTGTTAATAAATTACGTTGTAATGTCATTTTATATATATGACATGGGTTTGTACAATTTTCTAGCGACCTACATATTCCAGCCAGCATTCATTGCTAAAACAACAAAATATGAGTCACAATTAATTTGCCTTAATTAACGTACTATTATTATGGTGTATGACGTTTGAAGAAAACCTAAATATTTATATAAACACAGGAATTAAATTGAAAAGCTCAAAATACCAACCGATCGTTATAAATAGGCGTGCTAAAAAAAAGAAATTGAGTGAACTGTTAAAATTCATAATAACTCTATCTGTGAATATTTTTATTTCTTTCACAGTATAAATATTGTGAAAAGCTTCTACCAATAGTAAAACTATAACTAATCTAGTGTGTATTCTCATTGATGCTATTATTTTGAAATGCATTTCCTAATTCATAGGTATACGTATTAAGGGTGGTGCATGAACTTCACAAATCGTTTAATTATGACCGTAAAGCGAAGGTGCACTGGGTTTCGCGATCATAAATGTCCATGAATGATGGTTAAAACGCTCGAATATTCACGACAACGGAAAGCTGCTGTTAAAAAAGACCTGAAATATATTTTAATGTTCAGAAACTGTAAATCAGAGTTTCCCTTTCCTCTAAATAGCATGGTACTAACATGAACAAAATAATATTTATCCAAATGTAACTATAATTACAAACAAAGGTGTATGACGTGAGTCAACCAAATTGTATTTACAGTGCATCCATCCCACTTTGGCTGAGACAGCCAGGTATCTCGGTTGTTGTTGAAGACAAAAACCTTGCGGTTTTCGCGTTCCTTTGTCACTTTTTCCTGAACAGATTTTGCCTAACTTCTTTTGTTCATAAGTTAAAGGGCGTTTTTGAAAATTCACACTTTTTGGATTCCCCACAGATCTACGAAGTTTCTCAGCGATAATGCCAAATTGAAAACTCATTCCATAGAGAATTTTATGCAGAATCCAGTGGTGCACGCAGTTTTTTTCGTTAATGGTACGGGATATACGACTCAAACTTATAATTTTTTCAATGGAACACCCTGTATTTTATTATCTCATTAAATTCCTTCATTTTTTCCTTCAAAATAATATATAATATATGAACATAAAGTTTTCAAAAATGCTCCAAAATCACTAGAACATTGAATTTTAAAAGTGAGCTATGGTTTCTTCATACAAAAAAGGTTCCAATTGACGGAATATTTCCATGAAAGAAACAAAAACAATACTAACGCTAATTCACTAACAAAACACAAAACTTTTTTATTGAATTGTTCAATTTGATGTCCATTTTCCCTAACACATAATTGACTCAGTTTCTCAATACGTCTTAATGCTTTTAAAATATTAAGGGCCGTCTTTGTAAATTCTAGAAAGCTTACTGTGCTGTTTCTCATCATAAAGTTTTCAAAAATGCTGTAAAATTACTAACACATTGAATTTTAATAGTATCATGGATTTCAAAGTCTTACTACAGGGATTATTATTTGTGATTTTTTATAGTAGGTCACAGAGGATACAAATATTGTTGTTGCCTTTTGGAGTATTGTTTTATCAAGTGATTGTGGAGCAATCAATAAATCTGCTGTCATGATAATCAATTTTGATGTGTTCTATTGGGTTTGTGCCTGGCGATTTTGTGAGAAATGTTATAATAGCTTTAAGACTTTTCAGAACGAATAGTATGATATCATAAAATGTTTCAATCAGTGCTATGAACATGTTGACGAAACTTTAGAATCATATTTAAACAGGTAAGATTTAAAAACAAGATGTCATACAATGTCTTATTGTAAAATACTCCTTTACCTTTTTAAATATAATTCTAATCTCGATTCTAATGCTTCGTCAAAATAAAAAAAATCACAAATAATAATCCCTGTAGTAAGACTTTGAAATCCATGGTACTATTAAAATTCAATGTGTTAGTAATTTTACAGCATTTTCAAAAACTTTATGTATATATATTATTATGAACAATAACAGAGGAAGCTTTCTAGACTCTTAATATTTTAAATGCATTAAGACATATTGAGAAACTGTGTCAATTATGTGTTAAGGAAAATGGACATCAAATTGAACAATTCAATAAATAAGTTTTGTGTTTTGTTAGTGAATTAGCATTAGAGATAATAAAATACAAGGTGTTCCATTGAAAAAATTATAAGTTTTAGTCGTATATCCATTACCATAACCCGAAAAAAAAAATTCTGCATAAAATTCTCTATCGGATAATTTTTCAAATTGACATTATCACTGTGAAACTTCGTAGATCTATGGGGAATCCAAAAAGTGTGAAAGAAGTTAGCCAAAATCTGTTCAGGCCATCTTGAGTTTCATAAAAAAGTGACACAGGAACGCGAAAACCGCAAGTTTCTATCTTCAACAACAACCGAGATACCTGGCTGTCATAACCAAAATGGGATGCACTATACAAACAACACTATTAATAAAAAGTTGTGCATTCAAGGAATTTGATTTTTCAGCTGCAATCCTCAAAGCGGACAACGGTCCTATTCAATTTTGACGTAGAAACATGAATCAACAAAATTTGACATCTCAAAGATGCATTGCTAGAGGTCTAATTTAAAATATAGGTTCCATTTTACAGCGTTTTACAGGCGTACGTAGTCACGGGCAAAAGCTAGATTATATATAGAACAGGGTCGATCTTATAATCAAATTTAATCTCCTATTATTTTTAATCCCACATTAAAAAATTCATACATTTTTTGATTGGACATATAATTCAAAGATAAAGTGACTGAAGTTGTAAAAGTTATTGATTGAAAATGCACTATTTTTATTCAATCATCAAGTTATGAATTAAACAAATTTAAGAATTAACTAATCTTCCATTAGGAATTCATTATGAAATCGGCCCTATTATATAAAAAAGATAAGAAAAAAAATGATTATTCTTGTATTGAATGAGCAAAAAAGCATAAAAACGTATAGATTGTAAGTAATTTATTAAAATAGCGTGATAGAAGAAAAAAATGATAATGTGATAAAAATATGCACTTATTAATTTATTGTAATTTTCGGGCCTAGGCTGACCTCGAAGAGATTCCGTTGCTAGAGAAGATTCAGCAGAGTTCATACTCTTGATTTATATTATTGTTCTTGACCATGGATGTAGATAAAGTGTCTGATTAAAATGCACATATTTTATAACGACAGAGTTAGTTATAAATCTAATACACAAAAGGGATATATGTATTAACATGGAGATATTTTTACGAATGACTCAGATCAATTGAACAATTTAAATATGACACTATCCTTAACCTACGAACGATCTAAAATGTTGAAGATGTACCGGAAAAGATTAATCATATCATCATTCATTTCAGGGTTTCCGCTCAACTGTACTGCAACTCCAATACAGAATACCGAGCAGAATACTGAGTGCCCAAGGTAAGGATTTTGAAAACGATAATAGTACCTATGTAGATTCTAAGTCGTTAGTTAAAACCTATTTTTATAAAAAATTAGACAGATGTTATCAGTTGGGGCACTGAAAAGTTTAAAATAATATTAATTCTATTAGTGCTGGTGGTTTCGAAGCTGTGCAGTTGCAGGTAGATTGATAACTTTTGGCACCAACTTCACAAGTACCAGCCCCAATAGAATTAATATTATTTTATACTTTTCAGTGCATCAACTAATAACGTCGGTCCAATTTTTTGTAAAAAATATTTATTTCACACTTTTGAGTGTAACATTAGTCACGAAAATCGTTGAACGTTCACTAATACCAATCAAGATAGTACTTATTCTATTACCCACGTATATTCCTTGCTTGTAGTTTGTAGTTGTTATTATTGAGATCTCAGAACATCGCTGCGGAAATACGCTTGAATATTTTAGTTGTTACCATTTTAATACCGATTTTACTCGAAAACCGTAACTCTAAGGGAAAAATGTTCATTATAAATGTTGCTACAATTAATTATGTCTTTCATGTACTGCAAACAGATTTTCAATTTTCGACAGAAATCGCCCTCTCCACATAGCGAAAATAGGTATATTTGACAATTTAAAATGTCTCTATATCGAAGACCGTTACTCTTTTGAAAAAATGTCCAATTTAAACGTTTCCGGATATTGTCCTATCTTTAATTATACCAACGCAGATTTTCAATTTTCGAGAAAATATGCCCCCTCCACCCCCTTTGGGGGCGGTTTTCGGAGGGAACGAGATGTCGGATTCCCGTTTTTATGAATATGGGACCATTTATCAAGCCTCCTCTTTCAAATGAATTAAAAATCATCAAAATCGGAGTACGATTACTATATGAAAAGCGCGCACAAACCAAAAAAAAAAAAAAGCACACAGTCGAATTGTATACCTCCTCCGTTTGGGTTCGTCGGTCAAAAATAATCAATTTAAACATTACCGGATATTGGCCTATCTTGAATTCTACCGATTTTCTAGAAAAATGGCTCCCTCCACTCCCTTCAGGGGCGTTTTTGAGAAAATGAGTTTTCGGATTTGATGTTTTACGAATATGGGACCATTTCTCAAGTCCCCTTTTTCAAATAAATCATCAAAATCGGAGTACGTTTACTATACAGCCCGCGCACAAACAAAAAAGCAGACAGTCGTTTGGTTTCGTCGGTCCAAAATATTCGATAACACTTAAAAACTCCCAGCTCAAAACAGTAACAAATATTCACCACATTCGTTTTGGATATCACATCATTTCATTTTTCTTAAAGCATCGTTTACTAACGAAAATTTTGAATTCGCACAAAAAGTTCGTTTTAGAGTTCCGTACCAGGTGACCAGAGAAACCCTCGCTTTTCTCCCCCCCCCTAATCTCCGAAGATACGAAGGTGAAAAAAGTTGGGGTGGTATAGTTTGACGTCTATGTTGCACGAAAAATAAAATGATCTCTCTAATAACCGAACTTGAAAAGAATTTAAATTCAGAAAATACAATTTTCGAGTTTCTGAGGCTATCCCATGTTTACTTGGACTCACTGTATTCCTTGAACCTAGACTGGTTTAGAGTTTTAGAGAACAAGCTAGGTTCCTTATAATTTAATAATTCATCATCACCATGCTTGATTACGTAGTCTTGTAAGTTTTGTTTTCATGGTTAATTCGTTACTTTTACATCAGATGAGAATATCATCATAATAGTACTCTAATGTTACTTGAGGTAGTATTATATTATTATTGTAGCGTAATTTGGCAAAATGCTGCAACGCTTGATGAGATAATAATTAGCTGACTCCAAAACTGACTTAATGTATATTTAGGAGCTGTTCTGTGTGTTGATATTCTTAAGTGCCAAGGGCAATCACCCCATATTACACTACTGTTATGAGTTATGAAAATTGATATAGTTGCATTCTAAAAGAGATAATAATTTATACGAAGCCCAGAGAATAATGAATATAAAAAATGGAAAAAATCTGAATTTTGTTTTTTTCCTTATATTTATTTCCACTGTTCTTAGAAAGCAAGTTTAATTTTTAAATTGTTGACACTTATATAAATATTTGTTACAGATTCAAGATTATGAACTAGCAAACCTTGAACTCAAAATAGACATAAGTCAACTTATATGGGGAAACATATCTCTGGCACCTGTCTTTCTTTCAGAAGTTCACAAATAGATTTAAAGATATCCGAACTTGATTTAGATCTAGGCTACACGTGCAGAATGACACTATAACGAATGAGAAGAATCAAAAGAAAAATATGAAAATTATCATCAGGAGCGAGATTAGGAGCTACATGTAAATAAAAAAGCTGTTCTCTAAAATATTTCGATAGGACGACATATAAAAATTCTATACAAATATTTAAAAAAATTGAACCGATTTTATTAGTTGGTGTACTGGAAAAATATAAAATAATATTTATTTTATTGGTCCTGGTAATTTTGAAGTTGTGCAGTTGCAGTTAGATTGAAAACTTTTGGCACCAACTTCAAAAGTACCAGAACCAATAGAATTAATATTATTTTTTATTTTTCAGTACCCCAACTAATTCCAATTTTTCATAAAAATATTTATTTCACACTTTTAAGTGTAACATTAGCCATCAAAATCATTAAACGTTCACTAAAGAAGGATAATACGTTGCATATACTTATTCAAAATTTTCAAAACATCGCAGAAATACCTACGCATATTTTAGAGTAACTCTGAAAACTGTAGATACATATTTTTGAAAAATGTCATATTTAAATGTTTCTGCTTATAATCTCTTCTTCAATTTAGCCGTAACATATTTTCAATTATCGAAAAAAATGCTGTAACTCGGAAACCTATGATTTTTTTAAATGTCCAATTTAAACGTTGCCAGATATGGTCTCTTGTTTAATTTTGTCGTCTAAAATTTTTATGAAAATTACTCTCGTTGGTAGAAGTTTTTGGGGGAAGGACATGTTGAATGTTGTTTTTTTTAGTAGAACCAACTCTCAATAATCCTCTATCAAATGAAAGAAACAAGAATCATGAAAATCGGAGCACATTTACTGCATAAAAAAAACCTGCAGACAAACAGTCGGATTGTATACCTCGGTCAAAAACAGAGGTCTGCTGTGGTATCACAGTATAAATATATATACTATGTGTGGTATTAACAAGGCCGGTGGGTGTTGGGAGTGAGAAAGATTATTTTATTTACATACATATTTTCTCAAGTGATTTGGGTTAAATCTTCATATTTTGAGTTCAAGATTTACCGATTGAGCTATTTCTAATTATTAAAGACATACCTTGTATAATTATTATATTTAAGGTTAAACACTGACATTCTGCAAGAGCTAAGGTGTTAATTTACATCTTAAATTAGCTTCCAAGAAAAAAGCAATGATTTACAGGTAGTTACTAACTAAAATTTTAAGACATACCACCCATAGATTTGGAGCAAAATTGAATTTTCAAAACTCAATCCTGTGAAGATCGTATTTTTTTTAAAATCATGGACTTCCAAAAAAGCAAAAAGTAGTTATTTTGTAAATGTTATTAAAAATAATTCTGTTTAATTCTTTTTTCAGCCAAAACTTCAAAAAATGAAAAAAACATTGTCATATAACGATTCCATCTGTATTGTCTATAGACATACAACAAGATATCGGATATTTTCATAAGGTATACATACCTACTGTACGTTACCAGGATCACTCGCATAAAAATGTCACTTACTAGTAGGAGTATTCATAGTGTAATTTTGACATATTTCTACGATTCAAGGTACTTACAGCCAATTCCAGTTTTAGGTAAATTTCATATAGATATGTACCTATTGCGATCGTTCACACTTTTGAATTTCGAAAAAAATTCAATTGCATGGTGTTATATGTCTATAAGTTAATCCAAAAAAACATTTGGTTCAAAAGTTTATACTATGTTAACACGATAGAGGTCGCAGTTTTGGATTTATCAAGTTCAAATTTGCTACAAAAATCAATCTCTTATATATCTGGGCCTCGTACGTTATTGGGCAATATCAAAAAAGAGCCTTAGTGTAAATATCATCAAAAATAATTTTGGGTTATAGATATAATCAGTATTTACAACTTTTGTTCGAAGCAATTTTCCATAAAATGTAAAATGAAAAAAAAAAAAAAATTAATAAAGGAAAAATTCGAAATATTGATAAAATATGAACACTCAATATAAATTTGATGTAATTGTACATTTTCTAGAGATCTTAATATAGACCCTGATTAAAAAATATATAGTATATTTTTTTATAAGAAATAGGCGAAAAAAAAAACTTCAACCTTGAAGTGGAACGCGAACCCGGTCTGCTTTATATTCAACAGCCAAAACAAAAACCTCTAACCGAAAGGCTATGATACATACGGCAATATATATGTAATGACATATAGGTATACCAATGAAATTGAGAAATTTACCTTTCCGCAGGCTAAAGACCATCGGGATTTTTTTTATTATTTTCAGCTTAATGCTTATACCTCAGCAACATAATGTAGAAACTACCATACCATTATCTACTGTTGATAAAAGTCAGCCAAATTTGAACCTGTACTTGCCCTCAGCATAACTAAGAAAACATAATTAAATTTGGTGACATGTCTCTTTCGACAAAAAATGAATGCTGCACTTGTTCTGAACAGAGTTCATTCACCTTATACCGACAAGTAATGCATAATGTTCCAACACACATATATGTATATATATATTGCCGATGGAGAAAAAAAATTACGAAAGTCATCAGACGTTCTCGGGTAATGCATAAATATTTACATATTCACGCCTAACACACGCGTCATTTACCAGATTATGTGTGAAAGAGAGTGTGTTACATGAACATTTTTACGCCGATGATTCTTTGCAATAATACATATTTTCAATTAACTTACTTAAGTTTCGAAACATTCGATGATAGGAGAATATTTCTTCATTTTGAACAGTGTTGATAATATTTATATTTTCTACGTGTAGAAAGATGAGTCAGTTCTTCTTCAATTCAGCAAATGTGATGCCATTTTGAGTTTGAATCGAATTTGGTGATTCATAACTTATATCTAGCAGCAATCCATTAGAATTTTGAAGTTGGTGCCAAAAGATGATACATGTATCAGTTATAGAAGACTTTTTGCACCAACTTTTTGCTCCAAAATCCTTATTATTCACATTATGTGTGGTTGTTTTCTTCATTTCTGTGCAAAACCGTGAGTTTTTTCAAGAAGTACAAATGTTTTATGTCATTATATGTTCAGTAGGCGAGACAAGAGAATTTTAATTTTTGAAATAATTCTGAAGGGTTTTAAAGCTTGATCTTACTCTTTTAATATAGGACCATCTCTTAGTCATCCTTCAAATAAAAAAGTGTAATCTAAATATGTGCACTATGCGAAACGAGACTACGTACATAAAAAACAAACAGAAAAACTGTCTTTTGGAAATACAGTAAAAAATAATAATCATTTTTGCAATCATAAAGACGTAAGACATAACTCATAACTAAACATACAGCGTGATAAAATATAATCTTTTATATATTACAGAGCTCATAATAATAAATAATATAATTAAATTGGCAAGGTCAAATTTAAATGGGTTATTTATAGATGCGACAAAGAGGAGAAAGCTACATAGTATAGGTTATCACAAAAATGGGATCTAGTCAATAATTTGAAGCATTAAAAGTTATAATATATTTAGTTTTTTAGTAGAGCTAAATACCAATAGAATAATTTGTACTAGAATTACAAACATAGGCATTTTGCGTAACACAAATAAAATCTATTTTAAGACAACCCATAATGTGAAAATAATATAAGTTGTGCAAGACATCAGTTACCGGAGGAACATCAATCTTGACTCTTGGGGTATTTTTAATGATATTTTCAATGAGTGTGTAAATAAATTTTATTCGATTCACATATGTTTTTCTCTAAAACACCAGTTTTATTTATTATCATCAAATAAAGCATAAATTCAAGTGATTTCCCGATATGGTGAAAATAATTTTGAAAATATCTCATATGGAGTTGACATGAAAATAAGACCGACTTTATTAGTTGGTGCATTGAAACATTGAAAATAATATCGGTGCTGACAAGTTTGAAGTGATGCAGTTGTGCACCAACTTCAAACGTAAAAGCACCAAAAAATGAAACTTATTTTGAATTCTTTAACGCACCTACTAATAAAGTCAGTCCTATTCTTTTTAGAAAAATACTCCGGATATTCTTGATTTTTTTAAATGTTAAAAAAATTAAAAATGTTGCCTCTTCCACCCTTTGGAGCAGGTTTTTAGGAGAAAGGAGATGTTGGATTCTATTTTTCTTTGTTAGGCCATCTCCCATCACTCCTCTTTCGAATGAAAAAAAAATCATCAGAATCGTTCCACGTTTACTAAGCAAAACACGCGTACATACTTAAAAAAGGAAATTATTATTTATTATTATATATATACATATAAATATAAATTGTATAGCTGCTCCATTTTGCGAAGTCGGTCAAAAATCCATCTGTTCTCCTTTTAGCATCTTCGCAAATGCAAGCAAAATCACATCTATAATAAAATAATTACAAAACAGATGATGTAGTAGTCAAGTTGCTAAACAACATCCTGAAAATCAGATAATAACTCATTTTCATTTTGACGGCGTGAACTTTTTAGATAAGGAGGTCAAGATCGTAAAGATAGATTATTCTTGCACATATCTAATTAGTTTACTGGAATATTAGATTTCTGCTTCTCGCTTGAAGCGTTTATATTTAATCCCATTAACCATGTCTGACCTGTCGAAGGAGATTGAACCACGGCATACCACGCTAATAATTTGTAGTTCTTTGAAAATGAACATGAATATACCTACACATTATATTCACTTATGTATTAGAGCAAAATATTCATGTGAAAATCGAAAAATTGCTCAAGTGCGAATTGGACTCGCATGAATTGGGTTTCACACTTTGCTTAGATTTTCCATGAGTTTAGCCTTATTTAACGTTGTATTGTAAATTTCAGGCTTTCTGGAGAATGGTAATTTTTTTAAATATTTGCTCCACTACCTACAAATTTTACAGTTATAAAAGATATATATATTTGCATAACTCATAATTGGTAAGTTTCTATACATATTAATTTGTTCATTATTTTAGTAGATGCTGTAATATAAAGAGACCAGGGAGGATTACACTAGGAAATGTTTCATGCTCAGTAATTGAATTTGTTTAATAGCTGTATGGCATGTAACACCCTCTTGGCAAAATCATATATCATAAAATAATAGAGTACATATTTTAATTCTACCCAGAATATTAATTCACAGCACCGTAAACTTATGTCAATTTCGTCATAGAAGAAGAGTTATTTCAAAAATTAATACTTAATAAAAGTGTGATATTTAGCTATATAAGAAATAAGTGCCTTTGATCAAATAAGAACTCACAATATCTGGAGACCGAGCTTTGCTCGGTTAAAACAGGATTTAAGATGGGTCTATAATAGTTACTAAGGATATTTACCTAAACTTATTTAAAAATGTGCATATTTAGCAATAGGAAAGTACCTATCGTCAATCGATTTCTCGACTCCGAAAACTCCTTTTGGCTAATTTTTACCAAAATCTGCTAACCCTTCCTTGAAATGTGTACCTTAAGGGTCGCAATTATTAGATATGTACAAATTTTCATTGAAAATTTCCGATTAAATTTTTAGAAACTCATATTAACATCTTTTATTTAAAAAAGAATGAGTTTTGTTAAAAAAAATCTCTCAGGTGATCAGAATTCGAACCGAGGAACTATAGATCAATACCCGGATCCTTAACCATAGGACTATTTTTTCCTATGATGTTATTGAGTTTATAATGTTGTCCTAAATATAATCTATAAAACTCCTAAAATGAGAATATTAATTGCTGAAAACGATTTTTATAGTGAATGTGAATACAACCAATCGATTCAATACACTCTAAAACCCATACATATGAATTTTCATCGAAATCGGTAGACCAGATTCCGACATAAAATTTGCATATATATACACAAGCATTTCTTGTTTAATATAATTAGATATCTGGGCGACCGAGCTTTGCTCGGGTAACACAGAATTTAGAGTGGGTCTATAATAGTTACCCTAAAATTCAAAGTATTATAAAGATAATCAATAAATTGTGATTCTCACAATTCAGTGACACGATCTGACATTTTTTCTAAAGGTAAGTCTTCATGTGCGGAAATGAATGCGAAACACAAAGCGATTCACAAAAATTATGTCAAATAATATGTAAATGTTAGATAAATATTTAGTTATATTATACAGTTGAATTCAGAAAAAAATATGACGTAAAAATAAACGTATGTTTCCATTAAGAAAAAAAAGTTGACTATCGCTGTCACTCAGGGAAAAGATTAAAAAAATGAAAGTCGGTGACATCTTGTAAAACAACCAACAAACCAAACAAACCATTCATTTGTTTTATTGAATTTTCAAAATCCGCCAATAAATAACGAAGTTACACTTTGGGGCGTTTTTTACGATACAGCCTGTATATATATACAAGCATTCCTCGTTTAATATAATTAGATTTGATAGATATTCAACATTTCTCAAACATAAATAAAAAAAATTATATAAAAAAATAACATAATCCTGGTTCCATTCTCCTTTTTCGTCAAAAATACCGAGAGCACCCAAAGGAAACCATTAATCAATAAAACTAAACATTGTCATTTTAATCCTTTTAATGTATTCAATAGTCTTTTTCATATATATATATCCAATATATATAATATAAATGATTTGATAGACAGGTTACGTCCTAGGTTGCGTTCCCCGTTGCAACATAAAGGGGCGTCACTTTAACGCACCTGGACTGAACAATACTTTATCAGTCTATATCTTATCTTTTTATATGATCTAGTCGAGTCGAGAGAATAATGCATCGGATATTCAAATATTAAATTAAATTCTTACAATAAGACCATATAGCAATTTATTTATACAAGATTGCTCAGTGGTCGAAATTCAACTGTATGTAGGTAGGTACTTCATTAAATTTAAGTTCAATTCTTCTGCAAAAGAGCATTCCTATAAATTACTGGATGTAGTTTTCTGAATTTTGTTTAACAAAACAAAATGCTGTGGCCAAAAATCAAAGCTGGGTCAACTGTACGAAAAGCAAATACGTTACCACTACACCACCAAAGCATTTATTTTCATGATCCTGTACATCGATAAATATAAACGGCTGCTCAAGGCAAATTTTCTTTATTTAATTAAATGTATTTGTAACACATATGATTAATTAATTTTAGCTTGGTGCACTCCTTCGCCATATAAGCTTTAAATTTGCCAAATCTCATATTCACCTGTCTATGTGACAGCATTATTAAAAAATGGGGTCCAAATATTCATATGAAGTTGGCAACAAATTACTAATTTTTCAGAAAAATGGTATTAGGATTTTCGATATAAACTCTTAGAGTTCTATTCAGAACTGCAAACAGAACTATTGTGGGATTTCTTGTTTTGCAACAATTTAGTTTTTTTTTTTAATATCTTATAAATTACTAATTATACTGAAAAATGGTATTAGGATTTTCAATAGAACTCGAGTTCTAGCAAGAACTGCAGACAGAACTTTTGAGGGATTTTTGTTCTGTTTTTCAACAATTCAGATTTTTGCGAATATAGGTATATATATGAATTACGAAATCTGCAGAATAATGTTATAAGTATTTTAGATAAAACTCTTAAGATACTAAAGAGAACTGTTGTGAGATTTTTCATTTCTCCAATGTTTGTCGCAAAAGTGGTCGTTATCCTCATTTTGGTATTTAAAATTTTTCAACGAAATTCCATAAAACTATTACTTACAGTTTTTTGCAAATTACTCAAGAACTATTCCATATCTATAAGGAACTCTGATGAAATACTCAATTTTTGCAAAAGTGGTTGCTACCCCCATTTTTGTATTTTTTCACATTTAATAGAACTTTTTAAATTTCATGGAAAGTCCTCTAGAACTATCTAATATTTACCAAGAACTCCGATGAAATATATGATGTTCGAAAATTCCGCAGCCAACTTCACAAGACTGTCTTCACTATCTTCACGGATTAATATCTAGCTAAATAGATAACGATAAAAAATAATTTGCTTGCGTGCATCGGTTATTTAATATGTCTGCACAAAAGAGAATTGCTAAATGTTATGGCTATTATTCTACATACTTGGGATGGGATAAAGAGGAAGGAGGTTATTAAACTATAATTCTTCAATTGAATCATCAAAGTGGTTAGGATAGCTATATTTCAAGTACCTACCATATTATATATTATACTTTATTTATCTCTACACTCTAGTTAACAGGTAAAAATAAGTTCAATAAAAAAAATCTCGTAAAAGGTATTTGAAAATCGATGAACTCCCATTAAAAATAATAAAGTTGGTCTGATAACTTTTTGACCAGACCCTATATACCTACTTATTGTGAAAACAACATAAGATTTCAAAAACATCGCATGATACAGTTGCCATTTTGTAGAGCGGAAAGAAATGTAAAAAATATAAGAAGTAGGTACCTACTTTCCATTTTTGACCGACTTCCCAAAAGGAGGAGGTATACAATTCGATTGTGTGCTTTTTTTTTTTTTTTTTTTTTTTTTTGGTTTGTGCGCGCGTTTCATATAGTAAATGTACTCCGATTTTGATGATTTTTGATTCATTTGAAAGAGGAGGCTTGAGAAATGGTCCCATATTCATAAAAACGGGAATCCGACATCTCGTTCCCTCCGAAAACCGCCCCCGAAGGGGGTGGAGGGGGCAAATTTTGTCGAAAATTGAAAATCTGCGTTGATATAATTAAAGATAGGACAATATCCGGAAACGTTTAAATGGAACATTTTTTCAAAGGAGTAACGGTTTTCGACATAGAGACATTTTAAACTCTCAAATATACCTATTTTCGCTATGTGGAGAGAGCGATTTCTGTCGAAAATTGAAAATCTGTTTGCAGTACATGAAAGACATAATTATTTGTAGCAACATTTATACTGAACATTTTCCCCTTAGAGTTACGGTTTTCGAGTAAAATCGGTGTTAAAATGGTAACAACTAAAATATTCAAGCGTATTTCCGCAGCGATGTACTGAGATCTCAATAATAACAACTACAAGCAAGGAATATACGTGGGTAATAGAATAAGTACTATCTTCATTGGTATTAGTGAACGTTCAACGATTTTCGTGACTAATGTTACACTCAAAAGTGTGAAATAAATATTTTTTACAAAAAATTGGACCGACTTTATTAGTTGGTGCACTGAAAAGTATAAAATAATATTAATTCTATTGGGGCTGGTACTTATGAAGTTGGTGCCAAAAGTTACCAATCTACCTGCAACTGCACAACTTCAAAAGTAACAGCACCAATAGAATTAATATTATTTTATACTTTTCAGTGCACCAACTAATAAAGTCGGTCCAATTTTTTGTAAAAAATATTTATTTCTAGCTGTCCAAAAAAATGCAGAAAAGATAAATTTGAAAAAATCAGCTTTTATTTAATATCTCCAAAATAAAATAGCTATAGAATATTTATTGTAAACACGATATAAGAGAACATCAATCTTTATCTTGAACACAATGTATATTATACAGTCTTTTCAACATCTTGATTTTAGCTAAATTTCTTACAGAAATGTACGTATTGCAATCATTTGCGTTTGGGAATTTCGATAAAATTTCAAGGGTATCATGTTTATATTACGTCAATAAAGAAGTCCAAAATGATTTTTTATATATATATGGAATATTTCAAGATTTTTAAACACGATAGAGGTCGTATTCGTAGAAAAATCAGTTCAAATTTGCTGTAAAAATCAAGTTATACAAATATCTCGGCGGAGTTCGTTAAAGGGCATGATCGGACAAGTAGTTTCAAAATGAAGGCCGATTAAACTTTTTTAAATTCTCAAAAGTAGGCACTCGCTAAATGTCATCAAAAATATATTTGACCTATTATACATACGATCCATACCTACAACTTTTGTTCAAAAAATTTACCCTAAAAGTTATGGGTAAAATAAAAAAAATTGAAAACCACGAAATTTATTACCTATCCGCTGGCTTGAAACTATCAGATTTTTTTAAAATTTTCCACCGTATTTTGGACGAACCAAAATATTTCAATTTTTGATTAACCAATGAAAGTTTGGCCCCAAAAGAACGCATAACATATTACTTAATCGTAATATTACTAACAATATCTTATAGGTTCACTGTAAACTTAGTATTGTACTTATATTTAACTAAAAAAACTAAACAGTTAAGTATTTCTAAATATCAAGTTTAAAATTATAATGCATGTATTTTTTTAAATAAAGTCTGACATACAATAATAATTGTTGTTAACCAAGAATGACATCATTGTCATGAGAATGCATATTGTACTTAAGTCCTCTTAAACATTATTATTACATATTATTTTTAGACGTAATATTTATTACAAGTGTGGTATGGCGGCCAATTGGTACGGTTTCTACGTAACTATTTGTTATGGATAAGCAAACATTTTATTGGTATGTAAATGTGTGAAAAAATTGTTGCAAGGTTTCCGGTTAAAAAGACAACACAGCAGACCGCAAGGCAAAATCGATTAGGCAGGTAGGTAGGTACATCATGAACCTTGGATTTTAGGAAAAAATACTCTAGCACTAATTATATAATAGGCTAAAAATAAATATGATGTATACATATATATGTAATACAAGAATCATTTATATAAAATAATGCATAGAATAATTTAACTTTTAACTCATGAAAAGTATAATCGTATCGAATGTAGGGCTACATTATGAATGAATCTAGAATTCTTGGCAGATTGTGGAGTATGTACATTTAGGAAGGTCATATAAAAATGCTGAACCAAATCAATTCGGGATCTCACTCCATGGTATGTACGTAAGAAAATCCGGAAATCCCTTCAGAAGCATATTCTTATATACCAACACTAGAAATAGGATCCAAGAGGAAAATTTCAATAGGATGACAAGTAAGAGAATGCGCAATTATAAACTACGTTTTAATTATTTGTGATCAATTTCAATTCAGTTGTAATTAAATATAAAGAATTTTGTAATATTTATGCATCAGGTGTGAATAACAAAGTGATTAAGGTAAACCACAAGACTAAACTGACTAAACGTTCAATTTACTGCAAATACTATCAGTGGTATACATAATAGAAACTACTAAATTAAGTGCGGAGGTTGATGGCTACCAGAACATACAATCACACAACTGACAGAACCTTCAATCCACTGTCGTTCATGAAAACACTGCTGCAATAAATATAACCTAACCTTAAATTAGGTTTATGACTCTTACGTTAGTGTTATGGTAGAATTTATTTTAATACGGTACCAGCTAGTACCGAACTAAGATTGGATTATGAATACGGCTGTTTATTTTTGATTGATTATAGTACCTACCAACCCCTACATAAAATATTGCTCGAGGAGTCTTTTCCAGGGCTTTGAAAAAAGGAGCGTGATTTTTTCAGCGATCTTATCAAACGGTGTATCTCTTGAACTGCTTAATGACAATTAATAAAAATTAATTTAATTAATAAAGATGGTTTCCATTGTTTCTGCTCAATCAGCTTTTCGTGTGCAAGTCCGACTCGCACTTCGCCGGTTATTTATATATGCTCACGCGTTTTGCATAATAATCGGGCTCCGAATTTGATAATAACTGTTCCGAGAACTGTTCCTTCATTCGAAAGAGAATTGATGAGAAATGATCTCATATGATCCTTTAAGGTTTTGATATTTATTTCAACAGTCTCCGAGTTAGAACCCTTGTAAGGACGAATTTTCAGAAGATTCTTATATAATTATACCTATACCTACATACGTATTTACTGCAAACTTTATGTGATTTTGTTGTCATTCAAAAATGTCAAATACCTATTTATTAAAAAAAAATGGGACAGGCAGAGACAAGCATCAACATAGATATAATGCGCTGAAAAATACAAAATAATAGGTACCTACCTAGCTAGTACATAATATGTACTTATAATGATAGTTTTGAAGCAGGTGAAAATAATCTTCTATCTACTTACATAAAAAATACAATTTCGCGGAGTGTAGACTAAAAAAAATGTGTCTTAGGTTGAACACTACGGATAAATAATGTTAAAAATATATTTACTTGAACGAAGTACCCTACATATGGTACCTACCTGGGTACTAAGAGCCTTACTTCCGACTGCATCGAGATCTGAATCAATCGAATTAGAATAGGTAAAGAACAATAATAATTGACAATCGACAGGATCGAGAAATCAGTGAAATAAAATCATTCATTTCATAGAAAATCTGAAAGCATCTAAGTATCTAAAATAGTTCATAGAAGAAAAAACTAAATAATAGCCAAACACAATTTTTTTACCTATTATCAGTTTGTTATGTGTTGAATAAATGTCTCTTCATAGAAGCACGTCAAATTTTGACACCGATATTGGGACAAACTTTAATTAAACACACGCATTATGCGACCACCCGGGTGTGTTATCCATTTTAATCAAGAAATGAAATTAAAATGAGTCAGTCACACACGAACGTCTCTAATGTGGTTTCCACATGCTATTGTCTATGTGTTACAGTATTTTATTTGTTTGATAAAAGACCCAGAGTAATACATCTGTCAGTAAATACATATAATTCGAGTAGGTAACTATATTCTGTAGTGCTAGTGTATCAAAGGATTTCTCAAAATAAGTATGAATTGCTTGATGAAATCTTTCATAGAAAATTTGAGCCAGAGTTCTTCTGATTAAAAGATTTATTATACTTAACACAAACGAAGAAGGGCTCTTTCAAATTATCTATCATCCTCGACTTTAACACACAAACTAGGTATATATATAGGAACCTAACATACGAAAAAATATTGGAACTACCCACTTTACTTATTTTATAATAAAACATATTTTACGAGTGTAATAAATATAAGGTACCTACACAATGTTTGTATGAAACAAAAATTGAGTAATCTCAGCATATATAATAAAATCTGTTTAAGAAAACTATAAAAAGAATAGTTTACTGCTCGACTCGGCGTAATTTTAATTCCAGTGTTTATACTTTGCAGCTTGTTGGACGATGTTCAATTTGCGCTTACTGCAGAAAATTGACAGCTTGCTGCGTTTGTTGTGTCGAGAATTGAGTGAGTCGATTATACATCAACCGGAAAGTACCTTTTATTGAATAAATAGCCGGCTCTGCCATAAGAACGTCCACCAAATGGATTTACCGGTTTTAATCAAAACAAGCCTTGTACCAGTTTACATAATACGCCTTTAAAAGGTTATAAAATATTTGTATTTGAATGGTCCGCAGTATTCGCATAATGGATAGATATATCTACACTACCTCAAGAGTAAAGCTCAGATTTTCTATTTTTACCTGTTTTCCTGTTCTAGGTAATGTTTCCATATTAGTTCCATTGACCACCGGAGCCTTCTCTTGAGTAACACCCCCATTTGGGGTGCTACCGTTTCCCAGAGCCATCACAAAAAAAACTAGTTTATAACACTCAGAACGGTACACTATCCACAAACATAAAACTGCCAAATATTCTACTGCATTTCAATGCAACAATACAAACTTTTCGATATTAATAATTGGACTGTCCCACAATTACACCGACACAGCCAGCTCGCTTTCCGACTTCAATATGAAATATTTTCAACTTCAACTCCCTGCCGCGACAGCCACTGTTAGCTGTTCTTGACCCGGTTCAATATGTGACTAATGCAATACATTTTATCTTTCTCTTTCCTGCGTGAACATCTGCAGCCGGCTGTCTTTGATCGTCCGTTATTTTATATGTTGGGCATGCGCGCGAGAAGGGCAGCGCTTCTCAACATTTTTTGTCTATTTATTTACTTACATATTCTGTTTGTTATTTGCTTGACTTTGACTATTGCTAACAATATTAGAGTACAACTTAAATTAGAGTCATCAGTTCAACTTCTTTCAAGTTATTTCTACGGAGTTCAAACTTTTATATATAGTTCAAAACATTATACCTACATAGTTCTAGAATTGATACTCACCTACTTGTTTATTTAAAATTAATTCGTAGTATTTATAAAGTTCATCAAACTAAATAAAAAAAAGAAATCTTGGTGGTTTTGTGATCATATCTATTGGTGATCAATTTGCGCTCAGAGAATAGCTCTAATCATTTGTTGATCGAATAGAATATAACAACTGAATTGTATTTGATATCTTTCAGTCTTGATAATTATTTGAAGCTCTTGGAAGATTATCTTTATGCTTGAAAGTGCTTCTATTCTTTCTGTAATTTCGGAGATGACCATAAACAATCAAACAGAAAAAATTAAAAAAACATTGTTTTGTGTTCTATAACCTTTTTGCTTTTTAAGGCATAAAACGTCCACGGAGGACTATGAGATTTGGCATAATGAAAGTTTATAAGGTGAAGTAGTGTACACAGTTAAAATTTTGATATATTATGCGTTAATATTTTAAAGTAAATTAAATTAAAAAAATATGGTTTACGTGGTAGAAGTGTATTGTGTGTTGCATAACGAACCCAAGTCAACGAGTCAGAGTCATGGGTTTTCAGATTTTTATTCGTGAATGACAACCTTGGTCAAACGCAAATTTAAATATTGAGAATAGTTTAGACAAAGTGATGTAATTATTTTGAGGGATACATTTACATGCGCACTTAATGTCATTTAAAGAAATTTTAATACTTTAGATGGATTAATGCATTTCGAATCTGAATTCACTTTTGTGAAAGGACTGCATTCTCTTCCTTTTGTCATAAGGGTAAAGTAATATTACCGGCGTTAAGTCGAAACATTACAATATATTGTATTATAAAATAAATAGTGTTATTTAAACTGTTACTAAGATTAACTTTTATATTTCATATGCCGTTATGTACAAGGTTGAAACTGACGTAATAGAACAAAATTCCTAAAAATTAGATGCAATTATTATATTTTTGGCAAAAAACTCAATAACGTTTGAATTTAATAAATATTTTTTACAAAAAATTGGATCGACGTTATTTATTATTTATTGGTGCTATTACTTTTGAAATTGTGCAGTTGCAGTTTGATTGATAACTTTTGACATCAACTTCACAAGTACCAGCACCAATAGAATTAATATTATTTCGTATTTTTCAGTTCATCAACTAATAACGTCGGTCAATTTTTTGTGCAAAAAATATATATTTCACACTTTTGTGTACGTATATTCTTTGCTTTTACTTTTTATTATGTAGAGATAGATCTCAGAACATCGCTGCGGAAATACGCATAAGTATTTTAGATTTAATCATTTTACCACCGCTTAACTCGAAACCCGTAACTCTAAGGAAAAAATGTTCATTATAAATGTGGCTATAAATATTATTGTTTTTCATGTGGTACTCAGAGATTTTCAGTTTTCGAAAGAAAGCGCCCCTTCCACATAGCGAAAATACACATAACTGGAATTTTTGATTTTCGAGAACATTTGCCACCTCACCCCCTTCTGGGGCGGTTTTCGGAGAAAAGAAGATATCGGATTTGAGTTCTTACGAATATGGACCATTCAAGTCTTAAAAAACAATGGTTCTATACATATATGAAGTCGGTCAAACATTTATTTCCATTTTAACAGACGCTTTTACTTAATCGGATGTGGATGATCTCGCGAAAACAGAAATGTACAAAAATATGAAAGTGATGGAGAAGACAAACAACAAAACAATGTCGCTTTTATGACCGAAGAATGTCCGTCAGCTTTGCCAATACAGTAAACCATATTCACTACTTCTTAATAAGTGAAATTCATTATTAAATGTATACGGATGTATCAAAGAAACACCTAACCTATCAAATGGTTCCAAAATTATTATTTTTTATCTCCCCTCCCCAAACACCCCGTTGAGGGGATTTTATTTATTATTTAATCATTGTCAGGAATGTTCAAGTTTGACATTACCGTCAATTTTAAATCACTGTAGTGGGCGATTCATTGAAAAATGCGCATACAACAAGACTAGATGGAGGACACCGTGGTACTTCTAAATAACCTATAATTAAGGGTCTATCTTTCTTTATAACCAAGAAACAGGGTGATTTAATAATTTTCCCCATTTTTTAAATTAATCATAATTTATGAACCACCCTATACATTTTTGTAATATTTGGTTTGTATGTTTTTTTTTCACAGCGGTGTCAATTATCAAAATAATAAAAGTCTTATTCCAGGTCCGACCTTTAAAAAAATATTAAGTAGGTTTCGAATCAAAATAACTCTTTGTATATTAATATTTTTAAATTTTATTTATAAATTTGGAAAGAGCAGAAACAAATAAGTAAGACCAAATGCTTTTGGTGTTTCCGCATACAACTTTTCTACTTAATAACTTGAGTCAAATCCAGATGTTTCAATAATGAGGTAGCCCACAATTAAAAACAAATAAATCATCTTCCAGAAATTGTAGTTTTCCAGCTTTAGTCCACAAAATCATTAATTATTTTTTAATTTTGTGCCACCTCATTATCGAAACATCTAGATTTCACTCAAGCTAATAAGAAAAAAGTTGTCTGCGGAAACAATAAAATTTTAAAATATTTATGTACATTTTTTAAGGCTAGACCTGAAATAAGACTTTTTTATTATGTTAATAATTGACACCATTGTGGACAAAGAACATACGAACCAAATATTACAAAAATGTTTAGGGCGGCTTATACGTTATTTATTTGTTTTTAATTTTGGGCCACCTGATTCTCGAAACATCTAGATTTGAATCAAGATATTAAGTAGAAAACATGTATTCGGAAACACCAAAAACATTTGGTCCTACTTATTTTTTCTGCTCTTTCCAAATTTATAAATAAAATTTTAAAATATTGATATACTTATTATACTTATTAGTTTTTTAAGGTCAGACCTGGAATAAGACTTTTCTATTATGTTAATTGACATCACTCTGGACAAAGAACATACTTACGAACCAAATATCACAAAAATGTATAGGGTGGTTCATAAGTCAGGATTAAGTAAAAAAATGGAGAAACTTGATAAATCGCCCTGTGTCTTGGTTATAAAGAACGATAGACCCTCAAATATAGGTTATTCAGAAGCACCACGGTGTCCTCCATCTAGCCTTACTGTATGCTCATTTCACATTGAATCACCCTGTATAAATGAACGTTCAGCAATTCGAATGACCAATGAATCACTCAAAACTATGAAATAAACATGTTTGCGCAGTTATACGTAGATAGATATAAAAGACTTTTGACACCAACCTCAAAAGTAGCAGTTCTGGAATTAATATTATTTTGTATCTTTCAGTGCATCAACTAATAACATCGGTCTTAGTTTTTGTAGAAAAAATTCATTCATTTCACATGTTTGATTGTATCATTAGTTATCAAAATTGCTGAACGTTCACTTATAGTTCAGGCTTTAACACTACTGTAACTTGTAACTCTAAAACCTTAATTTTTTTTGAAAAATGCCCAATATAAATTTTGCTGGATATAATCTCTTCTTTAATTTTGCCGTCTCAAATTTTCGATTTTCGAAAAAATTGTTCCCTTCACTCTCCACCCCTTTTAGAAAAAGAAATGTTAGAGTTTGAACTTAGTTAATATGAAACCATTTTTCTCCTCTTTCAAATGAAAACAATCCTGAAAATCGAAGCATGTTTACTATACAAAACGCATGTACAAACATAAAAAAGCACACAGTCGAACTGTATACCTCCTCCGTTTGAAAAGTAAAAAGTAAAAAATGTGCCTCATTGTCGGATCTATCGTTTAAAGAAAATATCAAATTGATAGCTTAGATAGAAAAAAAGATATGGAGCTTGGACTCATTTGAATTCCTATTTGAGAAATATAAAAGTAGCAGAAAGAAAAAATGATATTGTCGTAATACTATTATAGTTTCCTTCGGCCATGTAGCATCTTGCTCATTAGTCTTTTGACCAACTTCAAAAAAGGAGGAGGTATACAATTCGGTTGTAATTACAGCAAACTACAACGGCATAACAAAAATTACCAGCACCAATAGAATTAATATTATTTTGTATTTTTCAGTGCACCAACTAATAAAGTCGGTCGAATTTTTTGTAAGAAATATTTATTGTTAATTAAAGAAAAATAGACCGGATAGAATATAGTTTTAATTGTATTTTTGATTTAACAAAAATTTCTTGTTAAATGAAGTATATACTTTTGTCATACTTCCATAGAATGAGTAGTTTTTGAGATATCCGTACTTGAAAAAAACGGTTTCATCAGAATGCATGAATAATATAATACAAACAATAAAACTTTATTGGGTGGAAAAGCCAAATAACATTACATATACAACAATATCATGAAATAAATAAACGATTTTTTTACAAAAATGTGCCCTTTGAGTTAATAAAGCTGCCTGGCAAAACTTATAAAAAAATAATGATTGATGTAGAAGTTATGGCCAATATTCATTTTTGAATTTTTTTCAAAAGAGTTACTGTTTTCGAGGTACATCCTTGTTAAAATCTCACATATGTGTATTTTCGCTAAGTAGAGGGGGCGATTTCTTTCAAAAACTGAAAATCTCTGGGTACCAAATGAAAGACAATAATAATTGTAGCAACATTTATAATGAACATGTTTTCCTTAGAGTTACGGTTTTTGAGTTAAGCGGTGGTCAAATGGTTAAATCTAATCTAAATCTAATCTAAAATATTGTAACGTGTAAGGGGAACAGCCGCCGCTATTGGCTACAAAATGGCCGCATCCTTTTGAAGAAAGCGCGAGATCTATGCTGTGGTTGGAAATATCGAAAGCGGCGTTGACAAAGAGAGCGACGGCAGCATGTCAGTATCTACTCCTAGAATGCCGACAAAGGGATTTCGAGAAACGTCCAGTGGCGACTTTCGAAGACAAAAAGTCCAGAAGCCGCTCGAATGATCTGGAGCCTTTGTCGGATATATAAATATATATATTTATATATGGGCGAATTGTCGGGATGAGGGACAGAATGTAAAAGACAGTGTGAATAATAGGAATAGTCCGAGTAAGCTAGTGAGAATATAGTAAAGTTAAGTTGTAATTTTTATTATTTCGAGTATAAATAAAGTTTATTTAACAATTGTAAATTAGTCTCACTTATCTGGGAACCCGCTTACGCAACAATATTTATGCGTATTTCCGCAGCGATGTTCTGAGATATCTTCATAATAACAAATACATGCAAAGAATATACTTGGTAATAGCATAAGTAGGTACTATATTCTCTGGTATTAGTCAGCGTTCAGCCATTTTCGTGTCTAATGTTACACTCAAAAGTGTGAAATAAATATTTTTTACAAAAAAATGGACCGACGTTATTAGTTGGTGCACTGAAAAATACGAAATAATATTAATTCTATTGGTGCTGGTACTTGTGAAGTTGGTGCCAAAAGTTATCAATCTAACTGCAACTGCACAACTTCAAAAATAACAGCTTAAAGACATACTGTACTATTTTGTCAATCTTCCATCTTCCATGTAATCATGATGCAAAATAAAAAATATGTCTTTTTTCTTATCTGCTTGGGTAATCGTTCGCTGCCCCAACTCTATAAAACATTCTATGTATGTACTTATTATTTTATATTAAGAAGTAAATAAATAATGAAAAATATTTTTTATATGTTAGCTCCATGTCTTCAGAGAGCTAAACTTTTGTCATTTCAACGAGTTCTACCATTTTTAAGCTATTTATCTACCTACCTAGGGTGCAGATTAAATTAATTAAATTAGCTATTCTGCAAATTATTTTATCCGCGGAAATACTGATTGCTTCCCAAAAAAAACAACTTTTATTCAAGTTAATTGGTTTTTCATCGTGAATCATTTATTGTCAAAAATTCAATGTCGAATTAAGACTAAATAATAGTACAGGAAACAAACATACATACCAAACCTTTAATTTCCAAGTAAATAAAGTGATATAATTCTATTTGATTATGTAAGTATTCACGGTCATGGTGACATGCAGTAGCCAGTGACGATACAATAGGGGGAATTAAAGAGAGCTTTCAAGGGATATTGAAGATTTCTTATCTCTAATTGGTATGCAATAGCACAACTCTACTGAATCACTCCCCATGGCAAATGATTTATGACTTTTCATTATATTTAATCTGCAGTAATAATAGTTAGATTATCATGTTAATTATACAATACCTAAGCTATGATTTAATAGATTATAATTTTTCGCAAGAAATTTTCTCACCTTCATTTTCTTTGTAAGGACAAAAAAATTAATACGCAAGTTGGAGAAGGACTTACTACATGGACAGGGCAAACAGATCATCCGCAAAAATCTGTTTTTTTGCTTCATTTTTAGGGATCCGTTCATCCGTGACATATCAAATGAAAGGACTCGTTAGGAGTAATTCTCAGAAATATACGAAATTTGACCGTCTCCCCCATTATCGAATATTAATTAGTCATTTATTTTGTAGCTCTAAGCCATATTATTATGAGAAGAGAATATATTCACGCGTATTTCCGGTGACGTCAGTGCGTGACAAAATGTCGGGGACAACCATAAAACGCATTTTTTATACGATAGTCTCAATAGTTTGTGCTCGCTTGTAGTTTGGGTTGTGGTAATTTGGGATTTTATGTGCGTAATAGATAATAATCAGTTTATGATATTTGTGGCTTCTGCAACATAATGCCATACATTATGGGGGAATAATAAACCAAGATCTAGTGAAATATAAATTTAATTGGTCAGAATATGTCGATATTTATGTTTGATTCTCCTGTTATGTAATAAATGTTTATACTTTGTTAGTGAATTATATTCGTAAATTCTTTTTACAATTAATCATTGCTTTTAAAAATATTAGGTTAATCTCCGAAAGTACACGGTTGAATTTTTTTTTAAATAGTCCTTCACTCAAATTTTGGAGGAAACACTATGCGAAGAAGCTACGTACGTAATACGTAACCACTCCAGTTGCACTTGATCAATTTTTCCTTAACGTTTCTGTATTTTCTGGACCGAACGGTAGGTACAAGGTTTTACCTTTCATTATTTTTTATTTTGGTCCATAAGCTAAAGATTTTGATAAAATGATAATAAACCCAATCGATAAACAATTTTAATTATTTACTTAATTAACTGAAATATTAATTAAAATTTTACTGAAATTGATAATTCAACAACACTGTCAAAAAAATAACATCTCCCTACAATTATTTCCAATAAAGACATGATCTCAATTTTCATGACAAAATGGGAGTGATTTTTTTTTGGGTAATCAATTAATCAATTTAAATTTTGAAACTTACTGATTTCCAGCATACGCAACTGGTTCTTTAAAATATACTATAAGTGTAATGAAATTAGACATTAGCATTTCTGTCTGAAATTCCTCTACCTACATTGAAAATTCCGTCAAAATCGTTTCAGAGATTATCCTGTAAAAACAGAATGACAAAAATTAACGTGTAAATAACCGTACCTATAAGGTCAAGGAAAAACCTTCAATTTGAACTTACAGATAATCATTTCAATTTCATTTACATATTTGTTGAAAGTTAAAATGCAAAAGTTAAGTTATAGCAATCAAGCATTATTAAAATTCTACAAATCTTCATTGAAGTCAAAAAATATATGAGTGAATTTGCGATTGATACGCCACTGGTACTTCCTCTTGGCAATTTTATAAAATGAAAACTCTTAATTAGCTACCATTCATTTCATATGAGAAAAGTATACCTACTAGAATTGGAAGAAATCTTAATAAAAGAATGGTGCCCAGATTATATTTTGTATTTGGTTTGATAGTGGTTTCGATAGCAGCAATTTTAGGGGTGAGTTTTTTGTTTATTCACCTTAAAAAATGCGGTTTTGAAAAGCAATTTTCAATCGAGAACCATTTTATCGATTCCAAATTTACTACACAATAAATGATTTTTCATCAAATTATTTCATTATAATATATTTTCTTATTATTTTATTAGGCTCCAAGAGCCATCAACAATGAGCAAGATTTAGAGACGGCTGTGAAACAGTTTCTGTTAGAAGATAAAGAGTTCCTAGAGACATTAGAAAAAGCTTCAGTAGTCGGTAAGTACTTTTAACATTATTCAACCGGTTGTATGGGTGTAACCACACTATTAACTTTACAGTAGATCAAAGGAAATGTGGATTTTTTAAATTTTTTTTTCATACGAATTATAAAATTTCTATTTATTCAAGTGCCAATTCCTGGCTAAAATGCCTCCCATAAATATGTTATGTTATTGATAAAAGGTTCAACCAACCGATGTAAATGTTGGTCATTCTGTATATTTGTTATACAAATTCCTAACAATTATCGTCGTCTTCTTCTTCTTGAAGTGCCCTACACTCTATAGAGCGTTGGCGACCCTTCTGCGAAACGCGCTATTTCCAAATTATCGCCGCATACGGATAACAGTATTTGGGAGGCTTTAAAACGAAATATTACTAGTGATAGGTTGCCAGGTCTTTCCACGAGATGGCCACCACATAGCCAAACACATACCAAATATTGGTATTTCTAATCTTTGGCATAGCTTATTGAAACAATTTCACGCCTGAGCCGTATAAATGCATTACGTATGTTTGGTACTATATTGGAAACCATATTAAAAATTGGAATTGATTATATTCCTCTGATTTCTTGGTTGCTATATTTGTTGTCAGATAACATATTATCGACAAAGACATATCCTCACTACTGGAACGAAACAGCTGTTGATTACTTCACACAATACTGACCAGTATAGTGGATCAAATTAAAGAACACATACAAAATATTACGAACTTACATTAACGGTTTGAGAATCACAGATAACCAACTAATCGGACAGAAATAAACTATCAACGTGAGATGCAATAGATATCCATAATGAATCGATACACCAACTCTGTAGGCAAATATTAGAAATCTTTGCTGTAGGATAGTACTTCCAACCTGATAAATTTTACAAGTAGTTTAAATAATTTATCTACAGGTTATCAAAGTCAATATCCTTGAAGGATATATAAAGAACTCCTAGATGAAGAAGACGCGTTGATTATTATTTGAATAGACAATACATGTCGTAAATATGTACACCTAAATTATCATATAAAATTCCTAGTAAATTGTAAGGAAATATGATTTTAGAAAATTCACATAACACGCATAAGCTAAATATATAAACAATTAAGGTTTCCAAAAAAAGTTATGTAGTTTTCTGTAAATTACTTGAAAACTATTTATAAAAAGACCCGTAAAGAGAAAGAAGTTCTAAAACAATAATTGAGAGACAGTGAGCAGTGTTACCAAGAAGAAATCTATAAGGATTTTTTCCCGTCTATTCACGTTTACTTCTAAAGTCAGATAATTATGAGAAAATGAATATTTCTTACAAAAAAATGGACCGACTTTATTAGTTGTTGCAATGAAAAATACAAAATAATATTAATTATATTGGTGCTTGTAATTTTGAAGTTGTGCTGTTGTAGTTAGTTGTAGGCACCAACTCCAAAAGTACCAGCACCAATAGAATTAATATTTTATTTTGTATTTTTCAGTGCACCAATTGATAAAGTTGGGCCAATTTTTTTGTAAAAAAATATTTATTCCACACTTTTGAGTGTAACATTAGTCATGAAAATTGTTGAACGGTCACTAATACCAAAGAAGATAGTACTTATCCTATTACCCATGTACATCCTTTGCTTGTATTTGTTATTATTCGGAGATCTAATAAAAACGTCATGGCGGAAATACGCATATTTACACATATTACAGACTTTACTGAAAGTACTTTACAGTAATTCTTCTGAAAAAAAAGTTCAATTTGAATTTTGCTACGTATAATCTCTTCGTTAATTTGTCCGTCTCATACATTCAGTTTTCAAAATAAAAATTCTGCCTCCTCATAGCGTAAATACACATACCTATTTCAGAGTTTAATAATTGCTGTAACTAGAAAGCCATAACTCTTTTGAAAAAATGTTCAATTTAAACGTTTCCGGATATGGTTTTATCTTTAATTCTGTCATATCAGATTTTTGATTTTCGAGAAAAATTGCTCCCTCCACCTCCTCTAAATATGGGACCATTTCTCAATTCTCCTCTTTCAAATGAATCAATAAATATTTTTTACAAAAAATTGGACCGACGTTATAGTTATAGCACTGAAAAGTATAAAATAATATTACTTCTATTGGTGATGGTACTTTTGAAGTTGTGCAGTTGCAGTTAGATTGATAGCTTTTGGCACCAACTTCACAAGTAAGTCCTCATCTAATTTGAATTGTAGGTTTGCAGGGAAGTTTGTGGTAAACAGACTTGGACGCTCACATCCATTCAGCGGGTTTGAGCGGGAACAAAGTATATTTTGTAAAGTTTGACCAGAACTATTTCGTCTCATCCTTATAGGTTGTCTTGTGGTTTTCTCACTGGATGTAGGATAACATTCGGGGGTGGGAAATTGCAGTCTATTTGTTTTGATATACTATAGCATCATTGCTGGAAAAAAAGACTTTCTAGATTACCATTATTATATTCAATAATCCGGGATGTCATCATTAAAACCTCTTGAAGACGTCTCTTCATAAATCTTTCCAATTTGACCGTGTTCAATCTTACATCAAAAGGCCTCCTAGGGGACATACAGTTTCCAGACTCCAGAATATATCATTATTATGTGTGAAATAAATATCTTTTACAACAGAAGTTATCAGTTGGTGCAGAGAAAAATACAAAATAATAATAAATTCTATTGCTGCTCGTACATTTGATGTTGTGCAGTTGCAGTAAGATTGAAAACTTTTAGCACCAATTTCAAAAGTACCAGCACCAATAGAATTAATATTATGTTGTATTTTTCGGTGCACCAAGTGATAACGTCGGTCCAAGTTTTTGTAAAAAATATATATTTCGCACTTTTGAGTGTTACTTATATTAGTCGCGAAAATCATTGAACGTTGAAATACGCATATTTTAGACTTTACCACTTCAGTAACTCGAAAACCGTAACTCTATGGAAAAAATGTTCGATATAAATGTTGCTACAAATAATCTGGTCATTAAGAATCCATTCTCAGATTGTCAATTATCGAAAGAACTTGTCTCTTCCACATAGCGAAAATACACATACATATTTAAAATTTTAACATCGCTGACACTCGAAAAAATTATCAATTTAAACGTTCCCGGATATTTTGTTATCTTTGATTCTGCCATCCCGAATTTTCGAGTTTCGAGAAAATTTGCCCCTTCCACACCCTTCGTGGGCGGTTTTCGGAGGGAAGGAGATTTCAGATTTGAGTTTTTAATGAATATGGGACCATTTCTCAAATGTCATCTTTCATATAAATCAAAAATCATCAGTTTACTACATAAAGCGCGAGCACAAATCAAAAAAACACAGTCGAATTGTATACCTCCTCCGATTGGGTTCGTCGGTCAAAAATGAGTTTACACGAGGCTCGGTCAGTGATGTGTGGCAGTAGTTCTGGCCAAGTCAAATCAGAGTTAATTATCACAACTATATCTTTATGGGGGTCCATTCTATTAAGTTCTACGTACGTTTTTACGAGGGTTGTTTCACCAATACAAATACACTTATCAATATTCAACGGCAGCAACCACTCCATCAGGAAATATATGTTGTTGAGGTCATTATGTAGTGATTGATATACGATTTTCAGTAGATATTTGTGTCGTCTGCCTAACAGCAGGTTAAAAGTTATATATATTGTATTGGAAATCGCTGCAGTCAATCAAAATTAACAATGGCCCTAGAACTTATCCTTGCGAGAAAAATCATACCACATAGCAACAATCTACAGTTTGAAATCCTCATCCATTTTTTTACTAAGATAGCTTTCTTCACACCCGATCGCTGGGATAAGATTTTAATAACAATATCGTATATATATTGAAAAATATTAAAATGAGGAGAGTCATATTTTTAATGTTTGGTATATCTGAACTTCGCTTAGTCAGTTTTCTTAATTGGGTATCTGAGACAGGCGAGGAGGCAGGTATCAGTGAAGCAGTAGGTACTAACTTTCCCGCATCGCTTCGATATTATTCACGAAGGAGGCCGATTCGGATAAAATTTCGAGGATACACAAAAAAATAAATGAAAATTTATGAATTCAATATATTAAATAGGTAACATACAACTTTCTGCTGGCTGTCAGATTATATTTATACTATAAAGTATTGTAGTACCGGGTACTCTTAGGTAGGGTAGTAAGAACCATTTTTTTTAAATGTTTGTCTGACTATTTGGCTAATCTCCGAAACGGTTGGACCGATATTGATGTGAGTTTCATTAGCATGTGAAAGGCACTTCCTAGAAAAATGTTGGCTACTGTTTTATCTGACACGTGTTTCGCCAACCAAGATTACATTATCTGCAGTGACCCTATTGCCAAATTTATTAGCAAAACACCTGTCTGGTTATAAAAATTCATTGTCGATATCTAGTAGTACCTATGAGTAGTACCCTAATTTTGATTTTCCTTAAATATTAGATTTTGCACGGATGTGTAGAGTTGTGGGTTCCTTCTAGTTATTATATATTGCTATAACTATAACATAATGGGTTCCCGATGAAAACGGGTATATACATTTCGATGTTTTTGTTTGCAGTCATCCTGTTAAGCTATTAACAGAAAGTCATCATCAAACTGATTCAAATGAGAAATATTTTGCAGAAGATGTCAAATTGTTCAACAAATCAGGATATTTTTTTGTTTTTTGTCTTTCTAGCTGAAGGCCTTAATGGCAGATCTCGGCGCCAGACCGAGATTAGTGACATGGATTTGGGTGGCCAAGAAGGAGAAGCAGGAGATGGTGAAAGTGAAGGAGGCTTCTTTAATAGAGCTGCAAAATTCGTGATGGATCTTTTGCAGCGATTTCTCAAGTGGATTAATACGGACACTAATTAAACAAGGAGCCAGGGCAGCAGTCGCTTATGTATTCAATATAAATTAATATAAATATGAGGCATATTCTATTGTAGAAAGTAAAATTAGGAGAACGAGAATTAAGTATAGAATGATTAATGGACATATTTATTGAATTTCCTGAGCGATGTAGTATGAGTTAACACTCAACATCATAATATAGTGTGAACCAGAGAGAACATTTTTCTCTCTGGTGTGAACGTTTAGAATGGAAACCTATAATTTACACAAAATTGTTTGAATAGGTACGTCAATTTTTAAATTTGATTGCGCTTCTGGTAACGCGATTCATTGGATTATGACGTAATTAGGAAATGGCTGTGACGTCACTATGATATTCTCTTAAATGGGAACATGCATTTGTTTCGTTAAATCTAAGAAGAAAAACGTTTTCGAGAATGGCAATTGTAACATTTATACAATGATGTGAAAAGAATAAAAGAAGCACAATAAAATTGACGTGTCCTTGCGTTTTGCTATTAAATACACAGACTTATTAATTATTTCCATTCTAAACGTTCACACTGTTTATTAGCTCAAGAAGATAAATTATTATGGAATAAAATATGCCTAAAAACGGACGTTTATTTTTATTGTAATAATTTGTAATTATTTTTTTTTGGTTGAGAATTTTTAAGCTAAAATTGTATTAATAATGTGATTCGGTTTGTTATCTTAATAATCCAACGTTTTGTCAAATATGAACTGTATCTAAATCAATTATGTGTTGGAATGAATAATTTGTTTATGTTTTGAAAAATCCGAAAAAGTTACTCAAAGACATTCTGCAAAATATTCTCCTGTCATTAGACAGTTAAGCTATATCGTCATGCATTTTACGTTGCAGCAAATGAGCAAGCTTTGAGTATAAGCAAGAGACAAACAGAAGAAACAGAAAGTACTGATGATGAAAATACAACAGACATAAATCCTGAAACTGGATCAGAAGTGGGTATTGGTTCAATTGTTGGGAGAATTTTTGATGGGCTGGTGAATTTCTTTATTACTTACGTAGTCCATACAATAGGTCAATTGATATTTGGTAGATAGATCTGATCATAGAGTAACTAATATGTTATTACACATGGATCTAATTCATTAATGTGAGGCATATTGTTGATATCACATTTACTTGAGATCGGTCTAGCTGTGATTTTATTTGTATATTTAATTGCACTTTGATGGAATTATATACACTAGAGGATGCGAGAAAAGTACAAGTCGTAACTTGGACCATCTTACAGAAAAGTTAACTTGAGCTTATATTATTTTATTATATATAAATTATAAGTTATAAAAACGGCAAAATGAAGCCGATTTTGTTATTCTGTCCCCTTAAAAGTTGTGTGAAATGTTTTATCACTTGAATATAGTTTTTAGAGAAGAAAAACTAATCCATACGAAATTGCAAGATTTCAAGATCAAGTTATGACAATTATTTTCCAAGCACACTGTATGTAAATTTTCATAATAAATGTTTTCGTGAATAAATGATTTTTTACGTTTCCCAAATCCGTAATATGATCCATACGAAAATAGATCAATATTGACACCTGACTATCTCACTTACTCAACTTATCATTAATATTTTCAAATAGTTGAAATCAGTTAATTGACAATTATTTTGAGAAAAATCGAACAAGCAGAGGCAAATTATCGACATCAATTTCAAATTGGATACAGCAGAAAAGTCCAATTGATAAAATAAGATGAAAACATTGTCGAATTAATAAATCGTTAACAACAATAGTATGAAAATTATTGATTTCTCATTAAATTCAAGTTTATTTAAAATGTTGAAGCTTGGAAGATATCTTTGTTGCGACCTCTGATGTTATGGAATGAAGAATAGCAGAATGGAAATGAAGAATGGTAAAATAGCCCCTATTCAAATTATTTTGTTACGAAAAACACATATAGTTAACGTAGCCCTTACAAAAAAGAGTTCTTCTTTTTCAATAATGGATGAATTGGATGTGGCTAGGCTGTTTCTTTCTGATTATAGAAATGCCATTAGTTTATTTTTTCCTTGAAGGAAAAAAACATTTAATGTAAAAAATAAATTAGTTTACCAAAAGGCGAATATTCGTTATTGGAGAATCAGATCAAATGCGATTTGCAAGCTAACGAGGAATTAAGATATTTTTACCGGTTAGGTCTCCTCTTGAAAAAGTGAGATAGGTCATATTATAGCCTTATACAAGTCAAGGAGATCAAAAGTAATTATCCTCTGGATATCAAAGTTTTAGTGGTACATATAACAACAGAATATGATTCGTATAACTTCTTTATATGCCGAGATACATTTCTCTCACCCCACGAATTTAAATTTCGGTTAGATCTGAATAGGCAAGTCATGAATTCAGTGGTTTATCCATTATCTATTAGACAACAAGGATCTACAGAAGTTATAGGTGTTTGGTCTCTGGAAGTTATACTAGAGAATGTTATCGGGATCTTATTGTAAAGTTTCATTCCATACAATACAAATAATCGTTTCTAAGAGCTGGGCTTCAAATTAAACAGCCAGAATCTATAGAAAATATTTATTAAAAAAAAACAATATTTGAAGAATGTGTCGCACTAGTCAATGTAGCGACAATAAGAGTTATTGGAGTGGTGCCATGTTCTTGCAAGGAATTAATGCTATGCTATTAATACTGTAACGTGCAAGGGAAACAGCCGCCGGTATTGGCCACAAAGTGGCGGCATCCTTTGGATGCAAGCGCGAGATCTATACTGTGGTTGGAATATCGAGAGCGGCGCTAACAAAGCGAGCGATGAGAGCATGTCGGCATCTACTCACTAATGCCGACAAAGGGATCTCGAGAAAAGTCCAGTGGCAGCTGGTGAATCGAAGACCAGAAGCCGCTCGAATGATCTGGAGCCTTTGTCGGATACATATATGCGAGAATTGTCGGCATGAGAGACAGAATGTAAAAGACAGTGTGAATAATAGAATAGTCCGAGTACGCTAGTGAAAATATAGTAAAGTTAAGTTGTAACTTTTATTATTTCCAGTATAAATAAAGTTTATTTAACAATTGTAAATTAGTCTCACTTATCTACGAACCCACATACGCAACAATATGTTTGATGGAATCTGTAATATTGGGTAGCAGTACAACTCCTGATATTGTAGTTTAAACTTTGATCTTACTTTCTTACCATCTCTGTTTCAAACTGCGGTTCTTTGTCATTTAAAAAACGTATATCAATGAATCTTTCTCTGCGATAATATTTCGTTTCTCAGAAAAATGAATATATATAATTTTGTATTTTCTGTAGAATGTTGATATCAGCAATATCAACTATAACAGCCCTAATCAAAAGGGTGTTTAAGACGCCACCCATTATGGCAATAAACCTAAACTAGAGTTCGAAAATTGTAGGAGGCAATCTCAGTTTATAGACCATGGAAGGCACTAACTTCCATAGAATATGAAAGCGTTAAAAACGAAGATGGTAATGCTAGATAATGTATAATTATTTGCTGCTTTAATAATTAGTATATACTATATTTATTTAAAAAAAATAAATTGATAGCTTCCTGCAATGTAGATACCTATCTTTTTTCTCTCTAATAACAAATTTCGATAAATCATCTAATATTGTATTAATATACTTACATAAATATATAATATAGTAAATCAGTTTATCATAATTTTTTATATTTATATATGTTTTTCTAAATTGAAAACTTCTATGTTAGTACCTACATTTCGTTTTCCTTATAGTTAGATCACACATCAATTACCTACTCATTTGTAGAATATTTTTTTATAAAAAAGATTCCGAGGACACGAATCGCAAAATATTGTTTATTCATGACAAAATATGTAATAATTTGCGTTGGTGAATGAAGAACATATGTATTTTCCTCACATCATTTTTACATTTAACAAATTATACTTATCCATAATTATCAATATCACGAGCAGTTACAGTTAATTTATAAATAAATTCACTATAATATTAAAATAAAATAAAAATGAGGATACAGGATGTTATGGCGAAACTAATAGTTCTAAAATTACACATACCTATATATTGTTAGATTTGATTGTGTCACTATACGTAGATTTATACCAAACTAGATAAAGCACTAGTAGCTGACTGTTCATCAATTCAACAGTAGATAAAACAAACAAACAAACATGAAAAATATTCTTTTTCCATCCGTGTTGTTATTGGTTACATTTTACTTACAGGTAACTTGAAATTCTAGGAAATTTACAAGTGAGAATCTTGCACCTTTTGATGTATAATTATTTTTATCCTTACTAGTACTCTTTCATTATTTTCAGGTCGTTTTTAGCTGCCAACGTCTGCAGCAAGTAGCAGGAGCAGAAATATTTTGCTGGAGTACCGAGGTGGACAACTCTATCAAAATCGAACAGACTGCCATGGAAGAAATAGCAAAATCTCATGCTGATTTGCAAGTGAATAAAGATAAAAAACCCCAAGAGGTAAGTATATTTTAAGATCTTATATTTACTGAAATCCTGTTAGTTGGTGAAACAACAAGTTTGTAGTCTAATAAGACATTTCTCTACTTTCAGTGCAAATACTACTATTGCATATGGAAAAACCTCAATTTGGTAAGTATCATTAAATATTATCGTCAGTATTCCTAAGTAATTCGAGTGAGATTTCTCATCCAACTTTTTTCGTAGCTCAATACAAAATATGATGTACCTTGTATCGACAAAATAACAAATTGGATTAACCAGAATGTTGAGGCAAACCAAGTAGCACAAATGTTAGAGAGATCTAAGAAGTGTACAGGAGAACTAGCTAATTCAATGAGTATATATTTATTTTTATTATTTATTCAAACATTTATCATTTCATCCAGATAGATACCTTAAAAATAACATAAAAGGTTGCAAATATTCACTAAAAACGGCGTATCTGGTTTTCTGCAAGTAAGAGTTTTTTCTATATAAATAAAAAAACATCGGCTTTATTTTTTAGTGACCGGGAAGTACTTCTTCGCTGACAACGTAGAAAATCCAAATGGTATCTAATAATAGCCATAAATATGATGTTGTTTTCTATAATCTTATTTTTTAATTCTAGCCAATCATGATAATGATCCCAGTGACCCTCAAAGTAAATGCGATATATCCAAAGAATATATGAAATGCATATCAGTCGCAACAAGTGGGAATGAGGTAGGGAATTGTTTGAACTTCTAATAATTCTTATTAATAATTTGACTATATAATTATTCATCGAACGGTAATATAAGTGTTACTGTCAGTTAGATCACTTTACAATGGCTAACTTTATTCACCTAATACTGCCGATCGACATTTTTCTAATTCTTATTTCAATTTTCAGTGTCCTGTCTTCCAATATCCCTAAGCGCCCTTTGAAAAGCCTCAAAAGAATCTACTTTAAGAAGTTACTTCACATATGTAGTATATTAATACATTTAATAATAAAGTTTAATGAAATTTACATATCTTTGTTAAATGCAAACTATGAGTATATTTGTTTAAACTAGAAATTATCGAGCAATGTCTCAAGATGGAAAATTTACACACACAAAAAAATAATTTGTTGTAGGTAGTCAATTTATAATGAATATGAGGGCGACCGAGCTTTGCTCGGGTAACGCAGGATTTAGAGTGGATCTATCAGGATGTTTAATCTTAGTTCAAAAATGTGCATATTTCTACTTAAAAATATTTAAAATGTATTGCGATCGGTAAATAATGCTGTTATCGTTCACATAGCTCATAATTTACAGATTTCAAAATAAATATGAATGTGAAATATACCAGAAGTCAGCTGTATCACCAATCGCCTTCTCGACCCCCAAACCCCATACTGAAATTTTTATAGCAATCTGCGGAGCCATTCCCGAAATAGCTAGTGTGGTCGAAGGTCACATCAATTAAAAATGCAAGTAACGCCAATCGATTTCTCGGCTCTTAAAACACATTTTTGCAATTTTTTATCCAAATCTGCTGAACCATTCAAGAAAAAATGTATGGACCTCGAAGGTGACACCCTCGCGTTATTTCAGGAAAGCCACTTATATATATAATGTTAAAAAGTAGGACCTTATCTGTATACCAAATTTGATTAAAAAAAATCATTACTGATCAGAAAACAAACCGAGGAACTCCAGGTTAATAGCCGGAAGCTTGACCATTCAGTTACTTATGCCTATTGGTGTTATCGGGCTCATACCAACGTTTCAGATATAATCTGTATGAGTTCTAAAATAACAATATTAATTGCTGAAAACGATTTTTTATGGGATTGTGAGTACAACGAATCGATACACTCTAAAATCCATACATATGACTTTTCATCGAAATCGATCGAACAGTTTCCGAGATATAATTTGAGGACCAGAAATCCGCCCCCTCCACCTTAACTTCTTTATTTTGAATATTACAAGAAAATATTAAATACATAAGTTGTAGGGTTCTATTTGACCTTTTCAATAACATAATTTTAATTTATACAGGGTGTTCCAAAAAAGTCCACTGACTTATTCGTTTATTTTTTCAAATGGAACCCCTGTATATTATTAGATATTAGAATTCTACGTGAAGTGAGTCCCAAAAAATCTTAATCCAAGCTAATCTGTTTTTCGATCCCTTACGTTAATTCAGTCGGCTGTGTATACTGTGAGTGCCTTAGTAACCATAGCAACAAGTAAATAAATCTTAACTCTGTTGTCAACAATTGTCAAATTAAAGTTAACAATATTTTGTGATCACCTTGATTTCTTTTCTTATATTTTTTCTCGTTGATTAATATGGCTCGTTCATTAGAAGACAAAGTTGAACTATTTATATTTCAAGAAATTATATTTTATTGATATATGTATTACTAACATAAAACTTGCTTAGAATTTTACTACATTTTGCAACCAATTGCCGGAGATATTCTCGACACAATGGACGTTCGGGAAATCTTTCATTGAAAATGCGAACAGCAGCGTGGAAATTCCAATTATTTTCAACAAATATGATAACGGCTTCAACTTTGTCTTCTAATGAACGAGCCATATTAATCAACGAGAAAAATTATGAAAAATGTAATCAAGAAGATCACAAAATATTGTTAACTTTAATTCGACAATTGTTGACAAGAGTTAAGATTTATTTACTTGTTGCTATGGTTACTATGGCACTCACAGCCGACTGAATTAACGTAAGGGATCGAAAATCAGATCAGTTTGGATCAAGATTTTTTGTGACTCACATCAACTTAGGTATAGTAAATGATGCATGAAATCTGCTTAGAATTTCACGTAGAATTCGAATATCTAATAATATACAGGGGGTTCCATTAAAAAAATAAACTAATAAGTCAGTGGGCTTTTTTGAGACACCCTGTATAAATTAAAGTTATGTTATTGAAAAGGTCCAATGAAACCTTACGACTTATGTATTCAATATTTTTTGTAATATTTAAAATAAAGAAGTTACGCTTTGGGGGCGGACTTTTGGTCCTCACTGTATATATATAGATACAAGCATTGCTCGTTTAATATATGTAATTAGATATAACTAGTATCGCGCAAAGATCAAATTTTGACCACATTACATTGATCAAAACAATCCCTTAACATTTATATAGGTTACGTTGCGTTTACCAGATTTAATTAATATTTTTACAAAAAAAGTGGACAGACTTTTGTTAGTTGGTGCACTGAACAATACAAAATAATATTAATTCTATTGGTACTAGTAATTTCAAAGTTGTGCAGTTGCAGTTAGTTTGAAAACTTTTGGCACCAACTTCTTAAGTACCAGAACCAATAGAATTAATATTATTTTGTATTTTTGAGTGCAACTAATAGAGTCGGTCCATTTTTTTGATTTTTATTTCACACTTTGGAGTTTAATATTAGTCATCAAATCCATTCAAAGTTCACCAAAGAAGATAATACGTTGCTAATATTTATTTAGAGATTTGAAAACATCGCTGAAATACACATATTTCAGACTTTACCGTGCTGTAACTCGGAAACCTATGATTTTATTTTAAAATGTCTAATTTAAACGTTGCCCTTCTTTAATTTCGACGTCTCAAATTTCCGATTTTTGAAAAAATATGCCCACAATTTTTGAGGGCAAGAACCTTTTTGATGTAGACTTTTTCAATGGGACCATCTCTCGATAGGCATCTATTAAATGAAGAAATAATTATGAAAATCGGAGCACGTTTACTATTTATAAGGCGCGAACATCTATAAAAAAACTCATGCAGACTAACACTCGCTTTGTATACCTCCTCCATTAGGTTAGGTAAGATTTTTTTAAAATCCAAGAATACGTCCTCTAAGATTTTTTATGGAGTTCGCTTTCGTCATGTAAAAAATTAGGGCCCCAAAGAGGGGGTGCATCCCTAAACAACTTTCTGTTTTTCAAATTAGAGGACACCTCTTGTGACACCTCTTTAGAAAGCTTATAGATTAAACATTTTTTACAAAAAATTGGACCGACGTTATTAGTTGGTGCACTGAAAAATATAAAATAATATTATAACGTGCAAGGGCAACAGCCGCCGGCCACAAAGTCGCGGCAGCCTTTTGATGCAAGCGCGGGATCTATACTGTGGTTAGAAATATCGAGAGCGGCGTTGACAAAGGGAGCAACGGCAGCATTTCGGCATCTACTCCTAGAGTGCCGACAAAGGGATTTCGAGAAAAGTCCAGTGGCGGCTAGCGAATCGAAGACCAGAAGCCGCTCGAATGATCTGGAGCCTTTGTCGGATACATATATGGGAGAATTGTCGGCATGAGAGACAGAATGTAAAAGACAGTGTGAATAATAGAAAAGTCCGTGTAAGCAAGTGAGAATATGGTAAAGTTAAGTTGTAATTTTTATTATTTCGAGTATAAATAAAGTTTATTTAACAATTGTAAATTAGTCGCACTTATCTGCAAACCCACATACGCAACAATTTGGTGTTAGAAGAGGGATAAGTGAGTGAAGAGGCTTTAGTCTATGGGGAACATCCGAAAACTAACTAAGTTATTCTCCGATGTATCGAGAAAACAAGAAGAATTACGACAACAAGAAAAGAGAGAAGAGGAGGAGCGAAGGCTGCGAGAAGAACAGAAAAAGGAGCAACAACTAACTAAGGTACTCTCAGATTTTTCGAGAAAACAAGAAGAGCTACGATAACATGAAAAGAAAGAAGAGGATGAGCGAAGGCTGCGTGAAGAACAGAAAAAGGAGGAACAACTAACTAAGGTACTCTCTGATTTTTCGAGAAGACAAGAAGAGCTACGACAACAAGAAAAGAAAGAAGAGGTACGACGACCGAGAGATTTCGAGCAGATAACAAGATTGCTCCTAAATGTCCATCAAGAAATCGATACCGTTAAACAAGAAGTTCGAGAAGAAATTGGGACAGTTCGAGAAGAGTTTGAGGAAAAGTAACGAAGACTAGAAGTCAAGAGGTGAAGAAAATACGGGATACCAACCAAGACGAAAGCAGCAAACTGGACACGACGAGGATCACTACAGCCAACGAAAAACTTAAGCCACCAACGTTTGACGGCGAAACCTCTTGGGCCATGTACAAACGTCAATTTGAGGCTGCAGCCAACGCAAATGGATGGGATCATCACCAGAAAGCAACGGCGTTGGTATTGGCCTTGCGAAGAAAGGCGCTTGAAATACTTCAAAACATTCCTGAAGCCAAACAAACTGATTATTCGCTATTGCCGGCGCCTTGGAACTAAGATACGGTAACAAATATCTTAGCCAAGTGTATCAGAGCCAGTTGAAAAGCAGAATTCAAGGGTCAACGGAGTCACTGCAGGAATTCAGCAGTAGCATTGAGAGCATGGTGCTGCTGGCTTATCCACAGGCCCCAGAGGAATTCATTGAGCAAATTAGTGTTCAGTACTTCATCGTTGGAGTTCGAGATATCGATATGCAGCAAGCGTTGAGACTAAGTAGGCATAACACCTTAGCCGAAACAGTTGTCCAGGCACTGGAATACGAAGCTGCCGAAAACGCTTTGATGAATCGTCGCAGTAAAGTAAGAGAAGTCAGGGTGTCAGACGAACCGCAGATTTCTATAAGAAACTGGAGGCGATGTTCCAGAAATTCTGCTCTCGAGGAAGCAAGGAATCCGGATATAGAAAAGTGATTAAGTGTAACAATTGCAACCGAGAGGGACATATAAGTAGAAACTGCAGGCGACGACCCAGATCTGAAGAACGAAATTTTTAGAGAGGGAATACCCGACTTCAGGAAAACTCCACCTCGACGGTGTAAGGGGGCGAACGCTGGCGACCACTGATTATCAAGCCCCCAAGTTACATTTGTGCTCCATTCAGAAGAACTGCGAGAGCCTCGTTGTCCAAGGTTTTATCAACGGCAAGAAATGTGATCTAAACATCGACACGGGGGCAACAAGATCAGTGGTGTGCAGCACAACATCAAGCCAATACTGGACACTGCAAAGGAGATCTGATAAATGTTTTTGGAGAGACCACCATCACTTTGGAAATTGGCAAGGCACAAGTAAAGGTTAATGCCATCGTGGCCGACATAACGGATGAATTTATAGTAGGCTTAGACATTTTGGAAACCTTCAATTTCATTACAGTGGACTTTAAAAACAGAATGTTGAGAGTGGGCAACGAGGAAATTTTTTCTCAGCATCTTCGAACAGGAATTGTCCAGTTAAAATAATCGTCACCAAAGATACACGAATACCAGAGAATAGTGAGAAGATCGTGAAGGCGCACCTAGAAAAACAACTGAAAGGAGTTAACACTATGGTTTTTGAACCAAACGAGAACAAAAAGAACGGGACTCTCTTGGCTAGGTGCTTAGTTAATTCCAATGACATTATTCCAATGAGGGTAGCCAATCTGTCTGTAAACAGAGTGACACTGAAGAAAGGGGAAGTCATCGGTACCTGTTCATCAGTTTCCCGTTTGATAAGATGTGAGCAAGAGAAATCTGTTTCAAAAGATATACATTTGTCTCAAGAGCTAATGGAAAGTTTCAAGAAGACCTGGAATCATCTTAGCGAACAGGAAAAGAAAAAGTCCATCGAGTTTGTAAAGCAAGAAGCTGATGTTTTCGTACAAAGAAAAATTACAGGGCGAACGAATTTAGTCGAACGTCGGATCAACACGGGAAATGCTGTACCTATTCGCCAACCTCCACGAAGACTTCCTTTCGTAAAACAGCAGCAAGTTAACACCATGGTTCAAGAAAGGCTGAAGGATGGCGTCATAGAAGAATCCAGCAGTCCTTGGTCATCACCAGTTGTGCTGCTGACGAAGAAGGATGGTTCGACGAGGTTCTGTGTGGATTACAGATCAGAAGAAGGATAGCTACCCATTACCCCGAATTGACGATACCTTGAAAACCTTTGCTGGATCCAGGTGGTTCTCAATTCTGGACCTGAAAAGTGGATATTGGCAGTTAGAGCTAAACAAGGAAGATAAAGAAAAAACAGCCTTTACAGCTGGAAACGGCCTGTATCAATTTAATGTCATGCCGTTTGGATTATGTAATGCGCCTGCCACTTTTGAAAGGTTAATGGAATTAGTTCTGCGAGGGCTAACTTGGGAGACGTGCCTGGTATACTTGAATGATGTAATGGTGATTGGCAAAGATTTCGACGAACATCAATCAAATCTGAAGAAAGTTTTCGCCAGGATCCGAAGTGTTAATCTCCAGCTGAATCCAACGAAATGCGTTCTATTCCAGGAAAAAGTCATATCATCAAAAGGAATTGAGACCGATCCAGAAAAAGTTCAGGCAGTGCGAGATTGGCCCAGACCAAAGAACAATCACGAAGTTAGAAGCTTTTTGGGACTCAGCAGGTACTACCGTCGATATGTTAAGGATTTTAGGAAAATTGCAAAGCCACTGCATCAATTAACCGAACACCCACTTTGACTGGTCACCAGAATGTCAACAGTCGTTTCTGGAGCTGAAAAACCGTTTGACTATTGCTCCTGTTCTTGCATATCCCTTGGACGAAGGATTGTTCGTGTTAGAACTGACGCTTCACAAAGTGGAATAGGGGCTGTTCTTTCCCAAATACAGAATGCCGAAGAAGCTGTAATTGGATATATCAGGAAAACGGACGGAAATTCTTAGTAAGAACAGACCACTCTGCATTACAGTGGCTGCTGAATTTCAAAAATCCGGAAGGACAGATAGCGCGTTGGTTGGAGAAACTGCAGAGTTATGACTTTCAAATAAAACACTGAAAAGGAAGAAGTCAAGGATGTTGTACATATCCAGCAAATACAGATTAGGAAAATGAAGAAACGGAAATTACTGAGGAAATCACCAGAGATAACTTTAGAAGAGAACAAATCGCTGACAAAGATTTGACGATAGTACGTGGCTGGCTAGACCAAAAGCGACGATCTGAGTGACAAGAAATCTCCAGATTTGATCAGCGACGGTCAAGGGGTACTGGGCTCTCTGGGATTCGTTGTGCTTACGGGATGACTTGATCACTCGTAAATGGGAAAGTCCAAATGGTAGGAGCATTGTGTATCAAACCTTTGTACCCCGAACGATGGTAGCTGAAGTACTGCGTGAACTGCATGGCAGTCGCAGTGGAGGCCATTTTGGAGTAAAGAGAACACTGGCACGTGTGAAAGAGCGGTATTATTGGATCAACTGTCGAAGGGATATGGAAGAATGATGCAGAAGATGTGACCTCTGTGCTTCTAAGAAGGGTCCAAAGACGCGATCCCGCGGGAAAATGAAGCAGTATCTGTCAGGTGAACCTTGGGAAAAAATTGCGGTGGACATTGCAGGACCATTCCCTACGACAAATTCTGGAAATAAGTACATCATGGTTGCCATGGACTATTTCTCGAAGTGGCCAGAAGTAGTGCCGATGCCGAATCAGGAAGCAGTTACAGTGGCCGAAGCCCTACTGGAAAACGTGATATCCAGACACAGAGTACCCTTGGAGCTGCATACCGATCAAGGCAGAAATTTTGAATCCGAAGTATGGACGCAGTTAATGAGATTGCTGGGAATACGAAAAACAAGAGCAACCCCACTTCATTCAGTCAGATGGAATGGTCGAGAGACACAATAGGACCATCAATCAATACCTCTCAATATTTGTGGATGAGCACCAACGTAACTGGGATAAACTGGTACCTCTTTTCTCCTGGCCAACCGAAATTCCTTTTTCAATAAGCATTTCAAAGAGGTGCCACAAATGGTGTCTTCTAATTTGAAAAAACAAAGGTGTTTAGGGCAGCGCCCCTACTTTGGGGCCCCAACTTTTTTACATGACGAAAGCAAACTCCATAAAAATCTTCGAATAGGTATTTTTGGATTTTTGAAAAATCTTATTCCTAGGGCCGCTATAAGCAGTGTTCCACTTAAAATTCCCACCCTTTATATCATAAAAATACTCGATGAAACTGACAGTCCACAGAGTGTGTCAAGTAACTAAATTAAAAATATTTTTACAAAAAACTGGACCGACGTTATCAGTTAGTGCACTGAAAAGTATAAAATAATATTAATTCTATTGGGGCTGTTACTTTTGAAGTTGTGCAGTTGCAGGTAGATTGATAACTTTTGGCACCAACTTCACAAGTACGCCAGCCCCAATAGAATTAATACTATCTTATACTTTTCAGTGCACTAACTGATAACCTCGGTCCAAGTTTTTGTAAAAAATATTTATTTCACACTTTTGAGTGTAACATTAGTCACAAAAATCGTTGAACGTTCACTAATACCATTGAAAATAGTACTTGTCCTATTACCAACGTATATTCTTTGCTTGTAGTTGTTATTATTGAGATCTCAAAACATCGCTGCGGAAATACGCTTAAGCATTTTAGTTGTTACCATTTTAACTCCGATTTAACTCGAACGAAAACCGTAACTCTAAGGATAAAATGTTCATTATAAATGTTGCTACAAATAATTATGTCTTTCATGTACTGCAAACAGATTTTCAATTTTCGACAGAAATCTCCCTCTCCACATAGCAAAAATAGGTATATTTGAGAATTGAACATGCCTGTATCTCGAAAACCATTACTCTTTTGAAAAAAAATTCAATTTGAACGTTTCCAGATTCCCGTTTTTATGAATTTGAGACAATTTCTCAAGCCTCCTCTTTCAAATGAATAAAAAATCATCAAAATCGGAGTACGATTACTATATAAAAGGCGCACACAAACCAAAAAAAAAGCACACAGTCGAATTGTATACATCCTCCGTTCGGGGTTCGTCGGTCAAACAGAAACACTGGGAGCAGAGTATAGGCTTTATGTCTTTGAAATCTAATGTCAGAACAAAAGTTATCCTGATTTGAAGAGGAAAAGATTGTACTCGAACAAAGCCAAGGCAACACCTGGTAATGTAATAAGAAGAGAAGCTCGTAACTAATTCGAAGATTATTACGCTGAATATCTTAGACAGTGCTCGGTACCATCTTTCTGATTTTGAATTCACTGAAACAAAGATTTAAAACATCGGTCAAATGTGAGAAACAATGATATAGAGAGGTTTCCTTAAAAAGATTTTTCTATAAACTTTTAGTGACGCCCTCTTAGAGGGAAAGGTCTTCACTGATGAAACAAATAATACTAGTCGGCAAAAATTTTTCGATGTTTTTTAATACTGCGGGCCTGGTCTTTTACGTATTCTGCTTTTAAATCGAGAAATATTTGTTAAACTACCTCTTTTATACCTATGAAGTCTGATTCAATGAAATGAATACCTACCTATGTAAACATGAAACAGCAAAACGGATAATACTAAAAAACAACATGCCATCTTCATCTAATAATGCATTGGATACATCATACAATAGATGTTCATAATTGATAGTTTCAAAATAACATTATATATAGTCTCTAATTATTTATTACTGGAGGACAACTAGGTACAGCTCAACTGATGATTTAAATTCATTGTTCATATTAAAAAATGGAAGGTTTTACCCTGACTTTGTTATTTATGATCTTTTGTATACAGGTAAAGAACATATTGTAGTAGGTTTGCTTGTATTTATTTTGGAAAATTCACGTACGGAAAGTATAAAAAAGTAGTTCTAGGGCTTTGAAGTTTCAGTCCACATTTTCTGCAGTTTTTTTGACAGAAATAACTATTTATTCCAGAACGTGATAGGATGTGACAAACCCCTAGAAATGAAAGGTGCAGAGGACCTTTGCTGGGCAAAAGATGTTGAAATTGTGGAGAGAATACAGCATGCAGGAGAGAAAGTTTTGAATTTTGCTAAGAAAAAATTGGGATTAGGCACTGAACAAGCTGAGGAACCTATAAAGGTGCATGAACCTAATATGTTTGCATTAGATATAAAATAGATTCTTCTTCATAATTCTCGCTTTCGTATCAATAATATCATTTGAACGTCTTAATATCTTAGACAAATATGTAATTTTATTTCAGTGTGATTATTATTTATGCATTCTACAGGAATTGAAATGGGTAAGTTAACTAGTATTCCTAACTAATTTCTGAAACCTATATAAATACCTACATTTTGTTAGATCAACTCCTCGTCTAACATGCCCAACCAAGAAAAAGTTGCTAGATGGATTAAAAGGCATATTATTTACGATGAAGCAATAATTATTTTAAGGGAAATGGAAAGATGTTTTGATGTGCAGCAAACTAATGGAGGTATTCAAGACGTAGTATCAGAACATTTAATAAAAAACGATAATAAGATTCAAAATCAAATAAATACATCTATTGAAATAGCAGGAAAGAAAATATTTAACGACTTGTTGAGCTTAACTCGTTAGCCACACGTTCACCCATACGAAATTTATTTATGTTAGAACCATTTTTTATAATTAATTTTACAAATGCAAGAGCGAGAGCAGCAATTCTAAGTTCACAGAACATGTAATATATATATTGTAAAATTATTTATTGACAATGCAATAAGGTTCTCAAGCAGCAGTTTAACCTAAATCAAGCTGTTAGAATCGTGTCAAGAATTTTCTTTGAAAATACTTATAATTTTATCAATACTGCAAAGCGGGGTTCAAGGCTCAACAGTTTTGCTGGATAATGACGGATTCCAACGAAATGAATCTTTTTATATATATTCTGGAAATTTGTTGAGTATATCTTTTCTAGTTGAATATATCTCTTTTCCAGGCACCGATATGGAAGAAAAGATAAACATATGTGATTTTTCTGCAGAATACATGAAATGTTTGGCATTTATTGACATCAAAGATTTTGTAAGAAAATATTACATGAAATTTTTAAAAGTAATTCAACCATATATTTTTATTTCAGTGTCCAGTATTCCAGTATCCGTAGGCGCATTCAATAAAATAAGAAGCATGTGAATATTTCAATCCCGAAAATAAAGATATTGTTTTATTCTTCAAAACATTTAGTTTTTCGGTGAATGTGTAGAACAGGTTCCCACCGACTGTTGGCAAGTTACGTCGGTATATAGGAAAACATTCCAATTAAAATTTTAGTCCGCTAACCCCCAACAAGCTTACAGGAGGGTGGAGTGAATAGGGGTGCTTGGGTGGGGAAAATAAGTGTTTAGTGATATACTTTTAGTAATACTTTGGCTAATATAATACTAAATTAACCCGATAAATTAGAAAAGTGTTGCGATTAGCGAAAACGGAGCCATAAAAAAATATGAAAGGACAAGGAAAATCATTCTGTCGCTATTTATGTTGTAGATACAGTCTTTGTGCGATGTTATAAAAACGATTCGTTTGTACGGACATCCGAATTTGTGGGAATAATAAATAAATAAACAATGAAATATTAATAATACGCCATCAAAGTCAACAGTCCAGCAACGTAGAGTTCGTACAAGAATTTAACGACCACTCTGGCCGTCCTCCACCTAAAAACCAATTATTTTCGAAGATACCCGAAGAGAAGCTGTATATAGAAATTCCATAGGCGTACGAATATAAGCGATACGAGACCTTCACTTTCACATATATACTTTAATGTCTCAAAGTGCTCACCTTTCGGCGTGTTTGCAAAGTAACAACTCTTAGATAACTGAATAAATAACTACAAACTACCCTGCTATTGACAACCTATTTATTTATGAAAAGCTAACCTTTCAACCGTTGCATACCATAACACTGGTTTGAATTAGCCGTCGAACGTGCTGCTCAACCGAGTCGTGATTGCACTACTTACCAACAGGTCGTTTAATTATTGTACGAACTCTAGTGGCGCACAGGCCTATCATATGAGTCGGAATTAGGAAAAATTCGAAGTGAATATAGTAAACTTTAGATTTTTTTTTCTCGGCAATGTGAAGTGAGAGGACTCAAATATACATAAACAACTAGCCAAAAGAAATGACAAAAATCGGTGGGAACCTGTTCTACACATTGACCAGTTTTTATTTTTGATATCATTTATTTGTTGTTCAATGGAAGTGAATGAGGAAATGGGAACCAAATTAAAGCCATATAACTTACAAATATTTTATGGAAAGGTGGTCATAACATAAAAATATACACTCTCCAGATGTTGATTGTGTAACACATATATAGAACAATGCCATGCGATAATAGATATCTGCGACACAATTGAGTGTTGTCCTCTCCAAGAGATGTACTTACTGGAAGAAAAAAAAACAAATAAATTATTCTGCAAAAGTCTGGGTATGCTCAAATGCATGTAGGACAAACATGATCAAATGATGATCACTCGACAATACAACATTCAACAATAAAAACTAAAGACAAATTCAACTATATAAATAAAATCAATAATTATTAGTAAGATTCCAACATATATACTGAATATAATTTTTGAAGTTTGAAAATTAGGAAAAGTCGTCAGTATACACATTAAATATAAAAAACAGATTAGTGATGGAGGCAATACGGTAAATTTTTGATAACCAATCACTTGTAAATATGTATCAATTGTATGGCATCGAGAGGTATGTTCAATTAATAATGTTAAAACAGGAAATCAAAACTCGATATACTTCCTGATGCCACTGACACTACAACATTACAGTAATTTGCGTCATTTGGACGCAATAACACATTCTTCAAAATTTAGATTCACCAAATTAATATTTGTGGTATGTGTAGGAAGGTATATGTAATTGCAAAAAAAACAACTATAAAATCAATTAGATACCTAAAGTGCATGTCTATCTCTTTCCGCCCTGGAAATAATAGAAACTTATTCAAACTCAAAATACTATATGTTTGAAACCTTGGTTGGGAACTACTGTAAATGGTTTTCGGTACAAAATGAATTTAAAGATTTAAACTTACTTTTTTGGCAGCAGCACCCACTTTACTCTTTTTAGTTCCACGTACTTTCTTCATCCTGTTCTTACGTTCCTTACGCTGTTTACGTGTTTGAGTTTTCTTCTCATACAAACCGTGTCGGGCTAACCTATGTTTTGGCTCAAATTTCTTAGCAAAATCAAGTGTGTCGTAGATAAGTGCGAATCCAGTAGATTTGCCGCCACCAAAATTTGTCCTAAATCCAAAAACAAAGACAACGTCTGGTGTTACCTATAAAGACTTTTATTAGAAATTATCTTGGACATAACAATTCAACACTTACTTTGTACATTTTAGCTAGCTTTTCCCTAATGTCTGTTTTCTTAACAGAGGGTTGGCCAGGATGCAAAACATCAACAACCATTTGTTTACGAGCCAACAATCTGTTGGTCATAAACTTTCTAGTCCTGATAGTAGCTGTACCTTCAGTCTGTAAAAGAAATTATGATGAGATCCAGAGCAAATTGAGGTTATGAATATCAAAAACTGTCTTAGCCTCCTTTCCAATAAACGGATTTTAGATAATTATAATTCGACAAGAATGTAATAACAAAACGCTGCTTGCAGCACCCACAGATTGCACTCAAAACTAACAATATCAACATTAATAATAAACGTTATTATGATTGTCCACTACCATGATTAAAATAAGTTTCAATGATTTGTTTTCACGGGGAATACACCAATATATTGCCAATATTACATTCACAACACTGTTCCATTCAATTTGGAAGACTTAATTTGTGAAAAGAAGGTAAGATTTTTAAAATATTTGAGGATATTTTTCTATTTACCATTTTGGTTATCCAAAATTACCGTGCGAAAAGAGCGCTCGTTGTTAAGACGGTGACAGGGTGAATCAAAGTGACAGATGATACATGACGTATGACATAGAACAAATAAATCATAAAGATATCAACTATCATAGAATTAATAGGAGTATTAATTCTATGGCTGTGTTCGGGGAGTCGCTATCTGCACTATCAATGCAAACACTACCAATGCTGTTCATGGAGATTATTTGTGTGATAGTGTTAGCAAGGTCCATGAACACTATTTTGCATTCACATTCTGTCATTTGCTGCCATATTGAGGTTTAGGAGTCGAGGCACAAAAATATGAATAAGAAAATTTTTTGCCTCTGAAGAGATTCGTCTGAGAAATTCTACAAATTGAAAATGCTTTTCAACTCGGAATAGAACCGGTGTCAATACATGGGATTAATGTGGAGTAGCAACTCTATGATGTAAAAATTGTCTAAAATTCAAGTACTTGACTGCCATCTCTGCATTGCACGAAGAACTGAATGAGAAATTTTTGGCCGGCGGCAAATTTGAAATGTAGTAGCTCGTAACTTGAAATCATCTTACGTTATTTCATAAATCATATTCTCAATTAATTTCGTAGGTTTCTCATCAAGTAAAATTGTATTGTTTAGCTTTATAAAGAAATCTATTATATTAATTGATAATATGATATAAGAATTATCAATATTGATGAATACCGGAAAAATAAAAAAAAAAGTTAATATATATATATATATATTCATTGAATTCTATTTAAAACAAATTATATGTGCAATAATTGCTAAACAATAATGAATTCATGAACAAAAAATACCATTAGATACAGAGATAAATTTACAGTTATATACTTTTCCTTGGTTAAATTTTAGAAATAACTTTATTAAATGAAAACAGCTTAATAGAGAGAGTCAACTAAATGATGTTCACCGTTCTACAGGGACCTATTTATATATAATTATATTGCACTATCATCACTATTCACTATGCTTATGTTTAACAATATATCCTTATTTTAATGAATTGTTCAGCTATAATGACCATATAACTTTACAAAAAAGTAATTCAACTTAGCTATTGTTTTAAAAATTGTTGATATATTTAAAATTGTACCATAAAGGAATATGTACATATATACAACTACCAAATAATAAATAATATCTGACCGCTAATACAAAAGGTATCAGTTTAGTTTGGATGAAAAGTGAAATCACTAATAAAAAAAATCCCGATGGCCTGTAGTCAGCGGAAAGGTAAATTTTTCAAAATTCATTGAATTGAAATTTGAACAACCTTTTAATATAATAAACAAAACCTCGCTCACAAAGAGAACGTACTATTAATCAGAGAATATATACCTACCGTGGTCAGGTCTTTACTGGAAATTAACATGAACTGCGGCAGGATCGTAACTAAAACTTATTGATACGAAATTAATTCACTAAACTGATATAAAGATATTATAAATTGGTCCATAAAATAATGTCGTCACTATTTGCTTTAAATTTGAAATTGTTGGTTATAGTTTTCAGAGTAGGTATAATACAATGAAACCCAGAAAATTAATTTCAGTTAAAAGAAAAAAATTATCAAAAATCACGAGGATCTATAAAATCTCAAGTTGTATTTGTTTTGATTGCTTTATTTATCGTTCGCAAAGTAAATTAATAATAAATTCTAGTGGAAGTTGTAGTCAGAGCCATAGTGAAAAATTGCAAGGTTAGTAGCACGTCTGTAATTAAAACTTCCTTAATACAAAAACAATTTATTGAATAAATATGAATACCTATCACAAATTGTTCCATACAATCATTTTTCCTGTATTTTTAATTTAATATTCTCGTTTATACTTCTTAATGTATAATATAATGAAACATGGAAAAATAACTTCTACAAAGTTATAGTTATAGGGCAAAAATTCAGAAGGGTCTTTAAAATCACCTTTGGTACATTTTAAAGGAGTTTTTACAATATTCGATTTTATCACATCACGAAAAGATGTTCTAAAAAAATGCTATTTACTAATCAGTGCTACACAGTTAACATCAGGTATCATTAAACCCCCAGAGCAACTGGTATTTTGATGATGATTACTTTTGAAATAACAAACTATTCGGTTATCATTAAGCTCATCAAATAACCTTGCATATTTGCTGCATGTTTCGGAATCATGAATTCTATGGCATTTCTTGATCAGGTAACATGAAATATATGATTCAATTTTTTTTAAATATTCAAGGTTTGATAGTCATTATCAAAATGTTGTAAAGGTTCAGTTTCTTCGACGGTGTCTTTGATATTATCTTGAAAATCTACGTTTAATAATCTTAATAGCATTCCATCGGTATCCCCTTCACAATTCTCTGTTCCAGAATTCCTGAAGTCATTCAAAAAAAGCCTTATTTTCAAAATATGCCGAACACAGTTTGAAGGAGGGTAAACACCCATCACGTTCCAATCTGTCCAGTAAATCAATTCAATTACAGGCCAGTAACCAGATTTCTCACCTTGAGAAAGAAAGAAATTATCTCTAATTAGTTCAGAAACGTTTATATTTCAGTAGACACGATAACACCAACAAATAAATGTAAATTTAAGTTACCTGTTTTTATCTTTCGGAAAATCAAAAAAACTGAAGTCATAATTGTAGCTTTTGTTTTTACAGTTCTTCGCAACACACACATTTCCACCTTTCGACATTTTGTAAAAACAAATAATACTTATTATAAAATACAATCGAGATGATAATATTGTCAATCAGTACACAAAAGAGAATTCACGGACGTCACTGTACTAGCACGTAGGATAGCAGCAGAAATTCTACTCGTACGCATCTGAATTATCAAGGTTTTAAGATTAAAACATGGCCGCCACATGCGTGGTTTTACCCCTTCCATGAGAGTTGGAATACTGAATACTGTAGTTCTTTATACTGTGCTACCTGAATACAAACATGAGTTTGTATCAGAGAAAACATTTCAGGTTAGGATAGGATACCTCTATTCAACTTTATGTAGAAGAAATTCTCTCTCGTAAAGCGCATACATAATATCGATACATCTAAAAATATTTGTTTTTCTCTGTTATATGGCAAGAAATGTCAGTACAACAAACATCATTGTTCAGGTAAAATATTCTCATTTAGTTTTATTAGTAAATAGGTAGCACGTGATATTAATGTGTTTGTATTCGGGTAATTATTAAATGTTCCGCCTTTTTGTATTAGGTGAAGTTATCGACTTTATATTTTATTGTTGGGAAGTATTCGTCAGGAGCTTCAAAAATATGTGTCACAAGATCCTCCTTTCAATTTATTTCTTCCCAGATGGTGCCCACTCGCCATCTTGAAAGTTTCATCTGTCAATTATACTCTAAAATATAGTATTCATGCATCAATTTTATTATCCCAAGTTCCAATTTTTTGAGTTGACCCGTTCAAAAAATAAACTGGGGGGGTATTAAAGAAAAGCACTGTATAGTCCAAAGAATGGAGCAGCAATTGCCATTTTTTATTTATTTCAATCACAATATAAAATCACAATCTTATGATATTTACAATAAAATTGCACCTGATAAAAACAATAGAAACAAAATGGAGCTTAAAATTATATAGAATATTTAAATAAATATACTTTTGATAGACTATAAAATGAAAAACATTGTTATAAAGAGATTATACCATGGCAACCAAATTTCATTGCTAATATAAGTATACTAAAAGGCAGACAAAAAATTACAAAAACTTCAAGAATGGTATCATTATCAATCTTATAAATATTTTACAATGATTACTATATAATAAAAATAATTCGATTCTATCAAAAATGATGACCGCGCTTACGGAGCTATGAAAAAAACTTGATATATCAACATGTTTTATCCGGTTGTCATGATACCAATATAAGCCAGAACACAAAAAAATCACAACCTAGAGGCTACGCAAATGCACTGCATTTAATACTGATTCTTTGGAGAGAATATTCTCAAAATAATGCATAATCTCTTGAATAATTTATTTAAATTTTATCTAACAATAGTTTAAACTTTCAGATTCTTAGGATGGAATTGCATCCCTGATTAAATGTTATCAGAAGAAGCAGTAAAACAAGTGTCAGTCTGAGAATCCCTAGCACCTGTTCTCATATTAAATTGAATTGCTTGAAACTTATATAAAAAATCATCCATCAATAAACTCTCCATTATCGTCAAGGAAGTTTCAAACTCATCATACTTCAGTTATAACGATGAACGTTAATATCGAGTGATCAAAAAACATCCTAAATGTGCTATGGAATTTGATATAAATCTAGAGCAAGAAGACTGGAAACAAGGAGATTAAACTCGCCCTAAAAATCGTGTAAAATTTCATACGCATATCTTTTTGCAAACGCGTCTTTGCGCACCATGCCGTGCGCCACAAGTGGCATTCGCAAAAAAGACAACAGATCATGATCACAAAGATAAATAAAGAGAACAAATATTTAAGGTAATTGTCAAGATGTTCGTCGTACACGAGGCCACGCTATGATATGCAACTTCTGTAATCTCATGTGGCTACGTACTCTCCTTGTTTCCAGTCTTCTTGCTCTAGAGTCAGATCACAGTTAAAGCATAGACACAAAAAATAAGTCTATGATTTAAGGTACGTTAACCTGTCAATTTGACAATATCAAAAAGTTTGGAGCATTTCAGTGCATTTTTCACCAAATGTCTCACGAATACATTTAGTTTATTATTTCTTATGTCGCCTTTAATCTCTTATACATAGATACTACAAAGAAAGATAATTGCTTTTTTCAGCCTCTCCTTAGTTTAGCTTATTCCCCAATCTCTTATATATCATGTCACTGCTATGGTTGTCAAGGTTTATTCAAAGCTGAATTCATTAATTATTATGAAAATGATTTTGTAAACATTTCAAACAAAATTCACATGGCAAGACAAATAAAAGATTACCTGCTTGAATTGAAACTGCGAGACAATGTTCCGAAGACGAATAAGATATGCATACCATTTAATATCTACGCATTTATGATGAAGCAATTTATTAATAATTTAATAGAACTGAAGAACACTATCAGGAAATAAAAAGTTGAATAAAAATTATTACCAAATGTTGTTGAATTGTTGGGATATGCAAAAATAAATAAAAAAATATCTTGGTAAAAGTGATGTGATGCTTGAATATTAGGTAAATAATTTCAATTGTTTCAAATACCGTGGTACACTGGTTTCTAGATCGCTCGATATAAGCTTAGCAACCACCTCATCCCGAAGTGTCACTATTTATATTACAATTAAGGAGAAAAAAATTCTATTCACAAAAATACATTTAGCAGTGAAATCAAGACATTTATCTACTTATTCTACAAAGAAGTATAATGAGTTTCAAATCGTTTTATGCTCTTCTATTTTTCAAAAACCTTACTCATGTGAGACTATTGAAATAGTAATGTTTATGGAAAAATATATATGTGTATGTATATTCAGTCAAAACATATATAAGCAACAACCTTTCCATAACTTTATCTTGGTATTCTATCAAGGAAATCCATCTCTATTACCTTATCGATTTTTTCCAAGATTGCATCTAATGTTTTATCTGGCTGGCGTTCGGCAAATATATTATCGCTAGTTATTAATCGACTGCATTCTGTCCTATGTCGGCTCGAACAAGAACTTAGTGTTTTGAAAAAGCTGTGCAAATCGTTTAATTGCATTATACTATTCATAGTTAGTAGCAATTCATTTCTTTTCATTGGTAATATATCTATTTGTGTATCGGGATACCTTCTGTCCATAAGGTCAGCTATTCTAACGACATGTGGAAAAAAGGAAACTTGATTGTAAGGATCATCTCTTCGAACGAGGTCATCACCAACAAATGCCCATCGATACCTATTACAAAAAAATGAGGCAGTTATATTTATGATGGAAATAGAGCGGTATATCTACATCCCAGAAACAGTTTAATCACATATAACAAAAAAAAAAGAAAAAATGATATAATTTATTTCTGATCATTCTTAGATAATCTGAAGTTACAAGCGTGTTAAAAAATGTCTGACTTGTGTGGAAGTTCAGTCTACGTTGTCTCTCTCTGACATGTAATTCACATTATCTAATTATGGGTAAGTACCAAATTAAAACTGTTTTCGTCAAGTAGATTCGAAAAGAAAATAGGTGATGATAGACAGATACTGGGATACGAGAGTTATTTTCTAAGGGTTACATTTTTTTTATTGGATTTACGAAACTCGAAGATGAGGTTCATCCAATGACCTACAAACAGAGATAGACGGAACTGTAAACAATAAATTAGTTGCCATCATCCCTGGTTCGGCCACTCCCCATCGCGTAACTGCATTTTCCCCCACTATTTAAATACTTGCAGCCATATTCAAAATCCGGTCCTAGTTCGGTACTAGCTAGTACCGTATTAAAACTAAAAACAAAACGCTATCTTACCCAAACACTGACATAAGAGTCATAAACCTAATTTAAGGTTAGGTTAGGTGTGCGCCATCTATTATCAGGTGGAATTACTCAAAGCAGTGGCGGCTCATCAGAGGTGGCAATGCCTCCTCTACAATTCATATTTTTGACGTTGTTGCGTATCAAATCTAAGACTCTCTAAGGTGCCGTAGCACTACCTTCAGGGGTCGTGTGGAGAAGTGCAAGTTGTATTCTTTTTGTAATTTTGTAAAATTGCTCCCCCCTGCGATAAATGTCACGAGCCGCCACTGACCAAATAGAGGTGAACAACAAACCATCAACCTAACCTATTATCTCTATGAAAACATCATATCCTTAGACTAGGAAGGAGAGGAGACTCGTAACATCCATTACCTGCGCGTGTTGGGTTTTATGACCAAATTATGAAGACGCCATTTTTTTGGTGACAATGTTCGAATTTTGTGATTTTGTGACTAAATTTGTGATAAAAACTTCAATATTTTCATTGGATTATTATGGTAGTTTGTTCTACTTATGACCGCAAAAGCCGCAGTGATCAAAAGGAGCCAGGAATTACAGTTAACGGGTACAAAGCAATGTATAGTTGGTTTTCCTGGTTCCAAATTCAAATTTATTCTGTTATTCAACATATTATTTGCTAAAATAATCATACTTCTAGTCAGGCCTTACCTAAAACATCCTATTCGTATTCATTTCAAGTTGTATTTTTTGTTCATTATTCTGTAATATTAGTTACAAATCAAAACTTGAACTAATCGTACATGGTTTTTCCAGTGGCGTTGCACCTACATAACAATTTTATTTTAATATAATGATATATCAACATAGTAGCTTTTCTGACACGTTTCAGGGTTTAAAGAAATGTATCTGTAATGTAAATATGTAAGTCACCCAAAATAACAAAATTAGCTCGAAGCATTTTTATCATATTTGGGAAAAAACTCACCAGCATGATGATGCAGTACCAATGATTTTTGATTAATTGCTAATTTCAAATTGTTGTGTAAGTATATTGCAGGCCTTGTGACATGCCAGTAATTGGAAAAAAATGTGAAGAGAGTCAGTTATTTCTAACTATATAAATGTAAGATTACATTTTGTGATGAAGAGATAATTTGAAGTAATAGATCCTGTAAGAAATCAGTTCTCTAAACTTGTGTTCTAAAAAGGGACAATAATGTCAATTATCAGTAAGTTTCACGAATTGGTAAATAATTGAACGTGCTGAATTTCTTTTCCTGTTATTTAATATTTTATATAATTGTTATTTTTATAAGATTTGAACTCTATATTCTTGTTTTTATTTAAATAATTACTATAGCTACAAACAATCATGTAATTGGAGAGTCACAAATAAATGTTTCCGTCTACCTATGTGAAATTGAATTAAAATGAAAAAGGTATTGAAGTATTTTGTGATACCATGTATTCCAATTTCCAAGAAATAAAATGAAGGATAATATTCTTAGTTGTTTTATTTCGTAACTTTCAACGCCAATCTATTTGAATAAATCTTGATGCATTTAACCGTTCTTATAAAATCTATATTTTAATTCAGTATGTTTAAAAACAACACCTTGAGGTAAACTCAATGGAAATTCAGTCATTGATCATTTCAATAGATCCATAGAAGTACAAAAAATCTCTTGTTAAATAATATTTTTCAGCATATATGTTTCACCATTTTCTACTAGTATTTATCTCAGTAAGTGGTTTATTTTCATTATTTTGTTAGACAGATTTATTTCGTATATAAAGAGATCCTTTGAGTTTACCTTTCAGTGTTTGTATTCTCACAAGATTCTTACATCAGAGGCAAACTGGCATCCAGCCCGCAAAATATTTTTAAATTTATAGCTGTTGGCGCGTTTCCTCATCGCCAATTTATTTGTTGTTCACCTCTATTTAACGCCATCTATTGGCGTTTTACTTTCGCCAATTATCGCTGCCCGCCATTGTGTGTCCTGACTGTCACATCAGTGGTATAGGTAGAGCGCTTTTTTACATATCTTTACGTGTATAACCTATACCACTGATGTGGCAGTCAGGACACACAATGGAGGGCGGCGATAATACTCATCTATACAGCGCTCTAGTTAGACTGCAACACAGTCCTCATTTACGACCGTGGATTGAAGGTTCCGTTCTTTGAGTAGGCTACTCAAAGGTTCTGTTAGTTGTGTGTTCTGGTAGCCATAAACCTCCGCACTGTGTTTTGTTGTTGCTTTTGAAGATATTCCATTATTTTATTTGGTTTAAAAACTTAAAAAAAAAACAAGAGGTTGCAAAGTGTGCAATAAAATAGAATCTACGAACCCAGAACTTTTCATCGGTAAGTAACCCCCAAATCAAAATTTGGTTATTTTTGAATTTTGAAAGAAAGTTATTGACATATAAACGTGGGTCATGGGCGCAGTAGAGAAAGTAATACCTAATTATTATTGTTATTTAATTAAAGCGATTTTTATATTGTTTGCGTTTTTAAATCCTGGACTTAAAAAAATAAATATTATACATACCTATTAACTATTTCGACGTATAAATCTCAATTAAAAGTAATAAATAATTTTGGATTAAATTTAAAATAATCAATAACTACAAATAAAAACTAAAAGAACGAGACGCCACTGGCGTCATATTCTATCAATGGAGTGTTCCGTCTATCTATGGTACTTTCATCGAGTATCTTACTAAAAATTTCAAATAACACGAAATCGAAATTTATACCTAATTTTTATAAATTCATATATATATTATTTCATAAAACACTTTTAGAACTAATCTAATACGTACATTTGAAATTGTGGTAAAGTCGTTGCGGGTAATAGTAAAGCCAAATCTAGTAGTTTGGCTGTAGCCAATTGTAGTCGTAACCAATGAGGATTTCCAAGAGCGTGAAGACCATTGTTACTGTTGGTAGCCCAGCTTGCATCAAGAGATGACATTAATTTTATGTGTGAACTAAATATAAGGAGAACAGGTAAAAAATATGCATATTCAATGAATCAGAATTCACGTTAAAAAAGAAAAATTGTTAATCAAGCAATGTAGGGTTGGCGTTATAGATTATGATTCAAAAATAATTATGTTGTTTATATTACCAAAGAAAATAGATATATAATTTCATCTTATACATGTATATATACATGTACAGACAAAATTTGGTGTGTTGTAAAAGAATCTCATTACACTATTCAATGACCAAAAATTTAGGTACTAAGAAATCTATGTAGGCAGGTATCTATCTTCTTCGATATTAGTAATTAATCTTAAAAAAATCTAAATCCAGTCTACCATTAAAGCAGCTTGTATGATTTTTTAGGCTTGCTTTTCAATCATTTAAAGAATTAGTACACAATAATGAATCTATTACCTGCTATTTGTCCTGTATGAGCCAGCCACCACAGCAAACACAAACAAATATTTCAGTTATTAATAACAATGCTTAATCTATATACTTAATCTACAAATGTTAGTGATCAAAACATAGACCCAATGAAAGTTAATATTTTTATCTTGCATATACTGTCCTGTATTATTGAATAAAACTGTTTGAGTATTATAAAAAATACACTGCTCAAAACAATTAAACAGCCCCTAAACGAGACAACGCTCGAACACAACTGTTGTTGCAACTTTTTAACAATTTATAGATATTGAAATGAAGCGCCATTCAGTTACGTGAATATATGTATATATATAATATACATATAATTAATTATTTTATAGAAACTATTCTAAAAGGTACTAGAAAACTATTTGTTTACGGAGACTATAACTAAAGTTTACAGAATACTACTTGTAAACTTTGCTATAACTGAAAAAGAACGAATATACGTCTATTATAAAAGACAACAAAACATAATAAAAGTATGATTCCAACTATACGTAAATAATAATAATAATAACGGTTTATTTCCCAAGAAACATAAATGTTTATAACAGGGCAAGTAAAAAAAAAATTATATATAATAATAAAAAAAAAACACAAGTATTAGAATAAACAATGAAATCAGAAATGTAATAAAAAAAAGTTGAAACTTATTTATTATAATAAATATTTTTTCAAACTATTTTTGAATCTTGTTTTGCCGAATTTTTTAAGAAAATCCGGTAACTCATTATATAATTTTATGCCGTTATAAAGAATTGATTGTTTGCCAATTGTTGTTTTAATTTTTATTAATACAAGATTATTGGAACACCTAGTTAAATAATTGTGTTGATCACAATTAAACCGAAAAACTAAATTTGAATGTTTTAAATTATTTATGACCAGATGAATGAATATACAAATTTTAATTTTATATAATAAATAAATGTCAAATAATTTCCTGGGTTTATATAAATTAACTGTGGGTTCTTTGTAATTTAATTTGAATATGCACTTTATAATTTTATTCTGAAGTATTTTCAAAGGTTTCAGTAATGATTTTGTTGCTGAACCCCAAACTGAAATTAAATATTGAAGCTTTGAATATACCAATGAAAAGTATATTAATTTCAGGTATTTTAGAGGTAAATAATTTCTAATTTTATACAGAATTCCAATTATTGGAGCTATATGTTTTCTCAATTTTTCAATGTGTTTGGACCATGTTAGATTTTCATCTATGAATAATCCAAGAAACTTTACAGTGGAAGAGTATTTAATATTATCATTATTGAATTTAATTTGATTTTTTAAATCAGTAGATATATTTTTTCTGGCTATAAAAGTAAAAGATGATTTTTTATAATTTAGTGTTAGCTTGTGACATTTTAACCAACTAGAGATTTTGCTGATATCCTGCATCATATTAGTTTTGATTTCTTGTAAATTACTTCCACTATATACTATAGAAGTATCATCAGCAAACAAATTTATTTTTCCATTCAATTTCAAACTTATCAACGAATTTATATACATAAGAAAAAGAACTGGTCCCAGGATAGACCCTTGTGGAACACCACATAATACGGTTTTTTCTGAACCAGATACTTCTCCCATGCATACAAACTGTTTTCTATTGAATAGATAATTTTGAAACCATTTGAAAACCAATCCCCTAATTCCCATATGATACATAATATTCAACAAAATTTTATGATCCACAGTATCAAATGCTTTACTCAGATCCAGTGATAAGAGTCCACCATATTTTTTGGAGTCCAGATCAAGTTGGAACTGAGTTATCACATCCAAAACAGCTGATTCTGTGTCACTATATTTTCGAAATCCGTATTGAGCGTTATGTAATAATTTTGATTTATCAAGGTATTCCAATAATCTTGAATGAACAGTTTTTTCAATAATTTTAGAAAGTACTGATAATATTGAGATTGGTCTATAATTTGTCATTTCATATTTATTACCTGTTTTGAAAATTGGTTTTACCTTGGCAATTTTTGTTTTATCAGGAACTATGCCCGACAAAAGGAAAAATTTATTAATTTGCTCATCAAAGGTGCCAGTTCTGATTTCACTACTTTAACAATTTTGATACTTATTTTGTCTAACCCTGGAGCTTTTCTTGCATTCAGTAAACTGATTATTTCTTCGATCTCTTCTGGGGTGGTAGGTTTCAGGTACATGGAAGTAGACTTTGACTCCATCGGATATTCACTTTGCCTGGGAATTTTGGCAGCTAAGCTGGGACCAACATTGATGAAATAATTATTGAATTTCTCACAAATTTCATGTGGATCTTGTAGTATATTTCCATCAACGGAAATAAATTTTATGTTTTCAGTATTATCCTTAGTTTTGTTATACAGGATTTCATTTATCGCATTCCAGGCTAGTTTTGGAGTAACATTTTTGAGTTTTTCGCCGTAATATTTTTCTTTAGATTTTCGAACAGTTTGTTTTACAAGTTTATTGAAAAAATTGTAAGAATCAATTATTGATTGTACATTGGGATAACACTTTTTTTATAATGATATTTATCTCGCTCTTTTATCAGTTTTGAAATCTTTTCATTGAACCATGGCTTAGAATCCTTTCTTATTTTTATTGCTTTTTCACAGGAACAATCCTCAAATATTTTCAATATCATATCATATATCTTGTTTACTTCATCATATTTGTGAAAGTTTTCATGAAAAATGTTCAATTCTTCTTTCAGTTTTACTTGATCGAAAACATGAAATTTCATATAAGAAAACAGTTTTTTAGATTGCGTGTTTTTCATACAAATGTCCGTAACTATGAGTTTGTGGTCACTCAGGGCACTGTTTATGATAGAAATATTACATTCTTTAGTTGAGTTTGTCAATACATGATCAATTAAAGATGATGTATTCTTAATGTCTCTGGTAGATATTTGATCATTGCAAATTTTGAAATTATTTGAATGGCATATATCACTATAAAAATTTGTTTGATCGTTATTCTTTAGAATATTTATGTTCATATCCCAAATATAAAACAGTCCAATTTAGTTTCGTTTATACTATAAAGTTTCTTATCGATTTGGTTTAGAAAAGTAGAAGCGTTTTCTTTTGGGGAACGGTATGCACCACCAAGAATAAGGTTGAACTTTGGTAATTTCACTTCAATATAAGCATTCTCAGTATCCTTGTCCATAATTTCAAAGTCTATGTTTTTCTCCACAAAAATTCCTATGCCACCTCCACGTTTCTCTCTTGATGAATATAATGAATTATAATTATTGAAATTATAATAAATTTCTTCTTCTTTACTCATCCAAGTTTCGGAAATGATCACAATATTTGCTTTTATTGTATTAATGATAATTTCTATTTCTTCCATTTTATTTTTCATTGATCTAGCATTAAAGTAGATTATTCTAAGACTCTCACATATTTTAGTGTGATAATCTGATATTGACGTGTACTCATAAATACTGATATTTTTTTTGTCAAATTTTTCATAAAAATCACTTATGCAAGTATTTTCCGGAGCCATTGATATTTTGAAAATGACAACGGTTATTCTGCAGTTGTTCAAATAAATACGTTTTACGTATAACAATGTACAATGTTAATGTTACCATTCTCTCGAGATAACGATAACGACAAAATATACATACATAAGATAATCAAAAATTTTAAATAAAAAATTTACTACCGCTTTCAACATCCTCTTCAAGCTTAAACCGCGTTCCAAGTTCTATTCATATAACTTAGTGTTCACCTAATCATTTTAAGCAGCGTATATATCAAATACTCAAGTATCAAGAATTATCCACTATCTACTATCAGAAGAAATCTCGATTCTTCGATTTCAATGAATATATATTATTTTTCTAGCGCACCTGAACTCTTCAGTATCAGTTGATAGCTCCTGTTCAATTTGCAGAAACACTTGTAACATTTCACTGATAATAATTGGCCATAACGAGGTCACATGCAGAGGACTCATTCTCAATAGAATCACCCGAAAGCATAGAAACACTTGTGCTTGTACTCCAGGGACACTCAGTCGTAGACTGCTCGTTAATTGTTCTTGAAATTGAATAAGTAATTAGTCGGGATGTGCCAAACGCTTCAATTGCAATTTTGGTAAAAAGGAAATGGTCTATTACCTTGAATGTCAGGCATATATTTAGCATACTGATCCATTTCACTGCAAAAAATGACATAGGCCAGCCTTTTTAATAGTTGTGCTTTCTGTTCATATTCTTGCTCTCTCGAAGAGAAAATGTTGAGACTTCCACTTTGGTTCATCGATACCCGATCTAAAAATAAATTTAAAAAGTTACTCTGGATTGGCATTTGAAATTATTGCATATAACTTACTCATCAGATCTCTAAATGTGGTATTGTCATGAGTCATCAGATTATCAACAATAATTCTCCAATATTTCAAACATGAATAATCCATTTGGAATAATGCATTATCCAAAAGTAAATCAAAGACATCCTTTTTCCAAGCTTTTCTGGTATATTGGTAGCTGCTTAAACTAGCCAATAATTTGGAACAGGCACTAAAACTCGGCATATTCCTTACAGTATGTTTTTTTAAATAAGGAACAATATTACACATCAAAGACATGAGAATATTGTTAACTTTATCCTTTTCAGATGAACCAAAGCAAATGTCTAGAATAGGAGCTAATATTTCAGATAAAACCTAAAAAATAACAGAATATCAGTACTATTTTCTATACAGAAGGCATTGAAAATTGATAAAATAACAATTACAGCAGTAATGATTTTCTTAGATTTTTACTTTTTTAATATGAAAATTGTTTCATAAACTTTTGATCAATGTTACACAAACTTTCAATTAGAGAATTGTGGATTTTCAACCTAACCTTATTATTATTGAAAAGCGACAAAGGAGATTAAAAAATAATCATTAGAAAGAGATTCTGAACAACTCTTCCATTCTTTTCTTCTTTGAGTGCCGTACTCGTATTCGAGCGTTGGCGGCTTCTCTGCCTTGAAAGTGTTACCACAGACAAGGGGACCTACTGTTTAACGTGGGTTCCGAACCACTGATGTGTCTCAAGATAAATCTTAAGGGCACACCCTTCCAGAGAGCTGTACTAGGGACAATATAATCTCACTGGTTTCCCGTTGCCTTGCGTGAGGAGGAGAATGCAATGCGACAGAGACTCGAACGCACTCTTTTATTAATGAAAATTATCTATATTAGCACCGGAATTAGAGCAGCGCATCAACTTCGAGCACAAGGCATTTCTCCTGCCATTTGAGTACGTATTTCCCAGAAGTATTAATACTTACTAATTGTGCTTGAACACTATGGTTGGAACTAACGAAATTCTCATTGGATCCACTAATAATGCTTGAATCAGGAGTTGCATCATCATCATGCTCTTTCACAGCGTAATTCCTTCTCAACCAAGTAGTTTGTTCCAAACACGATCCACATACTTGGGAGACACAATCTATTAACTGAAATGGTTGGAATAAAACTCTGATAAATTATTCATGGATATTTTTTTTAATGTCACAGTTACCTTTGCTGTTACATCTTGTAAATCTTTTTGATCCTTTCTCTCCTCCAGCGGGCAACATTTGATCATGATCTCATGTAAGAGAGCAGCCAGTAAAAATTGTGCTGGCGGAGAAAGAGAACATCCTTCTCTAATTAGAGCAAGCAAAGAACCCCAAGCTTCTGACAATTGAGTTGGGGAAGCATTTCTCATATAACTGGAATATTATAGAAAATAGAAGGCTTGGCTAAGAATAAGAGTTAATAAGAGTGTATGTAATAAAATAAAAAAGAGTGAATTTAGGTTGTCTACCAGTTTCCAATGGTTAATAAATAATTAAATAAGAAGAATTACATTTATAAAATATTTTTGTTAGTTTCATGGATATTCAGAATGTTTTTGATTTGGTTGATCATAAATTATTACCTCAAAAACATTATAATTCTTGGTACGCGACTAGATCTTTCAAAAGAATAAATAGATATTATTATAGATGCCACAAGTAGCAACAAAGTTCTAGTTAATGGAGTTCCACAGGGTATGGTACTAGAACCCATCTATTTTCTAAATAGATAAACTACCCGGCAATAATAGAATTCAATGAAAATAAAAGACTTTTGAAGATTTACCATGAAACCCAATAGAAGTTGAATAATTCACAGATGATGGATGAAGGCAAGTATCATTAAGCTCAACATATAAATAAAATTAATACAATAGTGTTATGTTATTTAACAAAAAAGACACTACCAAAATAACGATATATTATGAGCATCTAAATTTCGAAGCCTTTCGAGATCCAACATCAAATGCAACATCAAGGAATTCATCTCCCAAAATAAATTGTTCATTCTGTAAACGTAAACTTTATGGCAAACATGAACTAAATAAAGAATTTTTGTTACAACAATATGTAACACAGTAAAACTAGATCGTATAAAGCTTATTCTTAAAAAAAGAGTAATCTTTTTCAAAATTGCATAAATTCTAGTTTCATTAGAAACATTAAAAATGAAATATGAAGATATTTGTGTTTTATACTCTGCACTTACCAATAAAATAATTCTAGGACAGATACATCTAAGCAAATATCAGCACTCAGACCTTCTGTAGGAGGAGGGTTCTTTATCACAGCGGTTACAGTTTGTACTAAATTATCCAAGGGAATGACTCTTATTGCCAAAATTAAATAAACTAAATTGTTTTGGCCAGCATTTGGCTCTGGAAGCACCTAAAATATGAAACAATTATTATATTAAGTGTAGCTTAAAAAAGTGTAATTTCCAATACATATTTAGAAAATTCTGAACATTATATTAACTATCTTGAATCGGTAGCGTAGTATTTGCTTAACTATCGACTCAGTCAGTTTCTGCATTTTAATTTAATATTGAAAATTTATTGTGTAGGTATTATCTGCAAGCAAATGTTAATTTTGAAGTGCATTAAAAAGTGACAGTTGTTTTTGTCGGAATTCCATAAGCATTCTTAAGGCAAAGATTAGAAACACCAAGATAGGACACCCGGCGGAATTCCTTTGATCTTTTAGCTTGGGTCCTGGTGACCTTGAGTGCCGTTTTCAGAAAATACTGTGCTACCAGGTTAAATTGATGCTTTTTCTGTTAACATTCATACATAAAATATTGTAATAAACATCTGAATTCGTCCTCGTATAAGTATACCAGAAAATTATGCTAGAACATCACTTTTTAAAAACTCGCATCCATTGATAATTAGATATGTATAATAAAAATATATACGTAATCTCTATTCCAGAAAAAAGTAATTTAAATGATAATCTTTTCCTGTAACACACCATCATTTTCGGAATGAAATTATTAAACATAATTATGTTTATGGATTTAACTAATCTTAAATACATCTGGCTTGGGTGTGGAATTGGAATAAAACAAAACTATGAAAAATAAAATTTTATAACAGATCTTGACAATATGTAACGATAATTATTATAATTATAAATTTAACAAAATAGATAATTTCCTATCTTTTCTAGAAGTAACTCTGAAAATCGTATTATTATTTTTCAAGAGAAAATATATTTTTAATCTAATATACAGCTTTAGCAAATAAATAAGGGGAAAATTTGGGCAGGTATGGTGATATTCTACATTAATTAATCCCAGGATTTTTTTGGAGCAAAATGGACACTGCAGACACGATTAATGTTGTAGGCTTTAAATCCATCAAAGTTAGGATGTAACATAGTATAGATAGTTTATCTATACTGTGGGATGTAACAAATCTTGGCGTCTGCAAGCCTTAAGCCATTGTCGACATCTGCAATAGAATAGTAAACTTCTATTAGTAATGTTTTTTATCTTATAGATTTGGACAATATAGAGCAATAATTGGAAATATCAAACTATGTCAGTATCACTGGAAAATTAAGATTATTTGAAAATTCTTACCTGATTTCATCCTTGGGAACTCGAAAAACACTCATCAGAACACAAGTAAGACGTACATTTTTTGTAAATGCAATATGCACCTCTCTTCTTCCATTTTCTTCAGATATTTTAAACATAAAGAATAAAACAAAATAATTGAATCTCACGCTGCGTAATGCATTCAATCAATGACACAAATAGAGTAATATCAACGATTATATAGCATTTAATTGTTGCTACCCTTTGAAAAACTGATGCACCGACGCCATTGAAATCGTCTACCTGGCTCTTTAAATTGGTGAGCAAATTTTATCTCTCTCACATTTCATCTGCTTTGTTTGACTGTCCTATCTTGGTGTATTTAATATTTGCTTAAGGCTTACATTTTTAACAGTTTCAAAGTATCCATATAAGAATTTAGAGTGTAAAATAATGATATAGATTGACCTTTGGTAAGACATTAGATTGTATTGGCTGCTTACAGAATAGTCCCTACTATGTACCTCTAAAAAGATAACCTTTAAATTAGTCTGATATGAATCAGTAAAATATTCAGAGTAGCAAATCAAACTTAATTATGGGTAATAAACCACAGAATTGCCTCGATCTTGAAATAGTAACAGAAATAAACGCGACAATAGATGTATTATTATTCAATTAGATTAGATTTTAATGGGATAGAAATATCTCTTTATATTTACATAAGAAATTTATGTAATATGCAACCTATACTTACCGTTTTCACGCTACTAAATGGATTCCTCCTTTCATACCATGCTACCGAAATGGCTGCTAAGAAGCTAGCTCCATGATGTACGGATATCGGACTCAGAAATTCAAGCAATTGTTGCTTAACTACTTTTGAATTTCCATACACACCATTGTATTCATTCTCAACGTTAACAATAGTATGCCATAGTTTGGCCACACTGGAAATAATTCTAGGCATGTGACTCAATATTGTTTTCCTAGCATTTTGATAATTATCAGAGTTTTGTTTTGTCGAGAAATTCATATCTGACGAAAGTGGAGAAAAGAACGCATTTACCAAATTGTTGATTATCTCTCCTGTATTTGATATGGGCGTGCTAGGATTAGCAGGTACATTTTGATTAACAGTTTGCGATGAATCTAATAAGCAATAATGACAAAGTATGGTCAAAGCTTCTAACTGGGTGACTGCATAATCAGAACAAAATTCCTCTTCCAGTTCTGTTTTCTTATAATTCATAGATATATTCTCAATATTATTGCAAATTTGGTGAATCACACTGATGGTTATTTGTTTTAAGCTATCGCCAAAATATGGCAAGCAAGACGTTACCATATTCAACCATTTCTCGTGAATATGTTTCATATTTTGATGTCTTAGAGAACTCATCACAGCCGAAAGAAATATTTGTTGTTGTGGTATTAATACTATGGAAGAATTCAATTCCCCAGTATTAGAGTCTGTTTGCGATTTTTGTGGGAAAACATTATATTCTAACACTATCAGTGATTTGATCAACCTATAAAAAGGTACATAATTTTAATAATTTATATGTTAACTAGATTCATTAAAAAATTATCTTACCTCAAAATTTGTATTTGGAAAGCTTCAACGTGCTCTCCCAATCTATTTTGACTATCATATAATTGAAAATTATTAAAAGCAAGTATCTCTTCAGCAAATGTCATTTCATCATCGAAACTCCTAACGGAAGTTAGTAAGCAATTTAAAAGAATCTTCTGGATTTTACACTTCACTAACAAATCAGCGATGTAACTGGAAAAACCTTTAGAGTTTTCAGCAACCAGATTAATTAATTTTCTGATGATAATGTCGAGTATATCCAAGCTTTCCAACTGGATTTTTAAATTATTATCTATTTCTTCAGATATGATCGATGAATCTTCAAGAAATGGATAGAAACTACGAGCATAGTCCAGACATATTGAAATAATAACGTCGAGAAACATATAACCTCTGTAGAAATTAATATGATCTGCAGTTAATTCTCCAGTAAATCCATATCCTAGAAGTGATTTCCTGTGCTTTGCTAACAAATACAATATTTCATTATTCTTGAGATTCTTTATGCCACTAGTTGCTAGACACTTAATAAAAAGCTGTGAATCTGATAATATGCAGTTTTTCAATGTTTGTAGGGCATATAATACTTGCTTAGAATCATAGAGCTCATAGTATAAGCAAAGATGAGAATGTATTGGATAGAGAACGATATTTTTTGAAGAATGTCCATGTATCTTGGGTTTCAAATCAAGTTCTGTTGGTCTAGGAGGGCTATAATCATTTTCGTCGACAGTACTAGCACAAACTCGGTCTAATATGTTGTTCAAAATTTCACTTACAACAGCTTGTTCTTCACTTTTTCCTTTAAAGAAATCTTCAGCACTCTTACTCAGTTCCAATTCACAATTGAGACTAGCAGAATCTGAAATACAGTAAGTCCAACTTTGAACTAGAGAACTTTCTATATCCGTTGTTTTGACCATTCCCAATTTTTCATCAAAGCTTTGAGACTTTGGTAACTTAACATTGATATTAACACCGTTCAAAGGGGCATTGTTTATAGCTTTGATACCATCAGATATTGGTTCAATACTTTCCAATAATGTTTTCTTTATAAATTCCCTACCATCACTTACAACTAATTCAGACTGACATTTATTTTTCAGTGAATCAAATCCTGAATCACCATTCTGCCTTTCTTGTTGGAATGTATTGATTAATGAATCATCATTACTGGTATGGGTGTATTCGTTGCTTGAAGAGAGACTTTCCATCGACGATTGTGATTCTAATTTACAATAAGATCCATCCAAGCCAGTTGGATAGACTTCTTTATTGCTTAGCGGATTTATGATCAACTTTACATTTTTCGGTTCTTTCTCAGCCTTAGGAGATACATTGTAACCTTTGAAGTCCTTATTTTTCTTGGTCACGTAACCATAGTCTTGTGTTATACTTGTCGTCATGCTTATAACAGAAGAATATTTTCTGCCTGACTTTGAAAATGTGAACCATTTCTTTTTAGCTGGCTTAGGACTTTGACAGTCATTTACATGATACATTATATTACCATTGACACTGCTAACGGCATAAACATTTTTGGTCTGAGAATCCTCTATTTTTTCATTATCTAAGGCAATATGATCACTTTGTGAATCAGAATCCTGAATATTGACGTGTCTTATGGAAATTCTTGCCGTATTGGAGCAAAGAAGTTTCAATAAAATTGGATTGATAATTCGGGGCAGATCGTTATGTAGTAGACTATGTACTAAAAACGATTCGGCAAGAAGTTGTAAATGGGGTCTTTCAGGGTATTGAATATAATCAAGTATTTTCAACAAGGACCTAGAAACAAATTAAACAGAATGAAAAGCAAGTATATACAGTATCATAATCTCCTATCAATTCAACATACCTGTCAAAATTTTTGATGTTCTTATTTGGTGGCAATTTTATATTCAAATCTCTTCCCAAATGCCACAGGAGGAAAAATTGTTTCATGCTGGTAACGTTCACATTTTCCTCATTCAAAAAATAACTGACAACTTGCTCGACGAAAAGTTTGCTCTCAAAAGTATTATGTATCTGGTAGAGTAAAGTAATGCAGAGCATGAGCTGATTTTGATTGGTTACGTTGCCTAGTAGCTTCCATAGAATATGTGCCAATCTCTGGAAATTTAAAACAGTGACAGAACCATAACATACCAAAGCTTTAGATGTATCTCAACTATGGATAGAGGATGATTGTGGAAAAGTCTAGTCATAACACAATCTCTGCTTATTAATGGTTTGGAAACCTTGGAATAGATGGGCTCTTCTACGAAGATGACCTAAGCAACAAAACTGGAATATGAATGTTTTCAGTTGGTACAGAAAGGGGTTACTAGATACACGATTAAGGAATTCGAACTCCAATTTCCAACTGATATATCAGCCCATAGAGATGTTTTCTCCACAATTCTTTTTTTGTGTCCAAAACTACGAGATGAGCATTTGAAAATCAAGTGATGTGGGCTCCTTATCAATGAATATAAGAAAAAAACATGTATGTCTGAAAATAAGCTGGGAGATACGGGATTAGTTAAAACAATATCACGGACAAGGAAAACTTTGAGAGGTTTAACAAGTTGAAATAACATTTAATTAATGTATTGGGTGATACTTGATAGAAATCCATTGTAAATTAAAATTAAAACACTATAATAAAATTTCTACTATTTTGTTGTTAACATATGACAATTATTTCTTTTCATTTATATCAAATGTCAGTATGATTAAACGTATTATTTTATTGTATTTTAATAGTGTTTTAATTTTAACACTCAATTAATGGCAAATCCGTAAGAATGGAGAGAAACTATTCAGTAAGCTACAAACCAGAAAAAGGGTTAGCCAACTTTTCTGACTGAAAAAACATGTCGGGTCATTCGAATCGTTTGATTGTATGCAATAATTGCGATATTAAACTTCGTCATTTTATATTGAATCATTTCTCAGTGAAAATAATATGTACAAATATTTATTTGTAGAAACTTACTTCGACAACAACTGTATTCTCTTCTATATATCTGACATGTGTAACATCCATCATACCAGTTATAAGTATATTAGTATTGGTTTCATCTTTCTGACTGGGCAGGTAATTTGTTGCCAAGCTAAAAATCTCTAAAAGCGTAGTCATTGCGGTGATTTGTATCTCCCTGGATGAATCCTCACAGCAAGCTACAACAACCAGCGATTTAATCCATGCTGGTGGATGCTTCTCTGGAAGGTTACTTAATATATTTGGAAACGCTGAGAATTCTAGTAAAAGATTCGATGCTGCGCACATGGCGTTTTCATACTCGTTATTATTGGCATTCTTAAGCACTATATCAGTGTTAGAGAATAAGTCCGTTTCATGTTTTAAATGCCCAAAAGAATGAATCTCACTGGAGTTATTTCCTGCTAAATGCATCTGTAAAATTCTCACCAGTTGTTTGACTCTCTCTTCTTTGTCGCAACAAAATTTAGAGAAAACTTCATCAATATCAATAGCGGGTAGAATTTTATTTTTTATAAAGTGAATGTAAAACTGTTTGTATTCATCTAAACAAATTAAAAAATGCTTATTCTCAATGTTAGTTTGTTTGGTTAAATTATTAATGAGTGTTTCTTTGATGGATTCTTGTTTTTCAGGAGTGGCTTGGTCTGAGCTCAGCGACTCATTTTCAAGACTTTTAAGATCGTAGATCTTTGAGCTAGACTTGGACTTCTTATTTTTAGATTTTTTCTCGATCCGAGGACTACTCTTTTCTTTCTTCTTCAACATCTGATTGCTGTAAGACCTTTCTCTGCTTATTTCATCAATAGTTAGCTCATTTCTTTCAATACCGTTCAAGTTTTCGTTTATCTTTGAATCAGATTTGCTTTTCTCCAATAACCTTTGCTCATTATATTCCAGTTTAGATTCAACTGATTTAACGGAGTTCTCCAAAGATTTATCACATGCTTCATCAACGATTAAGCATTCTTCGGCATCGTTTTCTATTTTGGTCAACTGAGACGAAGGAATCGGTTGAATTTTGGTCAATATTCTATTACAAAGATGAAGGCTTTGAGATATTTCAAGATGATTTAATTCACTCATGTTATCACGTAATGTTACAATAATTTTTGTGAACAAATTTGGTAGAATACTTGATGTGCCTTCAGTATATGATTCTATTGGAATAATATCCAGTAGGAAGTCAGTCAATAAGCATATCTCCAATATGTAGGGTATTCCAGAGCCAATTTCATTAACTTGGCAGCGATCTCGATATTTATGATTCTTAATATTTTTCACAGAGTCTACGTATAATTTCTCAATGTATGACCATATATAATAGCTTTGTAAGGTATTAAACAGGAGATTAGCATTCTTAACAAGCTCTTGACAGCTCTTGGTAACAAATTGTTTATTTAAAAAATTTTCATTATTCTTCAAACTTGTCAAATCCCCATTAAACGAAACACATCTAACAGAGCTGTTTTTATGTTTTTGTTGATGCAAACATGATAAATAGAGAGTCCTGAAAACGTCATATAAAACAGAATCCAATATTACTGGACCAATTTGCGGCTTATCAAAGAGAGATGTTAGTAATCTATAAGGCTTTATGTCTATTGGTATTTCCAGAGAGCACTTTTTCAAGATTATTTTCAGTGCATCATTCAAAATGTCATAAGCTATAGATTGACGATGCGGTAAATGATTCAGACTAATTTCACCTTCAATTTTTAAAGTCGGTAAGTTATTAACTTCAGTCTCTAGAAGCCATGAATATAAACGTCTGAAACAAGCGACATAAAATTAGCTCAGAAGGAATTCATATGAAACCTATATTATTATTATTTGGTCGGTAGTTGGTGCCAAGTTTACAATTTAATATTTATTTAAAGAGTAACGAGTTTGCGATGTAGCTTCGGCGCCATTACGAAGAAGAATGTGCGATCCTACAAAGTGTGTGGCATCTTGGTAAGTACAGACGTTAGGGGGGCCCGGGTGGTATAAGTGTAAGGTCATTCATGCTAAGGTCAAGATTATATCCCGAAGCATCTAGGGAGTTCGCGCTAGTGGTGGAATGTTCGTGGCGTTGGAAGTTTGGAAGATGTCGGTTGAAGATTCGAGATGGAGGGGCTTGCCTATATATTGGAAAGGATTTGCTGCGCGAGTCAGTGATGGGCATTCGGTCCGTTGCAGTAGTCAGTAAGTCAAATAGTGAGATGGTGCAGTTGAGTGAATCAGTACGGTGAATACGGTGAAGATCGCCGGTACGGTGGAGACCAGCGGTACAGCAGTATCGGGAGTAAGCGGTACAGTCCGGTGTAGTTGGGGGGCCACCAACAACATAAATAAATAACGCTCGGTTCGAATACGGTTGTAAATAGAGTAAATAATAAATATAAATTGTATATAGCAGTCGATACTGTATTGCAAGTTATATAAATAGTGTATATAAATCATCTGTGATATTTTAATGGTTAAATAAATTAACTTAAAAATAAATAATTCCAAGTCATATTCTATATGCCCGTTACATTCGTATAAATTAAAACTGATTTATTAACTTACTGAAAAAATTAAAAATAGCTCCTATAAAAAATACCGTTTATCGATATTAAAGATTTTCCTTTATTTCGTTTCACCTATCATTGAGATTCAACCAAGGAGGTGAAAATATAAAAAAAGCTGATGTGCCCACTCACAAGACTTTCCTGCCTCTTTCAAGCATATTACATCAAATATGAAAATCGTTTGATCAATACGTAAGACCATTAATTGTTTCAGCATGCCAAGACAAATAACAATGGTCATATTCAATTTTGACCTAGGATAAACCGTTTTGCTAGAATATGAATAAAGAGTTAGAAAATTTGATAGTTCATTCGAGCATAACTTTTTTTCTTCATTTTCTCAGATATGCGTCTTGAGATGGAAGTAAAGAGTTTTAAGAAGACTGTTTTAGACAAGTTCCATCAGAATCTTTAGTGCCTTGAGCTAAACACGTTTTTCAAGTGTGAGCGAGCGGTATCGATATCCTACACAACTAAAAAGAAAGAAAAAAATCTGGTGTGTCCACTCACACGACTTTCCTACCGCTCGCAGGTAAATTCCAGTGAATGAAAATTTTTACAGTATTACAATACTTTCCTTACATAGCGACGTTAATAGCGGTAGTAAAGTAAAAATCCTCTGGTCAAATCGTGCTACCACTCATTTTTAAGCATGTCAAGACAAACAACAATGGTCATGTAACATTTTTTCGCAAGATGAAACGTTTAGCGAGAATCTGAAGAAACATGTGGAAAATACGGAATTTTATTCAAGCATAACTTTTTTTTGTGCTTTTTCTCAGAGATGGCGCTATATGTGGGTGGTAAAGGAAGAATACTTTAGGCAAGTTTAATCAAAATCCTTAGAGCCGTTTTCGCGCTATAGTTACTTGTAAATAAGTTGCGGTTACAAATATACGAAAATGGTGAAGTATTTTTGGGGACATGAAAGAAAGTTGGTCTTAGGAATGTTAGAGCGTATTATTTTTGTCTATTTCCGACTTTTTGAGAAAACCTGTATTATTTTTATTCTGCGTTTTATTCTTGAACGAGCGTTTATTGTTTTTACCGAGTATTTATTCTTTTTGCCAAGCATTTCGACTTTTAATCGAGCATTCATTCAACTTATTGAGCGTGTACTGTTCTTACCGAACATTACTTTTATTGTGGAATTTTTTATTTTTACCGAGCATGTAGCTTATTTATCGAGCGATTCATTTTTAACCAAGCATTTAGTGTTTTTACTGATTTCTTTTTTTTACCAAGCGAGAATTGTTTTTTAACAAGCGCCTACACCTTTTACTGGGCGTTTAGTCGTTTTACTGAGCGTTTATTTTATTTACTGAGCATTTAGTCCTTGTACTAGGCGTTTAGTCGTTTTACTAAGCGTTTATTTCATTTAATGAGCATTTATTATTTTTATCGAGCATTATGTATATTTACCGAGCAATACTATATTTTACCGGAATTTCAGATTATTATATCGAAAATTGAATAATATACTGAGCGTTCAATATACCATAATGCAAATGCAATTATTAACCGAACAAGGATACTGAAGGAGGCATTTAGATACTGAACGTTTAATTTATAGCGATTTCTATTTATCAATAAGGAAAAACTGTGGGTCAAAAGTGTTCAACGAGTTACCCTGTATTTTCAGATCAACGACTGACGTTACGAATGTATAGAGTGCTCAATGGCTATCGAAGTAATCTGAGCTCAACTTCGCCTCCAACACCCGTATTCCTGGTATTCTCGGTACTAATGTCGAAGCTCAATAAGTTTTCAGAAAGTGGTCTAAGTGGGATAGAGTATTTTAAAAGCAACTTGCCTATTTAGTGACATATCTCTCCTCAAAATTGTAGATAATGCAGCTGTCACTAATTTCACCATGTCTGCATAGAGCAACTGCTTGTTCTGCATAGGAAAACATACCATCAGCAAGTCCAAAGCTGATCTTTGAACAAGTACACTGGAATCTTGAACTGCTGCACATAATCCTGATACCTTCGAACAAAAATAAATATTTTATATATAACATAATTACAAAAAAAAATCACTAAAAATGATTTCAATGACTACAAATTTCTAAACAATTATTCCATATTATATTACCATAAGACCAATATCGTTCCCCATCAAATACAACTGATCTTCCATGGACAGTTTTTTACTGTAATGAGCTAAGACATAACTTATGGCGGGTAGTCTTACGGGACTATTATTTGCTACGCATTGCCATATGCAAGTATAAAAATAAGGAGGATCAACACCCTCACATACATTTTCTAATAATATATTAGTCCTAAAATTTCAGTAAAAATTAATCATACTATTAATATGAATATACTGAACCATTACCTATCAAAATGATCAGTCCCAGTATCAAGCCCTGGCAATATACCGCTCAAAAATCCACTTAGAGCTGGGCGGAGTCTATCTCGTAGAGGTACAAAATGAGTTTCATAAATTGTGAGAAGGGTAGGTCGGATATTCATCGCGGCATGACCCATCAAAGGAAATAAACCTAAAATTTATTGATATATAATCATAAGAATGCAGGTAAGAACTAGCTACTTTCAACAAAAAAAAACTATTCAAGGAACTATTTGTATTACGCCACATGTGGCATCTATTTTTGATTTACTGACATAGATTTCTCTAGGTTCTATATGTTTATAGTATTTGATCCAGATAAAATCAATAACTACTTAAGCTATTCTAAAACAATTTTCATCCATTATCCATGGAATATAGGAAATGTTTACATTAAAAATGTAAAGATCTATTGTATCCACTTCCCTACCACTTTCATGCAAATATTTGAAAATTATTAGATAAAAACAGTTATATTCAATTTGTCGTAGGACTAACAGTTCAGCTATAAAATGCATAAACAAGAGGAAATTAAAAAAATACATTTGCTCATAACTTTTCCCCCCAGAAATGAAGTTTTATCAAAACCCTTAGAGTCTTGAACAAAACATGTTATTCAGCTATTACACAGCAGCTTTCCCTTTTATTTAGCGAATGCATAAAAATAAGGAGGTATAAGATTCAATGGTAGGTTTTGAAAGTCTCTAAATCAACTATAAGTAAAATTTAACTAATTTAGAGTTCAAAAAACGGTCTAAAAGTTAGATAGAACTTTTTGCAGGAGTTTTATAGCAACAGACCAATGACCTATTAACAGAGATAGACAGAACACTTCATTGATAAAATACGTTTTGTTTGTTGAAAACATCTTTATGGACCAGGGGAGGGTGAGCTGTGGAAGCGGTCAGAAGGGGGGCTACAACCGTTTTAACTAAACCCCGCCTCACTGCACTTTCACATAGAAAATATGACACCGGTGACGTCTCGTTCTTTTAGGTTTCATTTGCTATACCACAAAATAAATCTGGAGCTTGGTGAAAAAAACTCAATGTCCGAAAGTTGCATGTTTCAGCAATATTATTAAATAAGTGTGTATAATTCTGTTTTAAAGTTTAGGATTTGAAAAGCGCAAACAATATAAAAATCTCTAATGAAATAACAATGATTAGGTAATAATTTCTTTACTACGCCCATGACCGACATTTATAAGTCAATAATTTTCTTTCAAAATTCAAATATATGGCACCAAATTTTAATTTAGACGGGCTACTTACCGACGAAAAGTTACTTCTGGGTTCGTGGATTCTATTTTATTGCACACTTTGCAACGTCTACTCATTTTTTCAAGTTTTGAAACCAAAGAATATAATAGAATATTCAAAAACAACCAAAACAACAAGTATTTAAATAATGGGGGGAGAAGTTGATATGCGATGAGGCGTGGCCGAACAAGGGATGATGTCAACACAATATTTTGTTTACAGTTCCGTCTATCTCTGTTAATAGGTTATTGCAACAGGCCTATTTTGAAAAATTAATTTACTACCAGAGTCTAAAGAAGTATTATTTTGTGGTAACCTATTCATAAATTATGAATGTGATTATAAAATTGAAATACGAATTCCCGTGACATCCAAAACACAGCCGAATATCTATTGACATCTACTCTGCAAATTCTAAATAAGTAATCTTAAAACGAAGGCTGCTGTATGTCAAATCCAATCAAAACTAGTAACAAAGGCCGTAAGCCTTCATGGGCATATTCACACAGATTAGCATACTCCTTGTACCAACAATTTCTGGGCGGACTAATTACAGTAGTACAGTAGTCTTATTTGGATATATTTAGCTAAATTATACCATTCTAACTTTAGTTTAGCCAAAGAAGATAGATACTACGTAGAAGTGTACATCGTATAGTAAATTTGAGGCGAAAACCGAGTGAACTTTGTTAACCAAGTAACGAGGGCGCTACCGTCGAAAATGAGTATTGTGTTCAGTAATTCAACATTCGGCTGGTGATTGCCGTTGAGAGATGCTAGGAACACATAAGTACCTATAGCCATTTCTGGTCGCCTGATAGCCGAATGTTGAATTATTGTACAAAATACTCATTTTCGATGGTAGCGCCCTCGTCACTTGGTTAACGAAGCTCACTCGGTTTTCGCTTCAAATTTACTATAAGATGTATACTCTATGTAGTATCTATGTTCTTTGGTTTAGCCCAAAAAAGTGAAGAAATTTGAGATTTTCGACAATTTTCCTTAGAAAATGGCCTAAAAAACATGGCTTTTCCTTGAGCCGATACCACCCAACAGCAATAAACCCTTGGTTCCGTTCTTTGGTCATCATGCGGATTAACTTTCTTGCTTGCCTACAAACTCATGTTTTTGCGAATATCTCGAACAGGAATGACGTGATTTTTTTTGTTTTTTTTACAAACGATAGATAATCTCAGGCACAACATTGGGTATAGTGGACACTTTTTGATTGGAATGGTTTTTGTGGGTCAAAATTCCAAAAATCTTATTAAAAAAACAAAAGTAATATATTCAGATCGTGAAACGGTGTGAATAGTGAATATGATATTATATTTCAAAAACCCTTATTCTGATTATGAGTATTAATATGTGAACATTAAAAGACTCAAACAGACACGATTGAGAAAATAATGTTATTTTTTAATATATTATGTGCACTCATAATGTTATTTATCATTAAGCACTGGACGTTCCTAGTGACAAGAAAATCTCAAATACTACATTAATTAGTAATAATGAAGATTACCACGATTAATTGTTTATATTTAAAGATATAAATAGTTTGCGAAAGTTCTTTTTAAGATTAACGCTACCATAAACCTTTAAGAAAACAGGAAATATTTATGTAGACAGAGTGCTTATCAGAGTCAATATTTGATTCAAATTATCTTGCCTTGTAGAAAATACAGATACTAATAAAAATATAGAAAACCATAGAATCCACCTATTTTTAAATTAACAGCAAAGCAATTGATGAAATAGTTCATATTCAAATCATAGCAATAAATAAATTAAACCTCATCTGAAATAAAGGCTCAGTGATGTCATTCTTATGGTGTTAATCGTTTCCAAAGCCCGATATTTTCAGCCATTTGTGGGCCAGATTAATGTTCCACACTATTTAATTACGAACAATTTTCTACATGTTGCAACTAGTAATTCATTTTTATATGCTGACATGTTTTCACTAGGATACCTAGGTTTATTTCATTTTTTTAGATAGGACTGGATATACTTAAAGGTTCAAGTATCTAAAATATCGGAAATACAGCGATATAAGAGAAACTAATCAGCATTTTGGCATTCAGGAAATATGATTTTATATGACTATTTCGGAATCAAACAAAACATTGAATCTTAAAAGCTATTTTAAGAAAAATAAGGAAGGAAGGTAAGGAACCATCACTAACAAGGAATTAAAACAACACTATAAATAAATAATATGTTTTACAATTGAAAGTCCCACATTTTGTTTACTATTTTTACGTTCGGGTAATAAGTTAACGCACCCTTGGCCTCAGCACGTGGTTATGATAAGTAAATACAGAATTACTGTTGAAATCCCGTGGAGGCAAATAATAAAATGTTATCAATATAGGAAAGCACTGTTAAACCAGTTTGATTTACAAAATAAAAAATGTTTATCATGGATAAACATTTCTTAAACCACAATAACCTTCAGACATAATAATAATCCCAATGCAATTCTGATTAGGACTGCCATAATGAAGATAATAATTATGACCATTCAGTGTTTGTTAGTTGAAAATTTGGTGAAAAATAATAAAATGTGACTTATTAACTGTGAGATATTGTAAACAAAACTATATTAGATGTAAACCGCTATTCGAGATATCTGAGAAAACGTTTTAAGGGTCTTACCTGAAACTAATCTGTAATAAGTAAAAGTCAGGAATTTGAAATTAATGAATTAATATCGGGCGTGGCTTATTTGGGTGGGTAACATTACTTGATCAGCAATGTGTTACTCATATTTTTCTTACTGAAAATGCAGTATTTTCGTCATGAGAGAATTTTTAAAATGTGGATTTTTAATAAATTTATTCAAATTAATAAAATTAAATAAGTCATTCAAAATTTCTACGTGTAACGCAAAATTGAAAAATTTGGCAACAGTGCCAATAGTAGAATGTCGCTTACCCCAAACCCCCCTAATACTACATTTTGTAGAACTATGTCTCATATTTTTGAAACTATTTAAGACGATGTAAACGTTGTTCGATATATTTTAGATTTTAAATCATGGAGAGATTTCTATCTTCTTTATGAAAGAAACTTGGTAGGTTGGAGGGACGGAGAATAGTAACGGAATTACAAGAGCATTTCATTGATTCACTTACCACAACCTGATGTTGATATAAATATCTGCAAATACGCGGGTATGTTTCGAGTGTACCCCTGTGTGAGTAGCCCCAGTCTGACAACAATTAGTATTACTTCTTAATGATAATTCTAATAGGCCAATATTGACGTCACCCATTTAACAAGTAGTACCATAAATTAATACTTCAGCAATTAAGATCATGTTAATAATTAATTTAAATAGAACATTCGAGAAGTACACAAATCACTCACCTGCGCTGTATATAAACAATTCGCATGCCAAACGATTGGTACCCATACATCTAAAAATTATATCGTATGTCTCCAAAGCTTTCAAATGTACTCCTGAAGGAAGAGCAGGATGCATACATTGTGCTAATCTTTTGCTTATCTTTATACGTCTAGGAATTACTGGAAACTTCGTATAGCTCAGTAGAACCTGAAAATTGAAAATCAGGTTCAACGAAGATAATTTGAATAAAATGTACTCCCAAGTATTTTTACAGAAATTTGTTTTATATAGCTCAAAAAATATCGACTGGAAATTTTACTCCCTGGCAAACGTACCTTGTTCAATTTTCCTAGAGCTGATATCAGATCTGCCCATTCCGAAGTATAATCAAAATTTTTCAAAGCTTTATCTACTGCTGCAACATATAGTCGGTACTTTGAATCCTTCATCAATTCATACTCTTCCATTGCAACGGTAGTCATTTTAGTAGAAGATAGTTTACAATTGTGGTCAAGAGCAATCTATTGCATAAAGTCAATAGACATTACAAATAATGTCATCTACATATACAACTCTGGGGTGTATTACTATCTTATTTATAGATCACCTAATTTATTGTAATTAACGTAAACAATGCTGAGTTCATTCACTAAATATTTGCACTGTTACTTGCAAATACTTGATTCACACAGTATTAAATAAAAAGTACTTTATTACGACACTACTACCACATTTTTAAAAATAAACACGAACATTTCCAATCGCTGTACTAAAAATGAATTATTAAGACTTTAAGACTCTTGACTCTACAACAATTTCCATTCTCCATTATATTATGACATCTATAATCTACGATGACATTTAGTTTAGACCAGAGAGCACAACGTTTCCACCCAAAGAACATCTTAACTCGGCTTAGACCACAGACCAACAAGAATTTAAACATTTCCTTTCCACAGAAATCACGATACGATTACGTCAATTACGTTTTACTGTTTTACGTCAGTCGTCATTCAATTCACAGTTGTTGTTCACAGATTACTAATGGTTGTCTCTTGTCTCTGCTAATGATGATTTCGATTTCGAGAAATCGAGATACAAAACACAACAAGCGTTCTCTTTAACTAAACCAATCGAAAATAGCCGAACTTTCAAACGCAACAATCATGTAACAGAAATTTGACATTTGGTCATAACAACGCTTGTTATGTTTCCATCTCGAAATTCGGAATCCTCATTACATGGCATGAAATACGTAGATCTAAATTCGATCTCTATGCATAGATCACGATCTGTGAGAAATCAAACGTATGGTGGGACATCTAGTGATGAATGCGTCAAACTGCTGGTTTATGTTTTGTGTAAGAAGACTGGAACCAGGAGAGTAAACTTCCTATGCTCCTATACGTATCCACATGATTACAGAACTTGCATATCAGGGGCAAGGCCTCGTGTACGACAGTACGACGAACGTCTTAATTTTTTCTTTATTTATTTTGATGATCATGATCTACAGTCTATTTTGAGCTTAGACTAGGTCCTACTCTAAGATTTTAAGCGAGAGCCACTTGTTGCGCGTGGCATGATGCGCAAAGATGTATTTACAAAAGATATGCGTATGAAATTTTACACGATTTTTAGGGCAAGTTCAATCTTCTGTTTCCAGTCTTCTTGGTTTTGTGCTTTTGAGATTCAGAGACTTGATTCAAGTTCAAATTGATGACAGGATTTGCTGTTAGACGTTTTGCGCTCGTAAGCTGGTTTATAAAGAAGCTTTTAAAAATAACTGTTGAGGTATTTTTGATGCTGCAGCTTAGAAAGTTTTCTAAATTCCAAAATCTGTCAAAAATGTTGCAGCGCCTTTTTAGCTAGATGTGTGTTGGACACAGGGATTGACACAGGACACACCATAGAATTATTATTAGAGCACTGTATATATATATATATATATCTATACAGCACAGAATACTAATAAATACTATATAGTGCTTTAGTATTATTTCTATGTGATATGTGACGCACTGACAAATTTTAATAGTGTTCTCTGCACTCTGCAGACAATCAAAAAAGAAACATATGTTTGAAATATTGTGATGGTCTGATCTATATATTTAATTATTCGCAACATTCGCTAGTTTTTGAATATGGAAGAACAAAATATTCCTATTGACATCAACACCAGCAAGTTGCTTGACTGGTTAATTAGTAGGAGACATGTTAGTAAAGAATGGCAAAATAATATATTAAAAGTGCGAGAAAAAATTAATTCAGCCATTCAAGATATGCCAGCTCATGAAGGAATCATTAAATTACTATCTGGACAGCATATAAATTATTATCATTGCTTGAAAATAGTAGATATTTTAAAAGAAACTGAGGCTGACAGCAAGAATTTGTTTGGACGATATGGTTCCCAGAGAATGAAAGATTGGCAAGACATAATTTCTTGTTATCAAAAAGATAATCTATATTTAGCAGAAACAGCTCAAATAATTATTCGAAATGTGAGTTATGAAATACCCAGCTTGAAAAAACAAATAGCAAAACTAGAGCAAAATCAGCTAGAATGTGAGAAAAAAATCAAGGAGTATTCAAAAACTGAAACAATTGCGTTAAAAGATTTTCAATCATCTTGTGAACAACTTGGTATCCCCGGCAAAAACATAAAAAAGGAGCTTATTGAATTATTGCATCAATTACCCGACATTTATGCAAAGGGTTCCGAAAAAATCAAGATTGTAAAACCAGCCTTGGACCTTTATACTAATTTCAATATCTACTTAGCGGGAAAAGAATCCGAAGATCACGGTTTAAATTTGCTGAAATATCTCATTGAGCATGGTAATACAACCACTTATGAATATATCTATGGTGAAAAACCTATCCATATTATTGACGCAGCAACGTCAGCAGTTGAGGAGATTGGTACAAACGATACTATTGAATTTGGCGAGATCGATTTCGGAAATGGCAGTGATATCGATTTCGAGATAAATCATGACAATACTATAGATTTTGGTGAAACAACTTGTGATGATGGCCAAGATATTGATTGGGGTACTACAAGTAATGAAGAAGGCTTTGAGATTGTGTCACATGAAGACTTGAATATAGAGGAATCTGGAATAGTGGTTGAAGAAACAGGGATTGATGGAGGTATTGCAAGTGGTGAGGAGGCTTTATCTATACTCGATAATCCCAAAACTCAAGAGCAGATTATTAATAATCTGATTGAACTGAGCTGTTTCCTGAAAATGCGAATTGTCGAAATGTCAACAGAGTCAGACCTATTATCGATGTCACAGATGCAAGACGCTCCAACGATATTGCAGATGCAAACTTTGGAATCAGTAACATCTCTCAATGGTTTTACCAATATAGCACTTCAAGAGCTAACAAACAAAAGAATCCAACATTTGCACCACATTAAGCATTCTCCAAAATATGTTGACAATCTGACCACATCTTTAAAACATAAATTATCTCTTGCTGATCGAATGAGTACTAATAAATCTACGTTAGAGGAGAAAATTAGAAATCTCGGAGATGAAGCACGGAGTATTGAACCAGTCATTAAAATGCTCATAACAAAAACCAAACAGTTGCAAAAGGAACTGGAAGAAGATATTTCTAGAAAGTATAAGGGTAGAACTGTTAATATAGTTGGAGGAGTAAATATTTTCTAAAGTGTTAAATATTTGTAAATTAAAGATTTATTCTGAATCCTATAAATATGTAATATTTTTAAATAAATTTCAGGTTAGGGGTACAAGTTATTATTTATAAAAAAACGTCCCATAAAATATCTATACATAATTCCATTAAGTATAAATAAATTATTTAAAAATTAGAAAAGAATTAACTTTTCGCATTTTTATTATGCATTAAGTAGGCCTCTTCCAGGAGTAAACCTGTAACTTGACTATACAGCGCTCTAGTTTGAGAAAGTGCTGTTGTTAATTTTGTTTTCGTTTTAAAGAATTAATATAAAAAAATAATTAAAATTATTATATTAAAACATTATTTACTGGCAGTTGCCCGCGTCTTCGTCGAATTCAGTTTCATCTTAATATTTTTAAATGAGGATAACTTTTGACCATATCTCTTAGGATTGAATATTTGTTAAAGCAGCCATTGACTTGACTATCGCAATACTAAGACACCTTAGTTGTGAAAACTAAAAAACTTAATAAGTACTGAATAAATTTTGTGTAATGCTTCCTCAAAAGCCATTGAAAATAGTATAGCTCCAACTTTCGATCCAATTTAAAGTAATCGGAAGTTGAAAGCTTATATCTTTGAATGGAGAGTTATCGGATTTGAATAAAATATAGCATATCTTTTCGGAAATTATCGCGAACAAACACCGAGTTCTATTGTTTTATTATAAAAATTAAAATATTTTTCTGGGGGATGCAGTGAAGACCTTCTCAAAAGATGAGCTTGGCTTATAACTCAACATTGCAAAGTTAAAACGTCATCATTCTTAGTACCGCGAAACTCAATTTCTGGGAATCGATTGAGAAAATAAAAATTTTTTTTCAACAAATTTTCCAGGGCATGGATGCTGTTCGAAGCTCTAAATTCCAGGGAAACGCCCCATTTCCCAGAGTTTTCGCAAAATAAAAAAAATCCTACTCAACATAATGAAGCTCATTTATGAGTTCTTCAAATTATGATAATATATGGGGAAACCTTTCACTCGTATATTAGTTGATGATTTTATTGCGGGATGAGTTGCAACATTGGGTCGATGTTGACAACTATTAGCAGGTAGTTATTATGAGTAAATTAAATATTCAACAATAATTTCTAGTGTTGACCAGGAATATAAGAGCATTAACAATCAATCGTATGTCCCATCATAAGAACAATTAAATTTTTCACAATACTTAGTTGTTCCTTGATATAAAGGTTACTTTTGAAATACTTAATATTAGCAATTATTGCGAGTAGTATACTTTATTTACGACTAATATATAATTTCGGGAGGAGTACAACTAAAAGATTCTTCATTTTCATCCATCCCAATGTATTTATATTGGACACAATGACACTTTTGAGTTTTATATTGTTTCCATGGTATTATTTAATATGAGAAATTGTGACTGGCGTGCGAGAGGGAATGACTATTAATCCATTAGATATAAAATACACTATAATCCGACTTCAAAATACCGTGCAGCATGACATGGTCCCAAATGTGGGTGGCGACGTGCCGAAGGCTTGTATGTGTCGTTTTTCGGTATATATACTGTGGTATTATGGAGACGGACTATAGTGCAATGTCACGTGGACAATAATAATGGTCGATGCATCCAATAAACTATATAAAATATGGTTGCTTATTGTATTAATTAGCACGATTATGGAATTGTAAACCTACCTCGCAATCACAATTAAAGAGCTCACACTCTCGATAGTGCAAAGTTCTGGGCATGTAAATAAATTTATTTTATTTTAATGTAAGCATTCTGGTTTTAGGAATATAATACTATGTATTATTCCCTTAGGGAATAGTGAAGAGGGATCAATATTTATTATTCCCCCTTGCACGCCAATCACAATTTCTCAAATTAAATAATACCATGGAAACAATACACAAAAAATCAAAAGTGTCAGCGGCAAACAGTCAAACGCATATCTACCTAAATTTTGTGTTCACGTGTTTAAAATGTTCAATACAAATACTGTTAATAATTGTTATTTCTTAGCTATTACCTCAACACTTTTGACACTACCAACAAATTGACTGGAATGCAGCAAATTTTTCCTACCAATAACTGTAACACACTTCTGACAGTCTACGATATTTAAAATTGAAAATTATGTCTTGACACTAATATAAGCAAAGATTAATTAGACAACCTCTATGAAAGAATGACAATTTAGGTGGGAAAAAGAATACATAATTCTCTCAATATAATCTGTTTATTTTCTCAATCATGTTAGATATATTAAAAGAACAAAAAATAAAAATATCTATTTAATTTTCATGTTCTTACATTCAAAACTACAACAAAAGACACAATTTTCATATTAATAAATTGAGAGAAAAATCAGAATAACTTATTCCTGTAATCATTTTACATTATTAGTAAATTCTTTTCTTACGACTTAAATTATGAATTTATGGAATGACTTTAGAAACGGCCAAAAGGTCTTTGCATACGACTCCTGGCACGCCTTCCAACAGCTCTAGCCTGGAAATTCGGTGATGAACCACCTCGTCCTCTTTCTAAAAAATAATAATTAATTAGATCTAGATCTTTTGGTTTGGGTCAAGAGATATGTTTAATAACTTTAAAATCAAACTACCAAATACTAGTTTTGATAAAACAACAGTTTTGAAATAATCATCTTACCAAGGGCTTGTTGTCTTTGGGGTGAACTTTCACCCCAAACAATAGGTGCTCTTTGGATATTGGATCCACGTGGTATTGCAGTTCTTAATGACCTTCGAGCCGAATTACCTCTAATCGTTTTTCTTGAGTTTGTACTAGGCGATGCTTCAGCTTCTCTACCTTCTTCTTCACCATCTTCAGTAGTAGGAACTTTTTCGCCTTCAGAGCTTACCTGTGATTGGCCAATGATAAGTTTTTCAGAGTTATCAATATTGAATATTTTTTATGCAGAACCATTAATATAATAAGTTTTTTTTGGGTATGGATATTTATTCTTCAATTTGATTGACTTTTTTATTTATTTATAATAGTTACAAATTTAGCCTATAAACGCAGCGAAATTTGTCCACCTTATAAAGCTTAAATTAATGAATTTTCACTAAGGATAAGTTATTTACAAAAGGTTAACTCACTCCATCATCCCCTTCCAAAATCTCTTCTCCTTGCTCCATAATCTGACCTCCATCAGAGGAGGTACCAGCAATATTGGGAGGTCCCATACATTCACCGGAGCTACCCTCTCCAGCATTTTCATTATCATCAGCATCACCACTCACTATGATACTTGGAATTTCAGCTGCAAAGAAGCAGAAATGATATCGTCAAATTATCGATATTAATATACTTTTGATAATACCTCAATTATAAATGAGAATAAGTTATTTATTCTCACAGTTACAAATTTTCTCAATGATTAGAGAGCTTACAAAAATTAATATTCAAATCAATTTTGCATTAACATAATACGGCTCATTATAATTTGGAGAATTCAAGATTGACACTTATGAGTTTTAAATTAGGATATCAGTTATGTGTAGATTTTATTTTCAACTGTTATTAGATAGGATCAGAAAAAAAACAGTTGTTAGAATGGAATTATTAAAAAGAGTAAATAAAAGAAAAATTCAATTGAAAAGTTTATTGAAACATTAATATAATTATAATAAAAAGTTTGATAGAAAAATAGTTTTTCAGGAAACCATCCGTCCAGAGTTATCAATTCGAAACTGCCTTCTTCACTGTATTTTTTCGTACTTGAAAAAAGTAAGTTATTTTAGATTTTATGAAAAGAGAAGTTGTTCTTTAAAATTATTATTTTTTCGTTAGTTAATTGAATTCTTAATATGCATTTTTGTTTGTACAAATATAAGCCCACATAAATTAATTTGTTATTGCAATTTGAAACTAAATGTAATGTTATCTTCCAATAAATAAAAATACATGATTATATCTTGGAAAACTGGAAAAACAACTGAAAAGAAAATTTTCCATTTTCCTATTGCACCCACTACACAAGGTTATTTTTATTTCATTAATACAAGGTTCTTATCAACCATAATATAGTTCTGAAAATTTACAGATGTTTTTTATTTGGAAATTCTATCTAAATAAAATAATGGTAAAATACAGTTCCCTCCAGTAACACCAAAAATAGGCAATCATTTTAAACAGAAATCTTTATTTTTGAACTAAACTATATTTATTCTCTTTTTTAACCGACTTCAAAAAAAGAGGTTATCAATTCGACACATACCTATGGATGTAATGTTATTGGAACTGCAATATATTCACGTATGATAATCTATTAGGGCTTTCAAACAAATATTCATTTTTTATAGATGTATGTTTTCAACAGAAGTCTACGTTTCAGCCATTGCTGAGTCAAGATTAGTTCGAAAACGTTTTTTACGGTATTATGGTACAAGATGGGTACCATGTTTTCAACCGTTTATGTGCAATAACCGAAAACCGTGTTTAGCTCCTACTCCTACAACTGTAAATTCAAAGAATTAATATTTGAGTGGCTTTCCAAAACGTCTGATATGACATTCGGTAAAACAAGCAGCATATAAAACTTGATCCCAGTCTATTAAAGGTATCTTAGAAACATATGTAAATATTCCAAAATATCAGGTTATCTTATCAATAATGAAATAAAATAATCGAAAAAATTGAAAGAACTAGAAATCAAATAATACATACCATCCGACTGTGTCATTTGACTGGAACCTTGTTCTTCGCTCACAGTAGGTATTGCCTCTTGTGGGGATGACTGCAGTGGTGTTGATGGAACACTCCGGCCAGTACCTGAAAAAAAGAATGCGTTATTGAGTAATCCGTTCCTCAGTCACAGAAAGTCATACTGCTATCATCAAATGTTTGTTCTGGCACCACAGCTCCCAACAAACTGCTGTTATGATGAGAAGATATTCCCGATGTGTCACTAAAAGTGAAGCGACCACCGGTAGGTACATGAGGGGAACTAACAGCTTCTCCAAATCCATCAGAACGCCTTGGTGCAAATAAAGTGGGTGTCGAAGGAACTATCCCATCGTCTCCTACATCTTCCACACTATGTGGAAGAAGTAAGTGAGATTGTTGTTGATGTCTTGTTGAAGGTAACAGCGCAATTGGTCTAGCACGAGAAAATGTCGGTACTGCCATTGAAGGTGAAGCTGATGAAAGCGATCTTGTCACTTCTTGAGAGCCTGTACCCAAGAATACAAATAGAAGATCCAAGTTTATCTTCCAGAATTTCACGTAAATTGAAATATGCATGATTCTATAGCGGAAACTTTTTTTTTGAGAGTGAAAAAGCAAGAAAATCAGCCAAATTTCCAAGAGATTCCCAGCACTATCGATAAGATATTGTAATGATAATGCTTCGCAAAACTAAAGACAGTCAGACACGATAGATAATTGGTAACAAATTTAATATAACTGCTTAAGATTCTTATGAAGGCACCATACGCAATTTTATGTGAAATCTGGGACGAACTTTATTTCATTCTTTCTGCCAACAGTTTAATTTTGGGGATCGCTACCCAGAGATATCGTACTTTATTACATTATTTCTCTTAAACTAATTATCCTATCTGGGCAAAATTTTGTATGCTTCCGGAGAAGAGTATGGAGACTCGCGGATCACATAGGAAAAATAAGAATTCTAAGATTTAAGTTGAAAACTTTGTTATTATTTTTTTATTCAAAATAAAAAATATGATCCGCAATTCTAAAGTGAATAACAGGGATATAATAATCTCTTTCTAAAAACAAAAGAGTTATAGTAGAATTAAATTTTTCAGCTAACTATTGCTGTACCCGCTACTGTTCATTAAGACTACCTGTAATAAACTATGTATGACATAATGCATGGATCAACTTTCATACTTCACCTCGGGGACGTTAAACAGAAAAAAATCATAAAATCTACACCTAGGTAACGAGGCCCCTCAACAAGAAATATGGAAATGATCCTCCACACCAAGAAATTCGATAGCACTACATTTTCACCTGAATCAGAATAATCAGTCCTGCATAAAAAAAAACGGGCAACTACGACTGATGTTTGTAGTCAAAGGTTCCGTACCATAGTAACGCATAGTAAAAACTAGACGAAAAATCACATGAAATAAATGAATTTAATTATTTTTTAGGGTTCAAGGTCAAACATATCGCTTTTTGTCTGTTCGATCTTCCCCCATGATGATCTCTCTAATGTCATATTCCAACAAAAACGATCTTTATGTCATCACTGTCACTCTTTCTCGAATAACTAACAAAACGAGATCATTGAGCATAGAATATGGATAAGAGGTTAGTGCATTGACTGAGAAGTGATTTACCCAAGATACTGACACACATACTTATTTCAATCATGCTCAAAACTAGCAAGCTGTTCACATTTGCTAGCAAAATGTATCCTTGTTTTACAAATACTCTAACATAAGCAAGCTAAAAGCAAAAACACTGTATACAAATGTTGTTAAAAGCATACTATCTGACAAAATGCTCATGAATGTAAGAGAATTTAAAGCGCCCTCAACACTAAGAAGCCCTTGCTCATAGTAGCATGTTCTCGCTTTAGTAATGAGCATGTGTGTCAGTACCTTTATGTAAATTTGAGGATCCAAACTAATAACTGTTGTGCGGTATGTTTCTATTTTGACATACAATTGGATCAGCATATTACTTCGTACTTTTCAGGGCACCAATTAATAACGTCGGTCCAATTTTTTGTGAAAAATATTTATTTCACACTTTTGAGTGTAATATTAGTCACGAAAATGAACGCTAATACCACTAATATCCTATAACCCACGTATATTCTTTGCTTGTCCTTGTTACGATTATTATGTAGAGATCTCAGAACATCGCTGCGCAAATACGTAGAAGTATTTTAGATTTAAACATTTTACCACCGTTCTCTCTCGAAAACCGTAACTCCAAGAAAAAAAACTTTTATTATAAATGTTGTTACAAATACTATTGTCTTTCTTTTATGTGCTCAGACTTTATTTTAGAAGATAACACAAATAACTTTTAAGTTCATTCAAATTGACATGACAGTTTTTTTTAATTACAACAACAACAACTTAAACACGCAGCTACCAACCCTAGAAAAATGTTTTTTAACACTTCCTCTCAAAGTAACTGACGCTCTATACATGTCACATACAGAAATTCGAACAATTCGAACATGTCACGCAGCATTTCGAATCGCACACGAGTCAAAGGTTTTGTCATAATATCCGCAACCTGATTCTCTCCGTTTACATGTTCAATGTTCACAAGACCCTCGTGATATTTTTCCCGATAAAATGAAATCTCACATCGACGTGTTTTGATCGTTTGTGGAATTCTGGATTCCTCGCTAGTTCTACAGCACTGGCGTTGTCCACAAGAAGTGTTGGAACATAGTTATGTCCCAAGATCTCACCAAGCAACCGACTTAGCCAGATGATTTTTTTTGTTCCCTCGCTCGCAGCCACATATTCAGCTTCCGTTGTAGACAGCACGACACACCGCTGCTTTTGGCTGGCCCAAGTAATTGCTGACCCAGAGAACTTGCAGACTATCCCGAAAAATTCGTTTGACAGCACACCAGTGTGACATTCTTGGCTTATCCAAAACCTCGGAAACTATGCTGACTGCATATGTGATCTCAGGACGTGTTGCTGTCATCAAATACATTAGGCTGCCTACTGCCTGTCGATACGGAATCCTATCGTCCAGGAACGAGTTATCGCAGTCTTTTACCTTGCCTCCGTCGCACGGCGTCGCCAAAGCATTAGACTCTGCCATTCCAAATTTTTCTAGAATTTTTCTTGTGTAAGTAGAATGACTCACAAAGATTGAGCCATCTTCCAAACGCGTTATTTGCATTCCGAGAAAGCAGTCTAATGAGCCCACTTTTATTTTGAACTCGTTTCTTAATGCGTTAACAAATTGCAGAATCTCTATTCTGTTTGTGCCGGCAACCATTCCATCGTCGACATATATTGCAATGAATAGCTTCCTGCCATTTTCCAGGCGCACAAACAGACACGGATCCGCAGTACTGTATCTCATATCCTGTTTTCTTATGAAATTGACGAACCTTTCATTTCAACAGCGTGGTGCTTGTTTTAGCCCGTACAAACTACGATTTAGTTTGCACACTCGACTTGATCCATCGTTGTATCCCTCCGGCTGCTTCATGAAAACTTCCTCTCGAAGTTCACCGTATAAAAATGCTGTCTTCACATCAAATTGTAGCAGTTGAAGATTCTCAGATGCAGTGACACTTAACACTGTTCGTATCGTGTCAAAACGTGCCATTGGGCTGAATGTCTCATCGTAGTCGACACCTTTGGGAGTATCCTTTAGCCACCAATCTTGCCTTGTAACGAACGATCCGTGCTTCCATCTGCTTTCGTCTTAATTTGCAAGACCCAGCGGTTTTCAATTAGCTTCTTGCCTTTCGGTGGATCCACAAGCTGCCAAGTTTCATTCTCCGCTAGCGACGCAATCTCTTCGTCCATTGCCATCCGCCACTTAGTAGCTTCTTTCGACGTCACTGCTGAGCTAAATGAATTAGGAACTTCACACTCCGCTAGCAAGATAAAGTCTTGTAAATACGACCGTTTTTGAGCTGTTCTCTGACTTCGACGCAATGACCCTTTTTCATCATTTTCCGCGTCTGTCATGCCTGCTTCATCTTCTTCCGAATCGCCCGTCTTCTCTAATCCTTTGCTGCGGTCGTCATCGTATTTGACCATCTTCTTGACGCTCGTGGTACTTCCAGCTGGTTTCAACGTCAGTTGCTCCTTTTTGAGTAAAATATCTTCCTGCTTGAAGACGACATCGCGGCTTAAGACAACCTGATTTTGCGTTGGCACCCAAACTCGATAGCCGTCCTTTTCTCCGCAGTAGCCAACAAAGCAACCTTCGACACTTTTCTTGTCCCACTTTTGCCGTTTTTGTTTTGGGACATGTACGAAACAGTTCGTATCAATGTTCATAGCTTCTTTCTCGTACCACAGTTCAACTGGTGATTTGTTCTTGATTGACGTTGGGCCAGTTCTATTTAGAATGTACGTAGCTGTATTGATTGCCTCTGCCTAAAGTTTGATCGGCAAGCTTTTCGCATGTATCATCGAGCGGGCACTTTCAACCAACGTGCGATTTTCTCTCTCGGCCGCACCATTTTGCTCCGGTGTGTAAGGCATAGCCTTGCGAAAATTGATTCCTTTGGATTCAAGAACCTTTCGCACTGCGCTGTTATCAAATTCATTTCCGCCATCGCTCAGGAACTCTTTAATGGTGTGCCCAGCCGCAACTGTTTCATTTACGAACGTTTTCAAGCAGTCCACAGTCCAGTCAACTTGACGAAATTTAGAAAAATCGTCCTTGAAGCACACTAAATATTTGGCTCCACCGATTGATTCCTCTTGCATTGGCCCTCAAACATCGGCATAAATTAATTCTGCTACGTTCGTTGGTCGATTCGTTCTCGTGCCGAAGCTGGCTCTGTGCTGTTTCCCATACAGGCAGCCTTCACATCCTTGTTGTGCACATTGATCCCTCGTTGCTTGAGTATTTTCCTCACATGGCTCTTGCTCTGGTGACACAAACGCTCATGCCACAGCTGTACAGTATCTTCCACTGATGCGATGTATACTTCGGTGACTGCCCCTGGGATGTTTACACGCATTTTCAACGTATACAGCCCGTGTTGCGTCTTCTTCCCAACCATCCGTACAACTCCGTTTCTTGTAAACGTAAATCCGTTCTGATCTGCTTTAAACTCAAATCCCTTCTCAATATTCTTGCTTATCGAAAACAGATTACGCCCTATCTCAGGAACGTACCAAATATCTTCTAGGTGATTGCGCTGCCACTTTCCATCGACGTTCATCTCCACGTTGATCGATCCACTGCCGTATGCCAAGATGATTTCCTTATTGCCGACTTGTATAGGCTTTTGAGTTGAAAAAGGCTTGTTGGTCAGAAAGTATCTCTTATTCCCAGTCATGTGAGATGTCGCCCCTGAATTAGCTAGCCATAGATGGTCTTCGTTTATACCCTTGTCCATACAAACAAATGCATCCTCAACTGGTTTTGCTCCTCTTTTTGAGCCCTTGGATGAATTTGACTCTTCATGAGTTGATTTCAGTGGACACATTTTCGCGAAGTGCCCAATTTTGTGGCATTTAAAGCATTTTCTTTCCGGCTTTTTAGTCTGACTGACCAGTTTTTTACCTGACTTGGCCAGTAATGCTGCTGAATCATCCTGTCTTGTGGGTAGCCTCATCTAGCCGGAGACGTTCTGTCAACTTATTGACCGTACGCTCATCCACCGGAACTGACTCCCAGACACTCTTGAACTGGAAATATTTAGCAGGCAGCGTTGACATTATGCGACTCATCAATAACAAATCTGGCAACTTGCTTTGCACCAATCTACTCATTTCGTCGTTCAATTCATGGAATAGAGGCTGTAGCCGACCAACATGTGTCGCGATGTCTTCAGTTGATATCTTCTCGAAGGTGAAAAACTGCCGATCCACACGTTGCCCCGAACTTTGCTCGTAGATTTAGGTTAACTTATCCCACGTTGCTTTCGCGGTGCAGCACGTTGCAACATTAGCGTCGTTTAGACATCCAACAAGGATCATCGAAAACATCGTTGTGACGATGAAGCAACCCAATCTGTCGTTTCCATCTCGTCCAATTTCTAGCGCCGTCCAGCTTCTCGATTTGTGCTTTGAAATCCATTGCAGCCATGATCCAAAACAGAACAACACCCCAAAAACGAATGTCCGAGAAACTGTCTTTGGTTCTTAAAAAACACACACTTTGCTCAGTTACAAACGAGCTGGGCCCATAACCTGATGATATTATACACCACTAAGCGTGTGCTCAGACTTTATTTTAGAAGATAACACAAACAACTTTTAAGTTCATTCAAATTGACATGACAGTTTTTTTTAACTACAACAACAACTTAAACACGCAGTTACCAACCCTAGAAAAATGTCAGTTATTATGTTTTTTAACAGTTGTAATGGATTATATATAATTATTTGTCACATTCACCCTTCTAAATATTTGACATGAATAAAAATAATATTACGAACTTGTTATGTGATTGGTTTGGTTCTGGTATAAATATGACAAGAGGCATTCAAGGGTTAAACGATTACGCAACTCTGTCAAACTGTATTATTCAAATGGATGTAAGTCAAAGGTTTTTGAAATATCAATGAAGTCACAAGCTACTGAACAAACTGTTCATTTAATTAGACTTTTTTTAATTCTTCACAATACAGAACTTTTGTTTTTATAAATAATATAATAATTGCTTATGAAAATGTGAACTGATACCTAGCGGGCGATCTTATGTAGTTAGTGGTAATATTTACCAGTAAATTACCGTAAATTAGGTAATATTACCCGGCCCAACGGGAAGTATTGGTAACATAACCGGGGATTCTGCGCACAGCACAAGCACAACTTGTGTGGGGCAATAAATTCTCCGACTCGCAGTGAGCAGTCAGTACGATGGGACGGCGCAAGGAGCCGCAATCGATTTGCCGGCAGAGACTTGCATAAATAATTAAAAGCAAAGGTAAGTTTCCTTAGCTCATTTTACCCATATCCATATGATGTAAGTAAGTGCATGAAGCATGAGATAAAGAAGCGCATTATTATTTGCAGAATGGGTAAACCAATAAGCGATGTGTGGAAAACGAAACAGGCTTTTAATAGAGAGAGCGGGGAAACTCACCTATATTTCTCACAACTTTCACCTTATGCATCCCAATGAAGATAAAGATAAAGAAGCAAATCAAGAACAAGAAGCAGAAGAAGCTGAAGAGGAGAACCAGGACCAAGATGAGGTAATGAATTATAAAAAAGAGGAAGAGGAAGAAGATGAAATGGAGTCTTCTGTGGATTATGCCGATGCCGAGGATATGCCGCTTTCATTTCTAATAAATTCATAATTATTTGGTACTACTTTAGACTTATACCTATTTACTTTGAGAGTATTTAATGAAAATTATGTTTTGTTTTTTATATAAGTATTTTGAATAAAGATGTAAGTGGTGTTGCACACAATTCCTTTAATATAAAATTTACGCTGTACTAAATCTGTTGCTGAATTATTATGAAGCGTGTCTGACCTTCTTGTTATGCAAATAAAAAAAGTTCAATCACAAACAGAATACGACTATAAACTTCTTATTGTATCCTGATTGCACGTAAGGATTGAATGTATTGCAAATGCTAAATAAAACCTTCTTAAGAAAAAAATCTCTTATACTAATGAATAAAAAATGATTATTAACAGACAAACACTAGAAAGTTCTCATTGTAATTTTATTGACCTTTGGGATGGATTGTATAAATTTTAATTAATTATCATTAACTCACCATCTGTACCACTACTAATAGCCTCGGACTGTGCTTGTTCAGAATTATCTTCTTCATCTCTTTGCTCTTGTAAGGACCGTTCACTTTGATTGGGTACTTCACTTGAATCTTCTATAACCTCTACTTCGTTTCCCGCTTCTTCTTCATCCTCAACCTCTTGACAATCAGCATCCTCATAATTATCATGCTCCTAAAAACATTTTAGAATAGAATAGAAAATTATTTAATGAGCTAATTGTTGATTTCAGAATTTTTGCCGAAAACATCACTACAAGCAGTCGAAATAAGTTGTCAGGCAGTGACGGGACCAAATGCAAGTGCCAACAATAATTATATTCTGTATAATTTACTGATATTATGACTGTTGGTACTAAATCAAAATCATAAACAAGTCGGATTTTCATCATTGTCCTCTGACTGAAATACTTTAATCATCATAAGAACAGTTGACCTACCATTCCCTCCATGTCATATCCTTCTGTATCGGGGTCGTCCTGGTCATCATCAGCACCTTCTCCTTCATCAGCACCACCTTCGTCATCACTCTCCACAACAATCACGTTATCGTCATCATGGTCTCTTTGACTGCTGGTGGGAACTTGATATTCTACTTCCAAGCCACTATCGCTCACAGTACCTGCCTGTTTCATAACATATTGTTGTTACAATAGAGAAACAATATTATATCGATAGAATGTCAGCCCACTGTATAAAAGAGGAATTATTCGAATCCAATATGGATGTTGGACACGTATTTATCTAAAAAATATATAAAAAAGATGGCGCTTTGTACCAATCTTACCCCTTATTTACGAAACAAAATTTCATCCAAAAAATTCATAACTGTAGGGATATAAGTACATGAGTTGCAGGCTAAATGAAATTTTATGAATATTTAAGGGTAGACTTGAGCTGGACCTCGAATGTGTTGAAAAATTATTGTTTGTAAATTTTGTTTCCTTAAAACAACGGATTGTTATTCAGTACTAGCAAAATTATAAGAAAAAGAAAGTAGTCTTGGACACAGTGGGTTCGATGAGTTTCTTTTTTATACGGTTGCTTGACGATCTAAGATCTCTACTGTGGATAGTTCAGAAATTATAATTAACAAATTATACATCTTCCTACCTGAACTCTGGTCCTTTTACTTTGAGGTTGGTTCTTTGATTGTTCATCTGATTGACAACTATCAGTATCAGCATCCCTCTGTCTCTTCAAACCCGCCTGGGTAGTTGTTACCGTATTAGAACTGCTGCTACTCGTACCTGTTAAATTAAAATCCAATTATAATATGTAAAGACTATGTCCCTCGATTCAGATTTTAGAGATCAAATATCAGAATTAGACTGAAGACTCAAAATATTTTCTTAACTATAGATCGATAGAAGATGAAGGCATAATATTATACGCAGTTAAAATTAACATGAAATACAAAAAAATATGGAACTCATGAGCATTGATGCATATCTTTAAATAGTGAGCAGTAGATTTTTAAATTTAGATAGTTTCACATCAGCCAATTATGGATAGGTATCCTTTAGTTCATAAATACAATTACTTGAAGAGGGAATGATCCAAGTGAGCTAAAATCAACAAGTCCAGTTGGCACGGTTAACCCTCGATAGAAAAGGGACTATCCAAAACAGCGAAAGTTCAATCCAAATCCTTGAAGTTTGTTTTTAATTTTTAATGCTTTGTTCACTCACAAAGACATGTTGCTTATCACGCAAGGGAATTTCCAATTATGTTGCAGTAACAGTAACAAAAGATTAATTACATTTTTTTCAGCAAGAAAAATCACTGTAACTTGTCCGAAAAATGACAATTTCCACCATTTCAAGAAAAGAGTGCACGTTCATGAGTAATCAAATATATTCTTACATTATTTTAATCTACACATATAATAAAATCGACAATAATTCAATTCACCCAAATATAATAAAACTGTAGAAACCGGTGTGTACATTTATCAGAAATGGAGAAAGGACGATAAAAGAAATGGGACAGAACACAAAACAACAATTTTTTATCTGTCTGCAGTTTTTACGGGTAGATAAAGCTTAGCTTGGAACAGAATGGCTTTATTTGATCTAAATCAAATGTCAGGAAAAAAGTTATCCTCATTTAAAGATATTGACGAAGTCATGGGCCACAGCTAGTATTCGTATAAATATGTACCTAATTCTTGAGTTGGCCCACTGCTAGGAACTTCAACTCTAGGCAGCACTAATGCAACAGCCTGTGCCTGCGGAGCAGACTGTCCTCGTGGACCATTCTCTTCATCAGCATCATCGTCAGCCTCATCGGCGTCTTGGGAGGACTGTGTAGGTGGAACTGCTGCAGCTTGTCTTGGTCCACTGCTACCAGCACCGCTACCTAAAGTAGTGGCTGGACTAGCTGAACTCGTTGCAGGTGCATAATCTGTATGTGAGCTTGTTGGTGAACTACTCGAAAGGGCTTCTATACTGCCAGAACCACCAATAGAGCCGCCAGTAGTATGTACCTAATAAAAGATTATATAATTTTCAATATTCAATAAAGTCTTTATGAAATCCTACCACATATTAATGAGATCATAATAAGCCGACTTAAGGTTGTTCAGCAATAACAAAAAAAATCAAATGCGCATCTGAAAGACGGCTTTGGAAATCATGATTTTTCTAATATGTAACTGTCAATTTAGATCACGTTTACATTCAAATCAGTGATTTGTAACTATGATAACGAGTCCATTTGACTTTTGTTGTATTAAGCGGTAGCCTTCTGGCCTTGATACTTAGCAATATAACATAATTTTGATGCGTTTGAATGGCCAAATGTAGATTTTGGCATATAAAGACATATTTCTGAAGATCCGGTAAGGTTTTAAAAGGCTATACTAAGCCGACCATTTCAGGTCTCTTGTTTGATAAGTTAGTTCGACAAGTTGGCCTAAAAATATTTTAAGACACATTCTATACAGCTTCAAGAATAGCTTCTCAAGGACTTGCATTTCAACGTCAGTCGAGTTCACATCGTGTATTAAAAAAAATGACAAGTTTCCCTACGCGTATCATGCACGCCGCCGTGATAATAAAGTGTAGTTCTGGATTAGCTTTTGAGACGAGATTCTTATTCTTACGAGTTTTTGAGGTTTAAAGCAAATGAAATTATTATTAAAAAGCAAAAGGAAAGGAGAAATTGACAAAGCTCAATAAAGACTAAGAAGAAGAAGAACTTACCAACGTTCTATAGAAATGGTAGATTTTTAGGTTTATTGCTGAGCTAGCTTATTATAAAATGTAGAAATTCTAATTATTGTACAAATATAAAAATCAAATCTCACTTGTTGTTGAGGGGGAACCATCACTGCACTAGGGCTCTGACTGGTGGGTAATACTGCTACTGTTCTTAACTGTGCTGACATTGGTCTTATGCTTGCTAAAGGTGGCTCTCCACCACTACACCATGGCTGAATTCGCACTGACTGCGTTTGAGTATTAGTTGAATGACCTACGGAAGAAAAAGAAATCTCTTAAGTGAGACGTTTCTTTTTGGTAAAGTTTTTTCACATACCTGCCATAGGTTTAATATCAGCTGTAGGTCTTTCTGTTGATGATTTCTCTGATGATGCTGAACTTGTACTTGGTTTTGAGCCCTGTTGCAATCCTAACTGCCTCTGAAGCTGGTTCACTCGTTGATTCAAATTTTCAAGTTCAATTGAGAATTTATCTTTCTCTTGTTGCCGTTCTTCATCGATCTCGACTCGCTCCCTTTCCAAGGTGGCAATTTTTTCGAGAAGTTCTGCGTTATTGCTACTACCTTCGCCAGATTGTTCATCAGTTCTCATTGGTCTATCTTGCTTGCTTAATTCTTCTTTCAGTGTGTTATTCTGTTCCTGTAAGCTAACTATTCTTTCTTTGGCATTTTTGAAGAGATTTTTGAATCTCTCTTCTTTCTCCAAGCTAGTTTGTTTCAGCGTTTCTATTTCCTTCTTGTAACTTTCTATTTGATCAGAACTACTCGAAACTTGTTGTGCTAATTGCTCGATTGCATCTTTATGCGTATTTTCCATTTGGTTTATTTTTTCTTCCAATTCAGATCTCTGCTCCTGAAGTTGTTGTTCTTGGCGTTCAGCAGTATTAGTCTGTTCAGTTTCTGATTGTTCCTTCTGCTTCTTTAGTGCTTCAATCTCTTTAAGTTGTTCTTCACACTGAATCTTATACTTCTTAGCAATCTTCTTAACTTGAGATAAGTTATTTTTCAATTCAGTAATAGCATTCAATTTAGCGTTGGTATCTTCAGTCAATAAGCGAATTTCCTCCTTCTGTTTTATTAGTTCCGCACTTTGCTGGTCTACCGTATTATTCAACTGAGCCACTTGAGCCTGAACAGTTGTCAGTTCATCTTTAAGTTTAGCTATTTCTTCTGCTTGTTGGTTATTTTGAGCTTTTAGATTCTTCAGTTGTTCCTCAAGTTTAGTTTTATCTTGTTTCAAGTTGTTAACATCATCATTTAGCTTGGTTGTAGTTGACCTTTCAATGGTCAATTGTTTAGCAAGTGTTTCCCTCTCGGTCTGGAGCTTTTTCCAATCTTCAGGACTAGTTCTATTTGTTTTTTCTATAAGCATGTTAGCCCTTTGTCTCCATCTTGTGCATTCACCCCGTAATGAAATATTTTCGCTTTGCATTTGATCAGCCTTAACGCTCAAGTCTCTATTCTTCTCCTGCAGAGGAACGACTTCTGTTTCCAATTTTTCAGCTCGTTGCCTCAAAACGGTTATTTGTTGTAATAGTTCATCTCGTTCTTGGCGTAATGTTCTATTACTGTCAGTGATGGCATTTAGAGTTTCGAGTTTACGTAAAACTTCACCATGCTTCGCTGCTGACACTACTGTTACTTCTGTCTTCTGGCGTTCAATTTCCAATGCAGTCTTAGCCTCTTCCAATTGTTTATTAAGAACATCAAATTGAGATTTTAATCGGACGTGTTCAGCTTCCATAATGTCAGCCTTGCTCACAGCTATGTCTTTCTCTTGACGTAGATACTTTACTATTTTTAATAATTGTTCTGAAGATTTAACATCATCTTCAGTCAAAGACCGGTTGAATGATGCGTCTCCAAGAGACTGATTCTGCTGATCAGTTGTTTGTGCTTGTAAAACAGACAGCTGCGTATTTAACGCTTGAATTTGATCATGCAATAAGCTGTTTTGATCATCCATGTCCTTAAATCTAGACTCAAGTTCTTCTTTCTCTTTTTGGAATAACTTTTCACATTTTTCCCAATCAATTTTGTGTTGATTCAGAGCTTCTACGGATTGAGTTTTCTCGTTTTCAAGTTCTTTGAGGGAACTCACTGCTTTTTCTAATTCTTCTTTCATTGATGTCAATTCCTGTAAGTCAACCGAATGTAGTGTGACTTCTCGAGCATATTTATTCTCCACAGCTTTGAGATGCTCGACCAAAGTCTTATTCTCAGTTCGCGCTGCCTCAAGTTGTTCTCTAGCTGTTTGCAAGTCCATAGTTTTAACATTCAGCTCTTCCTGCAGCTGTGATGATTTAGTTCTTATTCCTGAATTTTTGATATCCTCATCATCCAATTGGATTGACAATTCGCCTTCTAGTTCAGCACACTTCTCTTGCCATTCTTTGATGCTCGATTTCTGTTTCTCAATTTCTTGCTTTAATAGCTCATTTTGTTCCATCACCTCCTTAACTTGTTTCTCTGCCGCATCTGCTACATTATAATATTCATCGGCTGCGTCTTTAGATGTTTTCAATTTAGCCTTGAGTGCAACAACCTCTGCCTGTGTATCAGCGAGCTGCTGTTCAACTTCTCGTAACTTTTTAACTTCTGCACTTGAGTCAGCTACCGTAAATAGTCCCATCTTCATTTTTTTACTTAGTTCCTCAATTTCTGTTGTTTTAATAACCAATTCTTCTCTAACTTGAGCTAATTCATTGCGCAATTTATCAGCAATCTCTTTTTCTTCTTCAGCGCGTTTTTGAGCAGCCTTGCATTGTTTATCAAGATGGTCAGACAGTTGTCTAAAATGATCTTGTTCTTCTTGGAGTCGTCTACGTAATGCAGCAGTTTCACGATGGGATTCATCTAACCTCGATTCGAGTCTAATTTTCGATTCTGCATCTGTCCTTTCTAGAGTTGCTTTGATGAGCTCGATATTCGATTTTATGAGATTTTGTTGATGGCTGTCTCGTTTCAAGGATTCTCTTTCCTTTAGCAATCTCTGTTCTGAATCTCTAAGCAGAGCATTCTCTTTCTGAAGATTACCAAGTAAAACTTCAGCCTTGGAAAGTTTAGTTTGGCTTTGAAGGGTTTCATCTTTGAGATATGTTCCAGCTTGTTCATGCTTTATTATCGATTCACTATAAATTTTGTTCTGTTTCTCCAGAGCAGTTATTTGTTTCTTATAAATTTCAATATTATTGTGCATGATCTTGAATTTTTCTTCATTCAAATCAGCATGAGAACTTAATTTGCTATTTAATCGTGTTAACTCCTTTACTTCACCACGCATATTCTCAAGTTGTTCTAATAGAATTTTTTCATTGGCCAATTTCTCATTTCGATATGTTTCATTTTCTTCTTTGAGCATTTCGATTTGCTTGTTGAGTTTTTCAATTTGTTTTTCTAATTCTTGCATCTTATCATCGTGGACTTCACTCTCTGAATGGATTTTGCTCTCACCATTCTCAGTAGCATATGTTCTTTCCAACACCATTGGGACTTCCTCGCCAGCTGCTCTGACCGCTTGAGTATAGAGATTCTTGTACATATCCCTCTGATTTCTCAATGTCGCCATCATTTTATTTTGTCGATCACGTTCATCTAAAAGCTCATTCTGAGATTCTCTCATATCTTCGAGTTTCATTTTCAGGTTTGCAATAGCAGCAGGATCGAGTAATTCAACTTCTTCTTGACGTTCAGTGAGCTCCCTGACCAGCGCTAGAAGCTTCTGATTAGTGGCTTGTAGTTCTGAGATGTCATTGAAAGTTACAAGTTTCTTAGTGATTATATCAGCTGAACAAACACTGTCGCTCATGTCATTATCAGTAGAAGCAGATGAGGATCCAACGCGACTATGTTCAACTTCTTGTAAAAGATGAACAACCTGTCTTGATAAATCAGCTACTTCTTTCTTCAGTCGTTCATTTTCCCTAGCAACAACAGCTTCGGATCGCTTACATTCTGTGTTGGATTCTCTAAGTTGTTGAATTTCGCTGAGTAGCTGGTCATTGGCATTTTTCAAGGCGTCATTAGCATCTAATGTATTACTATAATCTTGACGAAGTTTCTTAATCAGAGGACCTTTCTCTTCAATCTCCTTCACAATACAGGCTACGTAATTGTTGAGTCGAGTACATTCTTCGTCTTTGTTTGTGAGTTGATCGTAAGCAGAAACATACCTTGAGTAGAGTTCTGTGTATGTCAAACCGGTCTTCACCAATTTAGATGAACTAGCAGCAGAAGATGGTGATAAATCTACAAAGCATAGAATTTATCAAATTCAATTTTAGAATTTTCAGGAATTTTGTAATTCGTTCTATATTAATATAGAAAGAAAACAGGGAAGAAAATTTGTTACATTCTTTGCTACTTAATAATGTTAGTGATTCAGTGATAACAATAGTGATTTTCTAACGTTATTATCTCATGAATAGTGGGAAATTTTCTATTCAAAATTGGGACTTCGTAATTAGAAGACGGTCTTACTTGGCCGAAAAAATGTTGTTAGGTCAAATAGATTCAATTTGAACATAAGTTAATCTTTCGAAATATACTCTGTGAGCATTAAATCATATCAAGATGTGAAAACTGAGCACAAATCATTCCCTTACTTAGCTGAATTCCAAAAGAATTCCTTACCTTCCATATCCCTTTGCATTCCTCCACCTTTAGAATTTTCAATAATCTCATTAGCAGTTTCCAGCTCTTTCTTCAGCATCTCGATACATTCATTCTTCTTAGATATTATTTCTTGTTGTGTTAATTCTGATTCTTTATGCTTTGTTTCTAATTCTCCATACTGCTCGGTGGCAGTTTTCAATAAATCTTGAACCTGAGTTGAGTAAAAATTAGCAATTTATGAATAGATCTATTGAGGGTGTTTCAGTAGTGCTATGGAGGATAAGAGTAAAATAAACTGTTTACTTATAACATTATAAATAAATATTTTATATTCAACCCGTTAGGGACTCTAAATTTTGAACTGATATTCTATTTTCACTCGATTTTCAATCATTTATTTAATAATCACTACCGACATAAAAAAATATCTAAGAGAACATTATTTATTTTGAAACTCAGCGCCTCTGCCTATAAATAACACTGTCTTATTAATCATTTTTTACTTGAAACTTAATTAACTAGTGGCACCGTTGATGAGTAAATTGATAAATTTATCCTTTTCGACGGACATAGGTCCTGATAAAACCGAAATTGTTAATGTAAAACCCATGTACAGAGCAGAAGATAGATATCAAATAATTAATTATAGACCCGTCTGAATTTTATCAGTATTTTCCAAAATTATTGATAAAATGGTATATTCAAGATTATTGACATATCATGAGATGTTTGAGGGTAAGGGATAGTCATCCGAGTATTTTAAATAAATATACCTAATGGGTCAAAGTGTAGAACAGGTTCCCAAGGTTCTCAACAATTTTACTTTAACAGCAACTTTATGACATTTAGAGGATCTGTTCCCACCAAAAACTATTGGTCTGTCGTTTCACATTTCTGAAAGAAAATATGACAGGCTTGTGGAGCCAACATCATATATATGTGGCCACCATGTAGCTACAATGTTTACTAGGAGGCGTAATATAAATATTTCATTGATTATTTCAATTAACTCTCGCCCGTCATTACATAACTTTATGTCTCGAATGTTCTCCTAACTTTGTTTTTTATAGCTCTGTTTTCGTTGATTGCATTGCGATTACATTATGCAAATTACTACTAAAGATATATCACTACACCCCTATTTTCCCCACCCTACAGTAAGCTTGTCGGGGTTTGACGGGCTAAAATTTCATATCTTCCTATATGCTATTAGAAAAAATATCCAAAAATCGCTGGGAACCTGTCTTATTGACCATATAATGCTCTATTTTATTTAATAAATATATTAAGATTTTTCAATTACATCACAAACATCAGGGAAAGTACGATATCTGTGGTGCTATAACAGAACAATAATATTAGCATAACATGCTCGGAAGACTTTTTCTTGTCCTAAAATAAGCAAACAAAAATTTATTTTAAACGATTGTCATCTAAGTATGAGCAATTTTTGATATCTTATATTAGGACGAGAACCCTGCAACTATACAGAGCACCCTAATATTTAAATAGTGATAACGAATTTACCTCTGTCAGAGCTTGTTGCAATCCTTCCGCATGTTGCTGACTTTCTTCGTACATAGACTTGTATGTGTTTGCCATTTTTGTTTTAGCCTCTATTTCGTATTGATAAGCATCATTCATTTTTGCATCCACTTCTTTTTGAGCTTGCATTTTCTGTGTTAACTCCTCATGCTTAGTTATAAGATTGTTATTTAAATCACATAAAGATTTGATTTGTTCAGTAGCCACTGTTAATTCTTGAGTTTTTTCAGACAACTTAGTTTCCAACTGAATGCAGCGCGATGTATTGTCTCTTCGCATGTTCAGTATCTCTTCTGTACGTTGATTAAGCTCTTGAGTTAAACTTTCCATTTGGCTATTCAATAAGGCTTTCTCTTGTTCCATACGTTTTTCTTTATATTCCAAAGTGATTTTCATAGAAGCCACCTCATCAGCTTGAGCCAAAGCTTCGCACTTGGCATTGACTGCTGATTCTAGTTGTTGGGTGAACGTCTTCAAATCAGCCTGTAGTCTTTCAACCTCACCATCACGGCGTTGCAACATTCTAAGATGTTCATCTCTTTCGTCAATCGCCAAATTGCGTTGATGTCTTTGTTCAGCTACTTCAGTTTGCAGAGCATTACATTGTTGATGAAGTTTAGTAATCTCAGCAGTAAAGGTTGAAAGTCTGTTTTCATGTTCACTTATTGTATTAGCAGCAACTTCAAGCTTTGATTTGAAAGAGTCGCAATCATCTTTTAATTTTTCATTGGTCAGTCTCAGTTCCGTCAAGTTTTTCTCTGAAATATCATGAAGTCAAGATTCCATCATAAATAAAATAAAGGATACTCACCATAATTATGATTTTTCGTTTCAATTAAAGCTTTATTAGTGATAAACTCCTCAAACTTCCCATTTACAAATGATTCCAGTTTGGCACCAATATCTGATGGCACTTTCTGCCACTCTTCCACTTCTAAAATAGAAGCAAATACGAAAGAACCCTCCATTTTGTTCTCGATCGTCGGTTCTTCAATCAAAGAAAACTATTACATTTCCTAATTTGCTTTTAAACTTAAGAAGTTTATGATACTACTAATAACATTAACACAAACACCATACAAAATTTTCATACAACTAATGAAAAACAAGCCGGTAAGTTCACACAGTATACAACATACAAATCAGGTAATACCGATAATTCTGGGTGATGTAGCCGTCAACTTGCAACTTCCTTTTTATTTCGGGTGGAATGCATGAAACGAATAACGAAATTAAATTAAATCAGACGTAAAATTATTCTATGGCCTATGGCCAGCCAACGAGTAGGGCAGAATGGAGTGTGTCGAAAGGTGATGTTGATCAATGTTGCCAACAAGAATACATTTTGGCGGGCTAATGAAATGTTATAATATAAATAAGTAGGAAGTAATTTTATAAATAATAAGTCTCAGAACTAAAAGATTTTAACCTACTCAATATATTATATTTATTATAAACCTTCATCTCAAAATTGTGTGATTGTCGCCCTATCCTAAATCTAAATGCTGGTGCTTAATGAAATATTATTGTTCCATGTGAAATAGTGATGATAATCACAGTTTTTGTGGAAAGCACTCGTTCTTGAATCCCAAATTTGAGTATATGGTTGAATTTTGTGGAATCTGAGGGAGAGTGGAGAAAGAGTGACGTGAATTTGGCCCTTAGTTCTGAGACTTACGCAAATGTACTGAATACAGCTAGGTTCATATAGTCGCGAATTTGCGAAAAGCGAAATCGCAATTCGCGAAAATAAATCGCGTTTTATTTCATCAGTTCATACAGTTTTGAAATTTCGCTAGTTTTTTAGGGACATTTATGTTTCCAGTATTACAAAATAGATAGCATGAGAAACTATAAAATGTTTGAAAAATTTGAACATAAAGTAAATACCATATATTGAATAAATATTTTGTAAATACATATTCTCAATGTTATTGAAATAGAAGTAAAAAATAATTGAGATAATCGTATAATTAATTGAGTAATTACTTAGATAAATAAAATTATTTGTGGACAGGTAGAATATTTAGTATGATAGATAGATATAGAATACCTATATTCAGTATGTTTCTGAATTTGAGCCATATATTTTGGTTAGTTCTATACTTCCTATTATTATTTTATTATGAAAGAAGGATACAGTTTCTCTTTGCGTCAAAGACGAGCAGTTGCCGCTTATCTGTTATTGAGAAAAAAGAAAAAGAAAATTGTAAGATCTATAGGAACATGTGATATATTCAAAAATAGAAAAACTCAAGGTGCATATCACAATTTGGTCCAAGAAATGCGAAATAATGATCAGAGTAAATTTAGAAACTATCACAGAATGACTGTAGAAGACTTTGATCTATTATTGGAGAAACTTGCTCCAAAACTTTCCAAAATTTACCATTCTCGTGAACCAATATCACCTGGGGAAATGTTATCAGCTACGCTAAGGTGTTTATTACTGAACTAAATATTGTTTAATTTATAGTGATTATTTGGGATAATCATTTATATTTTCCATATCGCAAGGTACTTAGCAGCGGGTGTTAGCATGAGAAGTATATCGTACAGCTACAGACTAGGAAGAAGCACAGTCACTAATATTATAAGAACAACATGTTCGGTTATTTGGGATACATTAAACGAGGAGTATTTACCATTCCCTACTGAGGAAAGTTGGAAAAAAGCTGCTGAAGGTTTTGAACATAGATGGAATCTTCCAAACTGCGTCAGTGCACTTGATGGCAAACATATCAGAATACAGGTAGATGTAAAATCTATCTAAAATCTGTATTTTGTGTTTTTCGAGCTTTTTGTTTCAGGCTCCTCCAAACACCGGTTCCGATTTTTACAACTATAAGGATTTTTTCAGTATTATCCTATTAGCAGCATGTGATGCTGATTATTGCTTCACAGTAGTCGACATTGGTGCAAAAGGCAGACAAAGTGATGGAGGGGTATTTAGAAATAGTAATTTTGGAAAAAAGTTCTTCTCAAACACTATCAACTTACCTCGTCCAAGGCGCCTTGTAGAAAATACTGAACCAATGCCTTACTACTTTGTGGCAGATGCAGCCTTCCCTTTCTGTGTTAATTTAATGCGTCCATATCCTGGGAACTTTTTACCACAGAATAAAAGAATTTTTAATTATAGGTAAGTGAAGTGAATTATTGTGAAACTAAAGGATTTTATCTTCTTTGATATTTTAAGATTGAGTCGAGCTCGTAGAGTTATTGAGAATGCCTTTGGTATTCTAGTTGCAAAATGGCGAATTCTAGAAAGGCCCATCATAGCCAAACTTGAGACTATCGAAAAAATGGTGTGCGCACTTGTGTGTCTACATAATTTCCTTATAAAAGCAGATGCTAATAGGGTTGACCAAATAAGATATTGCACAAATAATTTTGTAGATAGAGAAAATGAAGAAGGAGAGATTATCTCTGGGTTATGGAGAAATGAAATTAATTTTCCATTAGGTGATGCTGGAAGAATGGGGGGAAATGCATATACTCAGAAAGCTAGTGCAGTACGAGACTTCCTATCAGATTATCTGGTACATGTAGATCCAATTGACTATCAATGGACAAAATAAATAAATAATAAATAACAAATATGAATTCGAATAAATCATTTATTCTCCTTGTCTTCCTCATACTTCCAATATAAAGAGTATGCCTTATTTATTAATTCACTTTCGGCTTCCATCCTTGCTCTCATAGGTAATTTATCTAATACAGACTGAATCGTCAATAAAGCCGAGCATATAGTAGGTGGCTCCGACCTTGGTTCCTTGAGAATATTTAGAAGCAGCTCCTCTGTCTCATCTGCAATTAATTAAGCTTCTGAAATTATCACAAGCCGACTGAATATGTTAGGATATGAATGATGCAACAATATATAAAATTAATAGGTACATTCGCTCCACTAACATCAACTGACTACAGCTACTATATTGATGGAATAAATATTCTCTATACTCTTACCACACTTTCTCTTTGTAGAGGCAGTTGGAGTTGTAGTCAAACTTCCCCCAGAAGTCTGTGATGTCCCAGCTACTAAAATAATCATTCTTATTAAACCTGTAATGGTAATGTAGAGAATAAATCAAATTATTAACATACCTTCTTCTGAGAAAGTACTGCAATCTTGGCTTGGAACGTTGGAAGTTGTGGTCTTAGGTAAATTTTTACTAGCTAAAAAATACATACTATCGAAATGTTTCCATATTTTTTTATCTAGACTTCCGGAGCCCGATGGATGATAAGTTCTAAAAATATAGTTTTATGTAGTAGTTTTCTGGCAAAAATATACCTAAATTTCATAGATATATTTACATACTTCAGATGTTTCAGGAAAGTGTCTTTCAAGTTCTTCCATTTCTTCTCCATGTAGTCTATAGAGTATTTCTCATCGAGATCGACATAGATTTCCTTCCACATTTTTTCTCTTATTTCTTTGCTTCTCTTCTTAAGAGGTAAGGTGTGATCCCACAAAGCGGGTCTTGCTTGAATTTCTTCAATTAATCTCGGGATCACATCATCCGACTCTACTAGGCTCTTTTCTCCTTGATACAAGTAACATATGTGGTCCTGATATTGGTCTAGAGATATCTCACTGCCGCATTCACCACATTCGACTCGAGACTAGAAATGCCATTGTATCTTATTTTAGTTCTATTGTTAAAATATACAATATTTACTACCTCTTCTTGGCTCTCGTCCATCTCGAAGCAAATTTCAAAAATTATTAGAACCGCACAAAAAAAACAAATATATTGGTTAAATCAAATCTCTGAACGATGCACCACATAGAATAGACTAATAAAGAATGCACCATTTGTAAATAAAAGATAACCTCATTCATAACCTCAAACTCTCTAACACATTACAACGAGAAAAACATGAGCAGCATCATGGAACAGAAAAATTGTCGTGTCTATGAAGAATCCGCCAAATAAAATCGCAAAATATTGAAATCATACCAATATTCCCGCCTCCCAGATTTTAAATTTTGCGAATTCGCGAAAAATTGAACTAACTTCCGGTAAGTTTTCCCGCCAATTTTTTTATTTGAAATCGACCAATCAAAAACGACTTCGCGATTCGCATTTCGCGATTCGCAGCTATATGAACCTAGCTTACGCCTACTGGCCACGGTTAAAAAAGCCATCGAAAATTGACAGATATATGGACTCAATATAGGAATATGACAATTGACTTGTTGAGTTTTGATGTATTCAACTTTTATTTCTGGGTAAGAAGCTCTATAGACAGGAGATATAACACCTGAGGAGAGGGTGAGGCTGTGAACGACGGCAGGGTCGTGGCCTAAGATCGGGTCTGTGCATAACGAAAGTGCGCACCAACAAGTGTCTTCTCTGTGAAGTGAAATAGTAAAATTCAAATAAGATTAGAGAATTGAGATATTAAAATGCGTGAAGATCAACTTGTAAAAAATTACATTTCTTATTGTCTATTAATGATTGCTTGTAAAGCATGCTATATTTGAAACTAGACGATTGAGTGTACATAAAACAAGGCGCGCTGAACAGCAATACAAAACTTTTAAAAGTATCATTGAAAAGTGATGAGGTCCACAATAATATTAAATAAAAGATCGCCAATTGAAAGAAAAAATTAGCAGTTTATTTGACATACATAAAAGACAATTAAGTTGGTTACTAAAGTCAGTGTGTACATGAACAGTGTAAACAAGAAGTAACTATATAAATCAAAATTAACTAGAAAATATGTTCACTCAGGGTTGCCAGAGCTATTACCATAGTAATAGATCTATTACCTTTTGAGACGATCTATTACTTCATTACTCGTCACCAAAAATCTATTACCTTTTCAAAGTCCCAAAGAATTATTGTACTTTTTTACTCTTTGCAGCGTTTTGACCAATAATAATTGTCCCAGTGTCATCTATTATAATTAAATTACACTACACTGTTTCAAAATCCTTAGTGGTAGTTAATACTGGAAGTTTCAAAGTAAAAAAGGTATCGGTAAGTATCGGTATATTCAATATTTCACTTGAAATTACAAATTGCATGGTTTCTTGCGTTGTAAGTATTTTTGATCATTTTACTCTTTTTTTCTGTTGATTGTATTAGGTGATGTGATTTTTATTTAGATACTATTATTATGTTTATTATTGTGTAATATTTTTGACTGGATCTGTTATTGTTGCTACTCATTAATATACATGTATATATTTATATTATATTTTTTATATTAGTTTCTGTTTTTTTTCATATTAGTATTCCATTTTTCATGTAAATAAAATGATTTTCCAGAAGCTATTTTATTTATTTTCCTCTAGCGGCTGGTGATAATAACAAAAAATTTAATCTATTACTTTTTTAAGAAATCTATTACGTTTTCCACCGCTTGTCTATTACTTATTCTGGGCAAGCACTGGCAGCCCTGTGTTCACTTCACTAACACCCTCTGTTGAACAATTTTCTAAAAAATCCCATTCTCCATTTTAAACATCTCTTTTTTCCAAAACTACTCCCATCGCTTCCGTGCAGAACAAATGCTTCTGCTTGAACAACGGCTTCGTTAGTGAACCGTCTAACATCATAGACATCTGAACACCTAGACCACGCATAACCTCTTTCAGAGCGATCCAACATCTCAAGATCATTATTCTTCTGGTCCATAATGGTTCGTGTAGGACTGATACGATTAACGTATTTGCCAAACTTCTTATTTTTCATGGCAACTCCTGATTTATAGAGTAATAATCAAAGACATTCAGACGTAATTGAAAGGTGGTCGTTGAAATAGTTATTACTGATTATTCAGAAACACCTGCAGATTAAATTATGTACCAAATTTATATTTTACAACACAAAATAAAAATTTTCATTTGTGAAAAAAGGGGATCATCAGTCGATATCGATCGATTGAGTTAAGTGCGGCAACACAGGAAAATATAATTTAGGCGTCCGTATGAATTCGTCAGCTTTCGTCGCTAGTCGGAATATTGTTGTTCGTTGTTCCATTCATATTTTGAGTGTTGCTACTACGTTTTACTAATTTATACGCTTCTACAAAGGTACACTGTTGCCAAAATTTCCTATAGGAAAATTTTGTCTCTCTCTTACACATGGAAAATACCAAAACAATTCTCTAACAATAACAGATCGCCTTTGGATACATGTTATGAATGAAATGCTTCGTCTAGGTGTTCAGATGTCTATGGCTAACATCTTTTCTGTTGGCAAATGGTCAATCATGACATCTCCATTATCGATCTTTTCTCTCAGAAAATGATGCCGAATATCGATGTGTTTCGTTCTCTGTCTGTAACCACTGTTTCTTGCCAAGTCAACTGCACCTCTGTTATCGCAGAAAATAATAGTCGGCGAAGAGACAGTGTCCGGCGGGGTTATCACGTAAATAGCAACTTCAACGCGCCCACGACTATCGCACAATCGTCGCTGTCAAAACGTCGATTTGGTACAGTGTTGTCGCTCTGTCAGTCTTGAGCCTAAATTGATACTTGAGTAAAAATTATCAAAGTGAGGTTGATTGCTTGTATTTGTGAATAATAAATTACTCTTAACATGTTCCGAATGAAATTGCTATTCTCCCTTTTATATCCAATATTTTATAGACAACGTATACTAGACTGTGACAACTCTGAGACAACAACGCGATTGCAACTAGTTGCTAAATTTTACATGATACGGGGGCGGGTCTATTTCTTTCGATAATTGACGCAGCCAAAGGACTTCTTGACAAGTAGATGATAACGCCATATATTCTGCTTCCGTCGTTGAAAGAGCTACGATGCGCTGTTTTTTGCTCGACCATGAGATCGCACCATTTTGTAGCATTAGAAGGCTACCAGTAACTGAGTGTCTATCATTGACTTTATTTCCCCAGTCTGCGTCACTATAGCCTTTAATCGCGTCATTTCCATTTCTTCTATACACTATTTTTGCATCTAAAGTGCCTTTCAGGTATCTCATGATTCTTTTTACAGCTGTCCATTCAGTCCTGCCATAATTGTTGCAATAGCGGCTAACTAATCCTGTTGCATATGCTATATCTGGTCTTGTGCATTGACACAGATATAAAAGACTTCCAACGGCCTCTTTACACGGAATTTCAGACATATTTTTTTCATCGGAGGTGTTATCAAATTTTTGATTTGGATAAGCTGGTGTCGTAACTGCTTTACATTCCCACATTCCAAATTTCTTTAATATGTTTTCGGTGTATTCAGTTTGGTCTATTGTAATCAAGCCTTCATCCAATTTCTGATTAATTCGAATTCCCAATACTTTTTTGGCTTGTCCTAAGTCTTTCATTTTAAATGCGTCCATTAATTTGCATTTCGTACTCTTCAATAACTCATTGTCGCTTGCTGTTATTTAAAGATCATCAACATATTTGGCAATAATAACTAATTTGTCCTTGCTTCTTTTGAAATAAACACACTGATCCGTTTTTGACTGTCCAAAATTTATTTTCTTCAGTGTACTGCTGAGCTTTACATTCCATGCTTTTCCGCTTTGCTTAAGACCATACATTGATTTCCTTAATCGTAAAACTTTGTCCTTTTTCTGTGGAAAACATTCTGGCTGTCGTATATAAACTTCGTCGTAAAGTTCACCTTGCAAATACGCTGTTGTTACGCCCATATGATGCACTTCCATATTATATTTAGCTGCAGTGGCCAATAACCATCGAATCGAATTATATCTTACCACTGGTGAGTATGTTTCGTTGAAATCAATTCCTTGAACTTGAGAATATCCTTTGACGACAAGTCTGGCTTTGTAACGACAATCATTATTTTCTTTATCTTTTTCAATTTTAACACCCATCTCGTTTCTAAATTTCTTCTATCTTCTGGAATATTGACTAATTGCCAGGTCTCGTTTTCGATAAGCGAGTTCATTTCTTCACGCATTGCTTGTAGCCATTTCTCTTTTTCAGGGCTCTTCAATACATCTTCTACAGTAGCTGATTCGTCAATATTCTTTTCTTCCACTAAATATGTTATAAAGTCTTTATCAACTTTAGGCTTAGCTGTTCGTGTAGAGCGTCTAACTTCAGGCTGTTCGATAACATCGGCTACCGAATGGTGGTACAATTCATCGCTTGTATCGTCATTATTTTCATCTAAGCTCTGATCATTTGAACTTGGATGAGAATCATCTGAATTAGAATTATCGCTAATTTCTTCAACGCCATCTTGGTTGTTGTTATTGACTTGAAGCTGTATAAATTCGTGCGGCTTTTCCTCTGAATCTCTTTGCCCAGTCTCAAATTTATCTTCAATAAATACAACATCTCTACTTTTGGTTATACTTCCACTTTCGGGGTCAATTAGACGATAACCCTTGCTATTTTCACAATAGCCCATGAAAAGAAGTTCTTTTGATTTTTGATCCCATTTCTTTCTTTGCTCTTTAGGCACGTGCACCATAGATTTGCATCCAAATACTTTTAAATGACTTAGATTGGGCTTTTTTCCACTCCATTTTTCCTCAGGTGTGACGTCATTTGTTCTCGTTGGGGAACGATTGATAAGATACACAGATGTGAAAACTGCTTCTGCCCAATACGGCGTTGGCAAATTTGCACCGAATAGCATTGACCTTGCTTTTTCAACATGTGTCCTATTCATACGTTCAGCGGTACCATTTTGTTGTGGTGTGTACGGAATCGTTAATTGGTGTACTATTCCCGAACGTTTCAATAATTCTGCCATCTGTTTATTGACATATTCCTTGCCATTATCTGTACGGAGTTTTTTAATTTTCTTGCCCGTCTGATTTTCTATCATGGATTTGAATTCTGCAAACACTTCTGGAACTTGACTTTTGGTTTCTAAAAAATAAACAAAAACTTTTTTGGAATAGTCAACAATCAAAGTAAACATATATCTTGATCCGCCAATAGAGCTTATTTCCATTGGCCCACACAAATCGGAATGGACAAGTTCTAAAATCAGCGACGACTTCGTTCTACTCTCTCTGAATGGCTGTCTGCTTTGCTTGCCTTTAAGACACGCAACGCATGTTTTGTCATCGTGCTTATTAAAATCTACGCCTGTGGCTAAACCATTCTTCAGCTTTGACATTCCATTTCTATTAAGGTGACCCAACCTTTGGTGCCATAGCTCTGCGCTCGATACGTATAATGCTGTTTCCATTTTCTGGTCCAATTTGTAAATTCCATTTATTTCTGAGCCTGTCGCTATCATTTTTCCATTTTTGTCGCTTATTTTGCAACCGGATTCATTAAATTTGACTGTGTGTCCTTGATGCACAATTTTACTAATTGACAAAAGATTCGCTGTCAATTCTGGAACCATCAAAATATTTTTCGCTGTAACTTCGGTGCTGCCCTCTCTTGTTTGTATCGGAAGTATTACGTTTCCTCTCAATTTTGACTTCATTTTTACATTATCAGCTGCCGTAATTTCAACTTCATCGTACGTAACTGCTTTTTCCAGAAAATTCTCATTTGGTGTCATATGTGAAGACGCACATGAATGTGTGATTACTGATTAGTTCATTTGTCAAACTGACCGTTGTCAAAAAATTTGAAATAATTTAATTCTACAATTACACATATTAGATGAATTGAAAATGGAAGAAGAAAAAGTATTTTCCATTCAATATGTTTATAATGAAAAAGATTATCTGGTAAACGGAACGATAGATGTCCATAATAAAATTGGGAAATATCTGAAACTAAATGTAGGTTGTTACACTATGGTTTTCTGATAGCTGTCATATTAAAGACGTCAACTTTTTCATTACTGATTACTAATCGATTGGTAATCCATTGATGGTTCTTAGCACAGTATCAACAACCACAGAAGCGGGACTTTGTGTCATATAGTATTCTATTAATCGACAAGATTATATGGTAATGTTAATTGAATTGTTAGCAATTATCAAATTAAGGATATGCAACCATGTATACATTTAGTGTGAGAGTAGAGTGGTAGAAGTAGAGTAGGCTAGGAGCGTTAGTAGTCAGTATGAAGCAAGACGTGTTAAGGTGTAGATGGATAAGAGTAATATATAATCAAGAGTAAAAACTACGAGTCCGAGTTTTAATAAAGGAGAACCTGACAATTAACTAGTAAGAGGAAACTAGCTAACAATTCAGAAGTGGGATTTGAAGATAAGATCAGAAGATGAGAATGGATCTTGAGTGAACCACAAAACTTCGAGAAAAAATGGCAAGCCAACAGAGTCAAAATGGCGGCCAAAGCGGGCATTGTCTGAATGCAGAAGGACAGCAACAGCGCGTGCGCGAAACCATGGATGAGCAAGAGGATCGCATTGAGACGACAGCGACCTTTATGACAAGTGTGCCAACAAATGTTGACGTCATCCAGCAACAAATGACGGCAGTTTTGAATTTAATAACTAGAGTCGAGGAAAATAGAGCAAGAAGTGATGAAATGATGCGAACTGTGATCAACAATCAAAGTCAGACAACGGATTTTCACGTTATGCCTGACTTATCGAGGGCAGTTCCGGATTTCGATAGCTTGATCGTGGATGACCAACCTAGAGAATGGTTGGATCGCATCACGAGTTGTGGTCTACTTCACGGGTGGACGGACCAAATAAAATTAGAGACAGCAAGAATCCATTTGAAAGGTGCGGCTAAAGACTGGTACGAGGTGAATCGTGATGCCATACATTCGTGGCGTGAATTTGAGTATGTGTTTCGAGCGACATTCGTAGTTGAACCGAGTAAAACAGCGCAGTGGGTTAAATTGACTAAAAGAATACAGACAAGTTCCGAACCGGTTGAGAACTACTTGCATGAGAAAAATAAATTGTGTAATGCTTTGAAACTATCATTTGAAGAACTAAAAGAACAAATTGTGACAGGTCTTGTGAACAAAAGTTCAATTCCGGGTTTAATGGTCGCTTATCATGCAAATGTAAACGAATTGTTACATGACATTCTAAAACTAACACGAGTGACGAACAAGAGCATCAGCTCGGTAGTCTTTGTGAATAATGCAAGCGCTACAAACATGCGTGGACGCGCACCATCGACGAGTCAGACGCGTTCGTCAGATTTGCGTGATCAAGAGAGACAAGACCGTACTAAGGTCCTATGTTTCAATTGTGCAGAATACGGACATGTAGCAACAATGTGTTCTAAACCGAGGAATCTTTCGGCGTGTTTTACGTGCGGCCAGAGTGGACATTTCACGAAAAATTGTCACAAAAGGCGAGATAACCCTGCGGCTACGAGTACACCCATTCACAAATCGTCGACTAGTGAATCTCGTTCAAAAATTGACAACAATCGAGACGTTTGTGTGATTATCGAAAAAGGAGTTCGTCCGAACAGTGTTGACAAACTTTTACGACGTATCCGTGTAAATAATCGCGATGTTGATGCTTTCATTGATACTGGAAGTTCCGTGTGTACGATTCGGCGCAGTACGGCTGAAACATGAAAAGAAACATTGAGCGATGTGAACTTTAAGTTATTCGGATTTGGAGGCAGAGCACCAATTGAGGTTGAACAGATGTTCCAAGCAGTTGTGACCATCGACGAAGCCACAGTGAGTAACGTGCCATTCTACGTGGTTCCAGACAGGGCGCAACAAATACCAGTTCTCATTGGTCGATCTTTTACCGAAGATAAGCAAGTTGCATACGCAAAAGTGACTGACGTTCTGAAATTTGGACGCGCGGACGAAGAACCATTCAAAAACTTGATATTGGAGACGCCATCGTCACAGAAAATTCACGTAACAACCGAGGAGTGCAATATTTTGGAAGCACATTCAGTCAGCTTCATACGTGCGAGCAATGGAGAAGAAAACTCTTGGGTACCTGTGATAAACTGTAATGATAATAATGTAGTTTTAGCAGAAGGTACAGAAATTGGGAAAACTGAGAGAAGAACACTTGATTCCGAGTGCATCGTCCAAGAAATAACATCAAGCATGTTAAAAGTGGATAGTGAAACCTCTGCAGATGATCTTGCCAATTTAGTGAATTTGTGCAACGAATTTCGTGACTGTTTCGCGTTTAATCTCAGCGAGTTGGGATGTACAACGTTAATGAAGGTAAACATTGAAGATACAGGAATTCTAGTTCGTGCGAAACCTTATCGTGTGAGCTTGAAAGAAAGACAAACGATTAAAAACATTGTTGGTGAGTGGAAATCGCACGGAATTGTGACGGAAACTAATTCGGCATATGCGAGTCCGGTATTATTAGTGCCTAAAAAGACAGGAGAACCGCGCTTAGTGATCGATTATAGGCAGCTAAACAAGCAGACAGTGAAAAGCAATTTTCCCATTGCAAATCCCGAGGAGCATCTGGAGTGCATTAGCGGATGTACAATGTTTACAGTTTTAGATCTCGCGCATGGATATTTACAGTTACCGCTCACCGAGGAAGCAAAACCCAAAACTGCTTTCATCACACCAGACGAGACAGGGCAATTTGAGAGAATGGAGTTTGGGCTTACCAATGGTCCCTATGAGTTCAGTCGACTAATGACCCTCGCACTAGGTCCTTTGAAAAACGAAGTGGTGATGAGTTATCTCGACGATCTGATATGTCCTGCAAAAGACTGGCCAGATATGATTAGAAAATTGCGGAAAATATTCGATGCATTAAGGAGAGCAAAATTGACGTTAAAATTGAATAAGTGCGTGTTTGGGGCGAGAGAGGTTGAATATTTAGGAATGTTGTTATCGGGAGGAAGTATCAAACCGGGTCAGAGGAAAACCGAAGCTGTAGTGAACTTCCCGCGACCGCATAACGTAACAGAAGTTCGTCGATTTCTAGGATTAACATCGTAATTTCGGAAATTCGTGGAGAGTTATGCGATTCGAGCGAGACCTCTGAGTGACTTGACGCGAAAGAGTGAAAAATTCGTATGGACAGAAAAGGAAGATGATTATTTCAATGATTTGAAAAATGCGTTGGCGAGTACACCGGTTTTAAGACTTTACAATCCGAACGCGAGTGAAACCGTTTTATACACCGATGCATCGAGCCAAGGATTGGCTGGAATTTTGACCCAAAGACAATTCGAGGACAATGAGTTACACCCTATATTTTACGTGTCAAAAAAGACAACTGATGTCGAGAAAAACTATCATTCATCGAAATTAGAATTATTGGCAGTAGTGTTTTGTATCGAAAAGTGAGTGTCAATGGTACTGAGAGACATTTATATGTGATTCCGAAATCTTTACGAAAGAGTATCGCTATTAAATACCACGATTTAATGGGACATTTCGGGCTAGATCGAACTGTTTCGCGAATTTACCGTTATTATTGGTTTCCGAGGGTAAGACGCTATTTAAGACAACACATCAGAGGTTGTGCAGAGTGTTTGTTGGTGAAAATTCCAAGTGGGAAAAGACCAGGTGAATTGCACCCCATCCCACCCCCAAAACGACCTTTTTCGCGTGTGCATTTGGATCATGTAGGACCATTAGTAACTACAGAAAAAGGATTTAAGCACATTCTTGTTTTCGTAGACGCCTTAACGAAATTTGTGAAATTGTTTCCAGTGAAGGACACTAAAACGAGATCTGCAGTGAAAGCGCTAAATAAAGTAATCGAACAATTCGGATTACCAGACAGAGTAGTGTGTGATCGAGGTACTTGTTTTACGTCAGAGAATTTTCGCGAGAACTTGAGGAAAAATGGTGTAAAATTGACATTAGTTTCCACACATTGGGCTCAAGCCAATGGACAGTGCGAGCGAGTGCATCGAACATTAATACCAACACTAATGACATCTTTGGAGAACGAGACCGATTGGGCAAGTAAACTACCAGAAGTTGAAAGATTTCTAAATACAGCGCCTAATAAAACAACCCACAAGACACCGTATGAAGTTTTGTATGGCTACCTACCAAGATTTTCAGACGGATTGCTGACAGCAGTAGCATTGAATGAGCAAGACAGTTGGAGACTTGCCAGAGAAGTACAAAATGAAGTGGAGAAAACAATCATCAAGGAACAGAGAAAATACAAGGACAATTTTGATAGAAAACGATACAAGGGCATTGAATTTACCATAGGAGACATCGTGGTTGTGCGCAGAGTTCCATCGATGACTGGGGAGAGTACCAAAACTCAGACAAAATATCGTGGGCCTCTAGTAGTCACTGAGAAATTGCCAAGTGACACATACAGAATTGCAAGCATACAAGGAGCAGGAGGACGACGCTATGAAACGACAGCAACCGTGAGTCAGTTAAAACTTTTCCAAACACCGAATGATTCAGATCATTCAGAGTCGGAGGACAGTAGTGAGACACCTGACGCAAGCGATGAAAACGCACCGAGACAACCGAAAATCGAATTGCAGCTAATTATGGAGCAACACCAACCCAGTGAGGAAGAGTCACCCTCAATGGTTGCGCATCAGGAACTTCCGAAGAGGACAGAACCTGAGAAGCGACGTCGAAGACGGCCAGCGTATCTACAGGACTACGAATAAATCCAGTGTTTATAGTTCATTTAAAACTTTTATGAATGAGGGCATTCATCATTCAGGATGCCCGAGTGTTAGCAATTATCAAATTAAGGATATGCAACCATGTATACATTTAGTGTGAGAGTAGAGTGGTAGAAGTAGAGTAGGCTAGGAGCGTTAGTAGTCAGTATGAAGCAAGACGTATTAAGGTGTAGATGGATAAGAGTAATATATAATCAAGAGTAAAAACTACGAGTCCGAGTTTTAATAAAGGAGAACCTGACAATTAACTAGTAAGAGGAAACTAGCTAACAGAATCTTGTCGATTAGTAGAATACTATGACATAGAGTTCCACTTCAGATCTTAAGTGTACAAATATATATATATCCAGAAGACTGGAAACAAGGAGTATGAACTCGCCCTAAAAATCGTGTAAAATTTCATACGCATATCTTTTGTAAATGCGTCTTTGCGCACCATGAAGTGCGCAACAAGCTGCTCTCGCAAAAAGACAGCAGGTCATGATCACTAAGATAAATAAAGAGAACAAATATTTAAGGTCAAGATGTTCGTCGTACACGAGGCCACGCTTGAAATGCAACTTCTGTAATCTCATGTGGCTACGTAGAGAAGCATATGAAGTTTGCTCTCTTGGTTTCTAGTCTTCCTGCCTGCGCGAGTCAGTGATCTAAGCTCACAGAACACCTACCTCCAAATCTAATCTTGGAAACTGGATTGATCGATTGAACAAAAACAAAAATCTCCACCAGCACTACGCCATCCAATGAACTCTCGTATATTGAAAAACTTTTGATACCAATCGATGTATTTTTAATTGTATTTTCCAAAAATATAAATATTTAAAACTGCATATACCACCGTTTTTTAAATAATTGCGATCAAAATTGTGAAAGATCAGGTTATGATATATTTGAACTTGACCACTCTGGATGATCAAGAACTATATTTAAAATTGTCAAATTTTACAAACTTAATTGCCAAACCCTTAGAATTTCCATTTAATGACTTGTAAATTAGTTTATGTTATTATCACGTCATCTGCGCTATTTTACGTCATACGGTCATATGCTATGCTATGCTCTCAAAAGTCGCCATATTGACTTATGAATTATGAGATGAGAGTATAGCATGGGACGTAAAATGACGCAGATGATGTGAAGAATATATGGTTTATTAATTTATAAGTCATTAAATAAAAATTCTAAGGGTTTGGCAATTAAGTTTATAAAATTTGTCAATTTTAAATTTAGTTTTTGAACATCCAGAGTGGTCAGGTTCAAAGATATCATAATCTGAACTTTCACAACTTTGACGGTGATTATTTCAAAAAGGGTGGTATATGCAGTTTTAAATATTTATATTTTTGGAAAATGCAATTAAAAATACATCGATTGGTTTCAAAAGTTTTTCAATATACGAGACTTCATTGGCTGGTGCAGTGCTGGGAAAATCTCCTTTACCGACTCTTATTGACTTTTGACAGCATAAAACTTGAAAGACATGTTGACAGTCATTTTCAGCTTTTACAAACATTTCAATTTTTAAAACTTAACGTTAATTTTAAGCTTCCGTAAATTTTATAGGCTATAAAATACCTGCAGATATTCAAATTTAATAGATATTGTCGAAAAATGTCTGATGTAGTAAATGTATCCTCTAATAAACAATGCAGTGGGATAGAGAATTCCTCAACGTTAGAAATTGACCAAGAACAAGAGTTTAATGATCTCTTGAAGCTTATGAGAATGGAACACAGCAGATACATTGAGAATAGAATTATTCAAGAAACTTTGGAAGAATATATCAATGCAGACAATGGAAGTTCGGATTATTTAAAATCTAAGGTTAGGGAAATAATGCTAACTGAAAACCTGTCACAATGTTTATCCTTAGATGAAAATCCGAACGAAAAGTATTCAGACAAAATCTTTGGAATAGAAGAGATAAGTGGAGCTTGCCTTAGCTATGCGGAATCCAACGCTTTACAGAAAATTCTGAAACTTAATTTGGATCGAAAGTATGAACAATTAAAAACTGAACTTGCTATAGTTCAGACAGATGAAATATGTATTCATAGCAACAATTCGCACTCAACAATATTAGAATCTGATGACAAAGTTGCTTTCGAATTTAGAAACAAACTGATTGAAGAGCAAGAAGAATATATTAATAATCTATTTAGATTGATGGATTTACTACAAGAAATAAAAATTTTTAGATTGAGTAAATTACCAGAAATTACAGAATTGAAATCCAAACAATTACAATTGGAAGAGAAAATCAACAGTTTAAAGCGGCAAGGACATCACCAGAAGAGTAGAGTTGATGTTTTTAAAGAAACTAGGTGTTCTTTGCAAGCTTACAAAGAACTAATAAGCGATATAAAACATCAGCAACTTGATTGTAAACGAGAAATAGAACAACTTGAAGAATTGAAGCAAAAATACAAAAACGTATCTTGTAAACAATATCGTGAAATATTACAATCATATTTACTATTCAAGAGTGCAGTTGATAAGAAAAAAATTTTATATAATTGCCTTAATAACTGAATCTTCATATCTATATTTATTATATGAAATAATATTTATGTCTTGATTTGATCTAATTAGGTTTAAAATGTTCATACATAAACAGACTGAGAAATACAATTGATAGCGACAAGAACAATCGAATTTGTCTATTTATGTGATTGATTGCTTGCAATATATATATACTTTTTAGTTTTGCTTATTTGAAAATCAGATTCTGAAGAAAAAAAATGTATACTCAAAAATGAAAATAAATAGAAATTATGGAATAGATGCTTTTCATTTTTCGATATAGAAAAGAACATATAGCTGTTACAAAATAATAAAAAAGTATATTACTCTATAAATTCAGGTTGACCTAATCCTAAATGAATAAATATCATCTAACCTAAAATCAATACTACCTATTGAAAATCTGAATACGTCCGACTCGTACGTGAATAACCAAATTGTTAGTGATAAAATGATTCAGTAATTCATAGGTATTTTGATATATAATTTCGTGAATCATTCTGACAAAAAAACGGAGCAGCATTGCCGGTCTTCGATATCTCACTCAGAGAACAAATGCATGCCAAAAATAAGAAAATAGGGATTAAATTTGAAGAAAATCGCACAGACCCGTCGAATTGTATTCTTTGATGTGTATTTTTCAGAAATATTGCATCTATACGTAGCGATCCAAGTAATACATTTAATGTCAATGTTTTCTTTTTGTTTATGAAAATCCTATTTTTTTATTTCACATTTGAAATCTGCATAAAAATCTTCACTAACATAAAATGTTCCAATCCATTAGATATTTATTTATACATTGTGTCAATGATTCAGAGATGCGAATGTATTGATGTTTTGGAAAATATATGAAAGAGTAAAATAAATTTGTTGAAAATTATTTTTTTATATAATCTAGGTTCCATGATTTTTGAGATAATTGTGGGAAGACCTAGATTTTGTTTAGTCCACTCATCTGTAATTATTTTTGAGTGATCCTGATTAATATAATTTACAGAGGCCGCTTGTTTGATGACAGGTACTAAGGCCTGCCTTTATCCCAGGAACACAATTTAGATTTCTGGAAAATGGTCAATTTAAAAATTACTGGAAATGATCAATAATCTTCTGACGTGTACATTTTTCGAAAAAACAAAACATCCACCATCGGAGGGGTTCAGGGAGAAGGTGTGACATTTAACAATTTTTCATATGGGTCTATTCTTATTTTGAATTAAAAATTAATTATCTAAATCTAAGCTCGTTTATTATGCGAAACGTACAAATATAAGTATATAAAAAGCAAATATACAATCGAACTATCTCTTCTATGAATTCAGATCAGAGAAAGAGAAAACATACCCCCAAACTCAGATAATGTGTGGAAGTCACTTGAAAATGTTATAATCAAGGTTATGTTTTGGAAAGGAATTTTCTTGCTTATCCATATCATAGATAATATCACAGTATAAAGAACTATATATTTCATTATACTGTGAAAATATAATATTTTTTTATTTTATCTATGATCCACATCCTCTCTTATTGTAAATATGTGTCCACGGTAGTTCTACTTTTTCCGGAATCACGCCTACAGAAATATTTTTTTTCTCCAGTTGCAGTTACTTATAGTATGACTAGGTATAAAATAATTTATGTAGCTTAATTTATCCCCAAATGATTGAGAAAATAAATGGCTTTGGAAAATTATACAGGAATATTAATGAAAAAAGTAATTTGTTATCGCGATCCGCAAGTATGATACATTCCATAATAATGAAGTTTTATGATGCGAAAATTAAAATTACGTCTGCAACAAGCTCATTGGTAAGGACCAAACAAGCGTATTTTCAGCTAGTGCTAATAACCCAGAAAATATAATCATAATCAAAGTATACTGTAATAACTATTTGAATATAACATTTCAAAAATAATAGAAAAACAAAAATAAATCGTGCATATTCAAAATTTTAATTGAGTATAGTCGCTACTAAGCTAAGAATGTAAAGTATTTATTTACATTGCACAAATGTTTCAAATAGTACGTTAACTGTAAGAACGCCTGCAATACTTCCAGGAAGACAAATACATTCTAAAAATCAAGGATTTATACACTGAAATAGATGAGTTTTGATCAAGTATGAATAAACTTAGTTTTTCCATGAAAACGCATTTTATACTCAATATGAGTAAATGAAATGTAAATTTCGTCAACACAGTGAGTACGTAAAGTATAAAATAAAATTAATAAAATACACAGGGTTGATTTAAACCTCGAAAACTTTGATTATGTTTACAACACAACACCATGCCGTTGAATATTTTTTCGATATTAGAAAGATCGTAATAAGTACACTTCTATATGAAATTTACCTAAAAAATGTTATGTCTATGATTTTTGTCCGAAAAAATATCAAGCCTGTATATTCTATGAACTTTATTGACTTACACATTGAGATAACAACCAAAATGGTTTCATGATCAACTGGATGGACTGAAATTATACACAATATATAATAGATAAGCATGAAAATGCAGAAAACTTGCGTACAGCTTCTTCTCTTGATACTTCTTTTAATGATTATTCTCTTTTCATACATTCCGTTAATATTTTAAGGTTCATTGATTACATTTTGAGTAAAACAATCGATGATTTTCAGGCTGTAAAATTACCACACATTGACTTGGAAGTGCCATCACGGCAGTTCATTCATAATAACGTTCCACATCCACAACGTATCAGCCAAAATATTCACTATCTACTTAAGTAATTATCTGAATCAGAATTAAATATTATCTTTCAGAAGATTATTCGGAATCACTGCTTTGTTGAGTTCTTCTTATAAGTTCTGGCATACAGCTTTTATCCTCCAAAAGTCCATGTTCAACCAAATAACTTTGTACGTCTTCAGGAAGAAAGTCGTTTCCTAATTCGTCTGTTAATCTGATGAAATTTCCAACCAAACTCCCAGCTTTATATACCAATAAGGCAGGAAGGCCATCCGCTTTGAATTGCTTGCTAATCCCAGCGCAAGTTCCTACCATGCAACAGAATTTTACATTTTGGTAATGTTCACACAATTGTTTGAGACAAGAGTTCATCGTGCGACAAGCTTTTATATTTTCTTCATATATGTGAACAATAATTGTTACGGATTTATGTTCTTTGTCAATATTATCCAAAAACTCTTGGCCAGTATTCAACATTGTCAATTTACCTATAAAAATGTTGATATCATCAAATGGCGAAAACGTGAAAATTAGAATTTTTAGATTTTAAATTAAAGTGCCTTCAAATAAGGCAGAGGAGTATAAAGTATAATTTTATCGATAATAATTCAAGGGGTTTGTACGAATGAAAATAACGTAAAATATTTTTTTACCAAATTTAATATGATGATTTGTTTGAGCCAGCATTTCTTGCATCCGTTTTTTCTGATAATGAAGAAGAAATTCATCATCTAACAATTCTGCTATTTCAGGGTCTTCTAGGGCAGCTTTCTCTCTTTCTTCATCTAAGGCTGATTGTACAGTCAACGTGAGTTTTTTCATCAACTCAATCCCCTGCAATTCTTCCTCTTTTTGTTTTTGATATTCTAATTGTTTGTAAACCTGCCAATCCTTGATAACTCCTTTTGGTCCAGTATTGGTAGAAGTTCCTTCCCATTTATTGATCTCTACCGGTTGTACTTCGTTAGATGCATTCTGTTGTTTGGTGTCGTTATCCGATTCATCATTGTCACTCTCTTCGCTACTACTGCAATAATTATGCATCTTCTCACCCAAGATTTTGTCTTCAAGAGTTGCCATTTTGCTCAACTAATACTAAATCTAAATAAATTTAACAAGATTTTTAATATATTCAATTTAAAAATAATAGCAATAAGCAAAAAAATTACAAAAACGTCAGATCAGACAGAAGTCAAATGTCAAATCTTTGAGGTCAATTTCAGATGGACCAAGAGCCAGGTTCCTAAATATAAATAAGAAAGATGAGCGACTCAACAGTGTGTTCCTTAATGCAAAACAGTAGCCTGGCCAGCTATTAGGATTTTTTCGCGAGTTCCCGGTGGACTAACAGGAAGTGAATTATACTACCCAGTGCGTTTTCACGACATAAACAGTAATAGGGAATATTTTCTGACGTCACTAATCTTATAAAACGGGAACTGATTTGGTACCGCCCTCTTGAGCATGATGGTAACTGGCAACTGGCGGTTATAAATGTCAAAAGTGCCAAAACTGTGAAAAATAAAATTTGTCTTTTTGTATTTTATTTGAGTTTTGGGTTAAAATTATTCATATTTAATTTATTTTTTCGCATCATTTTATTGATCATAATGAATGAACAATTAAGTGAAATTGAATTAAATAACGTTCAGCCTGATGAGTTGAAAGAATACTTCTTTTTATACCTACCTGAGTGGAAAATTTATTAATCAAAACGACACGCAAGCAAAACTACAAAACAAAATGTTTGTCAAAAAACTAAGTCATTGACAATTTGATAACCGGATCATTTTCGCGACAAACATAACCGATAATTGGGGCTATTCTGTAACCAAGACGTTAATTTTTAAGGCTTGTTAGAAAATAACGGGCCTTAAATCTAAATATGTATTCTCTAACCTGCATCCGATAATTTTAAGGCTTGATCGAAATTCATTGTAGGTATATATTCTCTGATCGAAATCCATAACGTTAGTTGCTATTATGTAAGTCAAAACCAGGTGTTAGGCGTTAAATTTAAGATCAGTCGTTAAATTTAACAGGAGTATTTAGAGATAGTTTTATCTTCATTAGAATACAAATTATGGCGTCCAGATGATTATAATTGATCTTTATATATGAAAACTTGGTTAAGAACTTGACGAAGCGTTGAAAGATTATCAAAAAGTTTTAATAACAGTTTTAGCATATTAGGTATCTGTGATTAGCATGTAGATATTGCTGAAGTGTCGTTCAAACTATTCTCAAAGCGAGTGAAATAAATGTATGGGGTAGGCACATAGTCATTATGATTTAAAAGTATAAAGAATAGAGTAAATAGACAAGTAATTAGTAAATATTTTTTTATACTTTCTCTCTATATACTCATGTTCTTTATAATATGAAGACATAATACATATACCCATCTTTTCTATAATCGCTTTTCATTATTTATTTTATAAACCAACAGCAACCAAATCTCAAACGAAACTAGTTCATACTTTTGAAATTCTACTAATTCTTCATTCACGTCTTATTACAAAACAATACCATTCGTCTCAGATCAATCTACAAAATATAGGTACCTACCTATTGCTTTCTGTCATCAATTATTCATTTAAAGAAACAGCAACAGAAAAATAAATTCTTGAATAAAACAATTCACAAATCTATTAGTCTCAAGGTTTATATTTTACTTTTCCAATTTCCAAATTCTATCAAATATATGATAAGGCTGTTTGAGCAGTAGTTTGGGACGGTTTGATAACTGTTCAAAATGCGCATGTGCGGTTCCAGTTTCCAATAATAATAATAATAATAATAAATTTTATTAGCCATTTAGGTACAGTGTGTACATATGGTAAGTCATACAATATATAAATAAAATGATATAATAAAACCATATTGTAGGTCATTGAGAATAAATAAAGTAAATAACGATCATAGGTTTAAATAAAATCATACGGATAAGACGATAGCACAACACAATATACATATTTAATTGAAACTACGGAACAAGTAACATATTAAAGTAAAATAATTTACAATAATGTTGGATCATCCAAATATTCTTGATAGGAATAGTAACTTTTTTCAGTCAGCAAACATTTTATTTTGTTAAAAAATATTCTGTCACATTCAGATTTTTTTATTGCCAGTGGCAGTTTGTTGTAGAAACTCAATGCTTTGTAGAGAGGAGAATTTTGGAATTTCGTGGTTTTGTGGTTTGGTATTTTTAGGTGACCACCATGTCGTGTGTTGTAAGCATGCAAAGAAGCATTGGTATCAAAGGATTTCAAGTTGCTTCTAATGTATTTCAAACATTTCAAAATATAGATGGATGGAGCAGTTAACAATTTCTCTCTTATGAATATTGGTTTGCAACTATCTCGATAGTCCAGATCAAATATTAATCTTACTATACGTTTCTGCCCTATAAATACTCTACTAACATCTCTACCACATCCCCATGAAATTGTGTTGAAGAAATGTGTGAGTATACCATTGCATAATAAATGCTTAATAAACTCTCCTTGGCTACACATGTTTTCATCTGCTTAATTGCAAAGAATGCTGAGTTCAGTTTCTTGCATACGTTATTGATATGTAGATCCCAGTCTAACCTCTCATCTAGAAATGTTCCCAAGAATTTTACATCTTGCGACATAACTATTTTATCAATAGCGTTTGTTACACCAGGGATATTATCCTTCCTGTTATAAAATTTCATTGAAACTGACTTTGTTGTGTTTAAAATCAGTTGATTTCTGTCACACCAAGATGTGAATGAATCAATGATTCTGCCGACATTTGTTAATAAAACATCTGGATCAGGACTAGCAACTGTAATGGTTGTGTCATCAGCAAACATGGTTCATATGCATTGTGTATTTGCGTTGAATTGTCCTTTACAAAATCATCTTCTGCACCGACGGGCATATTGACTAGTGGATCGGTTGAAATAGAAATATCACATCGCTTTATTTCATCCGTTTGTATGGCTATATTATTTTGCTCCGTTCGGTTTTTGTTCATTTCTTTTTGAAGGAAATTAATCTTATCTTGAAGTTCACTTATCAGAGATTTTTGTTTTTCCAGCGCATGACTCATTTCATTTTCTGTGTTCGTTGCTTCTTGTACAAATATTTCATGTTCGCGTTTCAGTTTTTTGATGTGATTGTCCCAAATTAATCTTTCTTCATTTAGGTCACTAATAGATTTTTCGAGTTCATTTATTTCTTGTAAACAAGAATTATTATGACTAATGTTAGATACCTCACAACACTCAACTTTATTTCCACTTAAAAAATGTATTTTACTCTTATTTTTTGCTAAACAGCTCTTATGCAGAATGCCCAAACAATTTACACATACATAATGACTGAAAATTTTTGATTTACAGCATTTGAAGGAAAAATTTGTAGAGAACTGCGAAAGCGCATCTTGACTGTTAGCCTTATCGCATTGAATTTTCGACTCTACTGCCTGGATGCGACTTGGGTGTGTGTGTGGTTTGGTTCAGGACCTAATTACGGTCCTGTCACGCAGCGATGTGTTCGTTACTGGCTGACGGCTGAGCAACGGACGACCGCAGTTGTCTTGTTTACGTTCAGGATGATTTGAGTATTTAATGAATGTATGGAGATTACTCACATATAATTGTTGAGGAACCTGAACGACACTATCACAATTATGAGAGATCACTTCATCAACACAAACAAATCAACAATTTATTTTATAATATATATACTTTAAGCGTATAAATTCTCGTATCGTAATTAGATTAACACTTGAGGATATAGTGATGTATGTGTATGTATGTAAGTGGTTTGGGATTTTGTTGCTCGAACACCAAACTGCAGTTTGCAAACTACCCCTTCCACTTTCTTACAATTCGTCGTCATAGAACAAATTACTATGCCAATAGATATGTTTTATGACCAAAGATAAGAGAGAACATCAATGAAAGACTAATGGACGAAACACAAAATCAGGGTTCAGTTAAGCACTGTGGTGGTGTTCTCTGAAAGGGATTTCTCTAACAACAGAGAACACTATAATCTAAGAAGAAAAAGACGCTTCAACTGCGCCTGTCTCAAACTGAGTTTGGAAATCGTCAAACTACTGCTCGAACATCTTACTAGTAGTAGGGAATAAATTATTTCCTCGTAAATTGAAGTGCCCAGGCGTCTGACGGTTTGGGACTGGTTTGAACCGCTGCTCGAACACCCTTAATATATGATAGGAATAGTTCAACATAACCTTAGAAGCAACGCAAGGCTTGACTTGACAACTGTGATCACTTTCCATAAAAAACAGCGTGTTTCGTGACACCTCGGAGACGATTTATCGGATGCCTTAAAATATTAGATTTTATCGGATGCGTTAAATGTTGAGCTTACAGAATAGCAATTTACGTCAAAAGCATAAAATATTAACGTCCGATAAATTTTAACGATTGTTTTACAGAATAGACCCGGTTTATGTAATATTCCTCCGTACCTCATGTCCACAGCAGTGTCTGATTGATTACCAATCGATTAGTAATCAGTTAATCCAAAAGTTGACGTCTTTAATGTGACAGCTATCAAAAAACCATAGTGTAATATAACCTATATTTTGTTTCAGATATTTCCCAATTCTATTATGGACCTCTATCGTCCCGTTTACCACATAATCTTTTTCATTATAAACATACTGAATAGAAAATACGTTTTCTTCTTCCATTTTCAATTCCTCTAATATATGTAATTGTCGAATTAAATTATTTCAAATTATTTGACAAGTGTCAGTTTGACAAATCATCAGTAATCAGTCGTGTCCATAAGATACCGATTTTTGATTACTGATTACTAATCGATTAGTAATAAGGCACTGCTGTGGACACGACCAATATTTTATCTATAATATTCCTATATTGAATCCATATATACCAGCACTACGGCAGCCGATTAACTCGTATATTGTAATTTTAAAACACATGACATACGATAACCCAATGTTTTTGTGCTACTCCCACTACTCGTGTTACTCGTCCTCCCTATATTTTTTCATGGCTCTACCCATGATACTAGGACAAACTTAGAGCAGAGAAAACATACCTCCAAGCTTAGAGTAGGTAAAAATCGTGCGGACAGGAGATGCTGCTCTGTATAGCTGCCGTGAAACGAAAGTGAAGGCAATTTTTCGTAGGCCATCATTAGTTTCGTGCTCACCATGGTGTTTACAGCTTATTTTTATTTTTATTTTTTGTGCTATTTTTTAATGAAAACGACGACTTTTTTATATTAAATGTGCGAGGCTCTTGGATACAAGAGTCGCTGTCGAAAAAAGAATATGCTGTTACTAGAGCGCTGTATAGGTGAGTATTATCGCCGCCTGCCATTGTGTGTGTCACGTTAATATATTTACCTTCTTTACGTGTATAACCTATACTCATTTACTTAATTTTCTATACCGCTAGCATTGTGGAAAAAAATACGCAAAAATGAAGCCAAAGACCTGAGGATCGCTGGCGATATGCGCATGCGTCATGAACTTTTTTGGCGTGAGCAGGGACATGTCATTATGTCACCACAGCTTACCATTGGCAAGCTTTGCCATTGGTGATGTTACCATGGATACGATATGATGTGACGCCAAGCTACTTCCCCTTTCGCGCATGTGTACTAAACTTGCAATCCCCATACAGAGCTTCACAAAAAAATTCAAGGATAAAATTATAGGTATATTGAATTATGTGCCTATACCCTATATAGAATCAGTACTCATATACCACTAACGTGACAGTCAGGACACACAATGGCGGGCGGCTCAACTATACAGCGCTCTATTGTTACGTCCATTGTTGGTCATTGATTTAGCCTCACTTGCTTTCCGAATGCGATGTCTCCTTGGTAATTCCATGGGACAAAGTATCATGAGCTCGACCCATAGATTATGAATGTTACAGAAACACGAAAAAACCACAGCATAGTTTTTCTTATGCTGTGAACTAACCTTTATAATGACCTGTGCCTGTGATTTCGACCTTCAAAAACTATAACAACTGCTATAACCAGAGTCTTAATTTGTTCTTTGAATTGGGTATAATGGAACTTGTTTGTACTATTCAGAATTATGAGTGGGGCAAGAAAGGCAGTAGAAGCAAGGTTGCTTCTTTGTACAAAAATGTCAATGAAGAATTTCAAATAGATGAAAATTTTCCCTATGCAGAATTGTGGATGGGTACGCACGCCAATGGGCCTTCTAAATTGAAAGAGACTGATGAATTACTCGGATCTGTAATATCCAATAAACCTGAGCTGTTAGGCGAAAAAATTGTGTCACTGTTCAATAATGAATTACCTTTTCTGTTTAAAATTTTGTCTATTGATAAAGCATTGTCAATTCAAGCTCATCCATCAAAGCAACATGCCGAACAGTTGCACTTCAAATTTCCAAATATTTACAAGGATCCAAATCATAAACCAGAGTTAGCAGTAGCGCTGACTTCATTTGAAGCTCTATGCGGGTTTAGACCAGTTGAAGAAATAAGATCATTTGTTCAAAATATTCCAGAGTTAGGAAGGTTGATACTTTGTCAAGAAGTGGATGATACAAAATTTTTAGAAGACACTTTCAAGGCAGTTTTGACTTGCGAGAAAGAGATTGTGAAAAGTGTCATTGAAGACTTAATAAAACGAATGCAAACTTTAAATGACTTGGAGAGAGAAAAGTGTTTGGCAGCATTGATAGAGCGGCTTCATTTACAGTTTCCTTATGACAATGGCATTTTAATGGTTTATTTTTTGAATTATCTAGAATTAAAACCATCACAAGCAATTTACTTGGGGGCAAATGAACCTCATGCATACATCTCTGGAGATTGTATTGAAGTTATGGCATGTTCTGACAATGTAGTGAGAGCAGGATTAACACCAAAATTTATAGATGTGGACACATTATGTTCCATGTTAATCTACAAAGGAGATAGCCTAGATTCGAAAATTTTCAAGCCTTATGTTGAGGATAAGTATTGCTGCATTTATAAACCACCTGTGAAAGACTTTGCTGTGGCAGAAATAAGTATTCCATCAACAATCAAAGATTATACAACAATCAGGAGGGAGAGCGCAAGTATCCTTATTGTAATATCTGGAAGTGCTAACTCCAATGTCACCACTCTCAGGCCAGGTCGCACATTTTTTTTACCATCTGGAGAATGTTTAAATATAACTGACATTTCCGAAAATCTTTTGATTTACCAAGCTCTGGCGAATGTGTTTTGAGTTGAAAAAAAGTTTTACAGTAATTGGTAGTAAGTTATTTCCATTTTATAGAATGTTAGATCGCAAAAAGTGACATAATTGACAACTATAAATAAAATGTATTGTTTTCTATGATAGTTCCTCAGCTTAATACATGAGTCTTATTTCTAATGATTCAGTAATACACAACACTAATTCAACATAGTATGTCGATCATAGATATTCCGCCTCTGTTCTTTAACTTGTCTTTTCCATTTGTCTTGTTGATGACCAACTCTATTAAGGACATTGCCTCTAACACTCATGTTATGTGCCATTGGACCAGCAGATAGATCGTCCTAGTAGAATATCAATAAAAAAATTGGACAATTAAAAACCTCAAATACTTACCTCTTCATTGGTATGCTCTTGATAGTTACCCTTAATACGTTTGTTTAATAATGGATCCAAAATTATTAGGAATGCCATATATATTACAAGTATGGAGATAACCCATATCACAATTATGACCACGACTTTTATTATTGTTGTATTCCTGTTTTCATATTTACATTCACATCTAGGGCAGAATTCTTGACCCTTACCCATTATATCATTACCTATTCTAGGCAAAATAACACCATCACAGTTACTGAAAATATACCACTGGTCTTTTAGAATATAATTTCATTCAATTGAATGACGATATGAAATCTTGGAAGGTTCAGTTGAGATTGAAATATGAAACCTACCATTTGTTTGGAGGGACATTGGTAATGTACAATATTCTTGAAGTATGATTCTTTGTATCTGTATTATTTGTAACAGAGGAAATGCTTGGGCATATGCACTTGCATCTCTTGTCCTCATAAGACTGAGCCTAAAAAAATGATGCCACTTATAAGTTTATAGGAAGATCATATAAGAACTCACGTTTATTTTTATGAATATACATAGAAAGAATACGATACAAAGGTAGTACTTCATCTCCTACTCCTCTGATTCTGAATTCTGATAGAAAATAAAAATTTAAGATGTTTTTGTTTTCTTGGAGAAAGTCATCCAGCCAAAGAACACTGAATACTAATACTAGCCAAATGTCAATAATGTAATCCAATAATTAGTACCATGCATGCCACCAGAGAACAGAGACGTAGGTCTATGTTCTCTGATGCTACTTTCTGTAGTCCGACAGTTGTTAAGGGTGTTCGAGCAGTAGTTTGGACCAGTTTCCAACTGTGTTCCGTGATTGTGGAGCATGCGCATATTAATTTTCGTCTTCTTAAAATTAAAATGCGCATGCCTCTGACGGTTTGAGTTTGGTTTGAAATCCTGCTCGAACACCCTTCTAATTTCCGACCGCACTATGGTCACGTGATCCGTCAATGCTGTCATTACAAACGCATATCTCAAAATTTTCTGTCAAAGTACTTTCTTTTTCAACTGTCGTTCGTAGCGAGAGGTTGTAGAAGTGCCAGCAAAGCAAAATTGAAAATGCCTACTGATCCTAAAGCTTTTATGAAGGATTTCTTCGCTGGAGGAATATCCGCTGCTGTCGCTAAAACATCAGTCGCCCCTATTGAAAGAGTGAAATTACTTCTTCAGGTTCAAGCTGCAAGTAAACAGATTTCTGCTGAAAATGCTTACAAAGGTAAGGTTGCCACCATTTTTAATTTTCTTACTGTTGCAATAGACAATTATTCGCGATATTTGTAATGTTCTCAATGAAATGTGTATAATTTCCTGATTATTTTTTCTGTATCATTACTCATTCTAACTTTTTAAATTTTGTAATTGGATTCGTTTACTTAACACGTGTTCAAATCACGTATAGATTCTTCACATGATGCATATCCATGACTGAGCCTAGTTTGATGACTCTAGATTTACCACTACCCATTTACTGAACTCTTTCAGTAAGCAATATGTTACTGCATATACTATGTTCCAGAATTTGAATTTTTTTATTATTTACTAGGTATGGTGGATTGTTTCATTCGTATCCCTAAAGAACAAGGTTTCCTGAGTTTTTGGCGAGGTAATATGGCTAACGTCATCAGATATTTTCCAACACAAGCTCTCAATTTTGCTTTCAAGGATGTATATAAAACCGTATTTTTGGGTGGTGTTGACAAGAAAACTCAATTTTGGAGATACTTTGCTGGCAATCTTGCATCAGGAGGTGCTGCAGGAGCTACATCGCTCTGTTTTGTATATCCTCTAGACTTCGCTAGAACAAGGTAAATTACCTCTTCGTTACTTGAGGTGCATCTTTGATTGGTTGTATGTATTTCACTAGCTTTGTTTTTAACTATGGCATTTATTTTTTCAGATTAGGTGCCGATGTAGGCAAGAGCGCCGGTGAGCGACAGTATACTGGATTGGTAGATTGTATCTCCAAGACATTCAAATCTGATGGTCCCATCGGTTTGTACAGAGGATTTGTTGTCTCTGTACAGGGTATAATAATATATCGTGCAGCATACTTTGGATTCTTCGACACTGCCAAGGGCATGTTACCTGATCCTAAGAATACGCCCTTCATTATCACTTTCATGATTGCACAGGTAAATATGTCTTATTTTTTATTTATTATCATGGAGAATACGTTGAATTATTTTAAAATTTTGCTATTCTTAATTTTCATTATACTATTCATAATCTAGAAATACGTATTCAATGATGTCTTAACTGTACTGAGCCTTATTTGATGACTCCTAATTTACCACTACCCATTTACTGAGATAAAATTGAATAATTTGATTGTAATGACTGAGATGTGGGAACAAATCTGATGTGGTATTATTTTACAGGCTGTAACTACCGTTTCTGGTATAGTATCCTATCCATTCGACACAGTTAGAAGGCGTATGATGATGCAGTCTGGACGTGCTAAGAGCGATATTATGTACAAGAATACCCTCGACTGTTGGGTGAAAATCGGCAAAACCGAGGGACCGTCAGCTTTCTTCAAAGGTGCCTTCTCGAACGTTCTCAGAGGTACTGGTGCAGCCCTTGTACTTGTTTTCTACGATGAAGTTAAAGCTCTATTGTAGGAAAAAACTAGCTGAAATTATTTTTATAAGAAGTAAATTATTTTTCTAATCAGTCCGTCATCATCATTCCTGTTGATTGATAAGACCAAAACAAATGTGTATGCATTCCTGTATTGCTATAATTATTCCATGATATATAATGTTCTCTATGTTTAATTCCAACATTTCTATTTTTATAAAGATATTTTTGTTACAACAGCTGGTTTGTGATAACAATCTAATTTTAGCAATAAATATTTCTTAATTTATAATATTTTGTTCATATTTTTATATTAACAAATATCTAAAGAAAACATTTTTATTAACCCCTTTTTATAATTAGGTGATCGGTCAAAAAAAAGTAAAAAGTATGCCATAATTGTTTTTGCTCAGAATATAATTTCTCATCACCATTGAATTGTGACTTTTGAGTCTAGACTAAGAAATGTGCAGATTCAAAATATTTTGCCATACTTGTTCGTTATTGTGTTGATATCTAGAAAACAAAAAATTAACCAAATTTGAAAATTGATACTACACTAAAGTTAATAGGGGTTAGGTACTCTATTAAAATATTTTCAATTAACAATTTAGACAATTATTTCTAAAACTATTTTTTTTGGAATATGTATATTATACAAAGTTAAGGGTATATAACTTTTTATGAAACAAAAATAGGGGAGTTTCCATCCTAGCTAGTATTATGGGTTTCCATTTGAAAGAACAATACTTTTGATACTATTCATTTCTGATAACTGTAATAATTATGGGCGTCTTACAGTAATATATATTGACTATCAGTTGGGGCTCTGTAAAATACAAAATAATATTAATTCTATTGGTCCTGGTAATTTCGAAGTTGGTACCAAAAGTCTATCTAACTACAATTGCACAACCAGCATCAACAGAATTAATATTTTGTATTTTCAGTGCCACAATAGTCTGGCAAATTTTTGGTAAAAAATATTTATTTCACACTTGAGTGTAACATTGATCATGAAAATTGTTTAACATTCATTTATACCAAAGAACCAATGTACATACATTTATATATTTTTTGGTTGTACTTGTCATGAGTATTATTTGGAGATCTCAAAACATCAAGGCGGAAACACTTATGTACTCATCCTATCACCAATGTAAATTCTTTGCTTGTACTTGTTAGGTGAATTTCTTATAGAAATGTACCTAATGCAATCGTTCACACTTTTAAATTTCGAAACAAATCAAGGGCATGTTGTTATATGTCTATAGCAAGTCCAAAAAATCTTCTGTTGTTCTCGCTATTTCGATGTCTACAGCTCGCCCTCCAGTTCCAGAGTACTAATGAACTCCAGTATCTGGGATGGCTTCAAGCGGATTACTTCCTCACTACTGACAGTTTCTTGTCCAAAGCATTTTATGCGTTGGCTGGCTATTGCGAGGCATTCCGTCACCAGGTGATCCGGAGTTTCCTCCTCTTCCCCGCAGAATCTGCACTCGTCATTTTCTGCTAGACCCAATCTCGACAGGTGCTTCCTGAGGCGGCAATGTCCTGTAAGGAATCTAGTGAGCAGGTGTAGCATATTCTTGCTAAGATCCAGATGTTTCTTAGATCTCGCAGTGTCAAAGTTTCCAAGAAACTTTTTGGAATGATCCAGCCCAGGAAGATTCCGCCAGAGGTTTTCTCTTTCGGTTTCTTCCTTCTCTTGGAACTCTTTCTTGTAGGTACATTTACCTGTGCCACAGAAAGGTTCTGGGCCAATAAAAGGAGCTTGTGCTCCTTTTTTGGCAAGTGTGTTGGCCTCTTCATTTCCTTTGATTCCGGAGTGGCCGGGAACCCAGATTAGATGGACCTTGTTATTCTTGCCGATTTTGTTGAGTTTTCTTCGGCACTCCCATACTATCTTAGAATCGATGATATGGGAGCTCAGTGCTTTAATCGCAGCCTGACTATCAGAGTGTATGGCTATATCACATTTCTGATAGTTTCTTTCTAGGTTCATTTCCACACATCTTTCGATTGCAAGTATTTCTGCCTAAAAGATGCTTGGACAGCGGCCTAACGATAGTGAGCATTTGGTGCCAGGCCCGAATACTCCAGCGCCAGTCCCCGTCGTGGTTTTAGAACCATCTGTGTACCATTTGATGGTATTTTTCTTAAGGGCTTGGGATTTAGACTCCCTTTCCCAATCTTCTTTTCTACTTAGCATCGTGGTGAACGTTTTCTCGATGCTAGTTTTCTTTATCATCTCGTCACTGGGAAGGTTCGCTGACAGGATATATTTCGTCAGAGAGGACCAGGCTCTCTGATTCCTGATTCCCTCATGGCCAGTACCTTCCCTGGATAGTCTTAGAATGGCCTCATGGGCTACTCTATCTATCACCAGATGTAGAGGTGTGAGATCTGTAATGATCTCCAGTGCTCTAGTTGGGCACGTTCTCATAGCTCCAGTGATACAGACACAGGCAAGCCTTTGTAATCCATCGAGGGCATTCCTCGTATAGGTTTGCCTTGACATGCCAAACTATTGCTCCATAAGTTATTATAGGCCTCACAATCATGACGTACATTGTTGCTTTATTGGCAGTAATCTCGAAGTGTTTGTTCCACAGAAGTTTGCTATCTAGGGTTACTCCCAGATATTTAACTTCAGACTTCCATCCTATGATGTCTCCCTGTAAAGAGAGATATTTCGTAGTTGGAAGTTTCCTTTTCCTGGTAAATGGAATTACTGTGGTCTTGGTTGGGTTGATATTTAGTCCTACTGACAAGCACCACTGTTCAATAGTTTTGAGGCCCTCTTGCATCAAGTCGCATAAGGTATTCCAGAATTTACCTCTAACTATTAGGACTATGTCATCTGCATAGCCTATACATTCGAAGCCAAGCTCCGTAAGCCTGTGGAGTAGTTCATCCACTACTAGACTCCATAAAAGGGGAGATATTACTCCTCCTTGAGGTGTTCCGCGAGTGGCCTTAACGGAGGTGGTTTGATTGCCCACCTGCGTCTCAGCTATTCTCGTCTTTAACATCTCATACATCCATTTAATAATGGTTTTGTTCACCCCTCGCCTTTTGAGTGCCTCTTCGACCGACACTTGAGTTGTGTTGTCAAAGGCCCCAGATATGTCTAGGAAGGCACACATGGCGATTTCTTTGTTATTCAGAGTGCTCTGGATGACTTCGGTCAGCTGATACAGGGCCGTCTCTGTTGATCTGCCCGCCCTGTAAGCATGCTGACATTTGTGAAGTGGTTTATTCTCCAGATACTCCGTTCTTATGTGGTTATCCACTACTTTCTCCATTGTTTTCAATAGAAACGATGTTAAGCAGATGGGTCTGAAAGATCGAGGATCGGTCGCATCTTTTTTACCTATTTTTGGTATGAAGGTTACCTTTGCCCTTCTCCAAATTTTAGGTATATGACCCAGTGCTAAACAGCTTCTTGATATCCTCAGAAGATGGGGAAGAATCTCCTCCATTCCTTTCTGCAGGAGTACTGGGGAAATTCCATCTACTCCTGGTGATTTATACGGTTGAAAGGTGTTTATTGCCCATTCCAACCGTTGCTTTGTAAATATTTTCTTAGCAATATCCCAATCTTCCCTGCGAGGATTCTTGATTTGAGTTGCTATGTCCATACTGATTGAGGGTTCACTACCTGGGAAGTGTGTTTTGAGGAGGAGAGTGGATCGTTCCTCTTCTCCCTCAGTGTATGACCCGTCTGGCTTTTTAAGCAACATTGTGGGAATTATTCCCCCCTTTGCCATGACTTTTTGAAGTCTGGCTGCTGTGGGAGTGGAAGTGATATTTTCACAAAAGGCTTGAAAATTAAGCCTTTTGGCCTTCCTGATCTCCTTATTGTACTGAGTAAGCTTCTCAGTGTACCCCTGCCAATTACCATCTCTTTTGGCCCTATTAAAGAGCCGACGGACTTCTAGCCTGAGGTTTGACAGGTTCTTGTTCCACCAAGGTGCTTCCTTACTTGTTCGAACTTTCGAGAGTGGACAACTTGAGTGAAAAGCCTCAGTTATTGCCGCACTAACCTGTTCGACTTTTTGTTCCAGATCGTAGTGCCCCATTCTTGTCGATCTGTTCCAAGTTTTGCTTCAGATGGATCTTATAGATAGACCAATCCGTATTTCTAGGATTTCTGCTTGAGGTCGACGAGGTAACCTCCCCCGTTATCCTGAATTCGATAATCCTATGGTCTGAAAGTGATGGTTCGTTCATCACTTTCCAACCTATAACATTTTTCCTCGCAGCAACATTAGCAATTGTTACATCCAGGACTTCTTCTCTTGCTCTCGTGACAAAAGTGGGAGTTGTCCCCACATTGAGGGTCTCGAGGTTATTAGCTAAGAGATATTCAAGTAAGCACTCCCCTCTGGAATTGTTGTTCGTGCTTCCCCAAATAACGTTATGCGCATTGGCGTCACAGCCTATTATGACTGGCAGTTGTCTGCTGTTACAGTATTGTACCAGCTCCTGCACTTCTGCTGGCGGTATTGTTGGCCCATCTCCAGCGAAGTAAGCGGATGCTATGACAATGTCTCGGTCGATGCCCCCAATATTGAGGTGTACCATTATTGGAGTTAGATCCCGAGTCATGTATTCTGAAACACAAATATATTTAATATTGTTTCTTATGAGCACACAGGCACGTGAGGATACTTGCCTCTGGTCATAAATCAATATTGAGTCTTTACAGGCCAAACCTCTGATTTGGCCTACTTTGTCGATCCAGGGTTCCTGGATCAGTACAATATCCAGTTTTAGCTTTGCGAATAACCTTGCAATCACTGCTGAAGCTCCCTTCGCGTGATGCAGGTTCACCTGCGCTGCCTTCGTGAAGATGAAGGGTTATTTGTGTGGGGTGGATGGGCTGGGTAGTCCAGCCTCTATAAATCCCCCTGCCTTCTCTCTTCCTGTCCTTCCTCGAATTCCATACGGGAGGTGTCCTTTCCGGAATTCCAGGAAGTTTCTTGGGTTTGGCCCTCAACCTCCAGGGGTGCAGAGGTATTCTCCATCCCCCCGGTTGTCTCCTTGGAGTCGGTCGGAGCCCCAGTTCGACCCGAGTCAACTGGAGCTCCCTGCTCCCCAGATTTCCGGGATGTGGAGGGTATCTCCGCATCTCTGGAAACCACCACTGGGTTTGGTTTCTTGCCTAGCCCTGAGACAGGAATGTGCCCGAACCGAAAGTTCATTAAGCACCCCCCTGCTTTCAGGGCTTCTCCCGATTGGTGGTCAATCCCAATCGTGAGAACCTTGCCACTTCCCTCTTTCTTGGAGCTTAGAACTTTCCAAGCTCCAGTGCTGAGGTTAGAGTTCTGAACCTCGACGAGTCGGAGGATTTTCTCCGTCTCCATGTCGAGGCTTCGTGGGAAGAACACGGTTATGGTGACGGGTTTAGGGATGTCATTTTCTCCCAACGCCACCAACTCGGGTCCTTCCCAAGAACTTAGTGTCGGCACTGACTTCATGAGCCAGTCCGCCGATTTCTGGGATCCACAGTCTACCAGCATCATTCCACAGCGGAAATGAATGCCGGTGAAGTGGATCCCCCTCTCCTCGCTGCGGCACATCTCTTCCACTAGCATATCCTCTAGTGAGGAGAGCCGCTCGGCTCCCAGGATAACCTTCGGGTATTCCTTGGGTAATATTCCTACCCTGGTCGCCTTCTCTGCCTTGACTGCTGCTGCAAATCCAGTGGCTTGCCCGGTTTTTGCCGCAGCTGTCTTCGGCTTCTTTGAGTGAGGCCGTTCCGGAGGTGTGATGTGCTCCGGACCTCTCTTGCCTTTCCCCTTACCCGTCGGGGTTACTCCCGGGGTTGGGTGGATTGGTTTGATGGGGTGCTGAAGAGCCTGTTTTCTGGCCTCCTCAGGTGCAAGGCCCTGATGGAGGAGTCGCAGGTACTTCCGCACTCCTGCTCCACTAAGGCCCTTTCTCAGTGGATCGTCTCTACCGCCGGGCTGTCCTAATTTTTGTTTTTCCCTTTTTCAAAGGGCCCGGATGAAGAGGTGGAGGCTTTCTCCTCTTCTCCTCCGGTGGGTTTTCTTTTCGCTTCTTTGTCCATAACTGGTCCCACGAGTAGCAAGGGTCACGTCGGTCCGCTTCTGCAGAGCCCCGCATGCAGAAGTAAGGGGTTTGTTACAATGGAGTTCCCCCCGGTACTCCAAGGTTGAAGTCAGTAGGGACTAGTCCTCTAACTAGCCATGCATCCTTAGCCTGGTTTCCCACTTTGGATTTAGAATTTTTGACGAGGTTATTTCCTCTTGGTCCAGGCGGTCAAGCCAAGACCCCCCCCCCGCACTGGCCCGCGAGACATGACCACAGACAGCCAGGCGTTGGTTTAACAGGTGGTCTCAAGAACTCACCTGGCATCGTACTACCTGTGTGCAATCCCTTAGCCACGACACTACAGCTGGGACAGGTGAAGTTGGTCCGCGGCAGGGTATTGTATTGAGGCTGCCAGTTGAGTTTTTAGGCACAACGAGCCCCCTTATTTCCCTGCAGGCCTCATCCTCATATTAAAATCATCGTCAGAGGCCCCCTCCTATCCGCCACCTGGAGACGCGCCGGGTTGGTACTTCACTCCTACCAGATGCTGATTGACAACATCCGGACCGGGTGTATGTGACTAAACGGCTGAACCAATTTTGATGAAATTTTTTGTGAATATTTAAGGGGATTCAAGAATAGTTTAGATTCACAATTGGATCGATAGATGGCGCCGTTGTCGGTATGTCAAACGGCTGGACCGATTGGGATGAAAATTTTTGTGTGTATTCGAGAATGGTTTAGATTAACAATTGGACCTGATAGATGGCGCCGTTGTCGGTATGTCAAACGGCTGGACCGATTGGGATGAAATTTTCTATTTTTATTCCAATGGGTCCTTGGATGATTTAAAAACACAATTGAACCCGGTGGCGCTGTTGTCAGCATAGCGCTTAAAGCTTTTCCGGACACGACGACGTCTGCTGGGACAGCTAGTATGTATATATATATATATATATATATATAACTTCATTTGAAAAATGTCCAATTTAAATATTACTACATATAATCTCATCTTTAATTTGGCTGGCTCATATTTTCAATGTTCGCCAAAATTGCCCCCTCCACATGGCGGAAATACATATATTTCAGTCTTTATCATTGTAGTAACTCACACGAAAACCGTAACTCTATTGAAAAAATGTTTCATTTGAACGTTTCGGGATATGGTCTTATCTTTAATTCTGTTTTTCGAGAAAAATTGCCCCCTCCACCCCTTTAGAGGGAAGGATATTTCGGATTTAAGTTTTTCTGGATATGGGACCATTTTCCAACTCTCTTCTTTCATATAAATCATTAAAATCGTAGTACGTCTTTTTCACATAAAATTTGGATTTTAAAAAACGTTTGGACGTATAGAAGAGGATTCTTGAAAAAATGTGTTTTGAATTGAACGAAAAGTCTAATAATGTAGAGGGCGTTCTATTTGAAATAAAAAAGTTGGCATCTGCTAACCGGAAGTGCACATTCTTAAATATATTTTAGCCCAGTTAGGTACCCCTTTTAATTTTAGCATCGTTCTCAATTTTCAAATTCATTTAGTTTATAGTTTTCTAAACAGGGTCTAGCAGCTCAGCTCTCGTCCTTTGCTCAGTTGTTAGTTAAGGTCTGAGTATGATATTTTTTCTATAACAAAATGCCCATCTGCGGAAATTATTTCGGATTATACAGAGTGTGGGGCATTTTGATGTATTTTTAAAATTAGATGACATATATTTTATTGCTTATCTTGGTACCCCTTATGGTTGCTTACCTACATAGTCCATTTTTTTTAAATCGGTTCATTAAATTGTTAATCAAAAAAGACAAAACAATGGTCTTGCACCACAGGGTTTAAAAATTAATTCAAATATAAATAGTACATCGGTGATAAAATCATACATGGGACTTATTGCAAAATTGGCTAACTAGAGTCCTTAACTTAGTTAGATTGATATTATTCAGAGTGTTCAAAATATAGAGGCAATCTTTACAAATTTAAAAACCTATTTTTCTTCTTGTTTTAAATTGGAACCCCTTTATATTTTTATGTCATTCGATTAGAAATTAAGAAACATTTTTCTAATTACAACCCTAGCATTCAACGCATTCAAAGTTATAGACAGAAAACATATTTTTATCAATAAATTAAATTGCCATTACTGGTCTCGCATTCAATGTCACAATTTGATGTGTATTTCAGTAAAGTAAAAGCTGTATAAGCACGAAAGCAGTAGCACAGCTTAGAAAAATACTAATATTTTTCTAAGCTGTGGCAGTAGTGCAATAGTGATAGTGGGTGTTTTAGGCTCGTTCGTACATTTTATCTATGGTTCGTACTATTTCGTAAGCGATTCCTGTGCTATTCAGTGGCCAGTGGTGCCAGTCCAACGTGGACTAGATCATAAAGTAAAGAGGTTATACTAAAACTTATTTATTCAATTGTCCTGATGGACAATTCACTCAGCTAACCCGGTGGTAAAGCAGTAGGTTAGACTACACGCTCATAGAAATCTAAAATACTTAAATTCCTATAATAATTAATACCTGTTGTTTTAGGCCAGTCAGATGCCTTGATTTTGACAGGTTGCTATGACGACAACCTGGATTTCTCAAAATTTTTAACGGTCGCGTGACAGCTACAAAATTAATAAGTTATATTTTCCCAGGCTTGACCGCTATCACGTGCAGATGCCAGAATAACAAGCGTAGATTATTTTTGACAAATATTCATTTATATAAAGAGTCATTTTTAAATATAATTTTTGGTATAAAATTTTCGTACCGAATCTCCCGCGAGTTTGAATTATTCTCGGTAATTTTTTATCAGTTGCGAATTTTCAAACAATTGCACCTCGAAAAGTTTTCGGAAATTATTCAAGCTCTAGGGAGTTTATAAAGGAAAATTTTATACCTGTCATTTTAAGCTAATCAAATGCCTTGATTTTGACAGTTGACTAAGACAACCTTAATTTTCCGGAATTTTTTTAGATTTTTGCCTCACACTCGAGTATGGTTATCTTTGCTAATATGTTAAAATGATATGATTTCGATATCACTGGTTGATAATCTGTTCGTATTCTTTAAAAGCTTCTGGAAATTGAATTTATACTGTCACAACTTTGACATAAAACTTCTCATATTTGAGAAGTAAAAAATGCGGCCAAGTGCGAGACGAACTCGTACACGAAGGGTTCCGGGTTCGTGAAAGATTCAGCACTATAAGAGCAGACTAATATAAATAGTGGCCGATAATAGACTGATTGTATTTCCTATTTAATTTTAGATTTGCAATATTTTCTGTGATTTAAGTAAACGGTGTACATTAATAGGTCTGCAATGTGTAGCAAAATTGCTAAATAAACAATATTATATTTATGTACTTCCTTTGAAAATTTCAACTCTTTATCTTTATTATTTGTTGTAGCGAGAATAGTAATACTGCGAAGGACGCTTTGGTATAATACCGATATAGGTAAATAACTTTCTCAACACCCTATATGTACCTACGTGCAATTCGTTGGAACTGAATAACGTCGCATTACTCTTCAAGCTACATGCCTATTGCTTATTTAGGACGAGTCGAAGATAAGCGGAGGGTGTTTGAGGTAGTGTTCTCTGCGAGGGGTTGAGGTGCGATAACGATGCAACCACAGACATATTTATGTCTGGACGCAACCGAATGCTAATAGGTCATTAAATATTTTATATAAACAAAAATTGTGTGAGAAATAAAAGGAAAGATACAGACTGAGCGTGCTTGTGTTTTATTTCTTGTACGTAACAATACAAATTCAGCTCTCTACCTATTACAGTTCATGGGATACAGCCCACTGGCTGACAGACATCGAAGGATTAGTAATGTAATAGCACAGTATAAGTAAACTATGGTAATAGGATTCCGTTTTCAACAATTTGGTACGGAAACCTAAGCATTTCTCCGAACTGTTCCTTTTTTACGTCTCTCTCTCCGCCTATGTATTGTTATCGATTTGGTTAGGCTTCATCAAGGAAACATTCTCTTTTCATTTATTTCCACTACATAATTTTAATCATGATACATCTTATGCTGTGATTCAAGTATACTCTGACAAAAGACGAAATGTCTCGAATATTAGAACAAGAAAAACTTTTTTCTCCTAGCAAATGGTCCAAAAGGTTATCAGCAGATGTTATCTGTACGACACACGTAACGGTAACGAAAAAATGTAAGTACATGTTTTTTTTATTTATTTGACACCAGGAAATACACTGTTAGAACAAGAAGCTGATCCTAATAATTTATTTGATTACGACATATTACTCTAGATAGTGAGGATGCCGAAAAAAATATTCCTTGTATATTAAACCGCCGCTATGGAGATAGACAAAGAGAAATCTATGATGTTTTTGGAACTGATCTTGAGGATGGTGAGTAACCACTGAGAAAATTGACCTGTATACAACACTAACACTATTGATATTAATGCCTTGTTATCTTCTCAACATGAATGTAGGTATGCTATCATGTAAGGATATACGGAACCCCAAAATCGATACAATTATATAATAGGGATGTTGACTCTAGTTGTCATTTCAAATAAATTTATGTTTAATCATTGAATGGTGATATTTAATTGCCTAAAATATTTTTTCGGAACATATTCAATTATAAATAATTGAATAAAACCATTTAAAGTGCAATAAATAAAACACTTTGGGTGCGGTAGAGAACGCACTTCGTTCACTGTAGAGAAAACATACCTCCAAGTTCACTGACAGCAAAAAATTGGTGGTCTAGAGTCTAGAACATACCAATTATTGCATTAATGATTTCAATTCTCCACATGCGCGACCGATTGGCCAAGGAATACCAATATTCAAGTTTTTGTAGAAGCAGGTTTCTCAGGTAAGAGCGCATAGATGTCATAGTACATAAAGAAATTGATGGAAACGGTCACAGACAGCCATTAGCATAAAAATAATTGGGCACAGGCATATTACATTACACTTCAAAAAAGTAACATTTCAAATGAAAGTGGCCGTTGTAAACTTCCCACCGCGCATGCGGAGAACAATTTTCGCTTAGTGCAATCGGCCTATTCCAAGAATATATATTTGTTCATGGTCTATTCACTGACTGACTGCAAGTTTTGTTTGCTATTAGATGCGATACTGCGCATGCGTTAACTTTACTGCAAATGCTAAATTTGTTTTTTCCGTGGAGTTGGTGTAAACAAGTGCATTGAGAGAAGAAGCAGAGAACACTACCTCCAAAGTAGAAGACGCCAGGCGCCTTATTGTTGTTTATGTTAATCTATTTACTCTGTGGTTTATGTATAGATGATCCAATAAAAATATTTGTTCATTCAAAATAATAGGTATAATGGAATTAATCTTGTTGGATGAAAGTACCAGGACAAATTATAAAATAAAAGTGACAATTGAGGAATTTGATAGAGCTCATAATGTTAAAATTATACCTATTGATTTTTTACGGTTGGTTATAGCGTTGAAAATTCAATGCCAAAGGTAGTACCTTAATGTAAATCAACAGTTCAATTTATCTGTAAATAACAGTTCCATTGTTATTTATATCTTAAATAATTTCAGCCGTCGTTCCTTCATTCACGGATTGCGATTGACAGCTTTTCGATCGGAAAAAAATTTTCATCAAATGCTGCCAACGACTAAATTTAATAAAAAACCGCTTGCTGTGTTTACTTCACTTTTATTGCTGCAATTGTTTACAGCGTGTTCTCGACCGCACCCTTAATCACATGACTGCGAACACCAATCAGAGCGCATTACGTCATGGACTGCTAAACAAACTATAACCAGCCAACTTCACTCATCGTCATTTATCTTCAAGTGGTTAGGTATATGCTCTGTGATTCATTGGAAATATCTCTTACGTTTTTGTTAATAAATAATCATTGTATTTGCAATAATGGAGGCTGAATTTACCAAAGCAGACAGTTAGTTCTAATTTGCCAAGAGTAGGTTCTTTGATGGTGGCAAATTTCTCTGCCAGAAACACATTATTGTTCTGTGGAACTTAAAACGTAAAACTGTCTTTGTAGGTTTTTTTAATGAAATAAAAAGTGTCTTCTATACAGGGTGATTCAAGTTTTACTAGAATAAGTTCAGGGATCGATGGATGGATTCCGTTTGGAGTAAAATGGCGCTGAAGATCTTAAACCAGGGGATGTAAATACTGTTGCGTATGAGGGTTCGCAGATAAGAGAGATTTATGATTGTTAAATTAACTTTATTTACACTCGAAATAATAAAAATTACAACTTCACTTTACTATAATATCACTAGCTTACTCGGAGTATTCTATTATTGCACATTGTCTTTTACACTCTCTCCCCCATGCCGACAATTCTCCCATATATATACCCGACAAAGACTCCAGATCTTTTGAGTCGCTTCTAGTCTTTGATTCACTAGTCGCCACTGGACTTCTCTCGAAATAATTTGTCGGCACTCTTTGTCATTCACCGCTAATCGAGATCCCCAACACTTTGTGGCCGGCGGCTGTTCCCCTTGCACGTTACAATACACCAATGCTTGGTTGGTAATGTAACCGATAGATGTTCAAAATTTTAGATTAATTGCTATACAGGGTGTTGTTTTTCTGGGGGTCAACTGCACGGAACTTTGTAAAACTTTTTTGTCGCACGCCACTGGATAAATTTTCTATCTTTTTACTAACTTTCTTTATTCTTAAACTTTTTAGATACGTCGCTTAGTTTTCAAGATATTCCACAAATTTCAGGACGTTGCTCAGCTAAACAAAACACATGCTCGCGTATTTTGACGTAAGACAGTTTACGATTGTTGCGTATTTACATCCCCTGGCTTACGAGTAACAAACTAAAAACCGAAAATTAATTACTCCAGACGAATGCGTTTTTGTAGTATGGTTTATAAAACAAACTATAATTATTTTGGTTAGTTAGATCCCTGAAGTTATTCTAGTAAAACCTGAGCCACCTCGTATAAACATGCATTGTCAACATAACCCAGACTATCTGAATTTGAAATAAGTAACTAATGTAATTTTTTGTTTATTATTATCAGAGTTTACATCAAAAATGAATTATAGATGTTGTTGAAGATGCTGGATCTCTTCTAGCTAAAGTTAACCACTTTCTCCTTATACTTATCTTCCGTTTTCGGAACGTAAATAAATAGTTTATATGATGTGCTAATCGCTGTGGAGTTACAAATGGAAACTGCACAGTATTTTCTTAGTATTTTTTTGTTTATTAACATATTTTTTTATCTCTTAAGATTCGATTTAAAAGTCGGGAACAGTTTGAAAAAATGGCCAACATCCCTGTTAGAGGGAATGGTTCTTAAGAAAAAAAAAGCGATGTACTTAGAAAGTTCTCTTTTTTCCTTTTCGAATTTACCCAAAATAAAAAATCCCGATGGCCTGTAGTCAGCGGAAAGGTAAATTTTTCAAAATTCATTGAATTGAAATTTTAACAACCTTTTCATTGGTATACCTACATGTTATTAAATAAAATTGTCATAGCCTTGCGGTTAGAGGTTTTTGTTTTGGCTGTTGAATATAAAGCAGACAGGGTTCGAGTCCACTTCAAGGCAGATTTTTTTTTCGTCTATTTGTTTTCAATAAATATACTAAATATTTTTTTAAATCAGGGTCTATATTAAGATCTCCAGAAAATGTACAATTACATCAAATTTATATTGAGTGTTCATGTTTTATCAATATTTGTTATTTTTCTTTATTAATTTTTATTTTTTTACCTGTGTATATTATGAAAAATTGCTTTGAACAAAAGTTGTAGGTACTGATTATATCTATAACCTAAAATTATTTTTAATAATATTTACACTACTGCTCTTTTTTGATAATTTTTTTAAATGTTTGAATGGTCGCCATTTTGAAACTACTTACCCGATATTGCCCAATAACGAACTCGACCGAGATATTTGAGAGATTGATTTTTGTAGCAAATTTGAACTTAATACCTCCAAAACTGCGACCTCTATCGTGTTAACAAATTTCGTAATATCCCATATATATATATATATATATATATATATATATATATATATATATATATATATATATATATATATATATATATATATATATATATATATATATATATATATATATATATATATATATATATATAGTATATATATAAAGTGTGAACGATCGCAATAGGTATATTTCTATAAGAAATTTACCTAAAAACTACCACAGCGTCAAAATTCGTCCATGATTCACTCACTTAAAAGGTACGAACGCACTAAACGAAACCAGATAGGTAGGAACGCGAACGACCCGTTCATATATACTTCAAACTATTTTCGCTCAGTTGCTTTTTTTTTCTGTATGATTTTATGATTACTTCGGAGTAAATAGGCTGACAGATAGACAGTCACTCGAGTGGTTTATATTTTTTCGTCGAATGTACGGAACCCTAGAGGTGGTGATATCATTAGAAAGATGTTTCGAGAGGCTTAGTGGATACCTAACAATCCATCAATATCAATGTTGTAAAAAAGATATATGTAAATTGTTAATGTGGCCACTGTATTGTGGTTGAATCATCACTAACGATCATTTAATTTTTACACATTTCAGGATGTCCTGTTCTAATTTTTATCCATGGGGGTTATTGGCAAGAAGAATCTCTTACCCATAACAATTACACTTTTATATCTAAGATTCTATATAGGAACAAAATAAAATCTTTGTTTGTGGGGTATGAGCTATGCCCCAAAGTTCCATTTGAAGAGATTCAAAGGAATATTGAGACCGCTATTTCTAATTGTTTACAATATGCTAAAGAGACTAATGCAAGGTAATTATGGCACAAATCTATAATAGCTGTAGTAAACTCAGTAAACATTTAAAAAAAATTGCTATATTAGTTATTTATTATACAAGGGAAAAAGTATTAGATTTTAGCTCGAGGTTGTGTTGTCGACCAACGCGAAGCGGAGAGAGACAAAAACTGAGAGCTAAAATCTAATATTCTTATCGTGTATAATACACTATTTTTTCTGTAATGGGAAAAACGATGATTTAACAATGAAAAAATATTACAATATATTAAAGTAAGAAAATTATCGAAGTGAAATTTGAATTTTTAAACTGGTAGGTACTGGCGACAATTAGGCCTGCGTTGCTAAGGAAACCTTTAACGTTCAAATATCTGTCAATTTAATTCCGTGATTTTATTTAAAAAATATCTTTTGCCGCCATTTCGTGCGCGTGGAAACCTGCATTCAATTCCATTTGGTAGTTTTTGCATGATGCGTGTACGAACATGCACACAGACGCGATAAAATTGAGCCTATATTTCAAATTATACCACAAGAAATACAAAAAATCTAAAAACATTTGTTTTGGCTTCTGTTGCTCTAATAAAGACCCCACATATTATTTTTTCTTAAATATCTTTAATATACAGACATCGGCCTGTTAGAATTTTATTATACCGGGTGGTCATTTTAAAGTGTTACAAGGTAATATCTATAAAACAGCTGATTACAAAAAAAATGGAGTGGTAATTTTCAAAAATTGAATGGAATGGTGTAGTTTTCTTTTCAGATTCGTAATCTCTACAAAAAACTACTTTTAAATCAAAACATAGTTTAATGTCAATGTCAATATGTTAATAACAAATTAAAATAAACACTAATAATTATCAAAGGTTACACTAAAATAACTCTCGAAATGTGGAGACAATTTACGAAAATTGTTACAGATGTCAAAATATGTCAGTAGTGCATTAACATGACAACGGCTCGTATACCACTGCAGCTTACTGTTATACTATTACAGTTTATTCACGAATGTTGGCGTCTGCCTTGAAAACACGAACAATCAGTGGCGTAACTATTTCGCCTATATCTTAATGGCATTCAAGGAAGTTCATATAATTAGAGAAAAAAAGATCGATTGATTAAATAAGCAAACATAATATGAAAGATTTATTATCAACAATAATGCAGACACACAAAATACAAATTTATTGCTTGAGTTATGAAATATAAATCTATGCACCTGAATTATATGAAATGTCACAATGAATAAAGATTGCGTTGCCTTCGGACATACGTGCAGCGCACTATCATTGAATAAAAGGACATAAGTTTGACATACTGATGTCGTGGCTTAGATAGACAAACGTAGTAGAGAATTTCATCATAATGAGATGCCATGAGACGTATAGCGATATGTACGTTGCCCGTGAATGATTACACACAATAGCCATGATTCGTGAAACCAACTGTACATAATTTTTTAAATCTGTTATCAACATATTGGCATTGAAATTGACGTTAAATTATGTTTTGATTCAAACGTAGTTTCTAGTAGAGATTACGAATCTGAAAATAAAACTACAACTTTCCATTTAATTTTCAAAAGTTACCCCCACCCCTAAACAGTGGTGAGTTACAAAATCCTGATCCAGATGCTTCTAAATGATGCCCCTCAACGTCCCGTTGCGCCACTCCATTTTTTTTTGAATCATCAGTTTTCTAGATATTACCTTGTAACACTTTAAAAGGACCACCCCGTATATGTATAGATTGCGAACTTAGTGGTTGTTGGTTTGTAAAAAAATCGAGTTTTTTCTGATTTCACCGGAGTAGTAGCAGAGAAAGTAGCGTCACAAAAATTATTGCCAGCTAAATCGCTTGTTTCTCGAAATCATCATATATATAAGTCATAAGAATATAAAGACTGAGCTTTTGGTTTTAGGAGCATTCATTTGGCTGGACATTCCGCAGGTGCACAGCTAATTGCAAATTTATTTGAAAGTTATATAACATCATTGCCTGTATCCGATCAAAAGCTTTTCAAATCAGCATTTCTGTTGGCTGGAATTTATGATCTTATACCTTTACTAGAAACAAGTAATAACTTGCTTCTTCAACTAGATCGAAGCAGAGCTTTGAAAGCAAGTACTCAATACAAAAATATATCAGGAAAAGTGTCATTTTTCATCGTCACAGCCGAACATGACAGTCCAGCTTTTGTAGAACAAGGAATGAATCTGCATAGACATTTTCAAAGTTTGGGCCTGGCAACTAGATATGTTATGATCAAGAATGTAGATCATTTTGATCTCATAGAAAAATTAAATGATGAAACATACGAGCTATCTGAGCTAATGGTAAAAACAATTGTTCATGAATAGTGAAATGCATCTAATAAATAATATGCAATAAATGAATAGTTTTATTTATAGATTACCTAGTTAGTTTCTGACTTTTTGAAAACTCTTAATATAGTAAAAACTATTCTTGTTTTGCCGTTTTATATAAGTTTATTTTTCTATATATAAGTTCTTTTACCTAATATGTTTTTACAGTTACCACTAATGTGCAATCATACTTTGGTACCTATGTCATAATATTTAATCAGCATTATTTTTTCTTTTTACTTGCAAATGAGGATTGGAGCTTCCATTGCGCATGCGCAAATTTCAAAAAAGCACGTCAACGTTGCCGGATCTTGTGCTGTCATAAGATATAATGTGAATATAAATGTGCATTCAGTAGGTCAAACTACGTATTTGAATTGATTGTTTTCTATAAAGAAGATTCATTGACTATAGAAAACAAACAATAGATATAAACATGATTAAAAATGTTATCTGCTTATATATTGTAACGTTTAACCCTGTGCTAAACGTTGTGGGGTGAGTTCACTTGCGTAAGACTCAAAGTTCGCAGATTGCTTCCAATGGTTTATTTTCAAACACTCAGTACACGAGCTTCTATTATGGTACAACTGTCACCACTTGTCACCTTGACAATCTACACTGTCACTGTCTTCACCGACAGAACTACTATTAACCTCTGTTTCCACAGACTGGCTGTTATCAACTGACTTGACTCAATGACTTCACAAGACTGACTCTGTCCCGTGATCGACACGGCTTTATATACCTGAATCATGACATGACATTCATCGAGAATGTTCTATGATTATCTAGACGAACATAATTAATGTTCTAGATCCTTGTCAAACTGACAATAGTATGACAAATTGTACCTCACATATAGTTTCTGGAAGGATCCAGAATAACTCTACCATAATTCTAGAACTACATAAGGAAATATACATGCAATAACTACTGTAAGCAACGTAGTAGCTTAAATAATTAATAAACGAATATCAACCGTAAGTACATGAATACCTATCCACGTTACAATATTAATTCTATAAAATATGGACGCCGTCTTCTGCCCTACCTTGTAACAATTATTACTGGAGGTTAACTTATATTGAAAATATTCTCAAATTACTAATTTATTGTCTTATGTACAATATACATATACAATAATATACACTTTGTAGTGTAGAGTTAGTTGCCTAAGCTTTGAAATAGAAGACTAATTTTATTGCTTCTGTTCGCATCACTCAAATAGGCACAACTTGAATGTAACTTGTTATGTTTTTTCTCAAGCTTGCAAATTCAACAAAGACGTATTTGCTACTTACTTAAAGGAGACCTCCTGCATTTTGTTTACTATAAAGCAGGGTTCGCCGATATACATATCACTCGATATATATCAGATAAATCTCATTGATATATATCGTGATATTTATTGGTTGATAGGTATTTATTTAATATGTTAAATAGGTTGGAAGCTTTTCATATTATTTGACAAATATGCTAGACCACAGATTTTTAGGTTATAGACTAGGCAATTTGCAGAAAGAACAAGCTTGTGCATTTCTGAACAATATTAACCCAGAATTTGTCCCATTCGTTATTGCCTTAACAACAAAATCAAAGCCATTTCCCAAATGTATGTTTGGTGCCCATTTCAAGAAAACCGCTCCTTTGATATGGTGGAAAATCTTAACTATACAGGATTCAGAATGGCCTAATAAGAATAATTTCGTAAGTCTATACGAGCAAATACTTACAGCCATAGGGCAGCCGCAGGATTGGAAATATATTTTTCCACAAATCGTCTTGGTAACCAAGAAGCTGGAGAACTAGTATTTACTTCTAAGTATTTGAATCAGAACCAAAACAGACTATGTAGTTGCACAGATTTATCAGAGCTCACAATTAAGGTAGTGTATAACGGTTTAGCAAAATTAAATAAATGATAAATCTCCCGCGTAACCTTAAAAATGTAAATTAGATTCAGTAAAAATGAACTACTTCTAAAAGTATCATTTGTCAATTAACAGCAAAACATCCGGCAACGTTGACGTCCTTTTTTGAAATTTGGACATGCACAATGGGGAGCTCTAAATTAGACCACCTGAAGTGCAAGATTGTCAAGATTGCATATGAATTTCCCGCGTCTTATGATGCCACTTCTCAACTTCTCACACGAAGGTGCTTGGATGGCCACAAGTCTTATACGGTGAGTGGTGGTCACTTTTCTGTTTGTTTACGTTCCGTTTTGAGCGTACGAACTGAATTCGTCCTCCACATTCCTGTTCTGTAGAGAGTGTTGGTTGGCGAATGCGATTTTTGTGTATAGCGATTTATTATATTTTCTGGAAGGTGAGTTTTCACACTCTTTATATTATTCAATGTTCCACACATTGTTTTCGAAGATGGCACCGAAGAAACTCGTTGGTAATTCAGAGACAAGTCCGAAAAATCATAAATAACGTTGCCACTCTTATGAAAATCGAAGCTGAACAGGGATTTCAGATATCGCCGAAAAATAACAGGTAGAACAAACTGGTAACGTGCACTGATGTAAATAAACGCTTTAGTTTGTATGTTTTTTACCTTACTCTGACATTTTGTCCCACACGCCGATGTTGGTAATGTACACCGTACGCCGCTGACGTGACGTCAGCACTTCGCGCATTTTCGTGACGTAGGTGGCCTTTTCTCTAAGTGAATGGACCATAATTTTCGGCTGTAACTAAATTCGATAATCTATTGCCTGAAAAACTATTTCAATTTTCCATCGTCTATCTTGATGCTTATGATCTTGATATTGTCTGTATATACAGAACACCTGACGCTGACGTGCATATATTCAGTCAAAAATTACTGAGCTTGCTTGAATCCCTGCCTTTAAAAAGCAAGTTAATTTTATATGGCGACCTTAATATTGACTTTTCCAATTTGTGTGCTGCTCAAGAATCTCTTCAGTCCATTTTCGACTCTTTTGGCATAATCATGCATGTTGACTCACCAACCAGAATAACTAAAACTAGTTCTAGTACTATAGACTATGTCGTATCATCTTTCGATCCAAAATTTGTTGACTGTACTATCCTTAACTCAGGTTTCTCGGATCATGAAGCAATACTAACAACATTTTCGGCTAAATCTAAGAGAAAAAATGCTTTGCGCAACTTATGCCGTATTTTTTCTGAAAAAAAATTTCGTAATTTCAAGCACCTATGTCTCACAACAGAGTGGGTTGTTCTCTCTGATGATGTCAATACCGAATTTCCTAGATTTATAAAAACTTTATTTATCATTTGATAGGAGGCTGGCCAATTCCGGTAATGCTGCTAAAGAAACGTGGTCTATTGTGAATGACTTAAGAAATAAAACCTCTTCATATAACATAATCTCTAATTCACCCGAGAACCTAAATAATTACATTGTAGATATAGCAAAAAATTTAATGAACACCATAACCCCTTCTCATTACTCCCTAAGGCTAATATGAATTTACACAGTTTCTTCTTTACGCCCGTAGTATTAGCAGAGCTTTGCAGTACAATTAATGACATTAAAAACAAATCCTCATCTGGGGCTGATGGGGAACCATCTTATTACTTTAATTAACAAATCATTCCAAAATGGAGTTTTTCCGAACTGTCTTGAGACGGCAATAATTATTCCTTTGTATAAAGGAGGTGATAAAGATCAAGCTTCGAACTATCGCCCAATTGCACTCCTTCCCACATTATCAAATATCATCGAAAGATTGGTTAAAAAAAGGCTTCTAGCTGTTCTCTTTAAATATAATACACTTTCTACCCATTAATTTGGATTTTTAAGTTACAAATGCACAAATAATGCCATGTTCTCCCTCTTTAATAATGTATATTCAAACCTGATCAACCATCACTCTATAGCAACAATTTTCTGTGATTTCTCTAAGGCTTGTGAGGGTTGATACGTCGATGTCTTCTTGCAAGCCAATTGAATATGGAGTGCCTCAAGGTTCAGTACTGGGCCCTATTTTGTTTCTGCTGTTTATCAACAACATTGCTAGTCTGGAAATTAGCGATGAAATCTGCCTCTTTGCTGACGATACTAGTTTCACGTGGAGTAGAGTTCATGTTTTCTCTGACGTGGAGCAACCCGTATATTACGACACTTCATAGGACTGTATCTAGTGACTTAGTCACGATTAAATCATGGTGGGATTCAAATCTCCTATGCGTCAGCGTTTTTAAAACAAAAGTTTTGTCATATAAAAGTACATTGCAATATTTTGTACTTAATAACACCACTATTGAGGTTGTTGATTCAGTGAAATTCTTGGGGCTTATTGTAGAAAACCATTTAAAATGGGACTTGCACACCGATGCTTTATCAAAAAGTCTATTATGCCATTTTAGAGTCGCACCTCCGATATGCCCTTCCTTTCTGGGGTACGTGTTGTGCGACTCAATTTGATCGTATTTTTAAACTGCAGAAGAGAGCTGTTCGGTATTCATTGAGACTTAGCAGTAGAACTCACTGCCAGGATTACTTTAAAAGAATTAAAATATTGACTCTTCGTTCCCTATTTATATTTGAATCTGCATGCTTAATCCGCAAGCACATATCTTCTATTCCAGAGAGGCCATCTCACAACTATCCACTTAGAAATACGGAGCATGAGTTTTATCTGCCAACCCCACGTTCAGAGTTGGTTAAAAGCTCTATACAATACAATGCAAATCATCTACCATTTAAAATCAAGTCCATAAGATCTTTTCCTGAATTTCGCAAGGTTTTGAAATCATACTTACTGGAGAGAGCCTTGTATGCAGTAAGCGACTTTTTTGTTAAAAATTATCAATACTTACTTAATATTAAACTTCTTACACCCACTGGTTTAGTGAATATTATTTGATGTTTGATATCCTAAGGGTATTTTGTAATGTCAAATCATCTGTCACACGAAATTAAATCTATAACGGTTATTTCCTAGATTTCGCCAAACTTTAAATACCTACTAGAAAATGCCTTGTATGCAGTTAACGACTTTTTTCACGGCACGTTTCTGCTCAGCTCACGCACTGGTTTATTGTTTGTACATAATTTATTTTTTTGTGATTTAGTTAGTGCTTACCTTCTAATTGAATATACAGCTGTATATTACTTCTTATTATATTGCGATGTCCATGAGGCGTTATCTACCAAGCAGAAATGCTATGCCATATTCTTTGACCTTAAAAGAGCCTTCGATTCAGCCAGTAGAAATCATATACTAGGACAACTGGAAAAAATTAATATAAGAGGCAACTGTTTATCAATTATACGGAATTTTCTGAACAATAGAACATTCCAGGTCAGAGTCAATGGTAACTTATCAAGCAAACACCCTCAAAAAAACGGTACACCACAAGGATCTGTGCTTAGTCCAACCCTATTTCTAATTGCCATCAATTCTATCCTAAAAGGCTTGAAGAAACCACTGAAAGCAAGATTGTATGCTGACGATCTCGTAGTTTTCCTATAAGGAAAAAATTTCGACACTCTGGAACATTGGTCACACGAAACAGGTTTCATTTTTTCTTTAACAAAAACTCACAGTATTATATTTTAGTTCAATTGAAATCAATACTCAAACAAAGTTGCACTTATACCAACAAGACATTGAACTTAGATCTTCTGTTAGATTTCTGGGAATGTCTCTCGATAGAAGACTGAACTGGAAGGGACACATTTCCGGTCTGCTGCTGGCATGTAATAGGAGATTGAATATGCTTAAAACTCAAAAAATGGGGAGCTGATCAGCAGACGCTTCTTCTTCTCTATAGGACATTAATCCGATCGAAAATAGATTTTGGATGTACTATTTACGCTTTAGCTAGTAAATCGACGCTAAGACCTATCAATACAGTTCAAAACAACCCCAATTCAGAGTTTACATAGCGAAGCTGGCGAACCACCTCAACCTAAGAACACAATTTCTTAGTATTTCTAACGCTGCTTCAACCGCTGCAAATAGGACGAAAACATCATTCGATTCTATATTCACCTCTAGATATACTATCCACTTCAATAATAAACCGCAATCTAAGGTACCATTTTATGCACGGATTCGAAAGTTCACAACAGATCTGAATATTACATTCCCAAAAGTCCTTTCCGATGACATCCAGCACCCACCACCATGGACTATTAGCATTCCAAAATGCAATGACACCCTCACTAAGTATAACAAATCCAACACCAATATAGAAATCATCAAAAACTCACTACTGGGAATTCTTTCCAACGATTATTCAGACTTTCAAACAATTTTCACTGATGCCTCCAAATCCTCAGAAGGAACGGGATGTGCAGTAGTTTCAGGTCAAACTCTTAAAAAATATGAACTCTCACCCCTCAGTAGCATCCACACAGCTGAACTATATGCAATTACCGAGCATTAGTATACTTGAACAACTACAACTATGAGAAATCAGTCATTCTAACGGATTCATCTTATCACGGCAGAGACTATATCCAAAACATCCTACTGAAGAATTAATTAAAGCCGAACTCATTCGCCTCGAAAATTTTTCTAAGATTGTCCACTTCATTTGGATACAATCACACATTGGAATTGATGGTAATGAAGAAGCTGATAGATCATTACCAAAAGACCGCCATTCTGACCGTAATTCTGACAAGACTTCGACTTGGCCACACCAGAATAACTCATGAATATCTGCTGAAACGAACCGAAGCTCCCAGATGATGTGATGTCTGTGATGTGACTCTAACAGTGAAACATTTTCTCATTGACTGTAAAAAATATACATTATCTAGAAATAAGTATAAATTGCCACAAGACCTTAATACATTATTATGATGATGATTGGATGCGGGGAACAAATCTTTTTTTAAATAGCATTTTTTTCTGGCAGGATAAAAAATATTTTGAAGTGAATATTAAACAATATCAACAGGACTGACTTTATTAGTTGGCGCACTGAAAAATAAAAAATAATGTTGCTTCTTCTATTTACCTACGTACGACTGAACCACTTCAAAGTTACCAGCAGTAATAGAATTAGCATTATTCTGTTTTTCCAGAGCACCAACCAATAAAGTCGGTCCTATTTTTTGTAAAAACAATTATTTATTATCTAACAGATCACAAAAAATTTCTCTCCATTAACCATTTTTGAGGAAACCGTTAAAACATATTGGAATAAATAACAGATAAAGGACTATTTTTTACTTATGCCTATTAAGGTACCTAAACAAAATATCAAAATAATTATTCCAGTATAGCCAGATTTACAACTGGGCAAAAAAACAATGGTCGCGTCCACAGAAGGGGCTGATTACCAATCGCTTAGTAATCATCAACCAAAAGTTACAAATAGTGTAACATAACCTTTCTTTTGTTTCCGCTGTTTTCCAATTCTACTATAGACATCTATCGTTCCGTTTACCACATAATCTTTTTGATTATAAATTCATGGAAGAGGAAATAGCGTTTTCCTAAATACAAACCATTAGCCTGGCCATGGTTAAAATGGCCGTTGAAAATTGACAGATATACGGACTCAATATAGGACTATGACATATTGACTGACATAATTTAAGACTGGCCAGGCTAACAGGCTAATGGCAAGAGACAACCATTACTGTGCTAATGGTTTGTATTTAGGACTGTTTCTTCTTCCATTTTCAATTCCTCTGATATGTGTAAATGTATTATTTAAAATCTTTTGACAAACGTCATTTTGACCATAGAGTAGTTTGAAAAATGAGCTAAGCGATGCATCAGTAGTGTCCAAAAGATACTGATTTTTGATTACTAAGCGATTGGTATTCAGACTTTGCTGTGGACACCATCATTGTTTCCAAATCATTATTAAAAAAATCTTAAACTTTAGGTATGTATGTATCATTTTTTACTCGAATTGCAATTTTTGAGTATAAAGGTTAAATTTTGCCTTTGTAAATACTATAGATACTAGTCGTATCTCTTTAAGTAATAGAATTGACTGATGCCAAGTTTTAAAAAATAGCAGGTTTATAATAATACCGCAGAATCAACTTATTAAGTAGAAAAATTATAATTCAACTTTTTACAAGTAATTTTGAGATCTGTTGAACAATGATAGAAAATGGTTGACATTTGAGAAAATGTCAACCATTTTAAAAAATTAACTTATCTCCTACAACTTTGACTAGTCTATTTTCCCGAATAAACGAAATGGCCTGTAATTTTTTTTAATATTTTGTTTTATTTTTGCTCCTGGAAAACTTCACCCAAAAAATTTTCTCTACATTTAGGAACAAAAGGATTTTTTCGCGAGTTCCCGGTGATCGGCTGTCGGTAATAGAGCGGTTGTACCCCCACCTTAAAATAAACTTGAAGGTTATTCTCGGTTATGTTTGTCGCGAAAATGACCCGTTATCAAATTATCAATGACGTTTAGTTTTTTTGTTGACAAATATTTTGTTTTGATTGATAAGTTTAAGTTCCACTCAGACTGAGTTACCAGATATAAAAAGGAGTATTCTTTCACCTCATCAGGATGAACGTTATTTAATTCAATTTCAATTAATTCTTCTTTCATTATGATCAACAAAATGATGCGAAAAAATAAATGAAATATGAATAATTTTGACACAAAACTCAAATCAAATACAAAGACAGGCGACCAAATTTAATTTCTTGACAGTTTTGGCACTTTTGACATTTATAACCGCCAATTACCATGCTCAAGATGACGGGAACAAAATCTTCCCGTTTTATAAGATTAGTGACGTCAGGAAATATTCCCCTATTACCGTTTATGTGGCGAAAACGCACTGGGAAGTACAATTCGGTTCCGGCTAGTTCACCGGGAACTTGCGAAAAAATCCTACAAGAGGAAAACATATGACTAAAAACTTAATGTATCTGTATATTGTAGAATAAGTCAAACATTCCATTTATTTTTCTAACGCATTTATTTTTTGTCATGAATACAGTAAATAATAAAACCTTCCAAGAAAATATTTAACAAATTATATCGCTATCACCTAGTACCCGACTGAAAGGCAGTTCACACTTTGACAATTTACAGGACTTCGCCAAATAATGTAAAAGAAACATCTAGAATCAATATTGGGAGGAGAATCCAGACAGGTAGTAGAACATGATAGAGTTGCAAATTCAATGACCTGTATTCTAGTTTCAAACATAAGGTTATTTGGGCAGCAACTTTTAGGAGTACTATTGCCAGCAGTAGTATATTTTTATTCTTGAATAAGTTTCTAATATTCTCATGCTTACATCGGATAAAAATATTGAACAGAGCGTTCATAAGTATGATCAGGTCATAGATCCACATTGGTAAAAAAATGAGGAACCAGTTCCAATGCGTTCTAGATTCCAGACGAAGACATAGAAGGATGAAAAATAGCAATAATATGAACCATGTCAAGAGGCACCTATGCATCACCATGATGAGCCTTTAAAAAGTTTCTAAAATAGGAATATTCGCTAAGAACTAATTTATAACATCATAACTTACCTTTGTTAATGTTCTCTTCATTGCATGGTAACATATTAATCACTAGGCGAAGGAAGTACGATCTTCTTTTTCTGCCTGAATTTGTTTATTTATAAACTTGGATGATAGCGCAGAACCATCTCATCTACCATCTTTTCACTTAATTTTATTTATATATTGTAAATTTTGTAAATAAAATCGTATTGGCTGTTGACGACAATTGGCGTGCGGCGTGCGCATAGACAAACAGTTCTCTGTAGACCAGAGAGAACATACAATAAATATTTATTGTATGTTCTCTCTGCTGTAGACAAAATAATCACAGTGATGCCTGATGCCACAAGCTACAAGTCAGTGAAAGAATAATTATCGTACGGTCTAGCCAAAATTATCGGTTTTAGGGTATTATATAACAAATAGGATTTTTTTATTTAAAATAGAAATAATTATAATTTCTGTAATTATTTGTTGAAACTATACATTTTATGACAGTCAAGTAGATACTTATAAAGAAAAACAAGAACTTGAAGACATAAAAATGTGAAAATTAAATTATAAGCAATTTTAAAAGAAAATATCAGTATTTTCACCATCCACATATTTATATGATGCTGTTGAACTCATTTTTTTATGTTACAGCATATATCATCTAGACTTTGAGAAGCTAATAGCAGTGATGATTTCTAACGTCAGTTTTTGTCAAATTCACTTTTGTAAATATACTTTTACCTACTATAATGGGGAATTGCTTAAACATTTATTAAAAAAATCCATTGAATATGTTAACATCAGAATGTCATAAATTTGGGACAGTATGTACCAGAATTCTTCCACCAGAGAACACCTACCTCCAATCTTCCACTGATTTTGTATTAATTAGTTCCTTGTTATAATTGAAGGCTAAATGGCATTACAATCGCCACTGATAATCAACTTTTGAATAAGATTGAAAAATGATTTTATTGAGAATAATACAGTGATAATTAAAGTTTGCTCTAAATTCTGAAAGTTAAACAAAAAGGGAAAATAAAAATATGTTACAATTATAAATTATGTTATTACCAATTATTTTTTGGCATCGTTTAGTGACAAAAATATGTTACAGTTCGATAATTATGTTACAAGTGGCAACACTGCAAAATCAGTAGTCACAGACTGTAGACCGTCAGAAGGTATTCTCGTTCTTTGATTCTTTGGACAAAATCACGAATCAAGTGCTTGCCATTGTCATTTGTCAATTTGTCACTGTCATTCTGCTTATGCTCATTTGCTGCCTCTGCCGCAAGAAGACTGGAAATAGGAAAATAAACGTGCCCTAAATATCGTGTAAAATTTCGTCCGCATATCTTTTGTAAATGCGTCTTTGCGCACCATGCCGTGCCCAACGAGCGGCTCTCGCTTGAAAAAGACAGCAGATCATGATCACGAAGATAAATAAAGACAACAAATATTTAAGGTAATTGTCAAGAACTCAAGATGTTCGTCGTAAACGAGGCCACGCTATGATATGAACTTTCTGTAATCTCATGTGGCTACGTAGAGAAGCATAGGAAGTTGAAGTTGTTTCCTTGTTTCCAGTCTTCTTGCTCTGCCGGTCTACCCTATAGACAACCCAGTGGGTCTTCCCAGGTGGTAGTAACTCCTATGGGAACATTTTGATCAAATGTTGCAAGTAGCAGCCGTTAGAGCGCCAGTGTCGGTCTTCCGAAGTATTCCGAAGAATGTCGGGAACCGTTGAATACGATTCAGAGAGAACTCATAAATAAATGTTCTCTAGTTCTAGTTCTCTGTAGTCAGATTACACAGTACAACACATCAGAGAGAACATTTATTGTATGTTCTCTCTGGTACACATTCAGTGCTTGTGCTACTGCCACCGTCACGATACGAGTCTAAAGTCTAACAGCCGTATTCATTTCATAATCCAGTCTTAGTTCGGTATTAAAATAAAAAACAAAAATTATCCTACACACGGTCGTATAATAAAAGGTCTTGCAACACCACGGAGTTTGGGTAGGCCAAATTGTCATGGATATTAAAGATATTTTTAGTTTGTATTATAGCCATTTTGGGTGTGGCGCTAGTCGCTAGTGTCAATGTGTCAGTGGCTGGTATCTGTTTAAAATTAATCTCAAAGACAATTATTCGTTTAATCGCTTTTATTATATAATAAATAATTCGAATACCGTTTCTGAAATTAATTTGAATTCAGTACAGTACAAATCAAGAATCATATTTAAGAAATTGGCAACGATACTAGATTACAGAGATTGGCGCGGCCGAACCTAGAATTACGAAAAACACCTTCAATAAGTATGACACTTTTTTAAGTGGAGATGCAAGACCTTTTATTATACGACCGTGTCCTACCATAACACTGACAAGAGGCATTAACCTAATTTAAGGTTAGGTTAGTTAAAATCATAGATAAGTGATAATTTGCAGCAACACTACCTCCAACACAGTTTCAGCACAGTTCTCATTTACTAATGTGGATTGAAGGTTCTGTCAGTTGTGTGTTCTGGTAGCCATAAAACTGTGCACTTAATTTAGTTCCGATTATGAATACGACTGTAAGCCTTTCACAGACCCATTCTCGTTCGTGCTTTTACGTCTAATGGTGCGTTACACTTGGCACTTGCAATGCTCACGCTCGCGACCGCATTTTTACCGTTCTGTTACAAATCAGCAGTATAAAACTATAGTGATAATAGGAATGTAATAGGCACTACAGTGAATGCTTTAGCGGCCTAATATATGATCGAGGGAAGAATTTATTCCTTGTTCAAAAACCTCCATCAATCTTCAGTTTATTTTCGAAGACTTCAATTTTTCTCATCGCATTCCTACCCTACCGTATTAACCCCTAATTTTTGCAAATCTGCGCATTTCGCCGCACAAGTCATACATATACTTAATCTAAAATCAGGCAGAAACAGCGACGGCTGATAAGATTTACTTTCTGACGTCCATAAAGCTAGCAGAGCAATGTGAGCAGAATCAAAAATATATTGTAACGTGGATAGGTATTCATGTACTTACGGTTGATATTCGTTTATTAATTATTTAAGCTACTACGTTGCTTACAGTAGTTATTGCATGTATATTTCCTTATGTAGTTCTAGAATTATGGTAGAGTTATTCTCGATCCTTCGAGAAACTATATGTGAGGTACAAATTTGTCATAGTATTGTCAGTTTGACAAGGATCTAGAACATTAATTATTTGTGTCTAGATAATCATAGAACATTCTCGATGAATGTCATGTCATGATTCAGGTATATAAAGCCGTGTCGATCACGGGACAGAGTCAGTCTTATGAAGGCAGTGAGTCTTTTAAAGTCAGTTGATAACAGTCAGTCTGTGGAATCAGAGGTTAATAGTAGTTCTGTCGGTAAAGACAGTGACAGTATAGATTGTCAAGGTGACAAGTGGTGACAGTTGTACCATAACAGAAAGCCGTGTACAGTGTGTTCTAAATAAATCATTGGAAGCAATCTGCGAATTTTGAGTATTACGCAAGTGAACTCACCCCACAACGTTTAGCACAGGGTTAAACGTTACAATATATTTGGTGCTTGTAGAGCGAATTAAGTGCTGTATCCCGAAATTAATTGCTCTTATAGTTTTTTGAAAAATGGCAGCTCTGCTAGCTTTAGAACTTAAGTTAGCAGAGCAACCTTTAAACATAAACTTTTTTAGTGCTCTTAGGGCTAATTTAGTGCTGTATTCCAAAATTAATTGTTCTTATAGTTTTTCGGAAAATGGCTGATTTGCTTTTACAAATCTACTTTTTCGAGAAAGGCTTATTTGGTGTTTGTAGAACTAATTAAGTGCCGATTAAAAGCCAATTAAGTGCTTTATTCCGACAATAATTGCTTTTAGAGTTTTTTGAAAAATGGCAGCTCTGCTAACTTTAGATTTAAAGCTAGCAGAGCAACCTTTAAAAAGCAACTTTTTTGAGAACTTATTTGTTTAGTGCTTGTAGGGCTAATTAAGTGCTGTATTCCGAAATTAATTGGTCTTACAGGCTTTCGGAAAATGGCTGCTTTGCTTTTAAAAATCTACTTTTTCGAGAACGTTCTTTCAAGACAAATAAAAAGGACAAATTTGCTGTTGTGGGGATATTTATAGCTTCAAAGGTACAAAAGGAAACCTAAATGTTCTTTTCTTAGGATAGTTTACCTGCCTACCTTCTTAATTGTATGTAATCCATTTTTAATTCCAGTTTAAAATTGAGATTTTAATAGTTTCAAATTTATTCTCACCCAATTAAGAAATGTACAATGCTGATATTGGACAGCTAAGGGACAAAACTTGAATTTTGTAGGACCGGACTGTTTCCTATTGCTAACCACATGTGTTCCTACGACAGTAAAGATAGGTTTACCGGTGGCTAAGTTCGTTACTAACCACGTTGGAAAGTTTTTTTGTTGCCGATATTTTTTTTTTTAAATTGAGATTTTAATAGTTTCAAATTTATTCTCACCCAATTAAGAAATGTACAATGCTGATATTGGACAGCTAAGGGACAAAACTTGAATTTTGTAGGACCGGACTGTTTCCTATTGCTAACCACATGTGTTCCTACGACAGTAAAGATAGGTTTACCGGTGGCTAGGTTCGTTACTAACCACGTTGGAAAGTTTTTTTGTTGCCGATATAATTGTATTGGTTGAAATCTTATAGAAAATTTCGGGATACAGCACTTAATTATTTAAAATAAGAAAAGTAAATTTTCTAGATTTCTTTTATACAAATTACCTCAAATAATAGTTACTATTGTAACGTGCAAGGGGAACAGCCGCCGGTATTGGCTACAAAGTGGCGGCATCCGTTTGAAGCCAGCGCGATATATAAATTGTGGTTGAAAATATCGAGAGCGGCGTTGACAAACAGAACGACGGCAGCATGTCGGCATCTACTCCTAGAATGCCAAAAAAGGGATCTCGAGAAAAGTCCAGCGGTGGCTTGCGAATCAAAGACCAGAAGCCGCTCGAATGATCTGGAGCCTTTGTCGGAAATATATATGGGAGAATTGTCGGCATGAGGGACAGAATAAAGAAGACAGTGTGAATAATAGAATAGTCCGAGTAAGCTAGGGGGAATATAGTAAAGTTAAGTTGTAATTGTTATTATTTCAAGTATAAATAAAGTTTATTTAACAATTGTATATTAGATTACTTTGCTCTGCTAGCTTTAGTGACGTTACTTTCTGCTACTTTTATATTCGTTTGCCAGTGGCGGATTGATGCAGGTACATCATATACTTTTTAGAAAACTTTGTAATTTGCTGTTTTAGATCATTACACTTACTAAACTATGCTTGATTTTGCTTTTTCATTGGCCTTTACAATACATCAGTTAAAAACTAAAACACAGACCTAAAATTACCTTTCATGAATTTATCTCATTATGTTCCTGACAACTTAGTTTAAAATTTTCTCAAATATTCTTAATCAGACCCAAAAATGTGATACAAATTATCATAAGCAAGGAGTAAGGTTAATTGTTCACTTTCCTACCCTATCCAGAGATAACCCCTATCCAAATCTATGCAACAAGGGTTGTGTTGAACGAAACCAATCGAAATCGCCGAACGTTCAAACTCACCAATCTTGTATCAGAAATATGACATTCGGCCAAGACAACAGACAACGCTTGTTCTGTTTCCATATTGAAATCATCACATGCTTGGTAACTACTGATTACTAAGCGATTGGTAATCAGCAGAGAGTAATTAGTTACGTCTATGGACACGTCCATGGTTCGTTGACGGTGGCATCCCACATCCCCGTCACAAGGCTCTCCACAAATTCAGTATATCTACTATATACAGGACATGCTTTCCAGAATAATATTCACTATCCCCCTACCTCATTAACGATGAGAGATACGAAAAAAATGCCGAAATAAGATCGTTATTAATTTCTTCGATTTTTTTATTGTCGTGTTTACAGGGTATTTAGTTTTTCGGATACATGTATCAACTTTCTTATTTTAAAAAGAACACCCTATATATTTTGACATTTTTGGATTCTAGACAAAATTTTAGTGTAACTTTGTATAACAAATCCTATGCCCTATACTTAGAATTTATAAATTTCGAGAATAGCCATGATCATTAAGGCCGATAAATTGTCACTTTCGCGCAAGTCACGTGCTTGGCACAGGCAAGGCAGCGAATTGGCAAAATATTGTATCTTATGAAGTGTGTAAAGGCGGTCGCTTGCCGAAACGTAGCCAGCATAATGTGAATTAAACCTCGCACACTTCATAAGATTCAATGATAAAGCAGATAAAGATATTTTGCCGATTCGGTGCCTTGCCTGTGCCGAGCACGTGACTTGCGCAAAAGTGAGAATTGGCTTTTATTCTAACAAGCAAGAATGCAAATTTGTAACCAACCCAGGCAATATGCAGGGTGAGTACGGAATTTTCAATTGAAAAAGTAAACTATTTTCGATTTTTAAATCGACTTTTCGGTTTATTTTGCAACTAAAAATAAGGGTACTTCTATCGAGCGTTCCAAAAAAAATTTAAGTGTGCCATGTCGATATGGAAAATGTCTACGCAAGTCTTTACTTAAATCATCTGAAATTGTATAATATTGAAATATCACTTGTCACTTTTTGAGCAGAAAGATTTTATCCATCAATACCTATTTAAATAAATACACAAACCTGGACTAATATTATGTTCATAACAAAAGTTTAAAATGTCTATACAGGGTGAATCACGACCAACGGGATGGAGGTTTATGGCGAACCGGTAAAAGTTTTAAAATTTTTGTCACTTTAGTAGTTTGTACATTGTTAAAGGCTACATTTTAAAATTATTTTGGAATATACAGGTTGTCCCAAAAAATTGTGGCATATCAAAGTTATATTTTTTCTTATGGACCACCCTATATTTTATTGCATTTTCTGGTTGTCCCTCAACAAAGATACTCTTTCATAAGGGTTCCCTATACCTAAGTACAGATGGTTCTGAGTTATGCTGACTTTTCTTAAAATGTAAATTTTTCGAAAAAAAATCATATCTAATTAATATAACATATTCTGCAAATTTTCTCTTACATCTAAATAGTTGGGCGTTCGTTGAATGTATTCCACGAATGAGTACTAAACATCTCTGTACAGGGTGTTAAGAATTTACAGTTTCATTATTACGTCATTTAATGTGTAATATCGGGCTTATTTTAAATCAGACACCCTATATTTTATTAATTCACCATGTCAAAAAAGAACTTTTCTTTCGAATGGTATAAGGGTGTCCTATACCTAGGTGTTATACTTTTCGTGCAATTTACAAATTTCAAATTTAATTGTAAATCAAAGTCTAAAACATTTACAATTCTCTCTAAATTTTTAAACAAATCATCTTGGCATAGTTATTGTAAAAAACAATGTAGTTGCTAATAAATATGCACACGTCTTGTTGCTGAGGTACACTAGCTCTTTTTTTTACTGATAAATATTTAAGTACATAATAAAACACAAACACATTTTTAATAAAGCAAATACATAAATACTACAAAACGAACAACAAATTATTAAAAGCAAAAAATTTAAAATTACTATAATAGATGCTCAAAATGCTTGCCATTTTGTGCAATGCAACATGTGATTCTATCTTCAAACGATCTACTTACATTATTCAACATATCGGGTGTTATAGACGCGAAAGCGTTCGAAATTCTTAATTTCATATCGACTTGAGTAGTAGGCGGTGTAGCATATACAATATTTTTAATATAACCCCATTTGAAGAAATCCATCTTGGTCAATTCTGGTGACCTAGCTGTCCAATTATAAGGACCGCTTCGACCTATCCATTTATTTCTAAATTTTCTATTTAGGTAGTTCCTAACAGCACGTGAAAAGTGAGTAGGTGCTGCGTCCAATTGTAGCCACATTTTCTTTCGGATGGTAAGTGGTAGGTTTTCGAGAAGGATCCAGAAGTCTTTTTTCAAGAAATTCAAACATTTTCTTCCATTCAGGTGTCCGTCAAAGCAATACGAGCCGATAACATATTCGCCCACAATCTCTCCTCAAACGATTACACTCCATCGGTGTTGGCGATCAACAGTACGTAATAAATGTTTGTTTACTGTATCGTAATAATGGAAATTATGTCTATTTACTAACCCATTATTGTGGAAAGTAGATTCATCGATAAACAATGAATAATTAAAAAAATCAGGATCTTCTCCAACTCTATCCAAAGTCCATAAACAAAAATTTAGACGTTTATCATAATCCTGTTCTGTCAACTGCTGGTGTAGTTGAATATGATATGGATGGTAGCGATTTTTCTTAAGTATTCTACACACACTCATTTGACTTATTCCTAATTCACTTGAAATTTTTCTAGTACTAGTATTAGGATTCTCCGAAACCGACAGCAGTATATCAAATTCGTTGGCCTTGTCACCAGTAACTGGTTTAGTTTTATTCACCTTCTCGTATGCAACGTTACCAGTATTACGGAATTTATTGAGTAGTCTTTCAAAAACTTCCTTTTTTGGGTGAGCTCTATCAGGGTACTTTTGAGCATAAACTCTAGATGCTAGGAGAAAATTTTCTAAACATTCCCCAATGCAAAGTATCATGGCGACTCTTTCGTTTAACGCGTACTGCATCATTTTTAGTAGCAATAAAATTTGAAACTAACACAGTCATAAAATGACATTAAGTTAGGTACCAACTAGATTATGTAAGCATTTTTTGTTTTAAAATCGATTTACCATTAAATCTAAGAAAATTGTAAATTGCACGAAAAGTATAATACCTAGGTATAGGACACCCTTATATCATTCGAAAGAAGAATTCTTTTTTGACATGGTGAATTAATAAAATACGGGGTGTCTCATTTAAAATAAGCTCAATATTACACATTGAATGATGTAATAATGAAACTATAAATTCATAACACCCTGTAAAGATATGTTGAGTACTCAATCGTCGAATACACACAACAAATGCCCTGCTATTTACATATTAATTTTTTTCGAAAAGTTCAAATTTTAAGAAATGTCAGCATAACTCGGAACCCTCTGTACTTAGGTATAGTGAACCCTTAAGAAAGAATATCTTATTTTTTACGGACAATCAGAAAATGCAATAAAATATAGGGTGTCCCATAAGAAAAAATATAACTTTGATACGCCACGAATTTTTGGAACATCCTGTATATTCCAAAATAATTTTAAAATGTAGCCTTTATCAATGTACAAACTACTAAAGTGACAGGCATTTTAAAACTTTTACCGTTTCGCCATAAACCTCCATCCCGTTGGTCGTGATTCACCCTGTATATCCATTGAAATATTTAACTTAACTTAATTTTCTTAATCTTAACATATATATGGCATAAGTGAGAACATTATGTACTGTATTAATTCTCAGTTTCAGTTTGTTTGAATCATTAGGTAATTTTTGTTTTCAAAGCTCCTAGAAAGAAAAAAATTGCTATATATTCTGTAATTGCGTGAATTTTATTTGAATGGGTGTACATATTTGAATCCTTTTCAGTTGACTACGAAGAGTCTTGGAATCTCATTTAAATTTGAAAAATAAAACATAGAGTTCATAAAATATGTCCTTTGTGGATTTAGCAAAGGGACGTCCAAATGACTAGTGTTGCCGTCTAGAGAAGACAAGAGAAGAGTTTATCTACTCTTGTCTGGTCTTGAACTTTCGAGACAAAAGTTTTATTAGTCTAAGTCTTGAATAAATTAGTGATGTTTTGTCTAGATCAAGTATTCTAGATTATTAATCAAGAGTCAAGAGTCTATATAAGAGGCGCAGCCGTACCATAGGTTGAGCAAAGCAGTGTTGCCAGCGTTCTGATAATTATGAGAATCTACCATAATTTTGGGGTACATCTGATAATTGATAATTTTTCACTATCAGCCACAATTTGTAAGTAGACCACTAACTACACAATAAATCACCGAATCAGGGTGCGGGTCGTCAAAATTTCTATTGTTGTGAGTGAAAATGGAATCAGCTTCGACGTCTGGGTAGGCATTACACTTAATCTTCGAAGGTATTAAACTTAATCACGGTTTATAATGGCTGGTAATTTATTCAATATTTTATTCTCGTTTTTTTACAATTTTTAATCAACTAGGTGTGAAAATTGATAGAACCGAATTAGACAAAGCTATGGTTTTAGCACTGCAAGCTGCCAAAAGTCTTCTATCTAACTAAAATTGCACAACTTCAAAAGTACCAGCACCAATAGAATTATTTGCTTTTCGTCCGAGTTTTCGTCAGTTCTTAGTTATAAGGTATTTCTTCAAAATCAAACCACTAATGATTTAGATTACTAGTGGCCAGGTAAATAAATTAATTATTAGGCAGTCTATATTTCTCAAATTTTAAAATAGCTTTCTAGATAATTAGATCATTATTTTATGAAATACTAGAAACTTATTGAAAAATGTCAATTTACCGGAAAAAATGTATTTCAGATCTACGGAGATTATAAGTTCTCCTTAAAATTACATCCAGAATCTTATGTACCTACATACAATACAAATATACTGTTATTTCAAACCTTTTATTGTTTCCATTATTTTGTATATTTCATTGCGCTTCTGCTAAGTTGGCAAATTTATCGCTCAGTTGTTCAGAAATTTGACTATGTTAAAAAAGTGGAAATAAGTTTATGTTGTACTTATATATTTATTTGAAATGTTGTATTTGTATCCACTGATAACATAAAGCTTTTAGTACATCACTAGATATTTTAGCACCTGCTTTATCTATGATTGAGAATGAACTACCTAAAACATAATATGGCTTATAATGACAAAACATTACTCGGTTTTGAGCAAAAATGGATATAGGGAATTCACACAAAAATTTGAGGGTTGAAAATTCAATACTTAAATGATATGCGATTTCACTACATTTCTATTATTATATTTTTAATTAAATGGATTATGGCTTTTTACTTAGGTACCTATTGATATACTTATATAAATATTACGTGTTATGGCAAATGAAGGATAATTTGTGCAAGAAATAACAAAAAAACTATGTAGGTAGGTACTATGTTGTACATATCTGAGGAATCTTAAGTTAGTCAGTTGTTCTTAAGTTAAGGATGCGTTGAGCAAGAAAACGGATTTTTAAAGTTGTTATAAAGTGCGCATTAATACTAAGATCTCATCAACATTTTATATGACGTTTTTTATCCTGTAAGGCTAGTAGTTTTTGTGTAAAAATGAGAGATGAGGAAATACAAAAGCCATCACTTGCCAGGTATACGGCGTCATCAGCCTCTGTAGTTTTGAGAATGTCATCCAAACATCTTCACCTTTCTGTTTATTAAAACCACCTAATTCATTTGTAAATAAATTAGTATTTTAGATCTTTAGATTAGAGCGATATTTTTTCTATTAATTAATTTCCAGTTACGACAAATATTTTGAGAGATGGATGGTAATCAGCCGATTCTATTCATTTCAATCTTTCAACTTGGCAACGTTTTGGGTTTCCAGCATACCAACCAATTTGTGACATAATGCAATGGTTCTTTAACTATGTAGGTATATAAATATAATTTTCGCCGTACTATCTCAATCAATACATTAATTTTTAATATTTCTCATCTTACCAGACTGCTCGCAGCCAATTTAAATTATAATATGGAAATCAGTGGTTGATCAATACTAAGTAATCCTTATGAAGCCGTTAATCAATGTTGTTGACTGTGATGTGATTTTTCGAGCCTGTTCGTTACTGCACTTTCCATCTGTTCACCTTCTTCAATTTTCATCGATATAGAAGAACTAAGAATCATTTTTAATAAAAATCAATCTACAACCAGATATAGTTTTCTTTGTAGGTATCTATTTCTTTTTTATATTTTATATGATCTTCTCATATATTTTATCGATCATGTATCAAAATTTAGTGTGTTGATCTTCATTCAAAGTGTCTTTTTATTGTATCGATATTCTAACCATCTAAGTACACACTTGCATCTTATTTTTTCATTGGTTTAATTGAATTTCCCTGAAAAATATTAGATATTGTCTGACTGATATTGCTAACTGATCATTTTATGCATAAATGTATCAATATTCCAGTTCCAATTCAGGATATGGCTGGGAAATTTCAAATCCTCAATAGCCAGAAAAATGAAGCATAAAATTTCAATCATTAACGAAATTTTCGATGATATAAAGTATACGTTTCCTTTCTTTAGAAATTCTTATATTAAAGGTTTCCATTCTAATCATCTTCTTCATCGTCATCATCAGATACATATTTTTTCTGACGCTTTCGACGACCACCCATTTTCTTGTTTTTAAGTTTTATTTTCATTTTAACAGTTGATTCACCATCAGACTTTATGATCTCTTCCTTTTCGTCCTCTTGCTCGGAATCCCCTCCATCTAGTTCAATTCGCTGCTTAGCTTTGCAAAAAACCGATTGCAAAACTATACTATCTTCATGGATGAGGGATGCTTCTTCATTGTAAATCTGGGCATTCTGGCATAACAGCATAAAGTCTCGTTCTAGGTCGGCAAAATCGTTGTACTGAAAAAAAAAACAATATCTGTGAGAGGAGAGAACCTTCATCAAAGAAATTAAGACATTATTTTACCTTCCCTTCTTCGATTCGATTCAATACCTTGTTGATATCGATTGGTTTTTTGATAATTTCGTAGTAATCTGGATATTCTTTTCTTGCAGGTAATTTCATAAAGGGTTCACTAAGTAGTCTGCCATCACTAGAAATATTTTTCTCAGAGTAAAATGGAGTTGACTAAGCCACAAATATCAAACCTGTCTGTATATTTGGTGACAATTCCCATTAATTTTCGCATTTGCTTCTTCAATTTTGTGTCCGTTGATTGGTTTCGGCTCTTTCTTTTACTACTCGAGCTCATTTCACTATCAGATTCTTCACCTTTCTTTCTCTTTTTTTTATTTTTCTTCTTCTTAGTTTTGTCATCTTCCTCTTCTTCCTCTTCGAATTCCCCTGTTTCATCAATAGCCTGGAATACAGAATTAACATTATTGAATATTATCCAACTTTACGAGCATATTCTTATAAGTACTAAATTTATTGATTATTTCTTAAACATATTTCTACCTTAAGCCATTCTTTTTCCGTCAGACTGTCTGTGTAATCCACCTCTTTTCTATGTCTAGTACCTCTTCCCAGTATGCTTTCATTATCATCGTAATTCCATGGATCGACTTCATCATCCTCTTTGACCAACCAATCTGGTAATTCACTGATTTCCATTAGTCTTGCTTTTCTCGCTGAGCCCAACTTAGCCTCTTCCCTACGTCTTTCTAAATCCATCTTTTGAAACAGATCAAACTCCGATTCAGACCTTGCTACCATTTGATTGACGGTTTCATCATCAGGTACTTCGTTCTCTTCCTGAAGGATATATAAGTAATTCAATGATTTATAATTAATTTACATTACCTCTTCATCATCTCCATCTTGATGTAGAATATGTTGAAGAAATTGTTGCCTCTCGGACCCAGTCGACTTTTGATCAAACATACCTGCTTGAATTACTTTCTCATCCATATTTAGCTTGTATCTGGCAGCAGCAAGAATACGTTCTTCTACTGAGTTGACCGTCATTAGTCGCAATACTCTGACTTCATTTTGTTGCCCTATACGATGGGCTCGATCTTGGGCTTGTAAATCCTGGAATGTGTCGTTTAATTTTGAAAAGAGTATTAAATATTCGAATAAATATAAATTTTTACCTGGTGGGGGTTCCAATCTGAATCAAAGATGATGACTGTGTCAGCACTTTGTAAATTCAAGCCAAGGCCTCCAGCTCTCGTCGATAGCAAAAATATGAAGTAATCACTGCTTTGGTCATTGAATTTTTTTAAAAGATCACCACGATCTTCCGCTTTTGTAGTGCCATCTAATCTTAAATAACCAAATCCTCTATAACTCAAATAGTCTTCCATGATGGTCATCAACTGTGTCATTTGACAGAATAGTAAAACTCGATGATTTGTACTCTTGAGCTTGGGTAGAATTCTGTCCAGCAGCTCAAACTTTCCAGAAGCTCGATATATGTCAGGACTACGACATATCGACATATATAATTTATATATTCTTAAAAGTATTGAAATCTTACCCTGAAATAACTCCACCGGCTATACCAACATGGTCACAATATTTTTCTTCAATATTTTGGAACATAAACGGATGATTACAGAGTTTTCTTAGTTGCACAATTGTGTTCATCAATGCCTTAGCACCTCCTTTTCCTTTGGTACCTCTTTCAGAGCCATCAGTGAGCAATACACCCTTACTTTGCATGTGCCTAAACATTTTAAGTTAATAAACACAATATTAAGATTCTGCCGGTTCCATTACTTACTTGTACAAAACTTTTTGTAATCCAGACATATCACATTTGATGATGTATTCAACTTTGTCTGGCAATTGAGATTCTACTTCTTTCTTCAAACGTCTCAATAGGAAAGGTCGCAACACTTTGTGTAAACGTCGGATAATGAGTATAGTCTCTTCTTCATTTAATTCAACCTAGAATAATCTATTCTTTCAACAAACGATTCATCAACAATTTTATGATAATGTACCTTTTCACCTGTAGTTGCAAAAGGGGCATTGAACCACTGCTCAAATGTTGAGCAACTCTTGAATATAGATGGTAGAAGGAAATTCAAGAGTGCCCACAATTCGGGTAGTTTATTTTGTAGAGGAGTTCCTGTCAACAGTAGCCTATGTGGTGCAAGGTAATGTGTGTTCAGCACTTGAGTTAATTTACAGTGATGATTTTTCATTCTATGACCTTCATCAATGATCATGTATTTCCATGGGAGCTGTGAATTATCATTATTCGATTAAATAATATCCTAATTCGCCATTAGAACAAAACTGTTTTTTTTTTCAAGTATAACAGAAATTAGGTTGTTAAAGTAAATAGAATAAATGACAGAAATATGTTTCTGATACCAGCAATACATAATCAACATTATATCTGTGTTTGTACTCCGGACTGGATCCAATATAAAGAAAAGGTATTCTTTTTGTGAGGAATAACATTTTGTACTTGTAGACTTACAGTCCATAGAAAGGAAAAGTACTTACAAGAGATCACATTGGTATTTATGAGAGCATTATATTCGGAATATTAAACTACCAGGGAAACGATATAGCAAAAATCGCTATTTATCACATGTCCATAATAAACACGTACGTGGTCTAAAGATTGTAAATTCATCTCAAGAGAACCTTTGCTAAGTCAATACCGAACTCTTGTAGCCTGACATAGAATGCCTACTTGGAAAAAAACGTAAAGCTAAACTCTATCCAAAAGATGAATGGTACAAACTGAAAATACAGAGCCTTACCTGGCGATTTAAAAGATAAAGAATATCTTATTGAATCTGTGATGGCATGCAACTATAGCAGGTACGGACCTAAATACTACGAACACAGCTGAAGTTACTTGACTGACAAACCTTTATTACGTTTGAAACGGTAGAGTCAGAAGTCGCTGCCGGGAAAAAACTCACAAGATGGCCTTGATTTTTAAAAGAAAGTGGCCTTGGAGTCACAAAAGAATAAATAAATGCGTTTAAATTTTTTGACTGATAAGAGCAATAATTACGAAGCATTCAGTATCGGAAGAAATAACTCAATTAAATCGAGGAATGCAAGTTCCGGCTTGACTATGGCAACGTCAAAGCAATTACGGATAATTATTTGGATTATCGATTCAAGACAGGCAAGGTATTCCTCTTTGATATAAGAATATTTCCTTAAATTATAAGCGTCTATAAGCGAGCAGATAGATGGACAGTGCTTCATGGATGCGAATGCTGGGAGGTGAGAAATGCTGAGGCCAAAGATGAAAGATGAGCATGCTGCTTTTAGCCGGTGGTTCAAGATTTGACAGAATCCGAAACAAGTATATCCGAGTAGCTGAAATACAGCAATAAATGAGAGAAAAACCGCCTCCGCTTCCGTTAGTTTAGCCCACATAAGGCCCAGCTATAAACTGGCACAAATAACGTAGAGGCCATCCGTGGACGCGCATTATTCACAGCTTACAGCTATGTCAGGGGCATTTTCGGGGGATAAAGTAATCAGAGTTCAAATTTGAAGTATAAAATATTATTGAAAGTTATTTAATAGTCATGACTTTTTTAAATTTCGAGATGGGCTTAACGCCAGAAATGAAAACAAAATCACCTAGAGCGGGGAAAATTATCAGGACTGCACTGGTTTAATCATGAGATAAGTACCTTCGCCAAAACTCCCTTGTCTTTAATAACGTACTCATAAGTTGTCAGGAGTACATTGAATTTTGTCGATCTCATTTGACTTTGGATCTGTCTCCTAAGAGCTGGTGATCCTTTATAAGAAACAACAACAACGGATGGAGACCATTTCTCGAATTCAAGCACCCAGTTTGACAATGTTCTGAAATATAAAAAAAACTCTTGAGAATAATTCAGATAAAACATGGAATGCTACTCACGATAGTGGTACTATTATCAAATACGGCCCATTAACTTTTTTCTTTTCCATTAAATATGTTATCAATGCAATTGTCTGTATCGTTTTACCAAGTCCCATCTCATCAGCAAGAATGCCATTCAAATTGTTGTTGTATAATGATACCAGCCATTCTAGTCCTTTGATTTGATACTCTTTAAGTTTGCCATTGATCATAATTGACGATTGCTCTGTAACAATCTCATGAACGGTATGTGCGATACTGTAATAAGTTTGTTCTTCAATTGAGTTCTTGTGATATTCGTCGTCTTCTACTCGAGCTTTCTTGATTACTTCTCTTGCTTTATCTTCTTCAGTTTTTGGCTCGTCTTTCATCACTACATTAAATTATTTGAATGATTAGAAGTCTAGATTTGATCATAACCTACCTTCTTCTTCATCATCTGTGTCATCTTCTTCTGAATCGGCAATTTCCCAACCAGGATTTTGTGTTAACCAATCATGAAGTTGACTCAACATTGGGGCTTCTTCTCCTGATAATTTTTTACCAGTTGCAGTCTCTATTACAGATATTGGACGGTCTGACCCTTGAGAACAGTCATCATCATGTTCTAGCAAACCTTCAAGTCCCAATCTTCTTTTTTTCTTCTAAAACAACACATTAGCGATTATGAGCCCAGAAAAAATGTGAAGGCATACTTTTTTCCTCTTTTCCTCCTCTTGCTGTTTTCTTTTCTGTTCTATTTTGTGCTGTTTCACCATCTCGGTCAAGTTGCTGATATATTCATCTGTTTGTGAAAGTAAGAAAGCTAAACGTTTATCTTTTTTTTGGTCGATTAATTTTCTATATCCTTCTTCATCCTCTGCCATCAATCTAAATTAAATAAATTAGATTCATTTTATTTAAAATTTCTTATTATTTACCTTCGCATGCGTTCTTTTTCGATTCTCTCTTGTTCCTTTTTCTGTTCACGTTCAGCATTAGCATGATAATTCATAATGGCTTTATTTAGGCGTACCAACTTCGCTTGGTTATTTCTATGAAATTCTTTAAAGTCTTTGCCATGTTGCAATACTGATGTGAGAAATTCTTGGTGCTTTTGTCTCCTTTTGCGTTCTGAAATTGGAAGAACTTAATTTGTAACCGGAATGCATTTGATGGTTTGACGCTATGAGATTTTTGGTTTGTAGAAATATTTTACCTGCTTCAAGTTTTTGCTGCTTTTCAAGTTTTTCAGTGGCCCGTGCTTCACGTAAGCCTTGTCTTTTGGCACGTTTGTACTGTTTAACATTTACTGCCGTTTCCAGAGTTGTATCTCTTCTGGTGCACGCTATAATCTCACTGCGCAATTGCCTTTGAAAGTTCAAACATCGCAATGCACGTAACTCAAGTTGAGCTTGGAGTTTCAAGTCTTCGGACATATTTGTTGGGAGGTTAGAGAGCTGTTCCATTCTTGCAGCAATTCTGGCTGCAACCCTTAATAGAAGAATACAAAATATTTCACAGATATTGTAAGTATAACTAAGAACTTTCATGTGGGAAAATAGTGGTGCTGAAATGGTAATGTATACGGGAGGAACGATAATTTCAGAAACCTGAAAAACAATTAAGAACCTCAGAAAAAATAAAGAAAATATCAATCTTCTCTTCTAAATCCAAAGCTACAATAGAAGATGAGCATATAAATGAAATGCCAGTCAAGTTTGCACGAAAAAGATGAATCCTGCTAAAGCTTATTTTCTTAGAAAGCTTAACGATTCTAATAATCTATATCTATACTAATATACAGGGTGTCCCAGCGGTGAGAGGTAGTAGGATTACTCCTAAACGGAGAAACATATCGACATATGGTTTTCGGGACAGGACAGAACTCATTTGGGTGCATATTTTAAAATTATTTTCATTTATACAGGGTTCTCATCCAAAGAGTGGCTCATAAAACATACGTTTTTTCGATATCAATTCTACATATTTGATACCATAAATTGAAAGCCCTTCAAATTCCTATCAAAAAAGTATAACATAGTATGGGTCTGTTATGGGTCGTTCAGGAGTTATGGGCACTTATATACGGAAAAAAGGTATGTATGGACGATCTTGTTGGTGTTACTGTGTAAGGTATTGAATAAATTTTAGAACAAGTATTTTTTCTATGTAATATGGTTTAATAATAATGAATGAAACTGTCGAGAGGATAAATCAAATGTACAGGGTGATTGAGTTTGCGAAATCATGAATAACTACTTTTTTTTCAAATGGAACACTCTGTATATAAATACATCATTGAATGCAATGATGATTAATCTTTCCGAAAATGTGCAACATGTCTAAAGAAAAGTCAATGACTACGAAGTTATTACGTAAAAACTTCAAAAATTATTTTGTCACCTTATTTATTGTTGGATTTCGATTGTAGCCATGGAAACCTGATATTTTGTTTAAAGTTATGTTATGCGAAGCCGACAGAAATCCGCCTTCAATTACAATATTTTTTAAGTTACGGCATCTAATCTCAAGACAACCAAAAAAGTCTTTTATAAAATGCATTCTGAAAATTTGATACTAGGTACATACTAGGAGAAGTTACAATTCGTGCTTCCTAGGTCTCAGAAACCACATTACCTCATTTTATTGTTTTTATATTTTTTTTCATGCAAAATAACCAATAAGCTGCAAACATACATTTAGATTTAGTAATGTAATAAATAACGTACCAAAAAACATACACAACAAAGATTTAAACAACGAAGAGTTATCAATTAAAAACTAAAATAAAACAACAGAAAAAAACCAAACGTATTAAATTTAAAATTACGGTAATTGAAATGCAAAAATAATAAACAAACGTATATCTTATAAAAGATGTTCAAAATTGTGGCCGTTTTCTTGCTGGCATATATTCAGTCTATCAACGAAAGAGCGTCTGACGTCATTCAGAATATTGGGCGTTATAGACTGAAATGCCTGCCTTATCCTGTCTTTCATGTCCTCATCGGTCGTAGTTTTGTTCCAATAGACTATATATTTGCCATGTCTCCATAGAAAAAAGTCCATCGCAGTTAAATTTGGGGATCTCGGCGGCCAACTAATAACCCCTCCTCTTCCAATCCATTTTCATATTATTCATAAGATTGCAAAATTCTACTCTTTTCCGGAAGTCATTGGCGTGAAGTTCTTGATGTCACTCCAAGTGATAGGGGTGAAACCGATGCTTCAGCAATACACGATATACACTAGACTTGGATGTATCAAGTTCTGAAGCTATTTCCCTGGCACTGATTTGAGGGTTTTCTTCAACTTTTAACAATATGTTCAGTTCCAAATTTTCAGAGAGACGTTGACCTTACACAGTAACACCATCACGATCGTCCAAATACATACCTTTTTTCCGTATATAAGTGCCCATAACTCCTGAACGACCCATAACAGACCCATACTATGTTATACCATTTTGATGGGAATTTGAAGGGCTTTCAATTTATGGTATCAAATATGTAGTATTCAATTAAAAAAAACGTATGTTTTATGAGCTACTCTTTGGATGCGCACCCTGTATAAATGAAAATAATTTTAAAATATGCACCCAAATAAGTTCTATACTCTCCTGAAAACCGCATCATACTTCCTCACACCGCTGGGACACCCTGTATATACAAGTAAGGACTTTTTGTATGACCACGAAAATCTCGAAAACTACTTATCCAATTTCAATAAAAATATATTATTGAATTTTCTTTATCTGTGCGGGTGATATAGGCTATATTTTATGTTCTTATAGCTTTTCTAAAATAAATAAATAAAGATTGGGCCTATGAAAAGTTACTTCTGGGTTCGTGGATTCTATTATATTGCACACTTTGCAAAGTCTAACCATTGTTTCAAGTTTTGAAACCAAAGAATATAATAGAATATTCAAAAACAACCAAAACACCCAGTATTTAAAAAAGGGGGGGAGAAGCTGATATGCGATGAGGCGTGGCCGAACAAGGGATGATGTCAACACAATATATTGTTTAAAGTTCCGTCTATCTCTGTTAATAGGTCATTGCTGTGTACACTATAAAAAAGATGAATTTCCAATACAAAATATTGAAAATCCAACACAAAAATATTGAATTTCCAATATTTTAGATTGAAAATTCAACAAAGTTGAATTTTGAATACTGTGAAAACTCAATAATTTTTCAAATTTTGCACACGTGTTTACCATACCAAAGTTTACAGATAATATTCTATACCTAAGTAAAAGTACTGTTGTTAACTATCAGTGACCGTGGGACTCTGTGTGGTGGGTTCCGTATCTGAATGTCTATTGTATATTTCGGAACTCTATGGCTGGATTTTGATGGTGTTTTTACTATGTATGTATGTAGAATGATCTGGTAGTGGCTGTTAGTGTGTCTGGGCCTCCTAAGTTGAGAGTTCCATATCTAATTCCCAAAGAAGTGTATCTGAGCTCTATGGCTGAATTTTCGTGGATTTTTCGGTATATATTTGTGTGTAGTATGTCACTGGACTGTTTTGTAAGAGTCTGTCAGTGTGACTGAAATTTAAAGGTAAAGGGTTCCATACCGGAAAATCACAAAGAAACATGTAGGGAAAATTATCATGCTTGGTGCATTTCTGTAGATGGACCTGGGTTGGTGTTCGGACTGGTTCTACGTGCATGTAGACTTTTGATGAGCTTATTTTTTCGTACCACAATCTATGAAAGTGTTTTCCCGGGAAGTGCTGGGTAAATCAGCTAGTTAATATATATTTGGACACAATGTGCCAAAAAAAAAATTGGCATGAAAATGGATAAAAATAAAAAACATTCTGTATTTTTTGTAACTTTTGCACCAATTTACGAAATGAGTGGGGAGGTTATATATATATAGAAAGCTTACAAACAGGCCATTTAGGCCCTGAGCTTGGTTAGTTTGTTCCACTGTTTTTCGTCCTTTGCTATCTCCTTCCAGTTTGTGATATTTCTCTCTCTAATATCCTCTCGTACTGCTTCCCGCCATCTTATTCTCGGTCTTCCCCTTCTTCTTCTCCCATCTATATGTTTCCACGCTATTTGTTTTACTGTACGATCCCCATTCATCCTTTCTAGATGTCCTAACCATTGCAATCTTCTTGTTTTAACTGTTTCTACTATATCCTGTTCTCCATGTAACTCATAGACTTCCCTATTTGTTCTTCTTATGTACCCTTCCACCGTCTTGTTGGTCTTAGCATGGTCTTATAAAGTCTTATTTTCCCTGCTCTCGATATATGTTTTGATCGTAATAGGTGATTTATGGCTCCTGCACACCTATTAGCGTTCGTTATTCTGTAGCTCACTTCTTTCTCTTCCTCTATTTTGTTAGTTATCATTGTTCCCAGATAAATATATTCTTTTACTTCTTGCAGCCTTATCCTTGTTCCCTGAACATTTATTTCCGTCTCTTCCGTTTCGGTCGCTGCTATTTTTAAAACTTTGCTTTTTTAACATTTACTTCAAGTCCGACTTCTTTCGCAGATAGTATTACTTTTCTTGTCACGTCTGTCTGTCCTCTGTAGTTATTACATTCAGTTGCATCCCCCCTTTGAAAATTGGTGAAATAATAATAAAAATAATAATAGCTTCCTCCCAGCTCTTTGGTAGAATTTCTTGTCTCCACACCTGTATGATCAGTTCGTATATTTTTTGACTGAGTAATTGGCCTCCGAACTTAATGTTCTCTGCGGTTATTCCATTTCTCCCTGGGCTTTTCTTGTTTTTTTGTTTTTCTATTATTTCAATTATTTCTTGTTTCGTAGGTTCTGTTACCTGTTCCGTAATTTCCGCAGTTCTCCTGATTTGTTGTTCTTCTTCTTCATTTTCTTCTATGTTATTAAGGATTTCACAAGAATACTCTCTCCACCTTTCTCTCATCTTATTGTCCTCTCCTATTAGGTTCTTTTCTTTATCTCTAATGAACTTGATTCCACTTTTATTCCCTTGTTTTTCTCTTTTCACTTCCCTGTAAAAATTACGGATCTCTTTTCTGTTGTAATATTCTTCAGTTCTTTTTATTTTCTCTTCGTTATAATTTCTTTTTTTAAGTCTTAGGGTGCTCTTTACTTTCCTCCTCTGCTGTTCATAAGCTCTTATGTCTTTTTCTTTCTTTGTTTGTATTGCTAACTTTCATCGTCCCACCAAGATTTTTTCCTCTGTTTCTCAAGTATTGGTACCGTTTTTTCCGTAGCCTTTCGGATTGTCCTTTCTATTTCTTGCCACATTTTGTTTATATCTTTTTTCCCTGTTTCACTCCATTTATTACATTTGTCTTCGATGTTGTTTACATATCTACGTCGTATCTCTTCATCTTTCAATTTTCCCATATCATGTATTTTCCTATCTTTCCTTTACTGGGCTTGTTTCTTCTGTGGCGATTCTATTCCGAGATTTATTTGTACCATGTAGTGGTCCGAATTCATATCTGCACCTCCGGCTGACTTCACATTTTTTATAATAGTACAATATTCCTTTTCTACTAATACATGATCAATGTGGTTCACATAACGTCCATCCAGGGAGACCCATGTCCCTTTGTAAATATCTTTTCTCTTGAAATGTGTACTCATTATTTTCATTTGTTTTCTTCCGCAAATTCTATTATTCTTCTGCCATTATCATTACTCTCGGTATGTTTACTCAGTCCATCTGTTATATGTTTATACATTTCTTCTTTTCCTACTTTTGCGTTTATGTCACCTAATACTATACGTACTGTTCTTCTGCTTAATTTATTATATGTCTCCTCCAATAGTTCGTATAATTCATCTTTTTCTACCCCCGTTTTTTCTTCCGTGTGTTCGAATACATTTAGAAACTTCATTTTCATTGTGTCTTTTATTTCAATATAGCAGATTCTGTCTGAGACTGGTACAAAATTTGTCATTTTCCTTTTAGATTATTGTGTATTAGAAAACCTACTCCGTACTTTCTTGTGTTCCCTCCGCTAGTAAATAGTGTATAACCATCACTCTCTGTTATATCTGTTTCTTTTATGTGCGTTTCCTGTATCGCTATTAATTCCCGCTTGCTGTGTTAGGTTTATAAGTCCCCCTTCTTCGTACATACCTCTCAGATTCCATGTCCCCATTTTCCTCATAGTCTTCGCTTTTTGTCCATTGTTTCTCTTAGTTTTCCGTGACTGACATATTTTTTTTTGTATATTTAGTGCTGTTACAGGTTGTTTTCTCTTTTTCTTCGTCATGTCCGTTATCTTTGCCTGGTTCGTCAAGTTTAGTTTCCCTTCTCTTCCGCCTCCTAGTTTTTTGTTCCCTGTTCTTCTAGCGCTTCCTTTTCCCGATTCCATCTCCATTCTTTACCGGGGAGTTTATAATAAATAAAAAGTTAACGTTCTTAAAGTTGCGGTCAACTATCCCGAAATTTGGAGTAAAACAGTACACAGATAAATATTAGAGCCACATTCGCATATTTAGAATTGAAAATTTATATCTCTTGATCGAAAACCCTTTATCATACAATAAAAGAAATACAAAAGATAACTATGTTTATTAGGTATTTGTGAATGAAATTGCATTTACCGATTCTCCCTCTCCTGCAATAGTACAACCGGATCTACACCAGATGGTTTCGGTATGGCTGTGATGCGATTTTGTTTACTGGGTTGATGATGATGTTGCTGTGGTTGAGGATGGTGCCCTTGTCTTCCCGGCATTGGATGGTGTTGTGGAGGGCCTGCTACATGCTGACTTTTGTAATTGGGCTGGTGCATTGGAAGCTAACGAGATAACTCTTTTAATATAAAATAAGGTAAAGAGAAATTGGAGCACGGTGATATCTTGTATTTCAGAAAAAAATAATAACAAATTTTCTCTGACACAATTTACTAAACTAATGGGTAGTACCTACCAACACGATCTTAGGACATAATCTAACCTGACATACCTACATCAAAATTACTCCAAAAATGGTGTTTTTTAATTGTTACTGTTTGTTTTTTTCAATTTAAAAGTGTTCCCAGTCTTGAATGAATACTAACTTAATGTACTCATTATAATGAGTTTTGAGCGACCAAGATTTCATATTTCTGGTAATTTTTAAACTCAGAAAATCCATGACCACATAGGTTGGAGGGGACAGAATAATAGTTTGCATAACAAAGTATCGCATCTTTAAGCAAATTTAAAAGTTCCCCCAAAAATTTCGCGCAAAAGTAGTTATGGGAGCAATTTTTTTCGATAATCTAACATTTGAGATAGCAAAATTAAATAAGAGGTATGGTAACATTTAGATCGGACAAAAAAAACCTGTTTCCGAGTTACAGCCCTACGAAAGTAAAGAAAGCAAGAGTGAAAGATTGTTAGTGTTATGTTTTGAAATTAGAGAAAGAGTACCTACCTACGTTCAGCTATTTTGATGACTAATGAAACAAAAAATTCACATTTTGTGTGAAAATGTTTTTTTATGAAAATCAGGAACAATTTTATTGGATGATGTACTGAAAAACACAACTTAATATTAATTAATTTGGTGTTAATCAATTAATAATTACACAACTTCAATAGCACCAGCACCAATAGAATTAATATTATTACATTTATATTATGTACTTTTCAGTGCACCAACTGATAACGTCGGTCCAATTTTTTGTATAAAATATTTATTTCACACTTTTGAGTGTAACATTAGTCACGAAAATACCAATGAAGATGGTACTTATCCTATTACCCTCGTATATTCTTTGCTTGTAGTTGTTATTATTGAGATCTCACAACATCGCTGCGGAAATACATATTTTAGATCTTCCATTTTAACACCGATATAACTCGAAAACCGTAACTCTAGCGAAAAAATTTTCAGTATAAATGTTGCTACAAATAATTAGGTCTTTCAAATAAACCCCGCAGATTTTAATTTTTCGAAAGAAACCTCGCTCTCCTTAAAATGTCTCCGACTCGAAAACCGTAACTCTTTTGAAAAAATGTTCATTTTAAACGTTTCCGGATATTGTCCTGTCACGATTTTGGCGATAAGTTCGCACAATTTGTGGGCATTGTTGAGGCTTAAATCTTATCGTGATAAAACTGAAAATCAAACTGAATACGAATTAGCTATCAGTGATCAAAATGGCTATCAACGTTTTGCCCAATCAAAACTGAAACCTGTAAAAACACCCGTTATTAAAATTGTTGAGTTTATCTCGTAGTTACTTTATAGTAATACTAGTTTACTAGTTAAATCTAAATGGGTAGCTATTGAAAGTAATTTCAAATCCAGATAAATCTATTATAAATACACCTGCATCAAATTTGAAATTAAATCTTAATGTTCAGAATATTTCCCAATACAAAATACTATTGCAATCTTATGATAAATGTTCATGCTAAATCATTACGATTTCTACTCCATCTACCTGAGGTGGAGGATGACCTGGTGGCCCTGCGTGTGGACCAGGTGGTCCTGCATGTGGACCAGATGGTCCTTGAACAATTCCTGACTGTGAAGTTGGTGTGCAAGGAGGTCGCATTGGTTGAGGTTGAAGTACAGTTCCGCTTTCAGGGGGTGTAATATTTGAGGGTTCACTGCTCGGTGGAGGTACACTCTGCAGTGAACGATAAAATATTGTACCTAGGTATCTACTCAATAAGTGCATAATCAAATTGAATTAATCGATAATTGAAGGATAATTTTATGAAATTACGTAGGTATCATATCCAATACTCACATTTATCTGGAAATGATCATATTAATAATAATATTAATATAGTTACAAATATTTCTTTATTGTTACGCTATATAACCGAATAAATATGCTGAAAAATTGTATGTACTTATAAAAAAGTCACTATTGTAATAAAACAAAATGAATATTCATGGTATCATTGTCGACTATTTTAATAACAAAACCAGTAATTGTGAGAAAATGTGTTTTAATGAACCGAAAAAATCGTAACCTCGACAATGTGGAAATGTTAATAATTATTGATTCCTTAATTAACAATAACATATCGCATATTCAGCGAAGCTCTTTAGCTTGTATACATAATGTCACCATTTTTTTATTTATAACTTGAGAACTACTAATTTAGTATAGCCACCAAACTTTGAGGAGGGTTTGAACGTGATGATTAGTTTTCAAATAATAAATTTTCATATGCATATTCATATTTCAATTGTCGGAAAAAAGGTAACGTTGATCCATTGAGTTACATAGGAACAAATATACAGGGTTTCCCAAAAAAACCGGAACGGCCGAATATTTTAGCAACGGCTTGACATAAAGTTATGAATTTTGGTATGCGGGGGTTATTAATAGTGCCGGATCTATAAATAATATTTGCATTGTTGTCAGATTTACAGTTCTTCTTATGGAGCCCTCAACTTTATTTCTTCAATGAAATGCTATGTTTATTTTTAGCGCATTCGATTTGTCGTGTTCAAATTACTATGACCCTATAATATAAAATTTTAATTTCCTTAATTTTTGTTAATATGGCAATTCAACATTTCGTTAAAAAATAACACAAAATTTTAATATCTCATGAAATCGTGGCGATATGGCAATGAATCTAAAAATTCCGTTACAACGTTGTCAAATTTACATGTTTTTTCCACTAAATCTTCCTAAGTATTAATTTAAACTCCCTTCTTAAATTTTACGCATTTTATTTGACACCATAAAGTTAAATTTTTTTACTGAAACAAATCAAACCCTATCGAATATCGTCATAACTAATAAAAAACACTAACAAACAGGAAACAATACAAAACTACGTAGACAAGCATTAACAGGTCTTGGTAAACTAAACGAGAAAATAAAAGACTTAAAGTATTAAGGTTTCAAAACGTTGGCCATTATTTTCCTAAAAATAACCAAGCCTGTCATAAAATTCACCTAGAGTATTGTTTAATACTTCTGGAGTATAATAAGAGTCGATTGGTATAGAATTGCTTCCTTCAGATTATCTATATTTAGTGGTCTATTTTTGTACACCCTATCTTTTAGATGTCCACAATAAAAAATCCACCGGGGTCATATCCGGGGAGCGTGCTGGCCATATATCGACCCTCTTGTAAAATGTAACTTTATGGTATCAAATAACATGCGCAAATTTTGAAAGGTAATTTAAATAAAAACTTAGAAAGATTTCGTGGAAACAACATGTAAATTTGACAATGTTGTAAATGGTATGTTTAGATCAGATTTGACAACAAATTTCTAATAAATTAATTTTATTGTCATATCGCCACGATTTCTCGAGATATTGAAACATTGTATATTTTTTAACGAAATGTTGAATTGCCATATTAACAAATATTAGGGGAATTAAAATTTGATATTATAGGGTCATAGTAATTTGAACACGACAAATCGAAAGAGCTTAAAATAAACCTAGCATTATATTTAAAGAAATAAAGTTGAGAACTCCATAGGAAAAATTTTGAATCTGACAACGTTGCAAATATTATTTTTAGATCCGGCACTACTGATATCCCCCGGTTACCCAATTTCATAACTTTATGTCAAGCCGTTTTTGAAATATGCGTCCGTTCCAGTTATTTTGGAAAACCCTATATTATGTAACTGCAAAGGCATAGCTCAATAATAAGAGAAATATAGGTATGTCTAAAAAAGTCTAAATTAGATCTCAGGTAAATTTCCAGATCCTATGAAGACAACTTTTTTTAATCAACGACTGTCATTCATTGCCTTTTTAGAAGAAAGTTTGATACAAGGCTACTTCGAGGTTTCTCCGCTACTGTAATGCTAATCACGAACTTGCCTGATCCATTTTGTGAATAAATATACAGGGTGATTCACGGTGACCGTCCATTAGAAGTTTATGGAAATCCAAGTAAGATAAAAATCTGAAATTTTGTGCATGAGCATAACAGGTTGGGATCTATCCACCTAAAATATTTTCAGTTATCTGTAACTTCATGTTATACAGGTAGTTGGTATCTACTTTGTTATTTTAAATGGAACACCCTATATATTTTTGCATATTCGGATTGTCCCAATAAATCTGAATATTTTTTATTAAGATACCACCATACTTATCTCTTATACTTTTTGAGTTAAAAGATATTAATTGAAATTTTGACAGCTACAATACATTTAGCGAAATGACTATAAATTCTATTTTAAAGCAGTAAGATGATTAAATTTTGATTCAAATTAAAGCTAAAGGATGTCTGTACCTGCTGATTGATTTAAATTTATAAATTTTGTTCAGCAAGTACTTCCAAATTTATTAAATGTCCGCATGTATTGGAAGATGCAAAAACTTTGTTATTTTAAAGAGAACTACCCTTTTTAATTGGTTTCATTCAATGGACAACAAACTTTCCTATAAATTGATAATACATGTTCCTATACCTAAATCTAAAAGTTTTTTAGTTATTCCAAAAATACTGGAAATTCAATTTATTGAAGTAATGGCCAACTTGAAGAAAATCAAGACGGCCATGATTCAAACTAAGCACATTATGATGGTTGTGTTGCCATAGATATGTGTCAAAAAAAATTTAAAAATTTCGAATCAAGATTCTGAGTAGAATCACCTCACATAAGTTTGCTCTCTCTATGGGATGTTAAAGGTGCAGATCTTGGACAAGTGTGAACTTGAAATCATGAAAATGATATTTCCTCAAAACTCTTTGAATTGAGCTGAAACTTATGCCCAAATCCACCACAGCTGCTCGAATAGAATTTTGTGGGTGAGACCCAAAGTAAGCAAAGATATTTACCTCCTTATCTTCGTCACTTGTTATAGGCTTTGAAAGAGTTCTCACAGCTTCAACTTTTCCAAATTGAAGAAAATTTGTTGATAGTCTTCTAAACTTAGCTCTTGTCATCGGTGGTAACTGTGGCTAGGTTTCGTTAAACATTTTACATGTTCTACTGATAATTTTGTCGCATTTTCCATGTATAAGAAATAAATTAAAAATCACATGATTGTTGTACACATTTACTGAATTGTTGTTATTAATTTTCTGCCTAAGTTATAAGTGTCACATCGAAATTTTTAAATAATTTTTGACACATGTCCATGGTAACACAACCATCAATGTGCTAAGGTTGAATCAAGGCCGTCTTGATTTTCTTCAAGTTGGCCATTACTTCAATAAATTGAACTTCTGGTATTTTTGGAATAACTAAAAAACTATTAGATTTAGGTATAGGGATATGTATTATCAATTTGTACCGTGAATCACCCTGTATTTAAACGATACAAACGTGAGAAATTAACCTACTTATTTTTCTTTGCTTGTTTTTATTTTCCTCGAGGTAATAAATTGTTCTAGATTAAAATATTTTTTTTATCATTGTTTAAAACAGGATTTCTTATAAAAATGACAAGTCCTGTTTACATTCTATTAAAGACATATTGGTCCCCTTTCACCCCTTTATGTGACATTCACACCCACTTTTATCTCACATTTTTGTGAAACATGAGACTTAAGTTTAACTCATATTTGAATTGTGCCTTGAAAGCCCTTTCCATTGAAAGTGTGAATAATGGGTCGGATGTCACTTGAAAGGAATAGAAGGGGGAACATATTTTCTTATTTTATTGAATGCCTCGCTGGAAATAAGACAGGTCGAGAATAACAAAATCCACATCCACTTTGATAATTAGATAACTTGTACTTCATTTAGGGTCTTCTTAAAACTTATTACTATTCCGATAAATTTAGTAAGATGATTTATCTATATTTAAATCACAATTAAAAAATATATACCTGAAGCATTGCTGAGCTTGGTGGGGGATAATTTGATGGGGGAGGGGGTGTGGAACATTGTGGTGAGCCATCTGGCCTTTTTCCTTGTAAAGCAAGAGTAACCTGAGGCGGAATAGGTTGATTTCTTGCCAAGTATCTATAAGCCATTATCTGGTTCCTAGAAGAAAAAAACATACATTAAAGACCACCCAACAAATAATTTTCGAAAATATCAAAATATCTATAGTTCTAAATAGAATTAAAGATTGATCCAGCATGGACAATCAACACCTGATGATATTGGGCAAAGTAATGAATTTCAGACGCCAATTTAAGTCGCCTTCATTGATTTCAAAAAAAATGTTTGATTATATCCAGAGAAACGCCATTTGGACAATCCTAGAGGAGTATTGGGTACGTAAAAAGTTAGGATACATCAGCAAGGAAACAGATATGAGTGCCATTTTATTCATCAAGATAAACTAACTGACTTTTTTATAGTCAATACGGGGTTAAATCAATGCTATCTTTCTTGTTCACCCATGATGTTCCAGGTGGTTCTAGGCAAGAAAATGAGAAGAATCAAAGACAGAAAAACCCAGAAAAATTCGTTGGAAGATTTAAACGGTTCAAGGATCTTCACTAGGCAGACGACCTGTGTAGCTTATGGGATGATAAAAGTGGGACTATGCATGAACAAAGGAAAGATCAGGGAAACGATGATGTATAAAAACAAGATCAAAAGACAGAATCAATAACAGTGATATTGACAAAGTCTCTTAGTTAGTATTGTATCAGAGAAAGGCAATACTAATGAATATTTCAATAAATAAGTAAGTAAGTAAAGTAGATATGGGTTTTCTAAACGGAAAATATAAATGCGATGCTATTGTGAGCAAAAGTGCATGAGACCTACAAAAAAGTTTTTTTTTATGTCGATAATAGATTAAAATTAAGCAAAAGATAATATCCCAAGACCAATCTTTAAGACGCAACAGATATTGAAAAACAATTTTGCCGACATTTTCAAGGTTTTATCAATTTGCTCAATCGGGAATAGTCATTATGTAAGATGTTAAGGTTATTTTATATATTTTATCATGTACCTACAATCAGAACATTTTTGTGCAAAAAGTATGCAAAACACTAAATTTCAAAACTATAATAAATAAAAAGTATAAAATTAAACATTTGTCTATTCACCTTAATTGAGTCATCTGAATTTGGCTAAATACAGAATTGGATCCATTGCTTCTGGCACGAAGAGCAAGAAGTTGGGAATATCTCGGGTCCTCTTGCATACCTTTCTCTTCCATACTGTCTATTGCTCTTTGTAGGGCGTTTAAATTCTCTTGTCCTTGAGGTGGAGGACCTATCTGAGTATTCGGTCCGGATGCTGCAGGCCCCGGTGATGGAGATGGATTCTGAAATAATGCGAAAAGAGTTGCAATAACGCAATGGAAAATAAATTTATATACATGTAGAAGACGTATTTTCAGCAATTGATTATTGCGTCTGTCTGTCTGTCTATGCCGAGATTATCTCAGGAAAGGATGGACAGATTTTGCTGTTTTCTTATTTGTATTGCAGGTTACCTAGTCCAGCGCCTATGATACAATATGGTCATCCTGATAGCATTAGCTGGCATACAATATCCGAAAAATGTTTTGTACTCAAGAATGTATAACTTGGCCAAAATAACATGGCATCGGTTTCTCTTTCTCGCTTGCTTGTTTGGGCATCTATCTATCAGCGATTCACGAACGCCAAGTTATATTGGTAGAACCACAGTATAAAGAAGTTCTTTATACTGTGGTAGAACTGTAGCATGGTATGCACCAGATAGGTATGAAAATATGTTTTTTAGGATGTGTCAAATTTATGCACAAAATAACTGTTATGTTTGTGGCGCTATGATGAATTGAAGTTTAAACGATTTATACATTATAAATTAGCTCCTAGGTGGCGTTGGAGATGTTTGCCAGATTCTGATGTGTTCCGATATTACCTCCCTAACTAGATTATAGTTATCTTCTCGTCGATCACAGCCAGCATCCTACCCAGTAGTGATGAGCTTCAAAATAAAGCCATTTATAGTTGCGTGTTGTTTCCCGAAAATGGCATCTACGAGCTACGAATAGTAATTACCGTGATATAGTGATGACAGAGTGGTCATTTGTTCAGCACCCAATAGCAATAGTGTATATTGTAATCGAATAACGGATTAGAAGAAGAATACAATAGAGATCCCTTTATTATCATAATTTATTAGTCTCTCTCTTTTTGAAATGGAGTATAGCGATGATGCAATCTAGATGGGGTATTATTGAGTCAGGCATAGTTGTCATCGCTATCATACTTATACCAAGTAATTGAAATCATTATATTTTGTATGTCCAATGAAAGCGTAGTTAACTGAAATCGTTTCAGCCGAAATAGTGTTAAATTGGAGCAACCAAAATAAAAGTAACATTGATATTAAATTTGTATACCACCTACGTCATTTTGTAATTTATGAATACAGGTTATTTGAATTGAACCTTGTTTTTATTTATCTTATAGGTAAAAGTAAGTATGGAACGCTCTTGACGCTAGCCCGGCTAGCACATTTTACAGAAGAATTTGGTTGTCAGAAAAGTTTTGATATTTATTATCTTTGTAATCTTCAATGATTCAGTTGGGTACTAGTACATTTTGTATTTATGATTTATGGAACTTTAACTTACCGACCAAAACATGTTTCTGTTCAAATATTATTTTACAGTAAGTAGAACAAGTACAGTATACAATATCTGAAAGGCTTTGTAACGTCCATGACCTATAAAGCTTCTCTTGAAAAATTTGAAAATAAACTTATATTATTTTGAACATAACTTCACTATGGGATTATAAGGTAGATATTACTTTGGGTAGGTATGTAAAAACATTGATAGACTTTTAAGATAACAATGTTTACTTTGATAACAGATCACTGATATGGTATAAATATATCAACTAATTTGCTGAGAATTATTTAGTGTCTTTAAATAAAAAAAGGCTTTTCAAGGAGGATCTTCAAGGATTCAGAAAAAATGAGAAAATAAGGCCACCAAAATTTAGAATTTTTTTTTATGACAAAACAATTAAAATTTTGTTTTTCTTTTTATCTCGAATATTGTCTTCATATAATAATTGTTATAATTAGGGGATCCAAGTCCCGGGACCCAAAGACCAATCGGAACTTCGGGACCCGGCTGAAAAATCCTTTGTCTTCAACTTACTAACAATATGACTAGCACGAATGGTAAATAAGACTGTATCGTGGAAAAAACTTTACTAGTGCATAATAAAAAAACATGTAACACAATATATTATGTCATGATTGTCATATAACATAAAATATGTAATATAAAACAAAAATTTAAATTATTCTTAATACTTGAGTTGCTACTTGTTCAGGTACCAAAATAAAATAAATATTGAAACATAAACGCAAGATTCATTCTCTAGTATAAATATAAATGAAACATATTGCTAAACTGCTAATTGTTATTCGTTGGTTGAAGTAAAATTTTAAGGAAATTAAAGCATTAAGTGATTCATTTCCCAAAGACGATCTTAATTTAGTGGCGAAAAAGTCGGCAACTGAAAAAGCTCTAGTAGGAGGAATGGTTAAGAGATATTCGTAGGCTAACTGCATGAATGGGCCACGATTACCTCCGTTCTGAAACTGAGATATTTCCTTCTGTATAATGGCTTTAAAGCTGCCTCCTGCCTCGTTCAGTTGAAATGACAGCACTTATTTGTGGTTCCATCTTTGCATTTTTCAATGCCATAATGTTAAGTTTTTCTTTCAATGATGTGAAATTTCGGGACCAACGTAGGTCCCGTGGTTAATGCTATTGTCCCGGTTCCTGGCATTATTCATGTGGACCCGGGAAATCCCGGTCCCGGGATCCCGGGACTGGATGCCCTAGTTATAATTGAAGGATACTCAGAAACAATGCTGCGAAATAAATTATGGAAATTTTGGTCCACTGAAAAGATCTGATAGAGGTCCAGTGATTCTAAAATATATTATTATTTTCTTAAATGGTCAATTTAAAAGAATCAAAGAAAGTGTTTCCGAGTTACATTATTAGGAAAGTGTAAGATTCTTTCCGCCATATTTTAAAATAACTAAATATAAGGATACATTCAACAATTTTCATGACTCATGAAATGTGGCATCGCTTTTGAATGCTCTCTATAAAAGAAGCATTGAAGAGTAATGCTACTGGCAATCTGAGAATCGCAAATCCGTATAACTGTGGTCCGGACAAAATCGAGTCTCTGCGGATATTGGCACTGTTGCCGTATTTCCCAGTTTTCTCAATTTTTTTACATTATTAACCTACCTTAAAATTCAATTTCGCTTTATCCAAAATGTGAAATACGGGGCCTGGATGGGAGGCCCCTGAAGCAGCCAACGCAGTTGGCCAGACAAGTTTCGCACTTGTTTATATGTCAAATATTGGTCAACAGAAGGCATATCGAATAATTTAAAATTAAATTCAAACAGAGAAGAGCATACCTACTAAATACTAGATTTCAAGTTTAGCAATCATACCTCCACCTACTGTGGAAACATGTGAAAAATGTAATTTTATAAAAAATATTAGAACAGGATAAGGTGTTTCATTTTGTGGTTGACGTATGAGATCAAAAATCGGCATAGGCCATAGACTACCTTGAACTATCTGAATGAATTGTGCTGTTATAGAAAGAGGCAGTAAGAGAGAGAGGGATTGTAAATTAACGGTTCAATCAAATTCGGAATAGGAGACCATGTAAAAAATCCGATCTGAACCTGAATGGGCCTAAAAAATGTTTGTTATATTCTCGGTAGGTAAAAGTGAGAGGTGCAAAACACTATTTATTTAACATGTCATTATTGAAGCTGAGTCAGAATTGAAATGAGTAGAATTAACACTCCTTATTTATGATTGTCAAAAGATCAAGGTCATTGTAAAAGTAAGACAGTAAGACCATTCTAGAGCGACAACAATATAAAAAATCATATATCCTTCAACGATTTCTCTTTGATTTGATACACATTTTCACATCTTTGTGATTGTATTTGATACTAATATCGAATTATACATTTTAACAACGTAATCTGTAGCAGAAGACAAGACAAGCTTGATGGTTAGTTCAGAAATAGAAGTAAGAGTTATTTTCTAATCAGATTATAAAATAAAATATACAAAAGTTGATCATTCCTCCCTTATCTCCGAAAATACTGAGCGTAGAATTTAAAAAAAATAAAAGTTATAGGCCTTTACTCATAGTTTACTGGAAATCCTATACGAAAATCCTAATTACGGAACCTTTTCTTCGCAAACCTGAATGGCAGTTGAACATTTTTTTTATTCCTGTATAAAAATGGATAGATAAGTTTTGCAATATAAATTAACAATCAGCTACTTTCATTAAAAACTATAAAGACTATTCTTTATTAGGTAATTTTTTGAAATAAGATGCAGTTTATATGGTGGTAGTGATTTATGGAACCCTTAAAAAATTTAACGCAGCACAAGGACTTGACGAAAGCCGGCATCTACAGCCCTATAACTAGACGAAAAGCGCCTGCAAACACTTTTCTATTGTCAGAATCTGAAGTAATTTGCTTGTATGTATATCGCTAAAGATTGAAAAAACAACTTTTGAGAGTGAAATTTTGAAATCATAAAATTCAACTTTACGCTACCCTAGACTGCATAGAATTCTGAATCAATCGAATTAGAATCGAGAACAATTGACAACTACTGATGCTGACATATGATAGTAGGAAGTAGGAATAGATGATGAGAAGAGAAGATGACCAGATGGTGATGGTGGATCGAATAGGCACTAACTAGGATCGAGATTCGAGATATCAAAGACTCATTCATTTCAATTAATTTCACGGAACACGTGTCGATTTTGTTTTCGATCGACTTGTTCGATACAAATGATTTTCTAATTCGATTAGAGAATCGAATCGACTCCGAATCAAGTTTCAGGATTTTGGGGAGATTTACGGTAAATTTTATAATTTTGTTGAACTCTCTCTACAGCTTTTATTTTGATGATGAAATTATAACATCTTGTTTTGTTTAGATGTTTTTAATCTTGATAGTTTTGAGATGTTCAAAAGTATTTAGTTAGTCGATATTTTTTTATCTTAGCAATCTTTCCCAGAGAATAGATGTCATTGTGTGTTTATTTAGAACTTAAATGAAAATAATCAAAAAATAAAATTATTAATTAATATATAATTAAACATGTTATCACAGACTTACATTAAATATTTAGTAAAGTATTAATATAAGAGAACATTTCTTTTATTTTAATATCGTATAATGTTAGTTAAATAGAATTTATTATAAATAAATGTTCAACATAGTCACTGGGTTACATGAATTCAGGTCTGAGTTATAATTTAGATATGAAAGATCTCATGTGCATATATGATTAAAGCTTAGAGATATTAACAAAAAATAGGTCAAAAGAATTATGAATGATGAGGTTCCTAATTAATTATTGCAATTATATATGTACTGAATAAAAAAGCGAAATATAGTGTGAGAACCGAAAATATTTTTTTGTTTTCCATATTACAAAGTTGGCCATAGCTTTTTTTAAGATACTTATTTCAAAATTTCTAATAGGTAAACGTGGTTAATCTTACAAAGAGGTCTATTGTTTGAAAAAATAACGTGCTGAGCTCCTCCATTTGGGCGGTGTGGAAACGAGTTTAACTCGTCATTAATTATATCACATAGGAAAAGAATATTATTAATGCATGATTAACGTAGACTTGAAATTTAGTGTACAGTCATATTCAATCAAGTCCGCTCTACTTTAAATACTTTTAGTCCTACAGAGTGTGTAAAGAACAGGTACCAACTTTCTTAATTCAAATATAAACCTCTATTTTTGAACCACATGGTTTGAGTGGCCTTCTACCTCCGAGTTGAATCAACCCCAGTTCTAATAACTTATCTATTATAATTTTTGACAAATGTAATTTTTTCTGAAAAAAATTACCGCTTTAAAAGTTTACGAGAAAGGTAAATTTGCTATTTCCTCAATGGAAAAATATTTCAAGTTATCAAATGTTTTATAGAAAGGACGTACTAAGGAAATTTTACATCCGAGATGTGCTAACCATTCAAGTAGCACATTTGGTAGTTTAGTAAACTTGGAGAAAATAAGCTACAATAGACGGACATCAGAATAATCTTATAAGGATACCGTACCCGATGAACAGAACCCTAATTACCATATTCAGTAGAAATCTATCGTTTTTTCTTCAGGAAAAGATATAGAGATCAACACCGCTACAATAATGTATTGTCAGATCAAGTTTTGTCGGAACCAAGTCAATGGATTTATAGGATTCGTGCCCAAATGATGGTACATGGTAAAGCATACAAAAAAATCAAAAAATGTTATTTTTCACAAAATTTTCGATGTTCAGAGTTTTAATTGAATATAATAAAGTAACGAAAGTAAACATAAATATTGAGAAATTCTTATACGCATACTTATCGTTTTCTAATTGAATCTGGCTTAAGAAAAACAGGCCAGTGAAATAATATTTGAGTGTGGCTCTGGAAACAATGCAATTCGGATCAAATGATCAAACATTGACTTAGAACACCAGACTTGTGCGTGACATTCTTGTAAAAATTGCAAAAGTTTCTAGTGCATAAAAGGTACTTGCTGAGTTGGGTTGATATATTCATTTTGTAACCAAGGTTATAAAAAGGAGCCTATCGACAGTTCAGTTTCCGTTTTTATTTCATTTGTGTAAGTAGTAGTGTATTTCCGCAATGGTGCAGGATCTGCAGGAATATTACGATTATGTTCTTCCTCTTGTTTTACACTCAGGAAAGGTGAGTATACTTCATTTTTATCAAATTTAAATTTTTTTCAATGAAGAATTTTCTTTATTATTATTTTTTATTTATTAAAAAAATGCAGGTATTAAACACCCATAACTTGAATTTTCCAGTATTTTTTATAAGTGAATTATTTCTAAAGTATGTACAATGTTGCTCAAAATTGGCTTTAACTGTATCTGTTTTCTCATAGGAACTATTAACAGCTAAAGATTTGGAAGTAGAAACAAAAGTTCAGGTTTATGACTTGGTAACTATATATGATAGAAAAATAGAAGAGATCCTCATTAAGAAAATCAAAGAGAAATGGCCAAAGCACAAGTGAGTACCTACAATATTTTAAACGTTTATTATGTAAACTAATTTTATTATTCATTGTACAAAACTGAATATTTCAAATGTAAATGGAAAATCCATCATACTTATCCGTTTCTGAAACACTATATTTCCTGTTAGAATTTAATGTAGATTTTGAGAGATAAATTTTCGGACCTTGAAAAATGGAAGAGGGGTACAATTCGATTGTTGTTTGTGTATAGCTATTGACGCGTTTAACATAGGTATTACAAGTGCTTGGATTTTTATGATTCTTATTCCATTCGAAAGAAGAATACTAAAAAATGGGCCTATACATTTTTAGAAAACTACCATGTGTTTCTCCCTAAAAATATCTCAAAAGGGGATAGGGGGGATTTTTTTGAAAATCAAGAATTTGATATTGAAAATTGAAGGAGAGAGATCATTTCCAGAAACCTTTGAAGGACTTCAACGGTGGAAAAAAATATCTCTAATGGTAGTTTAGGCGCTCTAACGAATCTTCTAAAAAATAATTGAGTTCAGCAGGCCATGTTTTATATTGTTGTTGTATCCGTTTGACATTATTATTTTTGTGAGTTTGTGAATTGCTAGTGAATTTATTTTGGGATTTTATTTATATTTGAGAAAAATGGCAAATCATTATAAAATTGTTATAAATAATTATTTTTTACAAAAATTGGACCGACTATATTAGTTCGTGCACTGAAAAATACAAAATAATATTAATTCTACTGGTATTGGTACTTTTGAAGTTAAGCAGTTGCAGTTAGATGAAAACTTTTGGCACTAACTTCACAATTACCAGCACCAATAGAATTAACATTATTTTGTATTTTTCAATGCACCAACTAATAAATAAAATATTTATTTCACACTTTTGTGTAACATTAGTCAAGAAAATCTTTGAACGTTCACTAAAATCTATTACGCATGTATATTCTTTGCTTGTACTTGTTATTCTTCAGAAATCTAAAAACATCGTCGCGGAAATACGCATATTTTAGACTTTACCTCCGCTGTAACCCGAAAACGTTAACTCTTTGGAAAAAAAATCAATATAAATGTTGCTACAAATAATCTGGTCTTTAATTTGGTTGCCTCAGATTTTCAATTTTCGAAAGAAATCGCCCGCTCCTCATAGCGAAAATACACATATTTGAGATTTTAACGTTGCTGTAACTCGAAAACTATTTTTTAAAAATGTTCAATTTGAACGTTTTTGGATATTGTACTATCTTTAATTCTGTCGTCTCAGAATTTTGATTTTTGAGAAAATTTGCATTTGCTTTTGGGAAAACCATACTTTTGAACGTAGCAACGCCGAGCATCGTTGTTTATTTCTCATTCTTATTTATTTATTTATCTATCTATACATGATAGGTATTTCTTCAGTTGCATAATTTCAAAATGATTAGTAAAACGTTTGTGTTAATGAATTTTGAAATATAGGAGTGATGTAATGATCTATACAAAGCCATTTCTGTATTATTACATTCTGCAGATGTAATTTGAACGTATTACAAAGTGAATATGTATATCTAGTAATTATGCAATTTTGTAATGAACTACGGAAAGCACTGCGTTAACCGTTTCAAGGTTGTAACATTGGAAGAGAAATTAAATCGTTACTTCCTTATGCATTTATCAAGAAATGATCTACTTATCAATGAATTGTATAATAATTATGTTATGGTAATTAATTGTGAGACAGCATTTGTTTTGAATGGAAGTGATATAGGCATATACTTACAGTGATATAAAAAATGTGCCTATTACAGGCCCATGCGCAGGAATCAACAAAGGGGGGATTTGAAGACTGATGGCAAATGGTTGCACTATTCAATTAAAAAAAAATTCCCATACGCCCTTTCCCTTCATCCACAATCTTCCCCCCAAGGGGGATTTTATTTTTCGAAAATTTAAGATAAACAAAACTTAAAATTAGACATTTTTATAATATAATTGGATTATTAGTATTTGTTGTTTGAGCGCAAACAAGCAATTATAATTATTGAACATAATTCAGATATTTCAAATACCCAGATCAAGTTCTCTCATAAAGAGATTCTAATTATTATAATTAATTTTAGAATTCAATATCAACTGCATAGAAAAGCAAAAAGAGGCAAGCAGTAATCAATAACAAACAAACAATTCTCTACTGAATCCTAATATACTTTATAAACATTTTGAAAACTAATTCAATTAATCATTTCAGCTGGCGTGAGTACATCTTGCTTCAATTGTGTGAGTCTCATTTAATAATGGAGATAACTTCGTGAATCAAAAATAAAATTTTCAGGAAAGGTGGGGCTACATTTTGATTTCATTTGACGATCGCGTTTACGCTGTTGTAACCCAAGGAGGGCTACAAATTAGGAGAAAAAAACACCTTCGTTTTTACACCCTGTAAATGCTCAAAGCCGATATTTCAATTTTCAATTTTAAATTTCGATTCCTGATCGCTATCAGCACTAATAATTTAAAAATATAACCATACCTACCTGACAGGCCGTTGAGTGTGTGGGGGGGGACTAGGACTAAAAATTCTCATTATGCTTGCCGCGGTCATTAAACAAAACAAAATAATGGCAGTAAAAAAGGGATATTCTTAATCGGTCATAAAGGGCAGGTCGTGGCAGAAGTTTCAGTGTACCTATAACGTTTAAGTTGAAATTAATTAAGTTAAGGAATTAATAAAGTTGAACTCTGCAATATTATATATTTCTATTAAATTTTGCGTGAAAAGTAGCCGAAAAAACGAAGAAACCTTTATAAATGACATTTATGATAGTTTAGTTGTGTAGAAGAGCTAAACCATAGAAAAATTCTGTGATTTATCGGGATTTGATTTAAAATTTTACAAAAATTCGGCCAAAGCAACCCACATTTATACGGTACGTATTTTTGAACATATTTACTTAAAAAAACGAATACATTTCCACATTAGTATATGCCCATTGAGTGAAAAATTCGCACGGTTAATTTAGTAACATATTATTAATCCAAAAATGGGTATTATGTAATAGAAAAGTTTGAGCAATTATCGCAAAAACTATTAAGTATTTTTTTTTCCGAATTAGTTCACTGCCCTCATTCTATAAGTACCTATTGTTTAATAATAAACATATTTGAGCTCATATATTAATAAAAAGGTAAAATCGACAGTTACTTAATTATTTTTGCAGGTTTATTGGCGAAGAGGAAGCGGAAACAAATGGCATTAGTGCTTTAACAGATGATCCAACATGGATAATTGACCCTATAGATGGAACGGTAAATTTCATCCGACGTTTAAGAATAATAGGAATCTCAATTGGTTTGGTAATAAAGAAGGAACAAGTTCTGGGAATTGTATACAATCCATTTTTGGATGAACTGTATACAGCAATCAGGGGAAAAGGTGCATATTTGAATGGCGAAAGAATTCGTACCAATGGTCAAAAAGGTGAGGGACATTGTATTATTTACTCATATCAAGTATTGTTTCCACACTTGGCATTGGCTCCTATGTCATAAAAATGAGTTCTTATGCTTAGAACAATAAAAAATACTTTCAGATATTGGGAAATCAATCTTCAATTACGAATTATCATTAGCAAGAAATCCAAAGTACTATGACCTTTATATGTACAGGCTAAAATATATCATGAAAGCTATTTTAGGGTAAGTAGACATTATTTATTTATTTGAATTTTTTTCTATTTTTAAATTTAATATTAATTCTATAATTTTAACGAAAATTTTTTTCATTTTTTTGATCGACAAAAAAGGAGGTATGTTTGCTTTTTTAACCGACGAACCCGGAATGGAGAGGGTATACAATTCGACTGTGCTTTTTTCTCATATCTCTCCTTCAACGATTTTCGTGAATAATGTTACACTCAAAAGTATGAAATAAAAATTCTTTACAAAAAATTGGACCGACGTTATTAGCTGGTGCACTGAAAATTACAATATAATAATACTTAATTCCATTGACGCTGTTACTTTTTAAGTTGTGCACTTGCAGTTGGATTGATAACTTTTGGCATCAACTTCACAAGTACCAGCACCAATAGAATTAATGTTATTTTTTAATTTTCAGTGCACCTAATGTAACTAATAACGTCGGTCCAATTTTTGCAAAAAAATATTTATTTAATTTATTTTAATTATTTCAAAAGTGTGAAATAAATATTTTTTACCAAAGATTGGACCGACTTTCTTAGTTGGTGCACTGAAGAAAACAAAAGAATATTCATCTTACTGGTGCTGGTACCTTTGGAGTTAGTGCCTACAACAACAAACTACAACGGCACAAAATTTCCATTATCAATAGGATTAATGATATTTTGTATTTTTTAGTGCAACAACTAATAAAGTCGGTCCAATTTTTTGTAATTTTTTTATAACACATTCCCGGAAATACGCCATAAAAACATCAAAAATTGTAGGAGTAAATATATTTGTATTTATTTTCAAGGTTTTTTGAAACACTACAAACAAATAAATTTCACAGTAAACATTAATTAATTAATCAATTAATTTTATTTTCAAGTACGGGTTCTGCTGCAAGAAACAGCGTCGTAAAGATACGGGTGTAGTACGCTGGCGAAATTAATGATATAGTTTCTTCCAGCTTTAGATCCTTGGGATGTGCAACACTAGGATTATGTTATGTCGCTGATGGCCGATTAGATGCCTATCAGTGTGATGGTCTGTATCCATGGGATGTAGCTGCTGGCGGTTTGATACTTCGGGAAGCTGGAGGTTACCTATGCGATTCAAGAGGTAGGTGCATTTAGATATTCTTTTTTCTAAATTTCATTATCATATCGGAGACTGAAATATTGGAAAGTTGCTGATGTAGTTGATGCACCTGGTTGCTTGTTAGGCGTGACACTTTCACTCGGTACTTTTGGTAGATTTCAATAGAAATATAATTTTATTAGCATCTTAGTCCGTGAAAAGTCATAAATGTGAAAGATGCGCTGATAAAATAAGTGAGATCTTACTTGATACCAAGTTCTTTCGAAGTTCCTGAAATCGTAGCTCATGAAATGCATAACGTTCTTAAGTTGCTTTAAAAGAAAATTTGTCATGTTCTTTGCTAATTAATAGTGCCAACTGACTAGGTTCTTTCACAACTCGAAGATTAAGTTTGGTGGATAACAACTTGCCAAATTGCACCATTGTGTAACCAAGCAAATTCTCTTTTAAAGCAACTGAAGAGCTTTATGCATGTCAGGAGCTATGTTTTAAAGAACTTGAAAAGAACTTGGTATCCAGTTAGATCTCACTTCTTGTATTAGCGAAGCCGTTATCCAAGTACCTAATAATCTTGCAGTTTTTTTCTTACGAATTTCTGAGGATATCATTATATTTGTCAAGCATCTCTCTTCTCTTTAAATAGATAAACGGTTATTAAACTACTTAAATTATTTATTCTGACTGCAAAAAAATAATACGAAGTTTTTTAATTCACCTTCATCCATGCCAACCCTTATGTGATTTTTTTCTATATATACTACCAATAATCTACCTTCAAGTCATCTGGATGTACCTGATCAAAATTTTTGATGAGTGAGTTAGTCAGTAATAGAAATAGTGAAGTTCGGACGTCATTATCTCGTAAATAGTGGGAAGTTTTCTATTGAAAACTGAGATTTGATAATTAAAAGAAGGTCTTTCTTTCTGCGTGTGTCTAGATTTAAATAGATTGAAACGTATCATGGATTGAAACTGAGTAAGTGACTGAATTCGTTTTGCGAGTTTTTAGGAAATTTCATTAATTTGTTCTACAATATATTTATAAATGAATTGTTTATTTCAGGGCAAGAATTCAACTTGATGGATCCAAATTTCCTAGCAACATCCACAAAGACATTAGCTGACCAGTTCTTGGCAATTGAAAGAAAAGCAGATGAAGAAAGGCTCAACGCGATAAATTCAAAGTTCAATTTAAGTGATTGATTATTTAATAGTATTCGTAGAAATAATTGAAAATTCAATGGGTGATTTTTATACAATAAGACTATGTCTTTTTCTTATTTCTTTTATATTATAACTATGATATTTTCTGATCTTATAGGTAAGCATAGATAAATAAATATTATGAGTAATGAGGGAAAGTCTATCTAGACAAATTAAAAAAAACTATGGCTAAAAATCTCTACGAATAAGTTTTTTAAATCTTCATAAGAGCTTCTATGGATTTCCACATCTAACATCTAAACAGGCTCTACATTGTTCGAGTGAAGATTCCTATGACAGCACCAGATTGCAATCGTTAAAACAAGTGAAATTTTTGAAAAAAAAGTAAAAATAGTTTTTATTGGGCATTTAAGATTTAAACCGTACCGATGAGTACCTACTATTGCTATCCTTTTCTCGATTTCAACTATACTTATGTATATGTGTTTGCCAGCAACAGCAATTCCATAACAAATTTCTGTTTGTCTACCACAACACAAAATTAAACTTTAAATTAACAATAACGTCTAACGTCTGACAATTGCGACATAACCATAGACGATCTTCCAGAAATTACCTATATACCAGAGAACGAGACGTATATATACGCTCTATGCTCGTGCGTAATTCCAGTGACGGATCCCATTGTCGTTCCATGTCGTCAAAATAATGATCTTGGTTGAATGAGATTGAATGAGATAATTATAATTACCAATATTGGATCACACTTGGAGCTTAACAGGCGGCGAGATGTCTGAGATCTAAGTACGAATTCGAAATTTCAAGTCTCTAGACCGTATGGGGCCTGAGAAATCGCTGCGGAGTCCATTGATACAAGAACCGAAAGTAATAAAAACTATTTAATAACAAAGCATAGATCATGGTTTCGAGAAGCACATTGAATAACATAGCATGTGACGTCATCTTTGGGGAGAACATGCATCCAGGTGATATTTATAAACAAGTGTTTAGAAGAGTTTAAAATAAATAGGTAAATGTAGCAAAGATGACAAAATAATTATTTTATTCAAGATTCAATGTATTCAGTCTAAGAAATTCAACTATTTTTTTATAGATCCAACAACTCTGTTATTTTCCTTACATCTTCAATGTGTTCAGTATGTACCTACCAATTAGATGTAATTATTCCAAATACTGCCTCATATTACATTATCATTATTTTTCTATTATAAACATCTGTATGTTTTAAGTAATAAAATTTGGAACTAATACCTATCTGCTTTATGTTTTAATTAATAATAAAATATCTGGGGTATCCATTCTCACGATCAGAAATCAGTTGTACAACTCAACTTTTATGTAGGGGATAATTCCCGAAACCAATAATCCGATTGTGAATTTTGTTTAACCTATAGATTTTTGTTTTTGTTTTGTCTCATGCGTTTTAGCTGAGCTATTACAGGTTTCTTTAGAAAGTCGAAAAAAGTTTATTCGGTCTTTCATAAAATGTTTTGATCACATACCTACGTACAATATTTCGACTTATAGTTCCACTTCTACTAAGAATATTCATTATTGTTGGTTTCATATGTTTGGTTCCTGTTGATTCTCCCTCTGAGAAGCAGATAAAATTGTTTGTATATGACTCTCTCGAGTTCCGTTGTCTGTGGATAAGTCGCCTTTGTGAATCAGTTATCTATTTATATAAAATATTGAGATTTAAGAATCCCAGACAAAAAACTAGCTCCTAGAACACTTTCTGTGGCTATGAGGCCACTGACAGATAAATATACACGTTAAACTTCATTAAAGAAAAACTAGTTAAGAACACTTTCGACCAAGTCACCTTCCAAACAAAACAAAAAAATTAAAATCGGTTCGTCCGTTTGGCAGTTACGATATTACAGACTGCCACACATATAGAAAAAATAAACTCGGTTTGCGTCGGGGTTTAAAAATAAAGTAAAATTTAATTTAGATCTTCAAGCTGGCTTCTTTACCTTTTTCTCTTACTCCTATTGCCATATATAATTTTTAGCCAACAGAAGCAGCAGAGCATACCTGTCTTTGTGGGCCATGTCCTTGCTGGACTTGATTTGGTGATTGCGTCGGATGGCCCCCATAACTTTGAGCTTGCGTTGTACTACCAATTTGTATAATATCTTGGTGTCCTGTTGCAGCGGCATGGCCTGATTGTGGACTTGGATGTCCACTTTGGTGGCTTTGAGGAACAGAACTAGGTCCCTGATGATGTTGAGCCATGACTTGATGATGAGCAGGCGCGCCTTGATGGTGGGGATTTGCTCCTTGGTGATGTAAAGGTGGTGCCTAAGGCAAAAAATTTGACTTTTGGTATGTCTAACTCAGTACGCTTATCTTCAGAACTAGTTTTGGATAATTTATAAAATATAATTTCTAATTAACAGAACGATAAGGAAATAGCCCTAGCCACTTTTCAGGATAAAGAGGTAGCGTTTAATAATGCCTCCGTTATATCAATAGCAAGGTGTATGGAAAGAAGAGTTGTACAGTACCGCCTTTGCAGGTGGATCGCAGCTAATCTAGGGACAATTACTGAGTAAAACTGGTGTGGGGAAGAACAACTATCAGTGAATCCTCAGAGAACCATACTGGTAGTGTTTACATTAACAGGAAACATCAAGTCCCACGTGATAAAAACACTCAGAAGGTCAACAAAAGGTAAATTTGTGGGAAGAACTGTTTATTGAATCCCAAAATGACCGAATGGTTATATACACAGGTCATGAGGCCAATGACAACACACCGGTCAATAGTGTGGTGGCCCAGAACACTGCAGAACACTGCAGATAGGCGCTCTGAGGCAGCTGAGTGGGTATTCACAGATGGGCTTGCGTAAGTACCATAGGGGCAATGATACCAACTACCGCCCTGGAGATTATACTGAACCTACCGCCACTTTATCCATGGGAACGTCAGTCACAGGTTACTGCAGAGCCTTCACGGTAAGTCAAGGACACGAAGAATTAAAGGCAGATCCAATTTTCCAACCAATGTTGGGAATAGCAATAGACCTAATGGCCTCACAATGTAATTTTAAAAACGAATATGTAGTAGTTGTACCAGATAAAAAGGCCAGGGTAGCAGAACCTTCCATAACAGAAAACTCAACTTGTATAAAGATGGCTCCAAAACTAAACTGGTGCAGGAGCAGTTAAAACAGACTAGCATTTCTGGGCACCAAAGAGCAGGGCAGGCCATGATAGGGGCAGAGTATTTGCTAAATGCCACATAAGGGGGTATACCTAACAGAGGATAGATAACCAGCCACAGTGTCATGGCAAGAAACCTCAGAACAAAGACAAGCTAAATTGTTTCAAAGCAGCTTTTCGGCGGTCAAGCGTAATACTATAGTTCAGAAGCGAGGATACTGGTGGGAGCTAAATAGACCCGGGAAGCACATGCATAATATAGGCCTGGCGGATAAAAGCCTCTGTTTTGTCAGAAAGAAGAGGAAATCTGAAGGCCTGGGCAAAGATTAGTGTATTTAATCTTTGGCCTGGAAGCGGTTCAGTTTTACCTACTTTGGAAAGAATAACCGAAGGCTGAGAGCTACGTGAAGGTATCTGTATTTAGGCTATTGAGCCTGATGAAAATGATATAACTAGGTACTGAGCAGTAGAACACGGTAAATAATGTATCTGCATAATTAATTCATGTAATCTAATAATCCACATAATACTTTGAAGACTATTGCAGTGATGATCTCTTGTACTTACGTGATGATGTGGTGGTTGTTGATGGTGTGGAGGTGGTGGTCCCTGCTGAGGTGGGGGAGGGGGTCCTGGCATCATGTTCATGGGCTGACCGATAGAAGGCATCACATGATGATGTGGATGCCCCGGAGGTGGAATTGAATGAGATGGTGGCGGCGGCGGTGGTCCATTCATATGAGTCATTGGCTGTTGATAGGGGCTGTGTGGAGATTGCGATGGAGCAGGACTCAGTGTAGGTGGGCCCATTGGACTAGGAGCTTGTGGCGGCGGCATTGGATTGCTCTGAGGTGATGGGCTCGTCATGGTTGCTTGATGATTTGAGTCTACAACAAAGTAAATTTCATCTAAATACGAAATATTTAAATTGAGTCTAGAAATAGTTTTTAAATGTTTCATGGTTGTGCCTGTAAAATTCTTGGGAAAAGTCTTCAGGATAAATCTACACGCAACTGGCGATAGAGCTTGACGTTTACGGAACATAAGGCAACTTTAAAAGTTTCTACATTTAAGATAACTTATCCAAGTCAAACGATGTGAAAAGTAGAAAAAACCTTAAACCACATTAAATTAAATGTAAAGTATATGAATTTCGGTATTGTACATCTTATACCCCGGATTTCAGCAACGAGGAAAATTACCAGAACAGGTTGAAAATGTAGTCAGTTTTGAAAAGTTCTCAAGCACCGATCAAAGTGTAATATGAAAGAAATTTAAGTTTTTGAGAAAAAAAAAACAAAAGGTGGTTTGACGAAGATTTGGAAGATGATCTGAGAATTAAATTTTAGCAGCAGAAAAATCATCGTATAAATAAATCAACATGGTCCGGATACGATTTTTATTATTTATATATATATATATATATATATATATATATATATATATATATATATAATAATGATAGATGCTCTACACCTTTGTGCTTTTATTTATTTTCCACTTATGTGGCGCTGATGAAAGCTAACAAGCTTGAAATCACGTGATCCGCTTCTAGTGGTGGTTGTGTCCAACTAAATAAAAGCACAAAGGTGTAGAGCATCTATCATTATTATATATATTATACTCTTTCATTTATGAAATATAGATATCTTCATTTATATATATATATATATATATATATATATATATATATATATATATATATATTATAGCGAAGTGATTCACGGATGGAAAAATATGTTGGTGGTTTTATTCGGGAATACATCCGTTGTTCGTTCCATTTTGGAAAAATTGCTTGACGTTTCGCCCAAATCTCATTGGGCATCTTCATAAGCATATAATCTTAATTGGATTCTGATCGAAAACTGATTTAACCGTTTGGTTGTCTGCTTTTATACTTGTGTCGTGGTCTCAATTGATATCCTGTGGGCGTGGCCTTTGATAGTGATGGTAGTGGATCCGCCTGTGTCGTTATTGATGCTTGGGTGATTATTTCAGGGATTCTGGGAATTGGTGGTATTTTGCTAATAAGGGATTTCCATGTGATCGGTAATTTGAGGGAAACATCTTGTTGTTGAGATCTCCTTGTTTTTCGATTTCTATGGCTTCTCGAATAATTCTATTTTTATATATTTTGATGTTAGCGATCTGCTCACAGCTATTGAAATCGATTTTGAGGCCTGTCTCTTTTTCATGGAGATAAAGTGCTGATGTATTTTGTTTGTTTTTGATGCTTAATTTGTGTTCTTCTGCTCTCGTTGCGATTCTTCTATTAGTTTGTCCCACATATTTCTTTTGGCAATCAATAGCTATAGAGCTATAAGAAAACAACATCAAATACACGAAGAACAACCACAACAAGAAGAATTATTCAAAGAGTTATTCTTCCCTACATGAAAGGAGTAACCGACAGAATTGGGAGAATACTGCAAAGAAACAATATTCAAACCCCTGAGTACGATAAGAGGCGCCCTAGGTAGCCCAAAAGACAAAAACAAATTAGAAAACCAAGGAGTATATAGCATTTCCTGCGGTGATTGCCAAAAGAAATATGTGGGACAAACTAATAGAAGAATCGCAACGAGAGCAGAAGAACACAAATTAAGCATCAAAAACAAACAAAATACATCAGCACTTTATCTTCATGAAAAAGAGACAGGCCACAAAATCGATTTCAATAGCTGTGAGCAGATCGCTAACATCAAAATATATGAAAATAGAATTATTCGAGAAGCCATAGAAATCGAAAAACAAGGAGATCTCAACAACAAAGATGTTTCCCTCAAATTACCGATCACATGGAAATCCCTTATTAGCAAAATACCACCAATTCCCAGACACAAGTATAAAAGCAGACAACCAAACGGTTAAATCAGTTTTCGATCAGAATCCAATTAAGATTATATGCTTATGAAGATGCCCAATGAGATTTGGGCGAAACGTCAAGCAATTTTTCCAAAATGGAACGAACAACGGATGTATTCCCGAATAAAACCACCAACATATATATATATATATATATATATATATATATATATATATTCAGAATTATTTTTGATCATACACTACACTAAGGCCCTTTTATGATAATTTTCTTATATGTTTGAACGGTCGCCACTTTGAAACTACTTATCCGATAACGAACTCAGCCGAGATATTCAAGAGATTGATTTTTGTGGACCAACTTATAGACATATAACAACATGCCGTTGAATTTTTTTCATAATTCAAAAGTGTGAACGATCGCAATAGCTACTATATTTTCTGGTAATCTTTATTCAGTAGACAACATTTCTGCTAAAGTCTATATAAATACCTGAGCAAATCCCCTGCATCATCGTACTTTCATCAGCTAGCGAATTTTTATTGTATTTTTGACAAACTTCACAAAAGAAGGAGATATAGATTTCCAATGAGATTTAATTTTACATTTGTTGATGCATTTTGCATAGTAAACGTGCACCAATTATGACGATAACTTTTTTATTGAAAAAAGTAGAGATCCAAAACAATAGGTCCATCTCCCCGATTAGAAGAAAATATCAGTTTCGGCAAGATTAAAAAAGAGGGTTCCTAAGTTACACAGTATTATTAACCCCAGACGCCAACAGAGGGATGTTATAAGTTTGAGATGTGAATCTGTGAGGATATCTGTGGTATCGTAGCACCGACATGGATGGATCGATTTCAAATTCGTTTTTTGACAGCCTCCTGCACTAACGGCAGCATATTCTGAAAGTTCAGCTTATAGTGGCCTGTCTATCATCACCTTCCCCTTGGAAAATATAACTGATACATTCAATATCTTTATACTATTTTGTAGACTAACACCTTAGGTAAAAAGTATATTTTTATAAAATTCATAAAATGAGTGGATAAAGACAAATATGATTTCAAAATTGACATGTTTCTTTGTTGCACAAAGTTCAACATAATTCATATATACAGGGTGATTCATTAATAGTTGAACATATTTTAACGTGTAAATCAACTCAAAATATGAAGATTTTGCAGAGTTTTGGAAGGTCAGCCCTTCAGATGCATCTGTTTCTATATAAAATAAAGTATAGTTTGTTTCACGAATGATGACGTCTGTCATGAAAATACGAGAAACGAATCAATTCAATTGACGGGATTAAATCAGTGGCGTAACGATTTCGAGATAAAATATGGCATTTCAAATTTTTATACGCTTCAAGGAAGTTCATATAATTAAGGAGAAAAAATATCGATTGATTAAATAAGAGATAATATGAAAGATTTATTATTAACAATAATGCAGAAACATAAAATACAAATCTTATAAAATATAAATTTATTCATCTGAGTTCTCTGAAATGTCACTTTGACTTTGTGACCCATATGAAATAAAGATTGCGTTGCCTTCGGACATACGAGCAGCGACTTATCATGGTATTGAAGGAGATAAGCTTGAAATTCTCATGTTATAGCTTAGACCAACAAACGTACTCGAGAATTTCATGATGAGATGCGATGATGCGATGAGAAGTATAGCGCGATGTACGTATCTCGTGAATGATTACATACAATAGCCATAATTCGTGAAACAAACTATATGTAAATAATATACGAAGGTATTGTATTTTCTTTACTTTTATCTAAAATAATGCATGGTGTACTGCACCTACACTTCCCACCATGTCTTTATATGTTGTGGTATGGCTATTGTGATGGATAATTACATAATTACATAGTATTTACCGTACTATTAACAGGTTAGAAAATGATTTATGAATTGAATGAAGAAAAAGATACTTTTCTAACAGGTGAATGATATTTAGCCACCTCAATTATAATTTCTTTAGAAATACCTACCAACTTAAATGATTCGTTATGTTTTGGATAATGATTTAGCAGAGTTTGAACCAATTTTCTTTTAGTTTTTCTTTGTTCGAAAGGTCAGTTGGGCGAAAGTGTTCTTGGCTAGTTTTTCTTTAACATTTGTATCTACCTGTCTGTGTGAAGCAATGCAGCTACAGATAGTTCACGAATGATGGCGATTGCACGGAATAAATGTTATTCTGTGGCGATTGCCTGGAATCATTCACGAGCTACGTACATCACGCTATATTCCTCATCGCATCTCATTATCATGAAGTTATCTACTACGTTTATCGGTCTAAGCTATGAGATCAGAATTTGAAGGTCCATTAAGCTAGCACAACAAAATGGCACACATCAATAAAACTAGTGTACTAAATTCAAGTATTTTTAGTGCTAATTTAGTACGCAAAAATAAAATATATAACTCTTCATTTTTTGAAATTACGAGCAGTACAGCTAGCTTAATATTAAGTGAGCACACTTAAACTGAATATGATCGAATTTGAGAAAATCTGCTTTAAATAATTTAGTGCTAATTTAATACACTTGAAAAAATTATAACTCTACATTTTTGAAATTTATAGGCAAGTCAGCATAGCTTAATATTAAGTCAGCACACTCCGAAAACAACGCAATCTTTATTTCATAGGCGTCACAAAGTCAAAGTAACATTTCAGAAAATTCAGATGAATAAATTTATATTTTATAACACTAGCAATAAATTTGTATTTTATATTTCTGCATTATTGTTATTAATAAATCTTTCATATTTAATAAATCGATATTTTTTTCTCCCTAATTTTATGACTTTCCTTAAAGTGTATAAAAAATTCAAATACCATATCTTATCCCGAAATCGTCACGCCACTGATTTAACCCCCAGTAGGCGTATTCTGTACATTTGCATAAGTCTCAGAACTAAAAGTTGAAAATCAAAATACACCTAAACTTGTTCAGTTTTGATGTATTTTGACAGTCAACTTCCAGTTCTGAGACTTACGCAAATGTACAGAATACGCCTACTGGGTTGAATTGATCAGTTTCTCGTGTTTTCAAGGCAGAAGTCATGAACAAAATATAGGGAGGACGACTAACACGTTGTTGCGCAAAATCACGCAGCGCATATGTAGTATGGGCGAAGGAAGCTTAAATACAACAATAGACAACATACCAACTTGACAACTTATCACAGGACGTTATTTCTGCTTATAGAACAGGATACAGAGTTAGTCATCCTCCCTTTATATATTCTTGCTTTAGGGTTAACTATTCAATTAAAGATGTCTCTGCCAATACCATTCTATAATTCAATTCAATTTTCAGATTTTGTTTCCATCCTACTATAGAAGCGATGCTCTCTTTTCTAGAATATAGAAATTATCCTAAACTTTGACTAAGGATATATGATGATGACCAGTTTCGAAATATAATAATTATTTTTCATATAATAACAATTTCATGTATAGATTTTTGAATGCAAATCCTAGTTTTATGATAATATCTATCGATTGATTACAATAATGTCTCTGCCCTCTGCAATGATTCCGTATAGTTATCGTAGCATATAACTCTATCAGCCCCTAGATTTAGACAACCAAAACTACAAGACCATTTCAAGCCCAAGGGCTCGACTTTCTAATTATATAGCATTAAAGCAAAGCTAAGCAGAATGTATATTAGTTTATTAAGAATCAGATAATCAGGCGTTTAAATGTTTAGTTCGCTGGTCTGTCACTATAGGAAGGTACATGATTATTTAACTCAGTTGTAAATAATTCATAAATGTTTAACAAACGGAATAGAAACTGTCGATGATATCTGTATGTTCTTTGTATAATATAGTTCGAATTTAGCTTACATCTACCTCTAAGATACCTTCATGCGCTATGAATTCAAAATTCAACTAGTATCAAGCATAGACTACAATATAATCAAGTTTCCATTGATACTTAAAAGCTTCATTTAGTGAATTCATATGCCTTGGGAGATTTAGCGCCAAAATGACGTTTCATTGACACAAGACATTTCTTTTTGATGCACTACCTACTTCCCACTTCCACTTCTCTCTCAATCTTATTCGTAAAAATTCAACCGTCATTTAAGTCAAGTTTGAATTAAATGGAGTGTTCAGTATTTCTTGTCCATGTTTGGTTTATTTTGTTGTGAGAGTGAAGATTGAAGATGTGGTTTATTGTTATTGTGAATGATATTTCGCAGAAGCAAGCAAGCTAGTACATAGTGCTCTTGATTCTGGTACTTACTTTATAAATTCGGTGTTTGCAGACACTATTGAAAGGTTAGAAATCAATATATGCAACCTCGGGATGATTTTAAAAATGTTTACATTTGTCTATCATTATTACTAAGATCAAAATTGAAAAACCCGATCACTATCGCCATTTTCTAGCGTAGTCGTTTGTTTTCTTGTTTTGATTTTTCCAACTCTCTTCATCGATCCGTTTTGAAGCGAGATGGAAATTCACATGCCCAGTCTCGTACATTTAAAACCAGCGGTAAATTCAAATAGTAATTCGGAAAGAAAATATTCAACTTCGTTAATCTGATTTAGTTTTATTCTCTTTTGATTGAATACAGTACAGTGGTAAGGAATTATTTTATTTAACGTAAGTTTTTCAATATGTATATGTGATTACGGACATAATGAAATGATCTATAGTAGTTATCTCTTGATTTGTAGTCCTATTGTTTATTGCTACTCTATCATAAGCAGTTGTATTTTCCTTTACGAAATGCAAAATCAGTTATTCGTAATTTCTTATGTTTTAGGATGGAGAATGTTTTAAGTGATATCAGAGATATTCTTGTTAAATTTGATTATCCTGGAGTCAACGATATTATAGCTGATGAAGAATTTATAGAAATAATGAAAGCTTCAAATAGAAAAGATTTGTTATCTTGGTTCCTGAAAACACTCGATGACTGCTATATGGATTTGTTAGAAGATAGCAATGAAACTTTCTTAGTAGATCACATGCATGAATTAGGATTCTGCTGCCAGAGGGAATCGCAAAAATTTGTGAGAGGAAACCTTGATCCATTAAGAGAGGTATTGCAAACTTTGAAAATTGCATAGTAATTAAAGAAAGACGGCTGAGTTGGAAATATTTGCCAGTAATAAAAGCCATGATTCAACATAACGTAATTAATTAATTATTGAAAATTCAAATACAAATACAAATAGATAGATAAATAATCGCGAGGTTGCCGGTCATACTTAAAAATCCTGTTAATGATTGTCAAGTACATATTTAGATAATTGATTACCTTTCTATTTTCCTACCGCAACTCTAAGTAGCCTATTAAGGAAAGTATTTTAATCATGTAAAATGTGCGATGTCCGTTTTTTACTAGATATTTACGTTTTAAAGTCCTGTGACACAGAAATTTGCATTTTCTGCATTCTATATTCTCTTTTTGAAAACTACATTAGAAACCGGATATAACGACATTGAAGGGACCGTATACTTCGGACGTTATGTCCGATAGTTGTTATAAGCAATATACACAAGTAGGCGTATTAATAGTCATATGTATGTATGTAGTATGGGTATAGGTTATGCACATGAACCTGTTTTTCAAATAACATGTCGAGAAAGGAAAAGAAAAAGTTTTTTATGAAAAAAAGTGTCTATAGGCCAGCTTCTAGATTACATTTTGTTTTTTAACCAATCGGTCATTTTAGAAAGTTTTTAAGCTGGGTGCCAAATATGTTTTGCCTTTTACTTTTCATAGTCGTCAAGTTATCATCAGTATAAACTGGTCATTAAAGGCAACATTTTTTTCTAAAACTGTTATAGCGTTAAGAGAATCGCATATTGTTGTTGGTTGAAATTGCTCTTGATGGTCTTGTTGGTCTTCGTTAGTGTTACGATTGTTTTTTAGCTTTTCCTATAACTAAAAGTTTTTTTTACACGATCCAGTCATGTTCGCTACACCCAATACTGTAAGTTTGAAAATTGTTCGTATTACAAGTAAACGGTTGGTCGTTATTACCGATGAATATCGATAAAGTTTCGTCGTTTTAAGCGATATGTCGCTGTATCCGATGTTGTTATAGGCGGTATGTTTACTTATTAGCTTATATAGGAATTGGGCCGGGACCGTGCCAGTCGGTTGTTATAACCGATCTGTCGTTATAAACGATGTCGTTATATCCGGTTTCGACCTTAGATTTTTGTACTTCCGATAGAGATTTCATTTCAATTGTTTGTATCATTTAGGTCGATATTTCGGTCTCAAATTTTAAAGGCAAAAAGGTTTACAACTTACCATAGATTTATCGAGATGGTAGATTGTTGGGCTTACTACTGGTTTACCTTAAGAAAGTTATTTCCCTCTATCTATAAACAAACTTTACTATTTTTTATTTAAAAAAAATTGTAGATGGAGATAATTTACAGTATGCTGAAATATTTAAGAAAAATCAAAATGGCTAATAGTCTTAGTCATAGTATAGCTATCAGTATGAATTCTGTTAAAATATTGGACAAAAAAGTTATTAATCTCTTTCCCATGTTCGGAGATATAAAACAAAGCATTAGTGATGAAAAATGTACCGAAGACACCAACGAAAGCACAATATTGACACAATTATCACCCGAAAAACATCCAGGTGATATCGCATATAATCTGGAAAAAATATCTATTTCCCTTCCAAAACTAGAGAGAGTATCCAAATCCATGAATGTGACTGATAGGCAGCCGTTAAAGGTGTTCCACTTAGATAACGAAATATTATACAAATGCAATGAGAATATTAAAGTTATTGAACAGGTAAGCAAAAGCAATATGGCCAATAATACATAATACGTTATATGATAACTTTTTTCTTATGCTTTTTTATTACAGTATACTGAAGATGTGGCAATAGTTATAGAATTCCTCAATTATGAACATACGTCGATTGATGCTAAAGATAATATAAATGAGACTAAAACTTTGTTTGATACCCTTCTAAGCCTCATGTCGGATTTCGTGAGTGAAAACTGAATGTGAAAATATTAAAAAATAATTAGTTTATTTTGAATTATATCCATATTGTTACGTACTTCCTGCCTTTTTTTCAAGCTCCTTCCGTCTAACAGACCAAATCTCAATGAATACCGACGTTCACTGGTGGATGTCAATTATTGAACGATTGTTGAAAAAGTGTTTTAAAATATGTATTGTCAATCTAAAACGTATTTGACATCTTTCCGAAATATTATCTTAAATTAAGTACCTATGAACTTTCCAACCGCTACCCAGCTCAATTTATAGGTAGGTAACTACGTAGGCAATTGATTAGGTGTCAGCAAATTCAGGCAAATTTGATCAGTTTATTTCAAATATAGACCAATAAGTGACGTTTCTAGGGGTCTAGGGTCCAAAGCATGTCAAAAGTTAAACTGAGCCCGCCATACAGAGAGTAGAGACAGGTGGGATATTTATAAGCGTCAAAAATCTCTAACAATAATTATTAACAGATTTTTCTTCTAGGCTTTAAGTTAATTCTTCCAGTTTCAATAAGATGAAATTATGTTTCTAAACTGACTTAAGATAGTATAGCTCCATACTAGTTCATGAAAAATAAGAAATTTAATAGCATATCGGACCATGAACCGATTAGCCAACACCTATTTGAAAAAAATATTTTCGAAGTTACGCAATTGTAGTTAGATATAACACTTTTGACACTAACAAGTATCAGCACCAATAGAATTAGTACCTATTATATTTTACTGTGCCTCCATACACAAATTATATTTATTGGCGACTTAACAGTGATGTATAGTTAGTTGTCTGAAGCTAAAAATTTTGAAATCAATCTAGATTTTTCTAAAACAATAGAGAATCAAACGATTTCATAATTATATTTGTGTTTCACAAACGATTTCTGATAAATTCAGTAAAAAATAGCGAATGTAAGGTCTATTTTTCAAGACGTGTTGGCTAATCGGTGTAATAATTATTTAACTATCTAATAACTCATTAAATATTGAGTCACAAAAGAAAACAAACGCGTTGCAAACGTTCACAAACGATCTATAATAGCAAATTTAAAAATATATTTTTTTCAAATTCATGACTATTCGGTATCGGGTGCATATCAGTCTATTTTCAATTAGCTTGACTGGAATCATTTTTATCAATTCAAGATCAGAGATGGCGCTCTCCGAGCTTGATTTGTTTGGTGCTGTAGGGAAAAAGCGTTATATTAAATACTAGCTTTTATTCGCTACTTCGCCTTCAGAAAATCAGATGAATACCTCTATGTATATCTATGGTCTAGACGGAAGAAAACGCAGTGCAATTTTCTAGCATAGATTATTACTTGAAGCGACGGAGGTAACAAAATTCTTTTTGCTGAATTAATATGTTGGACTATGTTTAGAGTTTTTAACTTGTATTGTATTTGATAAAATAAAATTTTTGATGAAATTGAAATGCAATAAGAAAAAGGGGTACCTAATAGTTGAGTACAAAATTAGTAAAAAATAGAAAATTTTACTTCGATATCAGATTTGGCGTTCCATGAATTCAGCAATGGCATATAAATCAATAATAAAAACATCTCATTACTTTGACAGGCTTCTCATCTTAACAATTGCATGGAACAGTCTCTGGAAAAATCAAAATTGTCCGGTCATAGAATTATGTTGATTTTAGAAATAAATTTTCTCCATCATTGCGTTGTTTATTACTTGAATGAAGGTTTATTTTCAGTTTTGATTAGACAATGCACCTAATATTAGGTTTTGATTATTGTTAAGTGACCGATTTGAAAAAAAAGGAGGAGGGATATAATTCGTTTCTATGTTTGCTTTTTTTGGCTGTTCGTGCGTTTTGCATAGTGCTCCGATTTTGATGATTTTGATTAATATGAAAGAGGAGAGTTGAAAAATGCCATATTTAGAAAAACTCAAATCCGAAATCTCTTTCACTCCTAAAACCGCACCCGGCCCGAAGGAGGTGTAGGGGGCAGTTTTTCTAGAAAATCAAAAATCTGAGACTGCAGAGTTAAAGATGAGACAATATCAGGAAACGTTTGAATTGATTTTTTTAAGTTAGGGTTTTCAAGTTGCAACAATAGCAAAGACGAAATATGTGTGCTTCCGCTATGCAGAGGGGTCTTTTTTCGAAAATTGAAAATATGATACGTCCAAATGGATGAAGTTTTCGAGCTACAATTACCAAAAATTGGACCGACTTTATTGGTGCACTGAAAAATACGAAATAATTATTATTTCTATTGGTGCTGTTATTTTTGAACTTGTCAATTGTTGTTAGATAGAAGACTTTTGGATCCAACTTCAAAAGTATCAGCACCAACAGAATGAATAATATGATTTTGTATTTTTTAGTACACCAACTAATAACGTCGGACCCATTTTTAGTGAAAAATATTTATTTATTTAAATCCTCATCTTAGCTTCTGGATATAGAGTGGCCTCTCTTTAGTTTGCAGTACATTTCTCTATCTCCCCTGATTACGGTGGAAATTTAAAATAAAAATAAATTACGTATAAATACTTGATTATTATTCGTTGATTTTATTATTCGATGTGAATATTTTTTTAAAATTAATAATTGAAATATTACACTTGTGTCGAACCAATTCACATTTTTTTTTGACCGACGAACACAAACGCAGGAGGTATATACAATTCGACTGTCTATTTTTTCTTTGGTTTGTGCGCGCGCTGGGTGTAGTAAACGTACTCCGATTTTTTTATTTATTATTAATAATAATAATAATAATAATAAGGCCTTTATTCACCATAAACTACAGATAATGTGCTAACATAGAGTTAAGGGCGAGATTCAGTATGGCTTGTTTACCAAGGGCAGACAAGCCATCTGTTTAGCTAACCCATGAAAAAGAAAAGAAAAAATAAAAAGTAAATAATACAGAAAAAATATATCGAATGTTACAATATCACTTAAAATAAAATACATAAATACAATATAGCCAACTACCGAAAACTAACCCGCTGAATACATGAACGTAAATTTAAAGCGTAATCTTGTAAGAAAAATAATAATAATAAACAATACCTGGACAGAGCATCAACCATTCTAACTAAAATTAGGCTATTATGTATATAAAACAAAGTCAAATCATTATCATCATTATGTTTCATAAAGAAAACTACTTATAACGTATTGTAACGAACTTGGCTTCGGTGCCAAATGGTGGGCGTGTGCTATTCGTCGGAAGGCAAAGCACCTTAGTGAGTGCGGACGTTGGTGGGACCGGGTGGTGTGTTGCATACCGCTATTGGTATTGGTCAGCCATGCATGCCTGGGCCAAGACATATTCCCGAAGCTTCTAGTAACTTCGCGCAAGTTCGGAAGAGCTCGCTTGGCATCGGAAGATGGCTGTAGAAAATACGAGAGCCATTCTGCTTGCCCATATATTGGAGAGTGCTGCGGAGTCAGTGGGTCTGTCAGGGGCAATCGCCCGGTGCAGACGAGTATGTCTGGGGCAGTGAATATAAATTGTAAATAGTTGAATATAAATTGTACGTAGTTGTAAATAATGCAGTGTAAATATAAATAGTGTTGAGTTAGATAAATAGTGAATATAAATTGTATATAGTTATGGATATTTAGTCTGTGATATAAATACTTGTATGTGTAGTGTAGAAATAAATAAACTGTTGTAAATACATAAATCCTAGTCATTTTCTATATTCCCGTTACATTGGTGTCAGCTGTAGGATAGTATGGTGTATCAAACGGGATATAAAGGTGATAGTGACTGGGAAGAATGACTCGGACTGAACTATGTGACTGCAGATTTCGCGAGGAAGTGGGCGCGCTTCACAGTTTTTCGGTAGTGACTTTTGAGAACGTTCCGGAATTCTCTTTCGAAAATTATCGAGAAAGAGTTGGCTGCGATAACGGGGTCCAGCTCTGTGCTGTGCCGGATGTTAAAATAAATGCTGTTATAGCTGCTGCGGCGACGATCCTGAGCTGTTGGCGAATCACAAATATGAAGAATAGAGGAAAGCAGGGTACGGTATTGAAGATGCTCCTCGTAGTTGGTTGAACAGAAATTTGATGACAGTATCCGGCTTCCGAATACCATGTGGTGTAGGTGCCATAGAACCAAAGGGTCCTAAACAGTTTGGCTACCGTCATCTTCTGAACAGTCAAGAGCTGCTATGATCTGGTGGGTTGGGTGATAGAAGTCTACGATGGCATCATGAAGAAGGTCCTCAACGCTGGGCATGGAACCATGGTAAGGATCTGGTGGTATTGATGCAATCCCGCAAGTGGTGCTGCATTGCCGGATGGTGTGGCAACTTGTTGGGTATTGGTGACCAGTTTCCTGTGGGTGTCACCGAAAATTGCCTGTGGAATAGCGGAGGACGTGGGGATGCTGTGAGTGTAAGGCCAACGGTGTAGACTAGTGGGTCCTGGAGGGGATCTAATGGTACAGATGTACTTAAGTTTGAAAGCTGTAATTCATGGCCGGATGGCATGGTAGCTTGCTAGACTTGGTGAGAAGATTCCTGAGGGTGCAACCGAGAAATCGCTCTGAGATGGGTACGAAGTGAAGATGCCGACGGTGTAGATGGGCTTTGGGTACTAAGCCGAAGATACAGATACTATAGAAGCTGGTATGGTCATCGAGCTGAGCTTAGGTATGGAGAACGAGAGCGTGGTAGCTGTGGGCATCCACTCCCAGTATATGGCAACGTGAACATTCCATGGTAAAAATCAGCCATCTCTGTCATTGAGATCCAAGATGGTGTATTCGAGAACACAATGTGGCAATACGTGGTTCAACAAAAAGAACATGCTTCATGAAGAGATTGGCTTCGATGTGAACTCACTGGGGGTTATGGCGGCTTGGCGATGAAAATTCCAGTGCTTTGAGTTTGCAGTGGCTCAATCTAGGATAAGAGAGCATGTTGGACTGTGAATGAAGCCTGGTGGTGAAGTTCAACAGGAAGGTCCCGTTGAACTCGGTGTAAACCAGCGAGTGTCCGTCAATGTCTAGGCGATGCTGTTGGGCCAACGGTTGGTGACGATATGCAGCTGTTGCTATCTCTGTCAACGAGAGATGCATGAAGAGATCGGCTTCGATCTGAACTCGCTGAGGGTTATGGCGGCTTGGCGATGAAAATTCCAGTGCTTCGAGTTTGCAGTGGCTCAATCTAGGATAAGAGAGCATGTTGGACTGTAAATGCAGCCTCGTGGTGAAGTTCAACAGGAAGGTGCCGTTGAACTTGGTTTAAACCAGTGAGTGTCCGTTAGTGTCACGGCGGAGATGTTGGGGCCAATAGTTGGCAACGATAATGCAGCATGCAGCTGTTATTGGCACCAGGTAGGTGTCAATTGTAGACAAGAAGTCGTGTTGCCTGCATGGACAAGATGGCTGAGCCTTGAGGATGTTTCTGATCGGGACGATCAGATTTAAGGAGGGGGCAATGTTACGAACTTGACTTCGGTGATCGGTGCGAAATGGTGGGCGTGTGCGATTCGTCAGAAGGCGGAGCACCTTAGTCAGTGCGGACGTTGGTGGGACCGGGTGGTGTGTTGCATACCGCTATTGGTATTGGTCAGCCATGCATGCCTGGGTCAAAACATATTCCCGAAGCTTCAGTAACTTCGCGCAAGTTCGGGAGAGCTCGCTTGGCATCGGAAGATGGGTGTAGAAAATACGAGAGCCATTCTGCTTGCCTATATATTGGAGAGTGCTGCGGAGTTAGTGAGTCTGTCAGAGGCAATCGCCCGGTGCAGACGAGTATGTCTGGGGCAGTAAATATAAATTGTAGATAGTTTTAGATATTTATCAGTGCTGTCTCACATCCAAAACCTTTTCTAAAGCTTGATTGTGTGTCCGGGATGATCTTATTTTTGTTGAAATATGATTGAAGCTGAAGACCTAGTAGTTTTTCAAAAACTTTAGAAAGAACTGGAAGAATGCTAATTGGACGTAAATCATTTAAAGTCGGATTTATTTTTTTGGGGAGAGGTACGACACTAGCTATTTTCCAAATGCTAGAAAAAGTGGAAGTTTTTATACTATGATTCAATTAATGAGTTAAATAAGGTAGAAGAAAGGGTAAGCACATATCTAATGCTAAGATATTAATACCATCAACCCCAGAAGCTGTACTTTTTATACTAGAAATTACCTTAGAGACTTTTATTTCAGTTACCATACAAAATTTGAAGATATTAGAAATGCGTTTAGTGTTATTGTACGTATGAATTTGATAACATTTCTTTTTATTTGTGTCTTGGGATGCTGTAGTATAATATGCTTTTTTCTCGCGTCTTACTGCTAAAGTGAATGCGTTTCTCAATCTTTTATAATTTGACAAATCTGAAGGGCACCTTGATAACTTGTACTTACTGAGAGCCTTATTTCTTCTTCTATCTTTTTTTGCATCCCTCAGTGAATCCGTAAACCAGGGTGCATATGGTTTTGAAATTTTAAAAGTTCTGTAAGGGGCATGAATATCTAACAGACTTTTAATATTATTGCACAAAAAATCTATCATGCTATCTACATGTACAAGGTCATAAATATTTTTCCAAGGTATAGATTTTAAATCGCTATAAAACTGGAGTTTATCAATATTTTTAAAATCCCTTATTGTTTTATAAATTACTTTCGGCTTTGTAGCTGGAAGGTCTATAACAGATGATATGAGTTCATGATTACTAATTTGAACAGATTCAACACGAACAGATTTTATAATGCCATTATTTGAAGTTAAAATATAATCTATCAAGGTGCATGTCGAAGATGTTATTCGCGTGGGCTCATCAATAATTTGTGACAGACCCAAAGAATCTAAGCAGGTATTTAACAGGCAGATTTCATTGTTTGTTATTTTTAAAAGATCAATATTGAAATCGCCAACACAAAATATGGCATCAACTTTGGATATAATTGAAGATACTGTGGATTCAAATACATTTATGAAGTCGGTGCAATTGGTATGTGGTGGTCTATAAACGACTCCTACAATTTTTTGTTGAGACTTTATTTGCATCCACAGCTGCTCGATATCATTAGTACTTTCAATTGTTGCAAATTTGATATGGCTGGCAACGTAGAATCCTACGCCACCGCATCTTTTTTGTCTTATCTTTCCTGACAAATTTGTACCCGGGTATATATGCAGCATCATTTTTAATATGGTTATCCAGCCAGGTTTCACTTAATCCTAGTAAATCAAATTTTATAGATAATAGTAATTCTTTGACATCATTGAAGTGTAAAAGTAGGCTTCTTAGATTCAAATGGCTCAAACTTAGAGACCTAGGCATTTCCAGATTAGTTGACTATATCGAAATAATATTATCTGAATAAAGAAAATCAAACTTAAATGTACTTAAAGTTAGATACTCAGAACAATAGCATAACATAAAAATAATTCCTTTGGTATTTTTAAAACAAATATCTTATTGAAAATCATCCTCGCTGTGGATTTGTTTTTTAACATTGACATTAACAAATATGTTACCCATAAATGTCCAGCAGTTCTTGAACCCGAACTTAACTCAGGATTTATTATAAATATTTAACATTTTAATCGTGAGAGTCTCGGATACAACAATTCCACTGCCTTTAATTTTTTTTGTTGTTATAAATAAAGTCACGTTTCGATTTATAAAGAAAATTAATACACACGGGCCGTGGTCTACTGCGATTTTCAGTATATTCCGCTAAACGTTAAGCAAAATGCCATCCTCCTTCGTTGTTGTTGCTATGTTATTTTTTCAGACATTCCTAGTCTTCCATTGTGCTACTGAATATTTATCTTGATATCATTTATATGTGATTGGAATTTTATCTCAAAGTCATTAATCTTTGTAATTAAATCACCAAGGCTTGTTCCATCCGATAAACATTCCATTCTACCAGAGAAAAGGTTCTTCAATTCACTGACACTCTGTTCCAGACTTTGTTCTAAGTTTTGCACTTGTGTTGTTAATTCAAGAGCTGCATCAGTCGCAGTATCTCTATCAGGGTTTTTACGTGTAGCAATCATAATGAATTTCACTTTATACACTCGAAACTTTTATTTTTTTTAAATATCACAAATTTAACTAAGTTTAACGGAGCCAGAAATTTGCGACCTACTCGCACGACATTCAGTGGATATATGGAGTTCTCCAATGAAGAAATACGAGATAATGGCCCCATATTCGTAAAAATTCAAATCTGAAATCTCCTTCTCTTTAAAAAACCCCCCCGAAGGGGACATCTGCCAACGCCCCCTAAATTCCACCAACAGCGTGAACTCACTAGATGTTTCGAGATATAATCTTGACCTTGGCATGTATCGGTGACCAATAGCAGTATGTCTTAGACTCATTTCACCCGGTCCCCACCAACGTCCGCCCTCTGACGAATCGCACCCGCCATAATTCCAAATGACGTCGACACTATATCCCAAATTCTTTACAGGTATTTGTTATGCCTTATACAATGTCTTTGTAGAGGGTATTTTATGGTAAGCTGTGGTATTTATATCTCGAATTTCTCGAAATTTGAAGACTTTTTTTAATAAATCGCTGAAATACTTCTTTGATAATAGCAAAAATGATTTTAGTGACAAGGCATTATACGTAATGCACTAAATCATTCTGTTTATACTCATATCTAATAGGTATTTGAAGGAATGCATTATCAGTCCAACGTGGATATCATTTTGTGTTGGCGAGGTCGTTGAGCAGAAAATTGAGTACAAAAATACGTACATACATCCACGGAAATTTTCTTGAAGCAATGTCTCTTTGGACGTTAAAGTAGCCTGTGCAATTTAGACTTCTTTGGCTACAGTTCAAGACTTTGATAGTATGTTTATTTCAAACAAAATAAGAATTCTATTGACGTTAATATTCTCTGTGTTGGCAGATGTATAGTTACACGGCAACCTAAAAGATCTATTTTGCCCCCTTCAGCTGTCTAGCCTTTTATGCAGTCAGAATGGCTAGAGCAGCTTCTCGAGTCCTATGGCTTCAAGGAAGTTCAGGATATCGGAAGGCGGCGTCAAGTTAGATAGACCTCCCTCTTCTATACTGTGTACTCCGAAGTTGCGTATCCTTGAATTTTGCAGGGTATTGTATTTTGAGAGGATGTGTCTAGAGGTTTCGTCCTCCTCACAAAATCTGCAACTTCTTCCTCCACTAATCCGAGTTTCTTAAGGTGTCATCGCAATCGGCAGTGCCCTGTTAGGATTCCTGTCAGTATTCTGAGCTTTTTTTGCCCTTGCTTATGCGTTCCTCTTATTTCTTCAGGTTATAGTCTATCAGCAGTATTTTGGCCTGCCTCATTCCCCGTGAGTCTATCCAGTCTTGGGATTTTTTTGTTAGCTTCTTCTTCCTTAAGTTAAGTATACCTAGAGCTAGTGCTTATATCGCAGAAGGATTCTGGTCCTAGAAAAGGTGTTTCAGCGCCCTTTTTGTTAAGTGCATATGCTACTTCATTACCTCCCACCCCGGTGTATCCTGGAACCCATAGAAGGGTAAATTGATGTTAATAAGGTTAATTCTAATCATTATCTAGCTAGAATAAAATATTTTATTTTCATCGTATATGTACATAATAATTGGAAACATAATATAAATATTATTTAATTATATATAATTTTTCGCCTCATTAATGTGGTTAGCAAACGACAAATCAAACTCTGGATTGTCTTCTACACCAACTAAGTCTGAATCTCCACTCACAACACTGTAAAAAAAAGGTTTATTAAATAACAACAAAAATTGCACTTGGTGCGTGTTCTTTAATATAGCCCAGCATGCTGGCGAGGGCGAGGAAATACACAGCCGGTATGTTGGCAAAATAGTATTAATCATATTTGGATTACAGCATATACAATATATGATTAGGTAGACCACTAGTGTCACCAGTGAGGCAGGCATTCCAATAGGTAAAATACGAAATTGTACTGAAAATTAAGGGTTCTATTCAATACCATTGAATAGTTAATTAGGAAAAACGGAAATTTCTCTATTTACAACAAACAACAAAAAGCAAGAGAAGGAATTTCACTTGGAATGAGCATGGAATGCCAAGGATCTGTCCAGATTTTACGGAGTGTGAGGAATAGTTAAATACACTTCAAATAAGTGGAAAAAGGATGATCAATCTATATAAACTGCAAATCTCATACGACGGGCAAATCGTTTCTCCTAGATACCTCGTAGAACAAAAATCAGTGAGAGTCGAAATCAGATTATTCCCAGCTGAGTCATCAAGGAAGAAGAAGAAGACGTCTGTAACCAGACCATCCTGCACGTGGCATTGATAAATTCACTATCAAATAATATTGCCAGTGGCGTGCCATAGAAATTGTATTTTGGCTGAAATAAAATTATTAACCCACAAAATCGTAGTTTCTTGTTATTTTGGCGAAGCAGAGAGGATCCCGAACTGCAATTCAGTTCAATATTATTAGCACTGGCCAGATTGCTGGGTTATATTACCGATTACGCCTATTATTTAACGATTTTAAAAAAGCATAAGCAATGAATCCTCATTTGTTATAGTATTATTTGTATTGTAGTTTTGAAAAAATAGCATTTTTTATTTTTCATTCATTGAGTTTTCTTATTCTTATGTTACAAACACTACATTGTATTAGTTCATTCCAAATCCAGAAATTATCGATTTTGGAACTGATTTGTGAGCAATCAGATGCATTGTAATCTTTAAAAGTTTTCTTGAACTCCTATTGCTTTATTTGGAACAGATCATTGTGTACTTATCTTCCTAAGCTACCATCATTTCGTATAACCTCATAATAACAAAATCATACTTCTGAGGATTTCTCTGCATCCGTCAAGTAGTTTATAAAGTTCTATTCTTATTGATATAGTAAAACTATCTTTGCTCTCACCTTCTCCTATCAAAATAATCAATTTCAAAATCATTTGCATCCTTTGGGCTTTTAGCGCCTTCTGAGCTAAACATTGGATTGGAACCTTCTAACGCATGTTTGTTTGTATTTGGAGCAGTGACATCTAATTTTTGTTCTCCCAAGTCTTCTGGGAACTGTTTTCCGGTTAATTTGGCTATTATACTATTGTACCTGTAAACATAATTTGAAATAATTGTTAATTTTTCATTCTTTCATATATAATTAGATAGTGTAACGAGCTCTGGCTGGCTAATTGGGAAGAAAACAATCGGTGACTTGAATACAATTTATTTAAACAATTAAATAAATGAGCACACCGATTAAAATTTACAAACTAACTTGTGCGTAATAATTTCCTATACTTCGCAGCTGACTCATTTGAATTGATACGTCGCTGACCTCGTTCTTCCGTCCGTTGCTACCAATGTTGAAGACTTTGAATATTGAATCCTACATCAGCGTACGGATGGGTTTTCTCCGGGCTCGTCACACTGCCCCCGCTTTAAAACATCTCGTCCCGAGATGTGCGTTTGCGAGGCTAGCTGACCCATAGAAGTTCCGGTCCCTAGGTTGTCTTTAGGATGGAGTTGTCTTACGTGGCTATTGTTGTTATCTCCAGCAAGAGGGGCCATCCTGCTGAAATGGATAATTTTCGGTTTAACCCCAGCAGCCTTGTGTACTCTCCTACGGAATGGTGGCTGCTTCTCATATCTTCTATTTCTACAGCTACTTCTCATATACCCCAGATGTTTCACCAATTGATCATAGTTGTATTATGCTACTGCAAAACATTCGCCCTTGCAGCAGCTTCCAAGTGAAGATGGTAATTGGCCCATGAGGATTTACCATCGAAATCAGGTGCCTTCATTCGAAATCTGTTCTCTTCAGTCAAGACTGGAACGGGCCTAGGAATGATGAGCTCTTGAGTTTGTGGAGCTTGCATCATATTCCCGAGCTGGTCTACCTCACACTGCTGTTTTTCATGCCCGTGCACCTCACCCCTTAACTGCTCTTCCAGATGTTTGGAGTTTTCCGAGACTCTGTCCTCGAAACCATGAGATTTTTCTGCCACATTTCTGTTTTCAAACCGCGACAATTTTCTGTCATCACCGCTTTTATAACTCGAGAATTTTGTACCATTTTGTTCTCCAAAGCACGACAATTTTCTTTTAGTACCGTTTGCAGAGTTCAAAAATATTATTTTATCTCTTTTCTCATTAACTTGATTGGATCTCCCTCGAACTCACTAATCCTCAATTTTCTCGCAACTGCTACGGAAGTGTAAATTTATTACCAGAAGGTTCTCCTTCTCTTTCTTCGATCTTACATTGTAGATCAGCCTCTTTAAGCTCATAAAATTTCACAATTTTTTTCTTAGTCCTTGCTCCCAATTGAAATTCTACAACTGATACCACTGGGATGCAAACAATCGGTGACTTGGATACAAATTATTCTACCAATTAAATAAATAAACACACCAATTACAAATTAACGAAATAACTTGTGCGGAATACTTTGCTATACTTCGTATTTGACTCCTTTGAATTGATACGTCGTTGACCTGGTTCTTCCGCCCGTTGCTACCAATGATGAAGACTCAATTCTGAATACCTACTGTATCCTTCATCCATAGACGCACGCGATATATATCCTAGCCCACTGCTCGCGAAGGTTCTAGACGCGCCTGTTGGATTCGTTGCGCTTCTAGAGCATCATCTCGATCATTATTGGTCGAGAAAACATGATGGCCATGGTACGGTAACATCGGCGCGCCGTGGGTTTTCTCCGGGCTCGCCACAATATCACTATGCGCATTTTGTCTAACTTAATTGTTTGATTTCGCAGATTATAAAAACATTTCTTTCAGTGACAAGAGAAATATAACTTATCAAAAACTAGCTGTTACGCGGGCTTCGTCTGCGCAACTTGCCAATAAAAATCCCGTTGGAGTCGGTTTAGCCGTTACGGGGGTTTGCCGGAACAAACAGACATCCAAACATCATAACAAATTGCTTTTTTGTGATTAGTGACATATATACTTCCATATGCAATTAGTTAAAATCTGTTATTTTGAAATTACAAATATACAGTTCGATTTTATTTATTTGTATATATTTTTTCTAAAATAAAAACCGCCCGTTATTCCTTATAACATTAGCTACCTGCCAGTGAAAATCCCGAAACGGTTCAGCCGTTACGCAGCTAAGCCGGAACAAACAGACCGACAGACAAAGATTATAAAATATGTTGTTTTGTTATTAGTGACACTTCCATATGCAATTAATTGAAACCTGTTAATTTGAAATTCCAAAAATACACTTCGACTTTATTTATTTGTATAGATATAGATTTGATAAAAAGTGGGTAATGGAATTCATATTTTGATAGTGGTGGTTTTAAAAAAACCTGTATACTTGAGACAAAGAAAATAAAAATTATTTGCTTAGATTAATTTATAATCCAAAAATGGATCATCTCTCCTACTTCATGTTCTTTCCATAAGAAACTAGTATAAAATTTCATTTCAAACTCTATGCTATTTATACTTACTGTCGCCTTCTTAGTATGAAAAATATAATTAATGCTATACAAATTACTCCAAGTAATACTGAAATACCAATCAACCAGTTAATGAGTATTTTATCCAAGTTTTCTTTGTTATTCTCAACTGGGAAACCAAGAAGTTGCAATTTCATGGTGGCTAAGTCGTTGTAAATTTGTTGGTAGATACTTAAGTCACTCAATTTCCTATAGAAATTTCAAACAAATATTATTTCTGTTAATTATTATTTGATAGTAAGTATTAAAAATGTTAGGTGAGATACACAGCTGCGCAAACGATCCTCACTCCGCGTCGATACATTCACAGCGATGCGGATGGACATCATTTTTGGTAAAAGACTAGAAGTGAAAAAACAATAGAAAAAAGCATCTGGATGAATCCAATAGTGGAACAAAGAGGCTACGGGGACCCTTGGCGTAGATGTGTATCGGGCCTAATATTTGTTATTTTGGGATCAATATAAAAGTATATTACGTTCTTAGAAAAACACCAATTAGGTTTGGAAATTATATTTTTTTATTACTTCTTTGAAATCTAAGCTTATGGTCAAATGTTTTTCCCATATTTATCAAACTATTTTTGGAACAGTACGTTTTGAACATAACAAATTTCAAAACGCTTCGATGAACTTGGAGAAAGCGATTGACCTCAGGATACTGTTGGTACTTAGTTGGTACCAAAGCAGTTTTACGTTGGTATAGCGGCTAATATGAAAATAGTTTATTGTTCACGTTTTAACATCAGAATCAATTGATTCAGATGCAAGTTTTTTGGACGTTCCTACTGAAGATAATAAGGATTTTTTTCAGTACTATCAGCCCAGCGTTGTAATCACATTAAAAAAGTTATCGCAAGCTTACAACCTCCCAAAAACCAAAAAGGCTGCTGGTGATTATTTTTAAGGTGGTTCTGGTTCTCATATCAATGAAAGAAATTTCTAGTTGTAAAATCTTCCAGATTACGTCAATGAATAAAGAGTCATGTCCAAATCTGTTAAATATCGTGAATCTCTTTACTATTAGATCATCTTAGATTTTTAGCTTTTGCAACTAAATAAGCAAATAGAAAAATACTTTTAATGTTTCTTCATCTTCATTGTCATTACCACCCTATAAATTGCCGATATTACTTTATGTACCGGGTAAACCGTGCAATTTATAATACAGAGAGTCGCGTCCCGTGTTACGTTTAAGAAATGAATAAATATAAAGTTCGTGGGTCCATTGACATAATTATGTCAATAGTCGTGTCTCACATATTCAAACACCATAAATATATATTTTTTAGGCAAATTCCGAAGGTCAAATTTTACGAATACCTACAAGTATTTTATTCTCTATTTTTTTTTTAAATAAAACGTTTATTCGTAAAACCAAACACTGGAAAAATGAATTTTAAATCAGGAACAGACGACTAGTCAGTGGCGGACACGAAACTCCTAAAATTAGACCTAACCTAATTCGATACTCAAAAGGTCGCCATACTTGTAACAAATGATATGGAATTGACTGACTCCCGATCTAAATGTTGACCACAGGCTAATGAACCTAGTAGCTCCAAGTCCTAACAGTATCGTGGCGTCACGCTATTTTGAGCGGAGCAAAGATAACAGCGGAACGGACTTGTTGTGTTTAGTGAGTAATATTCTAAATTCTAAATAAATTAAACTGATTTTCAATATCATGTCCAAACCCTATGACTGAAAAAAAATGGGTACATACTTCAAAATTTCAGAGGCTTTTATGAGTTCTACATCAGGGTTGTTGGCGTTGCTAGATAACATATTTTTCTTTTTTTTGTCAAGAAAGTATACATCCATGAAGGATTTTTCTTCAGGATCATTTGGTTCAGGGCCTGAATTCTGAATATGGGGTTCATAATCCAAATAGGCTGCGATTACTTTTAAAATCTTGAAGAAATATAGAATTTTATTATTCAAACGAAAATGATTCATAATTAATAAGAGTATTATTGAACATTCATACTTACTTTGATTTCGATTTTGTTGATATCATCAAAGACATTCTTGAATTTGAAGCGAAGGATGTATTCTTCTGTTAGAATGAATATTGTGGTTGATGCAGTATCATTGAATGGACCTGTAAGGATGAGTGATTAAGACTGTCTTCTATTCATTTAGAAGAACTCATGAACACCAGTTATTCAAATGAATGGATCCGATAGCAGGGTAAGTGGAAGGTATCACACAATAATAATTGAGCTTGAACACTATATTTGAAAATATTAGGGGTTATTTAGGTTCTCATTAAGTAAAACATTTAAAAGTTTACTAATAAGTTAACAAAGAAATTATTTGATATGGAGAGTTGTACATACAAAACCATTAAGAAATAATAAAGTAAGGGGTATACTTTATGGTCTGGTATAATTTTAAGTAATCATGCTAGTAATAATTAGAAAATGGAATCTGATGCAGTTTCTTTAGATTTAGTTGGTAACGATGTTTACCAACCCAGGGGGCCGACGGTTTTCCGTGCCCTTCGAAGCACGGATGAGTATACACTACTATACCGAAATCAAGCAACTGAACCAGCACCCGCGGCTCATTTTGCGGAGGTAAATGTGCCACCGAAAAAGGGTTTTGTATCTCTCCCTGACATCTTTTTCAATATATACCTGTAAATGTGCAACCAGGTTATAAATTATAATCCTATTACCTATATAATAATTTTATTTTAATTTACCTATATAATCCCAAAATGGAGTATATAAAAGCTTTTTGGGATGCCTGTTCTTTAGTCATCCTTGTTCATTATCATGGAGCTTAAAACTGTGATAAGCAACTACGGCAGCGACGTTATACTCTTTACTCTTCAACAATTTCAAGTTCAAGAAAGAAAAAATGCTAAAAAGTGGTGAAATGATTTGGCGATACATAAAAAGAAGAGCAAAGTGCGCCGCGAAGATTTTTATGCTCGGACCTGACTGTGATATCAGTAGAGTTGAAAATGACCACAACCTCGACCCGGAAGTAGGTACAAAAATTAAATCGGCACATTGTTTCTCATTTCTGCAAAAGAAACGCTGTCGAAGATAGAACCGAAAAGCCCTCCAAAATAATTCGGCGTGAGTTGGAAAAAGTCTACCAGATACCTACATTCACTTCACAGGATATGGAATATGTGAGAAGAAATATGTACAACAACAGAAAAAAACAGCAACCAGGACCCTTACCTACAAGTTCAACAAGTTTCACGTGTGAAAGAAATATTCAAGAAATCTGTAAAATACAATAAGTGTATATGGATGGTACGTTTCCATACTGCACCAAATATTTTTACCAATTTTTTACTATTCATGGATTTCAAAATAGACATTAGGTTAAAACAAACAACGTGAAGCTATCTTCTTTAATTAAATCTTGGACTTTAAATGAAACAATTGAGCAATTTGAAGTTTTTATTTATTTCAAAAAGCAATACATATTGCATTACAAAATATCTGGCCCCAAACAAAAATTAACGGATGTAGATTCCACCTTCACCAAGCATGGTACAGAAAAATAAGTTTAGGTTTTACAGATCAGTATAAAGAGAAAGACTCAGAGATAGGATAATGGCTGCGGTAAACCTTTGGGTTAACATATTTAAATTCAAATGATGTTGGAGACTGTTTCGCATTTGATTTGTTTTCCATGAAGCCAAACAATGAACTCGTAGACAAATACTCAGGCTACTTTGTACAGATACACATCTATGAAGCTACGTTCCCACCAAGTTTGTGGGCTGTGTGTAGTTTTTCAGTAATTCGGAGTACCAATGCATTTAACAATTCTTTTTACTCGTCTCATCCGTTAATCTATCAAACTAAAGGAGTTTCAGGCTGAGACTTGTAAAAATTCAAAGTTTATATACCAGAGGAAAAATAAAGGAACACTGTTAGAAACAAAGTAAAAACTGTAACAACATTTTGTGACAAATATAAAAAAATGAAACATCAAATTTTGACTTTATTAAATGTAACTTTACCAAAGTAATAATTTGTGGTCCATTTTCATTCTTTTTTTATTTTTTCATTGTATCTAGAATATCAGATCAATAGTGTAAAAAATTGAATTATGTCCGGTATAATCATTGACTATTACTAACTAAGATATTGTTTCTTTTTTATATTTTGTACATGTTTATTAATTCACTACAATAATTGTAGGTAGAATATTAGATAAGTTGTATCTAAAAAAAAAATAATTCTACTAAAGAAACTAATTCATTGCAACCACATAATCTTGAAATTCAATAATTTAAACCGGTGGCACGTTTACATCTGTACCTTTTTCTGACCAGTTACGTTTGGTGGCACATTTATATCCGTCCGGCTCATTACCGGTCACTCATCCAATCGTTGACCGCGCTGTGTACGATGATCGAAATCGGTCATTGAAAGCATCGTAGTCAGGAGCTCCTCAGTTGCTTCATTAATTATTGAACCTTGCTGTATACATATATAGAAACCAGAAGAGGTGTCGAGTCAACTACTGTTAGAAGTTTCTAATCATAGAAATTGTTTATGAAATAAAATTCACATGAAGAATAGTGGATACGAAATATATGGAAATTATTTAGAGATTTGTAGGTCTCCCATAAGAAGGCGTAATATTTAATATTAAAATTTTTAAAAGGCGTTTTGTATAAAATATACTCCATTAAAGTCCACTTAAATATGAAAATCCTAATCTTGGTCATATATTCTTTCTAATTTTGTATTGCTCTATATTTTCAAATAAGAGGTAGGGGTGAGCAGGAACTTTGTTTTGAAAAAAAAAAATTCTGTTCTGTGTAACTGAATTTTATAAATTTATTATCGTTGAGAAGAGCTGTCCCTGTCTAAATAATTACACCCAATTGAACAAATAATTTAATTTCTAGAGGGCCCTGTTTTATTTTCTTAGAAATTGCGACTTTTCTTTCAAATTGAATACAATTTTTAGTGTTATGCAGTACTTATATGAATTATATATTATATGAATTTTTTTACATTGCTATCTTAAGGCAGTTCATAATTCAACTGGATTAAGTATGGCTACATACACACAACATCTTTGCAGCTCTCCCTTATTGCAATTCTCAATAGTTATTGACAAATAAAATATTATTATGTATCAACGATATTGTTTGTTTGTTATATCAAAGAATACTGGAAACATGGAAGATACGCCATGTACTGGACATCTGCATTCAATATCCCTGAATAAAGATTGTTATTTCCATGTTTTGGTTGGAAGAAGTCGTGAAATGGATGCTACAGAGCTTCTGGTAGGCCCGAAAATAAGAAATTTCGTTAGTGGTCTTGATCTTTCTACTAATGAAGTCAGAATACAACTTTTTCCAGATTAACAATCGTAGACTCGTTTGGAAAGAATGAGAATGTAACATGGCAGATGCAGTACTTCAAGTCTAACAGGTTCGTTCATGTTCTGGGGGCATCAAGCACAAAGACAATGCTTCTTATGAAGACATACTGGCAGCAGCCAGATATGGCCAGCCAGCCAGATATAGATAAATCTTCCATTGTCGAGCCACTTTGTCAAGAAGTAGACCAGAAATTCATATTACAAAATAGTACTGCCCGATCGCATGGAACTCGCATTGTTCGGCAATATTTAGATAAGGTCCAAATCGAAAGACAGGAATGACATGAATCCAATAGAGCACGTTTGGGGTCAACTAAAAAAGCAGTGTAGTGCCTAGATAATCGCATGGAAAAAATGGACTGAAGAGTACAGGATAAACTATTTGAAATATGGCAGACAGTTTAGAAATTGTTTTATATACAAAATGTCTATCTTTATTTGACAAAATTAACTTCCGTTCCTAAGAAATCTGTGGATTTGACAAATCGGAAATGTGACTTTTTTTACAGATACTTAATGCATTCTGCTTAACATATTCAAAAACTTATTTTAATTTGGCTATCGCAAAATTGGTTGTCTTCATATAAAAACCACTCTCAATAAATTATTTATAACAAAACTCACCATTCTTAAACTGATCTTGCTGATCCATAACCATTACTTCAAATGTGAAATACCCGTCCATTCCAGAATTGACGTCAAAATTTAGTTTAATTTCTCCTTTTTGGAGATCGACTGTGAACGGATCTTTTATATCATCTATTCTTTTACCTTCTCTGGTGACATCTCCAATTATATAATATTTTAAGTGATCTTGATCCATTATATCAGCATCAGTAGCCTGAGTTGATGAAATTGATACAGTAAGACAAAGAAAAATTATCAATCCGACGATCCATCCTCAACAGAAAGTAAAATTTTGTAATAAAAGAAAATAAATGTTGTTTTTAGAAGTTCGCTTAAGATAAATATTTGACTCTTATACTTATAGATGTTGTTGTTATTTTCTGAATTTCTGATTACCAAAAAACAAAAATTACATTCATGCTGGCTACGGATTAGATTCATTTCAGATTTAGCATTCAATTTTTTTTGTTCAACAATCTAACTAGCGTCGATTTTAATACCTATAAAAATGATTCGTCAACTAGATTCAATTTATATTTCGCAGAATGAGAACCTGAATATTTTACTTATACATACGCTCTTTGTTCGCTTAAGAACATATCTAGATACTTCGCGCATAATTTTGTATCAAATGCTATTTACTAGTAACAATATTTAAATATTATATGGAAAGCTTTTCAAGCAGATCTTATGCAATGAACATACAAGAGCAGGGAGCAGGCAAGCCGATTTCCTTGAATAACATGATGAACTGTCTTATAACAGCGGCTCCTAACTATTTACATAATTAGAAAAGTTCAAGTTCAGGTAGGTATCCTACCTGATATATCTAGGGAGGTACTTAAACAATTAACGGTCATATACCATAAATATACGAGTTCTGATACTGAGGGTACATTTTGAGGGACAAATTAGAAAAGTGCATCATGTGAAATGGGAGGCTCGCTCATACGCATACATTTTAAATTTTAATATGTATAATATATAAAATATGGAAGAAAATTGACCGTTCCCCGTTACTCCGGAAATGGTAGGTATGCCTACAATAGCAAAACTAAAGTGAGAATCCTAAGTACGGGACTAGCGAGACAGTTTCGCACATAAGCACGTTATTACTTATTCAAAATTTCAAATAAAATTGAAAATTCTATTCAAAAGATAATAATAATAATAATAATAACGGTTTATTTCCCAAGAAACATAAATGTTTATAACAGGGAAAGTAAAAAAAAATATATATAATAATAAAAAAAACACAAGTATTAGAATAAACAATGAAATCAGAAATGTAATTAAAAAAAAAGTTGAAACTTATTTATTATAATAAATATTTTTTCAAACTATTTTTGAATCTTGTTTTGCCGATTTTTTTAAGAAAATCCGGTAACTCATTATATAATTTTATGCCGTTATAAAGAATTGATTGTTTGCGAATTGTTGTTTTAATTTTTATTAATACAAGATTATTGGAACACCTAGTTAAATAATTGTGTTGATCACAATTAAACCGAAAAACTAAATTTGAATGTTTTAAATTATTTATGACCAGATGAATGAATATACAAATTTTAATTTTATATAATGAATAAATGTCAAATAATTTCCTGGGTTTAAATAAATTAACTGTGGGTTCTCTGTAATTCAATTTGAATATGCACTTTATAATTTTATTCTGAAGTATTTTCAAAGGGTTCAGTAATGATTTTGTTGTTGAACCCCAAACTGAAATTAAATATTGAAGCTTTGAATATACTAATGAAAAGTATATTCATTTCAGGTATTTTAGAGGTAAATAATTTCTAATTTTATACAGAATTCCAATTATTGGAGCTATATGTTTTCTCAATTTTTCAATGTGTTTGGACCATGTTAGATTTTCATCTATGAATAATCCAAGAAACTTTACAGTGGAAGAGTATTTAATATTATCATTATTGAATTTAATTTGATTATTTAAATCAGTAGATATATTTTTTCTGGCTATAAAAGTAAAAGATGATTTTTTATAATTTAGTGTTAGCTTGTGACATTTTAACCAACTAGAGATTAGTTTTGATTTCTTGTAAATTACTCCCACTATATACTAAAGAAGTATCATCAGCAAACAAATTTATTTTTCCATTCAATTTCAAACTTATCAACGAATTTATATACATAAGAAAAAGAACTGGTCCCAGGATAGACCCTTGCCGAACACCACATAATACGGTTTTTTCTGAACCAGATACTTCTCCCATGCAAACAAACTGTTTTCTATTAAATAGATAATTTTGAAACAATTTGAAAACCAATCCCCTAATTCCCATATGATACATAATATTCAACAAAATTTTATGATCCACTGTATCAAATGCTTTACTCAGATCCAGTGATAAGAGTCCACCATATTTTTTGGAGTCCAGATCAAGTTGGAACTGAGTTATCACATCCAAAACAGCTGATTCTGTGTCACTATATTTTCGAAATCCGTATTGAGCGTCATGTAATAATTTTGATTTATCAAGGTATTCCAATAATCTTGAATGAACAGCTTTTTCAATAATTTTAGAAAGTACTGATAATATTGAGATTGGTCTATAATTTGTCATTTCATATTTATTACCTGTTTTGAAAATTGGTTTTACCAAGATTCTTCATGGATCTACAGTGAAGATTTGGACGCTTTTGAATCTACCTCCAAATTAGTTCAACAAATTGTATGTAAGCAAACATTTAAAATAGTGATAGGTACTTCAAAAATTTAGTTATTCGATGTACATATATGAAACAGAGATAAAACTTACAGTGAGTGTTGTAAGAACTGATCCTTTCTTGTTGCCGACCATAACTCCACCATAGAATATTCTCGATAAAAATACTGGAGGATTCTTATTGATTTCTATTACCTGTGAATTAAACATACATTAAACATACCTCGGGAGCTTTCGAGAAGCATCTCGGCGTCTTATTCGGTAGATTTAAAAATTTAGATACAACGACAGCGCGGCAAATCAGTCAGTTTGAACGTGCCAACTAAGTGAAATAAATAGTTTGATTTAAATTGTAAATAGTTACTTAGTACTGAACAGTAGTGTATATAAATTGTAGTAAGTGTGTGTGGATTGTGTATTTTCGTTATATTAAATAAATAGACTTTATTAATTAGTGTGTATGTGAATTTCTATCCACATGCGAACGAAGAACATTACACCATAATATACGAAAAAATATATTGGGTGTTTTTTTAATATTACGACAAAATTCAGGGACGTGTATCTTGGACGAAATGAAGAAAAAAAGTTCCTATAAACATATGTCCTAAACGTCTTAGATTTTGAACTACAGGGTATTTCATCATTTATATTATTTTAAGAAAAGAATGCAGGCGCGAAAGTTTTAAATTCTTCAATTGTAAATGTCCAATTCTGTAAATATGCAATAAAATAGTAATAATAAAAAATAATAGTAATAATGGTAATAAAAGTAATACTTGATCAACATAATCAGATTTTAGCGTTATGGCTATCCATAAAAATGGTTTTTATTTTTTTATGCGAAAACCATGCATCGATCAAAGAGAGACCAGATATGCTATATAAAAATAAATAAAAAAAAAAATTTAACAATAAAAACTAGCGGCTTATCGTTTTCTTTTTAAAAATTTAGTTTGTGTATTGCAAAATGGCTTTGGATGAAGAAAAACTGCGTACCAATTTTTTAGACAAATATCAAAAAAAAGGTACAACTTTACCACCCCATAGTTCAAAATCTAAGACCTCTAGGACATATGTTCATAGTAACTTTTTGGTTCATTTAGTCCATGCAATATTAAAAGAAATAGCTAACACTCTCGACCAAGTCATTTTTCAAATGCAAAAAACTAAATCAAAATCATTTCATACGATTGGGAGCTAACGATGCCGGTTACACCGGAAGTCGTCATTAATTTCCTTAATTTTAAATGGAACACCCGGTGTATTATTTCATACTCACTTTACATGTAACATGTAACTTTGAATTTGGATTTGTGCTGGTTTCAGGATGCGTATCATTTGATGCGACTATTTGAAATGTATGGTTGGTATGTATTAAAAAGTCAAGTTTCTTTTTCAGTGTTATTTTTCCTGTTATATGATCTTGAATCATAAAATAATCCAGAGCATCATTATTGTTCTCTTCTTCCGGTATAATGTAATAAAATATGTTGGATGGATCATCACTACCTAGAAAAATATGAAAATATAATCTAGAATTTTGGAAATAATAGATAATTTAAATATGAAGCATACAAATACATATATTGTTTCTAAAGGCATAGAAAGTTCAAAATATATTGAATGTAATTTATAATAATGATTGAACCTTACCCTCCTCCATCCCCTAACTACTGAGCCTCAAATTTCTTGAATAATGTTATGGAACATAACGCTTTACTCATATAATTTACTAGAAAACCTGATATAAAATTTCAAGTAACCCGCGAGTCCAACTCCAACACTTTTTTATTAATTGCAATTTATTGATTATCATGTTTTTGATTTTGAAAATCTTGAAAAAAGAACTTTTGTTACCAGGCATCAAAAAATATTTGAACGCAAACTCACTCACGTGGATTTCGAGATACAAACATACCTAACAATTGAAACTAGCCGAACTTACAAACGCACTAATGATGTACCAGAAATTTGATATTTGGTCAACAAAACGCTTGTTGTATATAGTGCCACAAGAAATCTAAGAAGGTTGTAAATCACCAAACACTTGAGTTATCAGCAGGCATTCTAGGCAGAATTGTATCTGCCCTTGCCATTTAATTTTGTTTTATAGGTATGTTTAATGAGTTAAGATAGTAGCTGAATATAATTGAGAATTTTATATATATATGTTACAGTCAATTTGTGAAAAAACGTATATAAAATATTTATTTCATACCTAAATCGACTAGTCATTATATAAACAGCGTCGGCCGTATTATACTGCGTACTTCTTTTTAGGCAGTTCGTGAAACAATTCAATATTTACATGTAGTTACAAACAAGACCGTAAAAAACATTTTGAACTATACCCAAATCTTATTAATCTATTGCAAATAAAAATTACTTTGATGTTCATTAAAGACTCTTTTTATTAAAAAACATTAAAAACAATCAAAAACATTAAACACATTAAAACAATTAAAAAAGAAAACATCAAAAACATATTAAGAACATCAAAACATTAAAGAAAACATTAAAAATATTTTTTTATGGCGACTTAGGCTACTGTGGCATTTTGAAGTGCATAAAACTTTATTTTTTTACATAAACATTTATTTGATGCACATTTGTTGCTTTTACAATGGCATCTTCGAAAACCTAGCCCATGCCCAACTGACTTCAATTTGGTCGCTGTTCGAAGAGTCAGTATGTTGTCGGAGCAACAATTTAACTCCATGATTAATTGGACAAGTACAAGTAATATTTTTTTAAAGTTTTACTTCTTTTATAAATTTATTGTATTTTTCAAGACTTAAACTTCGACCATTTTTTACCAAGATTACTTTTCCTTGTATAAAATTCTTCCTAAAATCTGAAAAACCATCATCATTGATATTTTAATATAATAAAAACAACCCTGTATAGCTCATTTTTTAATTTTAATTTAGAGTTGTTGTTTGAAAGAATACACTAAATAATACGAAGTTCCATATGCATGTGTTAAAATAAATCACTTATAATTAATTAGATAATGTACTTACCTTTCAATTTTGTCTTCTTCCATTGTTAATCAATAATAATAATTATAATTATAATAACTACAACTATATAATTTCTTGGCGGTGAATGAAAAAAAACTGACTAACTATATATATATATATATAATTTGTGCCGATTTCATAAATGGCGGAGCCGGTCAGGCAATATATATAACGGCTAGACAGTATATATAATGCCGAATTTCATATATTGACTGTAACATATACAATGTATTATGATATATGTTATATGCTAACCACATCTTGTATAATATTGATTATACTTTGATTAATTTGCGTCACATACTAATTTTAATTGTTACTTATCTAAAATAAGTTTCCTATTGTTTTAATGTTTCTCCTTGAAACCTGCAAATTCATCAAAGACGCAATATTTGGTACTTTATTACTAGAGAAACTTCTAGAACCTTTATTTGTAAAATCATCAAAAAGGCACCTGCACTTGTTTACCATAAAGGTTCTGAAACGTAATTAGTGACGTCATAACACAGAAGGTATAAATATTGGATCCTTCTCCACTTCAATCACTTTTGAAGTCACCTTTCAAGTCAGATTGTTATTTTCAAAATTAAATATTGTAAAGTCAAACTGAACTACAAGTTGTGAAACAAGTTTAAATAAATAAAGTTTTTAAAAAAGTTTTAATTGTTACAAATCCCGTAACATATATAATACAAACATATTTATAAACACCACGATAATGAATGCGATTATGCCAAATGCCAAATTTTTTATGAGATATCTTAATCTGGATTAGGGAATATTTTAAAGGTCACACACTTTTATTGCTTATCTATATTTCGAACAATAGGTAATCATGAGGATCGTCGGCTATAATGAATTTACGACCTTCTTAGATTTCTGGTTCTACTTTATCTATATCGAAATTATCATTTGAGCCTAGCGGCTTTTCAACCGATTTCCTTGACGGGCTTTAGTGTTATCAATAAAAAAAACTGGGGAACAGTTAGTTAGTTAGCAAATAAGAAAAATAGAAGATAATCTTTCCTCAAGCGCATTATCGTGATTGTGGTCGATTGCGACCAAAACTCTAGTCAGACACTATGGTTGGGATCAGGATCTGTATCCAAACAAGAGATTGTTAGTCCATATTACATACCTACATTGAATTGCTTAAAATCGTCAATTCTCAATGAAAACACAACATTTCAGGAGCATCTTTTGTGTTTAAATGGAATGTTATCGTATGAAATATGGACCTTGAATCAATAAACCATTGAGAACAATCTCTTGTTTGGATCTCTGATCCCATCAAGAGTGTCTGACGTCACACTATGGTGGGTATACCTAGGTATATTAATAATATCAGATTTGGCATTTAAAGCTTATACGGTGAAGGAGTACGCAATGCTGAAATTAATAATTATAATGTGTTACAAATACAATAAATTACATAAAGTTAATAAAAATACGTTGAACAGTCATTTATGTTTATTGATCTATAATCTATAGGATCACGAAAATATTCATTCAGCCGGCCCGAGTTCAATTTTTGGCCACCGCATTTTTTTGATAAATCAAACTCATAAGTTGTATCCAATAATTATAAAGGAATACTATTTGACAGAAGAACCTCAATAGTGTTCAAACTTAAATTTAATGAATTGTGGACAAAACAAACATTTAAATAATTAGTCTGAGCGTGCAAGTCATAGACTTAAAACTTTAACACTAAAGAGAGAAAAAATTAAGAGAAATTCTGAATTATTAAATCGGCTACCTACTTTATTACAACAGTTCTTAACCACTAATAGTTATCGTTATAATTATTAAGTAGAAAAAAAAAACTCGTAAAAAATGTGTGCAAAAAAAACAAAAATAAAAGACAATATAGACATGCAAGATAAGTACGGGAAACAAGTTCTTTCAAAGTTTCTTAAATCTTGGTTGATGGATTCCAGATTTTTAGTTTTTTCCCACGTTATAATGAAGTACGAAATCTCCAAGTAGTCGAAATTCGACCATAATTCATTAAATTTAAGCTTGAACAGTATTGAGGTTAAAGTTTATAGAAAATAATGACAGCCAAGAATCGAACCCGGTTCATTTGATTCGACAATTCGATAAATCAATAACTATAATTTTTTGAATTCGTCAAATTTTATTTATTGAAAAGCGTGTTCTTTTTTCTGAAAGGTATTTCATTCATTATAATGTTTTATCAATCTCTGAATATTTCAAATTATAAACGATAACAACTGAAGGAAAATAATAAAAATTGGACTTATTAGTTGGTGCAATGAAAAATACAAAATAATATAAATGCTATTGTTGCTGGTGCTGGTAGGTACTTTTGAAGTTTGCAATTTTTGTAGTTAGATAGAAGACTTTTGGCATCAACTTCAAAAGTACCAGAACCCAGCACCAAAAGAATTAATATTATTTTGTATTTCTTATTGCACCAACTAATAAAATCGGCCTAATTTTTTGTAAAAATATTTTTTTCAGTGCTACATTAGTCATGGATATTTTTAAACGATCACAAATACCAAAGAATTTAGTACTTATCATATTTCCCATGTATATTCTTTGTTCGTAGATACTTGTTATTGTTCAGAGATCTCAAAAGATCGCGGCGCAAATACACATATTTCAATTTATACCATTGCTGTAACTCGAAAACCGAAACTCTTTTGAAAAAATGTTCAATTTAAACGTTTCATCTTTGATTCTGCCGTCTCAATTTTTCAATTGCCCCTACACCTCCTTCGGGGGATTTCGGATTTGAGTTTTTCTAAATATGGGACCATTTCTGATTTTTTTTCTTTCAAGTGAATCAAAAATCATCAAAATCGGAGCACGTTTACTATGCAAAACGCGCCATACATAGAAAATAAATAAAAAACATACAACCGAATTGTATACCTCCTCCTTTTTTGGAAGTCGGTCAAAGAGTCAGAAGGTGTATCAAGATTTTCTTAATTCATTTTTAAACAGGTTGCTTTATTTACCGACTGAAACTCGGTGTCCCAAAAAATATAACTAAATCAAGAGTATATTCAAAGAGATAGATAAAGTAATAATTGACCCTGAATCTGATTACGCTTCACACGCTGTTCTTTTGTATAGTAGGGCCATTAAGAGAATGCATCCTCAAAGAATGTAGGGGAGTGGGTACGGTGTTGTCATATCTATTATCAATCATCAAACACATATTAGCAACGGCGTATCTGTTCAGCTTTTTTCACGTTTATGGAACGTGACGATATTTTCAGGCATTGCGTATATTATTAAAATATAATCCTCTGATATAGACCTATAAGTTTAAGAAATAACTTAAGTACAGGGACGATTAAGTTGTTAGGTAAAACAATGCCAATTGAGGACGCCACAATTATAATGTTCATAGTGTAGCCGAATTTCCTTTATGTACAGGGTGGCAAATTTTGATGCCTTTATAGGTTAACTCAGTAAATATTAGAAATAGAAAAAAATCAATGGCACAGTCTCGATTTAATTTTTTGAGACAAACGGAATGGTGAAAACAGAAATGAGCTATTGTCTGTTGTTTTCGAGTTATAACCTAAAATTCAATTTTGTGCGTACTTGTTGCATGCCTATATCTTATTCATTTGTAAAGTTATCGAACATTTATTTTCATATTCTTCAGACACTTTACAGTAGAATCCAGTGACTTAGCTGGATTTTAAATTTGCTTTTTAATTTTTGAAGTTATGCAATAAAGTTACCCAGTAACAGCATCGAAATTTGCCTACCCTGTATATAATTTTCGTCTCACCTGGGTAAGTTGCATGGTATTTTAGGTCCATTGACAAATTTGAATCTGCCTCTTTTAATTCGAAACTCCATTCATTTGTTTTGAATATTGGTTGTTCGCCATTCTCCATGAAAGTAATAAACATTGTTATATTGACTGTACGAGGTTCCTCAGTTTCATTCGCTTCATCCGTGTCACTCTGGTCAAATATCAGATCATTTTCATTGCTAGTATCCTTAATCGTTGCTGTTAGGCTAAGCTGAATGATGGAAATGACAGAAAGATATTAAAAATAAATAATAATTCCAAATTCAAAAGTGTTTTTTTATGGAGTTCGCTTTCGTCATGTAACAAAATGGGGCCCCAAAGAGGGGGCGCAGCCCTAAACAACTTTGGTTTTTCAAATTAGAAGACACCACTTGTGGTACCTCTTTGGAAAGCTTACTTATTAAAAAAGAAATTTGATAATAAAAAAATTACATCTGTCAAACCATGTGTCAGAAATTTACTAAGAACTTATTTTTCATTATTTAATGAACATAACATTAACGCTGGAATGTCATCTTTTTAGCGTGACAGTTCTTGAGAATGTACCCCATCAACCTGTTGGCACAGGCCCAACCGATAGTAGAACTCTTCCCTTACCTACTCTTCTCAAAACCATCTGGCGTGATTAAACTTATCTCTGCCCGAATCTTTGCATTAGTCTTCCAGTTTTCTAGACAATTTAAGTGGAGACCTGTAATATTTTTATTACCAGAACACCAAAGAATAATCCCTAATGATGGAAATCTAGAGCAAAGGATATTTTTTCAACAGGTTGGAGTTCCTCCACATTTTGCAATAAATGTAAGGGAATTCTGAAATGGTGCATTTCCAAATAGGTGGATAGTACGGCGAGGATTTATAGAGTGGCCTCCTAGATCCCCGGATATTACGCCATTCGATTTTAATGTATAGGGTGATTTAAAAACTAAGGTCTATGTTAACAGACCTAGAAATCTGGAAGACTTAAATGCAAAGATTCGGGCAGAGATAAGTTTAATCACACCAGAAGTTTTGAGAAGAGTAAGGGAAGAGTTCTACTACCGGTTGGGTCTGTGCCAACAGGTTAATGGGTCACATTTTCAACAACAGTCACAGTCACGCTAAGAAGGTGACATTCCAGCATTAATGCTATTATTAATGTAATTGTTTATTGAATAGTTAAAAATCAGTTTTTAGTAAATTTCTGACACATGATTTGATAGAGGTTAAAAAAATAAATTATCGACAAATTTCTTTTTCAATAAGATTTCTGAAGAGATGCCACAAGTCGTGTCTTCTAATTTGAGAAAACAAAGTTGTTTAGGGCTGCTCCCCCTCTTATGGGACACATTTTTTTTAAATGGAGAAATTGAACTCAATAAAAAATCTTTGAAGACGTGTTTTTGGATTCTCGGAAAATCTTATTCCCAGGGCCTCTATAAGGAGCGTTCCATTTAAAGTCCCCACCCTGTATATAGCTCTGTATGGCACGACGTTTTGGTATTTAATATCAAGGATTGCATTGTATAAATACAAATAAATTGTCTATTTAAAATTCAAAAAATAAATCACGCTTCACATTTATATTGTGCGTTAATATGATAAAAAATATTCTTATTATGTCTTATAAAATGTATTCCGAGTCTATAGGAGCAAATGGGGAAAACCTCGAGTTATTATTATTACCCGACATTTATTATTTTCTCTATACTTACTGTATGGTTCCATGATATTTTTATATCATGTTAAAATAATAACTCAAATGATTTATATTTCGATAAGTTACAATATAATATTTTAGGATTATAATTATGCTGCAATGGAATAAAAATTATTTAACATTTGACAAATTTTATGTATATAAAATTTTGTGAATTTTATTTATAGAATTGAATTATTATTGTCTCATATAATAATTTAAATGAGAGTATTTATTATTCTTTGGTACGTAAAATAATATACTATCTTCATTGAGTAAATAATTTTAGTTCATATACTATTTTTAAGTACATAATATTATTTTATTAATGTTCCTCCTTGAATTTAAATTTTCTGCATAATTTTGATTCTCAAATTGAAATTAAATACATAATATTAATTCCTAAATTCTTATTCAAATCTATTCATTCTTGAATTCAAATTTCTATATAATATTAATTCCAGAATTTTCATTTTCATTCAGTGTTGCCGTATTTTCATTATGTACATAAGTTTAAATCGTGAATTTTTATTCTTGAAATAAAATTATGTACTTAATTCAAGATTGAAATTCACGATTTATACTTATATAGGAACATAACTCTAATATTTATAATATTCTGATATAAGAATAGAAATTTAAGAATTAAGATTATGTATATAATTTTTTCCGAGCATTTATTCACAATTATTTCATGGATTCATTAATATAATTGTCAAATATTTCTATGGCTACGAATTTCTTTGTGAATAATTTTCTTGTTTAAATATTTTTGATTATCAATTTGTTTTGTCATTAAATAGTAAAACGGCGTGCCATAGCTTGTGAACCTGAGATCTCGGTATAGTAGTCTGACACGCTATCCACTACCCCATGAGGGCCACATTATACAATTTAAATTCGTAATATAACTAGTAGATACATATATGAATAATTGGTCAACTAACCTTGAACTTCTTTTCGATTGCATCCTCTCTCTTGTAATCATTAGTAATTTGAAGTTGGAACTCACATCCTTTTATACGAATCACTTTGACCATCTTTCTCAAATCTAAAGCATTGATTCAATGAATAATTTCATAGAGTATTATTTTTCATTAATTGTTTATACAGTGAGATCGTAAATTGTTGAATACACTCAATAAAATATTTAAAAACCAAATTTGTGATTATTTTCCGGTGCAGAATAATTTACACAGTGGCGCATCATGGAGTTCTAGAGAACAATTGAATTTTTCTAAATGACAACCTCACATTCTGATAGCAAATTATGAGAGATCAGCATTAAAACATTGCATAAAAAATACATTTTTACCAAACTGCTAATCAAAGATCAGCCTTGGGCGGCGACAGATTTTCAATCTAAATGGGTACAAAAAGTAAAAATGTCTCCTTTCCTAAACTCCATTCGTCCATTGTTTGGATGCTGGGATTGTGTAAATTATTACGCACCGGAAAATAATAGGATATTTGATTGAAAAATCAACATTTCTCAATTTTTTGTTTAAAAAAAATTATATTCAGAGTTATTGAGAGACTTCCAGATATTGCGATCTCAATGTATAATTAGTATCTAACATTAATAGTAATTTTTAACATCAATATTTTGGTCCCTGTGATTTTTGAATTGCTACATATGGTTAGTGCCCTTTGGACCTGTATGATCACATTGGCTTCGACTATATCTAAGAATGCAAAAATATACGGGTAGATCTATTTGAAAATACCGCCGATGTTCAGCGTAACCTTGAAAACCAAAATAGCTAAGTTGATAATGAGAGCTGCAATACAACAAAAACTTTTGTAACGTATTTTTTGATATACCTAACGTATAGTTTAGTCAGAAAATAGGTGTTTCCACACATCCACCCAAGCCTGTCTGGTAGAAACACACACAAAAAGCAAAAGATTTGTTCTGTCAAAAATATGGAATATAAATATTTTTTACAAAAAATTGGACCGACTTTATTAGTTGGTGCACTGAAGAATACAAAATAATATTGAAGTTGTTTTAGACACCAAGTCCAAAAGTACCAGCACCAATAAAATTAATATTATTTCGTATTTTTCAGTGCACCAACTAATAAAGTCGGTCCAATTTTTTGTAAAAAATATTTATTTGACATTTTTGAGTGTAAAATTGGTATGAAAATTGTTGAACGTTCACTAATACCAACGAAAATATAGTACTTATCCATTTACCCATGTAGATATATTTCAGACTTTATTTCTGTAAAAGCCGTAACTCTTTAAAAAATTCAATTTAAACGTTTCCGGATATGGTCTCATCTTTAATTCTGCCGAATCAGATTTTCGATTTTTGGGAAAAATTGCCCTCTCCACCCCATTCGGGATGGTTTTTGGTGGGAAGGAGATTTCGGCTTTGAGTTTTTCTCAAATCTCCTCTTTAAATTCAAACAAAAATCGTCTAAATCGAAGTACTTTTACTATGCAAAACGCAAAACAGATATACATAAAAAATATTAAAAAAACATACAATCGACTAGTATACTTCCTCCTTTTTTGAAGTCGGTCAAAAATAGAAGACAATATTTAGATTTTTAGTTGTAACCTACAAATAATAAAAATAGCCAAATATTGAAACTGATAATACATGTTGCTCAAAAATCTCTAAATCGTGAGACGTTAAATGATCTATTTTTGACCTACGAACCAAACGGAGGAAGTATAAAATTCGATTGTATGTCTGTATATTTTTTTAATCTTTGTTCGTGCTTCGATTTTGATGTTTATTTTGTCATTTGAGAGAGGAGCATTGGCAATTGGTCCCAGTGAAAATCAATATTAGACATGCCCTTCCTCTCAAAAACATCCCCCAAAAGGGGTGGTAGGAGCGATTTTTCCAGAAAATTGACAATCCGAGATGACAGAATTGAAGGAAATTCCATATTGGGAGAAGTTTAAATTGGACATTTTTAAAAATAATTACAGGTTTCCGAGTTACAGTCTGAAATATGTGTTGCAACTATGTGGAAGGGAAAAATATTTCCGAGAATCGAAAGCTCGAGATTTGAAAGTTAGAGACCGGACCATATCCCGAAATGTTTAAGTTGAACATTTTTTGAAAAAAGTTACGCTTTTTGAGTTACAGCAATGGGAAGTATGAAATATGTGGTGTGGTGTACTTCAGCTATGTTTAAGGGGCATTTTTTTCAAAATTGAAAATATGAGACGGCCAAATTAAAAAAGAGATTATGTGTAGTTATCAAGATTTAAAATGAACATTTTTTCAAAAGAGTTAGGGCCGATTTCATTATGAATCCTTAATGTGAGATTAGTTAATTCTCCAATTTGATTGTCATATCTCGATAACGGAATAAAAATTTTGCATTTTTCAATAACTTCTACAACGTTAGTTACCATCTCTTTCGTTTTTCTAAAGTAAAATTATGAAATTTTTAATCTAGGATTAAAATTAATAAGAGATTAAATTTGAATATGAAATCGGCCCTTACTGTTTTAGAGTTACAGCAGTAAAGCTGAAATATGTATATCTGCGCCGCGATGTTTTGAGATCTCTGTATAATAATAAGTAACAAGTAGGCCTTATACATGGTAATACTGTAGGTACTATCTTCATTTGTATTTGTGAACGTTCAACAATTTCCGTTATTAATGTTACACTCAAAATTGTGAAATTAATTTCCTTTATACTAAAAATTGGACAGACGTTATTAGTTGTTGCACTGAAAAATACGAAATAATATTAATTCTATTGGTGCTGGTACTTGTAACGTTGGTGCCAAAAGTTATCAACTAACTGAAACTGTACAACTTCAAAAGTAACTGCACCAATAGAATTAATATTATTTCGTATTTGTCAGTGCACCAACTAATAAGTTCGGTCCAATTTTTTGTAAGAAAATATTTATGGTGAATATGTTGTGAGAGATCACATAACAAAAATGCCTGTAAAAATTACCTACCTATAGGTTCTAACTGGTCCAACTTCATATCGATATCCCATTTTTTGCAAACGTCATCTTTTTCTGCAGAAACTCGGATGTTAGGCAATGATTTGGAACTCTTGAATAATTTCAGCGGTGAGTCGACCGTTTGCTCCTAAGGAAAATTTATTCTGTTAAATATCACAAATTTGATAATGAAAGATCTACGTCTAGATAAAAAATAGAATTGTGTCTGTGATTTTGATATGGATTTTTCTTGTTTAAAAGAAAGTTCCTTAGTGTGACATGCAGTAGAACTTAACACAGAAATCGTCACGCGTTACGTTTCCTTGACGCTACTTTCTCCAGTCGGCTCTCTCGTTTTCTTATCTCTTTCTCTCTCTTTCTATTATACACCAGTGTTTGTGTGCGTGCGAGTATATAGATTCGAATAGACAATCATCGTTCACAACTGGTTGTATAACCTTGATGCTAGATCTCAAAATTAAAACACTACAATACATTTCCACTAATACACCTATTGCTTAAACATGATAAATCTTTCGGCACTTGGCTTTTCTCAAATGTGAGTAGTCTGAATTGTAAGAGAATAAGTGCCTACTTAAATCATAAGGATAGTTACCATAAATGTTAATAACTAAGTCTTTTCTTGGGCGAAGTCGAGAACATCAACTAGTATTAGAATAATTTTACAGTTTTCTTTTTTCATTACTAATATCAGTGTAATTATGAAATAAGAACTGGTTATTGTTACTTTATATTGTTAAATTTGCTGTTGAAATTATAACAAAAAACTGCCTCAGCCGTATTCATAATCAATCTTTGTTCAGTGCAGTTCTGGTAGCAAACTAGTATTGAACTAAGATTGATTAGATATGAATAGGTACATGATGATACTTTCTATCTCTGATATAAAATAAGTATAACACATTACAACTTTATATTGTTCTAACAGTGAATTGAAGTGGATATTATATTTAGAATAAAATACAGTCTCAATAAAAAAATAACTTTGATCTGGCACGGCGTAATGGGACATCCTGTAGAAATCATTGTAACTAATTTTAAAATTTCAGAGCTGGTTACAGTTTATGTAGATAGTTTAACAGAGTTTTATCACACTCATCGATCACCCAGTATATAATACAATAATCCATAATTGGGTACTTACCGAGTAAAGAATGAAGGTGTCGCCTTCCTTTTCAGGGAATAGGAATTTTGGTTTTTGGTAATTAAACTTATTTATGATTAGTTCTATGTTACTTGTAGTCCAACGTGGTTGCTGACCTTTATCTTGAAGCTAGAAACAATGATTGCTAAGTTAATGAATAAAAATTTGCAACAGAAAAATTATCGATAATAATGCATTTAATTTTATTTCTGAGGTCTAAATATCACCTACACCAAAAGTAATTCGATATTGTCCATAATGATCCTTGAGATCTTTGGCTGCTGAAAATATTGAATACTTCAAAGAATCGTCTTTTTTATCATGCACGCCAGTCGCTTGAACTGCGAATAAATCTTTACATTCTACATTGTTTGCATCAATGGCAGATGTGATATTGAAAACAATTTCAGCATTATCACCCTCATCAATATCTTTTCCAGTTAATTTGTAAATTTGTCCTCCCTGGAAATTATATAAGAAAATTATTGTTAGTGCTCCAATAATATTCATGGAATTATATAACAGTTCGAAAGACGAGTTCCTCTTCGTTAAAACCTAAATAGGTACTTCTTGTCACGTTTACATAGACCTTTTAAAAAACTGACTTTTACAACCTATAAATAATTTACAAAAATTTTGTTGTGAAATTGTTGATATTTTATTGCACAGTAAAAGGTTATAGGTAAATAAGTAACAGCGCTATGAATGTCCAAGATTGTTGCCTCTGTATAGTAAAATTGCTGAATATAAGTGAACGTTCAACAAATTTTACAACTACCTAATAAAACACTCAACAATGCCAAATAAATATTTTTCACAAAGGACAGACTTTTATTAATTATTGCACTGAAAAATACAAAATAATATTAGGTAATTATTAAAAGTCTTCTATTTACCTATAACTGCATATCTTTTTTTTCGGTAGGTTGAAAAATCGACTAACTGCACAAAATTTAAAATTATTATTATTTTGTATTTTTCAATACACCAACTAATAAAAGTCGGTCCTATTTTTGTAAAAAATATTTATTTTTCTGTGTCGGGAAAAAATTACTTTTTTTCCAAGCAAATAAATATATATATATATATATATATATATATATATATATATATATATATATATATATCGGTTTTTTTGTCATCCTCCGCTTCGCGACGGTTGACAACAATACCTCGAGCTAAAATCTAATACTTTTTTCCCCTTTTTTCACTTCCCTTGACAACCACGACATAAATATGTCTTGTATCTTTTTAAAATGCATTGATTACGTAAGTATCACAACATACATTTTTAAATAGTTTTTATTACTTTCGGTTCTTGTATCAATGGACTCCGCAGCGATTTCTTCCATACGATCTAGAGACTTGAAATTTCGAATTTGTACTTAGATCGCAGATATCTCGCCGCCTGTTAAGCTCCAAGTGGGATCCAATATTGATTAATTATTAATTATATTATCTTATTCAAGCAAGATTTTTACGACATGGAACGACAATGTCCGACAATGGGATCCGTCACTGGAATTACGTGCGAGCATGGAGCGTATCGCGTATCAGTCGTCGCGTTCATCAGAACAATTTGATGAAGTAGCGATTTTTACAAGCGCTCCATCAGATAATTATTCTGCTGAACGTACGTTTTGACATTCAAATGCGATTAATTCTTGCGCATGTGACAATCACAGATGAAGGAGGTTAGGTGCAAAGAACTATAGAATGAATTGACAGTCTTTCCATCATAAAAATGTACTAACAAATTTCTTCCATTTTCTAGACAACGGGTATTCCTCTCTCAATGTAAACATTGCGTAGCATTTCAGGAGTATCAAATTGCATTAAACTCTTTCGACATGTATTATAAGATTGATGTAAGGTCATCCTTTAATTTTTTTTCATTGCGATAGTTTCTTATTGTACCTACCGTACATACATCGTTGAATCCGTAATATACCTTATTTACTTCTTGAATCTACCATCATTCTTACCTTCTTAAGATTCTCTGATATCTTTAACTTCTCTTTATTCTTAGGATCAACTAATATTGGGTCATTATCATTTATATCCTTAAGAATAATCTGGAAATTTATTTTCTGTGTGTTCACTCTATCACCTAGAACAATTCATAATTGTTTTTCGATATTATATATACACTTTAGCATTACTTATTATCTAATAGCGGCAAATAAAAGTCGAAATAATTCCACCAACCTATTAAGTCAGGATTGTCTTTACATTCTGCTGTACATTCATAGAACTTATCACCAGTATCCCTGTTAAGGTGTTGTTTGCCATTTTTCACTGTTACTATGTTTTTGCTAATGTAGAATTGTTCTTCACACATAGCCGATCCTTTTGCATTTGCGTCCTCAATTATCCTACAGACTACTGTGTGGAAGGGGACTGTAAAATAATGTAAATATTGATTATGTTTTTATTACTTCCACTAATCTTATTTGTATATATACTAATATAGTATATAGTGAAATTAATTTACAAGAAATCAAAATTAGTATGATGTACGAAATCAGCAAAATCTCCCATTGGTTGAAATATCATAAGCTAATACTAAATTATGAAAAATTAGTCAGAAAAAATATATCTACTATTCATAGATGAAAATCTACCATGGTCAAAACGTATAAAAAAATTGAGGAAACAGATAGCTCCAATAATTGGAATTTTATTTAAATAAAAAATTATTGATCTTTAATAAATGTGAAATTAATATACTTTTCATTACTATATTCAAAGTAACAATATTTAATTTCAGTTTGGGGCTCAACAACAAAATCTTTATTGAAACCTTTGAAAATACTTCAGAATAAAATTATAAAGTGCATATTCAAACTGAATTACGGAGAACGCACAGTTAATTTATATAAACCCAGGACATTGATACTTATTCATTATATAAAATTAAAATTTGTATATTCAAATGATTTTTTCACAAAAAATTGGACCGACTTTATTAGTTGATGCACTGAAAAGTACAAAATAGTATTAATTCTATTGGTATTGTAAAGTTTCTATCTAACTGCACTGCACAACTTCAAAAGTAACAGCACCAATAGAATTAATATTATTTTGTACTTTTCAGTGCTGCAACTGATATTACATCACACATATATGTATTTTTTTATTTAGTCTGAATAGACCTTATCAAATATCTCAAAGATGTTCACGTTATCGGCGGATGGTTAAGATTCATATTCGTATACGAGACAAAAACATTTTTCATAACTCACCATCTCTATCAGCATCCTTGTATTTTATTTCAGCAATCGGATAATCTTTGGGTGATTTTTCAAATAACTCAAGGTTTTTCATATCCTCAATTACTGGGATCTTATTATTGACGTCTAAGACGTAAATTGATAGCTAAAACATCAAATATAGAGTTATTTAAATCAAGATATTTTCAAAAATAGTTTAAATTAAAAATTTGAGTCTAGTTTTCTCCATAAACTCAAGCTGCAACATGTAAAGTCCCCCATTTAAGTTCGAACATGTTGCTGAAAGTAGTTGAAAGCTGGATCGACCAACATGTACGCTATTTTTAGTTATTTATGCAGGTCAATATACGTATGTGAGTAAGAACAGCGAACATGTTGGCTGTTGGAATTATCGGCTCGTTGTCCGGCTAGCCGACACCTTCCAACACGTGTTATTTCGCCCTTATGTTTTGCCACTAGGTAGCGTATGGTCATTTGAAAGATGCCAATAAATTTTCACTAAATATTTCAAAATCCGCCCAGTTTAAGTACCAGGTGATTCAATAAGGGTGACGAGGTACTGGATCACAGAAACTAATAGTCATAGAAAAAAAAATCTTCAGAGGAAATCGACCAGGGAAAATAGCTGGAAATATTTTTTAAATTCATATATAGCTAAGTTTATAAATGAATACTCTCAAGTTAATGTCACCATAATAGTCCTTCTTTTTGAATGTAACTTGAGTTTGAGTTAACGGAATTTTGATAACAAGGCCTGGTTCAGGAAAGGAAGGTTTGGTGAATATTTTTTCTTGCTACCCTCGCAAGGTGGCGAGTCTAATAAAATTAACAGTTTTTTTAATTTTGCTCCGAAATCGCATATGGAACCATATGAAAATTTTATTATATTCGCAAATTTGCAACAATATCTATCCACACTGCATGTCGATATCTTCATTCGTTTAAAAGGTATGACTTAAAGAATGTGAATAAGTATTCTTACGGTTCCATTTTGGTGCAAAATGAGGAAAACGGTTAACTTTATAAAATCTACCCCCTAGCGAGGGCGGCATTTACCAGAATGACATGGATGGTTTTATATTATATTCACCAAACCTTCAGTTTTTGAACCAGACCTTGCTATCAAAATTCCGTTGAGTCAAACTTAAGTTATAGATACTTATAGTCCAAAAAGTTTAGCATCCCCTCCCGCCTTTATTTTAGGTCTTACAACAAAAAATCACTTATCAAAAAGATGGACCATTATGGTAACATTAACGTGAGAGTATTCGTTCATAAACTTATATTGAAAATGTTTCGAAAAAATCGCATTTTTTATACGATCGAAGCTATTGTACCCCCTGGCGGTAGACGTATGATTTAAAAAAAAAATTCCAGCAATTTTCCTTGGTCGATTTCCTCTGACAGATTTTGTTCCCAAAGATCCACGACTATTAATTCCTGAGATAACAGTACCTCGTCACCCTTATTGAATCACCCGGTACATTAAGATATCTATTGGTAAAACTTAATATTATCAATCTTTATCTTTATTGGATCGTAGAAACTAAAATTAAAATAATATACAGAACATTCTATTTAAAGAAATACAACATGAATACGTTTCGTGTTTTGGTACACTGTAATAGTTAAAATTTACCTGCAACAGTCCTCTATCCACTCCTAAACTTGTTTTTCAACCAAAACTAATAATTAAGGTATAATATACCTAGCATGAATAACCCTCTATATTAGTGTATATACAGGTTATCATATTTGTTTTGATAATAAAAATATAATTACTTTGAGAGGATTCGATAAATGAAGAGAATCGTTAGCCCAACAGGTATAATTGAAGTAGTCGATAGGTATATCTGCATCAATTGTGGAGCTCTTTTTAACAGTTATTTCTCCAGAACTGCTGTCGATAATTATCCAGTCCATTTCATCATTTTCGGGCCTGGAATTACAGTAAATAATTATTGTTCCATTCCATTTACTTTACTTTAGTGCAAACAGAATCTGGACAGTTTAATATATAAAAAGGTTATATTAAATACGAAAGCACCCCAGCAACTATTTTTCAAAATGACGATTCATGACTCCGATTTTGATGATTTTTGATTCATTTAAAAGAGGAGGCTTGAGAAATGGTCCCATATTCATAAAAACGGGAATCCGACATCTCGTTCCCTCCGAAAACTGCCCCCGAAGGGGGTGGAGGGGTCAAATTTTGTCGAAAATTGAAAATCTGCATTGATATAATTACAGATAGGACAATATCCGGAAACGTTTAAATGAAACATTTTTTCAAAAGAGTAACGGTTTTCGACATAGAGACATTTTAAATTCTCAAATATACCTATTTTCGCTATGTGGAGAGGGCGATTTCTGTCGAAAATTGAAAATCTGTTTGCAGTACATGAAAGACATAATTATTTGTAGCAACATTTATACTGAACATTTTTCCCTTAGAGTTACGGTTCTCGAGTAAAATTGGTGTTAAAATGGTAACAACTAAATATTCAAGCGTATTTCCGCAGCGATGTTCTGAGATCTCAATAATAACAACTACAAGCAAGAAATATACGTGGGTAATAGAATAAGTACTATCTTCATTGGTATTAGTGAACGTTCAACGATTTTCGTGACTAATGTTACACTCAAAAGTGTGAAATAAATATTTTTTACAAAAAATTGGACCGACTTTATTAGTTGGTGCACTGAAAAGTATAAAATAATATTAATTCAATTGGGGCTGGTACTTGTGAAGTTGGTGCCAAAAGTTACCAATCTACCTGCAACTGCACAACTTCAAAAGTAACAGCACCAATAGAATTAATATTATTTTATACTTTTCAGTGCACCAACTAATAAAGTCGGTCCAATTTTTTGTAAAAAATATTTTTTGTAAACCAGTGGTGCAAAACCATTTTTTTACTTATTATCACTGAACCTATTTTGATAAAATCTTAGGACCATGTAGATAGATGACTAGAGGAACCAGAAGAAGCAAAAAAATATGTGGCATGTAGTTTAAAATATGCATCAATATGTAGGGAGACTTTTCATTTGATATATCACATGGAGTAATTGAAGAAAATGTTCCTTTCCATTTTCTAATTTGCTCCTCAAATTAACTCCCAGCATAAGATTACGCTAATTCAAACTGTATGTTTGTGTTGAGATCACCTAACCATGTACATCAGTACCAAAATCAACTATCTCCGTTTTTAGATACTGAACAAATAGATTGTGTCATACGGACAGACAGAACATATGGTTCCGTTTTTTCATCGGATATACGGAACCCTAGAAAAAACTAAGAAACTCAGTGATATAAGTCATTTATTATAAATGTGATATGTATCTTTGGATGTTTGTTACTTAATCACGCCACAATAGCTGAACGGATTTGGATGAAATTTGGCACACATATAGTTTATTACCTACCTGGATTAACAAGCACATAATAGAATGATACTCTTTATCCGGGAAAAATTTTAGTTTTCTGTGGGGCTATAAAAAACGACCTACAGGGCGTATCCATTTAAACATCACATCTAAAAGTGTATGTGTGTTTTTGGTACATGATTTGTCCAAGATTCCACTGATTTTCGCGTTCGAAGTCGCGAGCATTTGCTAGTATTCACTATATTGCGTCGTAATTGAAAATCAAATTACATGAAATATAAACAACAAACAAATAATATTAATTCTAATGAGAGGATGATTTCTTAATATTGTTGGGAATGCAATTTAAAAAACTACTGTACAGGGTGTCCCATTTTGGGTACTTTTGCAGGGTATCGTAATTTTTGGACCGACGAACCCCGAACGGAGGAGGTATACAATTTGACTGTCTGCTTTTTTTTTCATTTGTGCTCGCTTTGTATATAGTAAACGTACACCGATTTGATAATTTTTGATTCATTTGAAAGAAAAGACTTGGGAAATGGTCCCACATTCGTAAAAACTCAAATCCGAAATCTCCTTCCCTCCGAAAACCGCCCCAATTGGGTGGAGGGGCAAATTTTCTCGGAAAAAATAGTAAATTATCCGGAAATGTTTAAATTGAATGTTTTTTCAAATGAGTTACGGTTTTCGAGTTACATTCATGTTAAAATCTCACATATGTGTATTTTCGCTATGTGGAGGGGGCGATTTATTTCGAAAATTGAAAATCTGAGAGTACCACATGAAACACCAGATTATTTGTATCAACATTTATACTGATAGTTTTTTCCTTAGAGTTACGGTTTTCGAGTTACAGCGGTGGTAAAATGGAAAAATCTAAAGTACTTATGCGTACTTCCGTCCCAATGTTTTCGGATCTCTACCTAATAACAAGTACAAGCAAAGAATATACGTGGATGATATGATAAGTACTATCTTCTTTGGTATTAGTGAACGTTCGACGACCTTCGCTAAATGTTACGCTCAAAAGGTTGAAATAAATATTTAAATGGACCGACGTTATTAGTGGATGTACTGAAAAATACGAAATAATTTAATTTTATTGGTGCAAGTACTTGTGAAGTTGGTGCCAAAAGTTATCAATCTAACTACAACTGCACAACTTTAAAAGTAACAGTACCAATAGAATTAATATTATTTCGTATTTTTCAGTGCGGTTCAGTCGGTCCATTTGTTTTTAAATATTTATACAGATAGAAAGTTGCGGCTCTCGCGACAGTGTGCTACTTTTTCGTAAAACTAAAGATGGCGTTAACAAAATTCATAGCCCTTTTAGCTTTTAAGATACAGGATATTTTTGTCAATGTTGCATTTTGGGACCCCCTTGTATCAACGTTATCATTCAACTTATCGAAAAGGTAAAATAACATTCTGATAGATTTTTTTTGCATAGAATGCCGTGGTGTAGATAATTTTTGATATATACTATTTTTGAGTTATAAACCAAACTTATTTTTTTTAATGGAACACCCTGTGTATTCATAGACTGTAAAATTTGGTTTTTTACCTTTTCAAAAATATATAATAGTATGCACTTTTTTTTCAGAAACACGCAACGATATGACAATTTTCTAAAATTAAATGCATAATTTAATGGTAGGCGATGGTTCTTGTTTATGACAAGAAACAAAACTAAATGTCAAATATTTGTCTATCTTATTGGTTTTTGGATCAACTTATGGCTTATAGACCAGTTTATTTTCGTTCTTTTGGTATTTTTATTTACTTGATATCTATTAGTTTCTTCGAATAATGGCAGTGTTTGAAAATTATAAAAAATATGATGTGCTGGTATGTTTTATACAGAGTAACGAAAATTCTGAAGAAGTTTCGGAATTATATTTCCAAAGATAAGTAAGCTATTATGGCTATGAAAATCTCTATCATCAGTACAACTTTGTGCTCGTTAGATATCCAGAAAGAAGGCAACCCGTTTTTTGAGATATTTGCTCACTTAAAAGTTATCCGCGTCCAAAAACATGCAACAAAGAGAACAGGGGGAGAAAAGAGATAGATGTTTTGGGATATATAGAAGCAACACCTTCGTTCTCATGTAAATAATAAAAAAAAATTTTTTTCTTTTTTTCAATAATGTAATTTTTCTTGTATTGTTACTTTTCGCTACAGAACTGTTGTTACAAACTTACTGTTATAAAAAAACTCTATAGATATTTTTGAAAATGTTTTGATTTTATAAAAAGATATATGCAAAGTATCAAATTCTTCGTTATATATATGTACTAAATGACTTCGGTCTTTACAGTAGATAGATGGCTATAATCACATATAGCTATAAACTACCAACGACGAAAACAACTACTCGGTGGATAGAAGCCCCATCCCGCATTTGAATTATATCGTGGCAGGCAGGTGTAAAGTTCGAGATCGCACTCTACACCAATTGCGGTAACTTCTAACACCTTTTTGTTTCATTATCTATGGAACACATAACTGTCGAACCAAGAACAGGATCACTGACATTTTGACCTTATTAGGATGTCATCAGCTGGACATATGGTTTGGGGTATGTTCAAAGAGTCAGAAAACTGCTGGTTTTACATCGACAAACGATGCAAAGAACCAAACAGCGTGCCGCTTCCAGCGCCACCTAGGAGTTAGAAGTTAAATTTGAACGCGACCCACGTTGTCCACCGAGTAGTTGTTTTCATCGTTGGTAATTTATGGCTATATGTGATTATAGCCATCTATCTACTGTAAAGACCGAAGTCATTTAGTACATATGCTTCAGTAGCGAAATCTTTACTTCCTTTCACATTGATACGTGGGTCGCGTTCAAATTTAACATCTAACACCTAGGTGGCGCTGGAAGCAGCACGCTGTTCGTTTCTTTGCATCATTTGTCTATGAAGAACCATCAGTTTTTTGACTCTTTGGATACATCTCGAACTATATGTTCAGCTGATTAGATCCTAACAAGGTCGAAGGTTCTATAGATAATGAAACAAAAAGGTGTTAAAAATTACCGCAATTGGTGTCGAGTGAGATCTTGATCCTTTGCACCTGCCAGCGATGATACAATTCAATGCGGGATGGGGCTTTTGTCCACCGAGTAGTTGTTTTCATCGTTGGTAGTTTATGGCTTTATGTGATTAAAGCCATCTATCTACTGTAAAGACCAAAGTCATTTAGTAACTTTCAATTTTTATTATTGTTATTCATGGTCTACCATTAAATTATGCATTTAAGGGTGAGAATCAATCCAGAATATTTAAATGACACTGGGGGTCGAGTAAGATGTCTTTTAAAAAGGTCTTGTAATTTCCTATTAAGAAAGTAGTATTTTTCTAATTCCGTGCCGAAACTTTGAAGAAAATTACATCCTTCTACATAACAGAACTAGAACCGTTAGAAGATTTTCGTCAAAGAATTGTTGACGAGTGCCGCCGAATCACTCCGGAAATACTTCGGAATGTGCGCGAAAGTTTCGAACACAATCTTCATTATTGTGTGGAGGTAGATGGTCATCAGTTTGAACATTTAATCAACTAACTAGTAAGTAAGCAGCAAACAATCAGTTTACCTTTAAAATGTAAATTCGTCAAAGTATTAGGCGAAATTTTCAAATTCAAAAATTATTCTAAAGTGAATTATAAGAGCTGTTAAAAGACATCTTACTCGACCTCTAATGCTATTTAAATATTTTGAGGTGATTCTTACCCTCACTAGGGGGTAAAAGTGGTGGAGTCAAAAATACTGAAAAAAGTGTCGCCATTGAATCAAAAAGCGACGGGTCCCTGCTTTATCCTAAAATAATGACACACTTCCTGAAAATGGCTCTGTTTCGTTTTCGATTGGCCACCCTGTATATAGAATATTACGAAATGTGTTAACACGATAGAGGTCGCACTTTTTGGAAGTATCGAGTTCAATACAAGTAGGTACTTACTGGCAACTATAATATAGATTACTGTTAACGTCCAAATCTAAAGCCTTAATAACACCGACTGCTGTTCCACTTGCTGCTTGCTCAAGTACTGTTCTGTTAGGTAGTTTTATTTTATCATCGACATTTTCGGGGAAGTACGGCGTATTATCGTTTATATCGATTATGTTTATGAAAATGGTCGCTGGAAAAATAAAGAATTTGTTAATTATTTAAGAAAATATTTCCTTAATATCTAAATTATATGCAGCACTCCTATCATGTCATCTCAGCTCAGCTTTGATAATAACAAATGTTTACAAATTTAAACCTACGTCACAGAAGGAAATGAGTTAGTTTGTGACGCTAACCAAAATTTTACTGGAATGACTGATTAGATCTATAAATCCATTCGGTGTCCTCTTCGTAACAAACGTATTATTTGACATGCACATTGCGTGATATCAGATACAGATAGTATATTATAACAGTGCCTATAGATCACATAATTTCTTGAAGCATTTGTACTTGAAATTGTCTTGAAAAATCTCACGGTTTTGTAGCTAGAACTGTGGGAAGGGAAACGTTTTTTCATCATTATTTTCAAATATATGTACTTTTTAGGGCAATATCTAATGAGATCGGCCGTGTTTTTTAAGTTATGTATATTAGAATGGTATTTAAAAAAAATTGAAAGCTATAGATCTTTGATATGGAGAATTCTGATATGTAGATGAGTATAACAAGACGTGACTGTGAGAATTTCATATCTAAAATATTTTTTTATAAAATGTCTAATAGGCAATACAAGTTGAAGCTCCTGCCTATGTAGGTATTTGTAATATTGCAAAATCAAGGTTATCAAATAACTAAGACCATTGCCACCTTTTGAAGATAGACACAATTGACAAAAATAAACTAGGAACGTATCCCTCCTACCAATTATGAACTCAATTCGTACGATTATAATGAGCTTTATTTTTATTATAAATTATACTATATATTATTGACTTACCAGAAGTAGATGATGCTGTCTCTTTGAATTCTGGATTAGTTGCTAGATCAATAACAACGACTTGCAAATTTAACGAATCAAAAAGTTCAAAATCTGGTGTAGTTTCATTTGGGTTCTTATTGTTTATCAACAAATCAATTTGTATGATTTTTTTGGTAGGATCATGAGGATATATTTTTTCGTAACTTAAGTCCAGAAACCTATAATTGCATAAAACTCAAAATAGTACATATATCAATATCTGCTGATATACAAAGGAAATATAAGAAAGATAGACAATTACATATCTCTAGCAGAAGGTATTAAAAGATGTCAGGTCAGTTGGTCGTCTCAAGATTTTCACAAATACAAAATGACAAAAAAATATTTGAAATTTATTTGAAATGGCTTCATCGTATACAGACATCCCTTCAATAATCTAATTGAGATCAGCCATTTTAGGTTCCGTTAAAGAAATTAAATAGAAAATAATACTTAAGATTAACAAGAACCATAAAAATGACGTTCTCTTACACCATAATTGATAAAAAACGGCATCCACCGCGAGTCACCATACATAGAGATACATAAAAAATAAATTCCAATAGTCGTATATCAGGAGCCTTAAAAGTAAGCCATATGCAAATGTCGGATTTTGAAAATTCAGAAGAATCAGAAATAGATAATATAAAGCGCCTATAACTGAAATAACTCAACTTCACATACTTCACTCTCCTTGAGATTTCATTGTCCGTCATATCCAGCTTCTCGGAATTTTTCCTGGCATAAGATTTCTCCCAATCTATCTTTGCTATTAGATTAGCTGCTGTATCTGGGTCGGTAGCAGTTATATGAGTTTGTAAATGTGTTCCAATCGCTTGGTTTTCTTCTATCTGGACAATAGTGTCCTATAAGGTAATATTTAAATTAGAACTCACTTAACGTTGGTTTACTCTTGAATATCTTTATTGTCTTATTAGTTAGTATCTATATTTTCAAAGATTATCTAAAGATTTAAGAAAGTTATCTCGTAACGACTGCTAACACTAAGTAAAATGTCTTAAAGTTTTCAATAAAGCAACAGAATTTGAGAATAATTAATTGATTAAACTCCACTTTCACATTCGAGTAATTCTTCAGAATGCTCGTCAAGCCATAGAGCCATAGTTTATTTTAGGTACATAATTCGAGAACTTGCATCTTCTTCTTCGTTTTTTGTAAAACATAAATTGAAGATTATCACCAAAGTTATGATGAACGCACGAGAACAAACTTTTATTATAAATGAGGGAATGTTGTCTGAACCTGCATCCATTTTGTCTTTAAGTCTTTTCACAGGTATTTAAATTTTTTTCACTGACGGTATAAGTGGATATAGTTGCATTAGAAGGCAGGTAAACGCTGTTGAAAAAATCATCCAATGCATTGACACTATAGTGTGAATCAGAAAAAAAAATCGTGATAATTCATTTCAACAAGGATCCTAGACGATCTGTTTTTCGGGTGTTTGTATGACCATAATCTTTTACTGTCACTGGGAAAAGACAGTTGTTCATTTTCAACTAAATTATTATATGCTGTCTTGATATTGATTTTTATAATTTTCAGAAGCCTTTTTAAATTCATTCAAATAATGTACATTCAAGAAAATCTTAAATTTTTGTTTCCGCTCAACTTTCAATTACACTATAGTTTGATTATGATTGTGCTTATTACCGTACGAGGAAAACGACAACTGAGATTAGTGTGACTGGTATATGTTTGTCAAAAAACCATATGTTCAGTCGTAAAAACACTTAAAAATATCATCAAGATCTGTAAATTGGCTTAAGAAACACTAGTTGGTTTCATACAGGTAATCAGCTGTTTTTAATCAATGACAATTTTACGTTGTAAATTTCAGGCGTACTAACATACCTGTAACATAAGACAACAGGTTACTTAAATTTACTATTGTAACGGGAATTTATATTAAAAACTGGGTTCGATTTATTTTGACTTATTTATTTACACCAATAACTACCCGACTAAATACACATTTAAATTCACACTTATTTCTTGGACTATATACTCCTTACTACTGTCTGATCTATGACCAATTGTGATCTGTGATTGACTATCTATCACTAACTAACTATTTTGTCTATGCCATCAGCCTTATATATCTAACCTAAGAAGGTCTAGATGATTCCAGTGTTGTTTTCGTTGTTTCTGGAGGTTATTTCTCAACACATGCCTTCGAGAATAGACCAGGACTTATTCTCGTTGCCTCTGATGTCTCCCGTGTTCTCCGGAATGTGTTTGTGACATTTGTGAGTGTAGTTTATTATTCGGGAAGTCTTCACGTTACACTATATTTATTTCAGTCTGATAGTATCGGCTTTTACGTGATGGAAATCCGTCAGCGGCTTCTTTAGATATCTGAAGCTGTGTCGGTGAAACTCGTGTCATGTTGACAATATAGTGGATCACGTCCATTTATATGGTAGAGAAAAGTAGTGACAAATTCGCGATTTTTCATGTCGGATTGTAACGATATGTCACTCTAGGCTTTTAGGTTTCACGGGGGGGGTGGTTTATCATGTAACTAGCAACTGCAATGCGACCGCGATTATTGCATAATCTTCGCTGTCGATTTTGTATAGTGTTGCCGCTCATTCAATGTAGATCCTAAATTGATGCTCGAATAAAATTATTATCAAAGCGAATTTGATTGTATGTATTTGTGAATAATTAAGGTTTTTTTTAACATATTCTTTATAAAAAAGCTGTAGTACTTATTTATCCTATATTTAATAGAGAAGGTCTCATGGACCACATGTAGAAAGTGGCAACACTGATACAACAACGCGATTGCTAAATTTTACATGATAGTAAAGTCTATCATTTCCTTAGATAGACTTTGATGATAGGGGGCCGGTACTATCTCACAACTAGCAGTTTATGTATTATGAGGCCTATGCTGGCAAGGGGAATTCAAATGGTTTACCCAGGTTTAATAGGTCCAATAACTCTCACCCCCAATAAAAAAAACTCCTTTTTATCAAGCCAGCAATAAAATCCATCAAATCAATAAGTACCTAATTAATATATATAATTCTATAAGTTCCTTCTATATACCTTTCATACTTACTGTTGTGATAATTGGTGGCTTATTGTCAACATCGAGTAATGTAATAGTAACTGGTACGACAGTTTTGTGATTAACATGATCGATTGCTCTCACTTGAAAGACAATTGGGTTCAATTTGTCGTAATCGAATGCGTTGTCTTTTTTAACAAAAATCTTGCCAGTATCAGATTCAATCCTTATCAAATCTTTGATATTATTATTCGCAACCAATTCATGCCTGGAAGAAAGAAAGTAAGTTTGAGTTTATTTCGATGTAATTATGCAAACATTATCCATAACTTACTTTAACACCTTGTCCTCTGCATCTCTATCAGTAGCCATAACTTGTATTATAAATTTATCCTTTTTTTCAGTCTCATTGATTTCAACACTGTATTCGCTTTTATCGAATTTAGGAAGTTCATCGTTATAATCTATCAGGGAGACCTCTACATTGAGTACATCTTCCTTTGTTGGATCTTTGGTTCCAGTAGCAAGGACCTCATGAAAAAAAGAAATTTTCAGAAAAATATATCAATATAAATATACTTTTGAAGAAAAGATCTCAATTTCTATAGAAGCCAAATTGCCAATTCAACTGTAACTATTTAATTGATGTCAAGCTTTCCATAATGCTTATTACCTTATTCAGGCCAAACAGAGATTAAATAAATTAAACAGCTAGGTACCTACAGTTTATTATTTGCCTTATTTGCCTCTCGAATTGAAAATTAGCTAATGAACATATTTTCCTCATAAACCAGCTAATCAAGAGTTGAAAATTATCATATGCATTTATTTATATTAATCTCAGCTGAATGAATTGTGTTACAAAATATGTTAAATGAAAAAAATAAAATAAAAAAGGTTTAGAATATAGTCACGAAAATTGCTCAGAATGTATCCAGATTTTTTCTACTGAGATCTAGTTTATTTATTTACAAAAACATTGTAGAATATAGAGCTAACTAGTCCAGGGCCGAACTGAAGCTACACTACTAGTGTAAGTTTTTATTTTACGGATAATCACTGTCTGTGAGAATAGAACCATTTCCCCTAATACAATTCTTAGTTACTCTAAAATCAAATATACTGTGTGTCTTTTAAAATGCAACACCCATTGAACATCAAGAGATTTAAGGGAGGCAAATGGCTTATGTAGCACATCAAGTGATCAAATATTCAGAATAAGTTTTCTTACTCTTTACCTGAAATTATTCATTTTTTAAATTTTAAGGTGCCCCTCATAAGTTACAAAATTTTCAACTTTATGAGTGATGCTTTTAATAAGGTGATCAATTTCTTCTTCTACCTATCATGTGCCATACATGTTCAGTGGGTGAAAGACCAGGAGCCCTAGCTCGCAAGGTAAGAACGATAACTTTAGAGTCACCAAGGAACCTGGAAATGACTGCTGCTATATGAAGCCTGGTATTGTTCTGCTGGAAAACTGCGTTTTCTTGTTGCTTAAGAGTTCGCAGAGAACGTGCTGAAAGGCGAGAAGTTATGATGGTGTTCAATTTCATATAGAAGCAGGTCTTCATTAGTATTCCTTGAAACAAACATGAATACTACATCCACAATATTTTAGAAACAGTTGCTTTTTAGAATTGATCCCCATATCATAACTTCTCGCCTTTCATCACATTTTCATCAAACACCATCATAGGTCCATAAACAGAATCCAGAATCGTTACTGAATGCAATTCGATTTGATCTGATCCTATGATAGTCATACCATATGTTAGTACATAGAGGAAGAAAATCATTCCCTAAGGGCTTTTACTCCTGACAGGCATAGTTTTTCGGACAGCACCAGTACCTCTAAGACGTTGTTGCCTTTTACTCTCTGGTCCAGTCATTCTAAACACGTGGACCAATCACACTGACAATTTTCCGACACAGAATTCCCAATTGCGGCAGGCCTATAATCCTACCTTATATACAAATGTACTTAATTTATGATGTTATTCTCACTGGAGACGCAGTAAATAAACTTTTTGAGGCGAGTTAAGTAAAATAAAAATGTAGTTCTTATAACCAATTGTATTCCTTTTTTTGTCAGTATAACACCTTGTTTGATACGATTTTGTCTCGATATCTTATGTTTTAATTGGTATTGTACTTTTACAGTCAGACCTTATAGGTTGATGTTGATGCATGCTCTTTATGTTGTTCTTGATAGTTTTTATGCATCCAGTATAGTATGCCCTTACCCTCCACTTTCGCTTGTAAATATAGGATGTAAACAATACTTGACATTTACCTGGACATTTTTTTCTTCTATAAATATAAATAATATTATACCTGAAATTGAAGGTTTCGCCAGTTCGGGTCCTCGTAATCCAGATTCGTTTTATTTTTCACTGAAATGTCAAATATACCTTCTCTGTAGCCTTTATTGGGTATTATAACAAAGGCTTCTATGAAATCGAAGGATGTATTGGTGTTAACTAGTTTGACATCGAACTGGGCATTCTCACCCTAAAATAATGAAGCTCAAATAACATCAAGAAATTAAATGTTTTCGTTGTATGTTAGCTTAACCAGAATAAGAAGGTATGAAATTTTTTGTTTGTGTTTGAATAGATTGTATTGAAAATTAATCTGTTCAAATAATAGAATAAATAATGACTTTACTGTGTACGCTTAGAATGGAAACCACAATTAAGATATGTCCTGTACCTATAATGTATGCAAAAACCCTAGAAAATATGTCAACTTTCAATTTGATTGGGCTTCTATTTGACCGACTTCCCAAACGGAGGGTGTATACGATTCGACTGTTTGTCTGCTTTTTTATGTCTGTTCGCGCTTTCTGCTTCATATACGTGCTGCGATAAATATGATTCTTTTTTCAATTATAAGAATTACATTCAACTATTTTCAAAAAGATGGAGTGGGCATTTTTTCGAAAAGCGAAAATTTGAGATGACAAAATTGAAGAAGAGACGAAAACAATAAATTTCATAAACATAAAAGACAGTTTATGGGCTTTATGGCACTATTACCGAGCATCGAATCGAATTTTTGTAAAACTGCCTATAGTTTAAGTCTTTTTATACCGGAATCTGTCAACTTTAAGGTTATGATGTTGCGCATTGCTGTTCTTAAGAATAATGGTTCTACATGGAATCAGAGCAACAAATGCATTTACCATTCAAGAAAATGTCGTGATGATGTTACAGGGATTTCCTATTAACGTCATTATCAAAAGGATAGCGTTACAAGTAGTTCAAGCAAATGTAAACATTAATATGTTTGAGCACAAAATATACAGGGCGCTCTTTATTTGTGACTTCCATTTCTAACGTCCACACTGTATACAAATAGTATATAACTACATCCAATCCAATTATGCTGGAAACAACAACTGCTATTTTAACCATGTGTAAAAATACTGAACACAGCTCAGTGCTCAATTTCATCCATGGTAAAGAGAGAAGAGAGTCTACGAGTCATAATCAAGCCATATGTGTACCTAGAAGTATCACTGAAATTGGTGTAGCAGCTTTTTGTTAATAAAAAAAAATAAAAATTGTTATTTATTATCGTGATCAACTTTGTTACAAAACTCACTCGTATGAAAATAGAGGTCATTATTACTTCTACTTCTTTCACCAACACCTTGTATACCAAAGTACTTAATAGCACTAAATGATTCTCTCATATACCCCATGTGTACGGTAAACCGTATAGGTACACTAAAATCATATAGTATATATAAACTAGTAGGATGACTCTGCAGCAAATACTAGATCTATTTCTGCCACTTGTTTTTTGTGAAAAAATAAGTATATTTGAAGAAACAATACAGTAATTCTTGATACTCGTGATGTCAAATACTTGTAAGTATTTGCCATCCCGAGCAATGCATATGGTAAGCCGTAGCACACATTTCTTTATGCCCACGTCAAAAATCTCTCCCGACAGTGCCTTCTCCCATTTTGGAAATTCTTTTTGCTCCTATTCGTCAATTGAAAACATGAAAAATGGTTATCTGAAGGCGCCTAGTGAAGTTCAAAAGATCGCAAACCAATGTGTCCAAAAAAACGCCAAAATGTTGTTGAGGACGGGCGTTGTCGTGCAACAAGCACACTCATTCCGTTTTCCGTTTGAGTTTTTTTAGTGTTCCACAATATAGTTCTACATTAATGATCTCTTTATTGGTCAGAAAGTTAACGAAAATGATGTTTTTTTGATTCCAAGGCTATACATTTTTTGCCGGAAATTGTGTCTACTGTCTTTTTGTCTAAGGCGTGTACAACCATATCTACTCACAATAGAGTTTAGAAATTTTTTGGCAGATTTTATTGCTTCCGCGGATAGGACAACACGTGGCTCGTATTTGGCGGGTTTTCTTACCGACTTGTTCCGCGCAATTGGACACTATTAACGCGACGTTCTATCTTGTTCTAGAGATGCTCATTCTGATTACGAGATCTTTTACTACCACTTAGTGCTACCAATTTTCAAAACAGAAAAAACCACACATACACTCTGAACGTGCCTAGTACCAAAATACAAAATTGTTAACAGTCCAAGAGCACGTTGTAGGTAAATCCTACTGATAAGATTATGTTTTGAGAAATATAAATAATATGTACATTAGAACAAAGGATTTCATGTAATAAATGAGGGCCCGTTTTGAGATATTTTCAATTGTTTTATTTTATCATCAAGCCAACTAGGTTCGCTTCGCCCGTTTTCCTTATCAGTAGGAGTCTTACAGAATGTAATAATAACATTAATGCTCGTATATCGTTCAATGATAATTAGCTAGCTGCCTGGAAAGTAGTTGTTTTCAGCATTATTGAAATGTGACTGATGTTGCTTCACTAATGACCATAGGAATGAAAACTAGGCCGACTATAAGAATATTCTAGTCGAGATTGAACTCAACTAGTTTCATGAGAAAATCTATCCTACACATTGAATGTTACGCAGACAGAATATAAACAGTAAAGTGTAAGTACAAGTAATATTATGAATACCGTATCGATATCCTGCAGGAATAAATCGACGTGGAATGACTCCTGATAATTTTCTAGAAAGCTAATTTTTAAGAATTTTTGTTTCGTATTCTCGTCGAATATCGTTATTTTATTTGGGTCAGTGGTATTAACCATTCTTGTAAACAAGGGTGGGTTGTCATCAATATCAGTTACAAATAAAGTTATATCCAATGGATCAGTGTACCATGGGCCATGACTGGTTTCGTCCTCCACATAAGCTTTCACGGTGAAGTTAAATGTTGTAAGATCGAATTTATCTCGATTTATTTGTAAAATCGTTATTGTTCCGTTTTCTTTCTGTAAGGATATGTAGTTTTCTGAAAAAATCAACAATATCACTTAGATCGTCGTAAGAGAAAGTTTATGATAATATTCTTGTACTATTTTTACCTTCTTGATGATCTTGACGAATAAGTTCGTAGAAAACTGGAGCGTTTATTCCAGAGTCTCCATCTCTTGCTTGGATAGTTATTTCCTAGAACAATATTAAAAAAGTTATCGATAATCAACAACTCCGGATAAAATATTGTAACAGTTTGAGTGGGGCAGTTATTTTTCGCCATTCCTTAGGTTTTTCTTTCGTTCCAAGTATCGTGAACCGAAAAAAAATTATTGAATAATCAGCAATACTTTAAAACTGAAATTCTCACTATGTCCTTCAAATTTGCATTATTGGATGTTAAGAAGTTAAACCAAGAATATAATCATCAGTCCGTGTATCAACTCACTAGTGATAATGTATACATTTCCGAATTATTTTAGATAAATCATTAGGAGAACAGAAACTGGTAAATGTATGTACTAGTATTATAGTGGAAAACATATATGAGATTATTTGATTATTTTCTTGTAAAAGGGTAAACAAGTCATTTTATACTTTCGCCTTTATCTTCCCATACCATCATATTTAGTACCTGGGATCTACCCGCAATAGGGTCGTAAGACGATTCGTAAAGGGGAAATACCCTTCAGATCTTGTCTCAAATATCTTGTCCATGGGTATATCTTTATCTTCAAATAGTATAATATAAAGTCGCTTCCGCTATCTGTTCGCTTAGATATTTTAAACTACTCAACGGATTTTAATGCAGTTTTCAGCAATAGATAGAGTAATTCAAGAGGGAGGTTTATATTATAGTACAGAAAAGCAGAAAAATTCAAAGATTTGTAATGTGATGTAACAAATATATTTTTGTGCGCTTAAATCGTAAGCGCTGGGTAAACCTTACGAGATAGATCATACTAATGTACTTACTACGGAATAGTATATTTTAAAGAGATCTACAAAAAAAGTCCACGATGATATATCTCTATCTTTTAAGATTGACTCACAATAACCAGTTTAGTGCTAACCGTGCGAAGCAGGAGCTGGTCTTTAGTTACATTATAAGAGTATGTTCACTACCATTTAAAGAAAGTATTGTATCCATTAAAAAACATAAAATATAAAAAATCCCGATGGCCTGTAGTCAGCGGAAAGGTAAATTTCTCAAAATTCATTGAAGTGAAATTTGAACAAACTTTTCGTTGGTATACCTACATGTCATTACATATAAATTGCTGTATCTATCATAGCCTTGCGGTTAGAGGTTTTTGTTTTGGCTGTTGAATATAAAGCAGACAGGGTTCGCTTCCACTTGAAGGCAGAATTTTTTTTTCGTCTATTTCTGATCAATAAATATACTATATATTTTTTTAATCAGGGTCTATATTAAGATCTCCAGAAAATGTACAATTACATCAAATTTATATTGAGTGTTCATATTTTATCAACATTTCTTATTTTTTCTTTATTAATTTGTATTCTTTTTTCTGTGCATTTTATGAAAAGTTACTTCAAACAAAAGTTGTAGGTACTGATTATATCTACAATCCAAAATTATTTTTGATGATATTTACACTACGGCTCTTTTTTGATAATTTTTTTAAATGTTTGAACGGTCGCCATGTTGAAACTGCGTACCCGATATAGCCCAACAACGAACTCGGCCGAGATATTTGAAAGATTGATTTTTTTAGCAAATTTGAACTTGATACCTCCAAAACAGCGACCTTAACAAATTTCGTAATATCCCATATATATATATATATATATATATAAACGCTCGCAACACAACGCAAAAAGTTGTGAGATCACATGTAAAACCAAGTCATTTAGCTTAGCTCCTATCTATGTAAGTACCTATTCAAAATTCTCATAAATTTGATCTAATTATTTACCCAACATCATTTATAGTCACCGAATAATTATTAGACATATTTATTTCTATAATACATGTATAATGACTCGGCAATCGCACGGCTCCCTCACTGACAGAAGAAATCAAATACCAATGAAACACTAATACACTAACTTAGGTTTTAAAACAGAATACATGTAGGATATAGGTAGGTATATTAAAATATCAGGACAACATTATCACGTAAGAATAAACTACTATTTATAATACTTTAATTTTTAAATGATTATTGTCGTTCGACTGCCAAGTCATTTTACATGTCTTGTTGAAATAAAGATATCTAATAATTATTCGGTGACTATAAATGATGGTGGGTAAATAATTAGATCAAATTTATGAAAATGTTGTTGAATAGGTACTTACATTGATAGGACCTAAGCTAAATGACTGTGTTGTAATATTTGCATATTTAACATTTTATGTTTTTTAATGGATCTCATTTCTTTTTGTATGTCATTCTCCTTTGTTTCTTCTCATATTCTATGTGGATGGCTATTAATAAACGTTTTCCAATAATTCAACCAGAATATGGCAATATAATCTGTATATTTACTGTTTTACTGGTAGAGCGCTAAAATACTAGCAAATGCCAGTAATAACTGTCAAACCGGCAACCCTGTACTGTGGCTCCTCGCTGCGCACGTATATTCTGTCTCTGTCTATGGGTCAGTACTGGTCAGTACTCAGCTCCGTATATATATATATATATATATATATATATATATATATATATATATATATATATATATATATATATATTATCTATGGTACTCAGTACTCGGTATTTGAACGTAATCATAATCATTTTTATCATTATGAAAACGAAACTGAAATTTAGGAATGTTTGAGTTTTTCCTCTTATTGTACGTACAAAAATAACAACTAGATACCAAATTTGAAGTTTCTGACTCTCCTTAGCATTTTGATGATCGGTGAGTGTGTCAGTGACAGAGTTACAGAAATTCGACTGGCGATAGATAGCTCGTAAACTAAAGTTATGAATAGTATGTCATTTCGAACTATAGATATATAAAGTCATGTAAGTCTCTGTAAATTCAGACTTCTAACTTTCACAACAACGAAGTTACAGGGCGGTCGAAAGTGGCCTGAACTGCTTCGAGAAAAGGATAGTACGGCTCGACTTGGCGGGGGCACTACCGTGCCCCTAGATAGCAATCATTAGATAAAGTGCCAGTGTTCTCGTCTGATAATCATTATTCATATTAAGATATCTTTTGAAATAAATATATCATTTTTTATTATACAATGTGGGTATTAGCCTTAGCCTTCCTATAAACTAAGTTATATGATAAACGTCAATGCTTGTTTAAAGTGAGCTATTCTAGGATATAGTAATAGTTATATTCAAAGTGTGTAAAGGGGCGCATATATGAGAATCGGAATAATGCAACTTGAGCCTAGGTATATATAAAATTCACTGAAGAAAGAGTTTGGTGAATGTCATGACGAGCGAATCCGAGTTGTGACAACCATACAAGTAAGCGAATTTGTCATATACAGGGTGTCCTGGAAAATGTGGGAAATCTCTCGGATTCAGATAGAACATTGAAAAAGAAGATTACAAGTTCCCATAAATGTTTGCCCTAGCGGCCCTCCCATGGAGATACGGCCTTCTAAAAGACGCTACTGGAAAACAATTTTTCTTGAATAACTTTTAAACTACTTAATATAATTTAATGAAAATTTAATATGGTAAACAGTAGTAAGGACCTCTTAAAATAATGCCCTTAAAACATAATTACCTTGTTTAGTTTACCAGCGGACTAGGTTGAACATTTTAATGCTGACATTTTTAACACCCTGTATGGTAAGGAGTTTAAAAGTTTGGATTGCTTGAACATTAAGCTAAAGAAAAATCTTGTTCATTGTCGATAAAATGAAACGATTTCGAGAAAAAAATATAGTAAAAGAAACATGATTTCTATTTTTTTTTGTCTGTCACAAATAAAACTTTTATCAATATTAAAAACGTGGTATTGTTGCTGATATCCCTTGAATAAGCACGCGAAGATTAGCCGCGCAGCTTCATACGACAAAAACGATAATTCATAAAGTACTTATAGAACAGTTGTTACACCCTTATCATCTGCAAAAGTGCATCAACTGCTTCCTGAAGATTTTTCTATCTATCTATCTAGTTCGCAAACTGGCTGTTAGATCAGCAACAAACAAACCGAAACTTCATTAACACTATTCTTTTTACCGATGAACCAGGGCTTAACAAAAATGGGATGGTGAATTTACATAACTCGCATGTACGAGCTAATGAAAACCCTCATGGCACTGTTGTTCATCATTATCAACATCAGTTCCAATCAATTAATGTTTGGGCTAGAATAATTGGCAATTTTTTGATTGGACCATGCGTATTGCCGCCACGATTGAATGATGAACTTTATTTACAGTTCCTTCAGAACGCTTTTCGGGATTCAATAGAACATTTGCCACTTGAAACCTGCCAGCACATGTATTTAATGCTTAATGGAGCCCCATCTCATTCTAGCGTTGCAGTATGGGACCACTTAAATAACGTCTATCCAAACCGTTGGATAGGCAGAGGAGGTCCCATTGCCTGGCCTCCACGGTCTCTAACCTTACCTAACGATACTGGATTTTTACCTTTGGAATCATCTCAAAACTTTGGTGTATTCCTCTCCGGACGAACTTTTAAAGAGAATCACATTTCATTGTGATGTGATAAGGAACAATGCTGGGTTGTTGTGGCGAGTATGTACAGCAGTCCTCTCTTCGTCGTGCCCGCTAGTGTATCAGAGTTCACGGAGCCCATGTTGAACCCTTTTATGAAGTTTGTAATTGATTATCTCTATTTACGTTCAATTTTTGCAAACTTCAGTGAGTTCAGGATTAAAAATAATTTAGTGTTTAATATTCGTGTACATTATCTTTTAGGTTGATTTATAATAATTTTAAGAAAAACATGGCTTACATTTCTAAAAATAAATTTTGTTAAAGTGCCTCTCAGGGGCAAAACTGCATTTTTAAAAATCTTTATAATTTTGTCCGATTAAATAAACTAAAACTTTTCTGTTCCTTGAATGACTTTCGTATAAAACTTTGTTGCATACAAAAAAAATAGAAATCATGGTTCTTTTTGATAAAAATAAAACATTACTTCCTTTATTATTTTTTCCTTAAAAACGGACCATTTTATTGACAATGAGCAAGAGTACCTTTTCTTTAGCTTAATGTTCAGGATATCCAAATTTTTTTAACTCCTTGCCATACAGGTTGTTAAAAAAGACAGCATTAAAATGTACAACCTAGTCCGCCCCTGGTAAACTAAACAAGGTAATTATGTTTTGAGGGCAGTATTTTAAGAGGTCGTTAGTAATGTTTATAATATTAAATTATCATTAAATTATATTAAGTAGTTAAGTTATTCAAGAAAAATTGATTTCTAGTGGCGTTTTTTAGGAGGTCGTATCTCCGTGGGGAAGGCCGCTAGGGCAAACGTTTATGGGAACTCTTTTTTAATTTTTTATCTGTATAAAGAACCGAATATTGCAACACGATTGTGAGTTTCGCCTTCGCTCACGTCTATGTGTGACACTTCCTCAGGAAATTCAGTTTGAGATAAAAAGTAATATAAAATTTGCAATGTTGACTATCAAAATTATTAAATTCGTAGACACGTTATTTTTTGAATATTTTGATACGAAAAAGTAGCCTGAAGTGACTATATCGATTCTATGTCTGACACCTTAGTCAGTGCGTGCGTAAAATCATTTACTTTTTGCACTAGTGCCAAGGCATGTGTTGGGAAAAAAGTAATAATTGATGGGCTGTAGCGTTTTCCACTTGGACTAATAAGAAATGAGTGTTAACTAGCTGGTCGATATCTCTTTAGGAATAGGGGCAGGGTAGTACACTGCCTAATTTCCATTGGCAGCTTATAGGGAACCAATAAAAATTAGACAAACCTATTCCGACACCTGTTTGTAATCTTCTTTGGTCTTGCTTATTCTATTGAAATTAATTCAAATTCCTCGGATTGCCCGTGATGATTTGTAAGTACTTTAACATATCCCTGCTTTTTATTAATATGATGCACTCTGCACAATTTATTATTTCAGTGGCTATTCTTGTTCCATTTCAAATTTCGCGAAACTAAGAAACCGCCCAGCCATAACCCATAAAATGAGGCGTTGCAGATCCCCTCTGTAAGGAAGATTCCATTTGACTTTAATAAAAATTCTTGTCTCGTCCCGATCATCGAGATGAGAAATTAACAATTTCGAGATTCTTGAAATTTCTGGAGTCTAGAAAACAAAAACTAAATGTTATTAAAAAATATTATACATGTGTCTATAGAACACAAGTCTGCATCACAAGATGGGATATTTTTTGTATTAAAAAACTTACTTTCAAGTACAAGAGCTAAATGCCAGGTATAACAAAAAAACAGCCGACTATTGTTCCGAAAAAGAAGTATATTGTTCTAATAAATGAAAATTACACGAATTCATTATCTTTTAATGTAATCCTTTATCCATACAAAAATGGTGTCATAGGAATATGTTTGGAAATAATACATAAACTTGAACTAACATTTTTGAAGAATACGATAGGAATAAGGTGAAATTTATGGCACTTAATGGCAGACTTACCGACCAGTGTTTATCAATTAATTTCCAAGATAACTATTAATAATTATCTTTCAAGTTTATTATTATTGTTATTTATTTATTATTATTATTTGTAAGAAAGAATCATAAAATAACATTGTAGGTACAAGGCTATAAAATAACGTTTAAATCTCATAAAAATATAATTTGTGAAGAGTCAGCACATTTAAATGAAAACGGAAATATACTGACATAAGGACCACCGCACTGAGAAACACTGATCCCGGGAGTAGCGGGGTGCAAAATGACAGTTTGTATATCTTTGAAATTATGTGATGAAAATATTTTTTTAAGTTTACAAATTACTTCAGTGCCTGCAGAAATACTGTTTTCAAGAGCAACAATGGCCGTTAGAAAAGAACGATTTTTTGCTGTGTTTGAATTCTTGGGTGTGTAACAAAATATATTTACAAGTGTGGGTTTGCTGGATACCCCATCGGATGCCTCCCTGGGTGGCGAATAGGGGGGCGCTTCCCAGATATGGGTGGTACCGACGAAATCAAATAGTCGTGGCGGATCAAAATCCAGCACTGATGAAAGGCAGCAGTTTCATCAAAATCACTCCTGTCACGAGAAGAACGACTTCGAAGTGGCAGAATACTGAAAACTGGAGAGCGGAGCTATAGTAGTAGAATGGTCTCCACACTGCGGTGCAGAAAAGAAACGGGACGAAAATAGAGTGATGACCCTCAGTCCGGGGCACCACTTAAATGAAGAGAGGTTGCTTAGAATACACACAATGCGCATTGCGAAATGGAAGAACATATGGAGTCTCTCTATGGAAGGAAAACTTGGAGAAAGAAATGAAAAGAACCAACATGGAAATCTTGGGTCTTAGCGAAGTCAGATGGCCCGGATCGGGTAAACTGAAAACCAACAACGGATAGGATATATTTACTACTCCAGAGGATCTGATAATGCACATAGATTCGAAACGGCTATAGTCATCTGGGACGAGATCGAGAGGGCCATTGTAGATTATATACCTCTCAACGATCGGGTCATATTGATGAAGCTTCAGACGCCTCATCATATTATGAAAGTCATACAATTATAAGCACAACCACTGACAAGTCATATGCAGAATTTTATAGTAAAATGGATGAAGTGATGAAACTCACTAAAAGGGGTGAAAATACGATATTCCGATATAAATGCCAAAATTGGATATGGTGCAGACGGCGAGGTTGTCGGAGCTTTCGGTCTTGGTGAGAGAAACTCTAGAGGTGATCGGCTTGTGTAGCATTGTAATGACTATAATCTTTTCATTTCCAATACTTTCTTTAGACAATATCCCAGATGCTTATATACCTGGACGTCACCTGCAGACAACCAGGAAAGAATAATACGAAATCAAATAAGCAGGAAAAGATGTCAGCAGCGATCACAACCTGGTTGTTATGGACTTAACACTTAAGAAAAAAACAAATAGCTCTGGAGAGCTTAACGATATAAAATTCCAAACAGGAGTAGGCCTAAAACTTGAGAGGCACGCGCCACTCTAGAAAAACTAGACACAGAAGATAATTGGAATGAAATAAAGAATATTATAGTGAAGGTTCAGGAACAAGACATTGGGTTTTAGGAAAACAAAAAAGGAAGGAATGGATGACAGAGGAGATTCTGGAACTCATGACGGAGAGAAGTAAGTGCAAGGGAATACCGCTGAAGTATAGGGAGATAAACAGGACTATGAGGAGGAAGTGTAGAGAAGCCGAAAAATTGAGTTTCTGCAGCAAAAGCATGATTCTGACAATGAGCATAAGAAGGTAAAAGAGCTGACAGTACTGGGGAGGAAAAATGCATAAGAAGGTAAGAGAGGAGGAAAAATCAGGCAGGAATCCTCAGATAACTGGAATAGAATAAAAATTAAAATGACGGAAGTATTATGTAGAGAATCTGTTCGATGATGACCGGCTGGAGTCTCCCACGGAGGTGAATGATGACAGAGAGAAGGGGCCTACTATTACAAAAGCGAAGTCATCCACGCAATAAAAATTCAGAAAAACGCCACAGGATCAAATAAAGTACATGTAGAGGTTCTTAAAACTATCGCAAACCAAGAAGGCAAAGGCCTAGAGCTTATACTCGATCTATTCAACACCATCTACAGAGCAGAAAAAAACCCTTTCAACTGGCTCAAGTCCATGGTCTATAAACTGAGGCTTAAGTCTACCTTCGTGACGATAACAAAAAAGCCAAACTCCTCTCAGTGCGATGAATACCGCGTGATTAGTCTGATCTGTCACGTCTTCAAAGTATTTTGGTCTTTTCTACATCTTAAGAATCAAGGTTCTGCCATGCCCATTACTCTAAATCTTAACAAACTTGTTTCCCATCCGCAAGAAATTGTGGATGCTTTTGCTGACTCTTTTTCGCGAACATTTCGGGATAGTGATGAGCCACCGCTCTCACATGACGTGAAGATAGGTGTATCAACGCCAGATGGATATCCGATATGCATCTTACGGTCTGTAATGGAGCACGATATTAAAAGAGCAATTTACAAATTAAAACCAAACATGACAATGGGCCCTGACTTCATTCCGGCGTTTATTATTAAGGATTGTCTTTCAATATTTCTTAAGCCCCTAAATATTATTTTTAATATGATATTGCCATCATCAAATTATCCAGATCCTTGGAAGATTTCCAGAATTTGTCCAGTTTTTAAAAAGGGAGACCATGGTGATATTAATAACTATCGGCCCGTATCCATAATTTGCAATTTCAGCAAGCTATTCGAGACGGTTCTACATGAGTATCTAGGTGGTCACACACTACGTATTATCTCTGATGAACAACATGGATTTATGCGTGGTAGATCGACTATCACCAATCTTGTATGCACTACGCAATATCTCTGCGAGCGACTTGATAGACAAAGCCAAGTGGATGTCATATACACCGACTTCTCTAAGGCCTTCGACAGGCTGGACCACGGTATTCTGATTAAAAAACTTTCGTCTTTTGGATTTTCCGAGACGTTAATTAATCTAGTAAGTTCATATCTTTCCAACAGATATCAATATGTACAATACCGTGGCTACAGGTCGAGCAGATTTTTACAGTCCTCTGGAGTACCGCAGGGGTCTGTTTTGGGACCGCTTTTTTTAATCTGTTTATAAACGATATTGTTTCTGTGTTAGACGTTGAGTGTCTACTTTATGCTGACGACCTAAAGCTCTTCAGTGAAATTGTCTCGCTTAATGACGCTCATAAGCTCCAAAATAACTTAGACGCACTTTACGAATGGTGTTGTAGAAATAAACTTCCGCTGAACCCGGTAAAATGTAATGTTGTATGTGATTACAGCGTGGATAATGTTGTACTTGCAAGACCTGACGTTATTAAAGATCTTGGCGTTATTTTCGACCCTAAGTTGACATTTACTAATCACATTGAACACACCATATCAAATGCATCTAAGGTACTGGGATTCGTTGTGCGTAACTCGCGTGAGTTTCAGCAGGCCTCAACGTTTCGAAGATTGTATACAGCTTTTATAAGGTCAAATCTTGAGTATGCGTCTATTGTGTGGAATCCGATTTATCAAATCCATGTTTCTGCTCTTGAGAGGATCCAGCGTCGATTTTTAAAGACGTCCGTTTTTGCATTGGACGGAGTATGGCCTGGGATCGGATATCCACATCAACTGCTCCTTAATAGATTTAAACTGAATGAATTAGTTTCTAGGCGTTCATGTTGCTCAGTTATTTTCTTGTTTAAGCTGTTGCATAATGATATTAATTGTAATAAACTTACTGATTACATTAGGATTAGAGTTCCTAGAGTAGAGGCTAGAACATGTGTTACATTTTTACCATCTATCCCACGAACAAACATTCTTGTAACATCCCCATTTTACCAAATGTTTAAGAACTATGAAAAAATTGAGGCCAATGTTGATATATTCTGTTGTAATATTTCCCAAATCAAAAGGATATTTGTTTAGTAATAATTGTTAAGCTACGACTATTTTCTTTTCCTCTGTCATTATATCTTAAGTATTTTTTATTATTAAGGCTATTTGATTATTTGTTCTTTAAAATGCCCAAGTATGTTACACAAAACCTATGTTTTTTTTTTCCTCATCCTATAATTGGATATCTGTTGGATGTTGTAAAATAAATAAATAAATAAATAAATAAATTCCTAGAATAATCCATACACGGATTTATAAGAAATGCGAAGAACAAATAAGTGATACACGATTCGGATTTCAAAGTGGATTCGGCACTGAAGAAGCTCTCTCTTTCCTGAACGTGTTAACACAAAGATATAGGGACATGAACATAGATGTATACGCTTGCTTCATAGATTATCGTAGAGCAGTTGATTGTGTCAGGCATCAGAAGATGCTAAATCTATTATCAGCAACCGGGATTGACAAGAGATACATTACAATCATAGCACAGCTTTACTGGAACCAGACTGCAGAGGTGAGAGTAGACAGGGGGACTTCGGATGCCGTGTCAATGAGGAAGGGAGAACGGTAGGAGTGCATTATGTCTCCGCTCCTGTTTAACAAATGTTAAGTAAATACTCGGAAGCCATCTTTAGAAAAGCTCTGTTAGAATATGTGGGAGATAATAAAGTGAATGGAGTTCGCATCACTAATCTAAGATACGCAGACAACACCGTGGTCCTAGCCGACAACAAATCAGACTTACAAGAAATGATGGACCGAATTAAACAATACAGTGAATGATTCGGACGACACATGAGCATTTTCAAATTGATTCTTTTCTCCCAGGTACATATCATCGAAACGCTTTTGATCAATCGCAGAAATATCGAACAAGTGTCATCCTTCAAATATCTTGGCACGATAGTCAACACGCTATGTGACCCGAAGCGGGAGATACATTCTAGAATGGAGCAAACCAGGAAAATTTTCACCAGAAAGAAGCAGTTTTTCACCAGCCTTGATCTGAGCTTGGAGCTCAGAATGCGCATGGTCAGGTGCTATATCTTCAGTATATTACTGTACGGTTGTGAAGGCTGAATTCTCGATCCGATAAGGATTGAGGCCTTTGAGATGTGAGAGTTACAAATGAGAAAAGTATTAAGGCGAATGAAATAGTCGAAAGAGTTATTAACCATCATTCGAGAGAGAAAAACAAAATATACAGTGCATATCATGAGAGGCGAAAAATACGAATTAGGTACTGAGGCTGATAATAGGTGGAAGGAATCATGGAAGAACATCTGTTGGAAGGCGTCAGAACTCTTGGTTAAAGGACCTTAGAAGATGGTTTAGGCGCAGTTCGACTGAGATATTTAGAGGTGCTATGTCCAGGACAATGTTAGCTATACAGATTGCCAACCTTCGTTAGGAGAGGGCGTGATAAGAAGAAGAAACAATAATTTTCTTACCGGTTAAGATACTTTTTAATATTAAAAAATCATGTTATCTATATTTTTCTTATGTCTATCATTATTTTTCTCATGTTTTGTTCATTTTTAAGTGTTTAGTCTTATTTTTTGTATTTAATATTTTAACGGTCTTTTTGAAGAATATGAGAATAATAATTTTTATGATTTGTTAATTGTCTAATGTTTACAATAGAAGAGCTATGGCAGCACCTGCATTTTTTAGAGATTGAGGAATCTCTAAAAAAATCTCGTTCTTGAAAAATGTCGAAGTGTAATTACTTTTGATCTCGTCTCGAAAAAAGAAATTCAGTATCGTTTAAAACTCGCCTTCAAAAAATCAGTCTCGTCTCGATCTTGAAATCAAGACGGAGGAGACGAGAAATCTCGAATTTCCAAAGTATTGAAAAACCGTAGTCTTTAAATTGATTTTACACTCTGTCCCAATATTTTCTTAAACGCTGATTTTACACTTTTGTTAGAAATAATGTAGTTAGCCGTAATATACACACATTATATTTTTTATAAATATGAAGTTTTTACTTTCCTACCGCTACTCTTTCTAGCCTAGTGAGGAAAGTATTGTACACTGTATGGAAGATAAAATTGAAAAAGAATAAAATATGGTCAGATCTAGTTTTATCACAATATATACAGAGTGTCTCATGGTCGATGGGATAACAGATTTTTTGGAAAAACGGCAAGTAGGAATTTGCTAAAACTCTGGTCACACAAGTTATCGACACTGTTCCATAGATTCAAAATATTTCCAGCATTGCAGTGTTCTGCTTATGCCTAAAAGTAGCAGCAACTTAATTTTTTTAAAAAGATACCCTATATATTCTTATATTTTCCATGCCGCTATTGATTTTTGAATAAATTTATATTTCCCTATACCTATCTCAAGCAGTTTTCGAAATATTAACTATTTTCCATATTTTTCGGCAAAAATAGAGACCTAGGTATTTAAAATCTTATTGCTGCAGTATTTGGGTGTATACCTAGAAAGCTGCAATTCTTGCTGCTATTTCTAATCCTGGGTACTAGTACTGTGTAGATAAATTTCTTCTACAAGTTACAGGGGTTTCAAAAAACTTTATAAACAGTTTATTTTGTTAAAAAGTAAGCTTACCTAATTAGAACATTAAAATTAATGGAAATCACTTTTGGAATTGAAGTTTGACGATATTTTATATTATTGTTATTCATGGGCAATATTTCCAAATTACAAGACTAACATATCAGAGGTTTAACGAATTTTACCCTAATTTATAAACAATGAACCTGAAAAAGTTTGTTCAATTACATCTTTCAACATAGTAAACATGTTGAAAAAAATTACAATAAATGGTCGAAATGACAACCATTGTTCTAAAAACATTTTAAAATTCGGTGGTTTAAAGAAAAAAATTAAGCCTTTTTTAGTTGGATCTAACTCGCCTATGCAGGTGATCACACGTTGCCGCAGTTCATCCTTGGTGATTACTGATGTCATATTATATATACACTCTCTGTTTTAAAGTACCCCATAAGTAAAAGTCTATTGGCGTTAGATCGGGTGACCTCGCTGGCCAATTCCAGGGACCCAAACGTCTAATCCAACGGTCTTTGAATATCTGAAACAACTCCTCTGTTACTTCCCCCGGGCAGTGATCTGGTGCTCCATCCAGATGATACCAGGAGCTACGGTATTCTTTCAGTGACAGCCGAAAGATCGTTCACATTCGTTCTTAGAATTTCTAGATATTTTGTAAAATATCAAGTTTTGTCGAAAATTACGAACCGTATTTCATAATCTTTAAAGAGACAAAAAACGCTGAAACTGATTTTTTCTTGAAAATTGAAACAATCGTTTACAGCTTGATTATTCGGTCAGCCGAAAAATGTTAATTTTTTAGATTGAATAAGCCTTCTCTTGAAAACTTAGGGTCCTCTTGGCTGGCGATCAATATGGTTTCACGAAAGATCATCCTTTTTTGATAATCTTCTCGCTTCAGTGAGTGGACTTTTGTGAATTTATATGGATGCATGCCATGATTGTGAAGGATTCCTTGAATAGACCAACGACTTAAGCTCAAATTTTGTTCCGCACATCGGATGGAAATTTGGGGATCAGCGGAAAATAGGCTAAAGTATTTATGATGGTATTTTCCTCTGCAGTCAGTTGTTTCGGTAATTGTTGTTTTGTTTTGAGCCTTGGCTCATGTTAATGAAGTTATTCTGTATACTTAGAAACGTTTTCAGGTTCATTGGAGGTAAATCACAATATACCCCGTTGAACTTTCTTCATGTTCTTGTTTTCATTCATCTACAATATTATTTTGTATTTCTCAGTGCACAAACTGACAAAGTCGGTCCTAGTTTTTATAGAAATGTTTTCTTTACAATTTACTTTATGAATGGCAACAACGATTTTTACGTTTTTTTAATGCCAGATAGAATCTGAGCTTAGCAGAACATATATTTTATAGATGGAAAATTTAAGGCTTTATATATATATATATATATATATATATATATATATATATATATATATATATATATATATATATATATATATATAACATTTAAAATTGGAAATTAAAATACCATATCTCACAAATCCTATTTATTAATACCGGTAGCATTAATAAATAGGATTTGATTTGATTTGAATTTCCAATTTTAAATGTAATGATGGACTCACATAGGGTGCCCTTTACCATATATATATATATATATATATATATATATATATATATATATATATATATATATATATATATATAAATATACACACTAAACTCTATGATTGGGTAATCTGCCAAAGAATTTCTTGGGGCTTAAAAAAACTATACTCTTCTTGATAACCAAGCTTTCGAAAAATATATTTTCATCTTCAGGGCTAAAATAAGGGTGGAATTTGATTATCACAAAGAAAAACAAACAAATCAACATACTTTTGCAAACGAGGTTACAAAATAAAAACGAGCAAAGACAAAGTTAGGACTTCCTTCGTCATACACACTTAACAAATACTGCCGTACTGCCAAATATATGACCGAAGTTGCAGTAGAGCAAAGGTAGAAAAACGAATAATTTTTAGGGGGGAAAATTAATACAACGAGTCAATAGGATATCTCATGAAGGAGATCCTCACTATATAAATAAAATTTAAATGGCAAACCGATTAGGATAAAAAAAAAGACTTCGTGATACCCCGACTTAAGTTTCTAGGGAAGGCAAAATTGTAAAATTTGCGCGGAAAAATGAAAAATTCAGGAAAAACGGAATGTTCTGTTATCGATTCGATTTTCGTATGAACTTCAGAAGATAACTTACGAGTCGAAATATGGATTTTCATGATTTTTGTTTGTTTTGCTTCTTACGCTCTTGGAGGAGGTTTATGGAAAAATAGTGAAAACAGTTACAAAGAAATGTAGAAAACATTAAAAAAATCGAAAATCATGTTTTTTTAACCTACTCTCAATAATAACTCACGATATGAACTTATTGGATTGATTCTGTTTTTGTTTTGTTCATCATGTTTTCGGAAGAAAAATTAAATGAATGTTTACCTAAAAATCAAGTAAAACACATTCTAGCATAATATTAATTAAAATTACATTTGTTTCACTTTTGTGTTTTGTCCAGAAAATATGTTTTTTTTATTCTAGCAAAAAACTCTTCCTCTCTCGTTTCTGGGCGGTTAGACATTTTGGATTTCTTGAGTTTTTGTATGGAATATCAGCAGCTCTTTCTTTTGAACAAGAGAATTATTGAAATATGAAAAATAGCTATTGGATAATAATTGTTATCTGTTTGGATTGAAATGAAAAAGAACATATTCGCGAGTGAGCAATAATTTGATATCACTGTCTAATAGGCACCTTCAACTATTAAAACTGCAATTTGTCAAAAAACGCATGAAGCATTAGATTTCTATTTAAGTCACTTAATTACCCATTAGTTATATGTAAATTTTCTATCTAAAATGCTACATAAGAGCTAGTATGTATTTCCCTACCTGAGTTGATTTTTCTTCAAAAGTGTAAAATGCTATAGCATTTGTCCAAACTGGTGGGTGACTTCGTGTATCATTTACATAAACTATACCTCTAATTTTATCTGGAGTTGTTGGATTGTTGCCACTATCCTGAAATATAAATATAAAACAAGATTCATATTTTTTTTCGTCGCCAGCTCGGGTAAATGTAAGCAATTAGTATGTCTGTTAACTTTATCAAATAATAAATTTTTCTACTTCATAAACACAATTTTAGATATTTAGAAACATTGTATTTCTATTCGAGCTGCATGTTTAATTAAATTTGTTTCTCTTATATTTACCGTTTCGTCGATTATAAAACTTACTCTAGCTTGTATATCGAAGGTGTAGAAGATTCTGTCAGTGTAATTTAATTCCTTATTAACGGTTACATAAACTTTGGAGCTATATACAAGATCATCTGGAGGATCCCTAAATTCTATTGCAAATCTCTCATTAATATCCTTATCAGTATCCTGAAAAATTCAAAATATGTATCTACAATCCAGTCTACAAATTATTATTAATATTATATCATACTTTCGCATCCACTGCTAGAAGTTTGAATCTTGTTTTCCCTAACCATCCATCTGGATCGTCTAACTGACAACTGCAGGGACTATCATTTTTATTGTAAAGCTTCAATTGCTAAAATATGAACAAGAAATAATATGGTTGGATATCTTAGCTAGGATGAGTATGCTATTTTTTAACGAGTTCTTTAGTAGGGGAAGGTAAGTATACCTACAAATATTTTCGAAATGGAAATATTTTTTCCAAAAAAAAAACCTATCCAAAGAAGAAAAGAAGCTTCTTTCTCAAATGCTGTCACTGAAAAATAGTTATTTATGTATCAAGGGCGTAAAAGAGGCGTTTATGGACCGCAACATGTAAGTAAGAGTCGGGGCATCCAGGCAAGGGATATTAACACGTAAGATTCATAAACGTTGTATACGCCTGAAATACATACAAAATTTTATGCACGACTGTTTAAACAGTCAGCGGGTGCTAAAGTTATAAACGGGCGGTGAAGCGGCCCATACGCCCGCCCGCTAAACGTGTTTATAATCTGCACTTTTTCGCCCAGCCGTGCATAAATATATTTTATATTCGTTGTAACCTTTTTTTCTAGTAGTAGTTTTATGATTCTTCACCAAAACTACCTCAAAATTACATTTTTTATGAATAAAAATAACCAATAGAATGAGTGTGCCCATCGTGCTACTCACTGCAAACTTCAGTGTAGATTGATAAGAGTTGAATTTCTATTATAGTGTATACGCACTAGGTATAATAGCTTATTAATTAATAATCTGATGGCTAACAGATAGTTTTATGTTACCTATCTAATATATTGACTTTCTACATTTCTATATTCTTATAATTTTTCTAAAAAAATCCTTCCACAAAATATTTAAATCGAAATCTTATGAACCAATCAAAGCAATTCTCAATCAATAGCATTTAAAACTTGGCCCAGTGGTCGAAATTCGACCGTAATTCATTATTTTTTAAACTCAAACGTTATTGAGATATTTTTTTGTTAAAGATATAATAATTGCATATAATATTTGGGATGTTTCTCTATTGCGTCAGATACAAGCTTGTACAAAACTTAATTAGCGTGTGTTGTTTTCCTAATTCCTTACAATACATATGAAATTTAAAATTTAATTTTAGTAACACTTCAAAAAACCCAATGAGAGCTAGCTATTTATTTTATAATCAATTGCATTGTAATGTTTTGACTTGACGCCGATAATATTACTTTACGCTCATGACAAAATGAAGAAAATGCAGTCCTTCCACAAAAAATACTTCAGATTCTAAATGCGTCGTAGATGCATTAATTCACTATCAGTAGTATTAAAATTTCTTGAAATGACATTAAGTGTGCTTTTAAATCTCTCACAATAAGTACATCACGTTATGCAACACACAATACACTTCTATCAAATAAACCATAATTTTTAAATTTAATTTAATTTAAAATATTAACGCATAATCTACATAATACCTCAATAGTTTAACTGTGTGCACTACGTCACCATATACACTTTCACTAAACCAGATTTCATACCCCTCCGTGCCTTAAACTCGTCTGCAATCACGTATTAATATATAGATTCTTTTTAACTTTCAAATAAATTTAAAACTACAGTTATCAGTTTTCAGGATTTAATTAAAGTTCATCCCTTCGAATGCTAGAAAAAATTTCTTTCTCAAAAACCAGAAATTTTCTTATGTTCTTCCTTTAGTTCATATAATTTCTTAAATTATCTGAAAATTTCTCACGATTTTGAATTTAGGACTTGAGAATGAAAAATTGATACTCATGGTTATAATTTGAAATATTGACACAATAAATATAAATCCTATGAATCTGAATAAGTTGCTTTTGCATTAATGCATTGATTTATAAATCAATGACCCTTTTGTACAACCGCTGGTAGTGTTTCGCAAAATTTTAACGGTGCCTTGGACCGTAAGGCTGTAGGAAGCAGGATCCGTGGATCGAATCCCAGTTTGGGGAGATAGTTGTTTTCATCTAGATATGTTTTTTCTTTTTTATGTTGTATGTGTAGTGTGTAGGTACTGTAAGTAGAAGTCCATGATCTCAAAGTGGAGTGGTATATTAGTTTAAAATGAAAACTCGAAGTCATCTCCACAGTTTATTGTTGACTTTTGTTAAATATGATGAGACATGTTTCAGGCTTGTACAAACCCATTATGTTATGGAGGGGAAAGTTGTTGTTATCACATATCAGAATAAAATAATTAGGAGTTTAGTAGTTAGTGAGCAGACAGTAGGTTTGTTCTCTTTGGTGGTGAGTTTATTGATGAAAGAATTCAAAACAAATTGTGTTATTAACGACGATCACTAAAAATGGTGAGATAAATAACTTTTAAAATTTATGACCAACTGCATTAAAAGTTGCACTGAAAAGTATGAAATAACAACTTATAATGTGACGATCGTAAAATTTTTGAAGTTGTTGAAAAGAGTCTTCTATAGCTAATAGCTACATCAAGTGTTGAAGTCGGGGTCCTACAAAACACCTCTATTCCATTTGGAGGGTGTTTTTGTTGAGATATTTTTTAGGACTATTTGTCAGGGGTCCTCTTCCAAAAAGAACAAGAATATAGACCTTCTTTAAGCAGTGGATAGATAAATTGCACGGTTTATAATTTTTGATATTTTTTCTATCACTAATATAGAAAAATGCTTCATTCAAAAGTTTTATTGACAGATTATATCTAAAATTCAAAAATATTTTTGATAACATTTATGCAATGGTTAGTTTGTGAGATTTGTTTTAAAAGTTTGTTGATAGCTTTGTAAATGCGACCTCTATTGTGTTTAGAAATTTCTTAATATTCCATGTCTTTATACGGGGTGTTTATTGATTGAATGCCGATACTTAAGGGTGTTAATCCTTGAGCGATTTTAAGAAGAAAAGTTAATACCAATATATGTCCTTAACTCTTAATTTTTGAACTACAGGGTGTTAAAGTTTTAAGAAAAAATACATTTTTTTATCATAATTTGATCACTCTCAGATATTCTTACGAAATGCTGAATTTGATGTCAAATTCCTAATCACCAAGCGAAAAAATATAAAACTAAACATTTTCAAGCAGAAACTATTAAAACATAAAAAATTATTGCAAGATTCAACAAATAAATGTCAACTTTAAACACCCTGTATTTCGGAAACCTGCAATATTTGTATAATGACTATTGAGCTAAATCATCATATTTTGGACTCTAGAATCTATAGTTTTGAGATTGGACATTCTTAATGAATCACCTTGTGTATGTATGTTTATTATTTATTATAAATAGAATTCAATTCCATGTGTATCGTATTGTAAGATAATATGATTTTATACAGGGTGTCTTAGCGAAACCATTCATTAGAGTGCCCTGTATATTCTTATATATTCATTTATTCTTAAGCTTTATAAATACGTTTCTAAAAAAATTGCAATAGGAGACATTTAGGTTGATATTCAAAAAATCAGACATCACTAGATTTTTCGGATATAAATTTAGGATACAAACTATATTTAAACAACATGCTGGAGTAAGTTTTGCGGTTGAAAACAGTATAGTCTATAAGAGAAAGGTGTAGAGTAATAAATTATGATAATGAAGGGATCGCTATTGTAGTCTGCCATATAAGCCCCATAATACAACAGAGATTATCATAATTTATTACTCTACACCATTCTTAAATGGAGTATAGTCTACATTGAGGCGTTACTTTACAATGTCACTGTAACTTTGTGAAATTTTGAAGAATCATAACTTGATTTTTTTGAATGGCATCCCCCATATTCTATTGTTGAGTCGTTTTCGGTGCTTAATTTTACATCTCTTATATCGCACATGTCGTATACCTGAGTTTTATAGTTTTGGAGATAATTAAGTTTTTCTTAAATGCTCACATATCTCGTCGATACTTACCTAGTATGCCATGGAAAATAAATAAGCATTCTCAATGAATAATTTTCAAAGTCAAACGACAAAGTAATCATTATGCTATAAGAGTTCAAATGGATAATTATAATGCCTATACAAATCAAGAAATTCTTATTTTATTTTTTATCCAACATGGAAAGTGCCACAAAATTCTCAGAAGAACGTGTAGAATGTTTATGAGAGCTATCCACTGTTGCCTCCAATGGGGTCGTTGCATTCATTGGTTTTTTTATATTTTATTAGTTTTAAACAATACAGCTTATACCTTGTTTCTCGAATGTTGGCGCCTGCCTTGAAAACACGAAAAATGGATCAATCCAACTGATGGGAGTAAATCAGTGGCGTAACGATTTCAAGATAAGATATGGTATTTAAGGAAGTTCATATAATTAGAGGAAAAAATATCGATTTAAATAAGCAAACATAATATGAAAGATTTATTATCAACAATAATGCAGAAACACAAAATGTTAATTTATTGCTTGAGTTATGAAATATGAATTTAAGTACCTGAATTATCTGAAATGTCACAATGACTTTGTGACGCCTATGAAGTAAAGATTGCATTGCCTTACACACAATAGCCATGAATCGTGAAACTATATACGCAAACAAGCAATTCACCATTAAAATTATATTATATTATTATTATTATATATATTATATTATCAGACATATTAATTATCGAAATGTTAATTTCAGTTTGTCCACGTATTTAAAACCGAGATCAGATTCCCGCTTAAAACGTCACATTTCCCAGCTCCAATCATGAACAAGTACTTTGGTGCGTAACGCTTTATAATAGTCACTTGCTTTGCAAATTTCATTGTCTGATATGCGTCCACCATACCAACAGATATACAATTCACAATCCTACTTGGTGTTCACGAAACCAAATTTAAAAAGATAATTTATTCTCACAACGTGCTGACAACTAATTTTCACTGTCACATTGATTATCGACATCATACATAAGATCAGACAATGCCAGATGAGCGGGAACTGTGATGTCACAGGGCGCTAAAACGCACACGTTTTGAACCAATTTAATTTTTAGTGTTTTTGAACTTTTTTCTTTTGTTCAATTAAAATTTCGAAAAAAATAAAAAACACAGGTTATTTTTTTAACGAAGTTTCGGAATCATCAATAAAAAAATATGTGCAATGACCGAATTATCCGATAACCAAAGGTAAATTTAGAAGAATTGAAGCAAATTTTGTGCGTTTTGCATGTTCAATTCTCCCTTTCCATCATCAATTACATTATTTTGTCTATTTATTACATGATTAATTCTTCCAAAATGCACAATATTTGCTTACATTCTTGTACATTTACCTTTGGTTGTCGGAGGTAAATGTGGATAGCTCACGTTAAAAACTCTACACGTTCTACAGAGAATTTTGTCGCCTTTTCCATGTATAAAAAATAAATTAAGAATTTCTCCATTTTAACTCTTAATAGCTTAATTTCTTTGTCGTTTGACTTTGACAATTATTCATTGAGAATGCTTGTTTATTTTTCATGATATACTAGGTAAGTATCGACGAGATGTGTGCATTTAAAAGAAAATTAATTATCTCCTAAGCTATCAATCTCAGGTATAAGATATGTGGGGTATAAAATATGTAAAATTAAATGCCGAGCATGACTAAACAATAAAATATGGGGGATGCCATTTAAAAGAATTAGTTTATGGTTCTTCAAAATTTCAAAAAGTTAATGTGCCATAGTAAAGTAACACACAATGCATACTCCAAAATGTTGTTTAAATATAGTTTCAATTCCATCTTGATATCAAAAAAATCGAGTGTTCTCTGAGTTTTTTAATAAATGCCTGCTGGCGCAATTTTTTTTAGAAAAAATTGAATTGACTCCAAAATGGGTGGATCATATTAAAAAAAAGGTATTTATGAAGCTTAAGAATAGGTGAATGAAAATATATAAAAATATACAGAGTGTTCCACTTAAAATAACAGAGTTAATGCCGACTTCCGGTATAACCGGAACCACCTGAGATTTAAAAATATTCTAGTTGAAGAGAGAACAATCGTTTATATATAACTCTCAATTTTCAAATTTTTATTTTGACCAGAACCTAATAAACTTCTAATGAACGGTCTCACTGAGACACCCTGTATATATATATATATATATATATATATATATATATATATATATGTGTGTGTGTGTGTATTACGTATGTGTATGAATGTATATGTATGTGTATATATGTATATATTTATTTGAGATTAATTGTATTATCTGTTAATGAAAGATTTTCATAATATTAAGGGTCGATTTCATAATGAAATTTAATCTCCTATTAATTTTATTCCTACATTAAATATTCCATAATTTTTGATTGAAGACATAATTCAGAGTTACTTTGAAAGAGCGAGAGATGCGGTGAAACGTTATAAAAGTATTTAAAAAATGCACTATTTTTATTTCGTCATCAAGATATGAGTTACACAAATTGAAGAATTAACTTATGGATTCATTATGAACTCGGCCCTTATTGTTCTCAGAAATCTACAGGTTGATTAGTGAGAGAAATCGGCTTGTTTCTGAATAAAGGTTTTCAGATTGTCGTATATGTCGTATTGTGAGAGAATATGATTTTATATATGTATATGTATATATTAAAAATGTATGACCTATTGCGTTCGTATTGAATAATTTTCAACATATATCAATAACGAAGACCAAAATGATATTTTTCTTCGAAAGTTTATAATATAGGTAGACACAGTGTGAGCCAGGGGTGCGGGAAAGCTTCATAACTTTTTCTCTATCCAAGCTATCGATTTTGTGATATTAGGTCTGACAAAGAGGGACAATCCAAACATTTTTATTTTTAAACAGGATGTTCTAAAGTATTTTTAGAAGGCAACCTCTCTTTCTTGATACAGTTTTAGATTTGCAACTAGTTTCTCACACCTATCTAGTTTTTGAGTTATGTCAATTTATGTATCAAAAAAGCTTCGTGTATAGACCCACAAAAAATCATAATTTCAGAACCAATCAAGGTAATTAAACCAATCTCTTTCAGTCTATTCCTTAAGGGTTGGAACGTTTTCTAAAATATGAACAAACTAAAGGTCGATTTTCCGTCACCAACTACGATTTTTTGAAAATGGGATAATACTATATTTTATTGCATCATTAAATAACAATTTTTAAGATCTTTCTGTCAATATAAGGTTTTTGGGGTCTAATTTGTATGATTTGGGCGTTTTGTTGCAAAATAAAGAATTTTGATGTTTAGAAAAAAATAAGGAGTCGAGTAAGCTGCTCTCATAAAATTTTACATATCCGTGTTATTCCAATAATTCAAATATGTCAACTTGTTAGTAATTTCACTCGTGAAGAATTAGAGAATATAGTCTTCTGTATTGGTGAAGCTGATAGAAATTCTCTTAGCAAGTAGAATCAACTACGAAAAATATTCAGGAGCAAGAATTCTACGGGTATCAGCGTAAAAAATAAGAGATCGATTTCAACTTAATGGTAGTGTATTTTATTGGAAAAATAAATTGTTGGAGGTCGGATCAATGAGGAAATTGATGCTTCAAGAGAATGCTCACTTGAGCACTAGATAAATATTTTTTACAAAAAATTGGACCGACGCTATTAGTTGGTACACTGAAAAGTACAAAATAATATTAATTCTATTGGTGCGGTTATGAAGTTGTGCAGTTGCAGTTAAACTGATAACTTTTGGCACCAACTTCACGAGTACCAGCACCAATAGAATTAATATTATTTTGTACTTTTCAGTGCACCAACTAATAACGTCGGTCCAATTTTTTGTAAAAAATATTTATTTCATACTTTTGAGTGTAATATATTTACTCACGAAAATCGTTGAACGTTCACTAATACCAAAGAAGACAGTACTTATCCTATTACCCACGTATATTCTTTGCTTGTACTTGTTATTATTTAGAGATCTCAGAACATCGCTACGGAAATACGCGTATGCATTTTAGATTTAACTATTTTACCACCGATTATCTCGAAAACCGTAACTCTAAGGAAAAATTGTTCATTATAAATGTTGCTACACATATTATTGTCTTTCATATGGTATCAAGAGATTTTCAGTTTTCGAAAGAAATTGCTCCTTCCAGATAGCAAAAATACTTCCAATCAAGTTGCCCACTCTCAAAAGCTCGACCAAGCAAGGAAGCACCTTGGTGGAACAAAAACCTGTCAAACCTCAGATTAGAGGTCCGGCGGCTCTTCAACAGGGCCAAAAGAGACCATAATTGGCAGGGCTACACCGAGAAGCTGACACAATACAATAAGGAGATCAGGAAGGCTAAGAGGCTTCACTTTCAAGCTTTTTGTGAAAAGATCACTTCGACTCCTACTGCAGCCAGATTGCAAAAAGTCATGGCAAAAGGGGCAATCAGCCCCTTAATGTCGCTCAAGAAGCCAGACGGGACATACACTGAGGGAGAAGAGGAGCGATCTGCTCTACTTCTCAAAACACACTTCCCTGGAAGTGAACCCCTCAGTAGTACTGACGAAGCAATCCAAACCAAGAATCCTCGCAAGGAAGATTGGAGTATTGCTAAGAAGATATTCACAAGACAAAGGTTGGAATGGGCAGTCAACACCTTTCAACCTTATAAATCGCCGGGAGTAGATGGCATATTCCCAATACTCCTACAGAAAGGAATGGAGGAGATCCTTCCCCATCTCCTGATGATTACAAGAAGCTGCCTAGCACGGGGCTTTATACCAAGCATATGGCAAAGATCCAAAGTAATCTTCATACCGAAAATAGGGAAGAAAAATGGGACTGATCCCCGATCTTTCCGACCTATCTGTTTAACATCGTTTTTACTGAAAACGATGGAGAAAGTAGTGGATAACTACATAAGAACAGAGATTCTGAAGGACAAACCACTTCATAAATGTCAGCATGCATACAGGGCGGGGCGTTCAACAGAAACCGCGCTGTATCAGCTAACTGAGGTCATTCAGAGCTCTCTGAACAATAAAGAAATCGCAATGTGTGCCTTCCTGGACATATCTGGGGCTTTTGACAACACCACAAATGTGTCAATCAGGGAGACACTCACACGGCGAGGAGTGAACAAGACCATTATCAAATGGATGTATGAGATGTTGAAGACGAGAATAGCTGAGGAAAACCTCAAGGAGGAGTAATATCTCCCCTCCTATGGAGCTTAGTAGTAGACGAGTTACTCCACAAACTCACGGAGCTTGGCTTCAAATGTATAGGCTATGCCGACGACATAGTCCTAATAGTCCGAGGAAAATTCGCGAACACCTTATGCGAATTATTGCAGGAGGGCGTCAGAACTATTGAGCAATGGTGCTTGTCAGTGGGGCTTAGCATAAACCCATCCAAGACCACAATGATTCTATTTACTAGGAAAAGGAAACTTCCAGCTATGAAACCTCTCACTTTAAGTGGAGACATAATAAGCTGGAAGGCTGAAGTCAAATATCTGGGATTAACACTAGATAGCAAGCTTCTGTGGAACAAGCATATTGAGGCTACTGCTAGCAATGCAATAAAGGCCTTAATGGCGTGCAGAAATCTGACTGGTAAGACTTGGGGATGTAACCCAAAAATACTGCGATGGATGTACGTCATGATTGTAAGACCGATAAGATCATATGGGTCAATAGCCTGGCATGGCAAGGCAAGTCAGAGCAATACGAGGAAAACCCTCGATAGAATACAAAGACTAGCCTGTGTCTGTATCACTGGAGCCATGAGAACTTGCCCGACCAGGGCACTAGAGATTATCACAGATCTCACACCTCTCCATCTAGTGATAGACAGATTGGCCCATGAGGCCATTCTAAGACTATCTAGGGAAGGATCAGACATGGTGGGAATTCGGAATCAGAGAGCTTGGTCCTCTTTGTCCAAACACATCCCATCAGCAAACCTTCCCAGTGATGTAATGACAAAGAAAATTAGCATCGAGAGAACTTTCACCACGGTGCTAAGTAGCAGAGAAGATTGGGACAGGGGGCTCACAACCAAAGCTCTCAAAAAGAATACCATTAAATGGTACACTGATGGTTCTAAGACCACGACGGGGACAGGCGCTGGAGTGTTTGGGAATCGCACCAAATGCTCACTTGCGCTAGGCCGCTGCCCAAGCGTCTTTCAAGCAGAATTGCTTGCAATTGAGAGATGCGTGGAAGTGAATCTTGAAAGAAACTATCAGAAATGTGACATTGCAATACATTCTGATAGTCAAGCTGCAATTGAAGCACTGAACTCTCATACCATAGACTCTTGAATGGTATGGGAGTGCCGAAGGAAGCTCAATGAGCTAGGCAAGAACAACAGGGTCTACTTAGTCTGGGTTCCCGGCCACTCGGGAATCAAAGGCAACGAGGAGGCCAACACACTTGCCAGGAAAGGAGCATAAACTCCATTTACTGGCCCAGAACCCTTCTGTGGCACAGATAAAAGCACCTACAAGAAGGAGTTTCTGGAGAAGGAAAAAACTGCAAGAGAAACACTCTTGTGGGATACCCCTGGATTGGATCATTCCAAAAAGTTTCTAAAAAACTTCGATACTGCAAGATCCAAAAGGTATTTGGATCTCAGCAAGAACAAGCTACACCTACTCACTGGATTTCTTACAGGACACTGTCGCCTCAAGAAGCATCTAATGAGATTAGGTCTAGCAGAGGATGACGAGTGCAGATTCTGCGGGGAAGAGGAGGAAACTCCGGATCACCTGGTGACGGAATGCCTCGCCATTGCTAGCCAACGCAAACAGTGCCTTGGACTAGCAATCTGCAGTAGTGAGGAAGTATCCTTCTTGAAGCCAACCCAGATACTGGAGTTCATTAGAACTCTGGAACTGGAAGGCGAGTTGTAGACCGCGCATAGGCGAGTGCAATTCAGGTGGGGGGCACAATAGACCTTATGGTCGCAGTGCAATGTAACCCCCTCTTAAATCTAAATCTAATCTATCAAAAATACCCATATTTTTTTACTCTTTTGAAAAAATGTTCAATTTAAACGTTTCCGGATATTGTTCTATCTTTAATTCTGGCATCTCACATTTTCCATTTTCTAGAAAATTTGCCCACGCCACCCCCTTCGAGGGTGGTTTTCGGAGGGAAGGAAATATCGAATTTGAGTTCTTACGAATATGGGACCAATTCTCAAGTCTTCTCTTTCAAGTGAGTCAAAAATGATCCAAATCGAAGTACGTTTACTATTAACAAGGCGCGAACAAACAAAAAAAACCGGACAGTCGAATTGTATACCTCCTCCGTTCGGGGTTCGTCGGTCAAAAACTAGCAGCGGAAACAGATATTTCATGCTATAAACAAAATACACAAGTTACACTCTTATCATATAAATCTGCATTAAGTTTATACAGGGTGGGGCAACTCATACGCGTCGGTCTATAAATGGGAAACGGTAAGTTATTTTGGGAATCTATTTACTGGTGATTTTCTAAGTCCACTAGGAGCCCATCTAAATTTATTCTTGAATATACAGGGGACTCGAAAAAAATTACATATCAAAGTTATGAAATTTCAAATGGGATACCTTGTATATTATTGCTTATTTCGATAGCATCTAATAATTAATGACAAGTAATTGTTTGGTTCTATATCCAACTCTAAAGATTTTTGAGTTATTTGCATATTTTTGAAAATGAACAAAAATTGAGCATCGGTCATATTTCACACGATTGCTCTAGGCGCTCTACATATCATTACTAACTTTGAGGCCAAATGTCTTTCTTATTTCAAATTGAACAACCTGTTTATTTCATCGTTTCTCGATTACAATATCAATTATCTGCCAAGTGGTATTATGGTTCTCTATCCCTATCTGTTATAGTTTTTCGGTAATTTGACATTATTTGATTCTAGCACTCATTTCTCCAAGTTTATGCTTGAATCCTTTATAAATAAATGTAAAAAATATATAAAACTGTTTTCCATGAATATCTTGTTAACCACTACCTATTTTATAAAAATAACTTTCATACTTGTCTGGTTCTTTAGCAATTCTTAAATTGAAGCAGTCATTTCGATTTATTCATTTTTTAACTATTTATATGGGTTGGCTATGTAGGCGTGACACTAGTCAAAACTTGTAAACTCTATTATCAGTTATCTTGAATTCAACTTTGTTCGAAGAATACTTTAATTATTCATAATGAAGACTTACTCTAAACAGGAAAGAGTGGACATGTTGTGAGTAATTGAAGAGTGTGAAGAAAATGTTTTATTGGCTTCCAGAATTGATGCACCACAAAAGTACCCTGAAACAAGTCACCCAGACAAGCGGTTCTTTGACAGGTTGCTTCAAAGATTTCGAGAAAATGGTAATGTAAACTACAGAAAACAAATCCATCGAAAGCGGGTTACCGAAAATGTGGAGAACGAATTCCTTATCTTAGGATCTCTCGGCATACATGTTAGCGGAAAATACGTAGGTAATGCTACTGGAATTCGTAGACGTAACATCGGAAGGATAATAAGGAAATATAAATTTCACCCATATCACGTTCAGTTGCACCAAGAACTATATGAAGAAGATCACCATCGACGACTTGAATTTTGTATGTGGATTTCAGAAATGATAGGACCTGATGAAGATTTCTTGGATTATGTCCTGTTCTCGGATGAATCAACCTTCCACAAGAATAGATTAGTGAACCGGCATAATTTTCACTACTGTAGTGATAGACAGTCCAATTATTTCAGTCAATGTTAATGTATGGGGTGGTATTATCGGAACGAATGTTATTGGTCCATGTTTTTTTGATGGTCACTTAAACGGTGACATATTTCTGACATTTATCAGAGACTGCCTTCCGATACTTTTAGAAAATGTATCCCTACATATTCGCCAAAGAATGCGGCTACAGTTAGATGGTGCTCCAGCTCATTTTAAAGCAAATAAATGTAAGGAATGAAATAAGTAAGCAATATCGCGACAGATGGATAGGACGAGGTGGACCCCATATTAGGTCCGCAAGATCCCCTGATTCTTTTTCTGTGGGGATATAACAAAAATCAAGCTTATGATATTCCACCAATCACCCTAAAAAATATGAAAGACCTGCTATGTTGGTAAAAGTGCAACAAGCATTCCAGAACAAAGTGCGGTTGTGTATTGAATGATGGAAATCATTTTGAACATTTATAGGTCATTTATTAGTTATTCACGTTTTCTAAATTACTTAGTTCTTTGTTACATATGTACATATACTTTTCTAGATATGTTCTTCATTTATTTTCTGTTATATTTAATAAAATTGATAATTATTCTATATTTTATCTATATTTTTTCTACATTTATTTATATCTGATTCTAGCATAAACTTGAAGATAATACTGCTAGAATAAAATATTGCCAAATTATCGAAAAACTATAAGAGATAGGGATAGAGAACCATAATACCACTTGACAGATAATTGAAATTGTAATCGAGAGATCATGAAATATACAGGGTGTTCAATTTGAAATGAGGAAGACATTTGGCCTCAAAGTTCGTCATGATAAAAATACAAATATTACTCACCCTGTATAATATTTATGAAAAATTCTTACTTAGGCAATAAGACTCAAGCTTTTGCTACAAAACGATAATAATTGGGAGCGCCCAAAGCAATCGTGTGAAGTATGACCGGTGCTCAGATTTTGTTCAACATTTTCAGAAATATGCAAATTACTCAAAAATCTTTAGAGTTAGGTATAGGGAACCAAACAATAACTTGTCTTTAATTATTAGACGCTATCGAAATAAGCAATAATATACAAGGTAAGGCATTTGAAATTTCAAAACTCTGATATGATTTTTTTTGAGCCTCCCTGTATATTCAAGAATAAATTTAGAGAGTGTTCATAGCGGAACTGGATAATCTCCAGTAAACATATTTCTAAAATGACTTACCGTTTTCCATATATAGACCGACGCCTATGAGTGCTCCATCCTGTATATTAACGATTTCAAAAATCGATTTGCGTTTTGTATTGAAATGAACTGCATTTTTAAGGAGAATTGTAAAGTTTCTTAAAAAAATCTGTTTTCTGATAAAACAACTTTCAAAAATAACGGGTCAGTTAACAAACATATCTAATATGCATTATTATGCAACTGAAAACCCCCATTGGTTGAGGACTATTGATCACCAACAGCGATGGTCATTTAATGTTTGGGGAGGAATAATATGAGGTCACATTTATGGACTCTACTTTTTTGACAATGTGATGAATGGTGAAATATATTTACATTTCCTTCGCGAACATGTTCCAATAATGCTAGAAAATGTGGATAAAAACACCAGAAGGACTATGGGGTTGTAACATGATGTTGCTCCAGTTCATAACAATAGGATAGTGCGTGAGTTTCTAGACCACTCTTATCCCAATCGTTAGACAGACCCCCACGATTCCCAGACCTTACTCCTATGGATTTTTTTCTTTAGGAGTATCAGAAGGTAAGGGTTTTCAGAGATCGTCCAACAACCGTAGATAAAATGAAAAACAGGATTAGGGTGTCCTTCCATTTAATTGATGCAGCAATGCTTGCTGGAGTTCGGGACTCATTCACCAGAAGACTTGCGTGGAACATGAGAAGAAATATTTTGCAATAAATAAGTTAGTTAGTTTTACAAATTATACCTCACAAACCACATATCGACAAAAAGCTTTGTATAAAATGAAAGCAGTGATGTAACATAATATAGGGTGTGGCATTTGAAAAAACCGTATTATAATGAAAATCCTTATTTTGCAACAAAACTTATAAATTATACAAATTATTGGATAAAAGCTCTTAAAAATGTTATTTATTGATGCAATAAATTATAGAGTGTTGTTTTTGAAAAAAGAACGATTGTTATTGCTATTAGTATTATGTCATTTCCAAAAAATCGTAGTAGGGGACGGTAAGTCGACCTTGAGTTCGTCTATATTTCAAAAATGCTCCGAAGCTTATGGAGTTCACTGAAAAAAATTGTTCAATTATTTTCAATGGTTCTGAAATTGTGATATTTTTGTGAGTCTATACACACAGCTTTTTGACACCTAAATTGACATAAGTCAAATACTATTGCAGACAGGTCTGAGAAACTGAATACGTTATATCTACAAGTTAAATATATGTAAAAAAATGGAATGTGCGTCATTCATCATTGTCAAACCTAACTTTTAAAAAAATTGATAGCTTGCATAGAAAAATGTTATTGAACTTTGTCGCATCCCTGGGTCACCCTGTTTATATAAACTTTCGAAAAAAATATAATTCTGGTCTTCTTTATTGACATTTGTTGAAAATTTTTCAAAATTCAAAAATGCAAACCATCGCACTAGGTACATTTTTATAGGAAATTTACCTAAAAAAACAAATGGTTCAATCCTCATTTTATGAAGCCGATTAAACATATGTTTATTTTACTTTTTTTAATACTTACATCAAATACACACTGAGGTGTTGTCAGAGATGGCTTTTCATCGTCAATATTATTTATTGTCAGAATAACTCCAACATATTCCTCAACTGAATTTATGACAAAAGTATATGTTCTAGGTTGTGTTTCATAGTCAAATGATTGAGTGGCATAGAAAAAGTATTGATGATCTGTGTTTTGTTGTTTTTCTATTTTATACTTAAAATTGTCTTCTCCTTGCGGTTGCATATTCTCTATCTTATCCTTTTCCTCTTCAATAAACATAATTAAGTATAAACCACTTCATATTGAATTATATCAAATCAATAAATCTTAATACATACCTGTAAGTACAATGAGAAATAATAGAGTTTGATTTTCGAATGAATGATTATTTTCATCCATTGAGACAGCATATCGTCCCGATATTTTTTCTACTTTGACGTTTGTACCATTTATCGCTTCTATTCTCATATTTTGCACTGAAAAATATTTAATTTTATTTGATAATTCATATTGTAATGTGTGACAGTGCCCTGTATATGAGCGGGTAGAGTTTACTGTTAGGTGTAAAGGGTGATTTAGGTGGAAAGAGGTTAAGGTAGGTCGTCCATTGGAAGCTCTGGCGACAACAAGCATAAAATAAAATAAAAACAGCCCATGTTATTCCTTATAAAATTAGCTACCTGCCATCGAATACCCCCTCGGAATCGGTTCAGCCTCTACGCAGATTAACCGAACAAATCGACAGACATACAGACAAAAATTATAAAAATTGTTGTTTTGCTATTAGTCACACATATTGCTACCATAGTCAATTAGTTAAAGCCTGTTATTTTGATATTAGAAACAGACACTTCGATTTTATTTCTTAGTACAGATAATAATTATACAGAGCTGGGCAAAATGAGCGGAACACTTGATTTATGGCTTAATTGTGACTGGTACGAAAATTTGAGTTGATTGAAAGTTTTCTTAATATTTTATCTGCTAATTAGTGATGTTTGCAGATTTTTCTTCTAAGTCATATTTTTCAAGATATGACGTCATTGGCTAATATTTTAAATGGCTCACCCTGTATTTTTTTTTCGAGTAGATATGATTTTTCCGAATTTACTAACACCAGGCTTAGGGGGTTTGTAACATACGGTCTTATAAGAAAAAAATTGATAGTAATAATCAAATTTTAATATCCTAAGTAATTATCGCAGTATGCCAAAATCTGTTAATCTATTTCGACATTAATATCAAATAATTTTGATTTGTAATATTATTCCATTTTACAAATTATTCAAAATGATTATTATTATTATTATTAGATATTAGTAATTATGGCTGAACTAATTGAACGTGAAATCATTAATCTAATAATGATTGGTGGTTTTGGAGATATAAGAAGATCTTTACAAGAAGCTGGCGATTTGTTTAATGTCACATTTCCTGACAGAATTTCACAGTGAACAGTAAATTTACACAAATTTAACGAAACAGGTACTGTAAAAATATTCCTGTTACGGATACGTAATACGGATAGTAATTTTCGTGTACGAAACGAGATTGGTATTTTTGAACCTCACACGAAATGAGATTCGCATTCGAATTAGTTTGATGTGGCAACGTTGTGAAATCGCATGAAAAGGCCGTAGTAGGTCAACGTTAGACCGAGCAGAGAATAAAAACATTTGGATCTAATTCTTTATGTTTGTCTATGAATTTGATAAACCAAGATTATATTTTATGTGTGGGTTTTTCTGTCTTTCCTCATTTTAGTTACTTCCCTCAGTACAATTCTGATTTAAACAACGTAGATAAAGATTATTGAATTGATGATCACTAATATTTATACTCCGATGATAAGGGTTTTGTAAGTCTATACAATTTTAAAAACTGATTGTCATTATAACTCTCAAATGGGTCTACGAAAGGGTGAAATCATCTTACGTGGCTCATTCGCCAAAATTTATGCCTCTTCTAGTTAGTTTAAATTGTTAAATTGCACAAAATCTTTCATGTTCGCTATTTTTTACCTCTTTCGTAGACGAAATTCAGTTTTCGCCTACTAATACCCATCCGAAGTATATTGAACGAAATATTTCGTGCACGAAACTTATTCGCACGCTCGAAAATACAATCATGAAAGTTTCACACGAAATATTCGTCCACGAATGAATTCGAACAAGTTTGAAAATCGGACCCCATATAGTTCCAGAATTAATTCGATTGTTTCCCAATCCTGCTAATCAGTTATAGCTATCGAAGAAATTTGGTTCCATTAAAATGGTGCTCCAACTCATTATGCTGCCAGGTTAGGGAATGCTTGAACACAGTATTTCTACAGAGAAAGGTGAGACGAAGAGGATATATTGAGTGGCCGGCAAGGTCACCAGATTTATCTCCACTAGACTTTTTTTTGGGGGTTATTTGAAGCTTAGAGTCAATAAGGATCTACCTCAATCTCTCCAAGAACTAGAAGATCGAATTAGAACGGCAACATATAACGCCTGAAACTATTCAGAATCCACGGAGGTCATTTGTTGAGTCGATTTTTTTTACTTTGAACACCTACTGTAATGCGGTAAATAATAATAATAATAATAAATGACTTTATTGACAACTAAATATTGTTACATATTGCTTACAAAATATAAACAAAAAAGAAAACATGAATTGCTAAGTTCAGATAAGTGGTTGTTAAACCACTACCTGCTTTACAACTTAACCCTCATTATAAGAAAAAGATCATTCACAAGGGAATATAATGTGTTACTGAAAAAGTAAAGAATTTCATGGTGCACCAATTACATAAAGTTGGGAGAAAAAAATATTTATTTACTATTGGAAGATCTTGAAAATTTAAGGATGATACTACGAATCTTGTGTTAATCGGTAGAAATACTAAACAAAGAACTTAATGAAGCATTACTTTAATGGCCTTTTTCAAATTAATAACTGACAAATTATGATGTTGAACAGGTCTATTATTGTAATTTTTGTAAAATTGATCCGTGCATGTATAGGGCGAAATATTCTTCCTTTGAATCTAATATTAACATTGTGAGCGTCTGTACGAAATTTTATTGTATTCTATAAATATGGTGGCGATTTATGTAGCATTATTTTCTGAAACTGAAATGCGACCCTGTCAGACATCTTAAGCCATTTAGCCTCCCTAATTTTGTGGAAGATATGCTGGTATTTACGAATACCATATATGAAACGTAAGCAGGAATTTTGAGCTCCCTGTACTTTAGCTTTATGATAGTTGTCCATGGGCCGTATACTTGAGATGCAAAGTGCAAATGTGGAATCTTCAATTATCGTTCATTTTGTATAAGACAATTAAAATTAATGTTTATCTACTATTATTATATTTTAATTTTTCCAGACCCTCTAAATCTGGCATCACTAAATTCAGAAAAGTCGTATCTACACAAAAAATACAGGATGAGCCATTTAAACTGTTACCCGGTGACGTCATAACTTGAGAAATATGACGAAAACGGAAAATCTGCAAATACCACGGAATAGTACATAAAATATGCAATTAATTTTATTCAAGTCAAATATTCATAACGGTTATAATCAAAACATAAATCACGTGTTCCGTTCATTTTGCCCAATCCTAAATAATTTTCCATTATCTTATGTATCATGAATATATATCTAGACAAGAACTTAGATCTCGCTTAAAATTTTGTAACTCGTACAAAATTTATCGCTTTATGTAAGAGGAAAAACATGTTTGCTGTCGAGCTTTGTTTAGAGACGAAATTAGCATTTCGTATGAAAATATATTCGAAAAGGGTTTGCCGATGATTAGGGTGGATATAATTGAAAAAAATTGTGTCCACTCATACAATTTTCGTACCGCTTTCAAGTGAATTCCATCGAATATAAAAACCGTACAATTAGGTTATTTGACCATTAATTTTTTGCTTGCCAAGACGAACAACAATGATTATGTTCCATTTTGACATAAGAGAAACCGTTTAGTCAGAATAAGATTAATGAGATAGAAGATTTGACAGTTCATTTATTTGACAATAATTAGGTAAATTTCTTATAGGAATGTACCTATTACGATCGTTCACACTTTTGAATTTCGAAAAAATTTCAACGGCATGTTGTTATATGTCTATAAGTTAGTCCAAAAAAACATTTGGTTCAAAAGTTTATATATATATATGTGATATTACAAAATTTGTTAACACGATAGAGGTCGCATTTTTGGAGGTATCAAGTTCAAATTTGCTACAAAAATCGATTTCTCTAATATCTCAGTCAAATTCGTTATTGGCAAAATCTGGTAAGTAGTTTCAAAATGGCGACTATTTGAACATTTAAAAAAATTATCAAAAAAGTGCCGTAGTGTAAATATCATCAAAAATAATTTTAGGTTGTAGATATAATCAGTAGCTACAATTTTTGTTCAAAGCAATTTTTCATAAAATACACAGGTAAAAAAATAAAAATTAATAAAGAAAAATAACAAATATTGATAAAACATGAACACTCAATATAAATTTGATGTAATTGTACATTTTCTGGAGATCTTAATATAGACCCTGATTAAAAAAATATATAGTATATTTATTGTAAAGAAATAGGCGAAAAAAAATCTGCTTTGAAGTGGAACTCGAACCCTGTCTGCTATATATTCAAAAACCAAAACAAAAATCTCTAAGCGCAAGGCTATGACACATACGACAATTTATGTAATAACATGTATGTATACCAATGAAAAGATTGTTCAAATTTCACTTCAATGAATTTTGAAAAGTTTACCTTTCCGCTGACTATAGGCCATCGGGATTTTTTTTCTTGTTTTTTTTTTCTTCTCAGAGATACGTGTTATCATTGCCCAACGTCGAGTACGACGTGTGATGGTCCCTCGCTTACATTTGTTTAACGCCTTTTCTCGCCAGCACTAATTAAGCGGTGGTAGGTATTATTACTTTTGGTAAGGAAGCTAGTGCTTTTTGATAAAATGACCACCCTATAGCTTCATAAAAAATATTTCCTTACTACTTAAAGTAACGGTAGGAGAGAAAAAATAAAAGACAGCAACCCTTACCGGAAAGGTAAATTTCGTAGTTTTTTTTTAACAAAAATTATGATATTTGAGAAGTTCTGTCAGCTGGCACGAACCTAAGAGAGACTTTCTATGAATACTGACATAAGGTAAATTTTATTAAAATCACAAAAAATGTACAGGTTGAGTCAACGGTTACTTCATATGATTACGATTAAACGATCTACTTTTTCCAATTATTGCGATTATTGTGTCGGCCGACAATTAATAAATTTGAAAAATATTTCTGAATATACACGATGCACCCGTGAAGCCAAATATATCAAAGGTATAGTCAAGTAGGTATTTATTTTGATGGGTATGTTTCTTTTTCGTTTTATTTTTAAATTTTAATAAAAAATGAACTAAACTCTCAGATACCATCCCTGTATTTACCTAACTTCAACAATATACTCTATTTAAGTAAAAAGTTGTATTACAGACATCACAAATGGATTGTTATGCCGAAAATTTCCAACGTGGTCAAATCGCAACATCAAAAAACAACAAAATAATAATAATTCTATTGGTACTGGTAATTTTGAAGTTGTGCAACTGTAGTTAAATAGAAAACTCTTGACACAAACTTCACAATTACCAGCACCAATAGAATTATTATTATCTTGTATTTTTCAGTACACCAAGAAATAAAGTCTATCCAATTTTTTGTAAAAAAATATTTATTTCACACTTTTGAGTGTAGCATTAATCATGAAAATCGTTGAACGTTCACTTATACCAAAGAAGATAGTACTTATCCTATTACACAGGTTTATTCTGTGCTTGTTATTATTTAGAGATCTCAAAACATCAGGGTGGAATTACGCATATTTCAGATTTTATCACTGCTTTAAACCAAAACCATAACTCTGTGGAAAAAATGTTCAATTTCAGTGTTGCTACAATTAATCTGGTCTTTAATTTGGCCGTCTCAAATGTTGAATTTTCGAAAGAAATCGCCCCCCCGTCCACATAGCATAAATACACTTATTTCAGATTTTAACATTGCTATATGTAACTCGAAAACCGTAACTCTTTTGAAGAAAATATTGAATTCAAACGTTTCCGGATCTTTAATTCTGCCGTGTTAAATTTTTGATTTTCGAGAGAAATTGCCACCTCCACCCCTTCGGGAGCAGTTTCTGGAGGGAAGAAGATTTCGGATTGAAGTTTTCATGAATATGGGACCATTTCTCAAGTCTCCTCTTGCAAATGTATCAATAATAATTGATAATGATCAAAATGGGAGTACGTTTACTATATAAAGCGCGCGCACAAATCAAAAAAGAAGCAGATAGTCTTTCCTGGAAGTCAGCCAAAACAGCTGTGAATCCGAACAAATTGCTTTCGCATAAATGCATTGATTTATAAATTAACTAGCTTTTGCCCGGCACTTCGTGCGCTTGGAAACCTGCATTAGTTCCATGCGTTAGTTTTTGCGTGATGCGTGTACAAACATAGAGACAGAGAGACAGACGCGATAAAATGGAGCCTATATTTCAAATTAGATTTCAAGAAATATATCGGTGAAAATTGTATTCATTTCCATTTAGTCATTTTTGCGTGATGCGTGAACAAATATACATACAGACAGACAGACGCGGTAAAACAAAACATATATTCTAAGTTATACTTCTATAGCAATACATCGGTGAAAATTGCATTCAATTTCATAAGCTAAGAGGTCCATAAGAGCAGCGTCTGTCCCAGATTGGGATATATATAAACACCTGAAAAGCGGCAGCTGGCTTTTCAAAACCAACATTCAAGCAGATGTCACGAAGACTGGAATGGTTGTCTGTTGGACAGCAGTTAGCGTGGTGATAGTCACTGAAGCGATATTTGTACAGCGGAATAGAAGGCAACGGAAAACCACTATACTATATTTCCTAGTAAAAATGCCCCCAGTCCTCGGCAGATCTTAAGTGATCAGGGGTTGCGAAGAATCCCCGGGTTAGCCATGAGAATTGGGAAATGGGAAGTCAGAAGTCTGTTTTCAGCTGGCAAAATAGACAACGCCAAATTAGAAATGTACCGAATGAATCTCAGAATCTTAGAAATTGGTCCAATGGGCTGGCGCAGGCCAGTGTATAACGAGAGATGGAGCATTTTATGATCCCGGAAACAAAACACCATCCGATCGTCAAGGTGTAGGCATCCTTGTCGACAAAGATAGTGATAAGGCAGTCTGCAAGTTTATACCCTACTCAGATCGAGTGATGCTTCTCACATTAAATTCCAAGTGTCAGATAAATATAATCCAGGTTTACGCCCCAACAGCTGACAAAGATAACGACGAGATAGAAAGTTTCTACGAGCAGTTAAACGCTGTCTTAAAGTTAACCAAAAAGCAAGATATAAATATTATTTTGAGAGATTTCAATGCCAAAGTGGTCCAAGGAGTGGTCGATGGTTGTGTGGGCGCATATGGCTCAGGAGAAAGAAACGAACGCGGTGTCAACGAAGAATTTGTTATTTCTGATACTTTATTTAAGCTTCCCAAACGTAGATTCTATACTCAAAGGTCTCCAGCAGACAATGAACATAGGATTGTCCGGAATCAAATAGATTAAATCGTCATAAATAAAAGATTCAGGAATAAAAACATCAAATTAAAAACAATCAAAAGAACATCAACCAAACAAAATATAGATCCTAGAAGACATAAGGATGAACCAACATACAACAGGACCAAGCAAATGGTAAATGACCACATGAAAAATGTGAGACAAGACTTAACATCAACCGCAAACGTGGATGGCAAATGGAATATCATACAGAATGTCCTTGCTGGAGTGGGCAATTAAAACTTAAAACCTGACAAAAATGAACGAAAACACTGGATGACAGGTGATTCTCAAACTAATGGGTGAAAGAAGACAACACAAAATACATGAACCAAGTAAATATTAAAAAAAGTCCAGAAAGCAATTAGGAAAAAAAATTGCGAGGCAAAGAAAAAATGTTTATCGGAATAGAGTATAGAAATAGAAGAACTAGACAAAAAATATGACAGCTTTAACTTGCATAAGAAGATCAAAGAAATGACAGGACGCCGCAAGCGTACACATTCACATATTCTCAAAGATAACGAGAGAAACATAATTGTAGACACAAAAGAGAAGATAAAGTAATGGATGAAATATATCCAAGAGTTATTCCACGACAATAGAGCAAACCCAACAATTAATCAAACTGATGAGTCGGGGACTCCAATATTGAAAGAAGAAGTCATGTATGCAATTAGAAACTCAAAAAGTGGCAAGGCTACCGGCCCCAATGAAATTCCAATCGAAATAATAAAACTTATTGACCAAGAAGAAATTTATGTCTTGGTTCACTTGTTTAACACGATATATCAGACATGCGCAATACCTAGATAATGGCTTCAGTCGACTGTCGTGACGATCCTTAAAATTATTCACAATCGAATTTTCAGGACCCTCGAAACGGATATAAGTAACACTTAATTTGGCTTTAGAAATGGAATGGGTACAAGGGAGGCTCTGTTTGGTATAAATGTCTTAACTCAAAGATGCCTCGACATGAATCAAGATAGGGTTCTAGGGTTCATTAATTGATCGATAAAGCGTTCGATAAGGTGCAACATGCAAAACTAATAGACATTCTAGTGGCCAAAAACATTGACACGCGCGACATCAACATAATATCAACACTGTACATGAATCAAACAGCTAAAGTCAAGATAGAAGATCAATATACCGAAGATATTAAAATATTGAGAGATGTACGACAGGGCTGTGTCTTGTCACCACTGCTCATCAATGTCTACAGTGAAGCCATATACCAGGAAGCTTTAGGTGATTGCTCGGAGGGAATTATGATAAAAGGCGAAATTCTTAACAATCTCAGATTTGCCGACGACACAGTTATTATGACAGATAACATCGATTATTGGCAAGATCTAATGAATTGAATAAATACATGCTGCAATGAATACGTTTTGAAGATCGACCTCAGCAAAACAAAGTTTATGGTCGTTACTAAATCACCACGCAGAAACATCAATTTAGTTGTCAACAACACGAACAACGAAAGAGTGGACGCGTACAAATTGTCGGGAACGTGGATAACTTCAGACACTGATCAGACCAAAGAGATAAGAACAAGAATTGAAACACACGGTCAGCGTTTGTCAGACTTAAGAAGTTCTTCACTAACAGAGACTTGAGTTTGATACTGCGCCAGAGAATGCTTCGGTGTTACGTTTTTGTCCATCCTTTTGTATGGTATGGAGGCATGGACACTAAAACAGACGCAAATCAATAAATAGGTCGCATTTGAGCTCTGTTGTTACAGAAAGATTCTGAAAATATCTTAGACAGAAAAAGTCTCAAAAGTTGATGTTTACAGAAGGATGGCATGCGAGTCGGAACAATCAAAAACAGGAAGCTCGAACACCTAGGATATCTGATGAGGGGCCCGAGATATAGCTTTTTACAACTAATTTTACAGGGAAAACTTCTAGAAAAACGAAATGTCGGAAGGCGTAAAATATCCTGGTTTGATTGCAGCAGCACTGAGCTATTTAGAGCGGCCGTCAACAAGGTCCGCATTGCCATGATGATTTCCAACCTTCGATAGAAGATGGAATTCTGAGAAGAAGAAGTCTTTGCATGATGCGTGTACAAATATACAGAAAGACAGACAGGAGCAATAAAATGTAGCCTATATCTAAAGTTAGATCTCTAGTAATACATCGGTGAAAACTGCATTTAATTCCATACAGTAGTTTTTGCATGATATGCGTACAAAAATACAGACAGACAAAAATTCTAAGAACCGTTGTTTTAGCTCCTGTAGCTCTAATAAAGACCCCCATATTATTTCTATCTTTAATTTAAAGACATCGGCCTGTTAAAATTTGATTATATATGTATAGATGTATGGATGTACAGATGTATGGATGTATAGATGTATAAATGTATATCTAGATTTATAGATTACCCTTTTACATTAAAGATGAGACAATATCCGGAATCGTTCAAATTGAACATTTTCTCAAAAGAGTTACGATTTTCCAGTTACAGCAATGGTAACGTCTGTAATATGTGTATTTCCGCGATGTTTTTGAAATCTCTGAATATGTATGAACAAGGTATTATCGCCTTTGATGAACGTTCAATGATTTTGATGATATTTCATTCATATGTCTGAAATACATATTTTTACAAAAAAAATTGACCGCACTGTACTGAAACATACAAAATAATATTAATTCTATTAGTTCTGGTACTTTTGAAGTTCAACTTCAAAATTACCAGTACCAATAGAATTAATATAATTTTGTATTTTTCAGAGCACCAACTAATTATGATAGAATATTTTAAGCAATTATGTCGTCTATAAAGTGGATAAGAAAATTTAAATATTTGAAAAAACCTTTTGTCTAGCATTCGAAGAGCTTTTATGATGGGATAAGATTGATCAAACCCTAAAAAAATTAATATGGGACCATTGAAATGAACATGAGTATTATCAAAATCGGTGCACGTTTACTATGAGAAAAGAGGTTATATACATAAAAAGAAGCAAACATACAGTGGAATTGTATAACTTCTTCGTTTGGGAGGTGGTCAAAAATTAGTGAAGGAAATGCGACAATTTTTATTACTTATTCTAAGTAGCCTATTAAGAAAAGTATTTTAATTGTGTAAAATTTTCGATGTTCAGTTTTGAACACATGTTTACGTTTCAGAGGTACCTGAGTCCAAAAAACATATTTTCAGGCATTGGTCTGTCTATCTGTCTGTGCCAAGATTGTATCGGGAAGGGATGGGAAGATTTTTTGCTTTCTCTTTTGGATTGTAGGGTATCGATAAGGCTCGCCGATGACACAGATTGGGCATCCAGCTTGCACTGGGTGCTACGAAATAGCTCAAAAACGTGTTTAGCTCAAGACTGTGGCCCGAAAACGACTCTTAACGAGTTTAAAAAATTCTGCTTAAAACCCTATATCACCTACTATAACGTGTATCTCTGAAAAAGCAGAAAAAACTTATTCTCAAATGCACTGTGATTTTTTTTAAATATTTAATATTTTTCTGGTTTCTCCTACGTCAAAGTACTCTACGACCATTGTTGAACGTTGAAAAATGAATGGTTACTCGACACGATCAGACGATTTTTATATTCGATTGAATTCGTTTGAGGGTGGTAGGAAAGACGTGTGAGCGGACAACCTAGATTTTTTCCTGAAAAAAACTTGTTCTATTATGAGATTTTGCGAATCTCACTTATTATAATGCATCGTAAGGAATCACTATTCCGGCGGGTTAATGGAATAAAATACTTACCTCTGCCAATAATGGACAGGATAAAAATGAGGATAAATATTATTCTAGAATGGTGTGGGTCTGAAATGGAAACAAAATCTTTTAGATACACTATGACATGATTATGATTTTGAATTAAAATTTGTCGAGAGACGTTATACATAATATTATTGACAAAACTTGGCTTATGTTAGTAAACTTACCCTTCATCATATTTCACTGAAAGCATAGCAAATTTATGTACAATATAAAATCTGGCCTTTTCTACATTCACCTTTATTATTAGTAAGTATAACTTTTCCACTATTTAGATAGATTACTGGATAGTATAATAATTTTAGCGAGATAATTATTGCTCACTAGAAGTATTCTGACGATAAGATAGGAAGCGTTTTTCATCAAATGTTTAATCTAAATATGAATATCGATGTTATTCCGCCAATAATAATCATTGCATATTTCCATTTTTAGATTAAAGGTGCTTGATAAGATATGAATGTGAATGTGTCGATTAGATAAATTACGCTCTGACAGATACATGCTTTACCTAGAAGTGCTCCGTTTTACCTTTTGTTATTTCGAAGTCCATTTCTAATCTCCGAAGATGTTTGAGTGACCAAGTATCAGTTTTGGTTAGATTCTAACCATATACTCGTATTTATTATTTTGTTTACTTTTACATTTTGTTTGATTCAAATATTCATATAAATATTATTATGTATTTTTGAGTGATTCATATATCATCAATGTCTTTGAAAGTTTATGAAGGAAAATGTTCGATTATAGGAACCAAACTGTATGTATTTGAAATGTATCTCATTTTTCACTTGGAAGTCTTTTTAAAACTTTGCATACAAGGTGACCTTACCTTGTACGAAATTGTTATATTCAACATTAAGTTTTCAAAAACTTTGTTAGTTTCTGAATGGAATAAAAAGTTTTCGAAAGAGTTGTAAATCATTGTACCGGGTGATTCAGTAAGGTTGACGTGGTACTTACTGTAGCTCAGGAACTAATAGTCATAGAAATTTGAAAAAAAGTCCTTCAGAGAAAATCGACCAAGGAAAATTGCTGGAAATATTTTTTAAATTCATACCTTCACCGCTAGGGGGCGTAATAGATTCGATGGTATAACCAATTTAGAAATGAATACCCTCACGTTAATGCCACCATAATGGTCCATTTTTTTTGATTGAAAATTGTAATTACAGGGCCAGTCTGACAAGGGGGAAAGCCCCCTATCAGTCAAGAAGAAAATAAAATAATAAAATACACACATACAATTATTAAATATCTTTCTGAAAATAAATTATGAAATGAATGAATGATATATGCTTTTTTATTGTAGGACGTATAATAAAGGTGGGAGGAGATGCTAAACTTTTGTACTAAAAGTGTATATAATTTGAGTTTGACTTAGCGAAATATGTTTGCCAGGTCTGGTTCAAGAAAGGAAGGTTTGTTGAATATAATATAAAACCACCCATGCCATTCTGATTCGGGCTGCACTCGCAAGGGGAAGGTTTTATAAAGTTAACCGTTTTCTTAATTTTGCTCCGAAATCGCAAATGGAATCTTATGCATCTTTTATTAGATTCGTAGTGTAGATCAGATTTGCAACACAATATGTCCAAATGGCGTAGTCAAGCATTCCATGGCAAAAAAAACAGTTCAAAACTTCGTTCTCATTTTAATTTAATCAACAACAACAATAATAATAATAGCGCTTTAATCCAAAATCGGATTTGATATCTCATTTTCATTTTATTTCCAAAATTAACTATTTAGGTACAATTCAGCCTAAAATCAAAAGCTCGTCTGTGTCGTCTGTGACTACTATTAAAGTTCAGAAATATCCTATTACTTAGAAGACCATGAAAATAATTTGTAGACAGTTCCTATAAAAAGGGCTATTTTACACAAATCAATAGTTTATTCTTTGAGTTTAAAATTTGTAAAATGTCAATTTCCTGTCGCTATTTTGTGACATCTTGAAATGGATTTACCCTCGCTATAAAAGTTGCAATTATAAATTAATAACACAATTACCTGTTTTGTTTCTGTGATAAAATTTTCTTTAAGCAATAACTTTTAAACGAATGAAGATATCGACAAATTTTGTTGCAAATTTGATCTACTTTACGAATCTAATAAAATATTCACACGTTTCCATTTGCAATTTCGGAGCAAAATTCACTGGAACCAGACCTCGTAAACAAAGTTCCGTCAAGTCAAACTTAATTGACACTTAAAGTCCAAAAAGTTTAGCAATCCCTCCCGCCTTTATTTTAAGTCCTACAATAAAAAATCATATATCAAAGACATTTCGAAGAAATCGTATTTTATATACGATCGAAGCCATTACGCCCCTTAGCGGTGGGCGTTTGAATTTAAAAAATATTTCCAGCAATTTCCCTTGGTCGATTTCCTCTGAAGGATTTTTTTCCCAAACTTATAGTTCCTATGAGACCTCATCACCCTTATTGAATCACTCGGTACAGGGAGGGTAAATAAGAATGGACGCCGGCCATATCTCCGAAACCGGTAGTAGCAGAGCTTTTGGCCAAAGTAAAAGTGACGGAGAGAAAATGCTGGAAATACGTTTCGAGTTTCTAAAATGGTAACCAGGGGGCGTAGCATTCACCCCAAATTTAAATATCGAATTTACTCAAAAAATACTAATTTATTGATATCAAAAGTTTTTTATCTAATTTGCTGTCTTTTTCCCAATATTTTTGTCTGAATCATTTTTCCCTATCTCAAAAATTGAATGGATGGGGAGAGGTCAAATATGTTTTTAAACAAAAATTCGTTTCCCCGGTTTGGTTCTACCGCATAGAATAATCTTTATGTCATTTGATAGAGTTTTTATTAACCTATTAAAAACGTATCTGCTTTCATCAAAAAAATAATCATCGGTCCCGCTAGATGGCGCGAATATAATATAAATTTGTTTTTCTCTCAAAGTTTTCAAATACACGGGTATCATGATCTTTACATCATCAATATTATAACTTTTACTTCTTCAGTTATTTAGGCCAGTAAAATAAAAGATAATTTCTTTTAAGTTTTACATTTGCTTATTATATTTTTCTTCCTGATAGAGATTTTTTTTAGGTTATGCCTACTTGATTCGATACGTCGATAGGAAAAGTTATTTTGGCAAAAAGCGCCCTCTCGTTAAGGCGGGAAGTTTCTTTTGAATTTGAAACATCTTTTAACACTTTCCCTTGTGAAAATTCAAAACTTTATATTGACATACAGAATTGAAAACTTAATGAATCTATATAATGCAAATAAATCACCCCTCCATTTTCTTTCTCAAGACAGTCCAATCTTGTCGCGGAGAATCCTGAGTCGAGTGCTTGGGATCGGTTTAGTCATCACATCGGCGAGCTGTTGTTCTGTCGAAATTTGCTCAATCTTGAATTCCCCCTCGACGATTTTCTTAAGGATGAAGAAATGCTTGTTGGCGATATGCTTATTCCGGCGATGAAATTCCGGGTTCTGAGCCAACTTCATAGCTGCAGTGCTATCGACCTGAAGAATCGGGACTCGGTCCAAACAGTCGATTTCCTGAAACAATTTTTTCAACCAAATTATTTCTTTAGCAGCCTCATTAGCTGCTACTATTTCAGCCTCTGTTGTAGACGTGGCCACCATTGCTTGTTTTTGACTTTTCCAGGATAATATTCCTGAAGCAAACTTGATAATAATCCCGGAGGTAGATCTTCCTGTCTTTGTACAGCCACCAAAGTCTGCATCGCTGTAATATTCGAGGATCCCCCTTTTCTGTCTTCCATAAGTTATTCCGAGATCGACTGTTACGGAGATATATCGAAAAACCCTCTTCACTTGTGCAACATTTTCGTTTTTAGGATTTTCAAGTGACCTTGCGAGAAATCCAATGCTGAATGCCAAATCTGGCCTTGTTCCAAGCATAAGGTACATATTGGCTCCGATAACTTGGCGATAAGGGAACGCAGTTGGCTTTGATTCTTTACCTGCTGACGAAATCTCCGAATCCTTTAGAAGTGGGGAAGAAACTGCTTTGCATTCCAAAAACTGAAAACGCTCCAGAATCTTTTTGGCATATCCTTGTTGACCAATTTTTATTCCGTTCCCTTGCTTCTTGATTTCGAGTCCTACGAAGCACTTGGCCTTGCTCGTGAATATTTTAAATTCTGCTTTTAGTTCGTTTAAAAATTCTTCCAAATCATGAGCATATGTCACTGCGACGAGTCCGTCGTCTACATAAATAACAAGTAGAATCATTTTGTTATTTCTTTCCCTGATGTTAAGATATGGATCCGCCTCGCTGACTCTTTTCTGCGATGGAAGGCGTTCTTCCTTTCAACGTTGATTTTCCCGTCCTATTGAGGATGTAGACTGCTGGGCTGACGAGCTCGGCCCAAATTGCCTCTGGAAATTTAATTTCCGGATTAGAATACTTAAAAGCCCTTGCCATTTCGACTATAGTACGATTCTCTCTTTCAACACCCCCGTTTTGCTCTGGAGTATAGGGAGCAGTTAGTCGAAAGGTGATTTCAGCTTTCTGAAAAATTTCACGCACTCCTGAACAGTTGAAATCTCCTCCGTTGTCGCTCAGAAATTCTTGAATTACGTGCCCTTGCTGCTTGGCGTAAGAGATCATGTGTCGCAGCACATCTTTGACCTCTGATTTCTGCTTGACGATGTACCCGTAACGAAATCTCGTGAAATTGTCCTTGAAGACCACCAGGTATCTTTTCATCTGGAAAGAATTCTCAAATGGGCCGCAAACATCCCCTGACATCAATTCAGCTAGCTTCGTTGTTGTTTTCCTCGCTCCAAATGGCAATCGATGTGCTTTTCCATAGATGCAAGGCCCACAAAGGTTGCTTTCAAGCTTGACTTCAATGCCCATTTCTCTTTTGAGCATCTCTCTAATGTGATTTTGTCCTGATGTCCCCACGTCTCGAGGTAGAGTTGAAGAGTTGAAAATCCTGAAGTTGCGAAGTTGACTTCGACATTTCGTTCTGGTAGAATGGGCTCGATCGCTTCTCTGGTTCCAACGAGAACAATTTTGTCATTCACCTTGAGGCTGCATTCTGTTGCTGACGACTCAAATCGAGATTTTTGTCTTGGGCAGCCAGTACTGAAAACAGATTTTTTGTTATCTTGGGAACAAACCAAACATTTCTCAAGGACATAAAAAATGTTTTTTCATGGACAATCGTTCTGACTTTGATTGTACCCTGGCCCAAAGCTGACAGGGTTTCATTTCCCGCAGCTTTAATCCAACTAGGATTTTCAAACTTGTCGTAGTGCTCAAAATAGTTTGCTTATTTCACCACATGTTTTGTTGCGCCGTTGTCTATCTACCAATCGGCTTCTGAGTTTGCCTCTTCTGCAAACACGTCGTTGTGGATTGAGACGAGAGTTAGCTTTGGTTCTGCACAGTTTACTATATCAGCATCGTGATTCTTCGGCTTCGGACGTCCATCCTTCTTCTATTTTATACAATTCCTGACCCAGTGCCCCTTCTTCTTGCAGTAGTTGCAGTTATCGTATTTCTGTCCAAATGCTCCTGAACCCTGAGGATTTTCCTTTTGTGCTTTGGCTACCAATGCCTCGTGACTCGTCTTGTCGTTAATTTCTTTTGATCTAAAGTTTCTCTCAAACATAACAAGTTGATTAGTTAATTCATCAAATGTTTTTTCTTCTTTTTTTTTAAGAGCATCCAACTCTGACTGAACGTTTCAAAAGATTTCGGCAAAATATGCAATGTTTTAAAAACAAGGATTAAATCTGGGAGATTATTTTCATTTTTGGCCTTTACAGCATGATTTAAATCATTCCAGAGATTTCGTAATTTTTGCTATGTGAGTTGATACATCATTACCTGGATCCCAAGAGAAGGCGAAAAACTCATTACAGATCCTGAAAACTTGATCCTTTGCTATTGCTTCAAACTGATTTCACAGGGCCTTTCATGTATCGTGAGCTGAATCCTTGTCCATAATCTTCTGGTAGACTGAATCCGTGACCGCAGTGGTGATCATGGATTTTGCGTAGCTGCTGGCCTTTCGGAAAAAGTCGCTCTGCTCCTTGTGCTTTTTCTCGTCTGCTGCTGTCGCACCTGCTGCCAATGGTTCGGGTTTGACGATCTTTCCGCCCAACGCGTCGAGAGCACCATCACGATAATCGATCAAGTCGCTAATCTTTCTTTTCCAAATCGGCCAATCGGTCGCACCTGAGAGCTTCGTGATGTGCTTCGCCAAATCCATTGTAATCGAGCGTAATTCACTTTTTCCACTGACTTTAAATTGAACAAAACGTTCCTGGGCCCATAACCTATTATAACTTTTACTTCTTTAGTTATTTAGGCCAGTAATATAAAAGATCATTTCTTTTAAGTTTTACGTCAAGCATCCGATCTACGCCGGATGGCAAATCGGTCTAATTCATTTTGTAAAAAGCTCAAATATCTTTTCCCGGCTTATGATCTGTCAAAGATGAGTGGATCAATGACTCAATTGCATATGATGCCTCATCAGACATTAACCGACCACCGCCCCTGGTGCTGAACCTCCTGCATCCAGTGTGGATTCATTTTCGACCAGTAGTACATGTTATGTAGGTTTACTTTGCCATTACTACTGGACGTCGCCTCATCCGTCCACAAAACACGGGAGAGGAAATTATTGGGATTCTCCGCTACCACATTCATCAACCAATGACAATAGTTAACACTTCTATCAGTCATCTTCTGCTGGATGCATCATAAATAAAATTTACGTGTTAAATTACAAATTTGTAGCTTCTCAAAATAGACTTACTTGTGTTCTTCTAAAATATTTTCCACGGTACACCTGGAAACCCCCAACACTTTTGCCAGATATCTTGTACTCAAATACGTATCGTTTTCCACAAATGCATTAATCACATTTTCTTCACTCTGATTTCTCCGTGCCTTCTGTGAACTGGAAGTTGAACGCTTCCTGTAGTTTTCAACGGATGTGCTAATCTCACGAAAATCTTTTTTGAATAATGTCGTCTTCTGGGAAATCTTGTTGCATAAAGTCTGGCAGTAATGGTTGCACTTTGCATGCATTCAATATACACTCCAATCATATCAAATCCCTCTTCAAAGTTGACAGTTAACATTCACGTCACATTCAATTGGTTCTTTTGTTTTGTAAGGCTTACTTTCTTTTGTTTTCAAACTATACGGCTTTAAGCGTGCTTCTTACGTTTTCACGGATATCTCCCGCTCTAAAAATGCTTGACACTCCATTTTCCACAAAATGTAGGGTATTACATTAGCCTTTTGATGATGCAGCTATTATGATACTCTTGTAGTTGAAAAATTTAAGGGAAAAGTAAATTTATGTTATATTCTTGTTTCGCGCCATCAAGCGGTGTCAGATACGTTGTTAATAGGTTGAAAAAAACTCGATCAAATTTATTCTATTCGGTAGAACCAAACCGGGGTAATGAATTTTTATTTGAAAACATATCTGACCTCACCCCATCCCCTTAAATAGGGGAAAATGGATCAGACAAAAAATCAAATAAGAGAATTTTTGATATCAATTAATTTGGAAATTTTTTGAGAAAATTCGATATTTAAATTTGGGATGACTGCTACGCCCCTTGGTTTCTATTTTAGAAACTCCACCATTTTCTCTTGGTCACTTATACTCAAGAAAATTTTACCTGAAAGCTCTACTACTACTGGTTTCGGAGATATGGCCAGCGTCCATTCTTATTTGGCCACCCTGTATATACAGGGTATAAAAATTAGTTAAATAGTGATAGTGATTTCACACATCACGCTGCACGTCTCATAGCAAGTAACATGTTACATATTTCAATAACCAAAAAAAGACAAGGAAAAAAAAGATAATTAATTTGTCTCGGAAATAAAAAAATAGCTGCTTGTACAACTTTTCTACAGTTTCAAATTGATCCAGGATGTGCCTTTGTACAAATCGCAGCTCTATGGTTCACGTTCGTTTGTTAGAGGTCGTGAATTGTGAAGCGTTACTTGTTTTGCAAGCTGCTACTATAGGTACTCTAAGTTTCTCACCTACATGAAAAATTACTATCAAGCAATCACAGTTTATTTTCGATTGAATGTGATTTTGCAAGCAAGCAAAGTACCGTATCTTAGAAACTACTCATCTGTAGGGACTTGATAAACTTATACACCAAAGTAGCCATGGGAAAATGTTGAATTATATTCTGATTTCTAGGATGGCCATTGCTTGATTGGTTATTCAATTAAAACATTTTAATGCACCGTGAATCAAGTGAAAGTGTTAGCCTAGCGGTAAGAGATAAAGTTTTTCTTTATTTTTGATAAAATGTCATAAAACATATTACCTAATGACAATAACGGAGAATATAATAATAAAATATAATGATAAAAGTAAGACTTTCCTACATTAACTTGGACCGAATTTATTAGATGGTGTACTGAAAATACAAAATAATATTATATTATATCTAGTGGTACCTTTGAAGTTGTGCATTCATATGTAGATAGAAGAATCAAAGACCAAAAGTACCAGCATCAGAAGAATTAATATTACATATTTTGTATTTTTCAGTACACCAACTAATAACGTCGGTCCTAGTACTAGTATCCTAACTGATACTATTATCTAGGTGTTATTTTTGATCAGATTGCGATCAAATTAGTGGGATTGATGAAATGATTTAATTTATTTCTGAGCTAAATATATTATTCAAAACATATGTATCTGATATCTTCTAACTTCTATTAGGTAAATAGTTTCGTGAAAATGAGAAATGTTGTTAAAAAAGGCAAACCTTCTATAAATAAAAACGATGTAATGAAAAATTGGAAAAGATGTATATTCAATCATAAAACTTTCAAGACATTACAGATCGCTGCGTCTATAGATTTAAGTATACTTAGATACAGAACTATATTATTTATTCAAATGGTGTAATACGATCTTGATTAGGTACTATAGTTTTCGTAACTAAGTAATCCAGTTTCTATAATTAATCATGCTTATCGAAGCTATAAATAATAAATTTGTATTATATGTTTATGTTTTTTATTTCGGTTGATATCACACTCGTTTCATGACAAAGATACACATGGGTCAGCGACATAATATAAAGATATATTTTTGTATATATATATAAGATAAAAAGGCTTTCACACAAAAAAAAACTCATAAATTTACAAAATAGCATTGGCGTAGATAACACTGCATTATATTAATATTTTTTCCAGTGGATCCTAAATACCTGTCCTCAGTTTAATAATGTCAAATTTATTGATCCCGTTACTTTTAAAGTTGATGTCAAAAGTCACCATTAATTTTACAACTTCATCATTACCAATAGAATTTATTATGCTTATTGTTAGTTCATCTAGCTCTGTGCTTCGGAGGGCACGTAATGCCGGTGGTTCTCTTGGGTTGGTACCTACCAACTACACCAAATAGAGTTAAAGTTGCGTTCGGCACCGTAAACCTCATATAAGGGATTCCCCGGCAATGAACCCCGTAAGCTACACATTAATAGTTTATCTAGCTATACTTTTCCCATGAATATAACTCAACGAATCAGCGCTTGATAAGCTTCACCTGCACTGCACCTTCACCTGTTATCGGTACTAGCGGCTTTGTTGTTTTTAAACATTTTAATGCAGTAACTTCTTTATTGGGAGTAGGTGTTAAATTCCATTTAGATCTAGGTGAATTGTGTCAAGATGTAGGTTGAAGTTATATAGTTTTTGTTTAGAAATTAACTGAAATGTTCTAAACAGCGTTTAGCGATTCCTTTGATCTTCGTGATAAGCGGAGCCATCCTCGCTTTAAAAAAATCTGGTTTGTACACTCACACGACTTTCCTACCGCACGCAGGCAAATTCCAGTGAATGAAAAATTTTACACTATTACAATACTCTCCCTTGCAAAGCGACGAAAATAGCGGTAGTACAGTAAAAATTATCTGGTCAAATCGTGCTACCACTCATTTTTTTCAGCATGTCAAGATAAACAACAATGGTCATGTAACATTTTTTCTCAAAATGAAACTTTTAGCCAGAATCTGAAGAAATATGTGGAAAATACGTAAATTCATTCAAGCATAACTTTCTTTTGTGCTTTTTCTCAGAGATGGCGCTATATGTGGGTGGTAAAGGGCTCTCAGAAGAATACTTTAGGCAAGTTTAATCAAAATTGTTAGAGCCGTTTTGGCGTTATAGTCTTGAGCAAATCAGGTTTTTTGGCTATAGCTCAACACCCAGTATATACAGTATTCTCATTATGTGCCACCGGCGAGTGATATTGGTACAAAACAAAATAAAAAAGAAAGCAACAAAATACACCGATCCGTTTCCGAGATAATGCTGTCACAGACAGACAGACGAACAGACAGACAGACCAATGGCTGAAAATATGTTTATTAGACCTAGAAAACTCTGAAACGTCAACATTTGTAAAATCTCGATACCGAAAATTTCACATGATTACAATACTTTCTTTATACAGCTACTATAATAGTTTAGGAAAGTAATATGGCTCAAAACCTAAGCCTGCTTTCCAACATTTCTGTGAATCTTGTGTACTTGCTTGGTGTTCCGTTGGTACAAAAGTTCTACCTTCTTGTTCTTGAATACTTTTAGCGCTCCTGGCCTCCCCTTTTCTTTTTCATAATTTTCCGTTCTGAGGTTCTCTTCATCTTGATCTGTTTATCATATACTCAACGTTTCTATGGCGTTTTGTCTCCTTGGTCCCCTACTGTCATTCGGATGATTCTAATTCGGCTATTTGGTTTTCTTTTCAAGTTTAATTTTAGGACCTAAGAATATATCTACAAATTTATCACTTACTCACATTTTATTGTATTCTGCATACTGTGATCCCTATGGTATACGCTTGGAAAATTGTATGTTTAGTCAGACAAAATAAGAATGATCATTGTGGATAAGAGTACCTACCTACTTGTTTAAAGGATTTAACTCTCATCCCGTCTACTACCATGCATTGATAGGCGATTTCACATTCACAGCTAGATTTGCCATACTATATAGCGTTACATTTACATTTAGAGATATACTTACTATTAGTATGGATTAGTATGGACACATTTCAGTTCAATCAAATACCGATCCTGACAACTGGAATTACACAAAAGGTTATTGCTTTATAAGAAAAAGTAAACAGGCTATTGGACAAACTACGTGTCATTTAATGCCATCTTCTTATTATGCTCCGTTAGCAAATAATTGATAACTATTTTAAATAAGCGATCCTGAATGACGTTTCATTTCGCTATGCACCTGATGTTATTCTTACTGCATCAATATCACATAAATTAAATGAATTATCAGCTAATCTAAATGGAAACAAAGTAATTATGTTTAACAATAACCAGAACGAATGAAGATTTTTTCAAATTTTTATCATAGAGTATTGAGTAATCGTTATCATTATTTTTATCGTACAGTTGAATGTCATATGAATATTCACAAATTGATGATAAAACTGCTGCGCATATATTCTAGAAATCTAGAATACCTATGTATATCCATATACAATCTGTTGAGATATATTTTCCATCTATCAGTTTTAACTATCATAATTTCATTTTTATATTTAACATAATATATTGAATATCTACAAAAAGGCTTCCTCTTCCATAAATTCACGAGCCATTTTTTTCTCTTATCATAGTGTCACGTGGTTATGTCGCGAATCAGGCAAAAAGACAATCGGTTTTTCCTACGTTTTGTATATGTTCATCAGAAAAAGCAAAGCTATGAAAAGTTCTTCTGTGAATCACATACAAACTACTTGCAGGAAGTCTATTACACTGTGGTGAATATATTCAGTTTATGGTGAAAAAACCCTAGATTTTGATCTATATCTGAGATTTTTATTGCTTTTTTCTTCATGGACATACTTTTTTCAACAGAAGTGGGTGTGCTTAGATCACATGACTGGAGAAAATTATTTTGTACAAAATTACCTAATTCATCCATGTTTTATTATTATGTAGTTAGTTAATCCATAAAACAATATCTATGCCCAGTTTCCGAATGAACAAAGCCGTGCGAACACAGCCCGCATAAATAGATCAGAACAATTTGCTTGTGTCCACATTAGCGCACTTGCCCGTTATTATTAAGCGACGAACCCAAACGGAGGAGGTATATATATATATATGTTAAATCACATAACTCCAAGATCACTTTTTAAAAAACAATTATTTATTAATACAAAAAATAAAATACAAATAAAATATATCTTAACTTTACATGACTGTATAAATATTGACTCACAAGTATAGACTCACAAGTGATGCCGTTAGCTAGAGATCTAGTATTTATACAATCAAAAATGTTTAATCATCAAAAATATAAAAAGAAACGTAAATTAATACAATGGATCTTTTCTCCTAAGGTTAAATCGAAACTTCTAAAATATTATAAATAAAATACATAGTAATGTCTTTTTGGAGGCCAAACTGGATAAACAACTAACAATGGTCTTTATGGTAACTTGCTGACTACTGGTCTGCATCTCTGGTACGTAAACATCCTTATCACTTTTGTTATCTTCTTAAACCTGCGTCTTGCAGATGTAATATGATATGGTGCAATACTACTGCGTCTTGTAGATGTAATACGATATGGTGAGATACTGCGTCTTGCGGATGTAATATAATATTATGAAATAATATTTAAAAATAATACTTTGTTATTATTATATGACTTTAAAAATAATTCAATTATAACTTTATATAACATATATAATTCGACTATCTGCTTTTTTTGGTTTGTGCGCGCGGTGTATATAGTAAACATACTCTAATTTTGATGATTTTTGATTCATTTCAAAGAGGAGATTTGAGAATTGGTCCCAGTTTATAAAAACTCCAATCCGAAATCTCCTTCCGAGAGAGATGGCAGAATTAAAGATAAGACAATATCTGGAAATATTTATATTGAACATTTTCTCAAAAAAATACGGTTTTCGATTATAGGGGTGTTAAAATCGGAAATATGTGTATTTCAGCTATGTGGAGGGGCAATTTCTTTGGAAAATTGAAAATTTGAGACGGTCAGATTGAAGACCAGATTGTTAAACATTTAAATTGAACATTTTATTTTTTCCATAGAGTTAGGGTTTTCGAGTTACGGTAGAGGTAATATCTGAAATATGCGTATTTTGGTCGCGATGTTTTGAGATCTCTGAATAATATCAAGTACAAGCAAAGAATATACGTAGGTAATAGGATAATATCTTTTTTGGTATTAGTGAATGTTCAACAATTTTCATGGCTAATGTTACACTAAAAAATGTGAAATAAATTCTTTTTACAAAAAAAATGGCCGACTTTATTTCTTGGTGCACTGAAAACTACAAAATAATATTAATTCTATTGGTGCATGATTAATTATAGAAATTGGATTACTTAGTTATGAAAATTGTAGTAATCAAGATCGTATTATAAAATTTGAATAAAGATGTAGTTCTGTATCCTTAGTTAAATGCCTAGACGCAGTGAACTGTAAAGTCTTGAAAGTTTTCTGATTGAATGTACACTCTTTTTGACCGACGATACCAAATGGAGGAGGTATACAATCCGACAGTCTTCATTTTTGTGGTTTATGCGCGGCCTGTATATAGAAAACGTAGGTACTCCGATTTTGATGACTTTTGATTCATTTGGTAGAGGAGACTTGAGATATGGTCCCATATTCGTAAAAACTCAAACTCCTCCAAAGAGGAGGGGATAATTTTTCTCTAAAAATGGAAAACCTGAGACGGCAGAATTGAAGATCTGGAAACATTAAAATTGAATATTTTTTCAAAAGAGTTACGGTTTTCGAGTTAGAACAGTGGTAATATCTGAAATGTGCGTATTTCCGCGACGATGTTTTTATATTTCAGAATAATAATAAGTACAAGCAAAGATTATACACATGGCTAATGGTATAAGGGTACTTATGTTTAACAATTTTCGTGACCAATTTTACACTCAAACGTGTGCAATAAATATTTTTTGGAAAAATTGGACCGTCGTTATTAGTTGGTGCACTGTAAATACAAAATAATATTAATTCTATTGGTGCTGGTATTTGCAAAGTAGGTGCCAAAAGTTTTCAATCCAACTGCAACTGCACAACTTCAAAAGTACCAGCGCCAATAGAATTAATATTATTTTGTATTTTTTAATGCACCAACTAATATCGTCGGTCCATCATTTTATTTATGAAACGCTCAACGATACTTCTCTTTTCTACGAAGCTATTTAATAGAAGTTAGAAGATATCATATACATATGTTTTGAAGAGTTTTAGAATCATTAGGCTCCTAATCATTGCTAGTTAGCTCTGAACTAAATTAATTCATTTCATCAGTTCCATTAATTTGATCGCAATCTGTTCAAAAATAACACCTAGATAATATTTTCAGATAGGATACTAGTAGTAGGACCGACTTTATTAGTTGGTGTACTGGAAAATACAAAATAATATTAATTCTACTGATGCTGGTACTTTTGCAATTGATTAAGTCTTCTATCTACTTATACTTTGTTTCACGAATGTTGGCGTCTGCCTTGAAAACACGAAAAATGGATCAATCCAACTGACGGGGGTAAATCAGTGGCGTAATGATTTCGAACTAAGATATGGCATTTAAGAAAGTTCGTATAATTAGAGGAAAAAATATCGATTGATTAAATAAGCAAACATAATATGAGAAATTTATTAACAACAATAATGCAGACACACAAAATACACATTTATTGCTTGAGCTATGAAATATAAATTTATGCACCCAAATTATCTGAAATGTCACAATGACTTTGTGACGCCTATGAAATAAAGATTGCGTTGCCTTCAGAAAAACGTGCAGGGCCCTATTATTGTATAAAAGGACATAAGCGCTTGACATACTGATGTCGTAGCTTAGATCGACAAAAGTAGTAGAGAATTTCATGATAATGAAATGCTACGAGACGTATAGCGATATGTACGTAGCTTATGAATGATTACACACAATAGCCATGAATCGTGAAACAAACTGTATAACTGCACAACTTCAAAATGACCAGTACCACTAGATTTAAAATAATATTATTTTGTATTTTCATTATACCTCTCTGAAAACACAATGTTTCCAGGACTATTTGATGCCTGGAAAATGGGCTTTTCCTGTTCGCACATGAAAAATTTTCTGTGCGGTCATGACTCAGGCACTATATACGTAGCATTGTTTATTTCATCACAAATCCTTAGCAACGTCAAACAACGCTATTGTGACAGTTTTCAGTTTGTCGATTTATTAAAATTATATTTAAAATGATTTCTTCGGAAACAGAAATGTCTCTTAAAGCGGCAAAAATAAGTGCGGAATTACTGCCAAAGAAATCTTGTCACAGATATGAAAATGAGTACGGTCTATTTTGCAACTGACGCCAGCAGAAGAAAATTAGCACAGTAAGTGATGAAATTCTTCTCCTTTATTTGTCCGAAAAAGCTAAATCGATGAAAGTTTCAACATTAGGGAGTCGATTTTCAATGATACCTAAGTAGTTGTTTGGCCCTGAAGAAAAATGTAAATGTTAGCAATTTGCCAAAAACTACCGCATTAGGTAGTTACTTCGGCTTCTCCTCACACGGGAATATGTCACGCGTACACGGGGAAAGCCTATTTTCTGGACTCCTAATGAAATATACTATTCCGATATTTTCATTAGGTAATATGTTTTATGACATTTTATTGAAAATAGAGAAAAACGGTGCATCAAAATGTTTTAATTGAATAACCAATCAAACTACGGCCATCCTAGAAACCAGAATATAATTCAACATTTTCCCGGTCCAATTTTTCGTAAAAAATATTTATAAGTGATTTCTTCTTGTGAATTCTGTCATTCGCTTGTTGAAGTTAACTAAAGGTATTTCTAGAACACAATATTTACTTTCATTAGATATATACATGTAGGTACGGAATATCTGAAATCTAATCTATTAATATTTCGTTACCCAAAATCAACATTGTAGGTATTAGGTATGTTATTTGGAAAAATATCAGGAAAAAGAAAAGCTTTAAATAATATTTATTATTTTGACATCTACCAAAAGTACAATAATTATAGGAATGTTCCTGAAACAGACTACAACTTAGGTTCTACTATTAGTATTTACAAAAACAATGTGATTTTTTTAAATTGTTCAAGAGACCATTTATAGGTAAACTGAAGACTCTTGACACTTATTTTATGATTTATACATTATGTGTTGCCCATTAATACTTGTTATGTGATTCACACGATTGTAGTTCTAGTATCAATATAATAAATATTATTTTATCCTTTTCGGTCCTAAGTATTTCATGCAAGTTACCTACTTATTTCACATTTTTGAGAGGTCCTAGATAGAGATGAGATCAGTGGTCGAGTATGGCTGATAGTTTTTAACTTAATTTAAGAAAGTCTTGCAGACGTATTCATGAATAACACTAAGCTCCATACTAGTATATTTGTGTGTGTACTTGACAATTTAGTTAGTGCCAAACTAGTTTTGTTTGGTTTCTCCAAACAGTTTTTATGAATTTTCTTGAATATTCAGTAAAAAATATCATATGATTTTTCATTCTCGGGAAAATGTATCGAAAAACAAGAAACATAGTTCTTTTGCATTTTTGGTATTCCTGTTTCAGTATTATTATTCAAATTAAAGAAAGATATAAACATATCCAATATTTATATTAGTTCATAATGGTCCATTATAAGGTGATCTTGCCATTGTAGGTTATTCAATTTTTCCGCTATATATTTTTTGACTCAGATTTCCGTGTAGTTCGTTTACATATTTTTGTAAAGAAGCCATTCAATCATTCGAAAAACAAGTGAAACGTGATCGGGTTCATTCAAAAAAATATGCCTGCCGCTATATTTTGAAGAATGATTTAGTTATCTTCCTGAGGTCAATAGTGCATCACAATCTCAAGTAACAAGTTCAGTCTCTTATTCACATTGAAGAAGATTTCCGTCCTTTGCAATATCTGCAGTAACATTTGTAATAGTTTTGTGACTGTGGTGACGCTGCATTATCAAAAGTAAGTAAAATTTTATTACAGTTGCAGTTAATTTGCTCTAAAAAATCGAGATACACATTATATTTTTCGTGTCTGATCTACTCATTACTTCAGTTAAGTTGGTTCAGCTGATTATTTGAATTTTAGATAATTTTTCGATGAATCGTATTGTGTCCATAGAGATGGAATTATTTTCAAGAAAAAAAAATTTCTTCAAAACCTAACTGCAATTGAGATGAAGCAAATATCCACTTCTTCAAGAATATGGTTTAGATTTATCAAAATTCATAGCTAAATAGCTTGTCTGGTTACTTATGGAGCACTATGTATGTTCCCAATTTTATATTATCATCTTTTGAGCTCATCGTCTGCTGTTGCTCCTTTCAATTGCCACAGAATCTAAATTTTAATCTATTTACATTCAGGTGCAGGAAACGTCACAAGTTAATATTTGTTAAAATTTCAAGTTTCATAACTTTTTATTTTTATTACAATTCTCATAATTTTCTTAATGATCTACAGATTACTAATTTGATCTTGCCTATAGGTATAGTCTTATGTTAAAAGAATCTTTGTTGTTATTATACAAGGTTAATTAAAACGTTGTTATACAACCCTGATTTTAAAACACCTTGTAGAATATTTCCGTTGCCAATTGTTTTTTTTTGTCAATAACCGATCTTTTCCTACATTTGTCATTAGGTGCATTGGTTATTTTCTTAGAACAAAACAATCTTGTCCCCAATAGTTTGCTTTAAGAAGTTTTATTTATTTGAGAAGGCTGCTTTCCGCGTTTTTGTCTTCTCGCAAAACGGTCCTAACGAAATGAAGTGACCATCGTTATCGCCTGATCTCAACTCAATAAAGCATATGTGGGAAATGCTTGGTTGGCAATTCAGATATGGGGAAGTTGCTTTGGTTACGGTAACCGAGCTCCTTCTAGCCTTCCATGGGTAATAGCAAAATATTCCTAAGGATGCTCTTTGTTACTGACAGAATGAATCGACGTTAGAGTCAGAGGTGGTTATACGAAGTATTAAACAAAATTTCTAAAAAGTACGTTTCTTTTTAAGTTGAATTTGTTTACATAAATATTTTTTTATGTAAGGTTCAATAATTGCTTATTCAAACTTGACTTGCCTTTTCATTGCTTGACTCAGAAGCAGTCAAATTGACATTAGGCAAACCTCCTTGTCAAAACGGCACCTAAAGTTATGAATGAAAGAAACAAATGTAGAGAAGGAATGGTTCTTAACAAGAATCGCTATCTTCAAAGATTTTTGCATGAAATTATTCCACAAGGTGTTTTAAATTGAAGGTTATGTAAGAACCTTTTAAGGTAGTTATCGCGTAATTTTGTTTTCGACAGATTTCATTTAAATTTCAGTTTTATACGGTTTAGAATGCCTTCTTTCCTATAGCAAAGTTTGAATATGATTCACCGTTTTGTAATCGAAAATGTATAATTTTACATTTTATTTTTTTTCACTTAAACTTCCCGAAAGATGTCAATGAAAAACTATTATTTTATAAAATAAACATTGATAAAAATGTGTATAAAAATTCAACGCGATTCATCGTTCCGTTTTTTTAATATAAGTTTTTGAAGTGCAGTATCTCCGAAAATTTCGTATTATACACTTATGATTTTGGTGATACTTGGCAACAGCGCTAATCTTAACTAAATAGTAACACAGGGTGAATATGAACCGGAAAAAATAACCCATTGATTCAAGTAAATTTTGTATTATGAGAAATATACACGAACAAACAATTTATCAATATAAAATCATAAGCAATAAAATTATTCATAGTAACACAGACCTGTGACTTTGCAAACGATTTTATTTACATTTATTGTACATCTTCGAAGGCTTGAGAATAACAGTCTTATATAGATAACAACAGTATAAAATTGGAAAAGTAAATATTGCGAATATATACGATTTTCCTGAAATATATTCTTCAAAGAAACGCAGAATATTAATTATACATCTTCCGTTCTTCGTCATTTTAGTATTGTTAGGTGACGTTTGCCCCGATAATAATTTGCCAGGATTATCATTCTTATAAGCTTCCTTTAAAACCATTAAATCTGGTAATAATGTTTTTTCTTCACTTAATTCCTTAAATAATCTTTCTTTCGGAAGACATTTTGATGATATTTCTTCTAATATTTGCATATCATATTATGTTGCTTTATGGAAATTACCTCTTTTATCTAGTATTACAGTATATAGATACAGTATTACACATTACACTTGCAAGAAATAAATATTTTTTATCAAATCATCATTTTCTGCTTGGATTTCCTTTTCTCGCCTTAGTTATATTAAAATTTTGTAGCTTCTCTAGCATTCCCTTTTTAATAAATCTACCTTTTGACAGCAATTGGCTAGACATCATATTATTCAAATTTAAAATTTAAACGCTCTAATGACAGCTCAGTTACTAACCTTACTTGGGTGAGAATATGAGAAACTTGATAATTCTAAAAGTTTTTGACAGACGATCTTTGAGAACATAAAAAGTAAGTACAAGAAATAAAACATTAAAAATATTGTCGTACTCTCTATTGAAGATGTTCTTATATAATAAATAAATAAATAATGACATATTTTCCAAAAATGTTGACGCATAGAATCTCATACTTTTGTCACTGACTATAATCGCCATAACTACCTTAATAACTCCTGTATAATGACTAAGATGAAAATTATAATAAGAATAAACAAGTTTTGAGACTTCAAATTTTAGCGATAATTAACTTGTTGTGTTTTTGCACTTCTGTATAGAATGCTCAGACTGTGGTAGAATACAAACATAATTTTATATAAAATATCATATGTTAGTTATCGATCCATCAACTTATCTATTAAATTAACTTCGTAAATCTTTTAATACCTTCCTGAGTACGCAATGGTGGATTTGAGTCCTGTTTATCTTGAACAATTGCATAAAGATCTTATAAACAAATATTTTTTTACAAAAGCTAGGACGGATTTTATTAGTCGGTACACTAAAAAACCGAAATAATATTAATTCTATTAGCACCGATAATTTTAAATTGATGTAGTTACATGTGTATAGAAGACTTTAGCAACTTTAGTGGTACCAGCACGAATATATATATGTATATATATATATAATAAATATATGTTATATGACATTCTATGCAAAACCACAAGTAACCAGGTATCCAGGAGTATCAGGTTACGAGCAGCACATAATCAAGTCACGCGCAGCGGTTCCCGTTCCCAACACGGCGGTCCCAACTGTTTGTGGAGGTTCTCAAACCCTAAAGAAGAAGAACAACAGACTTCAAACATCCCTTCAAGCCTCTACTACAAAATCAGGAACAGTGCAAATAACCTGACAGCGCAGTATGTGGAAAATATTGTACATTATGCTGGTTAGAACGGTCCCATGCCAGTATCAAATAGAACCAATTAATAACACTGTGGGAGTCTACTACCATGACGAAACCAGAATCATCATCTCCAACGACAAGTGGACATTATTAGTACATAAAAATATTTCTGGACTACTAACGGCCTACGAAAATAACAACAAGATATTGGACTCCATACACAACACCTTTCGACCGGATCACTATTCAATGAATCTGTTTCATTCAGATGTAGAAACACACGTTAATCTCCTGACGCAGATATCCAAATCGATCAAGGAAAAGTTCAATGAAGTTATTATCGACACTAAACGAAACAAGCGAGGAATCATCAATGGACTCGGAAGTATCTTTAAGACGATTACGGGAAATTTGGACGCAGCAGATGGTCAATTTTACACTGATAGCATTAATAAATTAAATACAGACCAAAACCACATAGAAAACTTATTGAAGAATCGAATATCGGTCTCAACAACCCTTATTAAAACCTTCAAGGAATCCATCCAAAATTTAACTATCGACAGGAAAACATTCAATCAGGATATAAGTAACATCGAGAGAGCTATTCATCAATTAAATGATAAACTTGCGTTAGTCGAAGCTAAGCTAAAATTCTTCGAAATTTGTGAAAAACTTTTGGAAAGTTATCTGGTTATTGAAGACAATCTGAAAGATATTCTAAATTCTATAACATTTGCCCGCCTAAGAATTATTCACTCGTCAATAATAACACCTAATGATCTGATATTTTCCCTACAGGAAATATCACAAAACCTTGTCAGAAGTAATCTACCCTTACCAGTAAAACTTTCTAAAATCGCCCAATACCTAGAAATCACAGAACTTCAAGCCTATCAACAAGACAACAATATCGTCTTTGTTTAAAGAATACCCCTTGTAGAACAAATACTCAATACCCTATATCACCTATATCCTATCCCAGTATTAGATAAAAGAACTGGTTTGCGTCACATCCTTAGTATATCTCAAAATACATTGCGCGAAATGATGATTCTCTGATGTACATCCCCATCAGGGATCCAAATAATTGTAAAGACCTTAGTCCACACAAAAAACTGTGCTCAAATTTATATGCCTACCCAATAGACAGTAATGCTGCATGTGAGGCCCAATTGTTGAAGAACCGTCAAGAGATACCCAGAACTTGTGACAGTGCGATAATCTTTAGTCGATGATATAACGTGTTCAAAATCAAGAACAATGTGTGGTTGATGATATTATCAGAACCACTACAAGTGACCATAAACTGCCCGCGAGTAAATATAAAGACAGTTGCCCAGAACTCCATCATTAAACTCGAACCAGAGTGTCATGCGTTTATCGGAATAACGAAAGTAGAAGCCGACAGCCAGAAGACCTCCGACTTTCTGGACAACACACACCCCGTGATGATCCCCTACGAATGCTGCAGTCATATTTCTGAGAAGATCCAACTCCCGAAGCTAGAACCCCTCAAACTTAACGAAATCAACGCCGAAGACTTGGACGCTGCCAATCATAAACTTCAACCATCCGCGAGAGATCTGGACCAACTCATAAACCAACCATTTATAACAAGGAATATATCGTGGATGACGTATTCTACGATAGCTGCCATTTGCCTCATCTTTGGAAGCTATGTGATAGTAAAAATGTCGAAGAAATGTAAAGCGACCAACCCAAAGACAGAAGATCAAGGTCAAACTCCCCTGAAGTCTCCTCCCAAAAAGAAGACCGAATATAGAAAATTCAGAACATGAGATGGAAAATATCGTGGTACCATAAAAGTTGTTGCATGGCATCAACATTTTATTAATAAGGGGAGCTGTTATATGACATTCTATGCGAAACCACAAGTAACCAAGTATCCAGGAGTATCAGGTTACGAGCAGCACATAATCAAGTCACGCGCAGCGGTTCCCGTTCCCAGGCCAGGAAATGCTGACCAAGCGTCTACCAAACGCCAAGCCGAAGGTTACACCGTCCATTCTCGGAAACCAGCGTAGGAAGATGCCAACACCGTGGAACTGCGCTTCTAGAATAATAGAACCGTCGACGCAGCACCTTAATTTTGTATAAATACAGGGATCTTTTAGATGTAAGTTAGTTAGTAACTCATTTTCATTGTAAGCATAATCTATGCCCAATTTAATTTTGATTTTTCAATAAATAAAGTTGTAAATGTTTTTTAAAAAGTCATTTTGAAATAAAGTGATATAATATAGATATAAGAATATGAATAATAATTTCATGCCTGGCTGGTAATTTGAAATTATTATTCATATTCTAATATGGTCATCTGATACGGATAGCTTTTCATTAATTTAATTATATATATATATATATATATATATATATATATATATATATATATATGTATATATATATATATATATATATATATATATATATATATATATAATCCATATACCCATTCTACCATATATAATGGTGTAGGGCTTCCAATCTTTTATATCTGCACAAATTTTCTCCATTCCTTCCTGTCGTATGCTAGTCCAGTGACATCTTTCCAGTTCGTCCCTCTCTTCGCCAGCAGTTGTGTGATTATTTTATCCCAGGTGTTCCTTGGTCGGTCCCTTTTGCGATTCTTCTGTACGAATAGAATCAATATTATTTCGTATTTTTCAGTGCATCAAGTAATAACGTCGATCCAATTTCATATTTTTGATTGTCAACAGAAAATAAATTGACTTGAAATAAATTTTCACAATGATTTCGGATACATTCCACTTTAAAAGGTGTCAGAAACGGTCTTTTCCTTAATTCTGCCTTCTCACATTTCCGATTTGATAAAAAAATTGTCTTCTTTACCACTTTTCGAGGGGTTTTTGTAAAGAGAAATATTTTTTCTAGAGACCTCGTTTCAGCACTCGTGCTTCGAATAAAAGAAGAATCATCATAAAAATTGAATCGTCAATTATGAGATTATTTACACGAGGTTTTTCAGGAAGATGATGCACAAAAACAGAGTGGCCATCAAGATCTCTTTTTATAATAGATTTGTGGTCACCGTGACGTGGTGATTTGCGCGTTCGACTGGCATTCATGAGATTCCGGTTCGAGTCCGGCTCAGGCGTGAACATTTTTCACTAAGCTATATACGGTGGTCATCTCGTGGAAAAACGTAGCAACCTACCTTTAGTTATAATGCCTAGTAAAGCTCTCAAATATTGATTTACGAATCTGGCGATAAAGTGTAGGTCCCGTATATTTGTGAAATGCGCATTTCACAACTAATATAGGTACGCTAGTGGTCACTAATGTTTTTTAGGGAGTAGGGCGCCACAAGAAGATAATAGATTTGGATAATGCCAAATATAACAAAAAAGCCATTGAGCATCTTAATAGAGAAAAGTATATGACATTTATAATTGTAATCTTTTTTCATAATCTAACTTGTTTAAGTTAATATAACTCTCGAAATAGTAAACTTAACACTATGAGGTTCTAATAGTTATAAGTATTTTTAAATAAATTGAATAAGAAAAAGCGAAAATATACAGGGTGTTGTATTTAAGAAGGTGTATATCTTGCTCATTTTTTAAAAATTATTCATTCTAAAAGCTCGATTTGTTTCTGAAAACTTTTATTTGAAACTTGTTTTTGTATACTAATTAGTATGTGGCTTATATATCACAATGTCCTTAAATAGCACCTAATTATGTAATTTGAAGTGTTGATACTTTAACACCCTCTAATGATGTTGTGCCAGTGCCACCTGATGCTTGCACAAGATTATTAAATTCAAAATATGTTTATCAACTTACTGCCATTTTTTTAGAATTCCTGAAAGTTGAAAAAATAACCCTCATTTGTCCTCTTAGATTTGCCCGTTTTAGATAGCAAAGCAAAGTTAAATGTGAAAAAAATGGACTGGTATATGTATTACGTCTTGGTTCCAGAAATAATAAAATGATTAACATTTATCAAGTAACTAACAACTAAGGTAGGAGAAAAATAAAGTTTTGCGTTAATGTTTTTCAATAATTTTACTTTTTGTCTAATCCTGAATCATCAATTCTAAGCATTGGGATGGAAGTTATTTATAATAAAATATCCACAGTTCGTTCTGGGAAGCGAGATGAGTTACGCTGAATTTATTAAACAAAATTGTTTTGAGAAAACTTGTAAAAAGGGGTGCGAAACACAACGATAGTGCATGAATCTGCTAACCATAAGGTTGATGCCTCTCTTACACGTCTGAAAACATATGTGCTTATGAGGCAGTAGGTGTTGTCATTATCAACAGTGTCATATTCAGCAGCCTTTGATATTGCATCGCATTTTGATGAAATTGATTTTGTTGATGTAATTTGATACGAACTTGACTCTTGAGCTATCGTCACAGCAGTTAATGAGAAACAAATGAGTCTTGTTGGTACAACCAGGTGAGCTCTTTCTTCTTCTTTTAACTTATATACGGACACGAAAAAGACATAGCTTAGAAGATATACCTAAGTGAAAAATTTGAAGAAGTGCTAAATTTTTGCTGGAAAGTTTTGACGGATAAATTTAATCTCAGCTTATTTGGAAATTTAAGCCTGGTACCCCCCTAATTTGAATATAAGGCGACTGGGATAGTAGCTTTGTTTTCGTAAAATGATTGAAATGATATCTCTCTTTTATTAGCAAACAACAAATATAATATGTGTCAACGTTTGAGTCAAATCGGTTCATCTACGATCTTTGATGAAAATACTGGCTTTCCTTAAATTATTTATGACTAATTAAAAAAAATAGATGCAAATATGACTGGTGTTCGGTTAGCGCACTAATATTTATATGGTTATCTCTTATTATTTCATAGTTGCTTTGTACAAATAAGGAAAGTATGAATTATATTACATCCGGAACGATTATGTATAAAAAAACTACGGGTGACCGGATAAAAAAAAGTTTAAGAGCTTGAAATTAATGATATACAGGGTGACTGGTAAGCGGACGTATTCCTTTGAGGAGGTGAAAGTAGAGCTTAGTTGCTGACGATTAAACATGATTTACCTCTATACCATTCTTAACGTTTTCGACATATTTCCAATTTTTTAAATTTCCAAGAAATTCAGTTCTTTACGAAGAGAATATTTAAAATCAACGAAAATAATAACAGCCTTTATAAATGCCGCTTTTAAAATATAAGCTAACAGACATACCCAAGATATCAGCAGTGAAAATTATTGAAATAGTAATTCTTCTTCGTCGGCCCTATCCGTTCCGGATGTTGGCTATCGTCATGGCTATGCGCGCTTTGTTGGCTGCAGCGCGGAACAGTTTAATAGAAGTCGCGCCAAACCACTTTCGTAAGTAGGCGAGCCAGGAGATTCTCCTTCTACTTGGTCCCTTGCTTCCTTCTACTTTACCTTGCAGGAACAGTTGTAGCAGACGGTATTTGACAGGGTTTCTCATGACATGGCCAAAATATACAAGTTTGCGTTGTTTTATGGTATTCATAAGGATAAGTTGGCAGTTTCATTCTTCTGAGGACCTTTTCGTTGGTGATTCGGTCAACTCAGGAAATTCTTAGGACTCTTCGATAAATCCACAGTTCAAAACTCTTGATCCTTTTTTCTGTCGCTTCGGATAATGTCCAAGCTTCGACTCCATATAGCAGTATTGAAATAATTGAAATATAGCATTTTATAATTCTCTTTTTGAGTGTCATGCTGAAATCTCGGCAGCAGAGAAAGTGCTTCATTTGTATAAATGCTATTCTGGCCTTCTCTATTTACACTTTATTTCTTTGGAGTGGTCCCACGATTCATTGATGTTACATCCAAGGTAGGTAAAACTGTCCACTCTCCCGATAGCTTCGTTTTTACAATACAGCACACCATTTTGATCAGGTGACTTACTTACAACCATGTATTTAGTCTTCTTAATATTCAGTTCCAGTCCGTATTGTTCACTTGTATGAGTAACTCTTCTTGTAGCCCTTCTAAGCTGTCAGTTAGTAATACAGTGTCGTTGGTCTATCTAATGTTGTCAATTAACTCAGCATTCATCTTAATGCCATCTATGGTGTCTTCTAGTGCCCTCCTAAATATTTTCTCCGAATAGAGGTTGAACAACAAGGGCATAAGATGCAACCCTGTCGGACTCCACGTTTGATTTCCAATGCGTCCGACACTATTTTTTCTAGATTTATGGATGCTTTCTGATTCCAATACAGATTGGCAATAATCCTTATATCTTTCCCATCTAAACCGGTTTGATATAGAATTTTTACCATTGTTTCGTGTTGGCAACGGTCGAAAGCTTTAGCATAGTCTAGCACATGTGAACCTCGCAATTCATGTCACTACAACGCTGTATACGAACTTGTGTGGCAAACAATGTGCCTTTCGAGTGCCGATGCCGTTGCGAAATCTGAACTATGATTCACCCATATGTTCTTCACATTTGTTATATAGGCGGGCATGAACTACCTTGAGGAAGATTTTTAACACGTGTGACATAAGGCTGATGGTGCGGTAATCACCGCAAGATTTGGGTCTGGTTTTGTTCGGTATGGTGATAAAAGTTGAAACAAGCCAGTCAGCTGGAATCGTGCCACTGTCATATATATGGTTAAATAGCGACGTCAAGGTGGTAATACAATACTGATCCATAATCTTAAGCACATCCGCTGGTATATGGTCGGGACCAGGAGATTTTTTGGTTTTAGCAATTTCAATGGCATGTTTAACTTCATTAACTGATATGACGGGCCGTTCCTTATTGTTTGTTTGATCAGGTTTTTCGGGACGCTGATCATCCTTGAAGATTTCCAGTATGTATTTCTGCCACGTTTTTATTTTTTCGTTCACCTCGTGGACAAGCCTACCCTGTTCATCCATAATGACTTCTGTTGTTCTTTTCTTATTTATGCCTGTGACTTCTTTGATCTTTTTGTACATATTAAAAGTATCATGTTTACGCTCAAGTTCTTCGATTTCTTGACATCTCTCACTCATCCATGTTTCATTAGCTTCTCTAATTTTTTGTTTAATGGCACCATGAATTTGTCGATAATCTATGTGGTCGACAGCTTTTGTTTTCCGTCTACTATCCATCATCTCTAGGATTTCGTCAGTTATGTTGAATGTTGAATATAAATTATTTCGGTTTAAACTCAACTTTCCTTTCCAAGTTTTTAACTAATAGTTCCTTTATGATCAAAAAATTTGAAAATGTCATAATACATCCAACGTACAAATTATTGTTAAAAGTTCTCCATTTTATTATTTTCAAAATAAGGTACATTATTTCACGATTAGCCTTTTGTTTATTTATTAAATAAATTATTTTAGTAACGGTATTATTTTCAACAAAATGTTGTCAAAAATTGGTATTAAAATTTACCTTCATTTAATTTACCTTATTAGGTCTATACTGTCAAATTTCAAACTACATAATAGTAATTATTACTAGTAAAGAATTAGTAAAATTATTATTTTCTGCTTAGAAATTTATAATAAAATAATAATAAATTGAATGTGCAGTTGTTTGCCAAATATTCCCGATTGTACTCTCTTTCAAGTAATGTACTCAACTGTATAATTAAACACTAATTAAAAAAATGTTCTCTACCTTATAATAAGAGAAGCAACATTCTCAAAATGTAATGGAAAAACTTCTTTAACGAATTATATAATTTAAATTTAATTCATTCATTTTCATAATGGCTACCTCTATTCCTTATGCAAGCACGATCCCTTTTTCTTATTTCTGACCTGGTAAATCGATTCGAAAAGTTCCGACGCAATATCTCAGGTCCATTCCGTATCCTTTCAACTAATTCTTCACACGTATTTACCTCTGTTACATATACGATTTCTTCTAGGTGCCCCTATACATAAAAATCTAATGCAGTTAAATCGGGGCTTTAAGCAGGTCATGGTATGGGCCCACCTCTTCCAATCTATCTGTTTGGAAACCATTTTTTTTTGAAAACTAATTTGTTTCTTCAGATGGGGATTATTATCGGCCTAATAGTGCAAATTATGAAAATTTGCTATTCCTTCTCTACTAAATTTTGATTCATCGGTCTCGTTAAAAATGTAGCATCGTCAACATCCGCATTCAGGATAAATCTGTATAATGAAACGGGTGAAAGACTGACCTGGGCTTCCATTGTGAGACATCCAGCTGTCGGGAATTTTTTCTTGTGCTTGTTGTTGGATCTTCTTCATGTATTCTTAAAATTTCACCATCAATATTGGCATCTGCAGGAGGAGCTTCTGCACGTTCTACACGTTGAATACTGCCTGATTCTGAAATGCGACGGTAGGTTGCACCAAACACACTTAAATGCGGACAGCGCCTATTTAAAAAGCGACATACATATTCTCGTTGAGCTTCAGCTGCATCTCCATTAGAAAATAAATAACATAAATAAAATATCAGCTTATTTAGCATAACTAAACTTTGCCATTTTAGATACCGTGAATAAAAGCCAAAGATTTTGATTAGAACTATTTAGATCGAAACTTTTGACGATAAACTGAAACAAAATGTTGAAAAATAAATAAATATGGTATATTGAAAAATACCAACATTATTAAGCCAGTATCACACCAAAATGCGATAGGAAAAAACGCAAAATAGAGTGCAATATGAGTTATTTCTTATAAATGTGAAAATAAAACCAGTAGTTGCAAATAAAAATTATTTAGCTAATAATAAAACAAAAAGATAATTCTGAAAAAAGGTACTTTATTTTGAAGACAATAAAATAGAGAACCTTTTACAAGAATTTGTACGTTTGATGTATTATGATATTTTCAAAATTTTTGAGAATAAAGGAACCATTAGTTAGAAACTTGAAAAGGAAAGTTGAGTTTAAGCCGAGATAATTTATAGTTAACATTAGTAGATATTTTAATAATTTTCACTGCTGATATTTTGTGTATGTGTCAGCTTATAATTTAAAAAGCGACATTAAGAAAGGTTCTCATTATTTTCGTTGATTTTGAATATTTGCTGCGCAAATAACTGAATTTCTTGAAAATTGACAAAAAAGCAAATATCTCGAAGACCGTTAAGAACGGTACAGAGGTTTAATCAGTAGCAATAAGCTCTACTTTCACCTCCTCAAAGGAATACGTCTGCCTACCGGTCACCCTGTATATTAGATATGTCAATTAGGTATATATCCTATGCCGATCTTGGATCAAAGTCATTGTATTCACCCATTTGTATAATTTGCAGATGGGATCAAGAAAATTCAACGAGCTTATTCAATTTTTGATAACAGGTGAGTGTTCAAGTAAACTGGATATGTATATACCTAAATGGAATTTCACTTGTTTTCATATTAGGTCGACATAAATTTATGTGAATCAAATCCACACATTGTCCTGGATGAATATTTTCTGATTAACCTCAAAAAAATCATTATTCCTCTTGAATGTACCTAATACGAAATAAATTTGATTGTTTTTCTTTCTAATGTAGCAAATCTATCACCAAATATTTATATCGTTTCTAGAAAGATGACTTTAATTACTCATTTTTTGAATTTACTTAGTAACCTTCGCGTGTGTATCTAAATAAATCCAGTACAGAGCGACGTTGTATTAATCGCTGCCATTTTGAGCTGTTGAGTTTTTTTGCCAGCCTGATAAATTTATCTTTTACCAAAATTTTCACCTGATTGACGGTTCCATAAAAGAATTATGTATACATATTCAGTGAATTTGCAATACATATTTTAAGTTTTCTTAACAACAAAGCGTGACCTAAGAAAGTTGGCAATCATCTTATCTTTTTAATGAAAACAAGCTCTAATTGCTGATAGAAGATAAAAAAGCGCCCTTATCAATTTATACAATTTTGTGATTAAAAACCATATCTCAAACGTTTGAAAGAGCCATCAAAAGAACAGACATATAAATATGTTACTAATAAACTCCTTCCTTCTTATTATTCAATATATAAGGTTAAAAAAAGAAAAAACTGGCATTCATTTAGCCTTAAATTCACAAAAAATGGAATATAATCTTTGTTGTCCCACTCAAACCTCATATATTTCTAAGCTACTTAAGTGTATAGTGATGATTAAATAATTTCAATAGAAAAAATCGAGGAGAAAATTATTCGGAAATACCTTATACCTAGCTAACTTTTTTACTATACTCGTATACTGCAATTTGTAATTATAATTGACTTGGAAACTTTGGAGAGACATAATAAATTAGTTCTTATCTCTTATCTCTTAAATTTTTATCAATATTCAAAAGAACTCTATAAATAGACAAAGTTCAATTCAAAATGAGATCATCCCAATCATTTTGAAAGGAATTCCAAATTTTTACTAATGTTGGATATAATATGTCTGCAATAGATTATGAATCAGATGTATTTTTCTAATAATATAATAAATCCATAGAGTCCTAGATGCAAATCATCGTACGCATTTTTGATAATTTGATAATGGAATCTGAATAATGATTTTATTGTAGACTAAAGCTAGAGCAAATTTATATAAAGCTGACATTTTCAATAAATAATATGAAACATAACTATAGTCAATTTACGTAACCAGTTCTATCACGTCTCAAGTGAATTGGTCTACAGGAAATTTCTAACGTTGTCAAATCATAAAATTGTAAATGCTTATTAGAATCAGCTACTTAAACTGATGATATCGTGATGTTTACCAAATGTTTAATTTCTTATACATGATTGGTGCACTTAAAAGTTCGGCTAGTTTCAATTGGTTTCGATAAACCCAACATTTGTTGTGGTTTGTATCTCGAAATCAACATTATAAATTTGAAAACAAACTTTCTATACATTATATATACAAAGTGTCCCTCAAAGGTATTTACAAATTCCTGCCACTTGTTCCTCATGCCAAAATATGTATTTTTAAATAAACTTACCTTTGTTCAAAATTGCTTAGTTTAGGTCTTATAAGGCTCTGAAGATACAATTTTAAAATAATTTTTTGGCTAAAAATTTAAAAAAGCTTATGCGATTTCGACGAAATTGGTACGTTAGCATTGTTTTATATGCTGAGAAATCCCATGTAAAAATTAATTATAATATTAATCCATTAGCGTAGCACTTGAGTTTTTTAATAATTTTACCTTTTGGATTTCTACGCCAATGGATGAAAAGGGTAGTAAACTTAAATTTTTATTAAATAACTCACTTGCTACGAAAAAACTACTCTTGATTAAAGTCGATTACTCTTAAGGATTTACTAAAATTTGTATTTTAATAATTAGCAATAGTTTTAATTGAAATAAAAATATATGAAAACACATAAAACATTTTATAAAAAGTGTTCAAAGTGTCCACCATTTACAAGAATACGAAGTTTTATACGACGAAGAAAATTAAAAAGTATTCTTTGCATAACTTCTTCATTGCCTCTAAGATTATTTGTTGCATTTTAAATCCGTTCCCACAGTACTTCTTCATTATCTAGGGGCCCATCGTAAATCACGGACTGAAGATGTCGCCATATAAATGTTTTTTACAAAAAATTGGACCGACTTTATCAGTTGTTGCACTGAAAAATACAAAATAATATTAATTCTATTGGTGCTGGTAATTTTGAAGTTGTGCCGTTGTAGTTTGTTGTTGTAGGCACCCACTCCAAAAGAAACAGCACCAATAGAATTAATATTATTTTGTATTTTCAGTGCAACAACTGATAAAGTCGGTCCAATTTTTTTTATAAAATATTTATTTCACATTTTTGAGTGTAAAATATCATGAAAATTGTTGAACGTTCACTGATACCCAAAAAGTTATAGGTAGGTTTAGCTTGTACTAGCGAAAATACACATATCACATATTTGAGACTTTACAATTACGAAACTCGGAAACCGTAACTCTTTTGAAAAAATTTTCAATTTAAATGTTTCCGGATATGGTCCCCTTTCTAATTTTCAAATCTCGAATTTTCGATTTTCAGAAAAATTTGCCCCTTCCACATAGCTGAAACACATATTTCACACTGTAGCGCGGAAACGTATGATTATTTTCAAAAATGTCCAATTTAAACATTTCCGGATATGGAATTTTCGTTAATTCTGTCGTCTCCGATTTTCGATTTTCGAGAAAATTTGCCCCCTCCACCCCCTTTGGGGGCGGTTTTGGGAGGGAAGGAGATTTTAGATTTGATTTTCCTCAATATGGGACTATTTCTCAACTCTCCTCTTGCAAATGAAACAAAAATCCTCTAAATCGGAGTACGTTTACTATGCAAAACGCGCGAACAGCCATAACAAAAAAAAGCAATCTTACAACCGAATTGTATACCTTCTCCTTTTTTGAAGTCGGTCAAAAAAGGAATCCATTGGATTTAAAGGGCCTTGTTACCCAGATGTAGATTTTATGAATTTTTCTGACCCCGAGGTGAAGGACGTTCGAGGACTAGCGCGAGTTATGTAGCCATACCGTCGCTACACAACGTATATCTTCTAGACATAAGATCATATTTCACTTATTCAGCATACTTGTAATCTTTATAGTATAAAAGCTTGTTAATCATGTAAAAAGGTTCAGATATCTTCCTGTTATCACATTGTACATTTCTATTGTTCGAATAAAAATTTTTAAAAAGACATTTTTTAACTAATAAAATCTAACTGGCGCTGCGAACAGGATTACCGTCGGTAAAGTCGTGAAAATCCCTTCAGTGCGATAACCGATTTACTTTTTCTCTTAAGAAAATAAGACGGTAATTTGGACTTTCAAAAACATTTTCGAAATTGTGATTCAAGTGCAATTGAGACAGAGGTATCTCCGGCCCAACAGTTCATCCTTCAACGAAGAACAGGTCGTCAAAAAGGCTCCGTTCCTTCAGTGAACCAAGAGACAGGGAAGACGTTTACAAATGTTCCTTCAGTGCATCATCCTTATGTTAACACTGACGAACCTCAACCAGGGACTTCAACTGAGACCAATTGATTCTCCCGGATATATTTTAGATAGCTTAGGATTAGCTAAATATAAGATTAATTATCATAAGATTTATTTTACGATTAGTATAGAGAACATAGAAACTGCATACGCAAAATTATCATTGAACCAAATACCTATTCTCAATAAGATTAATCAAGACCATTTGAACTTAGCCAGTGTTTACAAAAGAGACATTGACCTCCTATCTGAAGATATCAATAAGCTTAGAATATATTCCCGCCCCAAAAAAATTGATAAAAGAGGATTTGTTGATGGCTTAGGGTCTGTAATAAGGTACATATCTGGAAATCTAGATCAGACCGACCTAATTGAAATAGAAAACAATTTCCAGAAAATTAACTTGAATGAAGAGAAATTAATGACAGAAATTTCAAAATTGCACACACTAGCAGGCCAAATAACTCAGAGATGGCACTCAGATCTACAAAAAATTCAATCATTTGCAGAAATTGTTTATAAAGACCTAGTGAATTTGGAAGATAGACTGAATAGTGAAATCGCAATTCATATTCAATTAGAGCAGATTAGAAATTTAAGAAATTATGTTCAATCCCTTTTAAGAACCATTTCATTTAGTAATGAAGGCATTTTAAATGTAGAACTAATTAAACAACAAGAATTACAAGAGATATTTAACTATTTACATTCAATTCATTCTCATAACGAAATTGCACCAGATATACCTACTCTACTTGAAATCACAAAAGTTAATCTTATATTCACTCCAAAAACTATGTTTTGTACATTAAAAATACCACTTTTAGCCAATGAATTATATCACCTATCCAAAATTATCCCTATTCCAAGTAACCATAATAATATCCTTATTCCACCCCACGCCTTTTCACTGAATGCCAAAGGATTAACTAAATGGACAAATGAAGATTGCAAGAAAACCTTCTCATTCTGGTATTGCCAAAATCTACCACATGAAGACCTTTGCAACCTTGATGACCTGTCTCAGTGTAACTTTGCCAGAGCCAATAACAATTTCTCATTGTTTACCCAATTATCAAACGGGCAGACTATTATCTGTACAAAAAACCCGGAAGACGTCAACGAAGACTGTTCACAATCCTTCAAATCTACAAAAATCACGAAATGTAATACAGTTCTAGGGAAAGCCAACTGTATTTATTCATTCCAAAAATATACGTGGACTGGTTCCAACAAAACATTCTCCCAAGAGTGGCCCCATTTTCAAGAACCCATCAAAACTTTATATAAAGTTAACTTAAAACCGTTACACTTAGATGATCCAACAAAAATAGTGCCTCAATACGAAGAACCAATCCTGATACCAGCCGAATTCCATAAGAGACATTTCTCTATTACAATAGCCCTAATTGTTGTCATCATCCTTGGAGCAACAGTATACATTTTCAAGAAGAAGTTAAGAAACTTAATCAAAAGAAGACCAAAACCAACAGCAACCATCGAAATTCCACTTGAAAACCGTCATCTTCCAGAATCCTTGCTGACAACAAAGCACGAGGACGTGCAAAAATCCAAGAGGGGAGGAGTTATGTAGCCATACCGTCGCTACACAACGTATATCTTCTAGACATAAGATCATATTTCACTTATTCAGCATACTTGTAATCTTTATAGTATAAAAGCTTGTTAATCATGTAAAAAGGTTCAGATATCTTCCTGTTATCACATTGTACATTTCTATTGTTCGAATAAAAATTTTTAAAAAGACATTTTTTAACTAATAAAATCTAACTCGCGTAAAGCCGCTTAAGTGATACGAGTAGTACGCGAGCTACAGAAGTTATACCTGCATCAGCGTCCTTCTATATGCCCTGAAAAAAAAGTAATTTTTCCCTAAAAAAATAGTTTTTTTAAATTAATCAAATAATATAAAAAAGAGGATCCCAACCTTTTTCGATTTTTTTTTCTAGCTTGAACCAAACTTATTATATTGGTATATATGTAGGAATGTTTAATGTTTCTATTTTGAGACATTATATTTGTAATCGAATAAATGTCGTACACCTAATCTATATTCTTCTTGATATTGTGCAATTCTTTATTTTTATAATATATATTATAATAAAAATCCATGGATTATTAATCCAGACCAACGTGATTTCAGCGAATCTTGAATGGCATATTCAAAATCTACAACCACCTTATATGGAAAAAATATCCATCGATGATCCCAACATTTATCAATTATTGATTGGAATAAAATGTGTTATTTTTTTTGATTGGTAACAAACAGAACAACTGGCCTTGCTGACATATCATCAGCTGCTTTTCTCTTAATACTATTTGCAAAAAAATCTCTTTCTACATGTACATGATCATGCTCGTTTTGTTATAAGGTTTAGACCAGATAAATCAGTTACAATGACAGCGTTGCAATGTTTGTATGTGCATCTGTAAAAAAATATCTTATTTAAAACCAGAATCATACCACTCATTTTGAAATATATTAAATTCAAATATCTATTATATACATACCTCCAAAATTGGCCTGCATTTATTGCACGGTATTTTCTAAATCTATAGTTGTTGTCGATAACACGTACCTAACTCTTTTTCTTTTCCACTTAACATAGATAACATAGTTGAAAATTAGAATATTAGAATAATCAGATGAATAATAATAATATTATTATTATTATTATTATTATTATTATTATTATTATTATTATTATTATTATTATTATTATTATTATTATTATTATTATTATTACATTATATACCAATAATATGAGTTTGGTTCAAGGTAGAAAAAAAACTCGAATAAGGCTGGTATCCTCTTTTTTATTATTTGATTAATTAAAAAAAATAAAAGAGAAATACGTTTTTCCAGCGCATAAAAAAGGATGCTGGTGCGGGTATACCGCAGATATATCGCAGTCGTATACCGACTCCGCGCGGTAGTGGTATTAAAAGGGGATTATTTTTAATGCCCTGCGCGCTAGTCGTACATGGCCGAGGTGAAGTATGAAGATTGATCCTAATGACATAATACCCGACAACCCTTAGTAAGTGTATTACAGGTAGTAAAATGTAATTCCACTATAACTCTTTTTTTGAAAGATCATATATATATTTTTAAAGATCAAATATGTCTGGAATTCACAGTAGAATCGGGGATCACATTTTATTTAAATAAAAAAATAATAACACAGTTTTGAACTTAAATCTTAGATTTATTATTTTTCCATTGTGTTCCGCGATTCTCCATAATCTTCTCAGTAAGCATACACAATTTAGTAATTAAATAATAGAACCACAATATCACTGGGTAGCGAGCCGCCTTCTAAATCTGTTGTACGGGGTGGCCAATTTACAGGAGCGTCCCTACCTCCACCCATCCATTTATTCGTAGATACTGTTGTTTTAAGTAGTTTCGATCATTTATAAAAAAATGTGGAGGAGCTCCATCGTACATAAACCACATTTCTCTCCGAAGTTGTAGAGGTAAATCCTCTAACAAATTTGGCAGCGTATTTTGAAAATGTTGTAAATAAATTTGTTCCAATTATCTTTGTGAAAGAATGACAGGACCGAAAGTAATAATACCGATTATTCCAGCCTACAAAATAATTTTAAATTTGTTTTGAAAATGCTTAACTATAATTGCATGCGGATTTTCATCTGTGTAAATGTGTTCGTTGTGAAAATTAGTTACCACTCTTCTTGTAAAACACGCTTCGTCCGTGAACAAAACATTATCGACAAAGTTTAAATTCCCTTCACTTTACCTTATGGTAAGGATATAGCAATTGTTCACAGTAATCTCATTTAGATGAAACTACAGAAACGAACAACAAACATGAGCAGCCTATTTTTTAGCTATATTATAACTATTACAAATTATTAAAACAAAAATATTGAGAAAACTACAAGAGTAAGCGAGTTTAATCAAGAGTAACTTTTTTGTAATAAGTGGGCTACTTAATCAAAATTTTAAATTTACTACCCTTTTCACCTATTGGCGTAGAAATCCAAAAGGTAAAATGATTAAAAAACGCTCATCGATTGATATTATTAATAATTCATCGTAAAGTTTACTTAAAAAGACTTATCTTGGCCTGAGGAACCAGTGGCAGAAGTTTTTAAAGACCTTCAAAGGATACCCAGTATATACAGTTGGGTGTTCCTACGATTGGTGTCGTTTCCCGCTCCTCAACTTCCACAAGTGCTGGTCCCAACAGTCTCCATCTTTCTCTCACGCATGGCTTATTGTTCATTATTTCGCCATGAAGTTGCTGGTCTTTTGCTTCCATGTTTTTCTGTTGGGGCTCATTCCTATATTCTTCTGGATATTCTTGAGTCTTCCATTCTCTGGAGGTGAACATACCATAGTCAGTGCTTGGATTCTATCGTATCTAAGATGGTTCCATTTACTAGCATATCCTCTCTTATATGGGCGTTTCTTACGTGTTCTAGATGTTCTGTTGCTAGGCCTCCAATTGTTCATTTCGAGACAAGTAATATATCTTTGTTTCTCCTTGTCAGCTCATACGTCTTCGACCTGTATGAACAAATAGATTGAAAAATATCGTTGTGCATGTATTTTGTTCTTCTTAATATCCTATCACGCCAGAGAAAAAAGTTCACTTATCTCATTATTCTTTTCACCTGTCTGATTTTACTGGGTACATCATAATTCCATTTTCCATTTGAGGAAGGATACTGTCGGCATCCTAGTGAGCACATACGTCACACTCTTTATCAGCGACCGCTCTCGAGATCCCCATCACTCGCGCATAAGTTCAATTTGCTGAACATCCATTAAAAATGAAAGTATCGCCAATCGATTTCTCGGCTCTTAAAACCCCATTTTGCAAATTTTTATCCAAATCTGCCGAACCTTTCAAGAAAATTTTTATCAACCTCTGTGACACCCTCGCGTTTTGTCATGAAAGCCACTTATATAGATAATCTTAAAAAGTAGAACCTTTTCTATGTACCAAATTTGATCAAAATCCTTTTCGAGAAAAAAATATATACAGGGTGTCCCGATAGTGCGATCTCGGTTGATATCTTGATAACGGCAACTGATAAAAAAAACAAATATAAAAGTTGTGCAGCACCATTAGCTGCATATATTAAAATTACTCTCATTTATACAGGGTGTCTCAAAAATTTGTAAAGAATAAAAGTTATGTTTTTGTTATTTGGATTCTGCTGGTAATTCTAGGCATAGTTTATGTACAGTGTCCTATACCTAAATCTGATAGTTTTTGACCGACGAACCCCGAACGGAGGAGGTATACAATTCGACTGTCTGCTTTATTTTTATTTTTTTTTTTTTGGTTCGTGCGCGCCTTTTATATAGTAGACGATCTCCGATTTTGATGATTTTGGATTCATTTGAAAGCCGCCCCCGAAGGGGTGGTGGGGGCGAATTTTCTCGAAAATCGAAAATCTGAGTTGGTATAATTAAAGATAGGACAATATCCGGAAACGTTTAAATTGAACATTTTTTCAAAAGTGTTACGGTTTTCGAGATAGACGCATGTTAAATATGTATTTTTGCTATGTGGAGAGGACAATTTCTTTTGAAAATTGAAAATTTTTCGATACTACATGAAAGATATAATTATTTGTAGCAACATTTATAATGAACATTTTTTCCTTAGAATTACGGTTTTCGAGTTAAATCGGTGTTAAATGGTAACAACTAAAATATTCAAGCGTATTTCCGCCGCGATGTTCTGAGATCTCAATAATAACCACTACAAGCAAGGAATATACGTGGGTAATAGGATAAGTATTATCTTCATTGATATGGTATAGTGAACGTTCAACGATTTTCGGGACTAATGTTACACTCAAAAGTGTGAAATAAATATTTTTTACAAAAAATTGGACCGACGTTATAGTTGATGCACTGAAAAGTATAAAATAATATTACTTCTATTGGTGATGGTACTTGTGAAGTTGGTGCCAAAAGCTATCAATCTAACTGCAACTGCACAACTTCAAAAGTACCATCACCAATAGAAGTAATATTATTTTATACTTTTCAGTGCATCAACTATAACGTCGGTCCAATTTTTTGTAAAAAATATTTTTCTGTTATCTACCATTTTGAAAAAAAATATATGATTTATTTCAAATGTCATGTCCCATTTACTTTTTGATACAGGATTATGATTTTTGGCAGGAATATCACTGAAACTATGGCTTAACTTTTAGCTTCAACAAAAGTTGTCTGCGTTCTACAGGGTGACCCAGATAAGTGCCAGAAATAAAAAAAATCAAAACATCATATCTTAATTTTTTTAAATGGAATGTCTATTTTTATTTTATTTTGTACTAGTGGTGACTCAAAATGCTTCCTTTTGGTATAAATATGTCCTATACCTATCTGTCATAGTTTACTAGATTTTGACATTTTTGTTTTTATTATTTGGTTTTGAATGGAATTTGCATTGGATTGTGTTTAATTATTGACTTTTAGAATTTACACACAGTAGAAGATGGAAAATAAAAGTAAAATAAAAATTCAGTCTATCATATGTACGTTATTTTATTATTGAAAAACTCTTAAGAAATGAATGGAAGTTATGTCGGTTAATGTAGCCATTTTTGTAGAAAGCTTCTTCAACAGTGAATAAAATATTCTTGAAAAAGTCATTATTTTCTCCATATTCTTCTAATACCCACATACAAAATTCAAGTCTGCGTTCAAAATCATTTTGTTTCAGTTCTTAAAATAATTCAATATAGTAGGGGAGAAATTTGTATTTCTTGGCTATTTTATTTGCAATGGATTTAGCAACACCTATATCTTTTTCTATCTGTCTAGCTGAAGCACTGGAATTTTCAATTTACAGCTTGAAGGACAAGATATTTATTTTCTTCATTCATGGTCATTTCGCCTTTCCAATTTTTGTTCGTAATCAACACATCCAGTTCTTTCAAATCGTTCTTTCAGTCGAGCAATCACTAACTTATTAGGACGACGTTCAGCATTCGGTAACATTTGCGCATAAATTCGACTTGCTAAGAAACAATTTTGATCACTTGCGCCTAAAACATAAATCATGTTAAAAATTTCTTGTCTCGAAAAATTAAATTTTATAATTTTAACACTTACACAATTATTTTGACACTTCGTAATGAAAACATTATTTATTTTCTTTTACTTTTGGATTGTCTAGGCCAACCAGTACATGTTCTGATCCTTTAGGTCGCGATTTTCAGTACAATATGATGGACTGAATTCTTATTTTATTTTTATTTTCATATCTTCTACTGTGTATTGATTGTAAAAGACAATAATATAAACAATCCAAGGCAAATTCCATTCATAACCAAATAATAAAAACAAAAATGTAAAAATCTAGTAAACTATGACAGATAGGTATAGGACATATTTATACCAAAAGGAAGCATTTTGTGTCACCAATAGTATAAAATAAAAATAGACATTCCATTTAAAAAAAACAACATATGGAGTTTTGATTTTTTTTAATTTCTGGCACTTATCTGGGACACCCTGTACAACGCAGACAACTTTTGTTGACGCTAAAATTTAAGCCATAGTCTCAGTTATATTCCTTCCAAAATTCATAATCCTATATCAAAAAGCAAATGGGACCTGACATTTGAACAAAATTCATATTTTTTTTTCAAAATAGTGGATAACAGAAAAACTATGACTTAGGTATAGGACATTGTTCATAAACCATTCCTAGAATTACCAGCAGAATCCAAATATGCGAAAATATACTGGTTTTACCATTAGAAAAACCATAGCTTTGATTGCTTACAAATTTTTGAGATACCCTGTATAAATGTGAATAATTTTAGTTTATGCAGCTAATGGTGCTGCACAACTTTTATATTTGATTTTTTCTTCTATCAGTCGCCGTTATCAGGATATCAACCGGGATCGTACTATCGGGATACCCTGTATATATACAAGAATTGCCCCTATTAATATATTAGAACATGAAATCTTTTATTGGCAGAGCCATTCCACTACATGCTCTTTTCCATTTTTCATAACTTATTCGATATATATCTTAAAGAGTAGTGAACTGTGAGGGAGTTCTTATAATGCCTGTATCCATTGGGGCATGCTGATTGTACTTATTCCCTCTTTGTCAATCTTATTAAATATAAGGGATTTTAAAAACTTCCAAGCTATATTCGCTCTTGCATTTCCCATGCTCCAATCATTGTTCTCACATACTCCACACCAGTATTAATTTTTTGGTGTTTTTATTTCTTATGTCATTACACTTACGCCTCTTTGCTTGATATTCTGCTCGATCTTCTTGGCTTCTAGTTAGCAGCCACTTTTGGTACTCTTCCTTAACCTGATCTTGGTGTGTTTTGAAATATTCGTTCCACTGTGGATAGTCACTTCGGCTATGTTTGCCTGTTTTTATCCTTATTGCCTCAAACGCCGCTTCATGGATTTCAGATGGTACTGCGGTATGGGGTTCCATCCTTGACGCTTATCAGTTTAGCTGCAAGACGCATTATTTATGTTTTATACAGCGCTTCTGAAAAGTAAAGAATAGATTCATTATTTTTGAAACTTAGAGTTTTTCGAAAGAATCCTCTGACACGTCGACTTTGTTTTAAACAAAGGCACTTTTTGACATACGAACCATATTTGTGACGTTATCATGATTCGAGATTTGACATCATCGACAATGTTTTAAATGGCCACACCCAATTTCGACCACATAGTCAAAAATTAATTTTGGCTGACGGTAGCTTTAGCGACCGATAATGTTTTTTATTAGTCAGATAATAACCTGAAATCATACTTCTTTGGTTTTTTATATTTCTTATCTTTTGTTTAGCAAAAGCAGTTTGTTTGAACTGTTTATTGAGTAGTGACTGTAAATTAAAAAAAAAGTGAAACGATTGTGTCACAAATATAGGTCGTATATCAAAAAGTGCCTTTATCTAAAATAAAATTGACGTGCCAGAGGATTTTTTCGAAAGACTCTTGATTTCAGAAATAATGAGTTTATTCTTTACTTTTCGAAACCACTGTAGATATTGATGATTTCGAGATGCAAAACACTGCAATTGTTGTGTTTAACGAAACGTATCGAAAATAACCGGGCTTTCAAACGCACCAATCATTTAGGTATGGAAATTTGAAATTTGGGCAAGGAAACTCTTGATGTATTTCTATCTCGAAATCTTCATAAGTCAAATTACCTATGTTCAAAACTCAACAGAAAAAGTCAGTAAGAAGTCATTAGCTAATGACATAACCACATTACATTTTCAATATCACATTCTGGTACATTTTTCCAAGAACTGAATATAGTTACTTCTCTTCAGGAATCCGAATCTTTTATAGTGATAGCTTTTAGTGATAGAATATTCTTTCGTAACAGTACTTTAATCGATTTTGATAGAAATAAACAACATTCGGTCCGTTACCGATATATTGAAAAATGTGATAATTTGTAATCATTATGAGGCAATAGTTTAATTAAAGAAATGAATCAGGCTAATCATTTTTGTGACCGTTCATCCATTTTGTTTCGATACCAGCTCCAATTAAAACAATCGAACTTGAGTAGTGTTGATACCGTTAGCTATACTGGTATGTGTTTATTCTCAAAAAATTGAGGTAAGTGCAAATGTTACAGCTTTGAATTAAGTGTGTGAATGTAGTAGGTATAGTTTTTAAGTGCATGTAATGTTTGTTTCAATACAAAACTTGTCAGAAATTCTTAGTTTCATTCATCTCTGTGAATTATTTTTATGCCATTCAGTTCTACATTTAAATGCGCCGTTTGTGCATATACACTTAAAATAATAATATATTATTATGAATTGTAATAATCTTGATGGAGAGGTCCGCGCGTCAGGTGGTTATGGCTGAAATCCCAAGTTCTATCTCGGAAAGCCGAGAGGATTTAAAGTGGAAAGCAATGAAAAACAACGAGAAGTTATGGTAAAGCCTCTGAACTAGTGCCATTCGTAGCAGACGTTTTATTGTAAGTCTCGTATATTTATAAAATGACGCGCTGTACAAATATATGCGAAAGGTCACCAACAATCTGAAAGAGTAGGGCACTTTAAGAAGAAGAGCATCAATTAAAATTTAATTGATAGTTGGGTTAAGCACTGAAAGAAGAAATATGAATTTAGATCTGCAGCATTGACTTGTCTAGCAAAACTTATCTACAATTCCGATAATTCTATTAATAATTATTTATTTTACCTACAATGTCTGTAAAATACTTATAAAGTAGAGATAAAAGGTGTTATTCACAATTTATTGCATTTGAACTCAAATCATAAGATAGGTAAGTGATAACAAGCAACGTTACCATTCATGGACTCAATAAAAAATTACACCATTCTCATTTATTATAAATTAATCAATTTCCTATTGGATTTGCTGATTCCCAGAACCAGTGAAAAAATAATAGACATTTCTAAGACTGCAACTTGAACAAAAACTTTGGGCAATTTTGTAACATAGGAAATTATCATTTCTTGAAAAGTTTATCCTTCATAAGGCCTTTAGAATATGATATTTTATGGGCAATAGATATATCTGTTCATAAAACATTAGAGGGGACTGATCGGGAACCAAGAGTCTGTACTTGTTTCCTTCGAGAAGCTTTATAGAAAAACATTTCAATATATGTTTTTATTAATATAGTTGTGAGAAACTGTCGACCATCCTAGTAAGTACGTGTTCTAGGAGGTTATTGTTACTTTGAAGTAACAAATACAAATATTTTCCCAGAGACCAAGTTAAGACATAGAGATAAAATAATTCCTAGATTGATGTCAACGACCAGCCGTTTTAGCGTGATAAACACGAAGGAACAGATATAAAAAATGGGCAATTAAATATATTAGTTAAACTATCCATATATCGTTTCTTTCGATTTTCGTTTTCATTCTCTGTGTAGAAAAGCTTATCTTCTTTGTGACTATCACTATGACCAGACTCATCAAAAACTATTTGATATTTTTCACGTTGTAATGAGTACCCCTAGGTACATAAGATTTTATCGGTGTAGATGTTAAGAATCTCCAAATGTTTTCATATACAAAATTGATTTCTCAAAAATTCAGAATTTAAAAATGCCAAAAATAGTTTGCATTTTTTTTATTGTTAAAACTAGCCAAGAACCGTTCTTCAATAAACCGACAACTAAAGTGAAAGTATATTATAAAATAAACTATGTTCCTCTTATATGAATTCAATGTATTTCCTGAAATTCAATCTTTCTCAAGCTACGGCCCTTCGAATAGTATTGAACCGACAATGTAGAAATCTTACTCATACTTACCGCATTTTAGTTATCATGAATGATTGGTGACCCTTATCTAATATGTAGTACTTTAGTAAAAAAGTAAGAAAGCTTACTGATCGTTGTAAAGACACTTCACATCTGTAGTGGTGATGATTTTTATTTATATAATTCATAATTCTTATTCTGAATTTCCTCTTTAATATGTATTCCAATGTGTATTTATCAATTTTTTCAGTCACATCTGGAAGATTACTGAAGTGACAAGAAAGTGATCATTTTCAAAGTCCTAATGGTCCCGCCCAGAAAAACGTACGATTTCTGTTGCCAAATATTTTTGCATTTGGTTTTTTATTCAAAACAATCTGCCAGACCGTTGATATTAAACTCATTATAGTATTCAGTTTTGTTTTTCTTTATTTTGTAAAATACTTACATAAAACCAACGTTTCTAAAATAAGTTATTGAAATCATGGATTATCAAAGTCATCATCATTAAAATATAACAACAATATTTGAGAAATATCACTGGGAATGCATGTTTCATCAAGTAGGTACTATTTGCTTAAATCTATTAATATTTAATTATTTCTTCTAGCGATATGGTTCATAGAAGAAAGCGTATTTGGAGATACCGGCCAGTTAGTCAGATAACAACTTATTCGACGTCCACTGATGAGCCCAATGTTATTATCAAACGATATGTCAGCTGTTCTGTGCAAACAGAAACTGAATGTACGCTTTTTACCGAAAAACTTTTTTTTATAAAAATCGAAAACGAATACCTTGACTCGCTAATATAAGAGAACTTTTTGTATTACTATACTTACCATTAATTGTACCTACATACTCCTCTAGGATTTCTCCTGTTTCATTCTAATTACGCAGTAAAAGTTGGTTAACTATTTCACTTATACTAATTACAATTTTTTTTCAGTGCCACATACGAAAACTAAACAGTTTGACATTCACGATTTGGAATCTGTCAATAGGATTACTAACCTACCTATAGTAGAATCTGCATGGGATTACGCTGAGAATGTCTACAATAGAATCAAAGTGAGTTCCAAATTATTTCTCGATGAATTTTTATAATAGTAGCTAAATTTTAACTCTAGACTGAAAATTTGATTGTGATCAAAGATGGTCAAATGGACCTGTACTGTTGTTTCTTTTTGCTACAAAAATATTTCTCAATAATTGATATGGGGAAATAAAATAACAATCTCTGAAATAATATTCTTTTTCTAAAAAAATACGGCCGAAAGTATTATTTATTGCACTGAAGAATACAAAATAATATAAATTCTATTGGTACTGGTAATTTTGAAGTTGTGCAGTTGTAGTTAGATAGAATAATTTTGGCACCAACTTCAAAATTACCAGCAATAATAGCATTCATATTCAGCCTGTTCCTAAATACAAACCATTAGCCTGGTCAGGCCTAAGTTATGCCATTTTAATCCTGGCCAGGCTAATGGTTTGTATTTCGGAACAGGCTGATTATTTTGTATCTTTCAACTAATAAAGTCAGTCCTATTTAAGAAAAAGTTCGCACTTTTCAGTATATCATTAGTTCTACGTTCCCAATGAAGATAATATTTTCCTTATCCTTATTCAGATATATCAAAACATCGCGGGAATACACATGTTTCAGACTTTGCCACTGCTTTAATTCTGAAACCGTATTTTTTAACAAATGTCCATTTTTCTCTCCACATTGCGAAAACACACATATTTCAGACTTTACCATTACTGTAATTTAGAAACGTATGATTTTTTTTAAAGATTAAGTCCAAACATTACTGGATTTAGCCTCTTTTTTAATTTTATCATCTGAAGTTTTTGAATTTCGGCAAAAATTGTCCCCTCCACCCACTTTGGAAGATGTTTTTGGGGTGAAGGATATGTTGAATATCGATTTTTTACCAGTGGGACTAAGGAAAGAAAAATAATCATGAAAATGGCGGCATGTTTACTATTTAAAAGGCATTAACAGATATTAAAGAAAACTTGTAAATAAACAGTCGTATTCTATACTTTCTCCGTTTGTGAAGTCCGTCAAAAACAGAATCACTATATCCATTATCATGATTATTTTGCCACTACACTGGAATAATTGGGTAGTTTTTTATCCCATAAATATAACATGATTTTTTTCTCTTTCTAAAGAAATCAAACAACTTAATCTTCTGGACCTTAGACCAGGCAGAGAATTCAGTTCATACAGTTTATGAAGCGACTACACCAGCTATAATACTTCTGCAAGGACCAATTTCTTCTATCGATAAGCTGGTCTGCAAGAGTTTGGATATTGTTGAGCAAACAGTACCACAAATCAATCTTCCACCTCAAATGGTAAATATTTAAAAAAAAAACAGAGAAAATCAGCAAATTCGCTAAATCTCAGTTATCTATCTGCTCTCAAAGCATATTTCATAATTGTATCCTTACCGCAAACTATTTTTTCTCATCTTAAGATATATTGGAATACAAAACAATATGTGGCAGAAGTTGGCACAAAAATTGCGAGGCCAGTATTGAAACGGGCCGATTCTGTGAAACAGATCGGTAATACAGTTCTTGCCAGTAAATATACTGTATATGCTGCCGATACATTGGACGGCGCCTTGTATGTTGCTGACAAATATGTGGACCGTTACCTTCCTGCCGATAACGATCAGGGAATCGATGGTGAGTGAGGAGTAAACAGGATCTTTTATATAATTGAACTTTTCCGTTTTGGATGGATATAAATAAAATATAATAATTCATTCATGTATACGGAATAAGAATAAGATACATATCACTTTTACTGGGAAATTTGAATTTGATATCTTTAAGCATTCTTGTTTTTCATTATAATTATTGAGTAGTTTCAATTAACTGCCATTCGCTTCCAGTGAATGACCAAATTGACTACATAGATTCGCTGTAAGTTTTTTCAGTATTATTTTAAATAGTAGGTAGTGTTGACGATGGGTCCCAAGTCTTTAGTCTTTTACTTCAAAATACTTCTTTTATTACAGAATTGCATTCTTTCTGAAAATCTACAAATACTATACCTACTTGCAGGTATCGTGATAAAATAGCTTTTCATAAAAAATGTTTGCCACACATTTAGCACTTCTATCGTTTGTTAAATTCCCACTTCAAACACCTTGTATATTCTAATTACTTATTCATGACTTACATCTAGTTCTTATCATGATTTATAGACATACTCTTGTATAGTATAGAATATATAATAATTTTCTGATTTCAGAAGTGGATAAGCCTATTGATGGTCCAGCTGGAAAAGCTCTCCATACCATGCAGCATGCTAAAGGATTTTCTAGAAAGCTCAAAAGAAGATTGACTCAAAGAACCATAGCAGAGGTCAAAGCATTGAAGCATCAAAGTGCCGAGGCAGTACACATTCTTATTTATGTCACAGAGCTGGTAAGTGCTACAGGGATGACCAGTGAATAGACCTAAATATTTTGGGCATTATTATATCGTGTCTGCTCGTCTAATGATATTGCCTTGTCCCCTGTTTTAATTGGCTTTGCAATCTGTTCCCATTTTTTGGACTAAAAACTGGAGTTCACATCCTTGTTGATTAAACATATGACAATTATCATATTATTTGCAGATAGCAACAGATCCTATTGAAGCCTTCAAGAAAGGTAAAGAGCTTTGGGCCTATTTAAGTAAAGATGAACCTGAAAATCAAGCAAGACCAGAAAATCTCGAACAACTCATCATTCTATTAACAAGAGAGTCTGCTCGGCGTATAGTACACCTCACTAACTTTACCAGTGCAGTAGTCAGCCGTTTACCAAGAAAAGTTTCTCGTTCTCTTTCAACAGTCCTTGGAACAATATTGGATCTGACCGATTCCATGGCCAAGGTAAGTTTCTGATAGCTTGAACCAATGGGATAATTGCTGTTATTGATATAATAGAAATAGTCTAGGTTAAACAAAATTGAATCGTCAATAACCGAAAAACTGTAATAGTTAGTTACCCTATAACGACCACATGTTTTTTTTACTCTGAATTATGTTTGTGTATATTTCCGGCACAACATGATAGCTTCCTAAAATTTAATTTTTTAGTTCCTACCAAGTAACAGCACTTATAGAAACAGAGCTTCGCAAACTCTTTTAACTAATGCTTTGCGAATTCACATGATATTTCTTGGTTTATTTCACACTCAACCCAATAATTGCTAACAAAAGAAGACATCAGTTATTTAATTTGCTTTCCCAGACCGTCCACATGGAGACGGTGCAAAGAACAGTTGTGGGTGTCCTCCGGAACCAAGTTAGAATCTTAGCGATTGTCTTGAAAGAAGCTAACTTACGAATAAATGATTATTTGGTGAGTATTCTTGAAATTGATAGATATGAGATTTAACTTCTCTGTCTGTCTAAATAGAAACGATGCCCAACATAGATTCTTAATTATAATTGGGTACTTGACTAATTTTTAAGAAGAATTTTTATTTTGTAGATACATTAAATAAACACAAAAATGTAGAGAAAAAAATCTTAATCCCCCTAGATTGTGGAATCGGCCTCTTTGTCATAATTCGCTTAAAGATCTCACATAACACGTTATATTTGTCTGTTAGGTTAGGCTGTAAGCGGAGTTTCCTCGTTATATTTTAAAATATAGAATTACAATGACATCTTCAAAATATGACTTACGTACGGCATATTGGGATTATCTAATATCCCTGTTGTTTTAATATTACATATACTTATTTTCAATTTGTGTTGAGTACCCAATTCATTATACAAAACTCGTTGATTAATATATAAAAGTAAGTACGAGTCAATAGCATTTTTCTCAAAATCTGTACTTTATTCCAGGAGGAAGTGGTAGAAGTTCTAGACAAACAAGACGCCCCAAAATCAGCCCTATCCGTCCCTCAAATCAAAGTAGAATCACTGAAAGCAGCTCACAGAACCTCGACTCCGAAATCCAATGGCATAGAAAACAACTCATAATCATATTAATGTATATGAATGTAATTATTTTTCTAACACTATCGATCTTTTACAATTTCTTGTCAGTAGAATATTTTATAAGTAACAGTTATTGAACACATAGGTACCCATTGTATGTCAAAATTATTTATTATCGAATGTAAAATCATTGGGTTGGCTTCATCCAGTTTATGTTGATAGAACAGTTTATCAAATCCTGTCAGTTGAACCTCGAATTGTTTATTCATTAGATCCTCGTTATTGAATATATAACTATTGATAGTGAGTTTGGGTCAGTGTTATTTACAACATTAAATATTTTTCTAACAAAAAGGTAAAACGTCAGTATAACCTTGTTTTCACTAGTTTAGTTTGGCTTCAAAGAACTACTTGTTGAATTGTTACGATAAAATACATACAAATATAGGCATTGATTGACGCCTGAGTTGAGGAGAAGATCAATTCTTCAGAACCAGAATAAGAATTTAAGAGAAAAAAGCAATACTCTAACAATCTTCTTATTATTGTTTTTTCAATAAGAGAAATCTTTGCTGTCTTAAACGTTTTTTTAGATCTTTAAATGTCAGCTCTTCTAACCGAATACTCCCACAAAACTGATAACTCTCGAGAAGAAAATGAAGAAACAGGTATCGACCACACAGTCATGCACTCTTTTCTGCAAGTCAATGATGTGGAAGCTGCGAACTTCCGTTTCAACCTCGGTCGCGGGATAGAAAATTTCATAAGTTTCCGTACGGGTTGTACACCCAGTGCTCCAGAGGTTGATTAGGGAGTCGTGACAGCAAAGTGGTCTACGAAGTTTTCGAAAAGAGAGTTACCCCTATATAAACTTTGAGGTTGGCAGCACGTGGTATCGTAACAGTGATGGTTATACTCTCATTAAAACTCGAGACTGGTTCAATACCATCACCTAGTTTTAGCTATATTGCCCAGACTAAGACAACAGCTTTTCCAAAGTGTATACTGGATTAATCGAACAAGATATAAACCATAAAAGGTAAAAAAGAAGAAGAGCAAAAGGCGCAGGTCTATTGATCGTAAAATCATATTGACGGACTTTCTCATCACTCCACAAAATTTTAGATAATTAATATGCATTCCATGTCTCTATGTCAATGGATAAACCTATCACACTCCTAAAAATAACTTATTTACTCATGTTATTAATAATATTTTGAATATAAGATTTGCTCAGCGGTTAGCTAAAAAAGAAAGCATGATTAATCAGCTCTATAAAATTTTAGTACACGTGTCAAGACAGAACCAAGATAATGATCTGATTCATCTGATCAGAGTATAAACTCTATTACGACTGTGATAATATCCGCAAGGTGCTCCTACTACCACGCCTTATCCAATTTCTTTCCAACAGGATACTGCGGTCGAGCGGATTTTTTTTAATGAGGAGAACAATATTTAGAAGACAAGCTATTTACCCCACCAATAAATAAGTAGGTACATATTTGAAGAATAAATTTTGTGAATAGGAATTATGCATTGATTATTTCTATTTTCGGGTATTTTATTACTTGCTATTTTATAATGTTCTACTTAAATAATTAGTAAACAGCCAAATAGTCAGAAGGTGGGCGAGAAGAAAACTGAAACGTCTCTCCATCATTTCTGAGACTTTATTGTCTATAACTTTCCAACTCAACTTTTAATATTAATATCCCTGAAAAAACATCATGAATTTGACATTCACTTACGATGAATTTATGATTTATGTGCGCTGAGTTCAGTAGGTAAATTTATTTTTGCGTTAATTCCCCTAGGGTAGGTACATCTCGTGTACAAAAGAAAATGTACAAATGTAATGAATTTCATAATGTCGAGAATTTAAGCGTTTTCAGATTTAGGTTCTGAATTCCTCATAATAAAGGGCATAATTTCTTCATATCTATTTTCTGAAATATTATTTTATCTCTTAGTGGTAGTATAGCTTGTAGTTAATCTAGGCTTATGTAAAAAATGAAGAACGAATCCATTTTGTTTTCTTGTAAGAAGTTATGTATCAACATTTTCTGCCTGTAATCAGATAGCAAAAATAAAAATTTGTATCGTCGCCTGGTATCGACGAACGGTGACTAGCTAAGTAGAAAGAAAGAACTATTATTAAGAAATACTATATAAAATTGCAATTCTAATCACCAGTTTATCGAGATGAATAAGATATTTTTATACATAAAGATATTTATTTTATATGTACAAATATGTTAACAACAATTTCATACAGGTTTCTAAAATTTCAATATTACAACATAAGGTTAAAACTTAGGTACTCTAGAAAAATGGTATGATATGGCAATTCTCATACATTACAAAATATAATAAAGAATAAATTACCTAAATAAAATTGTAATAATATGTCTATCTAAAAGAAATGAGTGACTGGAATTGTGGGTCACGCAAATTATTTTTTTGTAAAATACATGAAATATTGTCACTTGAAAAACAGTTCCTCCATTGAAAAACTCTCCTATATCTATTCTACCTATATCAGTTCAGCCACATATTCTGGTTGACCTTCGTGGTTAATTGGCAATTCTGAGCTTTTCGATCGACCACTATATTGGTCATATTCACTTGAATGTCGCTCTGGTACTTGGAATGTTGAGCCCTGGAATCCCATTGCTGCTTCATAGTACTGTAAAAAATAATATATCATACACATTATTCATGGAAAGGAAAAATCCACCAGTTATCTCACAAAGTTGTTAGGTTGAAGACAGAAGAATGAACTTTCTATCATATTCTGAACAATTCTCAAATCGGATATCCCAGATACATCTATAATATCTAAATTATAATATTCTGACAAAGATTGAAACTCGAACTCATGTAAAAATAAAACCCATGGCATCTTCAGTCAGGAAGGTAAATTAATTCGATTTTTTGCCAATCTATCGAGGGATCCAAAAAAAACTCACCCCCAGTAGGCCACCCTTTATATATATATATATATATATATATATATAAATCTTCTGTTCGTGTGTATGTGACTAAACTCCTCCTAAATGGCTGAACCAATTTTAATGACATTTTTTGTGAATATTCAAGGGGATTCGAGAATGGTTTAGATTTACAATTGGATCTAATAGATGGCGCCGTTGTCGGTATGTCAAACGGCTGGACCGATTGGGATAAAAAATGTTGTGTGTATTTGAGGGGATTCGTGAATGGTTTAGATTCATAGTTGGACCTGATAGATGGTGCCGTTGTCGGTATGAAAATTTGTATTTATATTCCAATGGGTCCCTAGATGATTTAAAAACACAATTGAACCCGGGTAGGTGGCACTGCTTTAAGCATATCGCTTAAAGCTTTTCCGGGCACGACGACGTCTGCTGGGACAGCTAGTAAATCTATAAATGCCCCTAGGGTCCTGCATCCCAGATCCCTTCTTATATAACCCAGTTATTAGTTAAATTATGAATTTGATATCTTACAAATTTCAATTCATGCTAAAGATCCATCTAGAGACTTTATTTTGGTTTAGGAATACAAAGTGTAAGGAAAGTATGGTAATTTAAATTATATTCAGTACATTTTGTTGCTTATAGTTTGTTTCACAAGTAATGGCTATTGCATGTAATTATTCACGAGCTACGTACATCAAGGTATACTTCTCATCGCACCTTCTTATCATGAAATTCTCCACTACTTTTGTTGGTCTAACGTACGACATCAGTATTTTAAGCTTACCTCCTTCAATGCAACGATAGGCTGTTGCACGTATGTCCGAAGGCAAGGCAATCTTTACTTTATAGGCGTCACAGAGTCAAAGTGATATTTCATTTAATTCAGATGAATAAATTTATTGTATGTCATATTTCTGCATTATTGTTGTTATTGTTGATAATAAATCTTTCATATTATTTGCTTAATTAATCAATCGATATTTTTTTCTCCCTAATTATATGAACTTCCTTGAATCGTATAAAAGAATGATATACTCATATTTTATTTCGAAATCGTTACGCCACTGATTTACTCCCCTAAGTTGAATTGATCCGTTTCTCGAGTTTTCAAGGCAGGCTCCATCATTCGTGAAACTAACTATATTTTGGTATATGTTGTAGTTACCTATAGTTCTAAAATTTCATTGATATTGAAAAATTGTCAAATTTGATCACAATGGTAATGAATTTTGAATATGAAATTCGACCATTTTTTTACACCAAAAATATATTCACATTTTAGAACTTTAGGATAGAATACTCTTACAAAATAACCTCTTTTTGGGAAAATAAAAATATGAATATCTAGTCCTTATATAAAAAAGTTATCTTCCAAAGAACTTGGCTTTCTGGAAATCAACAAATATTCTTAAAATAATGAAATGTCAAAAACTAATAGTTTGGTATGTTGTTTTATATATATGGAATTAACTTAATAATTAATTTAATTTATAGTAGTATTTGCAAACCATAGGAAGTTAATCTGGTGTATTCTGATAAAATATGTGCTTCTGAAATAAGCTGATGTGCTGATTACCAATCGATTAGTAATTAGTAATCAAAAAGTTGACGTCTTTAATATGACAGCTATCAGAAAACCATAGTGTAACATAACCTTCATTTTGTTTCAGATATTTCCCAATTCTATTACCATCCGTTTACCACATAATCTTTTTCATTATAAACATATTGAATGGAAAATACTTTTTCATCTTCCATTTTCAATTCATTTAATATGTGTAATTGTAGAATTAAATTATTTCAAATCTTTTGACAACTGTCAGTTTGACAAATGAACTAACCAGTAATCAGTCGTGTCCACAAGATACACATTTTTGATTACTGATTACTAATCGATTGGTAATCAGACTCTGCTGTGGACACGACCATTCTTTGATATGCACCCAACAATCAGAATCTAGAGTAGTCAGATCTGACAGTCGGAGAGGCCTAGAAAATAGTCAACAACACTCAAGAACTCGCAGCTTTAAATAATAGCAGATATTCAGTACATAAGCTTATCTTTTCCATTATGCCTCGCCTACTAAATAAATCGTAGGCTTATCGTTAATAAACACAAAAATATGCATTGTATATTGATGATTTGGTGACGAGAATTGCTATTCAATGCAGGTTGCGTTTTTGTTTCGGTTCATATAAAAAAAACAAAGTTGATGATGGTTTGCAGAGAGCAGAACACCGCCTTTTTTAGAACTGAAAATGTTGCCTTGAAGAAGTACTTCTCTTTGTTGCTAGTGTTTTAGCTAACGTTAGAGAAAAAAAAGAAATCACACATACACCTGATCTAATTGCTCAATATTTTCGAAATCCAAATGCTATCGCAACCCTATCTTTAACATACTATGTACCTACTAATAATTTTTATTACTCACATTGGGTGCATTTCTCATGGAACTATTATTGCTACCGTTTTGATGATGTGGCAATCCAGATAGTGTTGCATAATCAGCCAGATCATCTGCTAGCGACATTGTTGCTAGGTGAGACGGTACTCGTCGATGTGGATGCTGTATTGTAGCGTATGTATTGTCATCCTGAAATAAATATTAATAACTATGAACATTTCTCCCTTTTTACGTCTATGTCTTTACATGTAGTTGAGATTAATTGTCAGACAGTGTTATCAGTGGTGTGACTAATTTATTGATATTATAACTGTGAGTACTAAATAAAAATCCTAAATAAGTAAAGATGTAGCTCCTCAATATAATAGAAATAGTAGGTAAGTATATGTTTTACTTCCGTCATATCATTTCATATAATATCAATTAGAGATATTTTATAAAATGTACCTTAATCATGACAATTTGATTTGAAATTTATTTACAAATCAAGGCGTACGCCTCAGAAGGGCACGGATTACTAGGTATGTGACATATGTAATCAACAATTAATTGTATTGTGCGGACTTCTTATTGTAATAAAGGTTTTCTTAGACACTTTTATATCTTTATATTACAGATTAAAGTCTCCTAGTGTATTCGGTATTACTGTAGGTACACGTTAAAAATGATAAAATGAACTTTTATTACTTTTGAATAATAAACAGTGTTAAAAACCATAGGAAACTACACCGGACGCAACAGAACTATGAGTTGACGAGAATAATATTGTGCTAAACGTTGTGGGAGGTTCACATTCGTAAATCGCTCCAAAGTTTGCTTCCAGTGGTATATTTCTAACACCTGGTCCACCACCTTCCGTAATAGTACGTTTTGTCACTTTGACAATCTAAACATCAAATTGCTTTTTATATCTAGACCAAGACTATTTTCCATCGAATTTTGGTGCCTCAATTTTAACTGGACAAACTAAACTATTTTGAATTTCATTGGACCATCTTCTCAGGTGTTCGGTTTCTTGTTGTTTAATTACTTGTTGTTCTTCTTTTTCTTGTTGTCTTATTCCTTCATGTTCTTCTTTTTCTTCTTGTATAATTCTTTCTTGTTCTTCTTTTTCTCGTTGTCTAATTCTTTCTTATTCTACTTTTTCTTGTTGTCTAAATCTTTCTTGGCTTTCTAGAAACTTCATAACATCTTCTTGTAATATTTTGATCTATTATTCACCATATATTCTCAGCTACATGCGAAGTACCCCACTTCTGACACCAATTGTAACGTTGAAACCTGTGATAAACCTTGTGGGGGTTCAGTAATGTAAATAATTCCAAAGTTTGCTTACAATGGTTTATTTCTAACACCCTGTACACCACTGTCCGTAGAAGTACGTTTTGTCTTGACTATCACCGTCTTTACCGACTGAACTACTATTAACATTTGATTCTGACAGACTGACTATTACGACTCATTTTTATAGATTGACTTTGAATCTTGACATCCATCGAGAATATTCTATGATTATTCTTGTAATCAGTTGTAATAATATTCTAGAAGCTTCTCAAATGGTTGTCTTTGCTCAGACTGACAATACTGAAAATGTAGGTATAGTTTGTTTCACGAATGATGCCCATTATGTGTAATCATTCACGAGCTACATATATCACGCTATACTTCTCATCGCATCTCATTATCATGAAATTCTCTACTACGTTTGTCGGTCTAACGTACGACATCAGTATAATAAGCTTATCTCCTTCAGTACAATGAAAGGGTGATGCACGTATGTCCGAAGGCAACGCAATCTTTATTTCATTGGCGTTACAAAGTCACTGTGACATTTCAGATAATTCACATCAATTATTATTTTATAACTCAAGCAATTCATTTGTATTTTGCATTACTGCATTATTGTTGATAATATATCTTTAATATTATTTGCTTATTTATTCGAACGATATTTTTTTCTCCCTAATTATATGAACTACCTTGAGGCGTATACCTAAAAGAATTTAAATACCATATCTTATCTCGAAATCTTCACGCCACTGATTCACTCCCGTGACAAAGATTGGTGTATTTAATTTTTGCCCGTTGAATTGATACATTTTTCTTGTTTTCAAGGCAGACGCCCACATTCGTGAAACAAACTATACATCACGTAGGTATATTTTCTGGAAGGTTCGAGAATAAATCTACTAATTCTAGTACTAATTATTGAAATATAGTAAACAAGGTAGTAGAACAAATATATACTAAAACAAATAATAACCGTAAGTACATGATAAACTATCCACATTACAATATTATAATAGGAGAAAAAGATAAACACTTACAAAACTCTAAAATAGAAAAAGTCCTGGACCAAATGGAATAACAAATGAATTATAGTAGCCTCCATACTTAAGTAAGATAGAAAATATTTAAAGCAAACAACTGACAATCTCAATAGACAGACTATTATACAGTAAAAAATACTGATGAATGGTGAAGCAGCATCACCATATATTCAAGAAACGTGAGAAGAAAATACCATCAAATAGAGGAGAATCAATTTACTCATTGAAACTGCAAATAAAAATCATTATAAAACTAAATTAACAGAGGATGAAAAGAAAAGCAACTTATCATTTCCTTAATGATTTTCTCTTAGCGTCATGTTACGCTAATGCAACACTACTTAATATCAAATATCTTTTTCATTTCATTTGCACTTAATTCTTAACTTTGGTACTTAATTAAAAGTCAACTATTTCTCGAAGTTCTATATTCTAATATTTCGATATTTTTTCTTTCTCAAATCTTTAACACTCCTGAATCATGAATTTTAAAAATGTTGCTAGACTCTAATTCATTTCCTTCAAATGATATTTGATTTTTACTATCGCAATATTGCAAAGCTCATAATTAGGTAACTCCTTATATAATATAAATAATGGATCCCTTATAATTTCATGATAATGTTGTGCTATCACCACTTCTGCACACAACTAATCTTTGTACTTATGTTTATTAGCCCTTCACCACTTAGTTCACCGAGCAATAAAATCATGATTAATCTATAAAGGCGGATTCACCTGAGGGTCTCCAGCATGGTCATGAGATATATTAGAATATTTCGGCGTTAATTCATTTACAATAGTATCTTGAATCAATAATAATATGATTCAATTAATTTGGTAGCGCCTGTCTGCAATATGCATCTCTATTGAATACAGATACAGCAGTACTCATAATCAAAGCTTAGTATGATCCTAGAATTCAGTATCGTGTTTATTACTATGGTTACATTATCAAAAGTGACCGATAAATAATTAAACCATGGTACATCGATTTGAAAGTGAAACTAACATAGAACCAATATATTTCATATTTTAAGTTTAGGTACCTTGAAGGCTTTATATTATCTATATGGTGCAGAAGTGTACTAAATATGTTGATGGCTATATGATTTATATAGTACCAGAACATGGTTTTACATTTGGCTTTTACGTATTTCATAAAAACTGCTTAACTGTCAGGTTAGGTTTGATGTTGTCGTTATCTTGATAATTAACAAAATAGTAAATTTAGTATCATACATTCACCAAAAATAATATTAATAGAACTTACAGGTACATAATCATCACTATCCCTTCTGCTTAGTGGATTTTGTTCAGGCTCATTAAAAACTTGCATTGTTAATTCTTGTTCCTCGTATATCTTGAGTTTCCTAGAAATATTTTTTATAAACATTTTATAAGAGAGAAACCCTTTTCAGTACTCACTGTTCAATCCATAAAGGATTTTCTGTTGTATTCAAATCATCAATAATTGCTTTCTTAATAATAAGAACGTCCTTTTTCTTGATATCTGGCGGAAATATAACCCAACGTTTTAAACAACAGCAAACAATGATGAGAGTAATAACACCAATAAAAATCAAAACTAACAGAGCCACAAGCGCAACTAGTGCGACGTCCATAGTTTCAGCTTTTTCAGTGACAAAAGCTGGTACTACTTTTTCGATGGCATAACCAGCATAATAGTCTCGTAGAAAGTCAACCTTTGAGTCTATTATCTTTAGAACATCAAGTACAGGTAAAATTATCTGTGTCTTTGGATTTACAGCCAGAATGTAAAGATCCGACCTGAAATTGTAAGTAGATTTATAAATATACAAATTTAAAGGATGCCTGTTCTTGTTTTGTTCCAACCCCGGCCACTGACTGCTTCCTAGTGAGCCATGTGGTTTATCAATAATCATGCATACCTATATATTTAACATAGCCGACTACTAGATCTGATAGTTTGTAACCGTCAGGGATCGGTAGTTGGAATAAAACAATAGAACTTTTATATATTTATCGAATAAGCTAAACAGTCCTAGCTGTTGGACAACAAGCGTTTTCCCAATACCGTTTGGCACTGTGGGTAATAGAGTCGACATTTTTCTGGCTGTGATCCTATTTTTTGTTACTTGTGTAGTATATGTATATTTTATGATCAATATCAGCAATAAAAATTTGTTTTGATCCTTTAATAGAAGAGAAAAGTCTTAATGGGTCTTCTTTACTTATTGACACTTTTATAAAACTATTCGATTCCGTTAAAGTTTCACGAAATGCTTCAATACAGTTAACAGCTAAGCAGTTTTAAGGATTGGCATTCCTCTTGTAAGCAATTCGAGGCCTAAGACCAACGTTTATCTTTAAATTTACGCCGAAAAATATAAATTTTCTGTGGGAATCATGATGCTCGATACTACAACTTACCAGTCCTCATTTTTTGATCCATTATCGCCAATATGATATCTAATTTCATCTATTATAATAAGACTTTGAGTTGCATTACTCAATTCGGCAATAATTTCATCTCTTTGCTTGGTAACTTCCTCTTTAGGCCGCGAGAGTATCACTCGGATTAATTGTTCAGGTTCAAAAATCCAAACCTATTAATTATGTTTGATTTTTAAAACTCCAAACTTCTTGAATAAATATATACTCTACTTACATAAACCTTTGCATATGCCTCTCTTTCTGGGAAAGCATTTTCACGCGCTATAACATCAATTACAAATCTATGTTGATTATTTTCCGCCAGATACGTTGCAGTGCAAATTTCTCCTCGCTCACTAATATTGAATGGTGATGGAATTATTGATCCAGAGCTGCGATTTGATCCAAACTTGTACAAATTCGACGCTTTTATATAATATGTTAAAGAACCATTAGCACCAAGATCAGGATCAATAGCTGTTACATTAGTTACTATATCATTTATATTAGCCATGGCATTCACACATGCGTAGTAGGTATTTTGCTCAAAAGCAGGTATATTATCATTCAAATCATTCACTGTAACCTTTACATTAGCTATGCTTCTGTCACTATCACCAATTGGCAAATGTTCAGCTGAGTTTGGTAAAAAATTTGGATCATTATTGGCAATTATTAGAAGATTGTATTCTTCTTGTTGTTCTCGGTCAAATGAGTAATTGGCATGTAAGGTACCATCAGTACGTTCTAAGTAAAATGCACCGTCATCATTGCCATCAAGAATGTAGTAGAAAATGTTAGCATGACTTCCTTCATCTCTATCTAGTGCCTTCACTCTACCTGAAAAAAAAGGTATTGATAACTCTTGTCAGATTTGCAATTATCATTTGATTTTCAATTTACCTATAAGTTCATCCTTGGGATTGTTCTCTGTTATATAGAAATGATAAGGATTTGTGGACTTTGAACCGGGAAATTCAGGTCTGTTATCATTTTCATCAACAAGTAAAACGGTCAGATGTCGAATGGTTTCATACCATTTTGGATATCCATGATCTCGAGCAACCAATACCAGCTGAAAGTGATATTGATTTCTTTCAAATTAATACTATCATATTAAACTATAATGAACCCTACCTCATAGCTCGGTCTCTCTTCCCTATCTAATGCTTGTTTAGTCTTGAGTTCTCCAGTGTTGGCATTTATCATAAATTCATTGGTCTCTTGAACATTGTCATCCCCAACTTTAAAATGATATGTTAATCTGCCATTCTCATTCTCGTCTTTATCCACAGCCTTAACGGTCATAACTTGATATCCTTTTTCCGCAAGATTCTAAAATATAGATTGGATTTATACGTAGGTAAAAAGAAAGCGGTGTTGAAGAGGTAATTATTCTCAATATACAGAGTGGTCATCCGTGAATACCATCGATCGATTGTGACAAAACTATGAAAGCCCCTGCGCAATATTTATTGTAAATAATACTGAATTAAAGGCATTCAATATAATTGTCAATAGTATATCTACCCGACTATGACTTTATTTGCTTAAATACCGATTTTTGCCAATATAATTTAATAAATCGATCAAAATATTATGTTCGTCACCTTTCTTGAACATTGAGACAGTTGCATTGATGTAATAGCAGAAATTTGTATCTCAAACGTCCAATAATAGCCAGACTAATTCGAAGAAGCTCAATCTTTGTGCTACAAAAAAGTTCGAACTATTTTGTATAAAAAACAGTGACTCTGGGTCATAGTAAAACTTTTGTATTTCACCGAATTTTCTATTTATTTTTAATTCCCCACCCGGTCGTTGGATTTCTCAGAGGAGCACCCTGTATTGCTTCGTCATTGATTACAGTTTACCTCTAATACTTCCACAGTTGCATTTGGTAACGCTGGCATTATAAATTCAGGTTTGTGCTCATTTACATTCAGAACATGAACATTTACAGTTGCTCTATCAAACAGAGACATCCGATCAGCACTATCCCTCGCTTCGATTATCAGATGAAAGTCTCTTGTTTGTCCCAGTAGAGATTTGTGCGGATACAAAATACCAGTCTCAACGCCCAGAAGGAATACATCTGAAATATATTTTTTGTATTTTATATACAATAAAACTACTCTACTACTATAATTTGGATAAAATCTTCACAAATCGCATCACGTAGAAATATAATGAAATTAAAATAATTTTTGGTCTCACCATTATCATTTCCAGAAATTATGCTGTATCGAACATTTCCATTAGCTCCAGAGTCTTCATCAGAAGCATTGATTTGTATAAGTGGGATTGGAGGATTTAATCTTACATTTTCCATAATAGTAATGTTGTATTCTTCTTGCTGAAACTTTGGAGCATTATCATTGACATCCCGTATAACAATATTCACAGGTACAGAGACAGATCTTTTAACATTTTTTGGTGCACCATCTGAGGCAACTACCTGAATCACTGTGCCATTTATTTTTTCGTAATCCAAGAAATTCGAATTGGCTACCGTGATATATCCTGTTCTATGATCTATTGCAAAATTCTCACTATTTTCGCCTATTAAACTGTATTCAATATCTCCAAATTCTTCAGCATCATTATCAGTAGCTCTAACAGCAACTAAAAAAGTGCCATTTGGGGAATTCTCATCTATAGTAGCATTATATTCTTTCTCAGAAAATATAGGATCATTATCATTGATGTTGATGATTTTAACCAAAATCTTAGCAGAAGTATTAAGTTGTGGATACCCAGTATCAAACGCCACGACAGTGAAGTTGAGTTCCTTAGTTTTTTCATAATCTATTTTTCTTTTGATCTGTACGATGCCAGTTCCATTATTTATTTGAAAGTATTTACTCTCTGGTAGAATATTATATCCAGCAATGTCACTATCTTCATCGATTGCTTTGTAAGTTGCTACAATGGTCCCTACAGGCTGTTCTTCTTTAAGTTCTATATAGTAAATGGGATTTTCCACAGTCCATGGTGGTAAGAAACTTGGTGGTGAATCATTGACATCAATTATTGTAATAGTCAGCAAGCCTTCACCTTGTTGTAGATTTGGTGCTGTAATATCTGTCACTAGAATAGATAGTCTGACAACAGAAGCAATGTCACGTATTAATGGGGACGCAACTGATACTTTCCCAGAGGTTTTTTCAATAGAAAAGAAGTTCTTGAAAACATTGTTTGTGGTGACTTCTTGACCATGTTTATCTAAAGCTGTAATAGGTTCCATGATGTCAAAATTAAGAGCATCGGATGAGTTAACATCCGGGTCCATGGCAATAAGTGTGTGGACTATAGTACCTACTGGTGCGTCTTCCAGAACCTAATGAACAATTCTTATTAATACAAAAAATAATTATTCAATAGTCATTTGAAACATACCTCTGCGTATTGAGTTGTTGGAGTGAAATAGGGCATTTTATCGTTTGTATTGATAACATTGATCCTGAGTGTTGTTGTTCCTGTTAAACTAGGTACACCATGATCTGTAGCGAATATTTCAATGTTATAAATATTCTTCCTATCGAAATCAAGTTTGCGTTTAACAGATACTACTCCTGTAGTGTTATCTACTTCAAAATCTTCATTACTGCCTTTTTGTATGCTATATTCTATGATGGCATTTACACCATTATCAGCATCATTTGCTTGTACTTGTATCACAGAAGAGCCTTGAAATAATAACAAGATAATCTTACTCATTTTTCCATTGATGTTTTTTTTTTAATAATACAAATTTTCCTCTCGGGCTACCCGCTCCTCGAATTCGAGGATCAGTTTTAATTTGCTATAAAATTGAATTTTGACAATTTTAGTAAATTTACAATTGATGATATTGAAACACTTTTATATCGAAACCAAAGTGAAATTCCACAATAACATCTCTCCGTCTTACCAAATAATGGGAATACATACCTACAGGTATATCTTCAGGTATCGATTCAATATAATTACTCTTAGAAAAAATCGGAGAATTATTGTTAACATCAAGTATCGTGATATTTACAATTGCTGTGGCAGTATATTTACTGTCGCTTGCCTGAAAACATATTATTCAAAAAAGCTACAATTAAGAGAAATAAAGGGTCCTACTTTACCATAACGGTTAAGGTGATTATATTGTCAGTTTCATTGCTGACATCAAGTCCTTTGTTATTTGTTATTCTTATTCGTCCAGAATTATGATCGATGCTAAATAGATTATCATCATTTCCGGCAATCAGCAAATATGTAATTTTTGATGTCTTATCAGCATCCAGGGCTTCAACAATCAGTTCCGGTGTGAAACGTACAGTACCTTCATTAATGAATGCCTTGTAAACTGATTGTGTAAATGCTGGAGGATTGTCGTTGCTATCAGTTAAGACTATTCTCAGAGGTACTGATGAAGTTTGACCTTTACCGTCATCATCAGTGGCCTAGAAAAGTTTTATTGTTAACAAAATAAAGTTTCATCAATCGCAATTGTAAATCTATAAAGAAAATTATTCCCTGACATTTTTCCTTATTTGAAAAGTGGCAAGTACGAGTAGAACTCATACCCAAGGGTTCCGTACATGTATAGGTATTTCTGTAAAGCATAGTAAACAGAACGATAGGTGAAATCAAGAGTTATACTTGAACAGATTAATATTTTTTTATTTTTATCATTAAATTCTATTATTCCGTTTTGTCAGATTATCATTATATATTTTTCGGGTTTTCTTGGAGCTGGTGCTCTTTGATTTTCACAATTATGTTGATTTGTTTGAAATGTTGTAATTCCATGTCAGTGTATTAATGTTATCAACATTTCCACCTTGATTTGTGTCTTCTACAATTATAAGGGAAAAATATATATAAAATAAACCTACAAGTCGTTCTAAGACATATAATGTATTTCTAAGCCATGGTTATAGAAATAAACCTAAATTTTCATTCTTTTTGTATTTAATTTTTTACATTTTTAGTTTTTTCTTATTCATTTTAATACTTGATTCTATTGGAATTGTTTTTTTTTGATAAGGCATTTGTCAAAATGGTGATTATTATGAAATAAACCAATACAAATCTTCATAATATCCAAAATCAAAGAGCAGGAAAATGATTTTATTTTTTTATGTGAAAAGTAGAAAACAAAATATATCACTCCATTTTTTGGACAAAAGCAACGCAAAACTAACAATATTATTGAAGTCAATTCAAATGTCAAGTTACTTAAAATCGTTTAAAAATAAATATAATTTGAAAAAATATATTGCCAAAGCTTAAGAATTTATTTTCCTATGGAAATGTGAAAAACTTTTCTTATTACTTACTTTGAATTCGAGTCTATATTCAGGCATTTCTTCGAAGTCCAGACAGTCTGGCTTGCCAATTTTTGTACAAAGTGCCACAGTTATGGTTCCGGTTCGATTGTTGACTGTGAATTTCTCACTACCCATACCTTCTAATTTATATATTATCCCATTTTCTCCATATCGACCACTATCCCTGTCTTTGGCAACGATAGATGTAACAAGGGTACCGGGTGTGGCCATTTCAGATACAGTAGCACTATAGATCTCATGGTCGAATTGTGGAGCATTATCGTTTACATCTAGTACCTGTAGATACGTCAAATAATCTGTAACATTATAATTTATATAGTTTATACATTAAATACCTACCGTTATATGTATTGTAGCAGTGGAGGAGAGTTTCTCTTTTGTATACATTTCTCTAGCAACAGCTAGTATAATGAATTTTCTCTGATTAGGATCTTCATAATCCAAGTAATTATGAGCAACACGAATTGTCACTGGAGTCGATCCCACTGCAGTCTCTGGCTGAATGGAGAATACCCCGGATATATCATTAAGGCTTAGAGAGAATGCAGAGTTATTGCCCTAAAATAATGGTATTTGTGAAATGCTAATAGTTAATATGCCATCGCGTGTTCACCTCATCTGGATCTCTGACAACTATATTTAAATCTGGCAAAGGTGCTCCTTCGTGAATGTTCTCAGGCACATCGACATAATATTCCTTTTGATTGAATGTTGGAGCTTCGTCATTTACATCTTTAATCTTTAATGTTGCTACAGTTTCGGTCATGGTTAGTGAGTCATTTCCTCTGACGCCTTCACTGATCAGCTCCCTTGCCTATGGAATTAAATATTTCGTTGTAATGGAATTAATTTTAAAATTGTAGAAACCATCATCAACATTTCCATATAGGTAGACCGAAACATTACCCTTTCTATAGCTAATCAACAATGTATCCATGAAATGCCTATTTAAGTTCCTTATACTAAAAAATCTAGTTCGGCAGGTACTACTTTGGTTTCATACTAAAATTGACACGTTTTAAATTATCGTTATAGTACTAACATAAAAACAAAACTAGTATGCAACTAAGATTTGTTTATGAATACAGCTGTCTATTTTTGTATTTTTCAGAAGCATGCGTATGATTTTTGGTGATTATGTCAAAAACAGTATTTATTATTGTTTTAGGTAGCTAGTTTATTGAATATTTCTTAGTTTCTTCAAATAACTAAATTTGACATCTCCTTACTTTAATCTTTGGGGTAGGCAAATGAAAATAAATATTAAAAAAAAATTGGACCGACTTCATTAGTTGGTGCACTGGAAAATCCAAAATAATATTGTAGTAGTAGTAGTTAGTAATTTTGAAGTTGTTTCGTTGTAGGCACTAACCTCAGAGTTACCAGTACCAATAGAATTAATATTATTTTTTATATTTCAGTACACTAACTAATAAACACGGTACATTTTTTCAAACTTTTGAGTGTAACATTAGTCATGAATATCGTTGAACTTTCACTAAGACCAAAGAAGTCTTAGCTTATACTTATTATTCAAAGATCGCAAAACATCGCGGACCAGATACACATATTTGCGACTACCGAAAACCGTAATTCTTCAAAAAAAAACAATTTAAATGTTGCTATATATAATCCCTTTCTTAATTTGTCCTTCTCATATTTTAAATTTTCGAAAAAAATTGCTGCCTCCACATACCGGAAATACACATATTTCAGAATTTAACTGCTGTAACTTGAAAACGGTAACTCTTTTCAAAAAATGTTCAATTTAAACGTTTCTGGATATGGTCTCATCTTTAATTCTGCAATCTCAGATTTTCGATTTTCAAGAAAAACTGCAAACTCCACCCCCTTTGGGGACGTTTTTTTGGAGGGAAGGGGATTTCAGAGTTGAGTTTTTCTAAATATGGTACCATTTCTCAGTTCTCCTCTTTCAAATGAATCAAAAATCATTAAAATCGGAGTACGTTTACTATGCAAAACGCGCGAAGAAACGTACATAAAAAAGGCAATAAAAATGCAAAAATACAAGCGATTTGTTTACCTCCTCCTTTTTTAAGTCGGTCAATAATAATGTTCTAGATTTAGTTAGTTGTTGTTACCTACAACAGTGTTCATTATAAAGAAAATATCCAAATGAAAAAGGAAAATTGATGATATTTTTTTAAAAAAGTTAACGTTGCTATATGATATTCGAAGTGCCATTTTGAAAAGCTAAACTAAACTAAAAAATTATAAAATCAGTATCTTCTTAAATTTTCGAAAACTAAAATATTAGATAAGTACCTAACTGACTCTGTATGTATTATTGTTATTGAGATCCTAATGCTATCATAATGGTTTTATAAAGTTCTCTGTTAAGAAAATAATGTTTATAACAAAAGTACATTTCCATAACATTACTGCCGATAAATTGTTGTATCCGAGGCTCTCTGTAGATCGATATACTAACTGTAATATGAGCCACTTGACACCATAATACATTAATTAATTCATAGTTGAGGACTAGTGAAGGGGTTGCTTGGGATCTACTAAATGAATATTAATTATTATCGATATGTCATTAGATACATATTATAACTTACCTACATCGCTAATGTTTGTGAATTGGTATTTATAGTTAATGTTTCATGTTCAGCATAAAAAAAATCTTCTACATAAGTAACAGTGAGATACCGAACACGTTTATACAATGTTTCAAAAAGTGACTGAAATGAAGACATGAAAATGCTCACCCTTATCTTAAGTTTAAGCACTCCCTCGGGATTGTCGACTGCCTCCTTGTCAAGAGGACGTGCAGTGCGCATTTCTCCTGTGTTGGCGTCCAGAAGGAAATAATCCATGGGATCTGTGAACAAAAATTAGATACGTTACAATCATCCACTGACTGTATCCAACGCTGTAGCAAAGATTAAATACACCTCTACAAGAGCGAATTCGACACGTATACCTAGAAGCGATATTATAATAATTATTATACCTAGTGAATGTTTTCAATCAAATATATTAAATTACATTTGCATGAACCATAATTTTAAAGTGTACTACTTACGTTCTTTACACTTATTTTGAATTTTAATACTTTAAAATGATGTGAATATTTATTGGGCTAAGATTGCATTTGAGCATTAAAATAAATATAAATTGATTGAATGGATAATCTTGAATGAATAAATTAGCTACCGAAAAAAGTTATTTATTTTCATTTATCCAAAACTGTTAGCTAGTACTCGCAAATATGCTTGAGATAAAGTTCGATAATTTCAAAGAGCATTTTCTACTTTTGTTTATCTTTTCAAAAAGCACCAGCATCCGGACGGAAACCGAGCTTTCTGAAATGGGTAATTAATTTGAGCTTTTCAGCTTTATAGCATGGGAGATAACTCTTTTTTCACTTTTTATTACACCAAATGAGAGACGAGGAAGCACAATAATGACCATGAGAAATGGAAGCTCGATAATTAAACTGATTATTCCCAAGATTGTATCGGACTTAATGAGATAATTATCTACATAACAGATATTAGTTTTTTGAGCTATACCGAAAATGAAAGGGAAAAATTGTTATCTATATATACAGGGTTATTTATGGTGACTGGCCTGTTACACGTTTTGAGAAAATTTTAGAGCAATAAAAAAAAACATTCGAAATAGGCTATTGCAAATGAGAACGATTTCTCGGCATGTCTTTACTAGATTTAAATGGGAATTAGTTGTCATATCATAAGCAATAAGCAAATGATTATTTTCATAATTTTGTTATGTCATTGCTGCAAAATATTGTGTGTTGTGTGATATTTTCCATAAGTGTATGAAGATGTTGGAAGTCGGAAAATGATCAATTTCATTTTAAAACGATTTGTTAAATATTTCAAAGAAAATCCATCTGAAAAGCCAAATAATAGGTTACCTGCTTTTATCGAAACTGTTAGACGACCAAGTGATTCATGTATGTAAATTCAAATAAAATTCACGCAAGCTACAGAATATTTAGACATTTCTCATCTCTTTCCATCTAAAAAAGAATCATCAAGATCGGAGCACGTTTATTATGAAAAAATGCGCGTTTATCTAAATATAAAAAGCACGCACAGTTGCCCAAAAACAGTACGTTCCTTTTTTTATGACAAATGTGCTCTCGTTTAGCCCAATTTTCGGAACACCTTATTCCATTTGACTGAGCTTGCGAGCTAGCATAAAGACCTGAGACTTCTGCTTTACTTACACTTATTGCGAATTCTTATCGATATCTGCAGAGCTATTTCCGAAATAACTAATGTGGACCTCGAAGTGACACCCATTAAATATAACAGTTTCATCAATCGATTTCTCGACCCCGAGAACCTTACACTGCAAATTTTTATCGAAATCTGTGTGTATCTCGACCGTAAAATTAAATATCTAGATAATAAATCTCACTATTTACGTATCTATCTATATCTATCATTGATATAAATCCATAATAAATTAAAATTTAAAACTTAATATAGTGTATTTTAATTATTTAAATATACACCCATATATCTCTCTCCTTTACGTATCACAGAGTAGGGTGCACCATATAGGTAATAGTATTTTATACACGTCTGATGACGATCAACCGTCTTGGTCACATTTTCGGTCAGTTAACACTAGCCGCGTGCCTTCCCTAAAAAAGCTTTGCTCTAAAAACAATCAAAATCGCTTCATCCGTTCGGGATCTACGATGCAATATACACTGCTTTGTTTGCGTCAGTGGTTAAAAAATATCAACTATTATTAAGTTGATACTTACTGTTAACAAGTTCATAAAGGATTTTCCTTGGTATGCCTCTGTCACCGTCTTCTGCATGAACCGTCATAACCAAAGTATTTATGGGTGCATCCTCTTCAATTTCTGTTGTTAGATTTCCTACAAAATAGGGTGGTGTATCCTGTACATCACCCACATGGATGGTGACATTGGTAGAAGAGCTCAATTCACCGTCCTGGATGGAAAATAAAATCATTTGTTAAGGATTAGGGATAGACAATTTGGTTCATTTATAGTCTAGACACACGGTCCCGTGTCAGTCAAGTTAACATAGCAACAGGGGGATACAAAGACATTCCCGAATCATTTGAAGCCACTAGAATCTATTTGATATAACAACTTGCAATAATTTTATGTGTCTAGTAAGAAGTGAAGTTTTTATTCCCTCGCCTAAAGTGGAATCGTAATAATCATATAAACAGCCCAAAAGATTTAAAAAATCGTCGGGGTATATTTGTATCTACCAATCTGTGAACTGTATTTGCTCATAACATTGTCTATAAGTTTGCCTCTTAGTTAATTTAACTGGCATTTATTTGATATACCAAAATATATGTTAATTCTTCTTCCCCAACTAATTAATATTAATTAATTAATCTATTAGTTATAATGCAATACTTACTGATGCTTTGATAAGGAAACCGTATGTCTGTTTATCAGCATAATTTAATTTTCTTGCAAGGATGATGGCACCCTGATACGTATTTTGTTCAGAAGCGAGTGTTGCGATATTAAAGATCTCGCATGCATCAGGATCCTCGTCGAAATTTATGCATTCCACTTCGATATTCGATCCGACAGTGTCCTTATCCGTTACACTGATATTGGAAAATACTTTGGTTCCGGGCACAGTATCCTCGTTCACGGTGATTTCGTACGGCAACTACAAAAAGAAAGCACACAGTCTGAGATTACATGACAAATATGGACATTCATAAAGGATGTCAGATAAATAGAGTAAAAAATCTTCCTAACATTAAATTTGCAATATTTTTTTTAAATAATAATATCAATGTCATATGGTTAATAAGATTTACAATTTTATCTTAATATCAAGATTCTCTAAATACTTACATTCTTAAACTCTGGTTCATTATCATTTTCATCGGATATGATAACAGTGACTTGGACATCTTGTATGTTATTGTTTGCACTTCCTGGAACTTCGTCTTCGATAGTAACAATAACATCAAGAGTACTGTTTTTCTAGAAATATAATACCAAAGATATTGTTAATAGCTATGAAATTCTTCAAATTCAATCACTGTGTGCTTTTGATGCGAGAAGAGTTTCTTTTGTTTGGTTTTGTATTTGATCATTAATGATGGTTGATTTCAAGCTCACTTCAATCAAAATTGCGGAAGATAGTAAGATGCAAAAATAATGATTTCCTTACAAAAACTAGGAGCTATATACTTTATTAAATTGCCAAATAAAACAAAAAATAGTTATGTACGAGCATCCATCTATACAAACATTCATTTTGAAGCGGCAGCAATAAATCTGTCAGGATTCAGGGATGCAGACAGGCTATATGTCATACAAAAAAGACTATGACGTTATTTTTTTATTTAGAGCCTTTAGAATCGCGTAGAGGTATATTTATAAAATACAACATTATTTCTCTCACTTGTATATATATCTTCAAGTCTGTAATAAGACTGAAAGAGCGTATGTGTGATTACAATTCAAACTCTGAATTGGGTAATTGACTAATTTTTTTAACAATTTTTATTTTGTAGTTAGACATTCAGTTAAACCAAAAACAAATACAAAGAAAATTTACGATTCTATTTTGAAAATAAAAAAAAATAATATATTCAAAAATTGTTTTCAAATTTCCCGCTTGAATTCTAAAAAACGGCTGCAACGTCAGTATTAAAGAAAGGAGGAACAGAGCAGAGAACACTATCTGACCAGAGAGAGGATACAATATTGTATGTTCTTTCTGAGGAGAACTTGTTCATCGACTTGATTACTGTCTTGGTCGATTTTGATAGGCATTCGCAGTCACGTGATAAAGGGTTTGAAATTACAACTATTTAAATTGATTATATTTTAAATTCTAAGAGAAATTTAACCTGCATAATGTGATTTTTGGTATGTTAGTACTACCTAATATCGTCTGAACATAACTTTATATTGAATTTCCATTAAAGTCAAGTACTCAATACCATTCATACCTCAATAAAAAAAAATTCTTAAGAACTCCTAAACATAATACTTCTTTTTTTGAAAACGATCTATACTTTATGGGTATTAAATTACATAACTTTTAATACCTGATGACATAGATAACACATCTGGCATAAGAGGCTTCAAGAGTAGCTTAAAAAAGTTTCTGTTATTATTATTATTATGTTTATTATCGAAGAATCCAAAGAAAACTATTATCGAATAAATCTTTGGATCAGCTATTCAAGAATTTGAATAGGAGGCCCAGAACTAATAACTTTGTGGAGAGTTGGCACATAAATTTAAAAAATCATTTTCACGGTAGCCATCCAACATTATGAAAATTTATGGATGGATTAATAAGAGAACAAGCTATTCAAGAACTGAAGCTTGCACAACCGATAAATGATATGCATCATAAAAAGTACAAAGATCTCAATAATCAGCTTCCAAAGCTAAAGATGATTTTATCAATAGGTTTGAAAAATAAGTTATGTTATATGAATTGAAATTATTTTTGTCATTAGTTATATTCTATTATTATGTGCTGGATAATCAAGATTTAATAAAAGCTGAGGCCTTAGTTGAATCTGAACCCGCGAAACTTCGGGCTGTTTGGATTTAAAGTTGACGGCTTTACCGCTGGGTCTATAGAGCTGCGTTTCCATTATAGAAGAGATGCGCGGGCAGAAGTAGTACTGGAATCGACCAATCTTGTCCGTCTCCTCTCCTATCCCCTCATCCCTTCCTCAATGGAAACGCAGCCTAACGGACAAATGTATACTGCAGCTACGATATAGTATAAATTAATAAGCAAGCATTCAATTTACGAAGCTTTATAATATTATGTTCTATACTTTATATACATAGAGAACCAAACAAAGATGTCTAGGTTTATATGATTTTGTTTAGTTGGTGGTAATGATCGTTTTTGGCCAAGAAAACGTTTCGAAAAATGGATTTTTTTAAGTCAAGAAGCCCTAAAACTGGCTGGGAATACTTTCATTCAAGTCACCTTTCAAATAAAATAAAGAGAAATCAAAATAGGTTCATCCGTTTGGTACCTGCAATGCCATGTGAATATACACACAAAACTAAATTAAATCATATGTTTGGGACCTACGATGCCATTAACAGATAAAACACATTAAACTTAATCTAAACCTTTGTTTGGGTTGAGTTGAGTTAAAAAATAAAGTTAGTATGTGATTTTTAAATTAAACGGTTTTATTAGAGAAAAATATTATAGTAATGATGCAGTTAATGCAATAAAAGCTAAAAAATAATTTGGTAGGTCATAGGTACCCGTCATCACACTCTCCTCATCAATATAGGGCATTGGTCAGATAAAAAATAAAATCGTTGGGCGCGCGAAATTTCAATCAAGTCAACCGCTACAACATTATAAATGCTATTTACATATTTAGTATTCTCACGTTACGCTACATACACCCAACGATTTTTTTTTCACCAATGCCCTAGATTGATGAGGAGAGTAATCTGATGACTGGTACCTAAGATCTTCCAAAATAGTTTTTAGCTTTTAGTGCATTAACTGCATCATTACTGTAATTATTTCATTCTAATAAAGCCGTTTAAATTAGAAAAAAAAACTAAGAAAGTTTATTTTCAAGTTTTTAATTTAGAATTGAATACTTCTCATTCTGTTTAGTTCATTTAGTGCCTCATTATTATAAGGTTTGTTTCCTGACAATTTGTTGCAATCTAACTCCTCAATACATAATCCTTCCAAAAACTTTACTCGACTCAGACAATTTTGAGCCTAAATAAACACCCACGTGGTCTACAGTGCTGCCTTGCATTTTGTGGACATTGGAAGCCCATGATAAAATTAAGGGCAACATCCTTCTTTCAGCTGTCTCAAACTTGAACTTTGCTGGAAAATGAATGGCCTTAGGATGAATAAGGTACTTTTCCAAAGTCGATCCGAACTGACCGTACATCTGTTTGGTACATTTGGTTTGGCCATACAATTTCAGTAGTCACATAGTGAGCTATATTCTACTAGTCAAGCCCTTTCATTTGATACCTATATTGAAGAGGTTGTCAAAACATATATACTTAATTCGCCATTCTGTTGGCGGCCATATTGGGATTTCATTGTTTTTCATGGTGAACTATATTCTACTAGTCGAGCCCTTTCATTTGATACCCATATTGAAGCGGTTGTGCAACACTATATAATCCCCCATTTCGTAACGGGGCCATCTTGGATTTACATTGATACAGAATGTTTTAAAGTGTATTGTAATCAGAACTAAAGGTGTGTACTGAATTTCAGATCAATCTGTCAACAAGAAGGGGGTCATATATCAATTACTTAATAGATTTGATCTAAGACCCGAATAAATAAATAAGAAGCAGGGAAAGCTAAATAAAACCTTAATACAAATTTTAAGCCTTCTAGATTTATAAACATAGTGTATCGTTTCGCGTCCAAGCTTATTGAGAAATAGATGTTCGAGATACCCTATAGGTATATCATTGGCAATTCCACATCTGCCTGTGGTTGCAGCATTGAAAGGCAGGAAAATGGAATAGTTGGTGAAACAGAGAAACGAGTTAGATATCCAAAAATACTTTTACGGCCAGTCAAGCGACTTCGCGCCGCACCGTTTATGTGGATAAAAATTGACTTACGATGTCACGTCGAGCGTCACAAAGTCTTTCTCGATATATACGGATTTGGTATATTGCTTTGAGGGAGATTTGTGTTTGTATTAGAAATCGTTTCTAGAGCGAATTCTGTGCTAGACTTCGATTTGGGAATTGAAAAGTTCCTATTCTCGAGTGGTATTTGTCATCCAATATGACAAAAGTTCATTTCATTTCTTATTTGTTTGCAACGTAGAAGATTTAACATGAATATTGACACTTTGTTCCATATAAAAATTCATATTGGCATAATGAAAAATGTCGTAGCAAGGCTATGAGTGCTAGCTACATATGTTTTCAAAGAATGAATATTTTCAAAATTTCGGAACCAAAATTAACTTTGAATAGTCTTTTGTCATACAAAAATCAAATTGTAATCACGCTCGTATGTCGTATATGAACGGAAAACACAAACAGCTGTATTCATAATCAAATCTTAGGTCGGTACTAGTGCTCTAATAAGAAATTAAAAGTAAAATATATCTTTTATTACAATAAAGTGTTAAAGACAAATTATGTGCCCTGAAAGTGAATCAATTGTTTTGAAAAAAAAAAAAATTGTTGGGTAAACTCAATAAAAAGCTAGCATGAAATCACCAAAATATTTGTTTATCACGTAAGTACCACTTCTTGGATGATTTGTGAATTAGAGCTAGATCTTAATATAAGTTTACAAAGAGCTTATGGAACGCCATCATATTTAATACTTTTAGGAAAACGAAGGTGAGCTATCTAATTAACCAGTAGGGTTGACATTTCAAACATTATCGAATCATGAAATCTAAATTTCATCAACTGAAGCTATACAGTGCGTCCATAAAGTAACGCATAAATTCATTATTAGCTAAATAAATAATAATATTAGAAATTCCCGAAACAGGTCGAGTTTTTATTATAATCTGCTGTTTTTCAAATTATAATCTATTTACAGAGTGATGAAGTCATCACCATCTTTTTTAAATGGAACATCCAATTTTTTCTTCAATTTCCGGATTTTTCTTGATGATCTGATTCCAAAAAATGTATAACACGTTTTTTCAAATTGGCACAGGGTGGGCAATAATACAAAAATTTCAAGTTATTTACAAAATATTGAATAAAAGAATAAACGTAATAGTACCTACTCACATTAAATGAAATTACGTTTTTATGGAATTACTCTAATACACTGCCAAAATAAACAAATGAAAATTTACAATAAATGTTCAAGTTGTTCTTCATTGACTGCCAGATAAAGACAGAGCCGGGCATTACATCACTTGAAATTTTTGTATTTTTGCCCAGCCTGTACCAATTTGAAGCAACGTGTTAAACATTTTTGGACTGAGGTCATCAAGGGAAATCAGTAAATTAAAATCAAAAATTGATTTGTTTTGGGAGTTTGTAATATTACTGTTTATTTTGCAAATAGTGAATTTATGCGTTCTTTATGGACGCACTGTATATTGTGTTGGTGTTATGTTTGGTAGGTATATCCAGATACACTAAATATAACTATTAGGGCTTGATTAACAAGCTCTTGTACAGTTAAATGGTTTTATTTGGGAATGAAAGAGTATTTTGGAATCAGTTGATAACGTCACCCCACACTTACCAGTATACTTTATCGAATTTAGGAACACAGGCTCTGTTATACTTTTTGTCACATTCATCCTCAAAATATTATAATAATATACATTGATAACAAAAGGCATCGATTTCAATGTTGAATAGATAAACTATGTTTCACAGATATGCTCCAAAGTTCAAAACAATTTTTACATAATTTGAAGTATCAGACTCAGTTTTTTTAGAAAATGAAAAAAGAGTAGGTACCCAATTATTTATCAAATGTCGAATCATGAACTCTTCTAAATTTAGGATTTAAATATTATCTATAGGATCTCTGAAAATACTTTTGGAAGGCCTGAGTTATTTTCAACTAATAGAAATACATAAATCTTTGGCCTCTCTGGAAACTGAAGATCCTATCAGATAAATCTTACGAGAACTTAAAAAGTTGTAAGCCACACTTTATAAAAATATACAGAAATGTTCTACTTTAATTTTTGACCGATGAATTTTGAACGGAGGAGGTATACAATTCGACTGTCTGTTTTTTTTTGGTTCCTGCGCGCGTTTTATATGTTAAACGTACTCCGATTCTGATGATTTTTGATTCATTTGAAAGTCGAGACTAATTTTCTCGAAAATCGAAAATCCGAGATGGCGGAATTAAAGATACCAAAATATACGGAACCGTTTAAATTGATAATTTTCTGCTGTGTTAAAACTTGAAATATTTCGCTATATGGAAGGGGCAACTTCTTTCGAAAATTGAAAATATGAGAATGGAAAATTAATAACCAGGTTATTTGTAGCAACATTTATATTGAACATTTTTTCCATAGAGTTACGGTTTTCGAGTGGTAAAGTTTATAATATGCGTATTTCGGCGACGATGCTCTTAGATTTCTAAATAATAGCAAATACAAGCAAAGTACACATGGATAATGGTGAACGTTCAACGATTTTCGTGACAAATGTAACACTCAAAAGTGTAAAACAAATACTTTTACTAAACATTGGACCGACATTATCAGTTGGTGCACTGAAAAGTACAAATAATGTTAATTCTATTGGTGCTGGTACTTGTCAAGTTGCCAAAAGTTTTCAATTTAACTGCAACTGCACAAATTCAAAAGTAACAGTACCAATATAATTAATATTATTTTGTACTTTTCAGTGCACCAACTGATAACGTCGGTCCAATTTTTCGAAAAAATTACCGCTCTCACCTCTAAAAACTACAGTTTGCATTGATTGATATAGGGTCAAGTTTATAAGTAAAGAGTGTTTTTCTAGGTATTTCATGAAGTCTGACATAAAAAAACTTATCCTTCAGGAGCCTGCTGGAGGTAATTCCCGTGTATAAGGTATATGGATTACTTTGTTGGACTGAATAAATATCACTATCATACACAAAGGGCACCAAATTTGAAAATGTAGAGTTTTCTGGTAATTTCAAAAGGTTACGTGCAATGAAATAATGGCAGCCTAATTTGCTTCATGGCAAGTTAATTAATTAATTAGACCTGAAAATTGAGCGCTTGAACTCTATCTATTTATATTATATCTTTGAGCTAGTCTCGAACTTTTGGAAATATTTTGTTTGTGTACCTATAGTCATTTATTAGATATGTTATGGAAGCATCAATTAATAACACTTATATATGTTACAGTTGAAGTATTCACTTGGTTAGTTTATAGATTAACTGGATTGTAGGTATACAAACTATAAACTATCTAAATAACTAGCTATTTTGATAGAAAATCGTATTTTTAATAAAATGGATATGAATTTTGGTTGGTAGCTTACAAATTATACAATGTTTCAACTACAGAAACTGGGTCCGGATGTTGTCAATCAGCATCTGGGAGGAGTGAAGTGCCAACCCGGCGCGTCTCCAGGTGGCGGATAGGAGGGGGCCTCTGACGATGACTTTTATATGAGAAGGGGGCCTGCGGGGAAATAAGGCTCATTGAGACTAAAAACTCAATTGGCAGCCACGAATACCCTGCCGCGGACTAAGGGAATTGCACTCAGGTACAACGATGCCAGGTGTGCATTCGAGCTAACCTCGAAACCACCCTGTCAAACCAACGCATCCTGGTCGTCTGTGGTCATGTCTCGCGGGCCAGTGATGCGGGGGGGGTCTTGGCTTAACCGCCCGGACCAAGAGGAAATAACCTCATCAAAAATTCTAAATCCAAGGCGGGAAACCAGGCCGAGGGATGCATGGTCAGATAGAGGACTGGTCTCTACTGGTTTCGACCTTGGAGCACAAGGGGGAACTCCACTGTATTAACCCCTTACTCCTGCATGCGGGGCTCTGCAGGAGTGGACCGATTTGAAAAGACATATCAACCCAAACTCACCGGAGGAGAGATGGAGAAAGCCTCCACCTCCTCATCCGGGCTCCCTGTAAAAAAGGGAAACGCCAAACGGCAAAGAAATCGTCTGCCGTTCGACCTGCCGAAACTCGGACAGCCGGGCGGCAGAGACGATCCACTGAGAAAGAGGCTCAGTGGAGCAGGAGTGCGGAAGTACCTGCGACTCCTCCATCAGGGACTTGCACCTGAGGAGGCCAGAAAACAGGCTCTTCAACACTCCACACCACCTACTGTCCCGACCCCGAAGGTAACACCGACGGGAAAAGGGACGGGAAAGAGAGGCGCGGAGCATATCACTCCTCCGGAACGGCCTCAGCCTAAAAAGCCGAAAACAGCTGCAGCAAAAACCGGGCATGCCAATGGATACGCTGAAGCTGCCAAGGCCATAAAGGCTATTCGTGTGGGTATCATACCCAAGGATTACCCTAGAGTAATCCTGGAACCACAGCGGCTCTCAACACTGGAGGATACTCTAGTGGAAGAGATGTGCAGTGGAGAGGTGAAGGGAATGCACTTCACCGGTATACATTTCCGCTGTGGAATGATGCTGGTGGACTGCGGTTCTCTGGATTCGGCGGACTGGCTCATTGGAGTAGTGCCGGCCTTGAGGTCTTGGGAAGGACCCGAGTTAGTGGCGGTGGAGGAGAAAAACATCCCCAAACCCGTCACTGTAACGGTGTACTTCCCAAGAAGCTTCGAAATGGAGACGGAGAAGATCCTCCGACTCGTCGAAGTACAGAACACCTGGCTCAGTACCGGAGCCTGGAAAGTTCTCAACTCCAAAAAGGAGGGAACCGGTACTGTCCTCACGATTGGGATCGATCAGCAATCAGGAGAGGCCCTGAAGGCAGAAGGATACGTCTTAAACTTTAGGTTTGGACGTGTGTCTGTCTCGGGGCTAGGACGGAAAAATAATCCTGCGGGAGGTCTAAAAGATGCGGAGATGCCCTCCACATCCACGGACTCCGGTGTGCAGGATAAAACTGCTAGCTCAGGTCTGGTCGAGGCCGCTGCTGGCTCTGCCAAAGAAGCCGGGGCGGCAGAGAAATCATCTGCAGTCCTGGGGGAAGGGCGAACCAATGCGGGGGTCGAGGCCATAATCCGAGACCCAGATACCCGCTCGAGCTCCAAGGAGACTACCCTCCCGATGGATCCCGATGAGGGACAGGAGGAAAGAGAGGAGGGGGGAATTAGAGGCTGGACTACCCAGCCCCTACACCCCAGACTACAGCACCTTCATCGCTTTCTCCAAGGTGGCGCAAGTGAACTTGCATCACGCGAAGGGAGCTTCAGCAGTGATTGCAAGGCTGTTTGCGAAATCCCAACTGGATTTTGTACTGATCCAGGAACCCTGGACAGGCAAAGCAGGCCAAATTAGAGGTTTGGCATCTAAAGATTCAAAACTGATCTATGACCAGAGGCAGGAGTCCCCTCGTGCCTGTGTGATCATAAGAAACAACATTAATTACACATGTGTTTCAGAATTCATGACTCGGGACCTAGTTCCAATTCTAGTACACCTCAACACTGGGGGCATCAACCGAGACATAGTTATTGCATCTGCTTATTTCGCTGGAGACAATACTGCAATACCTCCAGTAGAAGCTCAAGAGCTAGTGCAATACTGCAATAGCAGACAACTGCCAGTCATCATAGGCTGTGATGCCAATGCGCACAATGTTATTTGGGGAAGCACGAACAACAACCCTAGAGGTGAGTGCTTACTTGAATATCTCTTAGCTAATAATCTAGAAACCCTTAATGTGGGAACAACCCCCACTTTTGCCACGAGAGCAAGAGAAGAGGTCCTGGACGTAACAATTGCCAGCTTTACTGCCAGGAATAACGTATTTGATTGGAGAGTGATGGAGGAACCCTCTCTCTCCGATCATAGGATTATAGAGTTTAGGATTGCGGGGGAAGTAACCTCACTATCTCCAACTCGTAACCCTCGTAACCCTAGAAATACAGATAAGACCCTTCTGAAGCAAAACTTGGAACAGATCGAAAGTAATGGGGTCAAACACCCACACTGCGATCTGGACCAAGAGGTCGAACTGGTCAGTGTGGCGATAACGGAGGCATTCCAATCAAGTTGCCCACTCTCAAAAGCTCGAACAAGCAAGGAAGCACCTTGGTGGAACAAAAACCTGTCAAACCTCAGATTAGAGGTCCGTCGGCTCTTCAACAGGGCCAAAAGAGACCATAATTGGCAAGGCTACACCGAGAAGCTCACACAACACAATAAGATCAGGAAGGCCAAGAGGCTTCACTTTCAAGCTTTTTGTGAAAAGATCACTTCGACTCCTACTGCAGCCAGATTGCAAAAAGTCATGGCAAAAGGGGCAATCAGCCCCTTAATATCGCTCAAGAAGCCAGAGGGGACATACACTGAGGGAGAAGAGAGCGATCTGCTCTACTTCTCAAAACACACTTCCCTGGAAGTGAACCCCTCAGTAGTACTGACGTAGCAATCCAAACCAAGAATCCTCGCAAGGAAGATTGGAGTATTGCTAAGAAGATATTTACAAGACAAAGGTTGGAATGGGCAGTCAAGACCTTCCAACCTTATAAATCGCCGGGAGTAGATGGCATATTCCCAATACTCCTACAGGAAGGAATGGAGGAGATCCTTCCCCATCTCCTGAAGATTACAAGAAGCTGCCTAGCACGGGGCTTTATACCTAGCTTATGGCAAAGAGCCAAAGTAATCTTCATACCGAAAATAGGGAAGAAAAATGGGACTGATCCCCGATCTTTCCGACCTATCTGTTTAACATCGTTTTTACTGAAAACGATGGAGAAAGTAGTGGACAACTACATAAGAACAGAGATTCTGAAGGACAAACCACTTCATAAATGTCAGCATGCATACAGGGCGGGGCGTTCAACAGAAACCGCGCTGTATCAGCTAACTGAGGTCATTCAGAGCTCTCTGAACAATAAAGAAATCGCAATGTGTGCCTTCCTGGACATATCTGGAGCTTTTGACAACACCACACATGTGTCAATCAGGGAGGCACTCACACGGCGAGGAGTGAACAAGACCATTATCAAATGGATGTATGAGATGTTGAAGACGAGAATAGCTGAGGCCCAAGTAGGTGATCACACCACCTCTGTTAAAGCTACTCGTGGAACACCTCAAGGAGGAGTAATATCTCCCCTCCTATGGAGCTTAGTAGTAGACGAGTTACTCCACAAACTCACGGAGCTTGGCTTCACATGTATAGGCTATGCCGACGACATAGTCCTAATAGTCCGAGGAAAATTCGCGAACACCCTATGCGAATTATTGCAGGAGGGCCTCAGAACTATTGAGCAATGGTGCTTGTCAGTGGGGCTTAGCATAAACCCATCCAAGACCACAATTATTCCATTTACTAGGAAAAGGAAACTTCCAGATATGAAACCTCTCACTTTAAGTGGAGACACAATAAGCTGGAAGGCTGAAGTCAAATATCTGGGATTAACACTAGATAGCAAGCTTCTGTGGAACAAACATATTGAGGCTACTGCTAGCAAAGCAATAAAGGCCTTAATGGTGTGCAGAAATCTGACTGGTAAGACTTGGGGATGTAACCCAAAAATACTGCGATGGATGTACGTCATGATTGTAAGACCGATAATATCATATGGGTCAATAGCCTGGCATGGCAAGGCAAGTCAGAGCAATACGAGGAAAACCCTCGATAGAATACAAAGACTAGCCTGTGTCTGTATCACTGGAGCCATGAGAACTTGCCCGACCAGGGCACTAGAGATCATCACAGATCTCACACCTCTCCATCTAGTGATAGACAGATTGGCCCATGAGGCCATTCTAAGACTATCTAGGGAAGGTTCAGACATGGTGGGAATTCGGAATCAGAGAGCTTGGTCCTCTTTGTCCAAACACATCCCAAACCTTCCCAGTGATGTAATGACAAAGAAAATTAGCATCGAGAGAACTTTCACCACGGTGCTAAGTAGCAGAGAAGATTGGGACAGGGGGCTCACAACCCAAGCTCTCAAAAAGAATACCATCAAATGGTACACTGATGGTTCTAAGACCACGACGGGGACAGGCGCTGGAGTGTTTGGGAATCGCACCAAATGCTCACTTGCGCTAGGCCGCTGCCCAAGCGTCTTTCAAGCAGAATTGCTTGCAAATCAGAAATGTGACATTGCAATACATTCTGATAGTCAAGTTGCAATTAAAGCACTGAACTCTCATACCATTGACTCTAAAATGGTATGGGAGTGCCGAAGGAAGCTCAATGAGCTAGGCAAGAACAGCAGGGTCTACTTAGTCTGGGTTCCCGGCCACTCGGGAATCAAAGGCAACGAGGAGGCCAACACACTTGCCAGGAGAGGAGCACAAACTCCATTTACTGGCCCAGAACCCTTCTGTGGCACAGATAAAAGCACCTACAAGAAGGAGTTTCTGGAGAAGGAAAAAACCGTAAGAGAAACACTCTTGTGGGATACCCCTGGATTGGATCATTCCAAAAAGTTTCTAAAAGACTTTGATACTGCAAGATCCAAAAGGTATTTGGATCTCAGCAAGAACAAGCTACACCTACTCACTGGATTTCTTACAGGACACTGTTGCCTCAAGAAGCATCTAATGAGATTAGGTCTAGCAGAGGATGACGAGTGCAGATTCTGCGGGGAAGAGGAGGAAACTCCGGATCACCTGGTATTCCGTCACCAGGTGATCCGCCATTGCTAGCCAACGCAAACAGTGCCTTGGACTAGCAACCTGCAGTAGTGAGGAAGTATCCTCCTTGAAGCCAACCCAGATACTGGAGTTCATTAGAACTCTGGAACTGGAAGGCGAGTTGTAGACCGCGTATAGGCGAGTGCAACTCAGGTGGGGGGCACAATAGACCTTATGGTCGCAGTGCAATGTAACCCCCTCTTAAATCTAAATCTAAACTACAGAAAAGGACATAAAATAACCTATGTTTTTGGCTAGTTTACAAACTATCCACAGTATCGGGATAAAGATGGAACTTAATATTCCTAGTAATAATAGAACTGTCCAGAACTACGACATGCGCAATTTAAAAATGGCTGCTGGGAGTAAAAAACCGTCATTTAACATGGGATTCAAGCGTTTTTGGTGAAATTTGAACGTATTTGAAGGAACCTTGTCGATGGGATTTCCGTATGTGTGTGTGTATATTGAAAGCAAACATAATGAATGCAAGAAGTGACAGCTATTGTAAATTAGAAGCTGAACACCCTGATGCTGCTAACTGGTATAAAGAAAAAATCAGTGCCATAGGAACTGTAGATCCATTGAGTATTCATGAAAGTGATATGATCCAAAACATTCTCCCACCATAACAAGTATGGATTTAGTCAGCTATTTGGTATAAATACAAGCTTTTATACGAAAGAGCAGATGAAGGCTTTCAAAAGTTTGAATGCATATAAGTTTTTTGAAGCTAATTTAATTACAAAATGTGGAGTAGCTAAGGTTAAGGACTTCAAAGTTTTGCTGGCGACTGAGGGTTCTGTTTGGCAAAGCTTTGATTTTTCATAAAAAGGTATTAATGCCAGAATTATTGGGAAGGTATTTTACAAGATCCATTCCTTCTGTTCCAACTTGGTGAGTTTGTAATGAGCCTGACGATGGGCAACCGATGAAAGGGGTTTCATGTGAAATATGTTGGATTGTTAGATGTACTCAGTGATATTTGTCTATTTGCGAATTGTACATGTTACGCAGTACCTAGCATGTAATAATTATGCTTGTGTATTTGTACTGTATGTTATGTAGTTCCACATTTTTGTAAATTTATTTTTGGCTTAATATTGGTAACATTGGAATTGTTAATCTGTTCATGTAATGTTTCATTTGAGTTAATTTTATTAACTTTTTAAATGGTTTGATTTACTTAAGAATGTACCTAGTACATTACAGTAAAACACGTAATGTCCTTGGAAAAAATTGTATAATATCTCGAAGTCTTGTGCTGCTACAATTCACCACACAACAGAAAGAATTGTATTCTTTGAATAATTTTACGCTTTGTCAGATTAAAAACGTATCCTTTTCAAGAACTGAAACGTATTCTAGGCTTATTGTAACGTATTGTTTACACCCAGACGCCATATTGGATCTTCAACTGACAGCTCGTTGGACAGCCCTATTCTTATTAACCAATTCATTGTTTAGGTTAGGTCATGGATCTTATAGATATTATGCATGCAAAAATTCTCTTTTTTTCAATAAAAGTAGATATGAGGGCAAGTGGAGTTGGAAAACATGCTCAAATAACTTCCCATTGCCCTTGAATATTCAAATTCAATTATCAAAATTTGTCAACTCGCTATAAATCAGTTAAAAAATAGGTTGGTAAGTGTATTAGATTCGGAATTCAGCATAGGAACAATAAACGTCAGTTCAATATGATCAGAGATCCTTTTCACTGTGATAACCACTCACTATTATATGATCTAGTGCTATTTTATAAATTGGTGATTATTGCTTCGTAATAATTATAAAATTTATGAATTTCTATATTATTGAATAGTCACAGTGGTAATTGATTAAGTGTCAAAAGTGGCACCTACCTCATAATCCAAAGGTTTTACAATAGTCACTTCGCCGCTGGTGTGATTAACTTGTAGTACATCTGTGCCCTGCAAATCATAGTGAACTGCACTATTTTCTGGGTCATAGCCTTCTAGTCTGTAGATACTCGTTCCGACAGGTGTATTTTCTGATATTACCAAGTTGTTCATATCCATAGTGAATATCGGACCCTTATTGGCGAAGCATCCTGAAAAAATACAAAGGATCATTTACCATTTTCAAATTGAGAGAAAATATTTTTGTCCTGAGACAATTATGTGCATTGGAAACTACCACAGGAATTCAAGAAATATTGAAACACATTAATAGCGAGATACATATTATGAAGTGTCGAACGCTGGGTCGAATGTCTTCTGATAATCAAAAGTGGTCAAGTGTTCTTTTAGGTCGATGAAATTAATAGCGTTAAAAAGATAGGATCTCATTGGTTGATAAATGTAATAATCTGATATATTTTTTAGGTGTTTCTGTATCTTTTAAATCTGGACATCTGCTACTATCAATGATTGCTATTGGTCAGAAAAAAATTATATATGGTTCTTCACTTGATACAAAATAAATGAAATGATCAAATTATTGAATGATGAAGTGAGCAGGTCACTTTGATAAATTTGTAGTTTTATTTACTTTAGAATGAACATTAATCAAGTGCTTAGATGGAATGGACATAACTGAGAAAAGCAAACCTTTCACAAAAATTACTATCCATCTGACAGTAAACATGATAGATTGCAATAACAGAGGAAATTCACACTTCGCATCGAGAACATTTGTCGAGAAAATCTCTGAACGCACGATTTTGTGGTGACCCAAACGGCTTTTGCACCATAAATTCTTACATGACAATTTATAACATTGCACGACAGAAGAAGAATTTGGCACTCAGAAAATCTAGGAGAAGCTGAAATTGCAGAGATTATTCCGAATTAATAACGTATATATCAAAGATACGTACAAACTACAGAATTTTATTTTATTACCAAACCTACTATAGCTATTGCCTGCGACTTCGTCGGCGTGGCATTTAGTTTCATATATATATATATATATATATATATATATCTTTAAATGATTTGCTTGAGATATTCTGTTCCTATCTGCCTATAAAACAGCGTTCAGTAATTCCAGATAAAAGCGCGAACCAACTAACAGTTACGTTATTTTTCTCGTATCGTCCCAGACTATTTTTCATACATACCTTCAATGTACTTAAATATCGGGTTCTACTGTTTTTTTATACCAATATAAAGATAAAATAAACTTTTACTTATCAGAAAATGTCCTTTAATGCAATCATCGACTCTAGATTCTGAGGCTACGGCAAGTTAAATTATGTTCTTTAGAAAATGAGATGCTTTTAAAGATATTCTGGGCTTTTAACCGTTTTTCGTTGTTTCTATAACAACGAATAAAATGGGTCGATTGGAAAACTAATCGTATTTATCAATATTCGTCGAGCCAATCACTCAACTGAATTATTAGGTAGGCTAGGAATAACTGTAATCAATACTATACGCTAAGAGGTATTCTAATGAAACAATTGTTGAAGGTGGATCTTTTCCTTCTCGAGTTCATTCTGTCTTCATCCAATATAGCTAACGTAGATTCATTCTACAGTTTTTCGATGAAAGCGAAACGAACATTTGAACAAAATAAATTGTAATTACAATTTAAAATTAGCTTAACAAAAATAAGTCTCATATATGACACAAAAAAATCAAAGGTATCATTCAAACATTCCACTAATCTATATAATATCTCTGTTAGTAATAACAGCAATCAAGTGATTGTTTGATTACTGTTTTATAGTTGAGAGTAAGTGTTCGCAGATTTTTCTTAGTAAATGTGCACTGAATTTATTGATTATTTTTTCATTGGAAAGAAAACTGCTGAGGTATGGTCGAATATCGATCATTTCTCTAAAAAATTATCCTATACGGAGGTGAGAAGGCAGAAATAATTAAAGAAGAGATTATTTTCATTCAATTTTAAAATAACTATTTCTCAAAGATTTCAAATGTTTCCTAATTAATAGGATTGTTATTTTACGTTATTTCATATGTCAAACAGCCGAATGAATAATATTCATAAATTCAATTAGATATTGTGCCTTTTTATTGAAAATCCTAAAACACGTCAATTTTAGATCAGAAAATGACATCCTGCAAGTAAAAATTCAAGCTCTATGCATTAAACCCCATTTGAGTCACTTTCACAATTTTTATCTAAGAAGTAGGAACTTCTGATGATTTGGAAGGTATTTGAATTCTCAATAGAAAGTTTTGTTGGTTTTGAATTTATTGCACAAATTAACATAAAAATAAATCATTTTAATGACGAAATTGGGTAAGTACAACATAATCAAAAATCGATACAATTTTGTTTTCTATAATGAGAAACTGAAGTGTATTAAGAGTAGATAAATAAGCCCAAACATCCCATTTCAAAAATACAGGTTATTACTGTCATTTAAAGGGGTTTTATTGTCGGTATGAGATTTTTTCTTGCAGGATGATATTTAATGGTCTATTGGTATGTCTCAGGATCATTGATTTGAGTGGAATTCTCAGAAATGAGTATCAAATACGATTTATAAAAAAAACTAGAATATATTGTATAACTAGTAGATGCTCGTGATTTTGTTCCAGCATACCAATTGTAGCGCTTGTCTCTTTTGTATCAGTATATTCTGTGAATTTCTTAGCCTTAATATATTATGTAAAGTGTGAACGTAGTTGATAATTCTTGGTGTGAACCCTAGATGTCGCAAGCGGTAGGTAGGTGCTATTCTTTTAGTTTTATGCTGGTAACAGATTTTGAAGTACTACTGTAGACACGATGTTTTTCTCCGGGATAAAACTTATCCTAAACTGTAATTTAGGATATAAGCTATCCCAATAACCACTTTCAACAAAATACATTATTTATTTTTTACATAATACCCGAACACCGAAGAAAAACAATCTGAAATAAGAACTTTATTGGCCATTTTTTGTCATACAAAGTAAAAACTGAATGAGTGTACATTGCAGATATTTTGTTTGAGATTATCTGAAGAAAAACATTCTTTATTATCATTTCCGAATCTAGTTTTTCAAAAAAGGCAGACGGAAAAGAAAAAATCACTTGAAAACACTTAATAATCATAGCTGAAAAATGTCTCTGTTCAACAGACCGTAATAAACAAGTAGTCCCAGGATCGTAGTTCACGATAACAAAGTACCTAAAACTCCACCGTTTATGCAAAAAAGCCCCCATTAATTCCTTAACTAATTAACCTCGAAATTATAGGGAATTTATTCAGTTTAGATGGCCCGCGGGTCTCGTTTGACCATATTTCCTAAAGAACGAATTCCTATTTAGTCCGAATTACAATATAAAATGGAAAGCGCCAGATCTGGAACACACTCTCAGGTTCATTATAGGTATGTGATTTTTTGTGGCTGAAAACTTCAGGGAATTCGTTTATTTTCTCTGAAATATTGCATCACAGATTTCTCTTATAGAAAGAGTTTAAAATTGAATCTTATTACATTACTACCGCTTATCTCAAGCAGCTTTGTATTCGGTTTTCACCACTGTTTACGACGTTGTAGAGTCCCCGATGTATAAAGTACCATAATTTTCGCCGTTAGTCTGTCTGTCTGTGCCAATATTATCTCGGTAAAGGATAGACCGATTTGGTTGAGTCCTATTTTGATTTATAGAGTATCGATACTATTCGCCTGTGTTAGTTTGGTATCCATTTCGCTTTAGTAGGTACCTCTCGGCAATAGCTGTGTTTTTCTCGAGACTGTAGATAGAGAGCGGCTTTAACGATTTTGAGGAAACTTGTCTAAAACATTCTCTCTTAAACTCTTCACCACTGCTCAAGGTGCATATTTGAGAAAAGACAGGAAGAGAAGAAGAAGAAGAAAAATTAACTGTCAAGTTTTCTTACCTACTCTTCATTTTCTCATTCTCTTTCAGAAAGTTTTCACATACTGTGAGAGAAAAGAAGCAATGCAATAATATGAGACCCCCGAAAAGTCGGTGTCACATGAAGCAAAAAACTATTTATTCTCAAATATGTAACTTCATAATAATGGCTGGCGAAAACCGTCCACTAACCACATAAGACCTTATGCAATAACACGTATTTTGGCTACATCGATTTATAAAATAGCTTCAACATCTACTTCTTTATATCTATATTTATTAGCTATGAAAGAAGTCATAATAAGAAGGTCAATTACTCAAGTTTATATTTTTACCATATTTTCGCTTAAATATAATAAAGTGAGACGTTTATTTTGTAAAGCAACGCAGTTACACGGGAGATGCTTTCGTAGTTTAAGCACGACTGCTCTGTTGGAATTTTTCTGAAGTAATATATGTGTTAACAATCTCATGCGAAGTCTAGAATTTTTCAGCTAGTTTTTATACACAAAAATTCATTGGAAACTTTTTTTTATATTTTTTATTATAATCTTAATATTGCTAACCTTATCTAATGCCAGTTTATGAGAATAGAAAATGTCATTCTCAACCGCCAACAGACTAAACTGAAATTCTATTTTGTCTGCATCCGTCCCTAATATGATAATAATTTTAAATATACTAAAACTAGCTTATTTCATGTTATTAAGTAGGAACCAATCTCGATTTTGAACGTTGACTAGTATAGTTTTGGAGAATAAATTTATTTTCGATAGTTTTCGAAGAATATTTCATCATGAAGATACCATGTTTAATCTTCCCCTTTCGATACAAATACTTAGGAAGCTCCGTGTGGGATTGTATTCCCGTAATCCCTGATAGCAATGTGACTGATTACGTGAGATGTGTTTACCTCGCGTTTTCATTTTCTCTCTAGAGATTTAATGCTGTTTCACAGTTATGTTTCATTATTAATTATGATTCAACTTTGATTTTCTTCTGTAGGCTTGCGTCAAAGAATAAACTTGATTAGAATTCCACAATTCCTTTATGCTGTTTCATAAATCCTTCTCCGCTACAATGGCACTCCCATCAATAACGCAGACAATGAGGTTTCTTTTACTCTTTTCTTTTTTTCTTTCACAAGACTCAATCACGACTCAGTTGTATCGTCGGCGCTAGATAGAGCTAGAATGGTGGGAGGCAAAAGTGGTCTGCCGTCAATATTATGAATAATTACATTCTTTTTCTGGACCTTGATTTATGATGTATTCGGAAGTGAAATTCCCTTTTCTAAAATTCATATTTATCGACGATCTAAATCATACCCAGTATTCTGTATTGCGAATAATATAGGGAGATTTTTTCTCTATATCTGTATAGGTTTTATTGTCATCGGTAGCGATGTCCCGGCATATTTATTGGTCCTTCGGTCGGATTTCCAAACGTTATTTACGTTCGAATGAATCGAGATGGGCGAGTGGGTGATTTGTGGTTAGTTTGGATGGAAAATGGTTGTAGTTGGAAGCTTATCCTCACATTCACCCGGAAAATTTCGAAGATATCATTAAAGTTGGAGATATTTCTCAGTTTTTTGCTATTCTTATTATATTATTTTCATGTTATTGAATGGTTGGAGTTGCATGAAACAGACATAATAATTGTAGCACGAATAATACGGAGTTTTATTCATCGTCTGTACTAACATACAATATCACGGGCCAATTGTAGTTGTAATTTCTCTAGGCACGTTATGGATCAGTGAGTTTTGGATAACTTTACTAAATCAACATCAATGTTCGATTTTGAAACGTCAATTTTCTGTAGAGTTGGAATTATAGAGTTGAAATTTGCAATTATTGAAACAAATTGATCTAGATAACTTACAACAATAGTTCTTTTGATACATTTGGAAAAAGTGTTAGGTACATCCTCCAAAATATTTATTACGTCAGTAGCATATTTTGGGCAGAAATTCCATCTCTTTATGGACTATTTATGTATGATCTATAGATCTGGATATACATATCCAGTTTTTAATTTCGATGATGTTCGATTATGAAGCATTTTATCCTTCATAATAATTATACAAGGACGCTTGCTCATTTCACAAATCCTGTGGAGAACTGTTCATTTCTATATTATGATTTCTTTCAACCATTTTTTTTATAGTTATTATGTTGCGATCCCTGATCGCATGTGTAAGATAAGTGAGCCTATATTGATTCGTTGTGTTCAGTAGTGGAATTAAGTACTATAAAACTAGACTTAGCCCGTGTCCTTGTAGGGGAAAGAGAGGATTGACAAAACTCCGTGAAATTATAATATTAAATACCTATTAAATAATTTTATAATGAATCTGCCACATCTCAATATATTTGATGAGTTTTATTGAAACTATGAACATAAGAAACTGAATAGGAACTAGAAATTAATAAATTGTTTAAAACGTTGAAATAATATGGATCTAATTTTATTATTAAAGAATCAGTAGGTTGACATACACTCAGTAAAATTTATTTTTATATTTCCGAAAATGATCTTTTCTTTAATCCTGTCAAACAAAAACAATTTTCGATAAAAATCTCCAATACCATTGGGTGAGAATTTCAGGGGAAAGGAAATGATTTTTCTAATATTGGACCATATCTTTAAATAAAAAAATCATTTTGATGTTGGTCAAAACTATTCCTGGTTTATTAATTTACTTTTAAAATACTAAATCACAATTTTTAACAATTTCAAGTCAAGGTAGATGCACATCCATGCAGATATTTATATTCGTTTTCAACTGAACGGTAGAATGTTTTACCATAAAATTACATGTTACTTCTATGAGCTTAAAGATGATATAAGAAATTTAGGTTTCTTTTTTATTTTATTCCGTAGGAGCTGAAAAGTGGCTGAGAAATTTTGATGGGGGAGATGGGAATTTTATGAGATACAAATTCAATTCAAAGTTCTTTTACATGAAAAGTGATTAAAAAAGCTAAGTTAATCAGGAAATTTGTGGAAGTGCCATATAAAAAGGTTTCTTCAATCTAATTGAATTATCTAGCTTCTTTCGACTAAGATTATACAAGTTTACTTTTAGGTAGGTACGAGCAGGAGTTCTTCAGCATCGCCAAACGTACCTTTCAAATTTGAGCTTTTATTTTATTTATTTTATCCATATAGTTCATATACTAAATGAAACAGTATCACAGATTGTCGAAGCTATGTGTATTGTGTATCTCTCTGAATAATCGTAGATATACGTTTCGTTTATAATTACGTTCCCACAAATTATGGATTCAGAGAAGTTTCATGTTTCAATAATGTATAACGGTTTAAATTTGTTGTTTACAAATTACGATGAATAAAATACTCAGGTATTTCTGAAATAGAAATTTGAATGAAACTTATACCTTGTGGGTACTTATAATTAAATAGTATTTGATAAATAAGGAAATCACCTTCAGTTTCAAGAGAGAAAAAAAAATAGAAAAATAATGTTATGTAGCTGAATTAAAATTTGATCTCAGGATTTTGCGCTTACAAGAACTTAGCACAGCTTATATAATAAGCTGTGACCTTAGCTCAATAGACTGCCTACTACATATTATTTTTTTGCAAAGTAGACATCAAATTATACCACCCTATTTTTTCAGATTATTTATCGAAGATTAGCGGGGGTGAAGATCGGACGGAATTTTGCGACACCATCAGGGCTCCGTTAATCACATTTCAGTTAAAGGAACATTAAATTATATTTTTTTGTTATTACAGTTCCACAATTCATTATCACTGAAAATATTCTACCTGTTACAACTCCGTAATTCGTTTTTGGAGGGCTGGATAGGCTGTCATACCGAAATTTGGTCATTTTTTAAGGCAGGTTTTTTTTTCTAAAACAGTGCATTGAACGTCATTTCAAATGAGCTCGGTTATATCTAGAATTGAGCGATTTCTTTTTTTCTATGGCTAACCTATCTAAAATTTTACCCTAAAAGGGAAACTGCCCAGCACTTTGGAATTCAGGAAATATAATTTTATATGACATTTTCCTAATCAGACAAACAAAACAATAAACAAGCATTAAAGTTTAAAGTTTAAACATTCTTTTATGTTAAAAAACAGAAAATTTAGGGACCAGCGCCAACAAGGAATAAAAACATCACTACTTACGAATAATTTGTAAAATATAGTATCAAGAAGGGTCTGTGCTCTAATTTCAACTTCCATTCTTTATTATATTTTTTTTCCAGTTGCCATTTCTAGCAGTTATAGTACTCCCGGAAGTCTTTTTGTTCTACTAACATCTTTTAATATTTGCTATTCCTAATTTTAGATTTTCTAGTTCATTTTGGTGCTAGTCCTAATCTTTCTTATTTTTAACAAAACAATTTTTAAACTTCTATGTTTTCCAAATCATATTTCCTGAACTCCAAAATGTTTGCCCTTTAATGGCAGTATTTCCTATAGTTGAATTATTGAGAAAACTTGTTTTAGATATAACAGAGTTCTTTTGCAACGATGTTAATATTTACCGTCCTAGAATATACCCCGTAAATGTGGTCTTGTTTGAACAATGTTGACTAAACTAAAGTATTCTAGTGATAAAATTATTATTGATTAGCTTAGCCCATCTGTGGAAGGTATACTCCCACACCGCTAGGCTAATCACCATAAAAATCGGCACATACCTATACCTATGTAGTTTTTCATGGAGATGGTTTTTGGACTGTTCAATTCGTGATAACTTGCCACTACACCGTTCAATAGAACGCCATGAAATTGGTATTCTAGGATGTTTGTGCATTAAAAACATTTTAATGCTAATAACTGTTGTAACTCACCGCTAGATGGCAATGCATTGCATCATATTCTACCCCTTTTAACCGAACGTCATAAAAATTGGTATAGATAGAGGTACGTAGACGCTTGCGGCAGAACAATGTTTGATTTACTAGTAGTACTTAAATAAATATCCATTTGAACTGTAATATTGCTAGGGCTCCTTGTAGCATTCATATACATAATAAATAAACATGATCTAGTAGTGCCAACAACATTTACTAATCTGGCAAATACCAACGCTGATCATTGAAATACGTCCTCATAAGACATCAATAGGAGGAACAACGTATCAGCATTACAATAATTATTATTTATAATATTTCTACACTTAGGGATAGCTTATACTGGTAAAACAAGTTTTTATTTTCTAATTCTCTTTTTTTAATAATTTAGAATATTGAGTTATCAGTGAACATGAACCAACAACCTACATTAAATGACGCTTCATATTGAAAAATTCAACTTCTCTTCGGGTATTTTGTTTCTTAAAATAAAGGCGCCAAAGCCGATACGGTAATGAAAGGTTATTCAGCAAAACTATTGTCATTCATCCTGTACTCGGCATAGTTTATTGAGCCGATTTTTATCCATAGGAAATTCATTAAATATTATTAAATATTGATTTGCACGTCTCTGATCAGTTCAAATTCAATACACACAGAGTGTAACTGATGTTTGGGTTCTTCAACGTCGATGCTTGTGCATTCCGGTCCCGGTGGTTCATATTTGCATAAGGAGAACAAGTACATACATGTACTAACTCAGCGTGAACGTATAATATTGAAAATTTACCAAACTTGTCGATCAATTCCATGAACTGAAATATTATTTAATTGATGTAGTCTATATTGTACATAAAAAGAATATCTCCTAAACGTAATTGCTGTCCGTGACTTTCCACACGAAAAATGAACAAGATCCGCATTTTAGTAATTTAATTGTATTGTTGTGTTACATAAACTTAGTAACTAAATGGTGATCATAAAATATTTAATGTCCCCAAAGTCAGATGGGGTTTATTTTTAGCAAACTCTAAGAAACGACAGCAGAAGAATTACTAAGAGTTAATAAAGACAAAATGAAACACATGTTGATAAACAGAATGGGGTGAAGAGATATAATAGGCAGAACGTGATAGAAAACTCTTATAATTTGGAAAGTGTGGAGCATTTCAAACACCTTGGAGCCACAATAACTGCTGATAATGACGTTACGGAGGAAATTAAACGCAGAATCCAATCTGCAAACCGATACATATACACAATCGTTAGTCTTGTATGAGTACGATCATACGATGAAATTTAGTCCAAAAACATTTTCATTAACAAAGAAAAATAAAAAAGTAATAGGGTCATGGCCTGGTACAAGAAACTGACCTGAAATGACAAACTCAAAAAGCAAAACAAACCATTTATAATGCTTTTGCCTTAATATTATTAAATTGGTCTTTTTGAACGACTTTCCATAAGAAGGAGGCTTACAATTGGACTTTTTTTTTTTAATTGAAACTATGTTTGTTAAATCTTGTAGAACATGATTTCTCAATACATTTGAAATCGAAAACTTATTAATTTTAAGGGTTTTGTAGTTAAGGCTCACTTATTTCATGCTATGCTGATAATGTAAAATATATTTATAATAAAATTGTTTATCAAATTAAAAGCTTGAGTTAAATCTGAAGTTATTGCTTTCCATTAATATTCGAAGTAAAGAACTGGTGTAGAGTTGTAGAACATGTAGTGTAGGATTAGTATAAGCAAGGGTACAGGTTCGATATTATCGAGCCTGTTTGTCTCACATCACTTTTTTGTGTACTTTATTAACTAAAAATAATAATTACATATAACAATCTCATGGAAATAATTTGTTGTTAATTTGTTATTTGATTTATTGAGATGTACGAAGATGAACAACATGAATACTCACGAAAAAAATATTGTCTATAGAAGTGGTTTATAAAATGCCCACGAGACGTGTGGACTATGGTCAATCAAATTATGAAATAGATAATTTTAAAAAAATCATTAGATAATGCACTAAAAATAATAAAATAACCATACATAATGTAAGAATCATAGAAAATTGTTATCAACAGTCTTCTATAGATGTAGATATACATAATCACCTCTTGGTGCCAATTTCAAATTTCTCTAAGATTATGATTGTTATTTTATTATTTTTATCATGTAATAAAGTAATTCTTTGTTTTTTAATTTATTTATAAATTGAAACCTTCACATATGTTGTTAATATCTAAAAAATGTAGCAATAAGAAAGCAAAAGGCTATAACTTGCCATTATTTCGGCAGCTCTACACTACACATGCTGGTTCACGGATTATAATTTTCAGCTCTGAAATATTTTCCTTTAGAATTTCTAGAGAAACCGAAGAAAATATGATGTTTCAACTGACGTCATGTTGGAGCGAACAAAAGACTCTCGCCAAGATTAAAGCTGCTACATTTCGTTGAACAGAAAAATTGGATTTTATGGAAGGTATCATTGGCGTAGCATTATAATTAGTCCCGAAAAGTCAAAATTATGATATTTATTATAGAATACTATAATAACAAAATTCTCAGTTCATGAGCACTCAATTGACCGAATTCGGCCACACGGATTTTTTTACCCAAAACGCCAGGTGAACAATTCATAAAACCCCCGTTACGTTCTGGGTATTTCTATTCGATCACTGACCGAAATAACATACTTAAAAACTGTGCTATATAATTTCTTTTCTGCTCTATCTTCATATTATGCTCTATAATCGTTTTGAAAACTACTTCAATTAAAGCAATGATATCATCAAATCTATAATCTCTTTTAATATTATTATAAAGAAATCATAGCATAGTTTTTTGCGAGGGGTAAATCTCAACCCACATTTTGTAGGCCTGATTTCCCTTTTTGGTTGATTTCTTTAGGATTTCGGGTTGGCGTTTGTTAACATAATCTCACTCTACACTGATATCGCATGTACACTAGTCAATGATTTCCCCTAATATACTTGCCATTGCCTCTGATTTTCTGCTAATTCCCCCTGACCTCAGTTTTCCTTCGACTGCCACTTAATTTTCTGTGATTACCTTATGATTTCCACATTTTGTACGTCAGATTTCCTCTGCGTTTAACCCTTCGGTTTTGTGAACAGAAAATTGTCTGTTTGGTAGGATCGAACTGCTTGAACTACCGCTTTCCTACATCGCCTGCACTGTATATTTTAAATCGATAATTGAGAAAATGTGTTTACCCACAGCGCCTTCTTCTTTTCGGACAATGACCAAATAGAAATACCCAGAGCACAAAGAGGTTATTTTGATTTGTCCAGGTCCCTTTTTTGGTATTTTTTTTTTCATGATGATGAGTCCTAAGTGTTTTTGACATACACAACTGTTTACATTTTTTTTTCAATTATCTACAGATGTATTAATACGTGAAAATAATTAATTGAACTCCATGTTAAGAGTAATGCCGTCACGGAATAATATGAGATTTGGCATAGTTAATGCTTGTATGGCGAAGGAGTGCACCAAGCTAAAATGAATTATTATAATGTATTACAAATACATTAAATTAAACAGAGAAAATTTACGTTGACCAGCCCTTTATATTTATAGAAGTATAGGGTAGGAAATAGATACCTACTCTGGTGGTGTAGTGATAACTTACTTGCTTTTCGTACAGCAGCACGGGATAAATTTTGGCCATCGATTTTTTTATAAACAAAATTTAACAAAATATAACTTATATAGAAATACTCAAACCTAAAATTAATAAATTACATCTTTATTAATTTCCTAAGGATCAATCTTAGTTGGGACTAGTTTAATTTGTTTGTTAGTTGCTATAAGAATAATATCAAAAGTGCTAGCTTTAGTATTAAAATAAACTAATTTCCAACTAAGATTGATTACGTATACCTACATTTGATATTTCAATAAATCTTATAAAATTACTTCTGATTTAGTTAAGCTTCATTCTATTATTATTAAAAACAATATAAAATGTAGAGTCAGAGAAAGCTGTAACTATTTAAATTGATCCACCAATTTCAGTGACCTATGAACATTTAAATAAATGAGAAAAAATTCTACGGGTGATCCACCACTCATTAATGCACTCAGCAATCAATCTGTCAAAATGATAGAGATATTTTAGGCCCACAGTCTAAGCTTTACACGAACTTTCAGTCTTAATTAAATCAGAATTATTGGGGTCAGGATTTTTGACATGACTAGGGCGTTCTGCCACGGAACAAATTCTTATCTACTATGGGCACTTTGTGATGAGCATGATATAAAGCCAACAACTTCTAGTCTATTTATAATAGTCTTTTTGATGAATAGAATTAAGCTTGACAAAAACTTTTCATGTTTTAATCGATTGATAACACGTTTAATTTAACCCATCTCCGATCGCAAGATGACGGCATGACGTAAATCCGACTAGCTCTCTATATGGATCACTCAATATTGGCCTCATTTCATTTATAAAGAACCTCTGCCTCTTCCATGTTCCCAATTAATATGAGGAACAATAGGTCTCGAATGAATGAGAGTCAGCGTCACTGAGCTTCTAATACAAAGCAAAAGGTCAAAAGGCAGATGTTCAATAACATGCATAGAAGTTGTTCCACACATTGGGTATTGATCAGTCGAAGACAATTACATAATGCAGAATACCATTTTATATATTTATAGAGTGTGTGCCTCTGTTTGTGATCGTGTTACTTTTGAATGACTCAACCGAAACCTATAGGTTAATAGTCTATTTTAGCGGCTTTTGTTATAACAGCCCTAAAAAATCTAATATTTTCAAAAATTGGTGTATTTTAGAATAACTTTTGATAAAATTCAGGCGGAAGGCGCTATTTTTAATGATTTGCTAATAAAAAAGGGACTTCTTGTTCTAAAAGCCCTTTATCATCGGAAAAGATAAAACAACTTGTGTTGATGATGAACATGTAACTAATAAAATGTTCTGTCGTTATAGATAATTTTGAGCTTGCGAAATAATCCCAGAAACGAGATTCTGTACTCTCAAACAAAAGCCTACCTGTATTTACAAAATATTCAATTATGTGGGACTTCATAATGCCTGTACCCATATCAATGTAGGTACCTACATCATCATGTGTATATAATAAACACGATTATGTGGTTGAATACATTGTGAGAACGGACTTGCCCTTTCTCGATGCCAAACAGTTCGATGTGGTAGAAAAGGTCAGAATTCGATACTGCTCCATTTAAAAAGTCCGAGGTAATGGAAAATAGCGGAAGCTTCGCTTGCATTATCGTGTGGTAGATGGGATGTTTCCCATTTCTTCGTGTGAGCACACAAACACGCCGTAAATTTATAAAAGGTATTGTGTGTCTGTCTGTATGACCTTTTTACAAAATAGCCCCTGAAGCTATAGAAGCTTGAATTTAATCTGAAATTTCAGCAGAATAGTTGACAAGAAGTCTCTTTGGTAGTTTTCATGAAAAGTTCTTATGTCATTTTTAATCTCATTCAGTAGTAGCATGTAAATATGCTAAATAGATTTATTAATTATAGGCATTCTTGGAATAGAAATCTCATGCAAAACTACTGCCGACTTCATTAGATGAAAATATAATTAAACAAAATATGTTAACTTCAAAGTTTTTATGATTCCTACGTCATGTTATTTCATACTTGGTTAATAATTTTCAAAGGAGATAATTTTATGACTTTCATCAATGAATTCACTATAGAAATATCTATTTATTATTGTCTTGTTCTATGTTGTTATTAGATACTCTATTTATATCCACCGGTCAAGGAGCTGTTAAAATTTCGCAAATACTTTTGGACTCAAATAAAAGGTTACAGAAGCCTCCCCTTAATTAAAAGGGTCTTTAATTCATAAATCAATGCAATAATGCAGATTTATAGTATTTATATCTATAAACAACATTATTGTGTCCATATTTCAAAGTATAACAACAATTTACGAAATTTTTTTCAAGTTGTAATTTTATCCAAAAAAATCGCAACCTATATTAATATTTTAAACAGTTTAATTTTTTTGCTTTCCCTTTGTCCTAGTAAAAAAGTAGGAATCGGAGTCTTAAATAAATACATTTCTTCACAGTATACATAATTTTATACTAATAGAGGGTAAGGAAAATTAATAATGACCCATGCTTAAGTCAATGACAATTTTACGTGTTAAAATAAAATCTGTAATTTTGGCTGTGACTGCAGCAGAAAATATCATAAAATGAATGGAAAATCCTACAATTTTTCTTCCTTTTTTAGGGAATCTGAGCATATTCAAATTTATCATAAAAATATGAAATATTTAACTTATTTGAGGAACAATTCTGGCTTATATCCCGAACAAGAAGATCTATTCAAAGGTATGAGCAAAATTATTCGTGGAATTAAGTATACCATACTTCATACACAAATCCAGTGTTCAGAAGAACAAAATCATATCGAAGTATTAATTTCATTTCATGAAACATAGACATTTAGTGAAGAAAACTCACAGCTCCTTACTTTATTCGCCATTGGCGAAAAAAGAAAAACCAAACATAGATGTTTATTTGACAACGATACATTGTATGTTAGTTAGTTGCAAGTCAGGTGGAGAGTACAATATTATTTAAAATAGAAAGATTTCATAAGGATAAATACAACAAAAATAGGTAAATTATACAAGGACAAATACAACATAAATGAAGTACGAGATTGTTACCACTATATTTTGAAATCAATGAATCTAAGGGCCGATTTCATAATCAAATTTAATCTCTTATTAATGTTAATCCTAGATTAAAAATTTCATAACTCATAACATATAATTCAAGGTTACTTTAGAAAAACGAAAGAGATGGTAACTAACGTTGTAAAAGTTATTGAAAAATGCAAAATTTTTATTGCGTTATCGAGATATGACTTAAACAAATTGGAGAATTAACTAATCTCCCATTAAGGATTCATTATGAAATCGGCCCTTAATAGTTCAAAGATTTTGATGACTATTGAATTACCTACTCATATAAATAACTTTTCTTTTAGAAAAACTAGAACCGACTTTATTAGTTGGGGTACTGAACAAAACCTCAAAGTTACCTGCACCAATAGAATGATTGTTTTTTGTAAATTTCTTCAAACCAACTAATAAAGCCGGAACTAGTTTTTGTCAAAAACTATTAGTTGCTTCAATTTTTTCAGTCGTGCAGGTATCGACAGAATCAATGAACATTTAAAACCAGTTTTAAGTTTTTTTTTTTTGAAAACATGCTAGGTATTTGATATTTTGAGAAAGTTAAAATCTGCATAATTGCCTTCTTGAACTTTATTTCCAGAACATTCTGAGTTCATACCTAATCCTGATGATTTAAATAAAAGACATATATTTTCAAGTCATCAATTTTGTGTAGAATTAGATATTAAACAAAATATTTAAAAAACATAGCTTCAAAGCTACTAGTTCTACCTAGATGTTAGAGTTTTACCGCTACTTACGGAACACTCTGTATATGTAACATGAGAGCTTATTGGTATTGCTTATTTTTCTACATACGTATAGATAAATGGACACAGTCAACCCAAAAGTAGTAGAATAAAGATTTTCTACTGCAGCTAATCCAGCTTTCACAACAAACATACACGTTTCAGTGACATATTGCAGGAACATTTCCGACCTGATGCAGGGTAATAAAGCCAGTATTTCACTGTAACTGTGTTAGCCTAGATAGAAATCTCCTTTTATTGGCTGAAACTGTATAATATGAGGTCCAACTAGACCCTCATCAACTGATCTCATAAGGTACCAGTTCATTACCTGACACCAGATTCATGTAGACCTGGATCATTGACCCACCTGTAAAAACTATTGCTACGTCTATCCCATTCAAGTCTGACCAATTCAATTGAAATTGGAATCAAGCTTTATGTTTATGGTATGAGCACTTTTTGATATATTATACATAGTTGTGAAGGGTTTTTTTAGCTTCATTTATTCGTAGGTATAGAAAACAAGCATGGCGGCCATAAGAAAAGCCAAAGTTGTTTTTGGGAATATCAATGACAACGAAAAAGATATAATATTTCTAATCATCTTCGTTTTATAAAAGAACTGGTAATTTTCAGCTTTATTGAAAAGATTTCAGGAACGCAAAAAAAACAGTTAACAAATCGAGATTCTGAAGACGTCTAAATTATGTAACTTTTTCCAAATTTAATCATCTTTCTATATTCTGTATAAATTCTTTCTTCTTGAACTTTGCAGTTGATGTTTCTTTGGGTACCGGTTTCCATTTGTTATAAATTTCCTCCAGAAATTCATTTTGTAAGTTTAAAATATTTATATTATTCCCGATATAACCTTCAGGCTCTTTCTACGAGACTGAGCGCAAGCCATTACTATTATTAACAAAAGCCTTTCTCTGGAATACTACCCTCGTGATATCAGGGAACAATGCCTTCTTGGGAAACGCAAGACTTCTCTTTACTATAGAAAGCTCTCTGCTCATTTAATCAGTGTTGCTCGAAGAAAGATAATACAAGAAAAACATAAACAAAAACTATCTGCACCGTTCACTATATATTGTTTCTCCACCTTTTAGCGAAGAAACTATTCATAAGCCCCCACTTCATATTCCTGCAAGGTCTGTGCTCTATTGTTTATCTCGAAACACTAGGAAAGCTTTCGGGTATTTCAAAATTAAAATATTGAGCAAGCAGACGTGAGCGACCTCTTGAACAGCTGCTTCAACACGTAGACAGGGTGTTTTCCGTATAAAATCAGCTATTTAGAATAAAAGACGGAGAAATATTAAACAAAGGTGATTACTCTGATAAACTGAGATATATAGAAAAAGATATTCTGATAAACTGAGATATATAAAAAAAATCCCGATGTCCTGTAGTCAGCGGAAAGGTAAATTTTTCAAAATTCATTGAATTGAAATTTGAACAACCTTTCATACCTACATGTTATTACAAAAATTTGTCGTATGTGTCATAGCCTTGCGGTTAGAGGTTTTGTTTTGGCTGTTGAATATAAAGCAGACAGGGTTCGAGTCCACTTCAAGGCAGACTTTTTTTTTCGCCTATTTCTTTTCAATAAATATGCTATATATTTTTTTAATCAGGGTCTATATTAAGATCTCCAGAAAATGTACAATTACATCAAATTTATATTGAGTGTTCATGTTTTATCAATATTTGTTATTTTTCTTTATTAATTTTTTATTTTTTTTCTGTGTGTTTTATGAAAAATTTCTTTGAACAAAAGTTGTAGGTACTGATTATATCTATAATCTAAAATTATTTTTAATAATATTTACACTACGGTTTTTTTTTTGATAATTTTTTTAAATGTTTGAAAGGTCGCCATTTTGAAACTACTTACCCGATATTGCCCAATAACGAAATCGACCGAGATATTTGAGATATTGATTTTTGTAGCATATTTGAACTTGATACCTTCAAAACTGCGACCTCTATCGTGTTAACAAATTTCGTAATATCCCATGTATATATATATATATATATATATAAACTTTTGAACCAAATGTTTTTTTGGACTAACTTATAGACATATAACAACATGCCGTTGAAATTTTTTCGAAATTCAAAAGTGTGAACGATCGCAATAGGTATATTTCTATAAGAAATTTACCTAAAAAGTAGAGGGTGATTAATATATTTTACTATTCTATAAATATGAGCTGTAAGACTTAATTTTTATTTGAATTATTCTATCATTCTCCCAATTAGTAGGTACTTAATCTTGATGATTTATTAATATTTAATACGTTGTGAAATCATTAAAAGTAGGATCTGTAGAATTGGTCTCTATGTTTTTAGTACTGAAGCCCATAATTCTGTTTTTTTTAAAATCTACTCTTGGTAATTTCAGTAATGGTCAACTCTCGACTACTCTCTAAATTTCATATATTTTAAATGAAAAAACAAAATAATATAAATATTATTGCAGAAAAAAGTCAGTTTCTCAAAGTGGAGAAGATTAATTGAGGAAAATAAATCTCGAAGTCATCTCCACAATTTATTGAGAAAAAAATTGAATTCTGAAGGGTTGAGACATGTTTCTAGTCTATATAGATTCATCTTCAGTCAGGATATATACAAGGAATATATGAAAGGGTGGAATAATTAACAAGCTCGTATGTACAATAGAATCTGGCACAATAGGTAATCTAAGATAAATACTCACGTGTAGAGAAACACAAAATAAAATAAACATCACCAAAACCCGAATATTAATCAATCAATGTTTTAATTTTATTATTATTTACGTATTTTTATTTTTAGAGCACCAGCTAATAAAGTCGGACTTACTTAGTTTTTGTGTAAAGTTATCTATTTCATATTTTTGAATGTCAACATATTCTGACCTCTGCCCTGTTCAGAACTGATATGGTTTTCATGAAAAAACATTATGTTTTGTGACAAACAGCATCTCTTCAATTCTTTCTGATACAGGTTCAACATAATACATATATACAAGTTTTATTATACTTTACATATGATTTTTACACTTTGAATGATATACCTTGTATAAGCTGCGTTTTATAAAAAAATGTACATCCAAATGATGCTTTATAACGTTTTATTTTTTAAAAAATGTTCATTCAGAACATCTTTCTGTAGCCTTCCTCAAGATCAGGTAAACATAATATTTGAAAGGATAATGTAGGCAGGAGGCAATCTACTCCACACGCTTGTTTATACGTATGTACGTATCTACGTATTGCGTGAATGGGTTTACGTTAGCAGTAGCGACCAAAGAGAAATTGCAATGCCTCTGGAATTAGGAGCTAGGGCATTAAGGGCGAGAGCCATTTGTATTCAGATCGCGTCCCTATCCGGGTGCCTTCTTTCGTACGCAAATGCGCCGTGTTGCCACCGTCGCAGGATAATAATTGTGCACTTGGGAGATATAGAAACAGTTGAGGGTATTCAAAAACCCACTTTGAATTATATTCTTCAGTGTTGGCGAATCACAATGAGACTTGATGTTTCTTGATGAAACGCAATCTCATCAGCATAAAAATATCATCAAAATGTCTTGTTTGAATAGAGCTTTGTCTTTGCTTAATGCATCTGAAATAGCATATCATAGAGTTGCATATAATGATATTTGACATGACATTTGTCACTGTTTGGAGCAGAAATATTTGATTGATAAACAATGAGAGAAATACAAAAACTTGAAATGAAATGTAATGATAATAACAAATATTTAAAACCTTGTATATATGTGAATAATTTCACTTTGTATCCTTTATTAACATTTTTAAATGGCTGAAGTGAATTCATAATTTCTGGACTGTTCATCAATTCTCAGTTTCAATGTGATACACGCAATATATTTTAAATGGAACACAGTGTTGCCGTCTCTGGAATTTACATGTAATATTTTCTTCGGAAATTTTTAAATTCATTGTTTATTATTGTTAAGCGGCGAAATTTGGCTTCGATGAATTTCATAAGATGACAAATTGCATTCTAAATTTCAAGCTCATGTTCAGAGTTATTGGAGCAGTCCTATTTCTAATATACCTATTTGGTTTATTCAGGTTTACTGTAGCAAATCCTAGGTAGCACTTGTCAGCTTGGGTATTCTGGTCAGTTTTGAATTGTTGCGATTACATGTTATATCTTATATCTATCATTACCAAAGAAAGTGAGTATATCCTTAAGTTGTTAATTGAACGGTTCTTCATTCTTTATCAAGTTAAGTGTGAAGATTAGTTTGTGAAATCAATATTAACTGGAGAAACATGAATTAAAAGAGGCATTTAAACAATGATGCGAGAAAGCTAGAGAAGGGAAGACGTATGCGTAATAAGGCCAGATTGTTGAAAGTCCATCATACAACAATTAGTAGAATGGTTAGACCATTATGGGAAACTACATCACACGACAGAAAACGTGACTATGGTATAAAGAAGTACACAAGACCTATTGAGCAGTTTCCTTGGATAACAGGTGTTAGGAAGCTGGAAATATATAAGTATCAGAAATGTTATAATCTCTGCTTCCACCGTCAGAACATGCTGTTCTTCTAGAATGACAAAACATTTCTCAAATTACTATTTATAATTTAATACCAAGATTACGTCGACGAATGCCAGCGGGTATAAGAGCTGGAGGATTCATATTTTTTTCGTGGAAGGAATTTATAGGTTTATAAGTTAAAATTCCTTTTCATTTACGAAATTTTTAATAACTTCTGCCAACTGCCAATCATTATTTACCTAAAGTGGTGCTTAATTTTAAATAGGAGTTTATTTTATGATAATAATAATATGCAAACGCATTTAACGTCCATCGAAAAATTTATGAGAATAACAAAAAGCTCGCTGATTTCTCATACTTTATCTTGGAACTATAAAGACTATCTGCGAAGATAGGATTGGATATTCAAAGTTGGTTTGAAAAAGTTGGCGTCTGTTTTTGAATGATACAAACTAACAATTGTTCATAAATTGAGGAACATAAGATCAACTTGAAACTCCATACATAAAAAAAAATCTGTACTCAAAAAAATTTAAAACATTGTTGCATTCGTAACAGAATATGGATTCTACACCAATGCTGCATATTCCTATTTTGTCCCAATGTAGCTGTATCTAAGAAAAATCTTTTTGTAAAATCGTTTACAGTTTTTGTAAATAGAACATAGTGAGCAACCAGCCACTTTGATAATGATTGAAATATGACTAAAAAATTTAAGTGCAGCATTATTACTCGTAGAAACTTGACTATATTTGATCTGGCTTACTTACCATCTATATTATCGTCAAAGTGAATGTTTTTATAAAGCTGCTTAGCCAAGAACAAATACCTACTTTATATAAATTGTTTTTCTAATAAATAAACAGATCACAACTTTTATGCAGAATTCTAGCTTAAGTTCAACATGAAACATCTAATTAATTTTCCCAAATTCAATCATATAAAATGCATCCGAACAATATAATCTAATAGCAATCTTTGTACATGTTTAGGCTTTACTTATCAGCTATGGTCGAATAGGGAATACTCACTAACGACTCTGTCGGGATCTGAACATGATGCAACAGTGACCAATCAACTTGAGTGAAAATCCGTGTTTACCTCGCATCTCTCAAGCAAAACTCATATTTTTTTATAATTGTGGTCAAACAATAACATATTGTTCCACGAGGACCGGAAAAATCGGAAAAGCGTCAATAGTGAGGGCGAAAGACAGAGAAAAATAATGTGTTTTGTACCTACTGTTCGATCATCATCAATATAAATGGCAGTGATTGATATCGCCCAGCCGCGTAATGTGTTGAATAGAAAGCAAAAAAAAGAATATGCAGAGAGTATTTTTGATATTATCTATCTTAAATAAATATATCTGCGTTATTTTCTGATAAACAAGTAGATTACGTTAGGACGTCCAGCTGTGCCGACAACTATTGCGAGGGCAAACACCCCTTCCGCCACTGAATAACGTCAACAACTGTTAGGGCAATACGTAGAATTTATTACATTTTCACAATATTGCAAAGTGCCACCATAAATTTTCAAATAGCAATTTGAATTTAAGTTCATAGATATCATAAAATAATTTAGAATTAATCAATTCCTCTTGCTGGGTATTTATATCCACCCACTATACGTGTTCAATGCATCGCTGAGATTGGTCCCCACCGTCCACCGTCAGTGGTACGCTGAAGATTGATTGAAGTTCAGAATAAGGATTGATTATCAGATATGGCTGGACGCTCTGCGGCAATCTGAAGATAGGCAACAATCTTGAAATCATGATATTTGTCTGGGTGGGGGTGGTTTGTTTGGTAATCAATCTGATTGAACATTTATAATGGATTATGCAAAATTGTGACAATGTAATAAATTGTACGTATTGCCCTAACAGTTGTTGACGTAATCCAATTGCGGAAGGCTTGTTTGCCCTCGCAGTAGTTGTTGTAGGTACAGTTAGACGTCTTAGCGTAGTCTAGTTATTTAACAGAAAAAAGCGGCAGATATAAAATTATCTTGATTATATAGGAAATTGAATTTCAATTCATAGATATCATAAATAATTATTCTCTAAAATTAAAAGAATATTTTTGTGATCACATAGTACGGAACAAAGGAAAAGCTTTTTACTTGAAACTTTATTTTTTCGGGCGTAAATTGAATCATTAAACATTGGAGTAACACTGAGACCTTGCAAAATAAAATGAATGAAAATTTGTACGAACAAGAAAATGAATAGCAAAAAACAGGAAGCGATAGAATTAAGTTGAAGAAAAAAACATGCAACGGAATTGTATACCTCCTCCTCTTTTGAAGTCGTTCAAAAATCAAGGCGTTTGTTTCCGTATGGATCCGTATGGATAGAATTTCTAGATACATACATCTAGAAAATTCATATTATAATTCACTTTGACGATTTTTGTATCTGCCGAGTCAGCATTGCATGGTAAAATTAGTAATTAGGGTTCCGTACCAAATTCAGCGGGCTCTATCTCATGAACTGTAATAGATAGATAGTTGAAATTTTCACAAACTGTGAATTTCTACGAAATCCGTTAGTCTGTCCGTCCGTTTATCTGTGAGTGGCCTGTATGTCATGAGCCATAATAGGTAGGGAGTTGAAACTTTCAGAGATTTTGTATTTCTATTATCGCCAGAACAGCAAATACTAAGTGCATCCTTCCGTCCTTTCATCTGTCAGCCATCCGTATCTCATGAACAGAAATAGGCAGACAGAGGAATTTTTCTTTTACAATAGTACGGAGCTATTCGTGTGAAAGATCGACTCGCATTTGGCCGTAATGTATGTTTATTAGGACGAACTTTGGTTCTTTGACATATTTTTGGGCAACATTCATCTGGGACACGTACAGACAATTTATTACAAAACTGTTTATCCGATTGGAAGTTTGAGAAGAGAAGATATGTCAAAATTGCAATTTTGGACAAAATGCAATTCTTTTTTTTTTCATTTAACGAGTCAATGGAAATGGTCGGGAAAAAATAGACCAAAATTTATATTCCAGAAAAAGGATGTGAAAAATAAGACAGCTCTCCTATAAAACCAATTCACAACGGCGTATCACATATCTAAAACAGCCATAAACAAACATTTCATACTAGTGCGGGTGCTGCAATTGTGCAGTTTTTTATATTATTAGTAATGAGAATAAACTTTGATTATATTAATAAAAGAATTTAGTTATATTTATTCGTTCCATCTACTGATAATTGTACATCCCTTTTCCCCCCCTTTCCATTATTTGCATTTTCCTTTGTTTTTTCTTGTATTGAAAATAGTAGGTTATCTCATTTCTTTTCAACTCCATCCTTCTATACTTCATGATGTAGATGATTCAGTCACATTACAGACCTCATCTGACATCATTCCAAGGTTCATGTCAAAGTAATCTACCTCTTGGCAGAAATCAATTACGAACATGATTCCGCCAAAGTCACTCCAACATGCGGAAAGTACCTACCTATCTGTATATACTGACGATATTCTCCAGCTAGTACAATACCTGTTTGATGAACACAAACGCAAACATCGATAAGACCGTGAGTGTAAATTAGTGAGTCCATTCTTGTACCAAAATCGACCAGCTAGAAGGGAATCGTTCCTGACTGTAGTAGCTCTCTAAAGCCTTTTGTATCCTGTAATAGTTGCGTTGGAATATCTGCGTATTTCCAGAAGTGTTTTTGAGCCAATGAGGTATTAAAATCCATTGTAATATTTGTTTACTCGTTTTGTAAACTAAACAATGATTTCGATGAGTATTTCTTTATTAAAAATAGAGTTGCTCTAAAGAGTTTAAACTGATTTAAATTCAACACGACTAGTCCTCTTAAAACTCCAACCATTCTAGGAGAATTTATTTTATAGATAATTAAAAAATATATGATATGATCAAGAGATCATTCCCAGCAATCTTTAGCTGGACCTTTCTCGAAAAGTTTTCGAGTTAGAGCCCTCAGTATTTTCGACTGTATATTATATTCATATCACTGATTATAAAACGAAAATATAATACTCTTTTCATGCTGTAGATTATTGAATGAAAAACATAAGTAGTTACTTTGTTGCATTTTTTCCAATTCTATAAAAAATAAATAATCCCTTTGAAAACTAATAACAGCTTTCTGGAAACATATAGGTATAAATAATTACTTATCACATAGGTACAAACAATGTGAAATAAATCACTTGCAAAAATAATACGGAATTCATTGGATGCACTACGCTTCTCAAAAATAATATTGCTACTGAACAAACAGTTTTTGATCGACGAACCCAAACGGAGGAGGTATAAAATTCGACTGTGTGCTTTTTTCTTGTTTCTGTGCACGCTTTATATAGTAAACGTAGGTACTGCTTGTTTTACTTATCTGCAGAAGTGATGTATTTCAAAAATTGGGGCTTTGTTACTACAAGTCATAGATCCAGTTCAAAATGCCAGAGCTGCTCATTTTGTCGGTGACAAAAAAATCCAAGCTTGGGTTTATTCCCACAATATTTTCTGACGAAGCACGGCTTGAAGCTGTGATGTAAGTGATCTATGATAAATAGGTACCTAATCAAAATATGACTAAATTGAAAAGTAATCCACTCTCCAGGTTTCTTGATGGATAAGGATGTCAGTTTGAAAATTGGCCCAATAATTTGTATAGAAACAGAAGAAATTCTGTTGATCTTGATACAAGGGAAGATTAATATTATATGAATTGTATGTTTTGATGGAGCAGTAGTAATAACGATCGATATATCTTCAATATTAAATATGGAGAGAATCAAATTAGTAGTAATACTATGAAAGTCAAACTGTTTCGATACTAAAAATATTATATAGTTGTGAGATGTGAAAAAATGCCAAAATCTTGCCTATGCCAAAGATTCATATAACAATACTTTTATTTATTATTTATTTATAAAATATACTTTACTAAAATAAACTTTAAGCAACATAATGTTCTGCTGTTATACTTGTTATAAACTGAAATCATGTTAATGTTGGTATGACTTCAGGCAGGAATTCTCAATATATTTCTAATACAACGTACAAATTGCCTGCAGATATATAAACAAAAATATAGGTACCTAAGTGTATTCTTATTCTCAGTGTCCTTGCTGTACAACATTTCCTTCTCGATTTCTAATTTACCTAACATATTTTCTTATGAGAGGTAAAACCACGCTGGATAAACTCATTTTTGCTCTAATAACGAGCGTACTAATATCAAATACAACGTTGGAACCTAATGACATCGACATCGGATATTAAGTAAATGTCAAAATGAATTTTGGGTTACAGCGGTGGGGTAAATACAACACGTCAAAGATTCTACTTTATCAGCCTATAATAGTAATCACAAAAAGTAAGAAGGGTAATTAGTGGATCTTATTCATTAGCAATTTCGCTACAGTTTTACGGTTTCCGGCATACCAAACCACCTGTTACTTTCATATACTTATATGTTACTTGAAAAATATTTTTGTTGATTCCCGCGTCCTACCTTCAAATTCTATGTAAGTATAAAATCAAATGAATTCGACACACTTTTTAATAATTCAAATTACTTATATATATATATATATATATATATATATATATATATATATATATATATATATATATATATATATATATAAATTGATGTATGTTAGCATATCTTTCCCGAAGTTCCCGAAAAAGTAAGATTAAACGAATTGATGATTGACTTGTGCAGTGTGTCGGAATTTCAAAAATTGTCAATTCCATTGTTGAAAAAACTGCCAATATAAAGTTTGCGATATTGAACATTTTTTTAAATGTTCGATTACGAAAGCATAAACCAAGAGTTCAGATTTTAATTATCTAAAGGTATAGTTTCATCTTTAAAATTTACTATTTTTTACAAATACCTACTTACTTTACAAAAGAATACGATATTATAGCAACTATTGTAATTTTTAAAGCAAATATTTTTGTAAATGGAATTCATAAAATAATATAATGATGCGAAAGTTATACTGACAGCGTTGGCAACATTGATATTAATAGAACTTGAATATACTGCACAAGTCAATCATCAATTCGTTCAACCTCAATTTTTCGCGAAATTATGGTGATTATTTAAACGTTTTTTTTTTATTTTGCAGAATGCAAACATGATTGTATATTATTTGGGATTGAAAAGTCGTAATTCCTAAGAACAGCATTATTCTCTTTTTTTATTAACAAATCATTCGTCTTCCGCCTCAATTTTATTAAAAACTATGCTAATATATACATCTTTTTTGGAAACATCTGATTTTTTGGGGCTTTTATAGCAAAAGCCGCTAAACTAGACTTTTACTCTTTTTCATTTTATATTTATTGAAGAATTAATAAAGTTGCATTATTTTTGTTTTACTAGATTCTATGTTCTTACTTTTTCAACAAAAGATATTATATTAATAAGATGGTGAATATGACAAAAGGTACATAAAGTTCCACTTCAACTTCTGTTGGAGATACCTAAAAGCTAATCAAATTTAATACTCGTATAAAATAATAATCTTTAGCTATAATATAACAAACAGTGATAGCAAAATTACAGAAGCAATTCTGTTTATAATCTCCACAGCATGTATAAAGGTAAATGAATTTACAAGAGCTCGCACTCCCATTAATGTTTTTCTCCACCATGAACCTATCAAGTCGTGAAATCTTACGTTTCCTTGTTTCCGTACTTACTTCATTCTATGTAGACGTGAGCTAGCTGGAATCTTGTTAGCAAGGCTCCTACTAAATGTAATTAATTAATTCAACGTAGGCTAAGGAGGGTACATAAATTGTAATTTTCATAATGGAATAAGATATGTAAGCCACTTAGTTCCAGTTCTGCGATCGCGAACCTAGGAATAATATTCAAAATGAAGCGAAACATAACTTTTGGGTGTAGTAACACGCTTCCATATTAAATCATTACCCCTTGGATATTTGGCGTTTAAGAGAATATTCGTAAGTTATCGCAGATTTAATGAACATAAAATATGGTTAATACGTAAATTAGAGTCAACCCAAAGAAGTAAGTGTCTACATCACGATCTAGGGTCCTTTGAGTGACTTTTGTGATAGATATTAATGATACATTTAAGATAAAATAATTTTACAGAATTCTGAAATGAATTTATAAAGCTTTCATTACTTTTGTATATGAAGAATCTCGTTGACTGACTCCTGACACATCGAGGCACAAATGAAACCACTGAACCTACTAATATATAATTTGGACAGTTTGCCACATTGTATGAAAGATCATCATGAAAATCGGTATTAAATTGTATTTTTTTCACGGAGAAGATTTTTATGCAATCCACTTTGTTGCAACTCTCCGCTAGATGACACTAGAGAACATCAACATCTACAAAATTTAACCAATCGCGATGAAAATTGGTTTGAGGTAGGATAACGGCTAGCGGGTTCCACTAGTTTCATATCTTTTGGCAGATGAATATGCGAGCTCATTTTTCTATCAATTCCCATTCGACCACTTAACAGCGTATCATCAGTCTGCTAAATTATTTAAGAGTATTATCATTTCTCGAATACTAGCGAGATTGAACTTAATCTGGAATCTTCCAGACGTTTCACTTCAAAGCTCACCAACTGAAATATATTGCTACAAAAAAGAAATACTAAATAAAGCTGCTTTGTTGCCAACTTCTTTGTTTTATTTCGAATCAAGTCTAAAAAACCTTCTAATGAATTCTTTACAGAGGCTTTATTCTTTGAAAAACCTTTCCTTGAATGCTTAATCGAAATGCTAGAATGGTGCCTGACTGTGAATCAGCACGAATAATTATTGCATTTCGAAGGTAATAAATACGCTACATTTACAGCTTCTGAGTAGTCTATAAGTAATGTTGTTTTCGAAAGCAATCTTCATTTAGTTTAATGCATAACATTCAAAGAGCTCGAAAAATAAAACTCCAAATGTACACAAGCGACAAAGCGTAAACTTCTTATTGGATTAGGCCCAGTTTTGATGGCGTTTGTGACATATGCGGTAAAGGTTAAAGGTTGGAGAATTTAGTTTATGATGTAGCAAGCTATCTGTAAGGGAAATTTACATAATTAGCCAGAACAAAATTTAATTCAAAATCATATTCGACTTGAACAAAAATATATAGAGTGTCATTATACCATACAATAAAAAAAATCTCGATAACCTGTATTTGAACATCCATCGATTTTTTCTTCATTTTATTTTTTTTCTTTAATCATTTTTTCTTCATTTTATGAAAAATTGCTTCGAACTAAAGTTGTAGATATTGGTTATATCTATACTCAAAATTATTTTTGATGATATTTACCCTACGGTCCTTTTTTGAATTTTGTAGCAAATTTGAACTTGATACCTCCAAAACTGCGACCTCTATCGTGTTAACAAATTTCGTAATATCCCATATATGGACCCACTTATAGACATATAAAAGCAAGCCGTTGAAATTTTTTTGAAATTCAAAAGTTTAAACGATCGCAATAGGTACATTACTATGAGAAATTTAACTAACAAGAGGTAAAACTTAAAACGCTAATTTATCATTCATTCACATTTTCTATATAATGAAAGCTCCCTGTTCATGAATTTTTTTGAAGGGTATATGAAACCTTTTCTTAATATTTATAGAAAGATAGAACTAGATGGACTAGATCGAAAGGATGCATGGTCGAAGAGAATATCCGGCAAAATGGAGGCAGCAAAAAGAATCCAGACAGGAAAATTCTGGAACCTAACCCTAAATATAGGTATTAGAAGAAGCAGTACCGAAGTATTGAAACTGTTCGATACCTAAGGAGCAAGTATGTCTTATGGTTGGTTCTCATTATTAACAAACATCCGAATAATGGATCAAAAGTTAAAAAATTAAATTGAAAATCATCTTTCACATACCCAAAACATATTCACAAAAGGTCACATTCTACAAGACCATATATTCACCATTAAAGAGCCAATCACCAAAGCGAGGAAAGAAGCAACCAGTGTATATTGCCTTCATAGATCTGGAAAAAGCTTTTGACAGAATTCCCAGGCACAAAATCTAAGAAAATCTGGAAAAAAGAGGAGTGGACAACCAATTAATCTCAGCTATAAAGTGCCTACTCAGAGTCAACCGCAACTATGTACGAACAACATTCGCCAAGTCCACAGAATTTTCAATGGACAATGGAATCAAACAAGGAGGAGATTTGAGCCGCCTTATTCTCATCACCCTCATGGACAAAATAATAAAGGAAAATGAAAAGAAAGTATCTAAAGTGGACATAGACCTCAACATGCAAAATGTTCACATCAAAGAGTGCGCTTTTGCTGAAAGAAAATACAACATGGTACTCAACCAAAATCCAAAGTGATGTAAACTTCACAACTAAAAACACTAAATTAGAAAAAGTTAACCAATTCTTCTACTTGGGAGTTCAAATAGTTAGAGATGGAAATGCTTTGTCAAATACTTTCTTGAACAAAAAGGAGATTGCTAAGAGAACAAAAGCAGTTATATACAAAACAATATACTCAGCAACACTGACATTCGGAGGAGAATTTTGTAATTTATCAATAAGACACAAAGAATTACTACAGGCTATGAAGATCTCTCGCTCTACGAAGAGCGTTGGGTAAAACCAAAAGGTACAAAATCATAATGTAGTTTCAAGAGAAGATTTCAATGTAAACTCTTTCGAGAGAAAATGAAACAACTTCAAGGGTCAGGTCAAATACTAAGAATAAATGAAAACAGACAAGTCAGAGAAATATGGGAAGCGCGAATTACCAAAAATAAATGGAGAGGTAGGTAGACCATCAAAACATGGAATCAACCGATGGAAAAGACACAGCAGAGGCCTAACGTGGAAAGGAGCTAGAGTTATGACAGAACAAAAATCTTGATATGCGTACATAAGTATTGACGTACGTATGTACCAAGTTCATCAGTTTGTTGGAAATAAATGGTATCTATGATGTCAGAGATTTATGTACGTCATAAATGGCGAATGCTCTCATAGATATTCATATTGAAAATAGCTATTGATTGAATCTTTTTCTATCGTAAATATTAAAATTTATTTATTCTTCTTAGAACCCTTAATACATTTTCAATTATTTTCCTATATATTTAATCTTATTCTCATAAAGTCTATTCACTTGTTATGTTTATTGCCAAGCGAATTTGATAAAATATCCTGTAATTACTATTTGTTTATCTTAAACTTTTGTTATATGTTAATACAATTGATCTTGAAGCTGATTGACCAATGGTATATTGGAAAGAAACAACATCTTATATGAAGTTTTACCAACTATTTTAGAAAGTTACTGAAGCGATAATCATGCATTAAGTCATCAATCCTGCTCAACCACCTCGTTAGAATCGAGACAATCCTAATGATTCTTTTACAGGCTAGATAAACGGTCGTCGTAGACTAATTACAGAGATCCGGTTTTCGGAGATTAATGATTCTAGTTGCCGGACAGAAAAAACCAGGCAATAATGAGACGTAGGCGAAAGAGAGATGCGCGTTGTTTTCTCGGCAATTGAAACATTTGCTTGGATTAGATAGAAGAAAAAGGAAGCAGAGAGCTGGATAAGGAAACACGTTCAGCGGCAGCTCGTTCTTACATATTCCTTTTGATAAAATGAGAATTGATAATATCAACTATCAACAAGTAATAAAAAAGTGCTTGAGCATGTAGAATGTACAAAAATACAAATTGCCGCCCCTTAGAAAGATATATCTATTTTCTGTCTAAAATAAAAGTCAATTTTTATGAAACGTATATTTAGAAAGAAACATACAACATAATTAGCATTAAAGAAATACAAAACAGTAAAAATAAAAGGTACTCTAATAATGTTTTATTATTGCAACCACATAAATAATACTTATATTATGAACTATGATAAAATCAAAATAATAGTTATATATTATACAAGGAACAAAGTACTAGATTTTAGCTCGTGGTTGTGTTGCCGACCGACGCAAAGCGGAGGGAGACAAAAAGAACCGAGAGCTAAAATCTAATATTTTCCCGTGTATGGAAAAATATTACAATATATTAAAGTCAGAAAATTATCGAAATCAAATTTAAAGTTTAAAAGACAATTAGACATGCCTTACTAAGGAAATATCTGTCAATTTAATTCTGTGATTTGATTTATATGTATATATATCTACCCGGGAAAAGAGTACTCAGTTTTTTCCTGTGAGGAAAGAAATGATACTTTGTCACCTGTCAACAGAGATAGGCGAAGTTTCATTCAACTCAAAACTAAATGAATAAAGTGCTACTATCAAGACATAGAAATATCCTAGAATTAACAAAGACCCGAAATTAATTTTATTTGTTATTATTTAAGAAAAAAGTATTCGAGTCCGAGATGGATTTATCAAATAAATTAAAATTTACAAATGTACTTACCTTTAAAAATTAACACACAGATTTATAAAATTGACAAATATTTTTCGATAAACTCAAACAGCTTCAACGTAATACCTATAAACTTGTACTTGGAATGGAACAGGTCATTTATAATTATAGGTAATAGACAAGTAAATTATTTCCTATTCATTTCTCATACAAGTTCATACAGCGCCCTGTCTGCTCTTGTATGCGGTACACAACATAGTGTACGTTAGGTGCCGAGTGCCGCTCGTTTTCTAGCATTTGGGCAAAATCGACAAGTATAAATTTCAATTAATTGGTTATTTAACCTATCAATATTTTGTCACATCCAGAGCAAAAATGGCGCCCCATAGATTTGGCGCCCCGGACAAATATCCGGATTGTCCGCCCCTAGAGCGGGCCGTAATTCTATTCAATCTTATTTTATAACAAATAAAAATAAAGATATGGCTTATAAAGAAAAAAAACATTATTAATCAGATGCACTAGTTTTCGAAAAAAGAAACTGAACTGACAACATTACAGATTTATTAGTATAAATAACTGTTCATCTGAAATAAGAAAGTATTCGCAATAATCTCTGAAAGGTAAGGAAAATAAACAATACAGAATAAAGAATACATAAGAGCTAAAGAGAGAAAATAAAAGCAAAAGATAGAGTCGATCTTTTCTCAAAGTTCCGCCCCTGTATTCAGTCAAGCATTTATCAGCCTCACGTTATCGCCCAATTTTAGGTTTGAACGAACACACTCAATTTAATTTCAGGAATTGTTATCTTGGAGATGAGGCAATTAACTTTTTGTCAATGTTTGGTGAATACACCATGGATCTAAATCTGAGCTTACGAGATGGTAAATAGGTAACTGAAGCCAGAAGGAGCGGAATAATTTGGATTTTGAAGTTGAAGAGAACATATAGCATGAAATTTAGAAGATTCTTGTTAAATTGTCTTCGAAATTTATTCTGATAAGATTATGTTCTATTCACGTTTCACCATTGTTTGTTAATTGTCAACTTTAAGGCGATTCTAGAAAAAATACATAAATTAGGCAGAATACATTGTTGTTTTGGCAATGAAAAGAGCTATCGAACAGGCTGCCCTTTTGCTTTAGTCTATATAAAAAAACCAAAGTTAACGATCGATTCTAGAAAATAAAAAGCAGGATAATACTTTGAATGCCATTTATAGAGCTAAAGAAGTTGCAACTCTTCGTTCTTCACCAACTTCAAAAAAAGGAGGAGGTATTTAATTCGGTTGTATGCCTATTTGATTTTTTTAATCTCTATCTGTTCGCGCGTTCTGCATAGTACTCCATTTTTTTGATTCATTTGATGGAAGAGAAATGAGAAATGATCCCATATTAAGAAAAGACTCAAATCCTTTATCTCCTTCGCTCCAAACATTTTCTCGAGAATCTAATATCTGAGATGACAAAATTAAAAAAGAGACCATATCCGGAAACGTTTAAATTTTTAAAAGAATTACAGCAATTAAAGTCTGAAATTTGTGTATTTCCACTATGTGGAGGCAGCATCTTTTTTCGAAAATTAAGAATATGAAACGGACAAATTATCGGAGAGATTATATGTAGCAACATTTAAATTGAACATTTTTTATGAAGAATTACTGTTGTCGATTTTTTGCGATCTCTGAATAATACTACCTTCAACGATTTTCATGACTAATGTTACTCTCAAAAGTGTGAAATAAATATTTTTTACAAAAAATAGGCCGACTTTATTTGTTGGTGCACTGAAAAATACAAAATAATATTAATTCTATTAGTGCTGTTACTTTTGGTGTCGGTGCCTACAACTAAATACAACTGCACAACTTCCAAAATTACCAGCACCAATAGAATAAATATTATTTTGTTTTTTTCAGTGCACCAACTACATAATAATGTCGGTCCAGTTTTTTTGTAAAAAATATTTTTTGCTAGGTCCTCAGTAAACTTTAGCAAAACTAAAAGTTGTAACAATAATTTTTTCTTTAAAATTATGAAATAAAAGTAGCTGTAATAGCTGCAGACTATTACACTGACATTGTATCTATAACCGTTTTCGAGTTCGTAAAGCTATACCATCCTTATCTTGGACCCCCCACTAGGTAATGTGTTTGGTAACATTAATGTAAATAGGTTTCTTTAAATTTATTAATTTTTTTAAATCTTCTGCCCGACTCCCTTTTTCCTTGCACTTTTTTTTAATCGCTATTATTTTTTTAATTTTCATTATAGTGACTATAATTGCATACATCAACGTCCAAATGAGTATTTGCCCATGCAGTAGTTAATGTCGGCACTATTATAACCTCTCTACGAAATGTTGGTAGATTTTCAAGAAAAGGCTTGAATAATTATCTCTATAATGCAAAAATAGAAACAAATTCATATTCATAGTCAAATGTCATGTAGATATCTATAAGAATTTATAAAGCAGAATTTATACCTCCTTGAGAGTCATGACTGTATCTGAAAGTCATGTACCAATGTACTCTAACTGAAAAATAGCTGGCAATATCTCTATTCAGGTATATCTACTGGTTCTATATATATAACGTTGTGAATACACTTCGAATGTAAATGTTATCCTGTCGAATTTTGTGTGAAAATATTATAGAAGAGCACGTTATCTTTATGGAAGCAAATCTCAACTACTATATATATATTTCCATCGACTTTGGACCGCTGAAGGTTGATTATATAAGCAAGCCTTCGAAAGAAAAGTAGTGCTACACAAACTTTGTTTCTCTCTTTATAAATGTGGGTCCAGCAAATCATAATTGTATTCCAATATTATATTTTGCTATTATTATTATTATTCGTTATATTAGCAACATTATAAATGATTAGGTATTCTTTTGACATTCGTGTTGGATATGTTTGGTTCTTATAGGTACAATTTTCCATTTTTTCCATCTTTCACGACATAGTATCATTTTTCTAGAAAACTAGCTAAATGGGCATTGTAGATCTAATAATTTCATTTTATAAGGGGTTTTGAATAATTTTTGGTTAAGGAAAGTTTGGGCAATACAATTTTGAAACTGTAGTAGGTAATTTGATTTCTGTCAAGATCTTTACACTTCCAATTTTAGACTCTTGCTAGATAATACTTTATTTCCACTAGCTTGTTAACCTATTTTCACACATCCAGGAATTTTGTATCTACATAAAAATTATCATACGAGATTACCATTAGTCTGGCAAAAATATGACTGAATCATTGCTAAAGTTGAAGTTAGACCAAAATTATACTGAAACTGCAAAAAAATGTGATAAAATATGTTAACACAAGAAATAAGGTAAGGTTTGGAGAATGGCGTCTTACTCTCGATACCAGATGTTCATCGCTGAGAAAAACATGATACAATAATAATAATCAAAAAAGGCTACAACTTAGCTTAAACATTAATTTGTATTTGAGCACTGGCTCTGTCGCTGAATTTAATAATTTGATGTTGTTGGACGTCAGCTATTTCAAAACTTTATTCAATCGAGTCCGTACACCTTTTATGTTAAAAGATTGTTTAATTTTATACAAATTCCTAGGTGAAATAGAGACTAAGTTATGGGGCTGTTTTTATTCGATCAGGCATTAAAGATTGATTCTAGTAAAAAGAACCTTGTTCCAAAATATTGAAAAGCATTATAGAACTAATCGTATTGAGAAGCATTACCCTTTTATAAATCAGAAATGCATTTTAATCATAAATTATTGGCACATATCAATCAGACACAATAACCTTGCCTGAATATTTCTTCTTAACATGCTGGACGATTAGCAAAAAGCTTCAACGTGTCAGAGAGGCATTACTTATATCGAAATTAATAGACGGTTTGCCGATAATCTCGCCGATAATTCACGATGTCTGCTCGGCATTCTATCTCTTGCGCTATAGTTTATTGGACCAACGACAATGGTGGATCGCCTCTTGCCGCTTCTGCTTCACTCGATGCCACCCACCAATGCCTGTCTGCCTGTTCTCTCTCTAATGTTGTTTATGCCGACTCTCCTCTATTTCGATCAATTTGCACTACATAAATTGGCTTTACACCAGAAATTTACATAATGCAAACACACAGGGGCATGCAATTAAACAATCGAACTCGGTCATTATTGAGAATGGCGCCGCGCATTATTTGCCGCACTCAAGCTGTAATTACTCATAAATATAGGTATACCTATGTGGGTAGTGGATAGATGTAGTCTGAAAGGATGATTCTGTAGTTGCATGATGAAGAAGTTGTTGAATTAGAGTGTAAATACGGATAGATTAGTCAGAATTGACAACAGCTTTTTTTCGCAGGTGGAAAGATGTAATTGTTTCTTTTGAAAATAAAAGAAAGAAAATTGAGCCTCATTTATTTATGTCCATGGCTTTATTTCGATTTTAAATTCATACAATTATTAATCCTAATTCAATTACCTATATATAGGTACATAGTTTTTATATTTTACAAAATGTCTAAAATCACGACATCTGATCTTCTAACATTATGTATTATATTATGCTTCCTTCCATAATATCATCAACTATGGTATTACTGCTTGGGGGAGTATGTGCAACCACTATAAAATCACTGCAAGCTTTACAAAATAAAATCGTCAAAGTCAAAATAGTCAACGAAAAACAATACGTAAGTCAAAATAATCCACTAACTATAGACCAAATTTTCTCTCTGGAAGATCTCAAATTTCACTATGACGAACTGAGAGAAAAATGTATGAATTCAAATAGTATCACTAGGAATAAGAGCATTTTTGTTCTACAGAGAAACAAAACAATAAGTATACCTAAAAAATATTTAAGACTATACAACAATCTTCCAAATTATCTAAAAATATTTAAAAAAAATAATGCCAGGAATTTTTTTTTAAGAAATTGATTGCCGGGAATACCATTAAGTTCATGTTTACATATTGCTTGTTTGTTTTTGTTAACATTGGATGACTATTTTATATTATGTTAAGTAATAATATAGATTTTGTAAGTTTAAATATTTCTCTTTACTATTACTATTATTCTTTATTCAATAATTTTTTACATTATTTTTTCTTATCTTGTATTATTATTTTTTGATCGCCTTGAATAGGCGTCTATTTCTTTTTATTCTTTTTTGGTACCAGTCCTACGAACAAGTATTATCTTATACTTCTGTAGGTTTATCTTATTATTAAAGAATGTATTTTTTTTTAATTTTTATAAGATATTGGTTAAATAAAACAATAAATAAATAAATAAATTAAAAAAATATAGCATTTCTTGAAAATGAAACAACCATTTTCCAAAATTAATTTTGACAAAATAAAAATGTTGAGCACACCTGCATGTTTCGTCAACATTTTTTCGATCAACTTATAATTCGGAGTTTGATATGTACAGAAACTTGAACATTTCTTTGGAAGTTATCGATTGGGTCATGCTTCACATTTTAGAGTTTTTTCATAACAGAGTATTTTATAAGGTCACAGCATACCAAACATATGTTTTTTTTTATGGAATGCCCTATATTTATAAATTTTTCACATTTCAGTTATATAGGATAAACTTAGTAGATCATTCTAACATTACATATTGCTAAATGTGATTTGAATTTGCTTGCTGCTTTTATTTAATTAATTTAATTAATGTACGGCAGGATAGCCTACTAATTAAAAAAACCGTAGAAGTAGTTAATGCTAAACCTATAAAAACTAGACTCAATTTAGAAACATCTACTATTTTATTCCTGCATCATCTCTAACAGGCGAAATCGATTAAAATTTTACAAATCCTTGAGTTTTAATTTAAATTTCTGACAAACAAAATATTTCCCTTAAGCTTTCTTGGAAGCTCAGTTACCTTGAGGAATAATCTCTTATTCCTAATTATAAGCACCGACCCAAGTGAAGAATACATTCGATGGGTGCGAGAAGAGGGCGGCATACATTTATAAATTTTCTAAATCTCCTAAAGATACTGCAGAATCCTGTGAGGATTATGTAAATGAGCAACTGAGAGTGCTAAGCCCTAGCCCTCCACTGTGAAATTTGTCTTTTCACCAAAACAATCCACGTGAAGGTTTTTCCTCTTAATATATCTTCTAGAGTATAGCATAAAATACATCAAAATGGATAAAGAATAAAAGCACTAATTAAATTGCTTAATATTTTAAAAAGGTTTTTACAAGAATACATATTTGGGAGAGATTGGAAGGTGGGAAGTAGTATGAAAATAATTGTATTACAATAGTTAAAACTATTTGATCAGCTTTCCTTCTCAAATATCTTAAATAATTACCTGGAAATGATGAATATTGTTACAATGAGGCTGAGGGAACATAAAGAGGAAATACCATAGAAGAAACGGTTCTGTTCCCGAAACCACTACTGAATATTAGTTTGAATGATGTTTTCGTATTATTTATATAATTGATACTTTGATTGGATGACAATTAAAGGAAATTTCATTAGCTAAAAACGAATCTGGCATATTAGGTGCGTTCAGACGACGGTAATTACATATATTATACATTATAATTGACAGTTTATGTTTTTTTTATCGATGTTGACATAAAATATATTCTGACAAAAGTTGTTTTTTTTTTTCCGAAATTCACCAATTGCTGTCTTGCAGAGTACCTCTTAATCTGACTACGTATTAACTTGTCTATGTCTATTAGTGGTTTCTGGATCTTGAGGTTCCAAGGTTTATATAAATCAGTAGGTACATTTGTATTATTATTTTCGAATACATTCGCCATAGTCCAAAGAAAACAATATCTTAACAATAAATGGACATGGGTTCAAATTTAACAACTAGCTACACATTTACTCAAGTAAGTAATTTCAATTATGTTCGATTTAAGCCATATAAAATAGAAACAACATTTGCATCTATATCAATTAAAAGGTTACAGAAATATCGATTTCCAACTTTCCATCTTGATATTTTACCCCGCGCGAGCTATTCATGTTATGAACGTAAAGCGGGAATTTGGCAGTTTCGCTCATACATCGATGTTTGATTGCTTAAAGTTTATATTGATAGTTACAAGAGACCAACAAAACCGTAAGAATCTAACTCTATGAGGACACCAGTCCAGGGTTACGGAGAAAGACCACCACAACGGCTGGGAAGGCGATGATGTTAACTTCGGATACAGCTGAACAGGCGGAAGTGGCAACCTTTCTTCTAGAGATAGGGCAGAACTATACCATTACTAGTCCAAGGCTACCGAGAAGGAATATCCTTAAAGGTTTGGCTTAGATAGCCGCAGGCGAAAATCACCTATAGCTTTCTTTGGCTAAACTACTAGGGTGCAGAAAGAAAAGATAAAATAATGCTCTAGGAATTGTGGAGAATAGCCGCAATTATGAATCAAAACAAAGAAATAGCCCCGAGATCGCGGCTTACCTTCAGTTCCCACTAGAGGTAAGCCGCGTTTCTCCCGAAAGGTGCGATAGAATCGATGGAAGGAATATAAACACAACCTTGAGTTTTATTGTGGCATGGAACATTCAAAGCTTCTATAAGACAAGAAATTAAAAAAATATAGCGCTAGATATGCGTAGAATTAGCATAGAGGTGCTTGGTCTCGGCGAGGTAATATGGCCTAATACAGGACACTGCTGCCAGGAGGATATGGTTCTTTACTACTCAGGATACCGTAATGGAGAACATAAACATAATGGTTAAGTCAGAATTACAAAAACATGTCGCCAATGTTCTGCCTTCCAATGAAACAATGATGTTAATTCAACTACACACAAGTCTTCTGATTACCAACTTCAATATCTTTTATGTTTCCACACCTAGAACAACTCTCCAAGCGATAAAGGAGACAAAATAATTAGAAATCAAATAGTCTTCATTTGCATTAATAAGCAAAATAAACTCTAACAACCAATATTGACACGGAATTGGACACAATAGAAAACTCCTAATGACTATAAAGTTAAGAAAAACGATATATATAGGATACATAATCCATAACGATAGATATATTCTACAACGCAAAATAATGCAAGGAAGAATAGAAGTGTACCACTTGCAAAAAAATCATGGCTCCGTAATATAAGAGACTTGACTAATCTAGACGTCGAATAACTTTTTGATGTTCAAGTGACAGAAACACTTTGAGAATTGTGGCGCCAATTTTAAGAAGACGGTATAAGAAAAATAAGAAACCACATCTAAGAGGCCATCTACCATGAAGCATCCTGTATATATATACAATTTTAAATCAAAGTTATAACTTCCTTCAACCAGGAATCCTTCAATATAGACTCCAAATGTTGTAGTTTCAAGTGACAACTTTCAAAAATATAACGTCATACATATTTTTTTTTTAATGACTAACTGTTCAAAACACACATAACATTAACGGAAATATCAAGGATGGTTCATACTTTTTTCAAAAATAATGCATGAAAGCAGGTACAGTAAGTAAAATTACCAATGAGAAAAAGCTCCTACACCAATTTTACGTAGGTACCTACGCATTTAAATTTTATTGGAATATGTACATACCTATCGAGAATTCACTAGACATGAAATATTGAATGCTAATGAAAAAAAGCTTTTCATATTTAGATTTCTTATTCATACAGTGGATGAAACTCAACCCGATGTTGTGAAAAAGTAATGAAGCAAAGCTGAAGCACTGTTTAATGATTACATTTACAGCATTCGTTCGTTAAAGTCTGTATATACAGTCTGGTATACACTATTCTCTTTGCCTCTCTCTGAATTCGTAGACTTCTGACAAAGAAACTTCCAAGTCGTATAAATTATTGAAAAGCTTCAATTAAACATTGTAATAGCTGCGTCACATAATCAAAAGTCTGAGTACATACTGCGCCATTTCTTACTGGTTTTGTTATGTGTATGAATAAAAGATGCATTTGTTTCAGTATGTCAACATTGAAATAAGAATGCTTTGAAGGTATGAAAGGGTTGCATAGGCTTAACTTTGTTTTCTGTCGATTTCAAAGGAATATTCACTCTAGTACGTATGCCGCCAAATATCCGCAATTTAGAATCATTCGCAAGAAATGCTAAGATATTGTTTTTCTATTTATTAAACAGGAACAGTAAGCACTTTTTCACCCTCGTTGTGAAAGTGAATCTTGCTCGGGCTGCAAGTTTGCAGCGTGGCCTAAGCAGTTTTAAGCTCTACTGAAAACTGCATAGTCGACTTGAAAATGTCTGAATAAAGATAATGGACACCTATATAATGAATATAAATTACGATAAATATATTATTCTCAAATACTGCTACCATGTTGTAGAAGTTTAAATTGTATATATATATTGAAGAGTGCCATCCATCTAGTGGAATAACACAACTCAATTTCAGCCCTCTAAACAGGTTCGACAATCGGGTTTTCCAATAGCAAAGAATTACAATTTATGTACCCCTGTAACTTTTCTGGGCTGAATGACATATTTTTTTATACTTCACAACTTCAAAATCATAGATATACTATATGAATATATTACGTAAAGATTGTCAGTCATATTTACAGTTAGTATGTACTGTCATATGTCATCTATTTTAGAAAGTTGTGATGCCGGCTACTAAAAATGCGCCACTTGTCAGCTACCAATCACAATATAAAGAACTCATCTACAGTATAAGTGCAAACAATACACAATATTTGGCAATTCACGATGCTTGTCAATCTCATTCAATGAAGGGGTACTGGAGTTCTTTGACGTGTGATTGTTTATTGACAACTGCTGGAACACGTTATGTGTAGCCGTCTCAAGCTCTAAGTCGTATGATAATTGACAAGAGACAGTTGATCTTATTAGAAAGGTTGGAAACAGCATTTTCGCCTCAAAAATGTTATTAACCAACTAGATTACGCGTTTTTGCTCATGGATATTGTATCTATAAGATTGTGTGGCACTTTGAATAAAAGGATAAACTTCAAAATATGAGAGTAAATAATTTTTATTGAGAACATATTCTACCTATTTACACTTTTGGAACACCACTCCCGACCTTTGGGTAATATCGAACGACTTTAGGATACATTCGGGATTCTTGGGCATATCCTCCTGACGTTTGGGTCACGTAAGGTTCACCTTGGGACACTTTTATCCATCTTAGGGACACTTCAAGGTGTGGGGCACTTGAGAAAGTTTGGGTATGGAACCATCCTACCTCGGAGTCCTACTCGCACGTAGAACCCGTCAGAACACCGACTCAGATTCATCCATACAATTGCACCACTAGCAAATATCATCAGAATATCTCCAACATATCTCCTAGGGACTGCAATGTGAAATAGAATTTGGTCCCAGAAGTTATCAATCTAACTGCAACTGCACAATTTCAAAAGTAACAGCACCAATAGAATTAATATTATTTTGTATTTTTCAGTGCACCAACTAATGACGTCGGTTAATTTTTTTGTAAAAAGTAAAATAATTTATTTTATTTTTCTGAGATGAAGTATTTTTACTTCAGTTATGATTAACTCGTGCGCAAAATTTGGTCGTGATATCTCGAAGAGGCGAAATTTTCCCGAGAACACACTTGATGGTTGGTTGAATAATAAATAACAAGCTAGCAACGATGTCTTCATAAAATATTCTTAGTTTGACCGCACTATAGACTCTATACTACTCTGCACTACACTACACCTAAGTGAAAATTTCTAATTCCTTTCAACTATACGGTTAAGGATAATTTTACGAATCACTGCCAGCAATACTAAAATTTACTTTTAAATTATAATTAGTATGTACATCCTATATAGATATAGATAGGTACAATTGATTGAAATTTCCTGCCAATACAGTACCTATCTTTTAAAATACCCAACTTTGAAATTGTGTACATTTGCCATAGCCTAGTTTTGAGCCATAACTAAAAAGAATTATTTCCATAGAGCCAGTTGAATCATTCTTCCAGTCCAATGCGCTGTACCTACTTAGGTTAATTAAGCTTTTGAAAAAGTTTATAAATATTCAGCATAGAATTGTGAATGCAATTGTCAAGCTACTATATATATATATATTCCGAATAAGCTACTTATGGATTTTGTGTTCAGCTTTCTTTCAGGCTGTCGAATAATAGCCTAATTCAATTTTTTTCCATTTCCATTTGGAAACTTAGCTCGCTCACGCTTATTACACTTCGGCCCAAAGAAGGAGAAGAGATTATTTGCATTCCAATAGGGGCTTCCCGAGGATTATAATCTAAATGATACCAAGACGACGCCATGGATTGTGATTCTCCAGATTTCGATAAATGTTAATCTGATTTTCGGTATCCGCAGCAAGAGTAGCAAGCAGCCTCTTCTCAATGCTGATAACATTTCACAAATAGCCGATGTGGAAAAGTTTTTTGTACTGGGAAATAAATTACATTTTTTGAAATGTGTTTGGGCGTACCTACATCAAAAATATTGTAATATCTGCATATAGGGATAATTAATTTTTTATCAAAGTACATGTTTTTTGACCGACTTCAGAAAAGGAAGGCTTATATTTACAATTCGGTTGTATGTGTTTTTTTACGTATGGCTGTTCGCGCGTTTTGCTTAATAAACGTGCTCCGAATTTAATGATTTTTTATTGACTTGAAAGAGGAGTGTTGAGAAATTTAGAAAAACTCAAACCCGAAATCTCATTCTATCCAATTTTCCTAGAAAATCAAAAGTCTGAGACAACAAAATTAATGATGGGACCATATCCGGAAATATTTATATTAAAAAATTTTTCATAGGAGTTACGGTTTTAGAGTTATATTGTTGTTAAAATCTCACATATGTGTATTTTCGCTATTTAGAGGGGGCGATATCTTTCAAAAACTGAAAATCCGAGGTGTAGGTATATCTCATATGTGTGGATGTAGGATTTCTTTTCTAAAACTGAAAACATGTGAAGGCCGAATTAAAGAAGAGATTATATGTAGCATCATCTAAATTGGATATTTTAGAGTTACAACAGTGGTAAAGTGTGAAAGATATGTATTTCCGACATCTCTGAATAATAACAAGTACAAGCAAAAAATTTGCATGTGTAATGGGATAAGTACTATCTTCTCTGGTATTAGTGAACGTTCAACGATTTTCATGACTAATGTTACACTCAAAAGAGTGAATTAAATTTTATTTACAAAAAATAGACCGACTTTATTAGTTGGTACAAAATGCAAAATAATATTCATTTTATTGGTGATGGTATTTTTGAAGTTGGTGCCAAAAGTCGTCTATCAAAATACAATTGCACAGTTTCCAGCCAGCACCAATAGAATTGATATTATTTTGTACTTTTCGGTTCACCAACTAATAAAGTCGGTTCAATTTTTGTTAAAAAAACTTATTTTCTCAATTTTATATAGTTATATAGATATGCAAAGATTATATCTGCATTGTAGTGATACTTTAGATGCGTGTTGGATTGTAGTGGTCTCCTAATATTATTACAGATTCTATTATTGCTTATATTTTATATATTTATATTAAATATGAATTATGACTGAGAAGAAAATTTGTTTGAGAACACAATCAACTCAAAACAACAGTAATATTTCCTACATTTCAAGCAATAGGGTCTATATAAGACAATATAACAATGCATAAATTTTATAGTAAGGCTGAATGCAAACTGTATAATCAACAGTGTATTTGAAGTATGTATAAGCCTTAACTGAGGCTTATGTAACACTGACTTTAAAAAAAATCAATTCATATTATATGAAGTGAAAGTGGACAACCAAAAAACAATGTAATGTTAAATCTATCACCTCATTCTTAGTAACGATAATAGAATATGTTACGATTGTCATGTAAAAAATTGGGGCTTCAAAGAGGACAGGTGTCAAATTCCTTTTTCAATAAGCTTTCCAAAGAGGTGTCACAAGTATTGTCTTCTAATTTGAAAAAACAATGTTGTTCTATTTTATATGATCGGATAAATCCCTTATTCCCAGGGCCGCTATAAGCAGCGTTCCGCTTGAAATCCCCACCCTGTATAATCTCTTCTTCATTTAGGCCGTCTCATATCTTAAAAAAATGCCCAAGGCACACATATTTCAGACTTTTCTACAGCTGTAACTCGGAAACCTATATTTAAAAAAATCCAATTCAAACCTTGCCGGATCTCTTCTTTAATTTTGTCTCCTGAAATTTTCGATTTTAGAAAAAACTTTTAACTCTTTTGGGATATGTTCTTGAGTGGACAGACGAAAATCGATTTTTTTAATGGAGCGAAATCTCAATAGTCTTCTATCAAATAAAAAAAAATCATGAAAATCGGAACACGTTTACTATTAAAAAGGCGCGAACTTAAAAAACTCAAATGAAGCATGCAGACAAACGTCGAATTTATGTATCTCATCCGTTTGGTTCATCGGTCAATAATAGAGTAATAACCAACTTTACTTTTGTGCAATTTCTTACGTTTTACTTTCTACCAGAATGCAATCGTTTATTTTGCCTTATTTCAGGGTTAGAAATATAATTCATAAATCTAGCAAGATTTTCTGGATTACATTGAATATTTCAGATCATAATTTAGTTCAGATGATATGAAAACCATGAAAAATTCATGCAAAGAAAACGACATCTCTTTCTTATTTGCTGAAAAAGGGGAATGTTGCGCACAGCATTAAATCATGTGGGGCTGTGTCGCAATTTGATATCTTTAGTAGTAGAATTTAGGGTGTAGGTAGGTACCTACTACGTGAAACAAGCAACAACACACACCTCGGTTTATTTCGAGCAGCGGCAATAAATTTCAGTTAGGTTAGCGTATCCTCTCATGGAACTTCTAACAACAGTACTGTGGTCCCGATGAAATGACGGGGAAAGACATTCCGGGTTTTTCATGGAGTTATTTTGAGAAAAAGTTTAGACACGCCGCCCCTTTGGAGAGTTTATGGTGCGCTTGGGAAATCGATCGGGATTTACGGCTAATTGACGTTTTCTTTATCACTGTCTGCAAGATCTTTGTTGTTGTACGCGAAGTTTATATTAATTAGTGAACACGTTTTTTTTATTTTAGGACAATTACATTTGTATCTATCGAAGAAAAAAGGTATTTTTTCCATACCTATTTCTCCCTCCATATTTGCAAGAGCTTCTTTCCAATCATAAGTGTCGCTGATCACTGATTTACATGAGTGCTGAGTTTATTTATGTTGACGAAGTTTAAAATGATTCTATCAATCTCTCAATTTATAGTAACTTGTTAATTGATCTATTATAGTCCCATATGTTAGATGAACCAGTTACTTTTTGAATAGTTATCAAAATTGATTTTTTAAGCACGACTGGAAACACACCTTCAATGAACGATTCATTTATGCTATTAACAAACTGTTGACCATTTACGTGTACCTATATCATCAAGCAGCACTCGTAGGTTCAGAAAGTATTAATTGGTATTGTTTTTTCAACTAGACAGCACTAACAGTGATCGAGACGCAATGAAAATGATGCGATAAAGCAACTTGTCAAATGCAATAGATAGGATGCTTTCATTCGTCTTCCAACGTTGTCCGATACCTAATTTCCAGCCTCTCCGATCTTCACAGTCCTGAGGTGTTAGATTTCTCTCACTCATGCATTTATGCATGGTTTTCTGCCACTCTAGTTTTGGCATTCCTCGTTTTCTTCTGCCTGTTGGTTACCAATGGAGTATTCTTTAAGAACATCGGGCATTTGACATTTTTTCCACGTGTCCGTTCCACGTAAGCTGCTTTGTTTCGATATCCTGCGCTATCGTGCCTTCTATTCTCATCCGTTGTTTTATGATATCCTTTCTTATTTTTTCTCTTCGTGAAATGTGCATAAATCTCCTAATTGCATCCATTTCAACTGCCTCAACTCTTTTCTTGTGTCTATTGGAAATTCTCCAGGTTTCTGATCCATATATGAGGGTGCTTTTGACCATTGCCTCATGGATATGAAATTTCCGTTTCTTGCTTATTTCATTGCTCCATAGGATTCCATTCGGACCTCCGATTATTTTTTGGCTTTGACTATTAATTTTCCGATTTATTTTACATCTGTTCCTGTGTTGTCGAATGTTATGCCCAGATATTCATATTCATATGAGTTCTCACACATAGATACTTTGTCTTGGGTATGTTGACTGTCAAGCCCCATTCTCTGAATTCCTCTATTAGCTTTCGCATCATATACTGCAAATGTTCTTTATCACTGGCTACTATGACTTGGTCATCTGCGAACTGGAGGGTAAACAAGCATCTATCATCAATTTTTATTCCCATAACCTGGACCTTCCTTTTCCATTTTTTTAGTGCCATTGCATATTTTAAAAAGTGTGGGAGAGACACAGCATCCTTGACTTAATCCTTTATTCCCCATAAACTCTTCCATGACGCCTTTGCCTACCTTAACTCTTAATTTTGATTCCCTATATAGTTCTTTAAGAGCTGTTACGTAGGTGTGATTAATGTTGGATTGCTCTAAGGTCCTCCATAGATTTCATCAATACTGTTGATAAAATATTTGTTCAACTTAGTAAAACAGGTTTATTGGCTATAGTTTATTAATTAGTGCGAGCACGATGTATACTCCGTGTCTAAGGCGAGCGGCATTGATACCCTACGAAACAAAACAGAAAGCAACAAAGTACATCAGTTTCCGAGAAAATCTTGACGCAGACGGAGAGACAGGCCCACCAACAGAGAGAGACCAATGGCTGAAAATATGTTTTTTTTTATTAGGAACTTTTGAAAGAGAAAACATTTGTTGAAAATCGAACCGTAAATTTTAGACGATTACCAAATATATACATGGGATAGCGGTAGGAAAGTAAAGCTTGTTATTTCGAATTATCCATATAATGTGAATTTGATCTTCGTATGGATACATTTAGAATTGGTAATGGAAATTCTGAGCACGTACCTACTTATATGGAAAGAAATATTTCCTTCTCCTTCCTTTTCTCCATCCTCACTTCTATACAAGATAATAATAAAGGGCGTAAAATCAACAATGCTTCTGCTTTTTTTTAAATTTAAGATTTGTTAACTGCCGAATTGTAACAAGAACAAAAGACGAAAAGTGCCACATAACTCTTCGAAAGTAGATGAAAGGTGTGGTAACTCAAAAACTCAAGAATTAAAAACAGATCCATTTCATAAAAATTCAGTTTTCTATTCGAATTAGATTATTTTGTAATTGTGAGAAAATATCGAGACTAAGTACAGTTTAACAGTTCGAAAGATATTCAACCTCAAATCGAGCCATAAGCTAAATATCTTCCCGCACAACCATCCTCCTGAGAATGGTATCCATAAACTTCTTTAGAGCTGCAAGATTACATTTTGTACTTTGGAGACACATTTAATACACCAACCACTACGTTGACGAGGATTATCCCTATCTACAGCAGCGTCCATCTCGTTGGGGACCCCTTTTTGAAAATGCTAGTACATATCACAGACTAGTTACGGCTTCGATCTTATCCAGTAATCGAATATCAGTTATATGTCGTCGACTAAATATGTGATTCAGCCATTTTGCATAATATATACGTACGTTCCGTTGGTAAAGCATCTCTTTTGGAAAATGTAGCCATCTGCTTATACTATGAATACTGCGGAATTGCAATATAATTCGAATAACTTTATGAATTTGAGTCCTGATTTGTTTTACTCATCACTGTGGTTTGTCGTTTCTTCTGTCACAAGCAATGTTTACCGAAATTACCGACCATGTATACAGAGATGTGGTGACCGAATGAAAACGAAAAAATAAACGAAATCGGTTAAAGCGAGTAGATTCTCTGGGGATAAGAGAATTCAAAGAAAAAGCTGCATCCTGTGAAGTAGCTCATTATGAGTAATCCTCTGTTTACAATACAGCATTTTCTTAAGGGCGTTCTTTCCCACATGGCACTCTGGTAGAAACTGAATTCATATTTTTAGAAACTACTAAAATAAAATTAGAAAAAATATACAGAATTGCACCTTACATGTACCAAATTAACAGTTGAAATAATCTTGAATTTGAGATTATTCGATAATCTAATTACATTCTCTCAACCTTTTTGTTGCTTTAAGAACCTAGATATAAGTTACATATTTAATAAATATTAATTTTTTGGGCTTGCTAATTCTGAAGTTGTGCAAGAGATTAAACAGATACTTGTTTCTTGTAAAAAGTTAATTTTTATACATTTTTGTTTGGAAAAAAACACATAGAACTTACAATAACTATGTAGAATGATCCACTAATTTCTTAAAAAAATCCTCTTTCAAGTGAATCTAACTCTCCGTTGTTTTTTTTTGGAAATGGTTGATTTGAAAGTATCCGGAAATGATCTTCCTCAATGTTATCGATTTCCATAAAAAGAATCTTGTTTCTCGATATAAGAACCAAAAAAAAAAAACATTTGAAATGTACTTTTGGTAGTACATTTTATCAAAGTTTTTTAGCAATCTTATTTCGAATTGTGAATAATTATCAAAGTCGAAGCACATTTACAATATATAATGAGAGAGCGATAGGTATTCAAAATAGAAACAAACGTACAATCGAACAATATTCATCTTCTATTTTTTTGGAGGTCAATGAAAAATTCAGTGCAAGGTAGGTAGGTACCTATTTTTAGCAAATATATAAATAGACTCCACTCCTTTTGTACATACAATAGGTAATTGATTATCGAATGCTTATTAATAATGCATTATGCTTTATATTTTATTTACATCATCAAGACTTAAAATGTATTAAATTTGTTAAAAATAAACGTTTTGCTCTACTATACCTGGCTAATATCAGTTTTATGTTTCAATAAAAGAGAGAGATTTTGATAATTCTTTTTTCACTGGCAAGAGAGGTGATGAGAAATAGTTTCTTTTTTGAAAATCGAAAATTAAGTCTGCAAAATTAAAGAAAATACCGTTCCCAGAAAAGTTTAAACGGTTTTTTTTCATTTGAACGGTTTCAGACAGGTAAATTATTGTAAATATTTACTGAAAGTCTTATATTTGATTTATTTTCGTTGACTGTTAAAACTTGCTTGCTTGGTGCTCTGAGAACTACGAAGTAATAATAATTCTACTGTTGCTGGTACTTCAACTTCAGGTTCGTGCCAAAAGTCTTATATCTACCTATAACTGCTCCACATAAAAATTACTAGACCTAACGTAATATTATTACGTATTTTTCAGTCCATCAACAAATACCGACTCCTAGTTTTGATAAACAATTATTTATATTCTTTACAACTATGTTTGAAGCCTCTATATTTTCTATATAGCGATCAATGATAATTTATTCAGTCCTTATTAAATACTAAATAAAATGTGTTTGGCACGTTCAACTTTGGAGGATTCCTTATAAGATTATTGGCTATCAATGCCATAGTCTTCACAGATGAAATTATCTATTTCCATGTCACAAATATGGTACTTTTACGTATTTTTGTTATATTAATTTATATGAATTAGCTCTGTGTTATTCAGCAAAGAGAAACAGTATTTTTTTCTCTCTTTATAAAGAGACAAATTTGAAACTGTCAGATGTGACCATATTGTGTGTACCTTCCTATCAAAAACATTCATCATGCAAACAAAAGTCTCGTTTTATGGAAATGTTACATTTTGCCAGATATTCATCCATTATACTGGTTTCACATTTTGAAATATACGTGTATATCGTTTATGTGAATATAATTTATTCGGTGAAACTACGGCATAAGGCTGAATAGTTTTTTGTTACAATTTTGAAACCATTACATGGTTCTGGAATGAAACAGATACAACTAAATATAAATAAATGCAGCGTCATATTTTTGCATGACAGTTTAATGTTTATACACCAGAAATATGAATAAAATAGATTTGAACGGTACAGTAGATATTTACCCGTATTAGGAAGTTCCAATTTTCGTTTAGGAAGTTACTCTATCGAGCCCTGAATTAGATTTCATTCATAAAGAAATGATATATTTACAAGCTTCAACGTTTCAGAGGACAATGAGTCCAAAAAAACATATTCTGACATTGGTCTATTTGTCGATCTTTGTGTCTGTGACACGATTATTTCGGGAACACTTGGACTACTTTTATTGCTTTTGTTATTGTTTTGTAGGCTATTGCTACGGCTCAACGTTGACACAGACTGGGCATCTTCCTCAATCCAGTTGCAAGGCAAAAGCTGAAATGTGTGTTTTGCTTAAGGCTGTGGTGCGAAAACAGCACTAACGATAACGATGAGACCTGTCTACAACATTCGGCATAAAACTCTTTACCACCTGGTATAAAGCATATCTCTAAGAAAAAGCAGGAAATAAAGTTATGGTCAAATAATTGTTTATTTATATTCTGGCTAAACGGTTCCTCTATATCAAAACTAAATGTTTGTCTAGGTACACTGAAAAAACAGAATAGTTACAAGGCCTGATCAGGAAATTGGACACAATAGATCTTTCATTTAAATAATCTCTTCGTTATTTTGCAGTCGCGATTTAAACAGATAATAAATGAGTAATTTGGAATACTAAAATTGATACCTATTAATGTGATTGTATTGAAATTAGCTAGATAAAAAAAATCTTGAAATAGGAATGAGAATAAAAACATTAGTTATACTTATTGACCATCATCAGAGACAATGACTATCTGAATTCCCCACAACTATGTATCTATTAGAATAGTCTATTTTTTAAAAAAGGTCTCTTATTTGCTCTATATTTATTTGGGAAAACAAAAAACTGAAATTAAAATATGAATGAATATTTTGAAAACGTACTCGTTAAAGTTTTTCATAAAATTTGTTTTACTTAAATAAAAATACCTACGTAATTGAGTTATGTGCGATTTTAATGTAACAGCTAAAATTTAAGTTATCAAAAGCAACAAAAAACCTCAAAAACTTGTAAAATTGTAGTAATTCGCCATTTTTCTTACCACATATTCCTGAAAATTTTGAGCAAATCTCGACTGTATATTTATCTCGGAGACGAGACCAATAATCATTTGATTAATAATGAAGGGACATTGCTTACCATTTTGACCATATTTTTTTATGTAGGAAATTCTGGAATGGATTTTTCATTCAGTAATGGTACTTCTTCGATCCCTCCCAAATCAAGTTTGTTTAACTGACAACAGCTAAAAAGAGAGAAACTAAACAAAACGGATTTGCAATAAGAAGCTACCCCAAAAGCCTACTTTATAAAGTTCAGTGGTTCATATTGATTTAAAGACATCTAGTGAATCAAATTTGTTTTTTCAATCATGGCTGAGTTATTTAATTTGCGAGTAACAATACCTAATCAAGTAATTATCCTGGATTACTTGGGAAATTCGGCAGGTTGATAGTGTAAGACCTGAAGTATTCCAAAATTTTAAAAATAACTCTGAGAGAATGATGATTATAGAACAAGGTCCAATAAACTTTTCCAACAAGAATGCAGATAAAATTATTCAACAGGGGGAACACTAAAATTTTCAAAATAACTTTACCCTGCGTAGCGATAATTGGTATCTCTGTCTCACGTTTTTTTATCTCATCTTCTTTTCAGTCAAAGATTAACTTATCCAAAGAACCTTCAAGTTTCGAAATATATTCGTAAAAAAAGCAAACAAAAGTTTATTAGCAGCAGAAAGTTTACAATTTAAATGAAATCGCTCCCGGAGGCATGAGGGTACCTCTATATTTTTCAGGAGTTCCTCTTTGTTTTGTGCCAGCACCTTAACGGAGCGCTATTTTCGGAGAGAGCATATATATTTCCGAGAGGCATTCGCCAGGGCGTGATCTCCCAGGTGGTGGTGTTGGGGACACAAGAAAACTTCAAGATATACTCAACAGCTTATGTGATAAGTTTGTGATAGAAGTAGCAGGAGTAGATGGTAGTAAGTAAGTATGTAGAGGATACTTATATTCTTATTCTGTGACAAAATGAAAATCTAGTTTTGCATAATTAACTGGCTGCAGTTTAAATATTTTATTTCATTACTCTGCACAACATTTTTAAGGAGTTTTTTCTGATCTCTAAATCTATAGAGTTTATTTTAAATAAGCGTGTAAGTAATAGCCATATTCAACATGCTCTTCTAATTAAATCAGCTCTATTATTAATTTTGATATATTCGAGGGCCATCGTATTCAGTATTGTCTCTAAGCAGACATTACGCAAATTAGTTAATATTTAAAACGCTTTTAATATTATCTTAGAAGAGCATTTTAATGCTTAAAACGGCTGTAATTTTGTACCTCCAGTATTTCTACATATAATTCTAAGTTAACATCCCATCTAGTATTGAAAATATGTCAAAAAGGATGACACATGGCCTGAAACAACCTTTACATACAGGGTGGCCAAGGGAAGCGGTAGAGCAATTTTTTTTTAAATCGATATATCCGGTAATGTGGCATACCTATCTAATTACTATATAATATAATATATACAGGCTATCCTAAAGAAAGATAAGCAATTAAATTATGTTTTTTTTTAACGGCAACCCCTCATTAAGAAGTACATTTTTAGTTTTGCCACTAAATTGTCGATATAACGCACTCAGGTTTGTTACAATTATCTGTAATAGTATTTGAATTAAGTTAGTTTTTGTATTATGAAAGCTCGGTACATAAACCCACAAAAAAATAATAACTTCGGAGCTTTGAAATATTTTTTGAGATGAAATACAAGTCGAAGTTCTGTCGCCCATCTGGAAACCTTCATATAGAAGCACAACAAATTCCTCTCAACCTTCGTCGACAGCAAATTCTTCTCTCGCATGCTACAAAGGTGAATGTTATGGGGAACCATCCTGGACTCCATCTAATGAAAACATCAAAATACCCCACCAATACACACCCAATGACGTTGCTTTCAATTCCACAGCTTGTTCATAAACATACAGAATCTATAGATCTTAATTCTTTGGTTCTCATGACCTACTCAAAACATGCCCTTTGGTCCAGATATCAACCGAAGCTCAATACAGTCCTACACAGATACAATAAAGAGGAAACCCATGGTACAATTCTAAAACCATCATTCCTTGAATTGAAAACCGATGAAAAACTTGATGAGGAATTTTACACTGACGCATCTAAAGATGAACATGGAGTTGTATGCTCAATCGTGAACTATTCGCAATCTATAAGTCCCTTTTCAGCACCATGACACCAGGCCACCATATTACAATATTCACAGACTCGCTATCATCAGTTCAAGCGGTATCCAACATCTACTCTAAGTACACACTAGTACAAAAAATTCAGGAGCGATGTGATACACTCAAGACCAACAAAGACATTGCGATGACCATAATTTGGATACCATCTCATGTGGGTATAGAAGGAAATGAAACTGCAGACCAATCCACGAAATTGGCACGTTCCTCTGACCTTCCCATCACAAACATTCAGCTCCAGTCAGACTTAAGGGCGGCAATAAACTTGTGATCTCTTCAAGACTGGCAAACACAACAGAACAGCAGCAACAACAAGCTACATGCAATCCAGTTTAAAATCGATTCCCCGATAAAAATCAGCCTTAATAGGAAAGACAAAATAATAATGACAAGACTAAGAATAGCACACACCAGGCTGACGCACGGCTACTTGATATCATCAGAAGAACAAGCCATATGTGAGTACTGTCGAGATACTCGCTTAACTGTGGAACACCTTCGATCTCGCTGTCCACATTATGACGAAATGGGAGATTGAATAGGACTTAAAGTAAATGTAAAGGACATCCTCAGGCAAGCAAGTCAAATTAAAACAGCACTACAATTCCTTAAAGAATGCCAATTATACAATTTCATATAATTACAGCATCTACAGTACATTTCAATTTCTTTATAAATCTTCACATATTGTAATCAATAGTACAACCTTATCTTCATCTGTAATACAAAAAAAAATACATTGTACCATGTATCAATGGCCTAGTTGCCGAGACACGTTAATTCAAATAAATAAATAAATAAATATTACGCCATTTTCAAGACAAAATACAAATGGTACTTACTCAACATTTTCAAATACAACAAACACCCTGTATTTTATTGTATATCATTTTTTAAGAGCTTTCTATTTATATAGAATTTGTGAAGTCTACTTTCATAGATTTTTTGCAAAATATAGTTTAAAAAATCTAAATGCTCAAATATGTCACCATCTTGTTTCAGACAAGCTACTATTCTATTAGTGAATGAAGAAAGCATTGATCCATCAATTATACGGCGGGCTTCTGTAGTCCTGTTTTTCATATCATCTGCATCCATATCTGAAAACCCTTTCCTCAATGAATAGAAATAAGATCTGGGGATCGCGCACGCTAAGGTATAGCTAGGACCTTCTCTATGCCTATGACAAGTTTGATCTGAAAAACCTGTCGTACCATCCTATGGTTATGCATTGCGTTGCAACCACCTAGTTTTTCTGTTGTTCAATGGCATTTATTTTAAGAATCTGGGAAGAAAATGTAGATGCCTTTCACTATTCACACATTTTCGCAAAAGTGAGAACTTTTAATTGCATAATAATTACATCTAATGAGTCGTGTTCTCAAATGCTGTTGAATCATTACAAATAATTGTTTTCAAAAAAAATCATAATCCTCGTCAATACTGCCATTTGTATGAATAAGAAATGCAACTACTAAATTAAAACTAAAATTCTTGATGTAGGTTCAAATGATGAATGTGGAACTGTTCAAACCACTTTGTGAAATATTCATTTTCGCTGATATTTCCCTAGTGCTCCATTGAGGATTTTCTAGTAGCATAAATAAAACAGAAAGCTCATTTTCCGCGCTGTTCTGACCACTATTTTATTTTTGATATATGCAATGAGTTCAAACCAATCTTCTTACTTTTAAAATGAAAACGCCCGTGGAGTTCTTGCTTGTGGATATTTTCATTGGAAGTTGCATTTGATAAAGTAGTGTTATAGCCAATGTTATTTTTTCTTTAAAAACAAATCGTACTAGGCGACAAAACAAAACTTCTTAGAAAATTGTCCAAAGCTTTAGACATCGGTTGAGAAAAGTTAGTTTTGATGTCTGAAGTTATAATTTTTATTTGTACTATGAACGGAGCTTTTTTACGCAAAAATTGCAACAGTCAAAAGTTTTTACAGATAAGTATATCAAACCTGGGTGTTCTATATTGACAATTGAGTGACAAATCTAAAAATGTACTAATAAACGTAGGTTGTTATTAAAAACCATAATTTAATTTCTTATCTTACCATAAGTAGGACACCCTATATAAACAAGTTATGTATATTTCCCGTACACCAGGTTGTATATATGGATTGACTATATGGAACATTAGAGGTATATCATATCAGAAAAGAACCAATAAATTGCACACGTCAAATAAATTATTTTCTCATCTCTACACCTGTAGCAAACTCACAAAATATCTCATGCTATAACAAAGATCCGAATTGAAGTAGGTTCCTTTGTTGTGGAGTTTTGAAATATTCCATTAGAACGGAGCACGTAAGTATCTCTGGTAAGAAAGAGATGTTCAGCATATCTGTGTTGCTACAGGAGTCAAAGATCCGTTTAAAAGCTGACTTTACTTCATTATATGTAGATATTATTTTACCAAAATATTTTCTTAGAACAACATTCATTCTGTATTGAACCGGTGTGTCTAAGTAACGATGAAGGAAAAGTAGCTTAAACGCACTTTGTCGTCTGTTTTTCAAAATTATTCTCAATATTATCAAGTGAAACTTCCTTGACCACATCTGAGTGGTTTTTCAAGGTCGCGACACGACACGTTTGCAAAATGAAAGAGAGAGTAATGTGAAATGTATGTATTGTTACCAGATGAGACGTTCACTGTTCTCTGTCCTTGCGTACTCTCTGGCTGCTCATTGTTTGGATAAAAAAAATTCAATCATCTATGTCAATAAATTTTGGAATTGAAAATATGCGGTAGCCGCTTATGTTTTATAGGATAAGATACACCTCTCCTGCTTTCTATAGTAATCTAGCTTTGAGAACGATTTTTAAGTATTATAGACAAAGTAGGTATACGTTTAAGATGAAACACTTGCACAAAATTAATTTTACGTAAAAGCAAATGCGTCAATAATTTTTTAAGTTTACTAATATTGTATGTCACAATATGTCAACAACGAGTGCAGTGTTGCCAGCATGTGCTTGCCCTAATATATGAGTTCTGTTTATTTGCAATATGAGTACCTACCTTAACGAGTCTTGCGCAAATGTTTTGTTGTTAATGCTCAATCTACAATGGTTTAATAAGATTTTCAGCTAAAAATGCAAAAAATAACAGGGGTTTATTATCTTAACCTTGAACGCTTATGCCTATTTTATATTGAAATGGATGAAAACCAAGAAATTTTAAAATTGATAAGATAAGATATATGCATGGATAATAGCGAAACAGTATAAGAGACATTAAGAAATTGTCTTAATTATTTAACTAATAACTAATTCAAGTCCAGTATTAATTTTTACAATTAAGTGTCAATATTGAATAGACAGTAAAATATGGGAACGTAATTCATTTTTAATTAATTAATTTGATAATTTACAGTATTCAAGTAGAATCCATTTCTAGACCTTGACATTTTTATGGAAGTTGAGTTTTTTTATAGACTCTAATGCATTACAAGTCATACCTATCCAATCAACGTGGGAAAATTTGTCGATATTGCTGATTATAAATTATAAAAAGGAAAAACAGATATTTTTATTGCAAGTATCTACATAATATTAAATCTCAAACAAAAACTCGACAATATCTTCTATTTTATACACCGTTCATTACATGTACAGATTATGGGATAATTTTCACAAAATGAGATTAAGTTAGATTCCCGAAAAGTAATGCCAAGTATTCAACTGAAATAATTCTAGAATCATTCCCCTCCCTTTATTTTCTTTCTAGCGACAGAGTAAGCAGGCGCCACTCACTTTTGCACATCTAAAATCAGTATTAATCTGTGTGTAGTCGTAAATTATCAGAAAAGAGGAAAAACAAGTGCTGTTTAATGAAACTAGATGTTCTCAAAATTCTTAAAATAATAAACCTTACAAATGTCATTAGACAGGTGATCAAATAAACCGCCTTTTTGTATCAAAGTATAGCCAAATTGGTAATTTATAGATTATTCTCATGCATCTGAGTAGATTTTGCGGAATTTTGTTAGGCAAATGGACAATTTTCATCCTCTATTCATCGATATCTCTATAGTTCTCCCAAATTCTTGTCAATAAACACTGTTTTGTTGAAACCAAATGTCGATCAAATTAGTAGAAATTTGCTGAACAGTCGAAGTAATTTGATATTGCACAAACATTTAACAGCTCTGTGGTTACCAACGATAGATAATGGACCTAATCATATACAGGCGTAGGTATTCATAATCCAATTTTAGTTCGGTACTGGCTACTACCGTATTAGAATAAACAAACAAAAAACTATCCTACCATAACACTGACATAAAAGTGATAAAACTAATTTAAGGTTAGACGTCCGCACTTAATTTAGTAGCATTTTAAGTTTCGATTATGAATACGTCTGATAGTCTTCTAGAATCACTGTCCAAACATTAATTTTTCACATGTAATGAATCCAGTGGTTAATATTTTTGAATTGAGCTTAGGCGTGCGAAAGCGCGAGGCGCCTAGTGAATCTGTGGTTCGAAACAAACGGAAGGGGAATAATTCTCCAATTTCTCAGTTGAATATTTGACATCTTCGCCGTAAATCTGTTTACAAAATTGTACTGGTTGACTAGCCCCGTTATCTGTCTTCCTAATTCAATGTTAAACCCATTTTGCGAAACTTATTCCGATTATTATACAGTCCTAAAGGTGTTGCTGTTCTCGCTGAGGGTGATGAAAAATACATTTGTTCTCGGTAATGACTTGCCACTGCTTATCTTTCTTATTGAGTAATTGAATTTAGAAATGATCAACTAATGAAACATTGCCATGACTATACTAGGAGCAACAATTGATGCTATCTTATCAATAAATCGTCTCCATTTAGAATCCAGGGCATATGTTATCGGCTTTACCTGAAGTAATTGAAGATAATGTACTGATTGAAGAAATAAATTAAAAATATATTAAATTGGTATTCCATACCTTATTCGTGTGACTTACAAGATTCATTCTTTCTTTTCCTTATATAATTGGTAACCTCTTTACCAAGCGCACCGAGTTACACGGGATCTTTCTTTCATTATTTTTTTTTACAGCAAGCCAATATTAGCAACTCTGCATTTATAGGATCCTCTTTTTGCTTAAAGTTTTTTATAAAAATATAAACAAATGAAAAAAACTGTTTTCTTATAATATCCACTCAATAATAATCAGTTTAGCTCAATAATTTTTAAGCTGCCGTCTATCATCATTGTGTATCTATATTGATCATCACTTCACACAAACGGAGATGAATCGATTATGGATAAAACTTTTTATTTCTCGTTCAAGTTGATGGAAAAAGTGTTAATTCAATATAAATGCTGGTTCTCGAGCATGATTGTATTAAAATAAATCCAAAGTAACTTTTATATTTCAAAGTTATATTATGTGCTATTAAATTTGTGTTTCAAAGCAATAACTATTTGTTCATACATTCATAACTGCAACATAAATATAAAATTCTTCTTCTCTCTTCTTCTTCGAAGAGATACAGCTAAAATTGTCACTTACGATATTATTGTTATCTTAGTAACAAATTAAACTAGTACTTAACAAAGATTTCATTGCGGATACGTCCGTCATTGTTTTCTTGTTATTCATCGTTTTATTTTTTAGGAAAGATATTGAAGCTTTCTGTTAATGTAATATATATATATCTATATATATATATATATATATATTGATTCTGAATTCTTGACTGGTTTATTATTTGATAAAATAGATTTTTGTTGGGGATGCAGTCATTTAATAAATAAAATTCTTTGGATTATGCCAAGCTTTCGAGAATGTTTATTCTCTTCATCGGGGCAAAATTCGTGAATTTACATAAAATTAACCACAAACAGGAAAGATTTCATAGTCATCAATCAGAAATTAATTAACTAATGACATTTATAAATATATATATATATATATATATATATATATATATATATATATATATATATATATATATATATATATATATATATATATAAAATAATTATCATGAAATTCTCTACTACGTTTGTTGATCTAAGCTACGACATCAGTATGTCAAGGATATGTCCTTTTATACAATGATAGGGCGCTGCACGTATGTCCGAAGGCAAAGCAATCTTTATTTCAAAGGCGTCACAAAGTCAATGTGACATTTCAGATAATTCAGGTGCATAAATTTATATTTCATAACTCAAGGAACAAATCTGTATTTTGTGTTCTTGCATTATTGTTGAAAATGAATCTCTCATATTATTTGCTTATTCAATCAATCGATTTTTTTTTCTCCCTAATTATATGAACTTCCTTGAAGCGTATAAGAAAATTGAAATACCATATCTCGAAATCGTTACGCCACTGATTTACTCCCGTCAGTTGGCTTGATCCATTTTTCGTGTTTCCAAGGCAGACGCCAACATTCGTGAAACAAACTATTACATTAGAGCGCTGTATAGATGAGTATTATCGCTGCCCGCCATTGTGAGTTCTGACTGTCACACTGTCACTTCAGTGGTATTGGTTGTACACGTAAAGATATGTAAAAAAGCGCGGGATTTTTATATATTTGATAATAAAAATATGTGCTCACCTTTCAAACCAAACAGTATAGTGAGGAAAAGTAGATATTTCCATGTTAGCTCCATTTTCCTGAAAAAAAAAAATTCACTATCAATGGAAAAACATTAAATACATACCATTTTACAATATTGGCGAATGCGCGGTGAATCCACCAATTATAAATAAACTAAAACGCTAGTACGTACAGACGTACATACATATTAATTTATGTCATTTGAACTCATATTTTCTGAACATACATATAAAAATATTTTTTACAAAAAGTTAGATCGACGTTAGTAGTTGTTGCACTGAAAAATAAATAAATAAGTAAAATAATATTAATTCTATTAGTGCTGTTACTTTTGAAGTTGTGCCGTTGCAGGTATATGGATAACTTTTGGCACCAACTTCACAAGTACCAGCACCAACTAATAACGTCGGTCCATTTTTTTGTACAAAATATTTATTTCACACTTTTGAGTGTAACATTAGTCAAGGAAATCGTTGAACGTTCACTAATACCAATGAAGATAGTACTTATCCTATTAGCCACGTATATTCCTTGCTTGTAGTTGTTATTATTGAGATCTCAGAACATCGCTGCGGAAATACGCTTGAATATTTTAGTTGTTACCATTTTAACACGGAAAACCGTAACTCTAAGGGAAAAATGTTCATTATAAATGTTGCAACAAATAATTATGTCCTTCATGTACTGCCCACAGATTCTCAATTTTCGACAGAAATCGCCCTCTCCACATTGCACATTTGAGAATTTAACATGCGTTTATCTCAAAAACCGTTAGTTTTTTGAAAAAATGTTCAATTTAAACGTTTCCGGATATTGTCCTATCTTTAATTATACCACCTCAGATTTTTAATTTTCGAGAAAATTTGCCCCCTCGGGATAGTTTTCGGAGGGAAGGAGATGTCGGATTCCCGTTTTTTATGAATATGGGACTATTTTTCAAGCCACTTCTTTCAAATGAATCAAAAATCATCAAAATCGGAGTACGATTACTATATAACAGGAGCGCACAAACCAAAAAAAAAAAGTAAAAAAACCGACAGTCGAATTGTATACCTCTTCCGTGGGGGGTTCGTCAGTCAAAAAAGGAAGAATGATAAAATTCAAGAGAATATTGATGTATGAGGAGTACGCTTTGAATTCATCCATTTGGAATGTGGTGAATCGTAAAGCATTCATGGATTTATAATAGAATGCCTATTTACCTGGATCAAACAATGACGTGCACTATATTAGCTGATATAGGAGTATTCAATGAAGATGAAAAACTGTTTTATTTCTTTATTACTTTTTTGAAGCTATTAATAATTTGATTCAACCTAAATATTTGTACTGAATCAATTCAAATATACAGGGTGATGAGGAGGTTTATAATTGCCAATATTGCTAGATAAATCTAGAATCTAGTACGACATACTTAAACGTAGGTGAAATATCACTATTTGTAGGTACTAATGCCAATTTCTAATTGTGATAGTAAAGAACCATCTTTCTTCCCAAATCGTGTTATAAACTTTCTACTATTTAGGTATATTTGAGTGAGACATCTTGGAGGCAATGTCACAAACCAATGTTTTCGGAAAGGCTTTTTCTACTGTCAGATGATTTTTGTTGTTAGGTATGTATAATTTTTGATACAGTTCTGTTTTAGGTATATTTGTGTAGCTCTGCGTGGTTATACCTACCCTTGAGGTTTTTTAAAAAAATGAAATAACAGCTCTGAATATAACAGAAAAAAATTAGTGTTGATTCCACTTTTCTCACACCCTATCGAATTAAATTACAGATTGTCTGTCCATTGCTATGTAGCCTTAATTGATTGATTTTCCGTTAATGTACATTATTAGAGCCATATTTAGTGCTACATAATCCGATGTGATTAGGTACTGTCCATTTCAGGCGTAATTAGAAAGCCTGATATATCCAATAATTTCATGAGTAATACAGGATATGAATAAATAGAAATATGTTTATAAGCAGTATACTGAAACCCAATTCCGTGATCCATTTCCTGTGAGGTTATTATATTATATCAAGGATCTCTAGTCATCAACTGGGTTTGTATGTTCTGTGTAAAAAAATGATAGATAGATAGATAAATTTATTTATTATGTTTCCCACACCATAATATATTTATATTAGGTACTCCCGAGTCTAGTCCGAGTAAAGTTTCAGTATAAGTACCTATATAAGAGTCTAAGCATAAAAAATATTTGTGAATACACATAAAAATAACAATAAAAAAATAAAAGGGGTGCCTGAGAAGGTACGAGTTGATCTTAGAATAAAATATTAGGTAGATGTTTAGTTGGAGTCGGTTGGAGTAGATGTAGTAGGCAGGTATAAATCTGTAAAAAGTATTTTACAGATTTTTTCAGCTTGTATTTGGGGTTCCGTGTAGAGTTAGCTGTTCTTGTTTTATAGATGTGAAAACAACTATTGGTGTTCAAAATATTTTGTTGTATATGTATTTCTAATAGTTGATGAAATATGTTGAGTGTTGCAAACTTCTTAAAAAGTGGTCAGCGATGGTTTAAATAAACAACATTGGCAGTTATTCGAAAAATCATATAGATTATTGTGTAGATGAAATAAATCTACATTACAGAACATTTTTTTAAATAATTGTTAAATTGTTAACTGCTAAACAAAATTATTTGGCTTAAGTTGAGCTTTCGAGAATATTTATTCTCTTCGTCAGGGTAAGCTACAAATAGTTACAGATTATCTTCTTATTATTATGTTATGTTATTTTTCTATTACATCTACTATTTTCAGACATATAGGTATGTCGTATTGTGAAAGAATATCATTAGAACCAATTTACAAAAAATGTGGAAGCTTGGAAAAAATAGTAAAATTTATTATTGAAATAATCACACTTCTCAATTTGGACTGCAAGGCTATGATTCCAAACCTTTTAATCTGCGTAAGGTATTTATTTATATGAGTTTTTTGAAATAATTGAATATCCACTTTTTCCTTTCCATGGAACCTGTATCCCCCTTAATATTTTCAATTTTAATGTGCTCCTTGTTCAAATAGCTACAGACATACCTATAAAGATTATTCATAAATATATTTTCTTATAAACTATATCTAGATAATTTCTACTTCTTGTTACCAAGACGGAGAAAAATATTGTCATTTGTAATTGATGTCTATGGAATCTTTCCTGTTTTGGGCTAATTTATTTTAAGTTTACGACCGTCAGTATATACTACCACACTTCCAACTTCCACGGCAAATACATTGGTATATTGTGGTACAAAAACATAAAGTCATAAGAAGTCTTGAGTATGGAACCCTTCTACCTCCGAGTCCTACTCACATGTAAAACCAGTCCGAACACCAACCCAGATTTATCCAAAGACATGCACCAAAAGAGAACAGCATGAGAATTTCTCCTATATATGTCTCAGGATTTTGCCGGTATGGAACCCTCCAACTTTTAAGTACCCGTCACACTGACATATTTTCACAAAACAGTCTAGTAACGTACCTACTACACACAAATATCAAGAAAATTCAGCCACAGAGCTAAGCGATATTTCTTTGGGTATTGCAGGTATGAACCCTCCACCTAGGAGGCCCAGTCATACTTACAGTCACAACCAGGTCATTCTAATAATATTCTACATAGTAAAAATACCATCAAAATACAGTCATAGAGTTCAGATATATATATAATATACTTACAGATACGGAAGCCACCCCATAGTGACTCACGGGCACTGAAAGTATGACAGTACTTTTACTCAAGGTATGATAAATACGTCTGCCAGATTTAATTAGGATGTCTGGAATAGTGTAAGAGCACTTACGGTACATACACACACCCACACACAATTTGTAGTTTGCCCTGAAGAAGAGAATAAACGTTAACGAAAGCTCGACTTAACTCAAGGAGTCTTATTTATTAAAAGACTGCATCCCCAAGAATCATCTTTTAGAAAGTGTGAATAATTGTAGAAAATAGAAGCTAGTTAAAGTTGTTTTATCTTTCTAGAGCTGTGTATGAATTTGAAACTGGTCCTAATAGAAAGGCTCTTGTTTTGTTGTATTTTAATGACCTCTGAAGAGAGGAAAAGTTGTACCTAAAGAAACTTATATTTTATACTTATTAAGGCGCTCGTATAAACAGAGGTACAAAATTAAGGGTATCTCAGAAGGCAAATCATCTAAAGTCATGGCACGGAAAAGAAAAGACCCGGACAAGGTAATATATCAGAAGAAACATCACATATTGCTCACGTCGTCTTTTTTTATGACAGACCTTCTACGTTTCAGAAGCGTCCCTCGACGGTTTGCATGTTATGATGTTCTGGACTATTATAATTCCCGTACGTTTTTCCGCATGAGCTGAAACGAAGTTTGTTCCTTGTCCTTGTTTTAATATGGAAAGTTCGATTGGGTTCTCATAAAATATTTATGGAATCCATTTTTGTCGTAGTAGATACGTACATATTGAGAGAAGTATTTACGACCTTCATGAGACTTTTCTGTTTCATATCGGTACCTATTTGTTTTTAGAAATATCATATAAGATTTCATAGCATTGGGTATTATATCTTGTTAATAGTACTGATTTTTTAATATTATGTAGATAAAGCTGACAAAATACAAAAATTATGTTTCTGTAATATAAAGGGTATTCCCCCTGATACCCCTGATAGATTTTTTAGACCCCACACTTCACAGTTGTCAGAGCTAATCCCACCCACTTTAGAATTTTAAACGGCACGACCCTACTTGTGATAGGTATCTTTTTCAAAAGCTTATTATAAATGATTTCTATTGATATAAATGACAGTTGGATTTATTTAAAACCTAACCTCAAACTTTACAGAAAATTTGTCAAGAAAATATCGCGTAACCCCCCTAATGTTCCCCTTCATCAGTGACATTTATTTTAACTATTTAATACATGCCAAATGCGGAATAACTTCAGGGATTCTTACAAGTGGGTACTTTTCAACGTTTGCTCTGTTATTTAAAGTAACTTCTTGAAGCTAACATGGCTTGACTTGAAATCGTTTCACAAGGTATGTTTTTCATTGTTGCATTTTGACAGTAATCCATTTCTCTGGCTTTTGTCTGTTTTAAAAATGGGTTATTCCGCTGAGGAAAGAGTAGAAATCATATTTTTATAGGGGGCGCACGTTATGTGCTATTTACGAACTGCTGCTGCTTTCAATGAAAGGCATTTTGATAAAAACATAAGTCATGTCTAAGTGATGAATCTTGTACAAAAGATTCAAGAAACTAGATCTGTCGTGACTAAGAAAAGAGCAAATCCCACAATTTTGAAAGACATGCTGATCGAGGTAATTGGAGAAGTGTTCAGGAATCCAAAAGCGTCATTACGGCAATTATCTGTATTAACTGGAGTATCGAGAGAATCGGTAAGGCAAACGTTAAAACATCACAAGTGTCATCCATAAAAAATAAAAATCGTAGAGGAATATAGAATTTTGTGAAACTATGTCTGAGATGATTGCTGTAGAACCAGACCTAGTTAAAAACATTTGCTTCCGCCATGAGTGCACGTTCTGGCTAAATGGTAATGTTAACAAACAAAACTGCCGCTACTGGTCCGACGAGAATCCGTATCTCATAAGCGAAGGTCACACACAAAATCTACAGAAGTTGAACATCTGGGCTCCCGCCCCATTTCGAGGGACAAAATTATTGGTCCCATATTTATTGAGAGTAACTTAACTGGACAAATGTACCTTGATATGCTCAACAATATAATAGAACTCGCAATTGCACACCACGTGAAAAATTAAAGAAATTTGCAAGATAACCAGAATTTGAGTGAGAATCTTGGTTATTTTCATTCATTTCAAGATGGTGCGCCACCCCGTTGTGCTGCTAATGTAAGGGTATGGTTGAAAACATTCTATGAAAATTATTGGATCGGAAGACGAGGTTCAATCAAATGGCCTCCAAGATCAGCATATCTAACCCCTTTGGACTTGTGGGATTACATCAAATTTATTGCTTATAAAATAAAACCAGCTTCTTTGGAAGAATTGCGACAAAGAATAATCGACGCATGCCGTAATATTTCCCGTGAGAAACCTAGAAATGTTAGAAAAGAATTTGAGAACAGACTGTATTTTTGCTTAGAACACAATTAATGTAATTTTGAACAATTTCTTAAATAATAAAATTTAAATAGTTTTTCGAAAAATTATAAAAAAATTAACATTCTCCAGTGAAGGTGTGGCAAAGGCGGTCAATTTGAGTCGGTAGGGGTGTCAATTACATGTGTCTTGAGAGTTCTGAGGTACGTTAAATTTATTTCAGAAATTTCGAGTTAAATAAACATTTCTAAGCCTGTAAAAATAAATTGAAAATAGTGGTTTTCGAACATTTTAGGTAAGGTTCTAAAATCTAACTGTCATTTATATCAATTGCAAAGAATAATTGCATTGATAAATCATAAGAAGGATGGTGCCAACATAAATACTAAAGTGGGTGGTGCTAGCGCTGACAGCTGTCAAGTTAGAGGTCTGAAAAATCCTTCGAAGTAGGCATTTGCAAATGAAGAAGATTTCTCAGCATGTCTTTGCCAGAGTCAGATGAGAATTATTGGTCATGTCATAAGCAATGAGTGTGTTCGAATTACCAGTTGAAGGAACAAACGGTCGACGACAGCATGAACAATCACAAATAATAAATGAATCTGTATGCGTCTTAAGTTGAGAGATTGTTTAATTTCTTATGAATTCAAGATAAAATAAGATAGCTGCGCTGTATATTCGTTCTGTCTGGTCCATGTCATTCATTGCTGCATAATATTGTGTGTTGTGTATATTTACGAGTATTCTGAGCATAATTGCGTGAAGACGTCGGAAGATGATTTGTTTCAATTCCAAGTTGATTTGATTCATTTTTAAAACGATTTTATAAATATCTCAAAAAAAAATACGTATGAAAGGCCATATAATAGATTACTTGCTTTATCTGATACTATACGACAATCAATTGAAAAGGGTTATCACAATTAAAAGTTCAGTATATATAATACGGTGGTCATCACTTCACCTAGCAAGAAATAAGCATTATACATTCTCAACAAAAATAATGTAAAGAAGGCTGTATCTTAAAATAGACTTTCTAACCTTAGTAACTGAATCCCTAGAAAAACATTTGTAAGGGATATTTTAAATCGACAATTTGTTTTCCTTGAATGAGTATGGTAATTAAGTTTTTTGCCTTTTATAAACGATAAGACTACTTTGAACTGATAATAAATACACTTGAGTCGATTAAATTCGATCCACTAGACAATTTTTCATAGTTATGAGTACCTATATATTTTTTTAAAAAGGGTGAGTAGTACATACATACCTAAACGTATTCATAATCAAATCTTAGTGCGCAACTAGTTTAGTTTGATAATAAAACTGCCACGCTTGATTTTGTCGTTACCATATTAACTAACAAACAAACTATACTAGTACGGTACTTCAATCTAACTATGAATATGGCTAGTTTATTTTTAATGTAGGTATATGTATTCAATTCAACAGATGTATACCTGGTGAAAATGATCACGACTATTGGCAGATTTTTGATACACAAAAATTTTTTATTTGAAGTTTGAAGTAAATTAGATTCTCATGATTTGATCAGTCTGCAAGTCTAAAAACTGAATGTCAAATAGACTTGCATAAACAATAGTTTTTTTGTGGCGGGAAGAAAGTGAGTATTAGGTAAATTTCTTATAGAAATATACCTATTGCGATCGTTCACACTTTTGAATTTCGAAAAAATTTCAACGGCATGTTGTTATATGTCTATAAGTTAGTCCAAAAAAACATTTGGTTTAAAAGTTTATATATATATATATATATATATATATATATATATATATATATATACACTCAAATATAAATAAAATCACAGAATTAAATTGACAGATATTTGATTACTTTGAAGGTTTCCTTAGCAACGCAGATCTAATTGTCGCTATAAGTACAACAGTCTACCAGTTTAAAACTTCAAATTTCACTTCGAAAATTTCCTAACTTTAATATACTATAAAAATTTTTTCATCATTAAATCATCGTTTTTCCAGTCACAGAAAAAATAATTATTTTTTCCTTGTATAATAAATAACTTTTAATATTTTGTGTGAAATAAAACGTAAGAACTAGAAATAATAATCATCTGGTTGTATCTCCAGATATGTTCATCGTACAGCTATGAGAAAAAGAAACCCATGTAAAGTAGGTCTTAAATAAGTAAAAAAGGTCCCAAATTCGGCATAAATTTTGTTATATGCTATCTATTTTTACAAGTAGGGTAGGGGACAGTGGGAAGTTTTTATGAAGAAAGTAATAGAACTTGGAATTGCTTAAGCTCATTTTGAGGAAATCAGCTTCATGCTGAAGAGCGTAAGCCAGCCATTCACATTGAACAATTTTATTTAGTTGTAAAACACCCAATTTTTATGAATTTTATACCAAATGGTGCATACTATATTTTGATATTGTTTGCCTGCGCTGGCGATATAAGTAAAAATGGATATACGTGGTTGTGACCTCTTTGAATCGTTAACTGTTTTTCCAATAGAACACCTTGTATATTATTTACTCCCCTCGGGAAAACAAATGTTAGTAAGGGTAATATCAAATACAAATTCACAACATGTAATATCCACAAGAAGCTAGGGTCGCAGAATCAACTATTTCAAATATGCCTCTGCAAACAGTATGTTTGTTATTGCTGAACAATAAGCGTGGACTTCAAAGCGACCAGTGTATATACACATAGAAACAAATTCTCTAGCAGACGCAAAGTTCGAGTCGATCCGCAATTAAGCGCGCAATTCCAGCAAGCTCTTCGGCATTCTTGACGATGACACGACGAAGGCTTAAACAAGGAAGTTGAGGTTCCTCGGGCATTTCGCCCCCCATTAATTACTGAACATGACTGGTTGACGTGAACTGTTGCACGTCGTCTCCAACTGAATAGGTATTTTCTTAGAGGATAAAGATTTTTTTGCGAAAATTAAAAATAACAATCCAATTCTAAGAAAAAGAGAGACAGGGATCTATCATTTATAATGAAATTCTTTGGTCATTGAAATTTCTAGAATAAAATGATATCATATTTCCAGAATTTAAATTTCAAGAACTAGCGAAGCTCTTAAATTTCATCTTATGTAACCGTTTTACATCTGTAGATGGTTCTTAAATGTTAAAAGTTGAGATTTATATTATTTAGAAGATTAATTTTGTCAAAAGGAAGGCAACTTGGACTAATAGAGTATTGTTCTATTCATTAAAAAGACGTACTTGCCTACAGTTTCTAGAAAGAGAGTTTGTTGGGTAAATATAGAAAGTTTTCGCGTTATTATTTCATTTTCTAAGAAGAGTACGAAGAAACATGTTGGCATAGCTTTTGATTGTTTTTAAATTATTTGTTAGTAGGTTAAGCCCAGATGTTTTTTTCTTACTTTGTGTGTTTAGAAAATCACTTGCATTTGTATAGAATTTAAGAGATAAATTAATGATTGTTGTATTTATGTGTATTTTGTGCGTTAATAGAGGATTTATTGTTCAACTGGTACTTATGCCAATAATTCATTTAACAATTGCCAACAATAAATATTATAGGAAAAATTGTAAATAGTTACATACATGAGCATTTTTGTTGGTGGTGGGTAAAAGTTAACACTTTGTTTTTCTTCGTGGGTGCTCTGTTTTCATTTGATGTTTTGTGAAGCCAAATATTATTCTCATCAAGTGCTAACGTCATAATTCCAAACAGAACAGAAATATGAAATGTTGATTAATTAAAACATAATATTATGTCATATTTCAGCCAATCTAAACATCTACATTTGTTTTGGTTTGGAATTGCAATGGTGACTGGTGACGTGAACATTTAACTAATTATAGTTTCAATTCCACTGAATATAAAAATGGTCCTTCCATTCATTGTTTGGAATATACCAAGACAAATTGCAACGGTCGTATTACATTATTTCACACTTTAGCGAGAATATGAATAAATAGGGAGAAAATATGTTAAAGCGCTGTAAGAAGAATGCTTTGGTTAAGTTTCATTAAAACCCTTAGATCTTCTAGCTTCTAGTATTGTAAAAATTACATTTTTAGGTATTGTATCCGTCTCCTACAAAATAATGGAACAAAATCTTGGCGTCAATAGCTGAAAATATGTTTTCTGGACACAGAGAGCTCTTAAACGAAGAAATCTGTTGAAAATCAGATACCGAAGATTTTATAGGATTACTTTCCCCGTATAGTAGTGGTGGCGGTTGGAAAATACTTAATTATAGATTTTTTCTATATAATCTTGATGAAGCAAACAGCTTATGTGTTTGCAATTATCCTTATAAAAAGTAATTTTATTTGTTTGATCACACAGGAGGATAAAGTTCAGAGTCCATGCTAGTGGATCATCGAAATGACGACTGAAATGCTTTTCTAATTCGTTAGTAGAATAAGGACTATGCAAGGTCTGATTGACTTTGACAGGGAGGAAAAGCAATTTGTTTTGTGACTACCCTGCTAATGTCATTTTCCACCCAGTTCTGAGATGTCCATCGGCACTTGGAACATTTTATCTTCTTCCCTCATTTATTTTCCACATTTAAACAGAAACAGCAAGGATGATAAACAAACAAAATTTGTCAAAGCCTGATGATAAAACGAGAGATTGCAAACACTTGGAAACCCGAACCAATAATGGGGCATTTGTCCGTCCAACACTCTGGAAAATATCGATTCCACATTACAGACAAGTGGCAACTAACAGGAAACAATAATTCCCTCCCTTTTACCCAGCAAGTGGCCATAATGAAACAAACAATTAAAGTCCTGCTAATTGGATATCTGCCAGATAAATCATAAAGCGTTAATTGAAATGTAGTTAATGTGATGACGGTCACAAAAGAGTTCTCCAATTGCTTCATTTTGATGACTGAAATGTGGCAAAATGGTCTCGGATCCTTTTATTGCAAGTAAATGACAAGAAATGGGAATATGAATTAAATTTTCTTTTCAAAAGGACTCTAATTCAATCACTGGCAATAAATGATATCGAGAATTTAGAAATATATGTCTACTAAAAGTACTGAGAAGCTTGAAAGTGGAATATTAGTGGACTGAAAATGGAAGAGTCGGAAGTAATTTAAATAGCTAATTTATATCATGGTTCTTTTAAAATTATAGCTTTGTTCCTATAAAGATACCTGACACTTAAATTAAAGATATGCATTAATCTTATTAATTTTCTATTTTTATTACTTATTCACACATAGCAACAGGACTGAAGGTGATGGTTTGTAAACCATCATAAATTAGGGTAAATAGGATGAATGTCTATCATTAGATTCTGGTTTTTAAGCGTATTTTTTACCACTGAGACACATCTTTTATGTCCATCTACGTGTATAAAAAATGCTGACGTTGCACTTAGAGATCGCATGCCCGACATTGACTCTACATCTACAATATAGGGTGTTCTATCCAGGTGGTTCTGGATTAAGGAGTCTGAAAGGCCCATTTAATATTAACATTTGTCTATTTACAAGTTCCTACTTTATTGACCGATGAACCAAACGGTCGAGGTATACAATTCGACTGTGTCTGCGTGTTTTTTTATGGATGTACCCGCATTTTAAATAGTAAACGTGCTCCGATTTTCAGATTCTTTTTTCATTTGCAGAGGACCAATTAGAGTTGGTTTCTTTGACAAAAAATCGACGAGATATCCAACAAAATTTATGAGAGACAGTTTTTTGAAATTACGGTTTATGAGTTACAGTTAAATTCTGAAATATGTGTGTTTCCGAGCGCGATGTTTTGAGGTCTATAAATAATAATAAGTATATAGGCAAAGAATATGCTTAGGTAATAAGTACTATCTTCATTAGTATAAGTGAACGTTCAACGACCTTTATGACTAATGGAACACTCACGATTATGGAATAAAACTTTTTTTACACTAACTATAACCGACTTTATTAGTTGGTGTACTGCAAAATACGAAATATTATTAATTCCACTGGCGCTAGTACTTTTGAAGTTGGTGCCAAAAGTATTTTATCTACCTATAATTGTACAACTCCAAAATTACCAGCACCTTTAGACTTAATATTATTTTGCATTCTAATTTCTGTAAAAAAGTTATTTCTTTTAATGACTATTGTAATGTTATCTTTATTTAAATAGGTACAACTGAAAACCGCCTGTTGCTGAATGTTTTCCCACTCTCGATATGGTTGAATGTCCATTTCATCCAGTTATCCATTGAAAAGTCTTGCAAAATGAGGCCTGTCATTATCGAGAATCCAAGAAAAACTGTCACCAACAAAAAGAGCGAGGAATGACATAGACATTCTTCGACATAACGGTTAGAAGTTAAGGTACATGTTTCGATATAAATGGTCTGTTTGTTCTAAGTATTAATGTTATAAGCTGCATATATTTCTTAAAAAAACTGTATTTTCTTTGAAAATTAAATTATGAAAAACAGAAATGTTCAAGAAATCTAAGAAAAAATGCAACTTTTGCTTTTAAGTTCATTCGATATTTTCTTAAACCCAGTATTAAGATGATATCGCCTACATCTTGAACAAAAATGATCAAAACCCTAAAAAAAAATTTATGAAGTTATCCAATACTGAATTTGAGCAAAATTTTCTGTCCGGAGTGTACCAATAACTTAAAAAGAACTGGAACAGCAGAAATACAACAATAGAATTTCCATTGTAGAAGATTATCCGAATGATCACAGTGAGCTCTGCACTCTTAGCAGAGCAATAAAGCAGCACAGCCATTTAGATCGAGATTTTTAATATACAATGGAGTCCCGATGTACTCATTATCATAATAAAACATCGCTCCGAAAACTCTTCTATCTCGTACAGAGCGGCGATGCAATATTCAGAGAGCTCGTGCTTAAGGGCAATGTCGGGCGTTTTGCATAAAACGAACTAATCAAAAGATCCCGTATGCAGAAAGGAAAGAGAGAAGATCGCTCGTCGTTGTGGAGTACTCGGGTTTTGAGGAGTGGGTCCCCACTTGTAAAATAGATAAGGCCGCCGCGGCATATTTCAGTCGAATTACAAATAGCGGCTTCGTCGGCGGTGGTGGTGGTGGTGGTGGTGGAGTTGGCGAAGTGCTTCGGACTATTGGGGACGGGTAACGGGTAGGTAGGTTAGGGTGTATGATGATGGATGCCGTGTGAGTAATAGACCACTTAGCACAAGTAGTTGCGGATCAACGCGAGGCCATGGTTATTTCTCACACAACCGAGCTATATAGACTTGAATCAATATCTCACCGTGTGAAGACAACCGAATCCATTGTAAATGTTACTCCTTACTCCCCAACAGACAATAATCAAATAACTCTGCCAATCATCATCATAGGTAAATACATTATAACCAAAAAGGGTGTATATGGATGTATTGAAATAAAAAAATGGTTAAATAAAAGAAAAAAAATTTTTTAAGTGAAACGTTTTTGTCCAGATTAGAGTGATTTTTCAAGGTCGCGTCACAGAACGGTTTTTGAATCACTTGCGATGCAAGTGAATATAATGTGTACGTTTCCAGATGAGATGTTTGCATGCTCTCCGGCTGTTCCTTGTGTCTTGCTTGGATAGAAAAATCTGACGTTTTGCATCATTAAATCTCGGGAATATACGGTAGTTGCTTATATGCTATACTGCTTAGCTATACTACCTACCTAATCCCTGGCATTCTAATCTTGACGATGCTTATAAAGTATTGTAAACAGAGCATATAAGATAAAAATATTTTTTACAAAAATTTTAACCGACTCTATCAGTTGGTGCACTGAGAAATACAAAATAATATTAATTCAGTTGGTGCTGGTTCTTTTGAAGTTGTGCAGTTATAGTTTGTTGTTCTAAGCGCCAAATCCAAAAGTACCAGAACCAAAAGAATTAATATTATTTTGTATTTTTCAGTGAACCAACAGATAACATCGGTACAATTTTTTTTAAATATTTATTTCACAGTTTTGAATGTAATATTAGTTATGAAAATTGTTGAACGTTCACTAATACCAAAGAAGATAGTACTTATACTATTACCATGTATAAGGCTTAGCTTGTTATTATTATTCAGAGAACTCAAAACATCGCGGCGCAAATTTAGGTACATACCTACCTACCTACATGTTTCAGACTTCACTGCTGTAACTCGGAAACCGTAAAACTTCTGAAAAAATTTTCAATTTAAATATTGTTACCTACATAGAAGCCTTTCTTTAATTTGGCAGTCTCATATTTTCAATTTTCGAAAAAAATTGTCCCTTGGACATGATGGAAATATACATATCACATATTTCAGACTTTACCATTGCTGTAACTCGAAAATCGTAACTGTTTTGAAAAAATGTTCAATTTCCAGATATGTCCCCTTTCTAATTTATCGTCTTGGATTCCCAGTTTTCAGGAAAAAAAATGTTTTTGAGGGGAAGGACAAATCTAATAATGTTTTTTTTCTCAATGTGACCAATTCTCAATACTCCTCTCAAATGAAGAAAAAAATCAAAAAATCGAAAGCGTCTACCATGCAAAAAGCGCGAACATCCATAAAAAAAAACAAAAGAAACATGCAGACATATAGGTAGTCGAATTGTATACCTCCTGCGTTTAATCCGGCGGTTAAAAAACAAGGGCAAAATTAATTTTAAGTAAGAGCAGATACGTGAATAATTATTTTTAAAAATTTTACTAATATTTTATGCCACCAACATGTCAACACCGAATCACTTGAACGGCATTTTAAGCACTGGTTTTTAAGGCAAAACGTAGTCAAATAGGGAAAAAATAAGTAATTTGAAGTTATTCTATTTTGTGTTTACCAAAACCCAATAAGTAGCTCTTTTGCTTCTCGATATTCTAAAGGAAAACTTATCTATAGAAAATGTCAAACATTAATATTTCTCATTATTAGAATCGATGAATATTTCCTGACGAATGGTCTCCAGATATGACACAACGTCAACTAGTTTTAGCGGCGAATTGCCTACGCCAGATTAGCTTATCAATAATAATTATTTGTTTGAAAATCTTATAAAATTAATATTGAAAATTTCCATAACTAAATGTAGCATAACATATCAAACTTGTTTGCATCCGTAAAACCATCAATATCCATCTTAATAGAAAAATATTCCACAATACTCGAAAAATTCAAATGATAAATATATAACAAATATTATAGTTTTTGACATGAAATCATTTTTCCAAGTATATTTTGTTAACAAGTTTTATATAGTTACTAGCTGTTTTACCCGGCACTTCCCAGGCAAACAATTTCGTAGATTGTGGTACGAAAACATAAAGTCATCAGAAGTCTTGAGTATGGAACCCTTCTATGAGACCTATTGGCATGTAGAACCAGTCCAAACACCAACCCAGATCCATCCATAGACATGAACCAAGAGAGAACAGCATGATAATTTTCCTTACATGTGTCTTTGGTATTCTCCGGTATGGAACCCTTTACCTTTAAATTCCAGTCACACTGACAGACTCTCACAAAACAGTCCAGTGACATACTACACGCAAATATATACTGAAAAATCCGCGAAAATTCAGTCATAGAGCTCAGATATACTTCTTTGGGAATTGCAGATATAGAACCCTCAACCTAGGAGTGCCAGACATACTTACAGCAACTATTAGATCATTTTAATAACATTCTACATACAAACATCGTAAAAACACCATCAAAATCCAACCATAAAGTACCGAAATATACAATAGACTTTCAGATACGGAACCCACCACATAGAGTCCCACGGGCACTGTTAGTTTAACAGTACTTTTACTAAGGTACAGAAGACTATCTGTATGATAAACACGTGTGCAAAATTTGTAAAATTTTTAGCATAGTATTCAAAGTTCAACTATGTGGAATTTTCAATCCAAAATATTGGAAATTCAATATTTTTATGTTGAATTTTCATTATTTTGTATTGGAAATTTAACTTTTTTTATAGTGTTCACAATGTATCAACCATGAGATAACAAAATTAACAATGTAGAGCTTGAAAACTTGCTGTGATGAAATACCTACTCTTCTAGGAACCGAATGAGAAAGAAAATGCTAGAGTATTTTTTTTAAGGTCTCCAAAACCAAAAGGAGCTTTTGAATTTTGTTCTACACTATATATCTAAAAGAACATGCCATTATTCATTTCTTACAAACTTATCTTGGTCACTCTTTATTAATAATTTTTGAGATAAGAAACCGTTGGCTTAGATGGAACGCAAACCTGATAAACAAAAATACTACAAGACCACAGTTTATTTCTCTAACCGATAATATTATTGTCGTCAATCGTCAAGCAAGTTGATGTGTTGTGGTAATTATTTTGTCGATGATAAGATTAAAATATGCCAAAATTGGACATTGTCCAATGCATAAATTTGTTTACAATCCACAAAAAATGTTTTTTACACGCACACGTGCTCACAATAAATCAAATATTTATGACTGACTGTAAACATCATTGCCAAAAAAATAAACGACCGTTTTTTCAATTGAAAACATCTGGTGTTAATTGATTTTTTAAGTATTGCAATGAACTTTATCAATTCATTATTAAAATTACGATTAATCATGACAATAGGTATAAGACCAGTTTATTAGAAAAAAACTCTTCTACTACCTTATTTGAAGTTAAATTGTCATACAATTTCTATAGTGACAAGTCAATATTCAGAAATACCAAAATTTAAAAAACAAGATATACACAAAATCGATTTTTTTTTTAGATTTACTATCTTTTTCGATAATTGTTGAGTTATAGTATAGGACAAAGTACTGAGAATTCAGTGAATGATTTAGTATTACAAAAATAGTGTTCCATTTGAAGAAAATGAAGTTGATAGTAGTAACTCATTTTTGGGCTACTAACTCGTTTTTGGGCTACCCTCTAGGTACACATAAATTTGTCAACGAAACAAATAATAGGAGACGAGAGCGAGAATTTTCCTAAAAACAACACACCCATGAATTTTAAATGAATTTAATTAGACATAACTTTGGGACTGACTTAAATGTTTAATCGTATTTATTTCGATAACTGTTTAATTACGTTTAAGACATGACTCATGAAACCTACTTAGTATTCGAAGCAAAATTCAAAAATGAAATAAAAAAATTGGTGTTTACTTTTGAAAAAATCAATTTCTATGAAATTTATACGGCTGAATTTTAAATAAATTTAGACATTAGTTGTGGGAGACCCTTATATATTAACATTTTTTTGTTCACATCATCAAGCGTTCAATAAGAGTTCTTTTGTGTGGCCCAAAATAACGAATATGCTGACGAGACCCCAAGACGTGCACACAATAAAGACGCAAAGGGGTCGCACAGACAATTTTGTCATGATCCCGACCATAGAACAGATCCTATAAATCCAGTTTAAACACATGTCTTCTTGCTCGCTTACCGCCTCATTTCCTAGGAAATATGCTGGTTACCGAAAGAGAGAGAAAGAGCTCGAACATTAGTATAAACCTTTCTCACTCTCCTGCTCTATGCCTTTCTGGCTGTGTGTGCATGTTCCGCTATCTCGGTTATACACCCATAAATAAACGGACTGACTCACCTGTCGAGAGAGAAAATTAGGAGTATGGAGGTTTTAAATTACCATAGGGACTTCGTAACATGTAACCTAGAACCCTAGATCTGGCCATGTCTACGTTGTTTCTATATATAATGAAATCCCTTGAGGGAGTTAAGTCTTTCAGAGCATTCACAGATTCTTTTGTTGAAAACTCGTTTACTTGATCAAGTATATAGGAAAACCTTCGAAAACGAATATACTCTCTCTCCTGAATTCAATTTTTTGCAATAGAGAGCTAGTTCAAACTGTATATTTATTTTATATGTATTTTGGCAGATCCTAAACAAAAATAACTAAACAGGTGGACAGTTGTTTTACAACATGGAAATTTTCACCCAAATTCAAATCTCGATATTTTCGAAAGGAAAGAGATACGTTGTTGCGATATTAGGGTGGTTCAACTCTTTGAGAACACGTGGTGTGTTCGACCGGTATTTCCTTTTATTTAATTATCCACTTATACAGGTTGACCCAATGAAGTCATGTTTTTTTTTATCAAAGTTTGGGGCTATGTCAGATTCTCGCAATTTTGGATCTTGGAATTTTTTCTATGAATCTTTTTGATCTATTTTTTTGGTCTATCCTAAAAAAAGTTATTTTTAATTTTTTTCTAAAGTTGGCTATAACTCAAATTATGGATTTTTTTACAACAGTGTTACATTTATCCCTAAAAAGGGACGTTTTCGGGGTTTTTCTTGAGAATGGGTATTTTTTCTCATGCTGTTGCATAAAGTGGAATTTCTTGCTCCCTAGAAAAGATTGAACCACTCATTGCATCCAGTGGCGTGCAGTAAAAAATTTCCAACTTTGACATTATGTAATTTAAACTGAATTTATAAATTATACTATGTAATTGAACAATTAATGAACAAATCCAAGTTACCACTCTTAATATAGGTTTGTATTCCAGTGACGTAAAAGTATTTTTTGATTTGGTATGAGATGCTAATAACATAAAAAATATTTTTTGAAATACTATGATGCTGGTCAAAACTGCTATTCATCTTTTATCTGGATTTTTTACTTTTTCATTCTGCATTGTCGTACGCGTCTCCATTGGAGAAGATGTTTTCCAATAGGTAAATTATATTAAATTTGTAAGCAACATCTAATAATTCATTGATTAACATTAACAATATGTATGACATTTCAGAAAACAAAAATTTGAAAACCAGTTAAATACCTAAAAATCAATGACAAAAATGAACCTTTTACAAAACAGCAACAGTTATTTTAATAAATTATGTTAGTACCTTGTAGGGGCGCACATCGATTACAGCCTGGCATCTTCGTGGCATATTTTGCACAAGGTTATTAATTCTTCCCACTCTTCCTGAATGGCTTCAGACAGCTCTTCCATTATCTGAGGAGCATTTTGTCTTGACTGCACCGCAAATTTAAGCCGAGACCACACATGCTCAATTATGTATAGGTCTGGAAACTTTGATGGCAGAGGCAATAATGTAACATTATTTTATACTAAAACCCTGTTACGCATCTGGAATGCAACCCTATATTGAGAGTAGTCACTATTTGTTCATAGAGCTGTTTAATTGCATAATATAATTTATAAATTCGGCTTAAATTACATAATGTCAAAGTAGCAAATTTTTACTGCACGCCACTGGAGGCAATAACTATTCTCAAGAGAAACCCCGAAAAATCCCTTTTTTATGATAAATGTAACCTTTTTTAAAAATTCCATAATTTGAATCATAGCCAACTTTCGAAAAATTTAAGAAATAACTTTTTTTAGGATAGTCCAAACATTAAAAAGATGCATAGAAAAATGTCCAAGGTCAAAAATTGAGAATCTGACATAGCCCCAAACTTTGATAAAAAACATGACTTCCTATGCTCACCCTGTATAAAAGGGTAAATAAAAAAATATACCGGTCGAACACTACACGTATTCTCAAAAAGTTGGTCAAGAACCTCCGAAAATATCGAGATTTTAATTTGGGTAAACAGTTCCAAGCTGCACAGCAACTGACCACCAGTTTATATAAATGTATTGGCTGATATTTGATGAGTAAATTAAAATTAAAACAGTATATTAAAGTTTCTACTATTATGTTGTAAACACATGACACTTGTTTCGGCATAGTGTATCTTTATTAAATGTGAATACAAAACTAAATCCTAAGAGAACAGTGTCTATTTATATTAAGAAGGAGGATGATACTCACACTTAATGTAATAGTCATTCAGATCAAACTGGCCAAACTTGTTTTAACTTGCATAACATAACATAAGAGCTCATTTATATGCCATAAAAAAATCTAACTATGCATCACATCTCATTGACAATAATCACACATTTAATGCTAATTTCAAAATATTACATACCTAAAAGAAATGATTAAATTTACACTTGAGTCATTAGAAATCAATACACGTAAACATTCAGGTAATCACCACCTCAATGACTAGATCGATGGCGTGTCTAGCCCATTACTGAATATATAATTAATACATAAAAATATTCATTACGCAGTAAGAGTATTATTCTCCTTGTTATATAAATACGCACTGTTCTCTTGGTTTTACACTCATATTTGATAAAGGTACAGTGCTCCGAAAGAATTGTCATATGATAGAAATTTTGATAGGTATAGGTAGTGTTGATAATATTTTCTGTAATTGGATTACGCAATTTTTCTGTTGTATATGTAAAAAGTTTCGATTAAAATGTGGTTTTAATAATTAAGATACTGAATATGTGATTTTGGATAAAATTTTCTGAATAGAAGTATATATACTTGAATTGTTGTGTCAAGAGATGATATTGAAAGATTATTGCAAATGCGTCAAATACCTATTGAGATTAAGCAGACACCTGCAAGCATCTTAGAGCCGATTCTTCGTGAATCGAAAATGTCATAATAAGGTAGATCAGAAAAATAAGGTTGTCTTAAATAATGTTCAGCAGATACGCATAATAAAATAAGCATTAAATCCATCAACGTCAGCACATGAGTAAATGTCAAAATAAGTGAAACATTAGTAGTGATCGTCCTTAATATATCTGCAATAACTTTTCACTAATTATAGTCAAAGATAATGGAAGTCTGACTTCCATTATCTTTGGATGTAGATACTTATAATATAAAACTATAAATGAAAAAATGAAATATTGGATTGTCATGTATTATCAAACAATATTCCAATGCAGGGTTCTCCGTAGATGAGATAAAAATATGAATTTATCAATGGTCGCGGTGAGATAAATCCAAGAAATCCCAATATATCCTACCAGTTTGGGTAACCAAAAACGATTTCCTTCTATGCAAATATCCAATCTTATGTCGCGATTCAAAATACCTAAAAATGCTTTATCCACAGTGACAAATCGAACTACTTATTCGATCCAGGCAATCGATTTTTGTAGATAATTTCAAGATATTTTTTTATTTAACCAAAAAATGACGGAAGGATGTATCCTGGAAAACGGCCGCATCAAAAATACGCTAAATTTGAATTCCTTTGGTATGGACAATTACAATTTCACTTTTATCTAGAAAAAATATAATTAATAATATAATTCTTATCACCTTAACTTATAAGCACTTGGTAATTAATTATAATAAAGGACATTATTCGATGGAACACTGTGAAATATCAAATAATGCTAATAATTCTAACATGTTGCTGGGCATTATTTTTTCATAAAGCTAGCAGATAGAATTTTTTTTAGTCATCGCTCCATATTTGTGAAAGGTAAGGATAATCTGGATTTACTTAAAACATATGGTACCATCTCTAAATAAAAAAACGGTGCACGTTGTGCGCGTACACTGTCGTTCCTCACAATTAAACAACTTCTGCTGGTTTTATTATACGAGATCGAAAAAAACTTTCAAAACGAAACATCTGGTCAATCAAACTTGCCTTTTTTAATGGAACGTCCTGTATATTATGTCCCAGGATGATAGCGCTTAAAATCCTTTCTTCGAATATATGTAATTTAACCATATTTGTTTCAGTAGTTTTTGATATAATTAGTATTAAAGCATTCACAAAATAATATATCGCATTAGCCATGTGCAGCCAAGGAAACAACAAATAAACTGTCAAATAATAATAATTTTCTTTGTTGATGCCCATAAAATGGTTTACACTGAAGAAGAAAAGTGTGAAATATGGACTGGAAGGAATGGAGTAATTGAATGGCCAGCCGAATGTCCCGATTTAAAGCCTCTCGATGCTACTTGAAAGAACTGTATTCGCAATAAATATTTTCCCTGATAGTTCAGGATAAATCCTACAACTTTCGTACTGAAATTTTTTCTCCACCACGTATAATAAAACCAGCAGAAGCTGTTTAATTATGCGGAAAGATCCTGTACATACTTAAAAAAGCAAACATACAGATATAGATGAATTGTACTCGTCCTCTATTTTTCGAAGGTCATTAAAATCATTGGATCCAACTCTAGAGACATGCAGATATGTCAAAATTAAAATATTGAAAACTTAAATGACTTGCTGCTGGAAAGTAAAGAATGTTAGTGTCTAGTTTCAATTAATTCTCGTCAGAAATATGCTCATAGCCGTGCAGATATTTTTGAGCTGCTGGAGTAACTAAGTACTCAACCAATAAGACAAAGAGCTACATAAGCAAACATAATGGAACATATACTGCCTCTGAATAGGAAGGATTTAAATGACAGAAACTGGTAGGTAAATGTAACGGTGACAAACAATAACATACGTACCTAAAATCTTGCATCCGCTTTAAAACGTAAATTCTCCAGGATGCACTTTTTAGCCAAAGTCTCCAATTCTTCGACTACTATTCTTAGTATACCGCACTCGTAAAGCATCCCAGTATTTGTAGGAATAATACAGTATTTTGCACTAGTGCCTATAACGTAATTAACTTATCGTTTGCTTTGACTCACTTGTTAGATACATATTTCAACCAATGCAGACATGAAATGAAAGAATGCAGGAAATACTGCTTCGGGAACTTTGTATAACTATATGAATTGAGTGAGTCAAAAGAATGGCGATTTCAAAAATTATAATGTTCAAATTTTGCTCTGATAACGGTTCACCTTAACTAACCACAAGCTATGCCTGATATAATAATAGCTTTATTTTCCTTTAAGACATATATACTTGCATAGGAATAGTTAAAATTAAAATTAAATAAATGTTGTATAATACACATAAATATTTACAACAACATTCCACAGATATGTATACATAGACATAATAAATAAAAACTACATAGCATTAACTGAAGAATTCAGTGTATAAAAGCAGCCATTTCTAACATAATCATACCTACAGTGTTTTTTTTGAAATGCTTAAGGTTAGATGAATTTATTATTGTACAAGGGATGTTACTGAATATTCTCACTATCTTTTTCTGTGAAATAAAGACATCAGTGGCGCGAGAAGAACTACCCCAAAGACATATGCCATACCTCACTCGACTTGCAACATGAGCGTGATAAAACATTAACAGCTGATCTTCACTGATAATGCCTTTTAAATTTCTGAACATGCAACATTAAATGAAGACAATAATTACTCCAATTCAAACACTCATAAAAAGTTATTCCAAAAAATTTAGTTTTTTCAACTTTACTGATAGGTTCATTGAAAATAGACAAGTTTAGAGAACCACATTTTTTTTCCTTGTATGAAATTGTATCATATTAGTTTTGTCAGGGATGGTTTTTAGCACATCACGAAGCAAAGTCATCCAGAGCAGAATCACATTTTTTACTTAGAGAATCATCAAATATATCTGAAATAAGGATAGATGTGTCATCCGCATATTTAACAAAAAAATAAATCATCGCTTATACAACCAACTTCATTTGTACAGAACTGGACCCAATATAGAGCCTTGCGGAACTCCATTTTCGAGGTTCTCAGAATTAAATTTGGAGATCACTCCGTTATCATGATGGTTTATAGAAACATATTGTTTTCTTTTGTACATAAAAGCACGAATCCAGTCTAAGGCTACTACTCGTATACCATATGTATAAAATTTATTCAATAATGTTTCATGTTGAATGCAATCAAATGCCCTACTGAGATCGCAGAAAATCACCAAATTCAATGCAATATATTAATCGTTCATAGAATGATAATAGTGCCGTACTTTTGGATTTTTTGTACTAAAACCGTGTTGACTCGAAGAATATTCGATTTAATTAGAAATTTGTTTAACCTGTCCAAGAATGCATATTCAAACACTTTGAAGAATACATATGTTACCGTTATTGGTCGATGATTTTTTATTAATTGTGGATCGTTATTTTTGTAGACAGGTACGATTTTACCCTTTTTTATATATCAGGAAAACAGCCAGCGACAAGAGACAAGTTCACAATGTAAATTAGGGTTTCTGAGACATAGCTTAAACATTATGGTAATGCTTTTTAAGCGGAAAGAAGAAATTAAAATAATAAAGGAAGATATTTATAGAATTGTTGTATCCAATATTCAAGTTATCAGTTTGATAAACTTTATGCCGATTTTCCTGCTGAAAAGGATTACTGAAATTATCAACAGAATCTTTTGTAAAGATTCGCCTAATTTTAGATAAAGTAGCTTTATATAATTGGGTTTTAACTACTGAAATGACTTATGACTCGTTTGGATCTTATTGAGTTATGCCTTATATTTGTTTCTTTTTTCAAAATTTTACGGATAGTATTTTCGGTAATAAGGGTGAGACGGTATTTAGATTCAGATCTTGAGACATGTTAGCTAGAGTTTCGGAATTCGCGTTAAACTGTGGTTTCTCCACAGAAATATAATATTTCTGTAAGGTTTCCTTGTCTGTGATAACACGTAGATACAAGGCAAATAAGTCACCAAGGAAAACAATGGAAACTAATTTGTGTGTGCAAAACCGCTTATCTTGTGGGTATGTATAGAAAATCTGAGACGGGAGAATTAAAGATGAGACCATATCCGGCATGTTTAAATTGATCTTTTCAAAAGAGTTACGGTTTTCAAGTTACAGCATTGGTAAAGACAATATGGAGGGAACATTTTTTTAATTAAAAATATGAGAAGGCCAAACAATGAATCTACGTTGGTAAAATGATAAGAACTATCTCCTTTGGTATTAGGAAGCGTTCAACGATTTTCGTGTCTAATGTTACACCCGAAAGTGTGAAATCAATGTGTGAATTAACATTAATTAGTATTTTTCAATGAACCAACTAATAAAGTCGGTTCAATTTTTCGTATTTTCTGTCTTGTAGAATTATTAAGAAAATAATAATTAGGCATTTGACTACTGAGTTTATTGCTGAGAGGCTTAGAAATAACTCATTTTTGAGTTATTATCTACCATTACTAAAAATAGTAAAATAAATGAAAAATAAAACTAGAACTGACCGCACTAGATGTTGCACTAAAAAGTATGAGATAACAAAACAATGTTCATGCTATTTAATGCAAAGAGCAACATATAATTATGTCAGTCCTAGTTTATTCAATACAAGGTATGCCTGATTCTTTCAACCGTGGCTAGTGTGTGAACCCAGATATCAATTTTCTGAAAGAAAAAACACAAAGGATTTATCTCTAATGGAAAATGTTTTTTAATTTCCTGGTCAATTTAAGAGATAATAAGCTTTGCCTTGCCTTTAGGTGATGCCACGTTTCCCAAAAAAATGCTGTTATTATTGAAGTGTACCATTTTTTTAAGTACCTCTAGTTGGCCTGACATGTCAGGTGAAATTGTAACTTTGATCTTTTTGACAGACGATCGAATTTTTGATTCATTTGAAAGAGGAGATTTGAGAAATGGTCCCATATTTGTGAAAACTTTAATCCGAAATCTTCCCTTCAAAAAAACATCCCCGAAAGTGGTGCAGGAGGCATTTTTCTCGTAAATCAAAAATCTGAGGAGGCAAAATAATTAAAGATAAGACAATATACGGAAACGTTTAAATTGAACATTTTCTCAAAAGAATTATGATTTTTGAGTTACAGCAATGTTAACTTAGTAAGACAGCAGATTATTGTCAGAAAAAACGACCCTGATAAGCAATTTCGCGAATTTTATTTGACTGCGTGAAGAAGCGTCGGAAGAGTTCTATATTGTAATATCTTGTATTGAATAAAGCAACACAGACATACACTTACATTTTATTTACATGTAGACATACATGTATATAATTAAAATAGTAGTGGAACGTTAACGTATATTCGTAGGTGTGAAATGTCATGAATAAATGTGCCAAGCAAAGAAATCTCATCACCGAGATACAAATATTCGCACATATATTTCCATATCATGAAACTTTGATTATTGAGTATTTCCAATATAAATAGATACAGATACATATTTATATGTATATGAACTTGTATGTAAAATAGACAATCACACGTTTTTTATTGGTTTATAGTTTTTCGGGTGAAACAAAGCGTCTAACGATTGTATCGATTTCATGAAATCACATTATCGTAAAGACATTTGTATGAGAAGAATGGATCCATCCCAATGCTTTCCTCTTCATTGCAAGCTTTCTTCTCAATGATGCTTGAAAGTACTGATACGGATTGCTACTGATCGTAACACTAACTTATAAATACATCAAGCCGATTGGTTTTTCCAGCAATATCCACTAGCACCAACGGTTTCAAATTTTGTATACTTTTCGTTATTCTCCCGGGGTGAATGGTATACATTCTATCTGCATGTGAAAAAAAAATAGATTTTGTTCTTTCTATTTCAGTATAATTTGAAAAAATGTTTTGGAATATGGGCAGATTTTTCAGGTCATGAATTTCACTCATCCATAAAAACAAAAGTATTTATTATCCAGATTTCGTGATTAATTTATTTAGGAGGGAAATTCATTTACTCTCCCAGAGACTCCTAAGAGATACACCTACCTCTTCATAATCAAAAGTTAGTACGGTAGTAAATTAATAAACAGCTTTACTACAGTAAACTCATTCCTTGGATTTATGCTGTTGTGAAAAAAAAAAATTCGTCTTAGGAATTTACATAAGGAAAAATTGGGTGCGTTTGGAGGCAACAGGCAATGCAAAGCACTCGCTATTTTACCTAACGCCAAGAAACGCTTTTCAGGCAGGATATGCTTGCTAATTATGTGAGAATGTTTGTCATTCTCTTCTCAATCACCAATGATAGTAATTTCTTGCTGACTCCTCAAAAGGTAGAGGTATACAATTCGATTTTTTGCTCTGTCAATTTTACTCGTGTCTTTGGAGTAGTAAAAATACACCAATTTTGCTGACTCTTTTTTTTTGCAAGAAAATTGCTGAGAGATGGTCTCATAGTAGATATACTTTTCAAATCGAATATGTATTATCATCAAACAAATCAATTTCTTCATATGAACTAGTTTATATGAAGAAATTGAAAAATATCTGAAAGCCACAACTGCCAGTAAAGGGTTAACTAGTTTTTTGATTCAAATATGTCATACTTAACTAACTATAACTATTTATTAGATTACGTACGATTTCACAGTCACAGCTTAAAGTATGCAAAACTGTAATCAATAAGAAAAAGGAAGCTCGACGTATTAAATTGTGACAGCTGGTATTTTGTTGTTTCTCCCTGATTATCAAATCACAGCCTGTACTCATCTAGACAATTATTAGACTATCTTTCTAGTGCAAATTTAGTTTCAAGCTTTCGCTGTGTTAACTATCCATTCTCTTTTCGTCTCAAATATGTTGAATGGGGGTTAATACAATTTTTTCTAGGAAGTAGCAGCCCGAAATGACGTGTGATTTTGATTCTTGCGTTGACAGAACTGTTAATAATATTCCATTTTTGAGTTCTAGCTATAAGATGCCGTCTTAGTTTATCCTAATACATGCATTGGTTAATATTCCCTCCAATAAAATACATGTTGCCTACTCCTGCAGACGACACCTTCGCCGTGCTTTCGTATTTTGTAATTTTAATTTTTCAAGGCTTTCTTTGAAGTGATATTTTGCCATCAGGCAAAAATAGTTTAATTTTAGTCTTATCACCAAATTTTATTCCACAAGTTTAAGGCTTTATTAATATGCTTCTTGGTAAACTCCAATGACACAGAAACTAGTTTATTTTAATCGCAATAGAATCATTTAAGCTGTGAGTCACTGTACCTACTTGAATATTTGTTTATATATATGCAGCATATAATGCATAACAGTTTTTATACTTTTGAGTATTAATAATCTCAAGGATTCTATGAACAGGGCGACCTATTGCAAAAATGAGACAAAGATAAGTCACATCATTTGACTACAGCATATTTCACAAGGAACAACCGACTCCAAGCAATAACTACTGCTGACCTTCCAATATTTAAAAGGACCCAGAAGGCATTCTAAAAGCACAAGAGAAAAATCGATTTGGATCGTAGCCAGGAGCAGGCTTTTACAGCTTCATTCAGATGTTATTAACATTCCCAATGCCCATTTTATCTTCATCGGAATAATTAGAGAGCAAATATTTACGTGCCACTGTGTGGTTTGTGATATTTAAGGATTGTTTTCGCATACTAGATAGATATTAGAAATTTTTCAATGTGGAAAAATATGCAACGTTGTTATCTATCATAATATTTTAGGTAAATGTACCTGAAGAATCATTACATGTAATAAGAACATGATTTTTTTCACCGTGAATCTCCGTTATATCGATTGAATATAATATTGCATGTAATTTAAATAAGATTTATGTAAAACTTTAAAAAGGAATGGGTCATGCTTTTTATTCTTACCCTATTTTATGAACAAGGGTGTGCAGGTTGTCTGTTCACAAGCAAGCAATGTAGGAAATCCGGGTTTGCGATTTATGTTTTTTGTTTTTATTATACAAGAAGCTCGTCTCACTACTCCAATAGCTCTTACAAGCTCAACGCTGTATAGAGTCATAATATAAACCATAATGAAAGGAAAATTGGCAATGTCTTCTTTTTTGAACCAGACATATATGAGCTGTTTTTTCCAGGCACATTGTTAGCTTACCCGTTCCATTTGTTATATTGTTACTAAGAAAGATATAAACATAAACACAAATTGATTATCATATATTTCTGAATAACTCATTCCTGTAGCTGAAACTTTAATGTGCATAAATTTACAAAAAAAAATACTTAGATATTTTATCTATATGATTCCTACCTCCTATGCATTGATTCAGCAACTTTTTTCTTAGCAAGTGCGACCTGTAAATAAAAAAAACAGATTAATCATAAAGGTGGTCGGATAATTCAAAATAATGTAAGCAGCTAAATGTCGTTTATAATAGGTACTGATTTCTTCTATATTATGTGATATTATGGTAAATATTCAGTGAAAATATGAAAAAAATTAGGTTAGTTGAAACCACATAATGCCTTTCTCCATTCAAAAGTGACAACTGTTTGGAAGTAAGATTGGAATACTTATCACCATTAGACTATTTGTTATGGGGATAATTCAAAACATTCATTTACAAAATAAAATGTGGTAATCTGGATGATCTTAAAAATAGAAAACAGTGAACAACCAATCAAATAACGAATGAGCAATGGTGTAATGTCATATAAATTTTTTAACAAGGAAGAGATTTGGAGATTCTTACCACGACAGTTACAAAACATTTGTTCTTATTTGTTACTTTTATAGAAAAATATTTCCATAATTTACATAGTTTAAAATTACATAAATATTGAAATTACAAACTTAGTTCCATAAAGATTTGATAGTAATATTTTTTATTCAATAGAGTACTATGGAAAAAATGAAGAATATATAATTCTTTTCACAATAAATGGAATTTATGAGAGCAATAAAACTACCGAGTGTATTCCCATTATGTACACAATCAACAAGCAAATGCACTACAGGACCGGACTTTATATATTTAAGTCGGTATATAATACAGGTAGGTAATTTAAATACTATTTGGAATCTGGAACCGTTGGCGTAGATAGAATCAAAAATAATAAACACAGTATTACCATATTAAACACCAACACTTTATTTTTTCAGACCCGACAATTGTTTCGCCAACAAGGTTGGCATCTTCAGGGGTTGACCTGTAACTGTACAGGTGTTGGTTTTTAATGTGGTAATTCTGTGTTTATTATTTTTGGTAGGTAATTCAATTAGAATTAAAATTATTGAGTCATTTGGTAAACAAGTAATCTTACACACATTGTATTGTATTGTATAATTAATGACATGAATATATGTCTTTGAATTATTCGGCAGTAATGGCGGTGCATTTTTAAATTATGTGGATAACATTTATCAGACATTTTTATAGAACTTTCTTTGTTTGCGTACTACATTGTTACACCATCTAACACAACTTTTTTACATACATTTATATTACGGTTCTTCGAACTTCAGGTAGTTAGTCAGAAAATATTCTGGAAATCAGCCAGACGAAGAGTATCTGGAAGGTATACAAATTAACGTAAATTATATCTACCTGAAATAATGATCCGAGAAACTACCATCCCTAATGCCAGGGCTCTTGTTACCGCACCTGCGGCAAGTACTTATATAGGGTATACCTACCCAGCTGGCTTCTGTGTTTATAATACCACACCTCGACCACCACTTGCTATTTTAATTGATTCTCGAATATAATTTATTTGTTCAAAAGGTTCGAGAGAACTTTGCAACCACAAAACCGAAACTTCCGGTCACTCGATTTCGCGACCTCGCTGCTGCTGTCTCAATAGAGAGATGGGAATTCCCAAAATTGGCAAAGTTTTAATTGGAGGTTAAGCGCTTCGCCGAGCGATCTTTGATTTACGGTGCAGCGAATAAATTTTCCACGTAACCGGGCTGAACAGTCGCGCTGAAGGTATTAAAGGTTGTTAGTCGCGCTTTTTATCACCACCTCTTCCCAATCCGGTCGCGGACAATCGCAGATTAAGGTCCGAAGGTGGGGGGATTTTAGAAGCCACGCTCATTTATTCCAGAAGAGGAATTTTCTTGTTGATTTTGGAGGATTTTCTCCTTCGAGGAGGGCACCCTCCTATCGGTTTGTTCCAACCACCCTCCAGGACTGTTTCGAACTAGTGGCCAATCTTGTTTATGACTAACAATACATATGCCTATATGTAAAATAGCTGGTCGATTACATTTGATAATTTGTAACCGTTAAGGTCAGGGATCGGTAGTTGTAACAAAGCCAATGCAAGTAGCAAACGTGTGCTAGAAACGATGAACAAATGAAGAGGGTAATTTTATCGACTCAGTACCGGATAAAATGAATATTAAAACATGTTTCTTCAATAAAAGCCCATAAGTAGATAAAATATTTTTATACTATCCACAACTGTACTTTCTTAAATGATTGAAGCCGACGTGACCACGTTTTGAATTTGCCGCGTTGAATTGATCATCTTAGGTCGGTTTCCGTATACAGCACTCAGAGATTCTTATTCTTTTTAATATATTAATGAGCTGTATCCTGATATAGATAAAATTGACCCAGCAAAAGCTTGGAAAATTAAGAGTCCCAATAAATGTATCCAGAAAGAAGCATAAGTAATAACGAGCAACCAGATAAAATGGGATAAAAGTGAGAGAGTACTACACAATAATAGTCTTCTTATTCATTCGCGGTCCATATCCATTTTGGATAAATGCCTATCCTGTTTCTAATATACATTTATTACGATTGATTGCTTCTCACTTAAAATGTAATCCAGCTGTCAAATTAATATCGTTGGACCAACGCATTTGCGGTCTTCTGTTATAGCTTAGTGTCTTCAGGTATCCTTCTTTGGCATCGATTCGATGTCTCTCACTACATGCTTATGCCCATTTCAGTTTTGCCCTTCCCTATAATATCTATTACATTCATTGTTTTTGTGGTACCTCAAAAATATCCCCAACATGCCCCGCTCCATCGCTCGTTGCGTTATTCTTAACTTGCTGTAATACTTCTTTTAGTTCATTCAGCATTTGTTCTAGATTTTTATTAGCCATTGTAATTATGAAAATATCGTCTGCATATCGTACATGACTTAAGTCTTCTCCATTTATGTTGACGTCCCGTTTTCTCTAATACAGGTTCTTGACAACTTTTCCAAGCGCTGTAGTGTACAATATGGAGAAAATGTGTCACCTTGTCAAATTTCCTCTTTTTAAGGTGTCTAGCTTAGTATTTTTACACGTAGTTGCTCCAGTGTACATTTCTTTTAACAATTGGATGTATTTCCTGTGTATTCTGCCATTTTCTAATGCTTTCCAGATAGCCCAGTTTTCTATTGTGTCGAAAGCTTTTTCATAGTCCACTAATGCTAGACATATAGGTGATTTATATTCATTGCTCTTTTCAATAAACAATTTTAGCTTTTGTTCGTTTAAATATCAAAAAACGTTAAGCCAGCTGGCCGGCTTAGGAAGTTTTAGAGACACCTTCCCTGAATTCATCTAGGTATATCCCAGTGGGAGACGCGTCCAAGTCGTGTGGGTGGGACCATTTCATGAAATCGGTGGCTAGTTTCAATTGGGGACCTCGTGTTGCGGGTTATACCGTATACGAGTGGAGACAACACCGGCGGTGAAGACGCACAAGAAGAACTTCGCAACGTAATTATCTTTTTTTCATGCTGAATTTATAAAAAATTAAACAATCTTTCAAATTCAACTACTATGTGTGATTATTATTAGTGCTGTCAAATGTTGGCTCATTTCATTAGTAATACGAACACACCCATTGTTTATAATATGACAACTAATTCCCATCTGACTCTAGCAAAGACATGCATCTCTATTGCAAAAGCCTACTCCATATGACTGCTTTTTTTTATTGCTCGATTCAATAGATCTGCATGTAACAGGTCAAAGGCCTGGACAAAAATCTGAAAAAATAATATCTAGAAAGTAAACAATATACCTAATGCCAAAATGTATGATTTCAACTGTGTGATTCACACTAATCTCTTGGTGCAATTTGTTAGGTGTTACAATTTTCTATCAAAATCAAATTGGGTTTTGATTAAAGAGATTTTAATAATTTATCTAATTAATAAATTCAGTTGTTGTATGTCTCACATGTTACATGTGACTTTAAAGCTTATCCAAAATAAAGAAAATCTGTTCTCTTGGCAATAAAATTTGAGATGGGAAAATAAAATCATTTCTCTCCATTGAATCACATGTATGCACTATCTACAACTACGCATTTGTGACCTCTTTGATATCTGAATAACTCCCATGCTTAATGCTAAATGACTGGAAATGGGTATCCAGCACTTTTTCCACTTCACAGAAAATTTTTCAAATGCTACACAATTCAAACAAAAGCTATAGTGTTGCATAAAGTATCAATTTTCCAGACAGAAGTATATGCCTGATGTGAATTCTACATGTACATACGATCTACAAAAGATCTTTAGTGCAAATTGTAATGCACATGTCGTCTCCCGATCGTAGAATCACCCATGTTATGAAGCGGCCGATTATTTCATGGAATGGTGGCATTTAATAAATTATGACAATATCAATGGGCCATATCATGATATGTCTTGGAAAGAACAATGAATAGAAATTGTTTGTCTAAATCTATGATTATTACTTATATAATAATGCCGTAAAAAGTCGGCTCATCTTTTTTGATAAAATTTATTTATTCTACATTTCTGAGTTATTTAGGAATCATGTAGAATTTCGAACTTCTTAACAGCTCTAACTCAGATGCCCTTCAACTTTATGATACAAGTTCTGTAAGATACTCAACATACAAAGGTGTTACTTTGATATTGAATTTTGTTATTATTTTCTAGATTCTCTCTTAAATATCTGATTTTTGTAAAGATTAAACTGATAGTTGTTTGGCCGGATGCCGGATATATGGTTATCTGCTATGCCGAATATCCGGCGGCTGAATATCCACACATGGGTATTGGATCAATCAGAAAGATCGTCAGTGACGCGTGTCATGGCGAAATTAGTTTACCTGCTATGCACTTTATGAAAAGAATGCATATTTCGTTATTACGATTTTTATATTATTAATTAATATACTTCGCATCCTACACATCGTAAAAACATGACATCAGTTAAAAAAAATTGCCAATATGGCAATATTTCGAAATTTAGCAAAAACAATAGGTTTGCCGATTGTTTGTTGTGCCGGCTTCAAATTTCTCATGGTGGGGAAGGAAAAAAGGCAGTAAGTGAGTGTTTGGTTATTTTTAATTTTCAGATGAATTTATAAATAAATAATTATTCGATTCATTTTATGTAGACTGGAGAATTGGATCTTGCGGTTGGTTTAAGGGGAATATAAGCTATTTGGGCCAATTTTATGCCGCCTTATTTACTTTTACGCTCTTACTATATGTACCTACCTATTACGGTGCCATTTAATGATCATTATTTAATTCATTTTGACCGCTTACTTTTCAATCCCCATTTTTTCGTCTTTTCTCAGGTACTTCTGCCATGAGTAATCCTTTAAAATCAAAACATCCAGAGAAGTTTGTTTTGCTTAACAAAGGTAAAGCCAGAGCGAGAGGTTGTTTTCCCAAGCTGGTTTGGTTTACGAAAACAAGCGAAATCGTCTGTTTACGGCAAATACTGAAAATTTTGTTTTTACTCACCATAATTGGCCACTTGTTGATTTTGTCTATTAATTTTTAAACTTTTTCGTTATAGCGGTTTTTAATATTAGTTATTACCTTCTGGAAGTTTTTTATAAATTTCTTAGATTTAAATAAAAGCAACTTAAACTGTAAGTACATTATTTCTCGTTATTTATGTTACTTTTTGAATATCCGGTGTCCAGCCGTATATTGAGTTACCATCAGGTATCCGGTCGAATACCTACATAATTTAGGCCGGATATCGGATAGTTACCAGATATCCGTTTCATCTCTAATTTATTGTATGTAAATATTGTCCTTTAAAAACAAAAATTTAAGTATTTTATTTACCTAGTTACTAAGAAACACCTAATTACTAAGAGTTTTTCAATTTGCACTTACATAATCAATTAATTAGTTTCTAATTTCTTTAGATTTTTAGTATGTATATCCAGACGTTTATGAATGAATGATATAATCATAGTCAGTATTAGTTTCCCAATATGGTCGGAATGATATGATAAATTCTATGATCGGGCTACGGGCATATTCATGTTGGGAATGGGGAGCGTACTGAGAGCCGTTTGCTAAAAGCATATCTTCGAAGTAATTCACCATCTTTGCGGTAGATTACTAAGATTTAGATCTGGCTCATTCAAGATCTATGAAGGTGCTTGTATGTTGCAATTTTGTATCATTGGGCAAACAGCGAAGCGCTTTCATTAGTCATTAATTAATTACAGCTGATTTCCAGGAACAAATGGGATGAAGAGGTTAAATAATTATTACAACCTAATTAATATTTCTTAAGGCAGGCGTATCCACAACCTCACCCATGACATCTTGATCAGACAGGAAATGCAACGATCCCTAAAAATCGTTCGAACGCACATGGTACCAAAAGAGGTCTTTGCGCAGGAATATTTGCGCAACAATATCACCAGATAAGACCTCTCGTACATGGTACATTGTACAAGGCAGGTAAGGTATAGCCGTATAGCAGTATGATGGCTATTGACGATGTCGCATTGTTGTCGATAGTATCCTGGAGGTAATTTAGGAACAAACGCAATTATGGTTTATTTAAATGAGTAGTATGTCTTCGGCATCATTTAGGGAATTTTCATTGATGTTTTTATAGGTATTAAAATAATCATTCTCAGAAGAATGTATATAGACTATTATATTGTGCATAGTATTAGGTTGACTAGTACAGTTTTATAAAGTTATAGTGCGACCCGAAATCTAAGAAGGTTGTAAATAACCAAACACTTGAGTTATCAGCAGGCTGTCTACGGAGAGTTGTACCTGCCCTGGCGATTACATTTTCTTTTATAGGTAGGTAGTTATGATAATTATTAAGGAAAATCGCTTGAATATAATTGAGAATTGTTTATGTATATATAACACAAAAACATTTATAAACATCACGATAATGCGATTATGACAAATGCCAAACTATTTCATGAGATATCTTAATCCGGACCTGGGAATATTTCAAGGGACACACAATTTTATTGCTTTTCTATATTTCGAACAATAGGTAATAACGAGGATCGTCGGCTAATATAGATTTACGATCTTCTTAGATTTCTGGTTCTACTATACCTCGTCGATTCATTATTAAAATCTTATATGTTTCATTATGTTCGAGCTAATTGCTCGGCTGAATGATAACAGAATATTAAAATGTAGAAATAATTATTTTAAGTTACCGCAGGAAGATAATCAAAGTAATTCCCAATAATGTGAAGCTATATTCGATAAAAATGCAGGAGTTTTAATGAAAAACTAACGAAATGAATGGGTTTCTTCTAACTGCATGAGGGAATGCGATATATACATGCTCGCACAAGTACTTGTAAATCTCGATTACATCACATTATTAGGAATCTAAGAGGAATGGAATTAGATGGCAGTGGCGGGTAACGTATAATATGATTATCCTAAAATTGGGTAAATACAATTTTCATTTTGTGTTTTATTTTGGTGCATTCTTCGGTTTAATGTCAATATCTGGGCGACCGAGCATTGCTCGGGTAACACAGAATTTAGAGTGGGTCTATAAGAGTTACTTTAAAAGTTCAAAAATGTGCATATTTATTGTTAAAATATATTGCGATCGGTAAATATTGCTTTTATCATTCACATGGGTCAGAATTTAAGGATTTCATAATAAATATGAATGTGAAACAGCCCAAAACTCAACTGTATCACCAATCGACTTCTCAACTCCCAAACACTATACCTACATACTGAAACTTTTATCTGCGGAGCCATTATTGAAATAGCTAGTGTTGACCTCGAGGGTCACACCGAATTAATATGAAAGTATCGTCAATCGATTTCTCGACTCCGAAAACCCCCTTTTGCTAATTTTCACCAAAATCTGCTAACCCTTCCTTTAAATAGCTAATGTGTACCTTAAGCGTCGCAATATATTAGATATGTACAAGTTTTCATTGAAAATTTCCGATTACATTATTAGAAACTCATATTAACCATCTTTTATTTAAAAAAATAGGTTTTATGAAAAAAAAACTCCAATGTGATCAGAATTCAAACCGAGGAACTCTAGATCGACACCCAGAACCTTAACCATGGGACTACTTTTCCTATAAGTTTAATTGGTTTAATTGCTATCCTAAATATAATCTGTAGGACTCCTAAAATGAGAATATTAATTGCTGAAAACGATTTTTCTTGTGAATGTGAATACAATGAATCGATTCAATACACTCCAAAACCCATACATATGCCGAGATAAAATTTGCATATATATATATATATATATATATATATATATATATATATATATATATAAATAAAAAGATGTTCTTGGGGATACAGTCATATATTCAATAAAATTCTTTGATTAAAGCCGAGCTTTCGAGAATGTTTATTCTCTTCTTCAGGACAAAAATCGTAAATAAACATTCTCGAAAGCTCGGCTTTAATCAAAGAATTTTATTGAATATATGAATGCATTCCCAAGAACATCTTTTTATTTATTATAAAACCAGTCAAGAATACAAAATCAATATATATATATATATATATATATATATATATATATATATATATATATATATATATATATATATATATATACTAAACTGTTAATCATGTAGTGCAGCGTTACTTCTTATCTGATATATATACAAGCATTGCTGGTTTAATATAATTAGATATTTAACTTAATCTTATTAATTTTCTACCACTACCCAAAAAAAGGAAAGCGTTATTTATAATCGGGTCAAATTCTTGATAATAGAATTACGAGAAATAGGTATTTACATTTCAGGATACCCCGAGTCCAAGAGATGTATTTTTAGCTATTGTTGTAAGGGTCTGTAGGTAGGTATAGCTGTCAAGATTTTTGTTTTGGTTTAAGATACTCACCTATGCACTTGATTAGAGAGACATGTGAGTGGACAAACAAGATATTTTTATTTTCAATAAACAACTTTCTTACAAATTATGTCAAACCAAATTTTAATACAAAGAAATAATTGAGATTGAGATTTTTTCCAATACTAAATATATGGTTTAATAGGAGTTCTTATACCTAACAATTCTTTGAAGATTTCCGTAATAATTAAATCTTTATATATCAGGTTTTCCATTCATACCATTATGAGTTTGGCTAACAAATCCACACCCTCTTGCCTATAATTAATCAAACATGCCTTTCAGATTATATTGAATTCGCCTTGACCGAATATCTACCAGAAAATAATCATTTTGATTGTTAGTCAATACAAGCATCTTCGGTAATATGAGTGCTGCCAAATTTTCTTCAGAAGACCACCAGAAGAGTGGATTTAAAAATATGTATGTAATTTCATTATCATCATCCTGCCGAAAAGTAACAGCCACTTTTGAGGTTCAAAATAGATTTATCCAGGATTAAGAATATATATCCTATTCTATAAGAGAAATATTTATTCCTAGTAGAATAGTAGATAATTAGTCACATGTAAGCCAGACACATTTTCAAAAATATTTTAGTTTTCTTTTTCTTTCCGCATGATAAAGAAATTCAGTTTTATTCCACAACCTACCATCTTCCTCTCTTCCTGAACAAAGAGTCGTACGCTGAAATTTGTGAGCTGAGTCGTTAAGCAGCGGTCCTTGTTCGTCATTCCACATTTTTCTCCCATAAAACTATATTAAAAGTTGCAATAAAAGGGCTGTATACAAGCGTGTTGATATTAAATTCCTCATAGTAATTGGTCGTTAAATATGCCGACTGGAGCAACGTCATGAATTTGTGCGGATAAATTTCCCTTCTTTCATCCTCGGGCCACTGCACATTTTGAAGTATGGCGCCGGAAAACGTTGAAAATGAGGCAGCTGCTCGTGAGTTTCTATAGTTCAGTGGCGGCGTTACGTTTGCGATAGAAGTAGAACAGATGTGGAACTTTCCGGGATGCAAAGTTTTCAATATTATTAAAATGGTATTTGGATAGGTGCACGAAGCACAAACTTATCACTTTAAATTTAATGTAGTTGGCTTATCTTTGATGGAAAAGCACGTGGTGCATATGCAATGAGGAGAATAATGGAAAGTATTCAAGAAGAGGTAGCAGAGAATAAATGTCTCACATATTTATTTGATATATATCTATTGGATTTGAAATGAAGGTTCCACGAAATTAAATCATTATTGAGCTCATCAATGAATTAACATTTTTCTAAAAATAACCACTAAAAAAAGAAAATTTCAAACTCTCTATAATTGAAGTTGTTTACTGACCAAATAGTATAAGAGCTTATCAAACACCTACAATCATAGGAGTTCCTCTTAAAATTTTGGCAACACGACAATATCAGGAAGGTTAAAAAAAACAATATATAGAAACAAATTACTGAGGAATTAAAAAAAATCCCGATGGCCTGTAGCCAGCAGAGAAGTGAATTTCTCAAAATTCATTGAATTTAAATTTGAACAACCTTTGCATTGGTATCTACATGTCATTACATGCAAATTGCCAATTTTCATTTGTATGTGTCATAGCTTTGGTGTTAGAGGTTGTTGTTTTGGCTGTTGAATATAAAGCAGACAGGGTTGGCGTTCCGCTTCAATACTGATTTTTTTCGCCTATTTCTTGTCAATAAATAAACTATATATTTTTTTGATCAGTGTCTATATTAGGATCTCCAGATAATGTACAATTACATCAAATTTATATTGAGTTTTCATGTTTTACCAATATATAGTTCTTATTTTTTCTTTATTAATTTTTTTTCTGTGCATTTTATGAAAAATTGCTTCGAACAAAAGTTGTACGTATTGATTATATCTATAACACAAAATTATTTTTGATGATATTTACACCACGGTCCTTTTTTGTCAATTTTTTTAAATGTTTGAACGGTCGCCATTTTGAAACTACTTACCCGATATTAACCAATAACGAACTCAACCGAGATATCCAAGTGATTGATTTTTGTAGCAAATTTGAACTTGCTACCTCCAAAAGAACGACCCCTATTGTGTAAACAAATGTCGTATCCAAAAATGTATAATATATATAACAAAGTTTTGAACCAAAAGTTTTCTTGGACATATTTATAGACAATATATTTAACAACATGCCGTTGAAATTTTTTCAAAATTCAAAAGTGTGAACGATCGCAATAGGTGTATCTCTATAAAAAATTCACCTAAAAAATAAATAGAAAAAATCCAAAAGAAGCAAGGTTTCAACGTTTAATCAAATGAGAGTACACTGTCTTATTTTATGTCAAACTGAAGTAGTGGTAATGGATTGTATGAAAAGACAGAAAAGTTCATCAATTCTATTAAGAGCAATTAAGTGGTTTTCTTAATGAGATTCATATTTGAAATTTCATAAGACTGCCATTAATTCCCAATTTTATGAAATACTGTACTAGAAATCATAGTAACTTCTCAATTGTTCTTCTTAGCAGTAATCATAATAATTTAGAGATACCATTTTACTACTGTTTACAAACTTATCAGCAAACTATACATACTCCTATAATTAATAAGTTTTTTTTACCCCATATTTAATACTGTTACATTGCTAGTTCGAGCTGAGAATCAACCGAAAGCTACAGTCCAGACAAAAATATCTCTTTCCCTTGGTGTTTATCGTGCTTCTCTTACTCCTCTTGAGAATTGACCAGTCGCTGACTTGAAAGTGCAGGCGTCTTTGGCCTTGCCCCACTATTACCACTACACCAGTGATGTTTAGGAGTATTCATTTTTTATTATTTTTTTTAAATCATGAATCTTTTAAACCTTCCTTCTTATTTATATTTAATAATTCAAGATTCAATTTCGTTCTCAAAACATCGAACAAAACAGTCTTCTTTATCAAGAAAAATCTCTCTATCGATGAAACAGCCTACCAGCTATCACAGATCTGAATTAATATGATTTTCTTTTGGAATGCGATATAACTTATTCTATAGGTAATAGGTTACTCCCGACCTCTAACAAACAAACCCTTAAGTACTGGCAATGTTCCATGAAAATCATAGGTTAGTCAAGGTACAATGGAAAATCCTCCATCGTCTGCCTGACCGACATTTTAACATAAACCACAAATGAACAATAAATTTAATTTTATTTTCTTCCAATTGATCTGATCTTTTTCTAGGGATGCATCAATCAGATTTAAAAAATTTAAAGAATCAAGTGCAAGTGCTTACTTGGTAAGGACAGAACTTTCAGAGATAGAAGGGGAACGGTCAATTTTCATATATTCTACTAAATATCTTTAAAATTATTCATATAAAAAATAGGTATATTTAAATTACTAGATAATAACGAGCCCTTCATTTTTCAGATTATGCGATTGAAGAAAATATTTTTTTTGAATTTTCTAATTCTCCAAAAGAATAACCCCCAAAATCAAAATTCATTTATTTGTTCATGATTCGGTTACTTAATTCTTTATCAGTACGAAATTTCAACTTTAACCGCTTTTTAGATTCGAAGAAACTGATCTATGAATCTGAATCTAGGAACTCAAGCTTTAGCTTCTCTGTGATTGACAATGAAAGTTTATGAATTTATGACATTTTTTTATATTCAACACTAAAATGTAGACCATAAAAAATGTGGTTTTGTTAAAACGGAGATATTCCAAAATACATATGACAAACAGAACTTACATAGGCATCCCTGTTCAAATCAAATATACCTGAATGATTGACGGTTCATTGCAAATGGAATCCATCATCAGAATCGACCTTTTCGACCTGTAAAATATCGCCACATTGTTAAATCATCCTCGTTGGCCTCCGATTTTCATTTGTGTTGGATTATGTAATAACAGTTGACGATCTATCATTCTGGACACCTTCTCACCTGTTATATGAGAATTCCAACAAGTGAAGCGTTCACGATTAATTTCCGTGATGTATGTTGAACAATACTCTCTATCTGCTAAGAGCCCCACACACAATAACATCCTTCAGTTAGTACCTACCGTTCAAGAATAACCTAATAATGGTCATAGATGAATCATCCCGCATGTTTTCCAATCTCAAAAAGATGTAGATTTACATGAAAGGGCTATTTTTGAATAATTATTGTTCTGATGAATGTTGTCGAGTTTTATCATATGAATATTTAGTTTTCGAATCTTTATCATCAACCAATAATTGTATACTTCTCCCATTAAGATAACTATGTATATCTACTAGGTATAATAAAAATTAAGCCTATTAAACAATTCTTTCATATTTAGATATTATTTCTAGAACTTCTTCGAATCGAAAGCTCTTTTTCATATTTAATATTATCGCAATATTTTTAACCATATTTAAAAATACGAGTGTCACAAGTAATAATGTTAATGGCTATTAGATGAAAAGAGACTAATGGCTGTTGCCCACTTAAGGTTTATTAGGTTACTAGCAGTTTTACCCAGCACTTCCGGGGGAAACACTTTGGTAGACTGTGCTACGTCAACATTTAGTCATAAAAAGTCTTGCGTATAGAACCCTTTCACCTCAGAGTCCTACTCGCACGTAGAACCAAGTTCCATCTACAAACATGCACCAAGAGAGAACAGCATGATCATTTTTACTACATATGTCTTAGGGATTTTCCAGTATGGAACCCTCCGTCTTTAATTCCCAGTCGCACTGACAGACTCTCACAAAACTGTCCAGATGGAACTCTCCACTTAAGAGGCCCAGTCACACTTACAATTTCTACCAGATAATTCTAATATAATTCTACATACATAAACTGTAAAAGGACCATCAAAATCCAGCCATAGAGTTTAGAAATATACAATAGAAAATAGACTTTTGACACGGAACCCACCACGTCCCACGGCAACTGAAAGTATGACAGTACTTTTACTTATGGTATGATAAGCACGTCTGCAAAATTTAGTTGCGATATCTCAAATATTGTACGAGACAATAAGGCACATACACATAGACGTTCAGTTTTAGGTATATATACCCATAGATTACAAAATTACAAATGTATGCAGTTGTTGTCCCATCTTTCTTGTAGCTTCCTAATTTATGTGGCAGAGATTTTTGTCGTTGTTAACAAATCTTTAGCGTCTTCGAGTGGTCCAAACAGGTAAAAATCAAATAGAGTAATGTCCTGAATGTAAGCAGAATGAGGTAAGACGATTACCCAAGAAAGTCATCACGGATAAGCTACGGCGTTGTCGTGCTGAAGAAGAATGACTACTTTTTCTAAGAGTCCAGTGCGTTTGCTCCTCAGACGGACAGCGGACTTCATTTTATGTTCCAGCATCTCGCCGTAGTAGTTAATATTAATAATAATATTAATTAGTTCAGTGATCTCCAAGAAAATCCCAAAATGGTTCTCGAACGGGAGAACTGGTGCGTTTACAGTCCAAACTATGTTTTCTGATTTTCTAATCGTAGTGATGAATTTTGTCAACATTCTAGGAAGAAGCGACTTTGAGGTTAACTGATATAAAAAAACGAACAACCGATCAGATCTCTTCTCATGGTTACCAATGTGAATATAATAAATAGTTTTAAAATGAGAGCATTTGTATCGTTACTTATTCAACGACCCTCGTTGCGATGTTTTAAAAAGTATTATTCAAAATCATCTCTTAACACTGGAGGATCTCTTTTAGGTTACTATTTAAAAGCAATATCCAAACTTATGCAAATATTCGCTTTTATATAGAACTTTAAAAATAATATAACTAAATCTTGATAAAACATTTAAATGTAAAAGATCAATATAATGTACAGAAAAAAATTTTAATCTGACCTAGGCCTATTCTTACATTTAAAGAGAAACACTAGTACTTCCAAGGGCAACAATGTAGGAGATATTCTAACTGAGAGGAAAATATAAAAAAAACGTGCTGTTGTTGCCAGATTTCTAAATACACCTACCCGAAAAAAATATTTCAATAGTCTGGAGTCACTCAAAATTATTTTATTAAAAATCGAAGGTAAATAGAGAAAATATATAAGAAGTTGATACTATTTAGTTACCTGTCATATTTTTTCAATAAAAGTTTGTGGTGTAACTATTTTGATTTTGGAAATATTGCCATTTATTTCAACATGTTTCGAAATTATTGTTCAAAAATGGCTTATCCAGAAAAAATAAACGATAATTATTTGTTTATAGATGTTTTGAGAACAACATGATGCCTTTTAGAAAAATATTATTTTCGAATCTATTCAAAATATTTTTGTCTAGTTATCTCCTAGAGATTTTCCTTCGAAAGTAACTATTCGAATAAAATAATTAGCCTACTATTTAAAAAATACCATGTATTTATAATCATTGACCGACGAACCAAACGGAGTAGGTATACAACTCGACTGTATCCCTGTGTCCAACACAAAACTAGCTAAAAAAGTGCTGCAACATTTTTGACAGGATTTGCTGTTAGACGTCTTGCGCTCGTAAGCTGGTTAATGAAGAAGTTTTAAAAAATAACTGTTGGGGTATTTCTAATGCTGCAGTTTAAAAAGCACAAGCGTTTTCTACCAAAATTTATCAAAAATGTTGCAGCGCTTTTTTAGCTAGATGTGTGTTGGACACAGGGATTGATCTAAAATTTATGACTGAAAAATTATAGACGGGAACATATTCGGAAACGTTTATATTGAACATTTTTGTCAAAACAGTTACGGTTTTCGAGTAACAGCAATAGTTTTGTCTGAAATATGTGATATGTGTATTTCCGCTAAGTGGAAGGGGCAAGGGACAGCCAAATTAAAAAAAAAGATTGTATGTAGCAATATTTGAATTGGACATTTTTGAAAAGATTTACGGTTTTCCAGTCACAGCTGTAAAGTGTGATATATGTAGGTAAATCTGCGCCGCCATGTTTTGAAATCTGTTTGTTTGCGCGTTTTATATAGTAAAAGTACTCTGATTTTGATTGATTTTGATAGGAGACTTAAGAAATGGTATCATACTCGTAAAAACTCAAATCCAAAATCTCCTTCCGTCTGAAAACCGCCGAAGGGTGTGGAGGGGTAAATTTTCTCAAAAATCGAAAATTCGAGATGCCAGATTTGAAGATTGGAGTTAATTCATGTTGAAACCTCACATATGTGTATTTTCGCTATGTGGATAGGGTGATTTCTCTCAAAAACTGAAAATCTCTGGGTACCACATGAAAGACAATAATATTTGCAGCAACATTTATAACGAACATGTTTTCCTTAGAGTTACGGTTTTCGAGTTATGCGGTGGTAGAATGGTTAAAGCGATGTTCTGAGATCTCTATATAATAACAAGTTCAAGCAAAGCCTATACTTGGGTAATATGATAAGTACCTACTATCTTCTTTGGTATTAGTGAACGTTCAACGATTTTTGTGACTAATGTTACATTCAAAAGTGTGGAATAAATATTTTTTTGAAAAAAATGGACCGACGTTATTAGTTGGTGTTCTCAAAAATACGAAATAATATTAATTCGATTGGTGCTGGTATTTGTGAAGTAACTATCATGAACTTTTTGTTTTCTTATGGGAGCCATATTGGCCATCTACAAATTTGAATAGCCCTTTTTATTACCTTTTTGATGATGTATGACAGAATTCGCGATAGGTTTGGCTCGTTTGAAAATCTTAGATTATTTATACCTCATTAATAATGATTTCTTTAATTTTTTCATCTATCTTGTCTCCAGATTTTTTTCTGAGTTTTTCAAAGGAACCATGTTCAGCTAAATTTCTATACAATAAGTTGAATAAAGATCTGTGGGGTTGTCGTCCCTCGGCATACATGTATCCAATGTATTCACACTGTTTCTATCATTCTTGTAGTAAAGTTTTATCATATCTCGTTTTTCTTCATTGGAGAACGCCATTTTCAACGAGTCAGCAATTGAAAATAATACAGACTGTCATTTACGTGTCACTACTTTATAAAAGTAATTTATTTAATTTCTCGGATTTTTGGACAAGGCAAACTTCATCGTCAAAAAGGTAATAAAAAGGGCTATTCAAATTTGCAAAATGCCAATATGGCTACCATAAGAAAAAAACGTTCATAACAGTTTCACAAAGAGGAAACGTCATGTTACAAAACTATTAACACCATTGGAAAAAGTGGAAAAAGTGGCAATGTAAATGTGCTATTTATTTACATTTACAATTTAATCATCCTCGTATTCCCTATTGTTTCCGAGATCCCAATGGTGAGAGTAGAATTTGAAACAGCCTGTATAGATAAAGATCCAATTTCTTTATAAATAGGTAGATGTATTTCTATGATCGTATGGCGCACCTGTTAATAGAACCAACGCCTCATTCTACACACACTGATACATTTTTTCATAACTGAATAATTGAGAACAGATACCTACTTGTAGCAAATGAAACTTCGCAAAAGTTGACAGTGCGGCCGATAAAATGTAACGATAGCATGGTTCGGGTGTGATATTGTAGCGGATATTAAGCCCATCAGTGTTATCGCAACGGTCGATATTGCTTTTTTTCGACTGTCGTTCAGAATAGGGTGCAACGCCGTATTCAATTCTATTTTTATAGCGAATATTAGAAGTCCTCTGTCAATAGAGAGAAGGTCCTGCTTCAAATGTCACAGAAATGTGAGAAAGATTCTGGTGAAAATCTTTTGATATGATTGAGGATTTATTTTCTCAACATATATAAATCTCAAACGCAAAGAAATATCGTCCTACTAGACCGATATTTGTGAGATGGAAGGATTTTTATGTACGTTCAACATAGCCAGAATTCAAATAAAGTATCAAATATAGAATATGTGATATCCAACACCAACAGTTATGACCTTAATTAAAACTCTTTATGTTGAAACTAGCATACACACTTGATACAGAAAAAAAAAGAGATCAATATCTTTGTTTATAACGATACACTTGTAAATAATAATTATATACTTACAGCATAAAATGAATCTAGGCGAAAACAGACTCTATGTTTTTATTACCCTACATTGAAAAAAATAATGTAATGATCATAACAAAGTTATCTATATGTCCATCCCAATATCTTTTACTTCACTTTGCTTTCCCCAAGATATAAAATATTTTGTTTCTACTAAATGAAGTGTGTTGCTAATTTTCAGATTTTTTTTAATGCGCACTTTCAGATCGTTTCAATCAATTGCATTTCAAAAAGACAAATTTATGCAGATGTAGGCAAAGACAACCATCAAGCAAGTAAATTTTAACTGACTGAATCCCCTTGAGTTCATTATCAACCTTGTTTAAATAGTCAGGTAACCTGTTCCATGGCCGGTTGGTCCAATGATCTTTGAAATTTTGGTGTAGATCGTTTTGAATATGAAATATTCACTGAACCATGAACCCCAAAATGATAGAGGCAGCAATCATAAATATATACGTACATTAATAAATCTAGTTATCTCTATTTTTTTCTATTTTAAAGGGATTAATCAAACTTTCAACAACAAAAATAATTCAATATCTGTAACTAACATTGGTCATATTTCAGTTCACTTGAATGCACCAAATGTTTAAGACTTGTTCTTATATTCGATTGGTCCGAACAGTTCGATATTCATGTTCTTACATGAGATGATTTTCGAAAATGCCTCAGCATCTAAAACTGCAACTATCTAGCACTGCATCCAGGAAAATCCTGAATCCTAATGCTCAACTTGGGGTAGAAGACCAAGGAAATACGTGGATGTACGGAAGGTCGGCAATAGCTGAAAAAACATAAAAGGACTGCAGAGACTGCAGACAAAGCCAGGATTCTCTGGAGCTTCACCCGAGGGTGATGCCACTGACTAACGACAAGAGATTATGAATGCAAACGAGTTCCCAGAATTGGACTGACTGGGGCGACCCTGAATTCCTCCCCGAGCAGGTAGTACCTAATTTCTACTACCATAATTCGTCCCCATACTAATTACGATCCTTTAATCTCCTACCCGAATTGGTCCCCGGACATGAGATTAAGAGATTTATACTTTATTGGAAATATAAATAGTAATTGCCTATGAAATAGAAATTCTACCATAAGCCTAAATTTATTTTAATTCATATTAGAATGTTATTTCATTCAAAAATACTATTCCTGGCGAAGAACTGCTTATTTAGGTGTGAGAAAACATGGAAAGCTTTGCCAGTTTGAGTGAACGAGGAAATCATGTGCTAATTGTAGACTCGGTTAAATTTACCAAACAATTTTTTTTTAAAGTGGTGAAATATGTTGGCGATATTCGAATCGCTCCTGTAAGACAAGTATTTATAAGTAGCTATATGGGTTATTCATAATGCGATTAAGTCGGGGTTGAATTCAAGGATCTATTTTTGAGGACCTACTCATCTTGGGGACGTGTTTAGGTATACTTTTTCAGATAAGAGATTAACTAATTACTTCATTTTATTTCTGGGGGCGAGTTTAGGTACGTCCACTCGCTGCACCTGTGAAAGAAGGAACCCTTACCGAGAGCCCAGATAATTTATGAATTTTCTTAGAACATGGCAATTTTAGTTAACGATTGTGAAGGTTACCTGCTCATCTTTATGGTGAATAACGCAAACATGAGAAAACAACGACCTATGACAATAGCAATGGTGGGCAACTCAGAAAATAACGACTTTTGTATCTCTGTTTCTGGAGTTCAATGTGTTCTACTTTTATCTTACTCTGACTGGATATTGACATTTTTTCTTTTCTCATTTGCTTTTTCACACCTATAGCGCAGTCTAGAGCATTTCAAGATTCTATAATTATAGAATATTATAATAATAATAATAGAAATATATTTATACTAAGCAACAATCAGAATGACTTCCACTTACATGATGCACAGTTATTTAAAGTTCCTTAAGACAAAATAAATTGTTGGACCCTATACCTAATGCATTTAAAATTACAGTAATAAAGATGAAAGTACAATAATATAGTTAAGAATATAATAATATAGTTAAGAACAATAAATAAATATTTTTTACAAAAAATTGGACCGACGTTATCAGTTAACTGAAAAGTATAAAATAATATTAATTCTATTGGGGCTGTTACTTTTGAAGTTGTGCAGTTACATGTAGATTGATAACTTTTGGCACCAACTTCACAAGTACCAGCCCCAATAGAATTAATATTATTTTATACTTTTCAGTGCACTAACTGATAACGTCGGACCAATTTTTTGTAAAAAATATTTATTTCACACTTTTGAGTGTAACATTAGTCACGAAAATCGTTAAACATTCACTAATACCAATGAAGATAGTAGGTACCTATCCTATTACCCTCGTATATTCTTTGCTTGTAGTTGTTATTATTGAGATATCAGAACATCGCTGCGGAAATACGCTTGAATATTTTAGTTGTTACCATTTTAACATCGATTTAACTCGAAAACCGTAACTCTAAGGATAAAATGTTATTATTATTATAAATGTTGCTACAACTAATTATGTCTTTCATGTACTGCAAACAGATTTTCAATTTTCGATAGAAATCGCCCTCTCCACATGGCGAAAATAGGTATATTTGAGAATTTAAAATGCCCCTATACCGAAAACCGTTACTGTTTTGAAAAAAATGTTCAATTTAAACGCTTCCGGATATTGTCCATTTCTCAAGCTCTTCTTTCAAATGAATCAAAAATCATCAAAATCGGAGTAAGATTACTATATGAAAGGCGCGCACAAACCAAAAAAAATGCACACAGTCGAATTGTATACCTCCTCCGTTTGGGGTTCGTCGGTCAAAAATGAAGTGACTAGAAAAGATTCAGGCACATTGGAGCATTCATAACAGACAGTATTTGTATAAAAATGTGAATCATTTCAAAAGATCGAACTATTACAAAGAAAAGATCGGAATGTCTTAGTATCAGTTCCATTTCCAAGTTATTATACCTACTCAGATAATGAATTCTATGGCAAAAATGATTTTCAGCAGTTGTTTGTCATGCCGCGAAGCGGATGTGCGAGTTAGTCTATAAAATAAATTCCGACTGTTACCATTACATGCCAGTTTCACACAGAAAAATACATCCATTTGCAAGATATAAAATGACATACAGTCTGTGGAAATGTCTAGTATTTTAGGTGGAGCGGTGGCAATGCCAATGTTTATACCCACTAAATTAGACCATATATTTTATAAGTAACAATGTAGCAATAGTAATAATTTATACAGAATCTATTGAAGCTCAATCACCGATCTTGATTAAGTTTGACCACAATTTTTCCATTTAAGAAATTGAAAACTCTTGTAGTTTTTTTTATGATCGGATTTTTAAAGAACCTTTCGGAATATATGAAAAATCTTTAATTGTTTAATTCTTTAGTTTGCGATTATGTTTTTGAATTTATTTTTTTTGTTTACAGAAATATAACAGAGTACTAAGCTCCTCATATCTCCCTGTCAGTTCAAAAACTTCAATATAATGTATTAATGTTTGTTCAACTTCTAGAATCCTCTTTTATGTGGACCTTGTTGCAGTTTAAGATTTCGATACATCTGTTAGTTGTAGATAGTTGAACGCTTGTTAGGGTTCCATACCTAAAAAGTGATAAGAGGGACCTCTAAATACTTTTCTTTCGTGCGATCTGCCCTCCCGCATCTCCGGAGATAGAAAAGTAAGACTTGTGAGAAAAAATATATCTAGGTTGCACGGAGAATAAAATATAAATGTAGATATATAACCCTCCAGGCCAAAGTTCCGCTCGTAGATACCTACTTGCCACAATTTTTTATATAAGCCGTGAAATGAGAAAGTGGAATTTCAATTTCATCTTCATTTATTTATTTTTATACTGAAGCGCCAACTGCAGAAAGTATGTATTTCCAGAGAATGTTCTTAACAGCCAGAGATGGGGCTTTATATTGAGCTAGAAAGAACGATATTGGGGCCATTGGATTCAAGGAAAGATAATCAACTATCTACTTTGACAACTATTGAATCCACGTAGACTGTTTTCCCCTCCTTCCGCTGTACCACGAGTTTTCGAGCAATAGCTGAATTCACAATCGCAATCATAATATCTGAATATCTGAAAGAGAGTGCCTATCGAGGTCCAAATCTCGACCAATTAAAGAACAAAGAATTTTTATCTGTTTGCAACAGTTCGCAAAATCAGTATTTCTTTTATATATATTTCAAAGCCGTAATGACAAAAATGGAACCGCAGCACTTATTTTTAAAGTTATTTATTACCTTTATTTCAGCTAATATTGTCGTTTCGATAATTAGTGAGTGAAATTCGTGCTGGTATTGCGATGCCCAGCAACGGTAGGAAGGTGAGAGCTCTTCCGTGGATTCTTCAGTTCTTTCAGAACGTGATTATCTAATTCCCTGCTGATTGACTGGCCTAAAAAATGTCATTCTAACACAATCTAAAGCCCAGTATCCAATCATTTTTGCTCCGATTTTTTATGAAATGAGACACCTATTAAGATCCAGCTGAAGATTGGTCTTACCAAATGAATTAATACAAAACAATAATTTCAGGACCTGACATTCTTCGGTGATCAAGTGTTTCTCATCAAAAGCTTGACGAGCAAGTCTTTTTGTATCTTTCATAATTTTTGCCTTCCGGTCGGATGTTAATCTTTGTTTATCCGATAAATGATACAAATTATACCAACATAACGAACTATCTACACCAACAGCAGATGTTCATCTAACGAGCTCAAATACTCCACCAGCTACCGCCTGTCTGCTTGCCTATCCAGATGACTGGTTCATGCTGCACCAATCTCTACTTTTGGCAAGATCATTAATCACCTTCAGCCTTCAAAAACAAGTGTCTGTTCTGGAAAAAGGAGACATTCGCGCGATATCTTCGACCGAATGACTCCACTGGCACGGCCAGTTTCCTGGACCAATTGAATTTTTTTTCCTCTGAGAGTAACAGAACTTAAATGAGATGACGAAAAACGTTCACTTGTCGGCTAATGGCACATACTGAGACATTTCGATTTAGCCAGAGCTAAATTGATTCATTCACTGTAATAAATTGCAAGTGGTTATGTGATTTTGAAAATTGAATATCTCAGGATCTCAGGATTCTTTTTTGTTGTGTATTCACATATTTTCTTAGTAAACAATACTTACAGTTATTGATTAAATATTAACAGCTGTACAAACCTCGGTTCGATACTAGTACAGTCATTTGTTCATTACATGACAGTTTTATTATAAAACTAAGCTAATACTGAAGTAGATTTATAGTCGTTGTTTTAGGGACGAACCCAATATTGGCATATAACCAAGCGAGAATAGCACCACTCAAAGTTCTAATTTATATTTCAGAAATATTCAAGAAACACCTAGTTTTGTAATAATAATATTAATATTTTCTTTTTTCTCTGTTTGATTCAACTCCATATATCTCGCTTCTATAAAACTTTTTTGAGATTATTTTTAATTCCAAAGCTGCAGAATTGTATAAGCTTTATCTTTCACCCAATAATGTAAGGTCCATTTTTTCAAAATAAATTAGCCTTTTGAAGACAGCAATGCACACCGCGACGGCGACTAAGGCGCGTGCTATTTTTTATTTTCCGTCGAGACCAATACTAACCTACAAGATAATCAGATATAGATAAATTCTTAATATCAAAGAACTCGGCCTGGTGTCGATTTGTTTTGACTCGTTATTCTTCCGTGCATTTAATAACATTTTTTTGAGTAATATACAATGAAAAATGCCCATATCAAGTGATAGTATTTAGTACTTACAAATAATTATTTTATTATGTATTTTTGACCGACTTCCCAAAAGGAGGAGGTATACAATTCGATTGTGTGCTTTTTTTTTTTTTTTGGTTTGTGCGCGCCTTTCATATAGTAAACGTACTCCGATTTTGATGATTTTTGATTCATTTGAAAGAGGAGGCTTGAGAAATGGTCCCATATTCATAAAAACGGGAATCCGACATCTCGTTCCCTCCGAAAACCGCCCCCGAAGGGGGTGGAGGGGGCAAATTTTGTCGAAAATTGAAAATCTGCGTTGATATAATTACAGATAGGACAATATCCGGAAACGTTTAAATGGAACATTTTTTCAAAGGAGTAACGGTTTTCGACATAGAGACATTTTAAACTCTCAAATATACCTATTTTCGCTGTGGAGAGAGCGATTTCTGTCGAAAATTGAAAATCTGTTTGCAGTACATGAAAGACATAATTATTTGTAGCAACATTTATACTGAACATTTTCCCCTTAGAGTTACGGTTTTCGAGTAAAATCGGCGTTAAAATGGTAACAACTAAAATATTCAAGCGTATTTCCGCAGCGATGTACTGAGATCTCAATAATAACAACTACAAGCAAGGAATATACGTGGGTAATAGAATAAGTACTATCTTCATTGGTATTAGTGAACGTTCAACGATTTTCGTGACTAATGTTACACTCAAAAGTGTGAAATAAATATTTTTTACAAAAAATTGGACCGACTTTATTAGTTGGTGCACTGAAAAGTATAAAATAATATTAATTCTATTGGGGCTGGTACTTGTGAAGTTGGTGCCAAAAGTTACCAATCTACCTGCAACTGCACAACTTCAAAAGTAACAGCCCCAATAGAATTAATATTATTTTATACTTTTCAGTGCACCAACTAATAAAGTCGGTCCAATTTTTTGTAAAAAATATTTATCTTCGTTTGCATTTGAATATTTTTTTACGACTGCTATTATTGCTGCTAGACCGGTTAAATAATAGTTCTTTTGGAATTCTTTTTTATTATAACACTATTTTTATCTGTAGGGCAACAATGAATTTCAATAAAGACAATTGCATATTTTGTGGCGCAACCTTGATAGGATGCGCGGATGTTATTCAAAAGCCTACTTTAAGAGGATATGCCTCACTAATTTCCGCGCACAATTGAGAAAAGACAAAATTTCTTTAAATATTTTATCTCAGCAAGTCGAAATAAATAAGAAACCTTCGGACTGTAAGTTTCATTCGGTCTGCAGAAAATCTTTCTGCAGCAAAATTAATATTGAGGCTGTCAAAATATTGCAGAAAATACACCCAGTACCAATAGCGGAAATTTTAAGTGTGTTGAAAATTTTATCATTAAAAGCGACTGTTTAATTTGTGGAAAAAACGGAAATGTAAAAAAAGAAGAGTCTAATTTCGATTAGTGTGGGAACTAGAAGCAGTACACGAGAAAAAATATTGAAAATCTCAATAATAAGAAATGATGGCAATATACAGGGATGAATGGAATTCTAAACAGACTTATTTGCTGCGGATGCGGAATACCACAAATCCTGTTATACAATATATATATATATATATATATATATATATATATATATATATATATATATATATATAAGTTATAATTTAGGACTTTCAGTTTATATCTATCAGAGTGTCAGAAATAAGAATCTTTGGCTATGGAGTTTCTTACGACGAAATCAGAATTTTTTAACCTCCCTGGCAACTGAACAAATTGAAAAGATGGGAAACCGCATATTATTCCTCAAGGTATTGCTCCAATAAACAATAATGAAGATAATATCTTATGATACTACATGTATTTTGAAAGATTACAAGTAATAGCTGCTGCAAATATTAATAATATGTGTAAAAGTTTTCTAACAGCTCAGCGTGAAAGGTGCATAAAGGCAGGCTTCTCAACCGCCACGCCGCGGAGTGCATTGCCGCGATTAAAAGGCTCCAGTCAGTTTATTTTTCAGAATAGACCTTACATTTATTGATGAAAAATGAAGCATATTGAACTTGACAGTTTTTGATTTAAAAATAATTTTCACATGGTTTTACATAAGCGAGATAGACGGAAGTGAATCAGACAGAAAAAAGATTTTTCTTTCACAAAACTATGTGTTTCTTAAATAATATTTTAACATCAATTAGAACTTTACATACCATATGAAAGAGCTTATTTTGGGCTATAAACTAATTTCTCGAGATATGGAGATTCAAAGTGAAAAGAAAAAAAGATCATATTTTTCAAGTTTTCTACCTATATCTTTGATCTCGACCAAAAGAAAGAGTCTTCATATTCATTTTTTTGTGTAGAAATATATCTTTATATAGTGGTATTATTCTCGTTTGGTTATACCAATCTATTGGCTTAGAGAACAAAAACGTGATCCAACCGCCGCACTATTATTTTTTGACCGACGAACCCCGAACGGAGGAGGTATACAATTCGACTGTCTGCTTTTTTTTGTTTGACCGCGCGTTTTATATAGTAAATGAACTCCGATTTTGATGATTTAAGATTCATTTGAAAAAAGGGGATTGAGAAAGATAGGACAATATCCGGAAACGTTTAAATTGAACATTTTTTCAAAAGAGTTACGTTTTTCGAGATAGAGGCATGTTAGTTTCTCATTTTTGCTATGTAGAGAGGGCGATTTCATTCGAAAATTGAAAATCTTTCGATACTACATGAAAGACATAATTATTTGTAGCAACATTTATACAGAACATTTTTTCCTTAGAGTTATAGTTTTCGAGTTAAATCGGTGTTAAAATGATAACATAAAATTCTTAAGCGTATTTCCGTAGCGATGCTTTGAGATCTCAATAAAAACAACTACAAGCACAATATATACGTGGGTAATAGGATAAGTACATTGCTATTAGTGAACGTTCAACGATTTTAGTGACTAATGTTACACTCAAAAGTGTGAAATAAATATTTTTTACAAAAAAATGGAAGTATAAAATAATATTAATTCTATTGGGGCTGGTACTTGTGAAGTTGGTGCTAAAAGTTATAAATCTATCTGCAACATCACAACTTCAAAAGTAACAGCGCCAATAGAATTAATATTATTTTATACTTTTCAGTGCACCAACTAATAACGTCGGTCCAATTTTTTGTGAAAAATATAAATTATTTATAAAAACTGCTCTTCATACTCCGTTGTAGTTTTTTGTTGTAGGCACCAACTCCAAAAGTACCAGCACCAATACAATTAATATTATTTTTTATTTTACAGTGCAACATCTGATAAAGTCGGTGCAATTTTTTGCAAAATATATTTATTTCACTCTTTTGGGTGTAACATTAGTCGTGAAAATTGTTGAATGTTCACAAATACCATAAAAAAGTAGATACTTATCCTATTAGGTATGTATAAGGGTTAACTTGAATTTATTATTATTCAGAGATCTCAAAACATCGCGGCACAAATATACATTTCAGATTTTACTGCTATAACACGAAATCTCTTTTAAAAAAAATCCAGTTTAAATGTTGCTACATATAATCTCTTCTTTGATTTGGCTGTCTCATATTTAAAATTATAAAAAAATGCCTCTTCCAATTAGCGGATATACACATATCACATATTTCAAATTTTACCATTGCTGTAACTCGAAAACCGTAACTGTTTTGAAAAACTGTTCAATTTTTACGTTTCCCAATATGGAACTTTCGATTCTCGGAAAAATTGGCCCTTCCAGATAGCTGAAACATACATATTTCGGACTGTAACGCGGAGACCTATGAAATTTTTTTAAATGTCCAGTTTAAATTTTTCCGGATATGGAATGTTCTTTTCAATTCTGCCGCCTCGGATTTTCAATTTTCGGAAAAATTGCTCTAATCACCCCCTTCGGGAGAAGTTTTCGAGGGGAAGGGCATGTCTAATATGTTTTTTTTTTCAAAAGGGACCAGTTCTCAATACTTCTCTCTCAAATAAAAAAAAAAAACATCAAGATCGATGCAGACCTACTGTCCAATTGTATACCTCCAACGTTTGGTTGGTCGGTCAAAAATACTCTATAGAGAGAAATATTCCATCCATAATTATTACTAACTTTCGACTTCCTTAAAATAGTAATAAATAAAAAAAAGTATTTCAGAAAAGCTCTAGTATTGCGAGACTAAGAATTCTGAAATAGGAATTTAACCGTTGACTCTATGCCTCTTTTTACAACCATCAAATGGGTAGTCCGTAATGCGGCAAGCCCCCAGATGTAATTAGGGTAAGCTAATTGTTCCATACAAGAAGGCTTATGAGTACGGCGACTATTGTAAACGACTTTGTCTAGTTTGTCTGTGTGGAGAGCTGGCGACGTGCTTTTCAAAGCGAATTACATCGGTCAAGGCGTACCTACGGAACGAGATTTCTTCTTGTTGTTTGGCACTTCAAGGCTCAATTTCATTGTCTAGTAAATTCATTGAATGTTTGTTAAGAAGATTGATATTGCACGTAATAATACTTTTTTTTACTCTAATTCCATTCAAATTATCTTAAAGGACAAAGAAGTAGATCATCTATAGCTACGTCCACACATAAACATTTTTGTCGGGAGCTCAATTTTGTAAATGAAATATCCTGTTGAAATTATTCTTGCAATTGTTAGTAGAATACCTACCAATTATTTCTAGAAAATCCAGAATATTCGGTTCCTGATATGTAAAAGATTTTAAACTCAAATATTTCAAAAGTTGCTGAACCAAATGTCAAAAAATTTTATATATTTGAAATCAGAAAAAGAGGAATTCATTCTATCTAACATATACAGGGTGTTCCATGAAACAAATGTATGACTATTAATTTTTTCAATGTTGTAAAGCGAACTAACCCTGTTGCGTTAGTCAAAGGAAAAGCTTAACCTTGAAAAAATGCCATCAGAAATTGTGTTGCTCTAACCTTTAGCGGTTTACTGCAAGTCTAAAATCAAAATTGCGACCAAATTATTTCAGTATCCATATTGAATTAGGGAAAATTTGCCTTTGTTCAACAAGTATTTCGAGAATTTTCAACAAAATTGAAATTACAATGTTTAGTTGTTATTAATTTAATATTTAAAAACTTTATTATATAAACATGAAACTTAAAAATGTATTCTATTAATCCATAAGAAGCGTGAACTCAAAATAGTTTATGCCGTGATCCAAAACTCAACTGAGATAACTAACGATAAAAGCTGTCACAATGATAAGTTTCAATAAAATATATGAATTATTTGTCACATAGTTCCTAAACATCGAAAAAAACTGCAACAGATTTATTAGATGTATATATTTCTTATAGAAATGGTTGACTACGTTTTTTTAACCTGGGACGTTTTGTCAGTGGTCGGCCATTAACATGCAGGGTCAGGGTCGGATCATAAAAATAAAAATTATAAAATAAATAAAATAATATTCAAATACCTATTTTTCTACGAAATAATTAGCATGTATTCATGTCATTAAATATATTATATAAAGATACAATATGTGTAATATTACTTATTACCTAAATACCTCAATTATTTTAAATTTAATTAAATTACCCACCTATATCATATACCGAATTAAATATATATAGTCCGATCCTGAACTGTATTTGCTTGTGGATTGTGTACATAATGGGTATACACCCGGTAGTTTTATTGCATTCATAGTTAAAGACAATACTATTTATTGTGAAAAGAACTATACCTATTGCAATCTTTCGTACTTAGATTTGATTTTCAAATTTTTCTAACCTGTGATCCATATTTTTCGAAGATAACGGTAAAAGTATAATGTTAGTTTCACAGAAGAATTGTTGGGATTAAAATTATCGAAATTGTAACTCTATAAAAACTTGTACATGTACTATACCCTAAAGTTAATAATAACCACGACAATAAGCAGCCGTATTTAGAAGCAAATCTTAGGTCTAGTTTAGTTTGTTTGTAAGTTACGCACCCTACTTTAACCAGTCTAGTATGAGAAAGTATTGCAATCTTATAAAATTTTCGCGGTCCGGTTTACTACAGATGTCTACATTTCAAAGATTCCTGAATCCCAATAGTATATTCTTAGCCCTTCGTCCATTTATATATTCCAATATTAGGTGAATAATTTTTATTAATTTGTTAATCTTGATATTTTCAAAGGTATAAGCCACCGAGAACAAATAGAAAGATATAAAAATACTTCAATTTAAAATTCTGTTGAATAATTGACGTTATTAGAATTTACATTAACAAGACATAGGCTCACGTCAAAAGAACGCCTAATATAGATAACTTCCTTGTCCCAACAAGTTTATTATCAAAAAACGAACTTCAGTATTAACCTCATACATCAAAACTTTTAGGGTACCATTTGTCTACAAGAGCCTCAAGAGGCTTCGGTATACATTTTTTTGTCCGACTTTATGTGCAGCCATAAATTCTTTATAACGGCCGAAAAATATTTTTGTTTCGACCCTCTTATATTTAACTGGAAATATATTGGAAATTTATTCGATACTGCTCATGCCTATAAGCGGCTCATTTTTTCAAAAGGCCACCCAGCCAATTTATTTTTCGAAGTTAATAGAGGGTGTCAGATGTTTCGGAGAACTTCCTTATGGCGCACACGGCAACTATAAATTGCTTGTATAGTTCATTCTTTGCAGCGTTCATTGTAAAAGATAAGTGGTAGCTCTGTAGATGAAGTCGACTTGCTTTTTTCTTGTTGTATTTAGTATGTAGTATTTTATTTATGTAACTGGTATTTTTGGAACTTGTTAGCATGGAGGAATCATTATATAAATAAGTAAGTAGTTTAGTAACACATTCCGTGGCATTTCATTGAATAGGTATATTAAAGTACCTATACAGTTATAGGTTCCATAAAAGTTTCCATTATCCCCTCAAAATTAAAACAATTGGCGCTTGAAGAAACTATTTTACTGACTGATTTAATATGAATGATACTCTTACAAAAATGCTCCCTTTTAAATTTCATAAATTTTCCCACAGAGTCATCACCCTTTTTATTTTTCTTTGTTACATATAAGCAAATTCCTTTTTTTTTCATTACCCTGCCTGGACTGGGAGATTATCAATCAATCGTTCACGAGCCCTTCCAGCGCTCCAACGTTCCATTGGTAACTTGTCTCTTGTGATCTGTACTATTCTCTCGTCAGTCATGCGGTTAATGTGTTGATTTCATTCTTTTGTTTCATTTCAGTCATTGATATCATCCACCTTACACATTCTTGTGATGCTCTCGCTCTTTGTCGATCCATATGTAATTATACCGAGTTGGGTGGACGTTTCACGGTCGTATGAGTAAATAAATGAATTCTAGTAAAGGACAAATGAGAAAAAATATTCAAATGAAAGAGCTGCTTATGAATCATGAAAATATATCTTTTTATTGTTTTAAGAAGACATTGAGAAAAACTCATAAAAATTGAACGTCCTCCCTTTATATCACAATGAACCATAAATGGAAAAAAATACAGATTCAAAGTTGACAGAAAAATTTGAACGATTATGTAAGTAAGTATGGCTACGGAAATTTGAAGGAAAATAAATTATCAGCCAGTATAGTTTTTGCATTAGACAAAAGCTAATAGCTAAAAAAAATAAAAGATGCATGAAAGAAGAAAATACAAAATATAAAATCATTGATAATGTGAATCGTAAATATTTGAAATATGTGTTGATATTTATAGACTTTTCCATTGCTAAAATTATGAGGTGAAAGCCAGTTTGCTGGAAGGCAATATACGATCAGATGGCTTATTTCTGCTATTTACGCTCTCAAAAGCTCACTGATCCCCCAACCTTATTAACCCAATTGAATTATCTCTTGCGACAGAATCCAATCAGAACGAATACGAAACGGATGAAGGCGAACACGAGTGAGAAAGTACATCATCACCAGACCTCATTTTGCGTGCGAGACTTCTTCAGAGATGCGAAAGAAGAACATAATTAAGTGATAATTATAATTATAATGACGCCCGAAAGGCATTAGAACTTTCTATTTGAAAGGAATATTCATAAATAGGCCGCATCTGGTAAGTCGTTCTAATAGGTAGATAAAACTTCTCCCATAAATAGTGGCATTTAAGTAATCCAGGTAGATGAAATTGGTATAAAGGTGTTTATTTCATTTATCATAACATGATCACCATAAATTGTATCGTGTGATATATAAAATACGTAAATGAGAAAAATATATCTGCATGTCTTTGCTAGAGTAAGATGGGAATTAGTTGTCATCTCATAAACAAGGGATTTTTTCGAATGACCTGTTAAATAAGCGAACGGTCAACGGTAGCAACAATAATCATACATAATAATTCTATATGCTTCTTAAATGTGTACCTATATTGATAACAATTTTAGTTTTTTCATAATCAATGGCCGTGTCCACAGCAGTGTATGATTACCAATCGCTTACTATTCAGTAATCAAAATTCAGTATCTTGTCGACTGATTACTGATGCATTGTTTAGTTCATTTGTCAAACTGACGTTTGTCAAAAGATTTGACGTAGGTGACTCAATATGATAATTACACATATTAGAGGAATTAGAAATGGAAGAAGAAACAGTATTTTCTGTTCAATATGGTTAAAATGAAAAAGATTATGTTGTAAACGGAACGATATAGGTACGTAATAGAATTGGGTAATAGCAGAAACAAAAGACTAGCTGTCATATTAAAGACATAAACTTTTTGATAACTGAAAACTAAGCCCTAAGCTATAGGTAATCAGACACTCTGTGTGGACACGACCTTTATTTATCTCTTTTTAGGAACATAAAGAACAATAATTACCAAATGATTCAAACGAAATGAAATTGACAGTCCAGAAATTATCATTTCTCTCCAGCAATTTCCAAATCCAGCACGTTTACTATTAAAAAGGCCCAAACACCCATAATTTTTTTTTTTAAATTAACCCACGTTATCTCATAATGAATCCCTAATGGGATATTAATTAATTCTTCAATTTGTGTAACTCATATCTGGATGACAAAATGAGAGAGAGAGAGAGAGAGAGAAAAAAATGCTTTATTGTCGAAAAAATATAAATTTTGTAGACAAAGCTAAATAAAAATATCAAAATCAAACAATACACAAACAAAACAAAGTCAAAACTAAAAATTAAATTAAAATTAAATAAATTTATATAATATAAAACAAAAATATAAAGGTGTAAAATATAAGATAAGAATGTAATCTACAGCTGTATATTCGGTTAAAAGTAAGTTAATATACAGCTGTATATTCAGTCAGAAGGTAGACACTAACTAAATCACAAAAAACAAAAACAAATTTTGTATAAATAATAAACCAGTGCGTGAGCTGTGCAGAAACGTGCCATAGTGAAAAAAGTCGTTAACTGCATAAAAGGCATTATCTAGGTAGTAGGCAAGTAGTTGAAAGTTTGGCAAAATCTGAGAAAAGCCTTTATACATTTAATTTCGTGTGACAGATGACTTTACATTACAAAAGACCCTTAGGATATCAAACATCAAATAATATTCACTAAACCAGTGGGTTTAAGAAGCTTAATATTAAGTATGAAAATAGTGCATGTTTTAATAACCTTTACAAAGTCAGTCGCCTTATCTTTCGTTCTCTTAAAGTAACTTTGAATTATATGTCCAATCAAAGACAAAAAAAATGAAATTTTTGATGTTGGATTAAAATTAATACAAGATTAAATTTGATTATGAAATTGGCCCTAATTGTTTGGTGCTGTTACTTTTGAAGTTGTGCAGATGCTGTTAGATTATCGGCACCAACTTCACACGTACCAGCACCAAAAGAATTAATATTATTTTGTATTTTCCGTGCACCAACTAATAACGTCGGTCCAATTTTTTTAAAATTTATTTCACACTTTTGAGTGTAACATTAGTCACGGAGATCGTTGAACTTTCACTAATACCACTAACAAAGATTAAATACAATCTTTGCCACTAATATCCTATTACCTACATATATTCTTTGCTTGTTCTTGTTATTATTATGTAGAGAACTTAGAACATCGCTGCGGAAATACGCATAACTATTTTAGATTTAACCATTTTCCCACCGCTCCGTAACTCTAAGGAAAAAATGTTCATTATAAATGTTGCTACAAATATTGTTGTCTTTCATTAGGTACCCAGATATTTTCAGTTTTCGAAAGAAATCGCCTCCTTCACGTAGCGAAAGTACACATATATGAGATTTTAACAAGAATATATCTCGAAAACCGTTTGAAAAAAAATTCAATTTAAACGTTTCTAGATATTGTCCTCTCTTTAATTCTGGAATGTCGAATTTTCGAGAAAATTTGTTCCCTCCACTACTTTCGCGGGCGGTTTTCGGTGGAAAGAAAATTTCGGATTGTGTTTGTTTGAATGTGGGATCATGTCTCATGTCTCCTATTTCAAATGAATTAAAAGTCATCAAAGTCGGAGTACGTATACTATACACAACGCGCAAACAAACCATAAATAAAAAGGACAGTCGAATTGTAGGAGGTATACAATTCGACTGTCCTTTTTATTTTTGGTGGTTCGGGGTTCGTCTGTCAAAAAACAGTTGAATTGTATGCCTTCTTCGTTAGGGCGTCGGTCAAAAAAGCCTTCTTGGAAAACGAATAGTGCTTTTAAAAAAAATATTTTCAATAAAATCGAAAGGGCGTTTCAAATAAGCTATTACTTGATACCTATTAATATTTAAGATTTTGTGGAGCTTAGATCCTGTGGGCAGGGAGTGTGAAGGAGCGAAGCAAATAATAACATTAAGAAGTTGTCGATATTATTTACGTATTTCAGCGAGGTGGCAAGATTTGAAATGAAAACGTCGTATAAAATTATTGACAATAATGCATCAAGATTATCGCTGTAGCAGGAATTTCTAGTTTTTATTCTAAATTATGCTACGACTTTTTGTGAGTAACCCGCAGAGAACTTGAAAGTTTACATTTTGTAAAAAGAGAGCAACGTACATCAATATAATGAAACAATATTTATAGGCCATAAAACCGTTTCGTACCTATATATAAAACATATAGGAATAAAAATATTTTATAACAGAATGGCAAATGGGAACTAATGAAAAACTATACCGAGCACACAGTGCCCCTACCCTTATTTTACGATATCCATAAAATACGTGGTGCAGCCTACAAAACTCGTGTTCATAGATATAGTATAGCACTAAAATAGCATTAAAATAAATTATAGCTACAATTCTGAACAGCTGATATTCCCATCAGCCTTAATGGAAAAAAATTAACAACAAATATATATCATTATTTGCATCATATGTTGTCGGTATCATCTCAAAATATAGGTAATGATTTAATGATACAACAATATATAGCATAGGGCCCACAAGAGGTTTATGGGAACAATGATTGATGAAGCTATATTAATAATTTGCACTTGATCATTAATACATTAGTTGGGAAAGTTTTATGAACAAAGTTTGATTATCCAATACCTCCTAGACAGGATTATTCAAATTTAGTTAAACCCCACTAAAACTTTGCTATTATTAAAGATAAGAAACTCTGTTTAATCCAAAGTCATGTTACATATTTGTCGGTCTGTCTGTTAATTCTTCACCGGCATAGACGATCAATCGATTTCGAAAATTTGATATGATATAGAAAGGAATAAAAAGCTTTCGTTACCATTAAGAACTTGATTGTAATTTATTTAATATACCTACCAGCAAATTAATTTCTTCTTAATACATATAATCAATACAATCGGGAATACAAGAAATAATTTTCTGATTTTATTGTATTTATAGAAGTTCTAGATTTTCGAGCTTCATATTCAAGTGAGAATCAAGTAAAGTTTATTGACCGATTTTCCAAACGGATGAGGTAATTTTGAAGATGTGGAGTGTGTTAATAGACAATTCTCGGCATCAACTTCAAAAGTACCAGCACAAATAATAGGATTATTACTATTCTGTATTTTTGACCGACGAACTCAAACGGAGGAGGTATACAATTCGAGTTTGCTTTTTTTTGGTTCGTACGCGAGTTGTATTTGGTAATCGTACACCGATTTGGATGATTTTTGAAGCATTTAGAATAGGAGACTTGAGAAATGGCCCTTCCCTCCGAAAGCCGCATCCGAGCGGGCAATTTTTCTCGAAAATCTAAAATCCGAGACAGAACAATCAAAGATAAGAAATTATCCGGAAACCTTCAAATTAAACATTTTTTCAGAAGAGCTACGGTTTTCGAGTTTCAGCGATATTAAAATTTGGAATATGTATATTTTCGCTATGTGGAAAGGGCAATTTCTTTCGAAAACTGAAAATGTGAAAGTGTCAAATTAAAGACTAGATTATTTGTAACAACATTTATATTGATTTTTTTCCATTGAGTCATGGTTTTCGAGTTGGAGTGGTAAAATAGTAAAATATAAAATACTAAAATATAAAATACTTAGGTACCTGTGCATATTTCCGCCGCGATGTTTTGGGATCTCTAAATAAGTACAAGCAAATAATATACGTGGGTAATAGGATAAGTACCTACTATCTTCTTTGATATTAGTGAACATTCAACGATTCTTGTGACTAATGTTACACTCAAAAAAAGTGTGAAATAATTTTTTTTACAGAAATTTTTACCGACTTTATTAGTTGGTGCACTGAAATATATAAAATAATATTAATTTTATTGGAGCTGGTAGGTACCTACTTTTGGAGTTGGTGCGTACAACAACAAACTACAACAACAACTAATTTTCAATAGATATTTATTTATATATATATATATATATATATATTAATTACCAATAATCTCAAGAAGCCATCATTCTCAAAAGTAAAGCTTTGTCTGAAATTTGCGTGGACGAAGACGTGAGAAGCAATTATACCTACATACCTCCCTGTATTAGGAGGTAATTCTATTAAAATTGTATACTTAATGTAGGTATCTTGCACTCGAAGTAAGCAATTCATTATCTCAATTATCTTAATAGAAGAACATTCTCCATCAATCACAAGAAGAGTTCGGGAACAAGTGACATACAAAAGAGGAAAAACAGCAACTGGCATCGACTACGCGTCATTGCAAGACTTTATCTATGTTCGTCCTCCACAATTTATTGTAAACTCTCCAACGAACAAACGATTTATCATAAGAAACGTTTGACTTTCCCGGTCTGGGACAAAAGAAAAACGATATTATTAATGTAATGAAGTGACGCCGAGTTTTGATTCATGGCCATCTTTAATCATTCGGATCTGGTTGTGACGTTGCCAACAGATTTTTTTTAAGGCAACAATATGAATTATTTAGAAAATAAAGGATAGAAAGTATTTACTGACTTCTATGTTCCGTAGTAATATATAGATAACTTGAATAAAAAAGATATACTTAGTTGAAATAATTATAAATAGCTCACCTTCAAGATTTATAATGCAGATCCTACATGCCATGTAAAAATCTGAAACAAAAACATTTCAAATGAGTTTATCAAATATTTTCATTCTATTGCATTTACTCGATTGCCATTCCCGCATTATTAAAAATATAAAATGCCATTATTAAATATGAACAAGATAGAATATTTACATTCCAGAATTTTAATATGCGGTATGTTATTGAAACAAAAAGTTGAATATGTTATTGCTATTATATTTCCGGAATTTATGATTTCAGCGACAATATGTAGTCACACAGAAATGGAAACGCCATGAGCTTATATACTTTGGTCGATATTATATTGATGATGTAGGTACAGGGTGGCCAAGTAAGTGAGCAAAGTTATACCATGGAAACTATTCATTGTAGACTTGAGCTGTGTGAAGTTGGCACCGCAAAGTTGGAAAAAACTAATGAAAATTACAGAATCATTAGACCATTTTTTGACCATGTCTGCCCACCAATCAGTTTCCTTTACCCACTATCTCATTCTGAAAAAATAAAATTGTTTTTTCTATAATTGAAAATTGAAAACTGCAGACAAAAAACATATTTGCCCACCATTTAGATTCTTTTTACCTTATTAGAAAATTGGTTTATGCTCAAAAATTTTTTTGTCAAAAGGATCTCTGTGAAATTTGATAGCTTAAAATGAACGGAAACGAATGAAAATTACAGAATCGTTTGACCATCTTTTACCCATGAGTGACCACTTATTAGTTTCGTTTGCCCAACTTCCAATTCCATAAAAAAAAAGAAAATTGAAAAAAAAATAAAATTGAAAACTGCAGTCAAAAGGCAAATAGTTTGACCATGTTTGCCCACCCTTTCGATTCTTTTAAAATGATTATACAATGTTCTAATCATTTAAGAAGAATCTAAAGGTTGATCAAATGATTTTCTTTAAGACTGCATTTTTCAATTTTTAATTATATAAAAAAACACTTTCAAAATTTTGTTTCTGTTTGTTTTTTTCGGGAATGGAGGGTGGGCAAACGAAACTAATTGGTGCACAATGAGTCAAAAACTGGTCAAGTCATTCTGTAATTTACATTCGTTTCCGTTCATTTTGAGCCATCAAATTTCACAGAGCTCATTTTGTCAAAAAAAATTTGAGCATAAAACGATTTCTTAATCATTTAAAAACAGACTAAATAATTTTTGAAATTTTGTTGGGCAAAAATGGGCCAAAAATGGTCATACGATTCTGCGATTTTCATTCGTTTTTTCCAATTTTGTGGTGCCAACTTCACACAGCTAAAGACTTGCGGCAAAAATTTTAATTACTAAAGTTGAAAAGAGAAATTGCTAGAAACTTCTTAGATGGCCGCTAGGGGGCGTACTCTATACGTTGAATTAAAAATGTAGAAAAGTAGAAATTTCACCGTATCAAGATAAAAAAAATGAGCAGTCAAGTTGTTTATTTTTTATCGTTCATAGTTTTGAAATAGGAATTTACTAACACAACAACAGTTGCTGATTTCCATTTTTGTATTTTAAAATTGAATAATTGATATCTAATATAATTGCAGGTTTTTAATAAATGTCAAAATGTAGCATTTATATCAAATAATTTGGAGAAAAAATGGAAAAACTGAAGAAATTCCATCAAATTTTATAATTAAATTGTCGTTCTCCGGTATTTTAGATTAGGTTCAAGATATCACGGTTGCGTTTTGCACTAGCTTGTTTGTTATTATGACAAAATAACGAATATCAAGAGATTTTTTTTTAACTATCTCGATTTCATTCCTGTCATCGCAAACTGCTCTTTAGTGGCAACATATTAAATCACAATCCTAACGAGAATACTAGATTTGTTTTTTTAAAAAGCTCTTTAAATCCGCCCAGCAGCTTTGAATGTAGGTACAGATGTTTATTTACAAAAACATTTTAACTTCTCCCACCACCTTATTTTTAGAGATAGGGAGAAACGTAATTTAACACAAAGAATCGAATTTATCTTTGTTTCAAGAAGCATACATTTACCTTGATACGTTGAAATTTAATATATTTAATATTTAATATTTATTGACCAGTAAATTATACAAGTTATTACAAAAAAAATAACCTGCCACCCTCAGAGGCAAACAAATTAGCCTGTGCGAGGGAAAGTGGCTTTCAAGAAACACAATATTTTTTAATTCAAGATAGTGATTGCAGCCCCTAGCGGCCATCTTCAAAACCTAAAAGCAACAAAAAGTAATTTCCAGCATTTGCTCTTGGCAACTTGAGTCATCAAGCTTTTTTACCACAAGTCTCTACAGTGGTTTCTGAAATACAGTCTTTTGGCCACCCTGTACATTGGATTTTACTTTTGATAAAATATTCACATCAGTAATCATTGCTGACGTAGGTAGGTATTTCATAGCTTCCAATTCTTTCTGATGAATATATGCACAAGATTTGCTCATATTTTTCACAAAATTGTATTAATTCTTTTATATGTAAAAAAAATGCTTGACTAGACGAGTTTAAATCGAAGCCTACTAGCGCAGAAAAGGCATTAGTACCTACCTATATTGAGCGATCAACCAAGTTTTTCGAAGTTGGCTATTTAAAATGAGAACATTGTCTCTAGATATCTCTGCTAGTGTCAGATGGGAATTAGTTGTTATGTCATAAACTAAATAATGAGTGTGTTCGGATGACCTGTTAAATCAGCAAACGGTCGACTACAGCAATAATAGTCAGACATAAAACTGACTGCCTCATATATTGGATGATTGGAAGAGTGTTTAATTTCATCAAGATTTATCATAAAAAATATAACTATATAAATTTTTATATTGATAATAATTGTGATTTTTTCATAATATGATCATGTCATGTCCATAATTGGTGCATTTTGCTCTGCAGTGGTCGAAATATATTTAGGTTCAATTACAAGCTGAATATATTAATTTTTGAAGCAGTTTTGTTAATATTTCTTTATCTTCATCATCTATAAATATTTTTACAGAACGGGAGATCAATATCATTAGTATTACTATAATATATATTCTTTGCTGGTGCAATTATACATTGTCGTGGTTTTTATAGTTCAACCAATTTTGTTATTTAAAAAAAATCGAATTTGATTAATAATGTGAGCTCATTACCATTACCACTGTTGATTAAAAAATATTTTTCTTATTTAAAATTTCAATTTGATTAGACACGTTGCCTTGATACAATACTGTGAAATGGTCTATTTATATAAAGCCTATAAGAGGAACCGTTGATTTGGAAGAATAAACCAAACAACCAAACAAGTAGGTATTTCGAGGTATATCCCAAAGAATCGTTTGGAATTCGCAAAGTCAGATTCATGCATGCATCAGGAAGCACAATGATGTCTATAAATGGATATCGTAACAAAATGTTCTCTTTTGACGACATGTAATTTTGCCCTGTTATCAGGCCGTCGCCCTCCTTAAATGTATCTCGGTCGAGAAGCAGGACCGGGGCAAAGATTGGGTGTCAAACAAATACAATTATTGATTATGTTTATAATAAGTATATATAAGTTTTGGCTTAAGTCACACAAACACAGATTGAGATTGATATTAATTATGTTGCTTTTGAAAAAAATGCTACAATAAAATAAACTCTTTTTCATGGTATTCTCTAACTCAAATAACAAAGAAGTTTAACTCGACCATCAGTTCTTTTTGAATCCTTTTATACATCTTTCTAGTTCTCTAGGTAATAACCATAGACAACTGAACACCTAGACCACGCATAGACTCTTTTAGAGCGATCCAACATCTCAAGACCATTATTTTTCTGGTCCATAATGGTTCGTGTCCGACTAATACGATTAACATATTTGCCAAACTTCTTATGTTACATGGCAACTTCTGATTTATAGAGTAATAATCGAAGACATTCGGACGCAAATTAAAAGGTGGTCGTGGAAATAGTTATTACTGATTATTCAGAAACACCTGCATATTAAATTATGTACCAAATTTATATTTTACAATACAAAATAAAAAATTTCATTTGTGAAATAAGAGGATTATCAATCGATATCGATCGATTGAGTTAAGTGCAGCAACATAGGAAAATATAATTTAGACGTCCATATTGAATTCGTCAACTTTCCTAGTTCCATCCATAATTTGAGTGCTGCTATTATGCATTACGCGAGTTAAGTTTCAATGACCGAGAAATACCTTTTTAAAAAGATTTATTTCACATTCAAGTATACAATTACAAGACAAGATTATATCTAATCTGAGAACAAGTATTACATGGCTTTTATAGTTTAACAAATGAAAGATCAGCATTTAGTTGTAATATGATCATCAGAGACGTTGTGGAGCTGTGTCTGGCTACATGACTCCTCCCCTCTAGGTTTGAAGCACGTCCTCGTGGTTCGACTTAAGGATTGATCTAGGTAATTTTCTTTCTTCTAATGGAATTTCGATGATAGCAGATGGACTTGGTCTCCTTGATGGTAGAATATTTATTTTTCTACTTATCAGGTAAATGATGGTAAAAATGATGATAAGTACGATGCAGGCAAGAGTGATTCCAAAATGTCCTTGGTGGAACTCGATTGGAAGTAATTTGGGCTCTTCATATAGGGGTATCATTTTAGTTGGATCGTCTAGGTGGAGTGGTTTGACATTTAACCTATGTTTAATTTTTGATGGTTCTTGGTGACTAGGCCATTCTTGTGAAAATGTTTTATTTGAACCTATCCATGTATACTTTTGAAACGAATACGTGCAGTCTGTGTTCCCTAGAATAGCATTACATTTTGAAATTTTAACAGACTTAAAGGATTTTGAGCAATCTTCATTGATGTCTTCTGGTTGTTTTGTACATATGATTGTGTTTCCATTCGATAGTTGAGTAAATAAAGTAAAATTATTATCAACAGTGGCAAAATTGCATTGTGATAAATCGTCTAGGCTGCAGAGGTCTTCATGTGGCACTTTTTGGCAGTACCAGAGAGAGAACGTTTTAATGCAGTCTTCGTTGGTCCATTTAGTTGATCCTTTTGAGTTGAGTGCAAATGTATGGGGTGGTATTAGGATATTGTTATGGGTACTAGGAATAGGAATTATTTTGGACAGATGGTATAATTCATTGGCCAATATAGGTATTTTCAAAGTACAAATTAGTGTTTTTGTAGTAAACATAAGATTAATTTTGGTGATCTCTAATAAAGTTGGTATGTCGGGAGCAACTTCAGTGTGGGAGTGAATCGATTTAAGATAATTGAAAATTTCTTGTAGTTCCCGTTGGTTAATCAATTCAACATTAAGTATACCTTGATTACTAAATGATATAGTTCTCAAGAGTCTCTGGATGTAATTTCTTAAGTTTCGAATCTGTTCTAGTTCTATATGAATAATTATTTCACTATTCAGTCTATCCTCTATATCAGATAGATCTTTATAAACATTTTCTGCATGTGCTTGAATTTTGAGTAGATCTTTTTGCCATCTTTCAGTTATTTGACCTGCTAGTGTATGTAGTTTGGAGATTTCAGTCATTAACTTCTCTTCGTTGGAATTTATTCTCATAAAATTATTTTTTATATCAATTAAATCATTTTGGTCTAGATTACCTGAAATATATCTAATAGCTGAACCTAAGCCATCGAACAGACTTCTTTTCTGATTTTTGTCAGGGCGGGAGTATATTCTTAATTTGTTGATATCTTCGGATAGAAGGTCAATGTCTCTTTTGTAAGTAGTTAGTAAATTAGGTTTGTCATTTTTAACTTGATTCATTATAGGTATTTGATTTAAAGATAATTTAGCATAAGTTGTTTCAATACTTTCTATACTTATTGTAAAATAAACTTTGTGGTAATTAACTTTATATTTAGCTAAGCCTAAGTCGTCTAAAATGTATCCAGGGGGGTCAATTGGTGTCAGCTGAAGTGCCTGGTTGGTGGTTGTCAGTGTCATTGTCAATCTGAAAACATTTGGTGTTTTTGATCATGTGCTTACTAATTTTCTTTCCTTTTTGTGAGATAAGAGTTTGTTCATTTGATTTGTTTGGGTCTAGAAGCACTTTCTTGTATTTAGGTTTAATCTTATTTCTAGGTTCTGTATTCAGATATACAATATCGGTCTTAGGAATTTTTCCGGTACGTTCTGTATTTACTTTTTCTAAGTGATTTGTTCGTTTCTTGAGTTGTTTTTGATATAGATCGTTATAGAAAGGGATGATCTCTTGTTTTCTGTGTTCATTGTAGTCCTGAAATATTTGCTTATCTAGGTTGATCTCATGTAGATTGAGGTTTTCATATGGGCCATAAAGTAATGAAAATGGTGTGAAATTCGTTACTGAATGAACAGATTGATTGTATATTAGGATCGCGGTGGTAAGTATATCCGTTGTACTTTCTTTTGATTTTTGCCTAAGGATACGCAATTTTTCTATTAAAGTAGAATGTGCTCTTTCTATTGGGGAATTCCCCGTATGAGCTTGAGGTGTGGTGTAGTGAACTCGAATTTGGAACATGGACATGAATTCCTTAAAAGTTTCACTAGAAAATTCTTTAGCATTGTCACATGTTATTTGTGATGGATAATTGTGATGAGAAAAGTAATGTCTTAATTTGCTAAGAATAGTTATAGAATTTGTGTCAGGAAGTTCATATGCTTGAAGATATCTGGTAAATAAATCGATTATTGTTAAGAATCGCTTATTTTCAACAAAAAATGTATCTATGTGAATTATTTCGAAAGGTCTTTTGGCTATAAGTGGACCGGAAAATGGAAATTTTCGAGGATTTCGATCGTATTTCGAAGTAAGGCATAAATCGCATTTATTAATATGATTTGTAACAAGATCCTGAATTTTTGGGAAATAGTATTGGGACTGAAGATGTTTTATTGTTTCAATTATTCCATTGTGGGTATGTGAGTGATAATCTGAGATTATCTGTATCTGTTCTTCTTTGTTAAGTATGTCCTCTAAAAACGTATTGACTTTAATGATTTTAACGTTGGGCTCAAATATTTCTGAACATTTTCTGTACGCTGATTGAATAAGGTTATCATCTGGGCAGTAGATGTAGTATGTTTTCGTAGGGTCTATTATTTCATGAAACATATTGCCTAGTACAGTTTCGTCAAGTCCTTTTCTAAATGTCAAAGTATATCTATTTTTACCAAAAGGTTTTGTGAATTCAATATCATTCTTTTCACCATATTTCAGTAGAATCTGATAATGGGTAGAATTTAAAGATTTCTCAGATATTGGAAAATTAAAAACTGGATTTTCTTGTGCTGTATGTCTGGTTTCACCTGAATCATTGTTGCTTATTTTCTCATCATCATCATTTTGTATACTGGATTGATTTGAGAAAGGGTTGGCGTTTAAAATATTATCCGCTTCACTATTTGTTATGGATAAATTGGATTCTGAGCCGAATGTTGGTAGTATTGATAAAAGGTCGGTATCTCTATCCTGATCATTTTTTATTAAGTCTAAGTTTTTCTTTGCGGTATTTGTGGGTGGCTTGACTACAATATCGCTGATGATGTTTATTTTTGGGTCTTTTCGAGCAGATTTTATAAGTGCTAAGTTTTTTCTATTGCGTCTGTTTGGTATGGTCTTATCTATAGCATTTATTTCAATTCTTGAAAGAGCATCGGCAACAAAGTTCTCTTTTCCTTTTTTATACTTGATTTCGAAATTAAATTCCTCAAGTTTAAGTTTCCATCTAATAAGTCGTTGATTCGGTTCTTTTAGTGAGTGTAACCAAACCAAAGGTTTGTGATCGGTTTCTATAACAAATTTCCTGCCAAATAAATATGGGCGGAAATGTTTACAGCTATCGATGATTGCGAGCAGTTCTTTCTCAATAGTACCATAATTTCTTTCAGCGGAGTTTAGAGTTCTCGAGTAAAATGCAATAGGGTGTGAATTTTGGGAAATAACACTACCTATAGCCACGTTGCTAGCATCTGTTGTTAAAGTGAAAGTTTTTGAAAAATCCGGGTATGCAAGAACAGGGGCGTTACAAATAATTTGTTTGCATTTTTTAAATGCATTAATATATTCCTGATCGCTCGTATTGATTTTAGTATTTTTCTTAAGGTATTTATTGATTGGGTGGGAAATTTTGGCAAAGTCTTTGATAAATTTGCGGTAATATGAAATCATACCGAGGAATGATCTTATTTGCTTTTCTGTTTTTGGAAGGGGGAATGACTGAATTGCTTCAATTTTATCTGGATTGGGTTTAATTCCATTTGGGGTGATGATATGTCCTAGAAATGCTACTTCTTTTCTAAGGAATTCGGATTTGTCTAATTGAATTTTCAAATTGTGGTTCTGAAGTTGTTGAAAAATTTGTTTAACATGAAGAATATGTTCTTGGAGTGACCTAGAGAATATAACAATATCATCCATATAAACGAAGCAGAACTTATATAGAAAGGGTCGTAAAATTGTATCCATAACCCGCTGGAATGTTGCTGGAGCATTCTTAAGACCAAATGGCATACGAGTATATTCATAATGGCCATTATCAACAGTAAAGGCTGTTTTCTCAGCAGAGTCTGGATGAATTTCTATTTGGTGGAATCCCTGGGCAAGATCTAGTGTCGAAAAGTAAACACATCTGCCAAGATTGTCGAGAATTTCATCAATTCTAGGAAGAGGGTATTTATCTTCGATGGTTTTTTCGTTCAATTTCCGGTAGTCGATGACCATACGGAATTTTCTTTTGCCGCTAGAGTCTAATTTTTTTGGAACAATCCAGACAGGAGAACTATAAGGCGAAATACTGGGTTTTATAATCTTATTGTCTAGAAGTTTCTGAATCTGATTCTGGATTTCTTCCTTAAGGTGGTACGGATACCTATATGATTTTTGATAAATAGGTTCTTCATCAATAGTTCTTATGTTGTGTTTTACCATGTGAGTAAATGATAAGTCGGAGTTCTCATTATAAAAGACGTTCTTAAATGATTTACAAAGTGATATTATCTGGCTTTTTTCTTCGGGATTGAGATGTTCGGTACGGATAAGTTTACTTATATCGATGTTATTGGTTTCACAGTTTGGATTAGATTGTTGGAATTTTGAGAGGGGTTGTACTAGAATTGGTTCGTGATAGTTTATAGCGATATGAGATAATGGTAGATCTTGTTCAATTGGAATATGAACGTATCCATCTAAAGCTGAAGTTATACATTCAGGGATAAAAATGTTATTCAAGGATATTTCCGGAAAAATTACTGGTCCGTTTTCTATAGTAACAGGAATTTTAAGAATGGGTTTATTAAGCTTTTGTTCATATGGTTTAAATAAACTAGGATTTAGTTCAAAATAAAATGGTATTCTAATATTTCCTATTTTTAAAATATGGTTACTATAATCGATTAGAGCCTTAAGAATATCAAAGTCTTGGCTACCAATAAGAGCGTCGAATCTTTCATGCCACGGTACTATAAACATATCGAAGATGTGTTCAATTCCAAACTCATTGAGTAGGGGATATTGACAACTTAGGGAACCATTATATGTAGTTTGAATAGATTTAACAGAAAATTTTGATTCGTAAATGTAATTTGAAAATAATTTAAAAGCTGGTTTCGGATTAATTATTGAATTAGTGGCTCCTGGATCGATCAAAATCTTAAGGTCCAATCCGGCAAGATAGATAAAAGGTAGTTTTGGCGATGAGTTTATATTATTAATATCTATTCCGAGGCTATTAATTAAAAATTTTCGGTATCATCGTTTTCTTCTATATTTAAATTTTGAAATTGATCATCTGTATAATCTAAGTATGTTTGTTCGTCATGTGTATAGTCATCTTCATAATTATCGTAATATTGGTTTTCATCAGCGTTGTGGTCTTGTTCAACATTAAATAGCTCTTCCACCATTACTCTGGGAGGGCCAGTTTGCTTAAAGTGATTCTGGGGTCTATTTTGGGGTCTGAATGTATGAGCGGTTGATATGCTCATTGGTGTGGGTTTGTAGTTATCATGTGGTTTCTGTTGTCTTTTAAAAACTTGAGAGTTAGAAGGGAATTGTTTGGGTGGGGTGGGCTTATTTTCCGTTGGAAATCTCTGAGGAAATTGGGGTCTGAATTGCTGGTTTTGCAGGAATTGATTTGGAATTTGATGTTGAACTTGTTGATATTGTAAAGGTTGAATTTGCATTTGTGGCTGAAACTGTTGAGGTTGATTCAACATATGAGGCCTGAATTGTTGATATTGGAAAGATGAATTTTGGGGCTTAAAATGATGAGATTGGGATAGTTGTTTAGATTGATAGTTTGGAAATTGAGATTTCGGGAGTGGACGTGATTTAGAAGTTTTTTGAGCTCTTAGGAAATTTGCGAACTCTATTTGGGATCTTTCATTATCAAGTTTCTTGCATTCGAACAGAGCATGTTCGAGGCTAGGAACAGAGATATGAAGGAGATGATCTCGATAGGGTTCTAAAAGACCTGCTTTGAATATTGCAAGGGCTTGTTCAGTATACATTTCTTCTTTTGATTTACGAACACTTGCATCATTAGTATTGATCGCTAAATGTTCTTTAAGAATTTGTAATTTGGAGATCACTTCTTCGTAAAATTCGGAAAAGGTTTGAGGATATATTTGAATCGAAATATTTAAGTCATGAGCAAGTAGCTCTTCAGATCTAGGATCGCCGAAACGTTCAGTAAGGGCTTTCTTTAGGCTTATCCAATTTTCAAAAGATTGATTGATTATGACATCCCTAGCTGGACCGGAAAGTTTAGCTTTAATTTGTTCTAGAACCAGAGTGTTGAACAATGCATTATCTTTCGTTTCCAAAAGTACAATGTATTTTTCGGATTGTCTAATAAAATATGCAAGGTCTTTCGAACCTCCCGAATATTTCGGCAGAAGGTTGTTGGCCATGCTAATTTCAAGTTGAGTGATTGGATTAGACATGTTTGATGTTTGATTGGTGGAAGAAATATTCAATTGTTTGAGTTGTTCTAATAAACTGTCCGTCTGTATAGGTGATCTAGATCGACTACGATTTTTGCTCATAAATAAATTGATTGAAAAAAAAAAAAAAATCGAGAGAAATTAATTACTTCACTATTTTTGTCTATATATAAATGATTTAAAAATCAAGCAAATCTTGCAGTGAATGTTTTGTAAAAAAAAATTATTCGAAAATGAATAAAATTAATCTTATCTTATAAAAATATGTTCTCTGAAGGAACTCTATTTTCGTACTAGATTCTACAGATGAGAATTAGCCAATAAATTAAATTAAAGGAAAAATGACTCACAGGATGATGCACAGAAGGATCATTTGCCAGCTTATTCCTTGTCTCTTGGTTCACTGGAGGAACTGGAGCCTGTCTTTTCGACCTGGATTCCTCTGAAGGGTTCTGATGTAGGCCGGAGATATAACCTTTGATGCACCTCGTAATTGCACTTGGTCACTAATGTCTTTTTTAATTTTTGTTCGTGATATCGTCCGAATTTCTTGATAGAAAACAGTAAAACTATTATCGCACTGAAGGGATAACTTTATTGATTTACCGACGATATCCTGTTCGCAGCGCCAGTTAAGTTTCAATGACCGAGAAATACCTTTTTAAAAAGATTTATTTCACATTCAAGTATACAATTACAAGACAAGATTATATCTAATCTGAGAACAAGTATTACATGGCTTTTATAGTTTAACAAATGAAAGATCAGCATTTAGTTGTAATATGATCATCAGAGACGTTGTGGAGCTGTGTCTGGCTACATGACTCGCGTTTATACGCTTGTACAGATGTACACTTTTGCCAAAATTTCCTATAGGAAAATTTTGTCTCTCTCTTACACATGGAAAATACCAAAACAACTCTCTAACATTAACAGATCGCCTTTGGATACATGTTATGAATGAAATGGTTGGTCTAGGCGTTTAGATGTCTATGGTAATAACTATTATAAATTATTTCTACTGTTTCTCTTTTCATAAGTTATTCTGAAATTATATTCGTATATTTCATTTCAGTTCATTCTTTAAACCAATCACTTATTTAACTCAACCATCAAGCCCTGTAAATTTCTCCTCTAAGGTTTAAATTTGATAATAAGTAATAATAATAATCAATGAATGCCAAATTTATAGAAGAAAATATTCCAGGTAAATTTAAAGACCGGCAATACTATGTATCGTTTTCTCACTATATCCGGCAATACTGCATTCTCAGTGTGAAACGCCGTACATTACTCAACAGACAGGCCCATAAAACGACGATCATTCTCAAGATTAATTTATCTTGTAGCTATCCTTATTCTCGGGTTATTGAAATTTTTTTGTACATTTTAAGTATTTTATATTAACATAGTTAATTCTCCATATCTGCAATAAAAGAGTCAAATAAACATTTTTTGGTGAAAGGAACATATACCCTAATAAAAATTCCTATATGCTATCAGCTAGCTAAAACATCCCCATTGTAAGGAAACCGTAGCGCAATCATAATAAATTGTTATTAATTTTATTTAGATTATTTAGTTTTTATTAATGTAGGTGTATAGGTACATTAGACAATGTAGGCACTGGATGAATATAAGAAAAATAATCAAATCATTTTAACCCAATCGTGCTTTCAAGATATTTATCGTAGGTCCAGCACAGTGAGTATACCTACACTGTCTTTTTAACACCCATTGTTATGTTTTATTTTTGCAATCTTTTCAATAAGCTGATATTAACGAAGTGTAATATCATAATTGTATGATTGTCGCTTTAGATAAATGTGTATTTGGCTAAATAAAATAATTTGCATTATTTAAGCCTAATATTAATAAATATTTTAAAAATTTCACCCAGCACTTATTTACATTGACCATAAACATTCAATGTTCAAGTAAGCTTATCAATGAGATTTAAAAAATATAAAACGATACAAGGTGTTCCATAGAGAAACCAGTGTATACCGCTTATGCTGAACTTAGGTGAAGCATCCTGAATATATATAATTCTGACATCTAATTTTTTGGAGGAGATATACTATTCGACTGTTTGCTTTTTTTTGGTTTGGGCGCACGCTGTATGTAGTGAACGTACTCCTATTTTGATATTTTTTTTGAAAGAGGAGACTTGAGAAATGGTCCCATATTCATAAGAACTCAAATCCGAAATCTCCTTTCCACCGAAAACCGCCCCCGAAGGGAGTGTGGTGGGCAATTTTTCTCAAAAATTCAAAATCCGAGACGGTAACATTGAAGATAAGAGAATATCTGGAAACGTTTGAATCAAACATGTTTTCAAAAGAGCTACGGTTTTCAAGTTTCAGCAATGTTAAATTTGAAATACCTATATGTACTTTCACTATGTGGAAGGGGCAATTCCTTCCGAAAATTGAAAATCTGAGATTGCCAAATTGAATACCAGATTATTGGTAACAACATTTACATTAAACATTTTTTTCCATAGAGTTACGGTTTTCGAGTTACAGCTACAGCAGTGGTAAAGTCTGAAATATGTGTGCATAAGTATTTCTGCCGCGATGTTTTGAGATCTCCAAATAATACTCATAACAAGCACCAGCAAAGAATACATAGTATACCTATATTGGTAAGAATGAACGATCAATGATTTTCGTGAATAATGTTACACTCAAAAAATTGGACCCAATTCATTAGTTGGTGCATTCAAAAATACAAAATAATTCTATTGGGGCTGGTACTTGTGAAGTTGGTGCCAAAAGTCTTCCATTTAACTACATTTGCACAACTTCAAAATTACCAGAACCAATAGAGTTTATTTTATTTTGTATTTTTATATTTTAATAATTTTAATTCAAATGTCTCCTTGTTCAAATACACATAAAGATCATAATCATTTTGATTAACTAAATCTAGATACTTTCTACCTTATTGTGTTACCATGTCGAATATAAATAATGATATTTGTAATTTATGGCCATGAAATCTTTTCTGTTTTTATTAGCTAATAGGTTCTAAATTTAAGATAGTAAGTGTTTTTAGAATACTATTCAGTTGTTGTTCAAATAATTTTGTAAAGATTTGTGGTTTGTCCTGAATAAGAAAATAAACATTATTAAATGACTGCATCCCCGAGAATCATCTTTATATAAGTATAGGATTAATATTAAACATTGATGATAGCATACACAATCTTTCTTATTATTAATTAAACCCTTGCGAGAAGTACCTACCTACCAAGGTGGATTTTATCCACAGAACTATGCATGAACAGCACTCGATCACTCCATCTGTTCGGTAATCGCAGTACAGTAATCTTGACAATTTTATTGTTCAAAATTCTTGATATTGTAGAAAGACCAAATAGACAAAAAGTAAAAAGTTCGTTATTATATCTAATGAAAAAGATAAAAGAGCTATAACGAGAATAATCTCAAACAGTGTTTTAACAGCGCGGCCAACGTATATCCTTTAATTATATGCGATTTATTCGCGCTAAAGATAAGTGAATGAAATATTATAAAGTAGAGCTCATCTTTTCCAGAGCTCAAAATAATAATTCCGGAAAGTATCCTCTCGCTTGTTCAGAGTAGCGATTTCATCCGGCAAAATAATTGGAGAGCTAAGCAAGCTAGCTACACTCTTTCCAACATAACAGCCTCCAATAAATCTTTTTAATCCAATATGCGTTCACCAGTAATATTGTTATTACTGAAACATAACGAGTTAATTTAATTAGTTCACTCTTCTTAATGATACAAGCAGAATGGGAGAAGACGTGTTCAATTTTCTGGCGTAACAAGATACCTCGAACGAAATGGCAAACGGTAGGTAGATATAGCATTAGAACTATTATGAAAAAGTATCGATTTTACGGATCTTCAGCATCTGAATGAGAATTTGGTCTGATCAAATAAGGATTTTGATTAAATAATTAGTAGATATTATTCAGAATATTGCCTATTTTTCTAAGATAGATTAAAAAAATGTTTTCGCAAAGATTTTGTATGCTGTACTGTAAGAAAAAAGATTTCATTATAAAAATTGAGCCATCGAAATCAATTTCTTGTCTGAAGTATATATAGATACGACTTTATTCTCTCGATAAAATATTAAATACCTGCTCTTGTCCTCGACTTTGATCACCTGGAATTTATATTCATATAAGGATAGCTTCTTGCTCTTGGCATCCGATTTAAATGAAATAAAACCTATATGCATCTCTAAAGTGAAAAATACATAAAAATCTACTCATTTCCAGGAATGATTTTTCTTCTCAAGTGGATGAAACACTGTAAAAAATGTCATGATGACGTTAAGGAGATTCTCCCGTAAAGAATAACCTCAAAAGTAACGTAATATAATTTGAAAATTGATTAGTCCATGTGTTTTTTGTTTATTATACAGGGCGTATTTATTTACGGTTTCCATTCTACACGATCACACTGTACATAAATGATTAACATATGCATGTTGAATAACCTCTTAACGATATTGCCCAAATCTGTCAGTACTCTCTTTTGACTCGATAATTCCATACATTTCAATAATATTTTGAGACTATAATTCCCTTTCAGAAGCTGTTAAATTGTGAATGCCTCGTAGCAAGAAGCCATGACAAAGATCTCTTTAACGTCTGACTCAAAGCACCTAACATTTTTTTTATCACACAACAATTTTCAGAGACGCTTTGCTTCCATTTTTAATTTATGAAGGTGCTCCTGTAAACATTCCGCAAAGGATATTTTCTTTGAAAACTCATCTTTCAAAGTCAAAGCAATTGACAACTTTAGATTCTAGATAGAGAGTCATGTTTACGTTTTTCAGCCTTCAAAGCTGTTGTGGGTAGCTGGACTGATTGAAGAGAAAAACTCATTTACTACAACTCTGTTAATGACTCTTATTTTGTATTCATGTGAGATTCAATATACTTCTATAATTGAATAACTACGTCTTGTATGTCATGTCACAAATTTGAGCTATACGATATGTGTATAAATGTGCGTGTCCACAGCAGGCACCTGCTAGCTATTGCTAGCTCTAGCTAGCAGGTTAGCGGCAAACGAAATTATGCTCTTGGACACAACTTGGGCTAACGCTAACTCAAGTGACAAAGTGACAAAAGTGATGTTGACAGCCGAAATGATTTAATGAATTTAAATCCAAAAACAGTAATGTCATTGGATTAACTAAAGATGGAAAATAAAAATTTAATTACAATTGAGCATATGTATAAAGGACATGGATACTTATATCAAACGAAACATGTCCACAGTCAATTCAACACGGGTATTGGGCTATGCTAATGGAGGTAATTAAAAATATCAAAATATTTTTATTGTTGGTGGGATTGTGCTTAAATATTAACGATTTCAAGAAATACTTAAACTTCGATAAGTAATCTTAGATATTACGAATTATTTGCCTTTGGAGGTTACATTCCTTATTAGTTTGAACCGATTGAATGTATTGTAAGTAACGAATATATAAATGTTAATTAAATATACTAACATTAAGAATGTAGAGTAGCACCATAAACCAACACGAGATATTCACAATCCGAGAAGTATTTTGCGAAGGAAATGATATTCTCGATTTAGTTCATACAAAATGACAAATGTGTCTTAAAATTTCAATGTAAGTATACCGAATCCTCACTAATTCTTAATTGATCAATTATCTTTATTATGACTGAATTAACATTAAACCATAAATATGTTCAACTCAAATTGCCATTTATTGAATAACTACCTATACCTTTCAATTTCATTAAACAACATGTTGTTAACAATTTTTGTGAAAACAGAGTTTTCTTGAAGAATAAAGAAGATATATTTCGTTTTTCTGCAAAATTTGCTATATTTATTGACAGTAGAGTATACCATATACATTACTAAAGAGAGTCAGTAACTTTTCCAAAGAATAAACCTCTATATTATCTTTTGATTTGAGATAAAATAAGTTTGACATTCAATAATGTAATACAATAATTATTAATGGCAAAACTAAACATATTTGAGTGTAGAACATATTTTTGCTGGGTTCCAACAATCGTTTTTTATTTTTACCTGGAAAGTTATTTCACTTATTATTATGGAAGTTTTAATTCTGAGAATATGTTGTATTCAGTATCTAATATTTACGTCTCTGTATTTACTAATTACTTAGAAATAGTACCTACTTTATTTCAACTCACTTCATTTGGTGAAATGGGAAATTGCTCACTGCAGTGAATACTATCTCTGATACTATATAAGTTCTTGCTGCAAACTTTACATTACATCAGGCACATTCAAATTCAATCTCTGGCAAAGTATTTACTGTATTGTTAAGTTAGGTTATGTTAATATTGCGATTTCAGTAGGTGTCAGTTGTCCCGCAAAAATGTTCTGCTAACCTGCCAGCTAGCCCGAGCCAGCAGTTGTCTGCTGTGGGCACGGCCTATAATCCTTCCTTAATTCAGTTTCAAATTTTACAAAATATTCTCCGTTTCTCTTCCAATTCGTACTAGCTACGAGAGCTTAACTAGAGGAAACTCTTAATTAGCGTTCCAAGTTGCACGTCAGTTATACCAAACAAAATTACCTATTTATAAACGAAGTTGTGCCAGATATACCTATATATATATATATGTGTGTGTGTTTCACGAGTCAATAATCAATTGCACCTTCTAATCAACAGCTCTTTCATTATATAACATGAAGCACGGCAGGCAGCAAGTTGTTATCAGGAGTTCTCGTTTTATAACCAAAGTTGCGTCAGCTTGTTTACAAAGGGCCTTCTGTTCGTTGGATAGGTAAAGAGACGAGATTCGGAACCGTATATATATTCTGCAACTAGAAGGATTTGCATGATTATGTCTAGATGCTGATCGAATATTTATTGAACTGAAATTAGTTCAAGATGTATCTATCTATATATGTAGACAGATGAGACCTTCAACAAGAATATGCTGAATCATCTCTACAAGTTGTAGCTAGGTATTTAGAATGGGAAACAATAGTTATTCCAGTGTGTCTGATGTAATGCGAAATGCAAATCAGTAAAATATAATGTCGATTTAAATCAAGCACGAGATGTTTGTGGTTGTTGAACAGTGAAAATGTTCATAGTTGAGTTCGGGTTTCATTGTTTCATCCAGACTAGAAATCTCGTCTCAAAGAAAATTTCTCGTATCGTCTAGATCATCGAGACGAGAAAGTAACAAACTCTCGTCTGGATGTTTTTCTTGAAGACAATTTTGCGATCTCGATTCGAGATTCTCGAAACTTCGAGAGTCTTGAAAATATAACTAAATGTTATTAAAAATGACTATACATGTATATATATATATATATATATATATATATATATATATAATGATGAATTTTTAATGATTGGGGTTGCAGTCAAAATGCCAATAAAATTAAAACTCTTTAATCAATGTCGAGCTTTCGGTAACGCTTGTTACCTTCATCGGGACAAACTAAAATAACGAGCAAATTAATTATAACAAAAAATATTAATAATATGAACTACTTACAATCGTGAGATTAATGAAATTTACCAGCTACAAACATTTGTTATTATGCATTTAACTTTATGATTGAACTTTTATGTTTCATAATTAAAAGTTACTATGGAATTACGCATACTAAGATCAATCTATGTATGTAGCTAATAAAAATGGAACACCCTTCAGAAGTTAATCACAGGATATATCATTTAAAAAATGGATATAATATAAAAATATGGCATTATCTTGTATAATATGAAACTATATATTAATTTAGAGAAACATCAGATGGCACACTATGATAATTATCATTATATAATTTTAAAATATATGAGTAAATGGAACTAAGTCCATTTATATCCGAACGTTTATTCATAACATTTGTTTCTTTTTGAATATGAATCATTTCTAAGAAACTTCGTTTAAAAATGTTCTTTTCAGAACATAGAACAATTGAGTTTTGAAAATCTATAGTGTGCTTTTTGTTTATGGCATGTTCGGTCAAGGCACATGACGGCTTTTTACATCTTATATCACTTTTATGAGACGTAATTCTTCCTGATAAACTCCTAGAAGTTTGACCTATATATGATAAATCACAATCATTACATTTGATCTCATATACTATTCCAGATTTTTCTGTTGTTTTTAAAGGTGTTTTTACTTTTGAAAATAACTTAGAAACTACTTTTATATTCTTTTTTGCAAATAAAATATTATATCCTTTAAAAACATTCATAAGTTTATAGGTTAATTCATCAATAAAATAGAGAGAACAGTATATAGGAAGAGTATTTGAGCGAGGTTGTGATTGATCAATATTATTTTCATTTAAAGACATTTCCAAAATTCTATCAACATTATTTAAATTAGGTTGGGTATGACTCAAGAGCTTATTTATCAATTTAATAGGATATGAATTTTCGATTAATATACTTTTTAATTTTGATAAACTTTCATTAACAAAAGTTTCGTGGGATAGTTTTATGGCTCTGTTTTTTAAAGCATTAATAAGGTTAATTTTCATTTTATTTGGATGATACGAGTGGTAGTTAATATACCTATTGCTACAGTATGGTTTTCTATACCACTTTGTTCGTAGTAAGCCTGTATTATCCCTACAAACTTTCATATCTAAGAAAGGAAGACTTTGCTCCTGTTCTACTTCAACAGTGAATTGAAGATGTTCATTATAATTGTTAAAGATACCTAAGGTTTCATCAATTTTATCTGATGGTAAGGCAAGTATTAAATCATCCACATATCTTTTGATAAATGGTATCGGAAAAGATATTTTATCTATTGAAGTCTGTATGAGTTCATCTAAAACATAATTAACAAGAATAGGTGATATTGTAGATCCCATTGGTGTACCAAATATTTGCTTATAATATGTTTCATTAAAAATAAGGACATTAGAATCAAAAATAAATTCAAGAACTATATTGAATATTTCAAAGTTTAGTGAACAATTGTTTTTTATATCATGCCATTTTCTTCTAAGACAATCTAAAATTACTGGAAAAGGTAAATTTGTGAATAGGGATACCACATCAAAACTAACAAGGATGTAATTAAGTGGAATCTTATATCCATTTATGAATTCACTAAAATGAAAAGAATCTTTTATATAGAAATCATTATTAGTGTTATAGGCTCTTGTTAATATGTCTGTAATAAAAGAAGCTAGATTGTCGTTTGGAGCATCAATTGATGAAACGATAGGTCTCATTGCTAGATTTTGTTTATGAATTTTAGGTAAAGCATAAAATCTAGGTGTTTTTGAGTTGTAGCAATTTAGTTTTTTACTCATAACTTGATCGATCATGCCATCATTCTTTAATTTTGATACAATTTTATTTGCCTTAAGCTGCAATGTATACGTAGGATTATTATTTAGTTTTTTATAATATTTTGCATTATTTAATAATTCTTGACTTTTCTGAATATAATCGTCTTTATACATTACAACTGTAACATTACCTTTATCACTTCGTATAACTATTAATTCAGGATGTTGTTTAAGAAAAGAATGACATTTATCAAATTTATTTGTCATAATATGTGAATTTTTATGATACTTATGGTTGAAATTTGTTATAATATTTGTATATCTAGCTCTAATTAAATCTTTGTCATCTGTATTAATTTTCTGAAGAATAAATTCAAGGTCTGACAGCATATATGGGATATTTATATCTTTAATAGAAGGTGGAATTGAAAATTTTGGACCTAATGACAGAATTAGTTTAGTGTCATCTGGCAATGCAATATTTGTTAAATTTTTTAACCATTTAGGATTGGTTTTAATTTTAGAAATTGTCTGATCCTTCAAATTATTCAATTTTCTAACGTTCTTATCTTTAATTTTCTTAAACTTTTGATTATATTTAACAGAAAGTCTTCGACTATATTCGCTAATGATATTTAAAGGCAATGTTAATCTGGTTTTCTTTATAACTGAGTCTAATTCTTTTTCAAATAAATTAATGTTACTAAAAGTTACTTTAATTTCTATATTCAAAATGTCTTTCTTCAGTTTGACGTTGAAATTTTGAATTTTCTGACCTGTTCTACCTCTTGTGTGTCCAATCATCGTGTCAATAGCTTTAATTCCATTTCCAATGTGATTGGGGAAGAGATTAAGAGATCTGCATTTCAGTAGAAAAACTTTTCTGTTTTGTAGAGCTGCCAATTTGGTGTTAATATTGGCCCACTGTTTCAATAAACTAACGACGGCAGTTCCATAACGATGTTGAATGTCAATATAAAACCCCATAGTGTATTTAAAATGAATTGTAAATTCTTGACTGTCTAATTAATGATATATATAGTTCTTGAATTTATTTTTGATTCTAATGTCCTTATTTTTAATGAAACATATTATAAGCAAATATTTGGTACACCAATGGGATCTACAATATCACCTATTCTTGTTAATTATGTTTTAGATGAACTCATACAGACTTCAATAGATAAAATATCTTTTCCAATACCATTTATCAAAAGATATGTGGATGATTTAATACTTGCCTTACCATCAGATAAAATTGATGAAACCTTAGGTATCTTTAACAATTATAATGAACATCTTCAATTCACTGTTGAAGTAGAACAGGAGCAAAGTCTTCCTTTCTTAGATATGAAAATTTGTAGGGATAATACAGGCTTACTACGAACAAAGTGGTATAGAAAACCATACTGTAGCAATAGGTATATTAACTACCACTCGTATCATCCAAATAAAATGAAAATTAACCTTATTAATGCTTTAAAAAACAGAGCCATAAAACTATCCCACGAAACTTTTGTTAATGAAAGTTTATCAAAATTAAAAAGTATATTAATCGAAAATTCATATCCTATTAAATTGATAAATAAGCTCTTGAGTCATACCCAACCTAATTTAAATAATGTTGATAGAATTTTGGAAATGTCTTTAAATGAAAATAATATTGATCAATCACAACCTCGCTCAAATACTCTTCCTATATACTGTTCTCTCTATTTTATTGATGAATTAACCTATAAACTTATGAATGTTTTTAAAGGATATAATATTTTATTTGCAAAAAAGAATATAAAAGTAGTTTCTAAGTTATTTTCAAAAGTAAAAACACCTTTAAAAACAACAGAAAAATCTGGAATAGTATATGAGATCAAATGTAATGATTGTGATTTATCATATATAGGTCAAACTTCTAGGAGTTTATCAGGAAGAATTACGTCTCATAAAAGTGATATAAGATGTAAAAAGCCGTCATGTGCCTTGACCGAACATGCCATAAACAAAAAGCACACTATAGATTTTCAAAACTCAATTGTTCTATGTTCTGAAAAGAACATTTTTAAACGAAGTTTCTTAGAAATGATTCATATTCAAAAAGAAACAAATGTTATGAATAAACGTTCGGATATAAATGGACTTAGTTCCATTTACTCATATATTTTAAAATTATATAATGATAATTATCATAGTGTGCCATCTGATGTTTCTCTAAATTAATATATAGTTTCATATTATACAAGATAATGCCATATTTTTATATTATATCCATTTTTTAAATGATATATCCTGTGATTAACTTCTGAAGTGTGTTCCATTTTTATTAGCTACATACATAGATTGATCTTAGTATGCGTAATTCCATAGTAACTTTTAATTATGAAACATAAAAGTTCAATCATAAAGTTAAATGCATAATAACAAATGTTTGTAGCTGGTAAATTTCATTAATCTCACGATTGTAAGTAGTTCATATTATTAATATTTTTTGTTATAATTAATTTGTTCGTTATTTTAGTTTGTCCCGATGAAGGTAACAAGCGTTACCGAAAGCTCGACATTGATTAAAGAGTTTTAATTTTATTGGCATTTTGACTGCAACCCCAATCATTAAAAATTCATCATTAATTAGACAGTCAAGAATTTACAATTCATTATATATATATATATATATATATATATATATATATATATATATATATATATATATATATAACACAAGTCTGCACCAAAAGATAGGGTAATTTTTTTCTATTAAAAAAGCTAGTATAACAAAAATCCAAGAAATGAAAATTACACGAATTCTTTAACTTTTAATGTAATCTTTTATTCATACAAAAATGGTGTCATAAAAATATCCTTGGAAGTAATATATAAACTAACATTTTTGAAGAATACCATAGGAATAAGGTTAAATTTTTGGCACTTTATGGCAGACTGAGAGAATAGTGGCGTGTGAAGTACGTATTAATTATCATTTGTAATAAAGAATTATAAAATAGCATAGTCAAGACATTAAAATATTTTTGAAAATATAATTTGTGAACAAGTCAGCACATAAACGAAAACTAAAATTTACTGAAATAAGGACCACCGCACCGAGCCCCGGAGTAGGGGTGTGCAAAAGATCAGTTTGTTTATCTTTGAAATTATGCGAGGGAAATATTTTTTTAAGTTTACAAGCTACTTCAGTGCATGCAGAAAGACTATTTTCAAGAGCAACACTGGTCACTAGAAAAGAACTGTAACGTGAAGACTTACCCGAATAATAAACTACACACACAATGCACATTCCGGAAAACACGGGAGACATCAGAGGCAACAAGAATAAGTCCTGGTCATATATTGAGAAACAACCTCCAGAAACAACGAATACAACAATGGAATCATCTAGAGCTTTGTAGGTTAGATATATAAGGTTGATGGCAATGACAAGTTAGTTAGTTTTGTGATAGATAGTCAGCGAGTCATAGATCACATAGACAGTAGAAAGTCGTTATAGTCCGAGAAATAAGTGTGAATATAAATGTGTATATAGTCGTGTAGTTATTGGTGTAAATAAATCGAACCCAGTTTTTAATATAAATCCCCGTTACAGAACGAAGCCGATTAAGTGGAGAATCGGATAAATTTTTACTGCGTTTAAATTCTTGGCTATGTAACAAAGATATTTTCACGAGTATCTAAGCAATAATTTTCTTATCTGTTAAGATACTTTTTTATATTGAAAAATCATGTTATCTATATTCTTCTCAAGTCTATCATTATTTTTCAAATGTTTTGTTCATTTTCTAGTGTTCATAGTTCATTTTTGGGTTTAATAATTTAAGGGTCTTTTTTAAGAATATGAAAATATTGATTTTTACCTTTGATATTTGCTTTATTACATTGTCTAATACTTAAAATAGATTTAAATTATTTCCTAACATAGCTTTTTATTTTTGCTTTTCTTATCTAACCAGCCATTGCAGTATCTGCATTATTTCGAAATCGATAAATCTCGAAACAAAAATTCTCGAACTCAAAAAATCTCGAAAAGTAATACTTGATCTTGTCTCGAAAAAATAAATATCATTCTCGTCTTGAAATCTAGACAAGATGAGACGAGAAATCTCGAATTTCGAGTGTCCTGTGAAACCTTAGTGGAGGTGACGAGATTTTATCGGTCATCAATGATATTGCATTCGAAATAATTGCAGGCATACTTCGTCTATCTTAATATCCAATCTTAATGTCAGAGATGTTACAATTATTTTAGATAAATAAATGGAAAGATATATACGTACCATATCGACCATCTCTGGTCGTCTCAGCTGTATCTATATTTGCCACAATCTAACATTATTCATTTTGCCAATACAGTATTTCTATATACCAAATCTAGATTGTTTCATGTATCCAGAACATGTTTTGGTGTCTCGAATGAGTAATCAACCAACATTGTTTTAATAATTGATCCAACAAAAGAGTTTCTGCTTTGATAGTTTGTTCGAGCTTTGAATGCAGCTGCAAATTTTCAGTTGGTAAGCAGTTTTCTTGTATATGTTACACAACTCAATTACAGAACATTTCAGTGTACATATATGTATTTATCTCTCTCTACTAGGAATGCCGAAGGCAGATCTCGCTGAAACTACCAGGAATATGGACTGTGTGAAGCTACCAGGAAAAACGATTTTCTGGCTTTCTCTCTTTTAAAACCTTCTCGGTTCAAAGATTAAAGTTCCACCTTCAGTGCAAGAAACGGATTCCAGTTTTCTCGGATTGAGTCTGAGCAACTTTTTCCGTTGGCCGAAAAAGCGAGAAAATGTTCGTTGAAAAGCGTCGTCGCACTATTATCGTGATTGCTGATATATATATTGGAAAAGAGCCGAACGATGTTAGGACACACAGGAAATTTAAGAAACTAGGTCTGGCTGTAGCATTCAAGCCATATAGAAATTGGAAAATATTGCGTTTCCAATATAGATTGAATTGAACTTGAACATTGATAATACAAATTATTTTTCACAAAAAAATGGACTGACATTATTAGTTGGTGCACTGAAAGATACAAAATAATATTAATTCTATTGGTGCTGTTACTTTTGAAGTTGTGCAGTTGCAGGTAGATTGATAACTTTTGGCACCAACTTCAGAAGTACCAGCACCAATAAAATTAATATTATTTTGTATTTTTCAGTGCACCTACTAATAACGTCGGTGCATTTTTTTAATATTTATTTCACACTTTTTAGTGTAACATTAGTCGCGAAAATCGTTCACTTCACTAATACCAATGAAGATAGTAAATACTATTTTAATAACCTAACCTATTATCCAAGTATATTTTTTGCTTATAGTTGTTTGTCATTACTGAGGTCTCAAAAGATCGCTGCGGTTATACGCATAAGTATTTTAGATTTTACCATTTTACCACCGCTGTAACTCGAAAACCGTAACTCAAAGAAAAAAATGTTCATTATAAATGTTGCTACAAATAATTAGGTCGTTCATGTAGTACCCACAGATTTTCAATTTTCAAAAGAAATCGTCCTCTCCACATAGCAAAAATACTTTTGAACATGCCTCTAACTTGAAAATCGTAACTTTTTTGAAAACAGTTTCTTTCTAAAAGTTTGCGGATATTGTCTTACCTTTAATTATACCACCTCAGATTTTCGATTTTCGAGAAAATTTGCCGCCTTGACCTCTTTCTGGGGCAGTTTTCGGTGGGAAGGAGATTTCGGATTTGTGTTTCTATGAATATGGGATCCTTTCTCATGGCATCTCTTTCAAATCAATCACAAATCACCAAAATCAGAGTACGATTACTATATGAAACGCGCGGACGAACCAAAAAAAACCACACAGTCGAATTGTATAGGTACCTCCTCCGTTCGGGGTTCGTCGGTCGAAAACTGAGCATATAGACTCACGAATGCATTCATTAGGTACAAATAATGTAATGAAATGGATACAAATATATCACCAGATCTTGGTTGAAGTTAGGTAAGCTACATTCAAATGAAGTCAGATAAGTAGGTACTAATGCTTCCAGAAAACATAATTTACAGCATAACTTCAACCAAATCAGATATAGTTGAGGATACAAGAGCTTGCTGATACTTAATCAGTGCTATGCACTTGAGGTATGTCGATGAGTTCTTCTTCTTGAAGTGCCCTACTCTCTAAACAACGTTGGCGACCTCATCCGTATATTTTTGGAAAGCATCATTAGACAAAATTCGATGAATTACTTATTCTAGATTCTATTTAAATTAGCAATGCTCCTACGTCATTGGTTACGACATTTTCAGTGACTTTTTTTATTTAGTTTTTATTTAATTTATTAAATATTTTAATTTGTTTGTGTTTTAAACATTTAAGAAAAGTTAATTGTAACTCGCAAGGTACTATCCATAATTATAACAATGCTTAAATTGAATCAAAATTATAAAAGATCAGGCCTTGTAGGTGCTAGTACTTATTGATCTTTGAGGTGCATTCAGTCTTAACCGATCATCACAACAACTTATCTCCTAGCGGAAACGTACATACACTAGGTACTATTATGCCTCTCGTTTTAACCGATGAACCCAAACGGAGGAGGTATACAATTCGACCGTGAGTTTTTTTTGTTTTTTGCGCGCGTTGTGTATAGTAAACTCACTCCGATTTTGATTATTTTTGATTCATTTGAAAGAGGAGACTCGAGAAAGGATCCCATAAAAACTCAAATTCAAAATCTCCTACCCTCCAAAAGCCGCAAATTTTCTCGAAAATCGAAAATGGAAATGGCAGAATTAAAGATAGGACAATATACGGAAACCTTTAAATTGATCATTTTTTCAAAAGAGTTACGGTTTTCAAATTACATTGTTGTTAAAATCTCACATATGTTAGTTGGTGCACTGAAGAATTAATTTTATTGGGGTTGGTACTTGTGAAGTTGGTGACAAAAGATATCAATCTAACTGCAACTGTTCAACTTCAAAAGCATCAGCACCAAAAGAATTAATATTATCTTGTATTTTTCCATGCACCAACTAATAACGTCGGTCCAATTTTCATTTTAATGTCTAGTAACAATGATGCCATAATAAATGTATGTGTCTTACCAAATCTGCTTTAATTAGTTACTCATCAACAAACTCTCGTCTCGTTTTCTTGATATTTATTTAGCAATCAAGAAAATATTTCTACTATTGCCTACTCAACTTCAACTGGCAATAATTCATCCTTTCACATAAAAGTAAACATTTCAAATCAAGATTTTACGTATCGGCTTAGAAAAAAAAATGCCGATATTTCAACCAATTAAACTTTCGTATTTTTTAACTAATCCCAATTCTATTTTAGATGGCTCAATTTAAATAAACAAACTTGTCATTGTCCCAAAACCTAAGTTTATATGAGGTTTCAAGAAAATTTGTTGAATAGTTGAAAAGTTAAAGAATACTGGAAAACTTTTTTGAATGGTATTTGATCCAAACCATCCTAAAATATATACATCAAGTATTATCCCGTTTGTTTATATATCTGCTGTTGTTCCAAGCTCTCGAACAAATCCTCTATTATAAAGTTACGATGAAAGCGGCTTTAGTTGCAACTAGTATCAGCTTTTTTGTTAAAATGTTTCAAAGCTATGACCTTAATAAAATTAAGTACCAGATCTGAAAACTATCCTATAAACCTGAACTTGTTCCTTTACACTTTACCCGTTAGCAATGAGATTAAAGTTGGTAATTTAGTTTTTATGAGTATTTTTCCGTTCAATATATAAGGATGAAGCCATCAACTTTTGCAGTTTGGGCATCTCCTGGAGCAGAATCCGCCATTTTATCTCAGAACGAGTGTTTCCAACGACCATCAGGTAGATTACGCAAAAGCATAAATATCAAAGTAATTAATTAGTACCGTTTTATTAAATGTTTTATATATTATCTTAATTAATGATTAAGGTTTATGAGAATCTCAAATTATAGAAGATAAAATATCTGGAAATGTTTATTTTATTGAATTGAAGCTTCTTAGCGCCCGCCATAGGAAATTTCATCTGACAGAATCATTTCCTGCGTCATTTAAATTGGAAATTTTTCAAAAATCACAGTTTCTGAGTTACAGCACTAGGAAGTTGTAAGATTGTTTCCGCCATATTTTTAAATCACTGAATATATGTGAACTTTAAAAAATTTCCATGACGAAAGAAACGCTTGAAACAATTGTGGAATAGATACTTTTAACAAAAAAATATGAACATTATCAGTTGGTGCCCTGAATCTATACATATAATAAAATTGTAATGAGAGGTCTTTATTAGAGCAACAGAAGCCGAAATAACAGTTTCTAGAATATTTGTCTGTCTTTCTGTATGTTCATACGCGCATCACGCAAAAACTACTGCATGGAATTGAATGCAATTTCCACCCATGTATTGCTAGAGGTCCAACTTAAAATATAGGTTCCATTTTACCATGTCTGTCTGTCTTTCTGTATGTTTGTATACGCATCACGCAAAAACTACCGCATGAAATTGAATGCAGTTTTCCACGTGCAAGATGTCGCGGGCAAAAGCTAGTGAATAATAAAATTAATTCTATTATAACACGTAGTTTTCAAGTGGTGTCAAAAGTCTTATATTTACTTGTAACTAGTCGCTATTAAAATTACCAACAAAAATTATTTTTCAGACCACCATTTATTAAGAGTCGGTTTTATTTTTTTAAATATTTATTCACTATATTATCTAATGAAGTAGGTTTCAGTTTTTGTAAGAAAAAATATTTATCAACATAATATTGCAAAAATAACTTTTCACAAATACTAGGACTTACTTTATTATTTGTTATTTTGAAAAATACGAAATAATAATAATTTTATTGGTACTGGTAATTTTAAAGTGGTGCAGTTTATACTTAGGTACATATAAGACATCTGGTAACAACTTCAAAAGTACCAGCACCAATAGAATTAATATTACTTCGTACTTTTCAGAGCACTAAGTCGGTCCTTGTCTTTTTTAATAATTTATTTAGTTGTCATTTTTGGATGTCCATAAAAAATAAATTAAATTTAAGACTGTTCCATTTAAACTTTCCAGGAAATGGTATGTTTTAATTTTGCTGACGCAAATTTTCACTTTTCAAAAAAATATCCCTTCTTCTTTATTGGGAGGTGATGATCGGGAAGAAAAACATGTAATTTTTAGGAGAAAATTTCTCATCACTTTTTTTTCCCATGGAAAAAGAATGATCAAAAATTGGAGTATGTTAACCATGTGAAACGCGTATTCATCGAAACTTAAAAAAGCCTGCCTGAAGTCTGTCAAAAAATTAACTCCGAAATATATATATATAATACTGTAATAACATTTGCTTCTTTTTGCGACTCTCGGAATGCCACTCATATTTTTTTATATCTCCTAACTCAAGTTTGGTTGGCAAGCTTTTAATGTGAATTTATATCACAATATTTCATTCTATGAGGTAACATGGATAATAAATTATGTATGTATATTTGTACTCTACAGGGAAATTGTATCCTGGTGCAATATTAATATTTCGACGAGGTCATTCAACGCAAATGGTACATTTGGACCATCAAAGTTAATAATAATAACGGAAAATCAATAATCAATCGGCTAGCTAGCTAAACAAGATTATGGAAGGTTTATTGACACATCCTGTCCCCGTCTGAGATTAATAATGAAGGGCCAATTTAAATTAGCCAAGCTCTCTAAAGAAAATTATCGACTAGTTTGGGCTCTAGTGAGATTATAGATAGATGGGTTAGATAATACTCTCATCAGTATAAGCTAGTTTCTTTAAGCACATAGCACTACAAAATAGAAAGGTTTTGGGAATGCAGTGAATTGTAAAGTGTCATAGATTTTAAAATTAAGCAGTTTTCATCAACTAATCGTAGATATCTATAAATCAGGGTTCAGCTTCATAAGATCGTATCAACTTATGTAACTATGTTAAAAGTTTTTTTAAATATTTTGGTCCATATTGTCGAAAACCAGAACTAAGTAATATCGACATTGAAGTTGTAATCAATTCATTGTTATAAACGATGTCTCTCCGGGATCTGCATCGAATGATACATAAATAAATATTTTTTACAAAAAATTGGACCGACGTTTCTAGTTGGTGCACTGAAAAATACAAAATAATATTAACTCTATTAGTGCTGTTACTTTTGAAGTTGTGCAGTTGCAGTTAGATTGATAACTTTTGGCCAAAAATATACATATTTGAAAAATTAACATGCCTCTTACTCGAAAACTGTAACTCTTTTGAAAAAATGTTCAATTTAAACGTTTCCGTATATTGTCCTATCTTTAACTATACCACCTCAGATTTTCGATTTTCGAGAAAATTCGCCACCTCCACCCCCATCGGGGGCGGTATTAGCAGAGAAGCAGATTTCGGATTTGCGGTTTTATGAATATGGAACAAAATTTCAAGCCTCCTTTTTCAAATGAATGAAATATCATCAAAATCGGAGTACGTTTACTATACACAACGCGCGAACAAACCAAAAAAAGCAGACAATCGAATTGTATGCTTCCTCCGTACGGGGTTCATCGGTCAAAAAACTATAAATGGACTATCCGAAAGCTACTCGACTAAATATTTTCAAGAAGTTGGCACTTCCGGTTATACCAAATGTAGATTTCAACTTTGTTATTCCAAAGTAATACCCTGTATACCTACTATTATATTCATGGATTCTTCGTTCAACTCTAATCACATTTTATGCACAATAGTTTTTAAGTTATTTTAAATTTTATGTAAAAAATTACATTTGCTGACTAATACATAGGTAATATTTATTTTTTCTATATAGATGCCCTTATTATTTAATTTAGATTTTATGTCTTGTTTTCAAAAATTAAGCATAGAATATTTAATAATAAGGGTTAGCTTATAAGAAAAAAAGACAATTAGGTACCTACTTATTGGTCTGCAAAAGTAATTTTTCACATAAAATTTGAAATAACGTAAAAACGTTTGGACCTGATCAGATGATTTTTATATTCGATGGAATTCGTTTGAGAGTGGTAGGAAAGTCGTGTGAATGGACAAACCAGATTTTTTATAATACAGTTTTTAAGCAAGTCACTCGCATATAACAAATTCAATCAGTTTCGTCTGAATTCTCATGAATGGATCTTGGCTCGCTCTTTATTTTAAAATTGCTTCACGCAATGTACAGCTGAGTGTTGGAATCACAAAAAAATACAAACGCAACTGACCCGTAGCGACAGTAAGGGCCGCAATTTTATTTTCACGTTCCATACATATTCGACTGTATAAAAAACTTATTATTTTTTCAGTACACCTGACTTGATCAAAGATATTAGTTACAGTTTGTTTCACGAATCATGGCTATTGTGTGTAATCATTCACGAGCTACGTATATATCGCTATACGTCTTATCGCATCTCATTATCATGAAATTCTCTACTACGTTTGTCGACCTAAGCGACATCAGTATGTCAAGCTTATGTCCTTTTATACAATGATAGGGTGCTGCACGTATGTCCGAAGGCAACGCAATCTTTATTTCACGTCACGTCACAAACTCATTGTGACATTTCAGATAATTCAGGTGCATAAATTTATATTTCATAACTCAAGCAATAAATTTGTATTTTGTGTGTCTGAATTATTGTTGATAATAAATCTTTCATAATATTATGTTTGCTTATTTAATCAATTGATATTTTTTCCTCTAATTATATGAACTTCCTTAAATGCCATATCTTAGCTCGAAATCGTTACGCCACTGATTTACTCCCGTCAGTTGGATTGATCCATTTTTCGTGTATTCAAAGCAGACGCCGACATTCGTGAAACAAACTGTAATTATACCACTATATTATCTGGTTTATTTGCTATAATTACTTTTCAAATGCAACGAATTCTAGATAAAGTACAAAATAACTTATAACAATATTAAACATTTCCAAAATTTCAATTACCTATGAAAATTAACCCAATCAACTGATTTCAGTGCAGCGAATGTTCATGTAGTTGTTTGGAGTGATTTTCAACTGTTTCCACTGCATTCAGAATATATGCCTTTCAATTTCCAGAAGATCAAAATTAAAATGCGCATGCTTTTGACGGTTTAGTTTTGCTTTGAAGTGCTGATCGAAAATCTTATGTACACACTTAGATACACACTTACAGTACCTAAAAAATATATCAGCCGTTTTCATAATCAAAACATACCTAGTAAGCTGTCGATGTCAAAAATACAACCATATTTCGGTAACACAAGAAATTGGACTATAAATACATTCAAAAGATTAGAAAAATTAGAAGGGAGCGACAAATATGAAATAAATTGTATCGAAGCCAGTTTCACATTTTCAGGTTAACTTTTTACGGTCACGTCAGATGTCATTAAATAGTAAATAACACGATAATAAACTGAGAAACTTACTGAGTTAGGATTATTTATACGAATGATTAGTTTAAACCAGAGAGAACCCGATTGAATACTAAACCCGATTCATTTATTGAAACTACATACTATGAAAAATATAAATTATATAAGATTTAAAAATTGAGGTATTTCTGATAAATAATCAACACAGAGTTGTTGGTTCAGTTCCAACATAGAGTGAATAATTGATTAAATTCATTGATTCATATAATCGGCGTCGCTACCCAGTGATATCGTAACTCCATTATTTTTCTTAAACTAATTATTATCCTATTCGGGTAAAATTTTGTATGCTTACTGAGAAGAGTATGGAGAATCACATACGAAATATAATAATTATAAGATTTAAGTTGAAAAGTTTGTTATTATTTTTTTATTGATAATAAAAAATATGATCCGCGATTCTATAATAAATTCCAGGCATATTTGTTCTTTAAAAAATCTATTTTCTAAAACCAAACGAGTTATAGTGGAATTAAGTTTTTCAGCTAACTGTCGCTGTTCCCGATGCTGTTTGTTAACACTACCTGCAATAAACTCACTAAGGATTGTCGGGTATATTATATCATATGGATCAACCTTTATAATTCACTTCGGGAACATTAAACAGAAAAAAGCATAAAATTTACACCTGGGTAGCTTGGCCCCTTAAACATATTTCTAGGGGAGATCGGGGATGGTTGACTGTAGGGTAAGTAGACTAACTAGGTACTATCAAACTGTGTTAAGAGTGTGGCTTCATCCACTGAAAGTATTTTTAGACTCAATCAATTTTTTTCTGTAACAACTATAATATTAATATTTATCATAATTAATTTTCATGTTATTTAAAGTTTTGATTATTGCTCTATTTATTGCGTATCATAGGTTTTGATTTGGATTCAATTTTGAGGTTTTACTATGAGGTTGAATATTAAAATGTCGTCAAGGGTTGGTAGACCAATTTATTTCTCGGCTGGTTAACCTTTCCCATATTTAAGTGGATATACAGCACATGAATAACGTCGATCAAATTTTGTTAAATCATTAATTACTGTTTCAGAACCATGCGGACGTACAAAATAAAGACTGAATAAGGAACATCTAAAGGCGTCCAGGATAGAGCTTTTCGGTTTTCATTTATTTTTTATGAAAAAATAGATACACCTACCTGAAAAAAAACCTTATTGAACTTAAAATTAAACAACAATCTCGTAAGACATCCAAACATAAGGAACACAAACATACCCAACGGACAAAATAAGTAAACTTGCAAGGAAAAGGATAACAAGTATTTTTAAGTCAAACAAAAAGAACAATAATGAAGAAGATTCAGATGAAGAAAGCACATTTTGTATAGAATGCACTGAATCTTATTGTTTGAGTGATACTGGTGATGAATGGGTTCTATTCATTAAGTGCCAGCTATGGTCCAATGTTAAGTGTATAAATGGGAATATATTGTTCTATGAAGAAGACTAGGAAACCAAATAATAATACTGTTAACAAAAAAATTCCTCATCATAAAGCCAACCAACCCCTGACATGGGGTTGGGTGACTGCAAAGCTCGTTTTCTATAAAACAACTAGTGGTAGATCGGATGTCTCAATTTCATTTGAAAAAAGATCAAGAACAAAACTTGATGAAAATGTTGTCGTCTTGATCAATGTCATATAAAATTCTTTCGGGTGAAGGGATATATTTCATTAAAAAAATACTAGGAAGCCGGCTTTTAGCAGTGCTCTTATAAAAGTACAAATAATCATCAAAATTGGTTAACTATGTATCATTCAAAGCTGTTGAAAACCATTGAATAGCTAATTAAAAAAAAACTAAAAAACTACTTAATCCAAAAGTTATATCTGCCTTGATCCATGCAAATTAACACATAAATGAAAGAGATCATTCCGCAAAAACTGAACATAAATTTGCATGATTTTAGGGGCAAAATACAGAGTAGCCTGCTTACCAGTCAGCCACAGTAATAGTTGTCATACGTGGGTCGAGAGCATAGAGTAATAAACTTTCTTGCAATTGGTTAAAAGTTGCTTAAAATTTTAATTTAATTTGAAATTATTCCTAAGACTAGTTAATTTGATTGCGTTAAATACTATTTCTTTAATGAAAAAACGAATATTGAAACTTTCAATTTAACATCCATAAATGAGGTAATGCTTATTTTGTACTTTATTACTTCTTATTGCTCATCGGCTTTACTGAAGATCGGGCGTTTCAAGAGTTTTTATAATATTAAAAAAGGAAAGTATACCAAAATACATACCTTAATGCCACCAATTTATTGCACAGAAGCAGCGCTGAATTTATTGCTCAGATCAAATTGATGGTGGAACTGCCACACGATGTCTTCAGCGTGTGTAACAAACTCCGCGTTAGCGCCCGTGCACCGTTACCGTCAATGAAGTTGTACGAACGAAGTTTCAACGCGCACTGAACACACAACTCCCCGTGAGAGAAGAGATGCGGAGTTTTAGGGACGATGTGTTGTGTCGCGTTCCACCATCGAAGCCATCGAAAAAATCGTCTCGCGCCGTCTGGTAGTATAGAAGCAGTAGTCGATTCCAGCAGAGAAACCAGCCCCAAGATCAATGGGCGGGATATTCATCTAGAGATTGATATAGCCTTCTTATACACTGATACACCCGGAAAAACTTTATTTCTGGTTGTGTTCTTTTTTGGAAGGTCATAAATTACCGTCAAGTGGCTGTTGTCAGAAATGTGCTGAATTCTATTAGCATTTATCTAGTCTAGATTATTTTTCAGATATTGTTTAGATTTGCTAATAATAATAAATATTGTTTTATACATGAGTACCTATAATGATCGTCGTCAAGATGTAAAATTAGAACTAATTAGATTCAGCTGATTACCGTTGAAAGTTGAGTGATTGTATTTATTTACGAGAATTAAAAGATCGCCTTGAGTATTCTCGAGAAGAGAATGATGGTCTCATTTTGAACATTTCATTTAATTGTAAATTAAATTGAAGAATACTTCCAAAACATTATGTGATATTATTTCCTCCATTCTACTTAAAGTATCAAAATTTTATATTTTCAAAACAAATTTTCTCTGTAATAATTGCACCAAATTTGAAAAACTTAGTAGGTATTGCTGAAAAGAGAATGAAAATCCCTTTCGAACAAGGTGCCACACGATCCCCCTTATCATTAAAAATTTATGCGGGAGTACTCATAATTCAGAGGGGTACAATTGCCTGCTCCAAAATGTTATAAAGGCCATTGTTTTAGACGATCCTCAGCAACTCTGTTAGCTAATACAGGTGAGGATATCCTCAACATATATAAGCTAAGCCTGTCTAAATATTCTCTAACTTATGTATATTCTATTGACCGACTTCAAAAAAAGGAGAAGGTATACAATTCGGTTGTATGTTTGCTTTTTTATGGCTGTTCGCGCGTTTTGTGTAGTAAACGTACTCCGAATTAGACGATTTTTATTTCATTTGAAAGAGGAGAGTTGAGAAATGGTCCCATATTGAGAAAAATCAAATCCAAAATCGTCTTCCTTCCAAAAGTGGTTGGAGGCAATTTTTCTCCAAAATGGAAAATCCGAGACGGCAGAATTAATACAAATTTCATATCCAGAAATGTTTAAAATGGACATTTTAAAAAATAATCATAGGTTTCCGCGCTATACAGTCTGAAATATGTGTTTCAGCTATGTGGAAGGGGCAAATTTTTACGAAAATCGAAAATTCTAGATTTGAAAATTATAACGGGGACCATATCCGGAAACCTTTATATTGAACATTTTTTCAAAAGAGTTACGGTTTCCGAATTTCGTAATGGTAAAGTCTGAAATATTGTGATATGCGTAGGTATTTCCGCTATGTGGAAGAGCAATTGAAAATATGACACTAAATTAAAGAAAAGATTATATGTAACAACATTTAAATTGAGTTACGGTTTTCGAGCTACAGCAGTGAAGTCTGAAATATGTATATTTGCGCCGCGATGTTTTGAGATCTCTGAATAATAAATAACAAGTACAAGCTAAGCCAATAACATTTTGGGTATTAGTGAACGTTCAAAAATTTTCATGACTAATGTTACGCTCAAAAATGTGAAATAAATATTTCTTAGAAAAAATTGGACCAACTTTATTAGTTGTCACTCTGAAAAATACAAAATAATATTAATTCTATTGGTGCTGGTAATTTTGAAGTTGTGTCTTTGTGTGTAGTTTGTTGCACCAACTACAAAATAACCAGCACCAATAGAATTAATATTATTTCGTATTTTTCAGTGCAACAACTAATAAATATTTATTTGAATCGTTTTCACTTAAATGTCTACTAACAGATGCAATTGAAGCAGGTAATCTATTAGTTGGCCTTTTGAACGATTTACAAAATAGCTTTAATAATAAATAGGTGGTCTCACATGGAGTTGAGTCTAAAACAACAACTGGTTCGAAGTTGGTGCCGAAAGTTTTCAATATAACTAAAACTGCACAAATTCAAAATTTCCAGTACCAATAGAATTAAGTAACATTATATTCTACTTCTCAGTGCACAAAGTAATAAAGTAGATCCAATTTTAGGCAAAAACACATTGTCAAATCGTATACCTTTCGGAGAGTTCCAACTTACATTACCAGTGGGCGACTGATTTGTTTGTAATCGTGAATAATGGTAGCTACAACCAACATGGGCCCTGAAACAAAGAAGATTATATATGGGTAAGCGCAACAGACCCACTAGCTATGGCATCGATAGAAACTATTATTATAAGAAAAACATATAGTCGCATTGCATTTCTTCGATAAATAAAAAACAGAAAGATCCATTCGTTACCTGTACCTGAATAGCATTAGTCTCAAATTCCACCGCCTACCGACGCTAAATTATTTCTAAGTTATTTGATATTCTGAAGTATATACTAGATATTTTGAAAGATGATTGTGCCAGTCATGATGAATATCGAGGTGATGAATTATTCCATATAATTTCCAAATATCAATGCTTCTATTGAATAAAATAGCGAAGATGGATTTCGTTTTAGTGCTGTATGCGTCCACGGAAATCCATAACCATTATTTGAACGTAATATAGAATATAGAAGACCGTGAATAACAGAACCTATCTAAATGCCACTAATGTGTTAAAGTTTTCACTATGATACTATAATCTAAGTGAACAGTTAGCATATTTCACCGAGAATTTCTGGACCCTTTTGCATATATCAGCTAACACGACATACACTATCTATTCAAATATGGCCGGCTTACCGTACAACACCCGACAAAGAATGATATGTTATTTGTGAAATCGTTGAAATATTACTTTTATCAAACTTTGTTCTGGTACGTTGGCTCCAGACTTGCTAACTACCCTTCTCCTCATATATATAGATTTGCAAAATCACTAAATTATTGCCATTGCTTTCAAATTTACGCTACACGGTAGTTGGAGTGTTGTTTGAAACTCATAACGGGGATGTGATTTGAATTGAGCTTACTAATTAATTAATGGAACCATGTGGAAGATGCAAATAAATGTGAACAGGCAGGAAATATTCATTGTTATTGACAATATTTGACGTGTAGGACATATACATAATTGCATCTCCAGTAACATTGGAATAATTAATTCTGTGAAAATTAGTCTAGCGAATTAGTGACTGTAGCAATGAGTTTAGCAGAAATTTATATACTTCGATACCAATCTGTAGATAGATATGTATATATTATTGAATTGATTAAAAGATCGGCATGACATTCAGTAAAGAAAATGTGGTGTTTCAAAAGTTGAATTTTTTTTTTACTTTTCTACCCTTGCCCAAGTAGCTATGTACCTATTATCAGCCATGAAAAAGTGAGGAAGGAAGTTGTGCACAAATTGCATTTCATATTTTTTGTGCATAAAAATTGATAATTTTTATATTTTTTATTTTAAGAGAGGCAAAAGTAAAATTTTCGGGGTACGATTCTCAGCAAATGTTCACAATTCAGGGTCCCCTAATTCTAACAACATACTTTCAGGCATTGGGCAGCCTGTCTGATTGTTCTCCTGAGTCAAGATCATATAACGATTTTGTTGATTTATTTATTTTTTATTTTTTTGGGTATCGATAATGCTCGCCTATAACACGAAATTAGCATCCTACTCGCATTTGTTGCTAAGCAATAGTCAAAAGCGTGTTTTTCTTAAGACTGTATCGGCAAAATGGCGAGTCTCTGAAAAAATCGGGAAAAGTTATATTTTTTCTTTCATATTCTGCCTAAACGGTTCTTCGTAAGCCGAAGTTTAATTAGACCTTTATTGTTTGTCTTGGGATGATGGAAATAATGAATGGTCATACGATTTTTTAAGTGGAAAAAAAGTTGTGTGAATGGGCGTAACATATTTTATTTATAATTACTTGGTGAAGGTACAAATGGTAAAAGTTTTGGCATTATGGAGAGAACGAACAGAAATCAGAGGTAGATACCTAGATGAACAATTGAATGGAAGTTTTACTCGGAAGAAAATTACCAAATGGAATTCAAGAATACAATGTTATGTTCACGATAATCTAATCCGGGATCAAAGATGCTATTGGTGCTTTTAACGCAATAGTCCTGTACCTTTTTGTAATTCCAGAGCATCACATAATGAGTACTTCAACAATTTTGAGTAGGTAATATTGATTTTTTTCCGTATTGAAGGCCTCTTATTCGATGATAATACGCTACAAAATCACAAAAACTTTCAATAATAATAAATTATATTTTTATTCTATAACTTTTCTTTCCAAGGGCTGTAATTTTTAAACCGTTGAAAGATAAGTTTTATAAAAAGATAAACATTTAGGCTATTGAAATGATGTGATATGAAATTAAAATTTGAATTAAACCATATAAAATGATGGATTTGAAAAAACGCACTCACAATTCTCTGTGTTATAGTTAGGTATAGTAAATGTTGAATTTGGAAAATTCTTATATTATCTCAGCAGTTCCAAACATTTTTTTTCCAACACGTTGTACACCACTTTCCGTAGTAGTACGTTTTGTCACAACTTGTCACTTTGACAATCACCTGTCACCGACAGAATAAATTTAGACTGACTGACTCCACATAATTCTATATACCTATAATTTGGTCCTTGATTTTTTTGTGAAGCTCACTATGGGGATTGCGAGTTTAGTGCGCATGCGCGAATGGGGAGGTTGAGGGAGGTGGCTTGGAGTTACATAATGTATGGCACATATGGTATCCATGGTAAAAAAATAGGGACATGTCCCTTCTCATACCAAAAAAGTTCAAGACGCATGCGCACATCGCCAGCTATCCCCAGGTCTGTGGCTTCATTTTGCGTGTTTTTTCAACAACTGCTAGCGGTATAGAAGTTTAAGTATATGGACTGACTCAGACCCATGGTTACCGCTGCTATATATAGATGAATCTTGACATGACATTCATCGATAATTTTCTAGACGATTGTCAAACAATAATGGGAGAAAATGTACTTCACATATCATTTCTGGAAGGTTAGAGAATATATTTACTAATTCCAGATTTAATTAATGAAATACACAAGAATTTCATAAAAACTTTTGTTCAACAAAATTTTTCACAAAATCTGCAATAATGAGACAAGTTATAATTCTGATTATTAATAAATATTTTTTACGAAAATTTGAACCAACGTTATTAGTTGGTGCACTGAAAAATACGAAATAATAATAATTCTATTAGTGCTATTACTTTTGAAGTTGATATGATAATTTTTTGCACTAACTTCACAAGTACGAGTACCACTAATATCCTATTACCCACGCATATTCTTTGCTTGTTATTATTAAGTAGAGATCTCAGAACATCGCTGCGGAAATACGCATAAGTAATTTAGATTTAACCATTTTACCATCGCTGTAACTAGAAAACTGTACCTCTAAGGAAAAAATGTTCATTATAAATGTTGCTACAAATATTATTGTCTTCTATGTCGAAACCAGAGATTTCGAAAGAAACCGCCCCCTTCACTTACCGAAAATACACATATGCGAGATTTTAACATGAATGTAATTCGAAAACCGTAGATCTTTCGAAAAAATGTTCAACTTGAACGTTTCCGGATATTGTCCTATGTTTAATTCTGGCATATCAAAATTTCGATTTTTGAGAATATTTGAATATAGGATCATTTCTTAAGTCTTCTCTTTCAAATGAATCAAAAATCATCAGAATTGGAGTAGGCTTACTACAGGGTGGGGCACCGTATACGACACGGTCTCTCAAGGGGAATCCATACAATATAATGTTTTTATGATAAACGAAATAGATGCAGAATTTTTCTGGCCACAATCTAAAATTATTTTTATACATACAGGGTGATTCAAAAAAAAGATACATATCAAAGTTATGTTTTCTTAAATTGAATGTCCTATATTTTTTATTATTTTCGGATATAAGAGTCAAAATAAAAGTGAGTTTCTTCAGTATTCCCTATACCTATCTCTTTCCATTTTGAAAATATCCAAAGATTTGTTGAAATGTAAGGTATGAACTATTTTTCTATAATTTCCAAAGTTGCTCATTTTGAACTTGAGCTATACCTTCTATCATATTGATGAAGGTCAAGGTTATAGCCTGTATCATATTTTAATGTCAAAAATCATACAGGGTGTTGGAAAAATATGGTTGTAAAATTTCAATATAAGATATTGAAAAACTTCGTTATCTTAAATGGAACACCCTCTATATTATTACATATTTTAATGCAGAATTGAATCCTCTTTCGAATTGTATAAGGGTTCCCTATAACTAAACTCAACGAATTTCTTCAATTTCGCACTTCTCTAATAATTCTGTCTTATATTCCCAATGCCATTATGATTGGGATGACGTTTTAAAATAATCATTATTATAGTTAAATTCCATTATTATTATTACAGTACTAATTGATTCACGATTATTATCCAATCTCCTAGAATTTCAAAACTCATATGAAATAATTAACTGACGGGTAATGATACTATACTATTCTATTGCTGTCGGTTTTACCCTTAAAAGACAACTACTCCATTAATATATTTTTTTTTGGAATATCAGCGTTTTACATTTACATAGATACTGTGAAACGTAAAGAAATACCTATAAGTATTTATTGATAACGTATTATTATGAAAGCCCAAGGAAAAATGTGGTAAGTCCACTCACACTTCTTTTCTACCTCTCTCAAACAAATACTGACGAATATGAGAAACATACAGACAGACAGACCAATAGCAAAACATATGTTTGTTGGACTCAAAAAGCCCTGGAACGTAGAAACAGAGTACCGAAAATTTTACACGAATACAATACTTCCCTTACACAGCTACTAGGCGTAGCGGTATAAAAGTATTAAGAACAAGACATTTATTGAATGATATAAAAATAATAACAGTATAAAAATATAATAAAATAAGAAACACTAGAGTAAATGTTCAAAATGTCGTCCATTTTCTTGAATACATAATTGAACTCTCTCTTCAAAAGATCTTTTAACTTTCCTCAACATCTGTGGTGTCACGGATCGAAAAGCGGCTCTTATTCTCTCTTTCATATTTTCAGCTGTTGTGGGCTGGGTGTCATATACAATGTTTTTAATGTATCCCCATAAAAAAAAGTCCACACATGTTAGATCTGGAGATCTTGGTGGCCAATTTTGCGAGCCGCTTCTTCCTATCCATCTGTTTGGGAAACGCCTATCAAGAAATTCTCTAACATTCCTTTGAAAATGGGCTGGAGCACCATCCAACTGCAGCCACATCTGCTGTCTGATATTCAAATGCACATTTTCTAAAAGTTCGGGTAGTTTATCACGTAAGAATCTTAGAAATTTTTGTCCATTTAAAATGCCATCAAAAAAGTAAGGACCTATTAATTGGGACCCTAGAACACCCCCCCATACATTAACTGACCATCTATGTTGGTAATTAGTATTTCGAAAAATTCGAGGATTCTCATCACTATAATAATGGAAATTATGTCTGTTCACCAGGCCGTTATTATGGAAAGTGGATTCATCAGAAAACAGAATTGAATCTAGAAAGAGTTCATTATCGCCTAATCTGTCAAGAGTCCAAACACAAAATTCAAGTCTGTGATTAAAATCCATTTCATAAAGTTCTTGGTGTATCTGAATATGGTAAGGATGAAACCGATATTTTTTCAATATTCTTGAAATGCTTCTCCTACTAATACCTGTTTCTCTTTCTATTTTGCGTTGACTGGTATGAGGGTGTTCTATAACAGATCCTATGACCACAAACTCATTTTCTTCATCATCTACAATAGGTTTTAGCGTAGTTTTTTGTTTGTAGGATACAGTACCAGAATTCCGAAATTCTCTCAGTAACCGTTCAAACACAGCTCTATTTGGATGTGATACGGTTGGATATCTTTCAGCATATACTCTTGAAGCCAATAGGCAATTTTCATGACACTCACCAATTATTAGAAGCATATTTATTCTCTCTTCGATAGGATAAGTCTTCATTTTGCTTTATTTGAATAGTACACTGATTTAAATTGTATTTATAAATTAAACGCTTCAAAACTGTCAGTTATAAAACATTTCCATGGTAACAGCCTCAAAGCTGTCCAGATTAATTGGGTAATGTTCCTACTGTGATAAAGAAGCAAAATTCAAGAAATGCCTTGAGTTTAGTTATAGGGAACCCTTATACAATTCGAAAGAGGATTCAATTCTGCATTAAAATATGTAATAATATAGAGGGTGTTCCATTTAAGATAACGAAGTTTTTCAATATCTTATATTGAAATTTTACAACCATATTTTTCCAACACCCTGTATGATTTTTGATATTGAAATATGATACAGGCTATAACCTTGACCTTTATCAATATGATAAAACCTTTAGCTCAAGTTCAAAATGAGCAACTTTGGAAATTATAGAAAAATAGTTCATACCTTACATTTCAACAAATCTTTGGATATTTTCAAAATGGAAAGAGATAGGTATAGGGAATACTGAAGAAACTCACTTTTATTTTGACTCTTATATCCGAAAATAATAAAAAATATAGGACATTCAATTTAAAAAAACATAACTTTGATATGTATCTTTTTTTTGAATCACCCTGTATGTATAAAAATAATTTTAGATTGTGGCCAGAAAAATTCTGCATCTATTTCGTTTATCACAAAAACATTATATTGTATGGATTCCCCTTGAGAGACCGTGTCGTATACGGTGCCCCACCCTGTATATACAACGCGCGAACAAACCCAAAAAAAAGCAGACAGTCGAATTGTATACCTCCTCCGTTCGGGGTTCGTCGGTTCAAAAAGCATAGCCATTTAGAATGGCATTGGCTTTATTTCGGTTTTTCACAAAATACCTACCATAATTATTAGCAATAGAATAAATTATATGTCTGCGTTATTTCTCGAAGGCAGATTGACATTATACCTACGGGAAGTTAGTTATTTAATAATTGGATTCTGAAAAGATGCTGAGCCATAGCCAGTAGGCAAAAAATTATTCCTTTTGATTCATAAAAATATGACGCTAAACCTGAAATTGCTAAAAAATATAAATACATATCAATAGCAAGGTGTAATAGGAATTGTTTCAAACTATCAATAATCATTTACATTGATAAACGTGTATTTTTGACGGACGAACCAAACGGAGGAGTTATACAATTCGACTGTATGTCTGCATGTTAGTTTTTTATCTTTGTTCGCGACTTTTGCATAGTGATTTTTATGTTGTTTTTTTTTTTTTATTTGAGACAGTAGCATTGAAGATTGGTCCCATTGAATAAAAACAAAATTAGACATGCCCTTCCTCTCAAAAACATCCCCCGAAGGGGGTGGTTGGGGCAATTTTTCCAGAAAATTGAAAATCCGAGACGGCAGAATTGAAGGAAATTCCATATTCGGAGACGTTTAAATTGGACATTTAAAAAAATAATCACAGGTTTCCGCGTTACATTCTGAATATGTGATTCAGCTATGTGGAAGGGGCAAATACTTCCGAGAATGAAAAATTCGAAATTTGAAACTTAGAGACGGGACCGTATCCCGAAAGGTTTAAATTGTTTTTTTTTAAAGAGTTAAGGTTTTCGAGTTATAGCAATGGTTAAGTCTGAAATATGTGATAAGTGTATTTCTGCTATGTGAAAGGGGCATTTTTTTCAAAAAATTTTAAGACGGCCAAATTAAAGAAGAGATTGTATGTAGTTATCAAGATTTAGAATGAACATTTTTTCAAAAGAGTTATGCTTTTAAAGTTACAGCAGTAAATTCGGAAATATGTATATCTGCACCGCAATGTTTTGAGATTTCTCTATAACAAGTAACATGTAAGCCTTATACATGGTATTAGTGAACGTTCAACAATTTTCGTGACTAATGTTACTCTCAAAATTGTGAAATAAATATTTTAAAAAAAGTTGGACCGACTTCATTAGTTGGTGCACTGAAAAATATAAAATAATATTAATTCTATTGGTGCTGGTACCTACTTGTGAAGTTGGTGCCAAAAGTTTTCAATTTAACTGCAACTGCACTACTTCAAAAGTACTAGCACCAATAAAATTAATATTAATTTGTATTTTTCAGTACACCAACTAAAAAAGTCGGTTCAATTTTGTGCAAAAAATATTTATTATATGTGTATACAATTCATCTGTATGCTCGTCTTTATGTTTGCTGTTTTTATGTATGTACGTGCGTTTTGCATGCATGCAATGTGCATGAATTTTGATGATTCTTTTATTCGTTGGATAGGCAGTTGGTTCCATATTCCATTTTTTGTCAAAATGGACAATTGAAAAAAGAGTTTTTGGGGTACAGCTCTATGAATATGGTAGATTGCTGCCGATACAGTCTGAAATCATTGAATAAAATTGTTCAACATTTTTTAAGACTAATGAAACTCTTAAAAATGTGAAATAAATATCTTTTTGAAAAAATAGGACCGACTTTATTCGTTGGTGTACTGAAAAATACAAAATTATTTTAATTCTATTGGTTCTGGTACTTTTGAAGTTGGTGCCAAACGTCTATTTATGTAAAACTGCATCATTAAAATTACTATCAACAATAGATTTAACATTATTTTACATTTTAACTGCACCAATTAATTAAATCGGGCCTAATTTTTTCAAAAAAAAAATTTATTCACAATATTGTTGAAGAATCAAATGGCTAATGTTGATTGACCCAAACTACATCCGAAAATATTAAAATAATCATAACTATTAAAGTGATTAAAGTAAAAAAAAATTGAATACAATATTTTATATCGTGTCCGCAGTTCATCGATCCTCAATCTACATTTGATTTTTTCCAAGCTAGTAACTAGAATTATGTATTATTACCTCATAATTTATGAGAATAGGTATATCGCGTGTTAAACACCACCATTTTTACAATTCTGTGCATTTATGAGGCTCAAATACATTTATCGTTTCCGATTTTAGATCGTTTTAATTCAATATCCACTTGGCCCATAGTTTGTGAATTGTTACTTTCTTACCGCTACACCAAGTAGCTATGTATGTAATCTATCTTGCGAGCGTATAAGAAACAGGCAATTTTCTGGTGTATTACAAAATGTTGACCCATAAGCGAGTCAATTTGTATATTCTATGAAGTTGCAAAGACAACTTCCTAACGTTTTATCAAGATGATGGATTTTTCGGTTTTTGCCTCAGCTACCTCACATATCTTTCTATCAAGTGGCGCAATCAGTTTCCATTAAATTAATAACTTATTTAGACAATAACCTGATTCGAGAATAGATAAATGTTGGAACTCTGAGTCGCCTAAAGTTTTAATTACTTTAAATGAAAAATGTTATTATTTGTAACATATAAATATTCCGATCTTCATCTAAGGGCGGTAAATTCACAAATATTGTGAATTGATATTTAAAGAGAGATCAATAATAACAAAATCAACGCAATATTATACCTAAGATGATTTTCATAAATGTTAAACAAGTTGATAAATAAATTTCTGGTGTTTCATACAGAAGTTGAATGAAGTTAGTTTGAAAATTAATTTTGGTAAACAACATGGATATATTGCCAGCAGAACGATAAAAGTAAATAATCATGGCAGCGGATAAGATTTCCTCTTACATCTTGAGGCTGTTGGAAACTTTGCTTGATCAACAAGACGACTGACTTCTATATAACTTCCTGTGATAAATTTGCTTCGAATTCAATAGAAAAATTCAGTTCAGATCATTAAAGATGCACATTAAAAATTTATTATAAATTATTTTAGTCTTTATCTTTGTTGTTCTCTGTCCAAATGTACCATTTTACTGACGAATAGGATGAACAATTTCAGTATATATAATTATAGGTATAATTTTAAGTCAAAACTCAATTCAAGAGAGAAATCTCTCAAAATAGATACTAGGGAAGCAAGATTTATCTAATTTCCAAATAAAGTTATGTTTGGATAATAATGTATAAAACAAATTCATCATTGAAATACAGCTGTAAATTAACTTACTTTCTAACCGAATATACAGCTGTAGGTTACATTCTTATACTTATTAACTTATATCTTTACATCTTTATATTTTTATATTTTTATTTTATATTATATAAAATTATTTAATTTCAATTTAATATTTAGTTTTGACTTTGTTTTGTTTGTGTATTGTTTGATTTTAATTTTGATATTTTTATTTTGCTCTGTCTACAAAATTTATATTTTTTCGACAATAAAGCATTTCTCTCTCTCTCTCTCTCTCTCTGGGTAGCGCAAAAATGCATTCTCATTGAGTGGATGCTATTAAATAGCATACAATTACGACGTGTTTATGCAAATATTTGTTCCTAACTGAAATTTGGTGTATTTTGATCGAATTTCAAAAGCCGGAGGTCTACAATGCTTAAAGAGTAATAATGAATGGTGGTCGTATATTAATATATAACTTCTTTAAATTTGATATACCCATTCTTCTACCAAAAAACTAGTCCATCTGACAGCATTTAAGGTCATATTCGACAACATATAAATTGTATTTTTTTTATTTAGTTTCCGTATAAATATATAAGGAAAGTTCAATATGAAAAATATAAAATATTTTTAATTACTGGTATTCTTGAAGTAAGACCCAATAAGCCAACCGACACTAGTATTATATAAAGGAGTAATATTTGTTAATTTGTTTTTCTGGGGTGTTGCGTAACGACTAATCAGTCTCGGCAGATCATGATCCAATTTTTATAATTCTCTCAATGATATACAGTTACTTTATATTAGAATGTTATATGGTATATTAAGTATCAAGAAAATTGAGAATGGTTATCTGGTTCAGGACAATGTTTGACAATGAATGAGCGCAGCGAAGTCTTCAATAAGAGTGTTTTTGGTCCATAACCATAACTTTCTTCGCAAATCACAGAGTTTTTGATCGCACAATTTTAAGGAACTGTCACAATTGTAGGTTAGTTCTTAAAATTTTAGGGTATAGTCTTAAAATTATGTTTTGGTGTTTTGTACAAAACTGATAAGTGATAAGTCATCCTTCATGGTGATAAATAATGGAAGAAATACTTGATTTTGTCATTAAATAAAAACAGAAATGTCAATGTCAAAATTGTCAAATAACGATAAGCAGTCTTTATAAGAAAATAAGTCCTCCGTAATTAACCATGTCCTTTATGCTTAATAAACATAAAGGCGTGACAGGTGGCTACTGCGCCGACTCCGTATAACGATAACCACAATTTCAGTGGCAAGTCTGAAACCAGTGAACCCTTACCATTCTTGATATTTATACTATGTTTTGTACGACCAATATATGTAGGTATAAAATAATTCGTATGACCCAATATACGTGAGTAATATGCTTATCATGAATAAATACCTAACTTATACCTGATAACTGCATGACACTGTCATTATGACAGAATGAAAAAAATATTTACGACTAATATATAACTTAGTATTATACGTGGTTTTAGTAGCATATTACCATATATTATTGCCTTAGGAAGTAATGAACAAGGATTAATAGTCATTATAGTTTGTTTTACGAATGTTGGCTATCTCATTATCATGAGATTTTTCACTACGTTTGTCGATCTAAGCGACGACATCAGTATTTCAAGCTTTATATCATGATAGTGCGCTGCTCTTATGTCCGAAGGCAACGCAATATTTATTTCATAGGCATCACAAAGTAAAAGTGACATTTCAGAGAATAAGTTTATATTTTAGAACTCAAGCAAAAGATTTGTATTTTATGTTTCTGCATTATTGTTAATAATAAATCCTTCAAATAATTGCTTATTATATCAATAGATGTTTTTTTCTCTATTTGGCTATCTCATTATCCTGAGATTTTCCACTACGTTTGTCGATCTAAACGACGACATCAGTATTTCAAGCTTTATATCATGATAGTGCGCTGCTTGTATGTCCGAAGGCAACGCAATATTTATTTCATAGGCGTCACAAAGTAAAAGTGACATTTCAGAGAAGATTTATATTTTATGTTTCTGCATTATTGTTAATAATAAATCTTTCAAATAATTGGTTACTTTATCAATAGATGCTTTTTTCTCTATAATTATATGAATTTCCTTAAAGAGTATTAAAAAATTGAAATACCAGATCTTATCTCAAAATCGTCACGCCACTGATTCACTCCCTTCGCTTGAATTGATCCGTTTTTCTTTTTTTCAAGCCAGATGCAATCATTCGTGAAAGAACCTATATTCTCTCTTGCACACCAATAAAATTTCTCAAATTAAATAATACCATGGAAACAATATAAACAAACTCATTTCAGCGTCAAATGTGTTTGTGTATTTGTATTGAGATGGATGAAAATGAAGAATCATTCAAATGTACACCTCCACAAATTATATATTAGTCCTAAATAAAGTAGAGTATACCTACTACTCGCAATAATGGTTATTTTTCTCTGAGAAATTTTACTCCCTCGCCGGTAACGCGGCTTGGTTCGTAAATATTCCTCGAGAATAATAGTTATCATTATTGACTGGTGGTATAATATACTATTAAATCCTTCAAAATTCTTTCTTCTTCTTTAGGTTAGGTTATCATCCTGGATATGATAACTTTATTCACGGCTGCTCTGAATAATTCAGTGGTAGTTTTTGAGAACCATGTCCTTAAGTTTTTAAGCCATGAAATTCTTCTTCTACCTGGTCCCCTCTTACCACAAACTTTCCCTTGATGAACAGATTTTAAAAGGCGGTATTTACTTTCGTTCCTCATAATGTGCCCAAGGTATTCAAGTTTTCTTCTCTTGATGGTATTCATTATTTCTAAACTTTTATTCATTCGTTCTAGCACTGCCTTGTTGGTGACTCGGTCTACCCAAGAGATCCTCAATATTCTCCTGTAGAGCCACATTTCGAAGGCCTCAAGTCTTCTTTCTGTTGCCTCGGTTAGTGTCCATGATTCCATACCATAATAAAGTATTGAGAAAATATAGCATCTGAGAAGTATGATTTTAATATCCATGTTGAGGCTGTGACTTTTAAAAAGTTTAGCCATTTGATTGAAGGCAGCTCTTGCTTTCTCTATTCTAAGCCTTATCTCCTGCGAATGATTCCAGTCCTCATTAATCATGGTTCCCAGGTAGGCGAACTGTGATACCCTCTCTATAGGTGCATTGTTGATCATTATGTCGTATCTTCCACCTATTTCTTTACTAATTACCATGAATTTAGTTTTCCTAATGTTGATTTCTAAGCCATATTGATTGCTGATGTCTGTTATCCTATTCATTAGCTCTTGTAAGCTGTTAATGCTATAACTAAATATCATAGTATCATCTGAGTATCGGATGTTGTTCAACCGCTCCCCATTCAAAAGGATTCCTATGTTGGTATTCTTAAGGGCTTCCCTGAAGATTTCTTCGGAGTAGAGGTTGAATATGAGTGGCGAAAGAATGCAACCTTGTCTAACGCCTCGAAGAATGTTGACTGCGTCTGTTTTTTCCTCCATACTCAACTACAGTGGCTGACTGATTCCAATATAGGTTCCTGATAATCCTGAGATCTTTATCATCCATTCCAGTGTTTTTCAAAACCTCCATCATCTTTTTATGCTTTATTTTGTCGAACGCCTTTCGGTAGTCGATAAAATATGCGAAGATATTACAATTCATATCCCTATATCTTTGGAATAATACTTGCAAACAGAACAGCGCATCTCTTGTACCCACACCCTTCATGAATCCAAATTGTGTATCTGTTACTCTCTCTTCGCATTATACTTATAGATTCTCCGGTGGATAATTTTAAGAAAAAGCTTTAGCAAGTGACTCATGAGGCTAATAGTTCTATAGTCATCACATGTTTTGGCTCCTTGTTTTTTGGGTAGTACTATAAAATCTGAGGTCAGCCATTCTTTTGGGATGTTTCCAGTATTGTAGATGTTATTAAAAATTCCAGTCAAGAATTTGATGGATTCGTCATCAAGAACTTTGAAGAATTCTGAATGTATCCCATCTGGTCCCGGTGTTTTTCCTTCTCTTAAAGTGTCAATAGCGGCTCTGACTTCATCTGTCATGATGTTGGGTCCGGACTCAGTTTGGATGGGGGGTGGGTCTCCTCTTTCATCGAAAAATAACTGTGTTATGTATTTTTTCCAAGTTTCCTTTATGTCTTCTCTGTCTACAACCAGTTCTTCTTCATCATTTATAAGTTTTCCCACAGTATGCTTTTTAAATTTTCCTGTTAGTTCTCTCGCTTTCCTATGTACATTGAACTCATCAAATCTGTTTTGCAAGACTTCAATTTCTCGGCATTTGTCATCCAATTCTTTTTGTTTGGCCTCACGAATTTTTCTTTGTATGGCTTTCTGTATGCTTTTGTATGATGTGGAATTATTCTTTTGCTTCCTCCGTTCTTCCATGAGTAACAAAATTTCTTCTGTCATCCATGATTTATGTTTTGCTTCCTTTCTTTGAACGGTAAGTAAAGTACTTGATGACGTGTATGGTTAGCAACCAGCTAGCAAGTGGAAACTTACTGTCGTAGAAACAGATGTGGTAAGCAATTGAAAAGGTCCGGTAGCACATTTTTTTATAATATCTTCTGTTCTAGGAGAACTATCACGAGATTCGAGAAAGTCTGAAAAATGCTGGTTAGATTTTTTACCGGGTGAACGCAATAATTGTTTATTTTAATGTTAGTTACCTATAACAGCACATTTTCAAAATTACCGGTACCAATAGAATTGATATTATATTGTGATTTTAATAGAAGATTTCCTAAACCCCACCTTAAAGAAAATGGTGTTTTTCCATATTCCAATTGGAAAACCGCATTTTTATGGCTTTTGCTATTTTGAGTTAACACTTTCAAAATTCCATACTAATCTCAAATACCTCAAAGTTATAGATCTGATTATGATACAAAATTCTTATGTTTAGGTTAGATACAAACTTGATCATATAAGCAAAATTCCTATAACATGGAAAAAGTCACCTAGTTCAAATGGATATTTGATAATGGCATTCCATCAAGATTCTTTTGTCGATGCATATCGGTATTTCTAACACCTAGATTGTCGCAATTTCTAGTAATTTGATTATATTGGTCATTTAGTAGAACTTCAAATTGAAACATTTAAAATAAAATTTGGATTTATCCTCCATGAAATAATGAAGAATTATTCAATTGAACTTAATTTATTTATTCCAACACGTAAGCAGAATAAACTAATTCTAATTACAAATTAATTTAACTAGGCAAATTAGGTCAAAGAACAGATTGAATTAAAATAGCTTCTATATTTGAATATGCGCAAGGTTCAAATAAATATTGCAGTCTTGTGAACATACATATGCATTTTATACTTCCACGAAAATAATTCAGCTCATAAATAAATAAGACTATATAGTCCACTAGGCTCTAAATAGGGTTTTGAGAGTAGGAGGGTTCGACATATCCCAGGACATTAATTTCGTAAACCTCATCATCAAGCTAAATTCATCACAGTATCAGTTAAAAATTTTATTAACTGAGCTAGGGAATTTGGATAAAAGCTTCCCCAGAAAAGAAGAATAACTATTTCATGAAACAAGTATAATTTGCTATATTTTCCAAAATTGTTTTGACTGAGATTTTATTTCATGTCTCTCATCTCCGGATCTTTGCATTTAAAATACAATTCATTCAGTAACAAATGTCTATTGCCCCAGATCAAAATTTCTTCTAATCCAGTTCTACAAACATATTATTTTATTAAGTCTGATGTTTACTTATTAACATAGGAATAGTTTTGTACTTTTTCTTCTTCAAGTGCCATACTCGCAATTCTCCTGCGTAGGTTAGGTTATTCTGCACAGAAGGTGTTGCCACAGACAAGGGGACCTACAATTTAACGTGGATTCTGAACCACTGATATGAATCAAGATAAATCCTGTCTGCTGTCCATTTTGGAATTCGAACTCTGCACTTCGTAACTCTGTTGATTGAAGTCGGCCAGTATTAGCTCGCAGCCACGTCTTCTTCTTTCTGACTGATTATTTCTTTTGAGATGTTAATGTCTATGATTCTCTCCATCTCATTGGAGGTCTTCTTAAAGGTCGACGTGTCCGTGGCCTACCAGCTCGCGCGAGTTTTGTCAGTCTTTCTCCTGCCATTCAGTCGATTCAATCACTCCAGGCTCTTCTACATTTACGTCCCCTTCTGATTATGTCTTCCACCTCACATTCGTGCCCTATGTCTGTATTTGTATTTCTGTTATTCGAAGGATACTTTTCAAGTTAATGTGGGTCTAACACACATTTTGTATATATTGTCTTTTGCCGTTTTTTTCATATTGGTGTTATTCCACATGATGTCCTGAAGAGCGCCTGATATTCGGCTGGCTTTATTTACTTGGTGTTTTACTCTATTTTGACATGATGTGATATGTATGGCTAGGTAGTCAAATGACATAACTTGTTCTATTGCTTTATTTTCCAGGGTAAGTTTGCACCTCACTGGTTCGTTACAGGCGAAGAGAATTTCGGTTTTTGCAGTAGATGCTTGCATGTTGAAGGCTTTAGCTTTCATAGAATGAGTACAGAAGCCGATGTAAAGCGTATTCGTTCTCTGCCATAATTACGGCTTCATAGGCATAACAGACGATTTTGATTTCGCCCATGTGAGTTGATATCCTTCCCTTATATTCTTGACATAGTTTATTATTTCGTCCATTATCTTAAGGTATCACCTTGTCGGATTCCTGTTGGTGTTTGTATTTCTTATGTCAGTCTTTGATTAACTAATATGTAAGTAGATGCTTTGTGGTTTTGTTGTACCTACGCTATCGAACGCTATGAAACACTCATATGCGGGCTTTTCGTATTTTCTACTGAGTACTTGCCTGAATATGAAGATGGTGTCTATAGTAGATTTTTGTTTTCTAAATCCTTGTTGTTCTTCCAAGATACTTAAATATTGAATTCTTATTGCTTCAAGATTCTCTCTAGGAAGAGCTTCATTGCTGAACTTTGTAGAGTTAAAGTTCTATAATTTTCTGATGATTTATTGTCCCCTTTCGTGAATAAAGAAATGGTTATCATATTTTTTCATTCAATCAGTATTTTTTTGGTTGATAATATTTTGTTGAAGAGCTTTCTTAAGTTTTATTATTATTAGTTATCTTATCAGTATCTCAATAACTGATTTGCTATGATTTTAATATTTTTAGCTCATTCTTTCTGTTTCATCTGGTATTATGGGGGTTCCTTTGATTTTCTCATCTGCATCCTCATCTCTTTTTTCGTTATACTCTTTGGCGCTGTCGGCGTACAATTTTTCAAAGTAGAGTTTTTAATGGGGTACATCAGTTTGTTGAGTTTGTGTGCATTGTATAATTTTGCGTCTCATTCTTAGCATCCCACACAAGTAGCTTATTTCCTTTTTCCTCCGTATAAATCACGTTCCATTGCGGAGGGCAACATCTTCCAAAAAAATCGTTTTATATTTCTAATTTCTGTATTGACTCTGTTATTGTTTGAATATAATGGTCATTTTCTTCTGGTGTTGGTTGTTCCTGCCTACCTTTTCTCTAGCCGTTGTATGTTTTAAAAGTTTTTATTTACTCCTATTTTTCTTAGACGAAGATATTCTTTAAACAGATCTATTTTTAATTTTAATTTCATGAAAACTACGTTTAATAAGTATTTCCCACATAATTATAAGAAATATACTTGTGCGAGATGTGATTTCAATAGCGAATGTTCACGTGGAGAGCTTATTTTAAATGAGCCAACTACCTAGTATCAAAACACTACTTTTTTATATCACATCAATTCCATGCATATATAAATTATTGACACTTTGATCTTATCAAAATTTAACTCTATGAGCATACTCAAAAATCTGCAATACTACAGAGAAATGTTGTTGGGTGTGAGTGAAACATTTTCCATTCCTTTTTCAATAGAATCAATCTCTTGATTTACGACATCACAAATTACAAAATAACACTGGCGATGCAAAATACACATCTCGTCCCGCTTGTAATACATAAATCCTGGGGTAGAAAAAAAATGATGTCGTTAAATTTAATAATCGATGCCATATATCAAGTGGAGAATAAATAACTCAGTCAAAGTCGGTGGTTATAAGCGAAAAAAATGCCAACCGTATATTTTATCCCAGAGTGATTTTACTCTAGTGTTTGATGAATTACATCACAAAGTCAATGCAATTTTAGATATTCAGTAGATTTTCATAATTTTCCGTATTGGAAAGTGCAAGATTACAACCATATTTTAAAGTCATTGAATATAATGGTACTTTCAACAATTATCATGAGTAATAAAACACTTCAAAATGTGAGATAAATATTACTCACAAAAAATGGGTTGGTTCCTTGAAAAAATTAAAATAACGTTAATTCTATTGGTGCTGGTACGTTTTATGTTGGTGCGAAAAGTCTGCTATTTACACCCAATTCCACAGCTTCAAAATTACCAGTAGGTACTCATAGAATCAACTTTATTATAAATTTCTCCATGCACCAACTAATTAACTTTCACGCGATTTTTTAAGTATAATTTTCAAGTTCAGACTTTGAAAAACAATGTCTCTCAAATTCATAAAAATTATTTCTAAAATAACGTAATTTCATTCAATTAGACTTCTTCTTATCACACCCTCTCCTCACGAAGGTCGGCGATGCGTATGGCTAACATTGTCCTGGACAAAGCATCTCTAATTATCTCGGATGAAATGCACCATCTTCTAAGGTCCTTCAATCAAGAGTTCTGACGTCTTCCAACAGATCGTCTTCCTTGAATCTTTCCCGCAATTATCAGCCTCATTAATTAATATTTTCAGCATCTCATGGCCTATATATCTTGTTTTCCTCTCTTTAATGATGGTTAATAACTTTCGTTTTTTTATTCGTCTGTTGTAATGATTAACTAAGAGCAGAAAAGCCTGGTATTAAATTGAGTACCAGTAGGTACAAGAGAAGGTGGAATATCAGGTTGACCTCCTAGGTAAGAAACTATGAAAGAAGACTAAGTTATACCTACCATTGTCAAGGACTAGTAAATTAAATCTCGGCACGATCTTATGAATATTTGAAATCATACATGCATCTTATAATGTGGAGACCCTAAGAATGCATCTTGCAGTGACGTCATAGCATGGCGATCAGTTAAGGGATATAGTATTCAATTTAATTTATTTTTATGATCCAACTTTTGGTTCAAGCGGATAAAACAATTCTATTGGTTTAATATTGTCTAAGGAACATGATCACAGACTCTTGTATCTAAGGCTTCGGGTCGCTCTTTTGAGAAGAATATGAAGAGAATACTGAAGCTAAAAACGGCAAGCAGGTATGACACTTTTTTTTTTTTTTGTGAATTTACATATATACCTCTCCGGTCGCACTTATGAAGTATAGAAATTTCTATAACTACATCTGAAAATCATGTAGTGACATGATGATATTGCCATTCCAAACGTTGGTCGATTATTAGTGTCCCACAAACAATGCAATTAACGTGAAATGTTGACCAGGGTAATATTTCTAATCGTAGAACCGATGTATTTGATTCAAATAGAGAATGATCCAAAATACTGTTCTGTGGCAGAAATTAGTGTTTGACTAATTACACAATCACACATAGGTAGGTACCATGGTATGGGTGGCTAGAGTACGGGGTTGAAACGAATACATTGATAAAATTCTCGACAAATTTCTATATGAGCACTGGGCTGTTTTGGTGAGTGAACATAAAATTTTTCTTATAATTTCGTGGACCCATATATTATTATATAATAGTTCTAGTTATAACTACTCAATAAATCGTTCAGAATTTCTATTTAACAGTCGAGTATTACAAAATACTGAAGTTCTTTGATGATTTTTGAAAGTCTCCTTGTTTCGAAGATACAGAGCGACAATAACTTCGATTTGTTCAAGATGGACCCTACGTACGACCTGCGAGATCCGTAGACTTAAATCCCGTGGACTATTCTCATTCGAACCATCTAGAGTCAGTTTATTGTATTGCGGTAGAAAATATACAGGATTTAATAAATTTGTGGGTAACTGCTAAGTGTCATTCAATAAGAAACGATGCTGATATTTTTAAAAGAGTTCGTTAGTCAATGTGGAGAATATTGGTTTCTTGCATCCTAGTTGAACCGAATGATTTCTGGTAGATTAAGAAATTTTACAAGCAATTTTTGGTACTAACATGTTGTTCTTATCGAATCTGAATTTTCGGAACAATGCGGCTTTTCAAGAACCAAAATTTTCTTAGAATAGTCCAGGGAGTAACCCCTTAATTTTCTGCCGGATGTATGATAAGTACCCTGTGTAGACACCTACCTACATTCACAGATATAAATAGCTTTTTATACTTCACCATTAAATAAAACAGATGGTCACGTGTTTTCTAGAAGTAGATACGTGCGTATAGTCAGAGACTAAATATATGCACAGAAGAAGTTCACTGCATGTATTAGCAAATAATACAATGTTATACTCTGGCATTATAAACAATGGGATATATCAGACTCTTCTCTTAAATCTGATTCCAAATTGCATTGAGTTATTTGTGCTAAGCTGCCATCGAGCTCAGTTTTCATACTGGCAAAATTTTCATCTTGAATTCATTTCTAGCGGCTATAGCTATGCTCGCCGTTCCATTTCCAGAAATATCCTAATGCAGGAAGTAGTAAACGTTTATGGAGATCCTTCCCATCTGTGGGATATATGAAAGCATTTCCACTGATGATTGAAGTTGGAAATTCCTACGATGAACAAGCGGCTCAACTTCTAACAAAATTGAATTCGTGTCCAATATCAATAATTGAGAAATTCTTTCACTTGAAGCAGTAGGAATATGCTTCATTGAATAATTAATGTAGTAGTAGGTACTATAAAAAATGTACTTGAATAACATGACAGTTAAATATAGATCAATTCAAAATAAATATACCTTGCTTATAAGATAAATAAAATATTATGCAAGTAATGTGGTTCAGGAAGGAAGATCAACTATTATCCTTGTTTCATTTCTGTTTCGTCATAGACCTCCAAGAAGTTTACTATCATCAATTTATTAACTCGGGTCTTTTACGTAAGATCTTGTTTAGGTATCCTATCTCGTCATTCGCAGATCATATGCAAACAAGATACCTTCTTAGATGATGTAGTGTCTATTGAGTTTCATCCTATGCAGTTCTAGTTTCTCGGTATTGGCATTTGCTAATATGTTTTATTTTCTCTTCGTTTTCCAGAAATATGTACTTTGAAGGCAGCATTCTTGATTTTTCAGTTAAGCAGCATTAAATATATAAATATGTGAAAAAAATTGGATCTGATATGCAGAGTAGAGGAAACTTTGAAAATACCTGAATTATGACTAAACTACATACGTTCCAATAAAAAAATATCCTCACAAAAGATTTTGAAGAACATTGTTTCTCAGTCACCCTGCATATTTTTGTATCTTAGATGTCTAGTTTCTAAACTGTCTGTCTGAATGTTTGTCTCGAATAAGTACCATCGGATTTCAATGAACATTTCAGGAACTAAAATAGGAACTTTAACTAAGATTTTCATGGTGCTATCTTGAAGGAGGGTCAAGAAGATATGAAGATTACTACTATCTAGTAGGTGTCATGCCCTGCCAAAAACGGCTGGAGTAAAATGGAAAGCTTACTTACTAATATTATTATTATCTACATTGTATAATAGTAATTAATAATAAATATTTTCTATATTCTATCATATATTTACTTCCAATATAGTGTTGCGTATTTAAAAATACTACTGATGTCGTCATATCTCGAAAAATATCATAGCTATTCAAAAGCTATTCAAATATTATTTATATTATAATTATATATTTTTAACAAAAATATGAATGAATGACTTTATTAGTTGGTGCAGTGAAAAATTCAAAATAAGGTTATTTCTATTGGTGCTGGTAATATTGAAAAAGTGCAGCTGTGTTGTTTTTGTAAAATTTATTATTCATAAGTGGCTGAAAATAATCTTCTCTTTGATTCTGTTCTGGAAAGGTTTTCAGGGGGAAGGATATGTTAGATTTTATGCTTATGTAATATGTTGTTACTACCTCTTCTCTTTCATCGTTCCAATGAATCATTAAAATGTTGCACGTTTACTAAGCAAAAGACGCGTACAAACACAAAAAAACGTTCAAACGAATTGTATACCTTCTGGTCAAGTCTGTCAAAATGTTATCATAATTCAGCAACAAATAGAAATAATTATGAACAAAATTGGGTAATTTCAGTCCAAGATATCAAAATTGTCAGTTTGTTAAATGCAATACGATGACATTGTCAAATTCCGCTTGCTCAGAAGTAGCATTTTTCCCGACATTAATTTTTTGATACAATTCAAATGCTCTGGTAATGTTAAGAAACCCGGTATACCGACATCTATATTGAAAAATCAAATTAAATATCAAATTGCTGTAAGAGAATCTTGTATTAAGGTAGATCCTACTCTACTTCAACCATTTGTAACACCCCAGACTGTCTTGTTTTAATTATATGAAATTGTATGTAATGTCGGATCTCGTGCCACTAATCTTCATGCGGTTAATAGTAATCTAGGCCTAGATTAGGAAGCGGTTAATCACAGACAGCATAATTATAGAGTCACAGAGATTCCGGTTTTACTCTGTCACCGATCCACTCCTAATGCCATAACATAGCATATTATAGTCGCTACTGTTACCTACTATATTGTACGTTAATACCTACCAAGGAGGTAATTTATGTATAAGTTGAATCAGAAGCATAGTGTACACAAAGTATGCTTGATGCTATGATATGCAAGAGAGGTTATCTTTGAAACCAATCCAATGATATTTTAATAACCTGCAAAGTTGATTGTTTAGACAAAGACTTGAGATACAAATCAATTAAATTAATAGTTTCTCATTATTTTTGATTCTTTTGCGCCAACGGTTCCGTATTCCAAATAGTATTTAATAGTTTCTCATCACAATTGAATACAAAATAGTACCTACCAAAAAGATAGACAGCCGTATTCATAATCCAATTTGAGTTCGGTACTGGCAAGTACCATATGAAAATAGAAAACAAAACACTATCCTACCAGACCACCGATTCAAGAGTCATAAAACTAATTTAAGGTTATACAACAATGTTGTCATTTACGACCGTGGATTGAAAGTTCTTTCAGTTGTGTATTTTGGGAGCCATGAACACTTAATTAAGTTTCGATTATGAATGCGGCTGAAATTCTTTCGTTGCAAAAATTACGAAGCGCATTCACCATTTTTGAACTAATGAGTCTTTTGAATACTATCTAGCACCGTCAAAGAATTTGAGTTTTAAAATACAAAAGTCAGATATTATTATTATCTGCTGTGTCAAAATAAAAACATTAAGACTTTCCACTCAGAATGAACTTGCAGTTATTTATTTGAAATTGACGATTTAGGCACAATAATTTGAAAGAGTGGAATGGTTGAATCATTAAGCAGGTTTTTACGTGTTAAGGTAAATTAGGCACCAACCAACCGAACCAACTGTAATTTTTAAGAAAAAAAAATTAAATAGATTTTATTTATTTATTCAAGTTGTCAAACTAAACAAATACTTTTCACCACATCATTTGATGCGAACTATACTTATCTTTAATTTGTACAGGCATTGCTTGAAGTGTGTTTTGTACTTCTAGCCAGCAATTTATTATTGGTTGTATGAAGTATGAAAAAGTCTTAAATTATTATAACATAGAGAACAAGTGATGATTTGAACTACGTAATTATGGAAATAGTATGAAACAATCTAGTTTCGTTTTTGAACATTTAATTTCAGCAATAAATTGAGAAAATTATGATAATATTTCAAGAGCAATTTTAAGATTGAATTAAAAATAGAAATAATTTCACCATAATTATCCAGAGTGTTGAGAAAGAAATTGAACTGATTTGTTCTCTCTAAAATGTATATGGTGAATCATAATATTTCACTTATATAACAAATAAATATGTATTGATTAGTACCTACCCAATAGAGCAACACAGTTTGCATAACAATGAGAACTTCATTTCAACGGATACCAATGTCAAAGGAAATGCAATCAGTCTAGTGAACAGGAACAGTGATATGCAACTAGATTCTGTATAAGAATTGTTGGTTACATAATTTACATTGAAGTCAAATTCCATTAATTTTATTTTTGGTATAAGTAATATATGCTACAGGTACAAACAACTATTTTAATACATTCAGTGCTTTGTCATATCTAAGAAGTTTTGTTTAAGCTTCAATTTATGAGGTGAAAATCTTCAGTCAGTTGATGAGTATAAGTTTTTTTCATTTTAGAATCTCATTATCATTTAAATAACTTAGTTTAAAATGTTTCAATATTTTCACTAATTATATTTTTATTTGGATCTGATTCAAAAGTTCTGACCTTAGGCTATTTACATATATCATCGGTAATTCCTTTTCTAAAATCAGATTCTTTGACGTTGAGAACTTAAAGATATGCTAGCTTTACAGAGTTCAACTATTTCTTGTCATAATGAAAATATCTCGGTTCTTGGAAATATCTTATTTCTAAGGAAAATTGAATATCTTCAACGTTCATGTCATAAGCTACCAAGTTTTGAAAATATTAAAATATTTGCCAATAATATATACAAAAACAAATTGGTTTCAAGACAGCACTATCAGTACTTTTCCATAGAATATTGAGTTTATCCATGTACCTAATACAGGCAATATAAATTGATATTTTTCAGTACTGAAATTTACTTCAATTACAAAGACTACTACTCCCCTCGTACCATCTTCTTTACAAATGACATGTTACAAAAAAAATCATTGAATGATAATTACAAATCTATAGGATATTATTATTTTTTATTAACAAATGAATATTTTTATATAAATATATAAAATGGGTTTTAGTAATTTATATTATAATATAGAGAATGGAATTCGGTGTAGATAAGAAATGAGAATGTTTTTATTAGAGATTCCATATTACATTTTATCGCGGTCAGGAACTATTTTAATTAACCTCGCAAAACCGTAGTAGATGGAAATTGATTAGAGTCAACTTAGGATGATTCAAATACAATATTCGCTTAATCTGATTGATTAGGATAATTCGATATGAACGGAAACAGAGATAAGAAACAGTAATTGCAACTCGCTGAATTTTATTGGACGATGGAAAAGTTAAATAGGAATGATGAAGTGAAAATAATAAGAAATATTGTGCACCGTATATTTAACTTGAAAGGCTCTATTTCATTTTTCAGTTGCTGAGAAGAATTTATTCCAAAAATATTGGTTGTTCCCAAACTTCTCACTCTATTCATTAAGTGAGTTAAATATCTGAGAATATTATTTGTAATTGCTTGATACTTATTATTTTCAAAAGAGCTAGATATACTCCATTTCCAAAAAGAGATAGGGTAACAGATTATGATAATAAAGGGCTCTGTATTATATTCGTTATACGTCAGAATATAATAAAAATCTCTTCATTATCGTAATAATTTATTACTCTCTTTATTTTTTAAATGGAGTATAGGTGTTATATTTCATGATAGGCATAAATACAATTTATTATTAAAGATGCGTCTGGTCTCTTTGCAGAGAAGCAAACCACCGTAACAAAATATATACCTATTCCTGTTTCACCATATATATTCCTGTTTCACCTTGGGCACCTGCAATTTTATAGTATATTTTAAAAGAATCTGTTGAAAGCAGAAAATGTCTTGTCATATTCGAAATAACAAATCAATTGATTGAAAAGGCACTGTATACTTATGGATTTTTTTATGACAGATCAATTCTAGGATCCTAAATAATATTATTAATGCCAAAGTAAGTTTGTTTGTTATGCTTTCGCACCTGAACCACTGATTTGATTTTGATGAAATTTGGTACAGAGATAGACTAGCCTTTAGGAAAGAACATGCGCTACCTTTCATTGCCTGTGGGACTCTACGTGGTGGGTTCCGTATCTGAGAGTTATATTTCTGAACTCTATGGCTGGATTTTTTTGGTCTTTTTTCATGTATATTTGTAGAATTTATTGGAAGGATCTGGTAGTGTAACTGGGCCTCCTAGGTGGAGGGTTCTATACCTGTAATACACAAAGAAATATCTCTGAACTCTATGGCTGAATTTTCGTGGATTTTCCGCGCGACTGAGACTTAAAAGTGAAGGGTTCAATTCCGGAAAATCCGTAAGACATATGTAGGAGACATTCTCATGCCGTTCTCTCTTGGTGGATGGATATGGGTTGATGTTCGGACTGGTTGTACGTGCGAGTAGGACTCCGAGGTAGAAGGGTTCCATACTCAAGACTTTTTATGACTTTATGTTTTCGTACCACAATCTACTAAATTGTTTGCCCGGGAATTGCCGGGTAAAACAGCTAGTATTGAATAAAAAAGCACTGTGCTAAATGTCGACCAATGATAATTAACTTATTATTATAATATATAGGTACCTACTTTTAATACAAAATCCTGTCCTTCTCCAAGGTCCATATTATCTCTGTACCAAAAATAATGAAATATGATTAATAAACTGACATACTTTCGCATTTATAGTATTTATATGGATGAATTAAAGAAATATGTAAATCTTTTGTTTAATATTTACAAAGATAAGATACCTGTTAATATTCGAAAGAATACATTTGACAAAAGAAACGTTACCTACAATAAGCAACATAATTATCCAAGCGTTACTATTTGAAATTATGCAAGAATTCTCAAATACTGACCTGGTTAACACAAACGGCACAAAATTCATTCATCATAGCATTTAAGGAGGTACATAGACAAAGGCAGTATGCAACGTTCCATAATTTTCTGCATGTACCAGATAGAAAGCTTATGATAAAAATGATGCTAAATGCTAAGTGCAATATCCAGCGTCATGGAAAAGTTTTCTTTATTTCAAAAGAGTGTTTCCAGCGTATCTCCATAGCTCACCGCTCATTCATATAATGAATAAAAATCAAGGAAAGAAAATTTAATATGGCTCTTCTATCTGGAGCTAACATGTGTGATTTAATGTGCTTTAGACATTATGAAATGGATAAACCGTTTTCTCCTATATTTTATGAATAAACCCGAGGATTTTTAGAATGTATTATCAACATAATGAAGATGTAGTCGATATTTGTTGAAATATCAGCAATAATCAATTTTTGTGAATGACCACATTATTTTCGAATCTTTTTACTTTTCTACCCTACTATAGTAGCTGTATAAGGAAAGTATTGTTTAATTTGGTTGTTAAACACTGTTTTGTTCCCTCGAGTATGGGTGAATTCGTATGACAAGTTGAGGGACATGTTCGATTGTGTATGGGCTCCATAAGTAATTTATTTATCGTACATTTTAGAGGATATAAGGAATTGAATATTTTTTTCATTCCGGCATGCAGTTGTCAGATACAAGTTATGCACCTATTTATTCAAAAATATTTATTCCAATAATACCTATATTATTCAAGAAGATTAATTTCTTCGAATTATTTTATAGTTTTATAGTATCAGTTGTACTGTTATTTGTTATAAATTACCCACCCCTGATCATTATTATTTTTTCTATGGAAAAAAAAGTTATGGATCATATTTATGTGGTTAAAACTGAATTTTGTAAAAAAAACTAGCGTAAGTACAGAGTGTGCAGATTCCGGGGAATACAAAAAAATTTTTTTTTCACAATGACATACCTACCACGATATTCTAATATTTTTGGAGACATTCTTTATTCAAGATTTCAAAAATATAAAATTTGGTACCACCGCCTCATACCGTTTCTGTTATTTGGGGCTATTCTGTAAGCAAAGAGTTATTTTTTAAGGCACACTAAAAGAATAACTTACCTCAAAACTAAATAGCTATTCTAGAACCTGCATACGATAATTTTAAGGCTTGTTTAAAATCCATAACATTATTTATTATTCTGGAAGCCATTTCAGTTCAGTCGTTAAATTTAACATATTGAGAATCGTTTTTAAGGCTTATGTTTTTTTGGTTTTTTATGAGGGCAAATAGAGTTCTCTGCGTATTAAGATATAAATTATGAATATAATTATTATTGATCTCTATATATGAAACTTCGGTTAGGAACTTTATAAATGGTTTAAAAATTATTTGATTATAAAAAAGTTGTGATAACTGATTTGAATCCCTCTAGTTCAGACTTCTGAAATTCTACTTTCAACTTTACAATATATACTCTCTCAGATCAATCTCCAAAATATAGTTACTACTTTCTTTCATCACCTCGGATTATTCACTTCATGAAACAGCAACACAAATGAACTCGTAAAAGAACCAATCCAGACAATCGTAGATCGTAACCACAGATTTTTTCAACATAACTTTAAAATTAACACGAGACTCGACAGCTATGATCACTTTTCTTACAAAACAGCGTGATCCGTGGCACATGGGAAAATATTTATTGGATGCCTTAGATGCCATTAGGTTTAATCGAATGTGTTAAATTTTGGGCTTATTGTGGGATGCAGTTTACTTTAAAATCATAAAATATTAACGTCCGTTAAAAATAACGGTTATTTTACAGAATATGTCCCATTAAACGTAAAATATCTTAGTTAAAATAGCTGCAGTTATTAAAAAGTTTACGTTATTGAAGTATGCTAGAGAAATGAGAACTATTATGTTTGATTAGTGACATTTCTTTAATTTCCACAGCATACATGCATACAGCATTTTTGAAGAAAGTAGTTCAACTTGAATATTTGACGTTTAGTAATTCAAAAACGTTATAATGTGGGAGTAACATAAAGAATATCTCCAAAAATATAATATACAGGGTATCTAATTTTTATCAATATATAATTATTTTGAATCCCCCTAAATATGCACGATAGGTACAGTATTTTTGATTAGTCATCATCACTGAACCTTTATTTGAACGAGTTTTTTTTTCTATAGGTTATAATTATGATGAATATAGTGAATAACCCTGAACAAAAGTAGTATAAGCCTCATGAACGGTATGAATCCACCTTCCGACCTTGATACATAAGGACTATAAGGTATACCAGGTTTTATATATTATCATTTGCATTTATTCTCTCAATTTCTTAACCCTCGATGTAAACAGAGGGTTGTTAAAAGTTTGAGAAGTGTATCTGTGACGAAGTCTGTGGCATCCTAGCTCCCATTATTGATAATGAAATGTTTCGTTTTTTATATAATATAGTATAATATAATATAACGCATTTTAACATTGCTATCAAGATTATGAAGAAGCATTACTTTTTTACATTCTTTAACATCACCATTAGTTACTAATTCTCCAAATCATATAGCGTGAATGATTTGAATTCTCGTTTTTCTTTAAAGGATCTCACAATGGTCTCATTGGTATTTCAGAACTAAGATTTTCCCAGACTATTCTCATTTCATGTAACAATACCTCTGCCTTTAATCCCTTTGGCTATATTGTATAGCAATCCAATTATGATTATTGTACATCTCACTGGATAATTATTAAATTCTTATACCAATTCTCCCACGTCTACTACTATGGCGCAACAAACGTCTCGTCATGATTCTCGAACAATGCCAAAGTAAAATGGAAGCAGAGAAGTGGGTTTATAAGAAGAAGGGACGAGATATCTGCTCGTCGCCCAAATAAAATAATTCTCAAATGGAATTACTTTGATATCATCGCAAAATTACCTTTGAAACTTATTGGGGTACGGCGAAGCAGACGGAATTGTGATTTATACACGAGAATAGAGACAATTTCGCCGGATTGGCTGGTGGAGGATTCGCTTTCAGTCGTAGTTTAGAGTTTTGTGCGGATTAAAACTAAGTTTAATCTGCTGTAGATCAGTTCTAATTTAATAGAAAAGATAACAACTCAATGATGTAAGCCAGAGGTTGATAGATTTATTTGAAATGTCTTTGTCTATTATAGTAATAGCTTCGCACTAAAAATACAGAGTCATAATTTTCTGATGAGTACCTAATATTTTACTTTCTTGAATTACAGGGACACGTTTTTATTTAGATAAACTGAAAAATATAATATATGAAACTATTTTAATATATAAGAAGTTTGCCAATTGAGGTGAAATTGTTTATAATTCCTATTATCAATTACATAACTAAGCAACAGCGTATGCATCAGCAAAGCTGATTTTGTGCGAAGGAAAATTACTGAAATAAAGTGTTGGTTTTGGTTGTACATACAGTGCTGCTACGTAAGATAATTGATTTTAGAGAAACTATATAAGTCTATAAGTGAAAATAATTTACAATCCGTTATTGTCACGAATTTTAGAAAATGAATTATTTTTGGACGAGGCCTATTCCGCAATGGGTACATTCAGCGAGTTGTCATAATACATAAGCAATTGATTAATTTCAGGTTTAGACCCTTCAAATTTTGTTTTAAATATCTTGCATTAAACTACACCCAAGTGTTCATCTATTGTTATATTTGACCGACTTTCCAAACGGAAGAGCTGTACAATTCGACTATTTGCATTTTTCACCGAGTTCAAAAAAGAGAAGGTATATAATTCGGTTGTATGTTTGCTCATTTTTATGACTGTTCGCGCGTTGTGATAGTAAACGTACTCTGATTTAGATGATTTTTGTTTCATTTCAAAGAGGAGGATTGAAAAATTGTCCCATATTTACAAAAACTCAAATCGGATAGCGCATTCGCTCCAAAAACTGCCCCCCGAAGGGGGAGTAATTTGTGCTGGTAATTTTGAAGTTACGCTGTTCCAGTTTGTTGTTGTATGCACCAACTCCAAAGGTACCAATAGAATTGATATTGTTTTGTATTTTTCAGTGCACCAACTAATAAAGTAAATTTTTTTTAAATATTAATTTAAGTTTCGCATAGTAAACGGGCTCTGATTTTGATGATTATACTTATATTCGAAAAACGAGTGCTGAGAAATGGTCTCATCAAAAGTAATTCCCTATAAAAGGGCAGGAATGACGTTTTTGCGAAAATATAAAATTTGATATTGTAAAATGAACTAAGGCCTTAAATAAAAAAATCGAAAACGGTTCCTGATTTCTCTAAAAAATAAAGAACTTTTTGCAAAAAAACGGAGACAATCTGGTGCATTGAAAAATACGAAATAATATTGATTCCATTAGGATTGGTAGGTATCTACTTTTGATTTTGAAAAGACTTCTAAGTACTTACATATAATTGCACAACTTCAAAATTATTACTACCATTAGAATTAATATTACCTACCTCTATTTTTGTGTAGAGTTTACAAAAAAAAATATTCTTGAAGCACTTAATGCTTGATTCCTCATTATTATTTTCTGTCAGTTATTGATATTATAAAAATATATTTGATATCAACATGATAGATAAGATTTTAATTAAAATTCAAAATTATACGTTTTGCTAACAAAAGATCACCTATAAATATTTTTATCAAAAATTAGACCAACTTTATTAATTGGTATAATGTAAAATATAACAAAATATAATTTCTATTGGTGACGTTACTTTTAAAGTTGGTCTAAAAAATCTCTATCTAACTACAATTCCACAACTTCAAACTTACCAGCATAAATAGAATGAAAATCGTCCTATCCTATTACCATTGCGGTAACCCGAAAAGCGTAACTCTTTTGAAAAAAATGTTCAATTTTAACGTTTCCGGTTATGATCTCATCTTTAATTCTGCCATATCAGATAGATTTTGGAAAGGAAATTTGAGTTTTTCTAAACATGGGACCTTTTCTAACATTTCTCTTCCAAATTAATAAAAAAATCATCAAAATCGGAGCACGTTTACTATGCAAAACGCGCGAACAGCCATACAACTGGAAAAAGAATTAATGTTAAATTCTTAATTCCGACTAAGCAAGTACTGATTTATCTTTGAAAATAAGAGTTTTTGACAACTAGGAGTTTTTGAATTGAAAAATGGATTGGCAATACATGATCATATTCCGGACTTTTCTGGAAAATAATAAACTGGTTCATCAATATTTCCGGAACATTTCCAACTAAGAAGTTGTTAAGAAACAAATAATACTTTTGTTGGTTAAAGCTATAAGATAACAACAACTAACAAAAATTAATAACTCTGAAATTACTGGATAACAATAGAATTACAAAAATTTCATTAAAAAATAACTATTACTTATAAAATTACCATAGTGTAAAGTTAAAAAAAGGCGTAGCTACTCGTACCGTCGATTATTAAAAGAACTAAATCATTATCATTCTTTTTCACATCACGATAGGATCAATAATAAAATATTTTCTCAATGCACGATGATGATTTATTTTATTTACCGATCGAAACTCGGTAGATAATGAAGAAGAGAATTCATATTGTATGTACCTATTAATGTGGTATTAAGTTGGTAAGTTTTAAGCTACTTACTGAAAGTTCTTGATTCGGTTTACCTTATAACTCGACAGTATTTAACCTCAAATAAATTATATTCACCTGATAATTAGCACATGTGTGTGAAATGACGAGTCATTTATTCTTATTCTGGAGCTCGCACTTTAAACTCGGATCCGTATACTATAACAATGGTAATTTCGGAGTAGTAGTAAGCTTTATTAAAAGCGTAAGCAGTATTAAAAGCACCCAAATCTGGCTGCTCTAGAAGTGGGTGGGTATATCCATCTCACAGCAACCCACACATACGAAATTGATTTCCAACAAACCCACAAAATCTATTGAACACTAATGGCCTACGTAAAATATAGATGATCATCACGGGGTAAGGATTATTCAACAAGCTTGATTGCGGTGGTGGCCCTAGGGCTAGAAGGGTGGAAGTTGTGTTGAGTAAACACTTGGTGAAAAGATGCCTGATGTGCTTGGGTTACTTAATACGTAATTGTTCTCTCCTACCTTATACCTTGACTGAAGGTAAAATGAGAAGGTAAGGGCCAAAAGGGGATGTGTACAAAGCTACTCCTTCATAAGCTTACGAAATGTGGCATATCCTGTATATTGTACTCTAATTAATAATAAAGAAGAAGATTGAAAAAGATAAGGGGTCTCAGGGGATACCTGATTAGAGCGAATTAATATTCATTTAATTGATTATCTATAATATATAAATACTTTTTACAAAACATAGGGCAGACTTCATTAGTTTATGAACTGAAAAATAATAAATAATACCTAATAGTTCTGTTGGTACTGGTAATTTTCTCGAAATCTGCGGAGCCGTCCCTGAACTAGCTAGAGTGGACTTTAAGGGTCGTATATGATAGTATCATCAATCGATATTTCAAACCCGAAAACAGTTTGTGGCAAATTTTTATCGAAATCGAGTAAACCATTCTCGGAAAGTTGTTGTGGACCTCGAGGGTAACACCTATAAAATATAAGAGCATCGTCAATTGATTACCCTACCCCAAACACCGATTCCTGCAAATGTTATCGAAATCTGTGGAGCCATTTTCATCCAAATAAATAGTCTTGATCTTCACTTTGCAAACGTCATAAAAACTTTTGGAAATGTCTGAAATGAACTGATAATTTCCGGACTGTTCATTCATTCTCAGTTTCATTTCGTTTGGTAATTCTTGTTTTAGGAGCTTTTAGAACAAGATGAATTGTTGTAAATGTAAGTAATGCTTGTCTGAATATTATTTAATAGTTTCAATGACAACATCTGTTATTTGGCCTTTCAGGCGAATGTTCATCAAAATATGTACAAAACAATTTTATAAATGAGAAGATTTAGTTTGGAATAGAATCTAAAACATCATCCACCACTCTCATTTATCTTTTCTTCTCATTCCTAGAGAATCTTGACAAAATCCAATAATTTGTAGAATAGTAAAGTAAAAAGCAATTAAATAAAACATTATAAGAATCTACATAATTAAATAGAACAGACACAGTGAGTCTCATAATTTCACCATTTCATCCACAATTCCGATATATTATGTAATATAACATATTTGACCGACTTCAAAAAAGGAAAAGGTATACAGTTCGGTTGTATGTTTAACTTTTCTTATTTTATTATGGCTGTTCGCGCATTTTGCATAGTAAACGTACTCCGATTTAGACGATTTTTGTTTCATTTGAAAGAGAGTTAAGGAATAGTCCATATTGAGAACAATCAAATCCAAAATCTCCTTTTCTCCAAAAACCACCTCCAAAGGGGGTGGAGGGTGCGATTTTCCTCGAAAATTGAAAATCCGAGGCGTGCCCAAATGTTTAAATTGGACATTTAAAAAAATAATCATAGGTTTCCGCATTACAGTCTGAAATATCTGTTTCAGCTATATGCAAGAGGCAAATTTTTCTGAAAATTGAAAATTAAAGATTTGAAAATTAGAAAGGGGGCCATATCCGGAAACGTTTAAATTGAACATTTTTCAAAAGAGTTACGGTTTTCGAGTTTCGCAATGGTAAAGTCTGAAATATGTGATAAGCGTATTTCCGCTATGTGGAAGAGCAATTTTTTTTAGAAAATTGAAAGTATGAGACGGCCAAATTAAAGAGTAGATGTATGTAGCAACATTTAAATTGAGTTACGGTTTTCGAGTTACAGCGCTAAAGTCTGAAATATGTATATTTGCGCCGCGATGTTTTGAGATCTCTGAATAATAAATAACAAGTACAAGCTAAGCCTATATTTTTTGGGTATAAGTGAACGTTCTACAATTTTACACTCAAAAATGTGAAATAAATATTTTTTACAAAAAAATGGACCTGCTTTATTGGTGTTGCACTGAAAAATACAAAATAATATTAATTCTATTGGGCTGGTAATTTTGAAGTTGTGCCGATGTAGTTGTTGTAGGCACCGAATCCAAAAGAACCAGCACCAATAGAATTAATATTATTTATTTTGTATTTTTCAGTGCAACAGCTAATAAAGTCGGTCCAATTTTTTTTTTTTTAAATATTTTTAAATATGAATTTATATGCAATATCTTTTGGATTTTGAAAAAAATTATTCAAAACTGTCAATAAAATATGACTGTCTAAAGCAGATAATACTAAATAAATACTTGAGCTCGAAAATAATCAGAGCCATATGCAATAAAATCATACCTACTAGAATAATTTATTTTTGGAGCGTAGCATTCAAATTCTTTCCGCTCAATGGATACGCTGTAATCCATGTGGGGCTTTTCCCATTGACGATCGAAATCAGCATTGTAATGAAGTCGTTAAATGAAATGGCAAACGTTCAGCAAAGTAGAAATCAAGTAAACTTTATAATGACCAGCTCGTTCACGTGAGCCATTGACGAACTGGAATTAAACTTGTTCTGATAGAAAATACTGCAAATAACATAGTGGAAGCAAGGATGATGATGATACGCTAAAAGCGGAGAATGCGAAGCGAGAAAACTAATTTCGATGGATTAAATAGAGATCTATATTTAGAGAGATATTGCGGAGAGAATCCGTTTTCGATACGAGAAATATTTTTAGGATTGTTATCACATTGAGTTTCGACAATTGATGGGATTGATATATTCAGAACCGTGAGATAGAAGGAGCTTTGAAATCATACTAAAGTCCGGTTTAATCCGTCTTAGTTCGTAGTTTACTATTGAAGGAATTACATTTTTTTCAGATGAGTAGATTTATATGAAACATATTTTTCTGGTAATAAATGTAATATAGTAGGTGCTCTAATATGATTTACAATAGGAGTGCTATATGAAAATTGTTGGACAAGAAGTCTGACAATAGTGTTATTTACTATTATCAAAAAGTGGCAATGACGCGATGCTTGTTAAATTGCTTATAAGTTGTATGGTGAATCCGGCTATCTATTGATTGATTGATTGATTTCTTATGAATATAGTTATAAGGGTAATCTTCTTCATCCTACTTGCATTAATTAAGTGTCTTGATTAGCAGGAGTTATCATTGCTATCCCTCAATCATGATAATTCCATATATAAATACCGATCGTCAAGAACGTAGATGCACAGCAAACTTGTAGTCGTCATTTTATGTTTTTTGATTATGAATATTTTTTTATAGAGAATGACAAAATTATTCACAGGTATGTACCTACTAGATTACTGGAATAAGTAAGATATAACAAAAATTTTAAGAAATAATATAGAATTTGAATTTGTGCAAGAGATTTATAAGGTAGGTCTAAACCAGATATTTTTTTAATATATTTTAACTGTAATTCCATTTGTTATCTAAGCGATATTTTTGTTATGATGTAGTTGGTCTTGTTTAAAGTCATTATGCTACATTTTCGATCATATCGACCAAGTCAAAGTTATACTGGGAACGAATCAATTTTTTTTTCATTTCGGTAGAAAAATATATCGAATTTGGTTTTTGTTCTATGTTCAATGGTTTCCTTATGTAGCAGCAATAATCATCAACCATTTGAAGTTCTCAACTCAGAACTTTTTGCAAACGTCTGATTTAAATGTTGCTCGAAATAATGTGTTGAATAAAGGATGAGCTGGATTGTGAGAGGCTTCTATCCACTAAATATTTCTGAGACAGACTTTATTAGTTGGTACACTGAAAAATACAAAATTATGTTTATTCTACTCGTGCTGGTAATTTTAAAGTAGTGCTCTTTCATAGGTTGATACAAGGTTATTGATATGGTCTTGTCTTTAATTTTGTATTCTCAGATTTTCGACTTAGAAAATAAGTCACCTCCATCCTCAATTTCATTGCCAAATTTATACCAAAATAATATTCTCTTTTGTCATAAAAACTATTTCTAAAGAACTAACTAACTATCTAAAAAAAAACAAAAGATGAGTTTATACAGAAAATAAAACAAAATAAAAAACAAAATAAAATAAAATAAGAAAGATGAACATGCTCATTTCCATACACGAAGTAAGCTAAAATAAGAAATAATAATAAGAACTAAATTTGGCCAACTTTCATCTTTATCCCTTATTATTTTGATTGGAAACTGCTAATGCGCATGACCGAAATATTTTTTGAGGTTATGTCCTGTAACTGTCTATAAAACAAAAAAAAATAAATAGGTACACAAAACTTGAACACAATACAAAAGCCTTTGTCAAAAAAGCTTTGATTTGATTGGTTCATTCTTATTTTATTTTAGTTATCTGTACCTATAAACCAATCTTTTTTGCCTTATTCTTATTTTAATTTTAATTTGTTTCTTATTTTATTTTATTTGCTGTAGGTATAAACTGACTTAAAGTTGATGACGGTTCCAGACAAATGAAATATTGAAATTAAAAGCTAGGCATACTTACGTATTCTTCACAAAAAAGTTAATTTAACATTGTCTTTACCGAATTAAATTGAATTTACATGAGAGTTGTAAGACTTTTAACAAAAATGACTGATCGTATTTTTTTCAAATACAAACAAGTAGTTAGAAGTATTCTGTAAAGGGCATTGAGTTATCAACAGAATTAACTAATAGTTCTCCCATTGAACCGTTTCTGTATCTAAAATATGAAAGACTTTAAGTGTTAGAAGTATGCAATATAAGTATTGAATAGTATTCATATTGCACCTATCAACGATGATGTAATGCAATGCGGGATGGAGTATTAACTCACCGAGTAGTTGTTGTCATCGTTGGTAGGCACGGTAATAGTATTACCTAATATCTACTGTGGACTTAAAGTCTTTCATATTTTATATATTTCACAGTAGAAATCTTCACATCAATCAGTTTTTGTATCTGTTGTAGTTTCCGTGATATCCATACATACATCATCAATTTTGAAGATAGAATAGATGTACCTATAGATATGGGTTTCAGAAGAGCTTTGAAATTGTATAAAAATATAAGGATTTTATCGAAATGCTCAAACTATATATATAATATTGCATTTGGTAATATCTTATAGAGACGGATTAATTTATGTTTTTTTTATGGAAAAAAATTACTTTTACGGGAAGAAGAATGGCAGAACAAACGAGAGAGAATAATATAATTATCGTCAGGATCAAGCTGTTTAGCAGGAATTGTGGCGCTATGGAAGTCCTGCGCGCCTTAAATACGACAAACTCTTCATTACTACATTCCTTTCATTAGATCCGGCACAAAATTAATAGGCAATGATGCCCCGTCTCTCGCCTTGGAGAAATTAATTTCTAAGCTATGGATACAAGATGAGCATCCGAAAGAGCGAAAGAGAGAGAGAGAAAGAGAGAGAGCCATAGTGAGAGAGTACTTTGGAGTACATGTTAATTCATAATCGTGTCTCAATGTCGGTGTGCTCTGGTGAAATTAAGACGTGGATTTCTTCTCTTTAATAATAAAGGATACGGCCTTAAGCGTAGAATCCACATTAAAATATAAATTTCATATTCACTCAAAGTAGAGTAAAAAGCTAGAATCTCTATATAATACATTAATTACTCAGTAATAACTTTCAAGCAGAAAGTTATTTTTATGAGTCCGATAATAGAAAATTATATTTGATTACAAACGTCACTATTTTAAAAGTTATTCACTGACAATGGCAGAAAACGTTAAAAATTATACTTTTACTAACGTTTGGAAATACTTATCTACATAAGAAACTATTTTTGTCCGACGAACCCAAACGGAGGAGGTAAACATTTTGACTGCCTGCTATTTTCTGGTTTGTGCGCACGTTGTATATAATAAACGTACACAAACACCACCCAATAAGGTCAAGGGGGCATTTTTTTCGAAAATCGAAAATCTGAGGTGTCAGAATTAAAGACAGGACACGTTTAAATTGAACCTTTTTTCAAAAGAGTTACGGTTTTCGAGTTACAGCGATGTTAAGATCTCAAATATATGTATTTTCGCTTTGTGGAGGGGGCGATTTCTTTCGACAATTGAAAACCTGAGGATACCATATGAGAGGCCAGATTATTTGTAGCAACATTTATCATGAACATTTCTTCCTTAGAGTTACGGTTATCGAGTTAAAGCGATGGTAAAATGGTAAAATCTGAAATGCCTACTGATGCGTATTTCCGCCGCGACGTTTTGAGATCCTTAAATAATACCAAGTACCTAAAAGCAAAGAATATACGTGGGTATTAGAATAAGTACTATCTTCTTTGGTATTAGTGAACGTTCAACGATTTTTGTGACAAATGTTACACTCAAAAGTGTGAAATAAATATTTTTTTACAAAAAATTGAACCGCCGTTATTAGTTGGTCCACTGAAAAATACAAAATTATATTAATTCTATTGGTGCTGGTACTTGTAAAGTTGGTGCCAAAAGTTATCAATGTAACTGAAACTGCACAACTTAAAAAGTAACAGCATCAATAGAATTAATATTATTTTGTATTTTTCAGTGCACCAACTAATAACGTCGGTCCAATTTTTTCGTAAAAAATATTTATTATAACATATCTTCATATTTATGGACCCTAGCGGACACAATGATTTCTAAGAAAATGTTTGTGTTTATATATGTTGAGGGTCGTTGTTTAGGTTTATTGGCGTACCCTTCTATAGGGGTTAATATAAGTAAGCGGCAATTTTCTAGAATCAATTTCAATAAATATTTTTGTTAAATACTTTATAAAATGACAGGCTTCAGAAAAAGGTGAAAATGTCACAAAAATTAGCATTCAATTGGGATAAATAACATTCTGAGATGTTATAAATGATGATAAATTGAAATTGTCTAAGCCGGATACCTAGGTACCCCACAAATTTTAATTAATAACTGTATTAATTAATCTCTATAATGGCCATTACAATTACTTGTTTTTTATCTCCATCGTAATGACGTTAACAAACACAGTATATATATTTTCTAATCGCGCCAAAGTAAGCAAAATCAACTTTATTTTTGTTGTAGAAAAACATAATTCTAAAAGAGTATCGTTAAAAGCTTTTGCAAATTAATTTCGTTTGAATCGTTTCAGTTCTGTGAACTTTTGTTGATTACCTTGGCATTTTCTGGAACTTAACGAATCAAAATTCGATTAAATTTCAACCGTATCAGAATAGTCATGCTATTAATAAAACAATTTTAATTAAGGTTCCGATATTATCTGGCGCTTAATTTTCTTGCAGTATTTCCCTTGGTGTTGTTTAGCCATATACAAAGTTCTAGCAGACTATTAACTGATGGAACTAGTGATAAACAAAAAATACCTGTTTTAGTTATGGAGCCAGTGAGAAACAGGACTCGTCATTAGATCATTGAAGTGAAGCAATATTTCAAAGTAGATTTTCCAGCAGACATTGTAGATAAAAAAACTTGATTTATAACTTCAACACCAATCGGTTCTAAAGTTCATAATATATTTCTTTCTGGTACTTAACTAACCCAGGTATTTGTTATTTGAATTTTGTTTGACTACAGCGCCACTATCATGCAGCGCAACATAACAGGCCCAGATTTTGAAATCTTGCTTTTCGGCCCTAAAATATATTAAATAGATGAAAAAGAATTGTTTGCCATAATTCAACTACAAAGCCATCTACAGAATATCATGCATAGATAAAACATCGTAGCGATGAACCAAAGAACAAGTTTAATCAGTCGAGTCTTTCAAATGTTACACTATCACTAGTACAGTTTGAATACCCATTGAATAGGGTTTCGTCACGATTCCTGACGTCATCTGCCATTTTACGATTGTCGTATATAGTTTGAATTAAATTTTAATACCTAAACCCAAAACACACATTTGTTAAGGGGCGTTTAGAAGAAAATATTGACATCAAAGAGAACAATAACAAATGTTAAAATAAAAATCAGCCGTTCTGATCGAAGACGTATGTTTATGACGTTAAAATTTTATTTCACCTAATTTACAAACAAAAAAAAGAAATAGACAAGGTATGACGAAACCTCATTCGATGGGTATTCAAACTATAACCTCTGCATAATACCTTATTTACACAAAAACAGAACATAACTTTCAGGTGGTTTGAAAATAGTCGATTATATTAGCGGAGTGGATAGAAATTACTAAACTGCTTGATAAAATGAACCTATATTCATGGCAATCTACGGATTTTGCGTCATCTCCCTATCCATCGCAAAATAATCCGGCGATTGGACTTTGACGCACAATTGTCCCACCCTGTGTATAATATTTTTATTAATCTATATTACCATCAATAGAGTACAAAGATTTTCTGTTCTCCTCCCAAACAATGTTTTCACCGAATATATCTTTAGATATTAACTCTTCACTTCACTTCTTTGTATATAATTTTCCTAATGAACAGGGACTTTTCTACATTTATCATAAAATTTTAATTACCCCGATGTACAAAATCCTGTAAAATCTAACAAGAAAAGTTTTTCTTTTTATTCGTTAAAGAAACGCGGCCGCATTGCGCTTCCATTTCTTCCAGCAGTAGTCTAACACGAAATTCTAAACAAGAATTGGCGAAGTGGTAATTAATTTACCACATTTTTCAGTTTTTTCCTTTATTTTCCCTTGGGAAGCTGAGCAGTGTTCCTTTGATTGCATTGGGATAAGTTTTTCTCATTCTAGGGGGAAACTCTTAAGTATTTGATTAGAGTTGCTATAAACACATGGCGGACCAATTCTGATTAGCGAAAGATAAAATAGGAATCAAATCCAGAAATACTCAAACGCAAAGATACAGGGTGATTCATTGGGAAATTGGCATACGGTAAGGGTAGGTAGATAGGGGTCACCTAGCTGGTTCTAAGAAACCTATATTTAATGGGTCTCTGATTCTTTATAAAAAAGATACAGGGTGATTTATTCATTATGTCCGTTTTTTTTATTTACTCATAACTTTCAAACCCCAAAGTATATTTTTTTCATATTCTCAGAAAATACTCTTTATCCTATATGGTACCGAATACCAAAGAAATAAAAATAAAAATCCAGGTACGGACTTGGAAAAAATCGAACAAAATGAATTACTTCAAAACAACACCCTGTATATCAAAAATTTGAAAGTAAGTTAGCAAATTTGAAAAGAGCAGAAAAAAATATGTCGGACCTAATATATTTAGTACTTCCGCATACAATTTTATTACTTGTTAATTTGAGTCAAATTTAATGTTTTCTATGAACGGGTTGTACAAAATTTAAAAGAAGTCATTTTCTGCTATAAAATGTAATCTTTCAGATCAAATCATCAACCATTTCGTAATCTGCTAATGTTTGGATCCCATCCTTGTTGTGACAAGTCGACAGGTCCGTATTTAGGACAAAATATTAATTGTAAAGATTAAGTAACAGACACCCTGTATGTGTAATAAAATATGAAAATCTGATTTTTTCATTATGCTAAACAAAAAAATGTATTCCAAAAAAAGTATATCTTTATTTTAAGAAACACTAACTCAGTAATATGTTATTAAGTGAAAAGAAAATAACTTAAAAATAAAATATTCCAAGATAACTAAACTAGAACAGATGCACAAGGTGACCACCATTTTGCTGACTATATTTATGTCCTCTTTTTGTTAGACTTCTAATTGATCTTATAATCATATACGGATTATTTTTCAATTCGTCGCACGTCTGTTCGATTCTCCGCAAAAAGACTTTTCTTAAATTTATTTCAATTGCATAAACTTCCGATTTTAAATAACCCCAAACTCTATGGTCCCCTTGCAGGCCACTTAAGAAATGACCAACAAGCTCTAATTGAAAAACTCATTATGAATAATGGGATAAATAATAACCGCTTCTAATTTTTTGGTTCGTAGTTATTTTTTCACAAAATACAATTTCACCGAGTTAGCGTTTCTTACAATAAATGTAAGTATACTTTTTTCAGAGAACAGTCTTTTTATCATTTTATTGTTTGTTTGAAGTTTCGCATAATGAAAAAATACAATCATAATATTTGTGGGGTGTTTGTTACTTAATCCTTGCAATTAGCATTTTGTCCTACACACGGACCTGTCGACTCATGTTGCAACAAGGTTGGGATCCAAAATTATTAGATTATGAAATAATTGATGATTTTATCGATAAGATTCAAAAGATTACATTTTATAGCAGAAAATGATTTTTATTTTAATTTTGTACCCCCCCCCCGTTCATCGAAAACGTTAATTTTGACTCAAATTAACAAGTACTAAAATTGTATGCGGAAGTACCAAACAAATTTGATCCGAAATATTTTTTTCTGCTCTTTCCAAACTGCTAACGAATTTTCAAAATTTTGATATACATGGTGTTGTTTTGAAGTGATTCATTATTTTTTATTCCTTCCAAGTCGTTACCTGGATTTTTATTTTTATTTGTTTGTTATTCGGTATCATATAGGATGAAGAGTATTTGCTGTGAATATGAAAAAAATATACAGTGGGGTTCGGAAGTTACGAGTAAATAAAAAAATGGACATAATGGATAAATCACCCTCTTTCTTGGTTATAAAGAATCAGAGACCCATTAAATATAGTTTTTTAGAACCATCTACGTGACCCCTATCTACCCTTACCGTATGCCCATTTCCCAATGAATTACCCTGAGAAGTAGGTATAACATGTATCTAGAAGTTTTACTTCTATTATTAGTAATGAAATATGAAGAATTCTGCTACTATAGTCAACTTGAGTAACCAGTTGTATTACTGTTGGTACGCCTGAAATTTCCCAAGTGGTACAATCATAAAATTGACACTGATTAAAATCACCTGATTACCTTTCTTAATATGTTATGATGATCATTTGTCACATTTGGCATTTAAAATATTTGACATAGATAAAAGAAATTGTATTGTGATTGGCTTGGTATTGACTAGTAACGTCATAGTTGAATTCGAATCAAGAATATATAAAAGGAGGATGATTAACTCTGTATCCTGTTCTTTAAGCAGAAGTGGCTGAAATAACGTCCCGTGATAAGTTGTCAATTTGGGATGTTGCGCAATATTTCACTGAGTGTATATTGTTGTATTTAAGCTTCCTTCGCCCATACCACATAAGGATGCGCTGCTTGATTTTGCGCAACACACCGAAATGACATACGATAACCCAATGTTTTTTGTGTTACTCCCACTCCTCGTGTAACTCGTCCTCCCTATATTTGTTCATGATTTGAATTATAACCTAAGAAGATAGAAACTGTAGTAGATATTCAAACCTATAAATTTAAAAACAATCTCTTGATACATCTATGTATCAATCAATGTCAAATGTTGGAAAGTTGATAAAAAACTCACTAAAATTTCCCAGCTGATTCTTATTCGTATTAACATTACTCATTCAAATACACTATAGTTTTATTTTTGTAGATATTATATATTATAGTCTATTTAAATAACCAATTTTTTATGTAAGTGGACTGGTACGCCAGAAATTTTTAACGTTGTCAAATCGTTAAATCAATATTAAGTGGTATCAGTTGATTAATTGTTTTATTAGGTTACATTCTTCCTTTAAAATATTTGACATAAATGACAAAAATGATATTACAAACATTTATTGATCAGCATTAACAGCATCAAAATTAAATAAGGAAAATAACCTACAAACATAACAAGAAACATTGATTTCAATGACAGCTCTGTTCAATTCAAACTAATACCTAAATTTTAAATTTTACAATTTCTTATACATTGTCAATGTCAATTCTTCTTCAAAGTTCAATTAAAAGGTTACTAAAAAGTCTCTATCTGAAAACGTAGAGGTGCTCTTCATTTGGATAGACTTTAGACTATAATAGAAGACGCATGTTATAGATAGATAGAAATACTAACTGAGTAATTATGTTGATAATTTTTTTTCTAAATTGGTAAATGGTATACAGTGTGTTTTCAAATAAATGCGAAAGCTTTTAGAGTGTGAATCGTTGTCGAAAATTTAAAGGGGTCTTTCATGTAAACAAAAGCTTCTTGGACCTTTCCCTGAAAAGTTACACGCTTCCAAAAATAAAAGAGAAAAATATTTTTTCTTTCTGGAAATTGCTGTAGAGATGAAGGAATGGCATCTTGTGGGCATGTTCTAAATTTAAAATGGATAATAGTACGATTGAAGTCACAAATTGTGCAAACATAACATGACAGCCACTTACTAGATTTTTTCGAATCCATCTACAGAAGATTGTATTTTATTTTTTATTTAGAAACTATTGTTTTTACGAACACCACAAGGGAGTTAAAAAAGTTTTACAATAAATTATCCTTTTCAACCAATAGTTTTAAATTGATAAATTTTATTTCCTCAAAAAGTTTTGAAAAAAATGCGGTTGCATGATTCACCTCTTTAAAAGATCACAACAAACTTGAATAAATATTTTTTACAAAAAATTGGACCGACTTTATCAGTTGATGCACTGAAAAATACAAAATAATATTAATTCTATTGGTGCTGGTTCTTTTGGAGTTGGTGCCTATAAAAACAAACTACAACGGCACAACTTCAAAATTACCAGCACCAATAGAATTAATATTATTTTGTATTTTTCAGTGCAACAACTGATATAGTCGGTTCTATTTTTTGTAAAAAATATTTATTTCACATTTTTGAGAGTAACATTAGTCATGAAAATTGTTGAACGTTTACTAATACCCAAAAAGTTATAGGTAGGTTTAGCTTGTACCTACATAACGGAAATACGCATATCACATATTTCAGACTTTACCATTGCGAAACTCGGAAACCGTGACTCTTTTGAAAAAATATTCAATCTAAAAGTTTCCGGATATGGTCCCCTTTTTAATTTTCAAACCTCGAATTTTAGATTTTCGGTAAAATTTGCCTCTTCCACATAGCTGAAACACATATTTCAGACTGTAGCGCGGAAACGTATGATTATTTTAAAAAATGGCCAATTTAAACATTTCCGGATATGGAATTTTCATTAATTCTGTCGTCTCGGGTTTTCAATTTTCGAGAAAAAATGCCCCCTTCACCCCTTTGGGGGTGGTTTTTGGGGGGAAGGAGATGTTAGATTTGATTTTTCTCAGTATGGGACCATTTCCCAACTCTCCTTTTTCAAATCTAACAAAAATCGTCTAAATCGGAGTACGTTTACTATGCTAAACGCGCGAAAAGCCACAAAAAAGCAATCTTACAACCGAATTGTATACCTTCTCCTTTTTTTGAAGTCGGTCAAAAAATATTCACAGCTATCATTATTATTGGTAGAACATGCCCAAAAAATGCCATTCCTTCATCTCTTCAGCAATTTCTAGAAAGAAAAAAAAAAGGTTTTTCTTTCTCATTTTTGAAAGCGTTTAGCTTTTTAGGGAAAGGTCTATGATCTTTTATCAACATGAAAGACCCCCTTTAATTTTGGACAAGGATCCACCACCTGAGACTTTTGCCTTTATTTGGAAACACCCTGTATGGGTGTGGAAATAGTTACTCAATCCATTTTCTGGAAAAAAATCAAAGGACTATAACGCTTTTGATTACTAATCGTTATACGATCTGACTTCCAACTTGTTTTATAATTTATTTTTAAAATTATGACGTTATCGATATTTATTTTTAGTGACAATCTATAGTTTTTGAACGGAAGAGCTGAAGGTACAATAATTTAACTATGTGCTATTTTTAATATTGGTTTTGTTAGTACTTTTTATTGCCTTCTTAACAATATAGAGCGTTTACATTTGATAAAACTATAGAATGCAGCCATTAAAGTTAAGATATTATTTATTGCTTTAAATTGAAAATTTATCTAAGAAATCTTTGACATTATTTTTTAACCACTCTTTATGTCATCAAAATAAAGTTCTAATAAGAAACTTTGTTTCCATGTTTAAACCTGAATAAATCATCAATTGCGGGATCATTCGAAGAGTATCATCTAAAAGGCTCTCCTACCTCTTCCCAGAAAATTATTTCTAGGTGACTAGATTTAAATTTAGATGCTCCAGTTCGTAGGGCGAACTTTATTGAAAATGGGCTCTCGAAGGGCGTAACAAATATATTATTAAAGTTCTTCGAGCAAAGCAGTCATGGAAAAGTTCCGGAGACGTGCAGATTCGCCCCACTCTTCGTAGCCGTCAGTTGAACTTTTCACTTCGGACTACTCATTGAAGTTACTTCTTAGGAGGATCAAATATTGAACGATTTTAAACGTCCTTTCGACAGCATTAAGATGAAAAAGTTTGGTCTTTTGGAAAACGTCAGCTCTAGTGGCTTTTTATAAGTGAGATGGCCAATGAATTCTCTCAATTTGTGCGATAGAATGTTGGGGCTATGAGATGCGTTTTCCCACGGTGCTCAAAAAGTTTTACTGCTAAACAGGATCGAGAGGAAATTATTGCAATGGAAAATTATGCGCCTTATATTGTTTTAACAGGAAATCTATTATTTGGAAGTAAATTGATGACGTATTATGAAATTTTATTTGTGAATAAGTTTTCTTCTGTTTTTTGCAACTTGATGAAATTGTGAAGAACAAGTTTCAACAAAATATTTAAAGCCTTTCCGGTACCTACTGCAGTCTTAAGAATAATACAAAAACCAGTGTAGAAATCAGATAAACCTTTTAAATTATAAGCCTACTCGAAATACAATATATGTTATATATATAATAAGTGAATTTTGCTGTGTTTAATGAACAAAAGATACCTCAGCACAATCCTTTGCAGAATGTTTGTCTGTCTGTTTGGCCACGCATCCGACTTGAAATTAGAAAAGGAAAATATGAATATATGTATCTATAGGAACACAGAAGATTCAACAATTTAAAATAAAACGCAAATATCAAGAATTTAATTATTTACGAGAACTAATTAATAAAGGCATATATAATACAGATTTGAAAGAAAAAAGGAATACGAAGCATTTCACACGGGATTCTAGAAATGTAAGGGACCAGATAATAAAATAAAAATGAGTAAGTAATTAGAAAAAAAAATGTAACTCAACAATAACAAATACATGATAAAAAGACGAATAACTAAACTATGGTAGGAAGCAAGAAAATCGAATAAAGAAAAATACAGGATAGAGGCCACTTATAAACCTTGAGAGTAATGAAAAATGATAACAAAGAACAAAGAAGGATGCGTACTTTAGAATCAAGGAATCTTCACCGAATGGAACCCAGCATATAATAGTTCAAAAGGAAGAACTGAGCTGGATCGTTTGTAAATAGCAATGCAGCACTGGAAAAAGGAAATCAAAGAATGAAGTGAAATAGAGCTTGCGGGTTTGTAGATGGCTCTCTTTCATGAAACAAGTAGGCACCAAGAACTATGAATTAGGCCGTTATTAGCTACCTACTTATTAGAAAGCTTCAGATTAGCTGGTTTCCAGCACATCTCATTGACACTCCAAATAAGAGCGTCAAATGAAGTGCACCTGTATTTCTTAATCATTTTCAGCATCAAATTACACTGCCACATATAATTAGCCCATGGGAGAAATCGAAAACCCTCATCCAAAGCAGCACAATCCCCAAAGGCCGTAATCATCCAACCTTGACTAAAAGAAGTGCCAACGTGCTAAAGAGAAATCCCGAAACTGCAACTATTACACATAAAACCTTTTTGGGGTCCCTAATACACACCGTCTCACATCACTTTCAATCATTGAACAAGAGCAACGCGCCATTCGGGGGGTTAGTTTCTTTTGGAAACCGGTATCCGGGACACCGGCCATGGCCATAATCGTAATTTCTTTTGGTAGGAAAAGTGCCGCCGCGCGCGAATGGGAATTTTATTAACGGACACGGACACTTTTATGTCGCATACGCAATTTTATGGTGCCACCTTTCATTCGGGTGCACACGAAAATGTATTAATATTTATGATCTGTCGTGATAATAAACAAAAAAAACGGACAAATTTTTACGTAGGAAAACGATAGATCTTAATATTTTTTTTAATATCCATGTAGTGAGCTAGCTACATGACAATGTAAAGGAGTAGGTATCTACAGTTAGTCACATGTCATAGATCATATTAATTAAAATTGATTCAGTGATTTTCTTATTAAAGTTACCTATAAAATAATAAATAAATAAAAATCTGGTGTGTCTATTCACACGATTTTCCTACCACTATGAAACTAATTCCATCGAATATAAATAGGAACCGTTTAGCCTGAATATGAAAAAAAGAAAAAATTGTAAACTTCATTACTCGTCGAAAGCAGGTGGTAAAGGGCTTCATGCAAATTGTTGTAGGCAAAATTCATCAAAATTGTTAGAGCTGTTTTGGCGATAAGTCTTGAGCAAAATACAGCTAATGTCTAGCAACCAGTGTGAGGAGAATGAAAAGAAAGCAACAAAATCGGCCCCTTCCTTCCCAAGATAATCTTGACACAGACAGACAGAGAGACAGACCAATGGCTGAAAATATGTGTTTTTTGACTCAAGAACGTCTGAAATACTACTTAGAGTAGTGGTAGGAGAATAGAAATAATAATAAATAATGAATAAATGCCGTAGAAGACAATAATATCTACTAATATCAGAAAAATTGATATTTCCTTATCATTAAAGTCAACAAATGTAAATTTATTAAAGAATATTTAGATACCTACTTCACTTAAAGTTAACAGGAAAACCTATGACAAAATTCCAAGTAGCAAATCATCATCGTCACACGCCACCATATAGCACAAGACAAGATTTATTTTTGACCGACTTCTAAACAAAGAAGGTATATAATTCGATTATTTGTCTGCTTTCTTATATCCGTTCACGCGTTTTGCATAGTATACGTGTTCTAATTTTGATGATTCTCTTATCTATTGAAACAGGTCGAATTTTTGAAAAAAATTAAAAATAGTTTTTATGAGGCATTTAAGATTTGAACCGTAGCGATGAGTACAACTGCTATCTCCCCTTTTCTTGATTCTGTTTGCCAGCTATTCCATAACAAAACTGTTGATCTACCACAATACAAAATTAATCATGTAAAGTGGAAACAAACATTAGGTGTTCCTTGCTCGTGCGTAATTCCAGTGACGGCCGACATTATCGTTCCATGTTGAAGAAATAATTTGATCTTGCTTGAATCAGATAATATAATTAATCATTATTGGATCACACTTGGATCAGTGTTAAGCTTGACAGGCGGCGAGATGCCTCCGATCTAAGTATGAATTCGAAATTTCAAGTCTCTAAGGCATATGGGACCTGAGAAATCGCTGCGGAGTCCATGTATAGAAAGAACCGAAAGTAATAACTGTTTCAAAAGAGTGCTGAATAATTTGAAATCCAACATGTACTTCCCCAAAAAACTTTCCTCAATGGGGATGATGGGGAGATTTTAAAAAAAATCGAGACGACAAAATTAAAAGACAGACCATATTCGGCAATGTTTAAGTTCGAGATGTTTCAAAAACTTACTGGTACTGATACTTTTGAAGTTAAGTACCAAAAGTCTTCATCTGTCTATAACAGCACAACTTCAAAACAAAAGCAACAATAAAATTTATATTGTTTGCATTTTTCTAATAAAAGTGGCTCCAATGATTTTTAAAAATTTTTATCTACTTATTTAAAATTGAACTATGCATTTAAAAATCTGCTTACGTAGTCTTGTAAATTTGATGTGTTTGTTTCCTGCAAAAATGAGTTAATTTTTCCTCCTCTATTTACTGCATAATATACAATAAATAAATAGATGGTTCGGTAGTGTAATTTCTAGTTTGTTTTTTATGCTTAAAACTAAGTTAAATGTACCGAATGAAGAAAGTGCATTTCCAACATCAGTATATCCAGTGATGAACATAAATGGATAACTTTGTGTTAAGCAGCATAGATCGATGCTTTCAAAAGTTGGTGGAACTTTAACATTATATATTTATTAAGATAAGAGACATCTTTGCTCGATTTTCTACCTCAGAGACAACAAAAACTCCTAAATCACATCTGGAGTGGATAAAGTCACTTACCACAATATGTTTTTGTTTTCTTCACCAGTCCTAGCTAACACCACCTGCAAAATAAGAAGAAAATGTAGTGTAAAAGATAAAGAGGTGGTCCATTTTCGCTTTATAGCTCGTTGAGACTATATGTGTATTCGGGAGTTTACAAGAGGGAAATAAGGGAAAATGGAGTTGTCTATGGTAGATAATTTCTATAAGGCTCATAATGGCGTCAAGCAATATACAATATTAACTTTGTTCATGAGGATTTAGGACAAATCTAGATTCGTATTTGATAATAAATATGTAATTTTAGTGTGATTATAACAACAGCTCTAAATTACACAATAATGGGCCACTCTTTTAAATCATTAATAATTTTAGTCGTATTGCAACAACGTAATTCAGTTTTGGAAGGTTTATAGACTGAACTGTTCTCTGTAGGATACCTATGTTTGGTCCAATATTTTTGACAGGACCGGTTTTTTAAATATTTTACATTTAACATAATTGCAAAAGAGCTTGGTTTTATTTAAGGATTTATTTAACTCGTTTTTCGGTAGCTTAAGTATCGCAAATATAAGGAAAAGTATCAACCATTTTATGATTCAGGACATACGGTTTTATATGACATTTTGAAATCAAACAATAGCAATAACGTTTAAAAATAATATTGTTAATAATAAGCAAAGTGAAGAGCTTGCAATAACAAAGTATGAAAGAAACTTAAACTAGAAATATGTAATATTAGAAAATTATTACGTACAGTAAAAACTTAAGTTTGTTCTAATATGTTTGATTCTGAAATCCAATCTTATTCACTTCAAACGTTCTATTCATTATTAGACCAAAGTGAATTATTCTATAATGGTAATAGTGGTTTTACCTCTTATCAAAAATATGGTAATTCAGAAGGAAGCTGGAAGTCTAGTTTAGTTTTTGTTATAAAGCCCTTAAAGAATCAAATGTTTGCAAAAGTAGGTATATTTTTGCATAACTTTTAATAAAATTGAGGCGGAAGGCACTATTTGTAATAATTTGTTAATACAAAAAATGAAAAATGATAAGACTTTTAGGTGAAATTTTCGATTTGGAAGTATCTTTTCAATCCCAAATAGTATAAGTGAATAATAATCATCCTTGCATTATATTAAACGCCAACATCCTTCAAAATTAGAAAAATATGCCTGAAAATAGTAAACATAATTTCGCGAAAAAGTGAGGTTATACGAGGCGATGATTGGCTTGTGCAGAATGTTCGACGTTTAAAAACTGTCTATCCTAATGTTGGCAAAATTGCCAATATAACCTTTGCGATATTGAACATATTTTAAAAATTCGATAACGAAAGCATAAACCAAGTGATGAGATTTTAAGTGTCTAAAGGTATAGTTTCATGTTTCAAATTTACTTAAAAATATTTTTTTACAAATACTTAGGTACTTTAGAGCAAAACAAATTTCTGACAGCGCCATATATTAGAATTCTCAAATAATGTAATGTTATCAACACAATTCTCACAAATTTTGGAATCAACTAAGACACCATGATTATTTCAAAAATTCAATAAATAGTCTTCATTTTCACTTAGAAGAATAAACTCAAAATATTTTGAAAATTTGCTTTCAGAACAGTCTATAGTTAAACTATAAATTTGTGTAATATGGTAAGCTGAGTTGTTGTTGTTATCTTTTTCTAAAGCAAATATTCTTGGAAATGTAATTCATAAAATAATCTAATGCTGCGAAAGCTATATTGGCAGCGTTGGCAACATTAATAATAACAGCACTTGAATGTTGAATATACTGCCCAAGTCAATCATCAATTCGTTTAACCTTAGTTTTTCGCGAACTAATTTATATTTATTATTGACGATACTTCGTTATTACTACTCCAACAAAACATAACATTCATATATTATCTTCATTTGTATCAAAATAAAGACACGACTGAACGTCATTTCTTCTGTTTCTATACAAACTAGTGGATCAACTTCCAAAATACAATTCTGACCCATCACGTTCTCCCTATTCTTACTATTTTCAACTTTAACTCGTCTTTTGTTAGAAAGTATTGTGGGAATATATCTGAGCTTGGATCTTTTTGCGCCCGACAAAAAAGCACTACAGACTCTGAAATTTTGAAATGGATATAGTCTGCAAATAAGTAAAACTCAATATCTCCCGACATGCTGTTCCAATCCCCGTTAGCTGAAAACTGAAGACCGAGAAAAACGGTAGAAAAAATGTAAGACTAGATTCTTATTCTCTGTATTCTTGGAAGGATTTCCTTTTGGATTTCTGAATAACCATATTTTTTATAAGACTTAATACCACGATAGATAGAGTTACTTGCCCTACTAATGAATAGAACGTTTGAAGTGAAAGACATCGACATCGGATCTCAAGCAAATATCAAATGAATTTGTAGATTCTACTTTTCTAGCCTGTATAATTAATTTTCAATGATTTTTATTTTTTTTGTTGATGCTAGTTCCGAATTTTCCTAAATTATCATGTAAAACAATATTTTGAGAATATAAAAATAATGGGCTGTCACTTTAGTTACAGTTATTTTAATAGTTTGGTTATTAAAAGACTAATTAGTTAAATTCTAGATAATACATAGTTCTCCATAGCAACGGTGTTTGATGCGGCGTTTTATATAAAAAACAACTTTAGATCCGGTCCTAAACATTTAATAATTGAGTAAACTTAGCCTTTTCCTATTCTAAGCACATATTTGTAATAACTAATATACACAATACTTAGGAAACAATTAAACAAAAATTTTACATAAAGCAACATCTAAAGAATGTTTTAAATAGAATTTTAATAACCCCTATTGAAGGTATTCTAAAAGAGCGAAAACTCTTTTTTAAGAACATTTTAGATGGAATGGTTTACATCTATTCTCTACAGATAGAGGCAGATCTGATCATTCGTTATGTCAATTAATATGTCAAACTTCAGTTATATAATTACACTTGTTTCTAGTAGAAAAGAAATTAAATTTATTAGTATTAGAACTGAAGAGCCTTGAATTGTAATTATTTATAAAATATATATTTAGATAGACAGACAGATGAAATTATCCAACTAATATACATATCATATTCATTTATATACGTTATACAAAAACCCTTCAAATTTACAATTTAGTGAAGCCACCATTAAATAATTAATCTCATTAACAATTCATATTGGCACTTGTTGGGTGGAAATCAATCCAGCTACTGGATTTCATTAAAAAATAACCAAACTACGCCTATATGCGGTTGAAAATAGCACGATCAGATAATTTAACGTGTTATTCAATCTATATGATGAACCATAAACACATTATGTATTTATGTAAATGTAGCATAATGATGTGGCTGTTATTGATTAGACTGTTGTTGATAATAATTATTCAGTATCCACCAACTATTTTTATTATTATTGATCAAATTATGAAAAATATGGACATGGAAAGATTTATTGTAGAATAGCTATCTCTGTAATATTATAACCTTAACAAAATTAATATCCTGTATGTACATACTTCAATTTGAAGAATCTTACAAAAATATCAAATGCATCCCAGCAATATAATATCTTCATAAACCTTCATCCTGAGGAATCTCAAAAACGGACTCAGTTTTGGGAAATTATTCTAATAAAAATAGAGGAGACTCCTGACTTTCTCAAGTAATTTGGTCTGAGGAATCGAAACTCTTTAGAATTGCAGTTAGATTGAAAACATTTGGCACCAACTTCACAAGTACCAGCACCAATAACATTAATATTATTTTTTATTTTTCAATGCACCAACTAATAACATCGGTCCAATTTTAGTAAAATATATTTATTTCACACTTTTGAGTGTAACATTAGTCATAAAAATCGTTGAACGTTCAATAATACCAAATAATATAGTATTTATCCTATTACCCATACAGAGATCTCAAAATATCGCGGCGGAAAAAATAATATTTCAGTGTTTATCATTGCTGTAACTCGAAAGCCATAACTCTTTTGGAAAAATGTTCAATTCTAACGTTTCCGGATATGGTCTCATTTGTAATTCTGCCGTCTCATATTTTCGATTTTCGTGAAAAATTGGAGGGAAGGAGATGTCGATTTTGAGTTTTTCTTATTTTGTATTTTTTCTTATTTTGTATTTTTCACTGCACCAACTAATAACGTCGATCCATTTTTTTGTAAAAGATATTTATTTCACACTTTTAAGTGTAATACACGAAAATACACATACCTATGTATTCGAGATTTTAACATCGCTTTAACTCGGAAGTCGTAACTTATTTGAAAAAATGTTCTATTTAAACGTTTCCGGATATTGTCCTATCTTCAATTCTGCCGTCTCAGATTTTAAATTTTCTAGAAAAATTGCTTCCTCCACCACCTTTTGGGGCGTTTTTTGGAAGGAAGGTGATTTTGGATTTGAGTTTATATACAGCGCGCAAAATAACCAAAAAAACAGACAGTCAAATTGTATACCTCCTCCGTTTGGGTTCGTCGGTCAAAAAAAATGCTCAAATGAGGATAAAAACGAATTTATAAAACTAAAATATCCATCAGTTACAACCAGGACTACGTTTATTTTCATCTTCTAGTAACATCTTTGTTAAAAATGATATCTTTTTACCCACAGACAGTTATTGGTTGTCCATATAACATGCTGATTTGTATTTCCTCTTTATCCAGCCCTTGAAATGCCAGTCTCAGATCAACTTTATTTTTGCTAATAATTTTGTACAGGTTCTCTTTTATTTCATCCTAGAGATCTAAATCTAAGAGAGTGAGATATGGACACCTCGTTGGTGGATACCAAGGAACAATTCTGTCAATGCAAAGATCTGCTTATATTGGAAACAAACGCCAATACTGTAGGTACTCCATTTCAAATTGAGAGAGAGTAATAGATTGTGCTAATCTGTTAATAGTAAGAAATATAGGACTATCATAATCAAAAGATCAGGAATACCTATTCTACAACTATTAGGCTTGCAATTCGTGAAGTTGAATTCTAAAAGAGATTTCTGCTTCAATTCAAATTTTGGCAAAAGTAATCAGAGATTCGCCCGATAGTATCACTTTATCCAATAATAGGGGTGGCACATAGATAAAAATCAACTTATTCATTGGGTATTCAGAACCGAAATCTAATTTCGTCCAGATTGTAGTACGACGCCAGAGACTAGAAGGAGAAGCGATTTGAAAAATACCTCCCTTCCCGAGAACAAAGTCAATATTCATTAGCAAAATCACCACTGAAATACGGGAACGAATATTTTCGCAAACTTGTTCGATAAACTTTCAGATTGAGCACTTTATCACAGCTAGAGAAAACGACACCTTCTATCTTTGTCAGCTGAAGTTAAGTAAACCCATTCGACAGCGCTAGTCATTTGTTTCGTGAAATCGAGACGCGATATTCGAGCGAAGTTTCTCAAATTTTTCATGATTCTTCAATCAATTCAAACGTACAAATAAACCAATATATATAATAAATTGGTTGTGAGATTGTGTATTGCAAACTGACTGCTGTATACAGATCGATTCGATCGAAATGGAATAATATTTCACACTCCAGTTAATCCAGTTTGTATGTGTAAAGAGAAAACGAAATTTTACTCTCTCTGTCTCGAAATTGAAAATTATACCAGAGAATAAATATGAACATACATATTTATATTTTAAATTTAAAACAATCAAAGTCAAACCGTAGTACTGACTGTCACAGCAATAGCTTGGAAAGAGGATAACCTAACCTAGGCGGCAATGTCGTGTTCTCGATCTTCTATAGATATTTTATATATTTTATATATTATATATATTCATTTATATTTTTTATATTCATTTTGAATACGTTAACTTTCATTCCATCGCGTATTGGGCGTCCGGCCATCTGGCAACAACGAAACACATGAATTTCATTTCAACGACTCTTCCACTCATATAGGGTCTTCTGATATACATTCGAAGCACTTATAAGTTAATCGTTTGTGATCATGTGGATAAACCTGGTGCCATTCGAATCTATAGAAGAAAAAATCGCTCTAGATAAAAACCATTCTTTGAGATTTTTTATATATACTATGTATTTAAATTTTTTTTTTTTAATCATTATTCAATGTATTAGGAACAAAGTGGACTAACAATACGAACAATATTGACGTACTACTACTGACAGACGTTTCATTTAATATGGAGGACATTAACTCTATCGTATCGTATTCCGAGGATATAGACTAATAAGTCATAATCGACAGATTCGTATCCATGGTGGCATTTATACTAAGACCAATTTAGATTTCCTTAACATTTGTGTGAAAGATCTTTGCGCGAAGATAGATGCAGAATTAACACAGCTTAAAAATATGAAAATTAGTTTTCGTTGTGCCTACAGATCACCGGATGGTGATAGTAATTTTTTCAAAATTATCTGCACAGAATATTATCAAAAAAAACTCAATTATAACTTTAAGACTCAAAACCAATGACAATAAATTAACTGAATGCAAAAATATTTTTTATCACATGATATGCTAGAAAAAGTTTTTGTTGACTCCAGCGGATAACTAAATCTAGAGAAACTAGAGTAGATAATCTGTACACAAATTTAAATGATAACATTTTCATTCTTGAAGTTATAGAGCCGCACTTGTCCGACCATAAAGGAATTTTATCATGTGTCGATCAATGTCAAAAAAATCTATCTCAGGTTTCACAGCTGCATTAGATGAAATGATCTGAAATATATGCCATTTAGATCAAGAAACAAAAGCTGCTCATTTAGTTATCTCTGTCAGATCTTTACACATCTCGTTTTCCATAAAAAAAGTTATGTATCCCTGAAAATAACTTTAAAATGTTGAGATTTCTACGCCCCTAAAGCTAGAAGAGCAAAAAAATACATATTTGTTACTTGTAGAGCTAATTAAATGCTGTGCTCCGAAAATAATTGCTCTTATAGTTTTTTTTTGGAAAATGGCTGCTTTTCTAGCTTTAGACTAAAGCTAGCACAGCAACCTTTGAAAACTTACTTTTTTAGAACTTATTTTATAGTGCTTTTAGGGCTAATTAAGTGTTAATAAAGTGCTGTATTCCGAAATTATTTACTCTTATTTATAGTTTTTCGGAAAATGGATGCTTTGCTTTTAAAAATCAATTATTTCGGGAAAATCTTATTTGGTCCTTGTAGAGCTAATTAATTGCTGTATTCCTAAATTAATTGCTCTGATATTTAAAAAAATTGCTGCTTTGCTAGCTTTACATCTAAAGCTAGCAGAGCAACCTTTGAATATCATAATTTTTCAAAACTTTTGTTTTAGCGATTGTAGGGCTAATTAAGTGCGGTACTCCGAAATTAATTGCTCTAATAATTTTTTGAGAGAGAACGTTCTTTTAAGACAAATAAAAATGTCAATTTATCTATTGTAGGGATATTTATAGCTTTAAAGGTACACCGGGCAACTTGAAAGTACTTAATTTTATGTAATACATTTTGAATTCCACTTTAAAATTAAGATTTAAATGGTTTTGCATTTATTACCTCTCCCAATTAAGAAATGTACAATTCTGATACTAAAAAGCTAAGGGATAAAACTTAATTTTTGTAGGACCGGACTGTTTTCGATTGCTAACCGTATATGTTCCTACGACTGTAAGATAGGTTTACCGGTGGATAAGTTCATTACTAACCACGTCGGTAAGTACTTTTCTTACCGATATAATTGTATTGGCCGAAATATTATAGAAATTATAGAAATTAATTTCGAGATACAGCACTTGATTAAATAACATAGGAAATATGTAAATTTTATGGATTTTTATAAAAAAATACCTCAAATAATGGTTACTTATATAGTTTATATATCGGGGGTATAAATTATATGTTTTTGCTCTGATAGCGACAATCTCTGCCATTTTCTAAAAACTATAAGAGCAGATAATTTCGGAATGCAGCATTTAATTAGCAATTAATTAGCTCTACAAGCACGAAAAAAGATTGTCCTGAAAGAGTGTTTCTTAAAGCAAAGCAGTCATTTGCCGAAAACTTTAAGAACAATTGAGTTTGGAATACAGCACTTAATTAGCCCTATAAACACTAAAAGAGGTTCTCAAAAAGTTGATTTTTAAAGGCTACTCTGTTAGACTTAGATCTAAAGCTAGCAAAGCAGCTATTTAGAAAAAAACTATAAGAGCAATTAATTTCGGAATAAAGCAAATAATTAGCACTTAATTTGCTCTACAAGCATCAACTACGATTTTCTAGAAAAAAATAATTTTTAAAAGCAAAGCATCCATTTTCCTAAAAACCATAAGAGCAATTAATTTCGGAATACAGCACATAATTAGACCTTAAGCACTAAAAAAGAAGTTCTCAATAAATATTTTTAAAGGTTGCTCAGATAATTTTAGATCTAAAGCTAGCAAAGCAGCCATTTGAAAAAAAATATAAGACCAAATAATTTCGGAATACAGCAATTAATTAACACTTAATTCGCTCTACAAGCACCAAATAAGATTTTCTCGGAAAAGTTGATTTTTTAAAGCAAAGCAGCCATTTTCCAAAAACCATATGAGTAATTAATTTCTGAATAAAGCACTTAATTAGAACTTAATTAGCCCTATAAACACTAAAAAATAAGTACCTACTCATAAACATATTTTTAAATGTTGCTCTGCTAACTTTAGATTTACAGCTAGCAAAGCAGCCATTTAAAAAAAACTATAAGAGTAATTCATTTCGGTATATAGCAGTTAATTAGCACTTAACTAGCTCTGCAAGCACCAAATTTGTAATTTTGATTCTGCTCACTTTGCTCTGTTAGCTTCAAGGACGAGACAATTCTCCTGATGTTAAAAATCTAAATTCACAACTAACCCAGGTTCATACTATTGCCGAAGTGACCAGAACGCTCGAAAGCTTCGAATTACTTAACATTATCAAATCGAAAAAAGTGGAGTTTAATAATAAGATAATATCTGAATCAAAAATAAGCAAAAGTCAGTCTGGGGAATAATAAATACAAATTTAGGTAAAACTAATAACAATTTATTCGATTCTTGCATGCAAAAAATAGCAATGAACCATTTGACTTTTTACCTACATCCAACAAGTTAATCAGAAATATTGAACATTGTTCATAAACTGAAAAATTCTAGAGCAACGGATAAATAAAAATGTAGCGATTTCTTTACCGAATCTATTTAATCTTCGTATGGGTACATGTATTTTTCCAGATATTCTCAAGGTTTACAAAGTTACACCTATCTATAAAAAGGGAAATACTCTCAGGTAACTGAAGCTGAATGTAGATAAAGATTATCTAAGAATGGCATATTTTGCTATGTTCCATAGCATAATAGTGACTGTATGCCTAGATAATCTTGACACATGTCACAGCCACAAAATATGCATTGCACAAAAAAGTCATTCGAATAAAAACATCCAGCAAATATGGTGATCACTGTAAGCCATTGTTAAAAAAATTGAACATCCTGCAATTACCATGTTGCTGCATTTTGGAGTGCCTGCTTCATATAAAAAACATGTCAAAGAATCCAGAATAATTATGTTCACTCTTATAATACAAGAGAAAAAAACTATATCTGTCCTCCATTATTCAGACATAGACACATAATTCCTATAGGTTTCTGGGCATAAAATTGTATAATGCTTTGCCAAACAATTCAAAGATAATAAAATGTCTTGTGCATCACCCAAAATTGAGATCCGTAAATATTTAACACAACACCGTTTTAACTTCATAGATGATTATCTGGAACATGTTGTACATGTATGTAGGTAATCCTTTTTTCTACATTATTATTACTATTATTTTCTTTTTTTTAACATGTTCATAATCCTTGTCTTGAATTAAGTTATATGTACTTTGTCACTTGTATGTTTATTATGTCATCATCTGAAGCATATTTTAATTTATTTTATTTGATGTGATCTATATCACTATCCAGGACAAATGAATACATGCCTAATTGTTTACATGAAATAAATATTTCTATTTCTATTTGATGTTTCAGACAGAAATAATGAAAAAGATGAAAATGAGTTTACATTTTAAAATCATTAGCATCTACAATTCCATTTTGCATAAATTGAATTATAGAATATATGACAATTGAGTGATTATAATAAAGTTTAAGGAACAAAGTCAGATGAAATACTATTCGGAGAAACAACCAATGCTAGGCAGCCGCTGGTAGTTTCAAAATACGAGAAATATATTTTAGATCACATTTCATCATCCCATTCCACTGCACATTTGGCAATAGCGCCGGACGCTGTATTTACTGTAAATGAAATAAATATACACCGTATGGACGCTCTATTGTTTGTAAGATTTAAATTATTATATACATTGGACGCCCAAACGGCAATGGAATGTACGGAGCCCACATTGATGGCGTAGTGAAATATATAATATATATATATATATATATATATATATATATATATATATATATATATAAGCATTTTTTGGACTTTCGATCGGTTGGAATTATCTGATACGTTGGTATATTTGAGGAGCAGGCCTCTTTTGCACCTTGGTCTGCACTCATTTCCAACTCATAGAGTACATTTGTTCTATACATGATATCGATGGCAAAGGGTAGGTGCCTAGGACTATGGATTTTACTTCCCCTCGTGGGGTTCTTGAGCTCTTGTATATGCTGAATGGTTCTGAAGTGTGTATGCTGACTGGGGAGATGGTATAAGGCGATTGTAGTATTCTTTGTTGTTATTCTACAGCCAACGCTATTTTCGATCTTCGAGGCATCTGTTTATAGGATCGTGTCGATATGATGCACTTGGATAGTCTCATTGAAAAGTTGTCTGAGGACTATCACATTATAAAGAACTATACTTATATATTTCTTTAAACTGTGGTACTATGTTCGGTATTTATTTCTTATTATTGTTGCAGACGGTAGTGTTGACGGTAGGTAGCTGTCTAATCAATGGCGGGTTTTTAGAAGGATGTATTTGGTTAGTGTTGGTTAGGTTGACATTCCCTACCACTGAATTTAGTATTTGAGGGACAGATTGGGGAGCTCTAGGACTATTGATATGGACTATTCTATATACAGGGTTGCAAGTATGTGCAAATAGTCTGCTCGAGTAGGTTAAAAATAGGTGTTGTCTTCTGACAGCAAGTGGAGGCTTTAGAGTTTCGACTTTAAGGCTTGATGCTGGGCTGCACCTAAAGGCCCCTAGGCATATGCGTAGAGACGTATTTTGCACGGTATCTAGGTGTTTCAGGTTGATTTTCTACTGAACATGAAAAGGATGCATCCATAATCAAGCTTAGATTTGATTATAGTTCTGTATATTCTTAGTAAAATCTCTTTGTCAGCTCCCCATGTCTGATAAGCGGGATCTTATAATATTTAGTCTCTACAAGCAACTACTTTTTAATTCTTGTATATATCTTGTCGCCAAATTAGACGTTTATCAAATGTCATTCCATATGCTTTATAGGGACTACGACAAAACAGAAGTGGAGATGTTAGGACGCGTTTTCTATTAAAGTCTATGACTTTTGATTTCAATGGTGAAAATTTAAATGTATTTTGGGAACATTTAGAAATATTGTCCAATTATCTTTGTGGAAGTGAATGATTTAGTTCATCAATCATATAAATCTTCTTGAATGATATTTTATTGGAACAAATAACTTTGAATAAATACCTTACCTGTATTGAAAACCGCATGACAAATCAAGAAACAAATCAATTGTTTATTTTCTTTAAAATGTATAAGTTCAATGTCGTTCTCTAAATGCAATCAGCAACCAGCATAGCAACTCTAACCCAACTTACTATCATAGAGACCAATCAAAAATGACATTAACCAATATTACTGAATATCCAGAATTTTATTTAATTAGAACTTGATTATATATTGAAATGATTCTGTCTTTCAAATAATCCCAATAAAACTTATTTAATGGTACGTATATTGAACAAATTTAATGATATACCCCGAAATGCCAACAGGAAATATTTTCTAACTGATAAAACAAAAGGTTATATCGAAGCCAGGGAGAAAATTGTCCAACCCGGAAACTATGTCGAAGAGAAATCATAATTCGTTACTCTGCATGTAGAATTACTGCAGATTACATATCGGAATTACGAGTGGTAAGCTCGAGCGCTTCAATCCCATAAATATTTTTTTCAGCACAGATAGTCCACCCTAGTACCGTGTCCACTCATCCATTTTTCAAAACCAAACTCGTCAAAACTAATTAATATTCCAGCGTAATCGAATGGTAAATTTATTCTTGTTTAATAATACAATATTCACGTATGAATGTGCCGGATTTTTCTACAATTCTCACAAACATGAAGAAATAATAAAAAAATCAGGGACAAACGATAGAAAGAATACATTGCCTTCAAATAAAGCAATTTATTTAGAAACTTAATAAATCTACCCATTCCGATAACAAAGGGTTCTACTAGGTTCCACAATATTTTTCAGAATTCTCCACACATTTATCTCTTCAATTCATTTTATTCTTTATCCGTCCATAACAAGGGAAAGTAAATATATATATAAAAAAAATCAATCTTACAACCGAATTGTATACCTTCTCCTTTTTTAGAAGTCGATCAAAAATGGATGATGATCAGTTCTCAGTGCTCTTCTACCACACCGTTATACCGATTGAGCATTGATTGAGGTTTTCAACTCTTGTTTACGTTTAAGGGCTTCCTGAGTGAAAAAAACAAACATATTTTCAGTTATTATTAATTATATGTGTCTGTGCCAAGGTTATCTTGAGAACGGATAGAGCGATTATGTTACTTTCGACAATGGTCGAGAAACATGTTTTGCTTAAAACTGGTGCTTGAAAACAGCTACGACGTTAGCGATGAAAGAAAAGAATGTCTTAAACATTCTTCTCTGAACTCTCTACCACCAACTCAATGGGCATCTCTGAGGAAAAACCAAAAAGTTATGACCTGTCAAATTTTATAGCTGCTTATTCATATTCTGGCTAAAGGGTTCTTCCTATGTAAAATGTATATGACCATTGTTGTGACTCTTGAATTTGTAGGACAGATCAGTTTTTTTTCAAAGATGCCCCTTGAGAGGAAGGGAAGGGAAGTGAATTACGCAACTTAAATTAGAGTTGATAGAGCCCTTTTCACACTACAGTCTTGAATGAATCATGATTTTCGGCTATTGTGCAGCAGTTTTTGCGAGTAGGGTACCCATTTTGTGCCATAGAGGGATGCGGGCAAAAAAGCAAAATCGATATATCTGTTCAAGGGATAATTTTTCCACAGATATACCAGAGGCCAATTATGAAAAAAATATACATTTACACTCAAAAGATTTCCAAAATGGAATCTGTTGAAATGGAGATAACTAAAATTTGCTTTGTTGATATTAACACCACTTCAAGGTTCAGGAAGCAGCAGCAGGTAACTAGTTAAAAGATATCATTACATTACATACAACATTAGCTATGACCCATATTAGGTATTTATAATCTCATGTTGTGGTTAGAAATATTAAGTTCGCCACTGTTTTCCTGTATATTCATCTACATAGTTCGTGTGGGGATAATTTGCCAACAAGCGAGCATGAATTAAGTTTTGATTTATGTCATGAAGTTTAAACGTTTCGCGCACATGGTATTTAGTGTCGTTGTTACTGTTCCTTTTTGCAAGAAGCCCGCCCTATCTGGCCTCATACACGCTTCGTCAGACCGCAGATCTCATATCGTTTATATTAATGCGAAGGCCCAATATATCCACAAAAACCATGAAATGCATTCTTGGAGCTATATGGGTACAATAGAGTATAGGCCTTTAACTTAAATAACCGGATATCTACTACCCAATAATATGGGTGTTTAGGAAGAGGAAATGAATAACGTGGTTTATCCTTAAGATTTAGAGAATATGTAAATGGCAATTACAAACCAGCAAATAGCTAAAAAATAATACCAACAATACCTAAGAAACAGACTTCGAGTGAGTTAGAGATTATTTCTAATTGGTAGATATATCTGACAAGACCAGAACATTGCAGTATTACGAAAAGATTCCATTTCAATCTGCCCCTTATTTCGTTTGTCTTATACAAAATTATTATTGACCATGTCTGTATAGTCGCCTTCCAATTAACGAGGCGGAAAATGAATGTATCTACGACAAACTAATCTGTGGTATGTTACTTGGGTCCTGGAAAAAATAACGTCATAAAGAAAGCCGTATTTCAAAAACGATAGGTGTGTTTGATGAATAAGAGACAAACATAAAAATTCCAGAGACTACAAAACTGTGCTGGTTGAAAATAGTTATTTTTGACCGACTTCCCAAAAGGAGGAGGTATACAATTCGATTGTGTGCTTTTTTTTTTTTTTGGTTTGTGCGCGCCTTTCATATAGTAAACGTACTCCGATTTTGATGATTTTTGATTCATTTGAAAGAGGAGGCTTGAGAAATGGTCCCATATTCATAAAAACGGGCATCCGACATCTCGTTCCCTCTGAAAACCGCCCCCGAAGGGGGTGGAGGGGGCAAATTTTGTCGAAAATTGAAAATCTGCGTTGATATAATTACAGATAGGACAATATCCGGAAACGTTTAAATGGAACATTTTTTCAAAAGAGTAACGGTTTTCGACATAGAGACATTTTAAATTCTCAAATATACCTATTTTCGCTATGTGGAGAGGGCGATTTCTGTCGAAAATTGAAAATCTGTTTGCAGTACATGAAAGACATAATTATTTGTAGCAACATTTATACTGAACATTTTTCCCTTAGAGTTACGGTTTTCGAGTAAAATCGGTGTTAAAATGGTAACAACTAAAATATTCAAGCGTATTTCCGCAGCGATGTTCTGAGATCTCAATAATAACAACTACAAGAAAGGAATATACGTGGGTAATAGGATAAGTACTATCTTCATTGATATGGTATAGTGAACGTTCAACGATTTTCGTGACTAATGTTACACTCAAAAGTGTGAAATAAATATTTTTTACAAAAAATTGGACCGACTTTATTAGTTGGTGCACTGAAAAGTATAAAATAATATTAATTCTATTGGGGCTGGTACTTGTGAAGTTGGTGCCAAAAGTTACCAATCTACCTGCAACTGCACAACTTCAAAAGTAACAGCACCAATAGAATTAATATTATTTTATACTTTTCAGTGCACCAACTAATAAAGTCGGTCCAATTTTTTGTAAAAAATATTTATTGTATTAAGTGGATAAAATGAGTGTTTTTTAATGGCACATGAGAATGTGAATTCTCTCGAATGTGCCATGAAAACACGAATTTTATACACGAAATACGAACAACATTTTTTGTACAACTGTCAAAAAACTTGACATTTCTGAAAACATCTTTGAAATTTTATGTTGGAAGTAATTGTACAAACTTTACTGTCAATTATTATTCCAATAAATGAAATTGTTTTATGATGAATATTCAATTAATAATTTACTCTGTTAAAAATAAATCCATCAAAATGCAATATTTCATATTTATTTTCTGAATTATTTTGGAAGTAAAAAATGTCTTTTTTCAAGGTGAAAAAAAGACTTTTTTTCACTGTGAGAAATAACACGCATCAATTGATGCGTAAATGTTTATTTTTTTTCACCGTGAAAACAAGTAATCTCACAGCGAAAAAAGTCTCTTTTTTACCCTGAAAAAAATATTTTTTTTCACTGCCAAAATAATTCACAAAATAAATATGAAATATTACTTTTTGAAGGATTTATTTTTAACAGAGTCAATTAATAATTGATTATTTATCATAAAACAATTTCATTTATTGGAATAATAATTGATAGTGAAGTTTGTACAATTACTTCCAACATAAATTTCCGAAGAAGTATGCAGAAGTGTCAAGTTTTTTTGACAGTTCTACAAAAAATGTTGTTTGTATTTCGTGTATAAAATTTGTGTTTTCATGGCACACTCACACTCTCATGTGCAATTAAAATTTTATTTTACGCACTTAATACAAAAATAACTATTTCTAATATGTCACTGTCATCTCAATTTCATACATATTTTGACAGATCTGTCAGTTAATGTTAAAATGCGTTGGTATAATTACAGATAGGACAATATCCGGAAACGTATAAATTGACCATTTTTTCGAGATAGAGACATTTTAAATTCTCAAATATACCTATTTTCGCTATGTGGAGAGGGCGATTTCTATCGAAAATTGAAAATCTGTTTGCTGTACATGAAAGACATAATTATTTGTAGCAACATTTATGATGAACATTTTTCCCTTGAAGTTACGGTTTTCGAGTAAAATCGGTGTTAAACTGGTAACAGGTAATAGGTAATAGGATAAGTACTATCTTGATTGGTATTAGTGAACGTTCATCGATTTTTGTGACTAATGTTAAACTCAAAATTGTGAAATAAATATTTTTACAAAAAAATGGACCGACGCTATTAGTTGGTGCACTGAAAAGTATAAAATAATATTAATTCTATTGGTGCTGGTACTTGTGAAGTTGGTGCCAAAATTTATTAATCTACCTGCAACTGCACAACTTCAAAAGTAACAACACCAATAGAATTAATATTATTCTATACTTTTCAGTGCACCAACTAATAGCGTCGGTCCATTTTTTTTGTAAAAAAATATTTTTTTCAATAGATGTTTATGTTTCGGAGGTAAAACAAAAACATATTTTCAGCCATTGGTGTGTCTCTCTTTGCCTGTATTAATTATATCGGGAAAGGATGGATCGATTTTGTTGCTTTCTTTTTTGTTTAGTAAGGTATCGATACCGGTCGCCGATGATACAGATTGGGCATACTGCTCACACTGGTTGACTAAGCAATAACTGAAAAACGTATCTCGCTCAAGACTATGGCATGAAAACGGCTCTAACGATGATGAAACTTGATGAAACTTGTCTGTAATTTACTGCTTAGTGCCCAGTACAACTTTCTAAAAAGCTGAAAAAATATGCTCAAATAATACTGGCAAATGTTCTAAATATTTATTCATATTCGGGCTAAACGGTTCCTTCTATGTTATATTACCATTGTTATTGTTTGTCTTGGCACGCTAGAAGATGGAAGATCACACGACCCGATCAGAAAAGCTTTATGTTCGATGGAATTCGCTTAAGAGCGGTAAGAAACTCGTGTGAATGGACACAACAGATTTTTTGATTGTATGTATCTTCACGCGTTATACACATAAACGTTGTCCGATTTTAAATGTTTCTATACTTGAAATCAGAACAAGGTAACAAATTTTATTGGATAAAACTGAAGAACATTTCGTACTTCCAGAAAGCTTTAAATAGGTTTTTTTAACTTTCAACAAACAGATTCCGACGTGGAGTTCTTGGAAGGGCTGGGCAGGAGATTCGTAAATCAGAGTTGAATATGAAACTTTTAATAAAAACTAGGATAAACTTTTTTAGATAATGTTCTGAAAAATGAAAAAATATATTTATTCTATTGGTACCGGTAGTAATTGATAGGTCATATCTTGCACAATCGCAAAACTACTAGTTACAATAGATTAAATATTATTTTGTATCGTTGAGTGCCTTAGAATAAATTCGGTCCTAGTTTTCATATTATTGTTGACCTACGAAATATGAACTGTTGGCACTAAAGTAAAAAGATAGTCTCAACCATCATAGAATTAATACACTATGGAAAAGGCCAATCCCATATCACCTGTATATATATTCATTTGCAGCCAACAAATGTGTTAAGAGATCATAATGAAAGATGGAGCTAAATACGGAAGAAGACGGATACTTTTGAATTTGTAACAGAATAGATTGGGGTCATAGACCTTATATACCATGGTATTTTGGGCATGGATATGATAAACAAGTTTTGGGTGAATTTGAAAAGTTTATCAAAGGTTTGTTTTATTTATTACCTTTAGTCAGTAATTGTGCTGCCCACTTCACATTTATTAGGTTTTACTGGTATTTACCACAATGTTTATGAAAAGTATCTATACTTTAAAACACTAAATTGTTATGTCATGCTAACGGCGAATAAATATTCCTGATATATTTTTATGAACAACGAGGCATCTGGCTGTGAATAAATAATGGTATTAAATTTCGAATAAAGCCATCTTGTGGTAACGTGTTATAATACAAAATTCATAGTTTATAAGTACATTGTTTCGATAAAGCATTTGAAAACACAATTCAAATATGGGGCGACGTAACGGTCTTTTTCCGTATTTAGCGGTATCTCTTTTCAATGGAAACAATAGCCTGCTTCAAAGGCCGGTCCATAGTGTATTTATTATCTCTATGGTCATAGAACTCTAATTTATTTTTGTCTTTATGGCATATCGATTGTGTATTTGAAAAAAAATTACATTCAATTACCAATTATGTATCATTCTTACAAACTATATCTTCTCATACATAAAGACATAAAGTTTATTGTCTTAACGTACCTATTTATTCCTCAGTAAGATATTTGACATAATTTTGTCCTACTTTAGAAACTTTCCTCATTGAATCTTAAATTAAACTGAGACTAGTCTCTTTCCATCTGGCGATGCATTCACGTTTAAAGCCTTGTTAGAAATAAAATAAAAAGTGATCATGAACTCAAACTGTGAACAAGAAACTACTAGCTACCTTCGAACTACGATACTTTATCACACAAGAATTGTTAAAATAGGATTCAGCAAAAGTTTCACAAAACTTTTCATGTCAAACGCTTGACGGTCATTTACCGTCCATGAATTAAGTAATTGCCAGAGCGAGTCAGTGAAGTGACAAACAACAAATTACTCACCCATGTTGTTGGCAAACTCAATTAATCATAAAACTTCATCAGTCTATCACAATAGAAGTTAATGGATTATTACTATATAAAAAAAAGAGTCAAAAATTTTGTAGTTAATTGAACTATCGCAATTTTGTACCTATACGATGAACTCTAGTTGAAGTTATTATTTTTTTAATAACACTAAAAATAAATAATGTTTTCTTTTAATTACAATTACTTCTCGTTGATAGTCTTCAAATACATGAGAACATATTCACTATACTTTTTATACGTTATACTTTTTTATTGTAGAAATGCTCACATTTCTAAATTTCATTTAAATTTATTCATTCATTCTAAATAAGCCACCAAGTGCATTTAAAAGTGCTTTATGATATCAGAACTCATACTCTATTTAACCCATATCTTGAGAGCTTCAAGTATAAAATGACATTTTCACTGCATTATACTTCGTGTTTTAGTTATTGATTGTTCATTTATGAGAAATTGTTCTGTTCTCTTGTTTTAAATAGACCTTTCCGAGCTATTTAGCAAGGCTATGTCAAATATACTTACCTATGTGTCGTGCTAATGCTAATTATAATGTAAATAATGTTTTTGCTCACGATAGCGATAACTGAGCAAGGAATTTATGGTCCATATTTCTATTGAAAAGAATAACAGCTATGGAGAATCCTTTTTTTGACAATTATTTTGACTTTGAATTTGAGTGAATCGAAACGAAAAGAAAACCTTAAATTTCATTCTTTCGCAAATTGCATAGAATTATTTATATTGTATTCTAGCAAAGTCATAATGCTGATATTCAATATATGTGTCGATGGCATATCGTAAAATTACCCACATCATGATGTAATCAATCATTTCATGATATATTACAAGATGTGCTATCGTCAATGAACAGAAAACGTTCGATAAGGACAACTCGACGTACGGCGATTTAATGACATGGCCAAACATAAATCTTATCTGTATACTATCTATGCACTGTTCTATTTAACCATACATGTGCATGTTTCAAATGTCAATCCCTTGGATTTTCGAAGGGAGACTAAAGTTTGTTATACCATTAACAATTAACAAAAAATACTAAATTCGTCCTTCCGTTCGCAGTTTGCGGACTGTATCTCATGAACCGTAATATGTAGAGTTAAAATTTTGTGAGAATATGTATTTCTTTTTTGACCGACTTCAAAAAAAGAGAAGGTATACAATTCGGTTGTATGTTTGCTTTTTTAAAATTTTTTTGGCTGTTCGCGCGTTTTCCATGCTAAACGTACTCCAATTTATACGATTTTTGTTTCATTTGAAAGAGGAGAGTTGAGATATGGTCCCATATTTAGAAAAACTCAAATCCGAAATCTCCTTCCTTCCAATAACTGCCCCCAAAGGGGGTGGAGGTGGCAATTATCACAAAAATTGAAAATCCGAGACGGCAGAATTAAAGAAAATTCCATATCCGGGAACGTTTAATTTGGACATTTTTAAAAATAATCAAAGGATTCCCCTTTACAGTTTGAAATATGTGTTCCAGCTATGTGGAAGAGGCAAATTTTTTCGAGAATCGAAAATTCGAGATTTGAAAATTAAAAAGGGGAACATATCCGATAACGTTTATGTTGAACATTTTTTCAGAGTTACGGTTTCCAAATAATGGTAAAAATCTGAAATATGTGATGCGTATTTCCGCAATGTAGAAGAGCGAAAATTTAAAATATGAGACCGCTAAATTAAAGAAAATATTATATGTAGCAACATTCAGCGTGATATGCAGTTCAATTCGCACTATACCAAGATGATCAATAGGGCATTTAAATCTCTAGATTTCATTATTAGAAAAAGTTAATCCTGTGAACCAGAAACAATTTTCAGGCTTTATCACGCCCTAGTAAGATACATTTGGAATATGCAGCACAAATTTGGATGCTTTTAGCCAACAGGCAAATAGACCGCATCGAGAAAGTGCAGAAGAGGTTCTTAAGATACCTTTATTCCAGGAAAAATAATACATATCCATATTTGGTCTCATACAAATGCATGCTAGATAGCTTTGAATTCAGAAGTTTACTGGAAAGAGGAAACAAGCAGGCCATGTTATTTGTATACTATCTTGTAAACGATATAAAATACAAGGATTATGATTTAATTAAGTATAACATAAATGTTCCTCAAATCGATTTAAGGATCATGAACTATGATATACTGATGATATATTTTACATAAACTTAAAAGAATTACAAAAACATGACGTGTGTCAATTATTTTACACTTGTATGTGGCTGGCCCGCTTAGCTTAGTCTACTTATGGTCTATATACAGAAGTATAGTTTGAATACCCATCGAATGGGGTTTCGTCATACCTAGTCTATCTCTTTTTTTCGTTTGGTAACTGGGTGAAATAAAATTTTAACGTCATAAACATAATATGTCTTCGATCAGATCGGCTGATTTTTATTTTGACGTTTGTTCTTGTTGTCTTTGGCGTTTAATGTCAAACATTTCTTTTTGAAAGTGATTTAGCCCCTTTACAAATATGTCAGTGTCAGTGTTTTGGGGTTAGGAATTAAAATTTAATTTAAATTATTTACGACATGTGTAAAATGGCAGGTGACGTCAGGAATCGTGACGAAAGCCCACTCGATGGGTATTCAATCTATAGTTTTTTTGTTTTGTTATATACCTTTTCTTCCTACTACCATTACCTGTAATTACCTGTGGTGTTTGTAACAAGAACTATAAATAAATAAACATTTAAATTGAGTTACTTACGGTTTTCAAGTTACAGCAGTAGTCTAGTAGTCTAGTAGTTGAAATCTCTAATAATCAATAACAAGTACAAGCGAAGCCCATATCTTTTTGGGTATTAGTGAACGTTCAAAAATTTTCATGACTAATGTTACACTCAAAAATTTGAAATAAATAGCACTCAAAAATACAAAATAATATTAATTTTATTGGTGCTGTTTTTTTTGGAGTTGGTGCCTAACAAACTACAACGGCAAAACTTCAAGATTACCAATAGAATTAATATTATTTTGTATTTTTCAGTAATAAAGTTGGTCCAATTTTGTGTAAAAAAATATTTCTTTTTATTTATATAAAACCCACATTGACATCTTAGGGTCATTAGCGGTGGTACATAAAAATATAATTTATGTTATAATAAGTTTTACTGGATAACTTTTTTTTAAATCACTGTTTAAAGTCACTGATGTCAGGTTGAGGTTGTTTCTCTCTTGCTAGTATTGAGGACAGAGAAATAGGTTTCCACTGATATTGGAATATTATAATGTTCACAGCGTCTTCGAGGTTCTCTCTGCAGAATATGCTGGTGAATCAGTTTGATATGTCCAAATCTCGTTAAAATATCGTCTAATGTTTTCGACTTTTGCTGTTGGATTCGAAAAGGCATTGCGAGCCATACTATTTGACTTTTCGTTTCCAGGTAAACCCATGTGTGATGGAACCTATTTCATTTGTTTTCCCTTATTGATACAGTTTGCCTAAGATGTTTATTCGTTGCAAAAGAGGATGCTTAGGATAAAGTTGTTGGATTCATTCAATAGCACTCAATGAATCTGTGAACAGTACAGAATTTCCAGGCATCTATCTAGCTTTCTGTATTGCTTGTGATATCGCGTATATCTCTCTCCAGTATACACATTAGAAGTTCCTGGAAGTTTTTAGCTTTCACAATTGTGTTCACTAATTACAACCGAACATAGACCTTCTTCGGTTTTTGAAGCATCGGTCTGGTTGAAGTTGTCATATTTAGAGGAGATTTCTTTGAAGTAGTTTTGTATGAGCGCAGTAGGAGTAACATCTTTCGGAAGCTTTAGGAGTTCGGTATTGCAGAGTGGGATATCTATTGTAATATGTATTTCTATTAGCACTATAATAACAAAGCCTCCATCCGTACGTCCAACAGTCAACCGTCTGTATATCACGGACAGCAATAGGTAGGTTTCTCAGTGGTACGGAACTCTGCGGGTGCGAGTACAAATCGCACTTGAACATATTATTCATTTCAGTTCTAGCGTTATGCATAATAATCGTGGTCCGATTCTGATGATTTTTCAGGAGGAGGAAGAGGACTTTTAAGATATGGTCCCATCGAAACAAAATAATTTGAAATCCAAAGTCTTTCCCTCAAAAACTTTCCCCAAAGGAGGTGGGGGAGCGTTTTTTATCGACAATCGAAATTTTAAGACTGCAAAATTAAAGAACATACCATATTTTTCAACATTATTTTGTATTTTTCATTGCACGAACAAATAAAGTCGGTCCAATTTTTTGTAAAAAAACTATTTCACACTTTTGAGAGTAGCATTAGTAGCTAACTAAAATAGTTGAACGTTGACTTTACCAAAGCAGATTGTGCTTACTTATCCTATTATACATGTACATTCTTTGCTTGTACATGTCATTATTCAGATATATGGAAACATCGTTGACGAAATACGCATATTTTAGGATTTACCACTGCTCTAACTAGAAAACCGTAACTCTATGGATACAAAGTTCAATTTAAATGCTGCTACAAATTTTCTGTTCTTTCATTTGGCCTTCACAGAATTTAAATTTTCAAAAGAAATCGCTCCTTCCAAATAGCGGGTATACACATATTTCAGATTTTAAAAATGCAGTAACTCGAAATCCGTAATTCTTTTCAAAAAAGGTTTAATTTAAACTTTTCCATATATTGTCTTATCTTTAACTCTGCCGTCTCAGATTTTCAATTTTCGAAAAAAACTGCCCCCTCCCTTTGGAAGGAAGAAGATTTCGGATTGGAGTTTTTCTGAGTATAGGGCCATTTCTCAAGTTTCCTCTTTCAAATGAATCAAAAATCATCAAAATCGGAGTACATTTAATATTTAGGTAAAGCGCGCGCACAAACCGAAAAAAAGTAAACAGTCGAATTGTATACCTCCTCCGTTTGGATTCGTCTGTCAAAACTAGGATAGGTATATTTTCTCGTTTTGTTTTGCACTATAACGGTAACATAACCATAATTTGCTTTAGCTTAGAAATACTTTTTTTATTTTGTTTTATAATCTTATTATCCAATGAAGTACGATTTTCTTTAAGCAAATACTGTAGTATCAACAATGATTTAAACCTCAAGTAATTATATTTTTTATTTCTCTTTATATTCAGTTAAAACCTTGAATAAGAAATTTTTCCTTTATATTTATAAATACAAGCTTTGAAAACTCTGTTGAAAACTCATCTTTTCCACCCATAGAAATTGGTAATGAAAACATTTTTGTACAACACAAGGTCATGGACTGTTTCCAAATCATTATGTAAATGTTTTCTTAGAGATATTCAGCTTCAGTGTCACCGTGTAGGCTGAATAGGCGATAAAATTGTGTCCATTTAGCACCGAAAAACGACGCTTCTCATGGCATCTTTCTCCATTGAGCCGTCCATCTAGGCCCGCATCCATCAATTGCAAACACGTCTTACCTGTGACCAACATCGTGTGGAACATTTTTTTTTCAGCTGGAGCGTCTCTTGTCAGAAACACAAAAGGCATTCATCTGCTGTGCTCAGCTCCGACCTCCCAACAGTGATGTATAGCCCCGAAATAAATCAACATCTTTAAAAGTGAAGTTTTGTCATATGCTCCGAGAAGCGAAAAAACCGTAGCTAATGGAGCGATCCGCCTAACTCTATCTGTATGAGGAGTTTTGGGCTACAGCAACTCCCCGACGGCAGTTGTCTGACTGATATGGAAGAAGTAGAAGGGGACGAAGTGAATTATATTCCTCAAACAGCAATGCGTCTCTGTAGAAAGGGGCAGGATATAATAATATACTAGGTAAATTTACCTTTGAGTTTCTAATAATTAAGGGAGTGAGATGGTATAGTTGAGAAAATTTAATAAGATCCAATTTTAGAAAACTAAGGATAATTATTTTTCGAGTGGAATAAATATTTTCTGCCGATTTTCAACGAGTTAATTGCTTATACCTACTTTCACGTTAATTGATAAATTCTGAAATATAACTCCATTCAAACAAATATACTGGGCGAACAAGGGGTACTTACAAGCTCCATTTTTTTCTATCCAATCTATCGACTTAATGTTTTCTTTAAACTATTAGATCCAACAATGAGGCACATTCTTGAAATATTTGTATTTCTTTACAGGACTAGAAATTTAGAGATCTGCTCCGGCTTCGCACGTGTAGAACTAAAATGGTATTGTGATCAAACTTAAAAATTAGACATGTACTATCAGCTATCGCGGACTTTACTTATTAAGAGGAACTAATGCAACATCATTATTTTTATATATCTACTCCGCTGCACGTTTACTATGTAAAAAGCGCGAACAAACATAAAAATGCAATTGTATTCCTCATTCCTCCTCCTGTCAAAAAGTAAACGAATTTATCCAAGAGTAAATAATTCTAGTGAAAGCTTAGTAAAATCATTATATCTTAATCAGTTTCGGATTAGAATCAGTGGATATTTAATTAACAACGTTTATGTCTGCATGAACTTAACTGATGTCAATGATTGTCAATCTGGGTTCTATGGAAGATTGGAGGTACCTACAAATTTCTTATAATATATTCAGTACAGCTGGGACAATTTACTTCCTAAGGTATATCGGCATATCGACCACCTGAATCCAGCCTAATAAAATCTGAGGCTTATAAATTCATAGTAATAATATTGACAATTGAATGATGTACATATAGCCCTGTTTCAATTTCAATATCATTTAGATTCTGCGATATATCAATCCACATCAAAGGGAGCTTTCATACACTGAAATTTGATAAACTGATGATGGTTTATTGTGGATTTCATCTGACATATCTACCTGTACATATTGTTGAGAATTTAAATTGCATAATATATGCTACATCGCAGTTGCACCACGATAGCGCCTAAAACCACGATGATGCCTGTCTGTTTTCGGGAGTTCCTGGTTAAGCTGGGCTTAGCAACATGAGATCCCTTCACTTACGATTTTGAGTTCAGCAGACTTCGAGAGGATCATATTTTTTCGCCAATAGATCCAAATTAACGTGGCAATGGCTTTAAACATGGACTTTGTCAAAACATTCCAAGCAATCTTACCATGCAAGGGGATATCGATGGAAATTAACGGAAAACACTGATGGTTTCAGATTCTTGGTAACGATATTGAATATTATTCAAGAAGCAAAAAACTATCAGGCGTATTCATAATCCAATCGTACTTCAGAAGGTACTAGCTAGTACCGTATTAAAATAAAACCAAAACATTCTACCATAAGCGAGTTATATGCCTAAATTCCGCATACTCAGTGCATTCCTTATACTCAGTGCAACGATCATCTAGATATCATAACATTGTAAATGTCTAGACGCTGAGCTTGCAAATAAATATTATAAAGCCGCTCCCGTTTGTGAGGAGCTTCACTTATAGTTTTGTACAGGCATCATAACCATTGTGACAAGTTACATTATATAAGTCAGTTATAAAGAATCAAATAAATCTTTTTAAAAACGTAATTTTGGTTCCTAATAACTTAACTAGCGTACTAAGATTCGATTATGAATATGACTGTATGAGTTTAAATACCGAGTGGTTTCGAAAACGTTTTTTATATCAGTAAACTTTATTGGCAGGCTGTTCTCACGTTGAAGCTCCTAGCGCCACAATATATTATTAAAATTGTAAAAAAATTGTGCTATAACATAATCAAATGTAATGTCGTCATTCTAGATATTATATAATTTTTCAAATGGTTAATTTCCCAAGAAAGTCATGGGAATAAACTTGCATTATTAAAATAGCGCTAGGCGAATTATTCCGTTGATTAAGTCGCTGACATGGGAATCTGTTGAATATTTCAAGTTGTAGCTTTAATAATATTCTCGTTCCAGGTTCCGGGGCGCAAGGGTTATTGTTATTTTAATTATGTTTGCGCGGAATATACAACACAAAAGATGTCTATATTCTTTCAACATTTTAAGAAATGAACGCATAGTAAATTTACATTATTATTCACCAGAAGGTCAAAAAGAACTTTACAAAATGTAATGAGAAACTAAGAAACATAATGAGAACTATGCAATGTCTGATATAGTCAGTCCAACTCCAACATCCGAAAAAGTTCATACAATCAATATTTTACAAAAAAGTATTATCCTTTGAAATTTGTAAGTGTAAATAATAAAAAATTAGAAACGACTTTTAAGCGCACTTGAAATAATAAAATAACAATACATAATGTAAGGCTCATTAAGATTTTTAAGTTGGTGTCAAGAGATGATCAGCTACTAATGATTGTTTATTTATATTACCACAAAGGAGATATACAATTCATCTGTACCTATGTTTACATTTTTAGGAAAATCACATTTTAGGTCAATTTCCTATAGAAATCTATATATAGCAATTATTGTTAGCACATTCAAATTTCCACAAAATTTAAAGGCAAAAATATGTTATGATAATTTCTGAATGATAACTAAAACTAAATAATAGGAATATTTCGAGAAGGCACCATAAATAAAGTATTTTTAATCCAAAATTTGGAAATATATTTTCTATTTCATCATCAGGGATACTATAAATAAAACGTTTATAATTAGATAGCATTTATTCACTTTCTTTTCCTAACAAAGATTGATCTGACTGATTGATGATTGTGACAACATTTTTGGGAAATTGAAAAGTTTATCAGACAAGTTCAAAGAAGGGATCATTTCCAGCAACATTTGAATTGGACATAAAAAAAGCACAGGTTTTGACAAGTCTTGTCAAATACGTTAAGAACTGAAATGAACCTTCTGTCTCTGGAATCGTATAACAGGAAGTTTATAAAGTTCTATCTAAATGCTAATCACCAAGGAAGTTTTCAGACGTTTCATGTATCCTTACAACTTTGGTATAATAAACTAGATAAATGAATAATAATAAGAGTATCGTGCCAGATTATTTTAGCATCGAAAATCAAATTTAATCACGATATATGTTTGTGTTTTCCAAAAAATAATACAAATGCTTATTTGTTGTTCCCTTTAATTTCAATTACAAGATACTCTAGTTGAATAAATAATGTACCGGGTGATTCAATAGGGGTGACGAGTTACTGTATCTCAGGAAGTAATTGTCGTAGAAGTTAGGGAAAAAATCCTTCAGCGAAAACGACTAAGGGAAATTGCTGGAAATATTTTTTAAATTCATACGTGCACCGCTAGGGGGCGTAATAGATCAGATCGTATGAAAAATTCGATTTTTTCGAAAAATTTCCCATATATAAGCTTAAAAATGAATATTCTCACGTTAATGGTCCATCATTTTGATATATGATTTTTTATTTTAGGACGTAAAATAAAGGCGGAAGAGGATGCTAAACTTTTTGGACTATATGTGTCTATAACAACGGAATTTTGTTAATTTTTCCTTGGCTGTCGAGGTATCTCGACCTTACGGTCCTAGATTTTTATTTATGGGGTAGGCTTAAAGCCATAACTTTTAAATGAATGGAAGATATGATATGTATATGTTGTTGCAAATCTAATCTACTTTTTGAATCTAGTAAAATATACATACGGCTCCATTTCCGACTTCGGAGCAAAATTTAAAAAAACGGGGAACTTTATAAAACCCGCCCCCTATCGAGGGCGCTAAGAAACAGGATGGCATGTGTGGTTGTATAATATTCTCCAAACCTTTCTCTCTTGAACCAGATCTTGTAAACAGAATTCTGTTTAGTCAAACTTAAGTTATAGAAACATATAGTCCAAAAAGTTTAGCATCCCCTCCCTCTTTTATTTTACGTCCTAAAACATAAACATAAAACATCATATATCAAAAAGATGGACCATTATGGTGACATAAACATTTCTAAGCTTATATACGAAAATTTTCGAAAAAATCGATTTATTCATAGGATCAAATCTATTACGTATGAATTAAAAACATATTTTCAGCCGTTTCCCGTGGTTGATTTCCTCTGAAGATTTTTTCCCCAAACTTCAACGGTTATTAGTTCCTGAGATACAGTAGGTACCTCGTCAACTTTAGTGAATCACCCAGTACATTGTAGTATGACTAGAGTGCGACTGTTTCAGAAGTAATCACTTATCTACTTAATTTTATTTTGGTTAATCGCCTAAATAAATATGACACACCAAATAATAGTAATCAATCAATATCAATGATTAGACATTTTCAAGTTTATGGCCTTTAAGAAAGCCCAATTTCAAACCTGTGGATTATTGGCTGTTTAGAATACGACCAAAAAAAATGGGAGAATTAAATATTAGTAGGGAGCAAATTTCAACATTTTCGTTTCTCGTTTATCGTTGTTGGACATGAGAAATTTAATGATTGAAGCAATAAATATCTTTTAGTTAATTTATTTAAAGGTCATAATAATCTGAAATAGACTTAGTGTATGCGAACTTTTTATTTTCAGATAATGCTTATTATTTGTAATAGGTATTTCTTTGCAATCTACATACACTTGTAATTTAAGTTATGGGACAAGATTATATTGCTGTATATTTTATTTGAATCTAAAAATACCACCAAACAATGCGAATATTTCAATGTACGGAAATGTATTGAAAAAAGGGACAAAATAAACCGCCGACTGAACGATTTTCCAAGTATTCGGCGGACCCGTTCCTCCTCAGGCAATATTCCAAAGACTCGGATTTTATTTAGAGAAAGAATGGTGCAATGGATAAAAGATGTGCGTTATGTAAACGTAAGCCAGAATTGGAGCGAAAATGTATGTTGAATTGGAGGGGATGTGTGAATACGAAATTCTGAACATATGTTACATTGGTACAAAGATATAGTAATAAAAACAGATGTTGGAATACGTTTTCTGTGAAATTGAATTTACATAGTTTATGAAGTAATCAGTTAGAACAAATTACAGCTGTGAGCTTCTTTTGTATATGTGTTTATACCTACCTCTATAGTCAAAGGTGTTTTTGCATTTTTTGCATAAACGGTCTTGAAGGGGAAAATATTAATTTCTCATTCCATACAAGCATTGTTTTATATCATATGTAAGAGTAGAGTGTTTCAAATATTTAATATCGAAATATTTCTTGCCAAAAATAGAACAAACTTTATAAGATTATGCACTGAAATATACCAAATAATAATAATAATAATACTATTGTCGCTGGCACTTGTAAAGTTATATAGGTAGGCTAGCTGGTGCCCGCTACTTCTATCCAAATTTACGTAGATATTTTTTCACAAATTTCTTATGTAACAATCATCCGTATTTACCTTGTCGTACGTAAGAAGATAAGCTTGTTACAAATTCTCTTATAAAAAATGGGCTTGACATTAAAAAAAATTGATGACTTCAAATCTCTTTCATGATAAACCCTATTTATTTTAGCCTCTTCTTAAATAACTCTAAATTATGAACTAAAATCGATGGTTCCAAGTTTTCTCAATTTTTTATTTTAATTGAAAAGTTTTATTGATTGTCCTCCATGCAATATTTGCCACCCTCGTTGAACCCCTTGGGGATTTAATTTAGAAAAATCGCTTATTAGTGAGTCTCAAAGAAAATACTGTCCAAATTTTATGTTTCTGGCTTCAGTGGTTTAGGCTGTGGTTTGATGACTCCCGTCAACCAACTTCTTTATCTAGTACAGGGTGTCCCGGAGCTAATGAATAATTGGCTTGTACCAGAACGTATGACGTATGATGTGATGAGATGAGATATTATTTCGAGTATTTTTTAATGATAATGTCATACTATTTACAGCTTATCTATCGTTACAGGTAACCTGACGTAGATATTATAACCGCAAAAAACGTGGTGTACGAGAACTTAAACTGAGTTTCTGCTACAAGCCATTTCATGGTTATTCATTAGTACCGGGACACCCTGTATATATAAGAATAAGACTTTCGACACCATCTTTAATTATCATCACCAATAGAATTAGCTAATTAATATAGTACTAGTACTATAATGTATATTTCTGTTCATCATCTGATAAAGTCGGTGCTAGTTTTTGGAAGAAAATATCTATTTCACATTTAAGTACATTATTAGTCATCAAATTAGTTGAAGGTTAACTTAAACTCAATGATTTCGAAATATAGGGGCAAAAATTTTGCACTTATCTTGTAGTTTAAAAGAATGCTCCCTTCACCTGAGGACGAAGAGCATATTTTTTACTTTAAAACGTACAATATGAATAAAAAAGCTCCCTTGCGGGGAGATACAGATCTGATAAGGTTACTTTGATTGCAGAATATAGAAGTTTCTCAAATATTGTTTAAGACTACGAGACGGTAGAGAAAGTGTCTATGTGGTTGCCAATGTTTTTACACGGTATGTGGTGTTTCCAACTCTATAGACATCAGCATGGAAATTCTAATTTTAAGAGATCAGTTTTATTATGATAAACTTCTACTAGGAAGTTAATAAAAATTTATGAGTCTCTAAAAACTCAAGTATCTTGCATTATATTCAATCGTAAGTTATCGATATTAATAATTCACTTCAAAAATATTCCTTTGCTGAAATCCAACAATCATTATAGTCAGTCCAGATGAAAAGAAATACACATTCAAGGTAATAAATCTCCACAAAAGAATCGCAAGCCTTTCAAAACATCCCCGAACGCAAAATCAATCTCCGACAATAGCAAACCTATACTACCATCAATCATCGCCTGCAGCTTCCGCTTCGAGAACACTAATTATTTTCAATTTCAACTTTCTCAGAAATCATATCGTTCCCTTTTCCCTCTTCCCGATGATGTCGCCGCGCAACGACTTCAGATGGCAGCTGGAAGTTTAATTAACTATATACCTACCTACCTACGTATACCTAGCCGTTCAATCGGATCCGTTGCCCGCACTCTATTTTCAAAGTTTTAATGATCAACCAAAAGATGAACAAAAATGCACGGTTCCGATACGTAGAGGTTAGATAACTTTCAGCAAGTTTACAAGATGGTTGTTGGCGAGTTTGAAAGCTGGCGAGTTGGCAAGTCAATGATAATGACACACAAAACTTCCCACCAACAAGCAATCGAGATTTGTGAGGTTAGATTAGATTTGAAGTTATTATATTTGAGGAACGTCAATGATATAGTAAAACTACCGAATTTCTACCATCAGTACCCTTTGTTATGGAATAGAAAAACTAAAACGTGTACACTAGCAGCTAGTTCACTAACGACAATGAGCACACAGAGCTAGTTTATTAGCTAATTATCCAACTAGCTAGCTTCTAGCGAGTAATTACTAGATATTTTACAGTTTACAAGCAGTTAGTATGAAAAGCCACCAAGCGGCTAGTAAGCTAGCTCAATGTGATCGAGGCTTAACAGTGTAGCTGCAGCAGTCGTTGAGAGTTTTCCACACAGTGGAACATGGTAGTGGAACTTGTGATCTCGTCTCATTATCGAAAATAATTGGAGGAATGGTACATGTCACACTCGAGTTCTAGACATAGGAAACCAAATTTGCAAGTTTATTCACATTTGTAGAGGCGTATACTGAGCAAACAAGGTGTGTTTATTAGAGGGTCCTTGTAGGTACTGATTAAAGTTAATTAAGCTAATTTTGTTATATATGATTTCAGGATTCAGAATCGGATATATCGAGGACAACTAAAAATCTTAAATGTTAAGAGGTACCGAGTGATAACTTATTTGCAAAGTCTTTTTTTACTTTTCAGATAGTTATTTCTGAAGTCCTTGGGTGCGATCGGCCAAAAAAATATTCGTACAGATCGCGCACCTCTATAGCCATTTTCATAAAGAGCGCCGATAGCTATGCAGAATATACGATCACGCGAAAAAAGAAACTAGACTTTTTTATATTTTTTGAAAACGAATAGTTCGATATAAAAAAATTAACGTGAAAGGAAAATAAATAAAAGAACTTTCCATGTAAATGATATCTTTTATTTTTTTAAAAGAAGGTAACTCTTGGGCCAGATGCTTGAAAGGACCGGAGTAAATTTTGGTAAAAAATTTGTTCACTTCGATATTAATTCTTACGTATTTTATTGATTCCTTTTTTAATATTCACATTTTGAGAGATCCAACGTTGGACGTTTTGCAATGAACACCTTTTCCATGTCCCTACATTCTGTGCTTTCAAATGAAATTAACAGGATTCAGTTTCAGCTCAAGATGTACATCCATACATTACCTTCTGCTTTGATTTAATTATAATAAAAAATACATAATTAATTTATTATTAATTTACTATTGCAGAAAAACATAAATAACCTGTTGGGTTCACTACGGCTCTGAAGACAATTTAAAATAGGTAATATAAAATGGTCCGGTCAAATCGTATAACGATTATTTATTCAACATGCCGATTTAGGTACAATACGAATAAACAAAAAGAATCCATAATACCTACATCAGACAAGCGATGAGGGCAACCGAACAATAAAATAAAACACTATAAGAAACATTTTTCTCCTAAAAGTTCGATATTACTTATATAGATTTATGCTGTAAAATATGTTAAAGTATAAATGACTTTGATCAACTGTAGGTAGATAAATAGGTGCCTACCAACGATGACAAGCAAATACTCCATCCCGCATTGGATTAAATCATAGTTGATAGGTGCAATATAATGATATGATTAATTTCATTCGAAATACATCATAGTTGAATCAAGTGTAATTATCGCCGATTTCGTTCTGATGAGAACTCATCAGATACACATATGACTCGTGGATGTGTCCGAAGAAGTCAAAGCACCTCTGAGAAGTCGACACTGTAGAAATTACTTGGACTGCATACACATTATATCATAACAACATCCAACAGGGAAGAAACTGATTTAACAAAATAGAAGGAAAATATTCCCAGTCCTGTCCGACCAGACCCTGAATTAGCAAAAACTTAAAAACGCCTTCAAGAAGAACATCTACTACCGGATTGCAAAACCTTATTTTACGCAACCGTGTTTTACACAGAAATGACATATCTGTCAAAATCTATTCTGTGAATACAAATTCTTTTCAACTGCATTCATAAGAGAGATAGATTTTTTTTTCAACAGATGCTACATTCAAATTCATTGCAAACTGCAGCCATGATGAATAATTACATAGTTTCGTCAGTAATACTTGGCTTCATGATACTGCGAAAAGAAGAAAACCATAAAAAACATGTTTCAAACTTTAGTCTCATATATTAATTTGTGGCTTCTACCAGAGAAAGACTGTTGAGACATGGTACCACATTACCTCCTTTCTCCTCAAAACCTTCCCCAAAGAGGTGGAGGTAGCAAAATTTATCGCAAATTGAAAATTTTATGTGATAGAACTAAAGAAAAGATTATTTATGGCACTAGGAGAATGCAAAATTGCCATATTTTTAAATCACTATATATAAATGAACGTTCAACTATTTGCAAGACTAATGAAAAAGTCAAAAATGTGATTTAGGAATAGGACCGACTTTAAGAGTTTGTGTACTAAAAAATCGAAATAAGGCTAATTCTATTCGTGATGGTACTTTTGAAGTTGGTGCTATAAGTCTTCTATTTACTGCACCACCTCAAAAGAACCAGCATCAATGGAATCAACCTTATTCAGAATTCTTTAGTGCAGCAATTATTAAAGTCGGTCCTATTATTTTAAGAAATATTTTTCCTCATGTGTCGTATCTTTTGAGAATGTTGGGTATCATCATTTACTTTCATTTGAATGTTCTGAACAAATCGATTGTGCCGTTCAACCACTTCCTAAGCTTATTCAAGCATAAGATGAGCCTTCTCCCTAGAATTATTTTATCTTGTACCAATCTTACCTTGTGTAATATTTTGCATTACATGTTTTTCTCCTCCCATAACATGGCCGTGGAATTTTAGTTTTTAGATTTTGATTGTATTTATAAGATCCTTTGCATTATCCAAGCCCTACAACACTTATTTATTTGAGCTTCTGCTAACCCAGCTTATTTTCTGAATTACCCAAGCCAAAATTATGAAAAGATGTCAGTGAGCTCAAATTCTAGGCAGTACTTACTGTTTTTATTTTGTAAAATATTCTCTGTCTAAGATTTTATGTCCTCGTCATACCTCAAATATCTATCATGTTTTATCGAAATATAATGATAACAAGACTTCATTGTACCAGAGCTACTATTACTTGCAGTCATTCTCATTTATTTCAAGGTAGGAAAGTTTTTAAGAATAAATATCTGCAGAGTAATAAGATAGAAAAATATGTGACACCAAGTAAATATCTCAAGTGTTTTCCGAACTGCACTTACCCTTTTGTCCTGTTATCTTCCAAGTAGGAAGTATCATTTTCCCTTGCGTCGGATAAAATGGTTTTTAGTAGGATATCCTTCAGGTAATGTTAATCAGACATTTTCAAAGTATTTTACTTTACAGGAGTGTAAACATTTAATATAGTCCAGTCGGAACAGTTTTGCTGTTACGTCATAACTTGACATCTTTACCTATACGACATCCATTAATGGACTAGATAAAGATGTCAGCAATGACGTAACAGCACAACTGTTCTGACTGGAAAATACTAAAGTTTGTCTAATGTTATCAATATAAAAACCACCATCGTTTCTAATTTTTGAAATTGATCAGAAAAGTTGATAAAATGTGTGTATAAAATAACTTTAACCTTAAAATTGAGATGAAGTTAGTATGATTAGTACTATTGTTTTTGAATTGTGCATCGAATGATATAAAAATATTCATTTTAAATAAAAATATGAAGACAGAAGTGCTTTTCAAAGTTTTAAGAGCATGGTAATTATTTCTCTATACCAACAAATTGTGCCAGGCTAAATTATTTAACGACACTATTAGATCTTCTTCAACAAGTAGGCATAGTAAATATTTTTATCACTGATATACTATTTATTTCTTATTAGTTTCCTAAATCAATGGTGTAAAACTTTTTTTTTTGCAATATTCTTGTGGAAATCACTCAGCCGATGTAAGTTAAATTGCAGTAACATGGAAGAACCATATTGTTGCGAACCCGATGAAATAAACATACGCACGCCGATGCTCACCCCTTGTTGTCCCATGTCTAGTTGTGATCGCATACCCAGACCGGCAAATCGAACAGTCTCGATGCCCTGTGATGACTCACCGCCTTCTAGAAAAATGCAACACGTGCGAGCCTTCTTGGACCATTGCGCGATGATCGTTCCTAAATTTTCAGCAGGATAGAAAAATAACCACCGTAAGCCAGCATCGGATACAATTCAAGAGAGTTAACTGTTGAAGTGAAGCGATTTGTTACAGACAATTTAGTTTGTTAATCCGTAATCGCAGTTTGTGTTATTTATTTAGTGGAATTAATAAATTGTATACAAGTCCACCGATTGATTCCTTCTAACAGTAGAACCTAATCATGTATTCAGTATCAAATAAGCTTGAAAATGTCTATTGAATGGCAAATATTTAAACATGACGTCACAGAATTTACAAAACTCTTTCTCTATCACAAATAGTTCCCTAAATTTGGCATTGAATACAGAGTCTGCAAAATATCAAATAATATCGTAAATACACATTTGTATCTTACATTAGAAACAGTCACTAATAACTTAAGCCATCACATTTTCTTTCATATATACATTGACAAATTAGTGGATTCTGCGACTGTCTACTAACATTACTAAAATATAATCCATTAACCTGTTATGAAAATGGAACCTACAACGCCACTGGTAGTCGTTATATTTTTTGTCAACCATCGGATATGGTCCGCATCAAGCACTCTTTAAACTACAAATTGGAGTCCATCCGCAATAGTAGTGATTTTCACGCATTGGCTAGCATCGATTGTATGCCGTACTGTCCACCGCAAAATTAAATTTGCGCGAATAAATCAGAATATGGCGCAACGCTTCGTTCGCTCTACTGACAATCAAGAATAATTAACGTCAACTCGATCCACGGATAAAAAGGATATTAAGTGAACTCACCCGTTCGTTATGGACGCGATGGACAGACAGACAATCCGATGGCTTTTGCCAATAAAAAGGAAGATACACCCATTACGACAATTGACTGGAACGGTGTCGTCGAGTTAATGAGAAACAAATTTTCTATTGGTTTTATTTCTCATCCATGACAAAACTCAGTTTCGAAATAATAGAGATGTGTATAGAATAATATTTATCATGTTTTAACCGTTGTGTTTGGAAAACTAAAAACATTGAATTGTTTTTCGTAATTGAGAACAATTGAATCTAGGAGTTTGGGTGTGATCCTCGATGTCAAGACTATGAAGTTCTCTTCAGATAAGATAAGATAACATATTTATATCATACTAAGTTGACAAATCGGATATTTGAGTTTCATAAAGTACGTTAATTAGATTGTAAGAAGTCATAAAAATCTCAACAGCAATTAGATTTTGAGTACCCTTCTTGATTTTTGACAATCGCCATTTCGATTCTATTTAGTTGATCACACTTCTTAATAAAATCATCTGGAAGTGTATAGAACTGCTTGTTTGTTTCACGTAAGAACAAGAATTTGTCTAATCTTAGGTTTCCATACACCCGATAAAAAACAGAGCCTGCGTGAGATATATCTGGTGTCTGTCTGTTTGTCTATCAGTAGGAACATACGTCGCAGCCTGTTTTCTCCTAAACTACCTACTGATCATTTTGAATTTAGTAGCTAGTTCTACTTATATAGCGTTAGGTCACCGTATCATAGCGATAAAATGTAAATAAACATCGGATATGGATGATAGATTTTTTGAGACAAATAAAAAAGCTCCTTATGTAAGTATAGTTTGTTTCACGAATTATAGCTATTGTGTGTAAACATTCACGAACTACGTACCTACAACACGCTATTCGTCTCATCGTATCTTATTATCATGAAATTATCTACTTTATCTACTTTAATACAATGATAGGGTGCTGCACGTATGTTCGAAGGCAACGCAATCTTTATTTCATAGGCGTCACAAAGTCAATGTGACATTTCAGATAATTCAGATGCATACATTTTTATTTTATAACTGAAGCAATAAATTTGTATTTTGTGTTAGATCAATCGATATTTTTCTCTCCCTAATTATATGAACTTCCATGCAGCGTATAAAAAAATTGAAATACCATATCTTATCTCGAAATCGTTACACCACTGATTTACTCACGTCTGTTGATCCATTTTTCGTGATTTCAAGGTAGACGCCAACATTCGTGAAACAATCTATATGTATTTGATAAAATTACAATTATTGCCCGCGGGCCCTCAGACTATATGGAATGTAGATCTACCCAAGTAGAAAAGCTGATGGAAATTTAAACATTTTAACTTGAATACAAAATATTAGCAGCTGAAGGATGTTAATGATAAAATAGAGTTCTTGTTTTTGACCGACTTCACTAAAAGGCGGAGGTATACAGTTCGGTTGTATGTTTGCTTTTTTATGTAGGTATGGCTGTTTTGCTTCGCTTTTCGTGTTACAGCAGTGGTGAAGTCTGAAATATGTGTATTTCTGCTGCGACGTTTTGAAATCTGTCAAGTACAAGGCAGGAATATACATGAGTAGTAGGATAAGTAGGTACTATCTTTTGGTATTATTGAATGTTCACGGATTTTCATTACTAATGTTACACCCAAAAGTGTAAAATAAATATTCTTTACCAAAAATTGGACTTTATAAGTTGGTGCACTGAAAAATACAAAATAATATTTGCTGGTACTTTTGAAGTTGTACAATTGTAGTTAGATAGAAGACTTTTGGCACCAACTTCAAAAGTACCAGCATTAATAGAATTAATATTATTACAAAGTCGTACCAATTTTCGGTAAAAACTATTTATTATATTCGTTAATGTATAACATAACAAATATAGATATATTATTTTTGTTTTGTCACTTACCTACTTTTCTCGAAAAATATTAATTTTAAATTTTGCTAGAAATTATCTCTACTTCTGTCCTAATTTTTTATATCTATACCAAAATTGTTTTCCATAGTAATCTCCAATAATTGAGAAGCAAGAAATGAAGAATCCATGTAAGCCGATCACAGTTAGAAAACATTGGTTTATATTGGTTCTAATTAATAAACCAATATACTAGAAGCCCTTAATTGTCACTGTTCATCGAAATAGGACAAACTGTCTATCCTCTGCAAATCACAGTAATAGCATTCCGTATTGACTGATTAACCTTTCCAATCTGCCAGTATCCACCACATTATGCCTCGACATGTAGGTACCTACCTCGCATATATGAAAACCCACGTTCTCCAATAGATTTAAATCGCATACGTGAGCTATTCACATTATTGAAAACGAATGTGACATTTGCACAGGGAAATGCTTTTGTGTATTCATTCGACAAAAAAAAACAATCTGAAGTAGTGGATAGGAATTTGAGAGAGAATGTCACATATAAATTTTGAGTGTAGATGTGTGTGAAATCGCCAACTTTTTTTAATTACCCGTTTACGTTCTGTAATGTGAATATTTTCTATCACTAATATACTTTTAAGTTTGGCCAGCAGGATGTCATTGTGATGTAGGTATCCGATTATGCAAATTTATAATTTTTACTTTCCTCCATGCTTTTTCATATTTCTTAAAACCCAAATATACATTCAAAAGCAAACGTACAGATGAATTGTCCCCGTTTTCTCATGATTTGAAACACCTCAGTAGTTCTGGATAAACTATTTTCATTCTCTTCAGTGTCGTATTGTGATTTCGGAAAGCTAGGTATATTTCCGAGTTATGACGTTATCGATGCATTTTCAAATATATTATCTTGAATATTTTTTTACATTTTCAGATAGTCACAACATTTTCAATGATATAGTGGTTTTTTAAATATTAGATAGAATATCACATGGATTAGTGGGTTAAGGCACTGGAAATGCGTTCGTACTTTGCAAGAGCACATCGTGAGTGCTGGTTCGAGTCCCGCTAGAGCCATTGTTGTTTGTTCAGGACCCGTGCACAGGTGTATCTCTATGCCTCTTCAGGAATATGTTTTTCAGTTATTATTAAACAAAATAAATATCTTCTTTATTTATATACGAAATAGTAATTTTCGTGTAAAAACATTTAATACCTAACATATAAATTTGTTTTAGTCCTCCAATGTTATTACCCAACAAACCCTATAAAATTTTAATTTTTGAGAAGGTGAGAATTCAAAGATATATTGAAATAGAACCTCCCATTACGTTATTTCCCCAAATCTTGATATGTATAGGTAATTATATGGCTACACCACTTACAAAGTTGTTGAACCAATGTATAAAGGCCTCAGTTTTTCCTGAATCATTTAAGTTCTCGAAAATTTTGCCGATACATAAAAAAGGTTCGCACAATGATACTAACAACTTTAGACCCATTGCCATAGTCCCTATCTTAAGCAAGGTATTTGAAAAAGCCTTAAAGTCCAGAATAGTAAATTTTTTTGACGATAATAATTTATTCATTTCATCTCGTATGGTTTTAGAAAATATTTTTCCACATCTGATGCCATAAATAAATTAATTGAAATCATTGAAAACGGTTTTGAACAAACAGCATATTGGGAGTATTTATAGTGACTTAACAAAAGCGTTTGATTGCGTGTCTCAAAATAATATTGGGTAAACTGAAATACTATGGTTTTACACCTAAAAGTATCAACCTTGTTAATTCAAACCTCTTTGAACGAAAATAGAGTGTATCCATCAACGATACTAATAAATCAGTTTTTGACAGTTCATCATGGAGTACCTTGAGGCTCTGTGTTGGGGCCAATTCTGTTTTTAATATATATTAACCATATTACTTCTTCAGCTCTAATGTAGATTTTATATTATTTGCTGATGATACTAGTATCTTATATAAAAACCCTGATGACTTGAATGTCTCTAGTACTATCCAAGAAACAATTCCGAAACTACTCGAATGGTTTTCAAGTAACCACCAATCATTGAATATGGAAAAATCTCAAATGCTACTCTTTAGGCTACTGAATCAAACCAACTTAATGAATGATGAACCCCCAGTCAGATTCTTAGGGCTTTATTTAGATCCAAAACTCAATTGGCAAAAACATGTAAATGTTTTATCTAAAAAAATCACTTTTTCTATATTTATGCTAAGACAACTGTCGAATCTTGTCTCCAAAAGTGTCTTAATTAATGCTTACTATGCATACATACATTCGAAAATAAATTATTCAATAATTGTTTGGGGTCATTTTACATCCGCAACTAGGATTTTCAGACTACAAAGAAAAGCTGTCAGAATTATTGCAGGCCTCAGCTCCAGAGTTGAGTGTAGGACTATGTTTGTTCGCCTCAAAATACTGACTCTCCCATCTCTTTTTATCTAAAAATCCTTGTTGTTTGCGTTTAACAACAAAGGACTGAATATTAGTCACAGTGAGATTCACTCTCATGACACAAGGAATATAAATCAAATATGTTTGGAATTTCTGCGACTTAGCGCAACCCAAACAAGTATGAGTCATCTTGCTCCCAAAATGTTTAATAAATTGCCCACCTTAATTAAAAACATGAACATCAAAAATTATAAAAAAGCGATAAAGGAATATTTAACAGTAAAATCCTTTTAATAAGTTTCTGAATTCTTTGCTGACGACTTCCGGGAATGTTTTCATTAATTTTATTAATTGTATTAATTTTATCAATTTATTTATGATGTAAATATATATTGGTACCTACTTGTATTGTGTACCTACTTGACCTGTGTAAAAATATTTGTTTATTTCTAACACCAAATAAATCTATCTACCTATCTATATCTATTTCTCGAAAATTAGCGTACCTGTTATTAACCAAACAGCAGTCTTCCTTCAAATGAAGAATCTTTAAAGCGTTTAACATACATTTAATTTTATTCGTATTTGACTCAATATTTACTCCATCTTTAGGAAGCTTTGTAAAATATTGATTAAATGAAGAAAGAAAATTTGGAATTTGGGCAAACCTCATTTTTTATTTCAGTGGATTTTTTCTCCGTATCCATTGCATTATTTAAAAATTTGAACAAAAAAACATACCTACCTTCTAAATTTCGAACAAGCAAATGATCATACATACGGTTTCCCACAGACGAAAATAAACTGTTACGCCTCGAATATTACGAAACATTTTGCTAAAAGATTCTTATTGTTCTTCAGCTGGGTAAAATGCGGAGAACACATTGTGGCCCGGTTACATACACTTGTGAGGATTCTGTAATCCTTCCATTGAAATATAACAAGTATAACGTGGTAAGCTATTCTTCCATCGAGACTCGGCGATATATTTCCGTTCATTGTTTAATTTTAAATAATAAAATTTTGCATGTATTTAACATATGTGTCGTATTATGAAATGATAAATAGTCTGACTTCCAAGTTAACAGTAGATATATGTACCTATTTCATTAATATAAATTCACTCTCAAGTCTTGCCCCTCCAAAATTATAAGGTTTGCGTATTTTTTTAAGTCTGACACCCTCGTGTCAAATGTTGATTAAAACGATTCTAGTCGAGGTAGTCATATTCAACAAAAAAATCCAGAAGATCAAAAATTAATAAATATTCAATATTTGATACTCCCGTGTGATTTACTAGATAGAACGCTCATGAGAATTTGCATGAAAATTTCCCTAAAAATAAATCGGTGGACACAAGGATCGCCAGTAAATGGAAAAAAACTAGTTCCTTGAACCTCTAGATCCGGTAAAAATGTCTAAAAGACTCATCGGTGGTTCGGAATACACTTTAAATTGTAAAACCCTTGTCAAACACAACACTGTCCTGGCAGAGAATGGGAGGCATTTTATCTATGATATTCTTGTATCGTTATTTAGAGGCAAAAGTATAACAAAAATGATGTTTTGAAGCCAATATGCATTTATCATAGTCCTCGGTAGATGAATAAGTGAAGTTCATCTATCAAACCTTACACCAACCCCAAGAACATTTGCATTCCATCATGATAAAGATCAACGCTAATAAACGTTGCAAGTCTATTTGGCGTCCTGGTTCCGACTAAACCATTATGTGATAATCATTACTTATTAAATCCAAACCGTTCCATTCAACGTCAACTTAATGAATGATTGCCCAATGCAAAGAAGTTATTTTATGACGAGAATACATACGCCTTCTGAAATGCAATCCTGACGCTTAAAAAACCTTCCTACAGATTGTATATAATGGCCGACAACTGAGATCTAGAGTGCCAGTGCATTGGCTGACCAATTTCCGCGGGCTAATTGGACAATATAGGTATCTACCTATCTTCTCTAGGTCTATTTTTCTCTCTACCAGACTCTTCGTGGTGCTTAACGCTGAAGTGTGAATCTAAAAAACTTACCTATTGGCTGGTAATGAACGAACCTGACACTAATTCGCGTTCTAGTCATTTCCAGAGATTATTAAACTTATTCGAAGATAAGATATAACCAACAATAAAATATTGTTATAATTTCCATAACTTTCGAAACTTATCTTTTATATGAAAATGGACAGATGCACAAGTTTATTATGGAGGGTTATTTGCCACAAGAATGCATAAGAATTTTAAATTATATTTCAAAAACTTGTTTTCGATACCACGCTTATAGACCATCGCATCAAATTTGAAGAGCTCTACACAAATAAACAATTTCGACTTAACAAACGCATTCCTACGGAATGATTCAGGAAAAAGAGTAGAGTTTACTGGACGTCGTTCTGGCTCATTCAAATAAAAATATTGGGCAAGCTGGGCTGATGTTTAAGCAGAACCAAAAATTTGTGACATGTTGCGCAATTAGGATAAAAAAATGATTAATTGATAGTGATGAATATGATATATTCAACTGTTGTTTGAAGAATGCACAGATAAAGATGAGAATAAAAGTTTGTGATCAAGATTGACAATATGATTCTATTTATGTAAGTATACATCATCACAAAAAGCAAGCGCTTACAAAATCAATCTAATTATGTCATTTTTATTCTGATATGGTAGATACAAAATACGAGAACCTCGATTATGGGGAGTGTATATTATTAACACAATATAAGATGTACCGGAACGGCGCTCCGGACTTTTCCGGTTGAAACTGACTCCTATGTTTAGAAATGTCAAGCGTGTCTTTTCTTGAACACATGAGAGCCTTCCGCGTACTACCTACACTTTATAGGCATCGAACAGCTGGTTGCTTTTCGTTACGGTCTCACGTTAAAATAATTTGTCATGGGAGAATGTCTCCAGTCCGGATTTAATTACACATTTTAATATACAGCATGTACATAAAGTGGAATAACTTGTTTATATTTCGATTGCTGGTTTAAAAAAAAGTTTATATCAAAAAAGTTTTATAAAATCAATCAGGTTGTCAGCATAAATTATTCCGGGTGCATCGTCACTGCGGAATAATTCCAATATTTTTTCATCTTCCTCTAGTTTAAGCCAAAGAAACAATTTTTCGTTAATTATTTAAGAATGTTATGAGTAGAATTGAAGAGTCCATTATTGACATTAAGTTTTTTAAAACATAGGAGGAAGAGGCGTAATCGAGTGGCCACCAAGATCTTCCAATTTAAAACCATCAGATTATTTTTATGTCGATAAATATAAAGCTGTTAACTACCAAGACAAATAAAACAAAGAAGATATGTTGGATATTCTATTAAAAATACATATTTTTCACAAAAACAGGACCGACTTGATTAGTTGATGAACAGAAAATTAAAAGTAACGGTAATTCTATTGGTGCTGGTGATTTTGAAGTAGTGCATTATTTGTAATTAACTAGAAGACTCTTAGCACCAACATTAGAAGTATTAGGTTTAATATAATTAACATTATTTAAAATTTTTCAGTGCACAAACCAATAAAGGTACTCTGGCTTTTTTTGAGAAATATTTATTTCACATTTTTATAACTATTCAATATACTTATAGGTTTTAAATATATATGTATATAAAATAGCTAGAGAAATTTAATGGAAACATTTGTAAATACTCGAAAGGCTAACCAATCAAAAGGCATTATAGGAAATAGAATAGTACATATCCATGGCCAATGTTCATCAAATTTAATTAAACAGACATAATCAATACTATCAATTTCAATTAGAGTTATATTATGTAATAACAGATTTCGAATGTTGATAATATTTGAATATAAACGTGATATGAATAGGCTGTTGCACGATCCAAAATTGTGAATAAATTGCGAGTTATTTCAATATCCACCTTTACAAGCTAATAGGCTAATGATCAAATATAATCAACGACAGTGCAGATGCAATCTAAATAAAATTACAAATAATTACTAATTATTACTTTATCAAAGCTGATTTAGTACTTTCAAGGAATTTATTTATTTATAAAACGAAGTACAAAAAGCTCATACCCATCTAACGTTAGAGAAACACTGAAAGTTTTCACCATGTATTTTTTATGAGCCAAAGACGTCCCTGAGAGTATCAGCACTGGGGATCCTTCCATAGCTACATAAAGAAAGGACAAGAACTCAATTTATCTATCTGGAAACTGCTGAACGTGAGTTTGACCCGTTCGTGTTACAAACGCCCCCAAATAAATCAGAAAGGTAATTTTACATCAGAGGTAAAATATACACGTTAAAGTATTAAATAACCCACACATAGACGACATAATTAATGACTTGGGGTCATGAGACTACTTTATATTAAACAAACACCAGCTGTACAGATACGACCTTCGAGGTCCACACGATGAACTTCTCAGTAGATCAACAGTTCAAATTAAAGAAGCATTCTTTTTACAGAAAATACGACCGACTTATAAATTCATTCGCAATATAATGTTAATTCTATTAGTGTTGGTAATTTTGAAGTGCTGCAGTTGTAGGTAGACTTTCAGCATGAACTTTGTGAAAAAGCCTCAAAGATAGCATTTTGTTAAATTAAAAAGGTTCTCAGTATTTTCGTTCTGCGATATCTATTTTAGGTTTGGTGCAAAATATCGAGATGCAAAAAAAGTGTACTACAAAAATGACTCGAACTTATCTCAGCTTTGTGAAGCAAAATTTTTTTTTGTTACCTTAATTTGGTAATTTTTTTTAGATAAATCAAGATTGCGATTACGCCCCCTTTCGGTCATCTTCGAAATCTGAAAATAATTTCCAACATTTTCTTATGGCTACTTATTTTTTTAACGCTATTCTATACAGTGAGAGGTGAGATACAGCGCAAGAAAGTTAAATAATCATTTTTTTAAATCTTGATTTATAATTTATTTTTGTTAGATGACAGATATAAAATAACACCTATTTCGCTCTGATAACTGTGAAGTAGGTGCCAAGATTTTTTTATTTATCTAGAGGTATAATTGACAGGTACTTCTTGCATAACTCCAAAATTACTAGCACCAATAGAATGAATACTGCACATAAAGTAGGTCCTAGTTTTGTAAAAGTTCAAACTTTTTTTTTGTTGAAACTTAAGCTTTGGCATATAAACAGCAGCAAAATAGTTTGCTCTATGTCAGAAATTTTTAAAGAATAATGTTAAAAGTAAATAAAACTCCAGAAAGGAACCATACACTCTTGAAAAAGTGCATTAAGAAACCTTGAGTTGACACCGCTGAGAAAAAAAAATAGTATGCACAACTGGATGCACAATAATGCAAATACACTTAACTATGAAGCCGAATTGATAACCTAAGTTTTCTCATTGACATAGAGACATGGACCGCGCATTCCCTATCTCACTACTAAGTGGGAAATGACCAAACTAGTGTGAATGTGACAGAGACAGAATAATTACAGGCCCGTTAGTTTATGTCCGTGCACTAGCTCTGTTTCTCTATATCTGTTTAGCTGTCTATCTCTTCATATGTCTATCTGTCTATCGATCCGTTTATCTGTCTATCTTTGTGTCTGTATTTTGACCGGTATCGATGTCGATGTTCATCAAACTTTTCTAAAACATTTTTCTCAAAGCCCTTTACCACCACCTCCTAGAAAGAACAGGAAAAAGGTTACGTTCATATAATTTGTCAAATTTCTGAACTGTTCATTCATATTCCAGCCAAACGGTTCCTCCAACGTCAAAATTGAATACGACCATTGTTGTTTGGCTTAGAAAGTTGATGAAATTAATTGCCATACGATTTGATCAAATATATTCGATGGAATTTAAGAGCAATAGGAAAGTCGTATGAGTCGTTTTTTGTTAGATCCAAAAGCATGCTCCAAAAATGAGCTAATTCGAATTATATTCTCCTAATCAGAGTATCTAGCCCATTATTCCAAATAATAAAACTTTGATCTGACTGTTATTCCAGTCAGTAAATTCCAAATACCAAACAAGATGTTGCCAATTTTACGATCAAATAAACTAGAAGCACCGAGCTGAATAGACCGAAAAAGGATAATGTTTAACGATTTCATAGCGTTACATTTGTGTTATCTCTGGCTTTTATTTAATTTCCGGCGCCTATTAAACAAAAGTATCGTTTGTAAAGTCTCATGGAGCAAATGTTCAGGATATTATGAAGGTAAATAATATTCTTTAAAATTCACACTCTGCTGTTTAATACTTTCGATCACGAGCATCATAACAGTTTTGGTTTTCCTGTAGATGAGGCATGTCATCTGCATTATAGAAGTTTAAAATATATTGGAAAGAAAGTAGTGATAGGATCATAATAAGCTTTATGTATGCAAAGATCATTAAATTATAGAAGGATCTAGATCAGTTTCCTGATAAGAGGCCCTGCTAGAAACTGGAATTATTATCAGCCCTAGCAATTAATGGAGCATTTAATAGGTTGACAAAGCACGGTTGAATAACTAATGAGAGTTCTAAGAGAACAGTGAATCAAATTAAACGTCAAATAGGCCCCATGTTGAGATAAATTTAAAAAACATTAAAACATTTTCCATTGTTTCTTACATTCATTTTTATGACGGTACGTTTAAGTTAATTCAATCTCTCATACATTTATTCGCTAAAAGTCTGATATTTGTCTTGAAATGTATTTACAAAAGCATAAAATATTTTATAACAACTTAAAATACCATTTCTTGTTATAACTTAGGATAATATATTGAACCTTAAGGTCCGACTTGGCTAGTTCTCATACAAATTATATTATAACCTTCGTAAGTTCTAAAGCCGTAAGTTCTCATTTTATTCTTCCGAAAATTTGGCTTGCTTGTAGAAACTAGCCATCGAACTTAGGGCTCCTTCAGTTATTGAAAAAAATGATGATATTTGGACGTTAATATCTAAATAACCGTTTGAGATGTGCTTATGAAATTGGGAGCACATATGTAGGTATCTAGTATCTAATAAGTCTCAATATATGAGCCAAATTTGACAAGTTTATGTTAATTAGTTTTTGAGTTATGAGTGGGTCAAAAGTGGCTCAAAAGGATTCGTGTAATATTACACACGGTGCTGATCGCCAGTTCTGTAAGCTTGAATTTGGCTTGATACGCTACAGTGTGTCTAGATATTTAATCCTTTTCCATAAACAGATATTTTTTTATTTCAAATATTATATCACAGCTGTACACTTTTATTTGGGCACGGCTAATGTTTATAGCTCTAAATTTCTCAGAGTGATGATAATCTAAATAAGTATAGATAATTTTGAAATAACAAAATTAGTATTTCCATACTATTAAGAATTTTCTTATTGTTTGAAAGAAAATGATTTTGTTATCCATGAACAAATATAGAGCGTTCAAAAACAGTTCAATTAATTATTACCATCATTTCGAATTTTTGTATATACGGACTGCATACTATTTGCTGACACGAAAAATATCAATCCAAGTAAAGCAGCTTATCAACTTTCTCAATTTTCAACAGTTTTCCTTATAATATGCCTTGAAAGTACCAGACTAATTATTCGTCACCAAAAGCAAAACTTAGTTGTCCTGATACGATGGCGGAAGTGATTGTTCAATTTATTCATTAAGAGATTTCAAGTTGGTTGAATTTGGCTACCAGAAACAATATGAAGATTTACATTTTAATTGGACGGTATGACAGAAAGTACTGGAAGAATATGATGAAGAGAGCTGTGGATAGCGGAATGACAATGATGTTATTTTGAATGAGAACATTCTCTCATCGGAAATTCAACGATAACTATTTCCGGTCTAAGAAAATAAAAGCGTGATTGTTCTATTATAATTCCTATATTATTATATAATTCTATAATAAAATATCTACTTTTAAATAAGCCAGCAACCATTCCTAATTAATTGAATTCAGAGACGACGTCCGTCTAAATTACCGTGAAATTAATTAAAATGAGGATTAAGTTTGTATGTAATTTGAATGTTTTAAATGAGAATGTATGAATATCTCTAAAGATATATAAAGATCGTAACTACCTATTAGGTATAAATAGCTTAGAGGATCATTAGATATTTTTCTGATATAAGTGAATTGAGGAAAGATTCAATAACATTGAGTTTATGCCCACTATAATTTCCCTTATTTTGAATTCATATAGGTATACAGAGTGTCACCGAAAGGTCTGTACAAAATCTCACCACGCATTCCTGTGATTATTATTGTGAGAAGATCTAAGTAATTAACTACTATAGTTCAGATTTGGCTAATTTGAGCGTTACATTACCATGAAATAGAAATTACAATTTGGAAATCGTTTTTCAGTTACGAATTTTTATAGGCATATGCAATATGGTGAATTTCTTAACATTTGAGAAGGCAAACAAATACCTACATATTAAGATATAATAGGCGTAGAGCTTTTTTGACCGACGAACCCCGAACGGAGGAGGTATACAATTCGAATTTGGTTCGTTCGAGAGTTTCATATAGTAATCGTACTCTGATTTTGATGATTTTTGATTAATTTGAAAGAGGAGGCTTGAGAAATGGTTCCATATTCATAAAAACGCAAATCTGAAATCCCGAAAACCACCCCCAAAGCGGGGGTCGGGGCGAATTTTCTCGAAAATTGAAAATCTGGGTTGGTATAATTAAAGATAGGACCATATCCGGAAACGTTTAAATTGAACATTTTTCAAAAGAGTTACGGATTTCGAGTAAGATGCATGTTAAATTCTCAAATATGTCCATTTTTGCTATGTGGAGAGGGCGATTTCTTTCAAAAATTGAAAATTTGTTGGCACTACATGAAAGACAATAGTATTTGTAACAACATTTATAATGAACATTTTTTCCTTAGAGTTACGGTTTTCGAAAAAGAGCGGTGGTAAAATGTTTAAATAAAAAATACGTCTACGTAATTGCGTAGCGATGTTCTGAGATCTCTACATAAATATTTTTGACCGACTTCCCAAAAGGAGGAGGTATACAATTCGATTGTGTGCTTTTTTTTTTTTTTTTTTTTTTTTTTTTTTTTTTTTTTTTTTTTTTTGGTTTGTGCGCGCGTTTCATATAGTAAACGTACTCCGATTTTGATGATTTTTGATTCATTTGAAAGAGGAGGCTTGAAAAATGGTCCCATATTCATAAAAACGGGAATCCGACATCTCGTTCCCTACGAAAACCGCCCCCGAAGGGGGTGGAGGGGGCAAATTTTGTCGAAAATTGAAAATCTGCGTTGATATAATTAAAGATAGGACAATATCCGGAAACGTTTAAATGGAACATTTTTTCAAAGGAGTAACGGTTTTCGACATAGAGACATTTTAAACTCTCAAATATACCTATTTTCGCTATGTGGAGAGGGCGATTTCTGTCGAAAATTGAAAATCTGTTTGCAGTACATGAAAGACATAATTATTTGTAGCAACATTTATACTGAACATTTTCCCCTTAGAGTTACGGTTTTCGAGTAAAATCGGTGTTAAAATGGTAACAACTAAAATATTCAAGCGTATTTCCGCAGCGATGTACTGAGATCTCAATAATAACAACTACAAGCAAGGAATATACGTGGGTAATAAAATAAGTACTATCTTCTTTGGTATTAGTGAACGTTCAACGATTTTCGTGACTAATGTTACACTCAAAAGTGTGAAATAAATATTTTTTACAAAAAATTGGACCGACTTTATTAGTTGGTGCACTGAAAAGTATAAAATAATATTAATTCTATTGGGGCTGGTACTTGTGAAGTTGGTGCCAAAAGTTACCAATCTACCTGCAACTGCACAACTTCAAAAGTAACAGCACCAATAGAATTAATATTATTTTATACTTTTCAGTGCACCAACTAATAAAGTCGGTCCAATTTTTTGTAAAAAATATTTATTTACAAAAAATTGGACCGACGTTATTAGTTGATGCACTGAAAAGTATAAAATAATATTACTTCTATTGGTGATGGTACTTTTGAAGTTGTGCAGTTGCAGTTAGATTGATAACTTTTGGCATCAACTTCACAAGTACCATCACCAATACAAGTAACATTATTTTATACTTTTCAGTGCATCAACTAATAACGTCGGTACAATTTTTTGTAAAAAATATTTATTTTACACTTTTGAGTGTAACATTAGTCCCGAAAATCGTTGAACGTTCACTATAGCATATCAATGAAGATAGTACTTATCCTATTACCCACGTATATTCCTTGCTTGTAGTTATTATTATTGAGATCTCAGAACATCGCTGCGGAAATACGCTTGAATATTTTAGTTGTTACCATTTTAACACCGATTTAACTCGAAAACCGCAACTCTAAGGAAAAAATGTTCATTATAAATGTTGCTTCAAATAATTATATCTTTCATGTAGTATCAAAAAAATTTCAATTTTCGAAAGAAATTGTCCTCTCCACATAGCAAAAATACATATTTAACAAGCGTCTATCTCGAAAACCGTAACACTTTTGAAAAAATGTTCAATTTAAACGTTTCCGGATATTGTCCTATCTTTAATTATACCAAATCAGATTATCGATTTTCGAGAAAATTCGCCCCCACCAACCCTTCGGGGGCGGTTTTCAGAGGGAAGGAGATTTCGGATTTGCGTTTTTGTGAATATGGGACCATTTGTCAATCCCCTTCTTTCAAATGAATCCAAAATCATCAAAATCGGAGCTCGTTTACTATATAAAAAGCGCGCACGAACCAAAAAAATAAGAAACTAAAGCAGACAGTCGAATTGTATACCTCCTCCGTTCGGGGTTTGTCGGTCAATAATAACAAGGACAAGCAAAGAATATACATGGGTTGTAGGATATTAGGATATTAATGAAATGCAAATGGAGGTCACTTTGACAGATTCCTGACAGTGTTCATTTGTTTGTATTCATATGTCAGTAACTAAAAAATTAGATTGTACTTTTTGCATCAGGAATCTCATGGTATATTTTTGGACCTAACGAAAGCTTTTGAGTATGTCCTCCACGAAATCCTATTGAGAAAACCGGAAATATTGCGAGTGAGAAAAAATGCACTCAAATGGTTTGAATCTTACTTTTCAAATAGGACACAGAAAGTATTTGTCGAACATGAAGGTGTACACTAAACACTATTTTTTATAGCAAGCCTACGTATTGGAAATAGGAATCGGTCAGGTGGGATTTTCGGCCCACAGTTGTTTCTAATATTTGTAGATGACTCGGAGACGATTACGGAATTCACAAAATGCAATCTGGTGAACTTTGCGGACAATTTTAGTCTTCTGATACATGAAAAGTCGACTAGATTCTCAAATTTCCAGTCAGTTGTCAGATTTGGAAAAATTTTCTGGGGAAACAGATGGGATATGAATATTTAGAGCAAACCTAAAAAACAAATTGCTTTAGCATTTGTGATTTTGTGATATATGTCAAATTAGAAAATATTTGTCATTTAATTATAAATTTGAATATAATTGTGTACCTACCTATTATTTTCTTTGTAAGACATTTCATTTTCATGATCACTATAGATTGTAATATGTGATATAAGTGAATTATTATTATGGGTCTACTTAGTAGACAACCTAACCTACGATTAAAAATAACAGGAAAAATAATCTTAAAGACAACTAAACATATAAGTATGATCAATTACAATTCTCAATTAAATGTCCGTTTGTCTGTCCCCTTGTTGCTGCCTATTTTATCCGAATCTACTGAACGGAGAAAGAGTGGAATTAGGTAATTGTACAGATATAACTTATGGATGATAGAGTAAATAAACGAATGCAGATTCAAGAGGTTTGTGGACCCAATAATAGTAGAATTGAAAAAAAAATGAGCGTCTGAGGAAAATATACAAAAATTAGCACTTATCTTCGAAACTTATGAACGGATACAGAATATCGGGGTCCACTGAAAGTTTACAGGATAACCAATGAAAAAATCCCAAGTACGGAAACCCACTCGAGTCCGATATGTACTTAAAGAAATTAACTTATCATCACTAATTTATCAAAGTTTTAAGCTTAAGTATGTTTGCATTAATTGTTGGATATTCCGCACTTAATTGAAAATAAAATTTCTACTTGGAATAAGATACCTACATAGACAGAAATTCATTTCTATTTTTTTGATAAAATGTTATTTTCAATTGCATGAGCTCTTTGAAATTTACAGCAAAAAATCGATTTTAGTGTTAAAAATTTGTAATCGTATGGCCTTTACCTTTGTATAAATTATGCAATTTGGTATAAAAGTTTGCTTAGATTGGTTATTTTATTTTGTATATAAAAGAACTATCTTTAAATACTTTGTATATTTAATTTTAATTAATCGGTGTATGATTAACTACTTAAAAACTTTTTTCTAGTTTTTTTACTCTGAACTAAATCTGAGTACCTAATTGCAGTTTATTTTTCTCCTCAAAACAATTTTACTTGAATCAGAATTTTATCAATTTCTCATAATAAAGCAATTCAGCTTTAGTAGATTCTGTTAAGAGTGAATCTATCATCATCGTTTTCAAATTATCTAGAGATCAGGGATTTTGTATAAAGTAAATATTCCATAAAAATAAAACCGTCTTAACCTTTTTAGATAAGAGAAATCTGAAAGAGAAGAGACACAGTAATAAGAATATTACATGTTCTTGGTTTCAGAAGCTTATCGGATGTGAATTCATTATCTGTTCGAGAGAGCCAAACAAAATGCTGATTCCTCTCGAATCCATCCTCGGCAAGAGTAGTGCCTTTCCCTTTGGCATCGTATATATTTCTTTGGGTTTTATCAAAGGTCTGTGTGCTAGATTTCTTGGGTACATCGAGAAAAGATCGTAAAAACAAACGGATTTCGCTTTGCTTTCAACGGTAAAGATTAGGAAGCAGCGATTAAATTTGATTCCCCAAGTCCGAGGACTGCCATTACTCCAGAAAAGAGAAGCCAGAGCTAGGGCGGTGTTGTAGTATACGCTCGTTCCACCTTCGTAGCTACCGGTTTACAAGCTTCCCAAAAAGCAAGGACGCATCATAATGGAGGAGATGGAGAAAGAAAAGATCTTTGGAGCACTGACTATTCAATTTTTTTTCAATGAATTGATGCAATCTGATAGCTGCCAAAATACGAAGTCATGGAGTAATATAGAATGAAGAATGATTCCCGCATTTTTATGTCTGCACATATCGTCTTTTACTAAAATACTAGAAAATGTTACAACTTTTCAATAAATAGTATAAAATACTCATAAAAACAGGTTTGTAAATAATCTATTTAAATATTTCTTTAAAAAAATTGGACCGACTTTATTAGTTCGTTCACTTATAAATACAAAATAATATTAATTCTACTGTAGTTGTGCAATCGTAGTATATAGAAGGCTTTTGGGACCGGTACCAGCACCAATACAATTAATATTATTTTGTATTTTTCAGTGCAGCAACTAATAAAGTCGGTTCAATTTTTTGTAAAAAAATATTTAGGTATTTCAAACTTTTGAGTGTAATATTATTAGTCATGAAAATTGTCAAACGTTTAATAATACCAAATAAGATAGCACTTCTATATATATATATTCTATATTCTTTGCTAGTACCTACTCGTTATTATTCAGAGATGTAAAAATATCGCGGTGGAAATACACATATTTAAAGTTTACCAATGCTGTAACTCGAAAACCGTAACTCTATGGAAAAAATATTCAGATTTAATATTGCTAAATATAGTCCTTTCTTTAATATAGCAGATTTCCAATTTGCGAAAGGAGTTACCCCCTCCACTGAGCGGAAATAAACATATTTCAGATTTTAGCATTGCTGTAACTCGAAAATCACAGCTCTTTTGAAAAAAATTTCAATTTAAACGTTTCCGGATATCGTCTCATCTTTAATTCTGTTGTCTCATATTTACGATTTTCGAGAATAATTGCCCCCTCCAGCCCCTTTGGAGGGAAGGAGATTTCGGATTTGAGTTTTTCTGAATATGGAACCATCTCCCAACTCTCTTCTTTCAAATGAATCAAAAATCATCAAAATCAGAGTACGTTTACAATACATATAGGTACAGCGCGCGCACTAACCAAATAAAAAGCTAACAGCCAAACTGTATACCTACTTCCACCGTTTGGGTTCGGGCTCGGTCTTCCTTTTTCCCACAAAAAATCACGATAAAAACATTGACTATGATAATCATAATCATTTTGACGTCGAACAGTTTGAATACTAAAGTACTTCTTACAACATGATGGAACTAAAAAGAACATAAATCAGACACAAAAAAAAATCCCTTTGGCAAACTATACATTTTCATACGATTTTATACTTTTATTAATTCTGAATGAGAATTTATACCTACTAAGTTAACTTATGATTTCTAAATATTAAATTAAAAAAATGTAGGTATCCCAACAGGGCAATTCTCTTTCACTTTAATTCAGAAACATTTGCAGCTACGGTTCGGCGATTACATGATGATGGAACTCTAAAACCAAAAAAAAGAGAAAGGGAATAAACAATAAACAGTTGAAGCAAAAAATTACTGACTCGCTGGAAATATCAAATCATTCTTTACTATGTTTGAACTCAAGGGTATGTAGTATGTACCTATTACATTACCGAGTTGAAGACTATATACCTTAAACTGACCACCTCTGATTTTCTATGCCACATGTTTTTTTATTAACGTAATTTTAACTTTACTCAGTGTCTTTTTCCTACGGTATGTATTTAAGTATTCTTAGTGCTCTGTACATCGGAAGCAAATACGAAACCATTATACCATCTATCTGGATTATGTATGTCTGTTTGTCCGCCTGTGACAACATATTGTCTCCGGATCTAGGAAACAGATACATTTTTATTTGGTGATTATGAAAAGTAAGGTGACCGCAAAATGGAGACCAAGATACCTATATCACCCTAGTGTTCTGCTAATTTTGTTCATTTTTTTGAGTGGCAGTTACTCACGATCCACCCAGTGTATTCTCTTGATATTTGGTACACATTCTCCCATTCCTCTCCAAGTGATTTGAAAATCCAGGTTTTCCCCACTTGATCTCTGTGAATTACGTTAGTGAATTTGAATTATTTGAGGTTGTCTGAATTTGTTAATTTAGGTGACTGAAACCAGATTATTTGGTATTTGTCAGAATAAATTATCTAGATTTTGCGATGTACCATAGGTGATTCGAAAATAAGTTAGAAATATGTTGAAAACGGCAAGAAAATATTTAGATCAAAATGGAGAGCACTTTGAGCAATTTTTATATTTTTTTATGAATTATGGTAAAATTTTAAATGGCAGTTTTATGTATCATTTTGTTTGATAAATGGGATAATAGAATTGTTTCAACAATAACCTATATTAGGTCACATAATTTGTTCATAAATACATGGAATAATATTGTATGAAAAATCATTGGCGTAGATTATTATTCAATTCTTAGTAATGCAGACAATTAATACTCGTTAGATATTGATATTGCGGATAAGTTTTGCTATTATTCATTCTTAACTATCCAAATGCATACAACCTCAAATTCCTAAAACATAAGTCACAGAGAAAATGCGGGAAAATAAAAAGTACACAGTTTGTTTCAACTTTTAGTGCTCTTTTCAAATATGTTAATGGATTTTGAACATTTTAAAGTACAGGTTGTTTTATGAGAGCCCAAAATTATCCCTGACGTGGATTTTTTGACTGACTCGTACGCATATCACTTGGACAGGGAAAGAAGAATGTGTGTATAATATAAATATATACCAAATATCAAGATAATATCCGAGGTAGTGAGTTATTAGGTACCACACAAAGAAATAACCAAAATTGACAAAACACCCTATATTTCGGTTATATAACTAGATACACAAAAAAATTATGGTATATTTAGAATCACCTTTGTGTCGTCAATCTACCGTCATTCTTTTTCGTTTTCCCAATGGGACAGCTTGTATAATAAAAATTACATGAAAACCAAAAAATATTTAGATACCGCAAAGTAATATCAATATTCAAATTAACAAACTGCGGTTTTTTCTGGTTTATATAAAAATCTTCATGTTCATTACATTTAGTTGTATGATTATTTCGACAATTTATGCTGACTATAAATTCAATGAATTTTATTATTCCTGACGATATTTATCATACCTACACAATCTCCATATTCGCTAAAAACGGATGTGTGTCACAACAAACCCAGTAGTGGTTCATATTTCATTGTGGTTGGGAGCTCTCTGCCAAATATATGTATATATCTATCTATCTATTTGTGTATGTGTGCTTATTTCACATGCAAGCAATGGCGTCCTGTTGGATACATTTCTTTGCCGCAACGTGGATGTAGTAGTGTGTGTAGGTAATATGAGAAAGGAAATTCGAATTCTGCCTTCAAAGACGTATGCAAATCACAAATAATAAAAGGTTGTAGTAGTACCTACAACGTGTCGTCTTGCCATATGGAAAATTGGGGGTCTCTTGTATACTGGACTGAATTAGCTTCCAGAAAATATCGATAACGAAATTTATTCCGTCGTAACCTGTCAAAATAGCCCAGGAGAAAATAGCACTGGAAAAGAAGCATAAGAAATTGATACAAAAGTTCTGCCACATCTCGGTGCTTATATTGTAAAAAGGGAATTCTTACTGTCTTGCAAAGTGTAGAGAGACTCACTTCGATATACATTTCGAATGCTTATTGTTATATAACAGTTCTGTTGTTGGTTAGCAACACGCCTTCTGCCACTTTTTGATCTATCTCGCACAAAATTAGTTTCTAGATAACCATATGCGAGAAACATCAGTTTATAAAACACCAATTCGTTAAGAACAAATCTTTACAAATTACTTTCTTCCATCATGACAAGAATATTCTAGCAAGGTCACAGAACGTTACTTCTCAATTTATTGTACCGCTTCAAAGTCCTTATTTGAAATGGTATGGATAGGTAAACGGAATAACAGTCTACAAATGATATTTTAATAGTACCTTCAGCCTGAAAACCGTTTTTTGCTCAAAATGTATAACTTTTTCTTTGGTACATTTAAGTAAATTTACAGAGAAAAATAATGTTTTCTATAATCCATTTCTAAAAGAGAGAGAGCAATAAATCTTGATAATGAAAGGATCTCTATTTTATTCTGCCGTATAATAGAGATTATTTTGACATGTAAAGGTGAAGCAAAACTTTTAAATCTACGATCATAAGATAGAAATCCTTGTCTAAAAAAATGTTTACCGACAAGATTGCACATAATGATATGGAATCAATTTCATCAATTCCATAATCAACTTCTATTTTTAGTAAATTCAAAATATGGATGCAAAAATATTTAATTTATCACTTTACCATTGAATCCAATGAAATTTTTTGAAAAATGTCCAATTTAAATACTCGTAACAGAAAGAATTTTGACATTTCCAAAATAAATTTACCGTCCACCCTTTTAGCGGAGTTTGAATTGCTCTTTCCAGTAAAGAAAGAATCATTAAAATCGATGACCGTTTACTATGCAAAAGACGCGAACATACATTAAAAATCTGGTGTGTCCACTCACACGAGCTTTCTATTGCTCTTAGAATTTCCCCTAATATAAAAATCGTCCGATCACAATGACGACTGTTAAATTGTTTCTGTGCGTTCAAAAACAATCAACAATGGTCATTTGCATTCATTTAACAGGAATATCAGTAAACAAGCGGACAAAATGCAAATTAAATTGAGCATAACTTTTTTCCTGCTTTTTCTCATAGATGCGCTATACTTACAGCAAATGGAGAAGGGCTTTATTTCAGGAAAATACTTTAGGAAAGATTAATCAAAATCAAACCAAACAAAAATATCGGCATATCTATTACCGCTATAGGTGATCATGACAAAAAGTCAGACCAAAAGAAATACAGATCGATAGCTGGGACTATCTTTCTTAGACTCAAGGGATCCTAAAACGTAAACATCTCTTGAAACCCAAAAAGCGAAAATTTTACTGGTTACAATATTTTCCTTAGTTAGCTAGCGGTAGAAAAAGAAAAAGCAATCATGCTATCAAACTGTATTTTTTGAAGTTAGTCAAAATTAAATCAAAACAATATAGCCAAAAATAACCATCTGGTTGGTGTCGAAAGTCTTCTATGTAACTACAATTGCAAAACTTTAGCACCAGCACCAATATAATTAATATTATTTTGTATTTTTCAGAGCACCAACTTATATAGTCGGTCCAATTTTTGTTAAAAAATATTTATTTCAGCCTTTTTAGTTCAACATGAAAATAGTTTCACTAATACCAAAGAATTTAGATAGTATTTATCCTATTACCCATGTATATTATTTGCTTGTACTAATTATTCTGAGAAATACAGACTTTACCACTGCCGTAACTCAAAAACCGTAACTTCTTTTGAAAGATGACCAGTTTAATTGTTTGATTTTGATTTTGATATTTTTATTTTGCTTTGTCTACAAAATTTATATTTTTTCGACAATAAAGCATTTCTCTCTCTCTCTCTCTCTCTCTAAAAGTTGTGACGTATAATCTCTTCTGCCCCCTCCACATAGCGGAAATATTTCGGTCTTTACCATTGCTGCAACTCGGAAATCGTACCCCTTTTAAAAAAAAAATCACTACTTGTCCGGATATGGTTTTATCATTAATTCAGCCGTCTCAGATGTTGATGAAAAATTGTCCCGTCCACCTATTCGAGGGCGGTTTTCATATTCAAATTTTTCTAAATATCGCACCATTTCTCATCTCTCTTCCTTTAAATTCATTGAAAATCATGAACATCGGAGCACGTTCACTAAGAAAAACAGCCATCAATAAAAATGCAAATATACAACCAAACTGTATACCACCTCATTTTGTTGATGTCGGTCAATAAACAGAACCCTTATAACATCATTTTGGTGTAGGTATGCCCGTCTGTCACTGTCTAGTTTATTCAAAGCTGCTGATCAGAATAAAAGTTTAAATTTAGTAAAAATTATACATAGTTGGAGGGTAACTGCATCAAAAGATAAATAATGTATTATTTTTATTATAACAATTACCAACTTAATTTTTGAAAAAACATATTTCTACCTATTACGTTCCAAGAGATGTAGAGACTATTATGGAATAGCAGAAAAAAATATATGGAGCATCTATGAATAGAGAAAGTTATAGTAGGTTTATGAGCATGATAAGACATAAGCATTTGAAACTTATTTTAAGGGATTTCTATGAATATGACTTAACGACTATAAATACATGAATACCGTTGACATGATATGTCATTTCGACAAATGAGTTAGCGGCTAATAACAGTTGTGTCTGAGACAATAATTTCAGGCCATTATAACTTACACAAACAAATCAAAACATGTTGTACATTTTAATTATTTCCTAATTTGCCCTGAATAATCAGATAATATTCATGTAAAAATAATTGCGTCGCTCTCAAAGAAATTTTCACGGTAAACCAAAACTTAGTTAATTATTCCAGAAGTCGCTTTGAATCAGAATGTAGAGGCAAAATATAGCAACAGCAGTAGTCTCTCTGCACAGGGGAATTTCTTCCAGAGAAAAGTACGATGAGCAGATGGAAAATTATATTTTCACCATGCATTCAGATGAATAGCTTCAAAGAGAGAGATATTTCATACTATGCACTGCTGGAAATATGGAATTCCGTAAAAATATTTTCAGCAGTAGCGGAGTAAAAGTTTGGGAGATATGTAATCACAAACTTCTCACCTGTTACTCGGAAAGAGAAAGAAAAACCATATAATGTAGACATGAGGAATGCAAAACAGAAAACGTATAACAAAATTTTTCACTCTTGGTATCCACATACTTGGTTTAATATTTGAGTATACATGTTCTTATTATTCCTAGTATTTTTGTAACAAATCGCTAATGGTTTGGGTTTAGGCTTATGAGAACAAGTAAGCATATTTAAAGAAAGTTCAGATCATGTCAACAAAATATCACATTATTGTTGGTTCACATCATGTCTCGTGTGGATCGACAGGGATTCACTTTAAGACGTATACTTTTCCTAATATACATACGCGACATAAGTATCAGGGGCACAGACTTTAATTTGCACTTATTTACTGCTGATACTACAATATTCTGCAGGGTGGTTCGCTTCAAGACCTATTTACAGGAATCTCAGAGTAGCAGTCGGAGGCTAAAAGTTGATTTACATCAAATAACTTATGTCTAAATCAGATGATTTCTACTTTCAAGGATCTTCATGAGTACAACAATCCGGAGAGTGTAAAATTTCTAGGACTCAATATCGATTTTAGACTGACCTGCGGATGACAATCTATAAGTGGCTCATCCAATATCTTTGTTTTGACAAACCTTAAGTCACTTGTCTCTGAAGATGTGCTTTTATTGGCGTTTCATGCCCTGATTGTGTCTCTAAGAAGCCGTCAGAGAACATTTCAAGAAATCGAATATTCTAACCTCACCTTCTTGTCACATATACCTTTGTGTTTGATATATACATAATATAGTTACAAACTCTTATGGAACTTTCCAATAAGTTAAATATAATATGGCTACGTTCGAAGACAGTTTCATAGGTTCAGGATTTTTCGCGATGGCTCCAACGCGTTCCAGTCCAAACGTCTGACGGTTAGCAGACTGCAAGTTTTTGATTTCACCAATGTGACAATTTACAAATCATCCGATCAATTTGCGAACTTTCTTCTGACTATTCGTTTCGGAGATGCGTATTAGGTATAATCAGAGGGGAAACTCTTTTTTCGTCTTCGATGCTTTTATTGCATAGACAAATAAAGATTGTATTTGAGTATAACACAACAAAATGCGTCAGTATTTCTGACTCACATGAAAATATTTTAGACGTAAGTATGTCCGCGGTCGATTTTTTGTAGTTATAATTGGCCAACAGTCGATTGATGTCTTTCCCGGGGAACCACCCTGAATATGTCTCTATAAGGATGCCTTTATTTTTTATAGTACCTTACAATTAAAGCACACATGGGAGTAAACTTTTTTGTTCTAAATATCTTTTGATTGTGATTCCACTCCACTTTCATTACAACTTCCATTCAGAAGCCTTACTTTTTGGATCTAACAAATAAAATTAACAAAATTCTTATAATAATAATAATAATAGATAAAGAAACCACGAAACTTAAAAAATGTTCAAAATATAAATCATTTTGAAAGACATTTAACCTGAAAAAGGTCCCATATTTTGGATGCAATACTAGATTTCATATGTTTACATTTTATAAGAGAATTATAAATTATAATAATTCGACTGTGGCGCTTGATTACACTTCAGAAAGCACACGTACCTACTAATATTATTTTGCTCCTTCGCCAGAGTACAATTCATACCAATAAAATTTGAAATTGTTCAGTCACAAAACATTGCACATAAAGTCGCATGTAAAATGAACATTTTTTGAAAGCTATGCGGCACCTATTGTTTCATAAAACTGTATTTGATCATAGTATTTTTTTGAAGCCATTATATTTCAGAGTGCCTATTCAAAAATCATTCACTTATGCACAAAATGCAACGAAACATATTGACTTTTCAGCACAAAGCGAAATCGAAATGAAATATTGTTTGTGTAATATGAACACGTATTTTTGTTTTGATAACAACTCGGATGTACCTGTTTGGTCGTGTCCACAGAAGTGACTCAATACTTATTAATAATTAATTTGTTATCAGTAATCACAAATTATACTTTTATTTACACGGCTGATGCACCGCTTAGCTCTTAAGTCAAACTGCCTTTGTCGAAAGTATTGAAATATCGTAAATTCGAAAATTATATATGCTATAAAAATTTGAAATTCAAAATTCATCTACACCTTTTTCAATTGTATTTCAGAAGTCGTCAACTGTAATTCAGAATAGTTAATTGTATTTTAGAAAGCATCACATGTATTTCGGATTAGTCAATTGAAATCCAGAACTATACAGATGAATTTCAGATGGGTCAATTGAAATTCAGAATTCGTCAAATGTATTTCATACTGGTGAATTGTAATTCAGAACTCGTCAACTTTACTTCAGAACATATCAAATGTAAAACAGAAAGCTTCAGATGTATTTCTTATCATTGTAGGTCTGCAAACTCCACAATTGTCTTTGAAGTTCATTTTGGCAAATTTGTAAGTGTATAGCTGCTTTTTACAATCAAAAACAATGCACAAATATGTTCCAAATTACCCATCTGATGCTTTCTGATTTATATTTGATACTATCGTATGTTCTGAAATACATTTGATACGTTCTAATTTACATTTGATAAGTTCTGAATTAAATTTGACGAGTTCTGAATTACAATGCACTAATATGAAAAACATTTGACGAATTCTGAATTACAGTTGACTAATATGCAATGCATTTGACGCTTTCTAAAATTTAATTGATTATACTGAATTACATTTGATATCTTCTGAAGTTAAATTGATGCTTTCTAAATTACAGTTGGAAAAGGTGTAGTTAACAGAACAATATATGAACAAAAGTAGGTTATGTTACACGATTGTTTACTGATATGCTGTCAACTTTCTGATTACTAAGCGCTTACTAAATAGTCACTATGGACCCGGCCTTTAATTAGTGTATACAGAAGCTAAATAATTAATAACTGTAAATACTTTTATAAAATATGTATAAAATTAGACTTCTATTTATATTCTGTAGTTGGTATTGACAGATTAGTTGGCATAACTTCCTCTCAGTGTGTAGTTATTTATCAAATGTTTTCTTACAAAAACTATGACTGACTCTAGGGGATGCGTACTGAATAATACAAATAGTTATTTGTTATACAAGAAGTAAAAATATTAGATTTTTGCTCGAAGTTGTGAAGTCGACCGACGCGAAGCGGAGGGTGACAAAAAATCGAGAGCTAAAATCCAATATTCTTCCCCTGAATACACATTTTTTTTATGACGGGAAAATCGATGGCTTAATATTGAAAAAATATTACAATATATTAAAGTCAGAAAATTATCTCAGTGAATTTCAAAGTTTTAAACTGGTAGGCTGTTGTTCTTATAGCGACAATTAGACCTACGTTACTAAGGAAACCTTCAAATAAGATCAAATATCTGTCAATTTAATTCTGTGATTTGATTTAAAAATTGCCGACTTGGTGGTGGTTGTTTGTAAAAAATGTCAGATTTCGATTTTTCTCTGACTTCACCTGAGTTAGTAGAAGCAGCGAAAATAGTGTCACAAATATTATTGCCAGCTAAATCGCTATATTTATTTCCATATATAACCGGGAAAAAAATACTCACTTTTTTCTCGTTGGAAAAAGGCAATTTAACAAAAAGTGATACTTTGTCACATATCAACAGAGATAAAATATCAAACTTGTTACCTGTAACAAAAAAAATAAGTCTATTGGTACTGTAATTTTCAAGGAGTGTAGTTATACGTAGATAGGACACTTTTAGCAACAACATTTAAATTGAATTAATTTTATTTTATATTTTATAGTTCATTAGTCATAAAAATTTTCGAGCGTTCACGGATATTTAGTAATTTCAAAATATAGCAGAATCAATCTTGCACTTTTCTAGTGTTCTAACTTGGAAACCCTTGATTTTTTACGTCCAATTTACATATTGCCGGAGATATAGTTTCATTAATCATGCTTTCAATTTTCGAAAAAATAGTTTCCTCGAAACCGTTTGGTGTTAAGTACACATTGAATTTTGAAAAGGTCAATATGGGATCATCTCTCAGTATTCAGCAATCCTTTCTACCTTGGAAAAAAATCATCAGATTGGAAAACGCACAAGAAAACTAAACCTAAAACTGAATTGAATAGCTCCTTCTTTTTATTGAATCGCTCAAAAAGTATGAGAAGAAGAGAAAATTGACCTCTAGTCTGTTATTTAGGTATAACTGAAAAAGGGATCCATGTAATTATATCTGATCAGATATATGCAAGCCAAAGGCCTAAAGACGATGACAGAACGCAGGAAAACTGTTGTGACAACAAGCAATCTCAGGAGGGAAATAACGTTCAGTAGCGTCACTGTCAAATCCAACATACCGTCAAGGTAAATTAGGTCAGTAACTACAGAAATGAGGGCAGAGAAAGCGGCAGTTATATAACTAAAAACAGTCGTAGTGCTGAAACTAGCCCTCAAAGAGTATACCAATTTTGTCCCATTTACTCCATCTCAACATGACGATGAGTGATGAACAAGAGCTGCTAGAATCCTGGACTGTTATTTGTTACCGACCTCAAATAGGAGGAGGTATATAATTCGATTGTTTGTCTACTCGGGATTTTCTCATAGTAACCGTATTGCATTCTGTTTTTCGTTTGAAATGGCCCCACATTAAAAAAATCAAATATATTATATCCTTCCTCCTGAAATCCCTCCAATAATTTTCGAATATTTAGAATTTTAGATGTCAAAATTAGAGAAGTGATTTAAAAAAATCATCAGTTTCCAAATTGCATTACCATGAATGTGCACGTTTACTGCCACTATAGTTTGAGGTCACTATATATCAACAACAAATGTGATGACTAATGAAATAAAATTAATTACATAATTGGTGCTGGTACTTTTGAAGTTGATGCAAAACGCCTTCTTTCTACGAATAATTCCATAATACCAAAATTACCAGCAGCAATAGAACTAATATTATCTTGTATTTCTCATCATACCAACTAATAAAGTCGGTCCTAGTTTTTGATTAACGAACCCAAACGGAGGAGGTATACTATATATATATACTATATATATATATATATATATATATACTATATATACTATCTACTGTTTGTTGTTTTTTGGCTTGTGCAGATAGCCTTATATACTATATATAGTAAACGTCCTCCAATTTTGATGATGTTTGATTAATTTGAAAGAGGAGAGTTGAGAAATGGTCGCATATTTAGAAAAACTCAAATCCCAAATCTCGTTTTCTCCAACAACCACCTCCAGAGGGGGTGGATTAGGCAACTTTCTCGAAATTCGAAAATCTAAGGCGGCAGAATTAAAGATAGGACAATATACAGAAACTTTTAAATTGAACATTTTACAAGTTACGGTTTTCCAGTTACAACAATGTTAAAATCTGAGATATGTCGATTTCCTTTATGTAGAGGGACCAATTTCTTTAGAAAATTGAAAATCTACATTTAACATTTAACATGAATATTTTCTCGATAGAGGTACGGTTTTCGAGTTCAGTGGTAAACATTAAATACTTGTATTTCCACCGCGATATTTTTAGCTCTCTGAATAATAATAAGTACAAGAGTATCTATCTTCTTTGGTACAAACAAAGAATATACATGGATAATAGGATAAGCGCTCTTCTTTCGTATTAGTGAAGGTTCAACGACTTTCATGATTAATGTTGCACTTGGACCGGCCGTAGTAGTTGGAGCACTGAAAAAATCAAAATAATAATAATTCTATTGGTATTTGTGAAGTTGGTGCCAAGAATCTTCTATCTAACTAGAATAGCACAGCTTCAATAGTACCAGCACCAATAGAAATTATATTATTTTGTATTTTCTTGTAAAAAAATATTGTTAAAAATATTTATGTTAGGGTCAAAGAACGAATTCGGTCACTGACCGAAATGCTTACCCAGACGCGACGTAGACATACTCACATTTGCTTTATTTCTAATAAAGGAACTATTATAACATATAAGTCCATGGTGCCTTATGGGCAAGGAAAAATTTCGGTCAGCGGCCAAATTCGGTCTCTGTGCGTATCTATAGCATTTAAAATTACCAAAAAGTAAATGTAAACAAGCTATAACAGCTGCCAGGTCTATCTGCATAGCATAGTTTTTAGCAAATGGATTATATTGTTGTTAGACTAATTCACTCAAAAATAACATTAATACAATCAATTATTTTGAATCATGATAATTTCTAGCTTAACTTCAGCTTTGCTAAGTAGGTACAAAAATATAGATATACTCACTCATCAGCCTTTCTGTGATACGCCCTTAAAGACCTGTAACTGAGAAAAGAACTATCTTATCCAAAGTAAATCCACAGAATTTATCCAAATAAACAATACAAACATTCTAGAATTCAACGACAAAGAGAGACATTTCAGGAAATGTTACAAATATAATCTTCTATAGTTATGAAAACATATTTTAGGTATAACTAAAGGCTCCAATTTTCTCTTTACAACTAGAAATAGACTGCTGGTATCGTATTTCGCGAGCAATACCATTAATTCAACAGCGACCTACTTAATTCTCGCCTTTGTTTAACACTTAATAGCACCGTAATTTAGAAATATAGTTAACACGTAACAATGGCCATGAATTTAGTCGGGAAAACACTTCCCGGCGGATGCATTTTTCCTAACTGTAAAAAGGGAAAATAAAACGGTTAAGTAGAACGCCGCCGTTTTATTCTAGACTCCTGCTGAGAGTATGAACTATTTGTTACCGAAATCAGGAGTAAGTAATACGATGATAATTTCGTTGAGTGCTTTAGTGAGATTCAAGCGCATATACCTTACTTACACAATAATACATGTTAGATGGCATACAATATTTGCTTTAGAAAATAGCTTCTCAAATAGCAATCAGTAACTCAGACAGCAAACAATTTTATCAATCGATATCAATTCAAATGTTATTCAAATATTATGCAAATAACTTCTTCTTCTTCTACTCGATTGAGATCGAAATGATCTGTTAGTTCTGGACTTGCCGTCGTAAAATCTACCAGCTGTCTCTCCATCTCTATATTAGTCTACCGAGTGGTCGGTTTGCTGCTGGTGTTCCCTCAAGTGCTATGCGAGGTAGTATATCTTCGGCCATCCATCTGACATGCCCATACCACTCTCTTCTTCTGTGCCTTCTCCATCTCACTATGTCCTGTACTCCACATTGCTCTCTTATATCTATCTGTATTCTTACGTGGTCTCTTCTGATTTTGCCGGCTATCGTTCTCAGCACCCTCATTTCTGTTACACGTAGGATTCTTTTAGTCTTGTTTGTGTCTTCTCTTGCTTCTATTGCGTACGTCATGGCAGGTCTTACACATGCTTTGTAATTTTTAATCTTACTGTCCATTCGCATGTATTGGTTGGCCCATACAGTTTCTCTGAGACTGCCTGATATTGCTGATGCTTTATTAATTTGGTATCTTAGGTCTTTTGTTGGGTCGTGGTCGCTGGACATGTTCACGCCGAGGTACTTGAATTGCTTCACTTGCTCTATAGTGTTATTTTCAATTACGAACTTTGCATCTAAGAGGTTCTTTTGCGAAGGTCATGCATTTTGTCTTTTGGATAGATATGTTCATATTACTTGTCGACTTTTTTGGTATAACTTTAGTAGCTGCCGTTGCAGTTCGCTATCATTTTCTGCGAATATTGCTGCATCGTCAGCATAGCATACCATGCTGATAGGTTTGTTGTTCAGTCTATATACCATACGTAGGCTCTCAAATAACGCACACACTATTTCATTGTAATACCTGTAGAGTAAATCCACAAAATTTCCAATGCTTAAGGTTCTGTACATGAAAATGAAACACATAATCTTTCTATAGGTCCCCATACACTATGCAGTATACTGGAAGGCAGGCCTTTCGATTTGCAAACCTGAAGGCAAACCGTATCGTTAATGGTCGTATCGGCGAGGCCTGAACTCTCGGCCTCCCGAAGATCTGCAAGCTCCTGAATTACCTTCCGGCTATGCTTTTCGCTTGCAAGTCGGAACGTGCATGTGTGATACGGGGGAACAGACATAGAGTTTCTGTGAGAATAAAGAGTATTGTACTAGGAAGTAACCTAAAAATGGCTGATATGAGAAGTGGTTACAAGACTTCATTGAAGAATTTATTGAACTATATAAATCGCTACCTTGTCTATATGATATAGAAAACAAGCAGTATTTGAATAAACCTTTTGAAGTTAGATGCCTAAAATAAGTTGGTGGAAAAATTAAAGACCGTGGATGCCATAACTATAGCTTTTCGCTTCACACCATATAGTACAAATTTTCACACTACACTAAACCTGAACAAAACCCTGCGTTAAAACAGTTAGTTAGTGGCTAAGCCGAGAGTTCAGGTTTAGCCTTCGGGTTTGCAAATCGTAAGGCCTGCCTTCCGGTAAACTGCATCGTGTATGGGGACCTTATGACGCCCGCTGTGCTTATCTGCCTTTTCGGAATGTCTGCCATAGCATGTTTTTTAATTTTACACAAAAACTGTGATTGGATAGTTATAAAAGGTTAAGTAAGTAATTTTATCACTGAAGTAGAGCATAAATAATTATTCCTGATTCTAATTGCATCGTGTGAGATGAATTAAAAGGGCTTCTCTTGAGTAATACTAGTTTTTTGTGATCATTTATTGGAGCATCTCAGTGAAAATCCTGAATACCCAACACGCTGCATACGAGCCCGACTCTACCACTCTTCAACGTCTATAAATATACCAAGTTAATTGTAAATTATTTTTTCTGATATATTCGTTATTACATTGGAGCATTTCAGACCAAGTAATATAGGTATAGGGTGTTCAATTTAAACCTTCCCAATTCGGATTTCTCGAAACGTGAACATCGAAAAGTAAATCGCTTAATTACCAACGAAATAATATCTTGGATTATAAGTTTGGTTAAAAAGATATTATTAGGTAGGTGGGAAGTTACAAGAACGTGGGTTTTTATCAAATAAATTATCGACAGATGTGATGATTTAGAAGTGTTGTTATTAATTATCCTTTCAAATCTTGGTAGTGAATACTGAATACGCCTGTTCGTCGTTTATGTTGAAATCATTCAAGTGCTCCACAATAAGTATCTAACTATTTACTTAATTCATCCACCAGCAAATTATTCGATCAGTTATACTTTGCATCATAAGCAGCTTTTACACCAATCTAGGGACTCTCTTGCCAGAGCTGACATAAAATAAACAATTCTATGGCATACATTATAGACCATAGACAAACATTTAATAAATAATGACGCCAACCAGGAATAACAAGCCAGTCCATTCCAATACCTACCAAACAAATATTATTTTGTTCGTTTAATAGTATTTTAGATAAATTTCATGTGCACTTAAGTTTCAGATAGAAAATACAATCGAGTTCATAAGGCCCGTTATGCGATAAAATTTGTCGGACTGATATTTTTTTCAAATAACAAAACGGTCTCATTATCTTGCGCTCTAAATTGCTGATAATCAATAAGTAATTATCATGATAATAGTTTTGGACCGCCAAACTCTAAATTTTGAAAAATCAGCTGACGTTACTTTCTTACCAACCTTAAACGCAAGGTTCTGATTGCATAATATAGACCCAAATAATTCAAATACATAGAAATAACCTTCATTGTACTAACTCTTTTTAGATTGACAACCATTATTTGCTGAACATATTCATACACGTGTTACACGTTTACAATAATTCTACAATACTTGGCTTACTAGGGTATTGGAACGAACGTCGAACAAAACCAATAGCTGAGACAACGTGAACATAACAGTTATAACCAATAAATTAATGTCTTAGTAAGTATGCTAATGAGCTGTGTAAAGAAATGTTTTCAGGATTGTTCAACGGTTAACTGTCATTATCATGACCGTTACTTTAAAGGCTATATACCTTTGGCAAAAAGCTGTGGAGAGCACAAATATGCAGGACAATAAACCGCCAATGGTATTTGAAAACAAATATAAATAATATTAATAATAAATATTTTTTAGCAAAAATTGGACCAACTTAATTAAATGGTGCACTGAAAAATACAAAAAAGTATTAATTCTTTTGGTGCTGGTACTTTTGAAGTTGTGCAATTGTAGTTATATAGAAGATTCTGGACACCAATTTCAAAAGTACCAGCACCAATAGAATTTTGTATTTTTCAGTGCACCAAGTAATAAGCCGGTCCAATTTTTGGCCAAAAATATTTATTCCACACTTTTGAGTGTAATATTAGTCATGGAAATTGTTGAACGTTCACTAATAAGAAAGTCAAAGTCCTCTCTAAAATAAAAAAGAGCATTTATAAGGCGCGAACATCTTACAAAAAAACATGCAAACAGTCGAACTGTATACCTAATCCGGTTGGGTCGTGAGTCAAAAATCGGCTTTATTAGTTCTATTGGGGCAGGTAATTTTTATGTGGTACAATTGTATTAAATAGAAGACTTTTGGTACCACCTTCAAAAGTATGCACCAATGGAATTAATACTATTTTGTATTTTTCAGTGTTCAACAACTAATATAAGTAGGTATGTTTTTTTGTAACAAATATTTTTTAGTGTTCCTTTAGTCCTGAAAACTATAGAACTTCCAATTTTATTTATTCATTTCAAAATATGGCGGCGATGTGCTATTATTTGTAAGGCCTTGTTTTTTGAAAAATATCCATTGCTGCCGTCAAAAACAATGTTCGAACATATTTGACCCCACACCCATTTTGGGAGGTAGAAGTCGCATCTTATTTTTTCTTAATAAATCTTTTGAACACTCCGTTTTCCAATGAAAAATCATCAAGAGCAAACATAACATAACAACAATTATGTATATGTAAAAATAAATGGACATCAAATTCAATACTTCAAAATATACCTACCTACTTTACTTTCCTTCATTATTGCCCATTATTATTCAGTTCATACATTTTGAATTAAACATAGAATGAATTCCTCTTATACGATAAATTGGGTGAATTTAAGTAATATTGAAATGATTACAAATTTTAAACCACTTCATTTTAATTTCAATAATTTCAACAATAGCATAGTGACCGATAAGATGACAACCTCGAATGTCCGGTACCTGTAATAAATAATCTAATACCTAGATATCCTTCTTCCATTTACAAAACTGAAATATCGATCTCTACAGCTGCGGTGTAAGCTTGACTTTACAAAATCACGTATCAGCTAGAACGAAGCTGGTGTTTAATTTATGAGAACACTTAAAATTTACATAGACGACACACCATTTTTAAATCTTGAGAGAAAGACTTTTTCCTACTAATGATGATTTTTTCTTTTAACTCGTTTGTACTCCAAGCTCCAAGTAAAAAAAGCCAAGGCACTTGAATCCTTGAATAAGCGGAGTTCTACAGAGGATAATGAAGTCAAACTCACACGACACGGCATTTTTCAGTAAAAATAAATAAATAAACCTCACTTTCTTACTGTTAGTCCATGTTATCTTTGTCATTTCTAAAATCATTCCTTGAAACCATTGAATGTCTAAATTAGTTTGTAAGACATACATACATACATAGATACACTGAGGTCCTTAATAATATGCTTAAATTATTTGCAATCCACCAAATTATCCATAAACAGAGAGATTAATAAAGGAAATATTTTGATGGTTTCGGCTAATTTAATAAAGGAAACTTTCTTTTATACCTTTCGATTGTGAAAAAATTCGACTGCGGGAAGCCAGGTCAGGTCAGGATACCAGTAAAACTTAATAGAGCCATTCAGTGTCTGTACAAAGACATTATTTAGCACATATATATATATATATTGATAAAGTTAAGGAAATAGGAAAACACAACACAAAAAAGGGATTTGGATAGACAAAAGCACATTACATACCTCACTTCTTTACGCTGACCATCTGGTGTTGGTTTTAGAAGAATAGGATGAATTGCAGAGAGGAATATAACATGTTACAACAGATAAGCCATTCACTGTGAAAATATCTTCAAAATAAACGCAAGTCAAGGCATATTCAAGAGTATACCCTATCCTAAACAGCATTACATCACCCAACTAAAATATTCTCGCACCAATATAACATGCTAGCAAAATATGGATAACAAAAAAGAAACAAATAACATAAGAAATAAAGTTCTTAAGAAATGTAAAATTTGTTGAAAAAATAGGATAAGAAACAAAGTTATCAAAAATGAACTAATCATTATATTTGAACAAGAGAATCAAGGAACAAAGAAAACAATAGGAAAAACATTTAATGAAAATAGATAAGGCACCCTACCAGTAAAAGTCTATAATCTCAAATTCAAAGGAAGAAGAACTGTAGGCAGACCAAGGAAAAGAAGGGTACCGTAACAGGCAAAGATCTCATATCTGAAGTGAAAAAAATATCTAAGCTTATAAATAGATCTAGGTATATATAAATATTTTTCTAACTATATTATTTATACAAATAGGTAGTAGACAAAATATTTATATTGTTGCGAAGACATACCTACTGCTGCATATATTTATATAAACAAACAAATCAGATTTTTATACATATGAAACTTGTTAGAATTATAAATAAATTCATTAACTGACAAATAGATGATTATGAGAACAGATAAGAATCAACTAAAACTGTATTGTTATAATTATTCAGAAAAGAGATTAAATTATTCCTCCTAACATTTTGTCGACTTCAAAGAATGTAAACGGGCTACAATTTTGATATTTTTTTTATTCTCATCAGACTTCTGATGGTAGTCCGATAAGAAAAGTTAATAAATCCAACACTTATTTTTCCCTTAAAATACCCTTTCAACTTTGGTTGAAGGGATTTTTTTCGGAAATGGAAACAGCAAAATCGAAGTTATGATAATTTACAGAAACATCTGCATTAGGCATTTTCCAAAACTTCAGTAATTTCCGATTTAGAGTCCTCGGAATGAGATGTTTCTGAATAATCTGTTAAGGATTGTCGGTACATATTTATATGATTTAGTTGTCACTACAAAATGTGAAATAATTAACGTTCTACAAAAAATTGAATCTTGTTGTACTTGAATATTCAACATAATATTTATTCCATTGTTACACAAGTTAATTTTGATGAAGGTTCTAAGAATCTTAAGTCTACTGAACTAAACTTGGTACCCACTTCATCTCCTGCACAAGTTCAAATTACCTTTACCAATAGAATAAAAGCTATTTCATATTTTTCAGTATATCGTCTAATTAATTTGGAGCTTTAGTAAAAAGATAAGGAAGAAACACATCGATAAGATCAATCAGCCTGATCGATTTTCTAAAATTTTATATCCATTGTAAGAATCAAATTGATTTGAGGTTCTTATAAACATAACTTCATCTATGTTAGACTTGAAAATCACCAATTTTGGCAATTGATAATTGTTGTCCTAGAATCTATCAGATGGAAAAACTATCTTTCTGAGATAATTTAAAAATAAAAATTGACTATAAGATATCAATTATTACCACTGGCATAAATTACAAACCTAGAATAATGGAAATTTGAAATTATGATAATCCTGGATAACCTCAATTAAGGAATATCTATTTTTACTGAATTGTTCCGCTGAGCTTTCCAGAGTTTTCACAGTGTAAATACCAAGCCTTAAAAGCGACGTTAGTGTTGTTTTCTGATTTAGAAGGCATTTAAATGGCATCAAAAATAATTACTTTTAAAGCTTAGTAGGCAGTACACGATGCTGTGTTAATATCAATTTCGAGTAAACATAAACAGCAGGAGATTACAGCGGAAGTTGCTAATGAAATGAAAGCGCTTGGAAATTTAGCAATTTCCTTCTCGCGAAGATGCTTGAATCGTAATTATACAGAATCTTTAATATGCATGCGTTAGATAAATAAAATTAGATTTTATGATGATGATATTTATTGCCTGCTAATAGAGTGTTATATTTGCTAAATGCCCCTAAGTTAGTTAAACTGAATAAAGTAGAGGCAGTTCAAGTCCAGCCCATATGTTTTCCGTAAATGAAGTCATAATACAAAGTCTATGCAGAGCATTTGACTACATATCCCATGAGATGCTCATACAAAAAATACATTGGTATGTACAGGTTTTCTGCTGAAAGTATTGGTGTCCTGAAGTCTTATCTGTATCGATGAATCCAGGTTTTGCAATCTGATGGGGTGTTATTGGCACAGAGTGACAACGTTGTGGGTGTACCTCAAGGTTCGGTATTGAGATTCGATGGATTTTATGATCAGATCACGAAACTGCTGGTAGATCTCGGCAAACGAAGACAGTGAACCCGACTTTGGCATCGTTTTTTGAATGACATTTATCAAAGAAATGAAATGAAACAGTATTCATTTAGAAAAATAATACCTGTATTACTGGGTTATAAGCAGATAACTTACCCAACGAATTAAAAAACCTTACGAATTAGGTAATTAATCAAGACTCTTCTATTTAAGAGATAAATTTTTAAAGTATAGAATTTTATTTGTATTTTATAGGTTTCACAGGAATTCATCTAGACCTAATCTAATATACACATTTTTTTAAGAACAAATAAATAGATTTGTAGAAAATATATTTCAATAGCTGATCATTTTATATTCAGAGCCAAATAATTTTGTATTTTCCTGTCTTTAGTATTATTTTATTTATAGTATTAATTTCCCTTTAATTCCTAAGCCGCAAAGAGCTATTAGTGTGTATTTTTCGAGAATTATACACGCAATATTCAATAGGAAAATAGTTGCGTGCTAACTTGATATTTCACATTTTTAATTCTCTCCCATCAATGTGTTGTGTTCATGATTGACACACAAAATACTAGAAAAAACCTTAATTGACACACGATATCACTAACGATCTGTCTAAATAGAGGGTTTATTGATCGAAAGCACGCTAAGCTTTTCATCGCTTTCAATTTATAGAAAGCTATTGAAATTTCCGATAAACTATATATTACTGAATAATTAAGTCAATACCTTTATCTAATAAAACCCGACCTTTTATTTTCAATAAGTTTTTCATGAGATGGTTAAGACCACTGTCTTACAAATAAGTGGAGAATAGTGTAAGGAGGTTAATAACCTTATCGAAGCTTAAACTTATTTCGTAACACTGTGGTTCTAATGGATTCTATGTATAAGTATAAGATAGGGTTAACACAAAGTAATGAATATAGTTTAGTAAAAAGGCATGTTTGGTTCACCAGATGTTTGTGATTCATCCTATATAATCAATAACTATTTTTCCTGATGGTTCAGGATAAACCCAAGAAATTTCGTTTTGAATGCTTTTTCCACCTCTTATAATAAAACCAGCAGAAGCTGTTTAATTATGACAAAAGATCCTGTACATAGATAAAGACAAAGATATGTATGTCTGCACCATTGCGTTTTGCGTCACAGCTAGCAATATAGAAGTATATGGATCAGAGCGACGAGTGGTGACTGTGCTTTGAAGGGAAATACTCCCCACCACGGAAGTTTTCAGTCCTGTGTATAATATCGTGGTTAAAACCGACATCACTAGTCAAAGCAATAGCTATTTATATATTTAGGTATAAACTGCACCAAGTATTTACCTTGCTAGAATAAAGCATTTGCAAGCAAAGCCGCAATTAAACAACGTTTGCCATCGTGGTTCTCTGGATTTATTTACTTCTCTGAAAGCGATTTGTTAAAAGCGAAATGACGAAGTGAACGAGTAGCAACAACAACAGAAAGAGGGTGCCGACCTTGCAAACTAACCTTTCAATATTTATAAGCCGGTGCCCATTTCCTTTTTCGATTTGCCGTTCTTCGTCTGCCAACGTAAATACCTTTCGGCTTTTATCCATTCCAAAATCCCATTTCCTGGATCCAATGGCGCAACATGAGATACGGTAGGGCAGCAATTTCAACAGTTTGTAAAAAAAAGAGAGAGAGATGAAAGAGTCCGATCCATATAAAGAAGCTATTGTGACACACATATTTATTATTCATACATATAGAGACGCAGCACACCGATATATATTATAAGCAAATAGAAATGGATCTGGAAAAAAATAACATGTCAAAAGGAAAGCATTATAGATGCGGAATGTATTGTGAAAATATTCAAAGGTAAAAGTTGTACAAAAATTGTTAGGGACTTTGAGTCTCAAGTACGTATATATATCGTGGATTTTCTTTGCGTAAATTCTTATTTATCGTGGTATACACAAATTCGACCTTATTCTGGATAATTCAATATAGCTCAATAATACTTCTTCCATAAAACCATAACAAGTTCCCTTTGTCAGGTTGTTAGTAGTGATTCAGTACTTCATGATTCTCGCCTGGATTTATCTGTAAACTTTTAGTGAAACTAACAATAATTTGCCTCATAAAATCTACAGAATTTATTTGTTTATGCTATAAAAACGTGATGCGGTAATCTAATTCTGGATAAGTAAAGAATTTGATTTTTTATGAGTAGTTTCACACATAAATATTTTTAACAAAAAAATGGACAGACGTTATCAGTTGAAAAGTACAAAATAATATTAATTCTATTGGTGCTGGTACTTTTCAAGTTGTGCAGTTGCAATTGCATTAAACTTTTGGCACCAATGATAACGTCGGTCCATTTTTTTTGTAGAAATATTTATTTCACACTTGAGTGTTATATTTGTCAAGAGAATAGTTGAACGTCCACCATTATCGATGTATGCTTTGCTTATATTTGCTTATTATTCAGAAATCTGAGAACATCGTCGCGGAAATATACATATTATAAACTCTACCACTCTTTTATCTCGAAAACCGTAACTCTATGGAAAAAATGTTCAATATAAATCTTGCTACAAATAATCTGGGCATTAATTTTCCATCTCCGATTTTCAATTTTCGAAAGAAATTGCCTGAGAAACGTAGCAAAAATACACAGTTAAAATTTTAACATCGCAGAAACTCGAAAACCGTAACTCTTTTGAAAAAAATGTTCAATTTTAACGTTTCCGGATATTTTGGTATCTAATGCTGCCATCTCGGATTCGATTCGATCGATTTTCGAGAAAATTTAAAAACTTCACCCCCTTCCGGGGTGGTTTTCGGAAGGAAGGAGATTTCGGATTTGCGTTTTTATGAATATGGGACCATCTCTCAGGTCTCCTCTTTCAAATGAATCAAAATCATCAAAATCGGAGTACGTTTACTATATAAAAGGCGAGCACGAACCAAAAAAAGCAGACAGTTGAATACTCCTTTCTTTCACTCACGTCATCGAATATTTCACTGATTTATATCAAAGAAACTGCTTCAAAAAACTAGGACCGATTTTATTATTTTATGATGATAAATACCAAGCTAATATCAATTCTAATGCGGTTACAGGTGTATTATAGAATACTTATCAGTACCAGTGAACTGTTATTATTTAGTATTTTTAAGTGCATCAACTAATAAAGTTTTTGTGAAAAAAAAATATTATTATCATTAGTCATAAAAATCATCGAATGTTCACTTATATTCAGAGATTACACAACAGCAGTAACACACATATTTTTGACTGACTTCAAAAAAAGGAGGAGGTATACAATTAGGTTGCATGTTTGCTATTTTTATGGCTGTTCGCGCGTTCTACATACTAAATGTACTATGAGATTTTTGTTTCATTCGGAGGAGATTTGAGAAATGATCCCATATTTAGAAAAACTCAGATCCGAAATGTCTTTCCCTTCAATTTTTCTTGAAAATCGAAAATTTGAGACGGCAGAATCAAAGATGAGATCATATACGGAAACGTTTAAATTGAGATTTTTTTCAAAAGAGATACGTTTTTCGAGTTACAGCAGTAAAATCAGAAACATGTACTTATGCTCCGCGATGTTTTGTGGTCTCTGAATAATAATAAAGCAGACAGTCGAATTGTATACCTCCTCCGTTTGGGAAGTCGGTCAACAAATACAAGCAAAGCCTATACATGTGTAATAGGATAAGTACTATCTTCTTTGATATTAGAGAATGTTCAACGGTTTTCATGCCTAAGGTTACACCCAAGAGGGTGAAATAAATTTTTTTTACAGAAACTTGGAGCGGCTCTATTAGTTGGTGCACTGAAAAATACAAAATAATATTAATTCTATTGGTGTTGGTACTTTTGAGGTTGGTGCCTACAACATCAAACTACATCGGCAAAACTTAATAATAGCCAGCACCAACAGAATTTCTCGTAATATTATTTTGTATTTTTCAGTGTACCAACTAATAAAGTCGGTCCAATTTTTTATAGAAAATATTTATAAACTATACTATTGCTGCAACCCAGAAATGGTTATTTTTTTTGTAAAAGGGCAATTTTAAATGTTGCCGAATATGGTCTCAAGTTTGCTACAAATTTTCAATTTTAGAAAAAAATGGTAATGATTTGCTTGTTATTTGTAATGATGGAAAATTGTTTAATTTATTATGATTCCATATACAGCAGATACCAGACACTATATAAATGAGATAATTTCGTTGAATATCTTTTATCAGTGAATCTGAAAATTCTTCCGTCAGGCCAAATGTACAATTACCTGCTATTATTGAAAATCATACCAAAAAACCTGTAGGAAATTTAATTTGCATTTACAGGATCTAGTTTCATTTATTTTTTTTATACAACAAAACTGTCCAAATGATGTAAATTTATAACTAAAATTGAGAAGTGAAGAACACTATCAGGCAATTAACAATAACTAATTTTAATTAATAACAAATGTTTTGGTAGGTATACCTATGCTTATTATAATAATAACAAAATGTTACCTTGAAAGGAAAACGTTGATGGTTAATGATTCCTACATGGAAGAATTAACATAAACACAAACACAACACTCATAATATCTAATATTGACAACAACCAACAGGCCCATACACTACTGCAATATTTCTAGTATGCGGGAGGGCCGCTATAAAGAGAGTAATTAGGCTATTTAAAATTATAAACAGCTCTCCCTGACTACAACTAATTATTATGTAGTCGCAATAAATTATGAATGTATAAGTGCGTTTCCGGTATTCAAATGTTCTAACAGTTGATAAATTATAGACAAATGAAGATTAATAAAATGCAGTGCCTATTGTTTTAAATTCGAGAAGATTCATCGAACAACAAGATATGAAAATTATTCAGAAAGGTTATTAGGTTAATTATTTCATCATCTTAAATCTATTACCACAGATTTATTAACACCACAAGAAAGGCCATGAAAAGATCCTGTTGATAACTGTGATGTGATGTGTCTAAAAGTTTCATAAAGTAAAAAATGGATGTGACCCTAGAGATCATATTGATCAAAATGCCCCTAGATCATATAATCTTGCTACAGGAAAGTTAATATCAATTTAATGTTATGTGAAATATCTTCTGCATCAAACTGAGAATCTCCACCACTGACTTCACTTACATTTGCCTTGTGTGATAGCGAAGTAGCACGTTAAAGTCGTACGTTTTCCTTCTACCGAACAATATCTTATTAGCAAAGTTTTATCGTAACCCCCACTAAAATATTCACTTTTCCCCTAGATGTATTGGTATCGCGCTACTGCGAAGGTGGAATTCGATTTGGGTAAGTAGAGCGATCTGCTAAAAAGAGTGCAGGATAAATCCGATCGTTTTACATCCAGAGTCCTTTTCAGAAAGATAATGAAATTCATGTCGATTTCGCTCAATTTTTACACTGCATTTAGATTCTAAGACCGAGGCATGTGACTTCTCCAACATCTAGGTAATACGGACTCACAATCTTGTCAGAGCAGAGCTGAAGATTGATCAATGAATACCAGTAAATTCAGAAAAATCATATCTAACGGAAATACCAATTTAAATACAGGGTGAACCATTTAAAATATCATCCGATGGCGTCATATCTTGAAAAATATGACATATATATTTTGTAGAAACACCATTAAATAGTCCACAAAATATGCAAATACGTTTATTTTCGTACCAGTTATAATTTAACCATAAAACAATATTCCGCTCATTTTACTCAAACTTGTTAAGGTGAGTTTATACAGTAAATACAATAAAATAAGAAACTAATTAAAATTGAAATTAAGAATAACCTCAAAAAAGATTGGTTTATACAGATGACGAAAATAAAATAAGAAATAAGAATGAACCAATCAAATCACATCATCTTTGAAAAAAACTTTTGTGTTGTATGCTAGTAAAGTGTTCTCTGGTGATTGGTCATGCGCATTATCAGTTTCCAAACAAAATAAAATAAAATAAGAAATAAAGATGAAAGTTGGCCATCTCTAGTTCTTATTCTTATTTCTTAATTTAGCTTATTTCGTGTATAAACGCACCCATGGAAATGAGCATGTTCAACTTTCTTATTTTATCTTAGTTTGTTTCTTATTTTGTTTTATTTACTGTATAAACTCACCTTAACTACTTATATAAACTTAAAAATTTCGGTCTTCTTTGGTTGACATATAATAAACAATATACCGTTGATTTTTTTAAATTTACCTAAACGTAGCCTATATTACTTTTAGAAAAGTTATTCAAAGATCCATTACAATTGGTTCAACTTTTAGGAGATTAGCCCGGAAAAACAAACACACACAGAAATTCAAAAAATGCTTGTTAACCTGAAAATGACCTTATGAACACAACAAAAATTCTAGTCCAAAATCGCAGACAGATACTTCAATGTTGTTTATATGTAGGTACCTATAGATGTGTAGATTAGGACCGACTCTATTGGTGCCAAAGGTTCCATATGTTCCTATAACTGCACTATTTCCCCAATTGTCAATTTATCCTAGCTATTTATTATGAGAATTATGAGGTAAAAACTTCAGATGCAGATATTCCAATATCCTATAGTACTCAAGGCAAAGATTAGAAACAGAGTATTTAATCGAACCGAAAAGAGCTTACTGATTAGGTACAACAAGTCAGATATTATTGTATTCCTCAATTGATATCCGTCTTATTATTCCATTCAAGTTTAATTCATAGAACGGTAATATTGAAATAGTTGAGTTTTTAGAGATTACTGTTACTTTGTAACAATCCGTGACTAGTGAAATAGCCATTCATTCATTGGTTGGTAATGGTGATGACAACATTTCCAGCTCATAAATATAGGGGCACTGTCACGATATCATAACGTAAACATAACTTTGAGTTGTGCGACAATCAAATGTTTGGCAAAAATGCCTTTCACGCACTATAAATCTTTCTCAGATCGTTGAATAGCGATTTGATTTGATAACGTTGATTCATTACAATAGAGAGAGCAGTGGTTCACATAAATCAAAAATAACTATGAAAACTGGTCATGATTTGTTAGGGTCTGAATAAATAAAATCACCATATTGAGGTCGAAGTATTTTCATATCGAGCTGTAGCCATCTCTTACTTATTCATGCAGTTTTATTCCAGTATTCCCATGGTGATGATCCAGACTTACCTACTAGTTTGAGAAGAAATCTATTGTCATACTTTTTGGGGGCCAATTTGTGTGTCACTTCTTGTCATATGTATTGATCGTGGATAGTTTTTGTCACAATATACATACACAGGGTATTCCAAAACACCTGATCTCTGACTAAACTATAAGTTATATTGAACAAATATCAGAAGAAAAGCTTTTGTAGAACATTATCTCTTTTTAGTGACGTACTTTGATATTCCACAGCTACGCTTAATTTCGGGATATGACATCATTGTTGTTTTTTTACAATAGAACATCATATATATTTTTGCATTTTCGGGTAGTAACTTTCACAACAATTTACATGATATAGGGATTGATGGGCATGCGGCTTGTAGTTTACTTTAATAATAAACAAAAAATAAAATTGGAGGAGTACTATATATTATTTTTTTAACACAAATTGCCTGTTTCCACATTGATAAAATAGGGAGTATTTTATTTAATATTTAAAAAGCCAAAAGTCGAGCTCCCGTCAAACCTTAAACTAAAATCATTGAAATTGTTGTAAATGCAAAAATGTATAGGGGTTCTATTAAAAAAAAACACGTCATACCCCGCGCAGCTTTTTAAAATCAAAGAACGCCACTAAAAAGAGAACTTATATTTTCTTAGTATAACTAACTTATTAACCGACGAACCCCGAACGGAGGAGGTAAACAATTCGACTATCTGCTTTTTTTTGTTCGTTCGCGAGTTTTATATCGTAATCGTACTCTGATTTTGATGATTTTTTATTCATTTGAAAGAGGAGGCTTGAGAGATGGTCCCATATTCATAAAAACGCAAATTCGAAATCCTCTTCCCTCAGAAAACTGCCCCCGAAGGGGGTGTTGAGGACAAATTTTCTCGAAAATCGAAAATCTGAGTTGGTACAATTAAATATAGGACCATATCCGGAAACGCTTAAATTGAACATTTTTTCAAAAGAGTTACGGTTTTCGAGTAAGATGCATGTTAAATTCTCAAATATGTGCATTTTTGCTACGTGGAGAGTGCGATTTCTTTCAAAATTTGAAAATTTGTGGGCACTACATGAAAGACAATAGTATTTGTAACAACATTTATAATGAACATTTCGAGATAGAGCGGTGGTAAAATGTTTAAATATAAAATACTTCTACGTATTTGCACAGCGAAGATATCTCTACATAATAATAGTAACAAGGAGCAAAGAATATACGTGGGTTATAGGATATTAGTGGTATTAGCGAACGTTCAACGATTTTCGTGACTAATATTACACTAAAAAGTGTGAAATAAATATTTTTTACAAAAAATTGGACCGACGTTATTAATTGGTGCACTGAAAAGTACGAAATAATATTAATTCTAATGGTAGAGTTGCTTGTGAAGTTGGTGCCAAAATTTATCAATCCAACTACAACTGCACATCTTCAAAAGTACCAGCACCAATAGAATTATTTCGTACTTTCCAGTGCACCAACTAATAACGTTGGTCAAATTTTTTGTAAAAAATATTTATAGTTAATCCAGGTTTGTCCAGACTTTTTAGGCACCCTGTATGTATATATAGATATACATACAGTTCAACTATATGATTGCTTTTTTATTGATGTACGCGCCTTTTGCTCAGTAAATGAGCACCGATTTTGATGAATATATTTTTCGGTGGAGTAAGGGGAGTTGAGAAATTATCACTTACTAAAAATTAAAAAATAATTTGCAGCAATGTTTAAATTGAAGATTTGTCAAAAAATCTAGGGTTTCCAAAATACAGCACTATTTATAGAAATGTGCAAGATTGTGCTCTCTATTCTCTCTATTAATCGTCGAACTGAAATTGTTTAATTCTGTTGGTGCTGGTACTTTTGAAGTTGGTGCCACAATTTTCCATTTAATCACAACTGTACCATTTTTGTAAAAAAATTATATCTATTAAATTATGCTTCTTTATACAGTACAATAGGTTGGAGGGAGAATATTGTTCTTGGACTAGTCTTTAACTTCAAGGAATAATTGTTTATGTCTTTTCTGGCTATGTTACCAATATGTCCTCAGGTCGTTTTCTTCTAAGGATCAGTACCTACGTGCAATTAAAAATTAAGCCATTGAAGGAGAAATATAATATTTCTGATTCTAAGGGTTAATTTTGGTGAAAATATTGTCACGGTAATGTAGAATATGAATTTTAAAATTTATTCAATTTTTCAATTTATATGAAACTGTTTCACAAAAATACTCAACACGTTGTTGCATATAGTGAAATTAGTTGAATGTCAACTTAATTTTTTGTTTCTTGCTTCTCGCAAAGGTATAGCCTACAATTAGTTACAAACACCCTTACATATGCACATACAACATGTGAACTTATACAAAAATATCTTCATAAATTCCATCTTATGCTCTAGTGACGTTAAAACGTAAAATTATATTTTTTATAGAAATATCCATTATAGTAACCTTCTATTTGCAAGTTAAATATATTAAAGACATTTTCCGCAAGCAGCTCGAAAACAACATAAACTATTTTAAAATAAATACAGATTCTCGCTCATAATTTGCCTAAACCTGGAATACTACAAAGCCAAAATTCAGATTCAAAACAGAATACGATTACCTATATTGAAAATGTTATGAAATAATTTACAAAAATCTACCATTTCTCTCTTATCTTTTGAATTTACTTGGGCTAAAGTTCAATAAAATATACATAATCTATTGCATTACGATAGTTTTTGATAGGAAAATCTATAAATAAGATAACTTGGATGACTTTGTATGAGTCGATTATAAACCTAGAATCTAAGCTTCATGGGTTACATGGACTAAGTGTCCTTCTAAAGTCTCATTGAGTAAATTAAATAAATAAATCGACGTCATACTTTATCACTATTTTTAAAAGTCTATGATGGTATTCCAATAGATAAGATCGGAAAAGGAATTAAATGGTTACTGTGGGTTACATAAGGAGATAGAAATATGCCGTTGAGGACTTTTTTATATGATTGTTTGATACCTACAATTCCTTAGTAAATTTTGATGAAGTATTCAAGGCCAGGCTAGCAGACATGATTGAAAAACATCGAATTTTCTCTTCAAAGCTCAATCACATTTAAACCAGCTGTAGGAAATTATCAAGTTGATAAATAGCGACTTTATCTTATACTAGTTCTGCCCGATACTTCGCCCGCGGACAATTAGTCAGATGCACTAGGTATATCCTCTTCCTTCGTGTAGTGTATATATTTAGGTATCTGCTCGGAATTTCAACAAAGACAAAGAAAATGCAGAAATCAGTGAGATACAATAGATTCCAATATATAGGATAGGGATAGGGGAAGGAATATAAATGGTTATTTTGAGTTCTCTTAAGGAGATAGACATCGGATTTTTGAAAAACTATACTTCTTTAGTATGTAGGTAACTTACCTTGTCTGATTCAGGATTTAGCCAGCGAAAGGTATGTAAGCGCCAGAAAACTGTTTTTTGACGACTTGATTGATAAACAACTAATTTTCTCTACTATACAAGAACTCTATTAAAAATATTGTCCACATAAGCCATCTGTAAAAAATGCTCTAAGTTATAGTGAAACCCCCGGAAACGGGGTTTAGCAGAAATAACCCGAGAAACAGAATTGAAGGCAGACAGTCAAGGATAGCGACTTTATTTTATACTTTGTAGAGATAGGAAAGACTATAATGTAGAGATCCTATGTTATTTCTAAGATAGATAAACTCACTTAATGAATACAAACAGAATGGCTACGTAGTAACGTTACTACTTTGATATCCTAAACCAAAATTATATATATTCAATTTAGTTTGCATGTGCTCATTTCACATCGATATTTACCTTTGTTGAATAAATTCAAACTACCGTAAAATTATTCACTTTGCCTTTAACATGATGTATCAAATCACCCAGCAAATTTATCTGAAGAGATTCAACATTGCGTATTTTCAACTTGCAACTATCATTCCGTTATCACAATCCAGGTTGTCTCCGTATTGTAGAACTTCACTTTAATCCGATATGTTTATGTTGCCAAGCTAATTGCCTCTTGATAACATATTGTAACTGTGTGGAAAGTTTTCCGTAACAAGACAATCTTGCTTGCTTGTAAATGATAGCTACGCTGGTTTATGTTACTAAAGGGGATGATGAATGTTTCTCCATGTGACCTATTTCAGGTCTTTCCTTTTGAACTGGGAGTGTAATTTATATTAATTTTAAGTTTACAATCCACCCAAATAATTAAAATTGATTACTACTTAGATAGGTATGATAAGGGAAGGAAAACAAAATTTTGTTTTGTTAAGAATATTTCCATGCGATAAATATCGTTCTTTATATCGATTGTATGCTACCTATTTCATAATTAAGATTCTAGAACTTAGCACTGCTACAGGATGTGCTCTTTTTGACCGACAAACCCAAACGGAGGAGGTATACAATTCGACTGACTGCTTTATTTTTGGTTTGTGTGCGCGTTGTATATAGTAAACGTACTCCGATTTTGTAGATTTTTGATACATTTGAAAGAGGAAACCTGAGAAATGGTCTCATATTTGTAAGAACTCAAATCCGAAATTTCCTTCCCTCCCAAACCGCCCCGAAAGGGGAGTAGGGGCAAATGTTCTCAAAAATCGAAATATCCGGAAAAGTTTAAATTGAACATTTTCTTAAAAGAGTTACGGTTTTCGAGTTACATTGATTTTAAAGTCTCACACATGTGTATTTTCGCTATGTGGAGGGGGCGATTCCTTTCGGAAACTGAAAATCTGAGGGTACCACATGAAAGGCAAAAATACTTGTAGCAACATTTATTTACATTTATGTACATTTTTACCTTAGACTTACGGTTTTCGAGTTATAGCTTTGGTAAAATGGTTAAATCTAAAATACTTATGCGTATTTCCGCCGCGATATTCTGAAATCTCTACATAATAACAAGTACAAGCAAGGAATATATGTGTGTAAAACGATAAGTACTATTTTCTTTGGTATTAGTGAACGTTCAACGATTTTCGTGACTAATGATACACTTAAAAGTGTGAAATAAATATTTTTTGCAAAAAATAGGACCGACGTTATTAGTTGGTTCACTGAAAAATACAAAATAATATTAATTCTATTAGTGCTGGTTCGTTTGAAGTTGGTGCCAAAATATATTAATCTAACTGCAACTGCACAACTTCAAAAGTAACAGCATCAATAGAATTAATATTATTTCGTATTTTTCAGTGCACCAACTAAGAACGTCGCTCCGTTTTTTGTGAAAAATATTTATTCTTCTATTAATAGGCTTTACCAGCCATGTCATTATAAAATGTGAAGTATAACCTGACAAGGTCGATATACGTTAATACTGAAGCGACAACTCCTTGAAATTGTAGGTACTATTCCAACTAATAAATTTCAAAAAAGATTTTGTAAAGAATGTCTTTCAATATCAAATGATTTTGAAAAGTCACAAAAGAATTCACTAAAAAGTCCCCAGCAAATACATAACGTAGAGTAAAGTTTTACAGATACAAGCAGTGAAAATGATTGCCAACATTTTCTCTTGGCGACTTTGGTCATCAAGTTTTTTTACCGTAATGGGTTCATACCAATAAATAAATACCATACGTAGTCTTGAAGAGGAGTGAAAAGCAAATTTAAAGTTAATGTATTTGCGACTGGCTGCATGAGAATGCAAAAAGGGATAAGATAATTTACAATGCAGAACCGTTCAGAAATAGTGCAGTCAATATACCTTTCGTTTGGTCTCCCCCATAGTCTTGCTCGCCGTCAGGAGATCGGAGACAGAATCGCGATTCATCTGTAAACAGAATTTCACTTCACTGATGCAAATTCAAATTTTGGTGTTCAAGAGCAAATTGAAGACATGCTCTTTTATATCTGTTTAGGACTTGGGGTGCTATAGCAGGCTTCCTTGAGGTCAAACCTTCTTCTGCAAGTCTTTGCCTGACCGTTTTTTCACTGGTATGGACGCCTCTTTTTATTTCCAAGCGGTGTTGAAGTTGAACTGCTGTTCTAAGATCCCTTAGATTACCAAAAAATGATCGTGTCTTGCGTTTGTTGCCCGCTTTCTTCCAGACCCTGGCCGTCTGGTATATGTAGGTGCTGTACTTACTACACTGTGCTTCCAGGCATCTTGAATGGTAGTAAGCCAACTCGCATTTTATTCGCATTTAAAGTACATAGACTTAGGATTGAAATAACACGTTATTATTTAATTCCCTATATATTCTGTATAAATAGAGATATTCACATAAACCGAAAAAGATAATGTTAATGTTAATCATTCCACAGCTATATACCAAAATTTACTTATTATTTTTGCTTACAATTGGTACAGGGTGTTACAAATCCGATGTAGGTAATTGTAACACCCGTATATGGTCAATAAATTCAAAAAGTAATAACTCCAAAGCATTCTTCATGAATCATCCTTTATATAGAAAAAAGAATCATGTAAATTGGAGCTCTAATTTTGAATATATGTTCAATCGGATTTTTCGTAAATTTTCAGTGGCCGGTTTTCTTCGCCGGTCAGTTTAAATTATTTAATTGTTTCATATACATCAGTATCTTGTATATCCGAATTGACATTGCATATGGTCCGGTCAATGTAGACTTTAAGCAGCATTGTGGAAGGTAAAGGTCACTCTTCTAGCTGGTATCTATGGTAACTATGGACTGATTGTCTGCTCGGATAATTTCTCAAGTGCGTTTTCACATAGACTGCAATGGCTAATATCTAGTATATAAATCGATATATCCGTCAAAATTTTATATTTAACGTAAAATTTCCGGCAGCTTTTCTTGGGATACGTGCAATTTACCTATTAATATTTTTCGGTGATATCGAAACAAAAATGTATTTTCTTAGAGTTGCCCCAGCATACAATACCATAGCTTATCCTGGAGTAAATTTGACTGTAATTAATAGTGTTCCGTCGTTCAGATATGATCGAAGCTGTCAAAATAAAAGACAAATGAGATGATTTTTGGAATCAAATTTTACCCCAAGAAAGTCAGTAGAGTCCACCTGTTCGATACTATCACCGGAAGCATATATAACCAGCAAACCTTGGTCGAGTGATTTATTTTTTGGAAGAAATCTCATTATATATGATTTTTATGTGTAGTATAGTTTTTATAATAATTTGACAATCGTTGGCTGCCTCACTAGTAGGTAGTCCTAACAATAAAATTTGAATAATCAGCATACAAAGTTGGAAATATATTATTTCCCGCTATAACATTATTCATTATCAGAAAAAATGTATTAAGAGCCAACAAACTGCCCTGAGGTACACCCACTTAATTTACTAGGGGCTAAGATGTGGTATTATCTTTCAATGTTGTAACCTTGATAAGTAAGACTCGATATATAACATTGGCGCGACGATTTCATATCTCTACTGCCAATCTGCCGGAGTATTCGACGGTAATTAAAAATATCTCAATCTACTACTCTGGCCAGTAAAAAGTAAATAACAAATCAATGTGATTCAAAGATTACTTACTTTCTTTGATGCAACTAGGTATATCAACAACTCTCATAAAAGTTAGGGCTATATACAACCAACGCAAAAGCGTTGAGCTCGAATGAATAGACTTATCGATATTTACAGCTTATTTGAGCACAAAAAGAATAAAAGCTGCATTTGCTGCTCGATTTCAAAAGTTTCAATATATAAGCTTCTCCGATACATCGAATGATATGGCTATTGTCATGGATGCTGTCTGAGCTTCCATCGAATATTCACAGCAAATTGAGTTGAAGTTGAAATGCCATCAATTGCAAACGAGAATTTCGTTGTATTTTATTTTATTATTTCCTTGGTGTAAGTTAGCGAGAGCATGAAGCGCGAAATCCAGAAGCGCATTAAGTCAAGAGAGGCTTAATTTGGACATATATACGCATGACGTAACAATCCACTCTGCTGTTTATTTATTCGCTTCTGGTTTAACTGCATCAGACAGATCTCACAAGCATATACATATATGTACAAACACACATTCCACCATTATTTGCTGTCTTGTACAACATCACAATTTTATCTCTGATCTGGATGTCTGGCTCATAAAAGAAGTTGGATATTATAGGCGGACCAGAAAATCGCTTTAATATTAATTCATAATAATAAGCAGGGTGTTTCAGATAAATTTGTATTTCAGAAACCAAGTACTCACTCAAGATCCATTGGTCGATGCCCGTAGCTTAAAATAAGCTGTAGAGATCATTCTTACGGCTTCATTTGATGCATTTTCTAATATCGACGAGAATAGAAGCCGAAGCAGTTGTGAAGAATCTTTCTTATCTGTAGACGATAAATGTTTATGTAGTTCAATTCGTCAATACGTTCCTCCATGCAATGGACGGAAAAATCCCACGCCTAAAGGCTGGGTCAGGTGGGTTGACTTTTTATGTAGGCATACGAAAGCTGTTGTGTTTTATGAGCAATGTAGTATTGTTGCAATCCACCGCATTATTGGAATATTTCATTTTATATCAACAATATGCTCATGATTATCTCGGTTATTTTAAATGGAATTAAGAAAATACTTTAACTTGTATCAAGTATTACCTATAGCTAGTTATTACAGCTATCAAGTTCTTTCGACTTTCAATAATATAAATAATTTTTTAAAAAAATTTTAAACAACTTTATTAAAATTGCCAGTACCAATAGAATTAATTTTATTTTGTATTTTTCAGTGCAACAACTAATAAAGTCGGTCCAATTTTTTGTAAAGAATATTTATTTCACATTTTTGAGTGTCATGAAAATTGTTGAACGTTGACTAATACCCAAAAAGATATAGGCTTAGCTGGTCTTTGTTAATTATTATTCAGAGATCTCAAAACATCGCGGCGTAAATATACATATTTCAAACTTTACCGCTGTAACTCGAAAACCGTAACTCAATTTAAATGTTGCTACATATAATCTTTTTTTTAATTTGTATGTCTCATATTTTCAATTTTCGAAAAAAAAATTGCTATTCCAAATAGCGGAAATACCCAGGGAAATACGCATACCACATATTTCAGACTTTGCGACACTCGCAAACCGTAACTCTCTTGAAAAAATCTGCAATTTAAACGTTTCCGGATATGGTCCCCGCTCTAGTTTTCAAATCTCATATTTTCGATTCTCGGAAAAATTTGCCCCTTCCACATAGCTGAAACACTAGTACACCTCAACACTGGGGGCATCAACCGAGACATCTTATTGCATCTGCCTATTTCGCTGGAGACAATACTGCAATACCTCCAGTAGAAGCTCAAGAGCTAGTGCAATACTGCAATAGCAGACAACTGCCAGTCATCATAGGCTGTGCTGCCAATGCGCACAATGTTATTTGGGGAAGCACGAACAAGAACCCTAGAGGTGAGTGCTTACTTGAGTATCTCTTAGCTACTAATCTAGAAACCCTTAAAGTGGGAACAACCCCCACTTTTGTCACGAGAGCAAGAGAAGAGGTCCTGGACGTAACAATTGCCAGCTTTACTGCCAGGAATAACGTATTTGATTGGAGAGTGATGGAGGAACCCTCTCTCTCCGATCATAGGATTATAGAGTTTAGGATTGCGGGGGAAGTAACCTCACTGTCTCCAACTCGTAACCCTAGAAATACAGATTGGTCTAAATATAAGACCCTTCTGAAGCAAAACTTGGAACAGATCGAAAGTAATGGGGTCAAACACCCACACTGCGATCTGGATCAAGAGGTCGAACTGGTCAGTGTGGCGATAACGGAGGCATTCCAATCAAGTTGCCCACTCTCAAAAGCTCGACCAAGCAAGGAAGCACCTTGGTGGAACAAAAACCTGTCAAACCTCAGATTAGATGTCCGTCGGCTCTTCAACAGGGCCAAAAGAGACCATAATTGGCAGGGCTACACCGAGAAGCTCACACAATACAATAAGGAGATCAGGAAGGCCAAGAGGCTTCACTTTCAAGCTTTTTGTGAAAAGATCACTTCGACTCCTACTGCAGCCAGATTGCAAAAAGTCATGGCAAAAGGGGCAATCAGCCCCTTAATGTCGCTCAAGAAGCCAGACGGGACATACACTGAGGGAGAAGAGGAGCGATCTGCTCTACTTCTCAAAACACACTTCCCTGGAAGTGAACCCCTCAGTAGTACTGACGTAGCAATCCAAACCAAGAATCCTCGCAAGGAAGATTGGAGTATTGCTAAGAAGATATTTACAAGACAAAGGTTGGAATGGGCAGTCAACACCTTTCAACCTTATAAATCGCCGGGAGTAGATGGCATATTCCCAATACTCCTACAGAAAGGAATGGAGGAGATCCTTCCCCATCTCCTGAAGATTACAAGAAGCTGCCTAGCACGGGGCTTTATACCTAGCATATGGCAAAGAGCCAAAGTAATCTTCATACCGAAAATAGGGAAGAAAAATGGGACTGATCCCCGATCTTTCCGACCTATCTGTTTAACATCGTTTTTACTGAAAACGATGGAGAAAGTAGTGGATAACTACATAAGAACAGAGATTCTGAAGGACAAACCACTTCATAAATGTCAGCATGCATACAGGGCGGGGCGTTCAACATAAACCGCGCTGTATCAGCTAACCGAGGTCATTCAGAGCTCTCTGAACAATAAAGAAATCGCAATGTGTGCCTTCCTGGACATATCTGGGGCTTTTGACAACACCACACATGTGTCAATCAGGGAGGCACTCACACGGCGAGGAGTGAACAAGACCATTATCAAATGGATGTATGAGATGTTGAAGACGAGAATAGCTGAGGCCCAAGTAGGTGATCACACCACCTCTGTTAAAGCTACTCGTGGAACACCTCAAGGAGGAGTAATATCTCCCCTCCTATGGAGCTTAGTAGTAGACGAGTTACTCCACAAACTCACGGAGCTTGGCTTCACATGTATAGGCTATGCCGACGACATAGTCCTAATAGTCCGAGGAAAATTCGCGAACACCCTATGCGAATTATTGCAGGAGGGCCTCAGAACTATTGAGCAATGGTGCTTGTCAGTGGGGCTTAGCATAAACCCATCCAAGACCACAATTATTCCATTTACTAGGAAAAGGAAACTTCCAGATATGAAACCTCTCAGTTTAAGTGGAGACACAATAAGCTGGAAGGCTGAAGTCAAATATCTGGGATTAACACTAGATAGCAAGCTTCTGTGGAACAAACATATTGAGGCTACTGCTAGCAAAGCAATAAAGGCCTTAATGGCGTGCATGAATCTGACTGGTAAGACTTGGGGATGTAACCCAAAAATACTGCGATGGATGTACGTCATGATTGTAAGACCGATAGTATCATATGGGTCAATAGCCTGGCATGGCAAGGCAAGTCAGAGCAATACGAGGAAAACCCTCGATAGAATACAAAGACTAGCCTGTGTCTGTATCACTGGAGCCATGAGAACTTGCCCGACCAGGGCACTAGAGATCATCACAGATCTCACACCTCTCCATCTAGTGATAGACAGATTGGCCCATGAGGCCATTCTAAGACTATCTAGGGAAGGTTCAGAAATGGTGGGAATTCGGAATCAGAGGGCTTGGTCCTCTTTGTCCAAACACATCCCATCAGCAAACCTTCCCAGTGATGTAATGACAAAGAAAATTAGCATCGAGAGAACTTTCACCACGGTGCTAAGTAGCAGAGAAGATTGGGACAGGGGGCTCACAACCCAAGCTCTCAAAAAGAATACCATCAAATGGTACACTGATGGTTCTAAGACCACGACGGGGACAGGCGCTGGAGTGTTTGGGAATCGCACCAAATGCTCATTTGCGCTAGGCCGCTGCCCAAGCGTCTTTCAGGCAGAATTGCTTGCAATTGAGAGATGCGTGGAGGTGAACCTTGAAAGAAACTATCAGAAATGTGACATTGCAATACATTCTGATAGTCAAGCTGCAATTAAAGTACTGAACTCTCATACCATTGACTCTAAAATGGTATGGGAGTGCCGAAGGAAGCTCAGTGAGCTAGGCAAGAACAACAGGGTCTACTTAGTCTGGGTTCCCGGCCACTCGGGAATCAAAGGCAACGAGGAGGCCAACACACTTGCCAGGAAAGGAGCACAAACTCCATTTACTGGCCCAGAACCCTTCTGTGGCACAGATAAAAGCACCTACAAGAAGGAGTTTCTGGAGAAGGAAAAAACCGTAAGAGAAACACTCTTGCGGGATACCCCTGGATTGGATCATTCCAAAAAGTTTCTAAAAAACTTTGATACTGCAAGATCCAAAAGGTATTTGGATCTCAGCAAGAACAAGCTACATCTACTCACTGGATTTCTTACAGGACACTGTTGCCTCAAGAAGCATCTAATGAGATTAGGTCTAGCAGAGGATGACGAGTGCAGATTCTGCGGGGAAGAGGAAGAAACTCCGGATCACCTGGTGACGGAATGCCTCGCCATTGCTAGCCAACGCAAACAGTGCCTTGGACTAGCAACCTGCAGTAGTGAGGAAGTATCCTCCTTGAAGCCAACCCAGATACTGGAGTTCATTAGAACTCTGGAACTGGAAGGCGAGTTGTAGACCGCGTATAGACGAGTGCAACTCAGGTGGGGGGCACAATAGACCTTATGGTCGCAGTGCAATGTAACCCCCTCTTAAATCTAAATCTAAATCTAATAGCTGAAACACATATTTCAGACTGTAAGGCGGAAAACTATGATTATTTTTTAAAATATACAATTGAAACGTTTCTGGATATGGAATTTTCTTTAATTCTCAATTTTATATGGGACCATTTCTCAACCCTCCTCTTTCAAATAAAACAATAATCGTCTAGATCGGGGTACGTTTACTATGCAAAACGCACGAACACCCATAAAAAAATAAAAAAAAAACAAACATACAAGTAGGTATATGTTTTTCAAATGTTCAAAATGGTATTGGTAGAGACTTGACCCAATGGGTCAGAGTTTTTTGAGGAAATAGTGAAGTTTAAACTTTTTAGAAAATCTCTATGTAGGTACTGAATAAGTTCACTTCGTATACATCAGCACATATGTGCTATTTGGTTCAATTTCATAACAGAATCTCTATCCCAAACATTAGAAGGACATTTGGTTTGAGAAAAGTTTACTAAGTATTACTAACCATTATTTTTTCTGAAATAATAGTGAAATGTTAAAAAGGTTGAATTTGATAAGTTTTTTACAAACTGTATTTGTGGAATGCAAGTGGCGATACTGCTGCTCATATTTTTGTCTCTGGAGAAACCTTCAGTTACGAATTGACAAATATTGACAATATAAGCTCTGCAGCCTTTTACGAAAATATGTTTAAATGATTACTGATCATTGTAGAGACGGTTGTCCCATAATATTCCGTTAATATCAAACATTGTTATATAAATATTGTATAAAAATCACTGTGACTTCGAAAATTCTACATTTTCCTAAAAATAATGCTCTTTAGCCATACAGATCCTTCTACTCTTTATCTGGCGACAAATTCATTAATTAATTAATTAGCGCTGAGTGAAAAATGAGCTCATACATAAATCCAAATAAATTTTTATTCGACATATTTAGATGAGCTGATAAGAATGTGTTGTTATAATCACCCTTTGCACTGTATTTTCTGCACTGCTATTATTATTATTTAAAAAGTCGGAGTTCAATATGGAATTCCTACTGCATCTCAACTTCAGAGTCTTTCTATCATCCCAAAATTATATTTATATTACCAATGAGTTTCTAACTAGGGCCTATTCAAGTTAAAAATCCATCCATGAATATACCTGCACTCGGATATTCTACCTCTACATTTTTAGTCATTTGTATTTCTCCTCCTTTCATAAAAAATGGATCTTCCCAGTTCCTTTGCTTTTTCATGGAGAAAGAAATATCTATCGGTTTTTTTGAGGGTGTGCCTGTGCCTTGTACTTTACAATGTTTCACCTCTATTAAATTATTTTTCTCATAATTTGAATTATTATATTGAAAAAGCATTATTATTTATTAAACTTGTCAGGATCTTTTAATTGCGATAAAACAAATGCCATGGTGTCAAAAATATAATTTATATTGCAAAATTGAAGCTTGTAACCTATACCGATATAAATATTCAGCGTAAACATAAAAATGACAATAACAACATTCACTGATAATGTTCATCAATAAGTATAATATAGAATTTGAATACGACTCTAGTAAACACACCTGCAGATTTGAATGAACAGCGAAAAAATTTACCTAATTTCTCTATATTCTTGTTTCCGAATACATTTGAACGAAAACCCCTTTAACGGGAAATTAATTAATAGGTAGCTCGTTAAGAGCATACGAGAATACATATAGTAGATAGTATAAATATCAATGTACCTAAGTACAAAAAAAATCTACATGAAACCGTTGTTGTTGGGCAAATGTGGTTGGTTCGATTAGCAAGAAATGTTGGAATTAAACTTGTGCTTGCGATGTTGATTGGGACTACGTTTTGATCTTGTTTCCAATTAACGCGCTTCAAAAGGAAATACCTACATACATACACACAGAGAGTTTGTTTTCACAAATTTTCCAACATGCATTCACCATCTGAAACTAGACGTCAGATGGTGCCGCCACGCACGGTTTCCCACACAAGGTTGCCCAACACATATGGCGCAAGGAGTGTGAGTGTGTGTGGCGTTTAGCATTTTCGTTGGCTTACCAACTTTTCCACAGCCGCTTTGAGCGAAATTCAAAAGCCATCTGGGCATTGCCGATGTCGTTTCGTATTCAATCCAAAAAAACGACGTATGTCGCTCGAAATTCCTACGACATATCCCTCTTTTGACGGCCCCCTTCAGACTTCTCTCTAGCGAACGTTATATGAATATTAATATAATTGTTTTTCTCAAGAAGGAGCATATACCTACGTGGAAAAAAGTCACCGAAAGTGGCATAGCTCTCTTATTGAATACAGTTGAACGGATCTTGAGTACGCTTACAGAATAGAGTAATTATGAACATGTTTTCTGAAAATTAACTGGATAAACAGCCGCATTCATAAGCAAGTCTTAGTTTAGTAGAAGATTAGTTTGATAGTAAAGTTGTAAAGTTCCGTTCCAACACTTCCGTCAGGATTCTGAGCAGTAGCCCAAACGCGTTCCAACCCAAGCGTCTGACGATTGGCAAACTGTAAGGTTTCTGTTCCATTCAAGACTTCTAAAACTATCAGAGAAGTTTTTAGATTTTCTTCTGACCATCGATTTGGCGCATGTGCAATGGAGTACTTGGCTTGTTGATCGTCATTGTCGTGCTTGTTGCTTGTTTTATCAATCACAGTTTATAAAGGTGATGTTGGGTTGTTTTATTTATTTTCAATGTGTTAATATGATCATCAGTGATCATTTGTTTTGATATTTATTAAAGTTGTCCTTCAGTTTTGGAAAAGATAAGTGAAGATGATTTCAGTGAAGTGAGTGAATTATCGTCGTTGGAGAGTGATAGTGAGAACTTAAAATTGCTCCTTATCGGACGGACAATAAGAAATCACAACTATTTAGTTATTTTTTGCATATAAATTGAATATGTAATATAATATGTTTTATATTATAGTATTTCGAAGAAGTATTCTTTGAACATTTTAGACTCCAAAGACAAACTGTCAATAATTTAGGAGAACTGAAGCAGAAATTTAGACAATTATACTATTTCAAATTGAGGAGAATGCGAGTATTTTGCCATTTTATTCGAGCAGCCTTTGTACTTCACAATAAAGCCTTACAAGACAAAATTCGCATAGAGTATCACCCTGTAGAGATAGTTGATTTACTACCTCGAAGCTCGTAATATTAGAAATCAAGTTGTGAATAATCTACCAAAGTAAATATTTTCATGATAAATTTATGTTTTAGGAATAAATAGTTAAAGGGAAAATCTTACGACAGTAAAATTCTTACAATTAATAATTTAAAACTCGCATGTTATCGCCTTGATATGTATTTTTATTGAATAAAAAAGAGTACCTAAAAGTAAGTTTACATATTTGTGACAAAAAATGTCTAAGAAGTCTAATAGAACAACTGAACAGCTTATAATCTTAAAATAACAGATATTTGGTAAAGAGGAAAAATATAGGAATAATATAGATCTAATGCATTTGTGTTTAGAAACATAAAGAACAGTGTCAAAACACTATTCTAATAATATCTAGAAGGCATCTAGGCTAATGACTAGGTAATCGAGAAACAAAAGATGGGGACGCAGGTAACGGAAATACCTTCACAGTGAGGAGGAGAAGAGATGTATTAGATTCGCGGTTAATTCAAATTTCAAATCTTTGTTCAGTTATTTATCAGCTGTTCCAATAACCGTCAGATGGACAATTATCTGATAGACATGCGCATTGGGGGCGATAAGCAAACTATTAGATAAAGGTTTCGGGATGCGTTTTGGAACGAACGAACTTATCGTTACCATACTTAAATAATTATAAAATTAAAGTTCAACACTTTTTGACCGACTATCCAAACGGAGGAGTTGTATAATTCAAAAGCTGTCTCCAAAAGGGCGGAAGGGGCATTTTTTCGAAAATTGAAAATCTGGCATAAATAAATTATAGAAGAGACCATATGGTTAAACTAGACATTTTTAGCAGTTTCTGAGTTACAGTGATATTAAAGTGTGAAATATTTGCATTAACGCTATGTTTTGAAATCTTTAACTATAAATAAGTGTTGAACGATTTGGAAGACTACTGATACACTCAAAAACGTGAAATATAAAAAAGGACCATTTTTATTAGTTGGTGCACTAAACAATACAAAAGAATATTAATTCTACTGGTACTGGTACTTTGTAAGCTTCTACCAACCCATAGCTGCACTACTTCAAAATTGACAGCACCAGTAGAATTAATATTATTTTGTATTTTTCAGTGCACCAGAGTAAAAAGGCGGTCCAATTTGTCGTAAAAAATATTTATTCTACATTTTTGAGTGTAACATTATGATTATCATTGAAGGTTCACTAATACCTACCAAAGAAGATAGTACTCATCCTATAACCCATGTATTTTATTTGCTTGTACTTCTTATTACTCAGAAATCTCAAAATTTCAGACATTACCCCTGCTGTAACTCGAAAACTATAGCTTCTTTTGAAAAATGTCCAATTTAAATGTTCCTACATATAATATCTTCTTTAATTTGTCTAATATTTTCAGTTTTTAGAAATTTTAGATTTAACTTTTTCTAAATATGAATAAAAATCGTCAAAATCGTAGCACGTTTACCTAATATGCAAAAAAAAAAAAAAAAGGATACATATACAACAGCATTTTACACCTCCTCGTTTTTCTTGAAGTCGGTCAAAACAACTAAAACTCGAAATATAATATTATCAGAAATTATACCTATGTAGGTATATATATATAAAAAATTTTCTGTGTGCCTACATGACTGCCGTGAATAAACTGCTTGAAGTTGCAAAAACTACAAAATGACAAAAAGTGCGTAGCCGTAGAACATCTTCGATACTATCTTTTTGTAATATTATTCACTTTTGCGAAAGTTACATCGCGTGTCCGTACCTCCAAATGTTTTTGAATGAGCATTTATGCATTTATACAATATTCTTTTTCCTTACGTTAAGGGAGATGTAATAGAGCACAGAAAAATGATTTTAATTTTTTTCATTTGTTTGTTATTACGCTCTCGCATATTTCTGAAAAAAACTGATCGTATCTTACTACGTTTTCACGGGCTAGGTGTAGAATATAATACAGGCTTTATTTATTTCATCTAAATTGTCAGGAATTTAACTGAACTTCTTTCGATATATTGAGATACCACGCAGTCAAAGTTGAGAGCAGGATCTGGTAATTTTTTAAATCATTTTACTTTGATTTATTTCGAAAAATGTCAGTGTTCAATTTTAGATAAAATTAAAAAGAGTGGATAATTTGGATCACGGTGTATGTTTAATGAAATATCGAAAGGAATTTGAGATTTCAAATAGTTTTTTTAGCTGATATTTATTTCTCTTGTCTCAAAATCAAGCGTCCCCGTGCGAAAACTCAAATTCAAATCAAATCATTTCTTATAGCGTGTATAAGAAGCAGACCATCAACCTCTCGAATAAATTCATTATTCACGACTGATAGTCGTGAGGTCGTTTCTACCACCAATAATTGATCAATGTTAAGTAAGTACAGAATCGATAAAAGAACGTGCACGGTTAAAATTTTAATAGAGAGTAACCTAAATTACACCCGTCGTCACGGTTTTACCTGTTATTCTCCTCAAAGTTTATTGCTTATATACATATTTAATTCGACTGGGCTGTGTTAAAAACGTTTCCCATCATTGTCTGTTCAAATGGATGAAGGGAATAATTTTAGCATATATATTCACTTTATTTCCAGCTCGTATACATACAGTGTGTCCAAGATAAAGATGCCATAGCATTAGGATCTCGAAAACGGTTATAGATATGAAGTCGGTTAAATGTATTAATAAAGTAGTAATATTCATTGCACAGGTTCAATACACAAAAGAGAGGAGAGGTATTAGATTTGCAGTTAATTAAAATTTCAAATCCTCGTTCAGTTATTTATCAGCTGTTCCAACAACTTACAAGATTCGTCAGATGGATAATTATCTGATAGACATGCGCATTGGGAGCGATTTGCAAACTGTTAGAAAAGCGTTTCATGATGCGTGTCGGAACGAAATGTTATGGTTTTTGACCGACTTCCCAAAAGGAGGAGGTATACAATTCGATTGTGTGCTTTTTTTTTTTTTTTTTTTTTTTTTGTTTGTGCGCGCGTTTCATATAGTAAATGTACTCCGATTTTGATGATTTTTGATTCATTTGAAAGAGGAGGCTTGAGAAATGGTCCCATATTCATAAAAACGGGAATCCGACATCTCGTTCCCTCCGAAAACCGCCCCGAAGGGGGTGGAGGGGGCAAATTTTGTCGAAAATTGAAAATCTGCGTTGATATAATTAAAGATAGGACAATATCCGGAAACGTTTAAATGGAACATTTTTTCAAAGGAGTAACGGTTTTCGACATAGAGACATTTTAAACTCTCAAATATACCTATTTTCGCTATGTGGAGAGAGCGATTTCTGTCGAAAATTGAAAATCTGTTTGCAGTACATGAAAGACATAATTATTTGTAGCAACATTTATACTGAACATTTTCCCCTTAGAGTTACGGTTTTCGAGTAAAATCGGTGTTAAAATGGTAACAACTAAAATATTCAAGCGTATTTCCGCAGCGATGTACTGAGATCTCAATAATAACAACTACAAGCAAGGAATATACGTGGGTAATAGAATAAGTACTATCTTCATTGGTATTAGTGAACGTTCAACGATTTTCGTGACTAATGTTACACTCAAAAGTGTGAAATAAATATTTTTTACAAAAAATTGGACCGACTTTATTAGTTGGTGCACTGAAAAGTATAAAATAATATTAATTCTATTGGGGCTGGTACTTATGAAGTTGGTGCCAAAAGTTACCAATCTACCTGCAACTGCACAACTTCAAAAGTAACAGCACCAATAGAATTAATATTATTTTATACTTTTCAGTGCACCAACTAATAAAGTCGGTCCAATTTTTTGTAAAAAATATTTTTATAAAAAGATATCTATATGCAAGGTATCCCATTATTCGTTAGTAATATGTAACTTTCAGTTGTTTATTCTTATACTTGATCTAATGAGAGGATCATTGACTATGAGAAATCACGTCGATTTTTATGCCAACGAGGAAATCTTTCCGGCATGACCTTAACCGTCATAACTCCCTTCCCAGCACTTGGTCACTATCACCGATACAATTGAAATATGGGAAGTAAGAACTTAAGGTTCGTCTCCAGAGTTCTAGAAAATGGTCCCTCTAATAACAGATGCGAGTGAGCATTTCTAGAAAATTCGAGGTGTGGCTATTAGATTCTTCTCTCGATCGTATGAGATCATTATTGGGTGTAGAGCAGTTAAAAACATAATTTGTTAACGCTTGATTTCACTACCCATCCAATTTTCATACCGAGAGAGATATAAAGGTTCCGAGAATCTGTCGACCTTTTGTATTCATTTTTGTATCTATCTCGTTTTTTATATTTTAGCTGATGATGACCTAAAACATGTACTAACTTTGTAATATAAAACAACCTTTTGTGGAAGTTCGAGTTTGATTGATTTTCTACAATTTGCGTACTTCACACCTTTCACTTTGATCTATGGATCTCTATTCATATTGAACATTTACTCCTTAGAGTTACGGTTTTCGAGTTACAGCGGTGGTAGTATGGTAACATATTGGTAAAATACTTATGCGTATTTCCACAGCGATGTTTTGAGATCTCAATAATAACAACTACAAGCATAGAATAATATACGTAGATAATAGGATAAGTACTATCTTCATTGGTATTAGTGAACGTTAAACGATTTTCGTGGCTAATATTACACTCAAAAGTATGAAATAAATATTTTTCACAAAAAATGGAACGACGTTATTAGTTGGTAAACTGAAAAATACAAAATAATATTAATTCTATTGGTACTTGTGAAGTTGGTGGCAAAAGTTATCAATCTAACTGCAACTGCGCAATTTCAAAAGTACCAGGCAACAATAGAATTGATATTATTTCGTATTTTTCAGTGCACCAACTAATAACGTTCGTCCAACTTTTTGTAAGAAATATTTATTTTAAATCATCATCAATTTACTTTTTTATTTTTTAGAAGATAATACGTTGCTTATTATTAAAAGATTTCAAAACATCGCGGAAATTGTACTTATCCTATTACACATTTATAATATTCTTTGCTTGTGACATGTTATTATCCAGATATCTGAAAACTTCGCAGTGAAAATACACATATTTCATATTTGACCACTGCTGTAATTCGGAAACCATAACCGTTTTCCGATTTTCGAAAAAAATTCCCCCTCCACATAGCTGATACTCATATTTCAGACATAAATACTGCTATAACTCGGAAAAATATGATCATTTCTGAAAATGTCCAATTTAAAAGTTTCCGGATATGGAATCTACTTTAATTCTGTCGTCTCGGATTTTCAATTTTCGGGAAAAGATGAACCCCCTTTAGGAGAAATTATTGAGGCAAGGGCTTGTCTAATAATAATTTTTTATTACTTAATAATCCTCATTCAAATGAAAATAAAATCATCAAAATCGGAGCACGTTTAGGTACTAAGCAAAAGGCATGAACATCCATAAAAAAATACAAAGTCGAATAGTATACCTCCTCCGGTTGGGTCGTCGGTCAAAATATTATAATAATCATTTTTTCTATATGAATTGGAAGTTCCCACATATTTTTCTTAGCCATTTATTAATAAGTTAAGCAATAACAATACCCTATTTAATAATGAAAGGTTACGATTCTTGATGAATAATGAGTTCTTTGAATCCTAAATAATGGAATTATTGGAAATGAATGTAATTATTGAACAAAAATGTTGATCTGCAATCTCTGTTTGAAACGGACTACAGATACATAGTGCACCATAGAAAATTTCTACTTTCTATGTTAAATAATATTTTCTAGCATAACACTCTCTCATAATATCATTCGCATTGTCTTTAAATATCCTCATTTCTATTCAATCTTTTGATAAATGCTGATAATTGAAAGAGTCAAGGAACTCGGAGTTTCCTCAAAAAATCATCCATACACATATATTTTATAATTGTTTTTATAGAATTGGATTTTCCAAATTAGTATCATATTTATCCATTTGTTTAACTGCTCTACCAATCGAAAAAAAGTGTTAATGTTAAATTCAAGAGATCGAATGAAAAAGTAGACAAAACAAAGGTAGTTTCTGAGCATTGGTTGTTTGTTACAAAACTACCATGGGTCCTTGTCGTCGGCATTATAGAAAGGATGTTTCTTCTCTTAACAAAAAAATCCAATGTCGTTTACAGAGAGAACGTCTGAAATGAGATGAAAGAATTAAATTATTATATAGACTAATTTGAATATACATATTATGTTTCTTGGAGTACCTTCAAAAGTGTAGTCGTTCAGCTATGCAAATTTCTACGTCGAGATTCAAAGAAATATACCTAATATGAAGTTATTCCGAGAAGGTCCCATAAGATCCTATGTTGGACAGTAAGTTTACAGATGTTTTGATGGAAAAACTTTTGCCGATAATCCGGTCACATTCTATAAAGGTTCATGGGCAATCCTCTAAAGTTTTATCGAGATTGAGTAATCTGGATTTACTGCCGATAGTGAATTGTGTACTGAAAATATTCAGGTTGATACTTTCTTCCTCCAATGATATACCTACACGATTTTCAAAATAACAATTTTTAGAATATTTATCAATGTGTTACCATTATAAATATCCGCACATTATTTCTTACATACTACGTCAAATATTTCAATAAATAGTAAACTTTTTACAAAACTAGGACCGAGGCTATTCATTAGTGAAGTCAGAAATACCAAAATATAGTAGATACACATCATAGACATTTTAAAGTGGCGCAAGATATGAATAATGTATAACTTATAGGTAAATTTAATAATATTTTTTATATATATTCAAAGATATGCGTCGAGATTAAATCTTCCCAAACAAGGACGCGGGAGCGGGAACAGTAGCTGGTCGTACCGGTATGAACGCTTCCATATCTGGCTGTAGGATTAGGAGAAAGCAAGAAGGCTAACCCGTATGAGATAAAACACAGCAACCCTTAATTTGCGTATTACGGTTAATGTCAATAAAAATCGATTATTGTCCTATAAGGGTTTTTCTACCTATAACTTGTACGCTACTTACTTTATCTGTATCAAGGAAAAGTTGCTTATAATTACTTGATAAAGTATGAGTCAGGCTAGCATGACAAGGTTTTTGTACCGTACCAGGGATTTTCTCGTAAAATATATGTAAATATAAAGTGGAAGAACAACCCATTTGGCTATCTTCAATATTTACTGGATTATTCATTCAAAAATTATAGAGAATAAATATTATTAGGTATAATTAATAAATATTTAAGTATTCTTTTCTAATTTTTCCCTCAAAATCAACCACTGATATCAGAATTCGGTTGTTTAAAAGTGATGCGATCACCGAAATCTCTTTAATTAACAAATGGGTACTTCTTTCGTTCAGTAGTTTCGTAAATAGACTCTGACAGACATCAGAGTGACCTTATAAGTGTTCCGATGAAAAAGAAATTACTTCAATCAGATAGTATACCTCCTCCATTTTTAAAGTCGGTGAATAAACTTATGCTTTTTCATTTTATTTCGATATGATAGATATTCTTGCAATTGTTTTGACTATTTTACATAAATAAAGTTCTCTACCAAAGGTAAACATTCGAGGCTAACAGCAGCGATTGATCTGCTGAATAAATTAGAACTCACCATCTGAAACCTACTCGACCGTTTGAAATACGTGAATATTGAAATCAAATTTGGTCAGCGGGGCTACAGCATCCGCGGCAAGCAAATGCAACTGGGAACTTAAAGTCATTAATATTACAGTAAATATTACACAATTCCAACAGATTACTAGACAATGCAATACATGGGGATATTAATAAAACATCGGTTCGATAGGAGCAACATCTTGAACTCATTAGTTGGGTATAAAATTAACAATCCAATGATATCAGGATTCAGCTGATACGAATAAATTATTAATTTTCAATAGAGAGTTCTCGCAAACGCTATAAGGATAAGCGCTAATAAAATTTTCCGTGCTTTGGCATTTACGCATGCGCAGACGTAATTGATTTGATGTTGATTTTATTAAGACCTTATTTACGTCAGTATATAGACGAGGTTCTTTTTACTGTCTCTTCCTTATTTCGAAAGTTCAGACATTTTCGCTATTCGATTTACCAAAAAATCCACCTCACGGATGTTATTTAAAAATATAAATAGCATATATGACAAACCGCTTTAACTATTTGATGTTTACTTTGTGTTTGCTTCGTTTTAATTTGAGTCTGTTTAAATGTTTGAGAGAAGACATAATAGACGATTTTATGCTTTTAAAGGGAATTAGGTATATCCCAAAATCCCATAGCTGATGCCAAAAAATGGGACGCCCATGGAAACTCAATATCTTTGACATTTGAATTATCTAAGATGACAGCTTCCATAATATATAATATATAATATATAATAGTCTGTTCGGAAATATAAATCATTAGCCTGACCAGGGTTAGAATGGCCGTCGAAAATTGACAGATTTATTATAAATTTTGTTCGTAACTAGCTATTTACGCTACTGGAGTTGAATTGCCACAAAATACAATTATCGAAAATTATTAATTAGGAAAGTTTTCGCTATCATTTTTAGGGTTCCGTGAATGATGGTAAAAGGAACCCTTTTATAAACTCGCTTTTTTCGACCGATCTTCCCCATTCCCATTTCTCCAGAAATAGCGAAATAAGAGCTATGAAAAAAATTGAGTGGTACAGTTTGATGTGAAGGTTGCAGGAAAAATAAAATGATCTCTTCAATAAATACATTTGAAAATAATATAAGTTAACAAATCCATTTTCACAAATTAGCACAAACTACGAACAAAACAGAATCATATTCTATGGAACAAAATATCATAAAGCTTCTTAAGTGAAATTCTTGTATCTACCACAGCGGCGAACCTTATGCTTCGCTTGTACATACATTGATGGTATATAAAACTAGTTCAGGTCCATAATAGTGTACAGAGCGGCAAGGACATATATGTCAATGTATATGTCAATTGAATCTGAAAGAAAAGCTTGGCTCGATAATTCGAATCCCGACCATTTTTTTTAATACTAATATAATGAGAAAATATAAAATAGTATATGATGCTGAAAATGCAACAGATTCCTTAGATTGCCTTTTTAATTCAGGAAAATAAATGTATTTATTTGTGTTTACCTCACAATTTATCCAATTTACCAAAATATAAACGTTCGGAATCTTCGGGTTAGGAGCTTTTTTTCAATAGTTTGAATACTTTCACTCAAGTGAAAAAATTAGTTCCGCAGTGATTTATGAGGCCCCATACGTGCTAAGGCCTTGAAATTTCGTACTTACACGTGGATTGTAGGCATCTCGCTGCCTTTCAAGGTTAATACAGATCCAGGGCTAGGATTATTATAAAACTAGTAGCGAAGGCAGTAAGCCTTGATATGCATATTCACTCATTGTAGCAACAATTTTAAATTTTATCTGACGAAAATGTTAGGTATATTTAGTAATATTTTGAAATATTTACTTAAATTATACCATTTTGACTTTAGTTTAGCCTGAAAAAGTGAAAAAAATTGAGATTTTTGACTATTTTCTTTAGATAATGATGGTTTATGTGGGTCAAAATTCCAAAAAACTCATTTTTCAAAAAAACAAAAGTTATATATTCACATCGTGAAACGGTGTGAATATGATAATATATTTATATAAAATATTTACATAGGTATATTTCAAATTCAAGACGAACCAGTAACGAAGGCATGGGCATATTCACACCGATTAGCATACTCCTTGTACGAACAATTTCTGTGCGGACTGATAACAGGAGTATAGTAGTCTTATTTTGATATATTTATCTAAATTATACAATTTTGAAGTGAAGAAATTTGAGAGATTCACAATTTTCCTTAGAAAATGGTCTAAAAACAGGGTTTTAGGCCGATACCAATCAACAGCAATAACCCTTGGTCGAAATTAGGTTCCATTCTTGAGTTATCGTGCGAAACTTTCTTGCTTGCTTGCCTACAGACTCATATTTTTTGCGAATATCTCTAATGGGAATGACGAGATTTTTTTGGATTTTTTACCAACGATAGGTAATTTCAAGCACAACATTGGGTATATTCAACACTTTTTGATTGGGGTGTTTTTTTGTGGGTCAAAATTTCAAAAAACTGATTTTTCAAAAAAAAGAAATGTAGTGTATTCAGATCGTGAAACGGTGTTAATATGATTAGAAGTTGTGCTACAGAAGTAGTATATGCTATAAGATAATAGAATTGACACTTACTTCTAAATTCACATGATTCTACAATGTGTTTTCTGTGACTATATTTTGTTTCTTTCACACGATACACCAATTTAAGTTTGTGCCTATAGAATTATGTATAATAATTTTGTACATTATTTTTCGTCATCATCTACTGAAGTCAACTGTATGATTTTTTATGTTACATTAGTGCACATTTTTTAGTAGTTCTGTTCTGTTTTAATAAATTCATTGATTATAACTTACATACATAACCGTACAAATCAGAGATGATTGTATGATCCTATACCAGTAGCTTGAACTTTGATTTTCCTTTGTATAAAAATAAAAGTATAAAAAATGAGAGAAGTTTTTAATCTTGATGTATAAAACTTTGTAGTTCAGAGCAAATATTCCCCCTCTGAAAGGTGTGAATGATTTTTTCAAGAAAAGGAAATTAAATCACATCCCAACAGTTTTTTTAGAGCTTTTACTTCGCTTATATAACTTATCGATCTTGTAGGTACACGAAGACCAAACATCAATCTGAAACGTATCTTATATGTTTAGAAAGTCGATCAAAAATATTGCTTAGTCATAAAGAGATGGAAAACATAAATAATGGAAAAAAGTCTAATTCAGTAATTCACTATATGAAGAATGTATTTCATTTATGGTTATATTCAGTGTATTATGTCATAATGACAACAGTCTTACACATTCCGAGGGCTCTAACTCAAAAAGCCTTAATTTTTTAGGATTTAAAGGTAGCTGAAAATTCTCTTAAATCTTATAAACTATATAAAATTTTGGATTTTTAGAAACAAAGTATCTGTTTCGAAGGTATAGCTTTTTTGGAGTATAGAACAAGGCCACACGATAAGTCAAGAGTTGCAAGCTATGCGAATCAAACTGAAAATTAAATCAATTCCTGTTCTTGTCTACTAGTAAAACCTGATATATAAGTGTTCGCTGTGAATGCAGGTATTAAATAACATAACATGATTTTCAATAACAAATAGTTCTACTTAACTGGACCTTATTTAATTACCCCGTTATTCATTAGAATGTTCTTGGACTAGATTTCCTATTTACCTAGACATAAGTTCAAGTAAGCGATAGATTAAAGATGGAAAATAATAATTATCGAATCATTTCCTTTGCTATTAAACAAACACTGCATGATAGAAATCTTGATACAATCATGTAACAGTTGCAGAACCTTGTTGGATTTTCTTTTTTCATTACGCAATCGACTATTTAGCCAATGGAGTAAAAGTTAATTGCAAAAATGTATGGTATACATAGCTAATCAAGGTCATGGAACTGGTTCTCTTTGATAATCACATAGTGAATTGAAAAAGAAAAATTACAGCTACTATTTATCACTTTTCAATTATATAACACTATGTTTGTAGTACGAGTGTTTCCTGGTGTTAAGCATTATTAAATTTTCTCTTCTTTGGTATCGCGATATAGATTGCTATTGAATGGAATTTCGCAAATTTGTTATGATAATAATTTTATTGTGACCCAAATCGAGAACAAAACAATAATAATTATTAACAGCAAAGTATTTAATCATGACAACTTATTCTTCTTGTAATAATATTTTTATTTCGTTTTGGATTTTGCAACCTTTTCATGTTGGCACATCTCCTACACATAAATATTTGTGACTCATGTTTTTTTTTCAGAATAGTCAATTCTAGTTGTTCAGCTTTCAAAGCAAATATAAATAAATTCCTGACTATAGATATATTTTTGTTGATAGTTCCATGAATGTTAACAATCAATTTAAATAGAACTGTCTAATGGATTCTATGAAAAATTGATTTTGAATTATTTTTCATGAAATTGTTCAATCTTTCAGCTATTCTCAGCATTTAAAAAATAAAAGTAATGAATTGTATAAAACACTATTAGTAAAACATAACAGGTGTCAATTATTGTTTCATTTTATTTTGATAATAGAGGGATAGGAAGCAAAATATGAAAATACTCAAAAATCTTCAGTTTACTTAGAATCGTTAAATTTCTATATTATTCTCCATACTTCATTAGAGAACATCCTCACTTGTAAGTAAGTTATAAATAAAACTTTTTTTTAAGAAAACTAGTTCTGTCTGCACTGAAAAATACAAAATAATATTAATTCCACTGGCGCTGATAATTTTGGAGTTGTGCAGTTCTAGGTAGATAGAAGACTTTTGGCACCAATTTCAAAAGTACCAGCACCATTGGAATACATTATCTAGTATTTTACATTTTTTAATGCACCAACCAATAAATTCGTTCCTAGTTTTTTTCTAAAAAGTCTTATTTCACATTCTCTTGTGTATAATTAGTCATCAAAATCGTTGAACGTTATTATTCTGAGATCTTAAAACATTTCATTGTTGCTGGATATGGTCTCTTCGTTAATATGGCCGTCTCAAATTTTCGATTTTTGTAAAAATATTCTCTCCACATAGCAGAAACACAAATATTTCAGAATTTTGCAAAAAATGTTTTACTAGTTTCTGCTAGAAAATTTGTAGTTTAATGTTTTTTTTTTTTCGAATGGTGACTACAAACTTGACTTCTAATTTGGCATTTCTTATTCAGGCTGTTAATTTGTTATTGTTACACATTTAGCGAATACAATTTTTCATAGTAAAATTCAAATGTATTGAACTTTTTTAAAAGTAAATAACTCAAAAACCGATAGAGTTACACAAATCAGACAAGAGAAACTTTTCCAGTGGAATTGAACATTCTTTCATATTTTTTTTCATTGCTTTCCTAATAATTCAACATAGAAAAAAAATGTTTTAGTTTACTTAAGCAACAGGGTGTAACTGACACCCTGTATAAGAAATGCTAAATTAGAAGTTAAATTCGTAATCACCATGACAAAAAACATAGATCTATAAATTTTCTAGCATTAACTATTGAAACACAAGAAATTATTGCAAAATTCAACAAATAAATTTCAAATTTAAAAACTATGTATCTCGGAAACCTGCAATATTTGTATAAAGACTATTGAGCTAAATCATCATATTTTGAGGTCTAGAATCTATGGTTCGTAGATTGGTAATTCTTATTAAATCACCTTTCATATAAAAAAAATCTAAATCCGAAAAAGCAAACGTTTGCAATAGGGTACATTTCTATATGAAATTCACCTGAAAAGCACACAGTCTAATTGTATACCTCCGCCTCCTCGGTTTGGAAGTCGGTCAAAAACAATACGTAATAGATAAATAAGTCCGTTATTTACACAAATCCTTTTATTAAGACTTCTTTTCTTTTTACACCAACGTTAAAGAAAGTAATTAAGTGCCTACCTATATAATGCAGATCTAATTCATGGTCTTTGTTATTTACTGAAAAGCTATTTATTATCTTTACTAATCTGATATTATTTATAAGAATCGCATTAAAGACATATACGTACCTATGGTTGTAAACTCAATCCATGTAGTTACATTGTTACCAACATATCATTAATTAGATAATTCGATTATATTATTCAGCGGGAACACCATAGTACGATGTAACTTTTCATACACTGACAAGATTTTTAACAATTTTATTATTCGCAAGTAATATACTACTACCATGCAAAGCATAGGAATTAATCGCAGCATTTCATATTGACATTTCAATTGAATCTGCATTATGGTTAAAATTAGCCTCGAAGTTGGAATTTGAATTAAATTACTATAACCATTATATATTTGTACAACCAGCTGTTCACATTAAGCACTTACGTAATTCGTTTAGAAAGAAATGACTAATTTAATTATACAGGTCCAAATGACAACCGGTTCTAACTATTGATTTCATACTTATTTAAATTTCCAGATAAAGGTAATTCTTTAATCGCTTGGCCATTAGGTATATTAAAGGATTTACCTTATATTGCCCAGAACAAAGGCAGGTAGGTAGATATCTACCAATCTGCAGTCTGCGCTTACCTAGGTTGCCTCATAAATCCAACTAAAGGTCAAGCAATGCTCGCAGTTGTACCATAACCTGTTGCATTAGAAAGGAATGCGGCTAATTACGGGATCCAAAGGCGTGTTATCCAAGTAAACCTTCGCAACACATCCACAGAACACACAAATAGTAGCACAGAACTCAACAAAACAAAAAAACGGTACTTTTTGACACAAAAACAAATCACAATTCGCACTGGAAATATCAGTCAAAAAACTTTATTCACTACAAATAAATTTGTAACATCGCGTTAAATAATAGGAATTGTTTTTTCGCTGAAGATATAGTGGCGAACAAGTACGATATGTATAACTGAATAATCAAGAAAGTCGAGTTGGCCGTGGAGGTTAAGCAACGTACTTGTTGAAGAAACGGTCCTTCGGCCGGATTGCCGGCTAGGCGGAGAAGCGAGGAGGGGGGTCGGGCGATTCCGAAGTTATCTTGTCTTATTGAGTAATCGACCAAGGTACAAGCAGGTGAAGGTAGGTTCGTACCGCGAACAGAAATTGTGTGATGGGTTTTTAAGTGTTGACAATTCGTATGATCCGCAAATTACTTATTACAAGGAATTTTTAATTATTATAATTTTTAGACATGCCAAAATGTTTTTTAATCAAATTTAATTATTAAAATAGAATTTTAAGTACTTTATATGAACACTAATGATAAATAGTACAAACGGAAATAGTTGCATATTTGTAGAATTTTTGATAACTATTTAGAATAACCTTATCGTTATTTATCTTATCATGAATCGGATGAAACAAAAAATTACCAACAAAAATGAACGTCGATTACCAGTTAGATGTAACGTCAAATTATTTTATCGTTCTGATGCTTAACTGTAGTAAGTTATTTTTAAAGTATTAACTTAGGATCTCGATTTAGGACACGATCTAAGACAATACAAAAAAATGTCCGAAGACCAGAAAGTTTCTCAAAGCACATTATACAACCCAGAAGATACAAACAGAGCAGCGGATTTCAGATTTAGAAGGAATATTCCAGCAAACGTTTTCGGGAGTAAAATTCGAATTACGAAAAATACTCTGCATTTCATGCCTGAAAGTAACATATTACCCGAAATACCTGGAATCGAGTTAAGTAAATTTTATTTTAGGGACATATAATGTTGCTATGAAGGAGAAACGTTTATAAACCGGTTTTTCTGGATGAGACATACATATAGAATAATGTATCTCTAGGTACCTACGTTACCTTATTGTTCAAGATTATTTCTAATTATACTATAATTATATATTATTTGGTTTGATATTTTATTACATTATAACATAACAACATAACGTCTATATTATTATGTTCCAAATATTAGATTAATTAATATTTGTGATCATATCCATATCCACCAATACCGTGAGAATAATGGGTTACATGTCAATCATTTGACATCACAAGCACAAGTCCCTAACCTAATTTTATTTATGTGTTCAAGAAACGACATTAAAAAAATATATATTTATAAATATAAATCAAACACTTCATTGACTGTTTTGTTGTGTTCATATGTTTATTTGAACGTCAGCAAAATCAAAACAAACTATTTAAAAGATTTATTCGACTGTTTCTCCGAACTATTTGCGCTACGACTGAACCGATTCAGACGAGATTTTCGTTTTCATGAATAGGTGAATTTAGAGAAAAATATGGGCTACTTTTTCCATCTGACAAGTGCTTCGCCAACTAAGCTGGCATAGTCAGCTGTGACCTACTCCTTATGTTTCATAGCAAAATACATGTCGCAAGCTCCATTGTTGGTATGTGGTGTTTCAATATAAATTTTGAAGCTAGAGGCTTCTGCGCCAATAGCGCCGTTCCTCAACTACTGACAGAGAATTACGGGTTCTAGTTTGAAAACATTTCAAAGTACATTCGCCGGAAAAGCCAAAGAAGTTGCCTTCTTCAAATGAAACTTGCCGACAATGAGCTGAAGAGAATTCAAATACATACAATTCAATCAAAATTTGCAAAAGTACAGAAAAGCTTTTAGGAGCTCTTAGAACCTTCATATCAAAATAATCCGAACAAATGAAATTGAGAAATGAATAAATATTTTTTGTAATAACTCGAAAACCATAACTCTATGTAAAAAATGTTGAAAATAAATATTGCTACAAATAATCTGGTTATTAATTTGGCATTCTCAGATTTTCAATTTTCGAAAGAAATTTTCACTTTCACATAGTGAAAATACAAATATTTAAAATTTTAACATCGCTGAAACTCGAAAATCGTAGCTCTTTTGAAAAAATGTTCAATTTAAACATTTGCGGATATTTTCTTATTTTTATGTTTTCCGTCTAGGATTTTAGATTTTCAAGAAGAAATGGCCTCGCCACCCCATTCGTGGGCGGTTTTCGGAGGAAAGGAGATATCGGATTTAAGTTTTTATGCTGCTCTTTCAAATGATTCAAAAATCATTAAAATCTGAGTACGTTTACAATATACAAAGCGCGCAGCAAAAAAACAGACAGTAGAATTGTATACCTCCTCCGTTTGGGTTTGCCGGTCAACGATAGTCAATACTTAGCAGTGGTGTAGATTAGGTAAATTAGAAATGAAATTTGAAAAATAGTTAATTTGTATAAAAACATAATAATGTTTGCAAAAATAGATGTATGTTAGCATAACTTTTAATAAAATTGGGGCGGAACACGCTATTTCTTACAGACGAACCCAAACGGAGGAGGTATACAATTCGACTGTGTGATTTTTTCTCTTTTTTTTTTTGGTTTGTGTGTGCGTTGTATATAGTAAACGTACTCCGATTTTGATTCGTTTGAAAGAGAAGACTTGAGAAATGATCCCATATTTGTAAAAACTCAAATCTGAAATCTCCATCACTACGAAAACCGCCCCGAAAGGGGTGGAGGGGGCAATTTTTCTGGAAAATCGAAAATTCTATGTGGCAGAATTAAATATAGGATAATTTCTGGTAACATTTGAGTTGAACTTTTTTTCAAAAGAGTTACGGTTTTCGAGTTAATGTTAAAATCTCACATATGTGTATTTTCGCTATGTGGAGGGGGCAATTTCTTTCGAAAACTGAAAGTCTCTGGGTACCACGTGAAGGACAAGAATATTTCTAGCAACATTTATAATGAATAGTGTTTCCTTAAGTTTACGGTTTTCGAGTTCCAGCGGTGGTGAAATGGTTAAATCTGAAAACTTATGCGTATTTCCACCGTGATGTTCTGAGATCTCTACATAATCAAAGCACAAGCAAAAAATATACGTAGGTAATAGGACAAGTACCTACTATCTTCTTTGGTATTAGTGAACGTTCAAAGATTTTCGTGACCAATGTTACACTCAAAAGTGTGAAATAAATATTTTTAACAAAGAATTGGACCGACATTATTAGTTTGTGCACTGAAAAATACGAAAGTGAAGTTGGTGCCAAAAGTTATCAATTTATTATCAATTTAACAGCAATTGCACAACTTCGAAAAGTAACAGCACCAATGGAATTAATATTATTTCGTATTTTTCAGTTCACCAACTAAAAACGTCGGTCCAGTTTTTTTATTAAAAATATTTATTAATGATTTATTAATAAAAAAGGGGAAAATAGTGTTCTTAGGACTTACGACTTTTAGTTGGAATTTTCAAATTGGAAGTATCTTTTTAATCCCAAAATGTAAGTATATAATCATCTTAGCGTTCTATGAAACACTAACATCGTTTAAAAATAAGAAAAATATGCATAAAATTAGTAGATATAATATCACGAAAAAGTAATGTTAAACGAATTGATGGTTGACTTATGCAAGGTGTTTGACGTTTAAAAACTGTCAATTCCAATGTTGCCGAAACTGCCAATATGTATAATTTTTGCGATATTGAACATTTAAAAAAAACAACTGGTCAAATTTTAAGTTTCTAAAGGTATAGTTTCATGTTTAAAATTTAGAAAAAAAAATATTTTTTACCAATACTTGCTTTAGAGCAAAAATACGATATATTTTTGATGATGAAGGTGACGAACTTTGCCTTTAGGCTTTCGAAAATATGAATTAAGTGATTGCTTTCCTAGAAGATATTGTCCTTATTTTTTTTAAGCAAATATTCTTGGAAATTGAATTCATAAAATAAAATAATATTGTTATACTGGCAGCGTTGGCAACATTTATATTAACAGCACTTGAACGTCAAATATACCTACTGCACAAGTCAATCATTAATTTATTGAACCTTACTTTTTCGCAAACTTAGGTATATTCACTATTGTAACGCATATTTTTGTTAATTTGGAAGGATGTCAGTATTTAATAGTATGCAAGGATGGTTATATACCTACTATTTGGTATTGAAAAGGTACATCTAAATAAGAAATTACAGCTAAAAGTCGTAAGTCCTAAGATTTTTTTTTATTAACAAATCAATAAAAATAGCGTATTCCGTCTCAATTTTATTAAAGGTATCTGACTTTTTAGCAAATGCCGATAAACCAATCTTACGAAACCCTATCCACTCGAGCCCAACTCACACTTGACTTAAAGCGAATTTTACATAGTCATACCTATATGCGAATTTAAATTTTTCGCGACACCTGCTTTGGAAGTTCAATTTGAGCAAAAGATAAAACTGCTCATATTCAAAAAAAAAATTAGAAGTTTGTTACTCCATGTTCAGCAGCTGTTTTCAATTAACTAACTTGCTGACGTTTGGCAGTCCTCTAAATCTGAACTCTCAAGGCAAGTGTTGCAAAAAGATAAAAAACAAAACTGTACCGAAAATGTTCATCTGAAAACTAATCAATATAAATGGTTCAAGAGCTTTCTTATCCATCATCCTGTATAACAAACATTTAGCTCCGTCATCAGGGCTACGCCGTGTCATCTTCCGAACAAAAAGGCTGAACCGAACTAACCAAGAATACTTACCAGCGAACAACCACACCAGATACGATTGATGACACGGAACCTCTTGTCCAGAATGTCCAGCGAATTGAATTTTCAGGACAAATGAAACGAGTGCATTGTTCTTCGGAGGATGTCTACTAGCAATTAATTGTGGCCATGCAATGTTGGAAATATAGGATGTGTGTGGCCTTTGTCGGTAGCTGAGGCTAATTGGGAAAATGGCGAAAGTAGATTTACCTCTTTGTTAGGATTCCATTTGGAACAGGGCTTTCCAGCTAGTGTAATTACTCAAAAGGACGGTGTGTAGAGGCAACATAGAATTAATAGTTAATGATTAATAGTGAAGCTGAATTTCCCACGTACACACCCGTTTCACGACAACGACAACATAGGAAATTCAGAACAAATATAAATATTTTATATACCTACATTGTAATAGTAGATTGGAAAATGGAAAAGCTTTCAACCTGCAATAGAATAGCTATCCCTTGGTTTTAAAAGATTTATTCTTTGGAACTCGTAATTTTATGGTAATTATATTTGCTTTGAGTAGTTACTTCTCGTGCATTTTAGAGATGTGAATTTTATGAACTTCTTTCTTGGGTAGATAAACTTGATTATTTTAAAATATATTCAAGAGATCCAAAGAATTTTATAAGTAACTGTAAACAGGGCAAAGGGGAGATGTAGCCCCGAGCCTTAAAGCACTTTTGGGGTGCTGCAAATTCTCAATATGTAAATCCTGGCAAAAATGTTGAATGTATAATATTGAATACAATGCACAAAAAACATTATTGTTTGTAAATCTTTTATAGATCATGTAGGTGGTTGCATTTAATTATACATTATTAAAATTGTAAAAAAATATTTTTCGTATTAATGTCATTGATAGCAATCAAATTCTTGAAGTCTATTCTTTCTTTCAAATTGTTTCTTTAAAATAGACAACTTTCTACAATCTTGAAAATGATCTATTTGGAATATTATATTCTTTATGATTTACCATTTCAATGACCACATATTTTTGGAATTATTCCCTATATCAGTACCATGTTGTTTTACTATTGGATTCTTTTGTGAAATTTATCATCTAATAAATAAAGAAAACTAATTGTATTTATGTTATAGCCGAGTTAGAATATTTATTCGGTCATATCAATAATAGCTCATATAATCTAATCCTAAACTGTAGGGACTTCAAATGTTCCCAGACTGGCAATGGATGAAGATAAGGAGAGTTCTTTTACTAACTTCCCAAATGGAGAAGGTATAAAATTCGACTATTTGTCTGCATGTTTTTGACCGACGAACCCCGAACGGAGGACCTATACAATTCGACTGTCTGCTTTTTTTGTTTGTACGCGCATTGTATATACTAAACCTACTCCAATTTGGATGATTTTTGACTCAACTGAAAGTGGAGACTTGAGATCCCATATTCGTAAAAACTCAAAGTCGATATCTCCTTCCCTCCGGACAAATTTTCTCGAAAATGGAAAATGTGATATGCCAGAATTATAGGACAAAAATTGAAAATTTTTTCAAGAGTTACGGTTTTCGAGCTACATTCATTTTAAAATCTCATATATATCAAATCATATATTTTTGCTATCTGGAAGGGGCGATTTCTTTCGAAAACTGAAAATCTCTTGATACCAGATGAAAGACAATAATATTTGTAGCAACATTTATAATGAACATTTTTTCCTTAGAGTTACGGTTTTCGAGATATTCGGTGGTAAAATGGTTAAATCTAAAATGCATACGCGTATTTCCGTAGCGATGTTCTGAGATCTCTCAAACAATACAGAGAGAGTATCTAACTTGGAATAAATTCAATAGCTCAAATACTAGTTTTTTTGAGAAATTCTCGGACCTATCGATTAGTATTTCCAATCGCGCTTGTTTAAATACAATAATAATGTATACAGGGTGTCCCGATTTAGAGCTATGACGTCACACTTGATTTTTTTAAATGGAAACACTGTTTTTTAATAGCTGTTTTGAAAGGGTTTGTAAAGTTGTACATAACTGGCAAATATCACTTTTTTATTCCTTACCAATAACAAGATACAAAGTAACAAACAAGTAATGCAATTAATTGAATTTAATTATTTCAATTAAGCAAATGCTCATAATGTTGTCCGTTGACTATTTGACAATATCCTAAACGCGATCTAAATTAATTTGTAACATTTCGAATCACTTGGGGAGAAATCCATCTACACTCATTTCTCAGTCGTGTTTTTAAATCCTCGACATTTGCCGGTTCGGTCTTGTAATTGGTAAAGAATGAAAAAGTGATATTTGGCATTTATGTACAACTCTACAAACCCTTTCAAAACAGCCACTTAAATAACAGTGTTGCCATTTAAAAAAATCAAGCGTGACGTCATATCTCTAAATCGGGACACCCTGTATTCATTATTAGTGTATTTAAACAAGCGCGATTGGAAATACTAATCGAGGGGTCCGAGCATTAAAAAAAAAATTAGTATTTGAACTACTGAATTTATTCCAAGTTACAGACTATCTCTTTATACTTGGGTAATAGGATAAGTACTGTCTTCTTTGGTATTAGTGAATGTTCAACGATTTTCGTGAATAGATTACACTCAAAAGTGTGAAATAAATATTTTTTACAAAAAAATGGACGTTATTAGTTGGTTCCAAAAGTTATCAGTTTAACTGCAACTGCACAACTTCATAAGTAACAACACCAATAGAATTAATATTATTTTGTACTTTTCAGTGCAACCAACTAATAACGTCGGTCGATTTTTTTAAATATTTATTTATATTTGTTCGGGCCTTTTAAATAGTAAACGTGCTCCAATTTTCATGACCCTTTTTTTATTTGAAAGATGGATATTGAGAGTTGATCTCATTAAACATGGCCTACCCCCAAAAACTTCTACCAATGGGGGCTGGAGGATACGAGTTTTTTCAGTGCACCAGCTAATAAAGTCAGTCCAATTTATTGTAACAATTATTTATTTTGTATATTTCAGTTCACCTACAGTACAGTCCTATTGAAAAAATATAGAGTAAATCTTCTTTAAAACTGACTTATTTTGTATTTCATAATCAATGGTCTTGATTAATTATGCATATTAGAAGAAACTTTTTCATTTATTCACCTTTCTATATGTTTCTATTTCGAAATTATATATTTATTATATACATTTCCGTTTTGTTGACATAATCAGATACACCTGGTAATTTGATATGAATACATAATCACAAACTTGAACTTGAACTTCCTGTGCTAAAATAAACAACACGCATGTTGAATATCTATATACCCGCACTATAATAATTTCTCTAGCGTGTATTATCAACTTTGTTTTATCATACGAATGTACCTAATGCGGTTAAAACACTGAACTACGAGTAGTCTGAAACTGGTTTGGAGTAGATATGAGATAAATTTTAATATTAATTGCAACTTCATGTCACAATAATTTAAATCTTATAGATTAGCACAATTACTGCTAAAAACTCTTTTTTCTGAAACGGAACAAAAAATACATATTATTTAATTTAGATTAACACTTATCTATGTCCAAAGAAAAAATACATGTTACAATAATATTGTATGTTTTATACCATAATTGTTAAAAAAGCTGTTGTCATGTTCATAAGATTATCAACTATACTGTAGGAAGTTGTAAACTGCTATGGGACCCATATTATCCACAGCTGAAATTATTTACATGATCTCACGTTACAAGGTCGCTAGAGACGGATACCAAAGATTGCAGATACTATATATAGTATTTAGAAATACTTCTTTGTATATATAGGGCGAGTAGCGCTTTGTGCTCGTGTAATAGTTGAGTCAATGATTACCAATCTTTGGTTGAGTTATATCCCATTAAGTATATGTTTTTATGTACCTTTTTTTGGAGTGCCAAAAAACATGACAAAAAAAGTAAAAATACCCCAGTAGTTTGGGATGTTCGTTGATATGTCAATCACTTAGTCAGTTATCCTTTTATGTATGTATGTATACTAATACATATATATATATATATATATATATATATATATATATATATATATAAAAATGAGGAGCTATCCGTACCAGATGACCATATTAGAATATGTATGATAATTTCACGCCTAGCTGGTAAATTGAACCTACATTTCGTAGGGTGCCGCAATAAGAACGAGGTTTGTCGTCTACATATTGCGTTTGTGTGCATTTTTTCCACTATACTGCTCAATCAGATTGATTACCAAACATAGCATCAGTCTCCCAGATATATATCATGATTTCGAGGTTGTTGCCTCTCATCAGTATATCGTAGGGTGAAGAGCCATATTTGATAATCAATCCTTATTTGGAACTCATACTTGTATCAATCTTCGGTATAGAACTGTCGGTGGAGACAAGTATGAGCGATATATTAAGCATGTATAATGGTGGATAATAACAATCGGCAAAGGTTAATAATTAATTAAATAAATGAGGAGCTATCCTATCCTATCCTATATATATATATATATATATATATATATATATATATATATATATATATATATATATATATAATATAAACAGATAGGAGCATCGTAAAGTTGAGAATCAATTTTCCAAGTTCCATTTTTTCCAGTGGAACACCCTATATATTTCTCCTAAGGCGGAAAGATCCCTAAGAATAAACAATACTGGAATCTCTTAATCTCTTAAATGGTCAAATGTTTATCATAATTATGAACATAAATATAATTAATATTAAGAAATTGTTTTGTGATTGGCTTGCAATGACGTTAAAATTAAAAATAAATACCTACGAATTATAACCAACGAACATGACAAGAGGACCACTAGGCACCAACTTCCAAAGTACCATCACCAATATGATTAATATTATTTTGAATTTTTAAGTGCACTAACTAATAAAGTCGGTCCAATATATATTCATTTTACACTTTTGAGTGTAACATTATTCATGAAAATCGTTGAACGTTCACTAATACCAACGAAGATAGTACTTATCCTATTACCCATGTATATTATTTGCTTGTAATCGTTAATATTCAGAGATCTCAAAACATCCCGATGGAAACACACATATTTCAGACATTACAACTGCTGTAACTCGAAAACCTTAGCTTTTTTAAAAAAATGACAAAGTTAAATGTTGATACATATAATTTCTTCTTTAATTTGGTCGTCTCAGATTTTCAATTTTCAAGAGAAATTGCCCCCTCCATATTTCAGATTTTAATGCTATTCTCGAAACTCTAAGCCGTAACTCTTTTGAAAAAAAGTTCAATTTAACGTTTCCAGATTTCGTTTTATCTTTAATTCTGCCGTCTCAGATTTTCGATTTTCGAGAGAAATTGCCCCCTCCACACCCATCAGGGGCCGTTTTTAGAGGGAAGGAGATTTCGGATTGGAGTTTTTATGAATATAGGGCCATTTCTCAATACTCCTCTCTCAAATGAAAAAAAATATCCATAAAACAAACATGCAGACTTGTGTACCTCATCCGTTTGGGTTCGTCAGTCAAAAAGAAAATAATTTTATTTCATTGAGATTATTGTGATTTCATTATCACATTGGTACCATAATTGATGGGTATCGTCCGAAAGATGTGAGAATGCTTGTAGGTTTAACTTTTTACTTTTGTGTAAGAAAAGTTCTACTTTTCGAAAATCTATTTCAATACAGTATGATCGCGTCCACTTTCCAATGGTAGAGGAATGATGTTTTGTGTAGTAGCTTAACACATCTAGTACAGTTAATACAAATATTAATAGTTAATTTTGATCAAGATGTTCTAAAATATATCGATGGTCATGTAATTATCTTATTAAACATAAGTTTTTAATAATTTTTTAATCCACTTTCAAGGAGTTCAGCATGCCTATTTGAAATTTTGTTATATTTTAAAATAATAAATCTGATGTACCTATACTTCATTATATCACATTTTGTCGTTTGCAAGATCGTTCGCTAATTTTATAATTTTTAAAGAATACAAATTCCATCAGATACCTGCTTCAGTGACTTCATACTTTTCTATTGCTTTGAGAGATATAAACGCATCAATTATTGTTGTATTAGAAAGTGAAACGTTCAGATAGTTTTAACTCTCACTTACATTAGGTAACGTTTCATATCTAAGCTTCCTATTTCATCTAGTACCTTCTTCATAAAATGCTAGGCATATTTATTTTCATCCATAAAGTAATTTCTAAAATAATTTATTAACCTCAGCATTCCTCGCACTCGGATATGTACGGCATAGCATTTAGCATACTCAATATTAATGATTTGCTATATCTAACAAAAGACTGGAAAGTACAAGGTTGTAGACGAAAAGGTTCTCTCATCTACTTATTTATAGATGCTGTGCAAAAACCGCTCAAGTGTGTAATAAATTTATTTTTATCATTATTTTAAAGATCTTTGCGAGGTCAAGTTATCTTTTAAGCCCAAAGTTATTTTCTGCGAAAATAAAAATAAACTACTAAGTATTCGCTGTCCATCCGTCCATCCGCCACAAATACTAAATTCGTCCGTCTGTATCGCACGAACACTTAATAGGTAGACAGTGAGTGAGTTTTTCTTAAGAAACCCGTCATATGCTAGTTCGACTTGGCAACATTTTATTACCGATTGAATCTTATTTCAGTTTCATCATATATTTTTAAACTCCATTTTTTATTTATCTTTTATATGTCCTTTCGCTATGTTCATGACTTTCACTTTCTTACAGTTTCTCTGTTTGCCAATATCATCGAGCTCTTTGTTTATTATACTTACATCAAATACGGATACCTCTGTGAGATCACCAGTTTTTGATTATAGAAAGACGGCAGCCTTTGAAAAATGTATTGTAATTACAATTTAATTCGAAATATCTAATAATATTTTTGGAGCTAAGGGTATAACATTGGAAGTGAACAAAGACGAACAATGGGTTTACTTCAATTAACTTTCAGATTAAAGCAAAACTCAATATGATGGCAGCGAAGGGAAAAACAGGCATTAACATCAGCTTTGTCTCTCTTTCCATTTTAACGTCATTTATTTGTAATTTTCAACAGTATTCTGCATGGCAACATGGCGCGTCAAGATGGGTCACGTCTATTCAATTTGGGAGCTTTCATCAATAATTGTTTTTTGTAATTATTCCGAAGGATAACAGTGTCCACCTAACGCAAGCCTGAATACTGATGAGAAACACGGTGAGTGGACATACTGTCGGACTAATTAATTTCTACCTCCATAGTTCTGAAACGAGATGAGAGTCTTATACAAGCTTTCAGGTTTATACATTATACGTGAACCTGGAACAGTCTTCGATCTTACTGAAAATGCTACAACAACAAAGAGCTTATGCAATTTTAGTATATACCTACCTAAATTTGTCTAGTGTGTGTTTTGTCCGATGAACCCCGAACAGAGGAGGTATACAATTCGACTATGTGCTTTTTTGGTTTGTGCGCGCCTTTTAATAGTAATCGTACTTCGATTTTATTCATTTGAAAGAGGAGGCTTGAGGAATGGTCCCATATTCATAAAAAGGGGAATCCGACATCTCGTTTCCTCCGAAAACCGCCCCCGAATGGAGTGGAGGAGGTAAATTTTCTCGAAAATTGAAAATCTGCGGTGGTATTATTACAGATAGGACAATGCCCGGAAACGTTTAAATTGAACCTGTTTTTTAAAAGAGTAACCGTTTTCGAGATAGAGACATGTTAAATTCTCAAATATACCTAATTTTCGCTATGGGGAGAGGGCGATTTCTGTCGAAAATTGAAAATCTGTTTGCAGTACATGAGAGACATACCTTATTATTTGTAGCAACATTTATAATGAACATTTTATCCTTAGAATATACGAGGGTAATTGGATAAGTACTATCTTCATTGGTATTAGTGAATGTTCAACGATTTTTGTGACTAATGTTACACTCAAAAGTGTGAAATAAATGTTTTCTACAAAAAATTGGACCAACGCTATCATTTAATGCACGGAAAAATATAAAATAATATTAATTCTATTGGGGTTGGTACTTGTGAAGTTGGTGCCAAAAGTTATCAATCTACCTGCAACTGCACAACTTCAAAGTAACAGCCCCAATAGAATTAATATTATTTTATACTTTTCAGTGCACTAACTGATAACGTCGGTCCAAGTTTTTGTAAAAAATATTTATTAGGTAAATTTCTTATAGAAATGTAACTAATGGAATCGTTGTCTCTTTTGAATTTCGAAAAAATTTCAACGGCTTGGTGTTATATGTTTATTAGTAAGTCCAAAAAAACTTTTTGTTGAAAAGTTTATATATATATATATATATATATATATATATATATATATATATATTGTAACGTGGGTAGTTTATCATGTACTTACTGTTATTATTTCTTTTAGCTTGTATTCATTCTGTTACCTTGTTTGCAGTAGTGTTGCTTGTGTATTTCATTATGTAGTTCTGGAATTGTAGTAGATTTGTTCTCGATCCTTCCAGAAACTGTATGTGAGGTACAATTTGTCGTGCTATTGTCACCTTGACAAGGATCTAGAACATTAATTATGTTCGTCTAGATAATCATAGAACATTCTCGATGAATGTCATATAATGATTCAGATATATAAAGCCGTGACGATCACGGGACACAGTCAGTCTTATGAAGTCAATTGGAGACATAAGTCGAAAGTAGTTGGAACGCGATAGTCAAAGTGACAAATAGTGACAGTTGTACTAAAATAGAAAGCCGTGTACAGTGTGTTCTAAATAAATCATTGGAAGCAATCTGCGAATTTTGAGTATTACGCAAGTGAACTCACCCCACAACGTTTAGCACAGGGTTAAACGTTACAATTGGTGTCAGAAAAAGGGATCTTCGCATTTTGCTGAGACTATATGGTGAATACCAGATCCAAAGATTACGTCGAAATGGCAAATATTCAAGATTTAATAGAGTTCCTGAAAAAGAATAACGAAGAACAAGAAACAAAAATGAATCAATTCCTAGAAAATCAAGAAAGAAGTAGACAAGAACAAGAAACAAAAATAACACAAATTCTAGAAAATCAAGAAAGAATTGAAAAGGAAGACCAAACAAAGATAAATCAAATTCTAGAAAATCAAGAAAGAATTAGACAGGAAGACCAAACAAAAATAAGTCAAATTCTAGAAAATCAAGAAAGAAATAGACAACAAGATAAAGAAGAACAAGAAAGAATTAGACAAGAACAAGAAGCAAAAATGAATCAATTTCTGGAAAACCAAGAAAGAATTAGACAACAAGAAAAAGAAGAACGAGAAAGAATTAGACAACAGGAAAAAGAAGAACAAGAAACAAGAATAAGACAAATCTTAGAAGAACAAGCAAGAGTGCGACAAGAAGATAAACAGAAAGTTGACCAGAAATTAGAGAAAGTTGACCAAAAATTAGAGAAAGTTCAAGAAGAAGTTGAACAGAAATTAGAGAAAGTTCAAGAAAGTTTTGATCAAAAATTTCAATTAATAGAAGAGAAAATGTTGCAAACGAAACCTGAAATGCCTCTGAGAAGATCGTCCAATGAAATTCAATATGGTGTAGTTAATCCAGTAAAAATTGAAACCCCAAAATTCGATGGTAAACAGTCTTGGTCTACATATAAAAAGCAATTTGATGCTGCTGCTTTGGCTAGTGGTTGGTCAGATGAAGAGAAGGCCACTGCATTGATCTTGGCTCTACGTGGTGATGCATTGGAAATCTTAAATACCGTAACTGGCGGCGAACCTTCATATGAGATTTTAGTGGATCAACTTGAAATGCGTTACGGTGACCAACATCTACAACAAGTTTATCAAGCACAGTTAAAGAATAAGCAGCAACGGTCTGGAGAAACACTACAACAATATGAAATTGATGTTGCCCGGCTCGTTCGACAGGCATATCCTACAGCACCAAAAGACTTTCTTGATAGGCTAACGGTACAAACATTCATAGATGGTATAAGAGATATTGAAATGCAACAAGCCCTTCGTTTAAGTAGTCCTACAAGAATTGAAGATGCCCTTGCACGTGCACTTGAATATGAAGCTGCTGTCCAGAAGTCATCTCAGACTGCGACAGACACGATGGGTCAATTCAACCCAAGAGAAGTCGTATGGCAATGGTAATTCCATAAAGCACATTATTAAAATGTTACAAAAATTGGATGGGCAAACAAATGAACAAAGAAATAAGACTTTGTGTTGGAATTGTGGTTAAGAAGGACATATAAAGAAGAATTGTCCACAGCCACAACATAGCAATGTGCAGGAAAACTCCAGTTAGCCAGTCTTGCGGGGCGAAGACTGGCTTACTCCAACCAAGCCCCAACATCATTAAAAATCAAAATTTCCCGACTGAGTCATGAAGGATCCAGCTTGGTTGTGAAAGGAAGAATATGCGGTCGGGATTGTAATATTGTTATTGATACTGGTTCATGTTCTACCATTGTGCGAGCTGATGTTATTCCTGCTTGCAAAATTGACCATCCCAATAGAAGTTATGTACTTGAAACTGCAAATGGAGTGACAATACCTGTCGTTGGTACACACGAGGCAGATATTCAGCTGGGAAAATCAAAATTCAGACATAAAGTATTTGTTGCCGAGATTTTGGACGAAGTTTTATTTGGGCTAGACATCATGAATAAATTTGGTTTCAATCTGAACCTCCAAGACCGAATACTCAAAGTTAATGAAGAAGAGTTGTTTATGTCAACATCTGAATCTAGAATAAGAAAAATTAAGGTAAACAGGACCATTACGTTACCTGGATGGTCTGACAATCTCATCCATGTTAAAATAGAAGGTTTTAAGTGCAAGGAGGCACTGGTACTGGAAAGTAATCCAGAATGTCTAGCAAAGGAAGTGATTATAGAAAACGCATTAATAAATCCATCAACTGAGCATCCAATTAAGGTGAGAGTGTTAAATCTGTCAGAAGAACCTAGAGTTTTAATGAAAAATGAAGTAATTGGCTGTGCGGAACCTATAGTATCTGTCAAAATCTCAAGCAGTCAAGGGAAAACCATGTGCCAGAAAGGAAGAGAGCTGAAAGAGAGAATCATTTCTCAACTTCATAACCAACAGAAGGCGAAATTTGGTGATTTATGGGAGAAATACAAAGAACTATTTTCTTTTTCGGACACAGATCTAGGACGAACTAATATGGTACAACATCGCATTAACACAGGCAACCAACAACCAATAAAACAAATTCCTAGAAGGGTACCATTAGCAAAACAAAATGAAATGGCAATACTTATAGATAACATGAGGAAACAAAAGGTAATTGAACCTTCGAACAGCCCTTGGTTGTCACCGGTTGTCTTAGTCACAAAGAAAGATGGCTCGACTAGGTTTTGTGTTGATTATAGAAAATTAAATGAAATCACAAAAAAGACAGTTATCCTCTTCCTAGAATAGACGATACACTGGATTGGTTGTCAGGAGCTAAATGGTTTTCTACATTGGACTTGAAAAGTGGATATTGGCAAGTCGAAATGCATCCTGAGGATAAAGAAAAGACAGCATTTTCAGCCAATACTGGTCTATGGCAATTCACTGTAATGCCATTCGGATTGTGCAACGCTCCAGCGACTTTTGAGAGATTGATGGAAAGAGTACTACGTGGACTCATTGGAAAGAAATGTTTAGTATACCTTGATGATGTAATCGTTTTCAGTGAAACATTTGAGGAACACTTGAAAAATCTAGAAGAGGTATTTCAACGATTCTCACAAGCAAATCTTAAACTTAATCCCGAGAAATGTGCTTTCCTAAGAACTGAGGTGAAGTATTTAGGACACATAATATCCGCAAATGGTGTAAGAACAGATCCGGAAAAGACAGAAGTGGTTCATAATTGGCCTGTACCAAGGAACAAAACAGAACTGCGAAGTTTCTTAGGCCTGTGTTCATATTACAGACGATTCGTAAAGAATTTTGCTAGTATTGCCCGTCCATTACATCGACTAACTGAGAAGGAAAGACCGTACAATTGGACTCCAGAATGTCAGAATGCTTTCGAATATCTGAAAGGTGCTTTGTGCTCTTCTATTGTTCTGGCTTATCCCCAGAGAGAAGGAGAATTTATCCTAGATACTGATGCCAGTAAAACAGGAATTGGGGCAATTTTGTCCCAAAGAATCGAAGGAGTGGAGTATGTACTAGCATATTACAGTAAGAGTTTATCAAAGGCTGAACAAAATTACTGTATGACGCGGCAGGAGTTACTAGCTGTAGTCAAGGCAATAAGACATTTCCACAAATATTTATACGGTCAGACATTTGTTCTACGGACCGATCACGCATCACTTAAATGGCTGTTTCAGTTCAAGAGCCCAGAAGGTCAGATAGCGCGCTGGCTCCAGCAACTTCAAGAATATGACTTTAAAATTGAACATCGTCCTGGTATTAACCACAGAAACGCTGATGCATTGTCAAGACGGCCTTGTGCAGAGGACTGTAAAAACTGTTCAAGACTTGAAAATAATGTACCAGAAATTCTTAAAGTCAAACGAACTTTGATAAATGGCGACCCAAACTGGAGTTCGGAAATACTCAAGCAAGACCAACTGGATAATAATGATATTGGACCAGTGATGAGGTGGAAAATGGATGGAGCAAGACCTACTTGGCAGGAGATATCAGATTTGTCTCCTGTCATAAAAGGATACTGGTCACTTTGGGAATCTTTAGTAATTAATGATAACGTTTTAAAAAGAAAATGGGAAAGTAATGATGGTAAGACTGTTCATTTGCAAATAATCCTTCCACGGAAAAGAATTGCACAAGTACTGCAAGAGATTCATTGTGGAGCAAGTGGTGGCCATTTAGGTATCAATAAAACGTTATCGAAGATTAGAGAGAGGTTCTACTGGTTAGGAAGCCGTGCTGACGTAGAGGACTGGTGTCGGCGATGCGATACCTGCTTTACCAGTAAAGGCCCAAATACCAGAACCCGCCATAAGATGCAGCAGTACAATGTGGGTGCCCCATTTGAGCGAATAGCCATCGATATTACGGGTAGTGATGCTGCGAGACTGGTCTTGGTCTTGCAGTCTTGGTCTTGGTCTTGCAAAATTGCAAGACCAAGACCGAGACCAAGACCGTCTATGCAAGACCAAGACCCAAGACCAAGACCAATACTGGGATGCAAGACCAATATCAAGACTAACCTGGTCTTGGTCTTGGTCTTGCTGCAAGACTTGCGAGACTTGCAAGACTCTTGCAGTTCCGTAACCAAACACCAAATTGTTAGGAAACATATTATTTTGCTCAATGATAAGTTAAGAAACGCTAATAAATAACCTAACCAATTTAATCTTTGAACTCCCTTATTATCGATCTTTATTTTAGAAATTCTAAAAATATTGAATTAAAAGTTGTTGGGTGAAAAGCGAGTTCATTTTACGCTTCTAGGATTTCTGGATTTCAAAAAACTCTGAAACACCCTATACCTATACCGTACTTTCAATCCTTCTAGGATTTCCCTTACCGAGCTGTTTTCAAAGAATCCCGATAGTTCGTAGCCAGGGGAAGGTAAACGGTTTTTTATTTTTATTTTTATTATTTTTTCTATCGTGCAGAATGTTTTAAGCAAACGTTAAAAATCATCTATAAATCTGATATCTTTTTGATGTCATTTATCCAGTGGCCACTTTTGAAGATATTTGAAATTTTAGATTGCCCTTATTTTGAAACTATTTTTTCGATCAAGCTCATTAACTAACTCAACTAAGATATTCACACGACTGAATTTTTAAATAGATACCTAGTTTTATAAATGCGCGTATTAACAAATCTCTACCTGTTTTTAATTTTCATTTTTTGGAAAAAGCTTTCTAAAGTTACTTTTATAAACCAGAAATACTTTTGATCGCTTTCAGAGATTCTTTCTATTTTATTAAACAAAATGGTACAAACTCATTGTAGAATGAGCAAGAGAATGAGTTATGAAATAGAAGTATAAAGTAGAAGTATGTAGTAAAATGACTGCTCAGTTGGGACGGATGATACCAAGAAAACACAAGCAGACTAAGTCGCGCAAGTAAGATACGACTCTCATATGTGAATGGTGATTATTAATTTATAAACTTTATTAATTAATTGCGCATCTCACTTGCCCTAACTTAATTCTACAAGCCTAGTTTTATTCTCATTACTTATTCTACAATGGTTTGGTACCATTACAATACCAGGCGTGTTTGTTCTGGACAATGACAATTTTTTATACGGTCGATATTTATCCATTTCGAATGATAATATAATTACAGGCAATCTTATAAGATTATGAATTACATACTTCCCATACATATGCAGGGTTCTTCTTCATTTAAATTAAGCAATTACGGTTTAGAATCGCACAACTTTTCACACTTATAAAAAGATCAACATTTTTGCAAGAGTCTTGCGAAGTCTTGCAAGTCTTGCAGCAAGACCAAGGCCAATACCAAGACCGTATATGCAAGACCAAGACCCAAGACCAAGACTAAGGATTTGATGCAAGACCAGGACCAATACCAAGGGTGCAAGACCAAGACCAATACCAAGACCATGTCGGTCTTGGTCTTGGTCTTGCTTTGCGCATCACTACTAATTAATATATATAATTCTATAAGTTCCTTCTATATACCTTTCATACTTACTGTTGTGATAATTGGTGGCTTATTGTCAACATCGAGTAATGTAATAGTAACTGGTACGACAGTTTTGTGATTAACATGATCGATTGCTCTCACTTGAAAGACAATTGGGTTCAATTTGTCGTAATCGAATGCGTTGTCTTTTTTAACAAAAATCTTGCCAGTATCAGATTCAATCCTTATCAAATCTTTGATATTATTATTCGCAACCAATTCATGCCTGGAAGAAAGAAAGTAAGTTTGAGTTTATTTCGATGTAATTATGCAAACATTATCCATAACTTACTTTAACACCTTGTCCTCTGCATCTCTATCAGTAGCCATAACTTGTATTATAAATTTATCCTTTTTTTCAGTCTCATTGATTTCAACACTGTATTCGCTTTTATCGAATTTAGGAAGTTCATCGTTATAATCTATTAGGGAGACCTCTACATTGAGTACATCTTCCTTTGTTGGATCTTTGGTTCCAGTAGCAAGGACCTCATGAAAAAAAGAAATTCTCAGAAAAATATATCAATATAAATATACTTTTGAAGAAAAGATCTTTTGATAGCAGTCAAATTGCCAATTCAATTGTAACTATTTAATTGATGTCAAGCTTTCCATAATGCTTATTATCTTATTCAGGCCAAAAGAGAGCTTAAATAAATTAAACAGCTAGGTACTTATAGTTTATTATTGGCCTCTCGAATTGGAAATTAGCTAATGAACATATTTTCCTCATAAACCAGCTAACAAGAGTTGAAATTATCATATGCATTTATTTATATTAATCTCAGCTGAATGAATTGTGTTACAGAATATGTTAAATGAAAAAAAAAAGGTTTAAAATATAGTCACGAAAATTGCTCAGAATGTATCCAGATTTTTTCTACTGAGATCTAGTTTATCTATTTACAAAAACATTGTAGAATATAGAGCTAACGAGTCCAGGGCCGAACTATGGCTACACTAGTGTAAGTTTTTATTTTACGGATAATCACTATCTGTGAGAATAGAATCATTTCCCCTAATACAATGCTCAGTTACTCTAAAATCAAATATACTGTGTGTCTTTTAAAATGCAACACCCATTGAACATCAAGAGATCAAAGTTTCAGAATATTTCTTTTACTCTTTATTTGAAATTATTTATTTCTAAAATTTTAAGTTGGAGCCTCTTTTAAGTTACAATATTTTCAGCTTTACGAGTTATGCTTCTAATATTTCTTCTTCTACCTATCATGTCCCATACATGTTCAATGGGTGAAAGATCAGGAGTCCTAGCTTGCAAGGTAAGAACGATAACTTTAGAGTCACCAAGGAACCTGGAAATGACTGCTGCTATATGAAGATTGGTATTGTTCTGCTGGAAAACTGTGTTTTTTTGTTGCTTAAGAGTTCGCCGAAAATGTGCTGAAAGGCGAGAAGTTATGATGGTGTTCAGTTTCATATAGAAGCAGGTCTTCATTAGTATTCCTTGAAACAAACATGAATACTACATCCACAATATTTTAGAAACAGTTGCTTTTTAGAATTGAACCCCATATCATAACTTCTCGCCTTTCATCACATTTTCATCAAACTCCATCATAGGTCCATAAACAGAATCCAGAATCGTTACTAAATGCAATTCGATTTGATCTGATCCTATGATAGTCATACCATATGTTAGTACATAGAGGAAGAAAATCATTCCCTAAGGGCTTTTACTCCTGACAGGCATAGTTTTTCGGACAGCACCAGTACCTCCAAGACGTTGTTGTCTTTACTCTCTGGTCCAGTTATTCTAAACACGTGGACCAATCACACTGACAATTTTCCGAAACAGAATTCCCACTTCCAGGAGGCCTATAATCCTATCTTATATACAAATGTACTTAATTTATGAAGTTATTCTCACTGGAGACGCAGTAAATAAACTTTTTGAGGCGAGTAAAATAAAAATGTAGTTCTTATAACCAATTGTAAATATTTTTTTGTCAGTATAACACCTTTTTTGATACGATTTTCTCTCGATATCTTATATTTTAATTGGTATTGTACTTTTACAGTCAGACCTTATAGGCTGATGTTGATGCATGCTCTTTCTATTGTTCTTGATAGTTTTTATGCATCCAGTATGCCCTTACTTTCGCTTGTAAATATGGGATGTAAACAATACTTCACATTTACCTGGACATTTTTTTCATCTATAAATATAAATAATATTATACCTGAAATTGAAGGTTTCGCCAATTCGGGTCCTCGTAATCTAGATTCGTTTTGTTTTTCACTGAAATGTCAAATATGCCTTCTCTGTAGCCTTTATTGGGTATTATAACAAAGGCTTTTATGAAATCGAAGGATGTATTGGTGTTAACTAGTTTGACATCGAACTGGGCATTCTCACCCTAAAATAATGAAGCTCAAATAACATCAAGAAATTAAATGTTTTCGTTGTATGTTAGCTTAACCAGAATAAGAAGGTATGAAATTTTTTGTTTGTGTTTGGATAGATTGTATTGAAAATTAATTTGTTGAAATAATAGAATAAATAATGACTTTAGTGTGTACGTTTAGAATGGAAACCACAATTAAGGTATGTCCTGTACCTATAATGTATGCAAAAACCCTAGGAAATATGTCAACTTTCAATTTGATTGGGCTTCTATTTGACCGACTTCCCAAACGGAGGGTGTATACGATTCGACTGTTTATCTGCTTTTTTATGTCTGTTCGCGCTTTCTGCTTCATATACGTGCTGCGATAAATATGATTATTTTTTCAATTATAAAAATTACATTCAACTATTTTCAAAAAGATGGAAGGGAAATTTTTTCAAAAAGCGAAAATTTGAGATGACAAAATTGAAGAAGAGACGAAAACAATAAATTTCATAAACATATAAAACAGTTTATTGGCTTTATGGCACTATAACCGAGCATCGAATCGAATTTTTGTAAAACTGCCTATAGTTTAAGTCTTTTTATCCCGGAATCTGTCAACTTTAAGGTTATGGTGTTGCGCATTGCTGTTCTTAGGAATAATTGTTCTACATGGAATCAGAGCAACAAATGCATTTACCATTTAAGAAAATGTCGTGATGATGTTACAGGGATTTACTATTAACGTCATTTTCAAAAGGATAGCCTTACAAGTAGCTCAAGCAAATGTAAACATTAATATATTTGAGCACAAAATATAAAGGGCGCTCTTTATTTGTGACTTCCATTTCTAACGTCCACACTGTATACAAATAGTATATAACCCGACCCAATCCAATTATGCTGGAAACAACTGCTATTTTAATCATGTGTACAAATACTGAACACAGCTCAGTGCTCAATTTCATCTATGGTAAAGAGAGAAGAGAGTCTACGAGTCATAATCAAGCCATATGTGTACCTACCTAGAAGTATCACTGAAATTGGTGTAGCAGCTTTTTGTTGATTAAAAAAAAAAAAAAAATTGTTATTTATTATCGTGATCAAACAAAACTCACTCGGATGAAAATAGAGGTCATTATTACTTCTACTTCTTTCACCAACACCTTGTATACCAAAGTACCTAATAGCACTAAATGATTCTCTTATATACCCCATGTGTACCGTAAACCGTATAGGTACACTAAAATCATATAGTATAAATAAACTAGTAGGATGACTCTGCAACAAATACTAGATCTATTTCTGCCACTTGTTTTTTGTAAAAAATAAGTATATTTGAAGAAACAATACAGTAATTCTTCATACTCGTGTGGGCTATTTCTACACGTATTTGCTATCCCGAGCAATGCATATGGTAAGCCGTAGCACAAATTTCTTTATGCCCACATAGAAAATCTCTCCCGACAGTGCCTTCTCCCATTTTGGAAATTCTTTTTGCTCCTATTCGTCAATTGAAAACATGAAAAATGGTAATCTGAAGGCGCCTAGTGAAGTTCAAAAGATCGCTACTAAATGAGATATTTTCAACTGTTTTTTTATCATCAAGCTAACTAGGTTCGCTTCGCCCGTTTTCCTTATCAATAGGAGTCTTACAGAATGTAATAATAACATTAATGCTCGTATATCGTTCAATGATAATTAGCTAGCTGCCTGGAAAGTAGTTGTTTTCAGCATTATTGAAATGTGACGAATGTTGCTTCACTAATGACCATAGGAATGAAAACTAGGCAGACTATAAGAATATTCTAGTCGAGATTGAACTCAACTAGTTTCATGAGAAAATCTATTCTACACATTGAATGTTACGCAGACAGAATCTAAGCAGTAAAGTGTAAGTACGAGTAATATTATGAATACCGTATCGATATCCTGCAGGAATAAATCGACGTGGAATGACTCCTGATAATTTTCTAGAAAGCTAATTTTTAAGAATTTTTGTTTCGTATTCTCGTCGAATATCGTTATTTTATTTGGGTCAGTGGTATTAACCATTCTTGTAAACAAGGGTGGGTTGTCATCAATATCAGTTACAAATAAAGTTATATCCAATGGATCAGTGTACCATGGGCCATGACTGGTTTCGTCCTCCACATAAGCTCTCACGGTGAAGTTAAATGTTGTAAGATCGAATTTATCTCGATTTATTTGTGAAATCGTTATTGTTCCGTTTTCTTTCTGTAAGGATATGTAGTTTTCTGAAAAAAATCAACCATGTCACTTAGATCGTTGTAAGAGAAAGTTTATGATAATATTCTTGTACTGTTTTTTATATTTACTAATAATTGGAAAAAATGCTCTTTACCTTCTTGATGATCTTGACGAATAAGTTCGTAGAAAACTGGAGCGTTTATTCCAGAGTCTCCATCTCTTGCTTGGATAGTTATTTCCTAGAACAATGGTAAACTAAACAAGGTAATTATGTTTTGAGGGCAGTATTTTAAGAGGTCGTTAGTAATGTTTATAATATTAAATTGTCATTAAATTATATTAAGTAGTTTAAAAGTTATTCAAGAAAAAATGATTTCTAGTGGCGTTTTTTAGGAGGCCGTAACTCCGTGGGGAAGGCCGCTAGGGCAAACATTTATGGGAACTCTTTTTCAATTTTTTATCTGTATAAAGAACCGAATATTTTAACACGATTGTGAGTTTCGCCTTCGCTCACGTCTATGTGTGACACTTCATCTGGAAATTCAGTTTGAGATAAAACTGTTCATATCGTAATATGAACAGTTTTATCTTTATCCTTCCTAAAAAGTAATATAAAATTTGCAATGTTGACTATCAAAATTATTAAATTCGTAGACACGTTATTTTTTGAATATTTTGATATGAAAAAGTAGCCTGAAGTGACTATATCGATTCTATGTATGACACCTTAGTCAGTGCGTGCGTAAATTCATTTACATTTTGCACTAGTGCCAAGGCATGTGTTGGGAAAAAAGTAATAATTGATGGGCTGTAGCGTTTTTCACTTGGACTAATAAGAAATGAGTGTTAACTGGTTGGTCGATATCTCTTTAGGAATAGGGGCAGGGTAGTACACTGCCTAATTTCCATTGGCAGCTTATAGGGAACCAATAAAAATTAGACAAACCTATTCCGACACCTGTTTGTAATCTTCTTTGGTCTTGCTTATTCTATTGAAATTAATTCAAATTCCTCGGATTGCCCGTGATGATTTGTAAGTACTTTAACATATCCCTGCTTTTTATTAATATGATGCACTCTGCACAATTTATTATTTCAGTGGCTATTCTTGTTCCATTTCAAATTTTGCGAATCTAAGAAACCGCCGCGTTTTTTAGGAGGCCGTAACTCCGTGGGGAAGGCCGCTAGGGCAAACATTTATGGGAACTCTTTTTCAATTTTTTATCTGTATAAAGAACCGAATATTTTAACACGATTGTGAGTTTCGCCTTCGCTCACGTCTATGTGTGACACTTCATCTGGAAATTCAGTTTGAGATAAAACTGTTCATATCGTAATATGAACAGTTTTATCTTTATCCTTCCTAAAAAGTAATATAAAATTTGCAATGTTGACTATCAAAATTATTAAATTCGTAGACACGTTATTTTTTGAATATTTTGATATGAAAAAGTAGCCTGAAGTGACTATATCGATTCTATGTATGACACCTTAGTCAGTGCGTGCGTAAATTCATTTACATTTTGCACTAGTGCCAAGGCATGTGTTGGGAAAAAAGTAATAATTGATGGGCTGTAGCGTTTTTCACTTGGACTAATAAGAAATGAGTGTTAACTGGTTGGTCGATATCTCTTTAGGAATAGGGGCAGGGTAGTACACTGCCTAATTTCCATTGGCAGCTTATAGGGAACCAATAAAAATTAGACAAACCTATTCCGACACCTGTTTGTAATCTTCTTTGGTCTTGCTTATTCTATTGAAATTAATTCAAATTCCTCGGATTGCCCGTGATGATTTGTAAGTACTTTAACATATCCCTGCTTTTTATTAATATGATGCACTCTGCACAATTTATTATTTCAGTGGCTATTCTTGTTCCATTTCAAATTTTGCGAATCTAAGAAACCGCCCAGCCATAACCCATAAAATGAGGCGTTGCAGATCCCCTCTGTAAGGAAGACTCCAATTGACTTTAATAGGGTTTTGTCCCAAAAAAAAATTCTCGTCGAGAAATTAACAATTTCGATCGAGATTCTTGATTGTTTTAAGAAATGAAAATTACACGAATTCCTTATCTTTTAATGTAATCCTTTATCCATACAAAAATGGTGTCATTAGTGATGCTGCGAGACTGGTCTTGGTCTTGCAGTCTTGGTCTTGGTCTTGCAAAATTGCAAGACCAAGACCGAGACCAAGACCGTCTATGCAAGACCAAGACCCAAGACCAAGACCAATACTGGGATGCAAGACCAATACCAAGACTAACCTGGTCTTGGTCTTGGTCTTGCTGCAAGACTTGCGAGACTTGCAAGACTCTTGCAGTTCTGTAACCAAACACCAAATTGGTAGGAAACATATTATTTTGCTCAATGATAAGTTAAGAAACCCTAATAAATAACCTAAACAATTTAATCTTTGAACTCCCTTATTATCGATCTTTATTTTAGAAATTCTAAAAATATTGAATTAAAAGTTTTTGGGTGAAAAGCGAGTTCATTTTACGCTTCTAGGATTTCCGGATTTCAAAAAATTCTGAAACACCCTATACCTATACCGTACTTTCAATCCTTCTAGGATTTCCCTTACCGAGCTGTTTTCAAAGAATCCCGATAGTTCGTAGCCAGGGGAAGGTTTTTTATTTTTATTATGTTTTCTATCGCGCAGAATGTTTTAAGCAAACGTTAAAAATCATCTATAAATCTGATATCTTTTTGATGACATTTATCCAGTGGCCACTTTTGGAGATATTTGAAATTTTAGATTGCCCTTATTTTGAAACTATTTTTTCGATCATGCTCATTAACTAACTCAACTAAGATATTCACACGACTGACTTTTCAAATAGATACCTAGTTTTATAAATGCGCGTATTAACAAATCTCTACCTGTTTTTAATTTTTAATTTTTTGGAAAATGGTTTCTAAAAAAAATTAAGTTAGTTTTATAAACCGGAAATACTTTTGATCGCTTTCAGAGATTCTTTCTATTTTATTAAAGAAAATGGTACAAAACCATTGTAAAATGAGCAAGAGAATGAGTTATGAAATAGAAGTATAAAGTAGAAGTATGTAGTAAAATGAGTGCTCATATGGGACGGATGATACCAAGAAAACACAAGCAGATTAAGTCGCGCAAGTAAGATACGACTCTCATATGTGAATGGTGATTATTAATTTATAAACTTTATTAATTAATCACGCATCTCACTTGCCCTAACTTAATTCTACAAGCCTAGTTTTATTCTCATTACTTATTCTACAATGGTTTGGTACCATTACAATACCATGCGTGTTTGTTCTGGACAATGACAATTTTTTATACGGTCGATATTTATCCATTTCGAATGATCATATAATTACAGGCAATCTTATAAGACTATGAATTATATACTTCCCATACATATGCAGGGTTCTTCTTCATTTAAATTAAACAATTACGGTTTAAAATCGCAACAACTTTTCACACTTACAAAAAGATCAAAATTTTTGCAAGAGTCTTGCAAAGTCTTGCAAGTCTTGCAGCAAGACCAAGACCAATACCAAGACCGTATATGCAAGACCAAGACCCAAGACCAAGACTAAGGATTTGATGCAAGACCAAGACCAATACCAAGGGTGCAAGACCAAGACCAATACCAAGACCATGTCGGTCTTGGTCTTGGTCTTGCTTTGCGCATCACTAATTACGGGGCCATTTCCAATAAGCAGCTCTGGAAACAAATATCTCTTGGTCATCATGGATTATTTCAGTAAATGGCCAGAGGTAGTCGCAATTCCAAATCAGGAGGCAAAAACAGTGGCCGATGCCCTAATTGAACATTGGATAAGTCGGTTTGGTGTGCCGTTAGAAATTCACTCGGACCAAGGTCGAAATTTTGAGTCGGAAATCTTTCAGAGTGTGTGTAACCTAATGGGGATTAAGAAAACTCGTACAACTCCACTGCATCCACAATCCGATGGAATGGTAGAGAGATTTAACAGAACACTAAAAAAATATTTGAGGTCAGCAATCAATGAACACCAAACAAACTGGGATAAGTGTATACCGCTCTTCCTACTGGCCTATAGATCTTCCACTCATGAATCGACCAAAGAATCCCCAGCTGGCATTGTTCTTGGTAGAAATCTGAAACTTCCGTCTGACATCTTGTTTGGTTCACCAAGCGAACCTCCCACATCTGTAGATGCCTACATTCAGAGTTTGAGACGAAGACTCGAGGAAATACACAATCTGGTTAGAAAACATTTGAAGATTTCTAGTGATCGAATGAAGGCCCGATATGATATTCGTGCAGAAACCGGACAATTAAAAATTGGTGATAAAGTGTGGTTGTACAATCCACAAAGACGAAAAGGTCGTTCTCCAAAGTTTGACAAACAATGGGAGGGACCATATACCGTTATCAAGAGGATAAACGATGTGGTTTATAGAATTCAGAAATCCTCACGCAGTAAAATGAAAGTGGTTCATATCGACAGACTTTCACTGTACAAAGGGACTGAGGTGACATTTGATCGGGACGATCAAAGCTAAGAAGGGGGCAGTGTTACGTGGGTAGTTTATCATGTACTTACTGTTATTATTTCTTTTAGCTTGTATTCATTCTGTTACCTTGTTTGCAGTAGTGTTGCTTGTGTATTTCATTATGTAGTTCTGGAATTGTAGTAGATTTGTTCTCGATCCTTCCAGAAACTGTATGTGAGGTACAATTTGTCGTGCTATTGTCACCTTGACAAGGATCTATAACATTAATTATGTTCGTCTAGATAATCATAGAACATTCTCGATGAATGTCATATCATGATTCAGATATATAAAGCCGTGACGATCACGGGACACAGTCAGTCTTATGAAGTCAATTGGAGACATAAGTCGAAAGTAGTTGGAACGCGATAGTCAAAGTGACAAATAGTGACAGTTGTACTAAAATAGAAAGCCGTGTACAGTGTGTTCTAAATAAATCATTGGAAGCAATCTGCGAATTTTGAGTATTACGCAAGTGAACTCACCCCACAACGTTTAGCACAGGGTTAAACGTTACAATATATATATATATATATATATATATATATATATATATATATATATATATATATATATATATATATATATATATATATAGGAGAATTCATCCTAAAAGAACAGCATGTATTCATGTCGGAGAACCCATAGAAGAAAACATCGAATTAAATTCACATAAGTCAGTAACATAAAAGTTGTTGCAATCTCCACCAACTTTTCTTAAATGGGGGAGTTGTTATATGAAGTTATAATTGCAATATTATTTAAAGTCATATAATAGTAACAAAGTATTATTTTTAAATATTGTTTTTCAGAATATTATATTTAACCAGATTACATCTGCAAGACGCTGTTTTAAGAAGATAACAGAAGCGATAAGGATGTTTACGTGCCAGAGATGCCGACCAGTAGTCAGCAAGTAAGTTACCATAAAGACCATTGTTAGTTATTTATCCTGTTTGGCTTCCAAAAAGACATTACTAAGTATTTAATTATAATATTTCTATAAGTTTCGATTTAACCTTGTTTACTTTTTATGAAAAAATACCTATTGTAATTATTTATGTTCTTTTTATATTTTTTGATGATTACACATTTTGGATTGTATAAATACTAGATCTCCAGCTAACGACATCACTTGTGAATCTTCTGGCGATTATGTCTGTCTACTTGTGAGTCTATATTCATAAAGTCATGTAATGTGAAGTTCATTTCCTTGTATTATTTTGACTTTATAAATATTGTTTTTAAAAAAGTTATCTTGGAGTTGAGTGATATAATATATATATATATATATATATATATATATATATATATATATATATATATATATATATATATATATATATATATATATATATATTATCTACACATATACCATAATCACGGAATTAAGTTAATAAACAAATGTTAATTCAGAGCGTTAGTTTCGTAGATTCAATTTGAAACAGATGTGGATGATATAGATAAATTTTATTATCTGACACTGCGGAACAATAAAAAAAAATCCCGATGGCCGGTAGCCAGCGGAAAGGTAAATTTTTCATAATTCATTTTCAAACTAGGTACTTCAATAAACTTGTGTATCGTTTGATTATCTATGAATCTGGGTTGAAGTGTTACTTTCTTTGACAAATAGATTTTCAACAGCACGTATGTTCAACTGCGATTGATAAATAATTATTAGATGTCAGGATGGCTGATCGGCTTTTGTAGCTGGGTGATACGCACGGGAGCCTTTTTCGAATCCGCGTTGCTGAACATTTTTTGAATAAAATGTAATTCAAAGTTTTTATTGCTTCTAATTTATCTTTTAAATTAGTATTAGATAATGAAAAATCATTCATATATCTGCAGAAGTATTTTTTTCTAAAAAACGATAAATCGAAAACTATAAATTCTAGGTGTAGGCTTTCTTATACATAGTTCCACTAAAATATTGTGTAGAATCCAAAAAAATAAAAAAAAATTTAGGGTGTTCTATTTGAAATAGAGAAGTTGATACCTGTATCATAAATATTAAACACCCTGTAAATATGACAGCTTGACCATAAAAAAATCAGAAGGATTATAAAATGAAATCTTTCTGCTATTTTTATCGTATCTCTTACAGTTTCTGAGATTTGGGTATCTTTACATCTATACATACTTATATACATGTAATATATAATATATAATATATAATATATAATATATAATATATAATATATAATATATAATATATAATATATAATATATAATATATAATATATAATATATAATATATAATATATAATATATAATATATAATATATAATATATAATATATAATATATAATATATAATATATAATATATAATATATAATATATAATAAAATTAAGAGGCCCATATCTGTACATTGAAGATATTTAAGGAAAACTAATATGGGGGGGTCTTTATTAGAGCAACGGAAGCGAAAACAACATTTCTTATAATTTTTGTCTGTCTGTCTGTATGTTTGTACACGCATCACGCAAAAACTACTGCATGGATTTGAATGCAGTTTTCACGAATGTATTACTAAACTTAAAATATATGGTACATTTTATCGCGTCTGTCTATCTGTCTGTATGTTTATACACGCAAAAACTACAGCATGAAATTGCATGCAGTTTTCGCGCAAGAAGTAGCGAACAAAAGATAGAAGTAAATCATTTTATTGTAAACAGTTTGTACACTATCGCAGCTATGTAGTATTTCTTTCATATCTTATTGGATAGTTTTCATCCTTCTGATTCATTTGGCAATATATAAAGTACTTGCATAGAATATTCTTTGTGATATGGGATAGATTTTTAGCTGGTTTAAATTTGAGAGTACCTACTCAAATTATTAAACCTAAAATCATAGAAAAATTTGAGAAAATTACAAACATTCATAAGGAAGTTTAATTTCTGTCGATTATTTTTGACCGACGAACCCCGAACAATTCGCCTATTTCTGGTTCCTATGCGCCTTGCATATAGTAAACGTACTCCGATTTTGATGATTTTTTTATTCATTTGGAAAAGGAGACTTGAGAAATGGTCCCATATTCATAAAAACGTAAATCTGAAATCGCTTTCCCCCGAAGGTGGAGATGGCAGAATTAAAGATAAAAAAATAACCGGAAACATTAATATTGAACATTTTTTTCAAAAGAACTACAGTTCTCTAGTTTCTGCGATGTTAAAATTTGAATGTAATGGGAATGTAAAATTAATGACCAGATTATTTGTAGCAACATTTATATTGAACATTTTTTCCATAGAGTAACGGTTTTCTAGTTTTAGATAAAATTATTTACCAGATCATTTGCAGCAACATTATATTGAACTTTTTTTTCCATAGAGTTAAGCAGTGGTAAAGTTGATAATATGAGTATTTCCTCGACGATGTTGTTAGATTTCTGAATAATAGCAAAGCATACATGGATAATGGTGAATGTTCAACGATTTACGTGAAAAATGTAACACTCAAAAGTGTGAAATAAATATTTTTCACAAAAAATTGGACCGACGTTACTGGTGCACAGTACACAGTGAAAAGTACAAAATAATATCAATTCGATTGGTGCTGTTACTTGTGAAGTTCGTACCAAAAGTTTTCAATGTAACTGCAACTGCACAACTTCAAAAGTACCAGCACCAATAACCAATAGAATTAATATTATTTTGTATTTTTCAGTGCTGTGCACCAAATGATAACGTCGGTCCAATTTTTTGTAAAAGATATTTATAATATTAAACATTCATTTTTCATCATAATATAGAAGCTACAGCTTGCTGTTTACATTATACAAAAAACATATCCGACAATACATAATAGGGTGAAATATATTCCAATTAAGTGAAAATGTACGTTATATTTGCTGGAAATATTCTGATAAATATCGAATTGATTCTACTGTGTAAACATGCGATGTGAGCGGAACTATGTGAATAAATTGTATTTTATTGAATCAACATAATGTTAACTGTATTGTAAAATATACTGTGTCATGTTATATTTCATCAATGTAAAATATATTATACCTCGTTTACCGATTCAATATAAACATTGTCAAAGTTGACAAAAGAGAAACATCTAAACAACAATTTAAATCGTATCAACACTATTTGCAGACCTGTTTAATATCTAAAATATTTCTCGTTTGTAATGGTATATTATTAAATATATTTATCAAAACTATATTTCATTATTTACATTCTAGTTTCAGATCCTATCAATATATTTATTCATTTTCTATATTAATTTTAATATTTTTTTAATATTTATATGATGAGAGACTATGGCGCTCATAGATTACTCATAAATAGTCGAATGTCATATTGTTTGTATCATTTGTGGTAATATTATGTCAAAGTAGTAAGAAGAGTCGAACATGGAAAGCCACCTTGAAAACTAAACAATACATTTTATTCCTTTATTTACAGGAGGACCAAAACAAACTATGTACATATTATGTTCCATACAGTTTCATTATGAATCATAATGAACAAAAACAATTTCTTATGGAACTATCGAAACTTTTTCAAATTTGAGTTCTACTAAACGCTTCCAAAGAAACAATGAAAAAACACTTCTTAAAGACGGTGTATAAAATTGATTGCAGCCTGCTTTTCATTCCAAATTTATTTCTAAGACTATTTCCAAATCATCTGCATGTTGGCAACATATGAGAGATCTTTAATGAATATAAGGAGCAAGGAGGGTTCTAAGTTTTAAACTTTAAGAACCCCGGGCCCAGATTTTTTATCTAAATCCGTTTTGTTCGACAAATTGCTTGCTCCCATTGATGTAACTAAAAAGTACTGACAGTAGTTTTTCTGACAGACCTTTATGGCAGCAAAGTTACGCGTAGTGATTAACTAGCTCAAATTTCAATGAGTAGAGTAAGAAGGTTTATCTAAATAAACAATACACCAACGTCTCCGTATAGGAACTTTCTAGTAACTTTCTTATAGACGTTTTCAATAACACTGAAACTCCAATAACACATAAAGTATATAAACTTTGTTGTAATCATTATAATTAAATAGTATCCAGTTTTACACTGTTGCCTACATAATTTATCATTGAAATGTACCGCCCCATCTTTGTAAGTTAGGTTGGATATAGATCATTCCAGGACACGTGATTTTGACAAGTTGCGCCATATGCAACTGAGTGGCAAACTGCTACTTTCACTTGTTTTAATTCTCTATTTGCTCTTTACTTGTATGTCTATCGTTTTTCCTGTGATATTCTTGAATACAATTATTATTAATAAAGCTGTTTTTACGACTAAATATGTCAGCGTTAAGTGTTGTTAGTCTAGGACACAACGTAATCAAAATCTTTTCCCTCAGCAGCATATGGCGGATTTATGGTTACGTCATTCTGGAATGGTCTACCTCATTACTGGTTTATTGTATGTTGTACACGAATGAAGCAATTAAATTATTTTTAGTTAGTATTTTGGTAACTTAAATAGACCATTTCTTGTCATCTTTAGTGATCAATAGATTTTAAGCGCACTTTCGTTTTCAGATATAATAATTTTAAGAAAGTAGTATCAGTTAGTACACAATTCGAAATGTGTTTCACGAACAAATTTGAAATCGTCAGCTGTAAAATACTGGGTACTAATATTAAAAATTACGAGTTTTACTACAGACAACGACAAAGACAATTTATTCATCACTATTTTTTTACACAATTACATAATTAAATACATGAGAAAACTTTAAAAAACAATTAAGTATAAAAATTATTCCAAACACTGAAAACAAGAAACTCATCCATACCGGAGAAGCACTTATATATTCTTAATGCAGTTCTAGTTTTATTGATCACTGTAAACGATCTTATCTTATTGAAGCATTTAATACCCAGAAGTTTTGGGGAATTCTGACTCACACTTAAGTGACAGTAAGGGTGGCATAATCTATCTTCACCTTGTGTAGAATAATTATGAACATCTGAATTTTTAGGAAATAGATGTTAATTATCATAGATAAATAGAAAACTAGCTGTGATATGTAGAGATAGAGAGAAAATCAATCCATTGTGTAGCTTTGATTGTACAAGTCCATAATACGTGAGTTTAATAATTTCCGTAGACACAGTGTCTCTGAGATCTCGAATTGCGTAGTTTGCCCTGCTAACTTTTAGACATAAGCTGTCAATATGCGCCTCCCATGTTAGCTTTTGATCAAGAGTTATTCATAAGAAATCTAGCTACTTGACTGTATTCTAGAGTTACACCACACATGTTTATGTTGATCATTAGATCTGAGTTTGAGATACCGTTTTTGGGTAAGAAGTTGATAACTTTGGTTTTCTTAATATTGCAAATAAGATCGTTGTCGCTACAGTATTTACTGAATTCGTCACTTGCATTATGATTACCTATATCTACAAGATTTTCCAAGTTTTTATGGGCCATAAGTATATTTGTGTCATCAGCGTAGAGTACCATCTTATTTGGTGTAGTACAAGTATCGTACAAATGTCATTTGTAATTATTATAAATGATCCCTTTGGGCATTCCTGATTCAACACTCTTACAGTCAGATTTATTATTAGATATTTATTACTGTCACTTGCGTACGATTTGCCAAATATGATACTATCCAGTCACGAATTCCTGTGTAACTTACGAAAAAGTAAGTCGTGATTCACCATATCAAATGCACGTGTTAAATCATAAAATATACCTATACATTTTTCTTGTTGTTAAGCTGTTAGTAAATGAAATCTAGAGCTTGCTCAATAGCCGTTAAGGTTGATTTAGCTTTCCGGAATACGCTTTGGTTATCAGAAATGATTTTGTGATGTTCAAGGTAGGAGATCAATCGGACTGAGTAGGCAACTTCGAAGACTTTGGAGATTTGACTCTGAACACAAATAGCACAATAATTTGCAGGATCATGTTCATAACCTTTATTTTTGAATATTGGTATACATTTCGATTGTTTTAGTTCCTAAAGAATACCTCTAGTAAAAGACTCATTTATGAGATATACCAGTGGCTCACAAATTAAGTTCAAAATAGATCTCAACCCTCTTCCACTAATATCATCAATTCCTAGGTCTGTCTTTGAGGTAGTTTTCTTTAAAATAGTTCTGTCTTCATCTAGCGTTATATTGCCCATCATTACTAATAATTTTACATTATTAACATGCCCAATCGCCAGTTTCAAGGCGTTTACAAGTTTTTTTCGCGGACGAAGTCTCATACACTTTTTACTTTACCAAGTAAGTATGATAATATTTTTTGCATTTAAATAATTATTTTTCAGAAATTTCACATCTTGACGATGTATACTTGCAAAATAAAATTGAATTATCATTTTCTATAAGCACCCCAGCTTCTGTCATCGAATAAAAACAAAAAGAAAAATGAGCTTCAAAGCCAGATTCTTCTCTATCACGGGTTTGTTCATTGACAAGTAATCTGCAGCTCGTTCGTTAAGGCTCTATTGAAATTAATAAATATAGCTCCGAAGACAAATTTTGAAATTTATGGAAGTTTTGCATTAGAAGGCTCCCTCCAGACGGTCTTAATTAAAAATTGCAAAATAATTACTGCAAACTGAGAAAGGTTTGCAAAGCTTAATTTTCTGGGAAATTCCGTTAATTAAAATTGAGTGAACGTCGCAGTGAATACAGGAAACGGCTAAGAGATTTGCTCTAAGAACTTGGAGAAATTATTACAGTAATGGCATCATTCAATATTTTTTAGTCTTTACGTGAGATAAAAACTGAATAGGTACCTACTTTCTTGATAATTATTTATTCATTAGACAGTTTGTCCGGAAATTCTGTATTAAGTATTACAAATTATGGGTATCGTTCTATTGGGAGGAAGAATATGATAATTTTATTTTCATATTCAATGTTTACTTTTCTAACGCTTACCCTGTGAAGGTAAGGAATATATTGTTTTCGTGTAAAATTTTTGGTGTCTGGTTTTCAAAAAATACTTCCGTTTTAGGTCCTTTGAGTCCAAAAAAACATATTTTTAGCTGTTCCTCTTTTTTTCCTTACCAATAATGTATCGGAAACAAATGGAACAATTTTGTTGTTTTCATTTTGTTTTGTTTGTTACCAATACAACAGACAATCTATTCCAACAATAGATTGTCTGTGCCAATACCGATCGACTCTGATACGGTCACACTAGTCACTGTTTAATATCCGAATAAAGTCTTTTGGTCAAAGCTGTGGCGCGAAAATGCCAATAAAGATTTTGATAATTCGAATATTCTTCTGAGAGCTCCTCACTGCCTCTTCAAACCGTATTTTTGAGAAAAAACAAAAAAAAAATATGTTGAAATATCATATTTTTTACGATACGATTATTCCTGCGTCAAAATTGAATATGAAAATTTCTATTTGTCTTGAAACGCTGAAAATTAAATATTCCCACTATTTGATGAGACGATTTTTCATGATGGAATGTGCTTGAGAGCGGTAGGAAAGTCGCCTGAGTGGACATACCAGATTTGTATCTGTCAGTTCTTATCATTTTTTTATTATATTCCACTTATGAGAAGGGAGACTTTGCGACATGTCTGAGATCCGACAACATGGTGAATAACGCGGTAAAGACAAAGATGTAATAAGAAGGGATATGTGCTGCGGGATTATGCAAATAGCAATGGCGAATTTTCCCCAAATACCTGATATGACACTTTAAACAACCCCTAGTCGCTCCCGAAACAAATTGACAATGCGGGAGGAGGCTCATCATATCCCAACGCTCATCTCATGATAATGGAATATGATGTCAAAGCTGAGTGAACTATTTGTAATATGAAATATTACACGACGTGCTCTACGATTCATTTTTAAAATCAAAGAACAAAATGGAAAATTATAAAGAGTGACAATCTTAGTTTTCAACCTATATGTAGGTATATGAAAATTGTTTGGATTCTTTGGATGTGTTTCAAATGACATTTTTATAATTCACTGTTAGAAATTTCGATTTTCGACTCTGTTTCTAGGGTCTAAAGTGAGTCTTCTCTTCCTGGGGCAGAAGTGAAATGAATTATAAAAAATATTGCTTATGCCACATTACAATACCGGTTTTTTCGCACCGCAACATTAATTCTATCGCTGTTAGTAATTTTGAAGTTGCTGCCTACAAAAAAAAACTAAAACGGCACAACTTCAAAATTAACAGCACCAATAGAATTAATATTATTTTGCATTTCATAGAGCACCAACTAATAAAGCCAGCCCATTTTTTTAAATATATTTATTTCACACTTTTGAGGGTAAAATGTCATGAAAATTGTTAAACCTTCACTAATACCAAAGAAGATAGTACTTATCCTATTACCCATATATATATATAGGCTTAGCTTGTACTTGACATTATTCAGAGATCTCAAAACATCAAGTCGCAGATATACATATTTTAGACTTTACTGCTGTAACTCGAAAACCGTAACTCTTTTGAAAAATATTCAATTTAAATGTTACCACATCTTCTTTAATTTGGACGTCTCACATATTTCAGACATTACTATTATTGAAAGGCGAAAACCGTAAGTAACTCTTTTAAAAAAAAATTCAATTTAAACGTTTCGATTTTCAAGAAAAATCGCCCCCTTCACCCCCTTCGGAGGCGGTTTTTAATGTGAAGGTGATTTTGGATTTAGTTTTTCTAATCAAGTAAGGGTTCAGTTTTTTGATGAATTATATGAAAACCTAAAAACGACTCACTGTGCATACCGGGTAGATACGTATTACTGATTATCTTTTGTGAGATATATGACAGAAACATCCGTTGGTAAAAAAATATAACTTATTTCAAAAGAAAACCGATACCACCCACTATTATTATGAAGTGTAAGTTAACGATGAAGACTGGTACAAAGAAAACTGCCAAATAACAAAATTAAGGGAGATAAAGGAATCTTATGTAAAATTTGAAAACAGATTATCATGCTTTGGTCTGAGATGGCCGTCTTTCAAATGATGAGTAACTTGTATGTTAGACGTGGACCAGATAATTAAATTCAGAATATCGATTAGAAAGTATACCAAAACTTTTAACTTTAGTTGGTTAGATTACCAATTCTCATAACATATATTTGAGTCATTTAAAAAAAATTGCTATGTAATACAAGAACGCTTCTGGAAGAAAGTAACAGCCCAACTGGATTAACCTTAACAAAAAATAACAGTAAGATTTATTTACTTGTGAGTTCGCCCACACATAACTACTGTTTGAAGCGCTTGTCGCTTATCAACGAATTTATTCTGTCAATTTCATTGCCTCAGTCCATGTGAAGAGTGAATTTAAATAATAATTCATGGTCTAAACCCAAACTTAGCTGCACCATATTGTTTTGTGAGCTTGTGGATCAACTATTCAGCAATAGATGTCGCAACCGGTCTTTCACTTTAATTCTGTCTGTTGATTTTTCAGTCCTCCTGTAGAAACAATGCTCTTTTTAAGGATAAAACTTATCCTAAATCTAACTTAGGATCATACTATCCCCGAAGCTCTTCATACCAAATTGAATAAGACACATAACTAGGTATTCCATCCTACTGTGTTGAAGTGAAAAGTTAAAGTTCATAACATAGGATCCCATATCTAAGATTACCATAAACACAAGACCACTTTAATTAATCTTACCGGACAATTGTGTGACAGTTACAAGTTACTCCCCTGAAGATGCCACCTTATATAGATACTCCTTTTTCAGAAAAGTTTCAATTGGTACTTTTTACAGATTAACATTGTCTTTTTTCAATATTAAATTAAAATTTTAATTTTTAAAGTTTACCATTTTGAAACTACTTATTTGATCGTATACGACAGATGATTATACTGAACTTGCTCACGATAGAACAGAATATGAATTTTAAAATGAGACAATTATTAGCAAACCATTGCTCCACATAATTTAATTAAAACTCAATCAGCAAGTTGCGAAATAATTATGCAATGAATCAAACTAGTAAGATGTTGGTATCCTTTTAATTCTGGAGAGAATTGAGAAAAAGACTTCTCATTTTACTTTTAAAAAATGTACAGGAACGAAAATAAAGAACATGAGCCAACTGAATTACTGAAAACATATTTATTTGATACCCATATTGTATTATAAAACTTTCTACTTGTTTTATATTGAAAAGTTTCACAACTGGAAAAATAAATTCATAGGAAATTATTTTCAATGTCAAACCTTGAATATTTCTGTGTTTGAATTATTGTTATATTATTGATAAACATTACTTGATCCGGAAATAAAAACTCTTATTCGAATTCACACCTAGAGTTCATTCAACTAATAGACGATTTTATTATTGTTGAATTCGACACATATTTTGCACCATAAATATCACGTCAAAATATAGTATATAAATATTGTAGCGATTTCTTTGAAATTATAGTTGAAGACTGAAAGGCATTTGTATCACACCACCAAAAAATGGCGTCCAAGTTTGTGTTTGTTGTAATGGCACTCGTAATGTGCACACAGGTAAGATATAGGTATAATTATTTAACAAAATTACATAACTAAGTCTACTAAAACTAGCAGCGACTTAATAGTTAATGACTTCTATTCATACTGGTAATTTTGAAGCTGTGCAAGAGATGAAGTAGCATTTATAGGTAGATATTGTCTGCTTCAAAAGTATATCTGCAGGTCCCAATAGAATAAATATTATTTTGTATTTTTTGAGTGTTGAATCAGAATCAAAATAACATAAAACATTCAACAAATATGTAGGTACAATGATTTAAAAATTACCCGAAAACTCCCACATAAAGTGCCCTAACTCTGAAACCGTTCAAGTTTTTGAAAAACGTTGAATTTGAAGGTTTCAAAAATTGGAATCTTATCCAAGTTTAATACAAATTTGGTAGGTAGGTATATTGCAGTACACAATCCTGAAATTCTCAAGATCATTTCTATATGAATTCTCTAGAATTCATCCGTAATTTTTTATATTTAATAATATCAAATCTTTCTCTAAAATGTCTGTACAAAATGGTAGCACATATATCTGGAATCAAAATATGCGGATCGAAACGAACTTACAAACTTATCTTAGATCTTTTTTAGCACAATTATCACAGAAATAATTTCAGATTTGAATTTCTTACGCCTAAAGATAAAAAAAAGCAGACAGTCGAATTGTATACCTCCTCCGTTCGGGGTTCGTCGGTCAAAAATAAATAAAGCAGCTTATTTGCTAGGTATAGTAAAAACCGATTTTTGTTTTAGTTTTTACAAAATTTATGTTTTATGACGTTTTAATATTCAAAATCATGTTCATAAAAATAATCCAGTTATTACTTTGATGGAAATAAATATTTTTGTCAATCTTACTTTTATATTTTGGCGTCAGCCAAATCATATATTTTTATCGGATCTTAATAATACCATTTTTATGGTAAATGAGTTACTTAATTTAATTTACATGCCTTAACACCTTTCCATTCGAAAACATCAAATGAAATCATGGAAGCATTGGAAATACATTTATTATCTTTTACAGTTAATCAACACACAAGGCTGCTGCCTTAGATCATCTATGTATGCCGGTGGTGCCCCACTAACTCTTCCATTACCATTGCCTCCTGTCATTCCAATTGGAAAAGTCTGCTCTTGCAGACCAGTTGCTCTTCAACCTACCATTGGAGCAGGAGTGAGTTTATAATAGCTTTTTACCATAATAACTAATTTGAAATTACAGTTTATACAGAACACTCAAAATTTGTTTCAAAAATCAGAATCATATATAAAGTCATCGAGTGATAGCCTTATATCAAATGCAATAAAAAAAAAAAGATTATGATAATCAGTTTCAATTCCAGTTGGGATGCGCCGCCCCACCTCTAGGATGTGGTGCTCCAGCTCTAGGATGTGGACTTCCAGCTCTTTCGTGTGCTGGCCGACCTCTACTTAGCCCACTTCTTTTGAAGAAACTTTTGCTTCTTAGTGCTTCTGCCAACGCTGGATGCAATCCATGCCCCCTTCCCCTTACTAACCCATGTGCACCACCTCCACAATTATCTCCCTGGTGTTAATAAACTTTTCTCAACTTAAATAAGTGTTTATCTATCTTCTAGTATCATAGGGCAAAGAAACCCCTTTTGAAATAATAAAATTTAAATCAAGTAAATTATTTATTTACTTTAAAAGACTAAGTATCCTTGATAGGAACTGGTAACATAGCTTTTACCAATTTTTATTTCAATGATTTACAATAGGTTTTACAGAATAAACTTTGTCAAAATTGTTGAAATTTCTAGCAGTTACTCACATAGTAGATTTATATGACAAAAAACAAATCGTAAGAAAGATGTCTCAAAAGTAAAATCTTTTTATTTAACAAAAATAGTGTACTTTTCTTAAATTAAAAGAATCTTTTTTAAGGTATATTTTGATAAATAACTTTTACAAAAACTAGGACTGACTTTATAAGTTGCTGCATGAAAAATACGAAATAATTTGAATTCTATTGGTACTGATAATTTTGAAGTGGTACAGTTATAGGTCGATATATTAGCACCAAATTCAAAAGTACCAGTACCATTGGAATTAATATTATTTGGTATTTTTCGGAGTACCCACTAAAGACGGTCTTAGTTTTTTTAATGTTATTTATTTCAAATTTTCGACAGGCTTCCCAAAAGGATTAGGTATACAATTCGACTGAATGTTTCTTATGTATGTAACCTCGGTTCGCATAGTAAACAAGGACCGATATCGATGATTCTTTTTTTATTTGAATAAGGATTTCTGAGATAAAAATATGACTCACATATTTTTTGTTTATATTAAAGTGAAGAGCTAATTCACTCGATATATCATCGTGTTGTAGAGGTGCATGAGTAGTATACCAAAAGATGTAGGTTCGATAAAAATACTGTTTCTTGTTGAAAATAGAATTATTGAGGAAATTTAATATCTATTTAATAATAATTTAATAAATAACTTTTTATTGGAATTATTGAGATTATTGACTGTGAATAAATTTTCTTAGTAATTATAGGCGTTTTTTTATTGACAAAATTAACGTTATTTACCATAATTACAAATTGTGAAATAAATTGTTAGGAAAAATTCAGCCGTCCTCATTCGATGATGTACTAAAAATAATAAAATATCAATCATAATGTAGGTATCATTAAGATCTTGAAGTCGAAATAAATAGTGTTAATTGTCTAGTTCCGACTCTTTTCAATTTTTTTGCAATTTTTTGAAAGTAGTAGCAGAGAAACAAAAGTTACAGGACCTGGAACGAACTAGGGTGCTTTGCGGGTAAAACGCCTATGGAGACGGTGAATCAGCTTTGAAATACAGCAGTGATAGTTTGATAAAACGAATAATAGGTTCCAGAGCAAGGGTAACCATAACGCAAACAAATTGTTACTCTTGCCCTGAAATATGTTATTGGCTGTAATTCAAAGATTTTCGACAATCCTTCCGCCTCCCAAAGGTTTTACACACCCAGCTCTCTTCGCTCCAGGTACCGTGAATTCGTAAATTTTGTAGATCCTACATTTTTACTACAACTATAAGAAAATATCAGAGATCGAAAAGAATCTAAACTAGAGAATAACCCAAATATTATGCAGGGTGCCTCAATAAAACTTTATCACCGCCATTTTGTGATTTTTTTACATTTTTATTTATATTTATTAATTACAATGATATCAATAACATCTATATAAACAAACATGTACATGAAGAATAATCTATTTATTTGTTTACTTAAACAACTCAACTCAATTTAAACAAATCTGGTTTCTATTTTATCTTGTAATTATTGTAATTGACGAACAAAAACCATTTTTTTATACAAAATATGTGCGTGTGTGAGTATTAGATTCAGAATTGTGAAAATATATAAGCCATCCAATTTCAAGAAAATGTCCATGATCTAACTATTTGTATCTTTCAGCGATTTACTGCAGTATTCCAATCTGCGGTTGAGCTCGACTCTGCGCTTTACTCTGGCTGATTTACTGCAACATTCTGAAAGGTAGTTCAGAACTGTTCAACTTTCTGCCTTCACAATCGGCACTTCATCCTTATTGGCTTAATAATTGAAATCAACCAATCAAATTTGCACTGGTGCTGAATCTTATATCAAAATGTTTAAATGCCTCCAAGGCATTCATCGAATGCTCTAATGAGATTGTTTCAGATTAGTCTCACAGCTTGTTATACCGGAAGTAGATGATAGCTTTGTTATTTTAAATGAAATTTCCGTCATATTGATAGATTTATAAATTTAATTCATATTTTTTCAATTATTCCTAAACCTAAGTCAAACCGTTTTTAACATACATATTGCCAATTTTATATGACAAATAAAGTTTGCAAGCCAAAACATAATAATCTATTTTTGACCGACGAACCCCGAACGGAGGAGGTATACAAATCGACTGTCTGTTTTTTTATGGTTTGTTCGCGCGTTCTATATAGTAAACGTACTCCGATTTTGATGATTTTTAATTCATTTGAAAGAGGAGGATTGAGAAATGGTCCCATCGAAATCTTCTTCCCTCCGAAAACCCCCCCGAAGGGGGTGGAGGGGCAAATTTTCTCGAATGTCGAAAATTCGAGTTGTCAGAGTTAAGGATAGGACAATATCTGGAGACGTTTAAATTAAACATTTTTTCAAAAGAGTTATGGTTTTCGAGTTACATTTATGTTAAAATCTCACATATGTGTATTTAGGCTATGTGGAAGGGGCGATTTCTTTCGAAAACTGAAAATCTCTGGGTACCCATGAAAGACAATAATATTTGTAGCAACATTTATAATAAACATTTTTTCCTTAGAGTTACGGTTTTCGAGTTAAGCGGTGGTATAAATGGTTAAATCTAAAATATTTGCTAAAAATTATCAATCTAACTGCAACTGCACAACTTCAAAAGTAACAGCACCAAAAGAATTAATATTATTTCGTATTTTTCAGTGCACCAACTAATAACGTCGGTCCAATTTTTTGTAAAAAATATTTTTACTATAAGAAAGCCTAAAATTTTCTTCTTGTAAAAAAAGATCGGCAGTGAATTCCATTTAAAATAACAAAGTTGGCATCTACATCAGGCATAACCGGAAGTAGGTACGACTAACGTGAAAATAGATTTTTTCTAATTATAATTATCCCACATCGATCGACGTAGTTTCAGGAGCACCAACCTACCCTACTAGCCTATACTTATTTTTCAATAAATTTTTAGTACCATAGAAAGAGTTTTTTTAATCCAGTAACCAATATTATATCATTCTGCCGCCAAACTGGTTAGCAATTTCTCAACTTCATCTTATTCAAATTTCGCTCATTTTTAAAGCATCTTATCAAAATGACGCCTCAGGTATAGAAAATGGAGGAAGTCGCTTTGTCGAATCTCCTCAAGCAAGTCTTAAATCAGATGTGGGTGAGCGCCGTCGTGAAACAAAAAAAATGTTTTTTTGTTCTGCAAGTTTTTTGAATTTGTGCGTACAGTGATGGTTCTATGTGTCATCCCCGGTCACTTTTTGATCTAATAAAACGGGGCTGGAACCTAACTGACCCATAAATCGGACCCACGCGCATTCATGCGATCCCTCCAAAAGTAGTTTCGTGTATGGGCGCCCATTGCAGATTGAAAAATTGTGTAACTTACTTTGAAACGATTCTCCTAACTTTTTACCAATTTGAGCTGTAACGAAAAAAGAATGTTTAGTAATCTATTTTTTATGGAAACTATAGCAAATTCCTAAACGTCCTAAAAAGAACTATAAGAGTAGGTTATCAAGTTTTATAAAGAATAACTCGGTAGAGTAATTGAAATATGTTTTTCTTAATGTAGATAAGAAGTTATCAATTGTCCTATTTTTGAAAACACTAAGCGAGAAATTCAGAAAGAAAAATGCAAAATATAGGACTTAACTGAAGGTTTACAAGAAAAGCAATGCGAAAATTCAAAGTACGGAACCCTGTCCCTAACACTCACCTGTTTCAGTGGTCCATACATCCGATGAAAAATCAGAACTATTATAAAATCACTGCTGCCCACCTGTCTGTCTGTATGTCCGTCTGTGGGCTTGTCTGTCCGTCCGCCCGTCTGCCTGTATGTCTGTTTGTGTGTCTATGTACATGTCTGTCTGTTTGTTTGTTTGTCTATCTTGTTTGTCTGTCCATCTATCACAGCTTATTTTCTCTTAAACTGCAAAATGGAAAAAGTTCAAATTTGTTATTGATAAAATGTTGAGGAGTTAGGTAACTACAATATATACTTTGTCTCACGAATGATGGCGTCTGTCACAAAAATACGAGAAACGAATCAATTCAGCTGATAGGAGTAGATCAATGGCGTAACAATTTCAAGATAAAATATGGTATTTAAAATTTCTTATACGCTTCAAGGAAGTTCATATAATTTGGGATAAAAAAATCTCGATTGGATTGAATAAGCAATAATAAGAAAGATATTATTAACAATAATGCAGAAACATAAAATACAAATCTTTGGCTTGAGTTATAAAATATAAATGTATTCATCTAAGTTCTCTGAAATATCACTTTGACTTTGAGACGCCTATGAAATAAAGATTGCATTACCTTCGTACATACGAGCAGCGCCTTATCATGGTATTGAAGAAGATTACGTGAAATTCTTATGTCGTAGCTTATACCGACAAACGTCGTAGAGAATTTGATGATAATGAGAAGCGATGAGAAGTATAGCGTGATTTGCGTAGCTCGTGAATGATTAAATACAATAGCCATATTTCGTGAAACAAACTATATTGTCTTTACCCCCTTATCTTTGAAACAACTGAGCGTATAATTTTGACGAATATTGGCCAGTTTACAGAGAAAACCTATGTGAAATTTGTATGAAACAATTAAACAACCAAATTGATCCATGTAATTATAAAAGCTGAGACAAATTACATGAATGATTCAATGTCACTGGAAGTCATTGCCCTTGTATGATTTTAACATTATTCAATATTTACCCAATTACCATTCATATTTGTAAACATAATAGTGTTTGTTATGTAATATTTGTTACAGTTATTATCGTATCGTTCGTATAACTAACAGTGTGAATTTTATTATTCATTGGTTGACGGGGTATTCGCCAAGTCTGCAAAATACAACCAAGATTACCCAGGAAACATCCTATGGGTATATAATCATTTTGGTTATACTAAAATATTTATTCGTTATAAGAATTGAACATGCTCAATATTTTAATTTTTGTTCTCAGTTTACCGAGGAATAAATCTGTAATAAGTGAGAAATGAGAAATACACTCGACATTTTGACTTCACTCAAGATAAAAGAATGTCCGCCCACTTAATCAAAAATCGCCTTGACCCTTCAAACTATTTTTTTAAAATGCATTGCTTTGATACAAAATTATCATACAGGATGAATAATAATAATAATAATAAGAATGCTACATATATCAACATTAATTTTTTAATGACACTTATTGTATATTTAAATTTTTTTACATTCAACAATCATTTAAAGACATTTTTAAAAAATCCATCTCCAGCCACGAAATTTTAACACTGTTATGCTGGTATGCACCGTTGGTGTGTTTATGGACTTTGCAACGTTCCGAACTTAAGTCACAATCTTTATAACACTGATAATGACAATTATTTATTAAGATTTAGATTTAGATAGACGTGAAAAAATGTCAGTGAAAGTTAATCTAATTTGAATTTTACTCTGCTGATATTCAATCCAAAATGCGCCTCGCCGAAGATGAACGCATTCAAATTTTGATTATGTTGAGTTGTGGAGATACAAGTATAAGTCATAGGGAAGTCCGTGATTTGTTTAATGAAAAATACCTAAATCCGCTATCAAAGAGCCAATAAACATATTATTATAAATAGCTCAAGCACCCAACTTGGACAGGTATTTAAATTTTTACATAAAGAGAAGTTTCATCCATACAAACCAGTATTTGTACAAGAGTTATTGCACGATGATCCTACTAGGGCGAGAACAGTTTTGTGAAATAATGATTGAGCATCTGTTAGCTCAATTACTCATGAATTGTCCATAGAATTTGTTTTTCAGATAAAGTTACGTTTTCTTTAAATGGTCAGGTTAATCGACAAAACTACAGATACTGGGCACATGCAAATCATCACAGGTTCCTAAAAAATCACAACCAGTATAATGAATAGGTTAATGTTTAGGCGGGCGTTATTGAAAATAGTATAATCGGACCATTTGTCTCTGTCTCTCTGTCTCTGATAAAAGTCTCACTGGAGAAAGATATATAAATTTCCTTCGAAATGATCTTGTTCCAAATCTCACCACTCTATTTCCAAGTGATAATGATCCTGATTTACCAAGTTCAAGTTTATGGTTTCAACAGGATGCTGCTCCCCCCGATTATGCTGTTTATGTAAGGGAATATTTGAATACAATTTCTCCGGTGCGGTGGATCGGTAGGTAGACGGAGATCAATAGAGTGTTCATCCAGATCGGCTGATCTTAACCCACTGGACTTTTTTATGGGGCTCAAAATTGGGTTAAGATTTATAAATAGTCTAAACCCAATTTGATATACTGAAGGAGCCCATTCGACTAGTAATAAGAGAAATATCTCCACAAGTAATACTAAATGTACAACGGGAATTTTTAGATATATTGATCCACTGCAGATCAGCTGGTGGAGGACATTTTCAACATCTTATAAAACAGTTTCTTTTCATTCTTTGCTTATTTTGTTTTGAAAGTGTTAAAAAGATTCAAGTTGTTAATATTTCGTAAATGGCTGGGGATAAATATAGGACATGATTTATAAAAAAATGTCCAGAATTGATTGCAGATTGTAAAAATGTAAAAATATACAATATGTTTCATTAAAAAAATAATGTTGATACATATAGCACCTATTATGATTCAGCCTGTATAATATTTTTTTCAAAAAAAATAATTTGATGTGTGATTTTTGATTAAGTGGGTGGTATTCCATATAAAAGGCTGATCCGTTTCTTTATCGTCTCCCTGTAGACAAAGATAAGCTTCCATTATCTTTGCTGTAGATGTATCTAGGGTTACTACTCTTTATACATCCAATATATCGAGCAACCCAAAAAAAAATTGAAAGTAGGCTTTTGAAAATGAGAACATGTCTTTGCTACAGTAACATGGGAATTAGTTGTTATGTCAAAAATATTTGGATGGCCCGTTAAATAAACATTCAGGCAGTCGATGGCAGTAATAATATTCAACACAATAAACAAATCTGTAAGCCTTTTATGTTGAAATATTGTTTGATTTATTATAAATTCAATAGAAATATAGATTTATCAGAGTTAATTCCGTCAATTTAATTTAGCTATTCAGCAACAGATGTCGCAACCGGTACTATTCCGTCAAATTAATTTAGGAGCCCTACTGTAAGAAAAGAAGCTTTCTCCATTATAAAACTTATCCTAAACTGTAGCTATGGATATAACCGATCACTAGAAACAAGTTTCAACAAAATATATGAATTATATTTATTATATGTACATATATTTGCGATCTAAAGAGTTCCATACCAAATTGCTGAAAACGGAACCCTATTACTCAGACACCGCTGTCCGTCCGTCCGTGTTTCAGCCGACTGTATCTTGTGAACCATAATAGACAGAAAGTTGAAATTCTAAGAATGAGTATTTCTATTACCACTACAACAGCAAATACAATTCCATTCATCCGGTCTTCTTTCTGTCAGCCGTCTTTCTCTCATGAACCCCTCGTGTAAAGGTAAGTAGGTACAAACATAAGTGTCAACTGTGGGCAACATGTTGACGGATTTTGGCAACATATTTGGTGGGCACAACAAGTTTTATCCGGATACATGTGGCCAACAATGTTGCTCGTCCAAACCAAAATCGGTTGCACGTACAAATATAACGAGTGCCATTATATCATTGCTGCATATTGGGGGATATTTTGCTTACTCTATTGCTCTTCAGAGGAGCTGTTTTAGAATTAATTCCAAGCTGAATTTATTTATTTTTAAGATTTTGTAAATAATAATAATAATTATAATAATAATAATAAGTTTATTTACGCAAATAAATGTTATTACATAGTTAAATAAAATTGTTGCAAATAAATATGAAATTACCACTAAAACTGAAGTTGGACGTGGGTTTTACACAGTTGATTTACAATATTTCTTATGCATTGCATGAAATTCACAATATAAAATAGATTGAATCTGTCTCACTTTGTTGATATTAATATGGATTCTTAATATTTTGACATTTTACTTATTTTAGATATAATTACATAAAAATTAACAATAAACAAAAATAGTAAACAAACAATTTGTGGAATATTAGGATTAACGAACGATACTGATCCGTATAATACTATGATGACATGAAGATGCCATAAGTCTGTTAGTCTATAAGAGATCGAATCAAATCTTGATTCAAAAGAACGTAATTTCAGATTATTTTTTTCAACATTTGACGAGAATTTATATTCATTATATTGTTCAGTGGGCAGAAAATTGAAGATTTTTGAAATGAGATAAGACATATTTCGTTGTCCGATTTTTTTACTACTTAGAGATGCTTTAACGTGATATTCTTTCTTTACTATTGAAATGATCATGGTTGATGTTTTCTAGTAGGTATTTGTTTTTGTGAATATGTTTGAGTATGTTACTAAGAAATGTTTGACGTACATCACGTATTCTTGCTTGAGAAAATAGTAAATTGCTAGAAAGAGTGGGTTCTTTTCCATACATAATTCTCAGAATTTGTTTCTGTACTGTTTCCAACTTTTTCAAATGAGTAGTAGCAACCCCACTCCAGCTCAATATGGCATATTGGATACGAGGTTCCACTAGGGCGTAATAAATGATCTTCAAGTGGTGAGCGTCCAGTAATTTACTCAAATCTTTGAATTTGAACAGCATAGTTCTTAAGGTTTTTGTAACATTCTCAGTATCAACGTCCTATCTCATACGACTATCCAATGTTACACCTAGATATTTAAAGGTATCTGTTCTGGAAATATCAACAACCGAATTTTCGTTACATTTATCGAGGGTTTTGAAATCTCGTAAATAATTTCTATAAGCTGTAAAAGTCATAAATTTTGCTTTTTCATAGTTTATTGTTAATTGTTGATGATTAAGCCAGTCAATTATCTGTGTAATATCAGACTCCACCTTTTCTTTCAGATCATGCCAATCTTTATCCTCATACATGCTCACGGTACCATCTGCGAAGCTAATTATAGTTCCGGTAGTATTCAGATGAGTAAATCATTGCGGTATATTGAAAATAATATTGGTCCAAGGACATTGCCTAGTGGCACACCAAACTGAACTAACTGTTCTGAATTGTTTCCTCTGGTAAAGATAGCTTCCTAGGAGATTATACGTTGTTCCTCGAATTCCAATATCTTCCAAGGTTTCGAGTAGCTGAGTATGGCTCACAGTATCGAAAGCCTTAAAGAGGCCTAGGAATATACACAGAATAGGTTTCCCGTTATCAATCTGTTTTAATAGAAATTGTTAGATAATAAAGTGAATATTATTCAAATAAGCCAACTCAATCAAAATTAATGTAGGTTACAGAATATTTAGATGATCTTTGCTTACATCTACAGCAATTTATCTCTTCTTAGGAGCTTTTAGAACAAGATTCCTCAAATATTTCAAACGAACTAAAACTGAGAATTGATGAACTGACCTTCGTTTATTATTTTCACTTCAATCATTTACAAATGTTATTATGGTTTCAGAAGTGCAATTCAAAAATATTTGGGTTGACATTTTGACATTATTCTAAATATTTGTTATGATCATTACTTTACTTTAGGCTTATGCATTTCTTTCAATGTTGATCAATAAAATATTTCAGCTTCATATAGTAACATGTGTTTTATAATGCAATAATTGAGGGTGATTCAAATAAAGAAATATTCTCATATTTCATGGCACATTTAAACAGAGTTTTTTATATCGCTCTGTGAAGATCTGGACTGGAATTAACTGATAGAAATAAAGCTCAAAGACACGTCCACAATTTATTGATGAAAATTAAATTCTTAGGGGTTGAATTGAATCATGATACAAGGATTATAAATATGTGGAGATAAAAATTAAAAACACATAATAATAAAATAAATTAACATTCTATTAAAATTAAAAGATAATTACCCTCACAGGAGGATACAAAAATTAAATTCTAAGATAAAAAGAAAAAAAAATTGATTTAAATGTATTTAATACATCTTAGTTAGAAGTTCAAGACGAGAAAGACTGAAGATAATCTTAACATGTAATTATTGTCTATGGAATGTCTAAATAAGTTGTTTTACGGTGTAATATGTCATTCTCGGCTTGAACTTCTAACTAAAATATACATAGTCCATACATTTTTTTTTCTTTTTATGTAAGAAGCTTATTTTTGTTTCCTCATGTGAGGGTAGTTATCTTTTAACTTTAATAGAATGTTAATTTATTTTATTATTATTTGAATTAATGTTTTGAGCTGTATTTCCCTCAATTTAAAGATCTTTTATTCCCGCATGGTTTACAAGATATTCTCAAAGAACAAATTATTGATACGAGAAAAGAGTTTTATCTTTGACATACGATAAATTTCGGATTAAAAGATCAAAAAAAAATGTTACTAACTAGGGATGTAACGGGTAACCGGTCTATCCGGCCAAAACTAGGTATCCGGCTGGGCAGGCCGGATACCCGGTCTTGCGGGTACCCAGTTGTTAATTATTTTGTTTCCTGTTTTTGGTAACATGAAACATAAAAGAACTGAAACAGTGTATTTTTGTGATGATAAAGAATACATACAAAACAGATTCTAAAAGGTTATAACAATACCTACCTACACTACATCAATTAATGGCGAATTTCGATGAGGATAAACTAATAGCTTTCTGTAATATTCCGCAAGACTGGGTACCCGGCCGGCTACCCGGTTTTGCCGGCACTTAATTGACCGGTTGCCCGGTGTGGCCGTATCCTAAAAAGGGCTATCCATTACATCTCTATTACTAACGAACGGACGACCTGGCCAGACAAAATGAATTCATTTAGTTGAATATCTATCTCTATTACCAACTGAACTTTCAGCCATAAAATAAAATAGGTATATAGTTAGTGATTTTTTATTGTGTAAACACTACAATCTTTCTTCTTTGCATCTTTTAGCCAAACTGAAATTCATTAAGTTGAATATCGCTACAACCAATTGAAAGTTCAGCCATAAAATAAGACATTCCACTTTTGAAACAAATGATGTAATTTTGGTAGTTCCACCTTTGGAAAATTTATATTCATGAAAATAAACGTATAAACCAAGAAACAACATTCTGTCGCCAATCTCTAATAAAGACATATTGTAATAATACAACGAACTTTTTCACACATAAAAGAGTCTTGTAAACGTCCAATATAAACCCCAGTCCAAAACGAAATCATCCAATCACGAGCGCGCATACGTATGGCGAAAGTTGAGATAAGCAGAACAAACGGGGGTTTTTCTTATGAGTTTACTTTCGTAATAAAAATATCACATAATATAAAGAGTAGCAGCAAACTACATAAGTTCAGTATTTTGGTGACCAAGATATTTTCTACTTCATTGTTCTCACTAGGGTTAGTATGAACAGGGTGGTAACAATCACATATCTACTTGGGTTAGAAAAGTAATAATAGTCCAGCGATTTAAGCTTACGCTTGATTACAACTTATACAATTGTAAACACATCTGCTGAGGATCAAAGCCCTGGATAAATCAAAATTTTAGCTAAAGTTTTTTATGAAATTATACAGTCAACAATACTTCATGGAATCGCTAACTGAGTCTTGATATTCATATAGCATTTCCTCAACAAAGGAAATAAGCTCTAATGAGCATGTCCATATATAGTCGCATATTATGTATCTACAAAGCATTCTAATTCAAAGGAGTATGTAAACATATACATACATATAAACTGAATATATGCCATAAAGGTCCTACGTTCATTAAGAAGACATTAACACGCATTTAAAGTATGCAAATTTTGACATAATTATAGGCCTATAGGTCTATGGGAAGCTCTATATTCTACATCAATTGAAATTGAAACTAGAGACGCAGTAAAAGAGAAACCGTTTTTAGATATTTTTTTATAGAAATGTACCTATTGCGATCGTTCACACTTTTGAATTTCGAAAAAATTTCAACGTTTTTTATCTGTATAAGTAAGTCCAAGAAAACTTTTGGTTCAAAAGTTATATATATATATATATATATATATATATATATATATATATATATATATATATATAAAATGAATTGTAAATTCTTGACTGTCTAATTAATGATGAATTTTTAATGATGGGGGTTGCAGTCAAAATGCCAATAAAATTAAAACTCTTTAATCAATGTCGAGCTTTCGGTAACGCTTGTTACCTTCATCGGGACAAACTAAAATAACGAACAAATTAATTATAACAAAAAATATTAATAATATGAACTACTTACAATCGTGAGATTAATGAAATTTACCAGCTACAAACATTTGTTATTATGCATTTAACTTTATGATTGAACTTTTATGTTTCATAATTAAAAGTTACTATGGAATTACGCATACTAAGATCAATCTATGTATGTAGCTAATAAAAATGGAACACACTTCAGAAGTTAATCACAGGATATGTCATTGATTAAAGAGTTTTAATTTTATTGGCATTTTGACTGCAACCCCAATCATTAAAAATTCATCATTATATATATATATATATATATATATATATATATATATATATATATATATATATATATATATATATATATATACATATATATATATATATTCATTTTGTATTCTTGACTGTTTCTATATTAAATAAAAATATGTTCTTGGGGATACAGTCATGTAATGAATAAAATTCTTTGAATTAAACCGAGCTTTCGGGAATGTTTATTCTCTTCTTCAGAGCAAAAATCGTGAATTTAGAATAAATCAGTTAAAAACAGGAAAGATTTCATAGTCATCAATTACAAAAAAAAATGATAAATATAAATAATGACATTTGTAATTGATGACTATGAAATCTACGACGACTTTTGCCCTGAAGAAGAGAATAAACATTCTCTTTATTATATATATATATATATATACAGGGTGAGTTTTTTTAATGTTTAGTACAGGGATCTCGACGACAGATACGAAAAAGTTTAAATTGGCAAAGAATTGCAGTTTTGTAAGCTATATTCAAAACCAATTTTAGTTTTACAAAATTTCACAGATATCAACAGAAATTTCAAAAAACTGATTTTTGGCCTTTTCTTAAAACGTACTAACTTTAGAGAAAAATATTGAAAGCAAAAGTTATGAGAAATTTTATTCTAAATAAAATGATCTAGAACTTTTTTATCACACCTGTCTTTTTTGAAATATGACATAAACTTGTTTTTTAAATGCGAACCATATTAAATTTTATTCTTATTGCGATTCTAGTGATACAGCATATGATAGGATTATTCTCAGAGATAAAGTTTTTATGGGCATTTTTGTATTTTTTCTGATTCACGTATTACCTCACCTGGTTAGTCTAGTTATCTATGAAAAAAAAAACAAATAAAATAAGCCTTTGTTAGTTAGGTTACCGTAGTAACAAATAATAATATTGTATTATTTTGACAATTTATTTAGTTTTTATAAAATATTTTCGAAGATTCCAACGTTATTATTAATACAAACGTTGCATCTTTTTAGAACAGCAGTTGCAGTTAGATTGATTACTTTTAGCACCAACTTCACAAGTACCAGCACCAATAGAATTAATGTTATTTTGTATTTTTCAGTGCTTCGGTCCAATTTTTTGTTAAAAATATTTATTTCACACTTTTGAATGTAACATTAATCACGAAAATCTTTGAACTTTCACTAATACCAAAGAAGATAGTACTTATCCTGCTACCCACGTATACTCTTTGCTTGTACGTGTTATGTAGAGACCTCAGAACATCGCAGCGGAAATACGCATAAGTATTTTAGATTTAACCATTTCACCATCCCTGCAGCTCGAAAATTCTAAAAATATGTATTATAAATTTTGCTACAAATAATCTGGTCTTTCATGTAGTGCCCTCAGATTGTCAATTTTTGAAAGAAATTGCCCCCTCTACATAGCGAAAATACACATGTTTAACATCGTCGTTACTCGAAAACCGTAAATCTTTTGGGAAAATATTCAATTTAAATGTTTCCAGATATTATCATGGCTTTAATTTTATGACCACATATTTTCGATTTTCGAGAAAAATTGCCATTTTCACCCCCTTCGAGGGTGTTTTTTAAAGCGAATGATATGTCTGATTTGAGTTTTTTCGAATATGGGACCATTTCTCAACTCTCGTCTTTCAAATGAATCAAAAATCATCAAAATCGGAGTACGTCTACTACATAAAGGCGCGCACAGAAAACAGACATTCGAATGGTATACCTCCTCCGTTTGGATTCGTCGGTCAAAAAAGTAGTAAATGATCGTCTGCGCGTCAGATAGTACGGCTACAACTTATGTAAGGTAAGCTGTGGTACGGTAGTAGTCCGGTAGTTTTACATTTTTCACTCAAATGAAAGCTATTCATTCATTTCTCTTTAAAAATCAATGTTTTTCGTTCGGATAGTCACTAAAACGAGCTACCACTTTATTATGAGTGTTTGTGAAGTTGAATAAATAGATAAATAAATAAATTATTAGTGGTCCTGCAGTCTAATATGTCCTATGTCTATAGTCATAATTGAACAACTTACTCAAGTGAATTACTATTTGTTCATAATAAGTTCAGGCGTATCAATTATTGATGCATCTCAAAACAGTTGATCCAATTCCAAATAAGGAGGTTTACATGCATACAAGTCGTCTATATGTTTGTATTCTTTGGCGGAGTTTAGTTCATGTCGCATTATAAATTTTGGACCAGCTCTAATAGATTTTCCTCCAGCTTAGAGATTGGATGAATTAGATTGTTGTTTATTTGTCTTATTCAACTGCGACCTTTTCAGAGCTTATTTAATTAAAGCTCAGTATCTAGTTTTACCCTTTTTGACAGGCTCTCTGATGAAATCAGTGCGCCAAATTACCATAACAGGAGATTCAAAATTCGATCCTCAGGTAGCCTCTCAAGTAAAGACTTTCGGAACCAGTGACAAAAAGTAGATCCTATATATTTAAGTTGTAGAAAAAATTCAATTTCTGAAAATGGAATAGATTAATTGAGGAAAATAAATGTTAAAGTCATCTCCACAATTTATTAAAAGATTAAATACTAGAGCCGGTTTGATAATGTCCGGTTGACCGAAGGTTGAAACTCAACCGTGGGTCAACCGTGACTTTCTGTATTATAAACCTTCAACCCATGGTTAAAATGACAGCAACTGACAGTCTTCTCAAACATTTCAACCGTAGAGTTTGCTTTAACCAGCGGTTGACCAACCAACTGTTGAAATGTCCGTTATAAAACTGGCCCTTAGGGGTGAGACATGTTTCGAGTACATACAGGCTCATCTTCAGTCAGGATACAAGGAATATTTGGAGAGAAACAAAAAATAACATAAACATCACCAAACCCGCAAATTAAAGCATTCATTCTAATAAAACTCAAATAAATAAAACTTTCTAAAACTTCAATGATAATGATAATTAATAGCTACCCTCACAAGGGGGATTTTTTTTATTACATTAGAATAATTCCATCAATTAAAGGAAATATTTCTTAGATCAAGAGTCAAGAGACAGTCATTTTTATTTTTAGAATATTTTATTTATTTGAGTTCTATTAGAATCAATGTTGTAATTTGAGGGTTTGGTGATGTTTATGTTATTTTTGTTTTTCTCCAAATATTCCTTGTATCCTGACTCAAGACGTGTCTATATAGACTCGAAACATTTCGCAACCCCTAAGACTTTAATCTTTTAATAAATTTTGGAGATGACTTTGAGACTTATTTTCCTCCTGTATATTTGTTATATGACCCAATTCCACAAATATGTGCAAAGAGTGGCCAGTACTTATCATTTAAAATTGATAGTTTCACCCGATTTGATGTACCGAGGGGTACCAAGTCTAATTAACCCTTAAAACAAGTCTTCCACATTTTTCTATTTTCTGTATATCTACGAACTTTGGAGTATTACGGAAGTGAACTCACCCCACAACGCAATGATATGATGGCATACACTATGGCATAGACATTACTGAACAAATATTGATAAGCTTGTCTATATATTCCGTAGGTTATGTGAATTTTAACTGAATTCGTGTATTTTAATAATCATTTTTAGTTCATAGTCTATAATTTTCGATTATCGTAGGTAATTAATTTAATAATATTGCTAACGTTTGACAACTAGTTCTCATCGGAGTCTAGCAAGGACAGGTTCTCATTTTCAATATCCCACTTCTAATAATTTTATTTTGGACCGCTCAATACCTACTATAAGAAATGTAGTTGAAGTTTTGCATACAAATATTGCTTGCAAGTCATTTTCGTATATATAAGGAATGGAGTAGCGAAAGAGGTAGCAATGTTTCTCCATTTACTGAAATGAATGAATAGATAGTGTGTAATAAGAGAATCTGATAAATGGCAAATAAATATCTAATCAAGCTGATTTTTATCCATATAATACTAGTTAGTGTAAAGTAACAAAAACCCACCTAATTTTATCGTGTCTTTCATTTCAGTTGTGTAGGGCGAAATACGAATACTTTTTTAAATCATCAATAAAATTTCCGACATGAAATACATTCATTGAATAAGTAAGTAATTTATTCTAGTTGGTTCGAATAACGCACCCTTTTAAATACATTCGATCCCACGTCACTGTGCAAGCTCTCATGTTTCGATACATAAGGTCGGCTTCGGAAACAGGAATGGAAATAGCTATGAAACAAAGGGTCCAGGCTGGCCAAGCAAATAAGTAAGTCCAAATGATCCCGTCTGGGATGAAGTGGCTCAAACCTAGCATATTGCGACAGGATGATATCACTCTTCCGAACTACCGAGCGCCACCCTTAGGAAAATAAATTTTAAAGAACGTGTACCGTTTTGTAAATATTAAAATAAAAAAATGAAGGTTTGGCGCAATTTAGTCGGAGAGAACTTATCTTAATTTAATATGAAAAAAGTCTGCTGTGTCCATTCACACGAATTTCCGGAAGATCTTAAAATAATTTAATTGAATATAAAAATCGTCTGATCAAGTTGTGTGACTATTCAATCATTCCAGCGTTCCAAGACAAAGAATATTGGTCATATTAAATTTTGGCGCAATGGGAACCGTTTAGTTTGAAAGTTTGAGAGTTAATTTAAGCATAACTTTCTCCCCTGCTTTTCCTCTGAGACACTTATAGCAGATTGTAAACGAGTTCTTGGGAAAATCTTTTAGCAAGTTTCATCAAAATCTATAGAGCCGTTTTATAGCCACACTCATGAGTGAAACACGTTTTTTGTCTAGCAACTAGTAAGAGCCGGATGCCCAATCTGACTCAATAGGGAGCCACAGCGATACCCTAAAAATCAAAACAGAAAGCAAATAAATATTTTTTAAGAAAATTGAACCGACTTTGTAAGTTGGTGTCAAAAGTTTTTTAACTACACTTGCACAATTGTAATTGTTAATATTCAGAGATCTCAAAACATCGCTGCGAAAATACACATATTACAGTCTTTACCATTGCCAGAAAACCAGAAAACCGTAACTCTTTAGAAAAAATGTCCAATTCAAACGTTTCCGGATATGGTCTCATCTTTGATTCTGCCGTCTCAGATTTAATATTTTTGAAAAAAATTGCCCACTCCTTTCCCATCGGGGACGGTTTTTAGAGGAAAGGAGATTTCGGATTTGAGCTTTTGCAAATATGGAGTCATTTCTCAACTCTCTTCTCTCAAATGAATCAAAAATCATAAAAATTGAGGCATGTTTAATAAGCAAGACGTGAGAACAGCCATACACAAAAAAGCAAACATAAAACCGAATTGTATACCTCGTCCATTTTTTTAAGTCGGTCAAAAAAATCGGTCCACCCGAGATAATCTAGGCAAGACAGACACCCAGACCAATGGCTGAAAATATGTTTTTGGATTCAGGGTTATTTCCCTTAACTAATACTTTATCAAAATTATTGATTGAGGCATCATAATCATTTTGAAGATTACGTTCCCCGCTAATGGAGAAAAATAATAAAAATGGTTAAAAACATGTTCTAAATAATCTTCAGGCAACTAAAATATGTAATTGCATTGAAAATCTCTCTAACTCGAATGCATTTGAGGAAACTTACAAACAGCATGAACCGATTAGCCAACACAAATTTAAAAGAATTATATTTTTAAATTTCTGTTGATACAGATCGCTTGTGAATTGTTTGTGAACGTTTATGACGCGTTTGTTTTTTTGACCGACATACTCCGACCGGAAGTATAAAATTCGACTGTCTGCTTTTTTGGTTCGTTCGTGCGTTTTATTTAATAATAGTACTCTAATTTTGATGATTTTTGATTCATTTGAAAGAGGATGCTTGAAAAACGGTCCCGTATTCATAATAACGCAAATCCAAAATCTTCTTCCCTTAGGAAACCGCCCCCGAAGGGGGTGGATCGGATAAATTTTCTCGAAAATCGAAAATCTGAGGTAGCATAATTGTATATAGAACAATATCCAGAAACGTTTAAGCTGAACATTTTTTCAAAATAGTTTTTTAGTTAGAGGCATGTTAAATTCACAAATATGTGTATTCTTGCTAAGTGGATAGGGTGATTTCTTTCGAAAATTGAAAGGTAGTACATAAAAGACCTAATTATTTGTAGCAACATTTATAATGAACATTTATTCCTAAGAGCTACGGTTTTCGAGTTACAGGGGTGGTAAAATGGTAAAATCTAAAATACTTATGCGTATTTCCGCAGCGATGTTTTGAGATCTCAATAATAACAACTACAAGCAAAGAATATTCGTGGGTAATAGGATAAGTACTATCTTCATTGGTATTAGTGAACGTTCAACTATTTTCGTGGCCAATGTTGCACTCAAAAGTGTGAAATAAATATCTTTTAAAAAAAATTGGACCGACGTTATTTGCTGGTGCGCTGAAAAATACAAAATAATATTAATTCTATTGGGGCTGGTACTTGTGAAGTTGGTGCAAAAAGTTATCAATCTAACTGCAACTGCACAACTTCAAAAGTAACAGCACCAATAGAATTAATAATATTTTGTTTTTTTCAGTGCACCAACTAATAACGTCGGTCCAATTTTTTGTAAAAAATATTTATTGTGACTCATTATTTAATGAGTTGTTAGATAGTTAAATATACTTTTGATGTTATGCAATTGTAGTTAGATACTTCTGGCACCAACTTCAAATATCAGCACAAATAGAATTAATATTATTTGTAGTCTGACTTTCCTTACACAAATTATTAAATAGTTTTTATTACTTTCGGTTCTTTCTATAGATAGACTCCGCAGGCCCCATAGGGTTTAGAGTCTTGAAATTTCGATTGATACTTAGACCGGAGGCATCTCGCAGTTTCTTAAGCGTAACACTGATCCAAGTGTGATCCAATAATTATTAATTATATTATCTGATTCAAGCAAGATCAAATTATTTCTTCTACATGAAACGACAATGCCGGCCGTTACTGGAATTACGCACGGGCATTGAACCTTTGTTTACACTTTACCCGATTAATTTGGTATTGTGGTAGATAAACAGTAATTTGTTAAGGATTAGACAAACAGTATAGTCCAAATCAAGAAAAGGGGAGATAGCAGTTTTACTCATCGCTACGGTTCAAATCTGAAATGCCTAATAAAAACTATTTTTATTTTTTCTCAAAAATTTAGATTTTTATTTATTGGCGATTTAACAGTGATGTATAGTTAGTTGCCTGAACCTACAAATTTTGAAGTCAATTTAGAGTTTTCCAAAACAATAAAGTCACAAACGATTTCAATATTATATTTGTGTTTCACAAACGATTTGAATAAAAAGTAGACAGTGAAGGATCTATTTTCATGACGTGTTGGCTAATCGGTGTTAACTGTTTAACAATCTAATAATTCATTAAATAGAGCTTTTCCACCGACGTCACAAATATGGCCGCAAACAGCTGTTCTGGAGGTCAACAAAGCCACTTTGCCATAAGACACCATTGTAAGTTTTGTTAGTTTTCACGAAAATTTTGAAGATTTTACTGCTATATATTTACAACAAAACCATAAAATTCTTAATTCAAGTAATCCTGAAGGTAAGCATTTAAAATTTGAGTAGAAATAATTAAGATTAAGTATGTTACTTCAGGAAATATAATTTGATATACTTTTACTTTGAAAGACCTGTACAGACATAATAATCATCTAAAATTTCTTTTTTTTCAGATGAAAATATGGAGTTACTAAATTACCATTACATACCATGTTTAAGAGCTAATTAAGCTTAAAAGCTAACTACCCCACCACCAATTGATTGTATACTAATAAAAATAAAATTATATTGTTTTGATGAATTCTTATATATTTTGTATATAATAAATATAATATAAATGGAATCTTAGAACTATGTTCCTTCGTTTTTAACCCTAGTGTACCTCTCTCTCGCTACTTTAGGGGTTGTTTTTAATTTGGATCGGGTGAAACCCGTATGTAGTGTTGGGATGTAATCCGGGATCTCCTTGTTTTCAAAATTTTTTGGCATTTCTTGAGATATATTTGGTGAGAACAAATTACACGGCTATTTATATAAGTAATTGTAATAACTAACTATATTTATTTAAATTGATTGATATATACATGAAACACATTATGTATGTAATAAAAAAAAGCCTACATTAGAAAAATACTAAGATAAATTTATCTGAAACAAATTATTTGCCATTTGATTTTGCTTTCTGTTAATTCGTCTCTATGTAAGGCCTGGATCCAGGATTGCCGACGAGCTGCACGTTCTTGAATTAATCTACCTCTACTGCCTTTTTCCGATTGTAATATAAATACATTTTTATCATCGGTTGCGTTTACTATTGTTTGCACAGTTCCACAAAAATGTGGCAATTGAACATAAAAATAATGTTATTTAAGTAATTAAAACTTCGGTAAGTACCTACTTTTTTAATAATTAATTACAAACTCTAGTTTTCTCAAACATATAATCACTCTAAAGCAATTCTATTAGTGTTAAAATACCTTATTATTGACCTGAGTGTTTTGAAACTGTATAAAAACAACTAAAATAAAGTAAAAAGTACAATCTTAAAATTCAAACTTGCGATTTGTTGACCTCCAGAACAGCTGATTTTGACAGTAATTCAAATGGCGCTGACGTCACGTGGAAAAGCCTTATACTAAGTCACAAAAGAAAACAAACAGAAATTTAAAAATATAAATTTTTCAAATTCGTCTTGGCTATTTGGTATGGGGTTTATAATACGTAGAAACTCTGTCTATATTTTATTACCTTTAATGGAATCCTTTCCAATAACTCAAACATAGAGATGGTGCTCTCTGGGCTTGATTTTTTGCAGGCGAAGAATTAGATGAGATATTAAATTTTATAATGAATATTATATTATATTTCTTACAAAATATTACACCGACGTTATTATTTGGTGCACTGAAAAATACAAAATAATAGTAATAAATTGGTGCTGGTACTTTTGAAGTTGTGCAATTGCAGTTAGATTGATAACTTTTGGCACCAACTTCACAAGTACCAGCACCAATAAAATTAATATTATTTTGTATTTTTCAGTTTGCCAACTAATAACGTCGTTCCATTTTTTGTGAAAAATATTTATTTCACACTTTTGAGTGTAACATTAGTCACAAAAATCATTGAACGTTAACTAATACCAATAAAGATAGTACTTATCCCATTACCCACGTATATTCTTTACTTGTAGATGTTATTATTGAGATCTCAAAACATCGCTGTGGAAATACGCAAGTATATTAGATGTTACCATTTTACCACCGGTGTAACTCGAAAACCGCAACTCTAAGGAAAAAATGTTCATTAAAAATGTTGCTACAAATAATTAGGTCTTTCTGTAGAACCCACAGATTTTCGAAAAAAGTCGATTTCTGATTTGCGTTTTTATAACTATGGCACCATTCCTCAAGCCTTCTCTTTCAAATGAATCAAAAATCATCAAAATCGGAGTGCGTTTACTATATAAAACGGGCGGACAAACAAATAAAAAAAATAAAAAAAGCAGAGAGCCGAATTGTATACCTCCTCCGTTCGGGGTTCGTCGGGCAAAGAAGAAGATATTTTCAGGTTAAAAATTTCCCATTATGTTTTCCCACAGTCGTTGAAAATTTGTTGTCGCAATAGTTTTCTACGGCTGCCGCCGCCTCTCGCTTCCCATTTTCCATCGGTTACGGTCATTCCAATCTCCTTCATTAAGACCTCTCCCTGTCATCCCTTCCATGACGTCATCTTTCCAGCAACCTGGAGGTCTGCCACGCTTTTTTCTTTCATGAGGAGTCCACTGTCATATTCGTTTCGGTCATCTTGTATTTGGCATACTTTGTATAGTGCGGGACAATAAAGAAGTCTGGGTATTTAAACCTAAATCCCGTTCACTATCACAACAGACACGCCCAACTCGGTCAACACTCGTGTCCATACTTTTAGATGACCAAAATCAGAGTAAGCGCTTTCTTTCTATTCTGTTGAGTATTGTATTTTCGACGTTCATGGTCTGTTTGACTCGGTCATTTCTAACATGATCAAGTCTTGAAATGCCACAGCTTCTTCTCCAGAAATCCATTTCTACAACAAACGGTGTTATTGCCTTTGAGTTAGTTCCCACAAATCTGCGCCATACATCGTGATACTCTCAACAATGGAATGATATATTATGTTTTGCCCTGCATGTTATGTTGTTGTTCCAGAGAATACTGTTTAGTTGTTTAGTGACTAGTTTTCCGTGGGCAATTTTATTAATATCATCAACGCTTCAGCCGTTTGACTATAGAGTCACTTCCAAGTATTTAAAGCTGCGACAACCTTTAACAATATCAATACCCACTTGTATATCATTAACAGTATTATCTCACACCTTCAGATATTCTGATTTAGATATGTTTATAGTAAGTCCCCATTTTTTGTATATTCATCATTCATTTTGCGAAGCATATAATGAGCATCTTCCTCATTTCCAGCTACAATAACTTGGGTATGAAAGAATAGCAGTAAACACTGGAAATTAGAGGTGGTCGCAAACAGAGTATTCAATGTATTTTGTTAAAATTCAAAATAATAATAAATCCAAACCCCCTGCAATAAGGTACCTACATTTCTATGAAATTTTGCTTGAAAATTAGGTAACAACCCCTTAAAAAACTAAATAAAAAATCATTTACCACAGTTAAGTTGTGTAAAAAAGCTAACCCATAGCGTTTAATTTCGTTAGATGTTTATTCTTATGAAACATCGAAATTACGTGACCACCTCAAATAAACAACATTATTGTTTGTAAAATAGAGCAGGCAGTTAAAATTAAACTTTTGAAGAAATTATAAAAGTAAGGAAACTATACAGAAGCATTTTATTTTGTAGATGTCAGTGACCTCGCTGAAAAAAAATTAAAAATCACATTGCTCTTTCTAGATAGAAATAAATAACTTTTGACAAAAAAGAAGTCCAATTTTATCAGGTGAGGCATTGAAAAGTATAAAATAATATTAATTCTATTGGTGCTGGTACTTGTGAAGTTGGTGCCAAAAGTTATCAATCTAACTGCAACTGCACAACTTCAAAAGTAACAGCACCAATAGAATTAATATTATTTTATACTTTTCAGTGCATCAACTTATAATTTCGGTCCAATTTTTTATAAAAAATATTCTTACCGTATGACACAAAATCAACTGTCCGAAAAAATTAAAAGTATAGTACAGTTAGGGACCTCTATTGCTGAATAGTTAATCCACAATCACAAAATAATATGAAAAAGCTAAGTTTGGGTTCACACCATGAATGATCTATTAACTAAGTTTACACTTGAGAGAATAAATTCGTACAGAAGCGACCAGTGTTACAAAGAGTATGCGTGGACGAATTCTCGGGCATTTTTCAGTATGTAATATTTATTTTATTGGTATGGTAGATAATTCTGAACTGTACAATAGATGAAGTATTAGTTAGAAGTAGATTTGTTAGAAAGTACAAGTGGGTACCAATATATGTACTATACTATTACAGTAAAATTTATCGTAGCGACTACTTCTATAGCGCGACCACCTGCCTTTAACGATAGAATATGCATTCCCGTGTTAACTACTACTATTTATAAACATCTTCAGCGACCACTTCTGTTTAACGATTGCATGCAATAATCATGATAAATTTCAGTACTCAATAAAGCTAAAATCCCTCTTCACAAGGTGACGTGAATGACATTGGATATCAAGCAAATTTCAAAAGGACTTTGAAAAAAATTTTGCTCTACAGCAGTGGCACAAATACTGCACGTAGTAGCCTATATTAGAACTTTCTATCTATAATCACATGCCGAATATATCTAATTACCTGTGGAATCCATTTGCAGTGAGATAATTGATAATTTCATGAGAACTAGCTCATTTATCAGCGGAAGGTTGAGATATCTAGATTATTGTATATTCATAATGTAGACGTAAACAGGATTCTGCGATAATATTTGGCTCTATTATGGTGAATATTATCAGGATATGCACTATACGGTGTATCATTCACTCAGGTAAATGGCATTGTTTCACCATAATCTACATCAACGGCCTAAACTATATATGAATGATGTTCAGATTTACCAAATTAACAGTTAGTGGTGCTGGTAGAGTATATATAATATAGGTAAGCATTATGTACCTACATAGGTAGGTACATATAGGCTCACTTAATTACCTAAGTACATAAAAATATAACCTGATTGAATGACATATATCTATTCTTGAAGCTAAAGCAAGCTATTTGGAGTATGTAGCTTTGACAAAAATACCCCCTAGAAGGGTTTTTTATATCGAGTAGGTATATAAAAAGTTCCTGTTTATTATACAAACATGGAGAAAAAACAAGAAAAACCTCGTTTACATAACAAGTAGATCTTGTTTCTCGATAGTACGAGGGTATTCAATTCTTAATCCTGGCATATCACCTGAAAACCAGTTCCAGTCAGTTGAGGTTTTATTTACGTAATGCATGACCTATAACCAGCTCTGCAAAAACTTTAAGTGATTTCTGTTAAACATCACCATCTTCGTTGCTTATTCTGTGACCTTATTTGACCTACCAAAAGTAGATTCTTATCTCGACAAGTACTCAAATATCTATAATATGTTGGTGGCCCCCTACTAGAGACCCTATTACACCGTACTCCCGCGGGGTATCAGGTAAATAGCAACTGCAAGGCGATTATCACACAATCGTCGCTGTCAAAACGCCGATTTGGTACAGTGTTGTCGCTCTGTCAGTTTTAAGCCTAAGCTGATACTCGAGTAAAAATTATCAAAGTGAGGTTGATTCCATGTATTTGTGAATAATAAATTACTTTTAACATGTTCTCAATGAAAATGCTATTCTCTCTTTTATATCCAATATTTTTTAGACGTATATTAGACTGTGGCAACACTGATACAACAACGCGATTGCAACTAGTTGCTAAATTTTACATGATACGGGGGGCCGGTTTCCGCCATAATCCGGTCCCCACCGTAATGCCCAATCCGACTGACTCTGCAATTCAATTCATAATATTTAATGGTATGAACCTATGTATATAATATTAAGTAAATGAAGTATATTTTATTCGTATTGTGTTCTCTTCCAGCCGGTTAGGAGGCTTTCCCCCTAATCAGACACGACTCCGCTGCAAATCCTCTCCAATATATAGGCGAGCCAGAGGCAAAAATAAAGTATACCAACTCACGGTTTCAAAGGGCAACCTTGTATCAATCAATGCTGACAATAGTTGAACAATTTTACACAACACTATACAAAAATTCAACAATCAGTAAACCCTCTAGGCCTCCGATCACTAATGCCGGCTCAGAGGATATCCCTGAAGTAGACATCAACGAAATAGAAAAGGCTTTGTGTCAAATTAAAAACAACAAGACACCTGGAGAGGACAGACTGACAACAGAAATGCTTAAATATGGCGGAGAATCTCTACTGAAGAGAATAAAAGAAATCTTTAATAGGTGCATTACTGAAAAGAGAATACCACAGCGATGGCAAAACGCAATAATCACCCTTATCCACAAAAAAGGAGAGACCAAACTCGAAAATTACCGCCCTATCAGTCTCTTATCCCACAACTACAAATTATTTACAAAAGTGCTCACAAACCGCCTAAAGAACAAGTTTGATTTCTATCAACCCCCAGAGCAGGCAGGTTTCGGAAGTGGATATAGCACGATTGACCATCTCCAGGCGATTTGCGCACTCATAGAGAAAAGCGCCGAATATAACTTCCCTATATACTTAGCCTTCCTAGAGTATGAGAAGGCTTTGGACTCTATAGAACTACATGCCATTCTAGACGCCTTACACAATGCCAGAATAAGTCATAGATATTCTGGAATAATATCATTTATCTACAAAACAGCTACAATGACTGTCAAATTAGACGAAATGACAACAACGAAGAAAATCAAAATGGAAAGAGGAGTCAGACAGGGAGATACTACTTCCCCAAAACTCTTTACATTGGCGCTAGAAGAAATCTTCAAGACGCTGAATTGGGAAGAAAACGGTATTGGGGTGGACAGTAAAATGCTTAACCATTTGCGATTTGACGATGACGTTGTTATCATTGCCTCATCGTCAGAAGAATTCCAGAGAATGCTCGAACAACTACATCAAGTATCTGTGAAAGTGGAACTTCGAATGAATCTTTCCAAAACTAAAGTTTTAACTAGAAACGAAGAACAAATTACAGTTAATCAACAGAGAATTGAAAACATCCAAGAATATGTATATTTGTAGCATGCCATGAGACTCGGCAAAGAAAACCAAACAGCCGAAATTTCGAGAAGAATTAAACTTGGATGGGCAGCTTTTGTGGTAGACTGTACTATTTATTTAAGAACAAAATTCATAAAAATCTAAGAAGAGACGTTTTCGATAAATGCGTTTTGCCGGTCATGGCGTATGGTCTGGAGACGATGACGGTGACGTCACGAAGCGCCAACAGACTAAGGATCAGCCTTCGCGGCCATATTAGAAACGAGGACATTCGTCGACAAACGAAAGTCATTGACATCATCGAGAAAATATCCAACGCTAAATGGTCTTGGGCAGGACACTTAGCGAGACAGCCAGAGGAAATATGGGCAAAAAGATTATTATGTTCGAGACCACGCATAACAAAACGCCCAATTGACCTCCTACAAAACCGGAACGATTGGAAGAATTTGAAGGAGGCCTACATCCTTCAGTGGATAGATAATGGCTGATGATGATATAGGCAAGCCCCCACCATCTCGAAGCTTCCACCGGCATAGTCCAACGCTCCGGACATTCCACCAATAACGCGAACTCACTAGATGCATCGGGATATAATTTTGACCTTAACATGTATCGGTGACCAATAACGAATCGCACATGCTTCTTCATAATGGCGTCCGCACTATAACGCAAATTTTCGTTACAATTTCGTTACTCTATGAACCAACAATTTTCGATCTCTTTATGTCGGGATCATTAGATATTCTTGTCATTTAGCTTTACAGTCATATTAATTACATATATCACAAAACAAAAATGTCATGAGACATTATACATAACTATAGAACTGTCAGTATTGGTTCAACTGACATCGACGTCGGATTTTGCGTATAGTCATTTATATTCCGAACTAGTGCGGTAAAGTTCATCATGGTTCGCTAATTAACGTACAGTTCAGAAGACTTTCATCACTTAATTCAGGGTACCTTTTCATATAGGTACTATACTGTAAAACTTATTGTCATTTCCACTCGGACTCTTTTATTCACGTTCTATTTGACCACATTAGGTAGCTATGCCTGTATTCTGAAATTTAATCTAGTGAACTGACCAGGTACAGAGGGATCACAATTAATAATAAATAAATAATAATTGATCATTGATCATTTTTGAGAATCGTGGATGGTGTGACCCTACGAGAAATTGGGTGCCTACATCTGACTTCTCTAATTTAGCCAGAGTTGGATAAAAATTTTGAATTTCAAGCTAACCGTTTTATCATCACCTAATCCTTAAAGGAAATGTACTTCTTATTTATGTTTATTTCCGTGGCATAGCCATAATTAAAGGGCCTTCCAAGAGGAAATGGAACGATCGTGGAGATAGAGAAAGCAATAAATAAGGGAGCAATTCAATCTTATCGAGTAAATGATCGAACCGCTCTCGTTGGCGATTTGGAAATAATCTCTTTCGGTGGGGAAGATTTATGAAAAGGCCTTATTCTACTTTCTTTTATACCGTGATTAACCGAGATAAGAGGCAAGGAACTCTAGGTGAAAATAAGAAGTGTTGGATTTCATAAATCAATAGATTATTTATTATGATTTAGTCAGCAGTCATGTATCAAAAATAAAGAAATATCTACTATTCAATCATCTAACAAGATAAACAATGTTGGTACAGATTGTTTTAGATCTATCGAATGTATACATTTTCAATTTTTAGATTTTCTATTACCCAAGGTAATTGATACGGCATTTTGTTAGCTTTAGTTAATCTCACATATATCATTTGAAGATTTTTCCAAAAGAAAATGAGTAGATACATATTTATATAAGTAGATTTCCTGAAAAAACGCGAGGATGCCACCCTTGAGGTCCATGATTCTTGTCTTGTATGGTTCGGTAGATTTTGATAAAAATTTGCATAGAGGGTTTTTCGTCGAGAAATCGTTTGGTAATACATATTTTATAGGTGTGACCCTCGACATCCACAAGAGCTACTTCAAGAAAGGGTTCTCAGGTTTTGATGGAAATTTGCGAAAAGGGGTTTTCGGATTCGAGAAATCGATTGACGATGCGATCCTTTCATATTTAATGGGTGGAACCCTCGAGGTCCACATTAGCTATTTCGAGAACGGCTCCGCAGATTGCAATAAAATTTCAGTATGTGGTTTGGGGGTCGAGAAGTCAATCAGCTGTAGATTTCTGATATCTATAACTTATGAGCTATGTGAATGATAAAAGCAATCTTCAAGTACCGATTTTCCGAGCGCAATACATTTTGACTAGAAATACGCAACACTTTTGAATTGAGATTTAACATTCTCAGACCCATCATAAATCCAGTCTTACCCTAGCACAGCTCGGTCGCCCAAATATTATTGGATAATATAAGATATATCAACGTCAGATTCAAAGAGATAATAGTTATGTTTATGTTAGATCTACCATTTCTTTAGAGCTTGAAATAATTTTGAGTTGTTTTAATTAAATAGCAATAATTAGGTACTTATTATTTTCTGTACTAAGCCCAAGACCCATGTTTATATGTCAATTTTTTCTCAAAATTCAAAAATAACCAAATTTTAATTTGGACGGGCTACTTACCAATGAAAATTTACATCTTGGATCGTAGATTCTATTTTATTACACACTTTGCAACCTTTATTCATTTTACAAGTTTTTAAACCAAAGAAAATAATGGATATCTTCAAAAACAACACCAAATATTTGAATAGTGGGGGAAAATGCGGTTAAGCGATGGGGAGTGGCCGAACCAGGGATGATCGATGTCAACCTAATTTATTGCTTACAGTTCCGTCTATATCTATTTCTAGGTCAGCGGGTATTACTATATCTACATAAGATTTGCGCTATTTTGTAAGTACAGACTTCAATAGGTTTCCAAAGCAATTTACAATTATTGGATCTTACCATTTGAAATGTTTAACGAAAATTATTGGTTGCAATATTTTTCATCCGATAGAGCCATTTTTCTATAGATAATGTAACTAAATGAAATTATGCTTTATTTGATAATATAAGCATGAGGCAAATTTCCTTAAAATCGGTTAGACCAAACTAAAGTTAAAGGCATTTCTTCTTCTCCACTCTGCCTTTATTTCAAGAAATAAAATAAACAGTGTTCTTATTCATCTAAATGGCTGAACGTCCATTTATAGATTTTTCGATATTTCAAAACACACTGGAAACATACATATTACTATTACCGTAACTAGGAAAACATTAAATTTTTTGAAAAATATCTAGTTTAAATATTGCCCCCTGTAGGATATGTCTTTGACGGGGGGCGAATGGTTGAATTAGAGTTTTTTGATATGAGAATATTTCTTAGAATTCCTCGTTCATGTAAAGAAATCATTAAAATCGAAGCACGTCCACTAAAGGCGCGTAAGAACATAAAAAATGCACAATGTCGAAATGTATACCTCCTCCGTCTAGGAAGTAGGTCAAAAGTATCTTATTGCTTAGATATGAGGTACGTAAACAATAATTCGACTGTGTCCTTTTTTATTTCCGTACGTGCGCTTCGTATAATAAATGTTCTTTGATTTTTTTATTTGTTAATGATTTTTTGAGAAGGGAGTTGAGAAATGATTCAATGTTAAAAAAAATCTAGAATCCTGAAAACTAACCCCAAAAGGGGCATGAGGATTTTATTTTGAAATTGAAAATTTCAAACGGCCAAATTAGAGAAGAGACCATATACAGTAACATTTATATTGAAATAGAATGTACTGTTTCCGAGTTACAGCAGTGGTAAAGTCTGAAATATGTGTTTACCACGATGTTTTAAGATCACAGAACAATAAAAAGTATATGCAAAGAATATGCTTAGGTAATAGGTAGATGCTATCTTCATTTCTTGAACAATATTTCTAATTCAAGGATTAAATCTTTTGAACCCGATTAGAATTTGAGAATTAAATTTTAAAATTGAAAAATTCTTGAAGCGCGTCATGTGATATATCAAAGCAATGAACTCGTTATAAGTTCATATTTTAAATACTATTTTTTCATTATTCCAACATATATGGTATAGAAAATATTAACGAAAATATATGAAAAGACAAAGATTCCTCCCTAACTCCGGAACTGCTGAGCATAGAATTTTACCAAAAATGCAGAATATAGGCCTTCACTAAAACTTTACAGAAAAACTTATGCAAAAATCCTGACTGTGGAACCTTTGCCAAGCAAGCCCGACTCGCAATCGACCTTTTTTTAATTTATACAAAAGATATTCCAAGGTATTTCAGTTAAGATCGAAATTGCAAATGCTGAATTACTCAACGACGCCAATTCGCCCTGTAGGTACATCTCAAATGACTTCATTAGTGATTATGATTATAATAAGAGCCATGAAAATGAAGATATTTACAAGATTGTATCTGCACGCATATGTTTTATAAAGTGACAATAATCTAAAGTAATGAACTTCTTAGTAGTAAGTTTCTTGTACTTCTTTTTATAAATTTATAAGAAGTGGCTGAGGGAAGCGAAGTGTAACTTATGTCTGGAAACATTATTTTGTTTCTATTATTCTAGAAAATCTTGTTTTAAATTTTTTTATTTAATAATGTGGACAAAAAACTGTTTGTTCTAGCATTACAAAGCTTAAAGTTTTGCAAGATTAAGTGGTTGTCAGTTGTAAGTAGAAAAACAACTGTTGGTACCAACTTCAAAACTATTTTAATACTAGCGAATTCCCGCCACTTCGCCAGCTGGAATCAGCTGAAACTCCTACAGATTACGTCCCAATTTTTTTATATTTGTATTAAATCTATGATGGTTTGAATTAAAAATTCTGTTTATTATTGTTTCCTAATGCAAACTCTGAAATCCCGTTTCCTAACTACAGGGTTTTAATTTTACTCATGTCCTCCGTGTTGGACTTTAAAAATTAATGTCATTTTCGCAACCTACTTCCCAAAATTAAAAAACCTTAATAACAACACCAATATCGATTTTTGATATATTTACCCCATTTCAACTTCTAAGGGGAGGATTCTCGGGAAATCACAAAATGCTTATTTGTTTTTATATCTATTTAATATTTGGGGGTTTGTACCCCCATTTTACCCCTTTAGAGTCAGGGTTCCTCGAAGGAAAAAACCCTATGTGCTATTCCGTAGCCCTGACAATTGGAAAGGATATATCCATTGGAAAGGATATATCCTTATCCGGAGCGATAATATTTAAAAAAATCCGAAGGCTTGTAGCCATGTGATAAGTAAGTTTCAGTGTTTTTGATTTTTATAATTTTTTGTCGCTTTTAGGGAAAAAATGTTTCAAACGATAATGATCGATATATTTCATAACTATAACTGAAATATATTTTTGATAACATTCAACTTTCTGAGTTTTTTTTAAGTTTGGGCAGCCTCTATTTTGAAACTATCTGTCCGATCATGCGTGTTAACAAATTTGACGGAGATATTTGTACGAGTGACATTTACAGCAAATCTGATGTTGATATATTTATAAATGCGACCTCTATAGACTTTCGAAGAAAAATCATTTTGATCTTCTTTATTGACATAAAACGTTATGTCGTTGAATTTTTCTCAAAATTCGAAAGTGCGAACGATTGCAATATGTACAGGTATAGTATATTTCTATATAAAAGTTACCTAAAAGTATTCACTGGTGATTCAAATATAATCAGCCTTAGGGCAGATTCCATAATCAAATTTAGGGCTGATTTCATAATCAAATTTAATCTACTGCTAATTTTAATCCTACATTGAAAAATCATAAATTTTTGATTGAACGTGTTATTCAAAGTTACTTCAAAAGAACGGAAAATAGGGTGACTGACGTTATAAAAGTTATTATAAAATGCACCATTTTTTTCTGCCATCAAGATATGAGTTACACAAGTTGAAGAATTAACTAACCTCCCATTAGGTATTCATAATAAAATCGGCCCAAAATCTCCTATTATTATTATTATAATCCAACATTAAAAAATCATAAATTTTTTGATTGGACATATAATAATTCAAAGTTACTTTGAAAGAACAAAGGGTAAGGTAATTGAAGTTGTAAAAATTATTAATAAAAATTATTTGTATTTCGACCTTTATTCATGTAATAATTTTTTACTTCGTTAAGTTTTAGAATGAAACTAAACTAAACTAAAATTTGATAAGGAATACAATTGATAGGTTTTGTTTTTATCTGAAAAATTAAAAAAAATCTAAGCTGAGTAGTTTCCATGCACGCAAGTTCACATAAGTATCTGAAAATATTTCAAGTTACATCTCTAACGGGAAAATTTATAATGTTCATGGAAGAACTGAACTTGGCTCAGGAGTTATTGAGTAGTCCAATTTGTTACGTTAATAAGAAGGAAATTGCGGAAAACTTACTCGCTTATATTATAACGACCCAATTTGACGACTCAATAGCGAAAATGAAAGAGAAAGATGATAAATAAACGATCAGGTTAACAAAATTCTCATTCAGTTCACGTTTGAGTGAGATGACTCGGAAATCAGAAATTACAGCAATTTCTCAAGTGGGCACAATGGATGCTCAATTTCTTATACTAATAAAATTATACAGTCGAAAGAATAAACTTCTAAATGAGATTGAAAAACAAATGATTTTTCCAGGCCGTTGAACTAAAATTTCTCATTTATAACAGGTTTGTTTCTTCAGTAGATTTGGGACTATTTGATGACGTAAAACAGTTGGAGAATCTAAAATGTGAGATTATTCTTGGAGATGTTTTTTCTAGCACCATAAATATTTTAGAATATATTGAATCATTGTAGAAATAAACTAGTAGGTTCACTCCATATCGTCGCAGCCGGCAATGGGTAGACAAACACTTGCCAGAGATGTTTTTGAAGAAATGTGGGTACCCAGCAGCACAAAGTAATGCTTCGATGCAAACTGTAGTTTGCAGAGGTGAGAATGGTACCTTGCGGAACTCGCACTTCTGCATTATTGACACACAATCCGAAAGACGGATCTCAACTGCATGTTGTTAACAATCTGGCGAATTTTGTCAGCTGGCAGTAAATATTAGCAAGAGTGGATATAATATTTTTTTATTATGATTGAAGCATATGCTGGCGTCGGCCAAACAACGATATGCCCTCTCGTTTGTTGTCTTTATTAATATTGCATTCGGCGGTTTGGGAAGACTATACAAATGGCAATATTGCAAGTAGATGCTGGTACCTATATGGATGTCATAATAAAAATAAATAAAAAATGCTATGCTCAGGTTCTGAAGCACTGAGAATATCTTAACGATATCCATTCTTTGTATCGGGCCGCTAGATAAGGCTATAGCGAAAAAACTTCAACAGCTGTACCTTTAGCCTTTAAAATAAGTATACTTTTGTGTTTGAGTATTGAGAATGTTTTTAGCTAGATAGCGCTACAATGCTTCATATTCCACACAGTTTTTCTGTAAGCAACGGAATAAAAACTTTTTAAATAAAAGCAAATGTGCCCAAAAATGCTAAGGCACAGTTCCAAATGAGGACTTAACAAAAAATTAAAAAGACAAGTATGTGAGACTTGGACCACACCAAAAAATGAAGATCTCAAAAAAATTTAATGAAAAATATTAAGTAAAATATTTCGTTCAGTGCAAGAACAAGATGGAACTGGGCCACAGAATAAATAAGTTGTTATTTATTCTGTGTCTGGACACACGACATCAGGCAAAGGTGGAATTACCACTGGAGTGGTGGTAATAGTGCGGTAAGGCCTTTTCCTTAAAACTATTAACAAGATTTGCCGACTGGCACAGAAATATGTCGTAGACGAACCGGTGAACCGGACTTGGAAATAGTCTTAGGATGAGCGAAGATTGAACCACAAAAACTCGTACAAAATGAAAAACAAAAGATAGATAGATAACCTAGAAGAAGGCCTCGTTAATGTTTAAACAACGAGAAGGAAGATTTAAGAATAGAAAAGAAGGAGGGTAGCCGAAAGTAGACGGGAATATTGTAGAATTATTGAGGAGGTCTAAATCAACTAAGGGTCGTAAAGCCAAAGTAAGAAGAAGATGGATATGCTGCCATAGGCAGTATTACAAATCACACTAAGAAATTAAAGTGCAAAGTTCCAGAGCCAGATTATGAAATTTAACATGCAAATAAAGGACAGATAATATTCGAAAATGTTCTGAACATAAGGCCGGGTTATATATTATGAAAAGATGCAAGAGATGCATCAACAGTCATTTGTAATGTTGAGTCAGTTGGTTCATCTATAAATACGATAGATAGTGCACAATATTTTTCAGAATCAATTGCACAAGTGCTAGGTGACAGTTGCATCATAACAATGCTTGCACAGAATCAAATAAATATTAGAGGAAAATCGGGAAGATTAATAGAAAGAGCAGAAGTTGGCTGTAAATGAAAAACCAACAAAGAAATAGTGTAACTATATATACTTATACAGAGAATTACGATTAGGTATAGATTCATAGTAACGCTCCCAGAATAAGGTGGTTAGGACTTGTTTGTTGAAGGACTGATGGATGGAGATTCTATATACAACATGGATGGCTGGAATGGGGATTGATTTATTTCAAATGCATTGGACTGAAGGAAAAGAGCCGCAAACAGAATATAAAAAATATGTGAACAAATATATACCTACCTACGTAAGAAAGTTTTGTGTTGAATATTGAAAATCTTATTTCATCATAAATCCAAGGTTAATTTCTTGTACTCACGTTTAAAATGGAATGAATTAGCGTCACAATCAAATGCATTATGAACTTATTTAAGGAGAAACGTGTTGCTGTCTGCTAGATTAAAGATCCAATGCAGCAAAAAAATCCATAATAAAAACAATTAACAGATTTTCTCCTTACCTGATTAATTTCAATTTCATCATACAACTAAGCTCGAATTCACTTAAAGCAAAAGGTGATAAATCTTGAAAAAACAGAAGAGGTAAATTATTCCTTATATACAAATTTATAAAAATATTTTCCTCAAATATATATTAGCTTATTGTGAATAGAGGCTTTTGATTGATAGTGAAAAAAAGAATCACTCCTTGAAAAAACAATAAATAACAAATAAAAATCAAAAATCTCAACTTTGATATTTTGTTTTTTACCTTTTTTCCCCAAACTTTTGTTGAAATAATATGTAAATTTAAGTTGAATACAACAAAAACAAAAAACTTGATCCTTGTCACTGTAAGTCTTGAGAAAGGCAAAGAAAAACTATCTACTATTTTCGACGATATAATAAATAGATATAGACCGAAAGTGTTTCCTTGAAGAGAAAAAGCTCAACAACTTTAAATGGAGATGGCTTGGAAGTCCTGCTCTCGATTTTATTCGGAACCGTAAGAAGAAATAGATAATCGTTTGTTCGAAAGCATCACCACAATAATTCTATTTGGGACCTTGAGTATAAAAAACAGGCTGATTCATTTGCCATGACATAAAAAATGCATCAGTGCAACACTGCGGTGAAGGACTACATAACGCTAATCTAGAAGAATATGTTCGTCAGCTTGTTGTGGCTAGTCCCTAAAAATCTGTACGGTGCTTATCACTAGAAACAGAAACATCCTAAACCACATGTCATCGTACGTGCGTCGATATTTGAAAATGAAACCCTATCACATCCAGCCTTGAAACAATGGGATCACGTATCTCGTTTCTAGTTTACAAACTGGACCAAATCAATTGGTTGAAGACGGTAGCTTCTCAATCGAAGGGTGTGATGAAGCGACTTTTCACGTGTTGGGTAGAGTATAATGCACGCCCAGAAGAATCATTTGGGCAACTAAAAATCCCTAGGCTTATTACGAACTACAACATGCCAGTCCAAAAGTAAACGTGTGGGGCGTAGTAACACGCAATTCGATTTTCAAGCCAGTTTTCTTTGCGGAGCCAATGAGCACATGGAGATCGTACGTTGATATGCTTCAACTGTTCTTCATCCTCCAACTGCAACATAATGGAAATGTGCTTTTCTAACAAGACGGTACTGCGCCTCACTGTTCTATTTAAGTGCGCAATTTTTTTCTAACCGATGGTGTTGTCGTGGGGGACCCCAATTCTTTGCCCCTCAAATTCTCCGTATCTTACGCCCCCTGATTTTTTTGTATGGGGTTATGTGAAGAATATTGTCTAACCACAACATGCAACTAACCTAATTAATTTGCGAAGAAAAATAACCACTGCTTTCCAGTTAACTACTTTAGACATGCTTCAAAATATGTAGCAATCAATCTTTGCAAGATATGAATACATACTTTTGCATTAATCGAGAAGGTCATCCATATGTTAACTATGCTCTAATTCTGTAACGCTAATGCTGTAATTCTCAATAAGATGTAATTTTCATGTTACTGAAAAAAGATTTTTTGCAACTTTAAAGGGATAATTCTGTACATATAACTGTGATGGAGGTGGCTTTACGTTTTTGGGAGCCATAGTGAGTGTTCTTTCACGTTCCACTGTCCCCTCCTGAATATCTGATCGTCTCGATCAACTCCTTTTGGGTTGAAACAACACACTATGATATGCAAATCAGTATCCTGAAGATATTTCTATCATGCTTCTCACTTCTTCCAATCCAGTTTATCCAATCCACATCCTATCTTCGGTATACCATACTTCTTTTTACCATACTTTAGGACCTCATTCTTCAGGTTATTCATCCAGATGTCTTTATAAGTTGGCCTTGCTTCGGACATCTTCGAAACCAAGTAGAATCGAAACCAATTGCCGTTGAATTGTCTCATAGGTGCTCGTTACCTGCCAGCGGCTCCATTACTAGCAGCGCATATTTCACACTTCCGGCACCATCATCTATTGTCCTCCTTGCAATTCACCCAATACAATAAAACCACTCCCGAACCTATCGCAGTCTTAGTAATTCCAAAGTGTTTACCCGAAGCTCTGACGTGCAGTTGGCGAATACCTACGACAGCTTGTTACAAGGTATCACTAGTTCCAATCGAGTTTGCATACCATCCTCGGATTCAAAGGTTCTGTACAGAAGATCATCTTCCAAAAGAAAGTAGTCCCATTGGCTCTCCAATAAGCCTTTACCTCCGGGCTTTGTGCACTTATTTCTTGCCAAGTCGATCTAACCTTAAAGTACGTCAAATCTATAACTATTTTAAAACTTGAGTTGTTCTCGTGGGCTGATTTTATTTGTTCAGGCTACCACTCCTCATTTTCTACGACTGTTTGAAGTATACGGCACAGTTTTTCTTCCATCTCATCTCAATGATAATTCTTTATGGCATCTGCATGCCGATGATTTTTTTCTGCTCTGCTACGATGTCATAATCATATTCCTGAAGACGCTCTAACGATATTGCCATCTAGCCCAACACATTACTGAATTGCAGCATCCATTCCAAAGCTGCGTATTTATGAAAGTGTTCGCAGGCTTTAACTATACTCCAAGTAGTTCTCTTCTAGTAAAACAGTAACACAGACAAGACGCATTTATTGCAGCTCCCGTAACAATATGATCATACAGCCGCTCGCTTCCATAGCTGGACATAGGCGCCTCTCAATTCATTCTAATGTTGCTTGTCTGAGCTCTTTAGATCCAGTTTCTAGCTACTCTTGTCAGGTCATCTGTCCATAAAGTAAGTTCTATCTCGGTTTCTAATTAAGTCTCTAGGTATCCACTCTAAGATACGCTTGAACTTTAGATCTTTGTCATACTTGCTCGTTTGGTGTGATTGATTGGCCGAATTCTGAGTCAGCTTATTTTGTATACAAAACAGTTATTTTAAGATTTATTGATGGTATTCCACACTTTACTACCTCACTGTATATCTCGACATACTCCCTGAACCGTTTTATTCTCCTGAGCCACACATCCAAATTACAGACTTCTATAAAACTTGGCACTTACAGTTTTAGGAGCGAACAAAAGTAATATAGAGTATGTTACTGTAGAGTGTAGACAAGGCGAGAACAGTGTTGCCATGTCTATTTGTCCCCACTATTGATTCAAACAAAGCTTGTTTTTTTTTCGAAACTATACAAATTAATTGTAATATACTGAATATATTAACTATACTTTCACTGTGCTATTAAGTTCGAAGTACCTTCCATATTCACAGAACTGTTGAATTAGATCCAAATTGCAGAGGCTGGATTACTTAATGACTCCCATTCGCCCCATACATCCCAAATGACTTCGTTAGTGATTGTGATTATAATAAGCACCATGAAAATGAAGGCATTTACAAGAAAGTAGAGCAAAGGAAAATCTGCGCTTGATTGGTTGTCCTCTATCATAAGGTCACAAAAATCTTGAATAATGAACTCATTATGTTTTTGTATTTAGTTTCTGATTTTTTTATTCTCATTTTAAAGGGATGCTGACTAGCAGAACAGATAATTATCTTGATAAGATTTTATTTGCTACTGCGACCTCCAGGCTATAATAAAGATTCTTGATTGAAGAAGTATAGTCAGATTTCAATGGCATATAACTATCTCCGAAATTCTCAAGGGCTAGAGCAATACATGCCCCGTAGTTTAAGTATCTTTATCTGCACATAGATGAGATTTGTCAGTGACTTGATCGTGATTGTGGCATCCGCCTGAAAAATGTAGATTTGCGTTTTGAATTATTTGAATTGAATATTCATTTAATTTTGTATTTACCATTTTTCCAGCTAGTCATGTTGTGCAGAATCAAAACTACAAAATAATATCAATTCTATTGTTGCTAATAATTTTGAAGTTATGCCGTTTAGTTGTTGTAGGCACCAACACCAAAAGTACCAACACCAATAGAATCATTATTATTTTGAATTTTTCAGTGCACCAACTAATAAAGTCGGTCACTAATACCAAAGAAGATAGTACTTATCCTATTACCCATGCATAAGCTTAGCTTGTATACTTATTATTCAGAGATATACATATTTTAACAGTAACTCTTAAAAAAAATGTTGAATTTAAACGTTTCTGGATATGGTCTCATCTGTAATTTTGCCGACTCAGATTTTCGAGAAAAATTGGCTCCTCCTATTGGAGGCAAGGATATTTCGGATTTGAGTTTTTCTAAATATGGGATCATTTCTCAACTCTCCTCAAATGAAAGAAAAATCGTCTAAATCGGCCTACGTTTACTATGAAAAACGCGCGAATAGACAAACATGAAAAAGCAAACATACAATCGAATTGTATACCTCCTCCTTGTTTTGAAGTCGGCCAAAAAAACTAAACGATGACTCAGCCTTTAATGTATTGAGAATTAACAAACCAGGTATGTAAGTCACTGACTTCTAGGAAATTAGGCATCTTACTAGTCTTATCCATTATGGAGACGTAATAGAGAAATGGATGATGTTAGAGGAGTAAATATAAGAAGCTGGGTATAAAATAACTAATAAGAAAACGCGTGAACTAGAAGAGGCTCAATGTTTGGAAAATAGCCCTAGGAAGAAACTTGAGAAAGTCAAAAGTGATATCAGAGATAACAAGATGTGATTGTGTGACAATAAAACAAAAATTTAGATATTTGGAAATGGGACTAAACACCAAACAAAGAAAATTTGGTTCAATGTTGAATGACTTATTCAATTTTGCATGATTTTTGTTTATTTTTTCTCAAAATGTAAGCGATATCAACTTGAATCTGATCTGATACTGAGCTTATGATAACTTAGAATGCACCTAGTCTTATACAGGGTGGAACCAAAGGTTGTATTACATCCTGGATTTCTAAACATGGACAAAACATTGTTTCTTTTAAAATCTTCTCTTTTAGTCATTTTCATTTCTAATTCATATTCACAGATTCATTCTTAAAAGAAATACAGATTCTTTTCGAAAACTTGCGGTATACATCCCGAAATGAAAAGGGAAGCAATCTACAAGAGTAAAAAAAATTGAAATGAATTTGAACAAATAAACAAACATTAATATAGTGTATTGCCGCGTCGTTCTCTAATGAATGCTGCCATGCAATGTGGTAAGCACAGTTGGTCATCGCCAGTTTCCAGTCCTCAAGAAGACCTACACGAAGATTTTAAATTCTTTCTGGTTGGCAGTTAGAATGCTCGATCTTGCTTAGATTAGGGCTTCATGGAGGGCAATCTAATCGTTGAATGTTCATTTCATCCAGATATCCATTGAAAAGCTTGGCTTTTTCAAGCATTCAAGTAAAACACCGACAAATTGAGCGAAAGAAACGACATGGTCCGCTGAGCATTTTTTTCATATAACGGTTAGCCTTTAAGGTACCATTTTCAATTGAAACAAGATGTTCATTGTCTATTATTTTTGTAAACTTTATATTTTTCTTCAAAATCAGTTTTTTCTTAAAAAATGGATATCCATCATAAATGGAAATGATAAGAAAGATGAAGTTTAAAATCGTAGTACAAGTTGAAAAACTATGGCGAACTGCAACTTTTAATTCCAACCTGTATAACACCAGGTTCATGTGATATTTTGATGATATCAACTACATCATGACTTAAAATGATCAAAAAACATAATGAATGAATTTTTTCCGTTTTTTATATTTGGAAGCCAATGCGCTCACTAATTTATAGCTGGAGAAGTATTAGGATAAAGAGAGATTAGCAATATTAAAATTGTAATGGACAATTTAAAATGGTAGGTATTGCCCTACAGTTATTATTGTCATTGGCATAATATTGCCAAGATGATTATATAACATCAGCTGTTTTGGTAAATAACTATATTATACTTGAACGTCTAACTATGCCCTGTGCCGACAAAAACTACTGCGAAGGCAAACACCTCTTCCGCCATTAAATAATGTCAAAAACTCTTAAGGCAACATTATCACATATCAATAATTATCGAACGATACGTATACGATAATCAGACACAGCTCGTCGCTCTGCGGCAAACTGAAAATAGGCGAGAACCTTGAAATCATGATAATATCTGGGTGGCAGGTGCTTTGATTGGTAATTAATCTGACTGAGGATTTTTAGTTATATTGTGACAATGTAAAATTGTAGGTATTGCCCTAATAGTCTAAATCAAATACTACATGAGTATATATCAATATACTGTACAGGTAGCTTCTATTTTAGATAAGCTAGATTTCTTCAAAATAAAACTTTATTGTCGACACAAATTGCTGTCACAGCTTTACCATTTGGAGACTACTAGCATCCGGGTGACAACAGAGTAAATATGTGCCGTCGACAACAATATAATCCTGTCCACACTGTTGAACCTAGAATCGGGGACAATTGAAATCCTAGATATCACAATGTGATATGCTTTGAACACTCTATTATGATGAGATGAATCTGTGCTTCCAATGAAGCTTGACACTTCAGACTCTGCCATCATCAGTATCCATATTATGTATTATACATTATTACATTTCACTAGCTTTCTAAAACACGAGCTATTCTGAAATTATCAAAGGATCTCATAATGGCTCAGGCTGTTCCATAAACTCATTAAACAAGTTATTATCAATGACAAACAAATCGGATGTTGCTGGACCTTCACCAACGTCGATTCTATTATATATACCTACAATTTATCGACTTTATTCGCAATCTGGCACAGCCAATCTGACAACAAAATAGATCGCGATAATGCCATCGAAATTGCAGTTAATTTTTATTTAGCAGATCTCTGAGGTATACAATTTTGCAATATAATTTGTGTTTTATATATTTTTTTATTCAGCTTAATTACCAGTTCTCACAGGGAGATACAATGTAACGCGAAAGAGAGAGACATACCTCTCTGTGCTTAACTTACAACACTAAAACTTGAAACTAAATTACCAAAACAAAAGTTTTATACAAAATAATTTATTTGTAATACTAAAAATGGAAAACTAACAAAATTAAAGTAAAGTAAATTAACAACTACTGAATTCCATAATTTTATTTTTTGTTGGATATGTTTTTGAGATGAACAGGTAACTGATTAAAATATATATATATATATAAAAATAAGGATGAAGCTCTACACCTTTATGCTTTTATTTAGTCGGATACAACCACCCACTAGAAGCGGATCACGTGATTTCAAGCTTGTTAGCTTTCATCAGCGCCACATAAGTGGAAGCTGTATCCAACTAAACAAAAGCAACTGGAAGTAGTCGAAAACTTTGAGACATTATCTACCAGTGGGACACAATTGGCTTCTAGTGGGTGGTTGTATCCGACTAAATAAAAGCATAAAGGTGTAGAGCTTCATCCATATTTTTATATTTCATATCTCATTCATTAATGAACTAATAGATTTCTTTAATTATTATATATACTCACGTTAAACGTAATTGTGCTCTCAATACCTAGGTGGCGCGAATTGTGTCCCACTGTTAGATAATGTCTCAAAGTTTTTGATTTTAGATTTCCCAGCAGTGGTAAACTCTGAAATATGCGATGTTTTGAAATCTCTGATCAATTCAATTCAATTCATTTATTTGTTTTCAGAAAATATTAACAATTGTATGTGTGTATTTATTATTTTATTTTGTTCTTGTCTGATAGGGTGCTTTCCCCCTTGTCAGACTGGCCCTGTAGTTACAAATTTAAGGGAAACGTGGGGTAACACCTGTGGAATGTTACCAGGGGACCAGCTATGCTTTAAATGCCAGTGAAGCTGGGGACGGCGAAAACCACAGCAAAAACCCACGTTCATGGCGGAATACAATCAGGGGCGGCCCTAATATCGTCTTCTTCGGTAGGTGAGCGGTGTCTGGTCGATTTAGTTGGTGGCTTCAGGTGGTGGTGCCCTCATAGCCTCCATAAGGCACACAGTTGGCAATGGATACCTGTAGATTGGTCTTCTGGAGGGTCGGTTTTTGTTTGTCCATGGTGACAGCAGGGTATCCCGGGAATGGTCCCGACCTGGGTGGCCGTAGGCTAGAAGGCAGAACCGCTACTGGAGTTGGGAGAACCTGTCGAAAATAGAAGAAATATTGTAATTAGTTAGAATTGTGTATAAATCGGCTGAGCGATGATCCCACTCGAGATTCAGGCATCTTCGTAATACCCTTCTCGTGAGTGAAGCGAGTTTGTTGATATGGTATTTTAATGTGATGGAGGCCTGTATGAATTTATTGTCCATTAGCGGCCTCACGAAAGTCTTATAGGTGAAAATTAATGTTTCGGAGGTACATTTACCAAAACGTCCATTCAACATTGCGAGAAGAGAGGATCTTTGTTTTACCTTATTACAGGTATCCTGGATGTCAGTGCCCCACCATAGGGTGCGCGTTATACGCACCTCTAGATAGTTCACCTGGTCCACGAGATCTAATCTCTCACCCCACACTGTCAAGCGGATATTCTCCGGATATCAAATCTCTGAATAATAACAAGTACAAGCAAATAATATACATGGATAATAGGATAAGTACGCTCAATTTTCGTACATTTTTCTCAATATCTTCTGTGCCGTTCTTTTTAGAGTAATGGAACAATATATTTGAGTTACTAGTAATGTGCTCTTTCATTTGATATATCATATGATGCGCTTAAAAAAAATGTTTCTTCTCATTCTCTAATCTGGTTTACAAAAGGACCTCCTTTAATAAGAATTGGTTTATTTACTCTGTAAGTACCTGAATTGACGATGCGGTCAGCTAAGCACCAAATTCGAACTTTCTTCGTTCAATAGATACGGGCAGATTGACAGACAGACAGTAAAGTGATGTTGTAAGGGTTCTGTATTTTCAGCGGATGTATGGAGCCGTAAAGCAATTATTCTTTTATTGAGATTAAAACTAGAAAGAGTAACTATAGCCCTTGCCGCATGAGAAATCATTTAAAATTTAAGCACAAAAATCAAACTCACTTGAATTTACGAGCCAAGAAATTATAGATTCCTTCAATATAAACCAATTGTCTATATTCTATATCACGCATCTATGAAGAGAATTCATTATATCCTTATTTTATTGTTGGGGGAGGGATTACATTTCTACCGCAACCCAAGTAGCAGTAAACGTTTTATTACCTTCAAAAAATATACTTTCAATCATAGGTCTGTCTGTGCCAAGATTATCTCGGATGCGGATAGACCGATTTTGTTGCTGTCTTTTTTGTTTTGTAGGGTATGGATACCGCTCGTCTGTGACATAGAATGGTCATGTTGTTTCTACTACTAGAAGGCAATAGCCGAAAAAAGCGTTTTGCTTAAGACTGTTATGCAAAAACAGCACAACTATTCTAAGGCTCTTTGCCATTATCTTAAGGTCAAAATTCAATATGACCATTGTTTGTCTCAAAACGCTACAAAAATAACTATTTGATCACACGATTTTTATATATTCGATAGAATTTCAAAACAGTACAAAAATCGTGTGAGTGGTCATATCAGATTTTTTTTTCATAATGTAATAAACAAGCAGTTTACAGTTTAGAAATTTCACTGTTCACTTTAGATTATATTGGGGGCTAGCTAGGAATGTCAGTCCAATCAAATTTACTTGAAATCCGAATGAACTTTCCGCATACAATCAGAATAATTTATATAGTTATTTATGTGCTCTGTGAAGCATTGTTAGTCAGAACATGCAAAGTGTTCTCGAGTTTAAAGTTCTCCAACATACAATAGCCACATCCAATAGAATTAACTACCACCATTAATTGTTACGCCTCTCCGTTCGCCGTCAAATTCTCCACAACATAGTTCAAGAGCACCCACTCTAACGTCAGGTCGAACTTGGTGCAGTCGAAAATGCCCTAAAGAACTTCTTAACACCAAGTTTAGACAGCTTAACGTGAACGGAATATCATCGATGCTGGGCTGGAACACGTCAGTTAAATGTCGATCGCATTAAGATTCTCTGGCTTACCTTCATCACGAAAATGGCCTATCTACAACTTCCTCAATGAGTTATGATCGCACAGGAAACTAGAACTATCAATCAATTTGCGGTTGTCAAAGTATCTTCTAAAGTTGTTGTCGGCTAATAAATATTACATTTTAATCAGATAATGTGAAGATTAATTACACAACTTATCAGCTAAAAATACATTTCTCGAGGTTGATAGACTATCGAACTATTGAAGATTTATTAAAATGAAACTTATTTATTTATTAAATTTTGTTATGGAGACATATTTCTCACTGTACATGACCTTAGATGAATATGGGGAGACAGATTTCCTTCAAACCACATTCTATTATGAGATAAGTTAGAAGTTAGTGGTGCTCCACTCATACCTTTCTTAGGTGCCTTCTTATACAGTGCATGAAATCAAGGTAGGTTGTTGAGAAAATTTGGGGTTATGGAACAACTATTAAGAAATTTATTTGGGTAAATTCCTTCAAATAATATAGAATCACTAAAATATACTCCATATATAATCGCCAATTAACTGTGACCAGTTTAAGACTGGAATTACTCACTAAGCCCATAGAAGACGAGAAAATCCAGGCCTGAACAGTTCGTGATGTGATGACAGGATAAATTCGTGACTAGCCACGGGTCGAGCACCCATAAGGGCTTGAAATTCCTCTTTGTATGTTGGTATTGAGAAACCAAAGGATCATTCAGTTCAATTTCGCATGGAAGACTGTATGGACAAAGGTAACACAAGCACTTCACGCGTCCCCACTCCGCGACATTGCCTTCAATAGGGTATCTGCAGAATCAGCACTAAAGGCAACCTTCCTTATTTTTTCGGAGAAACGACAGCATTCGAAGAAATGAGAAGCATCTTCATCTTTCCCAGGCAGTCAGTATCTGCATTTAAGGGATCTATCTTCCCCATCTTATAAAGGTACCTACCTCCTAAAATAGCAATGTATCGGTTAGAAACTGGCAGAGGTAAAAATCAATTTCTCTTTGGTCTTGGTCTGTCCAGGAGCCAATATATCTGATGTGTCGAAAGGACCGTCGCTACCCTCATCCCCCCTTGGCTGCCAGGTTTGCAGTATTTCTACTCTAGCAGCTATGGATCCCTATACTCTGCTACGCTCCGAGCCAAGGTGAGAGATTATGTGCTTCTCGAAACGAGCAGACTGAGAGGTATTACTCCAGCCACAACCATGACCTTTGCAGCTAATACCAAGCGATATGCGCAAGCCATCCTGAGTGCAGCTTTACATTGGACTGCCAACACGCGCTTTTTATCTCGTTAGCACCTGCCTACATTGACCGTAAAGAAGAATGATATAAGGAGTCGTCTCCTGCTTGATCCAAGACCGCCAACGTTGCCCATGTGCCTGTGAAGCGTCATAACTACTTCTGATGCACAATATTTTTTGTCTTTGAGACCACCAGCTCGAGTCCGTGACTTCTCTTCCATGAGTTGATCCAAATCATTACCTGATTTAGCCGTGATTGAGCCAACCCTGGGGTCCTAACAGAGATAAATTAGATTAGATTAGTTGGAGTGGCTGTGCGTCCTAGCCCACCGCGATCAGTTTTGATCTACTGTGGTTCTCCATTACCTTAAAGCTCAGTATCTAGATTTATCCTTTTTAGCAAACTTAGCAGTATATATACGGAATCCTTCATGTAGCTCTCTTTCTTCTGTTTCTCTTCTCCGAATAATTGAAACCGCACTTTTAACAATTCTTCACATTCGCAGACTCCTGACAGAGATAACGCGGCTATGACAGCGGTGTTACCCACATCTCAAGGCGAAGATTTTCCGTCGTACAAAACATTCCAGGGATCAGGGCTGAGGACGGAGCACTGCGCCGCACCGGCGTTTACCTCCTTGAGTTCCTTGCCCTCCTCTGACTTATACATCAAAAACGGTCCTTCAGGTAATTCTGTACAACGGCCAGGAGATAGTTGGGTAAAAACCACAGCAAAACCTCTGGGATGTTCAACAATTGAGGACAGTTTTTCATATCTAGTGTGACCAACCCAACGATTTGCCGGGCTTGATGGAAGGGTACTTTATCACGATGTACAGCGTTAATCACCTCTGTCATTGCAGTCTGGGTTGAGTGTTCATTTTCGGAAAGCATGTTGTTGGCAGTGGGGCATGTTTCCGACTACTTCGATGGCACTCTGGAGTCTAGGATTTAACATCCTCTCAAAGAGCTTTCCCGTCGTATCTAGCATGCATTGACGGCGTGTCGAGATTGCCCTTGCCCTTGCTAATCAGCACCAATCTAGCGGTTCTTTTGATTGGAGTAGGTTTGCTAAATTATTTCATTTCAGCTTCTCAAGGGTCCTGATCCTATTAGCAATAGATATAATAATAAATTATATACTTCAATATAAAGAAATACATGAACCATGATTGTATAAAAGTGCTTTTATCTCAGAAATGCTCTCATTAATGGGAAGGCATTTACTTCAGATTTACAGTTTTTACATCGATAAACAACGTTAAAATGGAAATCAAACCCTGAAGATTCACATACGGGATCATCTCTCAGCCTTTCAAATAAAAAAAAATAAAAATCGGTCCATTTTTACTAATCGAAATGAGATCACATACATTATAGAAAACACGCACTATATGTATACCTCCGCGTTTGGAAAGTCGGTTAAATAATAGTGCAATGTCAGACTAATATAGTTTGATAATTGTGAAATTCTAATTAAACACTATTTAATGAATATCATAAAAATATTTCGGGTGTCATTAGACAAATAGTAATGATTTTATATGGCAACATATCTGTATAATCTAAAGCTTCTTCTAGCATTAAACGATTATTGCATAAGTACAATATTTCATTCTAATGGTTATCATGGGAAATTTTCTCTTTGTTTCAGCATAATCATACCGCATAGTACGTTATAAGTGATGGATGTTATTCGGTTCACATTGTACGTTACGTTGTAATTCAGAATTATGGGACAGCAAGGAGGAAAATAAAAACGGAATAGAGCAAGTTAAGTTATGAAAGTATAGTTTTAAGGTCGTTTGGTAGACAGCTTGGGAGCTTTTAGAAATTCCATACTCGCCGGATAATGCTTTGGACGCTTTGCTGCATCTGGAGCTTTATTGTTTCTCCTAGAAAATTAAGGAAGTTGTTAGGATAGTTCACTGAGAGAATTTCTAAATTATTGTAGCTGTTTGTTACAATAGCAATGCTTCTGGTGGGTTTGTCGTAATAATCAGGGCATGATTCTGCCAGAATGAATGACATAAAACAAACCAGAACTGGTATGGGAGCGAAAAGGAAACATTCTCACTGCATATGGTCACTGAAATAGATTGCTAATATTGTGAATCCCTCAGATATTCGTGGTATGTATAACAAAGATAGATATCTGCTTAGGTGTACGAATAGTTTCATTTTCGGAACTCTGGAATATTAATAAGAATGGCTACAATATGCAAAACAATTCTGGTGTGTCTACTCACACGACATTCTTTCCGCTCATAGAACTTCACCAAATATAATAGTCCAAGAACCAGTGGCCGGCTACCTGTTGTGGGGGACACACTCACTAAGCCCAGCGCGGTGATTACGGTTGGAGGTCAGGTAGGCCAGGTATAAAAAATTAAGAAAATTTAAATGCATTTGACCAAGTCTGCCATTTACAAATTTGAAAATACATTGTTATTATTATTGAAAAATAACAATGGCAGACCATTATTATGTGACTAACATCGTGGCAGATAATTTTGAATATGCTTAAAAATTTGCAATTTTGAAAGTAATTGACCACGTCTGCCGTTAATATATTTTGTTTATTCTAGTCTTAGAAGCGTATATTTTTCACGGCTGAAGATTTTATTTTGAACAGACAGCAGCAGACAATAAAATTTTAGCTACTGCCCGTACAGGCTACATATACACTGTGTGTAAAAAATTATTTCGAAACAGGCGCACATTATCAATAAAATTCTTGTATAAAAGTTGTAACGTTTTGAAAAATCTACAAAACGAGGATACCTGTAATTTTATATAGGGTGGCACAAAAATTCCTGCCAACTAGAATGTTTTTTTTTAATTGAATGATTATTTTTTAATTACATTTTCTGATTCGAATAAACATTCTGAATAATTCTTATGTAACATGTCAAATGGCTAAGCCCGTTATTTGAAATAAATCGAATTAAAGAATATACATACGATTTAGGATATTAAATTAATTTTATGTTTGTACAAGCTGGTGCCAGAATTTTTTGTGTCACCTTATAAACGGAAGAAAGAAAATTAAAACACTAAATGTGCACATACAGAATTTTTCAATAATATAATAAAAATAACAATTGAAAAATACAAGTAACAAATTAACTACCAACTTTACAAGAACAAAAATAAATTTATATCGTAATTAAATTCAATGCTTAAAGTGTCCCCTTCCAACTGCTTGACAATGAGCTAAGATGTAATAAAATCTGTCAATGACATTTTGCTACATTTCATGACTAATTAATTCACATTCTTCAATAATTATTTTTCTCAATTACTTGAGACAGGTAGGTACTGTAATATACACTCTATTTTTTGAAGGTCCCCAGAGAAAATAATCGAGAGGCGTTAGGTCTGGCGACCTAGCTGGCCATTCTATTTGGCACCAAGTTGTAAAAACATAAAATGATGTAATATCGTAAATCGTATGTATGTTCTTCAATTCGATTTATTTCATAAAGTAACACGGGCTTAGCCATATGACATGTTACATAATAATTGTTCAGAATGTTTATTCGAACCAGAAAATTCAAAAACAACATTTTAGTTGGGCAGGACTTTTTGAGCATCCCTATATATATGTATATATATAATTACAGTTATCCTCTTTTTCTAGATTTTTCAAAACCTTACACCTTTTATACAAGAATTTTTTTGATAATGTGCGCCTTTTTCGAAATAATTTACCGCTCCGGGACTTTTTACACAAGTGTATACTGAATGTCCCGTTACGAGACGCATCATAGGGAATTACAATGTAAATACTTTAATTTTTAATTGTATCTCCAATATAGGTTTTAAATGACCAAGGTTTGATTTAAATGATAAAGAAACATTCAAAAAATCAAAGATTTGAACTTAAGTTGCATCATGTGAACAAACAAACATTAATCATTAAACAGAATGAATGAGTAACTTATTTTTAAATATTTATTTAATGTTTTGCATTGGGTAATGCTTATTTTTTATGATGAAACACAGGTATAAATGATTTCAATGATTTTTAGAACGTTTGTTTGTCATTTCAATCAAACCTTGGTCATTTAAAACCTACATAGAAGCTACAATTAAAATATTAATATTGGAATTCCCTATGATGCTTCTCGTAACGAGACATACGGTATGTAGCCTGTACGGGCAGTAGCTAAGATTGTATTGTCTGCTGCAGTCTTTTCACAATAAAATCGTCTGCCGTGAAAATTATACACTTCTAAGACTAGAATAAACAAAATATATTAACGGCAGACTCAAAATTGCAAATTTTTAAGCAAATTCAAAATTATCTGCCACGATCTTAGTCACATGAAAATGGTCTGCCATTGTTATTTTTCAATAATAATAATAATGTATTTTCAAATTTGTAAATGCATTTACATTTTGTTAATTTTTATACCTGGCCTAGCTGAGCTCCAACCGTAATCACCGCGCTGGGCTTAGTGAGTGTGAGTCCCCACTTCATGCATGGTAGATATAGGGGATTCACTGTACAAACATCTAGGTCTGGTCAAATACATACAGGTAGCTGGCTACTGGTTCTTGGACTATAAAAATCGTCCAATCAAATCGTGCGATCACTGATTTTTTTTCACCGTGTCGAAAGTATAAGAAAATTAACTTAAGATTCATGATTCTATATAAAGATGTGTTTTAATAATCTTATTTGTTCTAAAATGGGTCAAGATCAGTGAAATGGATGAAATTTATTTGAATTATTAATTGTTGAACCGAAGAGTACCATGGAGCGTTTCTGACTATTTTTGTGTTTAATGGTTTACAGCATCCCCATGAGTCTATCTCATACGACCAGACTGGAATCAATATCGTTTTGTAGTTGAGGAGTTTATTTTCAGTTGGCATGTAAAGTATTTTCCCCCTTTATTCTTAATGTGTGATTTATAAGGCAGTTTTTAATTCCCGACAACAAACATAGGTGTGTTATATGCGTGAGGTGTGATGTGAAGAATTGATTTTGATTTAGTTTTTCTATTTAAGAGGTGACTTGAACAAGAGTGTTATCTGGGTACGTGAGTTTATCATGGGTCTATCTGTTCCAGATTTGATTATTTTTTGATCGAGAGCTATTTTTTCTTTAATTTTAACGAGTGTATCTGTCTATCTGTTTGAGGCAACATAGGTAGTTTCCAAACAAATGAATCAATTTCGATTTAGATTTTTATATTTGACAGTTGACATGGTCTAGACCGTTCCTAACTATTTTCTTATTATCATGATTAACCTCTGTATCTGTCTGTCTATCTGAGACATCACAGTTCTCAAACAGATGAACCTATTTTAATTCCGTTTTTTTCTTAGATTTACTTGATTGACAATGTTCTCGGCAAGTTTTCTTGTCAGGGGATTTGTAATCTAATAGATTATTCATCAAAATGTAGCTAAAGATATGCGACTGTTTTCATGGGGATAAGAGTATTATCAATAAGGACTTGTGGGCAGGCAGATTTCCAAATATTGAAAGTAATGTGCTGATATGCTAGCATTAACTCTAATTCTCCATCAGTTAAGCCAGTGCTGTAGTAAGAGTAAACGATTCTGTAGTTTTTCGGAATATGATCTACAGAAATGGGCCAATACCGCTACCTTGGGATTACCTGGTAGTAACGTTCTATTGGGTACGATTTAAGAATAGAATATAACTAATCTGTCAGATGTGTTGTCCATTTCCAAGGGAGACTTTCGTGCCAAATTTTGTTGAAAACCTGCTGGATGTCAAGAAATACTACAGCACCATAAAAAAGTGAAAAGTAACGAAACATTCAAGTATCGCCCATTGCATGGCATGCGGCGCCGTCCTGCTGAATTCATTTGTCTGCATTAATGATGCTATCCAAATAAGGTACGAAAAAGTTAGTAATCATGTCTCTGTACCGGTCACCGTTGACTTTAACGTTCTGGTTTGCACCATTTTTAAAGGCATGTAGACCAATGATTTCACCTGCCTATAAAGTGCAACAAACGATTAACAATGAATTACGACGGAATGCGTATAATCGTTTAGATTAAACGCATTGCGAAAACGATCCATAGTTCCATAAATTAATCGCTCGAATGAACGATTATGAGAACCATAAAATACACTTAATGCTCGATGAGTTAGAACTATGTTTTTTTAAATGAATTTGAACAATTTGTAAAAGTTGCTCTGACGTAAGTTGTCTTTCAGGATAAATGACCAAACCAAACTAACCTCAATTACAAATGAAAACTGTCAAATCGGCTGTCATAGGAAACAGTGTTGTCTAAAAAAAACACCCTTTATTTGTTCTTCCTTATTCCTCATTATTTGAAGTACGACTATAAATACTTTTGTGAACGGGATCATGGCATTTGTTTTCAATTTAAAACACTAACTTTACAATGGTCTCGCTCTGAAGTTGATGCACGTTTATTTTTTTGATTCATCTCGCTATATTTATTCACCGGGAACATATTTGCATTTCTTTGAAAATTGTATGGTTGATGAGGTCGACAGGAAGGCCCCATTCTCACTGTCTCATTCAATTTGGATGTAAATCGATCGCTCCCTCAACTTTCTACATAATGAGGGTGTTCGTTAACAAAAAACTCCTTTTTATACCACATACCATAGCGCTCATTATTAATATGTCGTAAACAACGTAGATATGAGAATATGAATCAAGATCAAACAATGCCGTTTTTGGATCGTTGAACAATTTTCTATCAACAAAAGCTATATTCAGCTTTAGAATATTTTGGAGCTTCGCTATAGGGAATGATGTTTAGAACTAATAATGTTGAAAAAATTTGGAGGCGTCGCAAGACGCCAGACAGAAGCAAAGCTTCGAAGCATTTTTCGTTGGAAGAACATTTACAATATTTTGATTTGATTTTTATTCTGATTATACAGTGTGTCTAAGATAAGGATATCTTTTATTGGGAATTTGGAAACCATAAAAGATACGAAGATGGTTAAATTAGAGAAATGTTGCGTTACTTGAAGGTTAATAACATGTTGTTGAGAAAACCGACAAATTCCAAATTTAAATTAGAGAAAAAGGGTTTTTATTAAATTTCAAACGTTTTGGTGTAGTATGCTGTGAAATGATGGCGCTGAGAATAGTGTAGTAGACTATTAGTATAATTTCTGTTGCTAAAATGTTTGATTATTTATATCATTCATTATTATGAAATAAGATCTTGTTTTTGGATTAAATTAAAAAAACATTACTGAAGATTTTAAATCTCTAATTAGGTAGGTAAAATAATAGGTTATCATTAACTAAAAACTATTAACAACAAAAAAATATTAATGTAGACTGTAGAAAGTGTTCAAATAAATAAATAAATAAAATAATAATAAATAATAAAAAAAAAATAACCATTATTTTCCAAACGCAGATAACTCCATCTAACTGTCGAATCAATAACGCTTCTCAATGTCAGGTATAACGTTTTCGAATGCATCAAGAACTAGTTGTCTTATTTGATCTTCAGATGCAAAAACATGCCGGTAAACATATTTTTTGCAATATACCCAAAGAAAAAAAGCGAGTGGAGTGATGTCCAGCGAACGAGGGGGCCATGGAACTGATGAATGGGTACCTATTGATCTTCTCGGAAATCTGTCCGATAGGTACCCACGCACGATTAGGGCGTGCACGGGTGCACCATTCTGTTGAAACCAACAGTTTCTAACCTCTGCAATCGGTAAGTTGTCCAAGGCTTCTTCCAAACCGTTCGCCAATAAGTTGAGGTAATTCTCCGAGGTAAGAGAATCATTGCAGAAAAAGGGCCTATTCCACAAATCCCCGCCCACATATTAAAACCAAAACGATGTTGATGTCTAGCCGTTCGGTGTACTCGGGGATTGTCTCTTGGCCAATAGCGAGTATTTCGCCAGTTGAAGATTCCATTATTTGTAATCGTCCGGCCATCATATGAAGAGAGTTTTCATCATCCTGAAACTTCCTAGTGTACCACTCACAAATTGTTCTTCGTCTTTCCTCATAACTAGGTCAGAGCCCTTGACAAATTCTAAATTTGTATGGGTGAAATCTCTGTTTTCTTATAATAAAATGAGCAGTAGATTTCGCTATTCCAATTGTATGGTTCATTTTTCTAACAGATATTTCCGAATTTTCAGTTACAGCTAACAATACGTTACTTTCTCGTTCTTCATTGTAGGGCTTATTTCGGATAAAACTGATTTCACAAACGCATCATATTGCTTTAGATTTGTAGCCAATCGCCCGAAATTTTTTGTTCTGGGTTGACTTCTTTCTGGTTAGTTATTTAAATACATACGCCCAGTTTCAACAGCATTATTATAGTATAAGATATAAGATTTAATCATATCAAACTTTTCCGCAGGTGAAAAAGCATGTGCCATTTTATAACAATAGAATTATTTTGACATTTTCTCTGCGCCATCATTTCAGCGGCTACTACACCAAAACGTTCGAAATTTAATAAAAACACCTTTTTCATTTAAATAATGTAGAATCATATTGTGCCATACATCGTTGTATTCTTAATAAAAAAATGCTATTCAATAGAGGGTGTACTTTTTTTATGGAAAATAGAAAAAATTAAGTAGATGATGTTTTCTCCGAAACGAAACGTCGTACTGAAAAACTCTTAACGTTGTCTTGTAGAGTTCAAAAAGTGGCAATGAGAAAGTTTCTTTTGTTTCTTTATTTCTCGGTAAATAACATGAGAAAAAATAAAAATGAAATCTACAAATTTTTTTACAGTTCTTCGTAAGGTAGCGGAATTTGTCGGTTTTCTCAACAGCATGTTAATAATCTTGAAGTAACGCAGCTTTTCCCTAATTTAACAATCTTCATATTCCCTATAGTTTCAATGGTGTGAGTCGAATTTGAAACAGCCTGTATATATAGAAGGAGATAGAAATATATATATATATACATATATACCAGAGCCAACACAATTTTTACAAAAAAATATAGATATCCTTGAGCTTTGGTTGTAATTTATTGTTTGTGTAACATTTCTTTTTGTTTGTGACACAATAGTTAATAAGTTATTAGATAGTTAAATATTTAACACCGATTAGCAACGGAAACCTTACAGGATCACTCGTGTGACCGTCTGTCCGTCCGTCGCAGTCAATTAAGATAAAATTTAGTACACATATCAATTCCTGTGACCCAAACGCAGAGGTGTGACGTGAATAGACGAAATCTGAACATGGAGGTCACTTTTGGGGGGCAGGATGGACAAATTTAAAAAAATTGCAAACTCCATCATGTGACTTATCAAATGAAAGGACTCGTTGTGAGGATCTCAAATATATTTCTTTGTAATTTTAACATAAATATTTCCAAGTTATTCAAGAAAACGGACGAAAATTGATCATTCCCGTCCTTACCTCCAAAACTACCGAACCTAAAGTTTTTAAAAATACAGAAATTTGTTTTCTACTTTTATAGAGTACGGGAGAACCGAAAAGAAGTCTATGATCTTATAAAATAAAAATAAATAATAAATAAATAAAAAATAACATGGCATATCACTCAATATTGTGCGTAAAGAAAAACATGATAGATAATATCGCATGGAACCCTCTTCACGCGAGTTTAACTTGCACTTGTTCCATTTTTACTCAATTTATCAGAAATGGTTTGTTAAACACACATAGGTATATTATATTAATGAAATCGTTTGTAGCTCTCTATAGTTTTTGAGAAAAAATAAATTTAGCTTCAAAACCTAACCTAAATGCTAAAGATTTAATTAACTAGTCGTATGTGGAACGTAAGTTCGGTAAGTGAGTATGTGTACTCAGATAACTTTAATCGCCTGTAAATTTTTCCTATACATACTTACACCTAGACTTACACGGTCAGTTTTCCGTGAGTCCACGGTCGATAACTTCGTTATTACAGGGGAAATCAAATATTTTTATACAAACAAATTTAGGCGCTGTTAGCCTTTAAATCTTGAAATTGTTTTGAAATGTACACTGCAGGATGTCCCCCAACCTGGTGACAGACCAACCTTGTGTTTTTTTCTTCAAAAGATATGATCGATTTTATCAGAACATTTTAATAAATGCAACTTGTATATTTCTCTAATAATAATATTAGTCGATTTTTTGCATTTGTCGATTTTGTTTAGTTATGTAGTGTTGTAGTAATAACCTGTTCTAAGATTGCGTGAAGTATGTTTAGGAGAAAACCAAAACTATATATCTACATGCTATTATTTGAATAGCAATCAGATTTGACTGGGCTCCTACGTGATACCAATAGAAACATTTATTAGATATGGAGATTAACTAGACAAAGTATTTTAGATAATACGACAATAGTCTTAATGAAAATAAGTAGGTAGGTACGTTTCTTCAAAAGACGCTAACCTCCTAACTTCGTAAACTTTGATCCAGATTTATAAAGAATAAATCACTTCTCAAAAAAACTAGGATCGACTTTATTTGATGGAGAACTGAAAGATTCAAACTAATATCAATTATATTGATATTGGCATTTTGAAGTTTAACATTTATAGGTAGAAAAAAGTCTTTGAGCAACAACTTCAAAAGTACTAGTACTTACCAAAATAATATTTTCTATCTTTTAGTTCAGCATCTAATGAAGTTAGTTTTTGTAAAAAGTAATAATACACAGCTTACACTTTCTTAGCACAAGAACCGCTGATTTTTTTAAATAACCGGATTTGAATATTGCAAAAAATATTTTTATTACTCAAGGTCACCAGATGACATTTTGAATTGTAGAAAAAACTCGCCCCCTTTACCCCTTTTGGAAAAAGCTTTTTCCAGCACTGCTCTTACTAGAGGAAAAAAAAATAAAATCGATGCACGTTAACTACGAAAATCCCGCGAACATATAAAAAAGCAAAAATACTATGAAAATGTAGATATACCTGGTTATTTTTGGATATCATTCAGAAACAAGTCAATGATTTTAGAAAACTCTGATTTTCCAGTATTTTTTTGATTATTAAGGGAACTCAAGGTGAGTTTATACAGTAAATAAAACAAAATTAGAAACAAGTTAAAATAAAATAAGAAAGTTGAACATGCTCATTTCCATGGGGCGTTTATACACGAAATAAGCTAAATTAAGAAATAAGAATAAGAACTAAAGATGGTCAACTTTCAACTTTATTTCTTATTTTATTTTATTTTGTTTGGAAACTGATAATACGCATGATCAACCACCAGAGAACACTTAACTTGCATACAACACAAAAGTTTGATTGGTTCATTCTTATTTCTTATTTTATTTTCGTCATCTGTATAAACCAATCTTCAATTCAAAATTGATTCAAAATTGATCTATGACCATAAGAAACAACATTAATTACACATGTGTTTCAGAATTCATGACTCGGGATCTAGTTCCAATTCTAGTACACCTCAACACTGGGGGCATCAACCGAGACATAGTTATTGCATCTGCCTATTTCGCTGGAGACAATACTGCAATACCTCCAGTAGAAGCTCAAGAACTAGTGCAATACTGCAATAGCAGACAACTGCCAGTCATCATAGGCTGTGATGCCAATGCGCACAATGTTATTTGGGGAAGCACGAACAACAACCCTAGAGGTGAGTGCTTACTTGAATATCTCTTAGCTACTAATCTAGAAACCCTTAATGTGGGAACAACCCCCACTTTTGTCACGAGAGCAAGAGAAGAGGTCCTGGACGTAACAATTGCCAGCTTTACTGCCAGGAATAACGTATTTGATTGGAGAGTGATGGAGGAACCCTCTCTCTCCGATCATAGGATTATAGAGTTTAGGATTGCGGGGGAAGTAACCTCACTGGGGGAGGGAGAAGAGGAGCGATCTGCTCTACTTCTCAAAACACACTTCCCTGGAAGTGAACCCCTCAGTAGTACTGACGTAGCAATCCAAACCAAGAATCCTCGCAAGGAAGATTGGAGTATTGCTAAGAAGATATTTACAAGACAAAGGTTGGAATGGGCAGTCAACACCTTTCAACCTTATAAATCGCCGGGAGTAGATGGCATATTCCCAATACTCCTACAGAAAGGAATGGAGGAGATTCTTCCCCATCTCCTGAAGATTACAAGAAGCTGCCTAGCACGGGGATTTATACCTAGCATATGGCAAAGAGCCAAAGTAATCTTCATACCGAAAATAGGGAAGAAAAATGGGACTGATCCCCGATCTTTCCGACCTATCTGTTTAACATCGTTTTTACTGAAAACGATGGAGAAAGTAGTGGATAACTACATAAGAACAGAGATTCTGAAGGACAAACCACTTCATAAATGTCAGCATGCATACAGGGCGGGGCGTTCAACAGAAACCGCGCTGTATCAGCTAACCGAGGTCATTCAGAGCTCTCTGAACAATAAAGAAATCGCAATGTGTGCCTTCCTGGACATATCTGGGGCTTTTGACAACACCACACATGTGTCAATCAGGGAGGCACTCACACGGCGAGGAGTGAACAAGACCATTATCAAATGGATGTATGAGATGTTGAAGACGAGAATAGCTGAGGCCCAAGTAGGTGATCACACCACCTCTGTTAAAGCTACTCGTGGAACACCTCAAGGAGGAGTAATATCTCCCCTCCTATGGAGCTTAGTAGTAGACGAGTTACTCCACAAACTCACGGAGCTTGGCTTCACATGTATAGGCTATGCCGACGACATAGTCCTAATAGTCCGAGGAAAATTCGCGAACACCCTATGCGAATTATTGCAGGAGGGCCTCAGAACTATTGAGCAATGGTGCTTGTCAGTGGGGCTTAGCATAAACCCATCCAAGACCACAATTATTCCATTTACTAGGAAAAGGAAACTTCCAGCTATGAAACCTCTCACTTTAAGTGGAGACATAATAAGCTGGAAGGCTGAAGTCAAATATCTGGGATTAACACTAGATAGCAAGCTTCTGTGGAACAAACATATTGAGGCTACTGCTAACAAAGCAATAAAGGCCTTAATGGCGTGCAGAAATCTGACTGGTAAGACTTGGGGATGTAACCCAAAAATACTGCGATGGATGTACGTCATGATTGTAAGACCGATAATATCATATGGGTCAATAGCCTGGCATGGCAAGGCAAGTCAGAGCAATACGAGGAAAACCCTCGATAGAATACAAAGACTAGCCTGTGTCTGTATCACTGGAGCCATGAGAACTTGCCCGACCAGGGCACTAGAGATCATCACAGATCTCACACCTCTCCATCTAGTGATAGACAGATTGGCCCATGAGGCCATTCTAAGACTATCTAGGGAAGGTTCAGAAATGGTGGGAATTCGGAATCAGAGGGCTTGGTCCTCTTTGTCCAAACACATCCCATCAGCAAACCTTCCCAGTGATGTAATGACAAAGAAAATTAGCATCGAGAGAACTTTCACCACGGTGCTAAGTAGCAGAGAAGATTGGGACAGGGGGCTCACAACCCAAGCTCTCAAAAAGAATACCATCAAATGGTACACTGATGGTTCTAAGACCACGACGGGGACAGGCGCTGGAGTGTTTGGGAATCGCACCAAATGCTCATTTGCGCTAGGCCGCTGCCCAAGCGTCTTTCAAGCAGAATTGCTTGCAATTGAGAGATGCGTGGAGGTGAACCTTGAAAGAAACTATCAGAAATGTGACATTGCAATACATTCAGATAGTCAAGCTGCAATTAAAGCACTGAACTCTCATACCATTGACTCTAAAATGGTATGGGAGTGCCGAAGGAAGCTCAATGAGCTAGGCAAGAACAACAGGGTCTACTTAGTCTGGGTTCCCGGCCACTCGGGAATCAAAGGCAACGAGGAGGCCAACACACTTGCCAGGAAAGGAGCACAAACTCCATTTACTGGCCCAGAACCCTTCTGTGGCACAGATAAAAGCACCTACAAGAAGGAGTTTCTGGAGAAGGAAAAAACCGTAAGAGAAACACTCTTGCGGGATACCCCTGGATTGGATCATTCCAAAAAGTTTCTAAAAAACTTTGATACTGCAAGATCCAAAAGGTATTTGGATCTCAGCAAGAACAAGCTACACCTACTCACTGGATTTCTTACAGGACACTGTTGCCTCAAGAAGCATCTAATGAGATTAGGTCTAGCAGAGGATGACGAGTGCAGATTCTGCGGGGAAGAGGAGGAAACTCCGGATCACCTGGTGACGGAATGCCTCGCCATTGCTAGCCAACGCAAACAGTGCCTTGGACTAGCAACCTGCAGTAGTGAGGAAGTATCCTCCTTGAAGCCAACCCAGATACTGGAGTTCATTAGAACTCTGGAACTGGAAGGCGAGTTGTAGACCGCGTATAGGCGAGTGCAACTCAGGTGGGGGGCACAATAGACCTTATGGTCGCAGTGCAATGTAACCCCCTCTTAAATCTAAATCTAAATCTAAACCAATCTTTCTTCAGGTTATTCTTTTTTCAATTTTAATTTGTTTCTTATTTTATTTTATTTACTGTATAAACTCACCTTTACAATTCATAAAATATTACTTGAAATTAATCTCAATTTTGTATACTTTTATAAACTATAAATGACGTAGATGATTGTAGATTTTTTTATTTTTTTCTTACAACAACATAGTCACATATTGATTTTTCGAAAGAGTGTTTACAATCGCACTTTTTTCACCGACTTCCAAGAAAGGAGGAGGCATACAATTCGGTTGTTTGTTTGCTTCTTTGTAGTAGTTATGATGTGACCAAAATAAGGATAGGATAGCATTGCTATCTTGAGAACGTATACAGTTTGTTTCACGAATGTTGGCGTCTGCCTTGAAAACACAAAAAATTGATCAATCCAACTGACGGGAGTAAATCAGTGGCGTAACGAATTCGAGCTAAGATATGACATTTAAGGAAGTTCATATAATTAGAGGAAAAAAATTCGATTGATTAAAGAAGCAAACATAATATGAAAGATTTATTATCAACAATAATGCAGACACACAAAATACAAATTTATTGCTTGAGTTATGAAATATAAATTTATGCACCTGAATTATCTGAAAGGTCACACTGACTTTGATGATTCGTAAAACAAACTGTAAATATTTTTTACAAAAAAAAAATAGACCAACGTTATTAGTTGGTGCACTGAAAAATAATAATAATATTAATTCTATTGGTGCTGTTACTTTTGAAGTTTTGCAGTTGCAGTTAGATTATTACAGATCAAGATCAACTTCACAAGTACCTACTAGTACCAATAGAATTAATATTGTTTCGTATTTTTCTGTACTGTACGGTATCTGTGAGTTTTTAGTAAATTTCGTGTTTACAGTAGTTTTCCAGATTAATATTTCTATAAATAATTATTTTTTACAAAAAATTGGAAAGACGTTATTAGCTGGAGCACTGAAAAATACAAAATAATATTAATTCTATTGGTGCTGGTACTTTTTGACCGACTTCAAAAAAGGAGAAGGTATACAATTCGGTTGTAAGATTGCTTTTTTTATGGCTGTTCGCGCGTTTTGCATAGTAAACGTACTCCGAAAGAGGAGAGTTGGGAAATGGTCCCATATTGAGAAAAATCAAATCCAACATCTCCTTCCCTCCAAAAACCGCCCCCAAAGGGGGTGGAGGGGGCAATTTTTCTTGAAAATTAAAAATCCGAGACGACAGAATTAATGAAAATTCCATATCCGGAAATGTTAAGACAGTACAGTCTGAAATATGTGTTTCAGCTATGTGGAAGAGGCAAATTTTTCCGAAAATCGAAAATTCGAGATTTGAAATTAAAAAGGGGACCATATCCGGAAACTTTTAAAATGATCATTTTTTCAAAAGAGTCACGGTTTCCGAGTTTCGCAATGGTAAAGTCTGAAATATGTGATATGCGTATTTCCGCTATGTACAAGCTAAACCTACCTATAACTTTTTAGGTATTAGTGAACGTTCAACAATTTTCATGTTACACTCAAAAATGTGAAATAAATATTTTTCACAAAAAATTGGACAGGCTCTATCAGTTGTTGCACTGAAAATACAAAATAATATTAATTCTATTGGTGCTGGTAATTTTGAAGTTGTGCCATTGTAGTTTGTTGTTGTAGGCACCAACTCCAAAAGAACCAGCACCAATAGAATTAATATTATTTTGTATTTTTCAGTGCAACAAATGATAAAGTCGGTTCAATTTTTTGTGAAAAATATTTAGTTATGCGGTTGCAGTTACATTGACAACTTCTGGCACCAACTTCACAAGTACCAGCACCAATAGAATCTATATTATTTTGTATTATTGTATTATTTTGTTTAAGTGCACCAACTAATAACGTCGGTTCAAGTTTTTGTAAAGAATATTTATTTCACACTTTTGCGTGAAACATTAGTCACGAAAATCGTTGAATGATAACTTATAACATTACCCATGTATATTCTTTGCTTGTACTTGTTATTATTCAGAAATATAAAAGCATTGTCGCGGAAATACGCATATTATAGACTTTAACACCGTTGTAACTCGAAAACTGTAACTCTATGGAAAAAATCTACAATATAAATATTGCTAGAAATAATCTGCTCTATTATTTGGCATTCTCAGATTTTTAATTTTCGAAAGAAATTGCCCCTTCCACATAGGAAAATAAACATATTTCAAATTTTAATATCGCTGAATCTCGAATAACGTACCTCTTTCGAAAAAAATATATTCAAACGTTTCCGAAATTTTCCTATTTTTAATTCTACCACCTCGGATTTTCAATTTTCGAAAAAACGGGAACGAGATTTTGGATTTGACTTTTATGAATATGGGACCTTTTATCAAATCTCCTCTTTCAAATGAATCGAAAATCCGCAAACGAAGTACCTTTACTATATACAACGCGCGCACAAACCAAAAAAGCACACAGTCGAATTGTATACCTCCTCCGTTTGGGTTCGTCGGTCAAAAAATAAGTAGATATGTTGGGAGGGAGGATGGGATGAAAGGAATGGTAGAGTGTTGCCTACTTGCATCAAGGACATATCACAGCTTGTCCGATTTTCGAGCATTTTCAACCTTTGTATTAAAATTATTTATTATTTAGGATATACTGTCATGGTTGGCTATCGATATTGAAAATTGATTATTTGTAATTGAATTTTATTACAAATATAATTATTATTTCAATAACTATTATATGTAAATGTGTATCTAATACGCAGTTGAACAATTTTAGTAAGTTCTAATAGGAATAAATAGAATCATTCCAAAATAATCTAAATAATTTTCTGGGAAATTGCAGACCATTTAAATCCAGGTAATTACGTGAAGTATATATATATATATATATATATATATATATATATATATATATATATATATATATATATATATATAACTAAATGCCATTTGTTTAATCAAATTGAATGCGATATATGGTATGTAACCGAAAGCTTGTCCTCTTGTTATATTGTAATTTATCTTAATATACTATAACCAATAACATATACATACTATAACATAAAAAGACTTTGATAACAGAGATTTTTTGTTGGGGATGCAGTAATTTATTAAATAAAATTCTTTGTACTAAGTCGAGCTTTCGAGAATGTTTATTCTCTTCATCAGGGCAAACTACAAATCGTTACCAGTTATCTCAACACTCAACAACAACAACTGAATATTTGAACTATTTACATTCGTGAATTTAGAAGAAATTAACTACAAACAGGAAAGATTTCATAACCATCAATCAGAATAAATGTTATTAGTTATTTATATAGATTCAAGTTGTTAGAAAAGATATTTTATAATCTTTAAGTTCGCAGCTATTTGAAGAAGTCACTTATTAAAATTAAAAATACTAAGGCCGAAACTAGAGCCTGATCAAATCAGTTAGGAACACTTTGTATACTTTAGGTAGCAAAAATATAATTTTCCGCTTGGATAATAATTGAATTAGGTATTCAATTTTTTTTATTTTATTTTAGTTAACCTTCCAATTTATCTCAAAATTTCCTCAATAACGTAAAAGCATTACTAAACAAAATCGAATCATGATAATACTCACTAAATATTATTTGTTATTTCTCTAATATACATATTTTTTTACAAAAAAACATTAAGATAGGATAGATAAGATAAAAACTTTTGGCACCAACTTCAAAAGTACGTGATAGAATAAATATTGTTGCGTATGTGGGTTCGCAGATAAGTGAGGCTAATTTACAATTGTTAAATAAACTTTATTTATACTCGAAATAATAAAAATTACAACCTAACGTTACTATATTCTCACTAGCTTACTCGGACTATTCTATTATTCACACTGTCTTTTACATTCTGTCTCTCATGCCGACAATTCTCCCATATATAATTATATCCGACAAAGTCTCCAGATCATTCGAGCGGCTTCTGGTCTTTGATTCGCCAGCCGCCACTGGACTTTTCTCGAGATCCCATTGTCGGCATTCTAGGAGTAGATGCCGACATGCTGCCGTCGCTCTCTTTGTCAACGCCGCTCTCGATATTTCCAACCACAGTATAGATCCAGCGCTTGCATGAAAAGGCTGCCGTGACTTTATGGCCGGCGGCTGTTCCCCTTGCACGTTACAATATAGTAATTGCAAATGCACGTTTAATCGGAAATTGTAATGGTTTGAATTGAAAACTTAAATTTGTTGGAATTATGGGATTCTCCCTCCTATGCTGGACCATTAAGAATAGTAGCTTCAATGACATTATCACGCATAGTTTTGATTTGCAATCTTGTACCGTTGCATAGAGTAGGTGGATGAAAATTACGTAATAATACTATTGAAGCTCCAACTTTTAGTTTTAAACAAGAAAATGAAGCCCTGAAGGATTAAGAGAGTTCAAAAATTCTTGAGGAAAGTGTACAGCGGTATCGGACCCCACAACTGTATGGATGGAGCGATATTGTTTGACTTCTTGCAATTTTTCCAAAATAATTTGATTCTACTCTGCTGTTGACGAGTATCGACGTTTTAGTTGATTTGTACAGAAAAAAATCGCAAGGATAATTTTGTAACATTATTGAATTTTTAATACAGTATTCAAAATTCAACTCTTTGTTGATTTTTCAATACAAAATATGGGAAATTCAGTATTTTTTTATTTAGTGTACACTATGTATTAACCATGGTATCTTTTTACATTATGGTATTACCTTAATACTATGAGGCAGTGGGTATAGTACAGACTCGTACATATCAAATTATAAAAAACATTCAACAAAAAAAACATTTTAGAACAAAAATTATGGTTCAAATAGTTATTTTTTGGTTTCAAATTCAGTACAATAAAATAAACAAAGTAATATATAAAGAAAGAAAAAATAATCATTATTTGTTATAGCAATCACGAATTTTTTCAACTATCGATAGACGCCGTAGCTTCGCATTACCTACGCCGCTGAAAATAAGTCCCAATCTTTATTTATTTCTTTATTTTTGAAAATCTATATGAACATAAAATATAGCCTATATATAAAAAAATCATTAAAAAATAAATTATTGAAATCGAATAAGTAGTTTTCGAGATATTAGTGGTCATACGAAAAGTCGTTACTAGTTGTATATTAGTATAGATAATAAATTGAACCAAGTATAGTTTGTTTCACGAATCATGGCTATTGTGTAATCATTCACGAGCTACGTACATATCGCTCTACGTCTCATCGCATCTCATTATCATGAAATTCTCTTCTCTACTACGTTTGTCGATCTAACCTACGACATTCGTATGTCAAGCTTATCTCCTTTCATACAGGCGTCACAAAGTCATTGTGACATTTCAGATAATTCAGGTGCATAAATTTATATTTCATACTCAAGCAATATTTTGTGTTTCTGCATTATTGTTGATAATAAATCTTTCATATTATGTTTGTTTATTTAATCAATCGATATTTTTTCCTCTTATTATATGATCTTCCTTAAATGCCATATCTTATCTCGAAAACGTTACGCCACTGATTCACTCCCGTCATTTGGATTGATCCATTTTTCGTTTTTTCAAGGCAGACGCCAACATTCGTGAAACAAAGTATAGGTACATCTGGTAGCTTTTTTCATAAACCTACAAAAAAAACAATTAAGTGCTAGTCGGGCTTATGTGGAGAGAAAACCCATAGGTTTTCATATATTTCACTAAATATCTTATCAGTTACTTTAAAATTTGAAGTATACCTAGGCAAAGATAATGAAACTCATAGATACAGCGCAATGTATTTATTTGCCAATCGCTCAGGGGACCCAATCTCGGCCGTCGGTGACCTAATGACCCAAGGAGGATAGTAGGATAGAATCTTCGGATCTTCTATCCTCCTTGGGTGGACCCAATCTAGTTTTCAGCGTTTTATTTTAGTCATACTAGTATAGATGTCGCGAAATCGTACGAAGACGGTAATTTCTCCCCGGCGATTTTGCCAGCTCAAGTATTTATCGGTAGATCTAGGATTTTTATAGTTAATATTGAAAAGTCTGGAAGAACTCGTAATTTATAGGGAATTAGTATTAGTATTAGTGTTCTTAAATATATTTTTCTTAATTTTAGTGAAATGATTAAAAATTAACAAGATTTTTGATAACTGTAACTAAAAAAAAAATGAGATACCTATGTAATTGTAACTAACCCGCTGACTTTGCAGATTTTTATGAAATTTTATTCTGTTTTATATAAGAATATACCACAATAGGTATAATATTCTTTCTCTATTAAGAATAGAAATAATATATAAAAAAAATATGAAAGCTATAATTATGTCAAAAACTACTTGTTGGTTAACTTCATATTACAAAACACCCCATGCGCATTTACGACAAATCAATTGAAATATGTTTATATATAAAATATAACTTATTATATTATTAAGAATATACTAAAACGCATACATTGTAGACATTTCCAGTTGTTAAGAAATCTATTTAACTAATTGAATAAACCATTTGGATTATCTTTGACCTAGGTAGGTATTGTAGGTATATCGAATTACTTATAGGTATGGAGCCTCTGCTTTATATTTCATGATTTAAAAAAAAACTTTCAAATTTATCTCGTAAAAATCCATCAAACTCAGAGTTTATTTTTGTTGTTTTTACTTTCAGTTCCAAATAATCATGATCACCTGTTATGTAAATAATAAAAGAAATAATATTAGTCTAAAATACCCACATTATGGTTGTCTGTGACATTATTATTAGTGAGCATGATATACAGTGACATCTATTGGTTAGTTTTGAAATTCGGAAGAGAGGTAAGTAGATATCTAGGAAGACGAGTGTATTGAAATTTTGTAGCTAGCTTCACAATTTTGCCTGTCTAGGGAATTTTTCTTTGTAATGCCAATGCGATGTGTAGAATAATACAAAAGCACATAATATAGATCTGTCGCTTCGTAAATTATGGTTTACAGTCTTATCCTATAAATTTCATTGTATTTTATAGACAATATCTTTCTCCTTATATTACAAAATACAAAAGCTTTTCTTAAGAACTGATATCATGTCGTTGACAAGTTGTCATGTTGATGCATGGGCGGTAACAATTTATATTTCTAGTAGGACCAGTCAGTAGTCAATGACTTTATGAGCAAGTAGTTGGTGTTATTTCATCTTTGCACTTGAACAGCTCTTAGCAAGAAAAGGCTTGAAAACAAATTAATACAATTATTATACACAAAAATCAACAAGTATTTATTATTTATTAAATTACTTTTTCGTACCTTGTTGCTCTCTTTCGACGCTACTGTGTATACGCCCCCACCATTTATCTTTGTTTATTTGATAGCTTTCCTTGGTGTTTATTTGTGGGAGGGTGTACGTAGCTGATTTCACAATATTGTAGAGATTCAGCAGAAAATTCTACTTTTTCTTTGATAAAAAGTGAAAATGTATTTCTCTTTTTCAATTTCGCATGTGATTCATTAATAATAGTGAATAATTTCTTAATAATCGAACAGTTGTGCTTGTGAAATGCTTCAACTAGATCAATAGTGCTTATAAAAGTAAAATTACTCATTCCTCTCTTGCTCAATAGTGATCGTGTGATCGTAGTGATTGTGTATTTTATGCTACAAGGTTGTAATGTCATACTTGTGATCAAATGTTGGATTTAAGCTAATTTTGTGTTTTAGGTCTAATAATTATGAATTCCAATAATCACAACCAACCACGTAGAAACTCTTCGAGTTTTAATAGGCACGCTAATAATCATTCAAACCGTTCCAATCACCCTCATAACCACCAAAGGTGGCCAGGTAGATATCCCAAAGATTACAATAGGGAATACGATAATAACTTCAGCCGAGGGTAAGCCAGTGCTAGAAAGTGAATTACGTTTTCGGTTATATATTGTCCATTTCAGTGAATGCTCTGTAACTCCAAGTGGAAGTCCTAAAGATTCTAATTATGGGCATGGTTATCCGAAAAATTCTCAGCTTAGCCCTGGCTTAAGGAGTAATCCACACATCCACTACAATCCTGAAGGTTCAGGTAAATTATAAAAAATAAATATTAAAGTGTAATTATACAATTTATAACCTAAAATATTCTTAAAATATAATCCCCATGCCTGACTCACCTTCAGAACAACAGTTCTTTAAATCGACCTTCCATCATCATTCGATGCTCTTGTTTAATATTTGGAATATTTAATATTACTAATGTTGTTTAAATTTCTCTAGGTATGTATCGCGAAACTTTTTGATTAAATTGAAAATATTTATTATAGTTAGATTGCAATGAATTATTTTATGATTCAGTATTCGGATGACTAAAAACTGATGAAATTATGCTCTTTCGATTGATATAATAGGAGGTATCCTAATAAGTATATTTATGTCGATGATTATAATAATAAAATAATTTTGGTGGCAATATTATGAAGAGATGTTCAATAATTTACTCAGGTCAGCATTCAGACAGAAGAATAACAAATGGTAGTGAGCGCAGACATACCAGCAGTCAAAGTTACCATACCAGCAACGATCGCAGACATATACAAAATTTATCAGATAGAAGACACATTTCTCCGCCATTGCATATCAACATCTGTGAAAATAACAACAACGGGATCATGGGAAATAGTCCAACTGAAGGACTTCTCCAAAGAAATATGATGGATTTTACACAAAGAAGACATGGACGAGGTAAAAACAGCTCTGGAACTTTGTACACTATAAATATATACATATTCATTGTGATCCAAATTGGAAAAAACCTTATTCTTTGCATTTCTTTCAAGACTTACATGTTAGTCCCGTCCATTTCCAACAACACCACCAAATGTCACAACAACAGGTGCAACAACCCCACTCACCGCCTCTGGCCTTTTATTCTCGTCAGACCAGCGATGACAGCATCAAAAGTGAGAGCCCATCACGCAAAAGAAGACGCCTATCTTCGCGTAATTCACACCATCATGTCGATTCTGTACCTGTTATGCAACAACAAGGACAAGCTTCTCCACCCAGACGATCACCACGTCAACATTTGCCACAGCAGGTCCAGGTAGGTATCACTGGACAGTTGGAGATAGCATCAGCTTTACATTATCAGGTACGGTATGGAGGTTCATAAAAAAACATTTTTACATTACTTATATTTATCTAAAACATTTTTATTGTAAAAATCACCCAATTTCCCGCACTATTAATTATTTCACGTGACCTTGAAAGATTTCAACCCATGATGTTCTGAATAATAATAATAATAGTTCGCCAGGAAACTAACCACGACGATCGTTATTGAAGAGCTATTTTTTAATCACCCACATGAACTACATTCTCATAAACTTGTTTTATTTTAATTATACTGAGTTTCGGTTCCGTTAAAATCATATTTATCGTCCACAGGGAAGTCCGCCACTGCGAAGACCAAGATTTAGGGACCGAAATGACTTTGGCCATCATCAGCCATTCCTTCCGAGTCCACCTCCAGTGGCCCACTCACATACACATCCTCATCAATCCACTGTTATGATGGATTTGAATCAGGTAGAAACATATTTATGTTAAAAAGTATAAATTTCAATACTAGTTTATGTGTAAAATGGCAAATATCTTACAGTAAGGATAATTCAACGAGTCTTAACTCTAACTGAAGGATTACGGTATATGTGTTACGAGCCCAAGCCAATGACAAATTTCGAGTCCGATATCGAATTTAACATGCACTTAAAAGCGAATAAGCAAATGTTGTATCACAATAGTAAATCTCAACCCTTTGCTCACGGTATACAATGTTTTTGCGACACTTTGGGAATTCATTTTGAGATGAAAAAAAGATATAACTGTTCCCACTCAATTGATTGATAGCTGTAATTGCCATAGTCAGAAGACCGGGTCTCTGTAGCAAAGGTCGTGTCCACAGAAGTGTCTGACTACCAATCACTTATTAATTAAAAGATAGGTTATGCTATACTTTTATTTACTGATAGCTGTCATATTAAAGACGTCAACTTTTTTATTACTGATTACTATGCGATTGGTAATCAGACACTGCTGTGGACACGATCATAGAAGTGACTGATTACCAATCGATTACTAATCACAAAGTTGACAGCTAATCAGTAAACAATAGAGCTGTCCAGGACTATGAAATACGCAATTTAAAGATAGCTGCTAGGTGTAAACAAACCGTCATTTAACATGGAATTCAAGTATTTACATTTAAGTATTTAAAGATGAAATTTTATGTGAGTGTAGAGAACGTAAAGACTTGTTGTTTATCTATAGAGAAACGTGCTCTTGCTCTGGCATAGAGGTGCAGGCTTAAACAGACGTGTTTTGGATTGAATGTGTGTTTCAGGAAGGAACCTTGTCGATTGGATTTCCGTGTGTGTGTGTGCATTGAAAGGAAACATAATGAATGCAAGAAGTGACTACTATTATAAATTATAAGCTGATGTTGCTAATCGGTTTAAAGAAAAATTTAGCGCCATAGGAAATGTAGATCCGTTTAGTATTCAAAATGATATTAGCTATGATCCAAAAAAAATCTCAGCATAACAAGTATGGATTTAGTCAGCTATATGAAATACAAGCTTTTATACAAAAGGGCAGATGAAGGCTTTCAAAAATTTGAATGCATATAAGATTTCTGAAGCCGGTTTTGTTACAAAATGTGCAGTAGCTAAAGTTGAGGACTTAACGTTTTGCTGGCGACTGTATGGTTAAGCTTCCGGGTATTGATCTAGAGTTCCTCGGTTCGAATTCTGATCACATTAGAGTTTTTTTTTTAACAAAACCCATTTTTTAAATAAGAGATGTTAATATGAGTTTCTAATAATTTAATCAGAATTTTTGAATGAAAATTTGTACATATCTAATATATTGCGACCCTTAAGGTTCACATTAGCTATTTCAAGGAAGGGTTAGCAGATTTTGGTAAAAATTAGCAAAAAGAGATTTTCGAAGTCGAGAAATCGATTGATGATAGTTTCATATTTAATCGGTGTGACCCTCGAGGTCCATCCCCACTGGCTGTTTCAAGAGTTTTGTTATATTTAACATTCATATTACACATTCATATTTATTTCGAAATCTTTAACTTACGAATATGTGAACAATAAAAGCAGTATTTACCGATCGCAATACATTTTAACCAGAAATATGCACATTTTTTATAAGTTTAAATATCCTTAGTAACTCTTATAGACTCACCTTAAATCCTGTTTTAACCGAGCCATGCTCGGTCTCCAGATATTATTAATGAAACGCCATGAATTGTGGTCACTGTTTTAGATCCTCTATCATAAGAAAACCCACACATATAATACACCAAATTGAAGCTGACAACATGTAGATTTGCCGAAAACTGTCTAAATTACCTAAATCTTAATTAATCATGTTTACAACAGTAATACTTAATTTTATTTCTATTTGACTAGCTCCCAGTAGATGGATGTCAAAAACTGTAATATTTATTTTAATTTCAATTATGCCTACCTCCCAATGGATGGCAGCACATTTAAATAACAAACTGCATTTTAAGGGCACCATCGGAAATACTCGGTGCATTCAGAAACGTAGAGGCATCTATGTCTCTTACGTTAGACCTTTAAGCTCTCTCTGTGGTGAAAATATCGTATTATGTAAATTACAATTGCGACTTCGAAGCCAAACAATTTGCAAATTTCAAATGTCTGTTTTCAAGTGGTTGTTTTGTTCGTTTTGTGGGAAAAATAGATTTTCAAATATTTATACAATAAAAATTGTATAACAGAACTACTTACATTCAAATGAACGTTCTATGTGAACTGCATGAGAAACTCAGATAGTTCTTGTCCTCGAACATAACCCTTTTCCTAATGAGTTTTTTCTATAGAAGGCCTTCTCGAAGAACCAGTAATTGCTCAACGAACTAACACATTTTTTAATTATAGATTAGGCTCTTGAAGAAATGCCGAATACCAAGCATTAAATTGAACCTATAATATTCATCATTTAGAAGATGCATTAATAATCATTTCACAACTTCAACGGGAATACTAGTATTTTTAAATATACTGTACGTACAAATATTTTGATTTTATATTTTGGATTGATTCAATAGTCAATAAAAAGATGATTCTTGGTGATCCAGTCATTGATTAAATAAAATTGTTTGAATTAAGCCAAGTTTTTGAGAATTTTTATTGCCTTCATCTAGGCGGACGTCGTGAATGTAAAATATATTATCCAAAAATAAAAAATTTCAATGACATTTGTAATTGAGAGTTATGAAGTATTTGCTGTTTTGGCTAATTTATTTCAAGTACACGTTTTTAGCCTGATCAAGAGAAAAAACATCCTTGTAAGCTTGGCTTAATTCAAAGAATTTTATTTAATAAATGATTGTATTATTTTTATTATTTATATATATACATCTGTTGATTATGCTACCATATTTATTTTCAGTAGAATTCTATGTTCATTATTTGTAGAATTTTTACTTTGGCAAAAAATCTTATATCGACTACGTCACAACAAATAAGGTTATGTTATCCATGATTAAATGTATATGTATTTGTTTATATTGTTTAGTTACAGTGTCTGCCACTAGTTGCTAGTAGCGTTGCATTGACAGCTATCAGCGGCTGCTTTACTTTATACGATTTTACAACCAGCAACCAGTTTATAACTGCAACGCGACCAAATTCCGATAGCGATATTGGGTTGCTTAATTTTACATAATAAGTGTGCAGGTATCCGGTAGTCCCAGGCAACGCAAATTCCTTCTTACATTGATAATTGTATCACTAGCTGATTCGTATTCACTATTATTTCAGGTCCCTGTTACCATATCTATGAATCCACACGAAGCAGTCTGGAGCTATACACCGCCACCTCCGCCGGCACCGTCCATTCACCATCATCATCATCATCATTCGCTGTGTGCTGCCCTGCCTGGTGCCCCGCCACACGCCCACTCGTGTCACGTGCACAATGTGTACGCTGCTGCAGCTGCAGCGGCCGCCGCAGCCGCTGCCCACCAGCTGGTACCCGGAACTCATCATCAATTTACACCATGCCTGGCACCACCACCACATCAGGGATTTGGCGGTTTTCCTGCCAGCTCGAGTACGCTCAGCGTGGCAGCAGGACAACATCACTATGCTCATCAGCATTTACCGTCACAGGTGAGTTATTCATACGATGTCTGAATGAAGAAGGTTTAGTGGAAATTTGAATATAAATTTATGAAACAGTATATTATCATTCTATGTAATTAATGAATTTAAATTATTTTCGCTCAAAATTGAGAGTAAAAAAGATCAAACTTGAACTTTGGAATCAAAACAATATGGTTCTGATGAAGATAAATTAATTTAAAACGGATATTATGAAGTTCAATCGATGGAAAATGAGCACTAAAAATTCGAAAGCAAGATTGTCGTCTGAACGCGAGATTTATCAACTCAAAGGAGATAAAAACGCCCGAGGTGGTGATTTTCGATAGGTACTAGGAACCTGGCAACATTGCCAGATATAGAATGGATTTGAATGCAGAGTGGTCTATAATAATAAGGGAATAGACATATTCAGCCGTATCCATAATCCAATCTTAGTTCGGTACTAGCTAGTACCGTGTACCGATTAAAATAAAAACAAAACACTATCCTACCATAACACTGACATAAGAGTCATAAACCTAATTATTCAAGGTTAGGTTAGTTAGGTTAGATTGCAGCACAGTCCTCATTTACGACCGTGGATTGAAGGTTCTGTCAGTTGTGTGTTCTGGTAGCCATAAACCTCCGCACTTAATTTAGTAGCGTACTGATTAGATCTTGAACTTATCCATTGAATTAGAAAACATTCCTTCATTCAGGACTAACGGTAGTCATACCATGGATGGATGATGTTTGTAAAGCTGACATCACTATAGGACAATAGAATCATACAAATGCTCCTGTCATTTTTCCTAAATTGCATTTGATGCCACCTTTATAATAAGCTATACAAAATTTGTAAAAATGATTGTTTTTTTTATTCAAATATATAATCCTTTCATAGTTTTATTTGCTAGTTGCTCTCTTGCTGATTTAATTATTTGAACAGTTTTCAAAAAAAAACTTTATTATTCATTGGTTAAAGTGCTTTATTTTGAGACGATATACAAACATACGTTATGATTTATCGTCATTGCTTATTGGTTTTGGTTTGTTGTCATGAAACATATTTTTTGAGCCATATTTAGGTACTATTCATAAAATATTTATACATATTACCTTATACATTCCTCATTTAATTTTAAAAATATCAAATAATCAATATGTACTGGGTGACTAAATAAGCATGTAAAGTGCAGTCTCCTGGAAAATTGCAGCAATTTTTAATGACTAAATTAGCTGCATGAAAATGTTATTATATTATTTTCAGATTTCTAAGATGGCCGCCAGAGGCGTAATCGTGAATTTTAAAAAATATCTCGAAATTCTACTTCATTACATTACTACTTTAATGAATAATTTGTGTTTTTTAACACTGAGATAAATTCAACTCTTCTTCGTAAAACACTTTTTCCCTATCTCTAGAAATAAAAAGGTAGGGGATTTCAAATGTTTTTGTAAATAAACATCTGTAACTTCAAAGCGGCTGGACGGATTTCAGCAAACCCAAGATTCGGAACTTTGAACAGGTGATTTGAATTACAAGTTAATGTTCATTCGAAAGTATTAATATGAAATTAAATTCCAAGTGGAGGGCAATAGCTAGTAAAAAAATTTAAAAAATCCACTTATATAATGATTAGAAAAACAGTTTTCAATCTCTACTATATTTATTTATTGATAATGCAATATACATTCATATGAGATATAATTATACAATTCGAATAATATTAAACCTGTAAAAGTTCAATTTGTTCTTTGGTTTTATTCATATTTCCTAATATAAATCCTTTATAAGTATTTAAAGTCATTAGAATTGTTATTAATAACAACAATACAATAATAGTTGTCAATAGACTATTAGATCCATTAACATTATGTAAACTAATAATTCTATCTACATTATTATCTTTCTTTCCATTATATTCTTTCATTATGTTTTCTAAAGATTTTAAATTTTCCAAATATTTGTAAAACTTACTTTGCTCAAATCCATCGTTCAAATAATTTTCCATTGAATTGAAACTGATTTTGTTGCCTTTTGCAATTGATTCCAAATATTGAACAAAAGAACTATTTTTGAAATCATATTCGAAGTATTCTATCAAAGATCTGTTAAATTCTTTATCTGTGAAATTTCCTTGTTTAAAATTTTCCAAATATTTGTAAAATCCGCTATCTTTGAATCCCCTATCAAAATACATAAATAATTCGGTTTGATTAAATTTTAATGTATTGGTTGTAGTTATAGCAGATAAATTTTGTAAATATCTATAAAAGTTACTATTTTCAAAATCTTTGTTGAAGTATTCGTGCATTAGACTCTTTCTAAAATCATTGTCAAAGAGTTGATCAATTTTATTGGAAACTAACTCTTTGAATTCTTTTCCAAGCTCATTCGATTTGTCAGAACAAGCAATACCAAGCACATTTGGTGTATTTTTAGAGTGACCTGGAACTAATCTTATTTTTCGGGGTCTTAGCAAATCTGATATATGTATTATGCTGTCACAGCTAAATTTATTATGCTCTATAGAAATATCTTCAAGTCTAGGTAAATTCAAAACATATTCAATGGAATCCGTCTTACTTATTCTGTTATAAGAAATATCCAATGTCGTTAATTCATTAAGAGCATGTAAATACCTCCCCAAACTTGATATATTATTCCTACTCAGATCGAGAATTCTCAAGGAATTTAAATGATCAAATAAACCATAACGGAACTCGGAAATATAATTGTTCGATATATTCAGTGAGATCAACGTATTCATTTTATATAAAACATCATTTGGTATGGTTTTAATCCTATTACCTTGTAAACATAGTAATAAAAGACTTTCAAATTTTGAAAATAATTGTGGATCCAATACTGATATGTTGTTAAAACTTATGTCAAATTCTTCTAATGCTGAGAATGAACATGAGTTAGTATAATTTAAAGACTGTAACCTATTTTTGCTTATATTGAGCGTTCTAACACCTGAGAAGCATCCGTTGATATTTAAAATATGATTATTTGATAAATCTAATACCGAAGTACTTTCTTGCATTTTTGCAAAATTAATACTTTCAATTTTGTTGAAACTGATATTGAAATTAATGTTATTTTTAAAAGTGAACATTTCATAATCTATTGACGTCAAATCGTTTGATGAAAGATCAAGGTATTTCAATTTATTAGTATTTTCTAACCAACGTAAGTCGAGGTTTTGGATTCTGTTTTGCGATAGATCTAAAGTTGTCAATTCTGCCAAGGAACTGAAGACACCATTTTTTACATTTGTCAATTCATTTCCAGATAAAAATATTTTTTCTAAATTCTTCATGATGTTGAAAGCACCGGGCAAGATACTCTGTATTCCAATACTTTCCATGCTTATAACATTGACAACCTGGTTATTTAAATTCAATTTACTAAAAGCTGATGATGGAACTATGGAAATATTTGAATTTTTTATAATTATCTTTCCTATGTTACCATTGAACCGGTTATTTTGAAGTGACAGCGGTAGTCTCATCACATTATAACAGCTGATGTACGGTAGTTGGACAGGATAGCGATTATATTCATCATCCATTTCAAGTTCTATATAACAATTATCTGCACGCCCCAAAGCAGTTGATGCGATTATGAGAATAAGTTTTGCCAATATCCACATTCTGTAATGTAATAAAAAAATCATATTCAGTAATTTCAATCAGGCGTATTCATAATCGATATCTTAGTACGCTACTAAATTAAGTGCGGAGGTCTAACCTTAAATTAGGTTTATGATTCTTATGTCAGTGTTATGGTAGGATAGTGTTTTGTTTTTTATTTCAATACGGCACTAGCTAGTATTGAAATAAGACTGGATTTTGAATACACCTGAATGTATTTGCATTTTTTACTTTTGGTTTCTTTAGATTTAATATAAAAACATGATAATCAGTTGATTGCGTGCCATACGGGAAAGTACATACAGGTCTGGAAACTCGTCTTGGGGGAGGTAGTTGCTTTATTGAAGTTGAATTTTGCTTCGCAGCATAATGAATCTATTAAACAATTGTGTAAAATCGTACTATTCAACGTCGGACATTGAAAAAACAGAATCTTTATTATATAATTTGTGTCTGTCAAAATTAATATTTTTCTATACGAAAGTCACTAGAGGTCTCTAGGTGATAAAGTAGTTGCTTTTTTAAAATAGAGCATATATGAATTTACATGACTTACCTGAAAAGCATATACTCGTAGCAATGATTTAACTAGAGTGATACTTCAAAATGGACTGGCATATAATACAAGTAATATTTAGATGAAATAGAGAAGAGCAGATAATTTCATAATACGGAAATAAGATCAGATAAAGTCGATATCGTGGGATTCATATCCGTTGTGAAATGAAAAACATCTCCCAACATATTTGTTATTATTACAGTAACATTGGCTTTACATTTAAATCTACATATTTTTTGCTATAGATTTGATGTTGAATAGTCAAATCTATCGTCGTGAAACAAAAACAAACATCGAATTCGCAATCAAAGTTAATACACATCTTCAAAACTAAAACTGTGCTAAAATGAAGCAAGAAAAAGGACATAAAACTTGCCATAAAAAAATGAATTTCCATTCGCATATCTTTCGACAAATGCATCTTAGCATAGGTAGACGGGTATCACGTCAATACGTCTAAAATATTTACGCCAACGTCAATACGCCTATATTTTTGTCTAATAGATAATACGCCTAAAGTTTTATTGCGCCTCAGGTAGTTTACAATCCGCCAGAATCTTCAAAAAATTACATGAATACAAATTATTAATGATAGAATTGCAATCTACCCCTAAACTCGTGAAATGCATGACACTCCCCAACAGTTGATCGCCAACATCAGTGTCAGTCTTCCCCAATCAGTAAAAGTCTCTCTCCTTCCTGTAAATCAAATGAAAAGGACTATTCAAGGGAAGCGGTCGCAGCTCCTCCACCGACTCCAACTAGCCTTCAGAATCTCACCCTTCCTGAAAATTACACAGTCCTGGGTGAACAACAGTTTCCTTTTCGATAGCGGTCGTGAAAACGATAGAATCCTGATTTTCGGTACTCAGAAAGGGCTTATCTGATGGCACGCCGCCCAACTGGTATGCGGATGGCGCTTTCAAAAGCGTGCTTCCGTTTTCGTGTTATGTTTACAATTGTATGTGTGTATATTATTTATTTTATGTTCTTCTTGTCTGATAGGGGGCTTTCACCCTTGTCAGAGTTTTGCCTGTTGCCAAATAGCATCAAGGTACAATACCTTCTCTCGAAGCTCTTAAATATCTGAAACCAGGTCTAAACTCTGTAACAGTAATGACAGACTTTGAAAGAGCCCAAATAAATGCTATTTCGGAATATTTTCCTGAAATAGAAAACAGAGGCTGTTTTTGCACTTCAATCGGTGCCTATGGAGAAAAATAGCTACTTCCGAAAAACTTAGAGAACAATACGTGAATCCCATAGACATATATGTCTATGGTGAACCCGCTAAATCCAGAATTCTCTTTGAATGTTTGACAGCGTTTATTCCAGTCGAAGACGTAATGATATCTTTCGAAGAACTGACGGGCACTGATTTTTTAATGGAAAACGAATTGGATTGGTCGTTTACGACCAGTCAGACAGCAATCTCGTGGTGATGCTTCGACTCTTTGAAGTTGACGAGATCCAAAGTATACAATCAAATTGTGGAATTGCTATGAAGGCACTTGGCTTCGAATATTCAATGCATTGTTTCAAATTACGAGGACAATAACTTCGAGATTTTCGATTACTTAACGGGCATTGCTCATAATTTTGAGCTCCAAGTTTAATTTCTCTTGTTTTTGAGCTATTAAACTTATTTTTTCCCTTCTCTATATTCTTAATTCTTAAGCGAAAATTATCAGGCCTGTCACACTTTAGGCTTAAACACGATTAGGCGTATTTACTTTAGGCGTGTGTGTGGAACCGGCATTATGCACTACAAGTCTTTTTTTAGACTGGACCAAGGTCGTGCAGGAATTTTTAATTATTTTTTAACATAAAATAAAAAAGTTATCTCGAACCCCCTTTAAAAGCTAACTTGAAGTCACAAAATTGTGCGGGTGTGCCTTGTTGGAAATCATCGCCCTAGCCGTTAGTTATAAGGGAACAGATAATGAAGAATATGTCAATATTTTCAAAATCATAACTTTTGCGTTCATCAATGTAACATTTGGTAAAGATTACTTAAAAGTAAAAGGGAAGCAAGTGGCTGCGAGTCAACGTTGGGTGACTTTTGCTCAAAGAAGTAAATTGTTGCAGAGTCCGAAGAGAGGGTAGACGAGTGACTAGTGTTAAATTGAGTGCGAATTCGAATCCTTGGTTCTCCTTTGTATTCTCCCCCTCTCGCAAGGTAACGGGAAACCGAAAGTATATTTTGTGTTGAGTATTGTTAATTATGCTCTTTTCATAGGCAACTTCCTTCTTGGAATAACGTTTTGTTTATTTGTCTACTTTTCGAAGTATGACCTAAAAATTGACATTAGGTACATATTACATATTATTTTTACGTGTTGCCACGGTGGTTCAGTTTAAAAAAAAATGTACTTTTTCAAGAATTGCAGTACTCTTTACCACCTCTTTTCATAATTTCGATGACTTAATAAGTGGTGGGTACCTTGCCGAATATTCGTCTGGTTACTAGATGTGATTGTGACATTAAAGTCTCCTTCCCGCTCGAATGATTTTTTCTTCTACGGTGGTGAATGAGTAATAAGGAATAAACTGCATCATTTCAGTTTGATAGAAATATTATCTTTTCCCTGTCTTCAAATAGTCTGTTTTCCTTTCTACATAAAATATTGGATTAATAAGTGAAAACAGCAATTTAATAGTAAACATGAATAACAAATCATTCATTATCCATAAATACATGAAATCGTCTCAGATTTGTTTTTTTATTCGAAAGTGGTACATTTTTCAGGTCATTAGATAATGCTAAATGCTAAGTATTGATAGTGTCGACATAGTAAGACAGTCGAAGTCGCGTTGAATCCGCACGCCTATAACGGAAGATACTTATCTTGCTTGCAATAACTGCATTTCAAGAAAAAAACATTCTTTTTTACAAACTTATAATGCAGATTTTAAAATTTTCTTACTTTATTGAATAACAGAAAGTAGTTACTAGTATTACTAAATATTTTGCTTTAATTCTCAGCGCACTGAGCCGCTTGAGTTTGATTTGCTCGCCGATCACCATCGTTCTCACCATCAAGCTGGAGCAGCAGCTGCAGCTGCTCTACAGCCTCTACAAGTTCCATCACCAGGTGCGCCTCCACCTCTATTCCTACCGGCAGAACCTTTGGATTTAATACATGCTGCAGCTAGAAGCCGAGGAGGTAGTGGTCGTCATGCTCAACATGCTGGTGGCAATTCAAATCCAGGCGCTCGATTACCGCCACCTCCACATCCAAGACCGCACCCACCACCACAGCGTTGGCATCACCATCCCCATGCTCATCCACATCACCCGCCCACAGCTAATCCAGCAGCATTATTGGGACCTCCTTCACAATATCCAGGGTTCTTACTTCATTTCCTGTAAGTCTGACTTTATATCATTTGCTTTATTCTTTAATACCAGGCCGCGATGACATTGAGCTAGTTGGCGAGTTTAGAAACCAGCGAGACAGGTAGTGCTGATACAACTTCCCATTCGTCAGTACCCAACTAGCTAGAGAAGATTTGTTTAAAAGACAATTAATGTATAATAGCAGCTAGTTCACTGGTAGCTATCATGGCACAGATCTAGTTTACTAGATAACAATCCCAGCTGCCAGTGCCTAAAGTAGCCATAGTTTCAACCTTACTTCCAGATAGTTTATAATCTGCTAAATTTATGCGAGTAAGCCACAGACGATTGACGTTTTCGGACAAGTACCACCCTGCGGTAATATCCACATATAACTTGTTTACTTAAAATTTAGGAGAAAAGAATACGAAAAACTTCGTATATCTACTGATTCAGTTCCTTTAAGTATTTCTTTTGCCATTTCAGTCTTCGCTCTAGTGCTATGTTCTCAAACCCTCCAATGTCACCATTCAGCCAAACAGATCTCAGCAGTTCAGACAGTACAGAAACAATGGAGAATTATGAAGCTCTGCTTAATCTTGCCGAACAATTGGGTGAAGCTAAACCTAGAGGTCTGGGTAAGCTTGAGATTGAGCAGCTAGTCAGCTACAAATTCGATGCTGAAACGCACAGAGGTGATCAAACATCGTGTGTTGTATGTATGTGCGACTTTGAAGCTAGACAGGTCCTTAGGGTCCTACCATGTGCACATGAATTTCACGCTAAATGCGTCGACAAATGGTTGCGGGTAAGTGTAATAATAATATATTACATAATACTTTATTGGTTATTGGTCACGAAATTATTCATTTTTTACAATATCAAAATTAATTAAATAATGGCCTTTGTTTTTAAATATATTTTTTTGTATTTTCATTATAGTAACAAAAGTTATTCAGCCGTATTCATGACCAAGGGTTGGTACGGTATTAAATTTAGTACACAACTTAAATTACTGTGGTCAACATGAAATGTAACAGATGACGTTCCTCCAAACAAGTCAGATATTGAATATGCACTTACTTATTTATGTCTTTTTTGATATCTGCAGCGCTGCCATCTTGCGGTGAGCCGAGATTCCAGACCTGTTGGAACGACAGTGTGAAAGACCATTGACATAGAGACCGCGCATACCCTGTCTTGCTAATGGCTGTATTCGTTGCTTATCTGGTTCGCTCAAAGTGATTCGGTCGCGTATGCGCAGTAAACTTTCGAACAACTGTCAAAAATTCGCCCATTTGTTTTCATTTTATCCACAGCGCATGCAGAAGCAGATCACTTTGAGCGAAGAAGATCAGCAACAAATATTTCCGTTGGCTCAAATTATACTTTCAATCCAAAGTATTCAAAAATTAACGTGTCATAAGATGGAATTTAATTATTTTGATTGACATTATTCAGTGTAAAATACATAATTATCACTTGTCATATTCAGAGACGTTTATAGGCTAATCCAAACTATAACAATGCAATTAAAAATAACATTTGCAAGTTAAGAGAATATTAAATATATTTTCAAGGAACCGTTAATACGAACAGTTTTTTCTTTCTCTGAAATTGAACTTCCAAAGTAAGAGTCGCTAAACGGACGAAAGGTTACATTCGTTTGTACAACATTCGCTGTTGGACTCGTGTGGTTGTCACTAATCGCCTTTGCCTCGTCATGGCCATATACACCTAAGCTCAAGTTGTATTATCACGAGTGTTAGATAATCGCCCCCTTTACACACTTATAGTCACGGTCATCCAGACAGGTCTTGAAACTATAATAAAAAAGGGTTCGCTTAGCGAAAGAGACAGCATATCATCTGTCTCAGTCTTGTATACAGCGCATAATCATAACTGTTCCTCCCCATCCGCAGCGCCGCATGGTATGGCTGAAAGTGATAAATTTAAGTAAGGGATACTCTTGTATACGAATTTGGAACTTGAAAGATTAATCGGGAGAAACTTAACGTACTTTTACTAAAGATTTTATTGGATTTTGACCTGACTTGTCAACTTACACATTGTAAAATTATAAAAAAAGTTAATAAATTTTTTTTTGTTTCGTTTCAGTCAAACAGAACCTGCCCAATATGTCGTGGCAATGCTTCAGATTACTTCAGCAATAGCGATTAGGTTAATTAATTCTTATTCTACAAAAATCTTAAAAAATATATAGAAAAACAACCCTCCATCATCCCCAATTCCGTTGCAAAATTTCCCTTTGTAAGGTGCCATTAGATGCCAGTAATAGAATTATATATAATTATCTATGCTTACTAATAATTGCATTAAAAATTGAAAATATTGATGTAATATATTTTTTAGAAGGTTTTCCGGGCATTCGGATGGTTGCTTCAACAGATTGAGACGTTCACGATTATATTACCAGGCATAATTTGTTACATGCAAGATTGTCTACTTGAATGAAACTCAATCTTGCGAAACACTTAATCTTGCTTGAGCTTGATGATTCCGATTGCTTTGGGATCTATTTCATGCCTCCTCAATGTTTTCGAATTTGTTGATTGTGTTTTTTTTAAGTGTTACCTACCTCTCCAACCATCCGTAATCTGAGTCTGTAACTGATAACTTGTAATAAATAGACAACTCTTTATATATCTGATCGTTTGTGCCAGTTTTTGCTGAAAAATTATAAGAATGCATCTACAGGATATCTGGATTGATGTAAATTATCAGTTCAATCCCTCCGAAGTTATGGTTCTAATTATATTTGTGATTTAGAGCAAAACTTGATGACGATAATTTCGAATCAATGGAAATGTAATTGAGTTTTCTGCTGAATTTATGCAATATTGTAAATTCTTCTGCTTAGGTTGGTAAGCAGAATAAGAAGAATTTTTGGATCACATTTAAAGAATAACTACAGAAAAATATACTATTCATAATATTGATAAAATTTGTTTTTATATCAATTAAAACAAGCAGGGAAATCTATTTTTTTCCTTTCACCTTAAGTTGATTTCATCTCCGTCCTATTTGGTCAAAAATAAAGTAACAGCTTTTATAATAAAAAATGTGAGAAAAAAAACAACTTCAGATTTTGCATGACGACAGTCATCGATGAAATTGTCTTTTTAGTTTATATTACAAAATCCTATTTTGATCTACTCTATATTTCCACCTGTAAAATGATATAGCTCTTATCTTTTGATAGTAAATTGGTACAAATAGTCTAGGTATTCAAGATTCATCCAATTAGCTCAATTTTTGTTGAAAATCTCTTTCTGCTAAACAAACAATCACAGTAAGTTTTTCCGTTAATACACATTCTGTGTACTGTGTACACCGCCTTCCATTTTATGTGTTATTTGTTGTACTATTTTTGTTATTAACATTAGAATAAGTTTTTTTTATTGTTAGAAATTAAGTTTATCATAATAATTGTTCCCTTGTATTAGTTGAGTGTTATGTATTCTGTTAGTTTTGGTTCTCATGCAGATGAGACTAGCGAAACACTATATAAATAATTCAATCAATTCTTTTTTATTTCAATATGGTTATTCACATAAGTTTTGTTTTTATTTTCTAAATACATATGATCTCTAACTATACTTAACATCACCCGATCCTAATTATTTTTAGGTCAAGCAAGTAATTTTAATCTTGGTATAATTATTCTTATTTCTAACACAGCTACAGAAGTGATCTTATTTTCCGTTAATAAAGTTAATTCCGTACTAAAGTTCTATTAATGTCGCAAATTGCACCTCATACAATAATTATAAACTGTTATAATAAAAAAAACACAAGACTAACTATAGAGCTTTTTTAGAGAAGAATATAGATTTTCTCTATTGTCGCCATACGTCTGCTCAGGTACATATTACTATAGCAATTTATAGAACCAGGACGAATCATGAATAAATACAAAATCGATTTTAATATGGTCTTATGAACATTATTTTCCACTATACAATTACACACCCCTGTAATAAGATAGGAAATAATTATAGACAGATTTTTTTTGTAATACATAGACGTTCCTTTTTCGCAGGTTTCTCTGTCTCATCTCTGATATATTTCGTATGTGTTTCGTTGAACTGTTGAGTACAGACGTTGTCCAGCAACTGTTCTCTAAAAATGTTTAAAACTCGATTTATAACACCTAAAGCTGCAATAACATATTCAAAGTGCAATTATTAATAATGGAGTTTTAAATGTTTTAAGAAAAATATCTTTGCACGCTTTTCAATATTAATCAATTGTAGAAATTGCTATAAATGTCAGTTTTACAAATTATCTAGATAAAAAGGACAGAAAACTATACAAGTGTACAGAGAATATTGTATTATAGACTTTTTACAGAAAGTGGCAACTAAACAGAATCGATTCTCAGGTATAGTTTCAGATAAGTTTAGAATTTCCATTCAATTTATCTGAATATAAATACTATTTAGTTGTTTTTGCGTTTGAAATTAGGCACTTGTATTAATTCTATGTAATGCATCAAAGGGATCTGCCACTTTTTCTAAAAATACTTTGTTATAGGTGTGCCTTTTGAATATTGTACAATATGTGTCATTTGCCTAAATTTTCGCACATAGCTATATTGAAGCAAAACTGTTCTGTTCTAAAGGGTGATACAAATGTGGGCAAATATTAAACATCAACTGCCAAATATTTGGAAAGTACAAATTCCTTTTCTGATGTGAAAGTCACGTGATCCTTGTGATTCTCAATGATTTTTGACAAGCCACAAAAGCTTTATCAATATCAATGTCCTCTTACTTTATATTAAAGCAACCAATATTAATATTTTCCATTAAACGTCATTAATTAGATACGAAACATGTGTTTGTTAATTCTTTAATGAGTTATTATACTATACCTTGGCCAATAAAATTGTGTTTTTTATAAACAAAGCGTCCTAGCTAACTCATTGTTCATTAGCAGGCTAAGGGCCTATTCTCACCTAAGCGGCATTAGGCGAAGCGAAGCGCATCGAACTATTTCCACCTAATAGCGGTATTTGGTAACAGCTGAAACGAAACAGTTGAACTTTTTTGTTTTTTTTACAGAAGCAACAATAATAACTTTTCTTTATTATATTTCTATGAATAACATGCAAATTATTGTGAGCATCATTTTGAAGCGCCGCGCCGCTTCGCTCGTTGCCGCTTAGGTGAGAATAGGTCTTAATGCGAAACAGCCCAAAGACTTTCAGTTTATAGCTGAAAAAATACGCAAACGCTCGCTGACGTTAATTATAAAATTCAGTCGAATGATTTTTGCAGCACGATGTCAAACGCATTTGTAACATTTGAACAAACTCTCTTATTTACATTGTTTTTCAGTTTATTTATAAATCAACCTCCACCTTTGCTACAATCGTAGATCTAAACAGTGCCATACAAATAACGTATTGTATATAATATAATTTATGTAATGTAGAAGTATCATAATTATTGTACATCTTGCTTATTCTCACTCTGTTCGCAATATTAGTACTGTATCCCGACAACGACATAAAGCAATTGAAAGGAGAATTTATTCTCTATTATTCGGGTACCAATCTCGCTTTCAAAAGAATGAGGAATTAATTCTTCTCCACGTATTTTCCATGCATCGACTTATTCGCATATTATTCTGATCTATAGAATGAGAATGAATGTTGGAAGATGTTTTCAAAATTGAATGCTATGAGAATTGGGGCTTCATTAAAATTATCTTCTTCGGCGGCTCATGTTTCAACAGTCTGTATCAATTACTTTGTATTTACCTGCTCAACACTATTACATCTAACACACCTGTGATAGTTATGTTTTGTGGTGCACATTGGGCCTTGGTTTTGAGGATTTTTAGTTCAAAATTTAAATTTCAGCATAATATGCCTTGTGATTCTGATATTTTTTTCATCGTTCATATATTTATAATAAGTATATATATATTTATTATTGAGTTAGTGGTAGTCTACTTGATGTGCTTTTTTTCATTAGCCGATTTTTGTTGCACTACTTGATTTGAGGGGGTGCAGTTGTTGAACATATCTCATTCAGAAGTGCAATAGCATGTTTTTCAATGTTAATTAAATAGAAAAGAATAATAAGAGCAATACCTAACGTAACTTTAAGGCATTCACACATTTAAATTATATTAGTGTGTTGCAACGTAATCAAACTCAAATAGATTGTATTTTTGTGAACGTGGATACCTAAGTGATACTTAGTGCTTTTAGTGGATTTACTGGATTTTAATATTTATGTACCTACCTAATATGTATTAATAGATGCTTTCTAGTGCTAAAAAACTTATTTCAATAAACTTATTTAACAGGATGTTATTTTATTATATTAAAGAACCAAGGAATTTTCTTTGTTGGTTCACCTAATAATTTTTTTTCAATACAAATTATCTGTGCAACAGTATTTATATGTTTGAAGTAATTTTATCAGAATCTCATCTTCATCGAGTGTACCTACCTCAAAAAGGGGAGAAAAGGGCAACTTGCGTAAAACCTACTGTCAGTCACGTGCACATTCCCTTAGGAAAAGGATCTTTCTTTACTGATTTGTTGATTGAAATCTGACATGACATACGAACGTAGAGTAAAGACGTCATAGTGTATTTGATTTGCTTGTTTCAATTTTCTCCTTAATCCTTACCATCTCTCATATGAGGGTCGTCGTGTTCTCGATAACAGTGTCATCACAATAATTAAAAATCTGGTGTCTACTTCTACTTAGACGACTTTTTTACCGCTCTCAAACAAATTACATGAAATATAAAAATCATCTGATCGGGCGACAATTTTTTTTCGCACTACTTTTTTTGAGCACAACACGTTTTCCGGCGGTTGCTTGGCTACTAGTGCAAGCAGGATGCCAATTTTGTGTCAGAGGCGAGTGGTATCGATATCCTACAAAGCCAAAAATATACCTTAGATTAAGTGTGTTTGGGGTTTTGTTTGGTAATCAATCTGATTGAGCATTTATAGTGTTACTGTGCAAAATTGTGGCAATGTAATAAATTGTAGGTACCTATTGCCCTAACTGACGTTATTTATTGACGGAAGGAGTATTTGCCTTCGCACTAGTTGTTTTCGGCGCAGTTTGGTGTACTAGCGTAATCTAGTCATTTACTAGAAAAAGGCTGATGCTATAATCATCTGGTATATATATAGCAATTCAAATTCATTTTGAGGAGTACTTATTTCATTTCCATAGCTGAACAGAAACGCAGTTGATAAATATGTGTTTGAAGATTGGTAATAGATATGATAACACCGTACCTACTCCCCTACATTCTTTGAGGATGCATTCTCTTAATGGCCGTACTATATTAGCTAACTCAAATCTAGGGTGCCGATTTGCCTATATAAAATATAAACGCATCAGAAGGAGATTATATTAGTAGCATGGTACATTTATTGTACCTTAGACTAGGAAAGATCCTAGTCTAAGTATTGTACCATGATTAGTAGCGTTTAACACGTTAAACAGAGAACACGCTATTCCCTAATTTCCTATCTTCGATTCTTTACGGGAGCATTCGATACGTCGACGTCGAATACATAGTACAGGGAACACTAACACTACACTCCTGCGAAGCATTAACTGCTATTTTAAATTATTAATGTATTCACGTGAACAAAAAAATAATATTATCAAGTGGTACTTAACAGCTGAGTGTACCCAAGAAGTTGTTGGGCGTATCCGGGTCAACAAGATCCATGTACTCAAACGATTTTAAATATTTTTCATCAGCTTGAACAATAGGGATGTATTAACCATAATGCACGGGCAGTTCAGGAATTTTTAGGAACAACTTCTCCTGAACGATTCATTTGCGTTAGAGGTACAATACCCGGGCCGGTCAGGTCACCGGATTTCGCTCCTCTAGACTTTGTTTGTGGGCCACTGAAATAATTTACAGATATCTACATAAGAGACCTACAACCTTAGGTCAGTTAAGGGCAAAAATATTCAACTCCATAACTCCGGAAGTATTGGCAGATGTTAAGACGGAGTTTTATGACAGGCTCGGATATTTCGAATACCAACAAGGCAATATCGAGAACCTATTAAAATAACAGTTTCTTTATTTCTATTTTATAGGAGGTACTATTTTTTTGGGATTATCATTATTTTCTTAGAATACCAGTTTTTATTTCGTTTTTAGGTTTATTAAGACTAATACATAATATTAACTTTTATACCGCTGTTGTATTGTCAGATGCAACAGGGAATAACATCATATAAAAATGAAAACATCGTAAAAATATTTTTTACAAAAAATTGGACCGACGTTATTAGTTGGTGCACTGAAAAGTATAAAATAATATTAATTCTATTGGTGCTGTTACTTTTGAAGTTGTGCAGTTGCAGGTAGATTGATAACTTTTGGCACCAACTTCACAAGTACCAGCACCAATAGAATTAAAATTATTTTATACTTTTCAGTGCACCAACTAATAACGTCGATCCATTTTTTTGTAAAAAATATTTATTTCACACTTTTAAGTGTAACATTAGTCACGAAAATCGTTGAACGTTCACTAATACCAATCAAGATAGTACTTATCCTATTACCCACGTATATTCCTTGCTTGTAGTTGTTATTATTTGAGATCTCAGAACATCGCTGCGGAAATACGCTTGAATATTTTAGTTGTTACCATTTTAACATCGATTTTACTCGAAAACCGTAATCCTAAGGGAAAAATGTTCATTATAAATGTTGCTACAAATAATTATGTCTTTCATGTACTGCAAACAGATTTTCAATTTTCGACAGAAATCGCCCTCTCCACATAGCGAAAATAGGTATATTTGAGAATTTAAAATGTCTCTATGTCGAAAACCGTTACTCTTTTGAAAAAATGTTCAATTTAAACATTTCCGGACATTGTCCTATCTGTAAATATACCAACGCAGATTTTCAATTTTCGAGAAAATTTGCCCCCTCCACCCCTTCGGGGGCGGTTTTCGGAGGGAAGGAGATGTCGGATTCCCGTTTTTATGAATATGGGACCATTTCTCAAGCCTCCTCTTTCAAATGAATCAAAAATCATCAAAATCGAATTACGATTACTATATTAAAGGCGCGCAGAAACCAAAAAAAAAAAAGCACACAGTCGAATTGTATACCTCCTCCGTTTGGGGTTCTTCGTCAAAAATATCGCACGACACTCACTCCATCGAAGCTCCTTTGTTACTCAGTATCTGTTTGAATCTGTTTACGTTCCCCGGCCTCTGCCACACCACACACATATCCATCCCCTTGGTACAAATACACAGTGTATTTGTACCATGCATATCCCCACTTTCAATAGCTATGTAGGAGTGGTTAGGTGTAACTTTTTAACTGAAGGCTTTGCCCATATGTACCTTCTCTCTTGATTGCATTAAAGATTTCTCACTCGAGATTCCAATAGTTCGATACAATATGGAATATTACAAAATTATTAATATTATTATATAGAATTATTTATAAATATATCAACTTCAAATTTGATATAAAAATCGATCGTACCAATAACTAGGTTGTGATTGTTAACGGGCATGATCGGACTAGTACTTACAAAATGGCGGGAGACCAAACTTAAATAACTTCTCAAAAAGTAGTCCTTGACTATATGTCAATATCAATATTTCTTAATTATAGATATGATCTGAGCCTATAACTTTTTTTAAGCATTTTTCCCTGAAAGTGACAGAAAAAATATAAAGATTAGAAACCTTTAAATTTATCCAATCGCTTTTTACGAGCAGTAGGAATTTCATCTAAATTTTTGCATACAATAAATCTGTTTGTTTTTTCGATGTTCGAGTACTACGTGATAATATATATAAGAAATCATATATTTTTGAACCCAAACGGAGGAGGTATAAAATTCGACTGTGCTTTTTTTGTTTGTGCGCGCGCTAGTTACGTTTAGTAAACTTAATCAGATTTTGATGATTTTTAATTCATTTGAAAGACGAAAATTGAGAAATGTTCTCATATTCAAAAAAACTAAAATCCGAAAACTGCCTCCGCTGGCGATGGAGGGGGCAATTTTTCTCGAAAGTGGAAAATTCAAAGATAAGAAAATATCCGGAAACGTTTAAATAGAGCATTTTTTCAAAACAGTTTGTTGTTGAAATTTGAAACACGTGTATTTTCACTATGTGGAAGGGGCAATATCTTTCGAAAATTGAAAATCAGAACGCCAAATTAAAAACCAGATTATTTCTAACAACATTTACATTGAACAATTTTTCCATAGAGTTACGGTTTTCAAGTTACAGCTGTGGTAAAGTCTGAAATATGTATAAGTATTTCCGCAGCGATGTTTTGAGACCTCCAAATAATACTCCTAACAAGTACAATCAAAGAATATACATGCGGGTAATGGTAAAAATAATAGTATAAGTGTACGTTCAACGATTTTATTTGCTAATGTTACTGTCAAAAGTGTGAAATAAATATTTTTACAAAAAATTGGACCAACGTTATTAGTTGGTGCTCTGAAAAATACAAAATAATATCAATTCTATTGGTGTTAGTAGGTACTTGTGAAGTTGGCGCCAAAAGTTTTTTATAACTGCACAACTTCAAAAGTATAGTGCGACCAGAAATCTAAATCTGGTCCATAATGGTTTGTGTCCGACTGATACGATTAACATATTTGCCAAACTTCTTATGTTTCATGGCAACTTTTGATATATAGAGTAATAATCAAAGACATTCAGACGTAATTAGAAGGTGGTCATTGAAATAGTTATTACTGATTATTCAGAAACACCTGCAGATTAACTTATGTACCAAATTTAAATTTTAAAACACAAAATAAAAATTTTCATTTGTGAAATAAGGAGATCATCAATCGATTGAGTTAAGTGCAGCAACACAGGAAAATATAATCACAGTATAATATATTTCTTTATACTGTGATATAATTTAGGCACAGTATCTTTATACCTACTGTGATTTAGGCGTCCGTATTGAATTCGTCAACTTTCGCCGCTAGTCGGAATATTGTTGTTCGTTGTTCCATTCATAATTTGAGTGCTGCTACTACGCTTTACGCATTTATACGCTTCTACATAAGTACACTGTTGCCAAAATTTTTATAGGAAAATTTTGTCTCTCTTTTACACATGGAAAATACCAAAACAATTCTAACAATAACAGATCGCATGTTATGAATGAGATGCTTTATTGGTCTAGGTATTTAGATGTCTATGATTGCAACGAGGTAGTATCAAAGTCAATCTAGATTTAGCAGTTTTATCTGGTTGCAACTACCTAGGTATCTATTTCAAAAATAAACTTATAATATAATCATTTGATGTAACTCATATTAAATTTCATCCTAAGTAGTTATTTATACTTTGTTTAACGGCGTCTGCCTTGAAAACACAAAAAATGGATCAATCCAACTGACGGTGACGGTAGTAAATCAGTGGCCCAACGATTTCGAGCTAAGATATGGCATTTAAGAAAGTTCATATAATTAGAGGAAAAAATATCGATTGATTAAATAAGCAAACATAATACGAAAGATTTATTATCAACATTAATACAGAAACACCAAATACAAATTTATTGCTTGAGTTATGAAATATAAATTTATGCACCTGAATTATCTGAAATATCGCAATCACTTTGTGACGCCTATGAAATAAAGCTTGCGTTGTCTTCGGACATACGGATGTTACGGACTCGTAACATCCATTACCTGCGCGTGTTGGGTTTTGTGGCCAAATTATGAAGGGCGCTATTTTTTGGTGACAAACATTGGTGGTGACATCGTTCGAATTTTGTGATTTTGTGACTAAATTTGTGATAAAAACTTCAATATTTCCTTTGGATTATTTTGATAGGTTGTTCTACTTATGGCTGCAAAAGCCGCAGTGAGCAAAAGGAGCCAGGAATTACCAGGTAAAAAGCAATGTATAGTTGGTTTTCCTGGTTACAAAATTCAAATTTATTCTGTTATCAACATATTATTTGGTAAAGTTATCATACTTCTAGTCAGGCCTTACCTCAAACATCCTATTCATTTCAAGATGTATTTTTTGTTCACTATTCTGTAATATTAGTTAGAAATGAAAACTTGAACTAATCGTACATGGTTTTTCCAGTGGCGTTGCACCTATATAACAATTTTATTTTAATATAATGATATATCAACATAGTAGCTTTTCTGTCACTTTTCAGGGTTTAAAGAAATGTATCTGTAATGTAAATATATAAAATATTTGTTTTTCAGATTTGCTATCAAAGATCTCAACAGAGCTGTACTTTGGACTCAAATAATGGACAGGGCTGCTTGGGTAGTCATACAAAATAACAAAATTAGCTCAAAGCACATATTTCGGAAAAAAACTCGCCTGCATGAGGATGCAGTACCTATGATTTTTGATCAATTGCTAATTCCAAATTGTTGTGTAAGTATATTGCAGGCCTTGTGACATGCCAGTTATTGAAAAAAATGTGAAGAGAGTCAGTTATTTCTAAGTATATAAATGTGATGAAGAGATAATCTGAAGTAATAGATCCTGTAAGAAACCAGTTCACTAAACTTGTATTATTCAAGGAACAATAATGTAAATTATCATTATGTTTTACGAATTGGTAAATAATTAAACGTGCTGAATCTCTTTTTCTGTTGTTATTAAATATTTTATATAATTGTTATTTCTATTTCATAAGATTTGAACACTATATTCTTGTTTTTATTTAAATAATTACAATAGCTACAAACAATCATGTAATTAGATGAATAAATGTTTTCGTCTACCTATGTGAATTTGAATTAAAAGGTATTGAATATTGTGTGATACCATGTATTCCAATTTCCAAGAATTAAAATGGAGGATAACATTCTTAGTTATTTTATTCCGTAACATTCACTGCCAATCTATTTGGATATATCTTGATGCATCTAACCGTTTTTATAGAATCTATATTTTAATTCAGTATGTTTAAAATCTACACCTTGAGGTAACTCAATGTAAATTCTGTCATTGATCATTTTCAATAGATTCATATTAAATTCAGACGCTACGTGGGTTACGCCACTGGCGAACCCTTTTTTGGTGACAAATTGCCTCATTTCTGGCTGCATCGTTACGAGTCCCCTCTCTTTCCTAGTCTAAGGCCCTAATATATGGTGACGAGTAACACGGGTAGTGGGGGTAGCACAAAAAACATTGGGTTATCGTATGTCGTCATTTCGGTATGTTGCGCAAAATCACGCTGCCCATCCTTATGTAGTATGGGCGAAGGAAGCTTAAATACAACAATAGACACTCAGTGAAATACTGCGCAACATACCAAATTGACAACTTATCACGGGACGCTATTTCAGCCACTTTTGCTTGTAGAACAGGATACGGAGTTAGTCATCCTCCCTTTATATATTCTTGGCCCTATCGTTGTATGAAAGGAGATAAGCTTGACATACTGATGACGTAGCTTAGATCGACAAACGTAGTAGAGAATTTCATGATAATGAGATGCGATGAAACGTATGTACATATATATATATATATGTACATAGCTCGTGAGTGATTACACACAATAGCCATGATTCGTGAAATAAACTGTATAGTTCTATTATCAATCAATATACCTGATTAAATAAAAATATTACTTATATTATTACTTTACACCATGATTTTATATTAATTATAAGTTGAATATAAATTATGGTTGAACAACAGTCTCATTTTAAAATGCTGATTAGGTAAGCTGATTTGATGACTTGATACCACTTGCTACCTTTCTAATTTTTGATGTTTAGAGGGGCGGGGGAGCAGAATGATAAACTTGCGGTGTTGCCATATTAAACAAAAATGAAACATCTTTTCATTCTTCAGAAGAGAAAGCTTGGGTTCCGATTCATAATTAACAGAGACATCTGTAATAATGTACTTTGAAATATTCACTGAGTATATTGATAGAGGTTAGAATTAATTAGTACCTACTTTAGGAAACTTGGCATGTAACCTACAACTCAACATGTTCTAAGGAAAGTTGCCATTGCTATTTATTTTCCATGAGATGACCACAGCATCACCTTTAATAAAAATTAACTGCTTCGAATTTGGAACCCATAAAGACTGAGCTAGAAAAATGTCTTGAGTGTTTATCACGTAAGTTGGAACTTAAGTTGTATAATTATTGAACTTCAGACTAAACAAAGATTGGTTTAATCTTTGCTACAGAAGTACATCCAGAATATTGTTTTTGTATCATGGCAAAGACCCATTATATACTTTTGTTTCAGTCTGAACGTCTGAAATTTCATGATTTTATAAATAAGGGAATATATTTACAATAGACCAATTGCATTAATGATTTCAATTCTCTGCAGGCGTGAACCCATTGGCCATAGGATACCTCTATTCAACTTTATGTAGAACAGAGATGTAGAAGCAGTTTTCTTTGGTACAAGCGCATAGATGTCATAGTACATACAGAAATTGATGGAAACGGTCACGGACAGCCATAAGTACGGTATTATTGGGACACAGACATAGTACATTCTGTTCAAAAGAGTAGCATTTCAAATGAAAGTGGTCGTTGCAAACTTCCTGCCGCGCATGCGTAGAACAATTTTCGCTTAATGCAATCGGTCTATTAGCGAATTTTGAGCAAAAAAGTACTAATAAGCAGTCTAGCAGCATATTTTTGGCAAGTACACGAATCTAACTATTCTATTAATCTAACCTAGCGCTAGCTCAGTGCAAACATGGAACGTGAACCATAGCATCCTATGCTTTCTTGAGCGTAGGTCGCAGGCGCTAGGTTCAGATTTTCAGATATTTAATAAGGGTGTTCGAGCAGTAGTTTGGACCAGTTTCCAACTGTGTTCCGTGATTGTGGAGCATGCGCATATGAATTTCCGTCTTCTTAAAATTAAAATGCGCATGCCTCTGACGGTTTGAGTTTGCTTTGAAATCCTGCTCGAACACCCTTAATAATAATATTTAGTTTCGTAAGACGAAGACGGCAACGTTGCTATTATTGATTGACGCAATCGGGACGCTATTCGCTGGCAAGGTAGCGGATGTTGTTGTTTTCGTTTTCGAGTTCGAGAGGAGAAGGAGAAAAGCTAGTCTTGACAAGGTGATCAAAGTTTTATTCGTGAAATGGAGTATTTCTAGAATTTTGCGTTCAAAAGCAATATACATGGTGAACTTCATTGTTTGTGATAGTGCCAACATAAGAGAGAGACGTTGGAAGTACCTCAAAGGCAGAAAAAGTCGTCGCATCTGGTGAAGTTGATTTTCCTTTGTTTTGTAATCAGACGCGTCCATTTTGTGAAAGCAAAATCTGCGTACCTGAAATCGTTTCTTGTATTCGATTGATAGTTTTTAAGCGCAAAATTCCTCATCTTGGTCTGTGATAAATCAAGACATATTTGTTGAATTTTACAAAATATAAAGAATTGGACTTTCGTGAAAATTGTCATTATACGTCAATTTGTGTTGCTCATGATGGCTATGGCAAAAAAATACCTCGACGGAGGCAAAATAGTAACTAGTGGTAAAGGTCGGGCAGTTAGATACCCACCAAAGGTGTACAATAACAGTAATGTACAGAGCACTCCCTCAAAAATACCAACGAAGGGATCTCCTTCTACTCCGCCATCTAAACCACAATTGAGTGGTGGTTGTAGAACATCACCAGGATTGTTAGCTGGCCATTATGCAGGCTGTAAGTTTTCCGAGCCACCATCACCATCAACTCTTCCATTGCCACCAAAGCACTGGATGCAAACAGGCCGTTTGGTCATCATGCCATTCCATTCATCAGCTACTTCTGAGCATCGCATAGATGGGACGCAGCAATTGAAAATGTTGCTTAAAATGCAGGCTTGACCTGCCACTATGCATCAACATACCACAAATTGTAAATGCAACAAGATACCTTTATATATACTGTTACGATGAGTGATGAAGATAACGAAAATCCGTGATTAATTTTAAGAATTTGGAAGCCGAGTGAACACGACAATATGGCACATACTTTGAAATTCTGAGTATATTTTTAATAAGGTAAGAATGTTCAATTTATTTTTTTGTATTTACCTGGAGCCGCCAAGATGTTTCTGTCATAATGTTTGAATAGTTTTGATTACTATTCACGTAGTAACATCAACTAAATATTATGTCTACTTATAAATTATTATCCAATACTTATTAAGAATACAAAATGAATTGGGTAAGTAAACACCTCACGAAAGGTATTACCTATTACCTAATCTACATCACTCGTGGTCGCTAGTCTGGAATTAGTGAATTGAGATTATTCAAATAAATTTGTTCAGAAGCGATTGGAACTCTCGGTGGATATTATTTGATATAATAAATAGGTAATTGAGATGGATATTGAATCGAGATTTGGAAATAAGAACGTTGTCCTGTTCAGCCGTGCTGTGATATGCAGATGAGAACACTTCTCATCTGCTTTAGTTCATAGATAGTTTTTAACATATAATTTAGTCTATTTCTAAATGTGATTCTGTTCAACTGTTGAGATATGTAAGAGTATAAATTTCAGTTCGTAATTGTGAGCGGCGCTCAATGATCAGTGTGTGATAAATGTTTAGTTATTAGAACTAATTCTATACGTTCATCTGAAACGAATCCAAACATTTTTTTTAAATATCGACATAATTCCAGAAATACCGATTAGCTATCTCCTTCACTTATCTACAAATAAGATGAAAGAAGAAAAATTATGAAATTATTCAAATCTGTATTTTACATTGGATATTATACCTAACAAATTTTTATCAGCAAGATTTCCGTGAACCAAAAAGCGAAAATAAATTTGGCTAATCATCCATCCCATTTTTTGAACTATATAGAATGAGACGAAATTTCGATTATTTGAGTTAAATTCTTGTTTATTATCATAACGTTTTTATATATCATTAGAAATGTCTCGGTGAATTTAGAACCATATCAAAAAATAGCTATATGAATATTCCCGAGAGACATTGTGCAAATTTTTGTAACTATTTTGTGATTTTATGAGAATACTATTCTCACCCAACATGGCCAAATCCATTATTTTCAAAGATTCGTAATATTAGTGATTTTCAATCAACGTTACGGATATTGTTGGATTTAGTTAGAAGAACGTATTGGATGTGGTAACACTGCAATATCTTATTAAAAATATCAAATATTATTAATCCCAAACAAGCTCTTGAATGTTCATCGCCAGTTTGTTACCACAAGACTCTGGCAGTACTGATTTTATAATTTTGAACATTTTAGAGACATGTTTAGGACTAAGATTGCTCAACTTAGAAAAATTTGTTGTAAAAAATCTTAGCATGAGTTCAAGAATTCTTGCAACAAATGATCCATTTCAAGGCCGAGCAAAGAAATGCTTTGAATGGCTTTTACTAGTCTGTCAATTTTGTTATGAAATCACAAACTTTTAAAATTGCTGTGTATTTTTATGGAAATTGTAGTGTCACCTGTTTTGTATAATCTAAATAATGACCGTCAATTAAGACGCATATTTTTGTTAAACGCAGTACAAATGTATAATCACTACTAGTTAGGAAGAATAGACTTTAAGAAAAAAGCTTTAAGTAAGTATACACTTCGATGCCATTTTTTTCTTTTAAATAGAGTTTCTTATACTGAAAGTTTATATAGGACATTGAATTGTATAGTTACGAACTTTTGTCATCAATGAATATTGTCATTTTGAGGAAACGTCTTCCCTCGTTACTGCACAATTTGTAGTGATGTGCAATATTCTAAATTATTTTCTCTTAAATTTTGGATAATTGGTTATTGTATTTTAAAGTTTTTGAACGGAGATTCTAATATTCAATATTATGCTTTATTTTCCATGTGCAACATTTGTTTCATTTAATTCATTTTAGTTTTTTTGGGGTGATTAGGATCTCTAAATATTATGTAATAGGCTTTAGTTTCTAGAATCTCAGATCTCATGATGTTAACTAAATTTGCAGTCAATATTTTTCCTATTATCTTGCATTTGCAATATGTAACTATGTTTGTTATATAAAAAAAGAAAAGATATTTATAAATACTTATATATAGACCAATATTTACATTAGCTTGTATATAAGTATATATAAATTGTTACACATATTTTCATCTCCATCCTCCAATCTGTGATACCCTTTACCATTGCCTCATTTCCTTGGTATCCCATATCCTAATAAAATATTCTCGTCAAAATCAAAAATACATTCCTCTTCATTCATTTAAACTTTTTATTTGAAGTTATCCGTTCTATAATATCACATGAGAAAACTTTCACAGTATCTACAACGAGAATGTTTTAATCATCTTTCCCATTTTCCCTTCCCTAAATTCCTTTTCCCTTTTCCGGGGCTTCGGCCCCACCAAATGGTTAAAGAAAGAATTCGTATATCCGCACTTTTAATTGATTTGATAACTTACATCAACCGGAAGAAATTCCTGTTGATATTTTTCATTCATTTTTCCCTCTACAAAAGCAGGAACACAAACCCGGACAGAAATACAATTAGAAATGGCAGAATTGTGTCGACATGAAGGGTAAGTGTACTAACCTATGGTAAATTTATGTATGGATAAGTATAATTAAAATCATTTCAAATATTCACAAATCCTTGAGAGAAGTATGTTTCAGAGGACAACTAATTTCCAAACGGTAATTAAGTTTTCACTTGTACCAAGTAGAAGAGCCAAAAAAGTGAAAATCGAACATCATGTTGGCAATAAGGCAATATAAAAGAAAGAGTAACAAAATTATACAAGAAGAAACTCTTGGTTGCCGAAGATGGTTTTCATTTTACTTATACATCCATAATTAAAATTAAGTATAGTGAATATGACAAAATTTTATATAAATAGTATGATGATTAAAATTGTTTCAAATATTCACAAATTCTTAAAAAGAAGTGTGTTTCAGAGGACAACAAATTTCCATAAGATAATTACGTTTTCGCTAGTACCTTAGAAAAGCCAAAAACATGAATATCTTCGCAACAAGGCGATGGAAAAGCAAGAGAAACAGAATTAGAGAAGGAAAAACTCTTGACTGCCGAAGGTTGATGATTCGTTGATGTGATAAGATGGCCTTCATTTTACTTATATTGTTTATTCAAAAGTGATCAAAATTAAGTTAAGTATAGTAAACACTAGTTATTGTTGATATGTGTTTGAACCACTCACTCAAACATTCCAAAGGTTTTGAAATAATAACGTGACTATGATAAAACGCATATAAATTAAGGGGCTTCGTTACCCAGGTGAAGATTTTATGAATTTTTCTGTTTAACGTCCCCGAGGTGAAGTATGAAGATTTCCTATGTTATCCGCCATTCTCTTCTCAGTAAGCATACAAAATTTCACCCAGATAGGAGAATTAGTTTAAGAGAAATAATGGAACTAAGATATCACTGGGTAGCGAGCCCCCTTAAGTAGATATAAGTATAAATACGAAAGTATTGTAAAGTTCTTTGTTATGTGATATTTTGTGATTTTATAAGAATACTATTCTCACCCAACATGCTCAAATCCAGTTTATATCAAAGATTCGTAAGATTAGTGATTTTCAATCAACGTTACGGATATTGTTTGATTTACTTAGAAGAACGTATTGGATCTGGTAACACTGCAATATCTTATTAAAAATATCAATTATTATTAATCCCAAACCAGCTCTTGAATGTTCATCGCCAGTTTGTTACCACAAGACGGCAGTACTGATTTTATAATTTTGAACATTTTAGAGACATGTTTAGGACAATCGCGGATCATATGTTATTTTCAATAAAAAAATAATGTTTTCAACTTAAATCTTAGAATTCTTATTTTTTCTATTTGATCCGCCATTCTCCATACTCTTCTCAGTAAGCATACAAGATTTCACCCAGATAGGGATAATTAGTTTTAAGAGAAATAATGGAACTACGGTATCACTGGTAGTGATGCTGCGAGACTGGTCTTGGTCTTGCAAGACCAAGACCCAAGACCAATACTGGGATGCAAGACCAATACCAAGACTAACCTGGTCTTGGTCTTGCTGCAAGACTTGCAAGACTCTTGCAGTTCCGTAACCAAACAACAAATTGGTAGGAAACATATTTTTTTGCTCGATGATTAGATAAGAAACGCTAGTAAATAACCTAATTGATTTAATCTTTGAACTCCCCTATTATCGATCTTTATTTTACAGATACTAAAAATATTGAATTAAAAGTTCATTTTAGACTTCTAGAATTTCCGGATTTCAAAAAATTCTGAAATACCCTATACAGTAATTTCAACCCTTCTAGGATTTTCCTTAACGAGCTGTTTTCAAAGAATCCCGACGTTCGCAGCCAGGGGAAGGTAAACTACACGGTTTTCTATTTTTATTATTTTTTCTATCGCGCAGAATGTTTTAAGCAAACGTTACAAATCATCTATGAATCTGATATCTTTTTGACGACATTTATCCAGTAGCCATATTTGGAGATTTTTGAAATTTTAGCTTGCCCTTATTTTGAAACAATTTTTTCGATAATGCTTATTAACTAACTCAGCTGACATATTCACAAGACTGATTTTTAGTTAGTTATTTAAACCAGAAATACTTTTAATCGCTTTCACTCAATATCCAATCTGAGAGATTATTTCTATTTTATCAAAGAAAATGGTACAAAACCATTGTAGAATGAGCGAGAGAATGAGTATGTATGCATGTAGTAAAATGAGTGCTCAGTTGCGACGGATGATACCATGAAAGCACAAGCAGACTAAGTCGCGCTAGTAAGATACGATTCTCACATTTGAATGGTGATTATTAATTTATAAACTTTGTAATTAATTACGCTTCTCACTTGCCCTAACTTAATTCTACGTACCTAGTTTTATTCTCATTACTTATTCTAAATTGGTTTGGTACCATTACAATACCAGGCCTATTTTTTCTAGACAATGACAATTTTTTTATACGGTCGATATTTATCCATTTCGAATGATAATATAATTAGGTAGAGGCAATCTTATAGATTATGAATTACATACTTCCCATACATATTGCAGGGTTCTTCTTCATTTGAATTAATTAATTACGGTTTAGAATCGCAACAAATGTTCACACTTATAAGAAGATGAACATTTTTGCAAGAGTCTTGCAAGTCTTGCAGCAAGACCAAGACTAAGGATTTGATGCAAGACCAATACCAAGGGTGCAGACCAAGACCAATACCATATCGGTCTACGGTTTAGAATCGCAACAAATGTTCACACTTATAAGAAGATGAACATTTTTGCAAGAGTCTTGCAAGTCTTGCAGCAAGACCAAGACTAAGGATTTGATGCAAGACCAATACCAAGGGTGCAGACCAAGACCAATACCATATCGGTCTTGGTCTTGCTTTGCGCATCACTAATCACTGGGTAGAGAGCCCCCCTTAACTAGATATAAGTTGTAGTAGATGTTCTTTGTTCTTATATGGATAGAAATTCACATACACACTAATATACTGAAGTCTATTTATTGATTATAACGCAAATTTCGCCTACTATGTACAATTTATATTTATTATTTACACTATTTACAACCAAATTCGAACCGAGCGTTATTTATTTATTTATGTTGTTGGTGGCCTCCAACTACACCGCAATCCCGGTCTCTACCGTACTTACTCACTCGACTCTCGACTGCACCAGACTGACTGAACTACGCAGCAAATATTCTGCAATATATAGGCAAGCTCCCCCATCTACAAGCTTCCACCGGCATCTTCCAATGCCCCGAACATTCCACCAATAGCGCGAACTCACTAGATGTATCAGGATATAATATTGACCTTGGCATGTATCGTTGACCAATAGTAGTATGCCTTACACTCGTATTATCCGGGCTCTGCAAAAGTCCGTACTCGACAAGATGCTTCACCCTCTTGACGAATCGCACACGCCTACATTCTGAATGGCATCGACAATATATCCCGAATTCGTTACAATACTATTACAACGTCGTGAATCTTCCTATTAGGGCATAAGCTCTCTTATGTTACCCTCTTTCTACTGCACACATAAGCGTGTCCCCGAAGACGGCAACACCTTTTGAGCAATCGTTTGTTCCTAAAGATTTGACCTTTCAGTAATTCAAGCTCCTCCTAGTCCTCCTATACAGTGCATTCATAAAGTATGGAAACGCTTCAATAACTACTAAAATATTGTCATATAGAGAAAAAGCTTTGACAGGTCGATTTTTGATTTTCTTATTTTATATGCAAGCAGCATCATTTTATCCCCTCCACTTTCCAAGTTATGACGTCATCGTTAATTTTTTAAAATGGGAATACCATAATTTTATATTATGAACGGAAAACTGGCAGTTTTCTGTGTTTAAAAATACTAAATACATGGGTATTAACATAAAAAACATTAAATACAGGGTGCTAAAAATTAATATATTTTTATTTGCTGCTTTCAATTTTATACAAATTATGCATAAAAACAAGTATGCGCTTGAATGGGAGTCCTTAGCAACAATTAATAAGCTCTTAGCTACCACTGCATATTAATATTATTGTTATTATTGAAAATTGAAAGCAGCAAATGAAAATATATTAATTTTTTAGCACCCTGTATTTCATATATTTTTGAGTTCAGAAAATTTCCAGTTTGCTATTTATAACATAAAATTATGGCATTCCCATTTAAAAAAAATAATGATGACGTCATAATTTGGAGGGGATAAAATGATGCTGTTTGCATAGAAAAGTTGAAAATCAAAAATTGACCTGTCAGATCTTTTCTCTATACAGTGTATATATTTTATCTATGATTGAAGACAAAGTTTTTATAAAGTTTAGAATTCATAGGAGTACCTATTTTAATATGGCTTTGACAACACAGCTCTATCTTACGTTTGTTACAGCTCAATTGTTTAGTGAGCTGTGGTGTTGTGCTATTTTGGTTATTATTATTTCACTCGAAAAGAATACTTTATTTTGGTGACTACTTATTTTTTTATTGTCTTCAAGGTTACATTGGTGGTGACAGTTACGATAAGGGTATGAATCAGCACTATGTCATCAAATGGGACACAAATAAAACTTACCTGCAAATGATATCTAATGCCGTTTTCCAATCACTGAAAATGTTTTTATGGAATGTATCATAGAAAAACATCACCTTCTTTGAAATAACCAAGTCGGAGGATTGCAACCTGAATTGATTGATATTCTTTTTTAAATATATACCCATTTATTGTTGACTGAATTCTTTATTCTGTAAATTTATTTCCGTTCTATCTGGTCTACTACGCTGATATTCTCATTTTACGAGTTCTATATATTATAATTCAGATATCAATATGAACCCGATAATGTCATAGGCAAAAATAGTCCTATGGTTAAGCTTTAGGGTATTAATCGAATTCTGATTATCTTTAAGTTTTTTGTAACAAATCCCATTTTTTAAATAAAAAATGTTAATATGAGATTCTGAAAATTTAATAGGAAATTTTCAATGAAAATTTGTACATATCTTATATATTGCGACCCTTAAGGTACACATTAGCTTTTTCAAGGAAGGGTTAGCAGATTTTGGTAAAAAATAGCAAAAAGTGTTTTCGGATTCGAGAAATCGATTGACGATACTTTCATATGCAATCGGTGTGATCCGCGAGGTTCACACTAGCTATTTCCAGAATAGCTCCGCAGATAAAAGTTTCAGTATGTATAGTGTTTGGGGGTTGAGAAGTCGATTGGTGATACAGCTGAGTTCTGGCATGTTTCACAATCATATTTATTTTGAAATCTTTAAATTCTGAGCCATGTGAATGATAAAAGCAACTAACTATAAATATGCACATTTTTAAACTTTAGGGTAACTATTATAGACCCACTCTAAATTCTGTGTTACCCGAGCAAAGGTCGGTCGCCCAGATATTAATATATTTATACTAGCTGTTTTACCCAAACCCTTTGGTAGATTGTGGTAGGAAAACATAAAGTCATAAAAAGTCTTGAGTCCTACTCGCACGTAGAACCAGTCCGAACACCAACCCAGATTCATCCACCAAGAAAGAACAACATGAGAACTTCTCCTACATAAGTCTTGGGATTTTCCAGTATGCAAAACTCCATCTTTAAGTCCCAGGTGTACTGACAGGCTCTCACAAAACAGTCCAATGACATACTACACACAAGTATAGCGAAAAATCTAAAAAAATTCAGCCATAGAGCTCAGATATATTTCTTTGGGTATTACAGGTATAGAACCCAACATCTAGGAGGCCCTGTTACACTTACAGCCACTAGATTATTCCAATAAATTTTACAAACATACTATGGTATAAATACCATCAAAATTCAGCCATAAAGTTCAGAAATTAACAACTTTCAGGTACGGAACCCACCAAATAGAGTCCCACGGGCAAAGTTAGCCTATGTTGTTTTCCAAGGTCTATCTCTCTACCAAATTTCATCAAAATCATTTGTGTTTTAGGCGTGAAAGCGTAACAAACTAAACTTACTTTCGCATTTATAATATTAATAGTTAGGATACAGCGTGTTCCTAAATACAAACTACTCGTATTAGTCTGGCCAGGCTTAAAATGGCCGTCTAAAATTGTCAGATGCGTACTCAATATAGGAATATTACATTGACTGATGACACAATTTAGGCCAGGCTAATGGTTCGTTTTTAGGAATAGGCTGATAATACATTTCTGATGCCGACATATGTCAGTAACTCAAGTTGTGTCTGATAAATTTGTTAGCCGCTAGCAGGTGGCTGTGGATAATGTCATTTCGTTAATTATCTCTACCAAGAAGACTGGAAACAGGAGATTAAACTCAATCCAAAAATCGTGTAAAATCATACGAATATCTTTTGTAAAAAAGATAGCAGATCATGATCACAAAAAATAAAGAAGACAATTATTTAAGGTATTCGTCAAGATGTTCTTCGTACACGAGACCACGCCCCTGATATACAACGTGTGGCCACGTAGAGAAGCATAGGAAGTTTACTCTCCTGTTTCCAGTCTTCTTGATTTCTACTTTCCCACCGCTAATTTCATATTCAGCCATTGGTCTGTCAGGCTAAGATTATCTCGGGATCGGACGGACGGATTTTTTTGTTGCTTACTTTTGGTATAGTATTGGACATCCTGCTCTTGCTGGTTGCTATGCAATCGCTAGAAAATGTATTTCGTTCAAGAGGGTGGCGCGAAAACGAAACTAAAGATTTTGATGAAACTTGTCTATGTTCTATTTACGGAACAGAAATAGTTGCAGGAATTTGCGATCAATATGTTCAGCAGCCGGTTTGCTACATAGCAACTTACGGTTTTTTTAAATTTGACCAATAGAGATATTTTATTCAAATACTGTGCGCATTTATGGGGTGGGGCTTAACTATTTCTGTTCGATAATTAGAGTATAAAATATTCTCCTTAAGCCCTTTTCCGCATGTAATAACGCGTATCTCTCAGAAAAAGCAGGGAAAAAGTTATACACACATGAACTGTTAAATTTTCTATAAAAAAGTGAACTAGTTTGAGAGAGGTAGAAATATCGTGCAATTGGACACACCAGATTTTTATAAATACGTTTCCGGCCATACTATTTGTAAATGAACAATAAAGTCGCAGTCTCTCACAGGAACAGTTGTATACTAAGATGAATCCATTTAATATCAATTATTAACAAACCAGGTTCCGTAATCTGAAATCTATTTCAGTAAATTCATTACGACTGACAAAATTAGAATATTAATGCTAGATACATATATAAAAAGCTATACTAGATTTTTCACTTCTTTTGTTTATCCTCTGGTTTTTCATCTTTCTTCTTATCCTTCAAACTACCAACAGCCTGACGAATGGCCTCCGATTGTGGATCTACTCCAGGGAGGTTTTCTAGAACACTCTGTAAGAAAGCAGGGTCGTTCATAACTTCCGAGTAATCTTCATCCCCCTCAACTTCCATAGGTTCGTCTTTAGCAGTTGCTCCACTACTTGAAGATTCTTCTGTGAAAGATGAATCAATTCATATAATTTGACAATAATACCTCCTTTGTTAGGAAAAAGTATTCCAAACTATAATAAATAGCTCATGCAGTCTATTGAGTCGCGACAAGAGCCTAGCAGTGGCGACTCGTGAAATATGAACTAGAGGAGGCTGACCTTACAAAAATATTGACAATATGCAATATATGTATTTTGCAGTTTTCACACCACCTTGCGGCATTGCATTGGCACGTTACTTTTAATTTCTGTGAGTGTTTGCCAGTAATAATATAAAATAAATAAAAGAAGCAATTTCTGCCCAAAAAACAAAAATAAATATCTTCATTATCGTAATAATAAATAAAATTTATTTATTTATAAAAAAATGTTGGTTTAGAATTACCCTCTAGACATTGATAAGACATATTTCCTACGTTTGCTTCATACTGGATCACGACCACTATGGACTAATAACGATCGATTTAAAGCGAATGCATATTCAAGTTATTCCAGGCTACACTTCAGTGCTGCATTCTGCTACACAGCCAGCGGTTGCTAGCAGCCGAGTGCATGCGCACACAGCCGCATATCTGTGTTTGTATTTATTTTTTAGATTTCTTCGATGTATTTGCGGATTAGAAACGGAAAAGGGCAAATTAAATTAATGATCGGATAGTCTACTTTGATAATTTATGACCAGCCCTCACTGATGCCTAGAGCTCCGGTTCTATCTTCGTGAACACTAAAAAAATGTAATTTTCTGCGAAAGTTTACATATAATCAGGGTTTATATTATATAAATCTAAATAATTCCAATGATGATTTTTTTACCTATGCAAAATATATATTTTTTAAATTCTAAATGTAATTTTTTTCTTTATTATAATGCTCTCATTATGGTTGCTCAAGAGACTCTGAATGGCTTAAAACAGCCCGCATATACGCATCATAGATGTCAAGGAAGGAGAGTTTTCTGCTTCCCTGTCAGTCACATTCGTCGTTGAGCATCGAAAATAATAAATGCTCACTTTTAACAGCAGCATTCGCAATTCTAACCTTCTCAAAACCCTAACTACAAAACTTGATTAACGTGATTAATCACGAGATTTTCAAAAAAAAAATTCTCATGATACAGAACTAAGAAAATTCTACGAATACAACTTACGAGCATCTTGCATAGACATCTGCATAGCAAAGGCAATCTGTTCCTCCTCGGACATATTAGCGAAATCAACTGGGGCTCTTTGAGACGTGACCTTCGGTTCTCCACCTTGCTCCATAGACATAGCTAATGCTCTTTCCAGTAAAGCTTCCTCACTAGGCTCCTCTTTAACGGTTTCTGGCTTAGCCCCACCTTCAACAGTTGACGCCTCTCTAGCACGACGAGCTTCATCTTCTTGACGTTGCCTTTGTTCTTCCATTGATACTCGTAGAGCCTGATCAGAAGCAAGAATAAAATAACATTGATCTTTAACTCGAATGATCAGAAATCTTACCAGAGCCAATTCTGGATCCTCATTTGGATCAACTCCAAATTCAAATCCTGAACCTCCCAAGCCAGCTGCTCCAGTTCCATCTTCGCCTTGTATAATTGGCGAGGAGATGAGAGCATCAGAAAGATGTGGTCCTGGGGGTACTGTTACAAGGTGGCTGCTGGTACCATCCTAAAAGTTTCCAAGTGAAGTAATTTATATCAAGGCATTGAAAAATCACCCACCTTGCCATTTAAAGTATTAACAAAAATAGTAAGAACTTCAGAATTAATGCCATCTTCACCAAAACTAATAACATCCACATTAACTTTTTCTTTCTTTAGTTTCTTCGCTAATTTTACCAATTCCTTCTCTTCACTTGCTACGGGACTCCCAACAAAGGCTACAATACGCATTTTATGATTCTTGCCTTGACGATGTTTCAATGCTAACTGAAATTTGAAGTTGATTTTCATTCCTCAACTTAAATTCTCCTGAAATAAACTTACATGTGCAATCCTTATACCTGTATGCAGATTGATCTCTCCATTGGGTTGTACTTGATGCAATTTGGACAAGATTCTTCCTACATCACTTGTCAGAGTTGCGAGAACTTCAACGCTATAATTCAGAAAATAATCAGCCAACTGTCGGTACTATTCTGTATTAATAAAATTTAGCGTATAACGTATCAAGTACTTGCCTGGCTAACGTGAGCAGTCCAACATTGTTCTCGGGATTAGATCTAGTTTTTGAATGGCACACCAGGTTAACAGCGTCTTGTTGAGCTTGTAATCTTGTTGGTAAGAAATCGCCATTCCTCATATAATCACTATTGTCAACGCTAGAATTAGAAAATGAGGCTTTAATAAGAAATGAATTTTGTCAAGTCATTTCTGTGGTCAGGTTATGTTGTGGAGTTAATTTTGAAAATAGCCGTATAAAAATATACAATACCATATCATAGTACTTTCAAGCACCATTTTGGCAAAGTCTTGATATTTCTTCAGGAATAGACGAACTTGCTCCCGATTCACTAGAGTTTAGGAAAAAATCCAGAATACAAAATTTCTATTGTATTGGTATTGTGACACTTGCGACAGAAATGGACGTCACATGTCAGTGAAAGTTGACATGTGACATGACAGTCACAGTATCATATATTTATGTCAGAGAACAGAGATATACGCATATACTTAAACTTCTATACCTCTAGCATTGTTGAAAAATATAGGCAAAAATGGAGTCAAAGACCTGGGACATGTCCCTATTTTGTTACCATGGATACCATATGTGGCATACATATATGACTCCAAGCCACCTCCACCAACTTTCCCTTTCGCGAATGCGTTCTAAACTCGCAATCCCCATTGTGAGCTTCAAAAAAAAATTCAAGGATCAAATTATAGGTATATAGAATTATGTGTCTCTGTTTATGTACTTTTAACACATAATTCTATATACCCAGACTTTTTCTCTGATATACCTATAATTTGATCCTTTTTATGTGAAGCTCAGTATGAGGATTGCGAGTTTAGTACGCATGCGCGAAAGGGGAGGTGGCTCACATCATATGGTAACATCACATCTTACCAATAGCTTAGCCAAGAATATAAAGGGAGGATGACTAACTCTGTATCCTGTTCTATAAGCAGAAGTGGCTGAAATAACGTCCCGTGATAAGTTGTCAATTTGGTATGTTGCGCAGTATTTCACTGAGTATCTATTGTTGAATTTAAGCTTCCTTCGCCCATACTACATAAGGATGCGCAACCTACCGAAATGACATACGATAACCCAATGTTTTTTATGCTACTCCCACTACTCGTGTTACTCGTCCTCCCTATATTTGTTCATGGGCTTGGCTTACCAAAAAAACTGTGCCAATGGTAAGCTTAGTAACATAATGACATTTCCCTCGTCTCAGCCAAAAAGTTCATGACGCATGCACATATCGCCAGCTATCCCCTGACTGGTCTTTGGCTTCATTTTTGCGTATTTTTTTCCATAAATGCTAGCGGTATAGAAGTTTAAGTATATAACTTTTAATAAGACCACAGAAATATAATATTTATTATATTTCTATGAACATATGCAGCATGCTCCGAAATACAAACCATCATTGGTCGTGTCCACAGCAGTGCCTGATTACTAATCGATTAGTAATCAGTAATCAAAAATTGGTATCTTGTGGACACGACTGATTACTGATGCATCATTTGTCAAACTGACACTTGTCAAAAGATTTGAAATAATTTAATTCTATAATTACACATATTAGAGTAATTGAAAATGGAAGAAGAAAATGTATTTTCTATTTAATATGTTTATAATGAAAAATATTATTTGTTAATCGGAACGATAGATGTTCATAATTGAATTGGGAAATATCTGAAATAAAATATAGGTTATCAGTCAGTAAGGTTTTCTGACAGCTGCCATATTAAAGACGTCAACTTTTTGATTACTGATTACTAATCGATTGGTAATCAGACTATGCTGTGGACACGACCATTGACTTTGATATTTGAACAAGACGCTAAGCGACCCACTTGCTATCTATGCATTTCGACCTTCAATTCTAGACCTGTCTGTACGACCGTGGACCAGGCTAATGGTTTGTATGTTTGTATTTAGGTATTCTCTTTACTTTTATATCCGTCTATGGTTCTGCAGAAAGCCGTCATCTACCGTGATTGTATCGCAGCTTTTCTAAACATTTTGGGCATATATACATTACGGTATTAAAAACAAATTATTTGCAATATGTGTAATTTTTATCTCTATCAAATATTCAGATATTTATAAAATTACTGATCATGAAATTTTGAATAATAAGTTTTGTGTTCTGAGAAAATTATTTTCAAGCTCTATGTCAAAATGTCAAGGTTTGCAAAATACTTCAAAAAATATCTTTCGGACCTCTGACAACTGACAATGACAATTCATTCGTGTTTCGCAAAACATGGACGAAAAATTTCTCGGCACAGTCCAACATTTTTGTATTATTTTGAGATATTCTGACCGTGAACTACTTATTTCTATAATCAAAATCTAAAATAATCAAAAATGGTGAGATACTTCAGTCAACGATTATATAATGGTTAATTTAAGCATGTCATTTGAAGACATGTCAAATATCTGTAAAATTTATTTCAAAGGTTTTCATTGAATATGACCAAAAGAAGATTGATAAAAAAGTACCATTTATTTGAAATCCCAAAATCTATAGTTGAAAATACCTTTAAAACGACTACTCTCTAATTTGGTATATTGCTAACTGTTGACCAACTATAATTTTTAGGATGGTAAAGGTAATAACTCAACAGGCACAAGAGATTCCGGCGGTGCTACGTCGGAAAATTCGGAAGAAGATCAAGACGAACCTTCTTCCTCTCAGAATAAAGATGTATTTGACGAATTAACGAACTTTCGAGAAAATTGGCATAAAGAATTAAGCAAGCCTAAGAATAAGTCCACGTTACGTACTGTCAACAATACAGCCACTGGTACAGAAAATTTTGAGCAGGATGCGCGAAAACTATTTTTGAAGGGTATAGAAATGGAAAGAGCTGGAAAACTATACGAAGCAATCCAGTTTTATCGTAGAGCAGTTCAAATTGTTCCTGATATTGAATTCAAGATTGATAATTCTACAAAGCCTAAAATAAGAGATAGAACGATAACTGAGGTAGAGGATCTAGGTATGCACAATTTTGGAAAAAATGTATTTGCATTACTCATTGCGAGCCCTTTACATGATGCACTTTACACTTGGATAAATGTTTTTTTTTAACTATAATTTCCTTCCAAAAGCCCAGAATCCGAATTCGTTTATTTACGTTTATCTACTGATTACGCCACAAAACTTTTTTGACAGGCCAAGAGTGATCTTGTAAGGGTTCCTATTTTTCATAATTTTTATAATATGGCAGAAATAGCGCAAAGGATTTGCTCCGGAGTGAACCTACTAGGTTACTTCTACAAAAAAATGTCTTACAACAAAAAAAACAATGATATTTTTGCGGCATTCTATATCCAACGCAAACACCGGAAAGGCCATTGTAAATATTACCTGGAGAAAATTAAATTCGTCAATTAAATAATGTCATATAACCGCACTGGATAAATGCGATTATAAACAAATGCTCATACGTCTTTCTAGAAAATCATTATTTTCAAAATAATTTACAGTATTTTTACTAATTGGGGTGAGCTGGATGATGGTTCATTAAGGTAAGTTACTTAATTGTCCTTACGTACTTCTCTTTCACCTATATTGAAGATGCTCTCAGTTTTCTCCAAGAATATGGAACCATCACGATACCACTCTTAACGAATCGCTAAGAACCACTAACGCAGACTGGATCCTACCAAAAGGAAATAGTGACAACTTTACGTGTTAGTTTCCAGCTCTGTTGAAAAGTTTCTGAGGATTTTTTTTAGTTTTTATAAAGAATAGCTGATAATTTTATTTTATATATGTAATATGTTGACTTCACACTATGTGTTTTTTCATTTAACCGTATGCGTATATATTATACGTGCGTTTTTTTCCCTGCGCGCATATTTTCATGTGCGGTTATATGAGTAGAGTAGTAGTTATTCTCTTTCTTCTAGGTAGCTCCATATTCTCAATTTTTCATTCTTGATTGTTGTTTGGCAAATAGTTTATTGTCTTTCTTTTGCTGTTTTTCCTTAAATGTTACTTTTTATTAGAGTTTATAGTTGTTTGTAATAAATTAACTGACCTTATTCTAGAAGCAGCAGAACATTTGCAAGAAAGTAATAGTGAAGACTCTGATGATGATGAAATAAAAGATGGTGAATTGTTATCAAGAATACAAAGAAAAATTTCTAGAGCATCATCTTTGTGTTCGCCAAAGATTGAACTAAATGTAAGTTTCATACATACATACATTCATAATCCAGAGCATAATCCTTATTTTTCCTAGGCAACTCATATAGGGCAGATCCCAGTGGAAATTATGTTATACATAATTCGTTGGATTGTATCCTCAGATCTGGACATGCGATCATTGGAAATGTTTGCAACGGTTTGCCGAGGCTTCTATTTATGTGCTAGAGATCCCGAAATTTGGCACATAGCTTGCTTGAGGTGATCTTTTATTTTTTGCCAGAATAACTAAGGTCTTTTTGTATTCACCCTTTCTGAATTTTGAAGTGAAAACTAAATAATATTATTGAATTCATCAGAGTTTGGGGATTAAATTGTGGATCGACACCAGGTCTTTACGGATCGTGGAGGCAAATGTTCATTGAAAAACCTAGAGTTCATTTTAACGGTTGCTACATAAGCAAGACTACTTACATTCGAAATGGCGAAAATAGCTTTCAAGATCAGTTCTACCGGCCATGGCATTTGATAGCTTATTACAGATACTTGAGGTAGTTCATATGTCGTTATATTGGTGCTAAATGTGTTTGTTTCTCTATATCTGGAGTCACTAAAAAAGGTTTCTTCTAGATTTTTTCCCGAAGGATCGGTATTAATGTTAACAACAGCAGATGAACCGTTACAGTGTGTAGGGTTGATGAAGAACCGTTTGGCTCGTTACCCAGTTCTGAGTGGTTATTATCGTTTAAAGGATGATAAATTAACATTGGTTGTTCAGCAGACAGAGAAAAAAGTGACATTTCAAAATTATAAAAAGTCTAGAAGGCGCGATGTGCAGGAGGGCGCGGACCGAACGTTCCATATGGTAAGTTTCATTTAACGCTATTTTCTTTTCACGGTTTTTTGGAAAACTGATGGCTTCTTTTCTGTAGCCCATGTTATCTGATCAACATTTTGTCTCAGTATAGAGTAGAAAATCTTTCCTATGTGTCTGAATGACAAAATTTAGTCCATATAAACAAATAGGTAACTTAGTGAGCACATTTTATCATAGGTTCATTGCACTTCTTCTAAATAAGAATCTGTGTAACTATTTTTGGTGTTAGTATCCGAGCTGCTAGGAACATAGATCATCTAACAGGGTATTTAGCAAAATGATGATGTTTTTCTGTTTAAATCGCATATTTATTGGTTAATACTGTTACGTGGGTAGTTTATCATGTACTTACTGTTATTATTTCTTTTAGCTTGTATTCATTCTGTTACCTTGTTTGTAAGTGTTGCTTGTGTATTTCATTATGTAGTTCTGGAATTGTAGTAGATTTGTTCTCGATCCTTCCAGAAACTGTATGTGAGGTACAATTTGTCGTGCTATTGTCACCTTGACAAGGATCTAGAACATTAATTATGTTCGTCTAGATAATCATAGAACATTCTCAATGAATGTCATATCATGATTCAGATATATAAAGCCGTGAAGATCACGGGACACAGTCAGTCAGTCTTATGAGGTCAATTGGAGACATAAGTCGAAAGTAGTTGGAATGCGATAGTCAAAGTGACAAATAGTGACAGTTGTACTAAAATAGAAAGCCGTGTACAGTGTGTTCTAAATAAATCATTGGAAGCAATCTGCGAATTTTGAGTATTACGCAAGTGAACTCACCCCACAACGTTTAGCACAGGGTTAAACGTTACAATTGGTGTCAGAAAAAGGGATCTTCGCATTTTGCTGAGAATATATGGTGAATACCAGATCCAGAGATTACGACGAAATGGCAAATTTTGCAGAAATAATGCAATTCTTGAAAAATAATAAAGAAGAACAAGAAAGAATTAGACAACAAGAAAAAGAAGAACAAGAAAGAATTAGAAAACAAGAAAAAGAAGAACAAGAAAGAATTAGACAACAAGAAAAAGAAGAACAAGAAAGAATTAGACAACAAGAAAGAATTAGACAACAAGAAAAAGAAGAACGAGAAAGAATTAGACAGGAAGACCAAACAAAAATGAATCAATTCCTAGAAAATCAAGAAAAGAGTAGACAAGAACAAGAAAGAATTAGACAGGAAGATCAAGCAAAAATAAGACAAATTTTAGAAGAAGAACAAACAAAAATAAGACAAATCTTAGAAGAACAAGAAAAAGTGCGACAAGAAGATAAACAGGAAGTTGACCAGAAATTAGAGAAAGTTGACCAAAAATTAGAGAAAGTTCAAGAAGAAGTTGAACAGAAATTAGAGAAAGTTCAAGAAAGTTTTGATCAAAAATTTCAATTAATAGAAGAAAAGATGTTGCAAACTAAAGCTGAAGTACCTCTGAGAAGATCGTCCAATGAAATTCAAAATGGTGTAGTTAATCCAGTAAAAAGTGAAGCCCCAAAATTCGATGGTAAACAGTCTTGGTCTACATATAAAAAGCAATTTGATGCTGCTGCTTTGGCTAGTGTTTGGTCAGATGAAGAGAAAGCCACCGCATTGATCTTGGCTCTACGTGGTGATGCATTGGAAATCTTAAATACCCTAACTGGCGGCGAACATTCGTATGGGATTTTAGTGGATCAACTTGAAATGCGTTACGGTGACCAACATCTACAACAAGTTTACCAAGCACAGTTAAAGAATAAACAGCAAAGGTCTGGAGAAACACTACAACAATATGAAATTGATGTTGCCCGGCTCGTTCGACTGGCATATCCTACAGCACCAAAAGACTTTCTTGATAGGCTAACGGTACAAACATTCATAGATGGTATAAGAGATATTGAAATGCAACAAGCCCTTCGGTTAAGTAGTCCTACAAGAATTGAAGATGCCCTTGCACGTGCACTTGAATACGAAGCTGCTAAACAGGCGTCCAGAAGTCATCTCAGACTGCGACAGACACGATGGGTCAATTCAACCCAAGAGAAGTCGTATGGCAATGGTAATTCCATAAAGCACATTATTAAAATGTTACAAAAATTGGATGGGGAAACAAATGAACAAAGAACTAAGACTTTGTGTTGGAATTGTGGACAAGAAGGACATATAAAGAAGAATTGTCCACAGCCACAAAATAGCAATGTGCAGGAAAACTTCAGTTAGCCAGTCTTGCGGGGCGAAGACTGGCTTACTCCAACCAAGCCCCAACATCATTAAAAATCAAAATTTCCCGACTGAGTCATGAAGGATCCAGCTTGGTTGTGAAAGGAAGAATATGCGGTCGGGATTGTAATATTGTTATTGATACTGGTTCATGTTCTACCATTGTGCGAGCTGATGTTATTCCTGCTTGCAAAATTGACCATCCCAATAGAAGTTATGTACTTGAAACTGCAAATGGAGTGATAATACCTGTCATTGGTACACACGAGGCAGATATTCAGCTGGGAAAATCAAAATTCAGACATAAAGTATTTGTTGCCGAGATTTTGGACGAAGTTTTATTTGGGCTAGACATCATGAATAAATTTGGCTTCAATCTGAACCTCCAAGACCGAATACTCAAAGTTAATGAAGAAGAGTTGTTTATGTCAACATCTGAATCTAGAATAAGAAAAATTAAGGTAAACAGGATCATTACGTTACCTGGATGGTCTGACAATCTCATCCATGTTAAAATAGAAGGTTCTAAGTGCAAGGAGGCACTGGTACTGGAAAGTAATCCAGAATGTCTAGCAAAGGAAATGATTATAGAAAACGCATTAATAAATCCATCAACTGAGCATCCAATTAAGGTGAGAGTTTTAAATCTGTCAGAAGAACCTAGAGTTTTAATGAAAAATGAAGTAATTGCCTGTGCGGAACCTATAGTATCTGTCAAAATCTCAAGCAGTCAAGGGAAAACCATGTGCCAGAAAGGAAGAGAGCTGAAAGAGAAAATCATTTCTCAACTTCATAACCAACAGAAGGCGAAATTTGGTGATTTATGGGAGAAATACAAAGAACTATTTTCTTTTTCGGAAACAGATCTAGGACGAACTAATATGGTACAACATCGCATTAACACAGGCAACCAACAACCAATAAAACAAATTCCTAGAAGGGTACCATTAGCAAAACAAAATGAAATGGCAATACTTATAGATAACATGAGGAAACAAAAGGTAATTGAACCTTCGAACAGTCCTTGGTTGTCACCGGTTGTCTTAGTCACAAAGAAAGATGGCTCGACTAGGTTTTGTGTTGATTATAGAAAATTAAATGAAATCACAAAAAAAGACAGTTATCCTCTTCCTAGAATAGACGATACACTGGATTGGTTGTCAGGAGCTAAATGGTTTTCTACATTGGACTTGAAAAGTGGATATTGGCAAGTCGAAATGCATCCTGAGGATAAAGAAAAGAAAGCATTTTCAGCCAATACTGGTCTATGGCAATTCACTGTAATGCCATTCGGATTGTGCAACGCTCCAGCGACTTTTGAGAGATTGATGGAAAGAGTACTACGTGGACTCATTGGAAAGAAATGTTTAGTATACCTTGATGATGTAATCGTTTTCAGTGAAACATTTGAGGAACACTTGAAAAATCTAGAAGAGGTATTTCAACGATTCTCACAAGCAAATCTTAAACTTAATCCCGAGAAATGTGCTTTCCTAAGAACTGAGGTGAAGTATTTAGGACACATAATATCCGCAAATGGTGTAAGAACAGATCCGGAAAAGACAGAAGTGGTTCATAATTGGCCTGTACCAAGGAACAAAACAGAACTGCGAAGTTTCTTAGGCCTGTGTTCATATTACAGACGATTCGTAAAGAATTTTGCTAGTATTGCCCGTCCATTACATCGACTAACTGAGAAGGAAAGACCGTACATTTGGACTCCAGAATGTCAGAATGCTTTCGAATATCTGAAAGGTGCTTTGTGCTCTTCTATTGTTCTGGCTTATCCCCAGAGAGAAGGAGAATTTATCCTAGATATTGATGCCAGTAAAACAGGAATTGGGGCAATTTTGTCCCAAAGAATCGAAGGAGTGGAGTATGTACTAGCATATTAGAGTAAGAGTTTATCAAAGGCTGAACAAAATTACTGTGTGACGCGGCAGGAGTTACTAGCTGTAGTCAAGGCAATAAGACATTTCCACAAATATTTATACGGTCAGACATTTGTTCTACGGACCGATCACGCATCACTTAAATGGCTGTTTCAGTTCAAGAGCCCAGAAGGTCAGATAGCGCGCTGGCTCCAGCAACTTCAAGAATATGACTTTAAAATTGAACATCGTCCTGGTATTAACCACAGAAACGCTGATGCATTGTCAAGACGGCCTTGTGTAGAGGACTGTAAAAACTGTTCAAGACTTGAAAATAATGTACCAGAAATTCTTAAAGTCAAACGAACTTTGATAAATGGCGACCCAAACTGGAGTTCGGAAATACTCAAGTAAGACCAACTGGATGATAATGATATTGGACCAGTGATGAGGTGGAAAATGGATGGAGCAAGACCTACTTGGCAGGAGATATCAGATTTGTCTCCTGTCATAAAAGGATACTGGTCACTTTGGGAATCTTTAGTAATTGATGATAACGTTTTAAAAAGAAAATGGAAAAGTAATGATGGTAAGACTGTTCATTTGCAAATAATTCTTCCACGGAAAAGAATTGCACAAGTACTGCAAGAGATTCATTGTGGAGCAAGTGGTGGCCATTTAGGTATCAATAAAACGTTATCGAAGATTAGAGAGAGGTTCTACTGGTTAGGAAGCCGTGCTGACGTAGAGGACTGGTGTCGGCGATGCGATACCTGCTTTACCAGTAAAGGCCCAAATACCAGAACCCGCCATAAGATGCAGCAGTACAATGTGGGTGCCCCATTTGAGCGAATAGCCATCGATATTACGGGGCCATTTCCAATAAGCAGCTCTGGAAACAAATATATCTTGGTCATCATGGATTATTTCAGTAAATGGCCAGAGGTAGTCGCAATTCCAAATCAGGAGACAAAAACAGTGGCCGATGCCCTAATTGAACATTGGATAAGTCGGTTTGGTGTGCCGTTAGAAATTCACTCGGACCAAGGTCGAAATTTTGAGTCGGAAATCTTTCAGAGTGTGTGTAACCTAATGGGGATTAAGAAAACTCTTACAACTCCACTGCATCCACAATCCGATGGAATGGTAGAGAGATTTAACAGAACACTAAAAAATTATTTGAGGTCAGCAATCAATGAACACCAAACAAACTGGGATAAGTGTATACCGCTCTTCCTACTGGCCTATAGATCTTCCACTCATGAATCGACCAAAGAATCCCCAGCTGGCATTGTTCTTGGTAGAAATCTGAAACTTCCGTCTGACATCTTGTTTGGTTCAAGACTCGAGGAAATACACAATCTGGTTAGAAAACAGTTGAAGATTTCTAGTGATCGAATGAAGGCCCGATATGATATTCGTGCAGAAACCGGACAATTAAAAATTGGTGATAAAGTGTGGTTGTACAATCCACAAAGACGAAAAGGTCGTTCTCCAAAGTTTGACAAACAATGGGAGGGACCATATACCGTTATCAAGAGGATAAACGATGTGGTTTATAGAATTCAGAAATCCCCACGCAGTAAAATGAAAGTGGTTCATATCGACAGACTTTCACTGTACAAAGGGACTGAGGTGACATTTGATCGGGACGATCAAAGCTAAGAAGGGGGCAGCGTTACGTGGGTAGTTTATCATGTACTTACTGTTATTATTTCTTTTAGCTTGTATTCATTCTGTTACCTTGTTTGCAGTAGTGTTGCTTGTGTATTTCATTATGTAGTTCTGGAATTGTAGATTTGTTCTCGATCCTTCCAGAAACTGTATGTGAGGTACAATTTGTCGTGCTATTGTCACCTTGACAAGGATCTAGAAAATTAATTATGTTCGTCTAGATAATCACAGAACATTCTCGATGAATGTCATATCATGATTCAGATATATAAAGCCGTGACGATCACGGGACACAGTCAGTCAGTCTTATGAAGTCAATTGGAGACATAAGTCGAAAGTAGTTGGAACGCGATAGTCAAAGTGACAAATAGTGACAGTTGTACTAAAATAGAAAGCCGTGTACAGTGTGTTCTAAATAAATCATTGGAAGCAATCTGCGAATTTTGAGTATTACGCAAGTGAACTCACCCCACAACGTTTAGCACAGGGTTAAACGTTACAATTCCATATTTGGGCATTTCAAAATAATATGAAACTCTCATTTTTATCAGGAATTGCAGATCCAAAACTACCACAAAAAGCGGCACTCCCAGCTGGTATGGACACACTACTCTGTGTTTACGAAAAATAAGAGAGGTGATGAAAACACCTGTAATTTTGATCTAAGAGCCAATCGTTTTCCTCCATTGTGGTTTTCTAGGGTCAAGAGTTTCACTGCTGTCGCAGAGAGACCTTTAATATAATTTCGATTCAACCAAATTGTATTCTTGGTAGAATTACTTCGTTGGTAATGCGCCATATATTTTATTTCATTAGCTGCTCTGAAAATACATCTTCCTGGAGAACCTCATTCTAAGTTTCTAATTATAGATGGGAAATTTCCATTATTCTCATAAAATTATTAAGCTAACGATATTCAATTATTGCTCTTGGTTGGAAATTCATTTGTTACAAAGCGTAAAACTTGTCAATACATAAAAAAGAAAGTTCTATTTTCAATAAAGTCAATATATTTATGCTAAATTGAAAGAATAGCTATTTGTATGTTGGAGAATTAATTCATGAAATATTGTTATTTTTTGTAAAATATTGTTAATTTTTGTAATAGATATTTTTGGATATCTTATTCGGGGTTGTTTATCAAATGTATATTTGTATAAAATAAAGTGTTTTATTTTTGAAAGTTTTTTTTTCCAAAAATTGTGGAACCGAGGAACCTTCAGTCTATACAGGCTGTTTCAAATTCGACTCTCACCATTGGGATCTCGGAAACTATAGGTAATACGAATATGGCTAAATTTGGGCAAAGTTGCGCATTTATGTGCTCAACAATACGCCGTTCAAAAAATTTGAAAATTTCGAGTAGTTCCGGAGATATCCGAAAAAAACTGAATTTTCGGAAAATCATTTTATTCTTTTCCTGGCTTTATTTCTTAATGAATTTTTAAATAAATAGCACACTTACATTGACAATTTTTTCACTCTTTCCAGTGGTGTTAATAGTTTAAAAGTGGCGGATATCTCCGGAACTACTCACAATGTTCAAACTGTCTAAACGCCGTATTGTTGAGCACACAAACGCGCAACTTTGCCCCAATTTAACCATCTTCGTATTCCCTATAGTTTCAGAGATCCCAATGTTGAAAGTTGAATTTGAAACAGCCTGTATAGTAGAATAGGGTAGATTAAAACAATTTAAAAAACTGCCATATACCTACACAAAATAAGAACTGTGGGCTAATCGCGAGTCTAGATTTTGTAGTAATGAGAATAAAACTGCATTTCAACTTATCTGTGAATTCGAGGTGCTTACAAGAATAAATTTCCCAAATAAAAGTAGTAATGAACACTTTTTTAAGGATAGGCTTTGGAAAAGAGAAGTTTTGCGGAAATGTAGTCTCGAATATACATAAGTACTCCAGAAAAACACCAATTTGGGGAATTGGAACCAAACTAGAAGAAAATTGGGAAATTAAGTTAAAATAATGTAAGAATCAAAAACAACCACAATAAATATTGGTTTCGTTTTTTCTCTTGGTTAAGATAAGTTGATACACACTAGCATGGGACGCCGTTTTGCTATTTAACAGCAAGAATTGCGTTAAGTGAAGATAAAAATAAATTATTTATTTAAAATTGAATTAAGAATTTGTCCCTTCACATTTTTATTATGTATTAGTATGAATAGCAAATAATTAATATTATGACTTATTCGTCTTCTTATTGTGCCCTGTCAGGTCCCCCTGACGTTGGCAATCACGATGGCGAGCTGATCCCTGTCTTCAGCCACTCTAAACAATTGTTCGACACTATGTATGCCTGTCCATTCACGGATGTTCTTTAACCAGGAGATTTGTTTTCTTCCTATGCCCCTACGGCCTTCTATGTTGCCCTTCATTATAAGCTGTAGCACCCTGTAACGATTTCCTCTGAGAACATGTCCGAGGTATGCCAGTTTTCGACTTTTAATTGTTGTCAAAAGTTCACGGACTGAATTTGCTCTGTCTAAGACTGTTTCATTTATTTTCAGAGCCTCCCATGGTATTCTTAGCATTCGTCTATACCCACATTTCAAATGCTTTCAGGCGGTTGATTGTGGCCGCTTTTAGTGTCCAGACTTCAGCTCCGTACAACAGAATAGACCAAATGTAACATTTAATCATTCTTTGTCTCAGCTGTAGGTTCAGGTTGTCATTACAAAACAGGGGTCTTATCTTCTGGAACGTTGTACGGGCTGCTTCAATCCTGCATCTAATTTCCTTATCCGTGTTGAGTTATGGCTAACGGCTAAAGACCATAAAATTTGTCTTAGCAACATTTATATTCAATCCCATTTCATGTCCTACTGCACTGCAACTGATAATTTATCAGATTTTGAAGACCCTGAAGATCATCGCATAAAATAGCCGTATCGTCAGCATAGCGAATGGTGTTAATCAGCTCGCCGTTGATTTTGACCCCGAATTCGTTTTCATATAGAGCCTATTTAAAGACTTTGTCAAAATAAAGGTTGAACAACAGTGGGGACAGGACACATCCTTGTCGAACGCCTCGTTGGTTTTGACGTTCATCTGTAAATCTTCCATTGACTCGAACGACTGCCTTCTATCGCCAATACATGTTTCTAATTATACGTAAATCTTTCAAACTTTTTCGTGTTGTACTCTGTCGAAAGCCTTTTCATAATCAATAAAACACACGAACACATCCTTGCGTTGGTCTCAACATTTTTTGAGCAGACCATTTAGAGCAAACATTGCTTCTCTGGTTCCGAGGGCATTTCTAAAGCCGAACTGCGTTTCGTATAAATCATTTTCGCATTTGTTTCTTATTCGAGCGTGTATAATGTTGAGGAACACCTTTAATGTGTGGCTCATCAGGCTTATTAGTCTGTGATCGTTACATCTCCTGGCTTGTTGTTTTTTGGGAATTGTTATAAATACAGATTTCAGCCATTCTTCATGACTTATTATAGAATTTAATCCGAGTCTATATATGAAAATAGGACAAAACTCGAATTACTATTATTTTGCATATTTAACATTTATTATTTTTTTATATTTCGATATGGTTACACGATATAATTTTATATCATGTCAAAACAACTCAATTGATTTATTTTTCGATATGATACAATATAATATTCTAGTCTAGTCTGGAATAAAAAAAATTGTTTATTGAAATTGAAAAACTTATTTCAAGCTTATCTAGCAGTAGAAAATTCTATGAATATTATGATTTTATATAAAATTTTCAATTAGAAGTTTGAAAAATATTCGAATACTAAATCAAATAGTTGAATTATAATTATAACATTTTATTTCTGTAAATAGAATTCACAATGTGTCACTTATTATTGTCTCATAAAATAATTCATTATGTATACATAATCTTAATTCGAAAATAAAAATTAGGCATATACAGATTTAATTTTTTTATTATTTTTTTAAAATAACATAAAGGGAATTAGGGAATGGAATGAATATTAACTAAAATTTCAAATAATTGAACGGTCAAATGATGATTTGAAAATATAATAATAATTTTCCGAATTTAAAATCTGCTACCGAGTAAAAGAAATTATTCAGTTGCAAATGTTATGCTTTAATATAATTGTAATATATTTTTGACGACACAAATTTTCTTGTTAATATTTTTTTTGTAATTATTTTCTTTATGTCATTAAATAGAGAAACGGCGTGCCATATTAATGTTTTATTCCCAAAATAGTGTGCAGCAAGGCATTCTCACAACGCGAGTGGAGACGGCTTTTATAGGGCGTTTCTTGCTTTATATCATTGCATAATTGCGCTATATTGTGGGCATTGGGCCTCGAGTATATCGTTGAAACTGTTTCTGATAAACTTCTGTTTCAGATGACAAAGTCATTGTCATCACGTTGGTGCCAAGATTCTGCTGAAAATCTCCAACTGATACATCATATTTTGCTCGCCTAGAAAATATTTATGATTTTTACTTTTCTACCGCTACTCTTAGTGGCTATGTTAAAGGAAAATATTGTAATCGTGTAAAATTTTTGAATCCAGTTTTCAATAGATGTTTACACGTTTCAGGGTTCTTTGAATCAAAAATAACATATTTTCAGTCTGTCGTTTTGTGCCAGAATGCCAGAATTATCTCATGAACGGATGGAGCGATTTTGTTGCTATCATTTTTGTAGGGTACCGCGCGTATGTGGCACAGAATGGCTATCCTAATTCTTAAAACAGTAGCGCGAAAACTGCTCCAAGGATTTTGATGGAACTTTCCTAAATTATTATCCTCGAAGTCCGTAACCATCTGCGCTCACCTTTTAGAAAAAAAATAAAATAATGCTCACATTGATTTTCATATTTTGTACCTATTTATTCATATTTTGGCTAAATATGATGGACGGCTAAACGTTTCCTCCTAAATCAAATTCAAATATGACCATTGTTGTTTGTCTTTATACGCTTAAAAAAATGAATGATCACACGATTTTTAATATACATAGAATACGTTTGAGAGCAGTAGAAAAGAATGAGTGCACCCACCAGATCTTTAAATAAAATATATATGGGATATTACGAAATTTGTAAACACGCAGTTTTGAAGATATCAAGTTCAAATTTGGTACAAAAATCAATCGGAGAAATATCTCGGTTGAATAAATGGAAATGAGCTGACTAGTAGTTTCAAAATGGCGGCCGACGAAACTTTAAAGAAAATTCTCAAAAATAGTTGTTTAAACTACGTCAAAAATATTGTTTTGTTATCTAATCGAATCTAATATATTAATACGAGCAATTCTTGTATATATATACATACCTATATATATAAATTTTTCCTCGAAAACGGCTCTAACGATTTTGATAAAATTTGGTATATAGATAAGGCTCTTATTTTTAAGATTATCTACATAAGTGGCTTCCCTGACAAAACGCGAGGGTGTCACCTTCGAGGTCCATAAACTTTTTCTTCAATTGTTCGACAGATTTGGATAAAAATTTGCAGAAGGAGGTTTTAAGAGCCGAGAAATCGATTGGCGATACTTGCATTTTCAATGGGTGTGACCATCGAGGTCCACAATAGATATTTCAATAATGGCTCCGCAGATTGCGATATAAATTTCAGTATGGGATTTGGGAGTCGAGAAGGTGATTGATGATACAGCTGAGTTCTGGTATGTTTCACATTCATATTTATTTGTAAATCTGTAAATTATGAGCTATGTGAACGATAAAGCAATATTTACCGATCTACCAATCGCAATAAATTTTAACTAGAAATATGCACATTTCTGAACTAAGATTAAACATACTTAGTAACTCTTATAGACCCCACTCTAAATACTATGTTACCCGAGCAAAGTTCGGTTGCCCAGATATTAGATATAATATTTCATAATACTGGTAAGTTCTACGGTCGTAATTTGAGTTAAGCAAAATTGTTAGAATCTTCTTCACCATATTCTACTTGTTATGTTTTGTAAAGACAATGGAAAGAAGAAACCAAAAAATTGGATTGTACATTTATTTCAACTTTTCAGTATTCACAAAATAGGAAATAAAATTATTTGTTGTCTTGAAAATGTCTTTATTGGAGTGATTTTCTACATTTCGTAAATTATTTTCTTAGACCATGAAAATATCCTATTTGTAGCTAATATAAAGTATAGATTTAGAAATATATGTAATTATTAATGTATATAATAAATTATTTGAATAGAATAACATACAACTCGTCATCAACGGAAGGTAATTTTATCACATTTTCTCCTAAATCTCATGGATATAATAAGTCTTTCTTATGCTTAAACTGACTTGTAAGAAGTTATGTCTGTAGAATAAATTAAAGTTATAGCTTGGCAAATCTAGAACTCCTACCTAAACAATGCGCAAAGTTAGAATCAGAAAGTATTCGGATGAAAATTATTTGTTTATAAAAATAATAATCACTTCTACTAACGCGCGTTCTGATTTACCAAGCTGTACCTATGCGTTATTCTGAATAAGTTGTCATTTTTCTTTTTGATTGCAACATACCATATCCATAGAATTTGAATTATAGTATAACCATATCATATGTTTCATTATTTGTACGAAATTGATGTTAGGTACACATTATTAATGAATAGAAAATATTTACATATATTGGACCAGATGTAGAACTTATACAGTTATTTTTATAGGGTGTATGTTGACTAAAGGTTGAGAATTTAAATGAATATCTTATTACGCTATGGAATGATTCATTCAATTTTAATTTTTATATATTAATATTTTTCTTTTAGTAATATTGAAATTGATAAATAGGAAGATTGAAATCCACAAACAAGCATGTCTACAAAAATTTTAATATTGTGGAAAATTGTTATTTATAGCGCAAGCTAAACGTAACTCTACTCAGCTATATATTATATAGGTAGTCTTTTTTATTCTAGCTCAAAATTGTGCTTCGACTATGTGGAAGCATTATGTTGCAATGGAATAAGATAACTACGGACTAAGAAACTACATTGTTTAAAATTAATCTTAAATATATGTCAACTGTTTTACGCAGTTAATTTGTTTGTAAGCAGAATGTCTGAAGCTGGGATAGGGATTACCTATGAATTATATTCATACTGCTGATGTGTCATCAAAATTAACAACTCCATAATGATGTGGATGTGAATCCACCCATTCTGAATTTATCGAAAATATTTATTAATGTATGAATTTTCTTACCAGACAAATTGGACTGCCAAAAAATCACCAATATATCTTATTCATAGTAAATGTAATGTTAATAATTATTAAGATATTATGCAATTTTCATGACAGATCTAAAATTCGTCTTGAACGTTCTTAAATTAAAGATACGAAATTATTCGGGCAGCATTCTCTTATAGTTATCTATAGAAGAAGAAGCTCTTTAATTAAATTAGTAATTGTTTTTTTTTTCATGAAATTCTATCACAGTCAAATTTCCAAGAACACAATCTTATTATTGCGAATGTGACATTATCATTTTGAAGCGTACCTATGTATACAGTTTTCCAAAACATATTCATTGTTTATAAGTTATTTTAAGAATACTTGTCCTTTTGATCACTCTCAAAAATCTGCTGCATTTTGAAAATACAAGAACAAAATCACTGACCTGTCGATTAAAGAAGTGGTCAAAATACATAATACTTAAGTCTCACAGCTTATGAAGAAACAGTTGAGTATTTGAAAACTCATTAATAATGGATAGAAAAACTGCCCTAACGGTCTTAGAAGTCATAGAAGATTACTTTACGTCTATATGTATATTTTTAACGAAAACATCGGAAGGAATATCATCATAGGGCAAAATATTCTCAAGACAATCTCATTATTTTTTATCTCTAGTGTATCGCTCAACAGTTGACAGATAAAAAAGATTGGTTGTTGTCCACAACTCTGTACAATATTTCAAACATCACCTAACTATTATACGTATCACTGTTATTTGATATCTATTTGATGAGCTATATATCTTTATTGCATGAGTTACTATTATTAAAATCTACGATAGAAAATATGAATAAATAATTTGACTTTTATCATTTATCATATTAAAATTATTACGCCCTTCTTTAATTTTTCATAGAAAAAATACAGATCACCGAACAATAATAATTCACTTGTAGAGTTGTCGAATATTATTCAAGTTGTTGACCACAGAAGTAAAAATAAACAGGCACCTAGTTACCTACTTATACATTACGTATGTACATATTACTGAGGAATATTTTGAAAATTGACGTGGAAGACATTGCAAGGTGTGATCACAACCATTTTCTATAGTAAATATTCCTTGAAGAACATATGTTAAGTGCTAAGCGTTATAGTTTATATAAATGTATTATATTTGTTAGTTAAAAACTTATTTTATTGTATTATATAATTTCTCAAACGTGAACTAGTTTCTTAAAAAAAACAAATTGAAGAAACATGATAATAATCTAATCTGTCAACAACTTAAACATATATTTATATGTTAGCTAACTATTCCATTTATCTCTTATCAAAGGGAGGCACTGCATTCAATTCTTGACATCCAATTAAGGTCCCTCATTGTAGCTATGTGCATGAAATAGACTGCCGCAACAACCATAATATGCATTATGTTATGTGAATTCAGGTACAGATCGACGCAACCAGGAAACCATTTCTCTGGTACGTGCATGGCGCCTATCATGCCACCAGCTATTGAAACAACGTCCTGAAAATGAATGTGGCATGCTTGATTTCATCCAAACAATTTTCACAAATTTTAAAACATGTATGTTCAAAATTTTCGCACCACCACTCCCCAATATCATTGGTTTATTCAAACTCATATAAGGGCATAAGGGAATATTGAGATTTACTGTAGGAAGTAATGGCTAGTTCTTGTCAAGTAGAGTATTCTTGAAAGTTATGAATTGCTCCGATTATGTAATATAATTTGTCATTGAGAAAAATGTTTAATAACTGTGTTCATGTAATTTCAGCTTAGATCGTGTATTATTTAAGAGATTGTTTCGTTCTTACTTAGTTCGTGAGATCAATATTTAAACTATTGATGAATGTATGTAGAGCTGCGGTTTTACTTGAAGAAGAAAAAAATAGGCGTAATGTTACTAATTTGTTGAATGTCCATTTCAATATTCAACATTTAGTCGAATGGTTAGAAAATTATGGGGAACTAATCACATGACAGAAAACCTGGCAGGGCATACAAAAGACCTCAAGTTCAATTATTGATAAGCGCTTTCTTCCAAAAACAGGTGTTTTAGAAACCACAAATATACAACTCGAAAATTTCATAAATGTTAGAATTTCTGCTATAACTGTCAGGAGAAGTCTAAAAAATTTGGACTGTCTGGTATAAGAGCCGCCACAGTATCATGGCTTACAGCAATTACAGATCACATCATTCACACATTTCATTGCTTCTCATGTAAAATAATGCTAAGCCTCACATGGCAAGACCTTTGCTACTTAAATTATTTAAACGAGGTAAATATTCAAACCACAGACTTATATAGTGTAATATTATATCTATGAATCCAATCCAAAAGTAGGCCACCGTGAAGTCCAGGTTTGATTCTAATTGAACACCTTTACAAAGTTATGAAAATGTCAATTCCCCGTTCTTTACCAGTTCCTATGCATCTGTAGGAATTGGAACATGCTGTTCTTTAATAATAATAATAATAACGATTTATTTCTCAAGAAACATGAATGTTACTAACAGACAAAAATATTTGAAATATTATTGAGAAACTAAGGGGATGGAGGGGGCCATTTTGATCGAAAATCAAAAAATTGAGGCTTCAAAATTCAAGAAGAGATTCAAGATTATTTTTTCTTGTGGTTTTGAAATATGGAAGGTAAAGAAAATTGGAAAAAGAGAGGTGCATATTGTATTTACATAAACTGTAAGTCTTATTTGTGTTCTGCTGAGAAAAAAGTGAGTATTTTTTCCCAAGGATGATATCAGGTAAGATTTTTTCAATGAACTTCATTATCCAATGATACTGAGATAATTCGGGCATTAAATATATGACTGACAAATTATATTGCACTGCTTTATCTTTGGTTTCGATTTTTGAATCGCCCATTATTATCCAAAACTTTAAAATTGAAAACATTACTATTAGGAGATTACTATTCTATAGGTATTGCAGATGTCGACAATGGCTCCAGGCTTGCGGACGTCCAGATTACTGACGACTGACGACCTAACTAACGCATCTAAACCAAGTCAGTATTAGACAACAACATGGAAATTTTGTAAATCCTAACCAAATACACTTTGTTAGGGCATTCAAAAATCATTTATTTATGATTTTATTCATGTTTACGATATGTTGGGTTCAGATGATTTCGACGGAATTCTAATCCTTTAGGCAATAAGGATTTTTTATCCTTCAAAGTCTTCAATTTAGAACCCAATATCGGATTTTCATTGAATTTATGTGATTATCATGAACTAAAGCTTCCTGCACAAAATACCTTCAAATACGTGTGGTTACTTGATTCGGGTGAATTAGTGAATTCGTTGAATCAAATTATTTTGTTCATTCTAAATCATCTGTGACTAATAAATCTATGTTTTGTTCCCTTAAAACACCACATGAAGATTTCTACTGCTATATTATACAAGTTAGAAAATCTATATCTTCAAAATATTGGAACTTTTATCTTTAAAAATCTTGGGAATTCCTTATTTCAAATATTTTTTATTGTAGAATATAATTATCCCTGTCCATATTTTCCCATGTGGAATATAATTATCCCTGTCCATATTTCCCCATTATTTATTTCATAAAACTGTATATTAGATTAAGATTTTCTCTTGAAAAATAATAATCGCATTTTCTTATATTTGCCCAAATGGGGCAATATTTTTCAGAAATCGAAAATTTGCGACGACAAAATTAAAGAAGTGACCATATCCGGCAGTTTTAATTGGACATTTTTTCAAAAAATTATAGGTTTCCGTGCTACAGCATTGGTACAGTCTGAAATATTTCTGTTTCAGCTTAGTGGAGGAAGCAATTTTTTTCAAAAACTGAATATTAGATTAGAATAGAATAGAATTAATATTACTATTATTTTGTACCACCAACTAATAAAGTCGGTCCAATTTTATGTAGTGAAAACTATTCAAAAGACATTTAGTAATCAAGCTTAGTTGTATGAATGAAAAAAAAATCGTACAAAACAGACAATTTCCAAAAAAGATAATTATGTCAATAGAGGCTGAGAAAAATAGGTTCATTGGTGATATTGTCTCTTATCCCAGTAGAATTTGGAACTGGCCTACCAGTATGAGCAAAGAAGATTTGTATTGCTATATCCTAAACGGTAAAAAATAGAAAGTTACATAAATTAGACAAAAGTTGCCTAATTTAGACCTCTACAATATTCACATTTTGAAAACTGGAAAATATTCAACCTTTTCTGAAAAAACTGAAAATTGCCATGAAATCAGTGTATCGCTTCTGAACTTTCTTAGGATTATGGGAGATTGGAAATCTTGGTTTAGAAAATTCATAAAAAAACAAACAGAATCATAAAAAAATCAGAATTCCTCACAAATTTCATATTGGATTTTCCGAGCCTTGCTTACATTTTGCTATTAGTATTTAATGAGAAGATGGAACATGATTTTCCAAATATTTCAACCGTTCTTGATCTTTCTAGCTTTAAATGTAAGATGTAAGCAAAGCTAGTCTAAATACAGTGTAACTTACATGAATTTTATATGAATTGGTGTCTTTGAAATATTTACAAAATAGTTTTAAAAATGAATAGATTCAGGTTTGAATTGAATCGATCATTTTGACTCATTTAACGAACACACTCATTGCTTATGACTTGACAACTTAACCTCATCTGAATCTAGCAAAGACATGCGCGGATTTTTTTGGATCGCTCAATATAAATGGAAACTTGAACCTTGGTTATAACGAGCGTCTGTTTTAACGAACAAATGGAATTTAAATTATACTGCATTTGAAGAGCTATCGCAGATAAATAAGAAGATTCAAGTATAATTACTGTATTTTTATAATAGATATGGGTTTAGAGTGGATGAACAAAATGGCAATCATATTACCTGCAATATGACGTGCGAGAATGCGGTGGGGTCCCCACCTCCATAAGAAGAAATTCGTAAACACCAAAGCGAAATGCGCATTATAAAAGGTAAAAGGAAGCACAATCTTCTCTCCCAAGGAGACCAGGCAGTTAAAGCCTACAATAAAACAAATTTAATTTGATATTTCAAAATCAATTTTGTTATAGATATATTTACCTTATATAGTCCCCAAATGCTTAAGAGACAATAGAATCCTATTAAGAACGATTTAAGAAAACTTGGAAGGCAATATGTTGTAGCAAATATCATAGGCATCGCTCCTGGAAATAAATTAACACATACATATACAGGGTGTCCAAAAATTAGCCTGCCAAACTGCACCAGCGTATTCTAAATTTAAAAATAATGCAAAAAGATCTAATAAACATAGTTCGAAAATGTTCGTTATGGGAGTTCCATTTTAACGTAAACAACTGAAGATTGTTTCTATTCAATATCTCCAAAACTAATTAAGATACTGAAGCGAAATGTTAGGAATCTACTAATGTTTTGACTCCCAACATAATAGGCTAACATCAATTTCAAAATTTTAAATAGAGATGCATCAAAGAAGGCTGAATTGGGGTAAAAACAGCCCTAACTTATTTTATGTAACTTTTCCTAAATTTTGTCGTAAACTTATAAAAAAACACTACTTTTGTCACTAAATGTCAATATAGCGAAAATTATTTTCTCCATGGCTATCACGATCCCAAACTTTTTACACCGTAGGTACAATTGGAAAGGTAGTAACACTTTTGAATCGATGTTACTAGGAAACGGTTCATCCTACTGTGGTTCGATAGGAGTACCTACCGTTTTTTATTAAAAATTTACGGAAAACTTTACAAAAAAGTTAGGGTTTTTTTGCCCCAATGCAGTCTTGTTTGATGTATCCCTATTAGGTATGTTGGGAGTAAAAACTTCAGTAGATTCCTAACATTTCACTTCATTATCTTCAGGTGTGTACGTTAAACTGCAACTCCCTTAACGAACATTTTTTGCTATGTTTATTGGAACTTTTTGCATTACTCTCAAACTTAGAATCTGCTGATGAAGTTTGGCAGGCTAACTTTGAGGCACCCTGTATAAATATAGGTTAAATATAGGTTAGTACTTAAAAGTGGTGGATCCAATTGAGTTTTTTACTGGAAGCCTTTCATATCTCACTTCACTTCAAGTTAACTGGCTTTAAGAAGTTGGTTATGTAATAAAATAAGTTATGGATTTTATGACTCAAATCCTGTTATTTTTTTTAATCATCAGTAAAATAGCCACTGATTTTATAATTGTAGATAAAAATTATCAATGAATCAATTATCAATGAACTTTCACTATTTATTCTGGTGAGTTTCCACGTGATAAATATGGCGTTAATAATAAAAAGAAAATCTTTTACCAAAGCTCTGGCTGACCCAAATGCCCAACATATCCACCTGAAGAAGGAAATAGTAGGTTTTGGGTCCTCTCCTGAGATTCATAAAGAGGTGATATATGAAGCTGCCTATCCATGGGCAGAGGATGCCGGCTATGTGACACCAGGCTAGGAAGCTCAGCTCAGCTTGAGACCATGGAAGGATCTGAGGCACCGTGAGGAGAATGTATAATATTGGAATAGCTGAAAAATTACAATAATTCATATTTAGAAATGCTATTTAAAATATATATAGTATTATCGCTAGAATGAAACGTAAGTGACTAATTTGAGTAAAATTCTATATTCAGTAGTAGTTTTTAGCCTTTAACGCAAAAAAATCGGAAAGAAATATATTTGAGTCACTCCACTCATAAGGGCCATCTTCGTGTCGAATAACTTATAACCTTAAGTAGATTCTCGTAAACTTGGCTGTGAGAGTGAGAGACAGATACAAGAGATATTTAAAAAAAGTTTATGTTTGTTCTTTGAGTATATCAAACCCTAAAAACGAGAAATGAACTCGTTGCCGTTATTTTTTTAGCTTTTAGTTACGAGCATATGTGTAACTGTTTTATTCACTCTGATCTGTAGCCATATTTATTGATTTATTGATAATTGACTTTATAAATAAATATTTTTTACAAAAAAATTGGACAGACGTTATCAGTGCACTGAAAAGTACAAAATAATATTAATTCTATTGGTGCTGGTACTTTTGAAGTTGTGCAGTTGCAGTTAGATTGATAATTTTTGGCACCAACTTCACAAGTACCAGCACCAATAGAATTATTATTATTTTGTACTTTTCAGTGCACCAAATTTTTGTAAGAAATATTTATTTCACACTTTTAAGTGTTACATAATTTGTCACGAAAATCGTTGAACATTCACCATTATCCATATGCTTTACTTGTATTATTCAGAAATCTAAGAACATCGTCGATCGTCGCAGAAATACGCATATTATAAACTTTACCACTGTTGTAACTCGAAAACCGTTAAGTCTATGGAAAAAATGTTCAATATAAATGTTGGTACAAATAATATGGTCATTAATTTTCCATTCTCAGATGTTCAATTTTCGAAAGAAATTGCCTCTTCCATATAGCGAAAATACACATATTTAAAATTTTCACATCGCAGAAACTCGAAAACCGTAATTCTTTTGAAAAAATTTTTAATTTAAACGTTTCCGGATATTTCTTTATCTTTAATTTTGCCATCTCGGATTTTCGATTTTCGAGAAAATTTGCCTCATCCATCCCCTTCGGGGGCGGTTTTCGGAGGGAAAGAGATTTCTGATTTGAGCTTTTAAGAATATGGGACCATTTCTCAAGTCTTTCAAATGAATCAAAAATCATACGACTAAAAAAAAGCAGACAGTCGAATTGTATACCTCCTCCGTTTGGGTTCGTCTGTCAAAAATAGGACCAGCTTCGTTATAGTTTGCAAAAAGTGATTTATTTTAGGACATAATCTCTTTCAATTTTGCCAAGGTATTATTGAAAATAAATACATATCGGTTTTCTTATTCTTAAACCTTTTTGATCGACTACGTAAAACAGGGGACGGTAGGTATATAATTCATCTGTATGTTTCCCCTCCACCAAAAATATCCCCAAATGTGGTGAACGGAGAAATAATTTGAATTAATTGAATCAGATATTCAAATGTTGCTAGAAATGATTTTGCCAGATAAAATTTTCAATTTTTAAAAGAAATTTTTTTCCAGAGGTAGGTAGTAACAATTTGATATTTTATAATAGTCGTAGGAATGTTTTGGCGTTATATATTATAAAACAATGTTCATCTTAGAAACGTTTTTAAAATGTTTATAAAATATCTATAAACATAGAATGGGCACAATTTATGAAACATTTTGTTTATATGGTATATTATATAAGTGCTCTTGCGACTACTATATAACAGATATACAATGTTTATAAAAATATAATAAAATTGTTTTATAAAACATTTATAAGTGTTTAATAAATGTGCTAGAAACTTTTTCAAATTTTATTATGCCATACTTATATAATGGTTAAAAAAATATGTTATAATGATTATATATATATATATATATATATATATATATATATATATATATATATATATATATATATATATATATATATATATGTTTTATAATTGAATTATATGCCACTTTATTACTACCCTAGTAGTAGTATTAATATATCAACTTTGTTTTATTAATATGTTTGCAAAAAGCTAAATTGTTTTCAAATAATTATATTTCAGAGTTGCTGATGATAATATAAACGCATACATGAACAGCACCAACTTTAGAAAGTAAATAAATATGTCCAACTCTTATCACTTAAATTTGATTATTGTGCATGTATATAGATTCTGACAGAAGAACAATTTTGATGCAAAACAAATTTTATTGTGATTTGTATGGTATAAAGGCAGTGAATTTTTCTTGCGCTCCAATGTTATCAAGGTTTTATAATAATTTTAGGAGTTAAAAAATAAAAAGAAAACAATTTTGGCAGTAATATTTGAAACTACTAGTTGTATTCTTCTAAATTTGTTTATACTCAATGTTATTTTCACATAAAACTATTTGTTAGAGTGAAATATATTTTTATCTTTAGAGATATTATTAAAATTTTATCTATATCTGATTATTAAGATGTGTGCCTGTAATATAACATTTTAGTGGACAAATTAGGTTTTATAAAATAATTTACCAACTTTTGTGATACTTTTAAGTTTTTTATAAAATATACTTAATTTTCAAAGAACCCTACAAAACAGGACCGTATTTTAAAAATATAACGAATAAAAGAATTGATTAATAAATTTAACATTTAGTTTAGCTTTTTCTATAACATTTTAAACTGTTAATACGACTAAACGAAGGGATGCAAGCCTCTCTAAAACATCAACAGTCCTTGAATGTTCACCGCCAAAATGTATTCATACAGACGTACGGTCATCGCATCTGTAACATTACATTCCAGAGGATAACGGAGTCACTGAAAATTTCGTGATCTGTCAAAGCTATGTACATACGTAAATATTCAATATTTGAAGAAAGGCATCTCGAGCTTGAATCAAGTGAATATTGAAATATGGCAAGCGCAAATAACATCCCTATCGTATGTCTCTTCTTAGCCCTAATAGCATGCTTACATTTTCAAGAGTCTGACGGAGATAACAAGTAATCAGTCCTTCTTGATGCAATGCTCTCATTTTTCAGAGTTGCCAGCATATTAAAAAATCTCCTAGATGTAGACAATATATTTTATAATTGTTAAAATATTGGACAATTTTCTGTAAATTTCTTTGGGATCGAAATTTACAGATCACCAGGACCTTAAATCGGAAAAAATATATAAAAAAGTCTATTGATTACTACGAAAGTGGTAAAGAGATCTTTTTTTGAAAAAAAGAGTTGTTATATTAAAAAACATATTTCTTTATTTATTTTTTTCTTATTTACTTTCCCACTTTCTCGTATAATTTTAAATAACATTGGTGAAAACCGCATTCAAAACTGTTAAATAGACAGCGTTTTGGCCAAACGTAATAGCCCTACTGGACCCCCTTAATTCCAAAGAGCATACGACGTAGGGCGCGTCTTACGTCTCGTGTGAAACAGGATTTATATCAATTGACAAAATCCCTCGAGCTCACAGCTCACTCTCAAGCATTTTGTAAAAATTAACAAAACTAAAGTTCATGCAGAAAAAAACATTTTTTTAAAGCTCGAACATATTTTCCATGTGTGCGTGCACGATTTTTCTGATATCAGACCATACAATTTATATTAAAACCCTTTTAAACGCAGGTTCAAAATAATTTGAAATTTGTATTTTTTGAAATTAGAAAACAACAATTACTTTCTTAATCTGGTGCATTCTAATTATTATTACTGGGAAGGCCAACCCTGGTCAAGAATTTTACGAGACTTCATGTACAGATTATAGATAAATACTACAGTTACAGTTCTTTTATAAAAACATCTACCAACTCAATTTCAAGCAGACATTGTGCCCATTGTAGCACTTATAAAACGATTTCAAGGTTTGTTTGAACTTCCAACCTATAAATTTGTTGTTAATTATTTAGTCGATATTCACATTTATTGAAATTTTTGGTGGAGGGTCCGGCATTGAAAAAAGAATTTGTTTCAAGCAAACTTCCAAACCAATATGCCAGTAATTTCCAGTTCCTAATTTAGTTTTAATAACGGTTAGTCTAGTTTTCAACAATGTTTTAGGGTCTTGAGGCAGTATACCTACTGGGTAACCTTTCATTGATATTTTGAAATGATACTCGCAGGGCCATATGTGAGATATTATAATGAACTGCCCATGATTTGATGTTTCTAAATTCAGAGTTTTTGTATAAATCTAACATCAACAGATCACTTTCGTTGTTAGGTTCTAACTGTACTAACCAATTTTCTCTTACCAAGTCTTTATTATCACATATCTCAATAAAATTTGGCACTTCTAATAATAAGTTCTCATCTTTACTTTCTTTTTCTGGTATAGTATCATTATTTGTAATTATTGAGTGATTCATCATTATTTCCTGTGGATGACTATTTGAACATGCAGGCATATTATTAACAATAATTGCTTCATTACTTATCATAATACTTTACTTTTTCTTTATTTTTTCCGAAACGCTCCACTCCCTTTGATTTTGTCCCACTCCCTTAATTCCGACATTTTATAGATTTTTTACGAGGTTTGTTTTTTTAAAACTGCCAAGCCAAATAATCTTAATATATTTATTAGTTATTTTATAAAAACTACATAACAGCTTTCCAATGTAATAATTATATAATTATCTTATAGCTGTGTCTGTACCTGCAATTTTCAATGGCAATAAAATTGCGGCATCTGCTGCTTTAATAAAATTATTTTATAAGCTGCTAAAAGTGTTTATAATAATAGTTTTATAATGTATTTCTACCTGACCGAACTCTCTTAAAAAAAGTATTATAAAACAACTGAGTTTTATAAACAATTGATGATTGTTTATATAATTTTGTTGCCAAAATGTTTTTGTGATAGATTTATAAAATAATTTTGTTACGAAAAGCTAAAAAAATTGCTCTTATGGAACCTTTATATAATAAGTTGCATTCTTGAAAGCAACAATAAATCAACATTAAAATAAAATTGTTATATAATCCAAAAATTATAAAAAAACTTTGATAGTTAGCTTAACATTATCAAAGACTATGTGTTTCAGATACCGCTGCAACAACAAATACTACGTCCGATCGTCTGTAAGAAGGCAATGTGAACCGTAACAGGTAGACAGTTGAAATTTTCACTGAATGTGGATTTCTTTTTTCAAAATAACAAATACTAAATCCGTTTGTCCGTTCGTCTGTGCCATGATTTACCCACTTGTCAGGTTGACCAAACAATTAGTAAGCTGTGCTACAATCTTGAGTAAAACACATTTTTCGACTATTTATTGCACAATGGCAAAAGCATATGTCTTTTGGACTCAATATTTTCCTTACATAGCTGCTTCGGGTAGCGCTAGGAAAGTATAGAATCCAATTCACATTCCCAAACATATTACCGCATATACTTTTTTATACACTCCATTTATAAGAGAATCAGTTTATGTAAATTGACTCTATGTTTTTGTATGAGATTAAGCCTTCGAGTAGTAAATGTTTCACCTGACAGCAGGCGCAGAGTTCAGCTTGGCATTTGCCCAACAATGTTAAGTTCATGTCAACCTACATAAAGTTAAGCTATAACCCAGAAAAAGCCACCTCCGAATGAACTTCATTAATATAGAAACCACAAATAGGTCAAAGGAGTCGATATTCCTAGTCATTCATCTATATGGAAGGAAGAGAATGTCAGATTGATTTTTGCTTTCTATTTGTGACCGAATGATTTCAATTCTTCAGCTGACTCTTGACATTTATCATTTTTTTAAATTAATATATATATAGATACAATATTGCAAATCGACTATTAATTTACAATAATTTTAATGTTCACTAAAAATTGCATAAATCATCTCCTTTGTTTTTGACCGACTTCCTAAACGGATGAGGTATACAATTCAACTGTCTGCTTTTTTGGTTCGTATCTACGCGTCTATCGCTTAGTAATATAGTAAACGGGCTCCGATTTTGATAATTTTTTCTATTTGAAAGAGGATTGATTTCAAAAGTTGAAAATCTAATGCGACGAAATTGAAGAAAGTTTTATTTTTGATTTGGATTTTTATAGAGAGGGAAGATATCAGATCAATTTAAAGTCAAAATTCTTATTAGGTGCATTTGGTCGCATAGTAGGCTATTATTTGAATAACACTTTCTTAAAAGAAATTTTCAAAATTTTGGTGTTTTGCGATCCTAGATTCATTCTTTAGAAATCATGGTTTTGTTAAAAGTTTAAAACGGCAACTTTTATATATTTATAGGGTAATTAAATATACTTACAGTGAATTCGTGATGTAGCAAATATATTAAATAAACACAAGAATGGGAATATAAACACGTCGATTTTTTTAAGTAAAACTGAAATCTACAGGGTGGCCAGGAAGGAGATATGATATATTTTTTAACGGTAACCCCCATTTTTATTGGAGATGTAGAAAGAACATATCTTTTGCTTGTTACACAAGCAAACTGTGAAGACAAAATAAAAATTTAAAAAAATTATAGGTTGGTATCTGGAAATGTTCTAAATAAAGCACTGTTTAGAATCTGACAAAAACCATTGCGATCAATATAGTTATTTTTGTATTAATTGTGTAAAATGAGTGTTTTTTGAATGGCACATGAGAGTGTGAATTTTCTGGAATGTTCCATGAAAACACGAATTTTATACACGAAATAAAAACAAAATTTTTTGTACAACTTTCAAAGAACTTGACATTTCTGCATCTTTTTTGATGCATAAATTTATGTTGTAAGTAATTAGTGTTCAAACTTTACTATCAATTATTAGTCCAATAAATGAAATTGTTTTATGATGAGTAATCAATTAATAATTGATTCTGTTAAAAATAAATCCTTCAAAAAGTAATATTTCATGTTTATTTTGTAAATTATTTTGGCAGTCATTAAGAGTCGTTTTTCTGTGACGGGAAAAAACATTTTATCTCTGTTGACAAATCACAAAGTATCATTCCCCACGGGAGAAAAGTGAGTACTTTTTTCCCGGGTAGATATATATAGGTACACATAAATATCAATCAGAACAGAGTTAAACTGACAGATATTTGATTACTTTAAAGGTTTCCTTAGCAACGCATGTCTAATTGTCGCCTATCACTTTAAAACTTCAAATTTTACTTCGATAATCTTCTGACTTTAATATATTGTAATCTTTTTTCAATATTAAATCATCGTTTTTCCCGTCACAGAAAAAAATTGTGTATTATACACGGGAAAAATATTAGATTTCAACTCTTGGTTTTTTTGTCTCCCTCCGCTTCGCATCGGTCGACAACACAACCTCGAGCTAAAATCTAGTACTTTTTTTCCTTCTATAATAAATAACTATTTTTCACGGTGAAAAAATGTAAACATTCACGCATCAATTGAGATGCAGAAATGTCAAGTTTTTTTGACAGTTGTACCAAAAATGATTTTTGAACGTTGTCGTAATGTTTCAAATTTCATACTCGTGCTTTCAAATCTTATCAATTTGCTGGTCGAGTCACGTATACTTTATCTTTAGAGTCTTCCCACAAGAAAAAAACAATAGGCTGATCGTGCGTAAAAAGATATGCCCTTTGTAATTCTGGAATAAAAAATAAGGGTTGACATTAAAAAATGATGACGTCATATCTCTTCCCTGACACACCCTGTATAGATATAGATGGATATAGTTTATTTGACCATTTTACAAAAAGTGTATTGCAAGTCAGGTATATAGTGAAAAAATATAAATATAAAAAGTAGCTTATTAGAGAAATATTAGAAATAATTATTTATAGGTACACATGTACAACACATAAGAAGTTAAAAATATTATAATCATAATCAGAATTAAGTATATCAAAAGGAGAAGGTTTTTGGTAGTGAGTATATATCACAGATAACATCAGCCTAAATTTGACATTTAATTACAGTTTCAAAATATGCTTGAATTGAATAGAAGCTTTGTTCTTTAAAATATTGCTTCAGTCGTCTTTTGAATTAAGTTACGCTTAGAGTTTTTAAATTGTAGGGTACTTTGTTATAGATGTTAAGGTTTACACTGTTTTTTTGCGTCATTGTTAGACGACGTCCCGACGATTTCAACAGATCAGCGTATCTGGGGTGATGATCGTGCATATCAGATCCTGAAAAGGTATAAGATATGTACAAACTTGGAAGTGTCATAATTTTTAGGGTCTCAAAGAGCGGTTTACAATGTTCCCTATAACTAGCACCAGTGCACCAGACATTAATCTGATAGCTTGTTTCTGCAAACGAATCATTTGTAAAACAGAGCTGGCGCAACCCCATAAAGTAATTCCATATGAGATTTGTGCATGGTTATGTGCATAGTATAACACTGATATTAACGTATTTGTATTGGAGAACTGTTTTAACTGTCTTAATACAAATAAATATTTTTACAAAAAATTGGACCGACGTTATTAGTTAATGCACTGAGAAATACAAAATAATATTAATTTTATTGGTGCTGGTACATGTGAAGTTGGTGCCAAAAGTTATCAATCTAACTGCAACTGCACAACTTCAAAAGTAACAGCACCAATAGAATTAATATTATTTTGTATTTTTCAGTGCACCAACTAATAACGTCGGTCCAATTTTTTGTAAGAAATATTTATTTTATTTCACGCTTAGTTCTTTCGGAGAAATGAGTGAGAAAGGTCAATTTTCTTATACTTGTCTTCTAAACCAAAATATTTTTTCATTACCTTGGACCGAGCCCTTCCATTTTATAAGTCAATTTATATGCTTGAAGACGTTTTTCGATGATGTTCTTAAATTTTATAAACTGTACCAGAACATATTTAGCCTCAGAATCAGAATTATTTTATTTACGCAATACGTCGGCGTTCCGTAGGTACTTAATTTCATGTTTTATCCGTTCTGCAGGTATTCGGAAATAATATGAACAGACAGACAAACCAGATTGCTCTTATTAAGGTTCCCCTTTTCAATCCGATGTTCATAACACAAATATCTATCCATAGACGTTGAACTTCTGTTCATATTTATTCTACTAATTGCCATCGGAATTTTTTTTCAAAAGAGCTACGGTTTTTGCGTTTTAGTGATGTTAAAATTTTAAATATGTGTATTTTCGTGTGGAAGGGACAATTTATTTCGAAAATTGAAAATTTGAGAATCCAAATTAATGACTAGATTATTTCTAACAACATTTAAATTGTTTTTTTTTCCAAAGAGTTACGGTTTTCGAGTTACAGCAGTGGTAAAGTCTGAATTATGTGTACATTAGTATTCTCGCCGCGAAGTTTTGAGATCTCCAAATAATACTTGTAACAAGCAAAGAATATAGGTAAATGGGTAATGGTATAAGTGAACGTTCAACGATTTTCGTGACTAATGTTACACTCAAATGAATTAGTTGGTGCACTGAAAAATTCATAATAATATTAATTCAATTGTTACTGATACTTGTGAAGTTGGTGCTAAAAGTTTTTAATCTAACAGCTACTTCAAAAGTACCAGAAACAATAGAATTAATATTATTTTGTATTTTTCAGTGCACCAACTAATAACGTCGGTCCAATTTTTTGTAAAGAATATTTATAATTGGCATTTTTTTTAAATTAAGTGTTTCCGAATTACGCCAATAGGAATGTACTGAAAGAATAGTAGGCCATGTTTTGAAATTTCTGAAAATAAGTGATCGTTCAATAGTCAGCAACTATTGAAAAACACAAAAATGTGGAATGAATATTTTTTATTGAGCTACTTAATTGTTGGTCTAAAAAATAATGTTGAATCGATTGGTGCTGATTCGTTTTAAAGTTGGTGCCAAATGTATGTATCTAGTACCTATAACATAACTAAACAACTTCAGAGTTACCAGTAAAAATTATTATTTTTAAACTTTTCAGTGAGATGCAATGACACGAATACTTTGAAAGTATGCAACGTTTTAACGCTAGAGTGTTAAATTAGTCTTCCGAGATAGTAAATTATATTAAAAAACAAGAAAAAGAAAATATTCTCAATATTTTACTGTAAACGGTAGATGGACCTTCAGAAAAAAGTGCACATGTTTAGAATATTGGTACAATATTTATATTTACTATAGATTGATGGTAGTTGTAAATAAGAATATGTGTTAGAATTTTTATCTAATTATATCTACATTCGATTGTTTGTAGGGCATATACTCAAGATAACAAAGCGCGTGATATTAATATAATAAATCTAGGGTTCATGTGCTTACCGTGTGTAACAATGTTGATGGTCTCATTATGCCAAGACCACATGCTGTTGATGCATCCCCAAGGATTTGCTAGGGGCCTGTATCCAGTAAGAATGTACGGATTGAATTGCAGATGCTCTGGCATGTCTTTCCAGTGGAGGAGATGGGGCTTCCCATAGCCTGTCTCTTTCTTAGTATCATTTTCCAGGGGTTGATCTTCGATCTTCTGTTGCCCCCGAAAGCTCACTGACTGCACTGGTTCTGACATGCTACGCTCACTAGTAGCGGCATGTTCCCATCACCTCCTGCACATAACTGCTCCGGCCCTTTATCTTTTTCAACTAACACGGAAAATTTGGAAGCAACTTCAAAATTGTAGCAGTGACATGGAAATGCCAGACGGTCAGGCGCACCTCAGAAATACATGTTTCTAGGGCGACTGAGTGCGCTTATTGATTTTGATTTTAATTTAGGTGTTTGTTGCTGCAAGAGGACCGTGCACAAGAAAGACGTGAAACTATGGTCATCTAATACTTAGAGTACTCTTTAGAGTCCCTATGTCTCAAAAATAAAACCCCAAGGAAATCATTATGTTGTCAGTCAGTATGTCTGTTTACACATAAAAACTGGTAGAGATTATTATTAAAACAGAGCCAGTTTAAACAATTTCAGATGAATGAAATGTAAAACAAAAATATAAAATCGTAAACTTCTTTACGATATGCCGTACCCATTTTTAATGAATTATTGTTGTTATCAATATATAAAATATTTAAAACAAGTGAAATTTTTGAAAAAAATTAAAAATAGTTTTTATTGGGCATTTAAGATTTAAACCGTACCGATGAGTACCTACTATTGCTATCCTTTTCTCGATTTTAACTATACTTATGTATATGTGTTTGCCAGCAACAGCAATTCCATAACAAATTACTGTTTGTCTACTACAACACAAAATTAAACTTTAAATTAACAATAACGTCTGACGTCTGACAATTGCGACATAACCATAGACGATCTTCCAGAAAGTACCTATATACCAGAGAATGAGACGTATATATACGCTCCATGCTCGTGCGTAATTCCAGTGACGGATCCAATTGTCGTTCCATGTCGACATTATAGTGATCTTGGTTGAATGAGATTGAATGAGATAATTTTAATTACCAATATTGGATCACACTTGGAGCTTAACAGGCGGCGAGATGTCTGCGATCTAAGTACGAATTCGAAATTTCAAGTCTCTAGACCGTATGGGGCTTGAGAAATCGCTGCGGAGTCCATTGATACAAGAACCGAAAGTAATAAAAACTATTTAAAAATATGAAAAGTGAACCTTTATTTCAATATTTTTTTAATAGTAATAGCAGAAGTATGAAATAATTCAAAATAAGAAATAAAAAGATGGTCTTGATATTACATACAAACTTACCTAAACTCTAACCAATTGCAATAAGTTTCAAATATAAACTAAAATACAAAAAATATACCTTATTATCTGTTATTTTTTATTAGAACGTATTTCCCAGTTTATTTATTATTATTTAATTATCTTATTCCTTTTACTATAAGAATTTAACAAATGATTAATAGTACCAAAATGTCAAAATATACAAATAACTGATACTAATAAATAATACAAATATGAAAAAAATCGATCCACTATTAAAATTGTTTTTTCATTAATACTGCATGCAACAATTTTAATTTTTCCTTAAGAATGTTGAGATTGAGTACAATATTGAACAAGAATCCAATTTGCCATTCTTCCCTCCTCCCTCCTAGCTACATTTAAATGGAAAAATTTTCGAAAAATTTAAGCGTTTCTGGTTTAGATCTCAAGAAAAATGCTAGATTATTGGCGCTATATTTTGATACCGCTGCATATATGTAAACCATCCAATAATGCATTTTTTATTACGGACTATGGCACACCGTTTTGCTATTTAATAGCAAAGATTGCATTAAGTACAAATAAAAATTAATTATCTATTTAAAATTCAAAAAGGGATGACTCTTCACATTCTTATTGCGCTTTGGTCGCGTTGGTATAATAAGAATAATTATTATTCTGTCTTATCATAAAATTTATTCCGAGTATATAGGAGCAAATGTGGAAAACTTCGAATTATTATTATTATATAGACCCAAAAATTATCATTTTTTATACTTACGGTATGGTTTCAAAAGGTAATAACTCAATGGATTTCTATTTCGATAAGTTACAATATAATATTCTAGGGTTATAATTATGCTGCAATAGAATAAAATATATTTGTTTAATGAAATTGCCCAATTAATTTCAAGCCTGTGTAACATTTGATAAATTCTATGTATTATTATGGTGGTATATTCATATTATTACTACACTTTTGATTTGAAGTTCTTGATTACGATTACGACGGCATCTGTTAGAAAGTAGCTACCTCAACTAGCTGGTGCAAATACTTATTCGCAGTGTTGCGATGTATGTACATCGTAAATTTTTATTCTTGAATAAGAATTGTGTTGTGTATATATGTATTTATCTACTGCTTATATATATATATATATATATATATATATATATATATATATATATATATATATATATATATATATATATATAGTATTCTTATATAAGAATCGAAATTTAAGAATTAAGATAATGTAGATAACTTTAATTAAAAAAAAATCTGCAGTGTCCACTCACATGACTTTCCTACCGCTCGCAGGCAAATTCCAGTGAATGAAAACTTTTACACTATTACAATATTTTGTCGTCACTATTAGTTTTAAACTTGAAATTGTTGGTTATAGTTTTCAGAATAAGTATAATACAATGAAACCCTGAAAAATTAATTTCAGGTAACAGAAAAAAAAAACAAAAGTTATAAAATCTCAAGTTGTATTTGTTTTGATTGCTTTATTTATCGAAGAAAATTAATAATAGATTCTAGTGGAAGTTGTAGTCAGAGCCATAGTGAAAAATTGCAAGGTTAGTAGCAGGTCTGTAATTAAAACTTCCTTAATACAAAAACAATTTATTGAAGAAATATGAATACCTATCAGAAATTGTTCCATACAATCATTTCTCCTATATTTTTAATTTAAAATTCTTGTTTATAGTTCTTAGTATATAATATAATGAAACACGGAAAAATAACTTCAACAAATATTTATAGGGCAAAAATTCAGAAGGGTCTTTAAAATCATAGGTGGTACATTCTAAAAGAGTTTTTACAATATGCGATTTTATTACAACATCATGAAAAGATGTTCTAAAAAAATGACGTTTACTAATCAGTGCTACAAAGTTAACATCAGGTATCATTAAACCCCCAAAGCAACAGGTATTTTGATGATAGCTTTGGAAATAACAAAATATTCGGTCATCATCAAGCTCATCAACTGACCTTGCATATTTGCTACATGTTTCGGAATCATGAATTCTAAGACATTTCTTGATCAGGTAACCTGAAATATATGTTTCAAATTTTTTTTAAATATCCTAGGTTTGATAGTCATTATCAAAATGTTGTAAAGGTTCAGTTTCTTCGACGGTGTCTTTGATATTATCTTGAAAATCTACGTTTAATAATCTTAATAGCATTCCGTCGGTATCCCCTTCACAATTCTCTGTTCCAGAATTCCTGAAGTCATTCAAAAAAGCCTTATTTTCAAAATATGCCGAACACAGTTTGAAGGATGGTAAACGCCCATCATGTTCCAATCTGTCCAGCAAATCATTTATATTACAGGCCAGTAACCAGATTTCTCACCTTGAGAAAGAAACAAATTATAAATTTAAGTTACCTGTTTTTATCTTTCGGGAAATCAAAAAAACTGAAGTCACAATTGTAGCTTTTGTTGTTACAGTTCTTCAACACACATATGCGTTTGGCTGGATTCGCCTACTATATACTGTGATTAATTGTATAGGTTGCGACATAGTTAATCCACAACCACAAGATTATATGGCGTAGGTATGGAATACTACGGAATAGTATAAGTATTCTGTGGTTTACACCATGAATTATTTATTATCTAAGTTCACACTTCACATGCATAATTATATTTTTTATATATATATATATATATATATATATATATATATATATATATATATATATATATATTAATTTCTTTTTTTTGTTTCAGGTCAGTATTAAAGCGCGGTATAGATGAGTAATATCGCCGCCCGCCATTGTGTCCTGACTGTCATGTCAGTGGTATAGGTTATACACATAAAGATATGTAAACAAGCACTCTACCTATACCACTGAAGTGACTGAAGTGATATTCAGGACATTCTATTTATATGATGGTAAAGAATACTAGAAAATTAAAAGTATATACCTTAATTCTATCACTTTCCTACGCTATCGGTGTATTTTGTTGCTTATTTTGTTACCAATACCACTCGCCGGTGGCACTGAATGAGAAACCTGTATACACTGAGTGCTGAGCTATAGTCAAAAAACGTGATTTGCTCAAGACTGTAGCGCGAAAACGGCTCTAAGGATTTTGATTAAACTTGCCTAAAGTGTTCTTCTGAGAGCTAGCACTCATTTTTTCAGCATGTCAAGACAAACAACAATGGTCATGTAACATTTTTTCGCAAGATGAAACGTTTATCCAGAATCTGAAGAGACATTTGGAAAATATGGAATTTTATTCAAGCATAACTTTTTTTGTGCTTTTTCTCAGAGATGGGTCTGTATGTGGGTGGTATAGGGCTCTCAGAAGAACACTTTAGGCAAGTTTAATCAAAATCCTTAGAGCCGTTTTCGCGCTATAGTCTTGAGCAAATCACGTTTTTTGGCTATAGCTCAGCACCCAGTGTATACAGGATTCTCATTCAGTGCCACCGGCGAGTGGTATTGGTAACAAAATAAGCAACAAAATACACCAATAGTAGTATTCTTTACCATCATATAAATAGAATGTCCTGAATATCACTTCAGTCACTTCAGTGGTATAGATAGAGTGCTTGTTTACATATCTTTATGTGTATAACCTATACCACTGACATGACAGTCAGGACACACAATGGCGGACGGCGATATTATTCATCTATACCGCGCTTTAAGACTGACCTGAAACAAAAAAAGAAATTAATATATATATATATATATATATATATATATATATATATATATATATATATATATATATATATATATATATATATATATATATGAATAATAATTTCACGCCTAGCTGGTAAATTGAACCTACATTTCGTAGGGTGCCGCAATAAGAACGAGGTTTGTCGTCTACATATTGCGTTTGTGTGCATTCTTTCCACTATACTGCTCAATCAGATTGATTACCAAACATAGCATCAGTCTCCCAGATATATATCATGATTTCGAGGTTGTTGCCTCTCATCAGTATATCGTAGGGTGAAGAGCCATATTTGATAATCAATCCTTATTTGGAACTCATACTTGTATCAATCTTCGGTATAGAACTGTCGGTGGAGACAAGTATGAGCGATATATTAAGCATGTATAATGGTGGATAATAACAATCGGCAAAGGTTAATAATTAATTAAATAAATGAGGAGCTATCCGTACCAGGTGAACATATTTGAATATGAATAATAATTTCACGCCTAGCTGGTAAATTGAACCTACATTTCGTAGGGTGCCGCAATAAGAACGAGGTTTGTCGTCTACATATTGCGTTTGTGTGCATTCTTTCCACTATACTGCTCAATCAGATTGATTACCAAACATAGCATCAGTCTCCCAGATATATATCATGATTTCGAGGTTGTTGCCTCTCATCAGTATATCGTAGGGTGAAGAGCCATATTTGATAATCAATCCTTATTTGGAACTCATACTTGTATCAATCTTCGGTATAGAACTGTCGGTGGAGACAAGTATGAGCGATATATTAAGCATGTATAATGGTGGATAATAACAATCGGCAAAGGTTAATAATTAATTAAATAAATGAGGAGCTATCCGTACCAGGTGAACATATTTGAATATGAATAATAATTTCACGCCTAGCTGGTAAATTGAACCTACATTTCGTAGGGTGCCGCAATAAGAACGAGGTTTGTCGTCTACATATTGCGTTTGTGTGCATTCTTTCCACTATACTGCTCAATCAGATTGATTACCAAACATAGCATCAGTCTCCCAGATATATATCATGATTTCGAGGTTGTTGCCTCTCATCAGTATATCGTAGGGTGAAGAGCCATATTTGATAATCAATCCTTATTTGGAACTCATACTTGTATCAATCTTCGGTATAGAACTGTCGGTGGAGACAAGTATGAGGTGCGGCACCCTACGAAATGTAGGTTCAATTTACCAGCTAGGCGTGAAATTATTATTCATATTCAAATATGTTCACCTGGTACGGATAGCTCCTCATTTATTTAATTAATTATTAACCTTTGCCGATTGTTATTATCCACCATTATACATGCTTAATATATCGCTCATACATGTCTCCACCGACAGTTCTATACCGAAGATTGATACAAGTATGAGTTCCAAATAAGGATTGATTATCAAATATGGCTCTTCACCCTACGATATACTGATGAGAGGCAACAACCTCGAAATCATGATATATATCTGGGAGACTGATGCTATGTTTGGTAATCAATCTGATTGAGCAGTATAGTGGAAAGAATGCACACAAACGCAATATGTAGACGACAAACCTCGTTCTTATTGCGGCACCCTACGAAATGTAGGTTCAATTTACCAGCTAGGCGTGAAATTATTATTCATATTCAAATATGTTCACCTGGTACGGATAGCTCCTCATTTATTTAATTAATTATTAACCTTTGCCGATTGTTATTATCCACCATTATACATGCTTAATATATCGCTCATACTTGTCTCCACCGACAGTTCTATACCGAAGATTGATACAAGTATGAGTTCCAAATAAGGATTGATTATCAAATATGGCTCTTCACCCTACGATATACTGATGAGAGGCAACAACCTCGAAATCATGATATATATCTGGGAGACTGATGCTATGTTTGGTAATCAATCTGATTGAGCAGTATAGTGGAAAGAATGCACACAAACGCAATATGTAGACGACAAACCTCGTTCTTATTGCGGCACCCTACTAAATGTAGGTTCAATTTACCAGCTAGGCGTGAAATTATTATTCATATTCAAATATGTTCACCTGGTACGGATAGCTCCTCATTTATATATATATATATATATATATAATATAATATAATTATGCGTGTGAAGTGTGAACTTAGATAATAAATAATTCATGGTGTAAACCACAGAATACTTATACTATTCCATAGTATTCCATACCTACGCCATATAATCTTGTGGTTGTGGATTACCTATGTCGCAACCTATACATTTAATCACAGTATATAGGCGAATCCAGCCAAGCGCTCGCCCTCTAATGGGAAAAGTGCCAACTGAGAACAGATAGGTAATCGTTTGTTTACATTCGTATCTGTTAACACGTGAATTTCACTCATCATACCGAAGAAAACTGTTTTTAATACAAATTGTGTTGTAATATAATTGTCACAGCAGAAAAATAAGTAAAATAAAATCCATTTTCATCGTTTGCCCAATAAAGGATCAGGATTTGTCTATACTATGAACAATTTTGGAGTGTTCGAGAATGAGGATTGAAGGTTAGCTTTGGAAACAGTTTTAATAATGTAATCAACTCATTCATATTATGTTCTCAAAGTATAGCTTTAATATTCAATATCTACTGTGTATTATGGCTCTAAAGTTATTAGTAACTTACTTGCTCTGTTCAGAAAATTTGCGAAACATCTCATAATATGCAGTCACTGTACTGCTTAGTTGAACACTTTTTTGTACTAGAACTGTTTTCTCAGATAAAAATACTTGCTCTTTTAAGGAAATATGATAAACGTCTTATATTGTATATCTTTAGATGTTGATGTACTTTTTATGTATATTGATTCCCTCAGCTTTAAAATATCTCTTATCTCAGGATTTTCTGGTGAAAGCCGCTAGCTAATCGTTATTGTTTCAAATTATCAACTGAAACGATTTCCAGTATAACTATGACAGAATCCATAGAACTTGTATATTTTTGATTTAAAACGAAGAATAAAAAACACTTGTGTTCAAAATGGTCGTTTATTATCATTTATACAGAAATATATTAACAAAACTGCTGGCAAAGTCATTTCAATTTCATTTATATTGATGATCACCACCTATTATACATTGTCAGTTAATATACTGATTTCTGAAAATTGTATTCTATCAGATATATTACTATTGGTGGAAACTCATAATCACGTAAATGTACATAAACATAAAAACAATTCTTGTATCACCGCTTCCATGATACCAGCAACTATATCTGCAAGATGAACAAAATTTACGTGTACATAATTATTTCGCTTTGTAATTTTAATGAATGATTGTACTTACTTAACATTAATAGATGCTTATATAACACAGATCAAAAGACTCACATTAACGTAACCTCATAAACATTACCTATCTACAGTGGCGCCCACCCACGTAGTGTGGTAATTGGATTCCATAGATAAAATATTATCCCAACTCTCAAGGAAGGGGTAAAACCGCGCACACCCAAGCGCGCATGTGGCGGCCATGTTTTAATCTTAAAACCTTGAGAATTCAGATTTCAGATGCGTACGAGTAGAATTTCTGCTGCTGTTCTACGTGCTAGTACAGTGACGTCCGTGAATTCTCTTTTGTATACTGATTGACCATATTATCATCTCGATTGTATTTTATAATAAGTATAATTTGTTTTTACAAAATGTCGAAAGGGGGAAATATGTGTGTTGAGAAGCACTGTAACAACAAAATCTACATTGGCTTTTTTGAATGACTTCAGGAATTCTGGAACAGAGAATTGTGAAGGGGATGCCGATGGAATGCTATTGAGATTATTAAACGTAGATTTTCAAGATAATATCAAAGACACCGTCGAAGAAACTGAACCTTTACAACATTTAATAATGACTATCAAACCTTGGATATTTAAAAAAAATTTGAAACATATATTTCAGGTTACCTGATCAAGAAATGCCTTAGAATTCATGATTCCGAAACATGTAGCAAATATGCAAGGTCAGTTGATGAGCTTGATGATGACCGAATATTTTGTTATTTCAAAAGTTATCATCAAAATACCAGTTGCTTTGGGGGTTTATTGACACCTGATGTTAACTTTGTAGCACTAATTACTAAACGTCATTTTTTTAGAACATCTTTTCATGATGTAATAAAATCGAATATTGTAAAAACTATTTTAGAATGTACCACCTATGATTTTAAAGACCCTTCTGAATTTTTGCCCTATGAATAATTGTTGAAGTTATTTTTCCGTGTTTCATTATATTACACATTAAGAACTATAAACAAGAATTTTAAATTAAAAATATAGGAGAAATGATTGTATGGAACAATTTATGATAGGTATTCATATTTCTTCAATAAATTGTTTTTGTATTAAGGAAGTTTTAATTACAGACCTGCTACTAACCTTGCAATTTTTCACTATGGCTCTGACTACAACTTCCACTAGATTCTATTATTATTTTTCTTTGCGAACGATCAATAAAGCAATCAAAACAAATACAACTTGAGATTTTATAGTTTTTGATTTTTTTTTCTGTTACCTGAAATAAATTTTTCAGGGTTTCATTGTATTATACCTACTCTGAGAACTATAACCAATAATTTCAAGTTTAAAACAAATAGTGACGACATTATTTTATGGACCAATTTAATAATATCTATTATATCAGTTCAGTGAAATAATTTCATATCAATAAGTTTTAATTACGTTCCTGCCACAGTTCATGTCAATTTCCAGTACAGACCTGACTTTTTAAGATTAAAACATGGCCGCCAGCTCTTGACATTGAGTCAATAAAATCAAGGTCGTGTACACAGCAGTACCTGATTACTAATCGATTAGTAATCAGTAATCAAAAATTGGTATCTTATGGACACGACTGATTACTGATTTGTCAAACTGACAGTTGTCAAATGATTTGAAATAATTTAATTCAACAATTACACATATTAGAGGAATTGAAAATGGAAGAATAAGACATATTTTCTATTCAATATGTTTATAATGAAAAAGATTATGTGGTTAACGGAACGATAGATGTCCATAATAGAATTGGGAAATATCTGAAACAAAATATATCTTATGTACACTATGGTTTTCTGATAGCTGTCACATTAAAGACGTCAACTTTTTGATTACTGATTACTAATCGATTGGTAATCAGACACTGCTGTGGACACGACCAAAGTTTCCGCTGAGAGTTGGACTAATGTATATTTCTTTAAACTGTGAATTAATTAGGACACAAGAAGACTGGAAACAGGAGAGTAAACTTCCTTTGCTTCTCTAAGTAGCCAAATGAGATTACAGAAGTGGCGTGACCTCGTTTACCACAAACATCTTGTACATTTGTATTCTTTTTTATCCTCGTGATCTTGATCTGCTGTCTTTTTAGTGTGAGAGTCGCTTGTTGCGCACGGCATGGCGCGCAAAGACGCATTCACAAAAGATATTTGCACAGCTCACCAACCAAGCTGTGATATATGTAGGAAATTTTACACGATTTTTAGGGCGAGTTTAATATCCTGTTTCCAGCCTTCTTGTTTGGACTGGTGATTTTTGAGCCCTACTTAAGAAAGTCTACCACGGTCATACAGCAACAGAGAACACTATTACAGAAAGGTCTTGAACCGAGCGTAAAAAAGTGTTTCGCTTAAGCTTCCTTTTGTGCGAGGGAGAGTTTGTTATTTGGGGAGTGGTGAGGGAAACTTCAATGTTCACGGTATTTATAGCTTCGGTTATTTGGGTATTGGAGATTTTGACTTGACAGATATATGAATCTTTTGTGACCATCCAATTTTACTTTGCGAAGGCTAACATCTTACAGAAATAACATCTGCCACTATATTCTAATTACATTTTCCCTGGAAAAATCATTCCTGAGTATTAAATTTTATATTTACGGGAAAAAGCAATTGATGAAGACGGTCCAGCAGACGATGTTTGTGGTTTGATCAACTGCTCTTCTATATTTGAAGTTGTTTTTCTAAAACCACAGTCCTCAATTAATATTTATAAATTTAATCTAATCTGATGAGATGACAACAAGCCGCCACCAACAAACCAATCGAAAATTGCGCGCGTGCGTATTTGTGGAGACTGTCGGAAAGTTGAACTTGAACGAACTTCTTAGATATTTGGAGATTTGGCGATTTTGACGTTTCTCGCTATGGTCACGTGACCATTTCAGCAAATGACGTGAATCTCCAAATCCGATTCCCCAAATTTCCTACGCACAAAAGGTAGCTTTAGTGTCCAGTCTTTTTCAGCTTCCAATTTCTGCCACGTGGTTCGCAGTTAACATATTTTCATCTCAATAGGTTTTGATATTATAAACCCATAACTTTTTAATAAGATTAAGGTATTTTTGTTCTAAGTAACGGCCCCTTTTCTCAATTTCACAGTGCTTTTGTTGACTTTGACATTTGAACAAGACGCGAGACTCACTTGCTACCTTTGTAATTCGACCTTCGATTCCAGACCTGTTCCTGTTTGTTCGACCATACTTCATACTTCATACTCACACCTAATCCGTGCGCAAGACTAGATAATTCTATAATCACAGATCACTAATAAGTTGTAACCATAACCAAATTTAGTTTAATAATCTACATTACAGTACCTAACGCATGCGTCTGTACTGATTAGGTGTGAGATATATCAGGATTAGGTGTGAGATATATCCGCGAGTGCGTTGATAGCATTCAGTTATGACGTGACACTCAAAAATGTATGACGTCACGATAGTGCATGTAATACTACAATTGTGCTCCGTGAACAGAAGATAGCGCTAGATAGTGACTCCCCGAACAGAGCTTACATGTACTGTACATTTGACCAGAGATTTGACACTGACATAATAAACAAATAGATAATCGCTTATGATTCGGCATGGTTGTCATAAATAGTTTATCTATGTGGTTGTCTTCTGAACCGGCTAAAGTTTTGTAAAGCCTAGAATCATAGACAAACGGAAGAAGCTGTTCGGAGCGATTTTTTTTTCAACCAATAGGAAGACGTTATTTCAACCAATAAGAAAACTTTCGTTTCGTCGTGCCATCGGATAACGTCATTTATTTTCGAACAAACGTACCCTAATGATGATTTCGGGATATATAGAAACACAATCCGTGTTATGTTGGCTAAATTAAAATTTCTGATACATGATTGACGCGATTGGAAGGGTGTTCGAGCAGCATTTCAAACCAAACTTAAACCGTCAGAAGCACGCGCTTTTCTATTTTGAGAAGACCGAAATTAAAATGCGCCTGCCTCCAACCACATAATACAGTTCGAAACTCTTCCCAACTGCTGCTCGAACACAGACGTTTGGTATGACATTCTGTGTTTGACATCCACGTCAGTTGTCGCAATGTCGGTATAGAAGGTATCTACTTGACCAGATCAACTCAAAACTCAACATTGGGAATATTTCATTTTTCATTTCTAAATATTAAGCGATTTTCATCTTATATTGTGTAATAGAGTTCGCTGTTTAAAGTTAGCAGTGGCCAGGTGTTGCTAATTAATTCAGACATTACATGGAAAAAGCTTCAATTCACACTTTTCTTTCATGTTTTCGGTAGTGATTGTGAAGTCAACGACACCTCAGTCCAACCAATAGGTTGGATCGATGTTTGGCTTGTCGGTAGCGACAGAATTAATTCAAGGTTCTACCGAAAGGACTTGGAATTGTGTTTTACATTTTGTCCATTCCCTTTGGTGCAGATTTAATCATTACAACCAACACATAGTAAGTATGCTATTAGAATTTCTTGATTTTGAAAGGTTGATATCAAGCGGAAACTCCTCATTATTAGTTTTTGCAAATTTGATCCTGAGTGGGAATGGCGCGATAAACAAAGAATATGGCCGCCTTCTAGAAGTAAATCCTTGTAGATTACTTTTAATGATGATGATAATCGAGAAACAAATTCACTCGTACTTAAGATAGTAATCTTGAAATCAGTTTAGAATTCAGAATACACTTTGATATTTGAGGAGGACAATAACTTGAATGGATATTTCCACGTGCAATTATTGAAGAATTCATATGGGAGTTTGTTTTTAAAATCGTTTTGTTAGAAAAGTTGTAAGATTTGTGATACTTAGTATTACAATTGTACATAATTGCAGTAGATAAATTGAAAAATGTTGACAGAACAGGGAATGAGCGGGAAATTTACTTACCTATATGTACTTGTAATAATGATTCTTTGTATAAAATATATTTATCAAACATATAAATGTAGAAACCAACATAATTAGGCGCCGTGATAAAAAAAATCGATGAATATGATAACTGCCAATGCTATTACTCCTATCTTGATCCAGGTTGGCTGTTGGCTTGTTTCGATATAGACGTCACATTGAAAATTTTATGTGTTAACTCAATCATTCATATATAACTATTCAACACGCATCTGAGAAATTTTTCCTCTCAAAATGACCAGCCTGAAAATTTATAAGCCATCAAATTACCAAAACCATATTCATTCAAATGATGTCAGTGGCACTATAATTGTTTTGATATTTTATTTACTGGATTGAATTTTTCAGATGCCCAAGTCAAGAAAAAGACATCATTCTCGTTCAAGATCCAGATCGCATTCACGTGAACGTGAGGACAAGTACAAAAGAAATGATTCTTATGAGAAAGACCGCGATGGCAAAAGAAGGAAAATTGATTCCTTCGATAGCCCACCTATTAAAAGATCTGTCAGGTAAGTTTATTACACTGAAGTATTAAAACTTGTTGATAAAGAAGTAGGTGTGGATTATGCCGTTTTGTATTATAGTTGAATTATTCTCCGATAAATTAGAAATACTTTGAATGAAAAAGCAGTAGGAATTCCAATATGTTAATCCATCTAAGTCATTCCGTCTATTACATTCTTATCTAGGTATTCACAAATGATCTTATATATTTATATTAATCAAGAAAACCTCATTATTTTTCTTGTAATTAATGTAACAATAAAAGGATATCTTTAGTGACTTCAGAGTACCAAAGAAATGTAAAATTACATGTCACATTTGTGAATCTGTATTCGAATGGTTGTTGATGTTTCTTGTACGCCTTATGGAATTTGCTCAGCATGAATATTATGCTATTTGTGCTTATACATAAATATATCCAAAAATAGATAAGATTGATACCTAATGAGTTACTAGTTCACAGGCATGATAGAAAGAAAACATATTGCTTTGTATCATGGTTCTCAGACATTGTGCTAAGGGAGAAAACTAGACTGGTGTATATTATAGAGTGACTGACACTTACAGTATTGAGAATGAAAATTAATTTGAAAGATTTAAATAGAGTTAGATGTTCACAGATACGTTTTTCAGTAAACATTAATTTAAAGGCGACCAGGACCAAACGCGTGATTTGCAAACAAAATTGCTGACGTCAGATTTGATTCATTGGTGGTAAACAATGGCCGTGTACACAGTAGGTAAAGATTAGAATCTGCAGTAGGTATACATCTGCCGGCGATTATGAAAGCGGAACATTTTGGCGGGATAGTTGACAGTCACCAGGGACAATCATATTTACTTAGAGATTAGAGATATGAACTATTCCACTAATAAGTGGAAAATGAAAAAATAAGTGTGAGGGAGACAGAATAATTGCAAGGTCAGTAGTTTATGTCCCAGACTCTCTCTGTCTCTCAAATATCAATGAGAAGAATCAATTTTGTGAGGAAATTGTGCAGTCAACAATATCTCTTATGTCAATGGATAATCATTTAACATAACCAATCTTTAAGAAAATTTAAAACCTTCTCGTTGTAATTTGATTTTGCACGTAATCCGATTTTCAATAGATAGATTGAACACATTGGTCTGTCTTTGTCACAATTATCCTGGAAATGGATAGATATTTTTTATTTTTTTAGGGTACCTAGATAATTCGCCTAAGGCACATGATGAGCCACGTGCCGAAAAATATGATACTGTTAAGTATTCTTCAACACGCCCTTGACCACCTTTCTAAAGTGCTTGTCTGATAAATAACAGGAAAAAAGGAATGCTCAAATGAAATTTCATGTTTACTACGTGTTTATTTATATTCTGGCTTAACGGTTTGTCTTCCGAAAAAATGTAAAGATGAAAATAAAAATCAAATCAAGCCAATCGGATGATTTTGATGAGACTATTGGAACGTCCTGTCAGTGGATACCAGATTTTTGAATTCCCTGATTAGCGAGATGTTCAGATATTTGCGGTGTCAGTACTTGAGCTTTGGTGTTTTTTTTAGGGTTACTTACATCCTCTGCAACAGCCTATTTCCTCCGAATCTGCCGAACGAAAAAACAAATTTGGTATATTAAGATAGTTGCATCACAAATCACAGACATATAGCGTTAGCATAAATAAAAAAGAATTCTGATTCTGAAAGGAAATATTGTGGGGCAAATAGAAAGTTGAAAAAATATTTCTTCAAGCACATCATGGTCAAAATTTAAAAATAATTAATTTACGAGATGGGATATTGAATGAAAAAATACTATAGAATTATAGTATGGACCTCTTTAGTAATGAACCCATTTCATTCGAACCGACTCGCATTTGGCCATTTTATTTTTAAATACAGACCCGATATATACAAAATGGAGAATAAGTAAGTACGAGTAAGGTACAATTTTTTCATATTATCATTATATCATTTTTTTTAAAAAAAGGTGAGCTAATATTGATGGGACTTCAACTCACGGTCTTGTGATTAGCGGATTATCATTGAGCCAAGCTGCCTTGGTAATGCTTGGACATATAGTTGTACAAATAATCAATATACAAAAATTTCACTATGAAACTTTATGATATTTCGATCTGTGCTATGTGATTATGTGTTTTTTGTAGTTTGTGCAAATGACGTAATGGTCGTTTTTACGCAAGGGTGACATATTTGTCAGAATGCTTTTTGTGGAATTAATTTTTTTTCAACTAAATTGGTTATACAGATCATTTTATTTTCCCTACAACTTTCACATCAACCTATACCTCCCAATTTTCTTCAGAGCTACTTCAGATATTAGGGGCGGGGGATCGAGCGTAAAAAACGGGTCTCTTATGCCCGTTTTCACAAATACTAGGAAACATTTAAATCTGATGCCTAAATATTGAACAAAAAAACGTATCACCAACCGTTAGGGCAAGAAGCAACCCCTAAGGACCTAAGTTAGGACACTGATTCGACATCTAATTGATGGTCGTAAGGGCACATCGTTTATATTTTGAGGCTGTAAAAGTCTTTACTATGAGAACTGCGATTCATTTCGAGTTTTTGCAGTTTGCATACGACATACATGATTTTGCTTTCTAATATTACACCGCGATTTATTTCACCTACAAAGACTGATAGTATTTCTCTTGAATTTGTTGAATTTTTTGGTAAATATCTAACCTCAAAAGGCTACCGAATATATTTGTCATTTAATATTTCATTACAGGCATCTGCTTTCATATGATTTGTTTAAGAGATAAATTTTAATATTATCCCATAAGCTTCGCTAGAAGAAGAAGAAACTTGTATTTTTTTATCCACACTAAAGTTTACATATCGCTCTCGTACGACAACTGACATTTTGGGAATTTAGTATCCTGCTACTCAAGTTTATTCTAAAACTGCTAAAAAATATTCATAATAAGTTAGGCTGCAGGCTAGATAGTACTGTGGTGGTGCTTTTTATTTTTTTGTCGCATCTGGCTCGTGCTGTTGTAGTTACTAGTCATTGAAATGATGGCCTATATTATAAAATGTCTTTGGGATTATCTAGACCTAGAATTGTCACTCTCTGAAAAGCCTTGACCCATTTGGGTTTGGCTAACCAAAATTGGTATCCAGTAACACATTTGGTTAGTTGGGCCATTGTTTAAAGGTCTGTTGTTTATTTGTGCTCGATGTATTATAGATATATTGGGGCGATTATTTCAAAGCTGTATGTAATGATTTAATGCCAATGGCACCAATACAGCTGACAAGCCACATAAATTGATCATAAACATACACCCATAAAGATTCTATTTAAGTATTTTTGAACCAAAAAATCATTTATCATAAATCACGAACATACTAATAAGGCAAGAATTAGATGACTATTCTCTCAATCTCCATGTATATTTTCAAATGATTCTTGTTGTGACAGGAAGCCAGCGATTATAATGAAATTGAATTGCAAAATCAATTAGATATTAACATAAGTCTTTGGGTCTTTGTGTGTATTCTTAGGTATCTGTAGCGTTAGATTTTTTCTTTTGCATATTTTAATTGTAAAGGAATTGCCTTGACATGATTCTCCTAGATACCATTGTATCTTTTCCTATTTAGGATTATCACATTAATTTCGAACTTGAAGGTTTATTTTTTCTCAAGATGTCTTATGTCTAGTTTGATATTTTTGTTTATATCTTTTTCATTGACTTCGAAACTCGGAACATATCCGTTCCAGTTTCAATATCGATTTTATTAAACTACATTAGGACCGGAGAAATGAACATTGAATAATTGATTAAAAATACTAAAACCTAAAAAAATGGTTGTGCTACGTGAAAAGAAATAAATATTAATCAAATACATTACAAACAGAAATATAATTGATATTTAAAAAAAAATGACCGACTTTATCAATACTGAAAAATTCAAAATGAGGTTCATTCTGTGTTGGTAATTTTGAAGTGGTGCAGTTGTGAGTGAATAGACTTTTGTCATCAACTTCAAAAGTACTAGCAAAAGTAGAGTTAATATTATTTTGTGTTTTTTAGTGTACCAATTAATAGTCGGTCCTATTTTTTGGTAAAAACTATTTATTTAAGTAAATACTTTTTTGGGTTTCATTAGTCACGAAAAATGCTGAAATTATATTCAGGGATTTCAAAATATGGCGGTAATAATCTTACACATTCCTAGTGTTGTTACTTGGAAACACTTGATTAAGAAAAATGTCCAATTTAAACGTTTCTGGAAATGTTTTTTTCTTTAATCCCGTCTGATAGAATTTAGGAAAAAAAATCCTCTCCTAACCCCCTTTGGGGAAGGTTTTCAGGAGGGAAGGAAAAAATAATTATCAAAATCGGCGCACGTTTACTCTGCAAAAGATGCACGCATAGGTACATATAAAATCCAACATACACATGAATTGAATACCTCTCCCGTTTTGAAATCGGTCAACAATCATTAAAAACTTTTTCTCTTGGCCAAACTAGAACTGGTATCCAGTCTTCTTTGTTGTCTAGACACATATATTTCAGTTTTGTTGTTTTCTTGTTTTTCCATGAAAAGTTATTGCCCCAGTAGGAATGAATTTCCAATGCGTGGGATTAGCTGGAAATGTTCAGTGTCGTTATAAGTTGTTCATTTTTGTTTCTTTGTTTGTAGTTGAACGTCCTTTAACCGAGATTATGAATCATCTATCAACTTTGAATGGGCCTGGGTAAATTTAATTCAAAAAATAATAAAGTTAGTAAAAACACCCTAATTTGAACTTTGTTGTTGATTCAAATTTTCTGCCCCAAAACGCTGTCTAGTTAGAATTTTATTGTGAAGCATAACTACTAAAATAACTAAAAAAAATTCCTGTCACACAATCTACGGCTAGAAATATTTTATACTCCTTCTCTCAACTGCAGTGCGCTCATTTTCTTTCCAAACAGTCAGAGTTGATTTGAGAACTTGAGACCAATACAAATGCTTTATGGGTTACACCTTGCTTCCTTAGAAATTTCTTTGTCTCAAAATATTTCATCATAGAATGTGTATGAAAATTGTGAGACAGAAATTGTTGTTGAAGGAAATGATCCCTTTTGAATGTACACAACGTGCAAGTACACATATATGCGGGTGCAATGTCCCGTGATTATACTAAAAAGGCAAGGCCGATCGCCAGCCGCGAAGGAAAAAAAGAAACAAAGTAAACGCCCTGTCGTTGCCGGGCCCACTGTCGACATGTTTGGTGTGTGGGCCGTTGCAATTTTGCACGTTTCAAAGTTATTTACCTTCGATCACATGGACAAATATTATAATTGTGGGTGGTATCGCATTTTATCAGGAAATGTTATATATATAATAACTGGAAAGGTAATAAAAAGAAAACATTGTATGAAGCGCGTTGTAGGATTTCGGTTCCAACAAATAGATAATTATGTTATATGTCGTGCTATTCTTTTTAAGACCTGACATTAGCCAATCATTTTATTTGATGAGTTGAACCAGTAGGTACTTTCAACGGCTGAGGAAAATAGCTTGTAGATCTACAATTATTCCTCGATTCATGGAGACTTTGTATATCGCTTCATATGTTGGGTTGGGTAGGACAACTTTTTTATTGACGAAAATTCTTGGGAAGTGAAGTGTTTTCCTTCAAGACCTTATCCTTGACTCTAGGGCTTCGAACAGCATCTATGAGTCTATAACCTGAATAAAATGTCAGAAAATAATTAAAACGCCCCATTTCCCTGAATTTCCTCAAATAAAAATGTTGTTCCACTCAACATAATGAAGCCATCTATGTAGTATCAAATGATTCGTTTTCCATTTCATTGTAGAGAGAAAATATTGAAAAAAAATATCCCTCTGTTGCCAGATTTCTGAATAAACCCCTGAAAACAATATCGAGTAATGTATTGTAACGGGAATTTATATTAAAACTGGGTTCGATTTATTTTCACTTATTTATTTATACCAATAACTACACGACTATATACACATTTTTCACGATTTTTCTACTTTCTATGATCTATGACCGACTGACTATCTATCACTAACTAACTATCCTGTCCTTGCCATCAGCATTATATATCTAACCTAAAGAGCTCTAGATTCCAGTGTTGTTTTCGTTGTTTCTGGAGGTTATTTCTCAGTATATGGCTTCGAGAATAGACCAGGACTTATTCTCGTTGAGCAATCGGTCAAATCATATAATCCACAGCCTACTGCTAACAAAATATTTCTGTGGATCTATTGCCATTTTTTGTTATTTTGAGGTACCTACTTCCGGTTTAAGCGGAAATAACTCCAACTTTATATAATATTTCTTGCTTCCTAATTCCTTCTTAAATGTATGTTTTCATCATTTTATGTCTAATATTTAAATATGATACCTTGCAATTTTTTTTGTATTCTTAGTTCAATTATCTCCTACAACTTTGTCTTTGGAAGTCTTATCTCTTGAAAAATGGCCTGTCAGATTTAAAAAAATGTCACCTTTATATACCTAAAATGGTAATTTGAATATTGCCTCATCTTTTACTGATATTCCTTGTAAATGTTTAATTTAGGCGCTGAATTGACAACACTAGTCTCCATAGAATATTTTATGTTTAGCAAAATATATTAGTAGGTAACGTTCACATCGATCATGTACTTCCGGTTTTTAGATAGAATGATTGGAAAATTAATATTTCTTATTTTCGTAGTAGTTACTTTCGAATGTTGATATTTTCATAATCATCAAAAGAATTTGATACTATGTGATAAAATACACAAATCATATGTTTCCAAATTCATTGCATTTTTATTCCAAATATTTCTATGAAATTAAAGAAATATAATATTGCGGCAAAATACGGCCTACTTTGTTTAATGACAATACTAATAACTTTTCGGCTGAAGTAATTATGAGTTCCCGTTCTGAATTACATAACCACTGAATCGAACCATTGGTTATGCAGACCGACACAAATTGTTTTCTTTTTCACACTTTAATATCTCTTTACTCAAAGTTTTCATTGTAATAATCGCATGGTTGCTTCGCTAGATGCCAAAAAGTTTTAGCGGTGAAAATAATGAAGTAAAAAAAACTAAGCACGGTGGGAAGAAAGTGTTAAATTACTGTTGAAATCGATACAAATTGTTTACATTGTTCTTAAGGATCGGTCATAGTATCACAGCGTTAATTAAGTGAAACTAACACACTCAACAACTAATAATATTGTCCCGTTGTCACACCACAAATTATTTTTACTAGAATTTTTAGAAACAACGCCTGTAGATTTCATAAAATCGATGCTCGTCGAAAGCACGTGTTTCTTCATTGTGAGCGAATCTTTGTGAAACGTGATTTTATCAAGTCAGCATATCATTGTATAAATATATTGTATAAAGTTGAAACAATTCGAAAGATTGTATCGCTATGACGTATATTTAAAGGAATTTGTTTTGAAACTTTCGCTATATTATATGTACATATAAGCTGCAACTCTTGACTTGATTCGTTTATATGAGTTCTGGAACCTAGAAATCATAACTATTATAACCCATTCACCTATATCTTTACTTATTTCCTAATTTGATATTAATCAGTGGTCATCTGGTATCACTTGTTATTGTTTATTATTTTTTTTCTCAAAGACTGACTTGAAGATGGGACCATATCCGGAAACGCTTAAACATTTTTTCAAAAGAGTTACGGTTTCCGAGTTTCGCAATGGTAAAGGCTGAAATATGTATATTTGCGACGCGATGTTTTGACATCTCTGAATAATGAATAACAAGTACAAGCTAAGCCTATTACTTCTTGGGTATTGGTGAACGTTTAACAATTTTCATGACTAATGTTACACTCAAAAATGTGAAATAAATATTTTTTACAAAAAATTGGACCGACTTTATTAGTTATTGCACTAAAAAATACAAAATAATATTAATTCTATTGTTGCTGGTAATAAAGACGGTCCAATTTAAAAAAAATATTTATCATTTTCTGGCTTGCGAAAAAATTATTACCATGCTTGTTTGTCTTGGTTCGCTGAGTGGTCAGCCGGAGGTTTTCAAATTTGTTGAAATTTTTTGAAACTCTAGATTTTTCATATTTTAAAATAAAAAAAATATTTTACTCATAATGAATAATGAGTCATTCTGTTTGACATTAATTTTTCTAATTTGTCCAACAAAAGTTACCTCTATCTTCGGAATTTGCGTATTTAGGACTATACAAACCCGGTGAACTCATTTATTATTGAATCTTGTTATGTTCAATTAATTATAAAACACTCTGTATAAACTAGACTGATTCTTAAATTTTCAACTTATTCCATAAAAAAGTGTCAGATATTATTGAATTTGGTTATTTTCTCTTTTTTTTCGACTGTAAATTCTCTATTCATATCGCTGCACACGATGCGTACCTATTCCTCAATAATGATAATAAAGGTTGTCCCTGAAAGACTGCTACTCCTGCTGGCTGTGCTACAAGTGTTCGACTCAGCAGTGTGCGCGGCCCTGCAGCAGGCCACAGTCGGTTTCTTTCGATCGTAAGCACAACACAAGCAACAAATTACGGGGCTGTGTACAGTGTGTTTGTTATTGCTGCAATCGGTTTCTCTGTGAATTCTGTATACAATTCTTAGTTTTATAGTTTTTCTTTTGGTCTGTTAATTCCAGTAGATAGTTTCTGTGATAAGTGAGGAAAAAAGTGTTTCTAAGATATGTAATGTGCCCGCCATAGTTCTATTGAACCTTCTTGATTGGTCTTTGGGTAATTTCAAGTGACATGAAGAGCTTATATTATTTTATTTATTTTTTAATTTTTAATATTCCATTCTTCCTTATCTTGTTAATTAACCTTATACATAGTTGTAATTATAATCTGTGTGGACATTGCAAAAGTATTTCTACGATGTATATTTTCATTTGAACTTTTTATTACTTCCCTCAATAAGGGAAGTTTTGTATTCACGAAAAAAATCGACCTCGAGATTTTTGCTGATATTTACGTTTTGGGGTTCCTAGATCACGAAAATTATGGTATCTCAAGTTCGTCGGTCTGTCTGTAGTCCGTTGGCGTTGTAGCTCAATAACGGCTTGACCTAGGACAACTAATTTTGGTATGCATATTGAAGGACTACCGGCGACGCAATGTAAGAGTTTTCGTTATTCATATATACAGGGTATCCAAAATATTAAGTGTCAATATAAGAACGGTAGAAGCGACGAGGTGGTTTCCATCTCGAAGCGGGGTGGTTTGTCGAGGGAAGTCATAGGTTAAGGCTTTTACCAATTTTTTCCTTTAGAATTTCGTACATTTAAAACATTTAATCACTAATGACGTCAATAAACCGCCATAGATTTACTAGGTATCATTTTGATAATTTGTACACTATACTGCAAATAAATATCAGCTAAGAATTTAGCATCAAACCATTCGAATATGAAACTCAAGGATTGCTATATCTGAATGCTCTCATTTGCTGTTGTTTTTATCCATTAAAAAACTATTACCTCGTACTTTTCGGTCCATTTCCTCATCGTGGTGAAAGGCTTCCTATATTTCGACAACTCGACCTTCATAGTATTTTGAACAAATCAAATAAATATAGATACTGTAAAAAATATTGATATTATTGTTGATATAGCATATTTTATTATGTATTCCAAAACTTTCATAGAACTTGAGTAATCACTTGTAAATAACACCCCAAGCTGTAACTTTTTGGCGGATTTTAAAAATTAAAAAAATGAAATGAAAGGTTTGACATACTTTACAAGATGTCAACTTTCATTTTTTTGGTATTTGCCCTCAGTGACAGCGATTGTCCACTTTTTTTCATAATGGAGACATGTGTTCATTTTTTGCGTTATATTGCAGATTTTTTTTTAATTCAACAGTATAACATACAATTTGCACAATATTTGTGATGCAGATTCAGTTATTTAAATGGCATTTTGTAATAATTACGGATTACTTAATTATTTAATTTTGTTTTTTTTTTCAAAAATTTTTGAAAAAATTGTAAGTTATGTTATACTGTTGAATTCAGAAAAAAGGTATCTACAATATGACGTAAAAATAAATAGATGTTTCCATGAAGAAAAAATAAGTTGACTGACGCTGTCAAAGATAAAAAAATGAAAGTTGTAGAGTATATCAAACCATACATTTGTATTTTTTTTAATTTTTACGATACAGCATGTATATAAGATTTTAGGCTAAGTCCTTTAGGAAATAAAAATTTAATCCCAACCCTTTGTCGAACTCCAAAAAGTATTTTTTGAGCTTTATCTTGTGTTCAATCCATATATATCGATATATATGTATCTGCCATACTTAGATCAGACGATGTAGGCTTTGTGTTGGAATTTAATTTTCAAGTAGAAATTCTGCTTTATAGAGGTTTCGATATGGTGAAACCGAAGTATGTTTCAATTAACGACAATATCATAAACGGTCATTATAAAAATCATTGTAAGGTGATACGGTCAAAGTAAATCTCAGATATCGCGTCGGCATTTTGGTCCTTCATTGCCAAAAATTTCAGTAAAACTTGAGTGAATTTCTCATTAACGCTAAAGTAAAATAAATAATTTCGCGTCGAAAGTTATTCCCCATTAATATTCATTGGCGTGGTTACTGAAGAAAAAATGTTCTATAGAGAAGTTATAAAAAAATTCTGTCCAGGCACCCCATTATTTTTCCTATGGTCACTGTGAAAAGTAACAATTCCAAAGCATTTCGTCCTGTTACTTGATAGACCAGGTTTTCTGCCGTCAGATAAGATTGTTCTCTAAACTGATTCAACAACATATTGACAATATTATTTTCCATCTAACTTTTATCAATAATGTAAGATTGACATTAGGATATTGGTAATTGATTAATAGTGGCTTATGAATTATATAAGTCCAGCAATTATAAAAATATTAGGAACCTTTATACACACTTTTGGCTTTGTAGAAATATGGATTGATGTTTGACTTTTTGACATTTGTGACATATATACATACATCTTTGCTAAAGATAATTCGAACACATCGTACTAATCAGGTTATAAAACTTATAAATGGAAAATTAATATGTGGAATTTTAATTATAGTGAATATTAATAGTAGCATAATCAAGTTAAAACGCAATTATTATGCAGCATGAGTGGGTTGTTGATATACTTAGGTGATCTTTTTCCTGGTTCAATCAAGGTCGTCGGATAAGATGCCATGAGTATTTGGCATTGGATCATGTCTTTGTGGTTACGAGTGTAATAGGTATGTTTTTTTCAGAATCAGGATCTTTGAAAGGTTGGAGAATACATGCATTTGAGTACGCGTAACCGGAGTGTGGGCTGTACTTGAGTCACTTCGCAATTCCTCTTTTTTGTATGTTTTGGTTGTCTCTTAATCAGTTTCTGTTCTTCTTGGCTGTGATTTATTCATCGAATCTTTTTTTATTGTCTTTTTTATTGATCTTTTGCAACTCATCACTGATTTTAAATATATTTGCTAGTCGGTTCACTCTTATATTGTCTACCTGTTCATTCTGTTTGTCTCGAGTTTATATACAGGGCTGGGCAAATGTTCCGGACCGGCACAATTACAGGAGATCCAGAAGAAATACCGAATTCAAGTTTGCACATTTCCTTATAGCTACAATTGATCTATCATAATCTGTACATCACTAACATCATAAACTGTCATATGTCAGTCATATGATATTTTCTTGATTGGAACACCCTGTATTTTATTAGTTTTTCTGAACCCTCATTCAATTTCTGAGACAAAATATAATATGTCATTTGTCAAAATTCAATTGTTCTGGAAATATTGACATCCAAATATATAATCAGGTAACGCACTTTATCCTAAGAATATTAAGGGCCGATTTCATAATCAAATTTAATCTCTTATTAATTTTAATCCTAGATTAAAAATTTTATATTTTTTTTGGTTGGACATATAATTCAAAGTTACTTTAGAAAAACGAAAGAGATGAGCTAACGTTGTAGAAGTTATTGAAAAATGCAAAATTTTTATTCCGTTATCGAGATATGACTTAAACAAATTGGAGAATTAATTAATCTCCCATTAAGGATTCATTATGAAATCGGCCCTTACTCATTTAATAAAGACAACATGTCATAATGAACAGCTACCATGACAACGAAATTAATTACCATTCTCATAATTGTGCACATACATCATGCTAGAATTGTATGAGTTAATATTTTTAGGATAAAGTGCGTTACCCTAATAGCAATATTTGGATGTAAATATTTCCAAAACAATTGAATTTTGACAAATGCCATATTATATTTTGTTTCAGAAATTGAATGAGGATTCAGAAAAGCTAATAAAACAGAGGGTGTTACATTTAAGAAAATATCATATGACAGTTTATGATGTACAGATTGGCTATTATGATAGATCAATTGTAGCTGTAAGAAAATGTGCAATCTTGAATTTGCTATTTCTTCTGGATCTCCTGTAATTGAGCCGGTCCGGAACATTTGCCCAACCCTGTATATTATGCTACTGTGTGTTTATGTAATTGTCGACCTTTATCGATCTTAGTATTTTCATTGCTCTCTTTTTGTTATGTTTTCTTCATCCCTTACTACTTGTAAGGTCATAAATTTGTTTTTCAGTACAAAGTTTCTTAAGCATCTACGCACTCATGTCCCTTTATTTGCTGGTCTCGTTTACTCTTTCTCTTCTTTCAAGTTTCTATCACAGGTTTCAACTCCCAGGTACGTGTTCTATGCCTTTAACTTTTATTTCCTATTTTCCTACTGCTACCCCAAGTAGATATGTAAGGAAATTATTTTAATCTTGTCATATTTTCTGCGAAAAACGTATTTTCTAATGTGAAGACGGCTTCAAAGATTTTGACAATACTTAAGTATTCTTTTAGAAGCCATTGTCTTTGCGTTCAGTAATGGAGAATGTTATATAAAGAACTTACCAATAAATTGATAGGGGTTCATATAAAGACATAGTTAGTGGTAGAATTTGATTTATTTTATTAAACAATATTATTTTAAGAACAATTAACAAATACACTGATTGTCGATAAATAAATAATTCGTTGAATCGTCGATATTCAGTGTAACGGCGATATACATGTAAACTCGTAAACAACTTGATCTTACCAAATTTGGACTTACTAAGGATGCTTCAGTACGTAATACAGCTAATAATATATGAGGGAAAAATATTGAATTTTCATGGTCGTGTATGACGTTCACCTTCTTAAATTTTTTTGGCATAAAACATAATATTTTTGCTAGAAGCGCTTGCATCGGGAGAAGACCATGATTGTAAATTTGCTAGAAATTTAGACATTCAAGGTAGCTCAGCAGTAAACCTTAAAATCTATCATTTTGGTGAAATTTCGAGAGGTTGTAATTCAAATTTAAGACACGCTTATCGACCTAAATTTTGCAAACATGACGTCTGAAAATGTTATTTCGAAACCTTGTTGCTTAAATATACCGGCTGATTCATTTAAGAATGTCCTATCTCCAAACCATAAATTATAGACCCTAAAATATGATGATTTAAGTCTGTATACAAATATTGCAGGTTTCCAAGATGCAGGGAGTTTAAGATGAAATTTATTTGTTAAATTTTGCAATAATTTTTTATTTTATTAATAGTTTCTTCTAGAAACTTTGTAGTTTGGTGTTTTTTGACATGGTGATTATGAATTTGACTTTTAATTTAGCATTTCTTATACATGGTGTTAGTTACATCCTGTTGCTTTAGTAAATCAAAACATATTTATTTTTATTATTAGTAAAGCAATATGAAAGAACGTTCAATTCCAATAGAAAAGTCACTCTTGTCTGATGTTTGTAACTCTATCTGTTTTTGAGTTATTTGCTTTTAAGAAGATCAACACATTTCCATTTTACTATGGGAAAAAATGTATTCTCTAAATGTGTAACTAGCACCCTGAATAAGAAATGCTAAATTAGAAGTCAAATTCGTAATCACCATGCCAAAAGACATAAAACTACAAATTTTATAGCAGAAACTATTAAAATATAAAAAATATTGCAAAATTCAACAAATAAATTTCAGTTTTAAACACCCTGTATCTCGGAAAGCTGCAATATTTGTATAAGGACTATTGAGCTGAATCATCATATTTTGGGGTCTAGAATTTATGATTTGGAGATTCTACATTTTTAATGAATCACCTTGTATATATAGGTATCTGGCGGCGCAGCTCCGAGAAAAAGTAAAAAAAATGTTAAAGTCAAATGAAGTGTAAAATTTTCTAGATGTTTATTCATAGCTCTACGTCAAAATTCAATATGACCACTGTTGTGTATGGACGCACCAGATTTTTTTTTATATTGGGTCTTTGCGCCAAATTCAACAGATGCAAAAAAATATGAAGCTGTGTTTCTTCCACATAAGGTTTTCACCTATCTGTGTCTGTGTGTGTGTGTGAGAGTGTCTTTGCCGACAGATACCTACTTAATAATAATATAAAAAAAGTATCTCGACCTTCGTCTCCCAATCAGGGCAAGGTTGTTGTTGTTGATTTTTTTGCTCATTTTACTTTTCACAGTCGACATACTCTTTAATTATTTACAGTCTACCGTACTTGTACTCACACACATCTTTAATAATTGGTCATTGGTTGGGATTATTATTGAAGGTTAGATAATTATCTGCTCGATTTCCATGGCAGCTTAACCAGCTTAATAATAAACTATAAAGTTATGTTATGTATATCGTTTTGTATATTTATTTCTGAAAGATAGGTGAAGGATGATCAGTATTGAACCTTAGGTTAAATTTTGACTGAATATAACGCCAATGATTATAATCAATCAATACCAATCAGCTATCACCTATCGAATATTTTTTAAGGTTTCACCACATAGTTAACCCTATAAAGTAAATTTTCATATTCACACCCTTTCACGATGTGAATATATTACTTTTGGTTTTTGAAAAAATAGTTTTTTGTAATTTTGAACCACAAAAAACACACAAAACAAAAAATGTTGAATACACCCAATGTTGTGCATGAAATTTTCTATCGTTTGAAAAAAAAGCACGTCATTCCCGTTCGAGATATTCGCAAAAAACATGAGTCTGTAGGCAAGCAAGCAAGAAAGTTAATCCGCACGATAACTCTAGAACGGAACCAAATTTCGACCAAGGTTTTTCTGCTGTTGGTTGGTATCGGCCCAAGGAAGATCCCTTTTGTTTTTGGTGAAGATACTCTGGTGTCGAGTTACGGCCGGAAAACCCTGTTGTTTAGTCAATTTTCTAAGGAAAATCGTCGAAAATATCAAATTTCTTCACTTTTTTGGGGTAAACTATAGTCAAAATGGTATAATTTAGCTAAATATATCAAAATAGGAATAATTATGACATTTTCGTCTGATAAAATATAAAATGGTTGGTACAAGGAGTAAACTAATCGGTGTGAATATGCCCATGAAGGCTTACTGCCTTCATTACTAGTTTATTACAAAATTCCACTCCATCACAACAGTTATAAAATCGGAACTGTAAGTGAAATTAATGTAATTATCCGTTTTATAAATGATAGTGCACATTTGAAAGTCTATAGGTACCTATATTTTGAAATTGAGCAGGAGGTGATGTCATCACTTGACAGCATAGTGTTGTTTTGTTCCAAAATCCTCTCAGTAATGGATTTCAGCTTGTTGTCAAACATTTGACTGCTGTGTTTGAATAAAGTAAATCAATCAATCTCATATAATGTTTATTGACAAAAATAGAAACACAAGTTTCATTTGATTGTTGTAAGCCTAGGTTGAACTTAAGCGGGTGTTTTCCTGGAAACTGTGTCCCGTCATTTTTAGGGTTTCTTACCAGGTGACAAAAGAAACCCTTAGTCTCGCTTTTCTTTCGTCCGATCTTCCCCCTGCCCCTAATCTCCGCTGGTAGGAAAGTAGAAACCTCTGGTGGAAAAAAATAGAGCTGGTGGCAGGAAAAATAAAATGATTTCTCTTGTAATCGTAGTTGAAGAAAATTTAAAAACATAATCATATTGAGGCATAAAACTCAAACGCCAATTAATATAACGCATAATAGTAGATAGATAGATGATAGAGTCACTTTTTAGTCCCATGCTCTAGGGCCGAGGAGCGGGTTCAATCCTCTGCCCATCTCTAATGTAATTTGTTCATTAAAAATAGTGATAATGATAATATGAGAAATCAAAATATTATTTATATTTATGAAAATATATATACATTTCGCAGTGAATTATCTCCGAATTTAGTTAACAAAAAAGTTTAATTTATTAGTTGTTATAAAATCGGAACTGTAATTGAAAGAATCCTAATTATCACATTTTATAAATGAAAGTGCACATTTGAGTATAAATATTTTTCTACATAGCTTAGAAAATTCCACAGATAATACGAACATGTCGATTTCCACTATTAATTTGCCTAACTAAATTAAGTGCGGAACGCTCTCCATGACAGCCATATCCACACTTGACTTTCTTATAAATTGCGTCACATAGAAGAGTCAATTTTCTTTACTTATACCAATATCTACTGGGGAATATTAATGTTATTCATGACCTACTGGGAATCCTGACTTGAAAGAAACATTCGACTTGCAATAGCTGCTGTAAATAAATAAAAACATTTATGGAAATGAGAGTCTAATGTCATATACTTACACTGTGGAGAGAGCATTGAACAATTTTGATCTAGAAAAACCAATTCGTATCAGTATTTTAAAGGGAACTGCCCTCAAAAACTGACGTTTTATTCAGAAAAACTTATTTTTTAAACATTTTATTGGTATAAAACTTCACACAATTCTTGAATATATTCTTTTAACCTCATTCTATTATATTCTGATGATTCATCATTCCAGAGCTGTTGAAGAATTTGATATCTATCCACTTTTTGATATGTTTTATTTGATATTGTTTCATCATTGTTGCATTTTGAAGAATTGTGCAGTCCAAAATCTAATGAATAACAATAGTCATATAAAGCCTGACATAAACAAGCTGCTCGCATTTGTTTGCATTGTTCCAGAAATACTTGATATCCGTATATGGGATGTAAATCAATATCAACTTTCTGTAGAAGTTTATATAGTTCATTGTAATATTGTTCGAGTAATTTGAAAATATGTTTGTCCCATAATGCCTTGGGTGTATTAACATAGATGGTATAGAGAAGATCAATTGCAGGTGAACAATATCGGATATTTTGATAGTTTATTAGTTTAACTGGGGCTTCCTTGTGGTCAGTTCCGAACTTGAATAGAATATTTTCTGAAAAAGAAGTATCTGTTCAAAACATTTCTTTCGCATCGCCAAAGGAACATTAAATTTCAATATTGATTTATAATATTTGGATTTTGATTATCTTACTTTATCGTCTTCATTTATTCTTTAGCATATTTTAATATGCTATTGCTATGTATTATCAATTTTCTAAAGAAGCTCCTAAATTCATAAAACATTTAGAATACACTCCGTTTTTATTAAAACTAACCTTTATTCAGTGATCCATGCCCTAGGAAATTCTGATGTTTATGAGACACCTTAACAATCTCGAATGTGTTGGAGAATTCATCCTCAACTTTTTGCTGAAATTGGTCAATTGCTATGCCTCCTAGAACATCTGTATATTTTGAAATGAGAAAATCCATTATTATATTGAAGTCGATCTGGAGTTCCTCTTGATCCTGGTCGGTGGCATTTCTCTGCAGAATTTCAGGATAATATTCATCTAGTCTAGAAGGTTTTCCAAAATGTTCATTCAATCGAAATTCAGATATTAAAGAACACGCGTGAAGTTTCGCTGTACTTTTTATGGTCATCATAATCATATCATAATTCATGAATTTGTTTTTATGTTGCCTATAGTTCAGAGCACTTAGATTGTTTAAGATGAGTGTGTCTTCACTTCTGTAAAAGTAACAGTCGGGTGCCAAATCAGTACAGCATTCATATCCATGCTCTTTTATATCCTGCAAAACTTTATTATAGAAGAATGATTCCTTCTTAAAATGAAACCGTAACTTTTGAGACTTGTCTGAGCAAAACTTCACGTTGAAAGATAATCGTTCTATCTTATCAGCCTGTTTAATTATTATTTCTAGAATAGAGTAACTATCCTCATTGATTATTGATTCCTTTAAACTGTATTTCAGAAGATCATAGTTTGAATTTTTCGTTGTTTTGGCTACCACACTATGACAATCTTCTCGCAGAAAAGTCGGTTCTAGAAAGAATTCATTAAGATCTGCTAACATATTCATCAACTTGCTTTTACAAATATCTTCATCAAATAGTATCTCTGCCACTCTCAATTTCGCATATGGCAGCAACACTGTTTGATATACTTTTCGAATGTATCTCGTGGCAGTGCTAGTTCTATATTGACACTGACATCCCACGCACTATCTTTCAAAGTTTCGTAATATAAGTCAATAAATTGTTGAAAGTAATATTGGATATTCTTGTCGTCACTGTGGTAATATGTCATGAATAAGAGTTCGTAAATTATCGATATCCTCAAAGTTTTTTTGTTGGTTGCCTTGAATTTCATCCTTCTTCATCTTCAGTTTTTCGATACCTTCCATGAAGATATTATTTTTGTCTTGATGTAAATGCTCCAAAAGATTGGCCAATCTCTGTGCATTAGTGAAATTTGGAGTATTCTGAGTTTCTACAGACTTATGATACTGCACTATAATAGAAGCGTGCTTACAAGCTAAGATAATTATATTTTTTTCTAAATACTTTTTTATCGCAACTTCACCCATCTTTATATTGTATTAAACTGATGATGTATAAAAATTGTATCAAAATTCCAGTAATTTTTGGATTGTTTGTTTTGCTTATCATTTACTTTGTAAATATTTCATGTAGATTCTCATCAGATTTGAGACGAAAAAAGAGAATAACTCAACTTATTATTGACTGTGAAATACTTTGTCATTGAATAAAAATACTTTTGCCTTCTTTGATCCGCTCAGACGCCATCATAATTCTTCTTTCTCGGCACCGCTTGACCCCGTCGTACATATGGTGTTTGACGGGTATCACTGGATTGCTCTTGAGAAGCCCTTTCCAACCGTATACAATCTCTATAATTTGATTTGGATTTTGGACGGGCCTAGGCCTATATTGCATTATTTACTTAATTTATTTACTGTCATCACCATATATATTCACACTACTGTTTTATATACCCAATCAATCGATAGATATTAACGATTGCAATTCAAACGAACATTGTAGCTTCTCGGATTCAAAACTTATATTAAATGGAAATTATGTGACCCAGCGAAACGACCTCAAATTGGCAAGTCAAGTGCGATGCTTGAGAGTCCTACACAACGTGACAAATTCTTTGGTTCTTTAGCTATCGAGTGATGTACTAATTGATGTAACTGCAACACAAAACTGTACCCTCCGATTTCGTTATCAGTTTTCTGAAATGCTTCACAATATAAGTGTTTTATTATTTATTACTCTGTCAATATATCATACAAATCTTGCATATAGCCCAACATCCTCGTTCTATATGATCTATCTCTGCCCCAGACGTATTCTAGGTGCTTGCTTCGGTCACCAGTGTAAAAATCTTCAGACAACTCCTTGTCTTGATTGAGCCTTTGCTTGTATTCTTCTGGTATACAAAGTACCTGGTTATAGCATAAACTCATGCACAAACATGCTGCACGCATTTCTTTAGTATGTTGACAGAATGTTGTGTAGTCATATATCTCAGCAAGATTTTCACCGTTTATTTCAAGAACTTGTGAGAGTTCCTTGTAATAGAGTTCTAATAGTTGGTTCATGTGTTTATCTCTTATTGGTTTGGTTGTATTTGTGTAGATCATAAATAGAAGATCAACTGTTGGAAGACAATACCGAATGAGTTGGTAATCGATTAGGCAAATGGAAATTGGTTTTCCATTTCCATCTTTAGTTCCGAGGATATTGCCTAAGAAATGTATTTTTTTCTCAATAAACATCCGTATCTGGATATAAATGTAAAACTTACCTCCCCATAAATCTCCGTGTCCAAGAAAATTCTTATGCTTACTCGATGGTTTTACCACAACATTCATCTGATCTATAGCAGACTGAACTCTTGCTGAGAATTCTTCTAATGTTAAATCATTTATTATCTCCTTACATTTCGGTATTAAGAAATTAACAACTATATTTGCGCTGTTGTGTATCAGTATTGCCAGTAGTGCACCACTATGCCCTTCTTTTATAAACACCATTTCTTCTATATATTCTTTGTAATCTTCTCCCAATGACACAGGTTTGCCCATTTTTTCAGTCATTGACTTCTCGAATAGAAAGCCACAAGAATGAAATTTCGCTAATTTTGCTACTGTTAGTTTTAAATAGTCAAAACTCATTGAACTCGACATCTCTGAAGATTTGTACCCATCGAATGAAATATCTTCCATTATTATGACTTCATTTGTCCTAATGAAATAACAGTTAGGAGCCACATCTAGAACACTATCGAACCCTGATGTTTTCAGTTGAGGAATTATCACTTGATAGAAAAATAGTTCTTTTTTGAAAGTTTGCAATGCAATTTTCCAAGAAGTTTCATTGTTACTCGGAAGGTATTTGGCAAACAAATGAATCACCTGCCAATTATTTTTATAGTTAACAGTAATATGAACTCTGATATAATCGCCTAAAAATCCTGGCCTATCTTCCAATTCTTTCAATTGAAAGTTCATAAATTGATAATCGCTGGTGCCCAATTTATTTTTCAATATTTGGTAACAGTCCTCCCTTGATAGATTCGGGTAGAGAAAATGCTCATTTAATTCAGCAACTGTAACAAGAATGTCATTTTTACTGGATTCGAATTCATTACATTGAATTTGCAACAGCTCAAGCTTCACATAAGGTAACATCTTCTTGATTTCCAAATCGAATTCATCTCCAGTTAAAATCTCTTCCAAATTAATATCACTAGCTTGTAGATGTCGTTTCAGATATTCATAATATCTTGTTAGTAAATAAGAAAAATAATACTGCCGTTGTATTTGGTTGGTGTATTGAAATATCGAAAGTAACACACTGTAAATCAGCGATGCAGTTTTATTAGAACTACTATCCAGTTTGTCCTTAGTCATTAATAGTTTTTCAAGTCCATCCTGAAACAATTGCTTATCATAATGAAAGACACTTTCGAGCAGGTGATCATCCAAAACACTGTAAAACTGTTGTAACTGAAAAGTCACCTGCCATGGGCGAAGCTTTTCTTTTTTTATAATGCATTTAGAATGTTCTGTCGCCAACAAGTTCAAATATTTCTTCAAGAATAGAACATCAGCTTCATCGTCATTCATTTTCAACGCGAGACTATTTCGAAATTACTATAACAGCGACAATGAATGATATCTATGAAACCAATATTGATTAAGAATTTATGCACCGTTGAATTTCTTAATACTAGAAATGGGAGATCGATCTTTGCAAACTTGATAGAACAGTGAGATTAGAATTATTTTCTGTATAAATAACAAAAAAATTACAAAAGTTAGGAACTATTTTTATTTGTGGCTATGAAAAATACAAAATAATATTTATTCTATTGGTACTCGTACTTTTGAAGTTGTGCAATTGAAACATGCAGCTAAAAGACTAAGCATGTATGTACATACTCATATTTCTCGAATTTTATGTCAAATGCATAGAAATTCGAATAAAGACAACAGTAGTAGTTGACACAGATTTTTTTTTCAATAAGAATAGATACGTCAGAAATATGTAGATTAAATCTTTATTCATCATTTGTGTATCGAAGGTTCGTCGTATTTACTGAGCTCAGAATAACTGTTTTGGTTTTGTTTGAATGACATTGGAATATACATTTGCTCTCGTTGATATGAAAGTCTTTGTTCGAGTTGCGTGACGTTTATATTGTTCGAAGTTTGGAAAAGACTTCCTTTTGAGATAGTTTTATCTGTTTCTTTATCATTTTTTCCTCTCTTTTGGTAAAAGTCTTGCTGTATTTACAATATTATATCGTGATCGCTTTGACACGGCTATGATTTCTTAATAATGTACGTGGACATTTTATATATTGATCAAATTGATGACGACAGTATCTTGAAAAAAGGACGATACAGTTTGAAGAATAGTCATTATACCGTTACTTGTATAAAAATAGTGAAATGGATACATTCAGGTTTTGCTTCTTCGTACATACTGAACGAACACAAAAAAATATATGTTCAATTTCTCAAAAATAGGTTGCAAAAATTAGCGTACTTATATCCAATTCCAGAAATTGTTTATCGATGTCATAAACTATTTGTTTTCATTTTTTTGCATTTGCAGTAAGATTGATTGATAACTTTTGGCACCAACTTCACAAGTACCAGCACCAATAGAATTAATATTATTTCATACTTTTCAGTGCATCAACTAATAACGTCGGTCCAATTTTTTGTAAAAAATATTTATTTCACACTTTTGAGTTTACATTACATTAATCACCAAAATCTTTGAACGTTCACTAATACCAATGAAGATAGTACTTATCCTATTACCCATGTATATTATTTGCTTGTAGTTGTTATTATTGAGATCTCAACGTATCGCTGCGAAAATACGCTTGAGTATTTTATATGTTATCATTTTAACATCGAGTTAACTCGAAAACCGTAACTCTAAGGAAAAAATGTTCATTATAAATGTTGCTACAAATAATTATATCTTTCATGTAGTATCGAAAAATTTTCAATTTTCCAAAGAAATTGCCCTCTCCACATAGCAAAAATACATATTTAACATGCGCCTATCTCGAAAACCGTAACACATTTGAAAAAATGATCAATTTAAACGTTTCCGGATATTGTCCTATCTTTAATTATACCAACTCAGATTTTCGAGAAAATTCGCCCCCACCAGCCCTTCGGGGGCGGTTTTCGGAGGGAAGGAGATTCCAGATTTGCGTTTTTATGAATATGGGACCATTTCTTAAGCCTCTCCTTTCAAATTAATCCAAAATCATCAAAATCGGAGCTCGTTTACTATATAAAAGGTGCGCACGAACCAAAAAAAAGAGCAGACAGTCGAATTGTATACCTCCTCCCTTCGGGGTTCGTCGGTCAAAAACTAAACAGTATATTATTGCTAAGTTCACAAGCTAAGCTGTTAAACTGACATTAGGGCAACAATACGGTAATCTATCTCGTCAAATAACAATAAAATTTCTTGATGTAAATTGTTGGTAACATGTTCATTTTGACTAATGGATGAACCAAAATTTTAAATTAATTTTTCACGTGAATTTAAGCGAAATCATAATTATTGCATTAGATTATTCTAATACTAATCTGGTATTGATCTCAGACGGTTTCTATCAATTCATTTTATTCAAAATTTCCTCCCAATAGATACTTGGTTGGCTTGGTTGAATATGACTCACACCTCATTCTAAACTGCTCAAACTGGTTCTGTATTAGATAAAAACTCACTTTTAGGGTTTTTATCGCTGTCGGTTGATTTGCATTCTGAATAATATGAAATAACCTCTCTCGCAATTATCCGATTCACTGTCCCCAAAAGGAAATGTCCTAAGTTTGTTGTTTCCCAAAGAAATACTGACGGTTGGTTGGTACTGTTTTCTGTGTCTATAGATCAAGGAAGACTACCTACATCCACTCGGCTTGCATGTGTGTAGTATTGTATAAATTTATGTTATTGATCACAGTTGTTATTGTCTTAATGCAAAATATCGTTGGTTTGTATATAGAAAGCACAACGCGTTCACCTTTTATTCGGCCTAGTTTGAGTTTTGATCAATATTGAAGCATTGGGCATAGGAAATATGTTTCAAAAGAGTGATAATTTACCTTTTCCATGCTAAAATCGCGTTATTTTAAATATTTACTTAGTTCAGTCGTTAAGAAATTTTACATGTTTTCCATAAAATATTATTTTCAAAGCTCTTCATGTTCCACTTCAGTATCCCAATTAGCAATACACGTTTCCATAATGGATTCGATACTTAGGTTATGATGAACAATGAACACGAATGTGTAAACATATTCTGTATCCACTTTGGATTGATCTCATATTAATAATAGTAATAACAATTGTGTTGTGATATCACCAAATTTGGTAATGCCTGCTTTATTATGGTGACTTCAGGCATGTCTTACGCTGTTCATTATGAACTCTGTAGTGGTAATACACAGGCAGCTTTCTCAAGTGAATTTTCCAGAATGAGAATAGTGGAAACTCAAACCGAACAGCCGGTACTTTATGTGGCCATGGCTACATGGATACCAAAGTGCAATTTGTACCCTCCTATTAAGTAGGTTATTTTTTATTTATTTTATAATATTTTATAGCAGTTTCTTTTAAATTCAAATAATTTAATGTTTCTTTATCGAAAAATACCTCCCCATCTGTTACATTGAATATATGAAACTTTTTTGTTTGAAAAAGAATATTTAAAAATGCGTAGATGCTCAACAATTATTGTTGATTCTCATTTATTTTCGACGCTGTGTTTGTGTGCGTAAGAATACGATTATGGTAGGTAAAATAAATGTGGAATTGGAATTAAGAAGATATTCTTCTGTCTATAGGAATTTTATCGATACTAGGTACATATATGTTGAGCTTCCCGTACTAATGCATTTATTCATTATCGTAAGACGCTATACTGCAATCTTAATTCAACAAATACCCTTGCCTACGATATAATCAAGACAAATTGAAAGATAGTAATGATATGAACACATTTGAAAAGTTATCAATTCCAACCTTAGACCGAAATAGATTTTGAAACCTCGATATGGTGTTAAGGTATGTAGAATTCATATGTTTATGTGTCGGTCGGTTTGGAACTATCCTACTTTTCTATGTAATTCTGTTTAAGGTTTTATTTTGGTCTCTGGGAGGAGCTGATGACTTTCATATCGACCGGACGTGAGCTGAAACTACCACTATATCTGAACATATTTTTTCCAGTGAGGAGCCAGAAGCTACCCAAATTGAACAGACAATTCATAATGATGAACAACCGAAAACTGAATTATCTCCAGACAATAAGGATAAACCAGATGTTGTCAAAATAGCTGAAAAGACCAAGGAAGATCCGGCCTGCACGGATAATAATAAACTTCAAAACTGTGATAAGAATTCAATTTGTGATGAACAGGATGAAATCTCAAGTAGTGGTACATCACCTAGTGAAAAGCTAGAACTAGACCCAAAAGATGACAATACCGTAGTGATAGAGAGTGGTGCAAAAGAAAGTATTACAGGAAACTCAGAAGAACATGCTAAGAAGGAAAAAGACCTTATGAATGATAATAAAGGTCCCGTTGAACCTATGGAAGTCATTGAAATTAATGATGATAATGAAGAGGTGATAGATAATGAAAATAAAATGTCTAAAGATACAATAGAGCCCAGTACAAATGGTTCGACCCTGGATAAGAGAAGAAATTTGAGCATAACTCCCAATAAAGTATTAAGTCCTAAGCAGATGCAGAGAAAGTTGGAATTTGAGAAAAAACGTTTAGAAAGACAAAAAGAGAAAGAAGAAAAGGAACGCAAGAGAAACGAAGAAAAAGAACGTATTAATCAAGAAAAACAAAAGAAATTAGAAGAGAAGAAAAGAGAACTCGAACTGAAGCAAAAGGAAAAAGAAATGAAAGAAGAACAGCGGCAAAAAGAAAAACAGCTAAAAGAAGAGCAAAGACAAAAAGAAAAACAACAGAAAGAAGACCAGAAACGTAAAGAGAAGGAAGAAAAAGAAGAATTGAAGCGACAGGAAAAAATGAAGAAACAAGAGAAAGAGATGGAGAAACAGAGGGAAGAGGAGAAAAAACAAAAAGCTGCTGCTGCATTTGTAAATTTTTTCGTTCCAAAGAAGTCTGAGAATCAGTTAGAAGAGAGCAAGATCGAGGATTTACAGACTTCTATGTTCATGGCATTTGAAATAAAATCTGATATGAAATTGCCACCTCCTAGAAGGAAGCCCTTGTCCGAAGAAGAAATAATAATTTTGGATAATCTCATAAAAAACCCGAATGTTTCCGTTTCGTATTTGAAAGATATCAAATCAGGAAAACCTACTGGTTCAAGTTCTAAAACATGGCCTTATGAGGAAGAAACTGAAGAAATTGAAATCGTAGAAGATTCTGATAATGTAGGAAATACGATATGTGAGGATATAAAACCTCAAAAGTTGCGAGCCAAATTCTTCAAGTTCCATGAAAACCGACGGCCTCCATACTTTGGAACGTGGCGGAAAAGAAGCAAGTACATCAAACCGAGGAGACCGCTAACTGAGGATATGGATACTTTCAATTACGCAGAAGATTCAGATGATGATTGGGAAGAAGAAGAACAGGGTGAATCTTTAAATGGATCAGATGAAGAAGCTGATAAAGAAAATGATGATGAAAAGGACGATTATGAAGTCGATAATGAATTCTTTGTGCCTCATGGTCATTTGAGTGATGACGAAGTTGATGATGAGGAAAATAAGAGAATGTCACCTGAATCTATGAAACAGAAATTGAAGCTACTCAAAGATGAATTCGATTTGGATATGCAATCTAAAACGAATAAGTTAAAACCCAAAGCGATCGGTTGTATTTGGTATAATAAAGATGGCAGTAATGTTGATGAGGCTATTCATAAATATCTTCAACCGTTAGCTATCATTTGTCGTGGTCATATTGAGATTAAGAGAAGATGTGATATTTCATGTTTCAATAAACACCAAAAGAGATCGGTTTTGGATCCAGATGTTATGCCGATTTTTCTAAAGTATATTCATGGCAGTGAAGATAGAAAGAAACATATCTATGAGAAGTTCAAAATGCATTTGTTTGAAAATGGTATTGCAAAAGAATTCACAAAACGGAGTTTACTAAGATATCTTAATCAAATTGCAACAATGAAAAAAAGTGAAAGTGGTAAAAACAAAAATAAAATGATATGGATAGTCAACTCAGAAACAAGAGAAAAATATAATCTGGAATCTATTGCATCAGAAGTGTGTGAAAAGCAATAATGTATGATTTTCTTAGGCTTTAAGATAATAAGTGTAATGTTTCATTTACAATAAATGTAGTTTTTTAAACAAGTATTTTTACTCTCTCTTATTTGCCTATTCTCAAATTGAACTATATTACTAAATTCATTTTATCGTGGGAATCAAAAATATCCACAAGTAGGTATCATCACATTATAAAAAGAATACTAATCACTTCAAAGAAATTTGCTACCGTAATTTAAATTCAAAATAATAATAATTCAAAACATGATTTTTATTTCAAGTTCCGTAGTTTCTAAACGAAATAAATATAGCGTCGTACAATTCAATCCTGCTTATCTTAGCCTAATTCTATACTATATGTATTAGATTATAATAATACAATAAACGGAACCGTGTATTATTAGTATGACATGATTACAGTATGTCGTGCAAAACATACTTATTGCCTATATCAATTCAATAGGTGATAAAATTTGTTTTATAAGCTTAATTTACTTGTTAAAGAAATTGAAGAATACAAATTCAGAGAAAAAAATATAATAGAATTAACTCCTTCTGCAAGCACATAAACTTGTGAGATATGGAAAGTAAGGCAATTATTAAGATATATTCTCACAAGTAGAAAAATTGTAAATATTTTGGGTAATTTACGAACATTGCATCTAATAAAAGGTACTTACCTACTTAACTACTCTCTTAGTGATATCCATATTCGGGTAAGAAAATGAGCTACCAATAGTTAAGTCGACACACTCAAGATCGAATGCCTCCTAAAGGGCATGGTAAAAAACCTTGTCATAATGACATTAACATTGTCTATATATCGCGTTGTGTATTCGCTTTGCAGCAGTCAGAGGGCGCACCGATCGAGACAGTACGAGCGCGGATCCAGTGCAGAGCGTCGATACAAGCGCAGCCACCGTCGCTCCCCCACCTCAAAGAAAAACCGCCACCGTCATGACAGGACCTTATCGAGAAAGAAGCACAGCCGAAGGTCCTATAGCGACGATCAGGTCAGTATCTCGACGTGAGAGCTTTTTTTATATTCATTGCAGTGACAAGAGGAACGGTAAGAGATCTCCATAAAATAAGTACAATTATTTTTTAAGAATAATTTTCGGTATAAATGCGATATCTCCTTTATTAAAAACTTTCCTGGCACTTGTAATATAATTGTGATATTTTCACGATGTGAGATTCATCATGTACAGTAATTAAACTTAAAATTTGTTATTTTTTATTTGTTGAGGTAGATTAGTACTTCCATAGACAAGTTTGTTGGAGATAACATGACTAAGAAGAAAATATCAAAAAAAATATTTTGGTTTGCCAGATTTATTGTTAGACTCTAAAACTTTTTTTATGACATGCTTTTCTATCATTATTTAAAATGTATCAAAATTCCGTTTATTTTTTTCTCTTGATTTCTGAGCATTCACTCGAGACATTAGGATAAACCGCAAGCTTTTATCAAAACAGTGTCAACATGAATTTATTTGATTAAAGAATTGATGCAAGTTAATGAGAAAATATCTTCTTCATATTTTTTTTTATTATCTCACATAAAGTTTTTTTTATATGTACAATAAATGTTTGCAGCACCTACCTTGAAAGTTCAATTTTCTAGCAATGAATGTTGTGACAAAAGTGTTCAGTATCCACAGGTTTGACGATAACTAAAAGTTGTCATCCTTTACTTGTCTCTCAGTGAACTTTTAAAGCAGTTATCGCAAAAAATGTAGCGTATGCGAAACTTACATTCGTGATACAACATTCGCTTCTATAGGTACATGTCAAATTCGGGCTCGTCTTGTTGTCATTACTCGCCTTCGGCTCGGAGTTACATATAAGGCGCTTGTCGTATATACCTAGGCTTATGTTTTGCTACTTTTACATTGTCAATTTTTGTATAGCAACAAACTAGATTAGTCTAATATGGTTGGTCCTATGGGTGGAAAATAGCTGATTGGGTAAAAAATGATACCCAAAAAATTTTGGGATCTTTTTTATGGTAATAAAATCATTGCCATTTAGGAAAAAACAGTTTTTGGATCTATTCACATATCTGACAACGGAATATTTTTTTAAATATTTGCTTCCTAGTTAAATTACATCTTACATCACCTTAGGAATCTATCTCTTCAATTAAAAGAATTGGTTTACTGATATCTGATTTTTTCAAATAGCTCTGCTTGAGAAAATCTTTAATATTAAAGAATTTCTATTTATGATAATGCTACGTAATTTTTTGTCAGAAATTCTGAAATTAAAACAAAGTAAATTTGAATCCATCCTAGTAATCATTATAATTCCGAGTGCCAACCGCAGATAAGATGCATCCACTTCATTTACTTTATAGGAATCGCATCTTCTCTGCACCTTCCCTTTATTATTTGAGACTATCATGTTCTTGACTTTGATTTGTCGCAAATACCTTATAATATGGATTTTTTAATGCAATAAATATTCAACTTTTATCACGATACCCTGTGTTCTTAAATTCAATCTAGTATACTGACAGTATGAAGAGAAATCAACAACTGAAGCTATATAATATTGTGCTGGTGGTGCGGTCACATCTAAATATTATAAATATAACTGTCAGGGTTTGATAAAAAAAAGCTCTTGTGCATTTATTTGGTTTTATTGAGTATTTTAGTATCATTTGATGACGCCACCCCATATTGACCTGTTTACTGGATTGAATTTAGGAACAGTATATGTATCGAAAGAAAAATGTACCTCCTAAATATGCAGAATAGATGGCTGTTGAAAAATATTCAAGTACATGTTTAAGTTAGGGTAGATACGCCGTTCTTTAAAGCAACTCCTGACGTAGTATTATTTTCAAAGATAGTGAATATATTTTAAATTGTTGCGTTATTCTTTCTGGTCTTGATAATAAAGCAGTAACAAGTTGTAGGTTTACCATAATATTGAATATCGTGAAATACAATCATTTATTTCTTGTAAACGGACAACTCTCCAGTTTAATGTGATACAATTATTACGTAAAGTTACATTGTTTATCAACACAATAATCTAAGATAGAAAATTATACGTATAACAGAAGGTTGATAACCTTTATTTAAATATGTTTGTTGTATGATTGAAAATTATTGAAATTATCATACTGAAAACAAGCACTGCATATTTGTCTCTGGGTTAAGGTTTTCCAGTTAAATGGAGATGTATGTATGTATTTAAATATATAAAAATGAAAATCATAACAAGCATTGAACGTATCAAAACGTCTAGATGTTCTTAATCAGTATAAGGCTCACTTCAAGAACTAATTTATAAATTTTATTCAAAATATTGAGCAGTATATTCGGCCTCAAAATAACTTATCAAAGAAAACATGACGAGTATAATATAATCATCCTCGTCTCAGGAGCTCAAATCCTAGCATTGCATTTTCCAAAGTAATAATTCTTAGCTGGTCATTATCTAGTTACAAGTATACATGTCGGCTTATAAAAACCGGGTTTTAAACTTTTGTTCTTTGCTAATTAATTTTGAATGTTCAGGTATGCTGTTGATTCTAAAAATCTTATTTAAAATTGAAAGTAGTATCGAAAAGTATTTGGCTATTATTCAATTATTATCGAGTACCAACAATGCCTCAATCGTATGTATGATATATAAAAAAAGTATATGTCATTGTTTATGTGCATGATCATGACGTGGGATTTTTTATGAAATAAATATATTATTCTGAAAACTTATTTTTAACTTGATATGCTCAAGTCGTTGTGTACATACCGTTATTGCAATCTATTTTTACATTATCACATAGTATAAAGACGACCGACCTTGACCAAAGTATTATTATAGTCGGAGTTAACATTTTGATAAGCAGTTTAAACATTCAAGCGCCATCTGAAGATATTACCCATTCTACCTAACTAACAAATGAAATTATTATCCATATCTTGTAAATTGACCCAAATAAATATATTGTGTTTGTGGCAAATCCAATTTCTTTTAATGGAAAAATCCTCAATAATTACAAATCAAGCATTAAAAATTATCTTGTAAACAGACCTTTGGAGTTGAAAAAGTATGGTAGTATAACATTTACGTCAATCGCTGTGTATTAACTGTTTGAAGAACATGGGAATCATTAGCAAAAATGTTGTTTTGCGGATGATCTTCCAATCGGTGGTCGTCATCGTCTTTGTATTTATCACCTTCCATGCAAATGGTTGATCTATTCTGGTCGATCTATTTTCGCACAGTGTGGAAATGATCGAGTCGCCAAACCACGCGCTTACACTTTTACACAGCTCTCTCAGTTAAACCTCAGTACTCAGTACCTCCGCAACGTCGTGAGGACGACGTTAGTCGCCGCAACAGCCTTAAGTCGCGATGCGGTACCCACGCTTAACCAGAGGCCGCCGGTACGGCACTCACATGTCCTGATTTGGGTCTTGGTGACCGGAGACATACACAGATAGATAGATGGCTTCAGCTTGGAGTGCCGACCAACGCAGGGCGGCAGCCAGAATTTTTGCCCAAGCATTGTTGCCGGTTAAGACAAAAGAAACGACCACTGATGCAGAAGTTGTTGCCCAATTGGTCGTCCAAGATACATCAGATTTGGGATGGGATAGTGAAGAGGAAGATGAGACTATCTATACAGATTCATATGAGACGACGTCTGATGAAGAGGTGTCGCTTTTTTTATAATGTTGGTTAATTTGTGTTTGCATGTTGTTTTTTCCATTAACTATTACTTTTGATTATCCCGTATGTCTCATCTCTATGGGGTCAAATTTAGTTCACTGCGTATCTATTAATACAAATAATACATCGTGTCTTGCATAATAAACAAAACAATTCATAACCACTCTGTATTTATAGTATTTCTGTGTTTGAAAAGGATCGGTATGTTTTTCGCATATTCATACAATCATAAAGATTCTCTTAATGGAATATTAAATAATAGTATCCCAAAGATGAGCAACTTCAAGTTCAGCGATAGAATGGCGTGACCTACACCATAACAGGCCACGTGCGCGCATATTTTGTTCATACAGTATACAACGTCGTCCTCGGGCGCCTTCCGTGATATGAAGAGATATGTTGTTGGTCCTTTTTCGGCCGGATATGAATTGGAAACGGTATTTAAGATTAATAGTTTGCCTTTTAAGAAATGCACATAATCCTGATCCCTTAGTCTCTGTTATGTTGATGTTTTTATGCCGGTTCTTAAACAATAGTCGCATGCTATTCGCTGCTACCACCAATATTTCCATGCCGGTCATTATAATTAGAAAACACGCGAGGAAAGAGAGAACGTCCTTCTTGGATGCCACTGCGATTTTGTTCGTTTTGTTCTCTCTCGGCGGGCATTCGGTTGGTATTCGGTGTTGTTCCTTCGACTTGCAATGAGCAATAATATCATTTGTAATGTGTTCCAAAACTAGAATTGATCTCTCAGTATTTTAAAAGTGAGATTATATTTATTATGTTGCATTACAGAAAGTATCTTACGTTTGTCCGAATTAAATGTGCATTAAGAATATTGATGTCGTAAGTCGAGAAATAGATAACATGTTTATAAAACAGTAATGTTTCTGCGGAAAAGTAGAGTTATTCCAAGCTTGAATTAATATGCTGAATTCAAAGTTCAAAGTGGAGGTTCACAGGTTTAATCAGTTGATGGGTGATAGTAGGTACTTATTCTATGAAAGTTAAGGAGCTGGAAACTTTAAGTAGTCGCATTTCTGGTAAAAAAAATCTTCCTTTAATCATTAGAAACAATTCTATTTTAGATCCAGACTGATCGAAATAATTTGGATATAATGTTTTTTTAATATAGTGCGTTTCAAACTGACAACGCAGTGACTGCAGTGTTGCATGTTATGGAGCCCATCGTTGCCAACGCGTTGTTATGTCGAACTCGACCAATCAGTAGGTCCTGTCTCTGGCAAATTTTGTCGCTTGTGTTTAAAGTTTATCTTTCATCAGTTTTATCTATATATGTAATATAATCAAACAGTAGAGTCCGGTGTGTCTATATTGAAGGTATGAATCAAAAAAGGAGAGGGGCGATTAAAAAAAGTGTTAGAACACAAAACAACGATTTTTTTGTGTATCGGCAGTTTTCACGAGCTTGGCTTGGAGAAGAATATAAGCTTTATTTCATTTCGATCAGATGACAGGAAAAAAGTTACTAATACTAAAACATATTAAGATGAAACTAAATTCCACGCGGACGAAATCGTGGGTAACAGCTAGTGTAGAATACGTAATTAATAATAATAAACAAAGAATTTCAAAATTACAGAAGATTTTATTACTGGTAATTCTAAAGAATGGCCACACCACACTGCATTCTCAGTGTGAAACGCAGTATAAAAAAAGTCGCAATTTTGTGTTGCAATTTTGACTGTGTAATATGTTGTTTATTAAAATTTGTAAGTAACTTTAGATACACGAATAGGGTCGACTTCATAACATCCCCACACAATGAAAATAGCAAAAATAATATTTTTTATGTTGGTACTCGGATTAACATAGGATATAAGAGTGAAAAAAAATATATTGAGAAACAACAATTTTCGGTAATTTATAGATTATGGAGTTTCGGCAACAAATTCAAAATGATTTCTCAGCATGGATGGATCTGAGCACTCTATAGAACTATTCCTTTTTAACCGACTTTCCTTAAGAAAGAGGTATAGAATTTATTTTATGTAGGTATATAACCTCATTTCGCATATTAAACGTGCACCGATTTTAATGATTTATTTTCATTTGAGAGAGATGGTCCCATATTCATATTTTCAGAGTTTGATAAAGCTCATCCCTTCGAATGTTAGAATTTTTTGTTCGAATATTTAAATTTTCTTGTTTATCTTGTAGGTCACTTAATTTGAACGTGAAAATTTCTCGATTAAGTCCAAAATTGTTTCGCAAAATTTTACCGGTGCCGTGGCCAGTTGATATAATGATCTAGCTATGAGTTAGCTAAGAAAAAGGGTCCGTACATCGAATCTCGTTTGGGGGGTAAGGGGTATAACTCTCAAAGCCGGTTTTATAATGTCAGGTTGACCGAAGGTTGAAACTCATCAGAGGGTCACCCGTGACTTTCATTATAAACCTTCAACCTAAGGTTGAAATAACAGCAACTGACAGTTTTCTCAAACATTTTCAAACGTAGATGTTGCTTCAACCAGCAGTTGACCAACAGTTGAAATGTGCTTTATAAAACTGGCCATTAGAAAATTCGTTCTTGCTAAATTATTAAGGAAATAATAATTAGGTATTTGTGTAGGGAAATGAATAATTTAAAAGAAAACCAGGACCTACTTCATTAGATGTACTAAAAGCTATGAAATAACTTCAAAATTTTTATGATTTCTAAATTATGTGTTGTTGTTTCACAGTTTTTAGTGCAATATCTAATGAAATCGTTCCTAGTTTTTTTTAAAGGCAATCAAAAATGGTACTAACAACCTCTTGTTCATGGGACATGTAAATGAGGCAAGGGCTTCCGGGTATATGGAATAGTTCAGGTTAATATAAGGTCAAGCAATAATATCCAAGAATAGAATTGAGTTTCTTAAAATCTTTTCCACAAAAATATATAATTACGAAAAGTGACAAAATAGTTATCGAAAGCTAAAATATAATATTTTTTTCTGTGACGGGAAAAAGGATGGTTTAATAATGAAAAAGCATTACAGTATATTAAAGTCAGATAATCTTTGAAGTGAAAGTTTTAAACTGGTAGTATGTTGTACTTTTGCTACAATTAGACCTGCGCTGCTAAGGAAACTTTTAAAGTAATCAAATATCCGTCAAGAACTTACTTTTTTCCCGTCACAGAAAAAATACATTTTTACGTTGAGACAAGTTGTGTTTGTTTTTTTTAAATAGTTTTTATTACTTTCGGTTCTTGTACCAATGGACTCCGCAGCGATTTCTCAGGCCCCATACGGTCTAGAGACTTGAAATTTCGAATTCGTACTTAGATCGCAGACATCTCGCCGCCTGTTAAGCTCCAAGTGTGATCCAATATTGGTAATTATAATTATCTCATTCAAAGAAGATCATTATTTTTTCGACATGGAACGACACTGTCGGACAATGGGACCCATCACTGGAATTACGCACGGGCACTGAGCGTATATATACGTCTCTGTTCTCTGGTATACAGGTACTCTCTTGGAGATCGTCTATGGTTATGTCGCAATTGTCAGACGTCAGACGTTGTTGTTATAGTTTAATGTTGTGTTATGGTAGACAAACAGTAATTTGTTATGGAATTGCTGTTGCTGGCAAACACATATACATAAGTATAGTTCAAATCGAGAAAAGGATAGCAATAGTAGGTACTCATCGGTACGGTTTAAATCTTAAAAAATTTCACTTGTTTCATATTAATAACACTGTCCTTAATTTTTTCGATCAGTTTTTAATAGTAATATTTTTTTAATAAATATTATTAATCATTTCTTCAAGGAAGTCTGAATTACATATCAAAATAAAATTAAAATTGTTTTAGCGATATTTTCAATATATAATAAATTACTATAAAAAGGAAATAAAACAAACCTTTATATCACGATTATCGTGATATATTCTCAAAATATTGAAATTACATTGCCCAACAGTAAATGATGTAAATAAACACTTTGTTTCCCCCCCTCTGTTCTTTTCACTTTTCTTTCGGACAATCCTATGTTTCAATATATACACATATATGAATGTTATGACGTACAAAATTGTGATTGAGCAACACGTTATTTTTATATAAACATTATTTGTGCTGAAATGGAGACGATTATGGCCGATGTGCGTTAGAAGCAGTTATGGTTATTATTTATGATTAACGTACGTTATCTCCCTTATCAAAGTTAGCGCTTGGACCGGCTGTCTCAGCTGAATGAAGTAAGACGATCGTTCCTATAGTTCAGTAACATTGAAAAATGAAAAGCAAGCGGACGCGATGCGACAAGAAGGTGCATCAGAAGAGCGATCATCTCTTTAATGTATTGAAAAGGCTAAGCAGAATAATCCTCAGGGTTAGTTGACATGTGATTAAGTAAATTAGCTTTGCAATAAATAGCTGGTGTAGTCTTGTTTATTGTTATTTTTTGTTGTTGGTGCGTTACTACTATTATTGTCGTTTTGATACAGTTACGTTCAGTCGCGAGTGAATATAATTTTCTAGTGAAAGTGTTTAATATTCGTGTGAAGACATTTCGAAATTCATCATAATTTCAAAATTAAAATGAATCTATTTTTATTCAGAAAGTTCGGGTAAATTATCTTTTATGTTATTCATTTATCAGCCCCAGTTTTTCCTCTTTTCTATAAATTTCAGCTTGAAATCAAATTGTATTAACAAAAAGTAAAAATTATTAAAAAAAAAATTGAATATTCCCTACCACTATATTATATTGCATTAAATATGTGCTTGCTAATCTGGATAGTTTGATTTTTTTGTAATATTCTGGTAATTCATTTTTTATTTTCTTATATTGGTTACATACTGTTAATTTTAACAACAAGATCTAATTAAATTCATTGTTTTCAATGCTCAGCCTTCGTGTTCTGTAAATCAATAAACCAGACACAAATTTCGTTATAAAAACGCCTAAAAATGTCATCATTAAATATGTTTATTTTATTTTGTCTTCTTTACCTCCGTGTCCGTATATTAATAGTTTCCATACCATCCATCCATTGCCCTTAGCATGGTTATGAAAATTCCCATTTATATTTTGAACAGACTTCGCATAGGTAATTTTACGTAACCGTGTAGTAGAGGGTTCAGTATGCGACAGAGTGTTGGTGTTGTATTAGCTTACTCCGTTAGTTACCTATTTTTAGTTTGGCAGTTTTTAGCAGGCAGGGACGTCGACGACGGTGTATAAGATTTTATATGAGATAGAAGTTGGCGTCGAAACGCGCGCGCGATATTCAGTTGTTCTGTTGGTGAAGTGCACGACGTCCACGTTTATCGTTATCACGGCTTTGAGTTCTCAACACGACAAAGAAAGTACCAGTGTAATGCGAAATACCAATGTACGGATCTGGTGTGTCCTATAGTCGCTACCGTCCGACTTATGATAGCAACAGCGAGCGTCGCAGAGCGCCGGGGGATGCGTCGTGGTCGTACACATCCCCTTGGACGTCAACAACACCAACAACTAAACAGCTAAACAACAACTCGACTGGTGGTAGACGTCCCAGTGCTTCGAACGACTATGCCATGGCAAATTCGGCGGGCACTTCGACCGCTTCGAGTTCGCGAAGGCCAAGGTATTCGAGATCCTCAACGACAACTAGTGTGGCCCAGTTGCTCAGTGACTCATGCTCGAGCCTGTTACAAAAGCTGACGACTAGAGTGCGTGGGCCATCTGCCACCATAGAGCGTCAACTGAACAACAATACTTCATTGAGCACTCATCCTCACCCTCTTACAACTAGTAAAAGTTCAACAATTGTTCCTAACTTTGGTGCTACCAGAAATAGATTAGAAGATAAGTATTCATCTGTCTTAGATAAAATATACAGAAGAAAAGATCCAGAGAAAACAATTGAACCATCTGTAGGACGAACTCTTTCAAAAAGCGCCACAACCGCTAACGTCTTATTAGCTGAGAAAGCATACCCATACGTTAGTAATAACAACAATGTCATTCAAAGAGAAAAAACCCCATACCGCAACGAAAATCGTTCTTCTCTATATAAACGTCAGTTCCCTGAACCACAATATACGTATTTGGATAAGGATTCCACGTACCGTGTACGCCATCGATCGAATCATTCCGAATTACGACCTAGAAGGTCCTCGAAACCCGGCAGAACGGGTAAAAGTGAGGTAGGCGATCGAAGACCTACCACGACAAATCTCAAACTTTGTCCCGTTGAAATTAAGCTCCACGATGATCCAGTACCCGTCCATCATTCGATACCACAACTGCGTAACGATTCCACCACCATCAGTACAATAAATAATTTAGTAGATGATGACACAACACCTACCCCCGATTGCGTCTCTGACAGAGAGGCAAAAAGAAAAGAAATTCAGAACTTGATAATGAAATACTCTGCTCTGGATGAAGCTTACAATAAAGTAACTGGGGTGAGGGATGGAGCTTGTACCTCAACAATGGCTAGCACCAGCGCCATCGCTATGGCTCCCCCATGTAGTACTGTGGCTGCGGCAATTACGCAAAAGTACTACCCAAATCTGGTGAGCGCGGTGGCCGTAAGTAGAGTCATGCTGCAACCGCTACTGTTTTATGTGTGTGTGATTTTCTTATCGTCGTGCGATCAGATGCGAATGAATATGTTATTATCTAAAATCCCAACATGGTGTTTTACTACTAACCCGATATTTTGTATATAAAACGAGAGTGCATCGCTTTGTTTTTACCCTTCCACTATATTGCCACAGTTAACCGAAAACTGTGAAGTAACAGCTGTGTAAGTTTTAAATTTACTAAGACCTAATAAACAATAATTAAAATCAGAGGATAAAGTTTTTTTGGATTTGACGAAACTGGTGTGTCTAAGAACACGTTTATACTTTGAAATTAACGTTTTTCATTGTGATATAAAATAATCATTAAATTGTCTTGATGTTGTTGTTGACTGACTGCTGAATAATATAATAGATGGCTCCGCCATTTAGATATTTTGTTTGTAGTGTTATATTACTGAAATAACGAGAGATGTGAGCCGGAACTTGGAAGTGTTATGCATATTTTTCCAGATTTACCTTACTTAAACGAAACGTTTGTATAATTGAATTCGGGAAAGTTGTTATCATCAGAAAATTCTGATAGTTGTTGCTGTCAAATGCGATTGACATTGAGTCTTTATAGTTTTTGGTTTCAATCTCTTCTTTCACAATATCTTTCAATACTATATGTTTTAAAATTTATACGTAAATACGACAAATTCTTGAGATAGTAGGTTCTGGGATTTTACATTTAAACGTAAAGCCGTTTTGAAAAAATAAAGTTTTTTCGCGAAATTTTGCTACATTTTATACCAAGATATTTCGAATAAAATATTATTACACGAATTGTGTAAACGGATATATTTCCTTACATTGAGAGATTTTTTTTATGTCATAGTTATATTTTAGAAATGTTTTGTTATTTCCAAAGGTACAGCCATCTATTTATTGAAGCTTATGAGGCAACATTGAGTGAACAATCCTCGTGCTTGTAATTTATATATATATATATATATATATATATATATATATATATATATATATATATATATTTTGATTGGCTTAGCTAAAATAACAGACCAGAGGTATATCGACGAAATGACAATAGTCAAGAACACAATCAGTCAAATGAGTTGTTGGAATATTTTGGTCGTTGGTATTTCCGTTCCCGGTGTATCAGTACAGAAGCAACAGAGTTGATGACTCATCACATTGAAACTACAAAATAAAATGTAGACAATTACACCTGGTACAGAAATCTACTACCAAAATAATTCTTGTCATCTCCCCTATTAGATTCAAATTTGAAAAAGTTTCATTAGTTTTACTGAACGTTCCCCCTATATATATTTTTTTTTAATAACATCCGACCCAAAATTTCCTCTAATATAATATATACCTCCATCTGTTGTGTAAAAATTTTATCGGCGCATATACGGTAATAAAATATATAGTTTGCTTTTGAAAAAGTATATGTGCCGTTGTGACTGTCAAAAAAGAGAATGATGTTTGATTTGGCAATCCGTTTGCCCTCTTTTTGCTCTGTCTGATGCACATTTGGCGCCGCCACCATGATCCACACTCGCCTGCTCTACCATCTTGTGTCATTTTGGGGATCTCATCCTACCACAATGCCATACTATCTGCCTACCTTGATGATGTGACAACTACAATGATGCTGTCAATAATGATGATGATGCTTGCTATGACTATGATGATGACCATGTTGTGACCGATTGGCCAATAGCAGAGCTCTAGGGCGCCCTCTGTCGAGGATGATGATGAAGGACATCTCATATACAGATCAGGGGATATCCTGCAAGAAAGATGTTCGTGAATACTACCATCTTCCTATCATAAAAATCATAAAATGGATAAGTCTTGATAAAAATAATCTCTCCCACATATATTATATAATATAAATACTACCCATATATTTCTATTTACCGTATGGCTGTTGTTGACATATTATTTATTCATACATATTTACTTGGGCTCTCGTGGTCAAAAGTTTTGCAAATTTTTCAATTGGCAATTTTAAAATGTCCATTGATATATTATTGTTGCCAATTAATTATTTTATATACTTTTTTTCAGCTTATGTAAGAAAATTGCTATTCGTATCTTTCGCTCTTGAGTAAATGTTGTTGCAAGACCGAAAGTCACGAAGGCATTTATTTGAAAAAGGGTTATTGGAAATTTTCAAAATTCTGATAGGAAATTCCCGGTCACAAAACGTATTTCCTATTAATAGACAAATATATTATATTGCATTTGTGCATGTCATTATCTCATTTTATCGACTTAATTAGTAAGATTTTATTATTATTTCAATGAGATTGTCGCACATTCACCTTGATACGTCTAGTTGATTATAATATTCAATTCTGATCGTTTCGGTATAAATGAAAGTTTTCAACAATACATATTTCAAATCATGTTTGGATCTTGTTGATTTCTAATGTAATATGTTACATACATAATTGTCTATTGAAGAATATGAGCTCATAGAATATCAAAATATATAAAATTTTCCAGAAATAACTCATTTATGTTGTGTTGAACTTCATCGCCAAGATGAAAATAGATTTCTCAAAGAACATTTGATTCTCACCTTACTAATGCTCTATTTTCCGAAAATATATTTCAGATCTTAATTGATCCTCAACGATAATAATAACAATAATATTGCTGAAAGTTTTGAGAACATTTGGCCACTATCCTTAATAATTCATATGAAACACTTATAATATAATAAATCATTGTTATTTTTACCTATATTATTTACAGAACAGTGAACCTTGATTTGAAAAAATAACATAAGCATTATGACTGAAAAATATTTATTACGCTCTCTTAAATACTTTCATAAAGAACGGATATCAAGACAAATATATACAATGAGGAACAAATGTATGAAATAGATTCTATAATCAATATTTTTTTATTCATTTTTTTTAATGGAAATACTAGTTAGAAAATTGCTGTAATCGCTACAAAATTTCGGTGTCCGGTTTTCAACAGAGGTTTACTTTTCAGGGATCCCCGAATCTAAAGAAAACATTTTCACTTTTTGGTCTGTCTGTCGTTCTGTCTCTGCCAAGATTATTTTGTAAACGGACGGTCCGATTTTTTTACTTTTTTTTGTAAGATATCAATACCGCTTGCCAGATTGTGCATCATCTTCATATTGGTTGCTAGACAATACCCAAGACTGTAGCACGAAAACGACCTTTCAACGATTTTGATTAAACTTTCTTTTCTAAAGAATGTCCTATACTTAGATTCGTAGTTTCTTAGTTCTAAAAAAAATAACGTAATCTCTGGTTAAAAAATGTAAACCGTAATAAACGTAGAAAGCTTAACGAATGCTGAAACTACCATCAAATAACCTATTAGTTCATTCAAAACATGAAAACTATAAAAAACGAAGTAAAACTCTGGTATATTGTAGTCAATTCCAAAAAAGTGTTTTATATTTTAAAATAAAATTACAAACTAAAACTCTGGTAGGCAACCACTATCTAAACCAAAAAACACGTACGGCAAATATCTTGGACTAATATTTTTGTGGTGATAGCAAACTTCATGTAACATAATTTTTATGCGATTCATGATGAAATTGAGAATTCCGTCTACAGTAAAAAAACGAACATCGTAAGTATTCTTTGAGGTGCTCCATATATAATTATGAATTTTGGAAGCACGTACATTTAAAAAAATTGGAGTCAAGCTATTTTCTAGAAATATAGGTACGTGATTTTTCGATTTATTTAAAATTTTCTATTCCCATTGAATATATATGTTAATTTCAAGCATGAATACAGAAATATTACTCAAAAATCGTTGAAAATACAGCTTTTTCTAGTCAATAATGCTCTGTTGCCGAAATCATCAACGCAGACAAATTGATAGTCTATCCAAAGAGTTCCCACCAGTTTGACTGCAATAATCAAGCGTTGGAGTTGATTAGATTCCATACTGGCCAGTGCTAACAGACTGCTTAATTAAGTACATTCCGTTACCAATCTCCCAACCAAACACAAGCTTTGATTGATTGAGTTCAATCAAAACTTCTTTGAATTCTGATTCGACGACATATTATTTATTCCTCCCAAATTACACCTGGCCAGTGTACTTGAAATTTTTCATGGACAGTTCATGAGCACTGGCCAGTTTTTTTGTGAAAAAATTCATAGTTCATTTGATTTCCTGGTAACTTCCGTAACTTATATAAGGGTGGGTACTCAAGGGAGCATTGTAATGTAACAGTTCATATTTATGTATTACATCAGTGAAAACGTCAAGATGAGCATTATTGTATGTCAAACTAATAAGTCAAATGTTTTTGAAAGTTCTATAAAAAAAGTTACAAGATGATTTATAGGCGTTGTTTTATTTTTGTATACTTAGACTATATTTTATAATTTCATACTTCCATTCATGTCATTCATTGATCATCTATCCATTTCGTGTTATTTTTTTTTCCTCTTAATGTAGCTTATCTTTTTGAGTTTTTGTTTCTCGGCATATTATTAAAGTAAACATTTTTTTCCTTGTATTGACAAACATATCAACAGAATAGACAATTTCTCAAACATACATTCAAAATCGATACTAGCGATCACAGTGAATGTACGACAATCTTCGGTGTTGCCGGATGACATTCTAATAGCGATCCAATGTTGCATTGCAGATAAAATTCTTGGCACACTTGGAGAAGGTACTTTTGGCAAAGTAGTCAAAGTGAAGGATTTGGAAATGTGAGTATAGCGAAAAACTTATTTTTAACTGGGAATCAACAATATTTTTTCGCCCACTGATGTGTTTGTATTTTGGAATATGTGCGTGTGCTCGCGCGCGGGATATGTAAAGCCCCCGTATCATATGTGAATGTGAAGCTGTCGGTTTTTATCCCGAAATATCTTGCCTGCAAAAATTGATTGCCTAAAATTTGGCAAATTAGGCTATGGGGTAAACAAGATTTATCGACAATAACGTTGATAAAACTCTTAAGGAGTAGTTTTCTGAAGACATTTAAATTTAGCCCTTTATATTGTAATATGTTGATTCACTTGATTATTATTAATGTTATCTAGACTTGATATTCCTTTCAGATTTCTTTTCATTTGCGGTTTCAAGGGATGGTATATATAATTGAACAAATCGCGAACTACTTTCTTAAATACTACTCGTACTTGGATACGCTTAATTTTAAATAATGTATTGTTGTCCTTAGTAGTTCCCTTAAAATGTATCTCCTATTCTTATCAGAAACTTTCTTTGAAATAATTTGATCTAATAATCATTTCAATTGATTCTTGGCAACCATGTCGTTTTATTTTTGTCTTTAAAATACGGCCAAATCTATCTATAGTCATATCATATTTGCTATCGTTGGAAATATTGAAAGGTCATTCATATAAATAGTTTCATGATATGCTTTACAATCTTGTAACATTATTTGCAAAAAGTGAGATCACCTGATCTAAAACCAAAAAAAAAACTCAGCTTTGTCCAAAACGTAATATTTTATGCTTCGCAGGGATCATTCCATGGCTTTGAAAATCATAAAGAACGTAGAGAAATATCGAGAAGCTGCCAAATTGGAGATAAATGTGCTTGAAAAACTGGCTGACAGAGATCCGGACTGCGTACAGTAAGTTCATTTTCAAAAATATTAAACAGAAAGAAAGCTATTATTTAACTAAAAATAATATTTATACATTGTAATTCATATCTATCCGTTCAACTCATCTTAAAGTTAGACTGTCATGAGATTTGGTTTTATTAGTGTCGTACGTTAATTTTTTTACTTTGGCATTGCGTTGCCAACTGTGCAAAGTAAAAATTTTTAAGGAAAAATCACAGACATTCTATTACTATTTTAGATAGAAAATATCAAAAGTAAAAACACAAGAGCTTTTTTATTGGATAAATTTCTTCTTGTAACGAAATAATTTTGCAAATGAGTAATTTTAAGATAAAAACTGATATGTCAAATAACAGTTAAAAAGAAAAAATTATCCTTGAAAAGAAAAGCTGGAATGTTTTTTTAGCAAGATAAATTAACGACCGAATATATGCACTTTTTTTCTTGCTGTCAAAATGATAAAGCTATCATCATTAAATGATACATTTTATATAGGAGTTAATTTATCCATGACTAATAAATAATTTTTGCCACACAATCTTGCATAAATATATAGTATTTTTTATCGATATCGCTCCGATAGAAACATTAGGAACACAGGCAATGTCAATAACAAATCTTGTTCAGTTCCCGTAACTGCTCACTGAAAAACTAAAAGTGATTTTTCTAAAACAATTAAAAAATCAAAATATTTTTACTATTTAAAAATTGTTTTAGAATCTAATAATGGAATAAAAAATGTATATACGGCTAACACCCGCTCGTTTTAGATACCCTGTATAGTTACAACATGCATTCAAAAATTATATTTACCCTGAATATTGTTTATTTTAGCCTTTGTGTCAAAATGTTGGATTGGTTCGATTACCATGGACACATGTGCATAGCTTTCGAGATGCTGGGACTCAGTGTATTCGATTTTTTGGTAAGCAAGGAAATAGCTCCGCAAATCCCTAAACGCTAACCCTCATTTTTTTACAGAAAGAAAACAATTATCAACCGTACCCGTTGGATCATGTGAGACATATTGGATATCAGTTGTGTTACTCTGTCAAATTCCTACATGATAATAAGCTTACCCATACCGATCTGAAGCCTGAGAATATTCTGTTTGTGGATTCAGATTACGATTTAGTGTATAACAGTAAGAAGGTAAATATTACCAGCCTTATTCAACATCCTCTTTTTGCTACAAGTGCTCATCAAAATGTATTTGCAAGCAATGTTATACACAATTTTTGTATTGAGCATCTTCTTTTAGTACTAAGATACTTTAAGAGGGCTACTATTCTATCTGGGTAAAATTTCTTATGCTTACTGAGTATGGCGAATCGCGGATCATATAGGAAAAATGAAAATTAGGTAGAAAAAATGGTTATTTTTTCTTTATTGAAATTAAAAAATATGATCCGCGATTCTACAGTGAATTTCAGGCATATTTTTTCTTAAAAAAATCTCTTCATAAAAACAAGAGTTATAGTAGAATTAAATTTTTCAGCTAACTATTGCTGTACCCGCTACTGTTCATTAATACTACCTGTAATACACTTAGTAAGGGTTGTGGGCTATTATATCATATGAATCAACCTTCATACTTCACCTCGGGGACGTTAAATAGAAAAAATCATAATATCCACACCTGGGTAGCGAGGCCCCATGAGGTGTTATTTAATAAATATTTTTTACAAAAAATTGGACCGACGTTATTAAAGTATAAAATAATATTAATTCTATTGGTGCTGTTACTTTTGAAGTTGTGCAGTTGTAGGTAGATTGATAACTTTTGGCACCAACTTCACAAGTACGAGTACCACTAATATCCTATTACCCACGCATATTCTTTGCTTGTTATTATTAAGTAGAGATCTCAGAACATCGCTGCGGAAATACGCATAAGTAATTTAGATTTAAGCATTTTACCACCGCTGTAACTAGAAAACTGTACCTCTAAGGAAAAAATGTTCATTATAAATGTTGCTACAAATAATTATGTCCTTCGTGTACTGCCCAAAGATTTTCAATTTTCGACAGAAATCGCCCTCTCCACATTGCACATTTGAGAATTATACATGCGTCTATCTCGAAAACCGTAACTCTTTTGAAAAAATGTTCAATTTAAACGTTTCCGGATATTGTCCTATCTATAATTATACCACCTCAGATTTTCAATTTTCGAGAAAATTTGCCCCCTCCACCCCCTTCGGGAGCGGTTTTCGGAGGGAAGGAGATGTGGGATTCCCGTTTTTATGAATATGGGACCATTTGTCAAGGCTCCTCTTTCAAATGAATCAAAAATTATCAAAATCGGACTACGATTACTATATGAAAGGCGCCCACAAACCAAGAAAAAAAAACACATTCGAATTTTATACCTCCTCCGTTTGGGGTTCGTCGGTAAAAAATTGGCGAGACCGTTTAAGTTTGACGGTTCTACTTTTAACAAAACTTTCGACAGGATAATTCGATAGATAATATTACTCTATGGAAAATAGAACTCTGAAAATGGCATATTTTCAATTAGAATGGTAAAATATCCCAGAAATTTTCGTGATAAAATGAGTCTTTCACTTTATAGGAAGGCTATGAATTTCGCATCAGATATTGTTTATCCAATGAAGCTGCCTACTAAAAGATACATTTAATTCTAGAATATCTAGTGCTGATAAAATAGTTCAGTTACACTAAATTCAAGTGCTAGTTAGCTGAGATATTAATACATATATTAATTATTCTTGAGCTTTCCTTTTCGTTAGTTTATGTGATATATTTAAAAAATACATTTTTTTAAATATATCACAAATATCGGAGATACGATATCTTTGGTGGCTGATTGTAAGAGCTCAATAATATATATCGAAAATGATAGTTATTTATGATACTAGTGTGTTAAGTTGAAAAGTCACCCGAGAAAATGTATACCACGAAGCCGTCAGGCCGAGTGGTATAAATTCTCAATTGACTTTTTATTGAAAAATAACATACATACAAGTGGCATACAATGAGTATCCAACAAGTGGAAGAAATCGTTTTCTTATGAGATAATAATTAATAAGCTTTGTGATCAAATCAAAGCTACTTGCGTCTCAGTATAAATGTCAGAATGACTTGACAGTGAATTTTTTATATTTTGGTAGTAGGTTTTTTGTTTGGTAGCCACTTATCAAATATGAACGTGAGTTATTTGATAGTTTACTTATCTAAAATGATATTAATAATGACAGTCATAACTGTCATGTGTTGGATAAAGAATATTATTGGCATAATGTGCTCAAATTGCTTTTCCATCCTCTCAAATAGGCAACATAGCCATTGAGAAGGTCGATAAGTAAATATTTACTTACAATCAAGATTTATGTTGGAAGGAAGAGTCATTTCAACCCCAAATTCAGAAAGAATTCAATTATTTATCGCTTTATTCTTCTCATAAAGCAACGTTGCCATAATAATGGTATTTCTCTTAAAAGCGATTTCAATAAAAATAGAGATACAAAAAACATTTAAAAAAATACTTTTAACGATAAAAGCGCTTTTACTTAAAACTGGATGTTTAATACTGTTCTACAAACATGTTTTGAATATATACTATATCCGTGCTTGTTTTCTTTTGTTTTAGAGAAAAGATGTAAAAAGAGTGAAAAGAACTGACGTTAGATTAATTGATTTTGGTAGCGCTACTTTCGATCATGAACATCATAGCACAATTGTATCGACGAGACACTACAGAGCCCCAGAAGTTATATTAGGTAATGTGTTTGTTCACTGCTTGAAACTATGATCATTTTCTTTACTATAAACTTTTTTTTTACAGAATTAGGATGGTCCCAACCTTGCGATGTATGGTCAATAGGTTGCATCCTGTTTGAATTATACCTTGGTATCACATTATTCCAAACGCATGACAATAGGGAGCATCTTGCAATGATGCAAAGAATTTTGGGAGAAATTCCTGTTAGGTAATTATTCATTTTCGTTTATCTGGAGAAAAAAATCTTATTAATGTTTATTTCAGGATGGCTAAAAAGACCAAAACAAAGTATTTCTATCGAGGAAAACTGGAATGGGATGAAAAGAGCTCTGCTGGCCGCTATGTTAGAGATAACTGCAAACCACTCAGTGTAAGTACAAATATACATAATTGAAATATAAATAGTCTATTTAAATAAGCAATGTAATTATGTCATCAACTAGTGGATTTTTTGATCTTCCAAAATCGTTATTGTGAAATTTATCAGTTTGAATAGTACCGTTTTAAAGAGTTGTCAAATCTATTTATTATTGACGTCTACAAGCATTCTCAGGTTTGTTTATTGGTGAGTTTGAGATGGTAATAGAACAAGCGTTTTGTTAACTAAATGTCAAATTTCTCATAAATGATTGGTGCGGTTGAAAGTTTGCCTATTTGCGATTGGTTTCGTTAAACACGTCGTTTGTTTTATATTTTCAAATCATCAATAAATAAACGAACTTTTTTTGTGGGTTGGTTTGGTATTGACAAAGTAACGTTATCGTTATATAATGATTTCGAGATACAAAACAGAACAAGCATTTTGTTTAACGATACTAATCGAAACTAGTGGAATTTTCAAACGCACCAATCATGTCTCAGAAATGTAACATTTTCTCAATACAACGATTGTTGTTTCCAACGAAATCATCAATAATTAAATACGAATTATATGTCGCGTACCAACAGTAATACTTAAATTGACTATGTTCCGCAATGACCTATTAACAGATATAGACGGAACTGTAAACAATATATTGTGTTGACATCATCCCTTGTTCGGCCACGCCTCATCGCATATCAATTTTTCCCCCCCATATTTAAATACTTGGTGTTTTGGTTGCTTTTGAATATTCTATTATATTCTTTGGTTTCAAAACTTGAAAAAATGAGTAGACGTTGCAAACTGTGCAATAAAATAGAATCCACGAACCCAGAAGTAACTTTTCATCGAAGTAGACCGTCTAAATTAAAATTTGGTAACATATATTTGAATTTTGAAAGAAAATTATTGACATATAAACGTCGGTCATGGGCGTAGTAAAGAAATTATTACCTAATCATTGTTATTTCATCAAAGAGATTGTTATATTGTTTGCGCTTTTCAAATCCTAGACTTTAAAAAAGAATTATACCTACACACCTATTTAATAATACTAGTACGGGATAGGAACAAAACTCAATGTCCATTTAAGGGTCAACTGAAATTGATAAGAAGATAAACTTAAGCCAGTATGTAAATAATAGGTATATATGTCAACTATAACACGTGCGGAGCATGGATATAAATCTTCCTTGCGATTATTATATGAACACAAGAAATTTAGCAAGTTTAGGTATTTGATGAAACATACAACTTTCGGATAGTGACTTTTTTACCAAGCTTCAGATTTATTTTGTGGTATTAATTCGATGTATAGCAAATGAAACCTAAAAGAACCAGACGCCACCGGTGTCATATTTTCTATGCGAAAAGACAAGTACAGTGAGGCGGGGTTTAGTTAAAACCATACTATCCCCCCTTCTGATCGCTTCCACTGCTCACCCTCCAGGCCAACAAACAAAACGTATTTTATCAATGAAGTGTTCTGTCTATCTCTGTTAATAGGTCATTGATGTTCCGGTACATCATTGTCTGCCGTTTGTTAGTTTGTTACAATGACAAATATCTACATGAATTCGATGGTATTAATTTTAGGCTGTGTTCAGGGAGTCGCTATCAGCGCTATCAATGCAAACACTACCGATGTTGTTCATGGAGCCAAATTAGTGCAAGCAAGCTCCCTGAACTCTATTTTGCGTTCGCATATTCGCATTCTGTCATTCTCGAATTTCGCACTGGTGCTGTCACATTGAGGTTAAGGCACACTAAATATTAATGGGTTAAGAAAATTGACTTATTTTTTGACTATGAAGAGACTCGTCTAAGAAATATTACTAATTAAAAATGCTTTTCAATCAATCAATAAAACCGGCATCGATAAATGGGATACATTTGGATTTAAGTACATAGTAGAGAAGATGGCTCTTATATTTTATTGGCATTCTGGAATAAGTACAAATTGAAACCAATTTCCCGTTGTAACTTTATTATTGACTAGCATATTTATTTGCCATAAGTACCATGGATTGAGAAAATACTTTCAAACTTACGCAAAAATCTTTGCCTGAATATCTGGTTTATCCTTTGAATAAAACTTTTGTGCAGCCCTCAACAGAATGTACAATCTAATATCATTGTTATAAATAAAAATTACCACTTAGAATGTAACACTTTTATTAAATTTTGGTTTAATTAAATAATATTTTTCATTTATTTCATTATTTTTTGATAAACTCGTAAAATTTAAATGATAAATGGGCCGGATCATAAACGATTATGCGTTTGTTATGTCAGTGTCAGTATGATGTCAATATCAGTTGTAGAGTATTCCTGTTGATGGAGCTTGCAAACGCAAACACCATCCATACACTACCTCTGAAGAAATAGCGTTCACTTATGACATGACACACAAAAATTAATGACGTCACGATAGCGTTTGTAATACTACATTTCAGCTCCGTAAACAGATAGTGCAGATAGTGACTCCTTGAACTCAGCCTTAGGGCCGGTTTTATAATGTCCGGACTTTCTGTATTACAAACCTTCGACCCAAGGTTGAAATGACAGCAACTGACACAACCGTAGATTTTGCTTCAACCAGCGACTAGATTTTTTTAATATGTATTTTGATTGTTTTATGTCAATGACAGTAAATCTTTGTAGTAAAATATAAAGTTTATAGACGAGCCTTATCAGTTATGAATTTAAAAAATGTAAGTCAGATTTTTACTCTTATGCGACAATAATTTCACCTTAAACTTGAATTTTGAAGTAAGTATGCGTAAGAGCAGCGTAGTGCCAAATTGGTTACGGTTGGTCTTGAAATAGAATACGTAAATAAGTACTTAAACACCAATTCTTGAAAATACATAAGCGAAACAAAGATTTGTCTATGTATTATTTATTCTGATCACTTTCTCCTGTATATTGACGTAGAGTTATGATTGTAAAATATAGTTTTTCATAGTTTTTGTGAAATTTACTAGCGATATTTTGTCAAATCTTTATCGGTATATTCCTCTCACTTTCTGAAAGATGTCATTTTTTGACAATTACCTTTTACTTTTTTACTAATAATAATTGATGATTGTTTTTCTACAGAGGTACAAGCAGAGTGATGACCCAGAGCACAATTTCCTATTTGATCTGATTTGCAAGATGCTGGAGTATGAACCTACAGAGAGGATAACATTGAAGGAAGCTATGGCACATCCATTCTTTGATAAAATTTCACCCCATCATCGTTTGGGAGCTGAACAAGGAGGAGGAGGTGACATGCGACGGGATCGCAGCTTATCCCTATCTCGATGAGACTGGTGGTTAACATTCAATTCTTCATAGGCAGTGTTGTTCCCAACTCAATTTTAACGATGTACCATTTTTAATAGATGATAAACACTCGATATTGATTTTAATTATTGATTTTTGATTAAGAAGAAAAAATGTATCAAACAACTGAGAGAAAGTGTTGAGATTGTTGGTTTTTAATTTTTTTCAAAGTTTTTCCAACATTGGCTAGCGCACAATTACTTTTCTTTTAGCTGTTATTACAAAACAACTGTTGCATATTTCTTAGTTTCTGATGCTAAAATCTCTTCGATAGAGATAATATAGGGATGTCTTGTGAAATTTTGTCATGAGAATTTGTAATAATTATTGTATTAATCATTAAAGATGATGGTAGTTTGCAGAATTTTTTATTTATATTCTTGGACAGTCCCATTATTTTGCTCATATATTTCAAAGCAAGTAATGTAATATGTAAATATTATTGCATAAATAAAAATCTAGTTTTTATATAATATTTTTTGATTCTGTAATCCCAATAATAAACAGGGTGTTGGATAAACGTCCGGCAAAAATTCAAGGTGTTCAAGATATTTCCAGACGTAATAATCCAGGGGATGTGAGTCTGGGGATGGAGCAGGCCATGAGTGTGGCCCACCTCGACCAATCCAGCGATCTCTGTATGTTTAAAAAAAATTTGTTCACCCTATATCTTCGAAACAAAGGAGTTTGAAAAACCCATTTAGTTTTTGCCGCATGTTTTCTTAACACCCTTATATAATTCATCTATAATTTCCAAGGCAAAATCTGGTCAGAAAAAAATTATTCCGTGATCTGGTGATTAGATAAAAATGAAATATTTCCCCTCAATTAACACAGCTCATTTCCCTAGAAATGAGAAACGATATACATATTTTAATATGCTTCAATTAATTACACGGTATAATGAGAATTCGAAGATAGAAAAATCTGGTGTGTCCACTCACACGACTGTCCTACCACTCTCAAAGGAATTCCATCGAATATAAAAATCGTCTGATCAGATTTTCTCACAGTGCAAAGACATCACAATGGTCATATTTAATTCTGGCGAAAGAGAAACCGTTCAGCCAGAATATGAACAGAAAATTTTACACTTCATTTGAGTATAACTTTGTTTCATCCTTTTCTCATAACACATAAGCGTTATAGGTTATAGCAGATGACAGGATTCCAATTTTCAAGCAAAATATCTCATAAAGTTTCATCAAAATCGTTAGAGCCGTTAGAAGAGCAGAATGCCCAATCTGCAAGCATATTACTCTTGGCACAGACCATTGGACTAATACACTAAAAATCTACATGATTACAATTCTACTTTCCTTACTAGGCTACTTAATGGTAAGAAATTCGATCTTAATTCATTTAAGTTTCAACATCAACGAGGTTGTTCTATCAGAGTATAACCTCTATAATTTTGACCAAATCATTTCACCTGACAATCCGATAATTATAATTCATTAAATTTGATGTATTTGTAACATGTAATCATTTTAGCTTTCTGCTTCACGTAATAATATATAAGAGACTTATTGCATATATCTATACAAGCTGGATCCATTAGAAAACACAGTTGACGTTATATCTAGAAATTCAAGTACGTGACATAAGAGAACATGTTTTTCAAAAACTCAAGTTGGGGGATTTCATTTCTAGTTTCAAAAATTTTGCTCAACCCTGTATATGTTCTCTAACCCGAACCACACTATCCACAGCCATGCTGTCGCTCATGGCTATACCATGGATCATCCCTGACGAATTCGGTAATATGAATGTCCACTTTTTATATTGGAATAACACATGAAATTTATAGAATAAGTTCAAAATATATAGAGCTAGGAATTTTCATATATTTATTAGTCCTTATAAAATAAAACATACAAAAATCAGTTAGATTTATTGTGGGGCACCATCGCCAGCTGGCATGGATCTGATGATGTCACTGTCTCCGGGATCGGTGATTGACATGGCGCACACCCTGAAATATTTTCCACAAGCTGTGCCCAGTTCCACGTTATTTCCGGTGTAATGGTGGACACCAGTTTTGGCCAACATAGCGTAATATTCAATCTCAGATTTTCTGAGTGGTGGAGTATTGTTTGAAATGATGATAAGTTTAGCTTTACCTTGTCGAAGAGTCTGTAACATAAAGATAACATATTATAAGTGCAATGCATTTGTTGGCAAGATATTTAACAAAATGTTTTATAGTGTTTCACTTTGCAGTGTAGTACTAGTGCATTTCATGACCGTTATCAAATATGCATTGAACAAAGAACATTCAATCCTTGAAAAAACTCGGCGTTGACTAAACAAGATTATCTAACATGCATTTGGGAGAGGTACTTTAGAAATCATCTTCTGTCTAGTCACAAAACTAAGTGAAATTAAGTTTAAAATATCCCCAAGGACATACTGAGAGTATTTTTAAGTATTAATCAACATAGAAAATATGTCAATAGCTTGAAACAACCGTATATTCAATATTTTCTAGAAAAATTCATGTTAGCAGGGTTGACACTCGTCGGTGAGTCAGGACCGTCAATATGCAATAGGTTTCGGATATATGTAGTAGAGGCTTTTTGCTCAGATTAACTTTGAATATCTTCTAAGCACGTTGATATAATCAATTTTAGGATCATCTCATGGAGTATATCATTTTTATGACAAAAAATCATCTTCTTAATAATTATGATAACGAGTCAATTCGTATGGTATTTTACAATTCCCCAAACTCACGATTGAATAAATCTTTCTTATGGTCGATAAGCCTTATTTTTAAACTGACTTCCAAAGGGAGAAGGTATACAACTTGACTGTTTGTTTGCTTTTTTAATCCGTTCGAATATTAAACGTGTTCAGATTTTTATGTTATTTTTTACATTTGAAAGATCGGAGATGACCCCTCTGAAAAAAAAATTAATTCTACATGTTCTTCTCCCAAAAGGGCTGGCGAGGCAATTTCTATGTTTAAATTTAAAGGTAAGGACAATCTGAATAAGAAGTTAAATATATATTACATAAGCGAGAAAATGAGGTGAAAATATTTAACTTTAAAATTTTCTACCTAGGCAAGGAAAAGTGAGAGAGCAATAATTTTTGTTGAAAACAGAAAGATCGATTACAAATCGTATAAATGCTGTTAAGGTAACAATGACACGTTTGTACGGACATCCGATACATGAAGTCGAATTTGTAGGAATAAATTTGTAAATAAATAACCAATAAAATATTGATAATACGCCATCATCATCATAGTAAAACAGTGCAGCAGGTGGAGGAGCACGGGTCTGTCATGAGTCGGAATTAAGAGAAATTCAAGGTGAAAATAGTAAACATTTGAATTTTTCCTCGCCAAGATAGAGTGACCGTCTCCGACTAATAATTTTAGGTGGAAAAAGTTCCATTCCGTGTCCTAAAGTTGCTGTTTTTCCAAAGTCTTTGAAACCTCTTCTACACATATTTGAAGATGTCTTGTTAGCGGAATTTAGGTCAATAAGCTGGTTTCAAATTTTGGGCAAAGTTGCAGTTTAGTCCGCCTAAATATTACCCATGCAATAAATTGATCCTTGTTATGAAAATAAAAGTTGAATTTGTCTATCCGAGGGCAAGGTAATGTTTGGAAACACACTCAAATATGTTTGCTTGCTCTCTTATTTTCATAAGGGTCAATTAATAGCACAGCCCGCCTAAATATTGCCCATGCCAAATTTTGATGGTACCTTCTATAATGAATTATCTTGCAAGTTGTAAGTTCTAAATATTATTTCACGCAAAATATTTAGACTTTTAGATTTGACTATTTAAGGGTAAGGGAAAGTTTTGAGAACGTTTCCCAGATATATCTCATTCAAACATGAAGTTGTCCCTTGATCGTCGATGGTTCATATTTATCACAATGATCAAATAATGGTTATCGTACTAAACTTTCTTGATTTTCATAAATCTTCAGATTCTTCTGGTATATCAAGAGGGTCAAGTAGAACGATAAACTGAACGAATCTTGGTACCTTCATTATACAACAGCACGAATAAACATATTCACTTAGCGCGTTCCATCACCCTACGGAAGAAGCATTTTGAGTATGAATATACTAACCTTCAAAGTCTGCTTGTATCCTAAACAGTATTTCCCTGATTTCATAACAAGAGCCAAACGGCTGTTGATGCTCTCGATCGCCTTTTTCTGTTTCTTCTGAGCAACCATTATGCCTAGAACAAGTTTTGAGGTTACTCAAGTAAAATACCTGTAAATGTTCGTAATACACGATATCAATATTTTGTACAAGTATTGAGTTTTAAAAGAACCCAATTTTATAATTCTGGTAGGTATGTACACATTTTATCAAATATTATTTCATTATTTTACCTCCAAACTGGGTTCCACGTGCAATCGTCGAAATATTCAACTAAAAAGAACAGGAGATGTAGTGACAAATGACAGTGACACTTGACATATTCCAAACTTCCGTTAAACTGTTATTTCACAGTACTTGTTCAATTAATGTTCCCTGGTTATTTTGGAATGAGAAGAATACTATTTTATTTTTAGTTTATCCTGAATTGAATTAATTGCACCATACTAAACAATAAAGTATGATTGCCTTATTGTTAGACTTTTTCTAAATATAATATATTCAGAACTAAAAGAAACTAATTATTGCTCGTTAAGGTAAGACTACGGCTGGTTGCCTAACTGATTCCGATGTAGTTACTGGGAACTAGAGCGGGTATTTTGAATCTATTATGCATATTCAAAAAAAAGAAAATATATTAGGGGTTATATGACTTGATCCAAAGCTGATCAAGTAAGGCTCAAGTCTTTAGATTTCATTTCAATTTCTACTTTGCTGTATGAAATTCTCTTTATTCGGTTTTCAAAGAATTTTCCCATTTCAAAGTTAGAAAAAGGAATTTTCATCCATTGGTCTGCGGGTAGAGACAATTTCAGATACTATAGGAGTTCTGGTTACCACATTACAGTTTTGTTAGTTTCTATCTCTATTCTGGAGATAATCAAGTCCACGACATTTTCTTTATAAAGCTTCTTCATGATTTTTCAGTAAGATAAACAGCCTATTTTTGTCAAGAACCTTTGTCTTCACATATGTTTGTTTCCTGCTCTTTCTTAGAGAATATGTATTTGTGGATGATTTCAAATTCCCACAGAAATAAAATGCATTTATTCAGGTACTAACTTTGTATATACATACTCATTAGTTCAAAACCTTATTTCAGAATCGAAGTAGTCCTTGTCAAAGATGAAGGAGGTTAGGTTGTCCTTGTCTTAGCCTACGTCTTCAAGAATGTGGTTGGTTGTCTGCTGAGCCTCTCTTCACTAGCTGCCCATTCTGCAAGTTGTTCCTCATCTATTAAGGTTTTGGATTTTCTTCATCTCTTTAGCACTCCGTCTTGGTGAATAATTTTGTTGTTAGACTATCCCGCCTCCACCGAGTAAATTACTTTTTTACTTTTGACATGGCGTGGGTATGATAAAAATATACCTTTTTCCGGGCTCGGGGCATATAAGAAACTACAATTTCATAAAAATAATGATTCGAGTTCATTATATTTTTTATATACAAATAAAATACAACATTTAGGTAACTATAAAAATATATAGCATCTTTACATATCAAGATAAATACGTCTCTCTTGGATGTTTTGAAGAATTTTCTTTCAGCTCAACTTGATGTCTAAGGAATTTGAGTCCGGCTTCTATCGAATCTTCGATATTATTAGCAGGAACTGAAAGCTTCGCCCTTTTCCCTTTATTAGGACCATAGTAATCATACGTGGGAGGAGGTGCTATTTCCACTCCTCCTCTATAATTATGTGACTCATCAGATATATTAGCACATGATTCAGTTCTGTTACTATTATAGTCGGCTAGCAAACGATCTTCATAATCTTGTTCGCACAAATTGACAATGGGGTTAGGTAAAGAAACATTATCGTCTGATTGGGGATAGTCTTTGATAGAAGGTCCAAATGGTACATTGTAGTTGTCATGTTCATTAGTAACGAACGATATACTAGACTCGTGCTTTTTGTTCTCGACTAGATCACGTTGTTGCCCAATTTTATTCTTTTTGGTTGTAAATCTCAAGCTGGAAGAAGGTTCATCAGCTACATCTATTTTCACTGTACTTCTAAACTCTTTTCTATATGCGGAAGGAGGAGCGAATTCTTGAGGTCTCTCTTTCCGTTTCTTCTCCATCCATTCCTCTTGTGTCATTTCGTAATGTTCTTTGATACCTTCTTTGCCAATATCCCAGGGTCGCACATGTCGTTTCCTTGCATCATCCAACATTTTTTCTTTGAGTTCTTGTTGCTTTTTCTCCTCTTCTAGTTTCTTGGCTTCTTCATCCGTTATTTTAGGCTCTGTCGGAATTTCAGGTTCTGAAAATAATATTAATATCAATTTAATTAATTTTAATTTAATTGCACTAAATTAAAAAACAAAAATTTGTTTAAGCTCATATATACTACTCACCATCCTCTTCAGGAGGCAAGCCCATTCTGGCTCTCTTTCGGTTCTTTGCAGCTTTAATTCTTGCAGCCAATTGTTTCTCCCGCATGGCTTTCAGTTCTTGTGCTCTTTTCTGTTTTTGTTCAGTCTCCTCTCGTAACTTCTTCAAAGCCTCTTGTTGCTTCTGTCTCTCTTCTTCATCTACTGAGAAGGCATAATAACCAGCACCATGCGTTCTAGCCTCTACAAAATTAAATGTTAGCTAATTAATAATAAATAAAGATATGTACACAGTTAGGAACATGAATAAACTAGAACAATTTGCTGTTGTTCGTAGTAACGCACGTTCCCGACATTTTTTTTTTCGCAAAATATTTTTGATTTCCTATTGACTATTACAAGAATCACTAACGACGGCGGTCGTTGAATGAATAGCGACCCATACACGTGCAGATTATCTGTACACATAAGATACGTAGAGTTTTGATTCGACGAACCGAATTCTTTCCGTTTCCACTAAGAATGAAATCATACATCTCATACAGATTTGATCTGGATCGTGGTATTTTAGGGATATCTAAGAGATTTGGCTTATCGCTGGCTGATTTCAATTTTAAAACGAAACATCTGATACATTTTGTCTCGTCCAATAGTCCAGGACACCTATTGCAATAATATACGCAGTTGTTTTGTCTCTTCCATAGACATTTAAACCAGAGACCAGAGACGTATACTGTTCTCTGATCTAAATATGTAAACATCTTGGATATCTGTGGCAAGTCCAAACCTATAGACTGATATAAAGAACTACAGATTGGTTGTCGGACAAAAATGATTTGTATGGATTTGATCTCTCGACGTATCTCGCTCGCAGTTACTATAATAGTCCCGATAACTTTTTAAAATTTAATTATGAAAAACAAATAACAATGTTAATTTACCATCAAATAATATATCCTGATAATGAATATTGTTTTTATCCCGCAACCGCTCTTCGTCCTCCTGCCATTTCCTTTTAAGTATTTCTAGTCTTTCATCATTTGACATAGACTGGTCGGTTGAGACTTCTGGTTCAGCAGGAGCATATTTATCTAAGGTAATTTCCGTTTCATTCTCACTGTTTTCAACTGTCTCAGAGTTGGATTTCGTTGTACCATTTCTTTCTTCCATAGTCTTTCTCAATTCTTCATCCTTGATCATAAGGTACTTGAGATCCTTTTGCAAACATTTTCTCGTACGACCTAAGCAATCTACATAATCCACCCATTTTTCATTTGGATTTCTGTCACAATCCTCATCTGAATTATAGGTTTCGTGTTCAGATTCTGGATACTTATCCACGTCGTCATCATCGTCACTTGGTGGTGCGTCGTTCACTCTGGATTTTTTCTTTTTATCAAATCTTACCAAAAATCTTCTTTTATCGTCTTCTGTTACTTCACCAGACGATAGTTTGTCATACAAACGAGATTTGTACTCAAGAGCAGACCTTTAAAATCAAATAAATATAGGTAACTAAAATTGGTTGGAAGTTACGATATTATCAAGATTTGTAAACATAGATTTTATTTACATCATCATTTTCCAAAGATGAATGATTCATTTTAAAGATGGGTCATGTCATATGAAAACGTAATAGATGTTTTTTCGAGAGATTTCATAAATAGGGTCATTATATTATTTCATACTAATACGATGAACTATAAGGATATTCTGGAAAATAGATGCAAATCACCTAGACTGTTTCAGCAAATCCTCAGATTCCTCTGTTTTATCTGCCTCGTTCCTTGCCTCGACTCCTTTATTTTTCAACTCTAGAGGTGTCTTTTTCTTGATAATTTTAATTTTAACATCATTATCAGCTTGTGCTTTTGCAAGCTCTTCTCGCTTTCGCAATATTTCAGCTTTCAAACTTAAGAACTATAAAAGGGAAAATATGAACTAAAAAGATTTCTAATTTATAATATAAACAACTTACAGAAGATTTACTGATCTCGTAAGTACTCATTATAATAGATAGATTAGCATTATGCTTTCATAGGAAATCAAACCTATCACGAAATAAAATTAAAAATAGAATCAGAATACAACTGTGAATGTGACTGAATTTTTCCAATTTTCACTAACTTTCATTTTTCATAATAAAAAAATATACTTAACAATGACATTGACACATTGACAAATGAAGTTGAAGGTTGAAGTTTCTAATCAGCTGATATTACTTTTATTGAGATAGTCATAGATGGCGCAAAATCACATCTTGCTTCTGTATCCTTGGCTGCCTATAATCAATAAACATAATATGCAATTCAAAAGAACGTTTTTATTTTGTGTTTTATACAGGGTGTTTCATAATACATGCGCAGGACTTGAGGATGTGATAGCTCGTCCAAAAATATGAAAAAAGTTTATATTAGCTTACACTTTAAAATACAGGGTGTTGAAATTGAAAAAATAAAACAGTTTTTTGTGAATATCTCCGGAACTGTTTATCGCACAGAAAACAGTTCTTGTAAGCATTTTCCACTTATAATAAGCTAAGCATTGAGTCAGAAAAACATTTTTGTTAAGTCATAATAGGTGAAGATTTTGAATGAGTAGTGGGTGTTTTTCTCCCCAATTTCTACGCCAATGGAAAAATTACGGACGCCCATTTGAACCGTCAATGTTTTCTACACAAAAAAGGTACTGTTGGTCATGAACTCTAAAGTAGACCGTTATAGAGAAAAATTAACTTTTATGTTGACAAAAGACGGTAAATTTTTTGAAATACAATTTTTTATTCAATAATTAAACAATGTGTATTTAAACGTTATAACAAGTAACAAAACAGTATTTTTTTCAACATAAAAGTAGATTTTTCTCGAAAACGGTCGACTTTAGATCTCACGACCAAATGGGCGCCTCAAAACCGTACTTTTAGGTAAATTTCCTATAGAAATGTACCTATTGCGATCGTTCACACTTTTGAAGTCCAAAAAGACATTTGGTTCAAAAGTTTATATATATATATATATATATATATATATATATATATATATATATATATATATATATATATATATATATATATATATTATATATATATATATATATATATATATATATATATATATATATATATATATATATCCATTTTTGTAATTGTTGTGATTAACAAGCACTGTCGTTCTTCCACCTACTATATATTATATATATATATATATATATATGGGATATTACGAAATTTGTTAACACGATAGAGGTCGTTACAAAAATCAATCTCACAAATATCTCGATCGAGTTCGTTATTGGGTAATATCGGGTAAATAGTTTCAAAATGGCGACCGTTCAAACATTTAAAAAAAATATCAAGAAAGAGCCGTAGTATAAATATCATCAAAAATAATTTTAGGTTATAGATATAATCAGTACCTACAACTTTTGTTCAAAGCAATTTTTCATAAAATACACAGGTAAAAAAATAAAAATTAATAAAGAAAAATAACAAATATTGATAAAACATGAACACTCAATATAAATTTAATGTAATTGTACATTGGAGATCTTCATATAGACCCAGATTAAAAAATATATAGTATATTTATTGAAAAGAAATAGGCGAAAAAAAAAATTCTGCCTTGAAGTGGAACTCGAACCCTGTCTGCTTTATATTCAACAGCCAAAACAAAAACCTCTTACCGCAAGGCTATGACACATACGACAATTTTATGTAATAACATGTAGGTATACCAATGAAAAGGTTGTTAAAATTTCAGTTCAATGAATTTTGAAAAATTTACCTTTCCGCTGACTACAGGCCATCGGGATTTTTCCATTGGCGTTGAAATTGGGGAGAAAATCAAAAATCAACCACTACTCCTTCAAAATCTCCACCAATTATGACTAAACAAAAAAGAAATTCTAACTCAAAACTTAGCTTATCATGAGTGGAAAATGCTTACAAGAGCCGTTTTCTCTACGATAAATGGTTTCGGAGATATTTACAAAAAACGATTTTTTTCACCCTGTATCTCAAAAATGGTGCATTTTAGAGGGTAAGTTAATTTAACTTTTTTTCATATTTTTGGACGAGCTATCACATCCTCAAGTCCTGCGCATATATAATGAAAAACCCTGTATATCGTTCTTGCAAAATGATCAAAGAATTACGTTTGTTTAAATTACTCATTATTATTACATAACTCATCTTTTGAATTGCAACTATTCTTACATTTTCAGTGTGAAATGGCCAAAAAAATTACACCGAACAACATCTAGAAATAATATCGCCAAATATGAATTTTCAAACACTTTCAAATATTTGGCCTTTAAAAACTCTTGAATTATGTTACGTTACATTAAATGTTTAATGACGTGCATAAATCGAATAACGTAAACAGCATATTTCAACTTGATTTCATTGATTTCAAAATACCTATAGCGGAAACAATCTAACAATTTCCCATATTCCATTTGAAGAAAAAGAAAATATAAATTATAATAATCATTGAGTTAGTAATAGGAAGGGGAGATGACATATGTTCTGGAACTTGGAGTTGGAGGTAGTGTTCTCTGGCTGGAACCACGATACACATTGTTGTTATATCATGGCGGTAACACCCTAGGCAATTTATCTATGGCTGGAACCTGGAACTCATTTACAAGAATGGCATCGGCATTCGGCTTTATTCAGTGATGTCAAGTTACTATCAAGATGGCGACATGAACAGTGTCTGATTCAAATTAATTTAATGCTTAATTTTTTAACAACATAAATAATTTTATTGCAACAATTTATTTGGGGTAGTATTTTATTTTGAATATCATTTTTGTATAGGTTTTGTCTATATTGTCTGATAGATTGAGATATACTATTGATTTTAAATAACCCCTAGAAGAAGTAATCAAGAGGAGACAAATCGGGGCATCTAGGCGGCCATTCAATTATTCCACGTCTTCCAATCGACCTATTGGGAAAAACTTCGTTTAAATAATTTCTAATAAAAATGCTGTGGAGCTGCGACTTGTTGGTACCAAATTGAACTATCTATTCCATTTTGATCATCAACACCAGGAAAAAGTCTTTTCAATGTAGTTAGTAAAAAGTTCATCAAAAAACCTAGAATAAACTTACCATTAATTTTGCCATGTTAATGATACCAGCCCAAACTTTGACTTGTTGGGATTATTGTGTGTGAGCCTCACATATCCAATGAGGATTCTCTCTGTTCCAATATCTACAGTTTTGTCTATTAACCGTTCCATTTAAATGAAAAGTAGCTTCATCAAAAAAACAATTTTGTCTATGAATTGCAAATCTGCTTCCATTCAGTCATTAACAGTTCACCGAATTGTTGCCTTCTATCAGAATCATCCTCATTTATTTCCTGGACCTAATGAATTTTATAAGGATGGTATTTATCTTTATGTAAAGCTCTCAAACTGTCAATATCGATGCTTTCCTTACATCATTGTTGGCAGAAAGTTGTCTACTTGTCATATGCGGATTTTCCTCAATCGCTGACAGTACATCTAACTTTTTTCCACATCCAATTTAACATTTTGACCTGGTTTTTGAATAGTTTTTATATGTCCAGTTTCTCAAAATTCTGTTTCTATTTTGTTGACTGTAGATTGTGAGACGTGTTGACCAGGGTATTTATTATTGAATATTTCACAAACTTCCTTTTGAGTTTTTTTTATAACCGCAGCCAATCATAATTAAAATGTATACTCTTTGAGTTTCGGATAAATGACCCATTAGATTAGATTACATTAGATTGGTTGTTGGAGTGGCTGCACGACCTATCCCACCGCGACCAGTTTTGATCTATTGTGGTTCTCCATTGCTTTAGAGTTCAGTATCTAGGTTTATCCTTTTTAAATACCGAGTCCTTCATGTAGCTCTCTGCCTTCTGTTTCTCTTCCCCGAATAATTGAAACCACACTCTTACCAAGGCTTCACATTTGCATAGTATCTAAAATGCGGTTTTCTCCTCCTCCTGGCCGAATCTACATGGGTCGTCCTCGTCCAGGCCCATGTTGTTCATATGCTTCCTAAGCCTACAGTATTCTACCAATAATCATGTCGTTTTCCGACTTTGATTCAGTATTTCGCGGGACATTTATCTGAGGGGCTTTATAGGAATAATTTAGCTTGTTTGCCCTGTGGTTTGTTGCCACACCAGCAAAGCCTGGTCCTTGACCCATTGTTGGGTATGGCCTTTAATAAGGCATTTAGCAATTCCGCAGGAGGGCTCTAGTCCCATCATGGCCTGTTCCGCTCCCTGCCTGGCTAGTTGGTCAGCCTTGATGTTGCCATCAATTCCTTGGTGCCCTGGGACCCAGGCTAGGGTCAGCCTGTTGTGACTAGCTAGCCTGTTCAGGGCCTTGCAGCATTCCCATGTCAATCTTGATGTTGTTTGATATGAGTTCAGTGCTTTTAGTGCTGCCTGGCTGTCTGAGTAAATGACGATTCTTTGGTTTTCCACCTTCCTTCTTACCAGTTCTAGTTCTATTGCATTGCATCGCCATGATCTCTGCCTGAAAGACTGTGATGTCAATCCTTAGGCTTAGAGAGGTCTTGTTCCTCTCTTGTACCCCGTATATACCGGCTCCTGTTCCTGAATTTTTTTTAGAGCCGTCAATGTCCCAAAGAGACTTGCCTTTAGGAGCGGTCCTGCTATCCAGTCTTTCCTATCTGGAACGACTCTATTTTGAAGTTATATTGTTTGGCCATTTTATCCGTTGGCATTCCCAATATTGGATCGTTATTTATTTTATTTATTTATTTATTTTACAACATCCAACAGATATCCAATTATAGGATGAGGAAAAAAAAAACATATTTTTTGTGTAACATACATGGGCATTTTAAAGAACCAATAATCAAATAGCCTTAGTAATAAAAATACTTAAGATATAATGACAGAGGAAAAGAAAATAGTCGTAGCTTAACAATTATTACTAAACAAATATCCTTTTGATTTGGGAAATATTACAACAGAATATATCAACATTGGCCTCAATTTTTTCATAGTTCTTAAACATTTGGTAAAATGGGGATGTTACAAGAATGTTTGTTATAGGTCCTTGCTGTAATCTGTGACTGACAGATCTGGCGTTCCCTTGAACTATGATATGTAACGAAGGGTAGTTTAAAATTACCTCCATGGCGGCAGTTGGCATAGTTCTCTTGGCACTTGCAATACTTAGGCAGGCCTGCCTCTGAATACCACTGAGGGTTTAACCCCCAGTTTTTACCACACATCTGTCTGCATCTTCCTAGGGCGATTCTGGATTTGTGTATGGTTTTCTCAATGTGTGAGCTCCATTTTAACTTCTGGCATTTATTATTGCCTCAGCAATCTGGTCCAATGCCAATTCAAGGGTTTCTTTGCCCGTTATATTGACCTCCCGTCCTTGAGCGACTCTCTGAGGGATATCAGGTATCCTTCCAATTTGTTTCTCTAGGGTATTTGAACTTAACTACTAGGTCTAGTGTACTGACGTCAAATCTTATATGCCTATGGTCGGAACAGGATGGTTCCTGCAATACCCGCCAGGCTACAATATTATCACCTATTCTACTGGTGCTTAAGGTCAGATCTAAGACCTCTTTCCTAGTTGTAGTGACGAAGGTGGGCTCACTCACTACCTGTGTTGGCAATAACTAACCCTTCACCAAATATGAATTCATAGTGCGACTCACCTCTTTTATTGATGTCTGAGCATGCCCAGATGGTATGATGGGCGTTTGCGTCGCAACCCAAAATAAGTTGCAGGTCCTTCCCTCTGTAGTAGTCTATGACGGCCTTCACTGCCTGTGGGGGGCAGGTCGGCTCCTCTCCTGGAAAGTACGCGGATGAGACTACCAGCTTCCTCGTTCCTCCCACCGTTTGGTACGAAAGGATGCCTGTTAACACATCGTCGGTGCATAACCATGATATTAGAATGTAGTTAACCCTTTCGCTATGTACGATACATGCCCTTGGCCTGATAGATGAACTATTATAAGGAACGTACCTTTTTGTTGTTTGAGGCCTGCTATGGTCCGTGTACCCACGGCTCCTGCAGAAGGGCCACGTCGATGCCATCTTTATCCCACCTCCTACACAGTTAGGCACTAGCTGCCTTGGCGTGTTGCAATCTGGCCTGCAGGAACCTGACTCGATAGCTTAGGTTGAAGATGGGAGTTCTTCTGAGGCTCTTCTGCCCTGATTGTCTCATCCTGCTCCACAGTCTCCCACCTGCTCTACGACCCGAGATGGTCTTAAGAGAGGGCTTACCCCACTTTGCTGGTGAGCTTCCCCGGACTTGGCCTCTTCGGAAGCTCCACCAATCTTCCTTTTTTGCACTGGGTCCATCTTTATGGCACTCGATTTCTCTGCCTTTGAGTTGGACGCAGTGCTTCCTTTGGAGATTGCTGGCTTACTAGCCTCTGAGAAGGTCCACATTTGCCCCTTTTCCATTGGTGTATTACCCCAAATGGTCCAGAGGGAAGTTTTTAGCGTCCGGTTGCTAACCTTCAGCCTTTTCAATATCATGCTACCCGCTAGTCCCTCGTCATGTTCGTCTGGCCCGTAAACGTAGCAAGCTACCGGCTTTGGCAGGTCATTTCCCCGCAGAACCCTGAGACTTGCTTTGTCCCAAGGAACCAGTGAGGTGACTGTTGCTTCTAGCCAATTAGCACTTACTACATCTGTGCAAGTCACCAGAAGGTAGCCGGGCTTATGGTTGCGTTTGACGAACCTTAGTTGTGGTCCGTCTTCTGGCATTACCTCATAAGCTCTCATGATGGAGCGCTCGAGAGCTATTAGCTTGACCGCTTCCATCTGTTCTGTAGGATAACCTTTCTCCACTGGATATCTCAACTGACGAGGCCGCATCACTGAAGGATTATATACCCTCCGTTCTGGGCCTTTTTCTCACAGGTTTTGCCTGTGGAGGGGTTGTCCCTTGCTGTCTGGGGCACTTAACCACCTTCTCAGTGGCTCCAGCTGGGCGTTTTCCCGCCTCTGCTTTAGCCTTTTTCGACTTAGTGTTCTTAGGTTGCTGACTTCTTATGAAATTTTCTTTGATCACAGCCTTTTTTGCTTTGGTGTAATCAAGGCCTTCCTTCAGTAGAGCCTGGACCCTTCGCCTGGACCCTTCTTCTGGATGCTGATCTGATCTGATCTTCTGATAGTCTGATGCTGTGGAGGTCTTCTTCCGACAATCGGTCCACCTCTTCACGAGAGTTCGCTTTGTAGCTCACTTTTCGGTGACCACCTTTCCCTGTTGCCACAGTAGACGTACTAGCTTCAGCGGTTTCTATGACCTTGCTGATAGTAGCTGTCTCCTGTTTCTGTGGCGGTTTGTATTGGTAGGTTCATTTGGTCCATACAGATCCCACGAAGAGCTAGGGAAGATCCGTCAGCCTCTTCAGTGCCCCGCTTGAAGAGGTAAGGCTGCATACAATGGGGTGTTGCCCGTACCCCAAGGTAGGACCAGTAGGATCTTCTGTTCGACCACGCAACCTTTGGCCCGGTCCCCCACCGTGTATTTCAGGTTTTGATTGAGGTTGTCACCTTTTGGTTAAGGCAATCAAGCCAAGACCCCCAGTATGCCTTGTCCGCGAGACATGACCACTGACAACAAGGATATCGGTAGGACGAATGGCCTCGTGGGTTTTACCTTTGTTCGTGGACGCGTTCGGTGCAAGCCCTAAGCCACGATACGACAGCGGGATCGGGGGGTGGTCCGCTTTTGACTGACGACCAGACCACTGTAATTGTGCATTGCTCCTGCCTGGCATCCAGTCTTTATAGCCCACCCACCCAGGACTAGTATCCCTGCCATGTTGCAGTGTTAGCTGCACAGGCCATTCACCAGTTTTGGGCTTCCCTTTCCATCACCTAGGGGCCGCAGGGATTCCATACCTTAGCCAGATGGTCCCGTTATTGAAAAGGCGCTGGAGGTTCGCCTTTCACCCTTCTGCGTTGGCTGCACTGACGTACAAATACAGTATTATGCATTACCAGGATCTACTACGAGGAAGTGCAGATAGGAGTCAGCTATTCAGATCCCTAAATGACCCATAGTTAAATCAAATACGCACACAAATATTTATTATTCTTCAATACACCGACGTCTGTCAGCAATTCAAAAATATCAAAATAACAGTAGCCTACTAGATTGATAAAATTTTGTACGAGAATTCCAAGATCGCCTTGCTTGTTGTCAAGTGAATGGTGGTCATTGTACCATGGTGGTCATATTTTGAGCATTTCATTTAATTGTAAATTAAATTCCTAAACATTATGTGACATTATTTCCTTCATTCTACTAATCAAAATTTTACGTTTTCAAAATAAATTATGTCAGTTATCATTGCAACAAATTTGAAAAACTTAGTATTGCTGAACAGGAACCCCCTTCTCATTTAAAATTTTTGAGAGGGTGCTCATAATTCAGACGGGAGTGCAAGAAGGGGTAATATTTTCATACATTCAGTTGTCAAATTGAGAATTGAAATCGACCACCTGTTTCAGGGTTTCTCAAACAAATACATAATAACTCTAAAAATGAATTTATTCCTTATACTTATAGATAGATTAGGAAATACGATTGACATAACACATCTTTTTTTTTGGCAATTTCAACATTCATAAGTAAGTGCAAAATACCCTCCTCCTTTTTATAGAGTCGGTAATATTTTGACTCTCTTGAATAATTTTCTTTGCACACCCATGATAGAACACTGAGATGTATAGGTAGAAGCGAAATTTAATTTCTCTTGCTTGTGCAATCTGCCTGAAGTGCATGCAACTGTATCCCCAACTCCTATAAAAGTTTTATGTTATTCTGAACAGGCAAACGTTGAAGCTAAGCCAGGATAGTGGATGAAAATTTCATTATGATAGCTGACATGAGTACATTTCGTCGGAGTACTTAGAGTTTTCCGTAAAGTATTTTTTCCTTCTTCTTCTCCTATTGACTCAGTTATCCTTATGTCCATTTTTTTATAATAAAGTGAATTCGTAAAGTAGCGAATAGATTAAATATACATTTGATAGAAAGTAAAAAAGAAAAACGCTCTAACTCGTTAATTTTTGTTCTTATTTTAAAGTTTTTTTGAGGTTAAATATACAGGGTGTGTGAGCAAAAAGATAACATTGTCAACGATTTTACTGAATGCCAACATCTATTTTTTATTGCAGAATTAAAATAGGTACATACGACAAGACGGATCGTTGATTTTTACAAAAGTATATTGTGAAGAGAAATATAGAATAAATAGATATATCGGGTGGGGACGCTAAATGGAAGGCTGCTTATATATGCACTGGGAATGAGATTTTTCAAAAATGCAAAAACATGTCCTCAAAGATTTTTTATAGAGTTCACTTTCGCCATGTAAAAAAAATTGGGGCCCCAAAGAGGGGTGCAGCCCTAAACTACTTTGTTTTTTCAAATTAGAAGACATCACTTTAGAAAGCTTATTGAAAAAGGAAGAACGATTTTTAACTATTTAATGAACAGTTACATAAATAATAACATTAATGCTGAAATGTCACCTTTTTCGCGTGACAGTTGTTGAAAATGTGCCCCATTAACCTGTTGGCACAGACCCAACTGATAGTAGAACTCTTCCCTTACTCTTCTCAAAACTTCTGGCATGATTAAACGTATCTCTGCCCGAATCTTTGCATTTAAGTCTTCTATTCTATCTATCTATTTCTGTTAACATAGACCTTAGTTTTTAAATCGTCCTATAAATAAAAATCGAATGGTGTAATATCCGGGGATCTAGGAGGCCACTCTATAAATCTTCGCCGTCCTATCCACCTATTTGGAAATGCAGCATTTACGAAATCCCTTACATTTCTTGCAAAATGGGGAGGAACTTCATTCTGCTGAAAAAATATCCTTTGCTCTAGATTTCCATCATTAGGGATTATACCTTGGCGTTCTGGTAATAAAAATGTAACAGGTCTCCATTTAAATTTAAATAGAAAACTGGAAGACTTAAATGCAAATATTCGGGCAGAGATACCTTTAATAACGCCAGAAGTTTGGAGAAGAGTAGGTGAGGGAAGAGTTCTACTACGGTTGGGTCTGTGTCAACAGGGTAATGGGGCACATTTTCAACAACTGTCACGCTAAAAAGGTCACTTTCCAGCATTAATGTTATTATTAATGTTCATTAAATAGTTAAAAATCAGTTTTTAGTAAATTTCTGACACATGGTTTGACAGATGTAATTTTTTTATGGTGGTGTATTCTAATTTGAAAAAACAAAGTTGTTTAGGGCTGCTCCTCCTCTTTGGGGCCTCATGAGGAAACCGAACTCCATAAAAAATCTTTGAGGACGTATTTTTGGATTTTTGAAAATTCTTATTCCCATGGCCTTTATAAGCAGCGTTCCATTTAAAGTCTGTATAACTAAATTAAGTGTTTAGTTTGAGTAGAGTAACATTAACAATCGTAGAATGACATCGGCGGTAATATTTCTAAAAAACAAAAAAACGAATCTTCTGAGAAATATATATCAAGCGAAAATATCAGCAAAAATCGTTACAGTGAAAATGATAATGATTATTTGGCAACCCCTAGTGAAGTGAGTGGAGAACTTTATGATGAAATAATAAATCAATTAACAATTATGTGTTTGAACTCTACAGTAATGAAATTACAGAACATACTCAGATTGTATATGAGAATACCTCATTATGCATATTATGTATTTTCTTTAATTGAAAATTAATTTATACGTCTAGGAGATGATTTTGGCATAAATGAGGGTAATGCTTCTAAAATATTTTCTAAATCTATCATTAGTAAATATGTAAAAAAAATTATTATAAAGATCCAAATTTCTTTTATAAAGTCAAATCTGCCCCTGGCTTTTCGAGATCGATAAAGTAATGTCTTTTTGTATTATTGATTGGAAATAGGGATAGAAAAACCGTCAGATGCACTAAAACAGTATTTAATATGATTAAACTATAAGAAGTGTAACACTCTTAAATACTTAATTTCTTGTACTCCGGATGACAACCTATCTATGACGCAGCCATAAACATATTAACTAGGTAGGTATGGGTAAAGTATCTGATGTTCCTTCTGTAAAACCTGCATCAACCATTTTTAATCAAAGTATTCACCACACAAACCTTTAAATAAATAATATAACATCAAGACATTGAAATCAAATCACTAAAATTATATTACAACCACGTTTAAGAATTGGACGTTTATTACTATCGGCTTTTACCTGCTGTCCGTCGTCGTCGTGTTCGGCAAGCAAGGTCTGACGTCACAAGAATTGGCACTGCATTTAAAGCGGAAGTCAAAATAACAGCAATTTAAACCCTAAAGATTTTTTTCGACTTTCTTTCTTGACTATGACTATGATGATAATAACTTATGCTTTTGACTATTTTTACTAACATTTACTTTGTTGGCAAGTTCCCTATTTCGCGTTCGCGGAGGCGCGTTGGGAGTGAGGGAGACACTCACTGAAATACAGCGCAACACCTTTATACCGGACGTTATTTTAACCACTAATGTTACTCTTCCTTTCTAAATATGTTTTTGATTACAACTACAAAGGGCATATTTTCATATCTACCTGATTAAGTTTCACTAGAAAGAGCGGTGGTGTGTTTTGACAAAACGCTTATAATCTCCGTTATGTGTGACCGAATTTCGTAATTGTGGTTGAGAAGAGCTGTTCTCTGCCCAAGTCCGTATATAAAGGGAGGACGAGTAACTCTGTATCGAGCTCTGTATGCAGTGCTATGGGCAGCCATGGCTGAAATAACTCCAGTGGGGACAAAAAATGTTACATGGCCCTCAAAGTGTTAAATATTAAGTTATCTATATAATGAATTAGTGCGAATATAAAAATTGAGTGAAGTAGTATAGGACTACTCATGGCATTGAATTCAAATAAACTTGCACCATTCTCTTGGACTTGGCTGCCTGATTTTTGCCGCATTGAATCACACAACATGCTTGCGTCAGTTAATTACGTGTTAATGTTAATTAACGTAATTACATGAGGCGCTGTTTTTTATAAATCGTAGATTTTTCAAAAAAAGATATCGCATAGAAACAATAACAACGTTATTGAGAAGGAGACTGAATTAGCAACAAAATAGCGAAAACCACATGGTGGTATATTTTTTTATCACCATTTATCTTAATAAATATTTAGATGGCGAGATTTTTCCGCAAACGTTGACGAGTCCGGTATCTAAATAATAAATGTTTTCAAAGAGCTTTTTTGGTACATAGATTTTTGTCACATTACTGTTACTGTCCCAGCTAGAGGGCTTTGACTGAAATTAAGTCTTTAAATTTATCGTTTTTTATGATACAGCTGTTGGAAACTATCTTCATATTCTCTATAAAAAATGTTGTCGTTTTATAATTCATCAAAAAACTCGCTACAATAGAATAAAACCTCAATAAGTAATAATAACTTATTCCTAAACTCTACGCCACTGGCTCGATTGTCATTTTATTCTGAATTTTCTATTCTCTAAAATTTTCTATATACCTAAATAACCCAACCATTCCACTTAATGAAATATTCTTTATTTCTCGCGATGTTTTAATATTTAAGTAAGTTTATTTTGAGTCCAAAATTTATGAATTAAATTATTTCCAATTATACAGTATTATAATTGTGTTGGGAGCATTTCCTATCATATATTTATTTTCTGGCATATCTAGCAGTTTTCTTTTTATTGTATCTATGTTTTTTCTCTCTTATCGTTTTTCAATAATGCAGTATAAAAAAGAAACATACATACATACTTTTGAAATCATATTTTCACTTTTTACCTAAGGTGTTTTTCTGTATATTAATAATAATTTATAAATGTTTCGGTGATAGTTTCCGAGAAAATGGTGATGATAGACATGTCATATTCAGCTTGACTTTCTGAACAGGCTACCCATAGATTAGGACGTTGTCACGTCAAAAGTGTGGAACTTTAATTTGGCCTACCGTGTAGTACTTATCTATACTAATCGAAGTGTCTGTAATATCAAAATAACATGTTGTAACTAATTGCATTTACCACATCAATATTATTATATCAATATTAAGGTCCGTCTTTGTAAGTTCTAGTAAGCTTCCTCTGTTGTTGCTCATAACAATATATAAACATAAAGTTTTCAAAAATGCTGTAAAATTACTAACACATTGAATTTTAATAGTACCATGGATTTTAAAGTCTTACTACAGGGATTATTATTTTTGATTTTTTTATAGTAGGTCACAGAGGATACAAATATTGTTGTTGCCTTTGGAGCATTGTTTTATCAAGTGATTGTGGTTGAATCACGAAATCTGCTGTCATGATAATCAATTTTGATGTGTTCTATTGGCATAGCGTAATAAATAGGTTATTCTATTGGGTTTGAGCTTGATAATTTTGTGAATTTGTGAAATTTTATAATGGCTTTAAGAAAAAGTTTGAACAACGAAAAGTGTGATATCATAAAATCTTTCAATCAGTGCCATGAACATGATGACGAAGCTTTAGAATCATATATATTTAAATAAGTAAGTTTTAAAAACAAGATGTCATACAATGTCTTATTGTAAAATACTCGTTAACCTACCTTTTTAACTATGATTCTAATGCTTCGTCAACATTTTCATGGCACTTATTGAAACATTTTATGATATCATACTGTTCGTTTTGAAAAAATCTTAAAGCTATTATAAAATTTCTCAAATTCACAAAATCGCTAAGCACAAACCCAATAGAACATATCAAAAGTGATTATCATGACAGCAGATTTACTGATTCTTTGACAATCACTTGATAAAACAATGCTCCAAAAGGCAACAACAATATTTGTATCCTCTGTGACCTACTATAAAAAATCATAAATAATAATCCATGTAGTAACACTTTGAGATCATTGGTAGGTACTATTAAAATTCAATGTGTTAGTAGTTTTACAGCATTTTTAAAAACTTTCAGGCGTATTCATAATCGAAACTTAGTACGCTACTAAATTAAGTGCCGTGGTCTAACCTTAAATTAGTCTTATGACTCATTTTAATGCGGTACTAGCTAGTATCGAACTAAGATTGGATTATGGAAACGCCTGAATATGTTTATTTATTATTATGAGCAACAGCAGAGGAAGCTTTCTAGCATTTACAAAGAAGGCCCTTGATATTTTAAATGCATTAAGACGTATTGATAAAGTGAGTCAATTATGTGTTAGGGAAAATGGACATCAAATTCAATAAATACGTTTAGTGTTTTGTTAGTGAAAATAGCGTTAGTATTGTTTTTGTTTCTTTCATGGAAAATTCACAAGTAATATTTCGTCAATTGGAACCTTTTTTGTATGAAGAAACCATAGCCCACTATTAAAATTCAATCTTTTCGTGATTTTTGAGCATTTTTTAAAACTTTATGTTCATATATTATATATTATTTTGAAGAAAAAAAATAAGGAATTTATTGAGATAATAAAATACAGGGTGTTCCATTGAAAAAATTATAAGTTTGAGTCGTATATCCATTACCATAACCCGAAAATAAAAATTGCCTGCGTGCATATTCTGCTTAAAATTCTCTATGGGATAAGTTTTCAATTTGACAATATCGCTGTGGTGAATCCAAAAAGTGTGAATTTTCAAAAACGCCCTGTAACTTATGAACAAAATCTGTTCAGGTCATCTTGAGTTGCACGAAAAAGTGACACAGGAACGCGAAAACCGCAATGTTCTATCTTCAACAACCACCGAGGCTGTCCTAACCAAAATAGGAATGGGATGCACTATTCATTTTTTCCATATCCGGAAAGACTGAAATATATGTATTTCTGTTATGTGGAGGGGGCAATTTCTTGCAAAAATTGAAAACATGTATCGTCCTAATTAAAGAAGAGATTATATGTGGCAACATTTAAATAGGACATTTTTCAAAAATTTACGGTTTTCGAGTTACAGCACTTGTAAAGTCTGAAATATGTATATTTTCACCGAGATGTCTTACGGTCTCAGAATAATATTAATTTTATTGGTGCTGGTACTTTTGGAGTTGGTGCCTACTACAACGTCACAACTAACCAGCACCAATAGAAATAATATTATTTTGAATTATTCAGTGCAACAACTAATAAAGTATGTAGGTACAAGTTTTTGTAAAAAATATTTATTTCACATTTTTGAGTGTAACATTAGTCATGAAAATTGTTGAACGTTCACTATTACCAAAGAACATAGTACTTATCCTATTACCCATGTATTAGCTTGTACCTGTTATTTATTATTCAGAGATCTCAAAAAATCGCGGCGCAGATATACATATTTACTGCTGTAATTCAAAAACCGTGACTCTTTTGAAAATATGTTAAATTTAAATGTTGCTGCATATAATCTCTTATTTAATTTGACCTTGTCATATTTTCGAAAAAAATTGACCTACCACATAGCGGAAATACGCATATCACAAGTTTGAGAATTTACCATTGCTGAACACGAAACCCGTAACTCTTTTGAAAAAATGTTAAATTTAAACTTTTCCGGATATGATCCCATCTTTAATTCTGCATTCTGAGATTTCGATTCGAGAAAAATTGCACCATCCACCCCCTTCGGGCGGTTTTTAAAGGGAAGAAGATTTCGGATTTAAGTTTTTCTAAATATGGGACCATTTTTCAACTCTCCTGTTTCAAATAAAACAAAAATCGTCTAAATTGGAGTACGTTTGCTATGTCGGTCAAAAATCAAAGAATATGCATAGGTAATAGAATAAGTAGGTACTATCTTCTTTGGTATTAGTGAACGTTCAACGATTTTCATGACATGTACACTCAAAAGTGTAAAATAAATATTTCTTATAAAAAAATGGACTAACACTATTGGTTGGTACACTGAAAAACACAAAAAATATTAATTCTGTTGGTGCTGGTACTATTGTAGTTGGTTGGTTCCAAAAGTCTTCTATCTATCTACAATTGCACATCTTCAAAATTACCAGCATCAATGGAATTAATATTGTTTTTGTAAAATAATTTATTGGAAATGTTTCCTATAATACAACTATAATATTTGAGGACCGGCGGCACCATTAGCGGAGAATCCGATTACATCTAAAACTAACAACCTGAAACTTATTAATCAGTCACAGCTGACGATGTCAACTTGGTTGGCGAAATTAATGACGTATTATAAAAGCTAGTCTATATTTTTCTCTGAGTTTCCTTGTACCTACTAATTAAAGGCCGTCAAAATCGGCTCAGCCGCTCAGTAGCATAACCCATACAAACAAAATGAAAAACAATAATTTTAAATTTTCTTATCGTGCGTATGCGAAGAATCATATGAGTTCAAGAATAAAAATTTCTCAAAAGCTAGGACCGACTTTACTAGATGATGCAATGAAAAATGCAAAAAGCATACGACAAGAATAAATAAACAAATATAATTTTATTTTTGAATAATTTTTCTATTAAAATGGACGTTAGTGTTTTCACAAAGGCAAACAAGTCTAATTTGTTTAGATATAGAAATCAACTTATTATTTTTTTGTAAGTAGTACTTGATTTGACAACTCTGTAAAAACTGTACTATTCATACTGATAAATTTCAAATCAATCTCTGTAAACATTATCTATGTAATAATCAATGTCAAATCATTGCGGTAGGTCAATAAAAAAGTCACTAACTGATGATGTAATTACATTGCTCATTCAAATATATCTAGATAATAGTTAAATTGTTATGGTAATATTTTTAAACGTGAGTAAGGCTTGGTGTGAGTATATAGATATCTTGCTGCAAAAAACTTGAACATAATATGGGATTTAGAGGAAATATGTATAAACTTATACAGAATCCTACTAAACAGACATTCAACAATATGTTGGACTAAATATAATGTCGTTGATATAGAAGTAAATAATTTCGGTATTCCACAAGATTCGGTTCTTGAACCATTATTATATTTAGTATACCTATGTAACGAGTTTAACATTTGCGGGTCTCCGGGCTCAACATTATAAATTTGATGACAATGCATTACTATATGCATATACTATACCTAGTGCTTATAATATGGATGAAATAGAAATTATCATAAATTAAGATCTGAAACTATACAGTGACTGTCTTTTACAAAATAAACTGAAAATTAACATAGATAAAACAACTGTATCATTTAAAAAAAATCAAAAATAATTAATATCCCAACAAAAACGAACGTCTTTATAGAATGTACTTATACCTAACTAAAATAAAATATCCTGGTTCAATTATAGAAAATAATCTTAGCTGGAAAGAACATTGAACATACCAATTTATCATATAAAAAGTACAATTACTTCCAATGATCTGAAACAGATATTATCTTTGTCATAAAAGATGTAGGTATATAATACCTTTTATCCGACACACTTCAGATACCTGCTTCCAATATGGGGAACCTGTGATACTATTAGTTCCAACACTGAAAACTTTACAAAACAAAGTATTAAAAATGCTATTTTGCTATAATCGTTTAACCCACACAGAAGCGCTCTTACAAGAATTGAGCGTATGTCAGTTGGGCACATTAGTCGAATATGAACAATATAAACTCATACATAAAGTCATAATAAATACCCAAAAGTCAAACTCAAATATAATCTGCAAAAGATATTTGCAGCACAAACTCGCAAGATAATATGTATATCCCAGTAATATCAAGTCTAGCAGAGGTCTTCTATCAAAGATCAATGTATCAGTTTTTCAGTTCTTATAACAAATAACCTGATCATATTAAAGTGTAAAAAAATATCAAACTATAGCATAGTAATAAAATTGTAGATAGTGACTCATGTTTGGGCGTATGCTGATAGAGATTTTATAAGGCATTAGATATTAGGTATATACATAAAGTATTTTTAATAATAGCCGCACGCCTATGAATCGTCGATTCCCTTTCCGCTCAGACCCGCAAAGGTCTATGTTGAAAATATGAGTCACTATCTGCAATAGTGGTACTGTGGCATAGTGAAAATACATCTAGATATTGAGTAGTGTATAGCGTATATATATAACGAACTTGGGATGTGGTGTCGGTGCCGTTCGTATTGGAGGTGGTCGTGTGCGATTCGTCGGCGGGCGGAGCGTCTTAGCGAGTTCGGACGTTGGTAGGGCCCGGGTGGTGTGAGTGTGGGGCAGGCTTCTATTGGTCAACGTTGCATGCCCAGGTCAAGATGATATCCCGAAGCATCTAGTGCATTCGCACTAATTCGCGTGGCGTTGGAAGATTTCTGTTGAAGATTCGAGAAGAAGGGTCTTGCCTATACATTGGAGAGGAGTGCTCCAGTGTCAGACACTCCGAAGCAATCGCTTGGTGCAGTCGAGTCAGTCCGGGGCAGTCAGCCCGCTACGGTGAATAAGATGGAGACGGGACTATGGTGGAGACTTGGAATACGGTTCAGTTCAGTGGGTCCTTAGTAGGGGGCCATGAATAAACGCTCGGTTGTAAATAGTAAACATATATGGTACTTAGTAGTCGATGGTTACTGTAAGTTATATAAATAGTGTAAATAAATAGACTGTGATATAAATAGTTTGTAAATAAATAAGATTTTAATATCCGCCATTTAAGAAATTTGTAAATATTCGATATCTACCAAAGCTTCAAGGAATATCTTGGATAATTTATTAGGTATGTTGGAATCAAATCAATTGAACTAGGTATTTCTTGAAAAATACAATAGATATAATCGCAAACCTGTAAAACTAAATTTTTCTTTAAAATGTCGATAAATAAAATAGCTATTAAATTTTTGTGAGCGCTATAGGTATAAAAGACCATCAAATTGCCCAACTTTCTCCCAATTCAACCGACAACGCATCTATATAGTTATTACCGTTTTCGAGATAGCAGTGCTATCCCATCCTTATCTTGGACATACTGTATATTCCTTTTATTTAAATTTGGATCTTAATACCTATAGATCTTAAGAGGGTTGTTCATTTATATTTTCGCTAATGGAGTTTTTAATTATTACGAGTAATTAGACAAGTATGTACGGATTAGACCTATTATGATATTTACGCGTTAGCGCCGCGATTATATTATGGTTCAAAAACTAAATTGAGAAATCAGGAATATCAGAACGATTCAGTACGGTACCGATAGCTATTAGGTTTGGCAACGCCTTGTCCGTCCACCGAGCCAGCTTTCCCCCACCTCTGATATCTGCGTTCTGTTCTGTGCTTTTCTTCTTCCCGCGCGTCGCGCTCATTCGAGTACGAGCATTGTGAGTGCCTGTGTCGCGCTTTTCTTTGTCGACCGCGCCTGTGAGAGTGGTCAATTTTATTTTGAAATTTTCGACGAAAATCTATCTGAGCTATCGCCCTGAATGAAGGAATAGTTCATGTGAGAGAAAGTGTGTACGATACCGAAGTGCTTTGTTCTCAGATTGCGCTTTCAGCAAGGCCTACTTGGATGCAAGTGGATTTTGTTCCGCGAGCACCGTTCAAAATGTTTACTTAGCGATAAAAACGCGCGATTGTGTTATGGAACTGCTATTTTTGTTTCTTGTACCAATTCACTCTGCCACGTAGCAGCCAGTGTTAGTTTGTGGGTTATTTTCGTTTCTGCGGCAGTCCGACAACTCGTTTGGTTGTGTTGGTGATTTTGTTTTGTGCAACTAGCGACGGTTCATCGTGAGAATAACATAAAAATTTAGTGCTGCGCCTTGTAAACAATTTGTGCCATTAAGGATTACTTTTTATCTCTGATTGGGACAGGTTTGATCACAGATTAAGGTAAGCTTTCACTATATTCACATGAATCGATGTTCTAGTGTTTCTCCAATATCGCTACCATTTCAATTTCGATTTGCGATTGAAATTCCGTATCCATCTTGTTGATCTTTGTATACCTATATAGGAGGATAGCTTAGATAGAATACAGGTTATTGAAGTTTTCTATTTCAAATTAAAATCTGGTTGCCTTGAATTTAGCAGGTGATATAAATACCGTCCTAGAGTGAATTTTAAATTTTAATGATCTAATATTTTGAATGTGTCAAACAAATCTATAATTCTAGTGATGATGTGTTTTTGTTTTTACCTATCAAGAAATCTGTTATCAATTGAAATGTCGTTGTACCTACTTGTTTTGTTTAAATTATTACTCGTGATTTAGAATAATGCTAAAACAAATATGTTCTATTATAATTATGAGCATATTAAGTACTGAAATGTTCTGTTGAGCCAATATCCGCTTAATGTTCAGATATTATTTTTTTTTCTTCTTCTTTCTTTTGATTAAATTTTTATTCCTGATGATCTCACTTTATAATGTTAAATTCAATTGGACATCATTTATAAATTACGATAGGTGTTACCTACGTATACCTACCTGGGCTATCTTTTTCTTGATATTCTTTACATCGGTATTATATTAGGTAGGTACCTAGGTACTGTTTTTTTCGCTCTGATTGGTTGAAATTTCGCAATTAAAAAAATGATTGGTTTTGATGGAGACGTTGCTAAACATTTTTACAATTTTGTACTTTTGGTAGGACCAACAACTGTTATTCTTCATTTAATAACGTTCTAACAGATTTATGAAGACCTGAAAAGGCTGGATTACATTTTTCTTATGAGTGGGAAAAATAAAATTCTAATACCTACATTATAAGTATATCTAACGTCATTCTGCACGCAATCTGGCAGGTGCTCCTACATTGCCTATTATACTTTTATCTCGACTTTTACCTATTTACGTTCAGGTAGGCCTTGTCCGAGTTTTGCTCACCTAAAAGGCAAAGCTCAAGCACTGAGACCCCCTGCCTTCGCTTTAGGTATTAAAAAACTCCGAAGACTTCAAAAAAGCCACTAGTGTTTAAACTCAGATTCATCTTCCCTGGCCTCTGATAGTCTATAACCACCCAGAACCAATCTTTCCAGTCTCCTCCTGCCTTAGCAGGATTAGGTATTGACAATCTAGTCCGTGTCCATTGCACCACGCCTGTACCCTGCTCAGTCAATAAACTAGATCCTACTTCAACCACAGATATGTTCCTCCCATACAGCACTCACCAAATGTTTGCTATCTTCAACTTTCCTTCACAAAAACCACGTTCTATAAATATATTCTTCTTAAATTATTCAGAAAAATATATTAAGTAACTGTAAAACAAACTCAAGAACAATAAATATACCGAAATACAGTGAGCACCAAAAGTACGAAACCCCCATTCCTCCAAGTCACTTCTTTATTTTACAAAATACAATACAGATTCATGTGACCTTTTTTGATAATTTAAGTTTAATTAATACAGGGTGCCTCAAAAATGCGCAGTGACTTATTAGTCTATTTTTTCAAATGGAACTCCCTGTATATTATTATTTTTTTCAGCCTTCCATATCTTGGAGCATCTTATAACGTTACTGTTTGTAAAATTTTGCCACCAGTTGCCGGATATATTTTCAACACCTTGGACGTTCCGAAAATCTCTTATTGAAAATGCGAACAGCAGCATGGAAATTCCGATTAGCTTTACCAAATATGATAACGGTTTCAACTTTGTCTTCTAATGAACGAGTCATATCAATAAGAGAAATAATGAAAAAAAAACAATTGAGGAGTAAAGAAATTATTATTAAATCTACCTAATTTGAAATTGTTCACAACAAAATTAAGAGTTATTTACTTGTTGCTATGCTTAGGTACTAAGGTACTCCTAGTATACAGCATACTGAATTAACCTAAAGGATCGGAAATCAGATCAGTTCAGATTAAGAATTTTCTTGGAATCAGTTCAACTTAGGTATAGGAAATGCTGCATGAAATCTGCATAGAATTTCATGTAGATTTCAAAAACCTAGTAATATACAAGGAGATCCATTTGAAAGAATAGACTAATAAAATATATATATGTCAACTGAGCTTAATCTATGCTTCGAAGTGGATGATATTTCTGCAAAATAGTCTAGCGGCTAATTTTCGGCTAGTGAACGTGTTCGAGTTCTACGCGCATGGTCTACGTTCGCATTCGACACTGAGCACGCGCTACATTTAATTTTCGGCCAAAACACGCTAGATTGTTTATTTCCTAGCGGCTATTTAACGCCGGCTAAAGCTATTTACCGCCAAAAATCCCCAATGTTAAATTTCAACATTGGTTTGTTAACCCCCCACTGCGATCGGGATCGCACGGCCAATGAGAAATAACACAATCAGCCGTATTCATAATCGAAACTTAGTGCCCTACTTAAATAAGTGCCGAGGTTTATGGCTACTGGCTACCAGAACACATGGTCTGTGAGAACACGCAACTGACAGAACCTTCAATCCACGGTCGTAAATAAGAACTGTGCTGCAATCTAACTAACCTAACCTTACATTAGGTTTATGACTATTATGTTATTGTATGGTAAGATAGTGTTTTGTTTTTTTATTTTTTTATTTTTGAATTTATATGAATTATTGTACCTTGAATCTTGTTTACTATATATTTTTGATTGTCTACTCATCTCATTGGGATACCTAAATACCTAACTACATACCTATAATAATTAGCTATACGAGTATAATCAAAATTATAACAAAATTATGGAACAGTATTATTATTAGGATATTAATTAATCCCAAGTTTATTTTCCCATGTGACCTTGTCATATAACAACTTTACAATAATTATATCATATTTATTTGAAATAATAATACAGGTTTCAAAGTCTTATGCTATAGAAAATAAAACAGCAAGTCATAGTGATGCTTACTTAGCCATTAACCCCAATACCAGCTTACTTGTGTTCTGGCTGATTTGAAAACATGCTGTTATGAAAATGTTAATAGTTTTGCTAATTGATATTTGTATTTGTTTACACGAATGAAGGTGGTATTTGTTTATACGAATGAAGGTGGATGATAAACTAAGGAAATATCAATAAATGATTAGTGAATTATTATTATTATTATTAATTATTATCACCGGGTCTTTGGTAGGTAGGTATACATTTTGACTACTGATACTTTTCCTTATTATTAACCTCACTTTTCGATGTTAGTCCCTAATACCATGATATACCTAATTTTGGATCAAACAATTGTAATTCTTAGTAAGCATTCTTAATAATACCTATGTATCAATTTTAAAGATTTGTGACTTGTATACTGACTATGAGATATCAGGGTAACATTTACGTAAAGCTCAGTTTTTTTCAAAATAAAGTCATGATTAATTATGAACTTGAATTTTAAGACCGAGTATTTCACAGTCTCAAAGATAGAGGTTATGTTTTCCGTCAAATTTTCCAATTGTCCTGAAGTACGATCTTCCAAAAAAACATATACCTATGTATTTGACCGAGTATTTGACGCAGTGATTTTGTAGTATGAAGCTTGAACATTACTTTTGCTTTCTATTGAAACTGATATTTTTCGTTTATAGGTAATTTTCTAAATTGATTTACAATCAAGATATTAATAAATGTTGATTTTAAGCTCTCATTTTTTAAACAATAAGTATTAGCCTTCAAGATTTAATAAATTTGTCAAAGTTCGAAGGAGCTAATAAATAAATTATCCTAATATAGAAACTGCATTGTATAATTAATCAAAATGGCAATACTTATCCCGTATAAAAAAAAAACATAAAATTTTCACTATAATTGAGAAGCTGAATAACGTTTTTGGTAGCTGCTGAAAAAAACGTGATCTTCAGTGTTCAATAAATCATATTTCCAATGAATAACACTTTTCTTTCTTTCAACATTATATTATATCTCAATTTTTGCAGACATTGCTACATAATTTATTATCTCAAGATTTTTCTTATAATAATTGAAACTCCAATTGATATATAAACAACATTTATAGATAGATCCTAATAATTGTAACTTTAAATTTAGTAAACACTAAGTAACGTCTGATTTTACGATATTACCTGTTCACCAGTATCGTAAATTGTGGATTTATGTTCCTTTTTGTAGAACTGGCAACGTTGCCCTTTATTGTTGAAATGCCAAGCTAACGCAATCATGACTGTGTGAGGCCGTGGCCTTATTGCTTGAGCGCTTGCTTTGCCACGAAAATACCCGAATAGGCGTGGGTTCGAGACCTCAGCTCAGCAAGTTGTTTTTCTTAAATATCGAGTACTCAATGATGATAAATACCCTTTAATTGATTGTCTGTGATACTTTATCGATTAGTCTTTCTGAGAGTACTCTTTTTTCTAGATTATTTAGGTATTCTAGTTTAACTCCTTTTGTATTATCATTGGCTTTACAAATAAATACTGTAAAAATCATATTAATTAGATTGATTTTTTCTAATATTGTAGTTTTAATGAAAGTTTAGGTAAGTACTTAGTTTAATAAAATTCATTTTTTTTTGTGGATTGGAGACATTCAGAAGTAACAATAAGATTGAATAAAATAATAACAATAAAATTAAAAGTAATCACAGATTATTGCATATTTAAGTAATTCTTATTTTGAATATTTTTTCATTTTCGTTTTTCAAAGTAACAACACAACAAAAAACTGATTTAAACCCACATGAGGAAACAAATATTCCATTATGTTCATGATGGCTGTGAATACCCCCTTTGAGACGAATGATTGTCGAAAAATAATACTCTAAGCTGTTGTGACACTCAAAAAATGTATTTTATATAAAAACGTATGTAATAGTTTATGTCCTTGAAGCACAGGTCAGTGAAGTTGGCGGTGTACTTTTCGTGGAGAATAAAACCAATAGTTGCTTAATTTTCCGTTAATTATCCGTTAAGTCAAATATTTTGCCGTAGCATTTTTTGAAAAAAAGACGTGCACCACCAACTTCTCGTGAAGTTAGGGGTGCACCTGGCAAAAAGCAAAGAAGCGAATGAGGTCGACCAACATTAATGATTGGGCAATTTGCCGTTAATTAGCCGTTAATTATCTGTTAAGTCAGATACTTCGAATTTTTCATTTTTTCCAAGAAAACATAGGTGTATCGCTAACTTCGCGTGAAGTTAGCGGTGTACCCCTGTAAAAAACGACGAAATAAAATGCCCAGGGAGAAATTAACAATTGTGTAATTTGCAGTTAATTAGCCGCTCATTGTTCGAGATGTGATATATATTGCTTCTCTATTTTTTATTGAAAAAATGAGGTGCACCGCTAAATTCACACGAAGATGGTGGTGCACCTCCTAAAAAACAATCAAGCGAATGAAGTGGACCAAAATTAATGATTAGGGAATTTGCCTTTAAATAGTCGCTCATTATTCGTGAGGTGAGATATTCCGCTGCTCCACTTTTTATTGAAAAAAACATATTTTTAAAAAATTTACTTGTAAAAAGTTGTTTTTTTTTACTTTACAAGGTGGATTTCAAACTTTTGAAAGGTTTTTACTGTTAAATGTTTAAAGTCACAATCTACTTTTGCCTATATTTTGTCATAAATGAAAACCTGAAAACTTTACAATGTATAAAAAATCAAGTCCTGAGGCAGATAATAAGCATTATAGAAAGCTTGAGGTAACGAAAGAGTTATATACATATATATTAAAAATCTAACCAACTTGCATAAGTATTCTTGGTAAGACGCGATAGCTTGTACCGTCTGGAAATTTTGATTTTGATAATACATACAAAACTTTATATGACGAATAAATATACAAGATAATAAAGAAAAATTTTTTATCAAATCTATGGCAAATCATTTCATACTAACCGTAATTTGGAAAGCAGCAAAACATGAATATAATAATAATAATTGTTTTTTTATTCTTCGGTTTTTACGGGGGTACACTGCTAACTTCACGCGAAGTACACCTATGTTTTTTGGAAAAATTAGGAATTCGTAAAGTATCAGCTTCAACGGATAATTAGCGGCTTATTAACGGTAAATTCCCAAATCATCAATTTTGGTCCACATCATTCGCTTGATTGTTTTTAGGAGGTGCACCGCCATCTTCGTGTGCATTTAGCGGTGCACCTCATTTTTCAATAAAAAAATAGAGAAGCAAAATATCTCACCTCACGAATAATGAGCAGCTAATTAACGGCAAATTCCCTAATCATCATTTTTGGTCCACATCATTCGCTTCATTGTTTTTTGGGAGGTTTACCGCCATCTTCGTGTGAATTTAGCGGTTCACATAATTTTTTCAATAAAAAATAGAGAAGCAAAATATCTCACCTAACGAATAATGAGCGGATAATTAACGGCAAATTCCCTAATCATCAATTTTGGTCCACATCATTCGCTTCATTGTTTTTAGGAGGTGTACCGCCATCTTCGTGTGAATTTAGCGGTGCACCTCATTTTTTCAATAAAAAATAGATAAGAAAAATATGTCACTTCACGATTAATGAGCGGCTAATTAACTGCAAACTACACAATTGTTTCTCCCTGGGCATTTTATTTCGTCGTTTTTTACAGGGGTACACCACTAACTTCACGCGAAGTTAGCGATACACCTATGTTTTCTTGGAAAAAATGAAAAATTCGAACTATCTGACTTAAAAGATAATTAACGGCAAATTCCCCAATTATTAATTTTGGTCGACCACATTCTCTTCTTTTCTTTTTGCCAGGTGCACCGCTAACTTCACGCGAAGTTGGCGGTGCACGTCTTTTTTTCAAAAACTAGTGCAACGGCAAAATATTTGACTTAACGGATAATTAACGGCAAATAAAGCAACTATTGGTTTTATTCTACACGAAAAGTGCACCGCCAACTTCACTGACCTAGTTAGCACTAACATTATCTAATTCGGGTTCAGCGTGAAGTGGATTAATTGTCGCTTATGTATCGTGATGGTTATGCTAACTTGATATTGGAGTTAACACCACCCCCCCTTAAAATATAAAATTTTGTTCTTTTTTAAATAGTTTTTATTACTTTCGGTTCTTTCTATATAGATGGACTCGGCAGCGATTTCTCAGGCCCCATGCGTTTTGGAGACTTAAAATTTCGAATTCGTACTTACTTCGGAGGCATATCGTCGCCTGTTAAGCCTAATACTGATCCAAGTATGATCCAATAATAATTAATCATATTATCTGATTCAAGCCAGATCAAATTATTTCTTCAACGTGGAACGACAATGTCGGACGTCACTGGAATTACGCACGGGCATGGAACACCTAACCTTTGTTTACACTTTACACGATTAATTTTGTATTGTGGTAGATAAACAGTAATTTGTTATGGAATTAGCTGGCAAACAGATATACATAAGTATAGTTCAAATCAAGAAAAGTGGAGATAGCAGTTGTACTCATCGCTACGGTTCAAATCCTAAATGCCTAATAAAAGCTTTTTTTTTAATTTGACTTTATTGTGCGAAACTTATTTGTCGCAAATTGGTTACGATGTGAAAGAACCGGAAAACGTTTGGTTTTTTATCTCTTTATGTGTAGTAGTTACTATCTTAAACTTTAAGGACATAAACCATTACATACATTTTAATATAAAATACATTTTTTGAGTGTCACAACAGCTTATTTTCGACAATCACTCTTCTCAAACAATTGTATTGTAACAGGGATTTATATTAAAACTGGGTTCGATTTATTTTCACTTATTTATTTACACCAATAACTACTCTTCTATATACACATTTATATTCACACTATATGTCCTGGACTATAACGACTGTCTGTGTCTATGTGTTCTATCACTAACTGTCACTGACCGTGCTTTATGACCAACTGAACTATCCAGTCTATACCATCAGCCTTATATATCTAACCTAAAAAGCTCTAGATGGTTCCAGTGTTTGTTTTCGTTGTTTCTGGAGGTTATTTCTCAATATATGTCTTCGAGAATAGACCAGGACTTATTCTCGTTGCCTTCTGATGTCTCCCGTGTTTTCCCGAATTTGCATTGTGTGAGTATAGTTCATTTGTGAGTGTAGTTTATTATTCGGGTAAGTCTTCACGTTACAGTATCAAGTAAGTGATATTTTCATGATAGAGCAAAGAGTTCTACATTGTGGTCAAGTAACAATAAAAGTACTTGTTAAGATCATCAACGGTGGTGAAAAAAATGCAATTCCCATATAAATTGATTGATATTTATCAGTATCATTTGTCCTTCTACCAAAAATATATAAGTACTTGGATATAGATAATATAGCACGTGTTTTTCTTCTCCTAAACCCTACTTAAATAGCTGTTTTTAACGTTTTATATCTAATATAGATATAGAAAAAAATGTAGCTCATATAAGTGCTGCTATCTACACCGTCCACCTGATAAGTTGCACTTGAACTTACATTGAAGTTGTTACATGTAGATGTAGCATAGTGAGATTACTTTGTTTAATTTACGACTCTTTAATAAGTATTATTCTATATTTATATAACAAATCTATATAAAGTCGTTGAGATTTTATTATCATCCTAGTACTGAATAAGACCGTCCGTTAAAAACAATCAATGTACCTAGGATGAACTGTTCTAATGTCGCTCAGCCTTGGAAAGAATCTTATTTACACTAATTTCAAAAAGGAATTGAAATTATCCTGCTAATTTAGTTATTCATTCCTTGGCTTCCCAATACCTCATATCTTTCTGTAGTACCTATAATAAATACTGTTTTGCAAAAAGTTAAACAACATTCGAATAATAATAAAACGAAACCCGAACATGAATTGAGTAGGTACCTGGCCAAAGAGAAATCTGGCACTCGCTGTCGTCCAAATAACTTGCCAATGATGAAATATCCGCAATAAAAACCGCTATTAACGGGCCATTAAAAGCGAAATCGCTGAAACACAGTTGAATTTCGGTGTGAGGCCGATGCCACGGTAAAATGGTCATATGAACAACAAAATGAATATATATACGCTCGTATATACATACGTATATGATAAATTCAAAACGAAGTTATCATGCTGAAATACTCGGGTACCTACCTGTAAATTATTGAGCTTAATTCACTAACGTTTCAGCATTGCTTAATTACAAGAACGAATTGTGCTCGCAAAACCTGAGAAATGAAGTCGGTAGGAAAGTTTTTCTCGTGATCAAGTGATCACTTCATAACGGTTTATTATTGAAATGCTTTGCGTCGTACCTATGTTTGGACCTCTTTACAATATTTTGTATTAATGGATATTGAATACTTGTGATAATATGTATTATATTTATATAACTTATACTGTAAATAAAAATTCTGGTATTTCCACCCACACGACTTTCCCATCGTGCTCAAACGAATTCAGTCGGAAATAAAAATATTTCTGCGTGTCAAGAGAAACAGCAGTAGGCATATTCAATGCTGAGATAGGAGGAACCTTTTAGCATGAATATGAATAAACAGAAAATTTTACACTCCATTTGAGCATTTTTTTTCCTTCTTCTTAGTAGGCGATGAAGGGCTTCAAGCAGATCGTTTTCATTCCCTATGCCCTTTTCGCACTACAGTCTTTTGGCAAACACATTTTCCAGCTGTTGCCTATAGTAACCAGATCGAGCAGGATGCACAATTTGTGTCACTGGCGAATGGATCGATGTCATAAAAAATAAGATAATCTTGGCAGAGAGAGATCAATGGTTGGAAATATGTTTTTGGACTCAGTAACATCGGGAACCGTTGTGAACCGGACACCGAAAATTTTACACGATTACAAACAATACCTACTTATTTAGGCTTGCAGTAGGAAATTAAAAATTAAAGCTAGTAAGAAATAATTTTATAAAGAAAATTCCTCGGAAAATAATAATCAATAAGCAAATTAATCATCTTAATCGTAATATACGAAGATGCTCTAGTTACAAAGTTGTTGAAAGGAGTTTTAGATGTTCTTGAAAGAGATCAAAAAAACATTCCAATAAAGATAAAAATTGTCAAGAGAAAGTGTCTGTCAACCGGATTAATAATGGAGAATTGCCCATGTAATACCTACGGGCGTTTAACTGACCATTCCGAATAAATAATCTGTTAAAGATATATTTATATATACATATATATAAATCAGGATTATACCTCAAAACAGCCGAAGGTAGAGTTTCTTTCACGAATCTGTGATAATTTTTTTTTCATTTGGAAATTAGCCAGGGTTTGAAAGTCTTTCTATGTCGCTGTTCGTTAAAAATATTATTTATACTTGAGTGAATTTAAAAATAAGTGTGGATTGTATGTATCCTAATACGGAAATTTTAGCACAATGGAAGATATATATTCCTAAATTTTCAAATCAATATTGTTTTAAAACTCCAACAGTTTCCGAGTTTGGGCCTTTTGGCAGAAGGACCTTTCGAAGAAAATAAATATATAAATCGTACATATTTTATATTGATACCTGCTAGATTATAGAAACTTACAATAATAACAAATGTATTAAAAGTAAATACAGTCAGTAAGGATCAAAAGAGATTTGATAATTCCGTGATTTTTACAATATATGTTGTCTGTAATTACATTTCATTTGACTTACTTATGTCCTGTAATCCCTTGAGGTACGTACTGCCTCAACAAAGAAACGCTATCCAACTCGAATCGGCTCTAAGAAATTGATGTCTCTCCAAGATTTATTCCCCTTGAAAATGTCTTTTTTATTTCTTCTCCAACGTGTTTCTTGTTCTGCTTACTTTCCGTTTTACTTGAAGATTCTGTTCTAGAACTTCTTTACCAAATAACTTTTTGTTTGACTGATACGATATTCTCAAGTTTATGACAATTAAATATAAATTTGAAAAGTGAGAAAATTGTTTTTCTTATCGCTATTTCTCAATTTCCTACAACCCATTCAAGTCTTTTAATATGTTTATTCTTCTTCAATCTTGATTATAACTGATATTTACAGAATTCATATTTATTTCTTTTTGATTGCTCTGTGACATTTGTATTGTAACGTGAAGACTTACCCGAATAAAGACACTCACACACACACACACACTCACAAATTTCACAAACATCCAGAAACATGGAGAATATACCGATTGGGTCTATTTTCGAAGTAATATATTGGGAAAATACATCCAGAACAACATATTAGAAAGGACGAGAAGCTTCGAGATAGGAGGTTAAGTGAATATAAAAAGACACGGACCACGGAGATAGTTAGTCAGTCATAGATCACAATCGGTCATAGATCATAGATAGAAGAAAGTCGTATATAGTCCGAGAAATAAGTGTGAATATAAATGTGTATATAGTCGTGTAGTTATTGGTGTAAATAAATTAGTGAAAATAAATTGAACCCAGTTTTAATATAAATCCCCGTTACAGTATTTTTGATGTTTGGATCCTGTTTTTGTTACTGAAGATACAACAGTTTAAAAAACAAGTACATTTTAATTTAAAAAAACAAAATGTATACTTAAATATTTTTTCCAAAAAATCGGCCGACTTTATTATTTGGTGCACTGAAAAATACAAAGAATATTAATTTCATTGGTGTTGGTAGGTACTTTTGAAGTTGTGCAGTTGCAGTTAGATTGAAAACTTTTGGCGGCAACTTCACAAGTACCAGCGGCAATAGAATTAATATTATTTTGTAATTTTTCAGTGCACCAGTTAATAAGAATTGCTAAAAATAATCTGTTCTTTAATTTGGTTGCCTCAGATTTTCAATGTTCGAATGAAATTGCCCCCTCCATATAGCGGAAATACCTTCACATATTTGAGATTTTAACATCGCTGTAACTCGAAGGACATAGGTAACTCTTTTTGAAAAATGTTCAATTTAAACATTTCCATGTATCTTCCTATCTATAATTCTCGTAACCGTAACCCCATCGGGGAGGGGAATCGAATTGTATACCTACCTCCTAGTATTGTATGTAATACCTTGGGATAGAAATTCCTAATCGTTTCAATTTGCTATCTCATTGATTTGATCTTGTACCTATGACAAAAGTGTTCAAGTTTCAGGAATCCTCTTAACATTGCAATCTTGTAAAACTTAACTCATCCAACATAAATATGTTTCTTTTACCTTTGTCTTGTTAACATCGCAAGAAATGTGAACGACGAACACACACAAGCGCAAGCCATTATTATTTATATACTTACAATCGTTCTCCTAAAAGCGTAAAATGGGACATCATGGGACACACACCACACAAACGGATTGAAGGCGGCACACAGTATATGGCGGTCAGTAACCCGCCAACGAAGTAAGTGGTGTCGGGGCTCGATCAGGTAGAAGTAGCCGCACCGCGGCACAGATTAGTAAGTAGTTGAGAGGCCCCGCTTCGGTTGGCCTTTGGATACGATAATCTCTCGTCATTGCCCATGAAAATGTATTAGCGAACAATTTGTTTTATTGTTTGACTGGGCAGCATTATCTCAGAGAGGGCCACTGCTCACACGGATAATGTTAAAAAGCATTTATTCTGGATTTGTTTTTTATACATTTTGTTTTCAAGTCAATGGAAAAATATTTTTTCTCGAATGCTTATACTTACATTGATTAGACAAGATCTACGAATCAAAATTCAAGGTCTTGTATCTGAGAATCTATTGCCTTGTTTTTAGTTATATTATCAGCATCTATAAAAATTACCTAGAAAATTACTAGGTGTACAGGATCCGGAAAAACTTCAATCATTCCTGAAATATTTTATAAAAACGGAAAATTGGTAATTCTGTTTCTATTTAATACTCGGAAAGGAAAGTTTGCATACCCGCGTTATGAAATTAAGTCCATGAGGAGTGTTTTCTTATAGGCGCCATATTTGTGTTCTATACGATTTTTAATACAGCTAAGAATTCCCTTCACAATTATGTTTACCATAATGACATTTAATCTCACAGGAAAAAGGTAAAAGTATTTTCGAATGTAGTAAGTAGGCCATGATGATGAGAAAACAAAATATTTTAATCGCCTTAAATACTGTATCAATAAATACTTCTATGACATTTATATATCTATGTAACTATGAAGATTGAATTTTTAGAAAGGATCGAGGAGAGCGTTATTCAGAAAAAAAAATAGAAAATATCGGGTAACTATAGAATATTTGTAAGCTTTACAACTATAATATTGTAAACCATTAAATTATTTATTACTATTTACAGCGAACTTTGAGGTCTAGTAACCGAACTAGACCTCAAAGTTCGCTTTGCTTCGTTGAACGAAGCTTATCTGTTGAAAAAATGTATTTTTTATAACAAAAATCGATATTTATAAATTATGCTTCATATTTGCATAAAATAATGATCTGAAACTACAAGAAAATATAATAATAATAAAACTGGGGCCAAAATAGGTGACGCCATGTCTTGTTTACATGATTAATGTCAAAAAATTAAATTGTAGTTCTATGCCAAGCAATGTCGCCACTACTACGTACGTTTTATGTATGCGTTGATACAAAGTAAGCAATTAGTTTACATTCAAACAAATTGTTGCACAGAAATAGAAACTTTGTCCACGGAAGAACAACGCCATACTTCAGTAAAAAAATATATGTATAATATTTCATGCCAATTTTCGTCAAATTTTATTACATATGTTGTTTTTGCGAGAAGATTCACATTGTTCCCGTCATTCCTTAAGACTTTACTAACATCTCAAATTTATATCTGAAATAAAATATTTTCCAAACGATCTCTTTTAGAAGCTTTACAGGGTAGGATTTTCTATAATCATTAAGTGTTTTCTGGAGAAAGATATGCGATGGCTTGTTTTCTTTTCTTTTTCAGCTCCTCAAGGAAGTTGGGCTTGGTAGCACAGTTTTTTTAAATTATAATTATCGTTAAAGAAAAAAAAGTCTGAGGCTATCAAATCTGGTGAACTTGGGGGCTAAGTAAGGTCACCAAATAAGTAAGGTGCCTTGTACCCAGTTGTTTTAACAAAACCTTTGCTGTTTTCGATGCTTGTATTACTTGCATTATTGTCATTTTCATAGAAATATAGGCGAATGCTAATTGACACGCAGTCCAAAAAGTGAAGCCAATATTAAAACGTATTGAATGCAGCGACCAATGCAAATGAGCTTCATCCATGCATGTGATAATTTTCCTAAGGTAGCTTTCATGGATCTGTTAGTTTGATTAAACCGTATTGAACGTTAAAACGCTCCGTGATGAAATTTTCTTGTGAACATTACCTGCAAATTAAACATTTTAGATAAAAGAGATTCCAATTAAAATCGTTCGGTTAAGTACTTATGGTCTGTTCTGTACTAGTAAGATAGAGAAATACTTTTACAGTGAAAGCTGAAATTTTGAATAATTCTCAATCACTGATAAATTCCACACCTAACTATATAAAATTATTTTATGATTGTATGATTGCAGAGCGTAAATAATATATATCAAGTTGTTACACATGATAAAAATAATATTTGCTGTTATCGTTTAACATCATTGAAACTCTTTATCAACAGGAATAAATTATCTGATAAGCTTTATTCGTCAGCTCACTAATAGGCTTGTATATAAATATATGTATGTTCCTACATATAATCAACTGAAATTTGTATTTATTTAAAGGTGTCGCCAATTCGTTGTTGTAATTTTCATTTACTGAATTAAGTTTCAGTTAATGAGAAAAGGTTTATGATTATCTAGAAATATGAATTCTTATTTTCTTTGTTATCTCAGCATATTTACATAATGTGTTTATTTTGCTGTTTTGCATTGAAGGAATTTCTTGTAGACGTAGTTTTTTTGCTGAATAGACATAACATATAGTTGAATGCCTTCCATAGTTTGCCAAACTGATACTACAGATATTTTATTATTCCATGTACCTACCTTCATCTAGCACAGGTCCCCTTTTGCAAAATTTATGTCAGCTTTGGGATGTATCATTTCTGTTCCTCCCTCACAAACTGATCGGTAATACAATCCCCTCGTTCGATACCATGATATAGGCGCTACTGTAGGATGGTTGTATCTTTGTCTTTTTACGTCATCCGTTCTTATAAGAAATATATTATTCAGCCAAATTTTGTTCGACAGTTGCATTACATTGCAGGTGGATTGGTATGCCGAAAATTTTCAACGTTGTAACATTGGAATTGTTTAGAATCAGCTGATGATCTGTTATGGTAGGCAATAGTTGTCTTCTTTTATATAAATTTTTGTAAATATTTTATATAGGTAAATAAAAATAATATACTACAAAATAGAATTTTGATTGTTTTGTTAATGACTATTAAAACTAAATACGAAACATAACCTACAAATGTGACTAGAGGCATTGATCTGTTAGATACATAATACATATATGTACCTATACATTTGCAGTTTTTTAAATTTTTTTTTTTCAATTTTTTCGAGAAAAGATTCTTGTCATAAGTTGATGCTATAAATTGTATTACTTAATGAAAGAAAAGTATTGTTATGAACAATTTTTGTCAATTATTTGCTGTCATTTTGAAACCACTTGTTTGTCATAACTCAATATCAGAAAACCGCTTATCATTATCAGGAGCAGTAATAGGTATATTATTACTTGAAATTAAATTACTTATTCGAATAAAATAAGAAAACGGAAAACATATGCATGTGCAAAGTCACACAATCATAGCTCGACACCAGTTTTACACTCGATATAATAGAACTTGTTGGGAACAATTCAAATTCCGGTATACGTAACCTACCATTGGAGCCCGATGCAGGTGGTGTGGTGTCAACGTCAACAATGATAACACACACAGTGAATGACTGCAACCTGACTAAAGACGGGAGCCCAGGAATCAACCAGCGGGGCCTGGTCTAGGCGAGGGGTCGGTGCCAACCACCCTGCATGGGGCCGAGACCATCGACCCGCCGACATTCCTAGTTCTCATTGCTTGTGTGCCCTCTTCTTCTTCCTCCTCCACCTCCCGACCACCCGTGGCAGCTCTTCGTTCGGCATCATGCTTGCCCTCTTCTCCCCTCGAGGGCTTTGCGTTACACAATTTGGAACGACGACGGCTCCGGTCTGCAGAACACTTTTGTGACTATGTTTTATATATATATATATATATATATATATATATATATATATATATATATATATATATATATATATATATATATATATATATATATATATATATATATATATATTCTGATTGCATCTTTGAAGCAAAAGTTTTCTACGAGTTTGTGAGAATAAATATTAATGAATTTGAAAATTAATTGATAATTAACCCTACTCATATTCTATATACTCATCTTGGATCATGGAAGTGAAAATAGTTTTCTGGATAGGTGGATTGGGACTAACAAATCAGTAAGATGGCATCTGCACTAATTTGATGAACTAGTATCAAAAACAGTTTTAAACTTTAAGCTAAATAGTAAATAATGAACTATTTTTTTCTGTTCCAACCAAGATTTGCAACAGTTTGTGAGTTTTCTTCCGACTATTCGGCAGGGAAAAGCATAATAAATGATTCGAATATCATCCAATGAAGTGAATAAACATTTATTTCTCTTCAAAGATTTAAAAATGTATTATAATAACTGTTGAAATAGAAGGCAAACAGGTTCTATTGTCTAATGGCGTTATAAAACAATAGCACCTTGGGATTAAAAAAGATCTATTGATTGGTTTTATCAAGTCAACTAATTTGTCAAATGTATTATTCTTTGAGTAAATATTTATTAGTACTACTTAGTGGTCGCCCAGTGGTCGAAATTCGATTATAACTCATTGTTTTTTAAATTCGAACGTTATTGAGATTTTTTATTTATTATTTATTTTTAATTACATGTAATTTTTGAGAGTTTTGTTCTCTTACGTCAGTTGCAAGCTTGTACCAAAGGGCATTAGCGTGTGTTGTTTGCCTAATTCCTTACAATACACATGAAATTTCAAATTTAATGTTAATAACAGTTCAAAGAACACCATGACAGCTAGCTGTTTATTTTATAATACGATGCATTGTAAATTATTCGACTTAAAGCCGGTAATATTACTTTACCCTTATGACAAAATGAAGAGAATGCCCTTTAACAAAAGTGACTTCAGATTCGAAATGTTTTGCATTGCGAAACCTGCGTTGTAAATGCATTAATCCACTATCAAAAGTATTAAAATTTCTGTAAATTACATTAAGTGCGCATTTAAATGAATCCCTCAAAATAATAAATAATATCATCACTTTGTATACACTATTCACAATATTTAAATTTGCGTTTGACCAGGGTTGTCATTCACGAATAAAACAATCTGACAAACCTGACTCGTTGACTACACATTGCAATTGGGTTTGTTATGCAACAAACAATACACTTTTAGCACGTGAACCATTTTTTTAATTCAATTTAATATAAAATATAAACGCATAATACATCAAAATTTTAACTTCCTGCTCTACTTCAACATATAATCTTTCACTATGCCAAATCTCATACTCCTCCATGCACGTTTTATGCTTTAAAAATCATCTACAATCACGTATTAATATAGGTCTGTGAAGTTGGCGGTGCACTTTTCGTGGATAATAAAACCAATAGTTGCTTAATTTGCCGTTAATTTACCGTTAATTATCCGTTAAGTCAAATATTTTGCCGTTGCATTATTTTTTGAAAAAAAGACGTGCACCGCCAACTTCGCGTGAAGTTAGCGGTGCACCCTGGCAAAAAGCAAAGAAGCGGATGAGGTCGACCAAAATTAATGATTGGGGAATTTGCCGTTAATTAGCCGTAAATTATCTGTTAAGTCAGATACTTAGAATTTTTAATTTTTTCCAAGAAATTATAGGTGTATCGCTAACTTCGCGTGAAGTAAAAAACTGTAAAAAACGACGAAATAAAATTCCCAGGGAGAAATTAACAATTGTGTAATTTGCAGTTAATTAGCCGCTCATTATTCGTGAAGTGAGATATTTTGCTTCTCTATTTTTTATTGAAAAAATGAGGTGCACCGCTAAATTCACACGAAGATGGCGGTGCACCTCCTAAAAAACAATCAAGCGAATGAAGTGGACCAAAATTAATGATTAGGGAATTTGCCTTTAAATAGTTGCTCATTATTCGTGAGGTGAGATATTCCGCTGCTCCACTTTTTATTGAAAAAACATATTTTTAAAAAATTTACTTGTAAAAAGTTTTTTTTTTACTTTACAAGGTGGATTTCAAACTTTTGAAAGGTTTTTACTGTTAAATGTTTAAAGTCACATTCTACTTTTGCCTATATTTTGTCATAAATGAAAACCTGAAAACTTTACAATGTATAAAAAAAAATCAATTGAAGTCCTGCATTATAGAAAGCTTTACGTAACTAAAGAGTTAGCAATTGCCATTTTTACTGTAACCCCAAATAAAAGATAATTTTCATGTAAATTATATTGTATACATATATATTAAAAATCTAACCAACTTGCATAAGTATTCTTGGTAAGACGCGATAGCTTGTACGGGCTGGAAATTTTGATTTTGATAATACATACAAAACTTTATATGACGAATAAATATACAAAATAATAAAGAAAAAAAATTTATCAAATCTATGGCGAATCATTTCATACTAACCGTAATTTGGAAAGCAGCAAAACAGGAGTATAATAATAATAATAATAATTGTTTTTTTATTCTTCGGTTTTTACAGGGGTACACTGCTAACTTCACGCGAAGCACACCTATGTTTTTTGGAAAAATGAGAAATTCGTAAAGTATCAGCCTTAACGGATAATTAGCGACTTATTAACGGTAAATTCCCCAATCATTAATTTTGATCCACATCATTCGCTTGATTGTGTTTAGGAGGTGCACCGCCATCTTCGTGTGAATTTAGCGGTGCACCTCATTTTTTCAATGAACAATAGAGAAGCAAAATATCTCACCTCACGAATAATGAGGGGCTAATTAACTGCAAATTACACAACTATTAATTTCTCCCTGGGCATTTTATTTCGTCGTTTTTTACAGGGGTACACCGCTAACTTCACGCGAAGTTAGCGATACACCTATGTTTTCTTGGAAAAAATGAAAAATTCGAAGTATCTGACTTAACAGATAATTAACGGCTAATTAACGGCAAATTCCCCAATTATTAATTTTGGTCGACCTCATTCGCTTCTTTGCTTTTTGCCTGGGTGCACGGCTAACTTCACGCGAAGTTGGCGGTGCACGTCTTTTTTTCAAAAAATAATGCAACGGCAAAATATTTGACTTAACGTATAATTAACGGTAAATTAACGGCAAATTAAGCAACTATCGGTTTTATTCTACACGAAAAGTGCACCGCCAACTTCACTGACCTTATTAATATACCTATAGATTCTGTGTTGAGTATGTCTTTGTGCGTGTTTCATAAACTTGTTTTTCAAATTAAACGAAGTGGTAAAAAGCCTCGTAAAAAGCAGTTGTTCTTGCATCTTTTTGAAACGATTATTTTCCTATGAAGTACAAGTAAGTACAATTGCTTAATTTTGAAGTGTGTCTATTTATTAGCCTTCCTTTCCATTACAATAAAATTATTGTATATTTAGTAAGAGCCATTGTCTGAAGAAGTTTTTAAATATTGATTTGTGCACTTACATTTGGATTCAAACTCTAGTTCAATTTATCATTGGCTAGAAATCAATTATCTTCGAATGCCTGGCTGCGGAGCGATCTTTTTAGTTTAATGCTCGTTCCACCGTGTTTTGTTTTTACGGCAATCCAAAGTTCAAATAAATAATGTATCAATCATCGATACATTTTTCATTTTACTCACTCGAAGAATTTGTGTGGCAGAAGGTAAACAATCTTGATGTGTTTTAAAATACAATACGTATATTTAAAACATTATTATTTCATCATTGTGAATCAAGTTATAAATAATACATGCAAGTGTTGTTTACTAGCGTCAGCATATATATAGTTTTTTAAGTTCTATAAGTTCTTATTAGTATTAGGTATTTTCCACACTTTCTTCTGGTTTACAGCACATAATTTTAGAAAAAGTGCTTTGGAATTCAAATGAGAATCAACTGAAATTAAACTGTTCAAGTTGGAACTGAAAATATACTCAAGTCGAACTGTTTGTTCTCCAGCCATGTCCCTGAAATAGTCTCGTGTGTTTACACAAGCTGATAGCGAAACAACACACACACACACATACGCTGCTAGACTTTGTCGTCTCGTAATCTTGGCATTCTGAGAATCCCGATTACTTTCTGTGTGTAGTTTAGGTAGGTATAGAGTAGAGAGCTCTATCTAGCCGCATAGGCTGTTGGTTTGGTCTTTTGATTTCTTATTTTATCCTTATTCTATATACACTCTCTCTACACAGTTGAGTAGTTGTCGAGACAAACACTCGCCCACACAAGACATTTCTATACTCCAATCATTGTTTCTTACGTACTAATGTGAAGAAAGTAATTGCGTTTAGAGTTGTTTTGTCTTCGATTGCGTGGACTTTTGATATGATATTACTTAAAAAATTAAAAAAGTTGAATGTAAGTGAGCATCCGATTATAGTTTTGGGGGACGTTAATATTTTGCTCTGCAGATTGCACAGAACCAACTCAAAATTTGGATATTGATAAGTCGTCTGTTCACTGATCGGTCTACAATGTCATTAAAATTATAATTTAGTATAGGTATATTTTTTCATTTAAAAATGTATTAAAATTGCTTGCTAGGTTATGTAGGTAATTATTTTCTAAGTATCCTGACTGACCAATAATTACTTGTTTAATCAACATATTACGCTATTATTGAATCTGACATAAAAATCAGACCTATGATAATCAACTCTAAAACCTAATTTACAAAACTATTTTAACTTTGAAGTATTATCAGTTATTAGTTATAGCTAAATACTAGATATAAGTCTTTCGATAGCAATTTCATAATTATTATTAGGTAATGCCAAGGTAATAGTTAGTATTTTGTGTTTTTCCGAGCATCATCTAATATCCTTATTAGTTATTAGGTTTATGTTAACCATTCTTATTATTTAAGTAAGCACTTGCCCTCTTAAATTTACATAGTTAATACTCACATTTGAGAAACGTACAGTGAGCCGAAACAATTGTCATGTTTAAACAATATATTAGTGGAAATTATTATAATTTTATAACTTTCTTTAAGAGATCTATTATTAAGGTTATACAACCGTATGTAATAGAAAGAGAAAGTGTGTCCCACGGAGTGATCGTAACCCGTGACGATTTCTGCTATTTGACTCCTATCGGAAGACACGTTAAGTTAGTAGCAAGACGTTACTATGATGCAGTCTAAATTAATGTAAGATATTGGCCTTGTCTTATGACTTGCCAATTTGACATTAATAGCTGATAACCTCAATTAAAATACAACATTATCGGATCAGCAACTGACCTTGCAGTCTACTGGTTACGATGTCTTGTCTGTGGCCCAAACAAGACCATTAATAGCCTCTTGTCATTCGTCATGTTTTTAGTTTATAAGTTGCATTTGTTTTTGATATTAACGTCATTAGCGTTTTGAAGTTTCTCAACAGATCCCAATAGATGAAGCTCGAGAAATGTAATAATTTTGAACGAAAACAATAAACATGTCTTAATATAGTGTAAAGCCTATAGTCCATATTTTTTTTCGAATGAATCTGTATATTAAGTTAAGTACAACTTATAACAAGTCATCTGATTATTTTAAATGGCAAACATCAATCCTGATTGTGGTATATGTCGCTACGAACCATGGGCGATTAGCGACCACCCAACGAGTCTAAGAGCGAAAACCTGATAGTGACAGTAAAATTTGTAATGTGACGATTGTCAGATAATCGGCTCTTTACAGTCTTACAGCATAAGCATAGCATACTATTTTTATTAAGTATTGATATATGTATGATTCATTCTTATCGTGCAACTTATTTGGATCATCAGACAAACCGATCCACGAAGCGATGGACTATCTACCTAGATTAACTACCTGAACGTTTAATAACAATTGTAAATTCATATGTTCGGTTAATTACATGTATATCTAATCTAAAAGTGATACTCATTCCATTTACTAATCAGGTCAATAACAGAATCAAAGCTTTAAGTCAATTTATCGTATCTTGCACATTTCTTGGAATAACTTCCATAATATAACTCAATAAAACTCCCGAACAACTTCTCCAACCGATATTTTAATAGGCCTGCGAACCAACCGTTTCCACCCGAGAAGGATCGTAATCGGTTGTCGGCCGGTTACTATCTCTCTTTTCATTATTATATATATCTCTCTCTTTTTCACAGTCGAAAGACAAGCCATTTATGCCTCCATTGCGTTGTCGGTCTCGAGTCGAGGCATTGGCCTCTGCGGTGAAACGAGGAACCAGATTGTTGCCCCACTTTTAAATATCGAAATACATACAGGCTGAAGGCGACGTTGTGTGATGTTGGAGATTCACACTCACATGAAAGTCATGTAGTTTATTTACATAATGTTTCTTCTTGTCGCTGGAGGTGAATATTATTGTTATCGACATACTTGGAGGAGATTCTTTCTTTAAATTAGAATGAGTACATTATTTTTATAGAATTTGTGTTTCATACTAGCTTTATTTGCGGTCTTGGAGAATTGTATGGAGTATTGTAACTAGCATATAAATGTCAGAATCTGATTTATTTACATTAACCTATACAGTTTATTTGCAATAATTCATTAACTATTATTTCTATACATTTATGTTCAATAACTTATGTCAACTACTGTACTATATTGTACTTATATCCATGACGATTTAAATACTATTTACTATTTACTCATGGTCAACCCGCACTATCCCATTTAACAGTTGACTGCCCCACATTACGGACCGAACTGAACAAACTCGAACTCCTCTCTCAAGATATAGGCAGATCCTACCTATTCAGCTGATTCCATAATTTTCGACTCTAATTCCACCAATGCCTTGAAAGTTCTAGACACATCTCGATTCTTACGCTACGTCTTATGCTGCAAAATATCGTGGCACCAAACCCCGCCTTCTGAGAACTTTCACTCTTTTTTTCTGGATTTGCTGGCCGCAGCCATTTCGCATTGTGAGTTCTAACAGAAGCACGCCAGGTTAAGTACATTTTAGCCGGGTTTTATTGAAATATTTTACGATGATTCAGGAAATGGGATTTTTTATTCGGGTTTAAGTCAGATAATTCAGGAACTGTCAAAATCGTTGTCTACATCGGCCTTTCATATACTGACGGGAAGTGTCATCGTTAATGGTAGACAACTAATAACATAAAGCTGTGTTTCCTATCTATCCGCTTGTATCGCCTTCACTTGCTAATTCAGCGATAAAGAATCTTGAAAACTTTGATACGATAGCTGGGCTTTAACTTCACCTCAATGAATGATCTCCCGAATCACGCGCAGTGCGTGTATCCAGTTATAAAGATTGTAGTTTGCCAACATATTAATGGAAAACCCATCAACATTCCCATATTGTTGTAAGTAAACAGGCATTTACATAAACGTGGGATGCTGTGTCTATTCTCTAATAAATATAAATTACTCAGTTAAAACAGTTATGGATTTTAACATACTATTGGACAATGGACAATAATAATCATTATTATTATTATTGTATGTGATGTATATACCTGAAGGTGGAAGACAAATCTCCTCCCACGAAGGTCCTACTATACATAAAAGAGAAATTATATTGTTATCTTGATAATTTCTTCATAATTATGTGATGATGAAATTGAATAGTTAGTTACCCAATTATTGTATTATTCTTAATTGGGTACTTGACTGATACTCATTATGTAGTAGAGAAATTCAATAAAAACAAAAAGTATTGAAAGATAAAAACAATTTACTTTAGAAAATATGAAACAAATTATCATAAATTTCAGTTGGCCGTCTTTATTTATGGGTACGCATGCGTATGGATGATAGTCTGGTCTCGTATAGAGAACGTGTGCTTATGGAGTTTTCAATAAATTTATTGCGAATACAGCATATGATTTTAAATTTTCATACTTTGCTCACATTGATAATAATTATTCACAGTCATGTAATATAATTAGTATAAGGCTGCAATTCCATTGAGGCGGCGACGAGCAAAGCGGAGAGGAGACGTGCAAAAATCGGCATTGAAAATTGTTGTTGTTTATTTTCGCGAATGTGAGTAATGAAGATTTTTAAATTGATCATATTTTTAATATTAGTTACTAGATAAGGTTAATTTGTAATATTGTAATATAGCACATTCGTCCCATAGCAATGTATTCTGTTAATTTTAAACATGTAGGTTAGATATACATAACTGATTGAGATACTGAGATAAAATATTCCTAGATTGGTGTTAGTGTTACACAACGTATCTTGTCCAGTATCGTTAAAGTCCGTTCCGTCGATTTTCCATATGCTTGGCTAAAGACACAAATTGTTCGTTGGAGACCTCTTTCAATATTATTATATTTTTTATTATTTTATTAGGTATTATTTATTTACTATATCTATAGATTTTAAGGGCCAATTTCATAATCAAATTTAATATCCTATTAATTTTAATCCAATATTAAAAATTTCATTGGGCATATACTTAATTCAAAGTTACTTCAAAAGAACGAAAGATAAAGTGACGGACGTTATAAAAGTTATTGAAAATTGCATTATTTTTATTCCGTCATCAAGATATGAGTTACACAAATTGAAGAGTTAACTAATCTCCTATTAAAGATTAATTATGAAATCGGCCCTAAGTATAAAATCTATGAAATATGATTTTGTTATTTTCGGACTACCTACCAAATATCTTTTAACCAATTCTTATGATAAATTGTGCAATAGTGTTTACATTTATTCATGCAAAATCCAAATCAAACTAAATTTATTACAAATTATGTAGTTCTTAATCTATCAGTTCTTCCATAGCACAAACCTAATAGAGCCTCTGGTATGTTGCGGTAGTTATTAGACAATTTATACAAATCAAATATTTATACCATTGAATTGAGCGAGTAGTCCACGGATTAACCTAATAAAAGTCGAATTTCCAGTTTTCCCCACTTACGGACAGTTGCTTCTACTCTGTCGGATATATGGAGAAAGGGAGAGAAAGAGCTGTTTCCGAATTGAAAGGCTCTGAAGCGCCAGTCCAACCGTTGTTGCACCACTTCCTCCTGTGTCCTCTTTATCCCCGGCTGGGCTCTCACTTTTGTCAGATTAATAAATCTCTTATTAAGCTCTGCACAGGCTCTGTTCAAACGCCACGTATTTTTGGGATGTTTATTTGGGTTTCATTCATTTTGAACGCCTATACTTGTTCACCTATTAGAACGAATATGGCAAATACGAGTATAACTCATACCCCAAGGTTTCCGTAATATTATAATCAAGTACCTATAGTAAATACAGAAGAATTTTATTGATAGAAGTACCATTTATTTTGTTTTGTCATATTATCATTATCACTATTTAAAAAAAGATTAGCCCTGGCAGGGAATTGACCCGGCCAGATGGGATTGTAAAGTGAATCCTGTACCATTTTGAAGAAACACGTTGTTTCAATTGATGTAGAGCTAAAAAATAAATGAACAACCATTCTATTTATGAAGTTTGACAATATTGTTTGCTTTTTTGGCCAAGATAACTGATAGACTTTTGACACCAACTTCAAAAGTACCCAGCATCAATAGAATTAATATTATTTTGTATTTTTAAGTGCACCAACTAATAAAGCCGGTACAATTTTTCGTAAAAGATATTTATTACAGTTTGTAAAATTTTGCTCTTCAACACACGAATCAGCAATATTTACCATATAAGTTATTTCAATGTGGAAACATTCACATACTTGACGATCCATTCATTGATTATATTGAGAGTAGCCACCTGTAGTTTTTATACTTTACCTACTTCTTGAAACCAGTGGCGTTAAAGATGGAACGCGCATGTGAGCTGGATATGCAGCTAACCGATAACCATATTAAGTAGGTATTACCGGTTTCAAAGTACGAGTCTGTACTTAGTGGCAATATGGTCTACAGGATGGGCACATTTCGATGCTTTTGTATGGTAACAGTCTCGATCTCTTTTTTTAGATAAAATCAATGGTGAAAACAAAACTTAGCCTTCGTCTTTTGTTTTCGAGTTATAACCTAATATTCAATTTTGTGAGTACTTGATGCAGGGGTATATCTTATTTATTTATGAAGTTATATATGATACTTATTTCGACATATTTTAGGTCAGAATCCAATGACGTAGCTGGATTTTAAATTTGCTTGTTACATTTCAAGTTATATATATATATATTTCAAATTCGACTCTCGCGTTTATGTGCTCAACAATACGTCGTTTAAAAATGTTGAAAATTTCCAGTGGTTCCGGAAATATCCGGAAAAAAACGAATTTTCGGAAAATAATTTTATTTTTTTCCTGGCATTATTTCTTAATGAATTTCTAAATAAATAGCACATTTACATTGCCCCTTTTTTCACTCTTTCCAATGGTGTTAATAGTTTTGTAACCTGACGTTTTGTCTATGTGTAACTATCATGAACTTTTTTGTCTTATGGGAGCCATATTGGCATTCCACAAATTTGAATAGCCCTTTTTATTATAAGTTGTCCTAAAAATTTGGGAAATTAAATCAATTACTTTTATAAAGTAATTGGCTTTGATTTTTCCAATCGGTGACACGTAAATGACATTCTGTATTAGTGTCAATTGCTGAGTCGTTGAAAATGGAGTTCTCCAATGAAGAAAAACGAGATATGATAAAACTTTATTACAATAATGATAGAAATAATGTGAATAAATACATTGAAAGTGTATCTCAAGATGTATCCCGAGAGACGACAACCACAACCAAGTTTGTCCAAATTAATGGACAGAATTCGGGATGGGTTTGGCTCGTTTGAAAAACTTAAGATTAATTATACCTCATTAATAATGATTTCTTTCGTTTCTTCATCAATCCTGTCTCCAGATTTTTGTTTGGGTTCTTCAAAGGAACCATGCTCAGCAATTTTTTTTTTTAATAAAGATCGGTGGGGTTGTCCCTCGGGATACCTTCATGTTAAGATGTATTCATACTGTTTCTATCATTCTCGTAATAAAATTTAATCATATCTCGTTTTGAAATAGTTTTTATTACTTTCGGTTCTTGTATCAATGGACTCCACAGCGATTTCTCAGGCCCCATACGGTCTAGAAACGTGAAACTTCGAATTCGTACTTACATCGCAGAAATCTCGCCGCCTGTTAAGCTCCAAGTGTGATCCAATATTGGTAATTATAATTATCTCATTCAAACAAAATCATTATTTTTTTGACATGGAACGACAATGTCGGACAATGAGATCCGTCACTGGAATTACGCACGAGCATAGAGGGTATATATACATCTCTGTTCTCTGGTATATAGGTACTCTCTGGAAGATCGTCTATGGTTATGTCGCAATTGTCAGACGTCAGACGTTGTTGTTAATTTAAAGTTTAGTTTTGTGTTGTGGTAGACAAACAGTAATTTGTTTTGGAATTGCTGTTGCTGGCAAACCCATATACATAGGCATAGTTCAAATCGAGAAAAGGATAGCAATAGTAGGTACTCATCGGTACGGTTAAAATCTTAAATCCCTTATAAAAACTATTTTCAATTTTTTTTCAAAAATTTATCTTGTCATTACTTTCGGTTCTTGTATCAATGGACCCCGCAGCGATTTCTCAGGCCCCATACGGTCTAGAGACTTGAAATTTCGAATTCGTACTTAGATCGAACTACTTTATAAAAGTAATTTATTCAGGTCAACTTATGATAATACCATTCGAAAGAGTGAAAAAAGTGGCAATGTAAATGTGCTATTTATTTGAAAATTCATTAAGAAATAAAGCCAGGAAAAAATAAAATGATTTGCCGAAAATTCGGTTTTTTCGGATATCTCCGGAACTAATTGAAAGTTTTTAAACGGCGTATTGTTGAACACATAAATGCGCAACCAATTTAACCATCTTCGTATTCCCTATAGTTTCCGAGATCCCAATGGTGAGAGTCGAATTTGAAACAGCCTGTATATTACAAATTACCCTATAAAAGCATCTAAATTTTCCCACCTTGTACAGTGCAGGATAAATAGAGCAAGTACATGACTGAACACTTTGGAACGAGCTTTGGAATAAGCATTTATAACTTGGTCTTTAGGTAGCAAGCTCTGTTAAGGAGTTGGATAAATACTTTGCAATGTAGGTACTTCGAGGAAGAGTGTTTACTTCAGTCATTTTCGAAAGATCAGTTTTGTCTTTCAGAAAAAAGACAATAAATCTGATTCATCACATTTTTATCGTTGATCGATATCTAAAAGTTAACATTCATTCAATTATTGCAACATGGAGGTAATATGATGGATTATTTTATCAGTATTGGAGAAGAACGGATTGTGTATCAATTATTATCTCAATCAGTAAATTTGACGGAAATCTTGAAAACTACATATTCTCAATTGAGAGGCAATAAATTAATTTTCGACATGTTACATCATCTAAAAAATACATTTCTGCATTAATTTTTCGTGGTGAAAGTATTCGATATCAAAGACCTTGACGGTAAGTTTTTTATCACACTACTGTGTAAGTAAGTAAGCAATTCTTCAGAGCCATAATTTAATGTTTTTGCAATACCTACCTTGAAAGTGAAATTTTGGAGCACTACTGGTTCATAGAATAATCGATGTCATATTATTAGCAGTTAAAACTTGAAACCAATACCAAATTATCAGACGCCTACGCACTTCAATTCACGATGAAATAATTTATTCCCAGATATTAGTTAAGATGTTCGAGCAGCTGTTTTACGATATCCAAACTAGTCCGGACTCAGTTTGAGATATGCGCATTTGAATATGGCTAGATCTCAGAATTACAAACATATACTTATGTTGAGGGCGAGGGCTGAGATAAGCGATAAGACGACGAAATTATAAGAGAGGGGAAGGGGTAGTTCGCAAACTGACATTTGCCGTTCGAGCAGAACAACATTCCAATACACATGGAAACTGTTTCAAAAAGCAGTTATCAAACAGTCTCTGGCTACAGTGGCTACTGATCGAACAAGCTTATTGGCTTGGATTCTTGAAACAGGTAATATGAACAGTCCCTCAACACAGTAATAAAAGTATTACACTTGTGCGGAAAGTAAACTCTATGCAAACTGCGACTGTCAGCCAGACTTGGATGCAATGCAGACAGGATATCAGAAAACTAATACAGGTCTACTCAAAAATATTCAACGTAATTATTTGATTATATACTTTTTATACAATCATTTCTTTTGTGCCATATACGAATGAAACCAGTGACTAATGCCAAATGTCAATAAACAAATAATAAATTTTGGCCGATAAAATAAACTCGTTCATAATATATTTGAGCTTTAAATGATAAAAATCAAATAACAACGAATGGTATGAACGGAGCTATTTATGTGGGACACATTCTGATTTGTAACAGGTGTACCAAACTGAAACTAATTTTACTGCGCGCATATTTTTAGAATCCCCTGACCTCCTACGTTGCGGTGGTATGGCTTCCAACAACACTCTACTTGAGAAATTTCAATAATAAACCATTATTACTCAACCCACTATATGGATTATAAGTAGTAGTCACGTTTTCCAGAATTATAACATTATTATTTTCATCAGGAGGCTAATGTGTGCATTTCAAAGTGAATATTAATTTAAACATTTCCCGATTTTAATTGAAATTGCTTCAAGGATAGAATTTGAAGGTTTTTTCAGTTCTAATAATTAGTCGGTGTGATTAGAAACAAACGGTTTATTGTTGCAAGTTTTTGATTTCAGCTTCAAAAGAAGTCGTGTATTATTTGGTGCATTAAATAGAGACCGGATGTTTACGGACTGATGCTTATACTATTTATATATATATATATATATATATATATATATATATATATATATATATATATATATATATATATAATAAAAAGATGTTCTTGGGGATGCAGTCATATATTCAATAAAATTCTTTGACTGAAGCCGAGCTTTCGAGAATGTTTATTCTCTTCTTCAGGGCAAAAATCGTGAATTTAGAATAAATTAACCAAAAACAGGAAAGATTTCATATCCATCAATTCAAAAATCTTTCCTGTTTTTGGTTAATTTATTCTAAATTCACGATTTTTGCCCTGAAGAAGAGAATAAACATTCTCGAAAGCTCGGCTTCAGTCAAAGAATTTTATTGAATATATGACTGCATCTTTTTATTTATTATAAATCCAGTCAAGAATACAAAATATATATATATATATATATATATATATATATATATATATATATATATACATCTCGGTATCATTCTGGCGTCCTTTCAAAAAACAGTAATGAAGCGTCCTTGCCGTATTTATTTCACTTCGCCATCAATGTGAGCTCCGTTCATTCTATAGCCGTTTGGGCGTCCAATGTATATAATAATTTCCATCTTACAAACAATAGAGCGTCCATACGGTGTATATTTATTTCATTTACCGTAAATACAGCGTCCGGCGCTATTGCCAAATGTGCAGTGGAATGGGATGATGAAATGTGATTTTAAATATATTTCTGGTATTTTGAAACTACCAGCGACTGCCTAGCATTGGTTGTTTCTCCGAATGTTCCTTAAACTTTATTATAATTACTCAATTGTCATATATTCTATAATTCAATTTATACAAAATGGAATTGTAGATGCTAATGTTTTTAAAATGTAAACTCATTTTCATTTTTGTCATTATTTCTGTCTCCAACATCAAATAGAAATAGAAATATTTATTTCATGTAAACAATTAGGCATGTATACTTTTGTCCTGGATAGTGATATAGATCACACCAAATAAAATAAATTAAAATACGCTTCAGATGAAGACATAATAAACATACAAGTGACAAAGTACATATAACTTAATTCAAGACAAGGATTATGAACATATTAAAAAAAGAAAATAATAGTAATAACAATCTAGAAAAAAGGGTAAAAAAGGATTACCTACATAAATGTACTTACAACATGTTCCAGATAATCATCTAAGAAGTTAAAACGGTGTTAAATATTTACGGATCTTAATTTTGAGTGATGCACAAGACATCTTTGAATTGTTTGGCAAAGCATTATTCAATTTTATGCCCAGAAATTTATAGGAATTATGAGTCTATGTCTGAATAATGGAGGACAGATATAGTTTTTTTTTCTCTTGTATTATAAGAGTAAACATAATTGTGCTGGATTCTTTGGCATGTTTTTTATATGAAGCAGGCACTGCAAAATGCAGCAACATGGTAATTGCAGGATGTTCAATTTTTCTAACAATGGCTTACAGTGATCATCATATTTGCTGGATGTTATTATTCGAATGACTTTTTTTGTGCAATGCATATTTTGGGGCTGTGACATGTGTTTCTCCAGATTATCAAGGCATACGGTCACTATTATGCTATGAAACATAACAAAATCTGCCATTCTTAGATAATATTTATCTACATTCAGCTTCAGTTACCTGAGAGTATTTCTCTTTTTATAGATAGGTGTAACTTTGGAAACCTTGAGAACATCTGGAAAAATACATGTACTCATACGAAGATTAAATAGATTCGGTAAAGAAATCGCTACATTTTTATTTATCTGCGGCTCTAGAATTTTTCAGTTTATGAACAATGTTCAATATTTCTGATTAACTTGTTGGATGTAGGTAAGAAGTCAAATGGTTTATTGCTATTTTTTGCATGCAAGAATCGAAGGGATTTGCAATATAGTTCGCAGAATTTTGCATTAAATTGTTTATGCAATGTTCAAAAGAGTTGGCAAAGTCCTCAGCGGATAAATTGCTCTCATTCCTTAGGTTATTAGTTTTACCTAAATTTGTATTTAATATTCCCCAGACTGACTTTTGCTTATTTTTGATTCAGATATTATCTTATTATTAAACTCCACTTTTTTCGATTTGTTAATGTTAAGTAATTCGAAGCTATCGAGCGTCCTGGTCACTTCGGCAATAGTATGAACCTGGGTTAGTTGTGACTTAAGATTTTTAATATCAGGAGAATTGTCTCGTCCTTGAAGCCAGCAGAGCAAAGTGAGCAGAATCAAAATTACAAATTTGGTGCTTGCAGAGCTAATTAATTGCTAATTAACTGCTATATACCGAAATGAATTGCTCTTACAGTTTTTTTTTATGGCTACTTTGCTAGCTGTAAATCTAAAGCTTACAGAGCAACATTTAAAAATATTTTTTGAGTACTTTTTTTGTGTTTATAGGGCTAATTAAGTTCTAATTAAGTGCTTTATTCAGAAATTAATTACTCATATGGTTTTTGGAAAATGGCTGCTTTGCTTTAAAAATCAACTTTTCCGAGAAAATTTTATTTGGTGCTTGTAGACCGAATAAAGTGCTAATTAATTGCTGTATTCCGAAGTAAATTGGTCTTACATTTTTTTAATGGCTGCTTTGCTAGCTTTAGATCTAAAGATAGCTGAGCAACCTTTATAAATATTCATTGAGAACTTCTTTTTTAGTGCTTAAGGTCTAACTAAGTGCTGTATTCCGACATTAATTGTTGTTTTATGGTTCTTAGGAAAATGTATGCTTTGTTTTTAAAAATTATTTTTTTCTATAAAATCGTAGTTGATGCTTGTAGAGCTAATTAAGTGCTAATTATTTGCTTTATTCCGAAATTAATTGCTCTTATAGTTTTTTCTAAATAGCTGCTTTGCTAGCTTTAGATCTAAGACTAACAGAGCAGCTTTTAAAAATCAACTTTTCGAGAACTTCTTTTAGTGTTTATAGGGCTAATTAAGTGCTGTATTCCAAACTCAATTTTTCTTAAAGTTTTCGGAAAATGACTGCTTTGCTTCAAGAAACACTTTTTCGAGAAATACTTTTTTCGTGCTTGTAGAGCTAATTAATTGCTAATTAAATGCTGCATTCCGAAATTATCGGCTCTTATAGTTTTTAGAAAATGGCAGAGATTGTCGCTATCAGAGCAAAAACATATAATCTATACACCCGATATATAAACTATATCGGTAACCATTATTTGAGGTATTTTTTATAAAAAATCAATAAAGTTTACATATTTCCTATGTTATTTAATCAAGTGCTGTTTCCCGAAATTAATTTCTATAATTTCTACAATATTTCGGCCAATACAATTATATCCGTAAGAAAAGTACTTACCGACGTGGTTAGTAATGAACTTATCCACCGGTAAACCTATCTTACAGTCATAGGAACATATACGGTTAGCAATCGAAAACCGTCCGGTCCTACAAAAATTAAGTTTTATCCCTTAGCTTTTTAGTATCAGAATTGTACATTTCTTCATTGGGAGAGATAATAAATTCAAAAACATTAAAATCTCAAGTTTAAAATGGAATTAAAAATGGATTACATAAAATTAAGTAGTTTCAAGTTGCCCGGTGTACCTTTAAAGCTATAAATATCCCCACAATAGATAAATTGACATTTTTATTTGTCTTAAAAGAACGTTCTCTCTCAAAAAATTATTAGAGCAATTAATTTCGGAGTACCGCACTTAATAAGCCCTACAATCGTTAAAACAAAAGTTCTGAAAAATTATGATTTTCAAAGGTTGCTCTGCTAGCTTTAGATCTAAAGCTAACAAAGCAGCAATTTTTTAAATATCAGAGCAATTAATTTCGAAATACAGTAGTTAATTAGCACCTAATTAGCACTACAAGGACCAAATAAGATTATCCCGAAATAATAGATTTTTTAAAGTATCCATTTTCCGAAAAACTATAAATAAGAATAAATAATTTCGGAATACAGAACTTAATTAACAATTAATTAACCTTAACAGCACTATAAAAGAAGTTCTAAAAAAATAAGTTTTCAAATGTTGCTGTGCAAGCTTTAGTCTAAAGCTAGCAAAGCAGCCATTTTCCAAAAATAAAAACTATAAGAGCAATTAATTTCGGAACACAGCATTTAATTAGCTCTAAAACAGATTTGTATTTTTGATTCTACTCACTTTGCTCTGCCAGCTTTAGGGACGTAGAAATCTCAACATTTTAAAGTTATTTTCAGGGATACATAACTTTTTTTATGGAAAACGAGATGTTTATAGATCTGACAGAGTAAACTAAATGAGCAGCTTTTGTTTCTGGATCTAAATGGCATATATTTCAGATCATTTCATCTAATGCAGCTGTGAAACCTGAGATAGATTTTTTTGACATTGGTCGACACATGATAAAATTCCTTTATGGTCGGACAAGTGCGGCTCTATGACTTCAAGAATGAAAATGTTATCATCTAAATTTGTGAACAGATTATCGACTCTAGTTTCTCTAGATTTAGTTATCCGCTGGTGTCAACAAAAACTTTTTCTAGCATATCATGTGATAAAAAATATGTTTGCATTCAGTTAATTTATTGTCACTGGTTTTAAGTCTTAAAGCTATAATTGAAAGTCACCGACAGCCTGTACCTTATTATTGGAGTTTTTTTTCTGATAATATTCTGTGCAGATAATATTAAAAAAAAATTACTATCACCATCCGGTGATCTGTAGGCACAACAAAAACTAATTTTCATATTTTTAAGCTGTGTTAATTCTGCATCTATCTTCGCGCCAAGATCTTTTACACAAATGTTATGGAAATCTAAATTGGTCTTAGTATAAATGCCACCATGAATACAAATCTGTCGAATATGATTTATTAGTCTATATCCTCGCGGAATACGATACGATAGAGTTTATGTCCTCCATTTTAAATGAAACGTCTGTCAGTAGTAGTACGTCAATATTGTTCGTATTGTTAGTTCACTTTGTTCCCAATACATTGAATAATGATTTAAAAAAAATAAATTTAAATATATACTATAAATAAAAAAAATTCAAAGAATGGTTTTTATCTAGAGCGATTTTTTCTTCTATTGATTCGAATGGCACCAGGTTTATCCACATGATCACAAACGAATAATTTATAAGTGCTTCGAATATATATCAGAAGACCCTATATGAGTGTAAAAGTCGTTGAAATGAAATTCATGTGTTTCGTTGTTGCCAGATTGCCGGACGCCCAATACGCGATGGAATGAAAGTTAACGTATTCAAAATGAATATTTTAGCGCCGCGCTGCGCCAGATATATCGAACTAATTATATTCGAATATCAATCAAAAATCTCTTGGGACGTGCATGGAGCGTCCTTCCAATTTTTGTTCCATCGGTTAAGATGATCATCTTGACCAGAATTACACTGATGTGTAATAGGGCGTCCGTATACGGACGCTCAATTACCACGGACGCTCTATTGAATGCAATTCGTCAATGTACGGACGCTCTATTGATAGGAAGATATATATATATATATATATATATATATATATATATATATATATATATATCGGATAAATCCTCTTGAATAATATATTATTTGAACAAATAATTACCGTTTTCTGAATTACTTTCCGAGAAGTTTAGCATAGAGCAACCTGTGAGCCCAACTTACTGTCATCGAGACAGATGTGGTAAACAAATAAAAAAAGTCTGGCCGTACAGAAACAATTTTATAATCATTGCAATTTCTGGTAGCGGTAGTATTATTTATTTTAACTTCCGCTTGCAGAGGCGAGGCATACAAGAACACATTGTATGCTTAATTTATGTTAAGTAGGCAGCATTGAGCAGTTTCCGGCTTGATTCACTTCTGGACATGTAATCCCGGCTTCCAAATTTTATGTTTAAAGCACTGCTGTCAGTTTCGCGTCCACATTCATAGATAATTCGGGTTCCGTACAAAGGAACCGCAAATCTCCTTTTGCTTATTTTCTCCCCCTGATTTCTGAATTTAGCAAACTAATAAAAAATATTTCATAGCGGTATGTCTTGTTGGAAGGACAAAAAATACATACACGAACGAGTTTTGGGAGTTGCCTACGCTGTTGTGAATTGGCAGAAACTAGGTAGAAACTAGGCTGCTCTAAGTAGTTCTGTATGGATTACATACATAGTTGATGTTTATTTTGTAAGAATATAAGATGATGTCTCTAAGAAAATTGTTCTAACCCTAATAGTTTTTGAGTTACTTGTATCTAATTCAAGTTGATTTTTTTACTTTTGTATGTGCGGAACCCTTTGAGTATGAGCAATATTCGTATTTCAGTTACAGTCTTCTTCGGAATATGCTTTTAACTGCTGCCTGAAATGAATATATTAACATCCAAACCCCTCAGTAATGTGAATTAGAAAGTAGAGGTGTATTAAAAATATTTCATCAAATCTTTCAGTAAATAGAAACTCACTCATCAATAAATTATTCTATTGTATTTAATTTCGATGTTCTTCCAAATTTATTGACCTGAAAAATAATTTTATTTTATCTTGTATATTTTTTGAATTACATAGAGTTAATTTTATTAAACGTATCAAATATTGGAACAATACTGAAATCCTTCACAATTCCAAAATACAAAAGAACTATTCTATCGATAAAACAACTTATAGTATACAAAACTACATGTTATGCAACATGACATAGATAAATAAACTGATATCCAGATTTCCTCACAATTTACAAAAGTTGACCTCGTCCTGTGATATCTCGATACAAACTACTATGAATACTTGATAAAAGTTTATTTTGGCGATAATAGTGCCAGAGCAGCACATTCATTGTTAAAGAAAAGTGACAAACAAAAATCTACGACATTGAGAGATAAGATTAGACAGTATAAAAAGTATGCAACGCATGTGCACACTTGATTCAATTGGTTCCAAGATCGCAGTTGGCTTATATGGCCTTGATGGAGTTATCTCTAGAGAACACGCATAGCGCGAGCCGAGGCACATTAGGTCGAATAATCGACATTGCATCTCCGACGACAAAACTTCGACAGGCTTTTCCAATTTACCAACATCCCGCAAGTTTTTCAGGAAAAGAAAAATTGGGTCAAACTAAGTGGTACATTCGATGATGCTCTAAAAATTGAAAAACAATATGAAACCGATCGGTGCTCGAATTAAAAAACATAAATAATTTGTGAGTGAAATAAAAGGTACATATTTTTACAAAATTGGCCAAGTATGAATCGGACTCGCTCAAAAATTTTTAATAGCAACATATAAAGATCGCTGAATTGGTCGAGTGCTCGATCCCCAGACTTTAACCCCCTTGAAATCATTAGTTTACGCTATTTCAGTGGAGAATTCGGACGACTTCCTAAATCGGATAATTGCTGGGTGTAAATCAATTAGAAACGATCCTGGTGAATTTGAAAGAGTTCGGCAGTCAATAACGAGAATATTGAATGCTTGTATCCAGGCTGGAGAAAGTTATTTCGAACATTTATTGTAGATTGGGCAACTTTACATTTACTTTTTAATAATAAAATATTGTTATTGTCGCAAATTTTATTCGTCCTGTATCTTTGAAACAAAGGGATTTAAAAAAATCATGATAGGACCAAATATTCTTAGAACAGGCCAAGGAATAACCTCTAGAATTTTTGCGGCATGTTTACCTAACACCCTGTATATATTATTTGTTTATATTTGTTATTATTCAGAGATCTTAAAACATCGCAGCGGAAATACACATATTTCAGATTTCACCACTGCTGTACCTCGAAAACCATAACTATTTAAAAAAAATCATTTTAAACGTTTCCGGATATGGTCTCATATTTATTTGATTTTCAAGAAAATATCCCCATCCATCCCCTTTGGAGGAAGTTTTTGAGGGGAAATACATTTTGAATGACGTTTTTTTTTAATGGGACCAATTCTCAATAGTGCTCTATAAACCAAAAAAAAAACATGAAAATCCGAGTACGTTTACTATTTATAAGGCGCGAATATCCGCGAATATAAAAAAGACAAACAGTCTAATTGTATAACTCCTTTCAACTTTTATTTCTGAGACTTACGCAAATGTACAGAATACGCCTACAGGGCTTGTCGAACTACCCAAGCATCAGCAGCTACTGCTACATAGTTTAGGGATTAGTAAGGGCTGGCTTACCGTACGCAAAACAAGATCAAATGGGAATAGCAAAATACTTGTTTGGCAGGGCGAGCTTGCGAATTTGGATATCGTTTGTTAAAGTTTCTTCATATTCTAATCACAATTTCTTAGCTCTTGGTATGCGTAAGAAAAATAATTAAGTATTATATCCTCATTATAAGTATTATTCATCGTTATAGCCTCATTAGAATAAGTATTATTCATCGTTGTGTAATTTTCGCTGAACTTGAAGCAGCATCTATCTTAAAGGTCGGTCGGTATTTCTAATTTATAAAATAAACGCCTGGCATCCATCATGGAACTCTAATCCAGGAAAATAAAAATACCTATGGGGAACAATAAGAGATATATTTAAAAACATTAAAAATCAAACGATCGAGAATATTTTACTTTACTCATTAAGCAAATAATATTGGTAAGTACCTACAGTAAGTATGTTGTATTAAAAAAGTACTTAAGTTCTCTTTTATAACCATTGTACCTATATATATTTCTTATACAAATATGAAAATACGATACTTAATTAATTGTAGCAAAAAATCGTTCAAGAATTCTTCAAGTTTGGTAAATGACATTATTAATCTTCAAACCTAACCAATTAACAAAAATATCGTTCAAAAATCAATAAAACATTAGGCAGGTATGTTATTTAAAATATTGAGGTTAGATGATGAAAAAGACAAGCAAAATTTGAAACAACCTTTGTTAATATTTACTTCTACTTTCATTACAATAACTATCCTACTGTCAGCAGTGTAATTTTATAAGGTATCCAAAGGTATAAATGTCAAAACATTACCTTGCCAGGTAGGCTTTCATATATATACACATTATCATAAACATTATCATACACATATTCTTAATTATACAGATGGAGCCGACCTTGGTAACTTGGTAAGAGTTCAACGCTTGGTTGCTTTAGGCAAATTCTACTACTAATATTCCTCAAGCTATGTTTGATAGGAAGTTAATTCCCTATTTAATATAAAATTGACAGTTTATGAAGATGCGCTTGCTATAGCAAGTAATTAAAATTAAATAAAGTTGAACATTAAAGGGGCTCCCCGTACACAATAAACTATTGTTTTTGTTTGATCTCTTATGACTTTATCTTTTTAACCGTAATAGATAGTTCTTGTACGATGGTACGGAAACCTTCCTCTGCAAGCCTGACTCGCTTTTTGCTTTTGCTCCAATTTTGTTTTATATATGCCAAAATCATAGAAGAGGATTATTTACGGAATCCTTTAACAAAATAAATTGTAAACCCTTAGCTTTAAATACATAGATAGGTATTTATTGAATGTTTTGTGTGGTTTCCCTAACTTTTCACAAAAACTAAAACCGATTTATTTTATCACCACTTGTAATTTTGAAGAAGGTGCCGAGTCTTTTATCTACCCATACCTGATACTTCATCTCTTGAACAAACATCACAGAAATTTTGAGGCTATCGATGCTTATTTGTATGGAATCTAAATTCACTTGGAATTCATTGAAATAATTATAGACTTTATAAACTCTGGAACCGAAAACTAATCAAAATCACAGAATTGTTGGATCATCTTTTAATATGAAAAAAATATAAATAATTATCATCTCCTATATTGTACTACGTGTATATCTATTACAATCTAATCATCATAAGCATTCATTTAAATTCAGCTATGCCAACAAAAAAAATTAATTTGGCTTGATGTTAAATTTCTATTTATAAATTTTGTATGAGCTTACATATTGTTTTCTTTTTAGTGAAATAAAATTATAATTCATAAGAATGTGCACATCTTTATTTTTGATTGCTGTAGGTACAATTATATCGTAAATATATTTTATTCTTATATAATGACTTACCGGATTTCAAAGAAAAATTGCAAGATTCAAAAATAGTTTTAAATGTTTTTTTTTTAATAATGCAATACAATAAATAATTTTCATATAGATTTTTTAATTAAATTTCTGATTTCATTGTTTATTCCAATACTTATTATTATTATTATTATATCGAAATTGAATGCAAATGGTAGAGAACGCGCGCCAGATCCCGGTCTATCTGTGTGACTATTCAAAGTGGAATGCAGAAGGATCATATATGCTGATATGTACCTATAGTCGTTCTGGTTTATAAGATCGAAATTTTCGTGGAAAAGAATGGCAGGGCAGTGCCTTGGCGATACACATAAGTTCTAATTCGTTTTAATTTGGTATACCTTTGCCAAGCAGCCAATCAAAAGTTATCTCAGTTATTATTTCAGATGGTATTCAGCCGTATTCATAATCAAATCTTAGTTTTGTTTGTTTGTTTGTTAGTTACGACTGTGGCAACTATAATAATAAACGTGATAATGAGCCAATATTGAACTGAGATTTCATTATGAATACGACTGTATTTGTTTGGTGAAACTTTGATGATAGTTGATTTCAGTAAAGCATGTCATATGGAAGGAAAGACATAAATAAAAAAAACATCCAAACTACCTGGCAAGTTCAATGATCTGAGTGTTCGTTAAATCTATAGGACTAAGCCAGAATGTTGCCAACACGTGGGTTTGGCTGATTGTTCTTTTATGAATATTCATTATATTTTTAGAGTTAATTCTGTCTGAGTTTCTAATTATTGTTGTAGGACTAGGAAAAAGCAGCATCTGTTTATTCAATTAAATTGAAAACTTAATTAGATCACATAGATTCGGTTCTATTCTGTAATGGTTTAACAATTGAAAATTATATTAACTATAATTATTATTCTTTGAATATTTTATTTATTCGTAATAATTTTTTTATTTATTCACAGCAGCTACCTGCTATCGTCGGCCCCAACGTTGTGATACTTGAACGTGTTCATTCTTTCCGACAGGTCTTCCCAACATATATGTTTTTCAAATTATTTCAGATAATAACTGATATAATATATTCCTTATTCAAATTTACGTAATAACTTATGTATATATAAAGGTTTTCTCAATTTATTTTTAACCCCCTAAGCAAACAGAAGGGTGATAAATTTAAGGTGTGTAACAGATAAACCAATTTCGAGATAGTATTTTTTTCAAAGGTGACTTGATCGAAGTATTTGGTTGAAACTGTTTTCGTTTTCTAAGTAAAACTTGGTGTTTAAAAATATTCCTTAAAAAAGAGGTTGGCTTTTTCATCAACACGACTGGGGGTGGTTGTGCTTGACAACTATGATCTGCTCTGAAAATATATAAGTAGTATTTTCTTCTAAAATTATCAATTTCTTCATATTTGTAAATGGGCAGTGTGGGTTAAAACTCTGTTTTATCTTAATCCAAATTGTTTCTAGATGACGAATTTACATAGGTAGGTATTTCCGGAAATCTGATCTACAGTTAGAAAGTTTCACAATGTTCTGTTAAAAATCAAATAATAACTAATAAATTTGAATATTCAGAATCAGAATGAAGGTTTTTAATTTTATATACTATAAAAACAGTATTTTTTACTTCGAATTGAATCACCTCAATCTTTTTTGACCGACTTAAAAAAAGAGGAGGTTTACAATTCGGATTTATGTTTGATTTTTTTATGGCTGTTTTCCCGTTTTGCATAGTAAACATTCTTCGATTTAAACGATTTTTGTTTCATTTGAAAGAGGAGAGGTGAGAAATGTTACACATTCATTTTATGAATTTTCTTAAAAATATATTGCTATTAAATGTATCAGTTATAGTTTCGAAGAAAATGGAAACAGCAATTTCTCATATATTATATTGAACGATATCACACAAAGTTGCCCTATATTGTTCAACTGACAGTACCTAGTAGTTGTATTGCCAAAAGCTCTTTACCCATTTTTTTTTCAATTCAACCAAGTTGTGTAGAATTAATTTATAATCAAAGACCTCTACTCCCATTTATTTGCTTGGCAAACGTTCGTATTTCGCAGTATTGACGCTGTCACGTAAACTTAAATAGGTGTGAATTTTCCAAGAGTTTTCTAGCAGGATTAAGCCCTTGAACGATCATCCGAGCAAGAACGGCTTTGAAGATTTATTATTCCCCTACTAGAACTCGATAATGCGGATGGAGATCCGAAATATATGCTTTACCCAGGGAACACAAGGGCATAATATCATCGGGGGTGGCGGGGGTAAGAGCGGCGGGTTTGAGTTCAGAATAGGATATAACGTGGTAAACTTTGAACTATTCCATCAAGCCGAGAGTTTGGAGTGTTTGGCATGGATATGAAGACCCAAAATACAAGTTCCACTAACACCGACGACTAGCTGGTGACATTTAATGAGATTAACTGAGATTATATTGATTAGTAAATTATAAATATGAGGAAAGTTATTTACAAAGAAATTGTCAGGCATCCTAAAAATTGTGTTGAAACCTTTTTCAATCGTCGAAGCTAAAGCAAAAAGAAAATTTAAAAAATATTGTTTTTAAGACCGTTTCAGAAAACCTCCCCCCCAATATTGACATCAAGAACAAAGACAAAATTAACCACAATAACACCAACACTTTATTTATCAAACCCGACAATTGTAACTTGTAACAATTACAGGTTCACTCCTCAAGAGGCCAGCTTTGTTGGCGAAATAATTGTCGGTTGTGACAAATAAAGTGTTGGTGTTGTTGTGGTTGATTTTGTCTTTGTTTTTGATTTTATCTTCGCCAAAGGTTCCAGATCCCAAACAGTATTTGAAATATTAGCGACTTGTTAAGTTAACTTGTTTTTGCCAACTTCATAAAAGGAGGAGGTAGGTACGCGAATCCAGTGTAGGTATGTTAGTGTTTTTTGTGGATGTTAGGGTCATCCTGCTCAAATTATATGTACTCCGATTTTGACGATTTTTTTTTCATTCAAATGCTAAATGTTGAGAGATGGACCCATTTCCATCTTTTCAAAAACACAACTTGTATTTTCTCCAAAAAATACTCTTAAGAAAATCATCAAAGTAAATGTTGAATAAGAAACAAAGAAAATTACGGTGGACTTTGTTAGAGCTAAAGTATAAAAATGTGGCAAATACGAGCAGTCATACCGCGATGTATATTCGTTACGTTTATACATATTATACATAGTAAAGCATAATAAATACAAGAATTTTATAATATAGTTAAATTAGAAGTTAACCTCCGAAATATTTTCTATTTCTATCATTATATTTCAACTGCTATTTTATTCTATTTTTTATAAAAACAATACAATAAAAGAAGTATAGCCACAGTAGAAATTGAACCCAAAACCTCTAGAACCGATGGGAATACGATGCGACGCCTTTACTGCTGCGCTTTTGATGCAGGTTGTATCTGTGTCATAAAGCTAATTTGATTCTTTTGTTTGTTTGTTCGTGTTCGTGATAATAACATGGTCGTTTTTGACCAAGATGACATTTAGAAAAAGATCTCGAGGATTTTCTGAATTGAAGCTATCTTCAACTACGTTTATTAAAGAAATCATTTTATTTTCCCTGCAACCTAGACGTGAAACTATTCAGATATGTTTTCAGACGTTTTCCTTTTCTATCTTCGGAGATTAGGGGGGAAGATCGGAAGAATGAAAAACAGTACTATAGTGGTCCCGTTTGTCATCTCTTACGGAACCCTAATAATATTTATATTTCTTGACGGAAAAAAAGTTTGACATTTAATCTCTGTTGACAGGTAACAAAGTACCTATTACTTTTTTCGCACGGGAAAAAGTGAGTACTTTTTCCCGGTTAGATATATATATATATATATATATATATATATATATATATATTTACACATAAATATCAATCAAAACACAGAATTAAACTGACAGATATTTGATTACTTTAAAGGTTTCCTTAGCAACGCATGTCTAATTGTCGCCTACCACTTTAAAACTTCAAATTTTACTTCAATAATCTTCTGACTTTATATATTTTTTCAATATAAAAGCATCGTTTTTCCCGTCACAGAAGAAAAATTGTGTATTATACACGGCAAAAATATTAGATTTTAGCCTCGAGCTAGTACTTTTTTCCCGTGTATAATAAATAACATTATATTGTAGCAGAATTATGTAAATTGGAATATCGCATGAATCAAACCAAATTTGATTACTATTATACAGGCAATGTAGGAATCACATCACAAGTCTCTTCTAGCTAACCTTTTTACGTAGTACAGGAATTTATTATACAATAATTATGCAAAAGTAATAAAACAATGAATGTTACTAATACTTTTGGATAAATGCGGCAACGCCGCAGAGCTCAAACAGTCTGTAGACAGCACCAGGTATCCATTACGTAACAAAATTTTCAGAAGGATCTTTTCTTTAATCTTAATACCCCTGTTCAATATGTATGTGTGGACATGGAATATATGATATCAAGAATTTTCCATAGTCATGATTAATAAAATATAGAGTGAATCAAAGAAAATGTAATTAGAAGGAACCTATTGTAAAATATGTGTCTTCTATCTACATATACTTGACAGGTTTCTTGATTTTTACAGTAATTTGTAATTTAAGTACCTACATTTCTTTCGATTCAGGCAATATTTCTATGTTTATAATTTTTGTACCAATATAATTAATATTAATATTGTTATTTACTTAGGGTCGATTTTATAATGAATCCTTAATGGGAGATTACTTGATTGTTCAATTTGCTTAACATATATCTCGATGACGGAATAAAAATAGTGCATTTTTTAATAACTTTCACAATGTCAGTCACCTTATCTTTCGTTCTTTTAAAGTAACTTTAAATTATATGACCAACCAAAAAAATTATGAAATTCTTAATCTGGCATTAAAATTAATTGGAGATTAAATTTGATTATGAAATCGGCCCTTAGTGTATGTTTCAATGATGTCAGTTCCCGTTTTTGTAAAAAGTTTTTAATTTATGCTAAGAAAGTTAACATATTCAACCTATTAAAAGGTTACTGTACCTTTTACTACTACAGGCGAGTACCTACATAAGAATATGTAGGTATGTACATTTATCTAGCTCAATATCTTGACCGATGTTTTATCCATTTTAACTAAATACTCGCTGAGAAAATCTAGGTTAGTCAATAAACAAGTCAACCTGCCACGTCTCTTTCGGCATTGGATGGATGTACTGTTACATCATTAGCACATGAATTCTATTAAGCCCAATTACGTATGCATATTGGAAAGTGAACATCACCATTCGAATAATTCTTTGCGACGAACGGCGAACGGATAGTGAATTTTAAGTGAGAGTCATTCACTTGCTATTTTACAGTAGTTGTTACAGTTAGTTGTTGGTGATGTGTAAATTTAGGAATTTAATCGAATTATAACTTCCATGCCATGTGAACATTCTTTTTCTTTTTACAGTCTATTGCTATTTTAATGGTATTCAATGAATAGATCTTACGTATGGATAATAATAATAATTTCTACCGCTACTCCAAGTACGACATCTGTATGCCCTTGCCAAGATTATCTCGGGAACGAATAGACTGATTTTGTTGCTTTCTTTATTTTGTACCACTATATGGGCATCCTGCTCGCACTAGTTGGTAGATAATTACTGAAAAAAAGTGTTTTGCTCAAAATCGTAGCGCGGAGACGGCTCTGATGATTTTAATAAGAATTGTTTAAAGCATTTCTTGAAACTCTCAACCACTCGCTCAAGATGAATCTATGATTATATTAAATAACTTTCCATTAGAAAGTTCGCTTTTTGAAAATTCCAGTTTTTAAATATCCTCATATTTCAAGGTCCCAAGAGTAAGTGAAGCGAGCCACACACCACACTTTCGAAATTGCAGAAACCAGATACCTATGGTAAAATTTGAAATAATGTGCTTTTTATGTGCTATTTACATCCCAACATGATTAATTTTGTGCTCTAGAATTTATACATTTAAAAAAAAAATCAAAATTGGGGGTGCAGCCACGCTTTGTTAACTAACAACTTCCTGTAGGAAAAATTGCTATTCTATGGATCAGGAATTAAGTGCTCTTTATGTGCTCGAAGATAGGATGATGCAGGAATTTCGTGCTGCGTTTTTTTAATTATTTGCACCGCGCAGTGACGCGTGACCAATGCTCACTCCCCGGATCCAGTATAACTCATTCCAAGCTAATAACGGGCAATCTGCATATTCCTTAATTATGTGCTATTTACGTCCCAACTCCCAACATGATTAATTTTGTACTCGAAAATTAACTCATTTCAAAAAAAACAAAATGCGGAATGCAGGTCGATATAGAGTTGTACCCCGCATTTTGAATTAAAAAAAAAATTGTAAATTTTCGAGCACAAAATTTATCATGTCGGGACTTAAATAGCACATAAAAAGCACATAATTTAGGAATATGCAGATTTACCGTTATTAGCTTGGAATGACATACTTAAAAATAATAATAATTAAAAAAGAACGAAGCACGAAACTCCTGCATCATCCTATCTTCGAATACATAAAGAGCACTTAATTCCTGATCGATATGAAAGCAATTTTTCCTATAGGAAACTGTTAATAAAAAAACATAAAAAGCACATAGGTAATTTAGGAATATGCCGATTGCCCGTTATTAGCTTGGAATTTTGTTTTTTTTAAATGAGTAAATTAATTATATATGGAACGTAAAATGCACATAATTTTACCATATTTGGTTTCTACAATTTCGAAAGTGCGGGGTGTGGCTCGCTTCACCTCCAAGTGTATGTATACGCAGGTACGGCTATCTGTTGAGAATTTTGGTATAGAATATCTCGGAAAAGAAAAAAAAATGTTATCGATGTCGAACCGGTTTTGTTCGACTTATAATTACTTATATTTAAAATAAACTGTTAAAATTCTTTTTTTAAGGTTTGCTCGTGATTATTTCGCATTATCCCCCAAACAAAATATAATTTCGAAAAATACAGTAAAAAACCCTTTGAATTCTTGCTGTTTTCTTGCTGTTTACCTTGTATTTTTACATAATTAAGTATATGCTTATAAATAATATTATAATAATATTAATATAAATATTAACATATGCTAGTAAACCTTCCTAGGTTATAATTGTTTTGCCGAATGCTAATGTTGTATTTTATATGCACTTATTCAGAGTTATTCAGGTCAGTATTTCGAACATTTATGGCGCTGCTTGCTATTCGACCGTACACAGTCATCATATATTATATTGCAAATAACGGAAAACTCAATCTATTTTAACGCGCAAGCATGGTTATCCTGCCAATGAGAGTTTTCAGTTTATCGTTCCGGTTTTCTTCCAATTCTTATACAGTCATAAAGTTGAATCGCTGAATATCGAAAACTTGAATGCCGAACTTTTTCGCTTTTGTCATTGCAAAGTTTGTTTGTAAACTTTTCAATATCCCTATTTATTTATTTTGATGGAATATCTAATTTAGAAATCGTGAAAAAACGATAATTTTACTATTTCAAAGACCATTTCATGAAAGAAAACGATTTGTCATTTTATAAAATTTTTGTTATGATATAGCCAACATCAAAAACGCAACCATAACTGGAGTAAACTGTCTAGCTACAGAAATATCAAGTTTGTTAGCGAAGCGCTTGTCGTTTTATAATTATCTATCTGGATTGATGTAATTTAATTGATAAAATAGCCTGGATGATAATTTATTCAAAAGTAAACTAGAACAAATACCTAGTCGTTAAGAAAAAGGAACTGAATACCGGTCTTGCATTTCTTCTTTAGTCAGCAAACTTGTTTTCATTTCCTAAATCAATAATAAACCTTACGTCTTATCCATTAGAGATTAGAAGGCACAGCAAAGAGATAATTGAGGGTTAAAAGGATTCCATTCTTGGACAGTATCCAGGTACGCTGTGATTTTCATTTGACTAATTATTAGTTTTGAAAACTGGAAGACAATGGCACACTTTCTTCAATTTTGTCCTTATGAATGAATAATGCTTGTATGCGTGATAGACATTAATTAGGTATGTTTAATTTTGCAACCTGGCTCCGTTTGATATACAATCGTAGGGAAATCAAATTATGGGTATATTCTGTGGTTTTGTTATGTAAATAGTAAATTTTATCTACTATATTTATTGTTACATATTCTCTCTTCTTTTTTCAGATTGAATGGAACGCATTCAAGCTGTATATTCACACAATTCTAATAATTGAAGGTGAGTGTTGCATTTAAAATTATAATACTTAACAAGCATAGCTTTCATTATCACAACAACCTTGACATGAAGTTCAAGTTCATCTTATTATAAATCTATCATAATGGTTCAATACGAAAGGAATAATGGTACTGATATTTTTTTATTGTTAAAAGTGTCGGTAGAAAGGAATGATATTATGTGCTGTGAGGCTTGTAAAGTCTGGAACACCCTCAATAACTCTGGAAATCATTTTTGACCGACTTCCGGACGGAGGAGATATTCCAATTCGACTGTGTGCTTTTTTATGTTCGCACCCGCGCTTCGTATAATAAACGTAGAAGGGTGGAGGGAGCAAATTCGTTCGAAAATCGAAAATTTTAGACGGCAGAATTAGAGATAAGACCATATCCAGCAACATTTATTTATACCTAATGGATATTTTTCAAAAAAAAATCCGGTTTCCGAGTGGTCAAGTCTAAAGTATTTTTGCTTCCGATATGTGGAGGTGGATTTTTTTTTCTAAAATTGAAACCGCATAATTAAAAAAGATCCATATCCAGTTACATTTAAATGGGAAATTTCTATCTACCTATAACGGACCCTTTACAATTTCCTAAAAGTAAAATTGTTGCTTACTGACTCAATTCTTACAATATTAATGCTAGTTTAAAATTTGCCAAATTAAACATATATTTTATATAACCCAATGATACGCCACTGTGTGAATTAATCTGCAACCGGAAATAATCGGGAATTTCATATAAAATTGAGGCTATTTTTTTACAGAAAAATGTTATTTCCAGATGTATTGAGAGTGTTCCAAACCGTACGACCTCACTGTATATAGATCGTACACCTTTTTCGTTCTTTTTTATTACACCAATATAATAATATTGTGACAATGATTCCACGTCCCTAAACCGAAAGCAGAGTTGTTTTCACATTTTCACAGCCAGGCAGGTTTGTTATCAAAGAATTGAACGGTTATTCTATCGCTATCGCAATTTAGTTGTGTTTGCATGTATTTAATAATTTATCGTAGCCATCGATTATCCTTTAAATTTTTTCTATATTCTATATTCTATTTTTTAATATTCGTACATTTTTATTAATGCTAAAACTTTTTAATTCACTTTATAAAAATCTTATTAACCTCCAGTATTAGCATTCGTTTATTTAAACGGTCTAGATTTTTAAAATTTACTTATTTTACATATAGAAGAAAATTAGGACCGTGGATCTCAACACATAATGTAAGAATTAAAAAGATTTAGGAAGTTTTGCGAGAGATGATGTATCAGCTATAGGTAGATGTAACACCACTTCAGATCTTGTTTCTTACTTTATGTGTTGTTTGTTTGAAAAGGTTGATAGGAAAATACGTACATAATAAAATAAAAAAAACCTTGTGCAACTCAGTGCGCGTATTAGAATTAAAACTTCTCTCAGTTCCATAAAAAAGAGAAAGAAAGAGTTTTAAAAGTCATCAAGTGTGGAATACAGATTCAATACCTTTCTAATTTATTTCGTCAATTTATATTTTATATACATTTGGCTAGGTGAAGCGGATAAATATAAAAAAAGCAATCTTACAACCGAATTGTAAACCTTCTCCTTTTTTTGAAGTCGGTCAAAAATGAAGTAGACAGACATCTCGAAAAGATCAGATCCTCCTAATTTACTAGGGGCAATGTTTCAATTAATATTTATTTCTAAATTGAATTTCTCACCAAGAAATATACGTTGTGACATGGACATATTCAATGTAAAATTTAAGTTACTTTCATCATCGAGAATCAGTGGAATTTTGTCAACATCTTAACCGAGAGCAGCAGTACTTGTCCCATATTTGGAATAAAATTCCCGGCGAGGACATCCAATATTCATTTGAAACAACTGTAGAATGATCCTCCTTCCTCGTCTTTGGAACGACATATTCACCAGGCGCCACGCAATTTGGCACGCCTAAGCTCAGTAGTAGGTTTGAAAATATTAACCACTGCTTGTACTTCTAGCTTTTCAAGAGAGAGAGTGATTTTGTTATTGTCGGTCCATTATTTGTTGTATCAAATTATTCAGCAAATTTCTACTCATTTTCAACAAGAGACTACTTATCGACAAAAAACTCAGAGCGCCAGCAATATCCCGATGAGTTAAGGGATTATATTGTCCAATTTGTAATAAAATTCCGCCAAATCTACTTAGCTAATCAGAATAATCAATCACTGATTTGGTTATTTTTTGACATATTTTGTTATTGTTTGACATAACATGGTTTATTTGAACATTAATTTAATAATTAAATTTGTACTGTTTATTATTTAAAGACTTTAATATCCAATTTCCTTATTTTATGACTTAAAAGTTGAGATTATGTTTCGTACTTTGTAGAATGCTGTTAGGGCAAAAAGAAACATCGGAGACATAATTTGTTACATTCACTCTTATTTAAAATTAATTTCGCGCAAGTCTTTTATCTCATATACTCTATTTACAATACTTTATAACCGTTTCCAAAACTAGAATGCTATCTCACCCCTTGTCGCATGGTGTACCTCTCTTGCATAGCAAAATATTCAGAAAACGTGACGGTGCCGTGACGCGACCTTGAAAAATCTCGGTTATGCTGCCAAAGAATTTTCAGTGCATAAATTCAATTGAGCTGTGTATCTATTAGACCTGACGCCTATTCTTATTTATTACATCGATACCTTTATTTTAAAGTTAGTATTTTTTATGTATCTCATGTCGTATATAGTACGTGTTGCCATATTTCATCATTCAGGAAACACTAGGCCTTTCCAAAGTTATCAATTTGTCTTATTTATAAGATATTCGGTACAGACCATATCTGAAGCTCAAATATATTTTTGATAACATTTAATGAATGGCAACTTTTGAGATCTTTTCAGTTGGCCGCCATTTTGAAACTACTAGCCCGATCATGCCCATTAACGAACTCGACTATGATATTTGTGAGACTGATTGTTTACCGCAACTTTGAACTTTATATCTCTATAAATATATATTTTTTTCAAATTCGAAAGTTTGAACGATTGCAATTATAGATTTTTATAAGAACACTCTTAATTGTTTGTACTGCTGGGATTAATTGCCGATTATATAATATGTATGATTTTTTTTATTTGTCTTACTGAATTCTCGAATATAAACAGAACATTCGTTATAATTATTAATTTACTGTTGTTCTTGTTATATATTATATTTAAAAAACTATCCTAGGAAGCAGTCAGTCGCATCATAACGGTCTGTTATGTACATCTGTTCTCTATACCGTAAACTTCATTTTGTTATTTTCATTATAGTATCATGTAGTTTTCTTTTATATTATACAATGTTTTAGCTGTTTGCTCATCACGTTCTTCTCTTTTATTCCATGTTGTTATACACACATAACGGGGCTTTATCGAATTTCTGTCCCCGAAAATTGAGATAAATTATTTCGCTTATCTTGCTGTACTATCTCGTGGGGTTAACCATTACTTTCTATCAACTCGGTTGGAAAATTAGACGGCGCTTTCGACACGCTCTTCTACCCTCACCATCCCCGCTCCCCACGAAACAGCTGAAGAAAAAACAGGAAAATATTGTTTTGGGAATAAAAATCCCCAAGTTGAATAGCCACAGAGCTATTTCAAAGTGTATATATACATAGATGCGGAATTAATTTGATGCTTTGTTATCATTTAAACTTTGCACCTTAGTTCTTGTCAAGGGAATGATGTATGCGAGTTTGGAATTTACTATTCAAATAGAAAGTCTAAATCAGCCACAATATCCTTAATAGTCCTTGGGCCCAACCCTAAGATTATTAATTGAAAACGCTCTTCTGAGACTTCGTATGTCGCTTCATTATGTTGACCTTCTGGGTGAATGAATTGTGTCCTCTTGTCTAACCCGGAAGGTATACCCTTCTGAATTCTCTCTATCAAAACTATAAGAAGCACTATTGCTCTTGGGAATAAGAGAATATTGGAAAAAAGCAGTTTATCAACAGTGTTGTTAGTTTGTGTGAGACAATCCGGTTGTCATTATATCAGAGCCTAAGCTCTGGTTGCCATTTAAGAAGAGCACAATTTGAGACTGACAAAAGTAACAAGTAATAGAATAATTACGGCTACCGATGATTCTTTTTTCATCTGAAAATAATGAACTATTTTAATCTAACGTGTCCTTCCTTTCCTTCCAATTTAATGACAGGTCATTTCTGGCAAATAGAGCACTGGGAAAGTCCAAGATTGTTCAAAATCATCTAATACAGAATATAAGTAAACCTTCAAAGATTTTGATGAATGGACGTACTGTGCTTTTTAAGGATTAAATTCTCCTATGTATCTACAACTGCACAACTTCTAAAGTACCAGTACCTATAATAAGCGAAAAGTTTTCGAGCCTATCAATGAAAGAGTGCGATTTTCAGTTAAAAAAATTATTTTATTTTTCTACATAATCTCTTTTAACTTCAACAGTCTTGGTCGTCCAGCGTTTCTCCTGCATCAGTATTCCTTCCCGGAACTGTGAGTCTGGAAAGCTTGAAACAATTCATCTAGCGCCTTCTCAACTTCTTCATAGAAAGTTTGGAAACAGATGGAAATCTGAGGGCGCTAAATCTTGAGAATAGGAAAAATTGTCAAGCAAGTCGTACTCCAGATCCTGCCGTTTTCCCATCGCCAACGAACCCTTGAGTGCATGTGCGTTTTCCTGATAAAACATGATTTTTTCTTCTTCAAGCCGGACCTGTTCTCGTGAATTTTGGCATCCAGCTGAAAATGAAAGTTGGAATAATATTCGCCGGTACTTAATTGTTCTTTTTTTTAAGAAAATCAATTCTCAAGATACCTTTTGCAACCCAAAACACGCTAGCCATGACCTTTCCGGCAGATGCGGTCGACTTCGTTTTCTTTGGTGCTGAACCACCGGCTTCCACCCATTGCTCGGACAGCAGTTTCATTTCTGGCGTGTATTGGTGGATCCATGGGGACAAATCGCCGCACAAAATCGGTCGGATTCCTATTAAATCGTTTCAAATATTGGTGAGAAAATCATTTGCGGATTTTCTTTTGATCGGCATTCAGCAAATGCGGCACCCATCTTGTGCAGAGCTTACGCATACCTAATTCTTTGGGCAAAATGTTTCGCACTCTTTTTTCCTATATCCTCACAACCTCGGGCTATATCACTCACTTTCATACGGCTCTAGTCCAATACAATTATGCACTTTTTTGATGGTTTCTGGTGTGGTGGCAGTTTTTGGCCGTCTTTGACGTGCGTCATCTTGAGGGATGTGGAAGGAGCAAAGTCCCCGTAAACTTTTGATAACCTCAGCTGAATTTCCTTAGGGGTTACTGCATCCAAAACGAAGAAACTTCTTGATACTTGTCATACCAACTAATGACTGATGCACCCAGGAAGGAAACCTACATTTCTGCTGATTGGAAAGCAATCTCTGTGCCAGACCGGAACTTTTCACCTGACCCTTGTTTTATTTTGTATTTTTCTTTATTATTCTTGCTTATCAACCTTTTGATATTGATTGAGGAGCACGTAGCTGCGGGTTAACACTGACCGACTTCGATCATCGAAGTTAAGCAGCGCAATACGATGGAAACCGCTTGGACGAGTGACCGTTGATGCGGGCGCGCGTTCGAGTCTCTGTCGCATTGCATTCTCATCCTCTCGCAAGGCAACGGGAAACCAGTGAGAGTATATATTCCCTAGTACAGCTCTCTGAAAGGTTGTGCCCTTTAAATTTATCTTGGGACACATCGGTGGTTCGGAATCCACGTTAAACTGTAGGTCCTCGTGTCTGTGGTAACACTTTCAAGGAAGAGAAGCAGCCAACGCTCAAATACGAGTATGGCACTCAAAGAAGAAGAATCAATCTTTTGGGATATACTATTTTTATGCTTGAAGCTTCAAATCTATGTATAAATGGTGGCTGAATGACTATACGGCGTAAGCCCAAACCGCTGAAGACAAAAATGTGAAACTTGGAAAATATTACTTAGGAAAAAGTTTTAAAGAAGGTATTTCTCAAAAATTAATGAGCCATTCCGCCTTTTAAATGAACGGTGCAAATCTGTTAAAAAGCTAGGCAGCTTGTTAAATGGCTTCTTTAACTCATGTGCTGCGACCTACAGTGCATTACGTTTGATGACGAAGCAATGATGCAAGGATATCTATCCAGTATAGGCAAGGAATAGCAACAAGCACGATAAATATCGAAGCGCAACGACCTTGGCAAAAGCACTTCCTATAATTATTATTATTATTTTAAACTGCGTTACGACATCACCTCTAACCGATAGATATTGTCTTATGTATTGTTCTGAATCGATGAACTGGATATTCCTTCCTGGCCATTGTTTGGAAATTCTTGCGATATTTCAATAGATACATATATACCTTACCTACAAGAACGGTATCCAATTCAAGTGGATCTAATCCGAAGCCGACAAATGCAGAGAGAATGTGTATGTGTGTGTGTGAGAGAGAGAAGGAGATAGCGAGAGAGACATAAAAAAGAGAGAAAACCTTGAAATCGAATCGCCTGAAACGCGAACTTGACCTTTCCATTTAATTATTATTCTCTCGGCTCTGGTGGATTCAGAACGCTCCTCTTGGTATGTATATATATATAAAGCTAATAGATTAATCGTGCATAAGTCGACGATTGTATAAGTACGGTTCATTAACAAATTCATTTGCCGCATTAAGAAGAACGCAGAGAAAAGAAAATTATATTTTTGTGTAATATACCTACAAAATATCATTAATTGAAAGAAGGAAAAGTAGTCGAAAGATAAAATATCATTAGAGCTAAGAGCAAAACTGAAAAATCAACAATGGCAACAAGCTTAAAGTCTGTGTGTCAGTAAAATATGCGGCTTTAATTGATGGTGCACTGAAAAATACAAAATAATATTAATTCTATTAGTAAGTGCTGTTGGCACCAACTTAAATATAACTATATATAAATATATCAATTTGTAACATTTACTTTTATATTGTATATACGTGATTGGAAGGTTATCGACAAAATTTATCATGAACTGATGAGAGGATAATTTCATAAAACTCAGGGGACTACTTAAGAATAATTCTCGATTGTAATTTATTATATTTAATGTGTAATATTTTTTTATGTAGCGCCTAGAGAGAGCATTATAATTATTAGATACTTGATAAAAATTTTGGCATGGAAACAATAATTTGAAAACCAAATAAATCCTCATCCAATATCATCTAGTAGAACCTGATTGAATTTATTCACTGTTAAATCTTTTACTAGAAAAATACTGCCGAAATAATGATCCTGATACTGACATAAGTAATTGATATCATTAATAAACTAATAGGGACCCATTGAGCCATTATTAAAAACATGGAACATTCTGTTAGTATTATTATAGATAATAATAAATAATAATTATATGGTAATATTTGATATATATCGTGGAAATGCTGCTATATGATATTGGAAATTTAATGTTCCTCATTTCCGTCATATAATAAATTTTTCAAAATAGGTATCGAAGATGGTTACCAACACCTGAACTCAAGTCGAGTTGAATGCGATTCAAATTTATAGAATATTGTAAAATCCTATATATTCATTTAACTTGTAATCAACACCCAATTTGAATGTTTATTTACATAGAATGAATCTTTATCGCGCAAACATTTTTGCACACGCTCATTTTTTGCCAACGATAAATAATAATTATGATGTTGTAAAATATGCTAACATGCCTGACCTACGATATTTGAAAAAATATAATATGAGTGTGGTTTTTGATGAGGATTTAGCAAACGAATGAGATAAGACAAATGAAAACGTGTAGAATAATAATGAGGTAAACGATTTTCTATATAAAACTACAACATAGAAATTAACTATTATGCGGTTTTATTATACCAAGGTCTCTGAGTAATTTTTGAGATATGATCAATGTTTTAATATTTATTATTTGAATTTCACAATGCAATAATAAATACATTTTTCATTCAATTATTCTGTAGGTCGAACTGAATAAATTTAAATAGTCTTGTTTGATACTGAACCGATACATAATGTAGGGATTTTATTCAATACATTTGATATAATAATTACTTACATACATAATAACTCATTGATGATTAATTGACAGTTTATATGAAAAACCACGCTTGGAAAAGTTAATGAATTTATGCCAACTGTCTGTTATTGACTTAATTAATTGATTCTGAATATCGGCCTCATAAAAGGGTCGCCATTTTGAAATATTGATAAAACTCGAAAGGGCAATTTAACCAGATGACTTCGTACTCATTTTGCACCCCTCCTTTAATGTCCTATCCTAAGGCCTTCTCCCAAAATCTATGTTGTCTCAGGATCACCTTGAATTTAAAGCTGGGCCTTCTTATTCTTGTAAGAGCCTTTCTTCTCCGAGAAGGTGCAATGCAGTTTAGTCCTTATTACCATAATCTCAAAATTATTTGCATCTCCTATTTCGTGTTTGTAGTAGTTTACTTGATACGAGTTCCATAATTAAAACTCAGCGTGCTTAGTGGTCCTAATAATCGAACGCCATATTCTACTAGTGTGCGTTTATCAGTGACAATTTATTGATCTTTGCCTATGAAGATAAAGGTTTTAGCTTGTCTGCCGTGACATCTAGTTAGTCATTACCAGCACAGAACCTAAAATGGGTTGCTCACGTTCCATTTCTATATTTCATAATCCAGCGCATTTTAACAGCTCAACTCGTACCAGAACCAATTCTTCTTTTTGAAATGCTCTACTTTCTAAGAGTGTTGGTAACCTCACGCGTATATTTGTAAAACGCGTCATTTCTTAAATATACGGGACCTACAGTTTATTCACTCGTTCTGAGCGGCACTAGCTAAGAGCCTTCACTAGGTAAAATACTCGTGGTTAGCTGCCAGGACTTTCCACGTGGTGACTACCGAATAACTCTGTGAAAAATCTTGATGAAAGCCGGCATTGAACCGAAATCTAAGATTTTAAGTTTTCACTTTTCCCTGACCATGCACTAGTGTTTTTCCTATTTTTATACAATTATTTTATCATCCTGTTTTATCAACTAGAAACGGAATGATTCTCGTCTTTTTATATTTCTGATATTTCCATGTTCTTATTTGTATTCCATAACACAGTATACAGTAGACAACCAATAACATAGTATCATTAAATAATAGGTTAATATTTAAAAAAAATAGCCGAATGTTCAGCACTCACAAGTGATACGCGTCTCGATAAATTAATTAGTATTATGGAAACAATCCTCTTTTTCTTCCAGACGAACATCCATCAAACATCGAATAAGTCAACAAACTGAACAACGACGTCTAAGAAGATGCGAATATCGGCTCCGGGCTTCTCCACTCGATATTTATCTCTCTCTTTCGAGATCTCTCTTGTTGTCATCATTCTCTTTTTCCATCTTTCCATTCCAAGATATTTATGGGCAACCACAAGCAGACTGTGTAATGAATGTATCAAATGCATCAAGGAGTAAGAATCACTAGAGGAGACGATATTTACTTGGTTTCAAATATTTATGACTGTTGTTATGACAATTGTTAGTTATCTGATTAATAATTATGCAATAATATTTTTAATTACGTCTATCATACTTGACAAAGGACTAAACAGTATAGAAGTCTCTAGCCATCGAAAAGATACCGAACAGACAAACAGTCACACATAAGAAAGCGAGTTTATATTGCATTGTCATTTTGTCATCCAGTTCTGAGCTTTGTTCGAAGTTTCAGTTATCTAGTTAGTAAGAATATTAGTATATATAGAATAATTTGAAATCGATTGCGAAATTGAAGCGATCATACAAACAGGGAAGAAACTGTGTCAATAAAAATAAAATACAAATAATATCCATCATTATTATTCAATCTGTAGCGGATAATTCACGTTTTAATGTGGAAGCATTACTCTTTATAAATAAGTAAAACATCGAATCTTTTACTTTTCTACCGCTAGTATGCTAGAATCCGGTGACCGATAATCAACAGATATTTACGTTTCAGAGTACTCCAGTCCATGACAGGTATTTTCTTTAATGTTTTCTACATTTTGATTCATATTCTGTATAAACGATTCGTCTTGAAAGAAAGAAAATGTGACAATTATTGTTTGTCTTGAATGGTCGCTCGATTCAATCGGACGATTTTTATATTTGGTGGAATTTGTCCATAGAATTGTAGGAAAAAGACGTGTGTAGATTAATCACTTATAAAAATGTAATTTGTTTTTCTTTGTTCTCAGAAGAAAGCTCGATGAAATGTTTGTACGAGAAAAAGAAAAGAATAAAATATATCACATCACAAAAATTCCTCAACTTGTAACCGGATGGAAAGTTCGTTGGAAAATCCACACAGCAAGGAGGGGTATTTGGCGGAAAAACAGACATAAACTCAACTTTGTTACGATGCCTTTCGGATGTAGGTCATGGATAAAGGGCGGTTGGGGAATGGCGAAAAGCGGAAAATCATCAAGCTCGCGATAGGTCTGAGTTTTGACGTCTGCGAGAAGAACGATTATATAATAATATTCACTCGAGACGGCTGCGATAATCTGGAATGATGGATTTTATTATGTAGTAGTAGTAGTAGTAGTATTTATTGGCCACATAACATACAAAGTACAATAGGCAGGTCAAAATTTCACAGACAAATCATTTAAGATTAAAATTAAGAATAATATAGTTATAGATAAAATGGGAATATAACAAGTTCATAATATTTAAAAGGTTAAGAAAGCAGGGGGAGTTGACTACGTACAAATATAAATAATAGGCACAAAATAATCCTTAAAATTAAAACAATTAAAACAATATAACTATAACTAAAAAGAGAATGACAAACTCATAATTCATAAATAGTTAAAAATATAGTTAAAATTGAGTTAGGTTAAATTCAGTGCATTTCATACATATATAGATAGATAAAAGATTCAGTGCTTAAATATCAATGTTAAAAAATTCTTCTAGTGAATAAAAGCAATTCTCTAGGAGATACTTTTTTGTAGCACTTTTAAAGGTGTCATATCTGTTAATTTCCTTTAAAAAGGTTGGAAGATTATTATAAAGAGATATACAGTTGTAAAAAGTGGACTTTCTAAAAGTTGTTGTTTTATGAAGTGGTATGTCCAACATGCGACTTCTTGATGGGTAGTTATGATGATTTCCTAATACTTTGAAGTTAGAGAAGTTGCTTTTCACAAATGTTACACACTTTAAAATGTAAATAGAATGGAATGGTAAGATAGAGTGTTTTTTGAAGACAGCCCTACAAGATTCTTTGTAATCTAGATCGAATATTAATCTAATTATTCTTTTTTGAGATGTAAAGACTCTCTTATATTCAGTTGCCAACCCCCATGTAGCAATATTATTTGATATGTGGCTATATGCAAATGCATAATATAAGTTTACCAGCCTATTTTTGTCTAAAATTGGTTTCATTTGAAGAATTGCATAATATGCTTTGTTGAGCTGCTTACAAACAGCACTTATTTGGGACGAGAAGCTAAGGTCTGAGTTAAGCCATGTTCCAAGTAACTTAACGTCGTCACTAAATGTAAGGTTATTACAGAAACTCTTTGGCACAGATTTTTTCAAATGGAAATTTATGTAGACTGTCTTATCCGCATTCAGAATAAGGCGATTTTTATGGCACCATTTTTTCATTTCATTGAGAGCTTTCTCAACATTTCTCTGCAACTCTTCAAGTGTTTCTCCACATACGGTAACTGTTGTATCATCAGCAAACATTGTTACTTGTCCTGCGGTTATATGATTGGGAATGTCATTCACAAAAAGAAGAAAGATTAATGGTCCCAAGACGGACCCTTGAGGAACGCCGAGACAATTCGCGCATTCTTTGGAAAGTTGCTGATCTATCTTGGTGAAAATACTTCTTTGAGAAAGATAAGATTCAAACCACTTTAGAATGGTACCTCTTATGCCAAAACAGTTGAGTTTTTCTAATATGAAATTTATGTTTAGACAGTCAAAAGCTTTGGAAAAGTCAAACATAAGTGAAACAACATATTTTCCTTGATCTAAGGAAGTGTAAACATAGTTCAGTAAATGGTACATGGCCGATTCCGTTGATTTGTTTTTCCTAAAACCATGCTGGGAAGGTGTTAGTAAATTAAAACGTTCTATAAAACTGATTATAATTTTGTATACGCAGCGCTCAAGAATCTTAGAAAATTCAGATAAAAGAGATATTTGACGGTAATTATCTATTGTTTGTTTGTCACCTTTTTTGTGAAGAGGAAACACTAGTGAAGTTTTCATTAAATTGGGAAATTCTCCTTCCCCTAGAGATGAATTGATTAGGGTGGTTAAAGGGGTAATAATATAGTCATGCATAATTTTTAGTAGCTTCGGTGAAATTTCATCCAATCCAGAGCATGTTTTACTTTTAAGTGATTTTATGATGCTCGATACCTCAGTTTCGGTTACGTAAGGGACAAATATGCTATTTGGAGAATAGTCACATACACTACACGCATGTGAAGGGTTTTCACCGAAAAGTTCATCTGTTTTGTTTTTACACATACTTGAGAAGTAGACTGCAAATTTATCAGCTACTTCCTTTTTATTGAATGAAATGTATTGTGATTCTCGTTATTATCTGGTATGAAGATAAACAGATTAGTGTTGAACATAAGACGAGTAGGTACCTCTAGTTAGGAATAAATTTGTCCATATGAGAGGCAATGTGAAATTGACAAAAAATAAGATACTATATTATATTTATATGATTAATGTTAGATAGTTTGTCAGCACCGATAGTTACTGTTTTATTCTACTGAATTGTTAACAAACGTAGATCAAATAATTATTGTCGGAAAACAACAGAAATATGCTTCTAGGAATTTAAATCATATGAGTCTAATTCTACTTACCTTAAGATCTCGTCAAGAACAAAGAGTTGAGGTAATGTGGCAACTTATCATATTTCTATACCGATTCGAAATATACCTAAGTGTAACATTGAAACAGAAAGAGCGGTATTTGAAAGTATAATAGATTTATGCGACAGAAGAAAGAGAGGTATTTCAGATTATAATATATTTATGCGACAGATAACCAAGTTTTCAAATAAACAACTCTTCCTTCTGTTGGACCTCGATCCCCAGAAGCTACTGGGCTCTGCGCCACGATCAGTAGCAACATATTTGCGGGGGATATACTTAATCAAAAATAGTTTCTACTTAGATGATTTCATTGCGTAGAATAAATTATTTGCTAGAAAAATGTAATAAAGTTCGAGTGTAATGGAAAAAATATTTTCCTTTTGTGGCAAAAAGTAGTCAAATTTGTGTAGATTTGGCGGAATTTCGAACAATCTTCTCCCTTAATTCATCGAGATTTGTGGCTCTGTCAGATTCGTGTCGATAATCACTCTCTTGCATTAATATATCCTGGTATAAATTGTGGACCAGTTGATCGGACCATGTGTTGATATTAAATGACAAAAGAACGTAGTTTGGAGAAATTGTGTCAGTACAACCCTCCTGTTGAAAACTAAAATGCCAACAAAATGAAGAGGAAGCTGCTCAACTGCCTGAATAATTAGATTTTGAGAAGCTGTAACAACGATAAAGAATGGTTTTATGATGAAGACTCCAAATATTTCCATCCATTAATTTCTTGCATGCAATGAATCGCCAAAATAGAATCTCTTCAGGTACGTGGCACGTGGCGCCATACTACTCATATCGCTAGAGCCTGAAGGAAGAAAAGCAGCGCCACCTATTGGGGTGATCGCGTTAATCTATATATATATATATACATATAAATAGAGGTGTGTGTCCCTATATTTCACTTTGCATCAAAAACTACACATCGCAGACGCCGAGTGTTTGTATGTTGCAATAGGTACAAGGCCCCCATCGTGCACTATGTTGGTTGCAAGTTGATACCTGTAAGGGTGTAGAAGATACAGGGCTTAAAAACATGTAATTTCTAAAAATGTGCGATTATCATTCATCTAAAATGATTTGGATTGTTCGAGAAAGCCTATATTCTAATCAAATGAGAATGTTTTAGAAAATTTTAGAATGATCTAGAGATTTCTTGAATAATCTAGAACATCCCAGAATAATTTGGAAATCTCTGAAATGTATTCCAAGGCTCTGATTGATCGAGCATATTTGGAATGTTCTAGAAAAATTCTAGAATAACCTAGAAATGATTTAGAAAGCTCCAAAATAGATGCAACGGTACTGAACGATCAAGTATGTTCTAGAAATTCCTCCATTGATCTAGAATGCTCCAAAATGTATCTCAACTTTCTGATCGAAATAAGCCAGCGAAGCGGGTATTCACAGCTAGTTTTATATATTTTTATACTGGTCGTCTGGCCTGAATACCTCTCGTTCTAGCCAAACCAATTTTATTTCAAATCTGTATGTAATAGCTGTTTTTCAAAAACAATGTTCTCGGGCTCATGGGATTTCAAAACATCTGAACCATTTAATATCACTTATCACATTAAAATCATTTGTAGTTCAAGTTCAATTCTATGACCATGTCAGTCCTTGCTTTCTTTTTATAAGTCCTGCATAGATTTAAAGTTTAATTTTGTGCTTGTATGAATAAGTTTTATGCACATATTATGTGTATTATTCATTATTTCGTATAGCTTCTTTTATGGTTGTATCACAGTTACCTACTGTATGTAAGTATAAATAAATATACAACATACTTCTGTGAAACTTGTTACAATGCCACCAAGGATATACAGCTCGTCAACAATATCAGGTACATGCAATATATATATATATATACGTATATAATATGAACATTTACATAACTGTTTAAACTGTGTCAGCTTTCTCGTCAACAGTCGCCATCAAAACCGCAGGCATACACGTACCACAACAACCTATTAACCACTAACTCTGAGAGAGTCATTTCGAATGATAAGTCAGTCGTTCGATTTCACTTTACGTGAAAAATTATTTTTAGTTCAAGGGCCAAGTTGATAATGTATGTTAATGGTTACGGATTATATTTGAATAAAAGAATTTACATTCTTTATCGAATGCACAATATTTTTTATTTTATGGCAAAAAGAAAAATAAAACCGCAAATATGAACTGTATCTATCAAAAGTTTTTTTTAAATTTCGTTGTTTCTTGTTGCGACTCCATGATCCACGAGCTCGATTGTTTTTTGGAAGCACAAAATTTTAAATCTTTTCATTGAGTAATTCGATATAAGGGCCTTCTATAAATTTTCTAAACTTGTAGAATATACCATTGTTATAGTCACAAGGACATTTAAAATCATTAATACAGCATACATTATCTATTAACTTATTTATGATTCAGTGCTTCAATTTAATTGAATTTGGGAATTCATCAAGTTGGCAGTGTAGTACTAGGTTTCTAATAATAACTTCCGAGTTGGAATTGGTAATAATAGGTCTGTTTTTCCCGGAATTCTAACTTCGACATATCTTTATGTTATATATACGTTTAAAAGTTCCATGCAAAGATTTGTAGGAGGTTGTCTGCGTTGTAAATGCATATACGGATGGCATTTGAACATTCTGGTATACAATTTTAGACCAATAACGGTAAAGGGTCGAATCTTGAAGGCCAGTATGTTGAATGGTTGGACAATCAATAAATACTCATCTTCTGAGAATTTCAAACTCTGCTCTCTGACTATTATTAGTATAATATTATGAGCTACGATTTATAAATGTGTGTGAAGGTCTCATTCAAAAATTCCGAACGTTCGACTGGAACACGAGCCTTGGGATTTACCTATATGCATACATCCACTCCGTTATATTATGGATATGCGCAGCATTCTGTTTGGAATTTCAGAAGTTTTAATTGAAAATGAAAATGATCGCCAGGAGGCTTTGAGCTGTATGTTAGAGAGGGTATTTAGAAGCAACGCTTCTTGTAATATTATGATGAAATGATGACGATTATGATTTAGATCAAGAGCCAACAACTTTTTTGAAGTTGTCATTTCAAAAAATCAACATGCTGAATATTATTAGTGAGCTTAATAAAAAATTATAATCTGAAAGTGTTCTGAGGCAGTGTTTTAGCTCACATAAATTAAAAATATTTTCCTACTTTAAGAAAGTTGTGTATTTATATATTGTAGATGTTTATTTGACCATCTTTTTATGGGTTTATTATCTCTAGATACTCGTGCCGCATCTACTCTGTTCATGAAGAAGGAGGCTACGCCAAGACCCCTTCCTCAATCTACTGTTGTGTACATTCATTTTTAGGAATGGTGCTGTTGCATTGAATCTTTGTATCTGCTGACTCGCCAAGTCTTGTACGCCTCAAGATCCCAGCTTAATAGAAAATTTCAGTAAAAAAATATATCCATGTCTGCGTGAGTGAAAAACTGTCTCGATCTCACTCAAATGGGAATAATTTTCCACTCAGGCTGACAGATATTGAAATGTATATACAATAATATAAATAAGTTTGTAATAGGCGTGCTATAATAGTTCAGCCGCAGACATTCGCCAGAATCGACTTTTCAGCAAGTAATAACGAAGTACATAGACATCTTTATATTTTTATAGAATTTTGTCAGAAATTATCGTTTGTAGTTTGTTTTTTGTGAAAACCTTTTTTTGTAAAATCTTATCAGGATTTTTAAATATTAAAACAAAGTTACGTGTAATAAAGGGAAATACTTGACGAAAATTTTATTATGTTTAGTTTACATGAATTTGTTTTAATATTTTAAAATGATAAAATTTGTTAAAAGAAAATTCTCTACAAAAAAATAAGTACAAACGATTTTAAATACATTTCTGGAAAAATTCTATAAAGATAAGAAAAAAATGTCGAGTATGATTTTTTCCCAGGCGTCGTTTCTAGTTTATGGAATAATAAAAAAAATATATCTACTTTACGTAAATGGTTTTAATATTTAAAAATCTTAATAAAATTGAAAAAAAAATCTACATAGAACTACAAATGATTGTAAGACGTTTCTGGGAAAATTCCTTCGAAATATAAAAAAAATCGGTGTAAAACATTGTTTTTTTGATTTGTAGGGTTTCTTCCAAAACTACAAACAAATAAATTTCCCTATTATCATCTGTGTCATTGGTAGTTTAGGAGAATATTTTTTTATTATTACTAGCTGACCCGTGCGAAGCATTCGCATTCTAACCTACTTAAATCCCACTTAATTAAAGTACACACCGTATATTTAGTATCGCATAGTGCGTATTTAGTGTTTAGTGCGTCATGGGCAATTTTTCGAGACACGGTTGAGGGTTTGTGTTCCTCTACGTCTTGGTCTGCCTTCGAAAAACAATTGAAATGTGAGTGATTTGCATATTTTTCCGGTGTAGCGGTTAAGGAAAGCTTTAAATGATGCCTCATTCATGAAATTTTATGAATTATTAAGGAAGTTATGGCGTACCGACAAAAAAAGACCTTGAAAATTATATTCAAGCTGGGTTCTAAGAGCTTACTCTGATGTATTAGCTGAGATGATACCCGAAACAGGGACGAAGTAATTCCCGATAGTATTCCTATATTCAGATAATTAGCTGATTATAATGTCCCGTATTATTTAGAAGTGTAATTATGTTAATCACAAAATTTATATTTCTGCCATTAATTTTCTTAATTACATTTTTATATCAATCACCTTCGGTTTAACTAAAAATAATAATTCATTTAACATTTGTCAAGGTTCCATTGTTAGACTAATTTAAATGAATAATGATTATTCAAGTAATCAATAATATAACGATCTTTCTAATGGCCATTTCTTATTTATGACACTATTAAATACAAAAAACGAATTATCACCTTGTCATCATAATCACAAATGTATTGACATTATTTTTAGCTTCTGACTATTTTGAACTCGCATATATACACAAAGGATGTCTATTTTATCGTTCTTATTTATGGATTCGAGTATACAGTGTACAATTCGGGAACTTATCGGCATTCTGCCAACAATGTTAATGAAATCACTTTTCTTTGTTTTTATATTTTTATTTATAGATACATGGAAATTATTATTATAATATAAAATAATAAAAGGTTTAAATGTCTTCATTTAAACTTCGGTACTTACCTTGAATTTTCTTATTGTTTTATCATTGTTGAGTCTAAGTAAGCAGTTAATTCTTTCGAATTCAAGTTATTTAATAATAATACATATGGCTTTTCTCTGAAGTCGAATTTCTTTAGCAGATGTTGCCAGAAAAACTAACGTATCCTACAAGGAGTAAAAAGGCGAAACTAACAATCGTAATACATCATTCGATTTCGAACTCTATAGTTACCCGCCCATAGCTCGTAGCAACTTATGCCATTCTTGGTCTCCAGTGAATTTAACATATATCCATTACATACTCGTTCTTATAGCCTAATAAGCTACTATTTCAATTGCCAATTGTTATAAACCCTTTGATCTTTTTGCGTAATATTTTTATCAACATCTTTGAAGCATTGTACAAAAATATTGCCAGTCTTTGGGCCCGTTTAGTTAGCCACTTTTTTCTGATATCTTACTCCTTTCTGCAAAGACAACTGAACGGGTTTTGATAAATCCTTTGATATATATTACATTCCTAGTTGATGGATATTATTTGGATCTCAATAGTTTTCCCAGGTTCCTGCAAGAACAATAAATAGATGACAATGACACCACCAATTTTCTTTAATTCGCATTATTGTTATATCATTAGATGCGAATGACCCATAAATAGTTCTATAGTTATTTTGAGCTGTTACATAATTAGAACTGAGAATCCAATAGCTGTTTTTGACCGACTTCAAAAAAAGGAGAGATGATCCAACAGAGTTGGATCATCCCAAATTTAGAATTCACTAAAATGAAAATTAAAACACTATGCAAAAATGACATTTAACATTAGAACCTTGTTTGTACATAAGTAATTGGAAGGAGTACATATTCTTATAGAATGAGGGTTCGTTCCAAAGTCGTCTGTCTGCCTATCTATACAAATAAATATATTCTGAAGACGGACAGATCTGATACAGTAACCTTATAACTTATTAATAATCTTACGCATGTGGTCAATTTGTAATTTGAAATTACTCGTAATTTAAATTTTGAATGCTAGCTGTGAGTAAGACTACTGTCTAATTTCTATTTTTCCTTTCCTAGTATGATTCTCGTCACATTCTTCTTTTCTTCTTCTTTTTAGAGTCGGTTGAGGGTTTTCTTAGATTTTGCTGCCTTCCATACGTCGATTTCACGCCAAATAAATCAAAAAGACCTTATTCTTACGTCAAAGTCTGTAAAAAAGATCGGAATACAATTTATGAGCTAGGGCTGCTTTGTTTAGATCTCAAGTACCAAGTATCAGTGCCTATTGTACGTTATGTTATATAGCTACTGGTACGTTGTTATTATTGTTATTATTGTTATTATGACATTTACGATCATCAATAAACTTACTACCCACGATAGAACAACACATTCAAGATCAATGTTACCTATTCTAAAAATAAACCACGGTCATAGTTGTTTAGATTTTTTTGCAATTATATACCTACTAATATATTTTTTCATTCTTGTTATCTGATATTTATATAATAATTAAGAAACAAAAATATATCTGACTGGCCAAATTAATTTTATTTAAGTCGAGTAAATTGCTACTGTATTAAAGAATTCTTAAATTAGAAATTCCTAATCTTATTGCAAATCTGGTTTACATTATTTTATTATAAACTAGAAAATGACGCCTGTGACTTCTTTAATGGGTACTTTTTGTAGCGCTTGTTGCGTGTGACGTAATACATGTGGTGTATTCAATGGACTGTATACAGTGTGTCCAAGATAAGGATGGTAATGTATTACTATCTCGAGAACGGTCATAGATACGAAGTAGGTTGAATGAGAAAAAAGTTGTTAGTCTTTTATATATTGTTTACAAAAACTTAATAGCTATTTTGGTTTTCGAGATTTTAGAGGAAATTCGAATTGTACAATTTTTTATTAAATTTTTCTCTAAAATTATGAGAAGAAACGGAAAAAACACACATCTTTTTTAGCTCTACAAAATGACGTTTTGTTTTCTAGAAACCATTTCATATGGACCGAAATAAAAGCACACCCTGTATTACATAGCAGCAGCGAAATTCTGAAAATACTTTTGGATAGTTACGTATTGATAAAATTGTATGTAAATTTTACTATTGAACCTAAAAAATCAACTGTAAGTTTCATATGCGTAATAAATGCAAACCTATGACCCAAAAACACCGCCAAGATAAATACACCTAAAATTTTGCAGCAGTGCAGCGTTATGTTCAATTTAAAATATCTCGAAAAATAATGACTTTATCGTTACGAAGGTAGAGTATGTTATTTACACATAAAGTATTGGAGAATAGAAAAATTGTGCTAAAATGACAATTCCGCCAGTGGCGTAGAATTTAGGAAGGGTTAACCCTTTCACTTACCCCTGTCGTAAGCCTCTGGTAGTATCCAGTAACGTGTATTTACCATAATTTAGTAAGGTTTGCAGTTTCTAAACTTCCTGCCAAACATGATAAAGATTAGTCAAACAGATTAAAAGGAATGGGCAAAATCATTTTTTGATAATTAAAGAAAACACCATTTAACTCAGACAGGAGACACGTTTTATCTAAGTGAATTGGGTCAAATCTTATTATTTCTTAACAAAGATTTTCCAGTTCAATTATTTTTCATTATTAATAAAACACCGTGTATGTAGTAACTTTTAGAGCAGACATTTAAAAAAAATACACGGTTTCCTAGTTAAAGCAGTGAGAAAATCTGAAATGGTGTATTTTCGCGATGTTTTGAAATCTCTGAATAAATAAAAGCAACGTATATATTATATCTTCACACTTAAAAGTGTGAAATACTCGAGGAAATACTTAAATATTTTTTTCAAAAAATTGGACCGACTTTATTAGTTGGTGCACTGAAAAATATAGATTAATATTAATTCTATTGGTACTTGTGATTTTGAAGTTGTTGCCAAAAAGTTTTTAACTGCACAACTTCAAAATTACCAGTACCAGTAGAATTAATATTATTTAGTATTTCACAGTGCAATTTTTTATAAAAAATATTTATTCAAAGGCAAAAAAGTTAAATGTGTTGTGCTGCATGTATGAAAATCAACTAACTAATTTTATTGGTAGCAGTATTTTCAATATTAATTTTCAACATAAGTTTTTCAAACAAAAGAGCATTATTTTCAAAGCATATATTAATATATAATATATAATACATATATATTACCAGCATACTTCGATAATGTTCTTGAAAAAAGATCTACCATGCATGAACACAATATCAGGTCGGGACTAAATTATAATATTAAATCAGTTAGAACAACCTCGTTACAAAGAAGATTTTGGTATGATGGTATTCGACTATTTAATGCCCTTCCAGAGGTAATAAAGAACTCGCCTTCCTTAGCTGTGTTTGCTAGAAATATTTCCCAACATTTAGAAGAATAATAAAATCTATTGTACATTTGACTAAACAAATTAAAATTAAGTATTGTATTGTAATTATTTGCTTTGTAATGAACTAGACAGGTGCTAAATAAAGATCTATTATTATTATTATTATATGAAACATCTTCTGACTGAAATCCAGAACATTTCTAAGTACGACTGCTGAAAAAAAAAGTTGGTTATTTTTTCTCCATTTGCAATTCGCGTTGATTTAAAGATGACATAATATTCTTTGAAATAGTTTTTGATATACTCGCAAAGCTAAGTTTTAAAATATTCAACTTATTATTTCTATACATGAAATCATTGCATTTTAAAAGCTTTTATTTCATTTAGAATCGCCCACTAAGAAAAATCGTATACAAAGTGCACAAAAACAAAAAGAGGTCGCTTTTACTGAAAAAACTTAGAATTGGCATGTGATAACTACATTATTGATTTGTTAATAAAAAGTGCTATCTAATACAAGAAACATAGTTGATGAAATTAGAACGTCATATATCACCATTTTGTAGAGCTAAACAAGTTGCAGTGGAGAAGTTTTTTCCGTTTCTTGCTAGCTTTTCTGTTAATTGTAAAAATAGGTTTTACTCCAAAATCTCGAAAACCAAAATTAAATTTCTTTGAAGACGATATAAAAGATCATCAAATCGATCATTTTTTTCCCCATTTACCCAACATTGTATTTGTTACCATTTTCGAGATAGTTATGCAACCCCATCCTTATCGTGCACACACTGTATATGTACGTATCTTCAAAATCTTGTTAGTTATCGAATCATTCTCTTCTGCACTTAATTTACATATATGATATCCATTGTTTGCATCAACTACCCTACTACATACATATTGTATATGTTTGTGCTTTCCATCTGTTGTGAGACGACAGAATAAAAAATCTAGTTGAGTACGTTATATTTATCGTTTATCGTTCTCTCTAGGCGAAAACAATCTCCCGAAAAGCGTATTTTTATGAACGAAATAACGGATGCATTAAATCCGATTCAGCGACTGCTTGTTTATAATTCCACTCCCGCAGCTCGGGAAAAAACATTAGGAACACGTGCTTCGACATAGCGTTAATAAAAACTCCATAACAGAAAATTAAAAAGCTCCCGGGAAATTTGCGAGATCTCTTTTCGCGTTCGTGGAACAAGGTGTGAAAACATGTATACGATTTATAAGCTGCGGTCTCTTTTTTGTGATGTAGGTCTTCATTGAGTTTGGTATTAGGTATATATACGGTAGATATAATGTGTTGTGAGTTACACGCTTTTTAGGGGTTAATAAACGCAAAGTAGATTCATCATTTGACAACATTTCATTTGATATATTCAAAAATAAAATAGAATCTACATTTTATAAAGTGTATTGTTTGTGTTTGTTTTCAATCTACCTGCCTACTTTTCTATCTGTCAGTACTTCTTTATATATTATGCATTCAGACGAAATTGAATTTATTTGTCAATACTATTAGTGATAAATATTTTTTACAAAAAATTGGACCGAAATTATTAGTTTGTGCTCTAAAAAATATAAGATAATATTAATTCTATTGGTGCTTTTACTTTTGAAGTTGTGCAGTTGCAGTTAGATTGATAACTTTTGGTACCAACTTCACAAGTACCAGCACCAATAGAATTAATTTTATATTTTTCAGTGCCCCAACAACGTCGGTCCATTTTTTTGTAAAAAAATATTTATTTCACACTTTTGAGTGTAACATTAGTCACGAAAATCGTTGAACGTTCACTAATACCGATGAAGATAGTACTTATCCTATTACTCACGTGTATTCTTTGCTTGTACCTAGTTATTATTGAGATCTCAAAACATCGCTGCGGAAATACGCTATGTATTTTAGATGTTACCATTTTAACACCGATTTAACTCGCAAACCGTAACTCTGGACAAAATTTTCATTTGATAAATGTTGCCACAAATTATTATATCTTTCATTTACTACCCACAGATTTTCAATTTTCGAAAGAAATCGCCCTCACCACATAGAAAAAATACATATAGGTATTTGAGAATTCAACATGCCTCTATCTCGAAAACCGTAACTCTTTTGAAAAAATGTTCAATTTAAACGTTTCTGGATATTGTCCTATCTTTAATTATACCATCTCAGATCTTCGATTTTCGAGAAAATTTCGGAGGGACGGAGATTTCTGATTTACATGGGGGGCCATTTTTCAAGCCTCCTCTTTCAAATGAATCAAAAATCATCAAATTCGGAGCTCGTTTACTATATAAAACGCACGAACCAAAAAAAGCAGACGGTCGAATTGTATACCTCCTCCGTTTGGGGTTCGTCGGTCAAAAATACGGGAAAAGATAGACGGTAGGCATGTCGGAGCCTACTTTTGTTGGTATTATTAGACTTTGAGTCTGTATATATTCGTGGGTCCATTAATATTTTCAATAATTCATTTTGTATAATTTCATTTTTATTATAAAATGTAATGTTTTCTTTGCCCATCTGTCATTTGATTTCAAAACAACCCGATTGTTGATTGTGTTCCTTATTCAAATATAACGAAAGCTTCAGGAATACCCCTATATCACGATACACATTAGGAAGACCCTTTATACATAAATACGCTAACATGTTTGGTGAGTTACCTACGCTATCGACACAATTGCAGGAAATGATTCGAGATAATTTTCACTTTAGACCAAAATAGATATAAGCAATTTTAATAGTAAGAGAATTTAATTGTTGCCTCCTGATTTCAATCGCACAAAATCATATTAAGCTGGTAGATGCCCGTGACTATCTTCACGCATACGATTTATAGCGCTTGTTGATTTGATTGCATTTGCTCCATTTGCCAGAGTCAATTTTATCGTCCATGTGAATGCATGCATAGACATCAGATTTCTGTATGAAAACAGCGATACTGTTCTTTCGTTTGCAATAAGGGAACCACCCCTAAAAATAATAAAGTCCACAATTAAGTTTTTCTATCGAAAATATTCTTGGACGATCAAAGTTTGCGAGTAGTTTTGATAACCTACGAACTCATAGTCAAATATGTTCAATAATTATTGCAGATTTATTCCATTCTAATTTACATGAACTTCATCTCACTCTTCCAGAATGAATATCAATGATTTACAATGCTACTTAGTTAGCTCTATGTATTTCCGACCATACTAATTTATTAAACGAAAGGTAGTAATAACTTTTGTCATCTCAGATCATTGTTGGATTATTTCGTAAATGTACTCGATCCGGCAACGGCGCCCGACTCTCCGTTGTTCTGCTTATATCAGTGCGGGCGCGTCGCGTGTCCTCACGCCGTAGCTTGTGTTGTGTTGGATGGAGCTGGCGGCGCGCGCTTGCCATATCACCCTTCTTGTGCTTGTGTATCAATCAGGAAGCGGCGTGGTTTTGGACAGAGCGGCGACCCGAAATTTATGCTGCGACTGCGACATCACGCGTTCACCGCAGCCGTTGTTTCAAGTGCTATATCATCGGTCAACCCGGGACTCGATCATTTGGCTAGAGTCAACAATTACACCACTACGAGACAGTGGAAGTGTTAACAGATTTTTCTTAATGTTTGCTTAATTGTTAATTTGTATGTGTCACTGGGATAAGAACAATTTTTAACCAATTAGCGAGAAACAAAGATCTGTCATTTGTAATAATCTGGGATACAACACAGTTGTCGGAACATTCGATTATCTGAACTCCCAATTCGCTTGGATGATCTAATATTTCCACTGTTTGTTTATGGTAACGGACGGATTACTGATTACCTGTTTGTTTTCAACAGTCGTATCTTTCATCATATACACTTCGCACATTTGCAATCCATAAACACAGTTTGTGTTTTGCTGTTATAGTTCGCAAATTTATTCATACATCTTGCAACTGTACTACTGTACTAGGAAATCTGTAAATAATTAATTTATTTCAATAAACCTCATACATCCTTTTACTTTATGTTGCCAATACTTCGAGGTTTTATCTTCTGTAGTAGTAGAGCTGCGTCAAATGTCTGTCGTAGGTGATCTGATTTGGACAATGTGATATTAGGACGCATTGGGAAAGGAAAAAATAAAACATTTTCAATAATAAAACGTGTTGTAGTAGAGCTAAAGGGTCATTTCAAGCCCATATATGAGGAATAGCAACCTCGCACAAATTTGAAAACAGAAATATAGAGAAACTTAAAATATGTCTACATATTGGTATATTTATGTTATTTGTGTCAGTAATCGGCAAGCTTATTATATAAGAAAATCAACTGCAGCGAATTCCTCCAAAGTAGAATATGAAAACAGTTTTGCTTCTTCAAAATCACCAGAGGTTCAGTTATTTTGTTTCACTGTATGAGCTACCAGTAACTAGTATCAGTTTTTGCCACAAGCAAACAGTTTAACCAGTTGCTATTGCGGTCGCGTTGCGGTTGCAAACTGGTTGTTAATTTCTACATAATTCGCCTGCCGATTGGTCAATTAAAGCTATTTTTCTTTACAGAACTGAAACAGCTCGCGAGCCATCTTGATAAGGATTTTAATCTTGCATATTACTGTATTACTTTACAAATATGATGAAAAAGTAATGCAGTTACAGCTCGAGTTTGAGGTATCCAAAGTTTGTACACAAACTCTTTATACTTTTATTGGCGTAGAATATAGATGTGCGCAGATATTCAAAAAAACTAGAACAAAGAGATATTATTTAGTGTTACACAATTTTTCACAGTTAAAATCGTTCCAAGGCAACTCATTCATTGATTCAAACGAATTTAATGTATCAACTCACTCAAGATATTATTGAAGATTAGATTATATGATCATATCAGTTTATTTGACATAAATTAAAGAAAATACCTATATTATTAGCACATGAATGGGTTTCGCAACTCATTCTTTTCATAAACATGAACAAGAATCCACATCTACAAAGGTATTGTTCAAAATTTCCCATAATCTATGTTCTGCTTATATAGGTACCATGATTATACAAACCAAGCAAGGTTGAATTGTGGCGGAGATATAAATTTGTTCGAATAACATATCAAGGACTTGGGAGATATATTTAATGCGGGAAAACAATAAGGTTTTAAGATTTTAAGTTCATTTCGGAGCATATATTTTTTTATAGTTAGTATTTTCAGTTCTTTTGTTAGGTAAATCCATAAAATCAATATCGGAATAGACATTTTTACTCATCATATTGAGCAGATGCGTCGGCTACTTATTCAGCCGCGACATTCGAAGATTTTAACTATGTCGGGTCTTATTGTACCATTGCCTTTTTTTATAATTTTGTATGAAAATGAAAACACTCACACTGCACGATGCTGTAGACGTTCTTAATAATGTTCAATTACAGAGTCGATAGCGGAAAACATCCGAAAAACAAATCTAGATGGTTTAAAGGTGAGGTTACGTTTTTCAATGAGGAATAAAATTGTATCACTATTTAAAATTATAATAGCACTAAAGAATGACATCATCAGATATAAGTTTCAATATATATACACTTGAATTTTCTTTAAACTATAATTTCTATGATCTTTTCTAGGAAATGGATCAAACCCATAGTATAATAAGTTAGGTTTTAAATTTATTGTCAACAGATGATCAGAGAAATTGAATCATTTATTTATATCGCCTATGCTTTACGATGCAATAACATACGAAACTTCAATTTTAATACCAAATATCTTCCTGAAGAATAATTTGATTCTCAGTTCATGTTAGTATTATTTTTATTTGTTATTATACTTCCTGTTTTACATTAAAATGAATAGCCATGACCAGAAGAGGAGAAATCCTAATTAAAATTGTACAACTCAGCAGCAAATTAATTTGTAAACTTTATCTGCTACTTTTTTATGGAACTTTCACAATTTACAACTGCTTCTAACCATCGTGGCATCCTTTGTATAAAACGCCCAAGCCTTTTTTCTTGGTCAATATTGTTTTAAAACAGCTCCACCGACTTCTCTTAATTTTGTTATGAAACATTCAATCGAAGTTGTTGACGTTGATAAAGTTCACGAATTTAATTTGATGAGAAGTTCACAGTTAATCGTGAGTTTATACAGAAAGAAAATGTCTTTACTTCAAATTTGTTATTATAGGTGTTATCAAGTTGTTGGAGAATATTTTTATCTCGTCATTTATTTGGAAGGCATCTTCTTAGAGTTCCGTATCGAAAAGGTGAAAAAACTCGATTTTCTTTCTTCTGAACCCCCCTTTTCATTGCAGTCTCTGAATATAGAAAAGTGAAACTTCTTAGAAAAATGGGGTGATATAGTATGATGTCTATGTTGCAGGGAAAATGAATGATCTCTCTACTGGAGGTAACTGAAAATAATTTAAATTCAGACAATCAACGCAAACTAAAGAGTTTATAATAAAATAATGTTTTGACTGATCTATCAACTATATGATATTGTTATCTCTAAATACAATAAATAATATTCCAAGGGTGCGAGGTCTATTCCTAGTATGACTCACTTTCTTGCAATCTATAATGTATTTTTTTCATAAATAAAGAATACATTGATTATATAAGGGAATATAATAATAGAATAAACATAATTAATGATAGAGAATAAACAGATTCCTGAATTCAACATGCCTCTATCTCGAAAACCGTAACTCTTTTGAAAAAATGTTCAATTTAAACGTTTCTGGATATTGTCCTATCTTTAATTATACCATCTCAGATCTTCGATTTTCGAGAAAATTTCGGAGGGACGGAGATTTCTGATTTACATGGGGGGCCATTTTTCAAGCCTCCTCTTTCAAATGAATCAAAAATCATCAAAAATAATTTAAATTCAGAAAATCAACGCAAACTAAAGAGTTTATAATAAAATAATGTTTTGACTGATCTATCAACTATATGATATTGTTATCTCTAAATACAATAAATAATATTCCAAGGGTGCGAGGTCTATTCCTAGTATGACTCACTTTCTTGCAATCTATAATGTATTTTTTTCATAAATAAAGAATACATTGATTATATAAGGGAATATAATAATAGAATAAACATAATTAATGATAGAGAATAAACAGATTCCTGATGTTGACCTCTTTATTTTCTGGAAATGTTTTAATGTCTTTAATTATGCTTTTGTTATTAACTCATAATTTCTGCTATAAAATCCTTAACAATGCTTTGACGCAAGGTATCCGTGCCGTATGAGTTCTCCTCGTACTCTCGGCACATTTTTATATTGTGTTTTTTTTTTCTATAAAAACGCAAATCAGATTAATAAGTGTATGGTTGCTGTGTTGTATCTCTATAGCGGCTCATTGCTGAAAGCATTTTAAGCTGCACTACCTTTTCGATGTAACTTCCATTTAACTACCTTGATGTCATTATTTCTGTCAGCTGAAACACTAAGCGGTGATACTCCATCAAAGGATACACAAAGCACATTTGCAGCTAACGCTATTTTCAAAGTTTGAAAGCTCGCCTATACCTGGAAAATCGTTACCAATTACAAGTCCGTCGGAATATAGCAAATAATATATGTGCGCTGTTTTATTTGGAATTTATGCATTCTGATTTACTAAATCTTCTCTTTCCTATTGAAGGTATGTATATATTTTAGTAGCTGTACATAAAATAGCTTTTCAAAATTTTCGAAAACTGGCTAAATCACTGAATGGATTTCGAATAAGTGAAGATAAAAGAAACCTTCGGCATTAATCTTTTTGTTTCAAGATCTTAACAACTAATTCAACGGATTATTTTTTATATGTGTTTATTGACATTACCTAATACTTTTACAAATATTATTATTATTATGTACCTTGTTATATCTCAATTTGTTAAAAACAAATGTTATAGATTTGTGTATCGTTCAGGTTGCCTCACAGCGATAGAGGGTTAATCTATAATAGAAAGTTATTATTTTTTATATAACTACCATTTGTGGACATTAATCTGAGTCACTAAGTATTTCTAATTTCACATTTCTCATAAATTGGGAAATATAATTTTTAAAAAACATGTCTTTTGCCTTGAACCCCCCCAAATAGACCATTTTGTTTCTTAAGCGGCTTAGTCATGTAAAACTTTTTAAATTGCTGGTTTGAAATTAAAAGAACGTCACCTTGCAATCTTCAAGGGGCTAGACCTCCCTTTGGAGGCATTTTTCGTGTTAACACAATTTTGATTAAAACTACAAAACGTCTAATATATGTGGTTTTATTTTAGCAGGAACACCTTTTATATTAGTGATAAGAACTGGGTTTTCTGATATACGTTTGTGTTGAGCTTGAATATTCTTCCATTACAATGCAATGAAGCCCAGAACGCCTTTGTAAATTTTCCATTTTGTTGATTGAGTTGGTCAGAAGGTAGTGTTAAAAGAAAATACATAGATATATGTTCTCCATAATAAAGCTGAATTTTCTCTTGATATTCCATCAGATCTATTGGAACATCGGATAATGTTTCTTTTGAAAGTATAAACTCGACTTGACCTTCTGAACGAATCTTCGGAATCGGTTCGGATATGAATTACACCTTTCTGTTCACCTAATTATTTGTGATGGTCTCGTGATTTTATTCAGACTTTAATATAATAAAATAAATTTACTAGCTTCTCATTGACTTTGTATTGTTAACGTTGTCGAGATTTTTTGTTTATATGTAATATCTCTAATAATTTTGCGAAAACACACACTTCTTTAATTTATAATTTCATCTGTATAAATACTACATTCGTATACTTTAAATGATTTCAATATTTTGAATATCATATTCAAAAGTGAGGACCCGTAGGTTGGAACAATTTAATTGAAAACTTAGGGATTTGTTTTCTAGAAAAATGATTGGACAGGTTGATTTTTATTTTTGGCTACAATTTTTGTCATGGTAAATTCATGTTTACAAGGTGACCCGAAACTTACTACCATCAAGTTCACAGTTTTTTAAATAGAGACCCTTATTTTTGTATTATTTTTGAATTGTGCCTCGTATTATAAGTGTTTTTCACGTCCTATACCTAAACTCAGTAGTTAGCAAGAAATTCACGACCTTGAATTTTTACCGTATTGTGGCATTGACACTGTGTGATGATTAACTATTTGAACATCTAATTAGTTTGATATGATGATGTGTTTTCTTTACAAATCTCTCCGTCTATGATCGAGAGAAATTACGAAAGCTTATACGGTCATAGTTACCTCGACATGGTCATTCTTAAATTTCTTGATAACTTTAGAGTTTAGGCATACATGAAACGTATTTAGAATTCGATTCACAATTCAAAAGTTAATTAGAGAAAGGAATTTCGATTTAAGGACAAAAGGTGAAGTTAGCTACTTATTTTTGGGCCACCCTGTAGGTATATATGAATTAACCATCAGTAAAATTGTAGTCAACAGTAAAACTCGACGTGGCCAGATCTCTTAGTTTTAAATTAATTTCTTCCAACCTAAGCGTCCCCACTTATTTCCTGAAAGTAGTAAACACATTTCTGATGATAAAAATGACGTTATTTGATATCATCCTTATTCTTCTGTAGTTTATTTTCTTTTCCAGGAACATCTCCGACTCAAGAATGTATATTCTATAAATCTCGTCCTTGTGTCCCTTTTGTAAATGTATCGGCGTCGAATGATTGAATGTTTCCAGTTAAGGCGGTTTACACACGGGCTCGTTGCTATGACGACGCGTATCTGGAAACTGAATTTCTCGTAGCTCCTCACCCTCAATAGAATGCGCTCACGGTCGCTGGATGCTATCGGAAAGAGGAGTTTATGTATACGTCGTCATTGTGCTTTATTCTACGAAGTTTCTGTGAAATGAGAACAAACAACTATATTATTAAGAATTTTCTACCACTCAATGTTGTGATTTGAAAATGTCTGAATTCGTGGAAATGGTATATCTAGATATTAATTCTGTAACAAGTTTTCCTGGTATTGGCTGATTGAGTCGCCTATAATGGAGAAATTAATATTTCACCGGATTTCTGAGTAGATACATACAGGATGAGATTGAAATACGTGCGAATAATGAAAACCATGTTTTAACGTAGCCTGAGTAATTGACTGCTATTGAAAATTTGAAATATCTATCTATGCCACTAGAAAGACAATAAATACAAATTATATTTAGTGGATTAGAAAACATAGAAGACTAATCACAAGGTTGCCAGTCTTACCTAGGATTGATTATCAAGTATTTGAATATATACTCATCATTCTAAAATATAATTTCTTGATGAACTATCCAAATGTTCTTTCCATCTCTGTGATTTAACGCAAACAACACAACCGTGGGACTTTGAACAAACACAATTTGGTATTTTTTGATATATGTAGCATTTTTATGCATTCACCGTAAATTAATTACTCACATTATTATTAATAAATACATCGTCATTGGCTCTTGATAATAACACGATTATTTACAAATTAGACAACTAGATATAGTTTGTTTCACGAATGATGGCTATTGTGTGTAATCATTCACGAGCTACGTACATCACGCTATACGTCTCATCGTATCTTATTATCATGAAATTCTCTACTAAGTTTGTCGATCTAAGCTACGACATCAGTATTTCAAGCTTATCTGTTTCAATACAATGATTGGGCGCTGCACGTATGTCCGAAGGCAACGCAATCTTTATTTCGTAGGCGTCAAAAAGTCAATGTGACATGTCATATAATTCACATGCACCAATTTTTATTTTAAAACTCAAGCAATAAATTTGTATTTTGTGTTTCTGCACTATTGTTGATAATAAATATTTTGCTTATCTAATCAATCGAAATTTTTTTCTCCCTAATTACTAATTAAACTTCCTTGACGCGTATTAAAAAAATTAAATACCATATTTTTACCACTGATTTACACTTGAATTAATCAATTTTTCGTTTTTTCAAGACAGGCGCCAACATTCGTGAAACAAACTATATTTGCACTCATATCGTGATCTGATATACAGATTCCAAACTGCATTGGATGTTATTTGATGAAAATCCATAGTAAATTGAAATTAATATTTCCACTAATATATTATTTAAACAATTGTTTCATCACACTGTGTCCTTTTGAAATTTGACTATTAACTTAATTATAAGAGGATAAGTGCATATTTGAATAATAAGGATAACATAAACTTTAATGAATAATATAATAAGCTAATTAGGGAACAATTATACATACCTACAGTAAGGGATGATTCAAATTGAATTTACTTGAGTTGTTAGAAATTAATAAATGTAAAAATTCCTGTATGTCCTGTTTCTTACTGTATATGTAATTGTTATCTAATTAGTTTATAATATTAGTCATTAAGGGTTATGTTAACCATCCTAATTATTTAAGTAGGCATGTAGAATTTAGTTCATACACACATTTGAGAATGGCCCAGTGGACCGAAACAATGGTCATATTAAAACAATATATTAATAACTTTAATTTAGAGATCTAGTATATCTATATGTTACATAACCAACTCCGCACGATATTTGTCTATTCGAATGTATATACTCGCACGCGTACACACACATATATAATAGAAAAAAAGAGAGCATAACTTCGTTTCAATATATTTTGATGTTTTTTCTACGCTTCCATAATAAATAATTTTGAGAGTTTATTTTCTTTCTATTTTTTTTATCGTGGCCGCCCTATCACTATGGTGGTTCTTCAGGTAATAGTTTTGCATAGTTACTAAGTTGTTCAGGGCATCAGATGATTACATTATGTCATGTGACCGGGAAAGTTTACTGTTGCAGAAAATATAATCAAAACATCATATTTAATGGAATATTCACTTTGCATTATTTTAATCTAGCTGTGTTCGAACAGACAGTATAGTAAGTACTACTTCCTCCAACCTCGTCTATATTATAACGGCCACGTAGCAAGAAAGCGAATAATAATAATGTTCCTATTTAGTTAATTACCTCGCTGGCATTGGTATGATTAATACTGTAGGGATACTATTTCAGTCCAGTTGTGCTTTATATAACAACACTGACGCAACATTCGAAGTGCTTCATCTTCGACAACAGGCACTGGTATTAGAGTACTCACCTATAACTGCTAATATTCAAAGAATAACAACGATATTATTCATTGTTATTGTCATTTGTATAATATTCAAGATAATAAGTGAGCTACTAGATTAACCTCGTAAGCTTTTAAAAAATGTACACGTGTTGCATGCATTCTTATAACGTTGAATATTGTTGTGAATTTCGTTTTAATAACAGTGGATTCACTAATATGTTTTGCAACTCCTACCTGAAAAGTTCAGCGTTTCGTAACTAAATTGTTCATTATCCACAGCCTTGACAATGTTACCAGTGAGGATAGTATCTAATACTTCCGATCCATGTGTCACTTCACCATACTAGTGCGGAAAGTAAATCACTTTACACACGCTTTGAATCAGTTGTCAGTTCGTCAAAGAACTAATACAGACACTGAGTTCGTTGTTAGTTTTCGATCCCTATTGTTTGTATTAATTTGAATTATGCCTCGTATAATATAATCACTTTACACACGCTCAGAATTAGTTGTCAGTCCGATAGAGAACTAATACAAACACTATACGCTATTAGTAAATCACGCTTTTAAGAAAGTATTCAAAAATTAGTAGACAAATAGAATTTGATCATTCTGATTCGTAACATTCACTATATTATTATATTATTACAGTTATACATACCACCTGAATAATAAACTATATTTTTGACTTGGAATACGTAATCTCAGCTTTGCCGGTGTCACCAAGAATGACAACCTCGAGCAAACCGGCGAAACATAAAATCGTGCTACAACATTCGCTTCTAGGTACACGCCATATTCGCTCTCAGACTCGTGTGGTTGTCATTACTCGCCTTCCACTCGTCGTGACATATATCACACTCGTTATTCAGTTAATTTGAATATACCTAATCTCCAAAATCATGTTGTATTATCGTCACGCTTGTTAGATATTCGCTCATTTACACAGTTGCGGCTTAAATTACTGTTTTGTGAATCGAAAATAGTTTCAAAACGCTCAACTGCTCAATAGAATGTTTGAAAATGAGATTGTCCTACGTAAGTGATATGAAAACTATTTAAGCATCATTTGTCAGTTTTAGGTAGGTACATAAATATTTTATTGAGCAACAAAGAAAGAAGCGCCAATGTTAGTCAGTGACAAGTTGTGATAGTTGTAGTACAACAGAAGGTCGTGTACAAGGTGTTGAAAATAAACGTTTTGGCAGCAATCTGCGAACTTTGCAGTATCACGCAAGTGAATTCACACGCACAACGTTGAGCACAGAGTTAAATGTTACATTTAATCACAAAAAACATTGAAAATGTCTATGCCCATCCAAATATTTTTGAATTTCTCTTTGCATATATCATCTCAAATGCATTTAACGATGAATGAATAATTTCCTGACCATGCTACTTATTTTTCAATTACGTAAAGCTTGTCTCAATACTGTGTGACATTTACCATAAGTGAAATTATCTCAGTAAATTTTATTTGGAAAAAACTTATTTTAGCAGTGAATGGATGCACTTTTGAATATAAATCATCTTCACTGAGAATCACAACCGCAATGATAAAAAGTACTCTTACGCTGAACTAAAAGGGCAGGTAATTATAAAATTCTGAAAAAATACAATTATTATCGGTATATAGAGCAATTATCTTTTCTTTGACGTATTTGTAAGAAACCAGTAAACGATATTGAAACGGTTGTTGTTAAATGAATCCAATATACCAAACAACAACTAATTGAGTAATTAATAAAATAATACAAATTCAATCTATCATATTATGCAAGTACTTTCCAGATACGAACGTAACATAGATTTCCTATTTTGTGTACCTGTCAAAGTTTCATTCAATGAAAAGAAAGCAAGCAATCGCCATTTTATCATCAAATGTAAATAAAAAGAAGAGGGACCATTACGTCCGCCACCCCAAACGAATATTGCTCCGAATACAGGGCACGTCCGCTAGACGCTATTGAAGGGTCACTGCCATCGAAATTGCAGCTTTTCGACAAGTTGCCGGTTTGGCTCTTCAACGATAACAAGTTTCAATTGCTTATTTGCCGGAAATATATTTCTACAATGGTTTTTATCGCTTAGAAAGTATTATTATATAATTCAAGCAAATCAATAATTATTGTTAGCGTACAGTATATAATAATAATAATAATATTATTTAAGATTCCATTCTGTAATCTTTTTATTTATTTTTTTCTCTTTAGAATATAAAGTCAATTTGAATGAACAATGCTTCTACGTTAATCATCAATATTGCATTTCAAAAAGAGAGAGAGTAATAAATTATGATAATGAACAAATAACTATTGTATTATGACGCTTATACAGGGTGATTCATTGGGAAATGGGCATACGCTAATGGTAGATAGGGGTGACGTAGCTGGTTCTAAAAAACCTATATTTAATGGGTCTCTGATTCTTTATAACCAAGATACAGGGTGTTTTATCCATTATGTCCGTTTTTTCATTTAGTCATAACTTCGGAACCCCACTGTATATTTTTTTCATATTCGCAACAAATACTCTTCATCCTGTATAGTACCGAATACCAGATAAATAAAAATGAAAATCCAGGTACGGACTTGGAAAAAATTTAAAAAATTGAATCACTTCCAAACGACACCCTGTATACCAAAATTTTGAAAATTGGTTAGCAGATTTGGAAAGAGCAGAGAAAATTATGGCGGACCAAATGTCTTTGGTACTTCCGCATACAATTCTAGAACTTGTTAATTTGAGTCAAAATTAATATTTTCGATGAATGTGTGGTACAAAATTGAAAAAAAAATATTTTCTGCTATAAAATCTGATATTTAAAATCTAATCGATAATATTATCAAGCATTTCATAATATCCTAATGTTTGGATCCCAACATTTTTGTAACATTGTTCGACAGGTCCGTATTTAGGACAAAATACTAATTGCAAGGATTTAGTAACAAACACCCTGTATGTGTAATACAAATGTGATAATTGTATTTTTCCATTATGCTAAACTTCAAACAGACAATAAAATAATAAACAGACTGTATTCCAAAAAAGTATAACTTTATTTTAAGAAACACTAACTCATTAATATGTTAATAAGTGAAAAGAAAAGAAATAAAAATAGGATTGAAAACTTTAAAATAAAATATTCCAAGAAAACTAAACTATGACAGATGCTCAAAGTGGCCACCATTTTGCTCACTACATTTATGTGCCCTTTTTGTTAGACTTCTAATTGATCAACTAATCATACCCGGATTATTTTTCAATTCGTCGCACGCCTGTTCGATTCTCTGCAAAAGGCCTTCTCTTGAATTTACTTCAATTGCATAAACTTTCGATTTTAAATAACCCCAAACGCTATAGTCGACTGGGTTAAAATCAGGTCCCCTTGTAGGCCAGTTATGACTTCCACCTCTGCCTATCCATCTATTTGGAAATTTTTTATTTAAAAAGTCTCTGAATATTGCCCTGAAATGAGGTGAAGCACCATCATCAAGTACATGCCTCCAACGTTAACATCTGCATCGTGTAGCAATATCGGTAAAATATTTTGCAGAAATTCCAAATAAACTTCACCAGTTAGTAAATGTGGAAAAAATGCGGACCAATTAAACGGTTGTTAATAACACCACACCATACATTGAAGGAGAATCTTACTTGTGAGTGTGTCTGTTTGATAGCGAACGGATTTTGTTGTGCCCAAACATGTGAATTTCGTAAATTATTAATACCGTCCCTAAGAAATGACCAACAAGCTCTAACTGAAAGACTAATTATGTATAATGGGATAAATAATAACTTCTTCTAATTTTTTGATTCTTTGTTATTTTTTCACATAATACAATTTCAACGAGTTAGTATCTATTTCTTTCCATAAAGGTACGTATACTTTTTTTCAGGATAGAGTCTTTTTATCATTTTATTGTTTGTTTGAAGTATAGCATAATGAAAAAATACAATTATCATATTTGTATTACACATACAGGGTGTTTGTTACTTAATCCTTGCAATTAGCATTTTGTCCTAAATACGGACCTGTCGACTCATGTTACAAAAATGTTGGGATCCAAACATTAGGAGATTATGAATAGCTTGATGATTTTATCGATTAGATTTGAAAGATTAGATTTTATAGCAGAAAATGATTTTTTTTCAATTTTGTACCACACATTCATCGAAAATATTAATTTTGACTCAAATTAACAAGTACTAGAATTGTATGCGGAAGTACCAAACACATTTGGTCCGACATAATTTTCTCTGCTCTTTCCAAATCTGATTAAAAATTTTCAAAATTTTGATATACAGGGTGTTGTTTGAAAGTGATTCATTTTTTTAAATTTTTTCCAAGTCCGTACCTGGATTTTAATTTTTATTTGTCTGGTATTCGGTACCATACAGGATGAAGAGTATTTGTTGCGAATATGAAAAAAATATACAGTGGGGTTTGGAAGTTATGACTAAATGAAAAAACGGACATAATGGATAAATCACCCTGTATCTTGATTATAAAGAATCAGAGACACATTAAATATAGGTTTTTTAGAACCAGCTACGTCATCCCTATTTACCATTAGCGTATGCCCATTTCCCAATGAATCACCCTGTATAAACATATATAATAAGTAAAAAGATTATCTGGTCAACGGAACGATAGAAGTCCATAATAGAAATGGTAAGTAGGTGAAACGTAAGATAGGTTATGTTACTCTATTGTTTAATAATAGCTGTCATAATAAAGACGTCAACTTTCTGATTAATGATTACTAAGCGATTGGTGGTAATCAAACACTGCTGTGGACACGACCATTGTTGTTTGTCATGACATGCTGAAAAAAATGAATGGTCACACGACCTGATTTTTATATTCGACGGAATTTGTTTAAGAGCGATTGGAATGAACATATTACTATAAGACATGATATCAATAAATGAATTACATAGAAATCATCTTTAATTCTTTTTCATTTTCTTCATAATTCATCATCATCATGATCATCGAATTATTTTCTTCCATATCATTTGATGATAAACTTGCCATTCAATATTGAACCCGGCAAATGTTTTATACAAACCCATATCAGTCTTATCAAACCGTCAAAGTTAATTTTCAAGATGAAATGTGTAACAAATTTACAGTTTATATTGTCGCGCTGGACTTTCCATGTTGAGTAAACATAACAACAACATCACGTCGTATGTTGATACCTGTGTGACCCAATGTTCAGCCTCCACTGACCAAATTTTCCATTAAGCATTGGTTATACATACTGAATTCCCTATTCAATACAATTCGAAGTAAATATTTGTACATTTCGATCTAGGCAGGATTAATCAAATTTCTCTTGTATGCTGTTGTCTGTGTCTTAATCAAATCTTAAACAGAATAAATTGTGACTGATACGAGTAAAACAGCGAACGCTGAGAGTTCCATCCATCACGTTGAAACATAAAAGATATAATATAAAAACTTTACAGAGGAAATCAGTGACTTTTTTGAAGTGAAACATCTTTGGTGGCGTTTTGATATGTGATGAGAATGGAGAGTGAATTGGAAAAAATGTAACGTTTTGAGATTTCGTTACACGAGAGAGAAAAAAGATATAACGCAGAGAGATGGAGAAAGAGAGCTATACATTTTGTATACCTAAAACACAGACTGCCTTATAAGAGAGAGTTGACAGACATATAACATAGAGAGAAAGAGAAAGAAAGCTATAATATTTCAGTTTTGGCTATTCGCGTCTCCCTTTTGTGCGGTCCTTCGTCTTGAACCCCACTCAAAAATCTCAAAAAAAGTCCAAGGTTCAAGTTGCTTGAAGGGGGATTAGTTTAGAATGCGTCGTACGGGCAAGAGAAAGAGCCACGTATTTCGATGACTACGGAGTTGGTAGGGAGTAAAGAGAAGGTGTATTAGTACGCGTGAGATTGAGTAGGTGTGGGTTCCATACTTGTATAAGAATCTCCTGAGTGTATTGATGTATATTGATGGTATTTTCGTTGGGTATGGATGTTCTGTGGTGGAGTAGGGAAGTTTTAAGTGCGACTGGGACTCATTAGGCGAGGGTTCCGTACCTGGCACTCTTATATAAATATGCTTCAATTAGATGTTGTTTTTGTGTAGGTGATATGTGGTGGGGATGGTTATGGGTCGATGATATGTTCAAGTGCGACTGGGACTCATTGGATGTGGGTTCCATACCTATACCGCTTTAACCCGGGGATATCAGTTACTAGCACTTGCGTTGTGGTAAGTACACTTGGGACCATCTTGTTTTGGGCTCCACCATTTTTTTTATCTATGGTTCTAGAACGGCTCAAATTTTTGGTACTTTTTAGGGCGACTAGGACACATTAGTTGAGGGTTCCATACCTCTGGGTACTCAACTTTGTACAAGTATTTTTACTATTTTTTGGTAAAGAAATTCTATAGTGTTATATTTCTTTTGAAATGATCACTTTCTATTTCCCTCTCTCTCTCTCTCACACTCACACACACACACACACAAACAACTCATATTTCTCTCATTCTCTAATTTGCAAGAAGTTTCACTTCCACCACGTGTAGGATGCTTCACATGATTTTTTTTATATATAGAAAATGTATCTTGAGGAATGTAGAGAAGATCATAAGTTGTAAATGCGTAATAGCTTAGGAAAGTAAAACTACAAATATTTTTGTCTGGTTGTTTTTTCGGGCTAATTTCCGAAACGTTTGACCAAATTTTGGCCGAACTTTCACTCGAAGACACTTTAGAAAAGAAACCAAGCTATCTTTTATATTCCGACAAGTGCTTCGTCAACCAAGTTGACTTAGTCAGCTTCAAAATATTATTAGTATTGATGAAATACGAGCTTAATTATCATAGATCATCATTATAAATTCGAAAATATTAATAATGAGATTTATTGAGTTTTTCGCGGACGACGTTGAGGTTGTCAGCTAGTCTTGTACAAATTAACATTCAAGAAAACACGCTGGTAAGCGGGCCATGAATTTATTTCTCTCTTCTCTGCCATTTATTATAGATCTCTTGTCAGCCACGTAAAGTCCATCATTTTCCGGTTAAATGGATCGGTTGTTGCAGTGGTTATGAAAACGCGCCCGACAGCTCTTTCTCTCTATATCTCTCTTTCTCGCTCGTACAAAAGATACACCCAGATCGTCATCGTCAAGGTCTGACTTCCGCTCGCGCCTTTTCCACCATCTGGCTATAATCTACATTGCGGATAATAACGATTACCATAGAGATGTAGAGATGAGGATGTAGGTCAGTTCAAGAGCCGAACTTGGCGTGATCGCTCCAAAACAAACTAGCCGACATTAATATCCGAGTACAGGAATATCGTAGTTAGCTCATAGGCTATCTATCTTTGTTGGTAGCGTTGTAGGCGTCCTTCGGAACTTCCGAACTCAATTAAACATCGCCAGCGTTTGTATTTCGTTAATGGTCATTTGACCGACTTCTTTAATAGGAGGAGTTTATTAAGTTGGATTGTATACCTCCTCCTATTTAAGAAGTCGTTTTTGCATTGTAGATGTGCTCCGATGTTGATGATTCATCTTTAATTCAAAAGAATACATAGAAACAAAAATCCAACAAGAGATAGAAGAGGATTTTTTTAATGTAGAGTTTTATTTGTCAGAATTGAAACAGCAACTTTTGAACATGTTTCAAAACAACAACGGTTCCCGGTCTAGCGTCCTCGGATAGAAAAAAGAAAATTTGGTTTTGGAAATTGAGAAATCTATTTACCATCAGTTTATTATATTGCTTCCATAAGAAAGACACTGAATACAGTGGCCATATCATCGCCGTGCATACCTGCCCTGAAATCCATTTACACGATATAATCTATGTAGACCGCTACTCAGCATTTATATTTTTACTAAAGAGTTGTCTCTCCCTTTTGGTATGACCTTTGCATTCATAGTAAATTAAACAGATATTACATACCCAGCGCACTCGTAGATAAATGCATCAAAAACTGCTAGTTAAGTTAACTAAGTTAATTAAATAATAACAAATACAGAACCGTGATTTTTTCTTTCTTATACTAGAGAACTTAAACAGGAAATGTTTTTTTCCTGAAAACATGAGGGTCTACCGGATGCGATTTTCACATTCCCCTTATATATAAAGAATACAAGAAAAAAAATGATTTATTAATTAATTAGTTTCCATCCTAAATAATTATTGTTTCAAATGAAACTATATGTAAAGCTTGCCCCTAGATGCAGATAAATTATTCCATTTTCTTAATTTTAGGAGATTAAAGGGACCATCAGAAATAGTCTATCGCATCTTATGACGTACGTACACCGTACGAAAATATAATCGTCAATACACAACAAGTCCCAAGTACGTTGAGTGAATTATTTGACCTTTCATTCAGACGACTCATTGCAAAGACAGCAAATACAAATTTCGATATTCCCTGTTAACCTAGCTAGTTGTCGAAAACTCGTATTAGTGTTATGGTAGTAGGTACTAAGATTATCAAAAAAATTATCTGGTTAATCATTAAAAAAAAAACAATAATTTTCCATTTCTCTGAGTTTGAACATTGACATGGTTTAGGATGCGTTTATGTAATATTATATTCTATAGTTCTACTTTATATTCCAATATAAGGAAAATAAAAAAAATCGACAATCCTCTCATTATGTGGGTTGATTTGTTGCTTTGTTTTGCTGTTACATCTACAATTGTTAATATTATAAATTATTATGTCTCAAGTGTAATTATGTCAACGAAAAGAAAAATTAATAAAATACCATAATCAATGTCAATTGTATGCATTTCAGAAGCTTTTCATTAAAATTAAAATATCTTTTATAAGTATACTTAAAGTCAGGCTGCTTGTGAGCGCAAAATAACAACCATTCTATTATTCAAATGGAAATAAAAATCCTGATGCGTACCAAATCCAGCATCTGAGAGGAGAAAAAAACGGGTCCATGACTATTGTCGAGATACGACCACTCTTGATGTCGGTATATTATTTCATTTATATTTACGACTTTTCCAGGTAACAGTTGAATTATTGCAGTCCAATCCTCTCATATGGATGTTCCTAGAATTCTCGATAGTCGTTCCTTTTGTGGGCCGAATTTGCAAAGGATAGGAGCAGCGTGAAATGTGAAGGACTTGAAACTCTAATTGGATTTCTTCGGAATTGTCTTTGGACGACCGTTAACGGTTTTTTATATTAAATAATTTTCTAAGATATCGAGCTAGATTGAAAATCATATACACTTATGAGATAATAATACGTAAATTCAAGTGTAGATTTCTTAATTGCAGCCAAAAAATGGATTCTTACGACGTTTTTAGGTTTCCATCAACTGCAGCTTTCCTTAAATTTGATTCATTCAGTTAACAAATCTAACTGCGTTCTTATTCTACCTACTTTTTGAAATTCCAAATTATTCTTAGTCAGTTTCTTTAATATGACACAATTCTGATTTCACCATAGGCAATACAATTTTACTATATTGCGTTTCACAATGAGAATGCAGTGTAGCCGAGTATAGGCAATGTATTTTAAATTGAAAAAGGCACACAGTGTTGCTTTTCTTTAACTTTACCTGTAATATTTTTTCTGTAATTTCTAAATTCATTATTTATTATTATTAATTATCGAACACATCCATTTTAAAACTGAATTTAAACCCAAGCGGCGAAATTTACCTGAAACAGGACCTGATGGTTTGTCGGGCCCGGCATAACAATGTTCTAGCAACGATGTGCTCCATAAGACTCCACAGTGCATTCTCAGATTGAAACACACTATTAACATTATTATTGTCATCGGATTCTAGATTTCTCTATTTTCTTCATTAGTATCTGGTTTATACTGAAATACGTAAAAATTATTCTCGAATCGAAAAATTTATTCAATTTGTAATTACAGACACGTGCAAATTTCATGAGCTCCTTTCGCCTATTTATATAAAACGTGGAGATTTTGAAGGTTGATTAGAAAAGTAACCCTTTTCAATATATTAGTTGTACAAGTATTTATAATAAAATAAATTCTGTTCTTAGTATCATTTTAATTCTAATGTAAATATTCCTATTATCACTGTCTCTTTAACAAGAATAAAATACAAATATCGGTGAACAAGTTGCGCGTTGAAATATCCGGGAACTTCGTTAAACTTCGAAAAAGAACAAACACATCATAAATTTCTGCTACATTTTTATCCAATTTATATTCATTCGTTTCCGAGGGGTTGGACGGGGAAACGAAGAGAGTAAGCAACAGAGAAGAAATACTTTGAACTTAAATAACCCAGTGAAATTTGTCGGCGAAACATAATAAATGCCAAGTAGATCTCTAATACGAAATTATTTGGAAGAAATAAAAGTTATCAGTATCCTTCAGCCGAAGATTGTGTAGAATAATGCTTTAGCGTTATTAATGGTAACTATAAATAGTAGTTTATATTAATTATCCAAAATAATTTTTACATTTTGTGGATTATTGATTAAATCAATGAAATTTTTTTTTCAATTTCATGTGCCTCAAGTTAGCACTACCATTATCGATTTTCGATTCTGCGAGATGTGGATTAATTGTCGCTCGATTTGTCGTTAATTTGTTATGGAAACTAAAAATTTGTCACACTTTTTTTTTGGTGCTGATGCTAAGTTCATATTAAATTTAGCATTACCACCCCCTAAAAACATAAAATTTTGTTCGTTTTCGACTGAATTGTGAGCCAATTAGTTATGACGCGAAAGAACTAAGAAATAACGTTTTTTATCTTTTTATAAGGTATAAAATAAAAAATGTTTTTTCCCGTTTTCCAAAAGTTATATGGTGGAACTTTTTTTCGCTAATTAGTTATAAATAAAATCGATTTTGCTTTTTCGGCTATTATGACCATGAAAAAGTGCGGAAAACACGATAAATTTTGGTCTCGCACTAAATGTGAGATGAATTTTCTCGATTTACAATGCAAAACTAATTGAAATATGCCGAATATCAATTAATTACGTTTTTTCTAAAGTAAGTAAATCATCTTTCATCATGTTTTTTTTTAAATGGTGGTAATGCTAACTTTAACATGCTCAAAGTGAGCCAATGATTTCAGACATAACTAATTAACGACGAAAACGTTACACCAGATATTACTTTGGGAAAGCGGGAAAACTATTTTCTACCATTTGGTAGTGCTCGTTTGAGTTAAGTTAGCATTACTACATCATTTTCACGAAAAAAATAAAAAATCCGTTTTTGCTTCATATCTAATTCGCAACAAATTTATTCTGAACGTTTCCGTTTTGTAAAAATCGTCAAAGTTGCATTTGCTCACTTTGGCCAGGTTGAAGTTAGCATTACCACCCTTAATAAAAAAAGATGATTTATATTCGAGAAAAAAAAACGTTATCAATTGAAACTCTGCGTATTTCAATTATTTATGCATTGTAAATCGAGAAAATTCATCTCACATTGATTTAATGTGAAACCGAAATTGATATGCCATGTTGTCCGCACTGTTCCATATTTATAATAACCGAAAAATAAAAATCGATTATGATTTCGATCATCACCAAATTTAACTTTTTGAAAGAGGAAAAAAACATTCTCTACTTGATGGTAGTGGTAACTGGAGTTCAAGTTAGCAGTACCATTACTTATAAAGAGATAAAAAACAAAAGTAACGTTTTCTTAGTTCTTTTTCGTCATAACTAATTTGCGATAGATAAGTTACGCACAATATAGTCAAAAACGGACAAAAATTTATGTTTCTAGGGGGTGTTAGTGCTAACTTTAAAATCAAGTTAGCATCACCACCAAAAAAAAGTGCGACAAATTTTTTGTTTTCATAACAAATTTACGACTAATAAGTCACTTCTCGCTGAATCTAAATTCGATAATAGTAGTGCTAATTTTAAGGACATTTCAATCAATTTCAGCTTAATAGTTGCAAATTCAATGCGATAAAATTGTGTAAGGGAATCACCTTTGCGACCTACAAAACCGGAATCACGAGAACGCGCCACGCGTGTTCTATTCGTTGACTTCGCCGCTGTTCGGTGCTGTGAAAGTGTGCAATTTGCAAACCTGCTATGTATGTGATGGTGATGCGAATGAATTCCTTCTTTAGCGCTTCGTGATTATTACTATAGCCATAGCGATTCACCTTAATAATATTTTTTTTCGATTGTATAATCCTAAATATTAATAATTGTGCAAATAATTATTCCAAAAAACATAATGGATCATTCTGTATGATTCGAAGAAAGTGTCGTTGAATGCATTCAAAAGTTCATGGCCAGTAATATCGCTAGCTTATTTTTTCCAATATGAATAAATGCATTAAAATTGAATTAAATTGAATCTGTTATAAGGAAATACTAAAACTGAAAAAAATTACGGAAAATTTCAAAACTGCGATGCTTTTATGTACTCATGAAAGTGGTCCAAGAACTTTTTGTTAATAAAAAAAATTGAAGAGAAATTAGAATTGGTATTGTAGGTAAAAGTCCATTGTCTCAAAGTGGAGTGAAATAAATTGTAGAAAAAAGAATGAAACTCGCAGTCTTCTCCGCAATATATTGATTACATAATTAACATCAGAGACATGTTTCGAAACTATATAGTTTCATTATCAATCTTAAAGGTTCTGTAATAAATTTGTGCAAATTAATGATATTATGATACAGTTGAAATATATCTTAGAAAATATGGCTAATATGGTACTCACGTGGAGATGAAAAATAACTCTATCTCAAACCAAAATTCGTCAAAAAATAAAATAAAAATAAAATTCAGAAGAAAAACTTATCACATTATACCCCAAAAATTAAATAAAATAAAATTAAATTCTAAATCAAAAAATTAAAATTAAAAATTGATTCTAACTGTCCTGGACTACATGATTGATGTGAGGATCGATGAGAAAGAGAAAAATTTTGGTTGGAGACGATAATTTATAGATCATCAACCCATGCGTGGTGCCATCTATAAATGACTGGACATAATTGATAAAGTTACTATCATATAAAGATTGAAAGTTGAAGAAAACTCTATAATATATAATATAATGACAAGTAAATAAATGAGGTTAAGGAGAAGCATAAATATAAATATCCCTAAACAAATTCAAAAATTAAGAGTGTTAAAGAATTGTATGCAATCAAAGTTAGCCTGTTCATTAAGAGATATGATTAATGGGTTCTTGTTATTAGAATTGATTTCAAAGATTTCTAAGATATTCAACAATCGGCCCTTTGGTGACAGGTGTAATATTCTGACATCTTTAGTGATATCGAAGGTATGTTTATGATTAATAACTCCTCAGCAGCCAAAAAAGCCATTTCCACAGCTAACATCACTTGGATCAAATATGAAATTAAGGCCCACTACAATAAGCTCAACATCATCAATTCTCATCTCAAATGGCTCTACTTGAAATTGGCTGATGTCCTACACTCCATGGAACTGGATTCGCTCCATAGACAATTACTTGATTATATTGAAATAAAAGGTAAGGAGAAGCATAATAAGTTATCACATAAATTATCTAGACTAAATTCTAATATTTCTCAACCCAATAATACAATTAACACTTTTTCCGATTACAATTTTCACCCGAGAGTCATGAACAAATCGTCGATTACATTTAATGATCATGAATTGAATTGTTTCAATCAAGGTTTAAAATTCAATATATACAAACACCAAGATAAAAAAGAATTTCAACAACTTGCCATAGAATGTGAAAAAGTCATTGAAACCTCCAATTTTAACAATAAAGACTTAATTAGGAGTGACATTGCACGTCTATTAAACAGGAATTTCTCTTTTAACCCGAACATATCATACAACAATAAACATAAGAAACTAGAGTTTAATTTGAATCGTATTGATAACAAAGTGAAACATAATAATTTAATAATCACAAAAGCAGATAAAGGGAATTGTCTCGTGATCTTAGATCGCTCTGAATACGAGAGCAAAGTCCTCAACTTCTTGACATCGGGCGGATTCCTAAGGTTAGATTGTGACCCTGTAACCAAATACGTAAGAAGAGTGAAAAAAGATTTGGACAACACTTTAGATACCATCTTATTCTATGAATCTAATAAAGACAAATTAATCCCCATGAACCCGTCTACCCCATTACTATATGCTTTGCCGAAAATTCATAAAGCAAACATACCCATTAGACCAGTTGTGTCTTATTGTAACTCTCCTACATCCAAATTAGCATCATGGCTCAATAAACTTATTAGGGAATTAACCGAATTCAGCAATCCCTACTCAATAAAAAACACCAAAGACCTTATCAACAAAATATCTAATTTGGTAATACCCGATAACTCCATATTGGTTTCCTTTGATGTAGTTAACCTCTTCCCAAGTATTCCTCCAGATGATTGCATCCAATTAGTAAGAAAACTCCTCTTCGAAACAGGCACTAATTTCCATCACTGCTTTAACATCTGTCAACTATTAGACACAGTCCTAAAACAAAATTTTTTCAAATTCAATAATGAATTTTTCGCTCAATTAACAGGATTAGCCATGGGCAGTAACCTTTCCCCATTACTAGCTGAAATTTTTCTGAATAATTTAGAGATGCAATTCCATAATTTCACTCATTATGATAAAATCATTTTCTACTACAGATACGTGGATGATTGTTTGGTTCTTTTCAATGGTAACTTAAATCAACTTCATCTGTTTCTGACTTTCTTGAATACTTTACATCCAGCGATCTCTTTCACCATGGAAATCGAAACTAACAATTGTCTACCCTTTTTAGATATCCTCATTACAAAAACAAACAATAAGTTGGGATTCTCAATCTACCGAAAACCTACACATACAGACAACATCATCCCTTTCTCATCATGTCACCCGATATCGCACAAACTGAGCTCCTTCAATTCATTCTTTCATAGATTATTCTCCATCCCTATGAGTGCTAGAGACTTTAACAATGAACTAAACATCATTAAACAAATCGGTATTAACAATGATTACCCGACTCAATTCATAGATAGAATATACCATAGACAGTTACAAAAACATATAAATAGAAATTTAATTATACCTGCCTTACCATCTAGATATTGTTCACTGCCCTTCATTGGAAAAGTTTCCCAAGAAGTCAAAAACATACTCCAACGTCATAACCAAGAATTGAAGGTATGCTTCTTCACTCGGAACACACTATATAATAAGTTGGTCAACAGCAAAGATAAGGTTAGTCCCTTGGATAGATCAGGTGTCTATGAGATTTCTTGCTCTACACCAAACTGCTCAGCCAAATATGTAGGTCAAACTGGTAGAAAAATAAGTATCAGAATAGATGAACACACCAAAGTGATAGACAAATATCGATCATTGTTTCTCACAGCTCCTTTCCATGAGATCAATTCCAACAGTTCCTTCGCGAATCATATTATTAATCATAAAAATACCTTCGATATCACTAAAGATGTCAGAATATTACACCTGTCACCAAAGGGCCGTTTGTTGAATATCTTAGAAATCTTTGAAATCAATTCTAATAACAAGAACCCATTAATCATATCTCTTAATGAACATACTAACTTTGATTGCATACAATTCTTTAACACTCTTAATTTTTGAATTTGTTTAGGGATATTTATATTTATGCTTCTCCTTAACCTCATTTATTTACTTGTCATTATATTATATATTATAGAGTTTTCTTCAACTTTCAATCTTTATATGATAGTAACTTTATCAATTATGTCCAGTCATTTATAGATGGCACCACGCATGGGTTGATGATCTATAAATTATCGTCTCCAACCAAAATTTTTCTCTTTCTCATCGATCCTCACATCAATCATGTAGTCCAGGACAGTTAGAATCAATTTTTAATTTTAATTTTTTGATTTAGAATTTAATTTTATTTTATTTAATTTTTGGGGTATAATGTGATAAGTTTTTCTTCTGAATTTTATTTTTATTTTATTTTTTGAAGAATTTTGGTTTGAGATAGAGTTATTTTTTATCTCCACGTGAGTACCATATTAGCCATATTTTCTAAGATATATTTCAACTGTATCATAATATCATTAATTTGCACAAATTTATTACAGAACCTTTAAGATTGATAATGAAACTATATAGTTTCGAAACATGTCTCTGATGTTAATTATGTAATCAATATATTGTGGAGAAGACTGCGAGTTTCATTCTTTTTTCTACAATTAGAATTGGCTGTTATAGGTGTTTTTACTGATATTCAAAAATAATTAACGCGAAGGTACTCAACAATGAGAATATCGCTCTGATTCAGCTAGTTCAACCCCCAAATTTTACGTACCTATTTCATTAAGGCCAGAGAGATTGGATGGGATCAGTTTTAAACTGTTTTTTAAATTTAATTGAAAAATAATGAATGTATTGTGAACGAGACACGATTATAAGCTTTCCAATCGATATTGGTTTTTGTTTCGACATTATTAATTCCTTCATTGGATTTATAATTGTTAGTTGTGTTACACGCGATTGTAAATGAATTAGATAAATAGTGGTAGTCACGAATTGGTAGTATAATCAATAATAAAGATGCTGATCCTCTATCTAGGACCTAGGAGGTACATACAAAATGGTCCTGTTTCAATTGGCAATTTCAGCTGACACATTATGGCAACTTGTGGACATTTATTTTTGATTCTTTGAGAACCGTTGGTGATCTCGAAGAGATTTACCAAGGACGCAGTGTACCTTTGTCGAATTACTGAAACTTCTCTTTTAATTATTTTGTGATGATACATAGGTACAAGTAGTACCTATATGTGCAAGACAAATTAGATTAGAAACTTAATTAAATCTTAAGAAAAATCTATGGAAGTATAAGTGGGATTTGTACATTGGCAGTTCCATACTACAGTCATGTCATAACTAATTATTAATAATCTAAAAACAATGTCTTGAGGTATTTTGTTCAAAATTTTAACTGTGAATACTTGCACCAACTGTCCTAGAGGTGTTATCGATTTAATCTAACATAACCCATTGCCATCTATGCCAAATAATAACTGCTTTTCCGATTCCAACGTCTATATCATTATTTGTTATATAGGCCATTCTTTTCTTCTCTTCTGTAGCTCTACAAACCTAGGTCTATGCTACGCAAGATCAGCAAATATATAATCCCTCCATCGTATACAAGAATTTCACAAGGGTTTCTACTTATCGGATTTGTTACCTAAACTAGAACTACGTTAGTTCGTCTTTGAACATGTCTAGCGCATCTTAATCTCCTTGATTTTATTTGTTGAACTATGTCTGCATCTGATATAACTAGTTTAATTCTTAATTAATCTTTATTCCATATAGTTGTATTGATGCGGCATGTACTGGGCCATAGATTTTTCTCAGAATTTTTCTGTCGAAACATCTGATCTTGGTTTCATTTGCCTTTACCATCGTGAACGTTTCTGATCTGTAGGCTAAAATTGTGCGTGTAATTGTTTTATTTGTCCCAATTATTTATCTTATTGATGGGTGTGTATTTAAAAATATTACTTAGCGCATGCGCGCATCTGTGACCACGTTTGTATTAAACGATAATGCATTTAATTTATTGTAGTTTCATTGCAGCAACATATTTAAAAAATAGGATCGACTTTAATAATTGGTGCACTGAAAAATTCAAAATAAGGTTAATTCTGTTGGTGCTGGTAATTTTGAAGTGGTGCAGTTGTTTGTAAATAGAAGACTTTTGGCAATAAAAAAATATTTATTTTCTATTTTGAGTGTTTCATTAGTCATGAAAATTTTCAAACTTACACTTATAGTCAGTATTCTTAATACTGTCACACAAAATTTTAAATTACAATGTGATATTAAATTTGATTTTTTTCCAATATGCTGTCGTCTCTCGATACTGCTTCCAAGGAAAGAAGACTCATCAAAATCAGTGCATGTTTACTGTACATAAAAAAAATAAGTTGAATTGTATTCCTCCATTTCGTTCTGGTGAGGTCGGTCAATAAATAAAATAATATTGTCATTCTATGCTCGCCATTCTATGGCGATAAAATAGAATCGAAACGAAGTTTTTTTTTATTTTCCCTTTCATTATCAAAAAAAAGAAACTCCATTATAGACCGTGTGTGTGACGTCGGCCTTGTTGTATGAATCGCCCCTTTTTGCATTGCATGTCGTATGGCTCGACGCCCTCCCTATATGTTCCCTATGTGTTGTTGACGTATAGACTTCCCCAGATAATGCTGATCAGTGTGGATGGAGGCAGGTTGATCGATTTTGTGCGTAGCTATTTATTAATAATCGATAGTGCCCAAACCATACACATACACAACGTTTCAAGTTTAGACAATAAAATGTATGTGAGGCCGGAACTAGATTAGAGCCTAGAACCATTTGCATCGACATACGACACAATGTGATAGATTTTCAGTGCAGGAATTTGTGTTTATGTGCTTGTCATTTTTTCGTGAATGCAATCAGGGATTCGTTCTTTTACAAAATACTTGTAATCGCCGTGTTCATTGCTGATCTTTTTCTAAGATACATGCGCAAATCGTGAGCGAAAAAGATGAACGAATACATTCAATATGGAAGGTTGACAGTGTAGTGTTATAATCACGACACAAGAAAGAGGATATGAAATAAGTCGTAAGTCATAAATATCTAGCAAATTTCCGTACGCATATCTTTAGAAAAATAAGTCTTTGCGCAGGTAGACGTGCGCATTTCACTACGTGGAAACGTTTATAAAAAAGTCGTGCTTAAACTATGACAACATTTCCCCGGTACTAGGAAACTGCTTCGCTTTACATAAGTTGGCAACGTCTCATTTTCACCCCATCTAAACAGTCTTGTCAAATTTTATTAATGTCAAAAACGAAGTCTTAAGTCTTACAACTTACAACTCTAGGCTTTGCGAGGGCGTCACAGCTTGCTGTTGTAATTAGATTCAGACCCAATAAGTTCGTTTATTCATAATATTTTGTATAAAATTTTATCCTTTACACAAAACAACATGTAGATCGCCATATTTCTAAAAGTATAAATCGTTTTTAACTTTAAATTTTCAGCTCACTCGTTAACTTTGCCATTAGTAGATATAAATACATTTTATAAGCTTCCGCTTCCGACCATCTTAAAATGATTTCTGCACCATTTAAAGTGCAAATAATAACGTGAAAATGATTAAAATCAAACTTCCTTTTCAAAGAAAGTCAACGTATATCCAAGTTTTAATTTATTCAACGATAACGGATTTTCGTATTTCATAGGTTGAAAAATTGGATCTATAAAACTTTCAAATTTCGCTAGGCCCTAGGCTATGTTAAAACTAGTTAGGAATTATTTACATGGTTGCTGTTGAAGGGTAGAGGATTTATTGAATCCGTTAAAATGTTGAAGTTTATCGGTCGCGTTAAAGTTCAGCTTACAGAATATCAATTTACAGAATAGACCCTATGGAAATGATAAATTGAAGTTATATATAATATTTATGTATTCTTCAAAAATTGTTCAGGGGATATATAAGTCGTTGATTTTTATTATCTGTTCTCTTCTAGGATTTCGGAATTCAGTCAGATCGGGGGCTTAATAATGACCTTTATTTCTCGAATTAGAACGATTTCTCAGGTGGCTATTTGGGTTTCTTTGAATAGAATTTTGTTTAGTGTATTTAAATGAGCAATTAATGTAACAACGTCATCAACTAGGGAGTTTTTTGTTACTTTTTTAATGAGAGATTGTTTTGAAATTTATCAATTTGAATAGTACAGTTTTACAGTATTGTCAAATCAGTATATTATTGACGTTATAAAATGCCAAGGGGCATTCTTTAATTATGACGTTACTGGTTAATACCAATCACCAACGCGCCAAGTTTTCTACTTGAGTGCTCATTATCACAATTATCATATATACATACATATAAAAAGACATTAATAATTTTGAACTGAGAAATATGTAACTGTGGTCAAACAAGTCAATAAATAAATATTTTACAGTTTAGAAGTACCTACCTGTTTTTATTCTCATTACTCGAGATTAAAATTTTCATATAAGTTAATTTCAAGTTGACACGATCGTTGGATCGCGTCTTTGCACGTCAAGCAGGGCCAATACAGGTTCGTTTATTTATGTCATATATTTTAAACGTCAAATGTGACAAATGTTAACCATTACCTATTAAATAAATAATCAGCTGATTCTAATCAGGGTCAATTTTACGATTCTACAACGTTGGAAATTTCAAATGTACCAACAGTAATACTTAGATTGACTATACTAGTTGTATTAAAGCAATTCGAGGAATCAAGGTCGCAGTCAGTCACTTGTCATCTCAGAAAGCTAGGAAAGTCAGATTGACAGATTTTCTAAACAAACTCAACTTATTTAATTATGATGTCTTGATACAAATCGTTTCCGTCTAGTTCGCCTGAAACCTAAAACTTAGTCGACAATTTGGTGACTATTTTGCATAACTTGCGTACTTGGCTCCACGCAAAGCGCATAGCAACCGCTAATGACATTCAGGTATCTCAGTTACTGACTGCGCATACGTGCATTGACAGTGATGTTATTAATTTATATATGTATTGCCGCCTTAATATGCAAAATTTTTCTGTGAATTTGTTCACCGAATGTGAATGAAACAAAACCCTTTACGTACCTATATTTTATGTATCTGTCTATATGAATATAAATCAGTGTCATTTGGATGGACATGCATCGATCTTCTCTCATTCATGTGGCTTCTTCGGACTTACCAAAGTAAATAATGGTTATATGTCAGCCTACCAGCACCTGACCTACTCCCGAGAAAGTTGTAATTAGAGATCTGTAATCGGTTTTACGACAGCGTTTTCTGTACTCGCTCGAATTGGATCATTTACTTGAGTGCACTGAACTTAGACATGCAGCCTTAGCAAAAACACTTCGCTCAGTGGAGTCAGTTGATGCAATTGGATGAAGGGTTCATTTATTTTTATTTCACCACGAGAAAGACATCTCTTCTATTAACTACATATATTATTTATTACATTATTGGACATATTAAATATATTTCAATCACGCAACTACTTTACAATTGAGGTAGAAGCGTGTTCAGTTTTTAGCTTATCGCTTATTTAATAAGATAAAAGGATCAACTGCCAACAATCACTATAAATATCATTAAAAAATGGTCTGTTAAGGAATAAGTATTGAACTGTAGAATGCCACACCTAACACTCATAGCTTGCAAAGAAAAGGCAACACTGTAAATCAAGCATCCGATATTGCAACTGATACGCCAGATCGTCATTCGATACTTTGTTATTTTTATTTAGTGAGCGTGATCCATTGAAAAAGAAAGAGTTTGTCATTATATATTGACCGACCCTAATTCACTTGATTTTTTCGCAAATAATTTACATGATAAATAACGTGCAACTGATCGAATCTAAAAAGATTCTTCAAAACATGCCTCGCAAATGTTTTCCGCCTTATTTAGATTGAAATTATTAATTGAAATAAAACATTTATCAAATAAATTATTTTCTGTGAGATAAAAACTATTCTAGAATTTGACACGTTGGATTGATAAAGAAATTACGGTTAATAAAAAAAATTGTAATTCTAGAAACACCTAACAAAACCTTTGTGATAGAATTTTTGAATATTAAATATTTAAAATTCATCTGTTTATTCATGCTAAATCTCATGAATTTCAATTCTGTCAACTTTCCTTTATATTTTATAATTCTATGAATCTTAAAGGCTTCATTCAAGGTTCAACTTTTTTTTTCAATTAATCTCTCAAATGTGGAAATACGCGAGTAGTTCTGAAATTCTGAATGGTTCTGAAATTATTTCTTCCTGAACTTCTTTTTTTCTATAAAGCAATGGAATTCATTTTTAGATGACACGATTACGAATATAATTAGGTGTCTTGATAACATAATCGGTTTCCGAAGGAATCGGTTATAGAGGCTCGGTTATTGCGGTATCCGCGGGTCATAGAATAATAACACCCCCGGAAAAATTATGAATTACAAATTGGAATCGTCTTGATTTGGAAAACGGTTATTCAGAGATATGATCGCGATCAAAAAACGTCATAAGCTGAAGGAAGAGAATTGGTGGCTTTTCTATATCAAATTATATTATTTGTTAGAATTACAATTATTGGTTTAAAAATGTATCAAAAAATAGATGATCTATGTCATATGTGAGTTGTTACGACAGAAACGGTCAAATAGAGCCTACTTGATAAACTTGCATTGATCGGAGTCAGCGGATTATGTGTCATTGTTGGTTGTTATCTAATAGTATGTTATATCTGAAATCTTCAATGTTGTCAGATTGAAAAATCAAAACTGATTAGAATCAATTGCTGAATCACATTATATTTGTCATTTATATTTTTATTTCAAAATCCCTTGTCGAATTATTTATCAAACTTTATGTTACTCTTTTACCATTTCTCACCGTAAAAACAGCCAAGAAGAATTCCCATTTCTCCGTAGGCGAACGAAATACGGAAGCGAATAAAAGTGAACAAACGTTAACCCAAACAATTTCGTCGTTATTTACTCAGGGCGAACGAGAGAGGGCCCGATAATAAACTCAGTAAATAAATTAGAATGCCTCAAAATGGAAATTTCACTAGCAGTTCGGGCTCATTCGCTTGTTGTTAGAAATACGTTTTGTGGAATTTCGGTTGCCTTCCGAATACCTTTCAGCCTATTATGAATCTAGATACCTATACAGTTTTTTGACCGACTATATAATAAAGAAGAAGCTTACATTTCGTTTTGTTTGTTTAGTAGTTATTGTAATGGCTCAGATTACTCTAATTTCTAATTTATGTTCCCAGAGTCGGATACAAGGGTGTTTGCAATGAATTAATTGTCTCAACTGTTTTAACAACGATATCGACTGGTGACATTCGATGCATAACGGATGGATGTAATTATCAGTCCAGATGTGTTGCATGAATCATAAAAATAAAGAATCAATTGTATACATCATATTTTATGAAATAGCTAAAAAGTTGATGGAATATTAACAATATTTAAGTATATACCTTTCTATTATTTACAAATCACTCTAAAACACAAAAAGGCAATTTTTGCCTAATAACATGATCTAACAAGTACTTAAAGATAGAATGGTGGTCGTAAAGGTTAAAGAATAAAGTAGAAAAGTGATCAATATTTAAATACATATTAAAAATAATTTCGTTTATTCATACAACTTTCTAGCTACAGCGTTTTTCAGAAACTTATTTAATGAAATCGAGAAAAAAAAACTAGAATTCAATATATTTTTGACCGACGAACCCCAAACGGAGGAGATTCGACTGCTTTTTTTTGTTCCTGCGCGCATTTTATATAGTAAACGTACTCCGATTTTGATGATTTTTGATTGATTTGGAAGAGGAGAAATGGTCCCATATTCATAAAGACGCAAATCCGAAATCTCCTTCCTTCTGAAAACAGCCCTCGAAAGGGGTGGAGGGAGCAGATTTTCTCGAAAATCGTAGATCCGAGATGGCAGAATTAAAGATAACAAAATATCCGGAAACGTTTAAATTGAACATTTTTTCAAAAGAGCTACGGTTTTCGACTTTCTGCGATGTTAAAATTTGAAATATGTGTATTTTTGCTATGTGGAAGAGGCAATCTCTTTCGAAAATTTAATTCTAATGGTGCTGGTACTTGTGAAGTTGGTGCCAAAAATTTTCAATTTAACTGCAACTACACAACTTCAAAAGTACCAGCACCGATAGAATTAATATTATTTTGTACTTTTCAGTGCACCAACTGATAACGTCGGTCCATTTTTTTGTAAAAAATTTATATGGAATACAACCGAGAATTTACTTTCTTTACGGTTCATATAGTTTCTAGCTACATTTTTGTCACCTAACCTGACCATATCCAGTAAATAAGACTAGGTATACGTAAAACCCTTATTATATGTTCTATTGTTCTCATCTAAATTGTAGTGTAGATCAGCTGACCGACCGATTTTATTAATTGGTGGTTCTTCATTCGAAAGCGCACCGCTGGTCTCTTTTAAATTTTTCAGAACTTGAATAATGCCTACATTATTTCCCATTAGTGCCCTTTAAAGATGGTGAAAGTTCAGAGAATAGAAGGACGTAGAAAAATATTTTCAATATGTGGATTAGTCATTAAGCATTGAGTTTACTTGTAAATGCAAAAAGGCACCTTTTTAAAGAAACCAAATAAACTAGATTTACTCAATAGACTCATAGATTCATTTTATAGACCACCGTTTGAGAGAATATCAGGAAATTGCAGAAAGTTGAAGTTCTTCAGTAGTATAAGTATAAGGATATTGACAACTTTTTTTGTTACTTTACAACAGGTGAGAATGATTCCAATATTTTATATCGTTTAAATAAATAGATAAAACCCTTATATATGTAAGGTACCAGTCCAGACCAGTCAAGCACTAAGTACTGTGGTACGTACAATAACAGATTTCGGTTGAGTATCTCAATTATTGAACTAAAATATCTGCAAATCATTCCCTCTCCTTTGTATCGAGCGAGAGAGACACTTGGAGCCTCGCACTTTGCACTTTTGCACGCCCAGTATGAAAGTATTTATCAATAGCATGTACTCCCAATTAACAGAAAAGAGATTTTGTTTACCTCGTTTCATTGCGGGAAGTTATTATTGGGATATTTTATCATTAGGTCCATTATTAATACTTGGCAGTTGTGAGATAGCTACAGCTCTTTCAAATTAAAATTATTTCTACATTTCAGCAACTTTCACCTAATTTTGTGGACATTTGTTTTCAATAACACACTGCTGATCGATTTACTCTATCGCTGACAACAGAAGAAAGGGGAATAATTCCATAAAAAAATATTTGTATTCCAAACGCTATTGATATCTACGATAGTTGCGAAGGTATTAAAAAACATATTATAATTTTACAACGCTTGTCTACTTGATTTATCGAAGTGACATGAGATTTATTTCTAGCCTACAATAAATACAGATTATATGGCTTTTATCTGTTGTATTGATCAGTGATTGACAAAACAAACGATCTCTCTGTATTCGTGTGGCCTGCGGCAAATCTTCGCTGTGCTCAGTTGTGTTAAATAAACACACGCAATTAGCGACCCCGAGAGAATATCGCGGCCAAAGTGTGCGTAGGATAAGCTCGAATAGCAGGACAACAACGATAACTGTAGTTAGTATATGTGTTTGTTGCTGGGTGTCTTGTGTTCAGCATTCTAGTCACAACGAGGATGTGGGTGTTGCGTGTAATTCGAATTTTGTTTCTCGCCGTCGTTGTCGTCGTCGAATTCATGAATGGGGAACTTGATTCGAGAGCCAGAGCTATAGATAGCGCTCTGGGTCATCTCATCAAGTTGATGGGAGAATATTAATGTCATTGTCATCCGAGGAAGTGATGTGATTATTATTGTGTTCCTCAGAGGAACATTATAAACATTTTTAATGTAAGAGTTTACTCTTTTTTCAGTATAGCTTTTTTGTTTTGATTGCTCTACGGACAAAGCCATTGACAAGAGTAATAATATGAATCCGAATTAAACTGTACTCAAGGTAAATGACATTGGTTAGATGTGATTATTCTTAGAATTTAAAATATAATGAATACTGCTTTAATATGTAATGCTCCTCAACACGTACCAAAGCGGACCAGAACATTGACGTATTCGATTCTCACTAATGAATATCCAATAGATCGAGAAGCGCATGCATGCAAACTGAGCGTGATATTGACAATCGTCAGGGAGTGATTCAAGTATTGTTGGGAAAATGATAGGTACAGTTGATTCAAATCAGCCCTAAGTTATTAAATGTAGCATCATGTTAACGTCTCTAAATCTAGCAAAGCTAATAGAGCAGAATAAAGAAATTGGTGCTCGAAAGCATGATAAGTGCTAATTTAGTTCTTTATTTTCTTTAGATAAAGTTAGCAGAGCAACTGATAATGTTATAGAAATTTTTACAGTGTTATTATCTAAAAAATACAAAAGCAATTAATTTCTGAATGGAGCACCCAATTATCATTTGATATTCCTTACAAGTACATAAAAAATTCAATAAGTCTGATTTTAAATATTGCTTTTGTGCTAACTGTAACGGGAATTTATATTAAAACTGGGTTCGATTTATTTTCACTTATTTATTTACACTTATAACTACACGACTATATACACATTTATATTCACAGCTATATTTATTTATGTTCCGTGTTCTCTGCTAGCTCGCGTTCAACTGACTATGACCGACTGTGTTCTGTGTCATTGCCGTCGGTATTATATACCTAACCTAAAAAGCTCTGGATGATTCGAGTGGCTCTCGTGTGTTGTTTATATATCCACTTAACCTCCTATCTCGAAGCTTCTCGTCCCTCTAATATATTGTTCTGAATGTATTTTCCAATATATTCATTCAAGAACAATCCAAATCCGTACAGTCTCCATGCTTCTGGATTCCCAGTATGTTTGTGATATTTGTGTGTGTGTGTGTTGGTGTATTTGGGTAAGTTTTCATGTTACATAACTTTATGTTTATGTGACAAAGCAGTCATTATAAGACAATATCCGGAAACGTTTAAATTGAACATTTTTGGACTGAATTAATAAATACGATACATAAAATCTGAAATATTTAAAATTTGAGATGGCCAAATTAATGATCAGAGTATTTGTAGATTATTTGTAGCAACATTTGAACTGAACATTTTTTTACATAGAGGTTTTCGAGTTACTGCAGTGGTAGTCTTAAATGTTCGTATTTCCGCTACGATGTTTTTATTATATCTCTGAATAATAACAAGTATAAGTAAATAATATCCATATATGGGTAATATAATAAGTACTATCTTCTTTGATATAAGTGAACGTTCAACTATTTTCGTGACTAATGTTACACTCAAAGGTGTGAAATAAATATTTTTTACAAAAAATTGGACCAACTTATTGTTGGTGCACTGAAATATACAAAATAATATAAATTCTATTGGTGCTGGTACTTGTTAAGTTGGTGCCAAGAGTCTTCTTATTCAACTACAATTATTGCACAACTTCAAAATACCAGTAACAGTGGAATTAATATTATTTTGTATTTTTCTGTGCGCCAACAAATAAAGTCGGTCCAATTTTTTGTAAGAAATATTTATTCTTCTACTTTTTGATTTTGTTGAACGTCTCCAATCTAAACATTAAACTTTTTGCAACATTTTTACCAATAGATTTTTTCTTCCTTATACCATATGAATGAATAATTTCCTGGTACTGTTACGAATCTGACTTACCGTTTATTATACTTATTATGTACCATACCGTGTGAAAGTCTTCTTCTGCAAATAACATCCGTATCAAGATGCTTTCGCCGTGGCACAGTTTCATTTATGTATGACCGTTATGCAGACATGTATGTAATTGGTGGTGTTTGTTTATTTTTATCGTCAGGATAAAATCTGGAATGGTTGAACTGCTAATTAAGTTTTTTTTGACCGACGAACCCCGAACGGAGGAGGTATACAATTCGACTGTCTGCTTTTTTTTTGTTTGTTCGCGCCTTATATACAGGGTTCAGACGATTTAATAGGGACAGTATTACTATTTTTTAAACGGTGAGAGATAGAAGGATGGTTAAATTGAAGAAAAGTTGCTTGAATTACACCTCTTCAATATTCCGGTCTGCAAATTAAAAAAGAATCAAAGGTTCCTGAAATATTTTGAAAAAACTGAAAATCATCGATCAGGTTTTCATTCAATTTCTCAATTACTATGTGGAGAAGAAAGCTGGAATTTTGCGTATTTAAGTAATGCACTAAGACGAAGGTGATGGAATTGTTAGAAATATTTTATCTTTTTTATTTTCAGAGACATGCTGTACAAGTTTTGTTTTTCTAACGGGCGTCATATTTGTTTTTTATACCATTAAATGGAACAAAAAATCTCCTTTACAACAATGTATGACATTCGAAATTTAAAACCAGAGGGACAAATAGAAACGGTAAAAATATTTTCGAATGCGGTAGGCCATGATGATAAGGAAACAAAATACAAATTGTAATCTCCATGACAACAGTATAAATTATTCTCTATGCAGCAATGAATAAATCTAATTTCTTGTTGAAAAATAACATCACCTTCGTCTTAGTGCATTACTTAAATACGCAAAATTCCAGCTTTCTTCTCCAAATAGTAATTGAGAAATTGAATGAAAACCTCAAACAACAACCGAATCTTTTGGGACTACAACCAAAAATTTCGTAAATTTGCCGTAAAAAACAGAAAATTTTCGGTTCTTGTATTTCTTGGAAAAGGAGTTTTGATGTGAGTATTTCAGTTTGAACGTGTATTCCCAAATTCAATCCAGTAATCAGACCTGACCAATACCTATTATAAAACAATAATTCTGCTAGTATTGCAGTATTGCATAATTTAGGAACACACGCAGTCTGAATCAAATAAATTGTTCCAACTTCAACGCGCCTAATAATTTTCGAGGCTTGTCGCTAAAGTAGAAACAGAATATATTATTCGTTGCTATTTGGCCTATTCGTTGAGTTTGTAGCGTTTATTTTAGGTATAACGCAATATTAATTTGTTTGGGATGGAATAGGGAAAATTGTCTAAAAGTAAATATGAACATTAATTATTATTTTGCATGTATATTGTAGTGAGATGTCATAGTGATGACCTATTTCTAACAATTCCTCGCGTAATCTTTACTTTATTCTTTTAAAGACGTGTGAGTACTCTTCAAGAGAGAATTGGGGTTGGTATTTCAAAAAAATACTTTGAAATATAAAGAAAATTCATATTCAGAGCTTATCATAATTATAAACGAGGGAAACATATTTTAACGACTTTGGGATATATTGTCGACGCCATGCCGAGGAGGCGTGTACGATTTGTCAGAGGGCGGAGCATCTTGACGAGTCCGAACGTTAGTGGGGCGGGTGTCTTGAGTGTAAGGCATTTTGTTACTGGCCACTGATACACGCCAAGATAATATCCCAAAACCTTTAGTTAGTTTGCACCATTGGTGGAATGTTCGAAGCATTGGAAGATGTAGGTGGAAGTTTCTAGATGGAGAGGGTTTGCCTATATACTGGAGAGGATTTGCTGCGGACTGCGGAGAGCGAAGTACGGTGATGGTAGAGACCGGTAGACGGTGGATACCGGCATTATGGTGTTGTACGGTGGAGCCTGGGTATATTGTGGAGACGGGCAGTATTCTGTAGACCGGAATACGTTGGAGTACGGCGAGTACGGTACAGACCGGCAGTCTGGTATAATTGGGTCCCTAGTAGGGGGCCATCAACAACAGAAATAAATAACGCTCGGTTCAAATAAGATAGTATATAGTGTCAATAATAAATATTGTATATAAATTGTACATAGTAGTATAGTTTGTAAATAAATAAACTTGAAGATAAATAATTCCGTCATTTTCATATGCCCGTTACAAGTATATTTGTTGACCCCTGTCATTTATCGTCGTAAACCACTCCTTATCGTTGTCACCTCATAACACCAACTCTAGATTGATAATCCGAAACTACCTAGGATATGTTAATTGGGAGATATTTATTAATTCTTGTGCAAGCTTGACTTAGGTAATTCTTTTTAATTCCCTCAATAAGGGAAGTATTTATTGTATTCACGTAAAAAATCGACCTCGAGATTTTTGCTGATATTTACGTTTTGGGGTTCCTAGATCACGAAAATCATGGTATCTCAAGTGCGTCGGTCTGTCTGTCTGTCTGTCTGTAGTCTGTTGGTGGTGTAGCTCAATAACGGCTTGACCTAGGACAACGAATTTTGGTATGCATATTGAAAGACTACCGGCGACGCAATGTAAGGGTTTTCGTTGATCATATATAAGGGTGTCCAAAATATTAATTGTCGATATAAGAACGGTAGAAGCGACGAGGTTGTTTCCACCTCGAAGCGGGGTTGGTTTGTCGAGGGAAGTCATAGGTAAAGACTTTTCCCATTTTTTTATTACGATAGTTTCCAAATATTTTTAAGTTATAATAGGTTCGATTTTCTATAATTGTAGTTTAGTCGTTTCGAAAGTCATAGAATCGAAGGCTTTGTTTCTTAGGCGGAAGTGTATCCGTCTGTTCTAGGCTAATTTTCGTCTCCACAAACATTATGAAATGGACATTGGACTGTTAACATTCAATGCATAACTATAACGAAAACCTGAAGCACAACAAAAACGGCGGTAGAACAAATGTCAACTCTCTGGCGTCGCCCCCGCCGACTTCGTTGTTTCCGCAACCAGCTCATGCCACCTCCTCCTTCAACCCAAACGGGGTTGGAGGGTGTATAAACTACATGATAAGAAGAGAAAGAGAAAACAGTCCACTGCGATGACGACGCAACAACGCAACTTTGCCGTTGCCTTGACGACCATGCACATACTGTATTAAAGTACTCACGAGCTGCGTTGCCAAATTTGCAGTTCGTTCGGGTAATCGAGGATAAATCGCAATTGTTTTATTTTATATATTAACTACTTCTTTGAACTAAATTATTAATGGTCTTTTATTTTGATTTCAGGTAAATACATTTTTGGTTCCTCTTAAACTGACAATAGTAAGTACATAAAAATATATACATATTTATAGGTATGTACTAATATATAGAAACATCTAGTGGTGGTTATTTCCATTCTACATGCCAAATTAAAGAAAGAACTACTGGACCGATTTAGGTAAAAATACTCTCTCGTATTTTGTTTCAAAATAACTGCCATTTTATGACGTCACTTCAGTATATTGTAACTGCAAGGATTGGTAATATTGTCATTAATGATTTCTCATAAAAGAAGTGGTTTAACCAGTTTTGAGTATTATAAAATTTGTAACAAAAACAGAGTTTCTCAATTTGGATAGCCTTTTAAGGCCAAAGTTTCAATAATACAAAAAATAAGTTACACGTCGAACGCCGTACAGAATTTTACCACGTGGCTCAAAGTTGTGCCATCTATTGGAAGACAAAAACAGCTGTGGCCCCAATTTCCCATCGACACACATTTTTTTTATTCGTGGAACCATAGGTAGTTTGTTATACTATGGTTAATAGTTAAGGTTAAACTTTCTCTGACAAAACTGGAATGATATGATGATGCGAAATATCTATTTCCACTTTCCACTTATTTTTATTAGCTCTCAAATGTTTTTTTAATGTAGCTTATCGAAAATATGTTCTGTTAAAACATCTAGATCAATGGTAATGAACATTTCGTGACCACCCAGCAGTGATTATACGGATTTGGAAAATTACTTGCGGAAATAGAGAGGAATGTATTCGACCCAGTCGACCAGTACAAAATGTAACTGAGATATTAGGCGATGGGTACTCAAGTGTTTAACTATATAACTGTAAAATGTTTCCCTATTATTATGTGGCGCTTCGAATGATAGCACTAATTTAAGTTTCAGTATCGGATGTGTCAGCCCAATTTCAATAATTCAATTGAAAATATTTTTACATAAAATAGGTCCGATTTTATTAGTTGTGGTGTACTGAAAAATTCAAAATAATATTAGTGCCAATGATAGGTACCTATTAGTAATTTTGAAGTTGTGCAAATAATCATCAGAATTGTTGAAGGTTCTCATATTATATTCAGTGTTTTCATGATATGGCGGTAGCAATATTGCAATTTTCTGGTGCTGTAACTAGGAAAACTTAAGTATTTTTGTTTACTATATAAAAGGAACTAACTAACATAGAAATTGTATACATTCTCCATTTGGTCATAAATTGAATTGTTTTTTTTTGGAAGGAAAAGATACCAATTTTGAAATGGTATCCTTTGAGGCGTCTTCTTACCAGTACAATACCCGGAACAGCAGCCATACTCTAAAACTCCCAATGTCAACCAAATATATCACCTAAGACTCCATATTCTACAATGGTGCCATGGTGCAAAAATGAATAATCGTCTAGATCTGCAAATCTGAAGGACTCCCAATTCAGAAAATCAGTCAACACTTTCTATCTGATGGACCCTATTATATTTTGTAGGAATATTTTAACAAATGCTGACTCAGATTTTAATATATTCAAAAACTCTGGTTTAACTGTATTATTCTATGGTCCTATGGTATATTCCCTATGCATTTGACTTTATTCTTTACCTTCTCCAACTGTATTGTATTGTGTCTCTAACCTTAATTGAACAAACTATTTATTTTTATACACTACCTACTGTCAATAAGATTCTGCGTCGTCTGACAATAAAGCATATTTATTATTATTATTATTATTATCCAAAAAATAATTTGTTAGTTATTGCATTGAGGTTTTTCATTTTTTTTAGATCAATAAAAAATCTTTATCTCTTTTGGCTCGCTCTTCATCGCTCATTGCGTCAGGGTCTATTTTATATCTTCAAATTATAAAAATCTTGTGTCACGGTGTTTGTTCACGCTAATCTCTTAAACCGCTCAACCGATCAGAATTAAATTTCTGTGAATATGTATTTCTTGGTCCAACTTGGGAGATAGGATAGTTTTTATCCCGATAGGTGACCCTCAATATAAAGTGTGTCCAATTAGGTCGGCCCAAGATGGAAAACTTTTTATTATTCGTTTTATAAAAAAAATGTTATTCTTGATGAAAAGTTCTGCATGGCCTGAAACATGAATTTTATTCGATATCGATAATCTTTCTTTCAAAAATGTTGATAGTAATTGAAAATTACTGTCAGATATCTATCTACCATGAAAAAGCAGATTTTTGTTACTGCTCCTAACTCTTCTTAACCTTATCAATTTTTTATCTATACATAAATAAAATTTATGTATCTTTTTATGATTTTAGATTCGAATATTTTTCATTTCATAAGGTTATTTGCACGTCAGCAAAACTGAAACAACTATTTTGATTTGTCCGAGCTAAACGCCCGAAATGGCTGAATCGACTCCGTTGGGTGTTTCATTAACATTAACAAAGAACAATTAAGCATCTTTTACAAGATCTTGGTTTATTTGTTCCCATATCATGTATGGCATCATATGTCAGAAGCCACAAATATCATGAACCGATAATAGGGATGTCTTTGAGCAGTAGTTCAAAACAGTCCCAAACCGTCAGAAGCGTGCTCATTTTAATTTTGCTTATCTCAAATTTGAAATGCTCATGCATTTAACGATTTGGGATTGGTTTGAAGTTCTGCTTGAATACCCCGAGGAACACCCTTTATGTAATAGTCATGGAAAAAAGAATTTTGTAAAGTGTTTTGAAACTCCAGAAAAAGCAATATCTTCTCAGTAATCAATATTCCACGTTCGACCAAAAAAATATATTTATTTGTTCTATTTTTTATTTAAATAAGTAAATGACATATATTGATTGCAATGCTTACAACAACAGTGATGAACACTCAATAAAGTGATCCAATATTCTCAAACCATAAAACATTTTATATCGGTAAAACTAGTTAATAATCCCAGCTCCTAATGTTTTTATTTTTAGACAGAATAATATTTTAGACGCAACCTTTTGGAGATGCGCGCGGACATATCTTCTTTACCTTGTAATGAAGACGTTTCAAGTTGAACAGTTATCTGTTATTTTTTGTACTGACCGACTGGCTCGTCGAGTATAGTTCTTTTTACAATAAATGGTATTGTCTTTATGACTGCAATAAAACTACCGGGTGTATTCCCATTGTATACACAATCCACAAGCAAATACACTAAAGGATCGGACGTTATATATTTGAGTCGGTATATAATATTGGTAGGTAATTTATTTAAATCTTGAATAAATTATTGAGGTATTTCGGAAACAAGTAATCTTACACACTGTATCTTTATATAATATAATTAATGACATGAATACATATTATATTATAATCCGACCGTGACCGACTGTTTATTGCATGTTTATGGCCGACCCCTGGCAAAACGTCCCAGGTAAAAAACGTTGTCAACCATTGATTCTGAAAATAACTATACCTATCTATCAAAAATCTGTGACCCAAAAATTATTTTCTGAATCTGTATTCAACTTGTCCATAAAATGCCAATAAATCTAGAATGGTTACTGATAGTAACAAATATAATGTTACCTAATTAGTTTCAAGCATAATAATCGATTGATACGAAGTAAATAATTGAATTTATTTACTGTATTATTTAAAATAAAACAAATGCAGCGAGAGGCTCAATTCGCGGTTAATAATATTTTTGTAAATATTACGTGAAAATCTATCACAGTCAATATTTCAACCATAGTTTTCAAGAGCATTGTAATAAATTTTGATGCAAAAATCTGATGCGTTTGAACAGCTGCTCTTTGTTTTCCCTGCGTTTTCGATGTCATTGGAAAATAATAATAATAATACTGTGTACGCTAAAATTGCGTGACAAATGAAATAAAACCAGGTATATAAAACGTACATGTGTTTTTAATGTAGGTATAAACGGTGTGCATATTCGCATTTAACGACTGTAGAGTCACAAATAAATGTGTGTATTATATGATTGGCCATAAATAATAAAAGTTTTTGGTGTAGGCGGAATACACACGAACGCCGCTTTTTATGTTTGTGTCTACTAAAAAAAATATTATAAGGTTGCTACTGACTTGAGCAAAATTAAGCACACAAATTGGATACACATTCTAAAAGATATATCTACAGGTTGAATTTGAAAAAATATTTTTTTACAAAAAATTGTACCGACGTTATTAGTTGGTGCACTGAAAAGTATGAAATAATATTAATTCTATTGGTGCTGTTACCTTTGAAGTTGTGCGGTTGCAGGTAGATTGATAAAATTGAAAAAATGTTCAATTTAAACGTTTCCGGATAATGTCTTATCTCTAATTCTGTCATGTCGAATTTTTGTTTTTGAGAAAATTTGCCCCCTCCTCCCCTTCGGGGGCGATTTTCGGAGGGAAGGAGATTTCGGATTTGAGTTTTTACGAATATGGGACCATTTCTCAAGTCTTCTCTTTCAAATGAACAAAAAACATCAAAATCGGAGTCGGTTTACTATATACGAGGCGCGCAAAAACCAAAAATATAGAAGACACTATACCTATTTTTTGATCGAGGAACTCCAAACGGAGATGGTATACAATTCGACTGTGTGCTTTTTTTGTAACTACCTGACTCTCTCAGCACTAGGTAAAAGAAAAAAAAATGATAAAACTTATCTGATAGAGACAAAAAATGGAATTACTGGACTACCGCCATATTATCTGTCACACAGTCTATTAGTTACAATGTCTGTGGCTATTACAAGCTACTATATAATTAGTACATTAGTAGTATCTATTGTATCGGCATGTGCTTGAGAATTTAAATCAAGAGTTTCTTCCTGATCTTTTAAATTGTATTTGCCAAAATTGCCAACGCAGTTTTATAGCGGAACTGATTACGTTACTTTTCTGTTGTTTGCATGCTGTTAAAAGCTCATTCAAGAGAAAGGGAAGACGTTGCCAAGCCCTTAACCTTATAATGAAAGAGAGCTGCATAGAGTATTTACCTAATTTCTGTGTGCAAGGCTTTATTTTCCATTAGTTGAACAAATTTAAACCTTTTAGGTACTCTGTCAGTTTTTCCATATCGCATCCAATTTTATATTTAAAGTTGATGTATTAAAAACATGCAGATTTATTCTTTATATTCTCCTTAAAATTACAAAATCTTCATTTTCCCCATCTTATGATGAGGTTAAACACTTTTCTGGGAGCCTTTGTAACCAACAAATAATAACAACAACCGACTCAAGATTACTTCATACATATGCAATTTACGCATTACACCCAATAAAATTTATTTTTGAATTTTCAGTAAAAAACGTCGATTTTATCTCATGATAAAGGCCTAAAATCGCAACTTTAGGAAAAAAAAATTTAAATAAAGTATATTTTAAAAAATAATTGTGGAATGTAGTTTGCAAATCAAAATATCTTTTTGCGCTTCGAGAAAACTTTATTTTGGATTATGAGCCTGGCTCTAACAGTGTGTCAGGACTCTCAGAACACCGATAGCTTCATTCTTTATTTGTTGGGGTCAATCAAATCTATTCCAAGATAACACCTTTGTATCTGTATCCAGCTATATCACCTCATCAAAAACAAGCAAAGTCAGCGATAATTTCCTGATCCGGATAATTCCTCCTCATCTTCAGCCCTTACACCTCTCGTCGTCTGCCATCTCACCGACATTATCTCAAGCACCACAAGATAGATGGATAGATAGACAGACAGACCGACACACAGATCGACTTGCGGTATAACCGTATTACTACCCGAGAGAGAGGGAGAGAGCAGAATCGTTTAATCGGCGCGCGAACAGATGCGGAAGATATGCCACAGATAAACATCCCATTTAGTTTACGTTCGGCTTTAAACAAAAGCTCATCAAATAATAGTAGATCAAGGACGGTAAACATGAGAGAGTTCAGACACAATCAAACAACCACTAGAGAAATCGATATAAATGTATAGGTGCATGTGTCTAGAGTAGGCTGGCATGGGCGGTGCACTATGGGATTAGATACATTTAGGCACTATTTTTTGGTTTGCACTTAAAAAATATATATCTTAAAATTGTCAGTCCATCTATCGATCTATTGATCTATTGATTGATCTATTGATTTGCTCGCGTGGAAACAGTTCTGAACTTTGTATTTTTGTAGAGCCTTTCCTGAAATCTTTGAGTGATGGTTGTTGTTATATTAATTATGTAGTTTTTTGGAATTTCAAGGTGTATTTTAGTACTAATGAGAGATATATCAATCTTCTTTCATTCTGGGATAATGAAAACAAATATTGATATATGAAGTTTTATAACTCATAAGGAGCAGGCAAGGCGCAAAATGAGATGCAGCTTGGCGAGGTGAGGTAGCGTGGGTCACGGCGAGTTTTTGTGAAACTATAAGGCTGTTCGAGCAGTAGTTTGGGACGGTTTGATAACTGTTTAAAATGCGCATGTGCGGTTTGAAATAGTTTCCAAGTGGTTTGGGATTTTGTTGCTCGAACACCAAACTGCAGTTTGCAAACTACCCCTTCCACTTTCTTACAATTTCGTCGTCATAGAACAAATGACTATGCCGATAGATATGTTTTATGACATAAGATAAGAGAGAACATCAATGAAAGACATGAACAAAACACAAAACCAGTGTTTAGTTTAGGACTGTGGTAGTGTTCTCTGAAAGGGATTTCTCCAACAACAGAGAACACTATACTCTAAGAAGAAGAAGAAGACGCTTCAACTGCGCCTGTCTCAAACTGAGTCCGGACTAGTTTGGAAATCGTCAAATTACTGCTCGAACATCTTACTAGTAGTTGGGAATAAATTATTTCATCGTAAATTGAAGTGCGCAGGCGTCTGACGGTTTGGGACTGGTTTGAACCACTGCTCGAACACCCTTTATGTTATAGAATAGTTGATGCGCATATTACTTCTCAGCGACTCGCAGCGTGACATGGCGCAGTTTGGGCCCTGCGGAACGAACGCAGTGTACTTGCCGCAGTTTTGTGGTAGAGTCACGGTGCTTCTTTTGGAAAATAGAAGAGAAAATTAATTGAGACCGTGCGGATTCGACAAGTTTTGTACGATACAGATTATATGCGAATAAAACTGAAAAGTATAGTTATTTATTTCTTTTGGTTTGTAGCCTCAGCAACAATTTGAATATTCAAGTTGGCTTCAGGTCAATAAAACAACGTTGATAATAAAATTATTTATATATTGTACATTATAAGATATCTTAATAATTCGTCTTGCGATAATTTCCCAATGCCAAGGTACGGCTCCTGCATAGTTAAAATAAATAAAAAAATCAGTGCAGGTAGCAGCTGTCATTTTTCATGTTCTGCTTGCGAAGTGGACTGCCATTCTATTAGCGTGTTTACCCGCGCTAGCAGTTTCCAACCGCCTAATGCATTTTTGACCGACTTCAAAAAAGGAGGAGGTATACAATTCGGTTGTATGTTTGCTTTTTTATCTTTTATATATGTCTGCGTGTTTTGCATAGTGAACGTACTCCGATTTAGACGATTTTTGTTTCATTTGAAAGAAGAGAGTTGAGAAATGGTCCCATATTTAAACGCGGTCAGCTATCTCTGTAATATCAAATTCTACTTTCTCTGTTCATTAGATTCGTAGAAAATAGGCTGTGCAAGACGGAAAGAGATATAGACGTCAGATGTATATATCTATTATAATGGTTCTGTCTTTTCATTTGTTATACGGAACGCTACAAACAGATCAAAATTAATTTATAATTATCTCAAACCGGTTTTATGATACGGCGGCTACTTCGGATACCGAAAATAATTCGGTTTCTATAACTATAAGCGTTCAAAAGTATGATTATCATATTATTACCTATACTAGTGGTCGCCAAGTGGTTGAAATTCGACCGTAATTCATTATTTTTAAAATTCAAACGTTATTGAGGTTTTTTTGTCATAGATATAATAATTGCATATAATTTTTGGGAATTTTGTTCTATTACGTCAGTTGTAAGCTTATACAAAATGGCATTAGCGTGTGTTGTTTGCCTAATTCCTTACAATATAAATGAAATTTAAAATTTAATGTTAATAACAGTTCAAAAAACACAATGACAACGAGCTATTTAAATTGTAATACAATGCATTGTAGTGTTTCGATTTGACGCAGTTAATATTACTTTACCCTTAAGACAAAATAAAGAGAATGAAGTCCTTTCACAAAACTAACTTCAGATTCGAAATGTTTTGCATTGCAAAACCTGCGTGGTAAATGTATTAATCCACTATCAAATTATTAAAATTTCTTGAAATGACATTTAGTGTGCATTTAAATATATCCCTTAAAATACTTACATCACTTTGTATTCACTATTCAGAATATTTAACTTTTCGTTTGACCAGGGTTGTCATTCAAGAATAAAACAATCTGACAGCCCTGACTCGTTGACTTCACATTGCAATTGGGTTCGTTATGCAACACATAATACACTTCTACCATGTAAACCATATTTTTTATTTAATTTAATTTAAAATATTAACGCATAATACATAAGATTTTAACTGTGTGCACTACTTCACCATATAAACTTTCACTATGCCAAATCTCATACTCCTCCGTGCACGTTTTATGCCTTAAAAATAATCTACAATCACATATTGATATATAGATATTAATACGTGAAGAGAGAATACTTTGAAGACCTTTTTAAGCATATTGCGTTCACGGAGGAATATATGATTTGGCATTGGTAAAGTTTCTGTAGAGAAGGAATGCAGAAGGCTGAAATTAATATGTATCTAATATGTGTTACAAATAAATTAAATTAGATAAACTAAATTTAGGACGAGCAGCCGGTCATAGTTATCGATATATCTCACAGTTAAACTAAATGCTCTTGGTTAGCTTAGTTGCCCTTCTTAGACATATTGTAGCTAATCCGGGCTTAATTCTTGTCCTTCGCATCACTTCTTCATAATTCTTATTTGAAATTGATAAACAAAATTCAAAATTTCATCCAATAATTATAGAAGTACAGATATATGAACTTTTTGGCAGAAGAACCTCAGTAATGTTCAAACTTGAATTTAGTTTATGTTTATTATACAAAAGCCTATCGATATAGAGATTCAAGTTACTTTCAGTACAATTTACTTTTGATTTTTGGGGTTGAAAGAATTGAACGCTAATGTGTCTGTCCGTTTGGGTGTGACTCAACGCAACAAATAATGTTAAAATTTTATATTTATTCAAAATTTGGGTTAGGATAGGTTAGGTTAGGGTGTATGTAAATCGTAAATTATTCTGAATCTTATGGCAGGGGTCATTTTGTGAGACATATTAAGAGAAAAAACGTGAGTATCTTTAGGTATCAAATGAAAGGTTGAGGTCACAGTTCCTTACTACGGAGTTACGCTAATATTGAAACCATTTAAGTAAGGACCTCAAAAAAGTGAATGTTATTACAAAATTCACGGAAGGGAAAATTTGGTGCCCGGAATAATGTCTCTCCGATTGACGATAAATTGAACTGGTAATCTGAAGCACTGGACTACGCGAAACATAAGATGTCCGTCAGGTAGTTCCGATGATATACTTACAGGGCAGAGAATTAATCGGAAATTAGTCTTTTAGGCGATCGAAAGAGATTAAAAATCAGTGAGTGATGTACCATTGATATTGCTCTATAAGAAGGTACCTTAGTCAAAAAGTTATTCTGCGAGGTTCAAATGAAATTCATTAGGTGAAGATTTGAAACGTATTGGATGAGTCAACATCCTGTGCGCGAAGTGTACCTCGATGTTGAACATAAAATCATATCCTGGTACTAAAATAGAAAAACTATAAATATATTTACTATGTATGTAGTATAGAGATAAGACTAGGCACAAGGTCTAGAACTTACAACTGATAAGATAACAAATATAACCTTTGATTGTTAAATCAATTGGTTCTATATGTATTTTTATGTAGTGTTTGTTATACAGCCGCATTCATAATCAAAACTTAGAGGCTTCTTAAACGTCATGTTAAATTTTACGGTAACGTAAGCAATCAAAGTGACATTGAAACATGTATTTATACATTTGTGCTAGTCAATATATAAAATAATTGAAAATTATAATATAATAAAAAATTTTTGAAAAAATAATTCGGTTTTCAGCATATAGGTACATTTAAAATCTTGTTTTATTTTTACTCCTAAATCCTGTTGATAATAATTATTGCAAACCAGACTAACAAACTTTGGCATCTTCATAATTGATTGTTATCTCTACCTCAATCAATCAAAGTGCATATGAGTTAAGTGTTTCTTTTTGACCGACTTCCCAAAAGGAGGAGGTATACAATTCGATTGTGTGCTTTTTTTTTTTTTTTTTTTTTTTTTTTTTTTTTTTTTTTTTTTTTTTTTGGTTTGTGCGCGCGTTTCATATAGTAAACGTACTCCGATTTTGATGATTTTTGATTCATTTGAAAGAGGAGGCTTGAGAAATGGTCCCATATTCATAAAAACGGGAATCCGACATCTCGTTCCCTACGAAAACCGCCCCCGAAGGGGGTGGAGGGGGCAAATTTTGTCGAAAATTGAAAATCTGCGTTGATATAATTAAAGATAGGACAATATCCGGAAACGTTTAAATGGAACATTTTTTCAAAGGAGTAACGGTTTTCGACATAGAGACATTTTAAACTCTCAAATATACCTATTTTCGCTATGTGGAGAGGGCGATTTCTGTCGAAAATTGAAAATCTGTTTGCAGTACATGAAAGACATAATTATTTGTAGCAACATTTATACTGAACATTTTCCCCTTAGAGTTACGGTTTTCGAGTAAAATCGGTGTTAAAATGGTAACAACTAAAATATTCAAGCGTATTTCCGCAGCGATGTACTGAGATCTCAATAATAACAACTACAAGCAAGGAATATACGTGGGTAATAGAATAAGTACTATCTTCATTGGTATTAGTGAACGTTCAACGATTTTCGTGACTAATGTTACACTCAAAAGTGTGAAATAAATATTTTTTACAAAAAATTGGACCGACTTTATTAGTTGGTGCACTGAAAAGTATAAAATAATATTAATTCTATTGGGGCTGGTACTTGTGAAGTTGGTGCCAAAAGTTACCAATCTACCTGCAACTGCACAACTTCAAAAGTAACAGCACCAATAGAATTAATATTATTTTATACTTTTCAGTGCACCAACTAATAAAGTCGGTCCAATTTTTTGTAAAAAATATTTATTTGTATATCAATTTCAAGTTTTAATAGCATTTCACAGCTGATCTATGCGCTCTATTATAACAAGCCTAAGCACGCCCATGGCTTATAAAAATTGCATCCCGCATGTAGCTCTCGCTTTAACTAAAGTGAACAGCAGCAGCAGATGCTATTTTAATGTAGGTATGTGAATATATGTTAACGTGTGCGCTGGGCAATTCGTGGTGTCAGAGAAAATGAGAAAGGACAACTAACTACTCAGCTTTTTTCTCGTTTGGCATGCACCTACGCGAGCTGAAGATATATTCTTCTTTGCGATTAGAGTGCCGACGTGTTTGAAATAATGCATATGCGTATATATGTATACAAATGCGAAAGACATTCATTCTATTATGGTGATTGTGATTATTAATGCTGCATGCCGAAAATGACCGAAACGATGAGTAATTGAATATTTATGCTCCCATTGACTATTTATTTGAAAGTCAGTGGAATATTTATTATCACTCAATGTCCAGGAAATTTTCTAATCTGTGACGTTGATAATAATATCACCTATAAAAGTGAAGGTGCATACTGATTAGCACGTCCCTAAAGCTAGCGGAGCAAAGTGAGCAGAATCCAAAATAAATATTTGGTGATTGTAGAGCTAATCAAGTGCTGTACTCCGAAATTAATTGCTCTTATAGTTTTTCGGAAATAAGATTTTCTCAAAAAAGTTGATTTTTAAAAGCAAATTATTCATTTTCCGAAAAACTATAAGAGCATATAATTTCGGAATACAGCACTTGATCAGTCCTACAAGCATTAAAAAGTCGATTTTTATGGGTTGCTGTGTTAGCTTTAGATATAAAGCTAGCAAAGCCGCAATTTTTCAAAAAGTTATAAGAGCAATTCATTTCGGGATATAGCACTTAATTGCTCTAGAAGCACCAAATATTTTCTCAAAAAAGTCGATTTTCATATGAAATACAAACACTAAAAAGGAAGATCTCAGAAAAGTTTATTTTTAAGGGTTGCTGTGCTAGCTTTAGATATAAAGATAGAAAAGTTGCCATAATTTCAGAATACAGCAGTTAATTAGCACTTAATTACTCTAAAATCCCCAAATAAGATTTTCTCAAAAAAGTTGTTTTCAAAAAAACGGTCATTTTCCGGAAAACTACAATTAAATTCAGAATACAGCACATAATCAGTCCTACAAGCACTAAAGAAGAAGATCTCAAAAAGTTGATTTTTAAGGGTTTCTGTGCTAGCTTTACTTAGATATAAAGTTCTCTAACTAATCTGCTAACTTTATCTTCAATTTCCGGAAAAAGTTGAAAAGCATTTAAATTACGGTTTGCGCACCTAATTAGCATCTAATTAGCCTTTAATTATGATGTTATAAAATCTCTGATCTGTTGACCTTGCACTGCTAACTTTATGGACATCGCTACCTCAACCGACCAGAAAATTTAAATTTATGAAAAAAGATTGTTTTTTGGATTTGAAGGGTATTTTGAAAATCAATTTATTATTGAAGGCTATTGCCTTTTATCGTATTCGTAGGTTAGATTTTGTATTTGATTAATATGGAAGGTACTGTCATTACTGTATGTCATGTGTTTCGAAAGATGAAAATATGACAGTAAATTAAAATCCAAGTATGACAGGTAATCAACTAATTCTAATCAGTTCCTAACTAAAACGTAGCAGCCTTTACGTTTCCAGATATACCAACTGGTCAAGAATTAAAGAAAACACTATATCCGGAAACGTTTAAATTGCATATTTTTTTAAATAATCACAGGTTTCAGCGTTACAGTCTGAAATATATGTTTCAGCTACGTGGAAGGGGCAAATTTTTCCGAGAATCGAAAATTCGTGATCTGAAAATTAGAAAGGGAACCATATCTGGAAACGTTTAAATTGAACATTTTTTTGAAAAAAGTTATACGGTTTTACAACAGCAATAGTAAAGTCTCTAATATGTGATAGGTGTATTTCCTCATTTTTTTTAGAAAATTGAAAATATGAGACAGCCAAATTAAAAAAGAGAATATATGTAGGTATCAAGATTTAAAATGAACATTTTTTCAAAAGAGTAACGGTATGTTGTGAGATCTCTCAATAATAAGTAAGTACAAGCCAAGCCTTAATACTTACTATAAGCATCTTTGGTATTGGTGAACGTTCATCAATTTTCATGACTAATCTTACAGTCAAAAGTTTGAAATAAATATTTTTTACGAAAAATTGGACAGATTTTATTTGTTGGTGCACTCAAAAATTCAAAACGATATTAATTCTATTGGTGCTGGTACTTCTGAAGTCTTCTATCTAACTACAATTGCACAACTTCAAAAGTATGAACACCAATAGAATTAATATTATTTTGTATTTTTCATTGCACCAACTAATAAAGTCGGTCCATTTTTTTGTAAAAAATATTTATTATTGAGAATTAGTCTATCGGAAAGTAAATATACTTCCACCACTATCAAAATTCATCACTTCTTATCATTGTTCAAATTTTATCTTTTAAATCCTAGTGTATCATGAATCTTGATTACATCATATCTGTACTTATCTTCAATATTCAGTGTTGTAATATACAAATAAAACAGGTGGTGTGCAAGTGTAAATGCATAGTAGATATTCAACGACGGAATCGAATCGAGTATAATCAAGGCTTCGTCATGATGTGGAGCTACGTTTGTCTAAATGAATAATTTATTCATTAAATTGTTTACTCACTAAGCGCTTCATTCATCTACAACAGAATAATTTAATTATTGTCGAAATAATGGGTTATTATGTTTGTTTAAAGCCTGCCGGATAGAATGATCCGATTACTAATATTAATGGGAAGCGTTTTATAAATACAACTACTACAAAAGATTTTTCGGTTTTTGCACTTTAAAATAATGTAACTTTTTGCGGATGGATAGAGCATAATAATAATTGTGTCTATTATCTGAACTACGATTTGAATTATTATTTGTAATTTATAACTTAAATCAGTTTTCATATTCCTCGTATTCTCGCGCTTGTAATTTATTGTTTATAATATTCTGCTGAGCCGAACAATTAAAAAAACGTCTTCTGAGAAGACTAATCAAAATTAAATAGTAAGGTCAGCCACTTTTGATTGGAATTTTTCTTTTCATACTCCCAATTCAATTTTGCTCTGGAAAAAAAACAATTGCAGTTGTCATTTTTGTGGTATATGCATATATGTACTCGATTATCCGGACACATATTATATGGATTCACGATTATCCGGATTGACAGGTGTCGTTATTTTTCTAGATAACTGTACAATCATCACTCCGCGCGGCTTTTTTGACATAGAAAGTCCAGCGCAAAAACTTTATTTTATTCGTAAAACTTTCTTTAATTAGACAACCAACCAATCACAAAAATGTATCTAAACGTTCAATAAACACTTATTTTTATTGATATGAATAAACATTATACATATAATAGCCCTAAAAAGATACCTGTATGACAAGACACTTAAAAGAAAAAGATAACTGTAAACGAGCGAAGTAGGTATGTTATTTTTCTAAAGTTGATAATACAAAAATCGGTGTTCTTCATGTAGGTATTCAATTATCCGTATTTTTTCGAATATTCGAATGACATATGACAACAGTTGGTCCGGATAATCAAGTATCTGATGTATTAAGAAACTCATCTACCTTATAGATTTTTGAATGTTGTAGAAGGTACTGACGCTGTCATATCATTACTATTTATGAGAATGAACCCAATCAATCAGATTCATTAATTATTATCTGCCTCAATTTACGACATTCTCATTCAACAGTTTGCGGTAGAAAAAAGTTTACTGAATCGCTAAATCCCCTCTAACTTCTCTCAACGTATTCCGTAAATAAAAATGTATCCCTTTTATTCCACGCTTTCAAGGGTTGTCTTTCTATAAACGCTAAGACAGGTATTTCGATTTTAGCCTTTAGAGCACAATCTTCATTCCTTTTAAAAAAACAAGCTGCTTCTGTATTGAAATATCTCTTCCTTTATTTCTCTTTAAACGCTGAAACATTCAATATTCTATCTGTAGTTTTTATTCCACTCACCAAAATCAAAGAGAGCTTTTTGCAACCATCCATCATAGAAATTTGTTTCCTTTTTTCCTTTATGTTATCTGAAGGCTACTTACTATGCTTTCTAAACTTTAAAATATAGTGAAACTTGAATCAAATATATATCTGCCACTGTTATATTTGTTTCTATTACAAGGTAAATGTACCCGCTCTTTTTTTCTCTTTTTTTTAAATCGATGGTTGTGCTATCTACGTAAACTTAGCACAACCAACGCCATATCTTCTTTGGGAATCACGATAGACACTCAGCAATGCGACCATAATTTGCCGTAAATTAGCCGTAAATATGCCGTGACAAAAAACATTTACCGCTCTTATTTTTTTTTTAAGATGGTTGTGCTAAGTCTACGTAAACTTAGCACAACCAACGCCATATCTTCTTTGGGAATCACGATAGACAGTCGGCAATGCGACAATAATTTGACAATGTGCAGTTGTGAATTGGTGACAATAAAGAGTTTGGAACTCATGATTTGTGAAGTTTCTGGTTTAATTTATTTATTTTCATGTTATTTATTTTACCCGCTTTTAAATACGATTTTTTTAATTGTAATTAATAATTTTTTTGAAGATAAGGTATTTTTTATTGTTTTAGTAATATCGATTATGTACTATTTCTGTCAAAATTGAGTATTTTTTTTAATCGGAACAAAAACATAAACATGTAAGTAGGTAGTGCAGCTCGAAAAGTGTCGAATTGGAAAAAATCCATAATTGGGAACTTTTTCTTTATTTTCACGAAAAGTTGAAATTTCCGAGACCATAAATGAAAAATATCTCGGTATTTTTTTATCAAAAGCATATTTTAGATTAATTTCCGGCAAATTATGGTCTCATTGCTGAGTGTCTATCGTGAATCCCAAAGAAGATATGGCGTCGGTTGTGCTAAGTTTACGTAGTATTAGCACAACCATCGATTGAAAAAATTGAAGAGCGGTAAATGTTTTTTTGTCATGGCATATTTACGGCTAATTTACGGCAAGTTATGGTCGCATTGCCGAGTGTCTATCGTGATTCCCAAAGAAGATATTGTGTCGATTGAGGTAAGTTTACGTAGTTTTAGCACAACCATCGATAAAAAAAATTGAAGAGCGATAAATGTTCTTTTGTCACGGCATATTTAAGGCTAATGTACGGCAAGTTGCTGTGCAATCAGTTTTAATTTCTGTTTTATTGGTTGTGCTGAGTTTACACACGTTGTACCAGATCCCATATTGATCAAACAGTTTATTTCACGAATGATGGCGATTGCTTGTAGTCATTCACAAGCTACGCACATCATGCTGTACTTCTCATCGCATCTCCTTATCATGAAATTCTCTATTATGTTTGTCGATCTAAGCTACAACATCAGTATTTCAAGCTTATCAACTTCAATACCATGATAGAGCGCTGCTCTTATGTCTGAAGGCAACGCAATCTTTTTCATAGGCATCAAGTCAAAGTCAAAGTGACATTTTAGAGAATTCAGATGAATAAAGTTATATTTTATAACTCAAAAAATAAATTTGTATTCTATGTTTCTGCTTTATTTATTAATCAATCGATATTTTTTTTCTCCCGAATTATATGAATTTCCATAAAGCGTATGAAGAAATTGAAATACCATATCTTATATAAAAATCGTCATACCACTGATTTACTCCCCTCGGTTGAATTGATCCGTTTCTAGTGTTTTCAAGGCATGCGCCATCATTCGTGAAACAAACTATACATATATATATAATTGAAAAAATCAAATTACCATAAAGCACATATCAAAGCCTTTTTTACTTTCGTACCGCTGCCACAAGTTGATATCTAAGGAAGGTATAGTATTCATGTAACCTTTTCAGGTGTCCGGTTATCAACAGATCTTTGCTTCAATATAATATTTTCAGTCATTGTTCTGTATGTCGGTCTGTATGTCGTTCTATGTCAATATTATCTCGGATAGATTTTTCCCCAGATAAAAGAAGTATACAATTCGATTGTCAGATTTATTTTTAAGTTCGTTCGTGCCATTCCCATACTAACCGTTTTCCGATGTTGCTGAGTTTTTTTCATTTGGAAGAATGTTGCTTAGAAATAGCCCTATTTTGAGAATAATTCAAATCCAACATCTCCTCCTCGAAAGTTACGCCAAAAGGGGTTGAGGGGGTAATTTTTTCGTAAATCAAAAGTTTTAGAGCGCAAAAATAAAGAAAACCATAACAGCAATATTTAATATTCAAAGATTTATTCTCATTAAAGGGCAAGCATCAAAAATGTCACCTCAAAAATCCAATTTCATTAGTTTCTGCTTCACTAGTTCTTAGTTTATTGCTCTTCCAGTGCCTAATTTTAATTTAATATGAAAGCATAAGTATCTATGGTTTTTTCGAATGCCTACTTCTATGGTGATAATATCCTATCAACTGAACCAAAATATTCATAAATAAATAATCATACACGAAACAATGACGAAGCAAGAAGTTTATATTGAGAACAACAAAAACACATAACCGTGAAACCTTCTAATCATATCAACAAAGAGTCATTGCAAAACGTTTATTATGATAATGAACTTCTATCACTCTGAAAGCATAATTAATTTATAAAGGAAGTATTCATTCTAAAAATAGAGCAAATCAGTATTTACATTTGAATATTTAATAATCGAATGAGTGCGTTCAGCGTGAAAGCGTTTGCGGCGATTTGAATTTCCGTTCAGAACTATTCAAAGAGAAATTTTTCGCTTCAGGCATGATGTTTTATATTCAAATTGACTGTTAAAAATTTCAAAATTCGTAATTATCGTCAGTAAGTATAGGATAAATGTATTTTGAGACAATACTATTAAAATAAGCCGTATTGGAAATATCCAAGGCCAATGTCAAGCCTAATTTTTGTAATTCGGACTCAATTATACTGACTATTTTTTTTTCGTAAGTCATCCGGTTAGTTGAAAATCCGGATAATTGAATAAAGAAGAAAACCGATTTCGGTATAATTAGAAAAAAAAAACACATCGTTCTCGTATAGGACTATCTTCTAGGGGCCTTGTCATATGCGTATCTTTCTAGGGTTAATAGGTGATAAACAGTAATTGCTAATTATTATTAAGAGATTAATGATATATTTTCATAGGTACGTATTAACGTAGGAATATATTTTCCTAACGGCGTTACTATTGGTAACTGTCTAAAACAAAGCTTCCCAAAAAAAATGTAAAAAGTTCCTTCATTCTCCAGGAACCGTTCTCGGCTTCGATTTTAAACGTTCCTTATAAATAAAACCGCGCGAAATTAGTTCTTGAAGCAATAATAACGTATGGGGATTTGCATTCCAGATAATCGAGTTTTTACAAGTGGAACTTTAAGATAATAATGGATTCATTTTTAATTATTATGAAATGAATATAAATTTCAAGTAAATAGAAACCCAAACATTTTTTTTTATTTAGAGAGCCTGTTTTTTAAACATTTGATATTGAACTCCAAGCGCCTATTTTACTTTTCAATCTTTTGACTGTTAACACCTCACGAGCTCAATTTTCGACCGGCTTCCCGAAAGCATGCATGTTTTGCATTGTAAAGGTACACTGATTTTGAAAATTCTTCTTTCATTAAAAAGGTGAATAATAATGAGAGATGATCGTAATCTATAATTTTCAAAGGATAATATGTAATTCTTCTCTAAAACTTCAAAAGGAAGAGAGGTAAATTTTTCGTCGAAAATTATTATTATTTGTGCCATTTGCTTGATATCCGATGTCTATGTCATTCACTTCAAACTTTCTATTCGTTATTAGTATAGTTTGTTTCACGAATGACGACTATTGCCTGTAATCATTCGCGAGCTACGTACATCAAGATATACTTTTCATCGCATCTCATTATCATGAAATTCTCTACTACGTTTGTCGATCTAAGCTACGACATCAGTATTTCAAGCTTCAATATCATCGTTTCTTTATTTATTTATTTTTTTTATTTATTTATTTATTTTTACAACATCCAACAGATATCCAATTATAGGATGAGGAAAAAAAAGACATAGGTTTTGTGTAACATACATGGGCATTTTAAAGAACAAATAATCAAATAGCCTTAATAATAAAAATACTTAAGATATAATGACAGAGGAAAAGAAAATAGTCGTAGCTTAACAATTATTACTAAACAAATATCCTTTTGATTTGGGAAATATTACAACAGAATATATCAACATTGGCCTCAATTTTTTCATAGTTCTTAAACATTTGGTAAAATGGGGATGTTACAAGAATGTTTGTTCGTGGGATAGATGGTAAAAATGTAACACATGTTCTAGCCTCTACTCTGTAATTATACTATGATATCATAATTATTCATGATAGGGGGCTGCTTGTATGTCCGAAAGCAACGCAATCTTTATTTCATAGACGCCATAAAGTCAAAGTGACATTTCAGAGAATTCAGATGAATAAATTTATATTCTATAACTCAAACAATAGATTTGTATTTTATGTTTCTGCATTATTGATAATAATAAATCTTTCATATAATAGCTAATTAAATAGATCGATATTTTTTTTCCTAATTATATAAACTTTATTAAAGCGCATAAAGAAATTGAAATACCATATCTTATATAAAAATCGTTACACCACTGATTTTCTATCCTCGGTTGAATTGATTTTTTTCTCGTGTTTTCAAGGCAGACGCCCTAATTCGTGAAACAAACTATACAAAGTGAATTTATCTGTCGTAGTTTTATCTCTTATCAAAATATATGACAACTCAGAAATCCAGAAGGAAATGTATAAAGTGAGCTGCAAGAATAGTGCGAATATGAATTCAGTCTTAACATTTCTACGGTTTTCATGGTTTTCCAGAAAGAAAAGCTAACGAGTTTTATTTATCCGCAGATGTGATGTATTTCAAAATATTTTCTGACAAAGCATGGGTCGAAGTTGAAAGTAGTAAATAATTTACAATAAATAATTGAAATGTGACTAAATTTAATTACCATTATTGAAAGTTGTAATTCGCTCATTTGTGTCTCCAGGTTTCTTGGAAATCAAGAACTTGAGGGATACGGATGTTATTTTGGAAGTTGATCCAATAATTTGTATAGAAATAAAAGAAACGGCATTGAGTCGTGTCCTGATTGTGATACACGCTAAGATAATATATGAATTTTGTTTTTTGTTGGAGCAGTAACAATGAAGTATCATCATTAACAAATATGAAGAGAATCAAATTAGTAGTACGAGTAATATTATAAAAGCCAAACTGTACTTACACGAAAAATACTGTATAGATTTGAGACATTACAGATGTTGAGAAAGTAAAGTTTATTAGCGAAAGTAATGCGCCAATAGATGGCGTTAAATAAAGGTGAACAAAAAACAAATTGGCGATGAGGAAACGCGCCAACAGCTATAAATTTAAAAATCTTTTGCGAGCTGTGTGCAAGTTTTTTCTCTGATGTAACTTACTTACTGAGAGAAATACTAGTAGAAAATGGTGAAACATATATGCGTGAAAATAATATTTAACAAGAGATTTGTTCTGCTTCATTGTTACTTTGGATATAAAAGGTAGAGGGATGTGAGTAAATATGTAATGTAATTAGATTAACAGTTGAAACATTAGAGTAAATAGGTTAGGTTGATGTTTTGTTGTTTACCGCTATTTGGCCAGTGGCAACTCGTGACATTTTTTTGCAGAGGGGACCAACATATAAAAATACTAAAAGAATACAACTTGCACTCATCCACACGTCCCCTGGAGATAGTGCTACGGCACCTTACATTTTTTTTGGTGAGTCATAATTATTGAGAGAAGTAACATTTTAGATTTGATACGCACCTACGTCAAAAATAATTAATTTGCCTTATATTGTAAAGGAGACCCTGCCTCCTCTGAGGAGCCGCCACTGATTTGAGTACTCTCTAATGATAATATAGAGGGTACACTTCGTTTACGATCGCCAATAACTGGAAACACAAAGAACAGAGATACTGGAACCGACTGTCAAGATTTCGCCTATATTAAAGATTCAACAACATATTATTTATTCATAAAATACATAAACTCTGAAAACATTAAACAACCTAATTTTCTGCTAGTTTTACACTAAATTCATATTAAATTTCTTAACAAACAAACTAAAATATAAATTTTCAATTTTCGATATGACTTCAGAAAGGAATATTCAATCTGTCTTTATCACAACGCGATTCTAATTTTTATATTCTTACAAAACCCACTGCACACCTTGATAAGAGGTACAATCACAATAGATTATTTCACTTTGCACTAATAATAAGGCATAGAACGTTTGAAGTGAAGAAATTACATCAAAATAATTTTGAGCTCATTCAAATAGACCTAATCTATATTCATACGTGATTGTAGACGATTTTTAATGCATAAAACGTCCACGCAGGCGTATAAGATCTGGCATAGTGAAAGTTTTTATGGTGAAGTAGTGCACACAGTTAAAATTTTGATTTATTATGCGTTAATATTTTAAATTAAATTAAATAAAAAAATATGGTTTACGTGGTAGAAGTGTATTGTGTGTTGCATAGTGAACCCAATTGCAATATGAAGTGAACGAGTCAGAGCTGTCAGATTGTTTTATTCGTGAATAATAAAAGTGATGAAACGCAAATTTAATTATTGTGAATAGTGTATACAAAGTGATGATATTATTTTGAGGAATACGTTTAATTGCTTATTAATGTAATTTCAAGAAATTTTCATACTTTCGATAGTGTATTAACCCATTTACAACGCAGTTTATGCAATGCAAAACATTTCGAATCTGAAGCCACTTTTGTGAAAGGACTGCATTCTCTTCATTTCATCATAAGGGTAAAGTGATATTATCGGCGTTAAGTCAAAACCTCACAATGCATTGTATTATAAAATAAATAGCTAGCTGTCATTGTGTTTTTTGGACTGTTACTAACATTACATTTTAAATTTCATATGTATTGTAAGGATTATGTATTTCTAATGGCATCGTGAACAAGCATACATATAAAAAATATAATATTACAAACACGCAATTGTAAGGATTAAACAAACAACACATGCTAATTCCGTTTTTTTACAAGCTTGCAACTGACATAATAGAACAAAATTCCCAAAAAATATATGCAATTATTATATCGTTGGCAAAAAAAAACAGAATAACGTTTGAATTAAAAAATAATGAAGTAAGTTCGAATTTCGACCACTGGACGACCAGGAAATTTTAGTTTGGTGAATATGTTCGCTGTTTCGATATCTACAAGTAGGTACGTCTAAATTTTCGCTTATTACAGAATTCCCGGTGGCAAACCTTCCGACTTAATTCGAAAAGACACATTGCTGTGCTGTTTTTCATGGAGGTTCGCTCGCCCTTGAAGATGTTAATGAGATGTATTGATAAACGACACGCTGACAAATATTTAATTGTTTTTCATTCTGTCCCCTTCCCGACAGATGGGACAAAAGGCGAAACGAAATTTAATTTCAAGCAAGAAATTTCAGGGACGCTTTCACTCAAAGGGTATATTTTATTCGAGTGGTGCTTTGGAACAATTAAGCTTGTAAGTCTCAAGATAATAATAAACAACGTTTGTAATCAGTCCGTCGAGTGCATTCCATGGATATATGTCGTGCACATTGAACTAGTCTCTCAAGATTTCTATTATTATTTTCATAATAATAATAATTTATTCAGGGTATACACCATAAATATAAAAAAGTATGATTTGTTTGATTCTCTGTGATCCTTAAAACCCCTATCGAGATGCAAATAGCATCTACGAGTATGTGTAAACCTGAACTATACTCGATCTAAATATCCAATATATACAAATTAACAAAGTTTCATATATAAAAAATGATAGAAGGAAAATAAAACCGAATTATAAATACAACAATAGAACCTAAAACATACCTATACATTTAATATAGAAATTAAAAATCACTTCATATTCTTCATTACACTAATTTTATACTCATATCCCATCACTCCCCTCTTGCTTATTGGTACTTTCGGTATTTTTTCTAATATCTTGAAACGTATTGAAATCATATAGTATTAGCTTTGGAGACTAACCAAACTTAAAGACATAAATATTTTTTACAAAAAATTGGACCGACGTTATTAGTTGGTGCACTGAAAAGTATAAATTAATATTAATTCTATTGGTGCTGTTACTTTTGAAGTTGTGCAGTTGCAGGTAGATTGATAACTTTTGGCACCAACTTCACAAGTACCAGCCCCAATAAAATTAATATTATTTTATACTTTTCAGTGCACCAACTAATAACGTCGGTCAAATTTTTTGTAAAAAATATTTATTTCACACTTTTGAGTGTAACATGAGTCACGAAAATCGTTGAACGTTCACTAATACCAATCAAGATAGTACTTATTCTATTACCCACGTATATTCCTTGCTTGTAGTTTGTAGTTGTTATTATTGAGATCTCAGAACATCGCTGCGGAAATACGCTTGAATATTTTAGTTGTTACCATTTTAACACCGATTTTACTCGAAAACCGTAACTCTAAGGGAAAAATGTTCATTATAAATGTTGCTACAATTAATTATGTCTTTCATGTACTGCAAACAGATTTTCAATTTTCGACAGAAATCGCCCTCTCCACATAGCGAAAATAGGTATATTTGACAATTTAAAATGTCTCTATATCGAAGACCGTTACTCTTTTGAAAAAAATGTTCAATTTAAACGTTTCCGGATATTGTCCTATCTTTAATTATACCAACGCAGATTTTCAATTTTCGAGAAAATTTGCCCCCTCCACCCCCTTCGGGGGGGTTTTCGGAGGGAACAAGATGTCGGATTCCCGTTTTTATGAATATGGGACCATTTCTCAAGCCTCCTCTTTCAAATGAATTAAAAATCATCAAAATCGGAGTACGATTACTATATGAAACGCGCGCACAAACAAAAAAAAAGCACACAGTCGAATTGTATACCTCCTCCGTTTGTGTGCCGGACACTAATATAATGCTATTAATACCTATGTATCTTATACAGCGTTTCACACTGAGAATGCAGTGTGGCCGAGTATAGGCATACAGTGTTGCCGTTCTCTAAATATACCTGTGATATTTTCTTCTGTAATTTTGAAATTCATTGTTTATTTGTTTCAATTATTGAAAATAAAAATGTTGAGATAAAACCAATGTAGCCAATTTTGCTTCAAGACGCCAGAGTGCATTTTCGGTTTGAAACACACTAAAAGTACCAGTAGGATAAATGGGAACTTTTTAGTTAAAGTATGTGGAGTTAGCATCTCAAGTCTCAGCATCTCACACTCTGAGTGGAGTTCTTATAGCATCCAATATAGTTCTATAGTTCCTGATACTTTTTAACAATAGTTCTGTTAGTTTTAGTACCGAAAATATTTTTTTTAAATGTAAAATTGGGATGCTAACTTCCGTCCGTCGATAGCATCCCGATTTTTGTTTTTAGTGATTTCAAAAGTAATAAGATCTAAATCGGTACCCCATGAATAGTTCTAGAGTTCCTGCTAGTTTATATTGTCATTTTTTTTGAATTAAATATTTCACAATGCCAACATGATTGTTGCACATGAGAACACTACGATAATCGAGTTCTAGAAATATGACGAGTTCTCGTTGATTATAAATGATGAAGAAAGTATTTATTCAAGTACCCAAAAAGAGTTCTCGTCCCATTTTTAGAAAAAAATTAAATCACTATTGTTGTTAAAAAAGGTCTCACCTATGAGATGCTGTCATTCTATGACGAGATAGTTGAAAACTTTTTTAACAACAATAGTGATTTGATTTTTTTCTAAAAATGTTAGAGACTAGAACTCTTCACAAATACTTGAATGCTTACTTTCTCCATCACTTAGAATCGCCATATCGATGAGAACTCGTCATAGACGAAGGGTTGTCGTTCGTAGCTTATGTAATGTCTTGCTAAAACAGTTTTTTTTTAATTGAAATGCAACAATAATTTTCAAATTGAATTTGCTTTAAAAAATAAACAACATTTTTCTGGAAGACCAAAGCAAGGATTACCAGCTTTCAATCGAAACTGTTAGACGTTAGAAAATGAACTAACTGACAAGGACAGAAATACACCAATTAGACATCGCGTCAGTCACTAGTTTCAGTTACAGTACATGTCACAGAATATTCAAATGAAATTTGCATTTGCATCTTAATATCTTTTCAGAAGCTTTCAAAACATGATTATACAAATCAGTCCAATACATTGCAATTTAAAATGATTATTACTGAACACGTAAAATATTCAATTTATAACAAAATGTAGTACAAAAATATTAATCAGAAGGTACATTTTCAATATGTATTACTTTTTTTGTGCATTATCTAAATCGTGACAAGTTATGTTTCATTACAGTTACAGTTTAATTTTAGCAGAATTAAGTAAAAACATGATATCAAATTCTAGCACCACAGAAAACGATTTTTTCTGTGACCGCTCGATCTACACATACTCGTACACGAGCGCTTGTTTTTTTTTCGTTGTTTTCCTTGACTGTTTGAAGCTTAATTAATCATAATCGCAGATATACCGTTCCTTCCCAGCTGTTGTTGGCATTTATTTATCTACTCTTCCGTTCCTGTTTCGCTGTTGTTGATTTCCCCTCTACAATAAAAAAACTAAAAACAAGCGCAGCTTTATAAAATGCCGGAGTTACGTATCTCTAACCCGGAATGTGCTGGCTGCAGCATCGACTCGATGCTAAAGTAATTATTTGGTTTTACGGCACAACGAAGAGCTTCGTCTTTATTGAAAGAGAGAGCTTTTCTTTAGTTTTTATGCTCTCTAATTAGATTTGTTGTTGACAAAATCCATTAACGACAAATCAAATTATTACAGCATGATTGTTCAAAGGTGACTTACAAGTTGTTTATTTTCTGCTTATGTCTATGTCGATAATATCACATTTCGGTGCCTGAAACTATTAGTACCATACTATGGAATCAACTCTCCTAAGATCGTATTTGAAAGTAGCTTTTGTAAATTAATTACAGAAGGAATAAATAAGTATATGAATAATCGTGTATAAAATATATGGAACCAAGAGAACCTAGTTTTTGATACAAGATTAATAGTAGAGCGCTGTATAGATAGGTATTATCGCCCGCCATTCCGTGTCCTATCTGCCTCTGTCAGTGACACATAGGTATATGTAAACTCAGTGCAATTTAAACGAGTAAGTATAATATTCGTTAGTTTATTGGTATATTTATTTAATATAGAAAAAGTATTGTAAACTATTTAGTAATGTTCGGTATAGATTAAAACATGTGTTTTGCTAGATTTCTTTATGCCCAAACGTAATATATTTACATAAGCGAACTAGCCTTCACCGCGAATCTAACATTTGGGAAGATGCGTTTATTATATCATTTTATCGTCATAATCATTTTTTGTGTGAAATTCCAGAGTAAAATTTACTTTATATATGATCCAGAATGATATTCGGTCATATCAAATTGATTTATTTTGTTATATGCAGATTTTCGGCATGAACCAATATTGCAATCTCAAGTACCAGCGACTTTTCAAATGAGCCAAATCCCGAAACGAAGCAGGTGACATTTTATGATTACCTACATCATTCATTTAATTAACAGGTTTTGTACTGCATGTTTAAGGTGGAGATGGAAAGGAGAATCTGTCAAGAAGTACGATTCAGAATAACATCGGATGATATCTGCATTGTGATATGATATTCAATCAATGAAGGAAGAATCGAAATGATGGCTTAATGAACTTAACTCTTCCGTGATAAAAATTTCGTCTACGTGTATAAAGTAAATTGAAGTAGCCGTTTCTGAGAATGTGGGCTTTATAAACATTAAAAAAATATAATCGCAATGGAAGACTAACAAGAGCGTTTCTAAAGAGGGTTCTTCAAGCCTCCTCGATTTTCAAATGTGAATTTTTTGCGACATTAAAAAAATCGCATTTTGGTAATTTCTCTAATAATAAATATTGCGTGCTCTTTTCACAATTTTTTAAATCCCAGCGTTTGTTGTGTTTCCAGCAATATAGAAAGAACATTTATTCGCGTAGTACTCTGGAAAACTCTTAACGTATGAAATTAAGATTATAAAGAATAGGTATCTATTTTAGTCTAAATTTCTCAATGTTTGACGTTTGATCATTGGTATAAATTTGCAGTTATCTCTTATTGAGAACAAAAATTGACAATTTGAGCACCGTTATCTTACTTCTAGTGGAATTCTTTGAATCATTCCGTTTAATTTTCGCTTAAAAAACCATTTAAAATAATTACCTTGATTGAGGTTAGTTTATCATGCAAGTTATTTAAGGATACCTATTTACGTCTTTTTGAGCGTAATGAAGTGGTGCCCCATCCTGCTAAAACCAGATACTATTTGGCCATTGTCATACACTTCTTTTATTGCCCTGACGTTAAATTTGTTTAAGATTTTGCATTTAAGCTTTCTGTCATCCTCGAATTGAAACACGCTAGTAACTGTTCCTTGTCGTCATAAATCATTATCATTTTATTAGATTGGACGCCTTCTATCCATAACTACATAACTAAGATAGTGAGAGTTAACTGAAGCATAACAAGTGAACCTCCTTTCGATTGCATAATCCTTATCCTCGATATCGTGCAATCAATTCAAGCTTGTGGATTTGCTGCTATAGAATTTAACGGGCGGCTCAATCGAAATGTTTGTTAATGGCGAAGAATGATGAGATATTGTGTGTGGCAAGATCAGAAGAAACGGCCAATTGTTGTACCTACATTAATAAAACAGTAAACCGGTCCCTGAGCCATCGACTGTGACACGCACACATACACACACATAATATAGCCTAGCTCTCTCAGTTTATAAGGTCCGTTGACCTTTTGCCATGAGGAGACCATTAACTGTGAAACGAAGATAGGTATCGCGCTTCGCTTACCTACATTCTTCCAACTGTTTTATATGCTACTACTACTATCGAAGACGAGGTGGGTAATTGGCACGCTATTTCAATGGAAGATAAATTTTGTCGTATCCTATCCTCTCATATTTATTCTACTAAAAAAGAAACGTTGATTCGTAATAAGACTCCTCAACCAAACGACTAACGAAATTTGACAGGAATATTAAAATAATTGTGTGTTTTTAGATTATATTTGTTTTTTCTTGATCTCAGAAATCGGTTACGATGTATCTAGGTACTCATTACTTGTGAAGCGCAGGTTTTTATAAGAGAATAGATATATCGATCGATCCAAAAACTGGTCATTCGACGTAGGCTATTGCAAATGAGAACGATGTTTCTGCATGTGTTAGCTAGAGTCAGATTCGTAAGACCAACGGTCAACGACGGCATTAATAATCACACATAATAAATTATTCGGTATGCCTTTTGTGTTGAAAGATTGAGTAATTTCATGTATTTAACATCAACAAGTGAAATTTTTGAAAAAAAATTAAAAATAGTTTTTATTGGGCATTTAAGATTTAAACCGTACCGATGAGTACCTACTATTGCTATCCTTTTCTCGATTTTAACTATACTTATGTATATGTGTTTGCCAGCAACAGCAATTCCATAACAAATTACTGTTTGTCTACCACTACACAAAATTAAATTTCAAATTAACAACGTCTGACAATTGCGACATAACCATAGACGATCTTCCAGAAAGTACCTATATACCAGAGAACGAGACGTTTCAAAGAAAATCCGAGTGAAATAATAGATTATCCGCTTTAATTGAAACTATTAGATAATCTGACTGATCTGAACAAGCTTTGCTTGTATCTGTGGCAATTTGTCTCTTTTTAGGAGCTTTTAAAACAAGAGTATTACCAAATCATTCAAACGAACTGAAAATGAGAATTGATGGACAATGCGGAAATTATCAATTCGCATCAGTGATCTCCAAATATTATTAAGGTATGCAAAGTAAGTTTCAAAAATATTTGTATGGACATTTAGACATTTTAAAAATTTATCGTATATTTGTTCAATGTTGATAAAATAAATATTTCTACTGCTGATAAAGAAAGAAAAAATATCGAAGTATAAGTATATATGTTTAGGTACGACTAACACATAATATTTTCAATGTATACTGTGGTATTAGTATTGGGTAAGATCTTTGCATGTAAAATTCACTTTGTGAATATTATTGGACCAAAGACGGTTTAGAAAAGTATGGAATTCAAGTCAAAAGAAGGACAAATGACGTGCAAGGAAGCTGGACTAATAACAAAAGACAGAAAACTATGTAGAAAATTGACAAATAACACTAAATTTTAAAACCATCTGAAATTGATAGTAGAAGAGGGACAAGTTATATCTCGAGTTATAATATACCTATTATATATTTAGTCGACGAAAGGATTACTATAAATAAAAAAAAACTGTTGTATTAATAAAGCAACATAAAAATATAAATAAATATATCTTACGTCATATCCGACGTTTTATATATGTTACACAATTGAATGCTCTCTCTCTTATTTATTGATACATACTTGTTCGTAGAAAAGAGGGAAACTATCAGAGGGTATAAGACCTGTTAGATTAAAATCGTCATTATTATAGAAATTCGCACAGGTTGTGATATTAGGATAAATAAGATATGCTCAGTTGGTGACAAAACGGCCAAATCGAACATTAATATCGAGATATTCTGGCAAATTAAATATATAATTTACTAGATCTTGGTTCATTATCCCCTTATGATGTAGGAGGCATTATATTGCAGAAGCCACAAATATCATAAACAGGTAGAGAAAAACCCGAATTACCGCAATCCAAATTGCAAGCGAGCACAAACTATTGAGAAGAGTATTGTTTGAAACATACCTTTTAAGGTTGTCCCTTAAGTTTTGTCTTACACTTTCTTGATCGGAGATGCGCATGGGTGGACTTATTTTTCTAGAATTATGTGTTGTACTGTCTCAGATGGTTCCTGACGACTCTACAATATGATTTAAATAAAGAAACTCGTCTATGCTGAATTTTTAAAGAAATTTATTCAATGATTATAAAACTTATAAACAAAAAAACTGGGTCTGCGTCGGACCAGACGGTGGAAGTTTACTTCTTTGGCTATTCGCACACAATTCTAATATAATTTTAATGCATCTCCTAAAGTATGATAAACTAGTTGTGTAAGCATAAAGAGGAAAACTACCGAAAACAATCTTGTAATCACTCACAGACAGACAGGCAGCTGAAAATCAATCCCATAGGAAGTATTACCCTTACGTATTTGTGTACCAAGTTTGGTGTCGATCGATTAAGTATTTTCTGAGATATCGTGTTGATAGGCACACAAACAGACAGACAGACAGCTGGAAATCTATCCCGTAGGAGGTATTACACTTACGTATTTGTGTACCAAGTTTGGTGTTAATTGGTCAAGTATTTTCCGAGTTATAGTGTTGACAGACAGACAGACAGGATGATCAAAACAATAACTACCTCACAGAAAAATCGGTACTAAATAAGGAAATTTAATACATAATTTAATTATTAAAAAATTATCTAAAAGCCAGAACGTACAAAAAATTATACGAAAACGTATAATCGACTATTTTTCTCTCTTTTAGCGTGACGCGGTTTCTCGACCAACACCCCATCCCAACGAGCCCAAAGAAGTATAACTTCAAAAAGCCTGTACTAATAAACGCTTGATGCGTTAGTTGTTAGAGGTTTCCTCAGTAATTCCCGCTTGTCAATTCAAATAATGCTTTTTTATACAGTTCTGTTCGCCTTTCTTGCACCTACTGAGAATAAACTTAATCTAAATAGCGAGAATTCGCTATGAGCGCTATTGCTTCTGGCCGTTGGGTAGGTAATGCCCCTGTCCCTATAGTCAAGAAGCTTAGACAACTTGTCTGAATTCCGAATCAATCGAATTTGATTGAAAACTCATGATCGCACTGTGGCTCGAACAGGAACTCATTATTACTAGGACCGAGAAATTCCCCATGGAAAATCGGATTAGTAAAAATGCTCCTCATAAAAGAATCTAAACATAGGGTCATATGAGTTGTGAGTTGATCTCACATTGATATCTGCTTAAACGGTTTGACTTGACCTAAAAATCCAGATCTGAGTCTTTTCCGTGCTCTAGTTGAGATTTAGGCAATTCTTGGCTAAATCAAACCAAGCCTAGACATTTTTTTTTCTATTTTCAATACTGTTAACTTTGAATTTAATTAATTAATTTACAGTTTCATTATTCTTTGAGTACCTATCTTGAACGTTTTTCATCTTAATATTAGAGAAAATGTCCATTCTTACCTATTTGAATATGAATCATAAACAGCTTCCAAAACAATATTTTCCCTGAATGCTCACAGTTAAATGACATAAAACTTGAAATATCTCCCTCGTCACGTGTCGCTTCGACCTGAGTCTGTGGTCGCGTTTGACGCGCATAGTTCTTCTGATTATAGGATACGTGAGTCGAGCTTGAATTCGACCTCGTGCTTGAGATCTAACTAGAGACAGAGAAATAAAATATATATATATATATATATATATATAACTTCATTAACTGAATTATGTATGAGTAGTTTTCCAATCTTCCATTCTTCTTGAATGAAAAATTCAAATGCATTGTGACACGAAATAAATCAATAAAGAAAATCAAACAAGGAGAAACGATATATTTCAATCTGCTCGAACAAATAATCACCCCAATAGATTTCTCTTGAATTTCAGTATCATACAATTTAAATAATCTTTTTTCTGATTGCCCAATTTCACTGCAATTTATTGTTACGAAATATATAAAAAATAACAGTTGTGTCTGATCGGTGATGAACTTTCTTTTTCATTTTTATAGATTTGAAGATTTCTATTCAAAGTTTTGCCATCTTACGTATTATCTATTTGAATCGCTTAAATTACTGTGCTCTTCCTATCTACGGTCATTCTTTCGTCTTCTCATTTCATTTCCATCTATATAAGATATCTCATTATCTCATTTAATGATAGTTGCATTATCCTTCTTAATCAAATTCTCTTCGCGGATCTGAGCGAATTAATCAAACATTCAGAACAACTTAAATCCATTTGCAGAGATAAAATCAGTCTCATTTATATACCCGCAAACTTTCCGACAACAACAATGACCTACTTCTGGTCTCTTTTCTTTCTTCTGTGTAGACGCAGACGGCACAGAGTACCTAAATCTGCTCGCGCGTTATACTTTTAGTTACCCTCGTCATGTTCAAAGCTTTCGTGATGTACATCTCCCAAAGTTTGAAGGAACTTTTGGAATTGCAAATCGAGGTGGGTCTATTGATTCCCTCCTAAATTATGCTATTTATTGTGAGGTCAGATATTAGGACTTACGATGGAGATGAATTATTGCTGCTCGCTGTTTGTCCGAATGAGAAGATCCATTAAAATGTGGATATAGCTCTATTGGTATTTAATTTGCATTCACTGTGACTTAACATGTCTCATAGCGGCGCACTATGAGATAAATGCGTTGCAGCTGGATTGAGAGCTCTTTCTAAATCAGCTGCAGCGGTGGTGGAAAGCTTAATGTATTAGCTTAAGAATTCTCCGACAAAAAACTAACTAAGAACAGATTATAAAAATGTAAATCAAAATGAATTAGTCCGTTTGGAAGTTGCGTTGCCTCAAACTGACAGACAGATAGATACACACGTTTAACGTAATCAAAGAAAAACTAGCAAAGAACACACTCACTAACTCACCTTTTACATCTATATCAAAATTGGTTCATCCGTTTGGGAGCTACGATGCCACAGACGGATAGACAGTACTGATGCGCAAAGCAAGACCATATCGGTCTTGGTCTTGCTGCAAGACTTGCAAAAATTAAACCGTAACTGCTAAATTCAAACGAAGAAGAAGCCTGCATGCTGCATGTATGATTTCAAAAATAAGTCGCGTGAATATCTCAATTGAGTTAGTTAATGAGCATAATCGAAGAAATATTTTCAAAATAAACTAATCTTAAAGAAATCTCATAAAGTGGACATTTGATAAATGTTATCATTTATAGATGATTTGTAGCTACAACTTTTGCTTAAAACATTCTGCTTGATAGAAAAAATAATTAAAATAAAAAACCTTGTAGTTTACCATTCCCTGGCAACGAGCAGTTGGGATTCTTTGAAATTAGCTCGTCTTGCAAGTCTCACAAGACTTACATACAGCAAGACCAAGGCCAGGTTACTTTTGGTATTGGCCTTGCATCACAGTATTGGTCTTGGTCTTGCGTAGACGGTCTTGGTTTGAGTCTTGGTCTTGCGTAGACGGTCTTGGTTTGAGTCTTTATCTTGCAATTTTGCAAGATCAAGATTAAGACTGGAAGACCAATGCCAATCTCGCAGCATCACTAATAGACAGATACACCTCAAACATGTAACACCGCCTGTGTTTACGGCTGGGGTTAAAAATCAAGTGATTTAAATCGTGATTGAAATCAAACCAACCCTGATGACAATGGGCATAGACGTTGAAAGTGAATAGATTTCAGAACTGTGTAAATTTGAAAACAAACTTTGTTTACATTTCCAAGCATTGTCGATGTCGAATGGTGTTGAAAGGTCAATAAATAAGGCACTAAAAGATGACTTAATCACATTGCTCTTTTAAATGCAAAATGCATGATGAACCTTATTTTTGTAGCAATCGATGCCTCTTTATCGCTACAATAACCTGTTTCATTTTAAACTTTATCTTTATACCAGAATAACCATTCAGAATTTAGAGCATAGTTGGAAACTAGCGTATCGTCGTGATTCGTGTACAAGGGATAACAGGATGACTTAATAATTTACATGCATGATTGATCATGGAATATATCAATACCTATCACATGATGATATTCCTAGAATTAGTTTTACCAAGAAATATGCATTGCAAAACTTTATACACAGATCATATATCAAAATGTTCATTCAATTTACTAAAGCCCAGTTGATTTAAAATTGTTATCTGATTGTTTCATACATATTAATAAACACTTTGCTATTGGAGTAGCTTGAAGTGCAAAATAATCTAATCACAAGTTCATTAGTCACCATTGGCTTCTTGTTGTTATTATTATAATTTTTAATTGCAATAAAATACTAATTATGTTACTTTCATTTCAGGTGAGAACTGTTTGCCTTGAAGTCTTCAATTGATATTTTATTTAAACGTGTATCACGTAAGTGTTTCTTCAACCTTTGAATAAACATGATAAGAATTTATGTTTGTTATTATCGCATTTTCTGAAAATATGCATGCGTTGTCTTATCATTTATTTAACATTATTACTTTCTCTTCAAGTGCTCTGTTTTATCTTTTGTACTTCCTAAATTTGATATTTTATCAGCTTGATAATTTTGTTATTATGAAATAATTCTCAGAGTAAATCTTATTCTAAAAGTAAATACTTATCAGATTATTTATATCTTTAAATTATAAATCTCGACTACTGTGTCAAATTATCTTTTTACCTTCTGATCTTAATGACATTTTTGAAACACAAAATTGTTCATAGCAATTTCTTAATAAAAAATATTATCATTTTCTAATTCATTTATAGTGCATTGAAAAACTAAATGTATTTTAATATATTAATTGGCGAACAGTGAATGATATTCGAGATTAACTTGAAGGGTCTAGTCAAGAAAAAAGTGTGGACTCCGTTGCGGTTGTGTGAATATTGTGCAAAACCGTTTCACCAAACTTTAGCTATCCTATTCTAAACTAAAAGATTGATCTGTTAAAAGTACTGTGTTATTAATTAACGGAAATATTTTTTTTCTATTCTATTTACCAAATTACCATAGTTCATTTATAAATGTGTTTAACATACCCTTCAAATTTTGCCTCAGATATTTTGCATGGTATACCATTTTTTATACCTATATCTTTTCCAGTTCTTTTACGCACGCCACTGTTAAAGCTGACATGTTTGTACTAAAAATAGACTGTTATAAAATGCTAACGTGTAGTTATCAATGAAATATCTCAAGCATTTTCGAATGTATTTCCATTTATATTTCGATCATTAAACCAAGTATTTCTTAATCGAAGTATTTTTGGATCATAGTTGATTGAACAAACTATCAATAATTTTTATCGTTGAAGCATTTAATTAAAGATCACACTGTATATTCCCAATTATTGTATCACCGCGGAGGTCCTTTCGAAGAAATGTACCATGCAACCTGAATAATAAAAGTAGCCGTAAATCTCGTCCAGAAGCGGCCGTTTAACTGCCGAGACGTGAGATTTCAGCAATTTCTCTATGAAGTAATTACCCAAATATCAATCAAACCGGACACCGAAACACATAGTTAGTTCACGTTGTTTTATCGATCCATCCACCAACTCACTCTGTTGGTTTGTAGTAGTAGATTTTCGAGATATTTTTGAATCGTTTCAAATTGAGAAAAGTTTTCTTTTATTTTGTCAATAAATTTTTTTAATAGTTAGATGAATGATTAATGAAGTTTCCTTGTAGGTATAGTGCAGCGGAAGTAATTTGGCCACTAAAAACAATTATCAAATCGTATAGATAAAAAATATGAATAATTGTAAATAGATTGAGAATAGATTCTTTAAATTACATGTCTTAAATTTCGTTGCTCATTTTGGTACCTCTTATGGTTATCTACACGTTCCTAAACTTTTATTGAAATCTATTCAGTGATAAAAAAATATCATTGGTTTAACTAAACTAAAATTTAAATATTGCCTCGGTGTTTTGAATAAATTGAATTAAAATGATAAAAAAACACAGTCGAATTGCATACCTCCTCTGTTCGGGGTTCGTCAGTCAAAAATGGTCCCTAATCAAGTTAGATTTAAATATTATTATCAACAGAGTGTTTAAAATATGGTGGCAAAATTTACAAATTTCAAAGTTCTCTATTTTCCGTATTTCACATTGGACCCCCTGTATATTTTTATGTTATTCGATGCTGAATAATTTATTTATTTATTTCTGGCTATTATAATTTTCCCCGTATCAAGGGTATGTACTGGAATCTGAAGACATTCTTAGCTCAGGAACGAATTAAAGATTTAAATAAAAAGAAATTAAAATCAAATAAATATGTTATGGAGTTTTTTATTTATAAGAGAATGAATAGTTTTATATGTAAATATGCAGAAGAAAGAAGTACAGAGCTATGTATATCACATAATATAACTAAAGTGTGCCTGTGATTATGAAGAAAGAGATTTCCACATATTAGTGTATTGTTTTATTTGTTTCATATAGACAAATATCATTTATTGTTTTATTGCAGAAGGTTTTCAAGTTTTTCAAATCATTTGGTAGTATGTACTCTTATATTGAAATATTTGATCGCTGGATATATATAGTTCTTCTTTAGCTATTTTCTAAATACATTTCGGTAATTCAGTGCTTTAGTTTTTGGGTTTACCAGTAGATGTAGATATATTTCAAATAGTTTATAGTGGTATATAGAGTTGTATTCATCATTTTGTCAGACTTTATCAACTTTGAAGAAACTAACATTTTTTTGAATTCTAACCCTATCGCAGTTTCGAACTTTTGTGTTCATTAAACAGTCAAGATTCTTTTGCATTTCAGTAAAGTAAAAGTTGCGAAAATTAATAGTTTATTTTTATTAATTATTTAAAATGTCTAGAGCTAAACAGAGTTCTTCTCGGTTGTAATCAATGGCAAGAATAGATGTTTAAATACTTGATAGTACTAAACTAACAATTTTTGCAACTTTCACCTTACTGAAGTGCAAATAGTATCTTGACAGTTTAATAAATACAAAAGCCATTAAATTAAACCACCCTCCTTAACTTCTTTTTTAAAAAAATGACTAATTTATATTTATACCCTATATAATCACAAATAATTTCCGCAAATGGCGCCTTAGCTACAGATGAAGAATGCAAAATATCAAACTTAAAACTTGAGAATTTAACAAATGAGCAAGTAGAAGACGGAAGCTGAGATGCAGGACCTCCCTCTATTCTGAAGTATTCTGACCGAATTTTCCAACATTTACTTACGTTTGATATATGTCCACAGTCCACACCCATAGAATTCGAATTATCTAAGAATTTTTAATGAAGATTGGTGAATATCTTATTTTCAGTATTAATATGTATGATATTGATACATCTTTAAAAAATTAGGCATAACTAGAAGGTGTCCATGACGTCGTCCACGCATACCGTTTTTATCGCTAGGAATTTATTTTTTTCATTTTCATCGCCTCGATTATCAATGTAAAGTGTGAATTAATAATTCCTGGTGTGAGCTCAAACTTAGCTGCGACCTATGTGTTGTAAGCTAGTGAATTAACTATTCAGAAACAGATGTCGTAACGTAAGCGGTACTATTCTTTCAAATTTAATTATTCGAGCAGTTGATTCTGAGTTCTGTTGTAGAACTAAGCTCTTATCCATGATAAAACGTATTCTAAACTGTAATTTGTCATGACCGGTTTCAATCAAATATATGAATTATCTTTCACGTAGTACCCGAAAAAACTGTCGAAACTTTTGAATGTGTTTGGCTAAAAAAGTGTGAAAGAAATATTTTTTACAAAAAATTGGACCGACGTTATTAGTTGGTGCACTGAAAAGTACAAAATAATATTAATTCTATTGGTGCTGTTACTTATGAAGTTGTGCAGTTGCAGTTAAACTGATAACTTTTGGCACCAACTTCACAAGAACCAGCACCAATAGAATTAATATTATTTTGTACTTTTCAGTGCACCAAGTAATAACGTCCAATTTTTTGTAAAAAATATTTATTTCACACTTTTAAGTGTAATATACTTACTCACGAAAATCATTGAACGTTCACTAATACCAAAGAAGACAGTACTTATCCTATTACCCACGTATATTCTTTGCTTGTACTTATTATTATGTAGAGATATCAGAACATCGCTACGGAAATATGCGTATGCATTTTAGATTTAACCATTTTACCACCGATTATCTCGAAAACCGTAACTCTAAGAAAAAAATGTTCATTATAAATGTTGCTGCAAATATTATTGTCTTTCATTTGGTATCAAGAAATTTTCAGTTTTCGAAAGAAAAAGCCCCTTCCAGATAGCAAAAATACACATATGTGAGATTTTAAAATGAATGTAGCTCGAAAACCGTAACTCTTTTGAAAAAATGTTTAAATTGAAATTTAAACGTTTCCGAATATTGTCCTATCTTTAATCCTGGCATCTGAAATTTTCCATTTTCGAGAAAATTTGCCCCGCCACCCCCTTCGGGGGTGATTTTCGGAGAGAAGAAGATATCGAATTTGAGTTTTTATGAATATGGGACCATTGCTCAAGTCTCCTCTTTCAAATGAGTCAAAAATCATCTGTGACTAGCTATTTTTGACCGACGAACCCCGAACGGAGGAGGTATACAATTCGACTGTCTGCTTTTTTTTGTTTCTCCGCGAGTCATGTAGCCAGACACAGCTCCACAACGTCTCTGATGATCATATTACAACTAAATGCTGATCTTTCATTTGTTAAACTATAAAAGCCATGTAATACTTGTTCTCAGATTAGATATAATCTTGTCTTGTAATTGTATACTTGAATGTGAAATAAATCTTTTTAAAAAGGTATTTCTCGGTCATTGAAACTTAACTGGCGCTGCGAACAGGATATCGTCGGTAAATCAATAAAGTTATCCCTTCAGTGCGATAATAGTTTTACTGTTTTCTATCAAGAAATTCGGACGATATCACGAACAAAAATTAAAAAAGACATTAGTGACCAAGTGCAATTACGAGGTGCATCAAAGGTTATATCTCCGGCCTACATCAGAACCCTTCAGAGGAATCCAGGTCGAAAAGACAGGCTCCAGTTCCTCCAGTGAACCAAGAGACAAGGAATAAGCTGGCAAATGATCCTTCTGTGCATCATCCTGTGAGTCATTTTTCCTTTAATTTAATTTATTGGCTAATTCTCATCTGTAGAATCTAGTACAAAAATAGAGTTCCTTCAGAGAACATATTTTTATAAGATAAGATTAATTTTATTCATTTTCGAATAATTTTTTTTACAAAACATTCACTGCAAGATTTGCTTGATTTTTAAATCATTTATATATAGACAAAAATAGTGAAGTAATTAATTTCTCTCGATTTTTTTTTCAATCAATTTATTTATGAGCAAAAATCGTAGTCGATCTAGATCACCTATACAGACGGACAGTTTATTAGAACAACTCAAACAATTGAATATTTCTTCCACCAATCAAACATCAAACATGTCTAATCCAATCACTCAACTTGAAATTAGCATGGCCAACAACCTTCTGCCGAAATATTCGGGAGGTTCGAAAGACCTTGCATATTTTATTAGACAATCCGAAAAATACATTGTACTTTTGGAAACGAAAGATAATGCATTGTTCAACACTCTGGTTCTAGAACAAATTAAAGCTAAACTTTCCGGTCCAGCTAGGGATGTCATAATCAATCAATCTTTTGAAAATTGGATAAGCCTAAAGAAAGCCCTTACTGAACGTTTCGGCGATCCTAGATCTGAAGAGCTACTTGCTCATGACTTAAATATTTCGATTCAAATATATCCTCAAACCTTTTCCGAATTTTACGAAGAAGTGATCTCCAAATTACAAATTCTTAAAGAACATTTAGCGATCAATACTAATGATGCAAGTGTTCGTAAATCAAAAGAAGAAATGTATACTGAACAAGCCCTTGCAATATTCAAAGCAGGTCTTTTAGAACCCTATCGAGATCATCTCCTTCATATCTCTGTTCCTAGCCTCGAACATGCTCTGTTCGAATGCAAGAAACTTGATAATGAAAGATCCCAAATAGAGTTCGCAAATTTCCTAAGAGCTCAAAAAACTTCTAAATCACGTCCACTCCCGAAATCTCAATTTCCAAACTATCAATCTAAACAACTATCCCAATCTCATCATTTTAAGCCCCAAAATTCATCTTTCCAATATCAACAATTCAGGCCTCATATGTTGAATCAACCTCAACAGTTTCAGCCACAAATGCAAATTCAACCTTTACAATATCAACAAGTTCAACATCAAATTCCAAATCAATTCCTGCAAAACCAGCAATTCAGACCCCAATTTCCTCAGAGATTTCCAACGGAAAATAAGCCCACCCCACCCAAACAATTCCCTTCTAACTCTCAAGTTTTTAAAAGACAACAGAAACCACATGATAACTACAAACCCACACCAATGAGCATATCAACCGCTCATACATTCAGACCCCAAAATAGACCCCAGAATCACTTTAAGCAAACTGGCCCTCCCAGAGTAATGGTGGAAGAGCTATTTAATGTTGAACAAGACCACAACGCTGATGAAAACCAATATTACGATAATTATGAAGATGACTATACACATGACGAACAAACATACTTAGATTATACAGATGATCAATTTCAAAATTTAAATATAGAAGAAAACGATGATACCGAAAATTTTTAATTAATAGCCTCGGAATAGATATTAATAATATAAACTCATCGCCAAAACTACCTTTTATCTATCTTGCCGGATTGGACCTTAAGATTTTGATCGATCCAGGAGCCACTAATTCAATAATTAATCCGAAACCAGCTTTTAAATTATTTTCAAATTACATTTACGAATCAAAATTTTCTGTTAAATCTATTCAAACTACATATAATGGTTCCCTAAGTTGTCAATATCCCCTACTCAATGAGTTTGGAATTGAACACATCTTCGATATGTTTATAGTACCGTGGCATGAAAGATTCGACGCTCTTATTGGTAGCCAAGACTTTGATATTCTTAAGGCTCTAATCGATTATAGTAACCATATTTTAAAAATAGGAAATATTAGAATACCATTTTATTTTGAACTAAATCCTAGTTTATTTAAACCATATGAACAAAAGCTTAATAAACCCATTCTTAAAATTCCTGTTACTATAGAAAACGGACCAGTAATTTTTCCGGAAATATCCTTGAATAACATTTTTATCCCTGAATGTATAACTTCAGCTTTAGATGGATACGTTCATATTCCAATTGAACAAGATCTACCATTATCTCATATCGCTATAAACTATCACGAACCAATTCTAGTACAACCCCTCTCAAAATTCCAACAATCTAATCCAAACTGTGAAACCAATAACATCGATATAAGTAAACTTATCCGTACCGAACATCTCAATCCCGAAGAAAAAAGCCAGATAATATCACTTTGTAAATCATTTAAGAACGTCTTTTATAATGAGAACTCCGACTTATCATTTACTCACATGGTAAAACACAACATAAGAACTATTGATGAAGAACCTATTTATCAAAAATCATATAGGTATCCGTACCACCTTAAGGAAGAAATCCAGAATCAGATTCAGAAACTTCTAGACAATAAGATTATAAAACCCAGTATTTCGCCTTATAGTTCTCCTGTCTGGATTGTTCCAAAAAAATTAGACTCTAGCGGCAAAAGAAAATTCCGTATGGTCATCGACTACCGGAAATTGAACGAAAAAACCATCGAAGATAAATACCCTCTTCCTAGAATTGATGAAATTCTCGACAATCTTGGCAGATGTGTTTACTTTTCGACACTAGATCTTGCCCAGGGATTCCACCAAATAGAAATTCATCCAGACTCTGCTGAGAAAACAGCCTTTACTGTTGATAATGGCCATTATGAATATACTCGTATGCCATTTGGTCTTAAGAATGCTCCAGCAACATTCCAGCGGGTTATGGATACAATTTTACGACCCTTTCTATATAAGTTCTGCTTCGTTTATATGGATGATATTGTTATATTCTCTAGGTCACTCCAAGAACATATTCTTCATGTTAAACAAATTTTTCAACAACTTCAGAACCACAATTTGAAAATTCAATTAGACAAATCCGAATTCCTTAGAAAAGAAGTAGCATTTCTAGGACATATCATCACCCCAAATGGAATTAAACCCAATCCAGATAAAATTGAAGCAATTCAGTCATTCCCCCTTCCAAAAACAGAAAAGCAAATAAGATCATTCCTCGGTATGATTTCATATTACCGCAAATTTATCAAAGACTTTGCCAAAATTTCCCACCCAATCAATAAATACCTTAAGAAAAATACTAAAATCAATACGAGCGATCAGGAATATATTAATGCATTTGAAAAATGCAAACAAATTATTTGTAACGCCCCTGTTCTTGCATACCCGGATTTTTCAAAAACTTTCACTTTAACAACAGATGCTAGCAACGTGGCTATAGGTAGTGTTATTTCCCAAAATTCACACCCTATTGCATTTTACTCGAGAACTCTAAACTCCGCTGAAAGAAATTATGGTACTATTGAGAAAGAACTGCTCGCAATCATCGATAGCTGTAAACATTTCCGCCCATATTTATTTGGCAGGAAATTTGTTATAGAAACCGATCACAAACCTTTGGTTTGGTTACACTCACTAAAAGAACCGAATCAACGACTTATTAGATGGAAACTTAAACTTGAGGAATTTAATTTCGAAATCAAGTATAAAAAAGGAAAAGAGAACTTTGTTGCCGATGCTCTTTCAAGAATTGAAATAAATGCTATAGATAAGACCATACCAAACAGACGCAATAGAAAAAACTTAGCACTTATAAAATCTGCTCGAAAAGACCCAAAAATAAACATCATCAGCGATATTGTAGTCAAGCCACCCACAAATACCGCAAAGAAAAACTTAGACTTAATAAAAAATGATCAGGATAGAGATACCGACCTTTTATCAATACTACCAACATTCGGCTCAGAATCCAATTTATCCATAACAAATAGTGAAGCGGATAATATTTTAAACGCCAACCCTTTCTCAAATCAATCCAGTATACAAAATGATGATGATGAGAAAATAAGCAACAATGATTCAGGTGAAACCAGACATACAGCACAAGAAAATCCAGTTTTTAATTTTCCAATATCTGAGAAATCTTTAAATTCTACCCATTATCAGATTCTACTGAAATATGGTGAAAAGAATGATATTGAATTCACAAAACCTTTTGGTAAAAATAGATATACTTTGACATTTAGAAAAGGACTTGACGAAACTGTACTAGGCAATATGTTTCATGAAATAATAGACCCTACGAAAACATACTACATCTACTGCCCAGATGATAACCTTATTCAATCAGCGTACAGAAAATGTTCAGAAATATTTGAGCCCAACGTTAAAATCATTAAAGTCAATACGTTTTTAGAGGACATACTTAACAAAGAAGAACAGATACAGATAATCTCAGATTATCACTCACATACCCACAATGGAATAATTGAAACAATAAAACATCTTCAGTCCCAATACTATTTCCCAAAAATTCAGGATCTTGTTACAAATCATATTAATAAATGCGATTTATGCCTTACTTCGAAATACGATCGAAATCCTCGAAAATTTCCATTTTCCGGTCCACTTATAGCCAAAAGACCTTTCGAAATAATTCACATAGATACATTTTTTGTTGAAAATAAGCGATTCTTAACAATAATCGATTTATTTACCAGATATCTTCAAGCATATGAACTTCCTGACACAAATTCTATAACTATTCTTAGCAAATTAAGACATTACTTTTCTCATCACAATTATCCATCACAAATAACATGTGACAATGCTAAAGAATTTTCTAGTGAAACTTTTAAGGAATTCATGTCCATGTTCCAAATTCGAGTTCACTACACCACACCTCAAGCTCATACGGGGAATTCCCCAATAGAAAGAGCACATTCTACTTTAATAGAAAAATTGCGTATCCTTAGGCAAAAATCAAAAGAAAGTACAACGGATATACTTACCACCGCGATCCTAATATACAATCAATCTGTTCATTCAGTAACGAATTTCACACCATTTTCATTACTTTATGGCCCATATGAAAACCTCAATCTACATGAGATCAACCTAGATAAGCAAATATTTCAGGACTACAATGAACACAGAAAACAAGAGATCATCCCTTTCTATAACGATCTATATCAAAAACAACTCAAGAAACGAACAAATCACTTAGAAAAAGTAAATACAGAACGTACCGGAAAAATTCCTAAGACCGATATTGTATATCTGAATACAGAACCTAGAAATAAGATTAAACCTAAATACAAGAAAGTGCTTCTAGACCCAAACAAATCAAATGAACAAACTCTTATCTCACAAAAAGGAAAGAAAATTAGTAAGCACATGATCAAAAACACCAAATGTTTTCAGATTGACAATGACACTGACAACCACCAACCAGGCACTTCAGCTGACACCAATTGACCCCCCTGGATACATTTTAGACGACTTAGGCTTAGCTAAATATAAAGTTAATTACCACAAAGTTTATTTTACAATAAGTATAGAAAGTATTGAAACAACTTATGCTAAATTATCTTTAAATCAAATACCTATAATGAATCAAGTTAAAAATGACAAACCTAATTTACTAACTACTTACAAAAGAGACATTGACCTTCTATCCGAAGATATCAACAAATTAAGAATATACTCCCGCCCTGACAAAAATCAGAAAAGAAGTCTGTTCGATGGCTTAGGTTCAGCTATTAGATATATTTCAGGTAATCTAGACCAAAATGATTTAATTGATATAAAAAATAATTTCATGAGAATAAATTCCAACGAAGAGAAGTTAATGACTGAAATCTCCAAACTACATACACTAGCAGGTCAAATAACTGAAAGATGGCAAAAAGATCTACTCAAAATTCAAGCACATGCAGAAAATGTTTATAAAGATCTATCTGATATAGAGGATAGACTGAATAGTGAAATAATTATTCATATAGAACTAGAACAGATTCGAAACTTAAGAAATTACATCCAGAGACTCTTGAGAACTATATCATTTAGTAATCAAGGTATACTTAATGTTGAATTGATTAACCAACGGGAACTACAAGAAATTTTCAATTATCTTAAATCGATTCACTCCCACACTGAAGTTGCTCCCGACATACCAACTTTATTAGAGATCACCAAAATTAATCTTATGTTTACTACAAAAACACTAATTTGTACTTTGAAAATACCTATATTGGCCAATGAATTATACCATCTGTCCAAAATAATTCCTATTCCTAGTACCCATAACAATATCCTAATACCACCCCATACATTTGCACTCAACTCAAAAGGATCAACTAAATGGACCAACGAAGACTGCATTAAAACGTTCTCTCTCTGGTACTGCCAAAAAGTGCCACATGAAGACCTCTGCAGCCTAGACGATTTATCACAATGCAATTTTGCCACTGTTGATAATAATTTTACTTTATTTACTCAACTATCGAATGGAAACACAATCATATGTACAAAACAACCAGAAGACATCAATGAAGATTGCTCAAAATCCTTTAAGTCTGTTAAAATTTCAAAATGTAATGCTATTCTAGGGAACACAGACTGCACGTATTCGTTTCAAAAGTATACATGGATAGGTTCAAATAAAACATTTTCACAAGAATGGCCTAGTCACCAAGAACCATCAAAAATTAAACATAGGTTAAATGTCAAACCACTCCACCTAGACGATCCAACTAAAATGATACCCCTATATGAAGAGCCCAAATTACTTCCAATCGAGTTCCACCAAGGACATTTTGGAATCACTCTTGCCTGCATCGTACTTATCATCATTTTTACCATCATTTACCTGATAAGTAGAAAAATAAATATTCTACCATCAAGGAGACCAAGTCCATCTGCTATCATCGAAATTCCATTAGAAGAAAGAAAATTACCTAGATCAATCCTTAAGTCGAACCACGAGGACGTGCTTCAAACCTAGAGGGGAGGAGTCATGTAGCCAGACACAGCTCCACAACGTCTCTGATGATCATATTACAACTAAATGCTGATCTTTCATTTGTTAAACTATAAAAGCCATGTAATACTTGTTCTCAGATTAGATATAATCTTGTCTTGTAATTGTATACTTGAATGTGAAATAAATCTTTTTAAAAAGGTATTTCTCGGTCATTGAAACTTAACTCGCGCGTTGTATATAGTAAACGTATTCCGATTTGGTTGACGTTTACTATATAAAACGCGCGAACAAACAAAAAAAAAAGCAGAAAGTCTAATTGAATACTTCCTCCGTTCGGGGTTCGTCGGTCAAAAATAGCTAGTCACGGCAAAAAAAATAGCAACTGCAGAGTGATGATCAACGATGCTAGAAAAGAACCTGGCAACCTCTAATCAACAAAGTTGTAGTACAAATCTGTTGTACAACTTGTTATAATAAATAACACAAGCATCAAGATTATATAACAAAGCAAAACAAAACTGCTGAAATCCGATGGTTAACGTAAAACTTGCTATATATTGTTGTACAACACTGTGATATAGTAACTTTTTACGTCTTCTCTCTCTAAAAAGTTATATAACTATAAAACTTGATTTGTTACATAGTCTGGATCCGGTTTAACCTATATTAAAAATCATAGATGAAGCAGCAGCAGCAGATTTTTGATGAAGACGGTTTACGAAAACTATGAAATATGCGCGAATAAATATAAAAAACCAAACATGCCATGGAATTGTATACCTTCTCCTTTTTATTTATGAGCTCGTTCAAAAATACGATTAGTCAAAGCACGCTTCAATTTTCAATTCACCAATTCAGCGCCTTCTAGTTGTAGGGGACGGCACGATGAATTGCTTGATGAAAATATGAATGAATGAAGTTCGATTACTCTACTCCCATTGACGTGTTGATTATTATGCGATAATTTAATTGTAATTGCTTATCTGGTTTTATATTATTATTAAGTAATTAACATATCTTTATTGTGTACACAAGGAAAATGATAATTAAATACATGATAAGCACACGCTCTAAAATAAAAATAGAATAATATATAATTTACGACACTTGGCCCACTATGTTCCGTGATCAGGTTAACCTTTAATTATCGACGTCACGAATCAGCTGCCACAAGTAATTCGGATTGACTTCAAGGAATTCCTTATTTATAGCCCAAATGCCTTAATCATAACCATAACAATTTGAATCCCTTCAATGAACCCAAACATGCTGTGGAGCTGAAAATTTTCATCCTTGAGATTAGCCGACTTTGACTTATCGCGGAAGATATCGTGGCTCCATCCAATTAATTATATTATTATATTATATTACCTTTTAAAAGATGGCGCTCACGAATTATATATTTGGTCCCTTTCTGATGATTGATGACTCTGTAGATCGTGAATTCTTCTGCATTTCTTCCTGACAAACTCAAAACAATTTCTACAATCCAGAAATTTTTTAAATAGGAATCTAGACAATTCGTGCTAGTCAGGTACTATCTGTCACATCTATTAATAGGCTCGTTAAAATTGAAAAGGGAATAAGGTCATTTTTCCCGTACCTTCTACCCATAATAATAGTATGTACACTTTGATTTATAAGTGTAATTATATGATACCCGCGACTTATTTCGCCCAATGAGCTAATACACAAAAGACGGCAGAATTCTTTACCAACTTCCCAGAGGAAGTAGGTATTATTCAAGTTCGATGGTTTCTCTGACTTTTTTATTTCTTTCTTTTTATTCACATGCATACGTCCATGAAGTTTCGAAGATTTCCTTTGAAAATCCAATCTACCTGTTGAGGATATTTCTCAAAATTTGACAGATTTTGTTAAAATGAATTTATTTCATAATTTTGCTGCTCACTGTATAAATAACACACTGTATTACCGACAGATAGTTGAAAAACTACTACAGATTTAAGGTAACCGACCTATTTTACTTTTTTTTCCATACCTGAATCAGCCTAACTGCCTGTTATCTGCGCATCCATATGAAGAAAGAGTAATTAAACTTGTGAGTATTTGAGAATTCACTAACTAAAGCGCGCTTTGATGAAGCTATGGCACTTGATAAAAAGGCGTAGCGTTACCAAAGCGTGCTTTATAGTAGGATCGATTTTACCCAGTATACACAATAAATAAAGCTTGCTTTATTGAAGCGACCTTCAATAAAACGTGCTTTAATGTCTCGTGTATTGTGTATATACGTACTCATTATTATTATTGTTTTTTGTACCGATAATTTAATTTCCTCTACCTATGTTAAAGTAAACATAGTCTGCGAAGTTGATTGTATGATACTTCAGAAATAAACACGAACATATTGTTTGTTTGTGATCTGTTAATCCCCTCCGTATAAAGTTTTTCTTCATTGTAACATTCAGGGTTTCTTACCATATTGGTTAAAAGGAGAACCGTCCGTCAGTCAGTCAGCGGGCTGTATCTTGTGAATCGTAATAGTTTGAAAATAAATTCTAAATCCGTCCGTTCGTCCATTCGTTACACCTGTCAGCCTTCGGGATCTGATGAGCAGTTTCTAATAAGTATAGGGTGGAATTTTTCTTCTACAATGCTACGAAACACTTCGGTGGGAGAAGTTGATTGCGGCTTTTGGTAGGAACTTCATAAGTACCAGCACCAATAGAATTAGTATTATTTTGTATTTTTCAGTGCACCAACTTATAACGTTGGTCCAATTTTTTGTAAAAAATAATTATTTCACACTTTTGAGTGTATGTGTAACATTATTCACGAAAATCGTTGAACGTCTATTATCCATGTATAGGCTTAGTTTGTACTTGTTATTATTCAGAGATCTCAAAACATCGTCGCGGAAATACGCATATTTTAGACTTTACCACAACTGTAACTCGAAGACCGTAACTCTATGGAAAAAATGTTACTACAAATAATCTGTTCTCTAATTTGGTTACCCCAGATTTTCAGTCTTCAAAATTTAAAATTCAAATTACCCCTTTCAAATATTTCAGATTTTAACATCGCTGTTACTCGAAAACCGTAACTCTTTTCAAGAAATCTTCAATTTAAACGTTTCCGGGCGAGTTTCCGGGTATTGTTCTATCTTTAATTCTGTCGTCTCAAATTTTAGATTTTCGAGAAAAATTGCCCCCTCCATCCTCTTCAGGGGCGTTTTTTGGAGGGGAAGAGATTTTGTATTTGAGTTTTTACGAATATGAGACCATTTCTCAAGTCTCCTCTTTCAAATTAATCAAAAATCATCACAACCGGAATACGTTTACCATATTACAGCGCGCAAAAACCAAAAAAACAAAAGCAGACAGTCGAATTGTATACCTCCTCCATTTGGGTTCGTCGGTCAAAAATACATAAATAATAATTAGGGTACTATTTTGCTTTATATAATCGTTCTAATGACACATCAGCAATCTCTTGTCGCCTCAACCATACCTACCTACTTATGAGTACATAGATCGTGATTCCAATCTATTTTTACGATAGACTTTCTTCTTGAATCTACAAACAAGCAATCATAAGGCTTCTCATTAACCTTTTTTTCATTCGATTCGTTGTTTTGGCTTCTGATCTACTACTCATATACAACAGCTCCAATGAAAATGTTATTCGCCCTCGCCCACGTCTGTTATATTCTCTGTCAAACACAAATAGCATCATAATAATAAAAACCTATTTGTGCTGTGTGCTTCCCCGACATGCTATCGATTAGTTGTTGGGAAATGACTGACAAAAACAGGCAACCGCTCCATCAGAACAACAGCAACAGCAGCAGCCTGGCTGGCAGACCAAGCACATAGTCATCATAGTCGATTAGCTGAATGTGCCCTGCTCTGTGCGAAAATGATGAACTTTATATATTATGTGGATTTTCTATTACGGAAATGGAATTTTACAACGTTGAATCATCAACTCCATTACTAGGCTCGGATATTTTCGTCTGTATGTTGAATAGTTTAACTTAACATAAAAAAAATGGAATACCGTCACCACCAGCACTGGGTCATAATGTGTTTTGTCTGTAAAGTTGGCACCTTCTTCCATCCTATTGGCGATACACCAACTCCTATGTATTAATTTCAAGAAATTCATCGATAAGATCATGTGAATCGATCAAAGCTTGCCTTACTTCTACTGTATATGAGTTTAACTTATTACTGTGTTATCTATTAAAGCCGAAATTCAAACGAAATAATGAAATTTTAACTTTGTTCTCTCCCTCCGTATGCAAAAGTCTAAAAAATTCAACTTTTGATCCTCTCCCACGCTACCCGTTTGTACATAAGTGCAGAAAAAAATACAATACAATCCTCTACTGCTGAATTATACCTTATTTCCCGCACCCTCCGAACATGCCTGTACATGTTGAAGAGAATCAATTTACTGATTCATTTCACAAAATCAAAAAAATCACATAAGACGCTCAGTCTGAGAAATCTGTAACTCCTTTTGGTATAGTGCGCCTAGAAATCTAAGAATGTTGTAAATCAACAAAAACTTGAGTTATCAGCAGGCAGTCTACGCAGAGTGTTGTACCTGCCCAAGCCATTACATGTTGTTTTATAGATAGGTATAATGGTTTAGATAATTATTAAGATAAATCGCTTAAATATAATTGAGAATTGTTTATGTATATCCAATTATCCAATATATCTCGATAATGAATGCGATTATGCCAAATGCCAAACTATTTCATGAGATATTTTAATCCGGACCAGGGAATATTTCAAGGGACACACAATTTTATTGCTATTTCGAACAATAGGTAATAATGAGGACAGTCGGCTAATGGATGGATTTACGACCTTTTTAGATTTTTGGTTCTACTATATACATTCTTTTCCCCATCCCAAGCAATCCTAAACATGTTGAACCGAATCCACGTACTATCAAGTACCAACAAGCACTGAGGAATTCACCAACGAAGTAGTTTTAAACAGTAATTGCCCAGTGGTCGAAATGAGCCCATAATTCATTAAAGTTTGAACATGATTGAGGTTCTTGTGTCAAAAAGTATTAAGTAAGTACCACTATAATTATTGTATATATTTTTTTTATATTTTGTTTATCAATTTCAAACGAGAATTATGAAAAATATGCGATGACCAATAATCGAACCCATGTCAGTTTGTAAGCTTTCTAATATGGGCAGCTATAAACTGATGCTCGACGTAAATTTACTTTATTTAATTTAATGTATTTATATATACATATATTATGTATTAATGTTAGCTTTCTGCTCTCCTTCTCCATATAAATTTTAACTATGCCAAATCAAATAGTCATCCTTAAACGCAGTATCTTTAAAAAGGGGTCCAAAGTATTCTTTCGACTGTCTGCTTTTTTTGGTTTGGATTTATTTGAAAGTGGAAACTTGAAAAATGATCCCATATTCATAAAAACTCAAATCCGAAATCAGGGTGGAGGGGGCAAATTTTCTTGAAAATGGAAATTTTTGAATTGAACATTTTTTCAAAAGAGCTACTGTTTTCGAGTTTCAGCGATGTTAAATTTGAAATATGTGTATTTTTACTATGTGGAAGAGAATTTCTTTCAAAAATTGAAAATCTGAGAATGGTAAATTGAAGACCAGATGATATGTAGCAACATGGAACATTTATATTGAACATTTTTTCCAGAGATTTACAGTTTTCGTATTACAGTAGTGGTAAAGTCTAAAATATGCGTATCTTCGCGACGATGTTTTTAGATTTTTGAATAATAACAAAAACAAGCAAAGTATAATACCTACATCGGTTCAGGTATACCACTACCTGAACGTTCAACGATTCTCGTGACTAATGGAACAGTCAAAAGTGTGAAATAAATATTTTTTACAAAAAAAATGGACTGACTTTATCAGTTGGTGCACTGAAAAATACAAAATAGTATTAATTCTATTAGTGCTGGTACTTGAGAAGTTGGTGCCAAAAGTTTTGGACAAATCAGTGATTTTGTAACTCTCATCATTTTTAGGGGTAGGGGTAACTTTTAAAAATTAAATGAAATGGTTTAATTGTATTTTCAGATTCCTCATCTCCAGAAAAAATTACATTTAAATCCAGACATAATTTAATGTCAAAATGTTAACAACAAATTAAAATGAACACTAATTATCAAAGAATACACTAAAATTACTCTCGAAATGCGGAGAGAATTTACGAAAATTGTTACAGATGTCAAAACATGTCAGCAGCGCATTACCATAAGAACGGCTCACATACCACTGCTTACTGTTATACTTTTACATAACTTTTTTAATTTGTTATGAACATATTGACATTGACATTAAATTATGTTTGGATTTAAACTTAGTTTTTTTTCTGAAGATTACGAATCTGAAAAAAAACTACACCTTTTCATTTAATTTTTAAAAGTTATCCCCCACCCCTAAAAAGTGATGAGAGTTACAAAATCACTGATAATTCCAAATGGTGTCCCCCAACGTCCCGTTGCATCACTCCAAATTTCATTATTGTAAAATCAGCAGTTTTCTAGATATTACTTTGTAACGATGGATAATTTTTTTTTATAGAATTAGATAGTAAAGCTTGACTGAAGGTGAATCGATTCTTCATGTAAATTTATTACCTCTTGTCTTTTTAATAGGTTAGGTTTATTGTTTGGTTTCCTTGTTATCTATTCTGTGTACCTATTGTGAAATATGGATACAATAGTCATTAACTAAACATGACCCGTAATCATCTTTTTTTTTAATCACCATAACATTCTTTACTGTTTCTGTTTTCTTAAGATAAGTTTTTCAAAAATAAAAGAATAAGCTGTTTATTGATGTATCTTCAGATCAAGAATCGATGATGAACCAGTTGAAAATGTTATTCTAATTAATAGTTCTAGTCTCGAGTCCCGATTCGAGCCAACCGTTACGCGACTATAGGAACTTATCAACGATGACGAGGATATTGATGATGTTGCCAAAAAGGTCGTTTGTACATTAAACATGTAACAACAAATCTCCAAGAAGCTCGTTCATGTTTGCATAAGTTCAAATATACCCACACAAGTAACTGAAATGGGAACACCGGGAGCAGCGCACCGTTGTTGAGTTACTATGCGGGGCAAATATATACCAATATAAATAAGTAAAAGCATTTCGTGTAGATCGGATTCCGAGGTGCACAGGCAGCAAGCACCACCAGGGTATTATGTAATATTGTGGAAGTTACGGTACATAATAAGTAAGGTGCTTTATGGTGGGATTCTCTTGCATTGCTGCTCACTGGGTAGATGATGAAAAACATGTTTTTAATCATAATACTTCTTCATAACAACTATTCTCATCAAAAAAAATCTCTTCCATATAAATAGTTTCCGCTAGATATTTTTTATTCAGTACCCTAAAGTCTATCTAAAATAATTGCATAATATTGAAACATCACTTATAAGTTATTGGAACCGAAATTTATTAAAAATCTCTATATCCATTCCGGTTTAAACATTTAGAAACGATTGAAATGAATTGAAATGTTCATCAACTCTCATTTTCAGTTAGTTTGAATCATTTGATAAATCTTGTTCTAAAAGTTCCCACAAAGAGATAAATTGCTGCAGATATATAACGCTTGTCTAAATATTCTGTAACTTGTAACGTGAATTTTAATTGAATTGGTGTATTGTGAATCATTTTCAGTTAATTGCATAACCGTTTTAATTGAAGCAGGTATTTGTTATTATTTTGTCTACCAGACGAATGAATGTTCTTTGAAATATTCACAAAATGGTTTTATAGAATAAGTTCATATTGAAATACTGGTTGAGCGGCGTTTGTTATAAGAACCCTTAAAAAATCAAAAGTTTGCAAAAGTAGGTGTATTTTAGCATAACTTTAAATTAAAAAAGGGAATAATGTTATTATTAGAACTTACGACTTTTATCTGGAATTTTCGATTGGAAGTATCTTTTCAATTCAAAATAGTATATAATCATCAAAATAGTTAATTTTCGATAACGCAAGCACCAAGTAGTGAGATTTTAAGTGTCTAAAAAGATGTTTCTTGTTTAAAATGTACTAAAAATATATTTTTTACAAATACTTGCTTCAGAGCAGAACAGATTCCTGACAGCGCCATATAATACCATTCTCAGATAATGTCTTGTTATTACCACAATAATTCTCACAATTTCTAGAATTTACTAAAACTCCATGATTTCTTCATTCTCACTTAAAAAAATAAATTTAATATATTATGAAAAGTTGCACCCAGAACATCCAACACTTACCATTTTAAAAGAAGTTAGACTATACATTTTTATAATATGTTAAGCTCAGTTATTATTGTCAATAATTTTTTCTAAAGCAAATATTTTTAGAAATGGAATTCATAAAATAATTTAATGCTGCGAAAGTTATACTGTCCGCATTGGCAACAATGATATTAACAGCACTTGAATGTTGAATATTCTGCACAAGTCTATCATCAATTCGTTCAACTTCACTTTTTCGCGAACTTATGTTTACTATTTTCACGCACATTTTTGCTAATTTTGAAGGACGTTAGCGTTTAATAGAATGCAAGGATGATTGCACCTTATTTTGGATTGAAAAGATACTTCCAAATAGAAAATTCCAACTAAAAGTCGTAAGTCCGAGGAACATTTTTCCCATTTCTCTATTAACAAATCATTAAAAATAGCGCCTTCCGCCTCAATTTTATTAAAATTCAGGCTTAAATAGACATTTTTTGCAAACATTTGATTTTTTAGGGCTTTTATAATAAAAGCCGCTAAACTAGACTATTACCTAAAATATCTTTTGATAGATCGGCCCCCGTATCACGTAAAATTTAGCAACCAGTTGCAATCGCGTTGTTGTCTCAGTGTTGCCACTGTCTACTGTGTCTACGTGTAGTCCATTAGACCTTCTATATTAACTATTGGATAAATAAGTGAAAATAGCTATTTTATAAAGAACATGTTAAAAAAATCCTTAATTATTCACAAATACATGCAATCAACTTCGTTTTGATAATTTTATTCAAGCATCAATTTAGGCTCTACACTGAATGAGCGGCAACATCTGTATAAAATCGACGTTTTGACAGCGACGATTGTGCAATAGTCGCGCTCGCATTGCAGTTGCTAGTTACATGATAACCCCCCCGGTATTCATAAATTCGATCCAGTATACTGATCATGATCAGTATAGGGTAACTTTATCAACTGACACTAAAATACTTTTTGATAAATATCGAACTCTGACAGTTATATTTAGAATATTCAGATATATCAGCACAATATATACCTCAGTTGATTACGTTCCTCCATACTGGTCAGTTTACTGGATTGAATTTACTTATAATAACACTTAAGCTGCCATTGATGATATTGATATTAAAGTTCCCGTAGTAACTAACAAACAAACTAAAATGTGGTGAGTTTGAAACTGAGAACACAGTGTGGCGTCTTATGGTGCCTATTTCGCTGCTTTTGTTCAAATATTATCTCAACATTTCGATGTTCAATAGTTGATAATAAAATTATAGAAGAAAATATCACAGGTGAATTTAAAGAACCGCAACAGTTCGTATCGTTTTCCCATTTAAAATACATTGCCTATATCCCGACCTCACTGCATTCTCTGTATGAAACGCAGAATATTATCGAGTTTGGAGTTGTTTTTGAATACGGCTGTTATTTCTCACTAGAAAATGCCCGTCAACGCTTTCTTGTTGTAACGCTTTCGCTTATGTAAGATTTTATTCTGTCCTTGTGAAGTGTTGTGAACTTAGGTAATAATTCATGATGTGAACCCAAACTTAGTTGTTTATTGTTTTGTGAGCTTTTGTATTAACTATTAACCAACAGACGTCACAACCGGCACACTTTGCCGTCAAATTAATTCGGCTATCTTCCAGACTCGTAGAAATAGGTAATCTTAAGAGTCTGGAAGATAGCCTGTTATTAAGGGTGTTCGAGCAGCAGTTCGAACCAATCGTAAACCGTCAGACGCTTGTGCCCTTCATTTTACGATTTATTCCCAACTATTAGTAAGAGCAGCAGCTGATCGACCATTTCCAAACTAGTCCGGACTCAGTTTGAGACATACGCAGTTGGAACTGATTGGTTCTCAGAACCAGAACATATTTTGACGATGAGTGCCGAGATCCGGAATCAGACGAAGAAATTGTAAGCTTGTAGACTCACATTTGAGTTGTGTGGGAGCAGAACAAAATCCCAAACCACATGGAATTTGCTTCAAACCGCACATGCGCATTATAAACAGTTTTCAAACTACTGCTCGAAAACCCCTATTATTAACTCTTTTGTTCGTATTTGCCAAAAAGGTTTTCAGTCAGCAAACCACGTTTTCTTCCAATGTAAAGTGTACAAAAATGAACGTGAATTGCTTTTAAAAGATTTGATTATGGGAAAAATGTCCTTCCTTATCGCATAGAATCATTGCCCCACACGTTTGATAAATCTGCCATTTTTTGAATGAGCACGTTTCTGAATAATATCCATTTGAACATTTGATTCTTTTTAATATTTTAATTTTATTATTTTTGAAACCTCTTCTCATTATTTTTACCAGATATTTTTTAGGTTGTAAAGTTGATTTTGTACGATTATTTGGTAATATATATAGTGTTGGATCATATTTAAAAAACGAGCAGATGATTTTCGAGACAAACTATAAAAACAAGGTCTTTCCCAAGATAAAACTTATCTCAAACTGCAGCTAAGGATATAAACTATCAAGGCCAGTTTCAATAAAATATTGGTATTATTTTTCACGGCGTACCCGATCATTGAAAATAAAAAAATAAAGATTTATTATATCTTTTATAATTTTCGTTTTGGTTTGGAATAATAATTTGCTAGATTACGGCTCACAATCGACTACATTATAAAACAATAAACCGTACTCAATTGATGTGAGCACTCTCAACTTCCAAGTGGGAATTAAACCTCTAAGGAATTCAACACTAGGATAAGATTGGGACAGGAAAATCCATTAGTAGTATTGCTATTCAATGTTTTGGAGAACATTACAATCAAATCAGTGGGATATATTGAAAAGATACATTGTAACCAAGAATTTGAGAAAGTAGTAAATATATCGATGAATTAACTTGTGTTTGCATAAATTATGACATTCTTATTAAAAGTTTTAACATTGATTACAGTTCACGTTGTTGTTGTTGTTCTATTCATTTCTGATTTGAAAAAATTGAAAAGCTTATCCAAATGTAAGAATTTTCTCACTTAGTTTTCGTTTTCCGATATATATATATATATATATATATATATATATATATATATATATATATATATATATATATATATATATATATATATATATATATATATATATATGGGAGAATTATCGGCATGAGAGACAGAATATAGAAGACAGTGTGAATAATAGAATAATAGTCCGAGTAAGCTAGTGCGAATATAGTAAAGTTGTAATTTTTATTATTTCGAGTATAAATAAAGTTTATTTAACAATTGTAAATTAGACTCACTTATCTGCGAACCCGCATACGCAACAATATGTAATAGTTTTTAGAAACTTTTTGACCGACGAACCCAAACGGAGGAGGTATACAATTCAACTGTCTACTTTTTTAATTTGTGCACGCGCTGTATATAATAAACGTCCTCCGATTTTGATGCTTCTTGATTCATTGGAAAGAGCAGACTTGAAAAATGGTCCTATATTCGTATTCGTATTCCTTTCCTCCGAAAGGAGGGGGCAAATCTGAGACGACAGAATTAAAGATAGGACAATATCCGGAAACGTTTAAATTGAACATTTTTTAAAAAGAGATACGGTATTCGAGTTACAGCTATGTTACAATCTCAAATATGTGTATTATCGCTATGTGAAAGGGGCAATTTCTTTCGAAAATTGAAAGTCTGAGGCAACCAAATTAAAGACCAGATTATTTGTCGCAATATTTATATTGAACATTTTTTCCACAGAGTTGTGGTTTTCCGTGACGACGTTTTAAAACTAGCCTATACATGGGCAACATTTGTATTGAATTTTTTTACATAAAGTTACAGTTTTCGAGTTACAGCGGTGGTAAAGTCTAAGATATGCGTATTTTCACGACGATGTTTTTAGATTTCTGGTATTAGTGAACGTTCATCGATTGTCGTGACTAATGTTACACTCAAAAGTGTGAAATAGATATTTTTTAGAAAAAATTGGACCGACGTTATTAGTTGATGGACTGAAAAATACAAAATAATATTAATTATTGGTGCTGGTACTTTTGAAGTTGTGCAGTTGCAGTTAGATTGATAACTTTCGGCACCGGTTTGTGAAAAATATTTGTATGTCAACAATTCAAGCTATAATCAAATTTACCCAGTAATAAGTGCAAGTAAATACATCTGACAACACTGTATCATGATCAGCGAGCATGATACTTGATAAGTCGTTCGGCGAGCCACGGTCACCCTCGATGAGAAATTATTTCAGTTTCGGAAGTGTCTGCTGGGAAATTTCTTGCGGATATGAATTTGTTCTAAATAGATTTGTTTAGTCAATTTTAGGACGAATCCTTAGAGTTGTATGAAATAACCTTTTTTATCATCACTAATTACTTCTTTATTTAAGATTCCTCATACCTAGTAAAAATAGCCTACTCCTTTGCCTATTATGTTATCAAAAGAAATAAATCTCCCCAGCATTTTCTGGCAATTTTGTGTTGAAGCTTCTTTCTTGGTTGCGCATATAATAAAACATATAATCCTCCCTTAACTCCTCCTTCCAATATTCGTCCACCTCCATTTCCCAGTTTGCACATCGTCCTTCTCGTTGTGCTCTTGCCATCTTGATTCTCAGAAAATTGCTTCCTCCTTTTCACGCCTAACTCCATAACGACGTTCCCTGTTATATAGCCGTCGTCCGTAAACTTTACAGACCGAATTTGTTATTAAAATTGCAGTAATGAGGACGAACTTGTTCCGTTACAGCTATGTTTGTTTTGCTACTACCTACCACTCACTCCGTGGGAATTGGGATGTTGTTTCGCTTACTAATTAAAACATTTCTCGTCGATCTGTCTGTTCGAGCACCGGATATAATGATCTCCATTTTACTCGCTTTTCGTTGGCACCTAGGGAATAAGCTCTCTCGCGAAGCTGTTATTATGTTTCTATAATTAAACATCTCAACAATAACTTCATAATCTACTGATTGGTAAGAACAAGTAACGGTTTTTATATTGTGAAATAAATAGGATAGAGTTCCTGACTGGGCTACATATTTCCAATCTTCTTTGAAAATCATATTTTATCCTAATTATTCCATTAATTGATATTAGCTTGTTATTTACTATTTAATTGATCTGTACAAAAATCATAAGAATATTTTTAATAAAGATAAGAAAGAAGGAAATTATTTCACAGTTTTTAGTCTATCATTAATTAATCATCGAAATCTTTGAACGAACGTTCACTTGTATTGAACGACTTCGAAAAACGGAGGAGATATACAATTCAAATGTATATGTTTGCTTTTTTACACATGTGAATTCTACATCTCGTTCTCCATGAAAACTACTCCCAAATAGTGAGGAGGGGGGCAATTTTTTCTAAAATTGAAAATTTCCTATGGGGAGTATTGTCGAAAAAATATTTTTTTCTAAAAAATACTCCGAGATTTTATAACAACCGTAACACATATCCCAGACTTCTCTATTGATGTAACTCGGAAACCGTAAATGTTTTTGAAATACATAAGTATGGTGTCTTCTTTAATTTTACCATTTAAAATTTTCTAATTTTGAAAAAACTTGTGCCCGCTGTCACCTTCGGGGCAGTTTTTTTGGGGGGCAGGAGATTCTGGATTTTATCATCATATGACCATTTTTCAATACACCTCTTTCAATGAAATAAATACTTTTTTACAAAAAACTGGACCGACGTTATTAAGTATGACACTTATTTATTTATTGCTAGTATATTTAGTCTGATATCCGCCTACGTGTCTGCGCACACTTCTGTGGAGCGTTTTTAATAACCCATGTATCTGGAATTTAATTGAATAAATAAATAAATAAATAAAAATTAAGTAGCACTTTGTTTACATAATGTATATTGTTTTGAAATTTATCAGTTTGAAAGTACGGTTTTACAGAGTTGTCATATTGATGCGATGTTTACGTTTACAAACATGACAGGAGTCATTCTCATATTTGTAGGTTATGATTCGTATTTAATTATGACGTTACTTATCAATAACAAACCAATCACAATACAAGTTCGTTTATTTATGTGAAATATTTTGAACGATAAATTTGACAGATGATTATCATGACCAATTGAATAGATAATCTGCTGATTCTAGTCCCTGTCAATTTTATGATTTTACTCGTTGGAAATTTCAGGCGTACCAACTCACCTGTGACGTAATAAAACTGGTTACTTACATGGACTATACCTACCTACTTTTTTTGACCGACGAATCCCGAACGGAGGAGGTATACAATTCGACTGTCTGCTTTTTTTTGGTTTGTTCGCGAGTCTTATATAGTAATCGTACTCTGATTTTGATGATTTTTGATTCATTGAAAGAGTAGGCTTGAGAAATGGTCCCATATTCATAAAAACGCAAATCCGAAATTCCCCTCTCTCCAAAAACCGCCCCCGGAGGGGGTGTAATGGGTAAATTATCTCGAAAATCGAAAATCTGAGTTGGTATAATTAAAGATAGGACAATATTCGAAAACGTTTAAATTCAACATTTCTTCAAAAGAGTTACGGTTTTCGAGTAAGATGCATGTGAAATTCTCAAATATGTGCATTTTTGCTATGTGGAGAGGGCGTTTTCTGTCAAAAATTGAAAATTCGTGGGCACTACATGAAAGACAATAGTATTTGTAACAGCATTTATAATATTATTTTTTCCTTAGTTACGGTTCTCGAGATAGAGCGATGGTAAAATATTTAAATCTAAAATCCTTCTACGTATTTGCGCAGCGATGTTCTGAGAGCTCTACATAATAATAGTAACAAGGACAAGCAAACAATATCCGTGGGTTATAGGATATTAGTGGTATTAGCGAACGTTCAACGATTTTCGTGACTAATATTACACTCAAAAGTGTGACATAAATATTTTTTACAAAAAATTGGACCGTCGTTATTAGTGGGTGCACTGAAAAGTACGAAATAATATTAATTCTATTTGTGTTGGTTCTTGTGAAGTTGGTACCAAAAGATATCAATCCAACTGTAACTGCACAACTTCAAAAGTACCAGCACCAATAGAATTAATATTATTTCGTACTTTTCAGTGCACCAACTAATAACGTCGGTCCAATTTTTTGTAAAAAATATTTATTGCATTTAAAAGAGGATCGCTGACAGATGGCCCCAAATTCAAATTTGAAATAGTAGGTGCAGTACCTTGTTGTTGAATATTCGTCTGATCACTAGTCACTAGAAGTGGCCTTCGTGAAACTGAAGTCTCGCACTATAGTCGATTATCCTGGAAGGTGACATTTGATAAGCGGCCATGATAGTGTAAATAAATAATCATTGTATACAATTGTGAAAATGAATACGATAATTCCGGAACCGGAAGTAGTTTTACCCACAGTAACTTTTTCATACTAAATATCTATCAGGAATCGTTTTTTACTTTTCACCTCCCTTATACAATGTAATAAACTAAGAGACAGACACATTTGCGTAATTATGGGCTTCTGTTTTTAACGCAAAACTGAATACTTATATATTTAAAATTTCAATTTATTGTTCTTCAAAACAGCTTCAATTGAAGCTATAAATGATTAGATGTTTGTTTTCTTGTAAAACAAATAACAACTTACGTAAACTGAATTTGCTATACTATTTTATTACCAATAAATTACCACAATTTATTTCAACGTTCTGTTTTCATACTATTTGTTGGAATTAATGAGTTATCGACGCCGTCCATATACATAATATATATATATATATATATATATATATATATATATATATATATATATATATATATATATATATATATATATATATATTACATATATATTACACCGACTCAGCCTTGATTCAGGTCAGTGATGATGAAAAAACTAGTGTACTACTTACTTACAGCATAGATAAGAGACTACTAGCAGTTAATATAATCTGAAAACGATTTTCTATTTATATAACGGTTATAAACCAGTGAACTCTTCACATGTGAAAATAAATATACCTATGTATTTTTATAGATGATACTTTTTATTTGACGGGATTTTGGAATTTCATTAAACTTTCAAAATATTATATAGGAATTAATAGGAATTTCTGTAACATTACACATGTCGCGCTGTTACGTGATTACCAAATTTGTAAATATGTACTGGGGAAAAACACTTAACGAGGATGGATCAACAAGTACACATGTTCTTGAAGTCATTACACTACCTTCGTATATATTAGCTAATTTGAGAAAATGCCTTATGAAATTCCAGATTTATTAGTTATTTTTTAAAGCCATTTATTTTGAACGTGTTTTTCGATCCAATGGATATAATTTGAAACTCGCTTTTTCAGCAGAAATGGATGGAAGCTAGATTGCCCATAGTAGACAGGAAATGTATACGGCTGTCAACAATTTTTGGACCTTCTTAAGCGAAATTCAGGCTTTTTTTGTAGAGTCGTCTTTCCGATGAAACCTGATGGATTTCTATTAACCTGATTACTTCTGTGCACCACGATAGGGCATTCGGGCATTCGATCATTCATCATTGCGGCCATATGTATATTTTGCGATACGAATTTCTGTCGCTGCCACCTTCGACCACGACTTGCTTCTATAGTCACTCGATGATTAATGGTGGAATGAGAAACTTCACAAGGTATTATAAATTACAAGATATTTTCTAGAAATGCAATAATTGTTCTAGGTAAAACAAAGGATTCACTCGATCGAATTCTAGGGATAATCTCGGAGTAAGTGATAAGTTTCTTTCGGCATGGTCAAATTCCGTAATGAAAAATCACTTTCCTTTTCGTGTCGGTGAAAGCGGAATCATCGAAAGTTCTTTCTCTTTCTTCTCCCTCTCTCTCCTGCTTCCGCATTATCGTGTTGGGATTGATTGGAAAAAAAAAGAACAGCGACCGACGTTTCCGATCCCCAACCTAAACCGATACACAAGCGAATAACAAACGAGCGCACAAAATAAAAACAGTTAATAAAACAACAGAGTAGAGCAGCGTTGTTAGCGTTGTGCAATGTCAATGTTGGCTGATTCTGTGCCGTTAAAGCACGAGCCTCTTCTATTATGTATAAATAAAAGGAGAAGTGGGTCAGGTGAACGCGCGTAAACAAGAAAGAATCGACAATTTTATTCGGCAGGCAAAGATCACAGCGACGTTTAACGGCTGAAACTTGGAATGGCAACTCGTTCCATCGATAAAGCGATTCGTGTATGAAGAAAGGTTGATTTGAGTGGTTTAAGCTCATTTTTAGACAGGATATTGGATAAATATAGTTTTCTTTTTTCTGACCACAACATAACTTAATCTGTTATGCATAGATCATCTATCTTAGAATGAACTTGGCATGTGCCAATCACATGTCAAAGTACTCATCTACGTGTAAACTATATTCGGCAAGTACCGCCGCATGATAAGCCCCTTCAATGAAGGGGTAGGTAGGTAATCGGGTCCTTTGTTGTGTTTTCTTTACTGGCAACTTTTGGCAAGTAGCGCGTAATGTGTATCCGGCTAGCTCTAAGTCATATAACAATTGACAAAGACAGTTGATCTTATCGAAAACCCATAGAGATAATAGTAGGTATAATAGAGAGGGAATTTATTGAATGTAATAGTCACTACTGTACTTAAGTGGAAATGCCGTATCGTCCTGATAGATAAATATGAGCGATGAGGTAATTTGTTTCTTGTTCAACAACGACCTCGATAAATCTTTGGTTTTTTTCGAAGACTCTTCAATTTTTCTCATGGCATTCCTACTCTACTTTATTTACTCTGTGTGGAATCCACACATCCATCTAAGGTCTTGGATGTCTACAGTACACTCGACACTAGCGCCACATACGAATTTGGCTATATTAAAAATTAAAAAAATATCTCTAAACAGAGTCGAAAGTCGAGTTTTCTAACGGTATACGGAAGTATTAAAATTTATTTTAGTAATATCTAAGGTTGATATTTATATTTTGAAAAAGTATCGAAATTAATTAAGAACTATTCTTGGAAAAACCAAACTTGAAGACGACATTATTTTCTTTTATTACTGGGGTTTTCAAAAAGATACACAGACATTTTGTTACATACATTCGTAGTTTATATTTTATTTTAACAATTTTTTCGATAAAATACGTTTTAACAAAAACTTTTGTTGGATAATTAAATGAATCATGAATTGCTCCCTCATCCAGCATATTGTCCAGATATATAAAAATCGATAAATAATTTAAAATAAATTTGAGAAAACAGTTACTGAGCATCAACTGTAAATATCAAAGAATCTCATTTGTATAATTCAATTCTACTTATCAAAGATGAATTTTAAGAAATGTGGTTAGGTACTTTAATTATTTGGGTTTAGATTATTTGTGAATAATTAAATTATTCCTAATTTGTTAAAACCTAATAATTAAGAAAATGAAAGTAACTGTTTTTATGGGGCTACCACAGTTTTCTACTGACGATGTAGATAAAATGTGTACTTCTTTTATTATTTGAATAGTGTACCTACCATTCTTTGGAAGCATTCCTATCCCTTAATATCTGGATGTCTATAAATCACTTCGACTATCCTATCGCGTTTCACCAACCACTATTTCCTTTTGAAGTTCCTGTGAATTACTTCAATCTAGTATCAACAGGAAAGGAATAGTACAGTACAGATGCCTATTAATATACTGGCAAACTGCTTCTTTCCTACAAATAGGTATTAAAATTTCGTTTATACTATGTTTATTAACTATTGCGTACCTAACCTAGTATAATATAATTAATTAAATATATCAGTTATGGAAATGGAATGAATATATTTAATGATATCATAATTTTAATAGATATCAGAGATAACTCAAGGTCAAGGTCTTGTGAGTAGCCGTATGTAAACTTTGCCTTTATGAAATTAATGCGAATGACTTACTCGATGCCAAAATCATATCATGGTATTAAAACTGAGCCTGCTGTTATAAACTGACTAACATGTTAAAAAAATGCAAAAAATGTATATATGTGGATTGAAATTTATAAATGTTTACCAACAAACGTCACAACTGTTTTGTTCATCGGCTCGTGATGTTACTTTATACTTCATGCGATAGTAGGTACTTGCGAAAACTTTGCGCGTGAACTTTTGTGTCAGTCGTAGCCACATCCAACGAGACATATTTTCGGTTTACTGTGTGAAGCCGCCCCTTGCATTTCGAGGATGAGAGGGACTCTGTCCAAGCACCCGGCTCGAGATGCTAGAGCCTTTTTGCAGTTCTGTGCTTTTAAATAGTACGTTTGGTATTTTTTTCTCTTTGAGCACGTTTATTTCGGAATTCGCTTGCATCGCTTACTGATAACAACTGTAAACATCTACGATCAAAACGCTCATTAAAGCCTCGATGACATTGATCTACTTTACTAGCCGCTTGTTGGATTGTAAACTAGACCTGGTTCATGCTAGTGAACTAGCTGCAAGTATACTTATTTTTATGTTTTATTTTCTCTAAAAGAGGGTAAGTACTTCTGGTAGATATAAGGTAATTCCACTATATTATTGACGTTCCTCGTATACCAACTAAAAAATGTATGCAAAAAACGTAATATGAAATCTAATTTAACCTTATGTTAATGTCGATAGCTAGTCAGTGATTAGAAAATATTGTATATAATCATCACTATCTACGTAGACGACTCGCTGGCGTTTAAACTCGCCAACAAGCAGCTTGTAAAGTAGCTCAGTGTCATCGACGCTTAACATGATTGTGTGCATGAGCATGTGGCTCAGTACTTTCAACAAAGAAATAATTGACACACACAACTTCATCCTCGCTCACTAGCTATCGAGATTAGTCGTGTTAGGTTTGATTTAATAACGTCTTTTAAATACGTTTTTGTATTTGCTTAATTCGAACGCCAATAGGGAATATAAAAGATGAAAATAGGTATACTGGCAAGTTAGTTCACAAGTAGTTACGATGACTTAGGACTTAGTTCACAAGCAAATAATCCCCCTTGTAGCTAGTAAAGTGCCCCGCTTTCAACTCAAACAGTTAGCAAACTGCTTGTTTGCTAGCTAGCATGATGACATTGGGTGATTTTGCAAGCAGCTATTAAAAACGCCAAAAAGCGGCTAGTAAACTAGCTCAATGTTATCGAGGCTTTAGGTAATTTTTTTATGGAAACAATACCAGACACGTGAACGATATGACCGAGGCTTTGTGCATTGAGAGCATAAAAATGAAAATCATTATTTTTCCGTAAGACATAAATATTTCATTAAAGTGTGAAGATATTATATAGGAAATTGGTATTTTCTTAGTGTCATATCGAATTCATCCGACAAATGTTATTATTATGTAGATCGGTTGCGAAAATGCGACCGATCCTAGCAGACAAATGATCGCAAGATAGAGCACGTTCGGCCCCTAGATGCTCTATAAATAAACCCGCAATACGGATGCAGTGGCGTGACGGCGCTCTACTGAAAAGGTTTTGTTTGTTCAGTTTATGTCTATCACACCAAATTTATTTCTGCTAAAACAGTATTGTATGGATAGAAATGGATGGTAGAAGGCTTAAGACTCCTGTTCCTGTTTTTAAAAGTAATGAGTTTGTATTATTTTACCTTTTTATAGTGGAATTGTTCTTGATTTATATACAATATAAATCAATGGGAACAGTCAGTATAATTTTTAACGAATGACAACACTCTAGGTCATTGTTATTTCGATTACATTGTATTGCTAGTCATATTCTTATTACTTATAATAAGTACGCCCTTGATCCACGCTGCTATGAGAGCGAAACGATGCGCCGGATGGTTTCCGGCAGACTTAATATTAATTGCGGATTAACATCGTCACTACAACTTCGATTTATAACAGTTCATAAAGAATCAACTCGGAACATACTGCCGGAGAACAACCGACACACTTCTCTGTAATCTTTGTTTCAGAGCAAATAACTTGTATACCTACTAGATTTATGTTGACATTGTGAAATATTGGATTTTCTCAAGCAATGGATCAATGAATAGATGTGCGTGCTTTGCACCTACCTTTCTTCTGCTTTTTATATAGGATGTAGGTACATTTACGCAGCTTATATATTTTCTCGTACCTTGGATTTGCATCTTCAAGTTTAGAAAATTGAAGTTACAAGAGCTTGTTGAAATACTCAGTTTATTTCAATTTGCTTCAAGTCTGCTGAAAAGGATGGGCTACTTGAAAATTCGAGCTACAAGATACATATAGTTATATTAACTTGCTCAATAGAAAAAGAGAAATCTAAAGTAAAAGATCGTACATCTTCTACCTCGGTGCATTAATAATGTTTAAAGAACAATCGTTGTGAACTCTAACTTTATTTTGAGTATAATTTATTTCTCTTCCAGTCGGAATCGGGAATCTTTCATGTCAATGGTTAGAGTGTCTCGAGATCATAGACATAGAACATAAATAGACTGCTGATCACCTAACAATAGAGCAGTCCATAATTCCTGTGGCTGATGACTATCTGAAATAGAAAAAAAATTGCATAGATAAAAAAAAGAACTTTCACATAGAGACAAAAAAGTCAAATTTCCAAACCACTTCCGTACTATCTGACGAGCAGTTTATTAGTTACTATGTCTAAGCGCAGGGACAGGAGAGCAGAAACGAACCTTGAATGTGTTGAATAGCAGTTAATTGTTGCCGTTAAAGTTGACACTACCATTATTGAATTTTGATTAAGCGAGAAGTGGATTAATTTTCGCTTATTTGTCGTTAATTTCTTATGGTAACCAAAAATTTTGACTTTTTTTTTGGTGGTAATGCTAACTTGATATTAAAGTTAGCACTACCACCCTCTAAAACTATAAAAAATTTTTCTTTTTCGACTAATTTGTGCGAAAATTATATGTCGCAAATTGGTTATGGCGTGAAAGAACAAAAAAACATTACATTCGTTTTTTATCTCTAAATCACAATCGATTTTGATTTTTCGGCTATTATAAACATGAAAAAGAGCTAACAACACGGCAAATTAATTTCGGTCTCGCATTAAATGTGAGATGAAGTTTCTCGATTTACAATGCATATCTAATTGAAATACGTTGTTTTCTGAAATAAATCATCTTTCATCATGTTTTTTAAGGGTGGTAGTGCTAACTTTAACCTGATCAAAGTGAGCAAACGGTTTCAATCATAACTAATTCAAAGTTAGCATTACCACCCTTTAAAAAACATTTTCAAAGAGGTTTGAAAAATGTAATTAATTGAAACACGGCGTATTTCAATTAGTTATGCATTGTAAATCGAGAAAATTGGTCATTGATTTAATGTGATACCGAAATTGAAATACCGTGTTGTCTGTACTTTTTCATGTTTGTAATAGCCGAAAAATCAAAATCTATTGTGGTTTCGATTAGAACTAATTAGCGACAAAAAGTTTCACCAAATTTAACTTTTGAAAAACGGGAATAACCATGTTCTACTCGGTGGTAGTGCTAACATGAGTTCAAGTTAGCACTTTCACACCTTATAAAAAAATAACGTAACGTTTTTTTATGCTAACTTTAATATCAAGTTAGCATCACCACAAAAAAAATAAAAATGCGACCAATTTTTAGTCTCCATAACAAATTTACGATAAATAAGTGATAATTAATCCAGTTTTCGCTGAATCGAAAGTCGATATTGGTAGTGCTAACTTTAAGCACTTAGTTTATTGAACGTCTTACGTAAAGGTCTGGAAACTACCGGGGTGAGGGTATATCTCTCATTTAAGTTAGTTCGTAACGCTTATACTACTTGTTGCTCTGATCTGGTTTCGAGGTTATGTTTACCATTGAAATCGATCACAACGCCTGCGTCACGAAAAAAGTTTTTAGACCGAATGCCCCTGGATTTAAGTTCAAATTTTAGATATAACTGGAAGCGAATGTTCTGAATCTTGTCAGTTTCGCCCTCTTCGCTCAAGTATGAGGATAGATACATCTTTTATTTTGCATCACCTGTTTTCAAAATTGAATTTGTCTAAAATAAAGTGTTATCTTTAAAAAGAATGTTTTAATAATTTCCAACAGTGAGATTCAATTTGTAAAATAAATTTCCTTTTGAATAGTCCAATAAATCTAAGGATAATTTGAAAGACATATCAAATGACGTATTAGTGCGATAAAGTAAATTATGATTTCGAGGAACCAGGTAATTATTTTACGCACTAGTTTAATAAAATGTATCGAGTCCGATTGATTCCGCCTCTACATTCAGTTCTCGAAAAATTTTTAAATATTGATAACTATATTATTGCGATGACAGAAAATCCGATGCTCTGACTTAAATCATCTCTGGATGGAGTTCGAGAAAGTATTGTAATCGTATCTCCGACATAATCAGCAATACAAATCTTTTCAAAAACCATCAACAGGTCCATCCAATATCGAGTTGCACTCATTTCCCATTGGATATATTGTATAATGTGTTTTATCGAATGAGATTGCAAATTTGATAGAACAATATTGAATTGTTCGCTCTACTCATATTATGTCGAGCGGCTCTCATAGACGATGCGACGCGTGATTTATCGACTTATTGCGTGGTCGTGTGCATTGTTGCCTTGTTTACAATCTACGTCTTTTACTGTTTAGATTGTACAATCAATTGTACTGTTTGTTTATGTTTATCACATATATATATATATATATATATATATATATATATATATATATATATATATATATATATATATATATGTACCTGCAATCTATATATATATCAATAAAAATGATTCGCCAAATGCATTGCTAAGCGCAAAACTCGAGAACGGCTCGACCAATTCGGATAATTTTTGTTTTAATATGTTCGTTAATTGCGAGTAAAATAGTGAAAACAGCACTATTCCCATACGCTTTCTTAGTGTGGTGTCAGATATGTCATACACGTCAAGAACCATTATCCGAAGAATATCTATATTCTCTGGAACAATGAGCCCTTTGCCTGAGAAGAGTGTGGCCTTTCGCTACAAGAGGGCTGCACTTCTGGTAGGGACAGGGACAAATATTAAACCTACTCCATCTAACACTGTGTAAATTATTTAAAATAATCAAGCAAGTAAAAAATATCGTGTACCATAAAGCATTACAATAAAAATATTATATTATTACTGTAGTGTACAACATCAGGAAGTTATTTTTGTAAGTACATAATCGTCATTTAAAATTGAGATAATAAATTAATAAATAAAGTGATTACTCTGAAATTCGTTTTATTTATTCATTTTTAGGTAAATTTCTTATAGAAATATACCTATTGCGATCGTTCACACTTTTGAATTTCGAAAAAATTTCAACGGCATGTTGTTATGTGTCTATAAGTTAGTCCAAAAAAACAAATATCTCGGTCGAGTTCGTTATTGGGCAATATCGGGTAAGTAATTGGGCAATATCGGGTAAGTAGTTTCAAAATGGCGACCATTCAAACATTTAAAAAAATTATCAAAAAAGAGCAGTAGTGTAAATATTATTAAAAATAATTTTAGGTTATAGATATAATCAGTACCTACAACTTTTGTTCAAAGCAATTTTTCATAAAATACACAGGTAAAAAAATAAAAATTAATAAAGAAAAATAACAAATATTGATAAAACATGAACACTCAATATAAATTTGATGTAATTGTACATTTTCTGGAGATCTTAATATAGACCCTGATTAAAAAAATATATAGTATATTTATTGAAAAAAAATAGACGAAAAAAAAATCTGCCTTGAAGTGGACTCGAACCCTGTCTGCTTTATATTCAACAGCCAAAACAAAAACCTCTAACCGCAAGGCTATGACAATTTTATTTTATAACATGTAGGTATACCAATGAAAAGGTTGTTAAAATTTCAATTCAATGAATTTTTAAAAATTTACCTTTCCGTTGACTACAGGCCATCGGGATTTTTTCTATTGGACTGCACATAGCAAATAACCAACATAACCAAATCAAATTTCATATGTCTCTACAAGTATTACTGCTACGGCAGCAATACGCCGGGTACCTCTAGTAACTTTATATTTTTCGTGTTTATTGAGATTTTTTGTTCAATTTTTTATGAGTGAGAGTGAGAACCTACCACAAGAAAGACAATGAATACAAATAGTATGCCCGCAGAGAAAAAAATTGAAGAATAATCGCGTGGTTTCCGGTCACCACTAAAAATCCTGCTTATGATTGATTATCATGTATTTGGACAATTACTCACATGGAATGCTTCAAAATAGATGTTCATAATAAAGTAGGTGCATTGTTAGCAACACACAGGTTTCAACTCCGTGATTTAATTAAATGTGTAGGTATTCGTTTAAACACACAAACAATACAAACGTGAACACTGAACTTAATTTGAAAATCGTCCTGATGAAAAATCTTTACCATTTATGAGTCGCTTTACAATAGATGATCTTAATAGTATATTATTAGTAATACAAATGTTTTAACTCGGTGATTTAAAGAACTACTTAGATACTCGTTTATACTCGATATAGCTTCTAGGTTTTTCTTATGCATGCACCGTAAGTTAATATCTAAAGCCACGTATCCACATTGCCCGGTAACCTCGCACGGCCGCCTCGCGAGCCCTTCTTCGCGAGGCTACTTGGCTACCTCAACAGGCAATGAATAAGAGGGAATGAGGCAATCATGCGAAGCAGAGCGAGCCGTGTCGTCAGTCAGTGCGAGGCGCTCCACCATAGCATCGGTTTTTTCACATACAGCTGTTGCTGCATTTTCTTTTATTGTGATACATTCAAACTTTAGCAGATATGACGAAACGACGAAGAAAGCTGCGTTGGTGGATGAAAGAATTATTTAAAAATTGACTACAGTATGAGAATAGGCTATTGCAAGATATGGCTTTTGAAGTAGTTGAAGATACCTTCAAAAATTTTACTCGTATGACATTGGCCGACTTCGAATACTTAGATGCATTAATTAGTCCTAAAGTGAAAAAAATAGATACTCATATGAGACACAAGCGATTACTGTTAAGGAAAAATTTGCCCTAATTATAATTATGCTTTGGATCCCAGAGCAGATGATATTCTTTCTATAAATCAATTAAAAGTATACACTTTTCGTAACCATTCTGATTTTTCTATAGCGTGGCAAAAATAACGATACCAACACGGCACAAAGCACAAACAGAGTATTTATTAGCGAGGCGCCTTTGAGCACGACCAGAAAACGGTTGTCGTTGGCTCACCTTGAGCCTGCCTCACTGTGAGGAAGCTTCTGGTATGGGATACTTAGGAAAATAATACTCATAAACAATATTAAACTGTTCATTTGAATAAATTCAAATCAGGTTGCAACATCAGTATTAAACTTTAAATAATCAACTTGATTTGTAGGCTTAATTGATTAATTATTTGTCAATGATTAAACCTGTGTCCGGAGCATAATGGGAAATGGTAATGGGCACTGGGTAAAACGAGTACATATTTCAGTCAGGTTGGAAGCGTTCACAAATATGATCTTCATCAGCTCCAGGACAAGAATTATAGACAAGATGGGATAGTATCCCGTTATGCCCCAACATACATATTATCAAATAAAACGTCTAACCTGCGAATAGAGTGTTTACCGGTACCTACTGTTGCGTGTACGAGTCACGCACACTATAGGGCATTTTTCGTCCTGTCCTGAACATCGTCTTGCCCTTGTCGCCCCTACAACTGTTGTTGCTCCGGCTGAAAAAGATTAACACTAGCGTAAAATACGTAGTGTTTGATAGTTGTTGAGTTGATATATAAACTATATTGCTTTGATGTCAGTTTCCTTCCTAAATATCGTAGAAATTTCGTAACATATTCTATATATTATGCAGAATTTACTATTGGTCGATTATATCAAGCCATATAACCCCCTGCATGCTATGGAAGCTCAGATTCACATCATAATTAAATGTTATTTCATAAAGTAAAGTAGCATATTGAATGCCGTCAAACAACACGGTGTGTTCGACAACGACATGGCTAATGAATTAATTCTTAATAAGTTGAAAGTTTTGTTTCATTACTTCTCCAGAGAATAGATAATTGCTTTATAGCAATGTACAATCTGATAATTAGGGTCATTAATTTCTGAATCTTGTCAATATCTATCTGCCTTTTCATGTTATTGTTTCCATTGTTATTTGGTTCTGTAATATATTCAAAGGTGAATCCAGTTATTTTTTAAACGACTTTGTAAATAATTCAAGAAACATTTGTTCATTACGCCAAGTTACCTGATTCAATTTGAACAGTTAATGAATGAATGGAAGAATAATCAAATAACATCAATTAATATTTACTGATATTTAGAAATTGAACAACACATGTTATGCTTTCTAAATGTTTATATTACTATATTATGTATGTAAAGAGAACAAAAATGATCTAAATCAAGACAGTTTAAATATTTATCGTTAAATTTATGCAGGTTTGGTATTTCTGCTCCTAAAAATGACCTCTGAAGTTACATACTATATATTAAGAAACTCCAGATGATTCAAGTAAAGACAATATCTCAAATACCATGACACCCTACGGATATTATTTTCTTCTGGATCGCTCATAAAGCAATTAAAAAAATTATATTTATAGATTGGAATTGGAACTACCTCTTTCAATATTTGACATTATTAATTGTGAATCATTTGAAGCTTTATTTATCTTCATTGTTATATCTTTAATCTTATCTCATGGTGAATAAATTCGCATCCATAGTATATTCTACCGCATTCGTCTGGATATATAAATAAGCTCATTATTCACTCTGGTTGATAAACTCTCAACTCCTGTTCGACACCCACGCCCAGTTTTGTTGACAGGCATCAGATAGTTATACCAGTCGTGCATATCAATTGATCATTAACGGTGGATTGTTTGGTGAGGACGACAGGGACATTTGACATCTGGCTATGATGAACGAATACATACTAACATACTACTATAGTCGGAGTTCGGAAATTGTAAATACTAAATTCTCAGAATAATGGTGCCGTTTCAGTGTTCTTGTGAGCTTTGTTCTGGCTGCATATTAATTATACCAATGGAGCCGTCGCCGGGCTCCACACACCATCAGGTTCTGTCTCAGGAAAATTTCGCTGCTTGACATAACATTCAAAGTTATAGAAGAAATAACTTTTGCAATCTTGTGAAATATTAAATGGTTTATGCAAGGTGGTTCTGTAGCCCAACTCTGCTATGGCACGAAATTATTTAAACACAAGCTTTCCTGAGAGATGGATCGGAACTCATGGTCCTGTGAGGTGGCTTGCCAGATCGCCTTGTCTTAATCCATCAGATTATTTTTTACGGAGCTTCCTGAAAAATAAAGCTTATCACAATGAAGAAGTGAATATATAAGGTTTTATTATTAGTTTCAAATTTTTCCACTGATAGTTCATCTTTTGTACAACTTCAAAATTTACAGAATCAGAGTTAATATTTTATTTTTTTCAGTTCCTTATCACTATCGACTACTATAAACTATATATTTATTATTTACACTATTTACAACCGTGTTTGGACCGAGCGTTATTTATTTATGTTGTTGATGGCCCCTTACTAGGGACCCACCAAACTACCGGATTGCACTGTACTGCCGGTCCCTCCGTACTGACTCGATCAACTGCACTATACTAACTCCCTGACTGACGGTACATCATTGCATAGTCATCATTGTATAAGATGTGCCAAACTGATTCTAGAAACTATCAATCACACTTGGTTTTCTTGAAACCTTCCAACAGATATGTAATATTCATCTTATGGAATCAATTTAAATATATACAATAATACGGTACAACACAACAACAATACAGTCGAGCGTTTCAAAGATCTTACATTTATTTGATACCAGTTCTTCCCATCTCTTCTATTTCCGGCATAATTCGCGCAGCATACTTATTGAGAAAATGAAACGCACACCTTTCGAATGCTAATCTCTTGCACGTGTCCTGCATAATATTTTATTCAAGAAGAATGAATTCTTCCATAATATGGATTGTTACATACTTAGATCCACTATGTACCTACTTACCCATTGTTACGATATTGTCTCTTTCTTTTCTCGTTTCATATTACTTACAGACGAGTTGAGTAACAGAAGAAGCAGCACCAAGCATATTCCTACGAAGAAATAATGTATTATTATTGTATGCAGAGTTTCCTTCGCAATGGAGATAGAATAAACTCTCAGCAACTAGTTGATTTTAACTGGATTGTGTATTCTAAAACGTGGAAGGCATAATTTTCTCTATTGAATATATCAGCGAGTAAACACAAAGGAGGTATATTCGAGTTTCCAGACGATATAAAATAATCTGTCTAGTAAACAATTTAATATCTTACATAGCCTAGTGAATCATATTTAAAACAATATGTTATTAAAGTATCGTACCTCTGACATGCAGTGCTTGCGCAATTTGCTGTTACCCAAAAGTTCGTTCAATTTTACATTTGCTTGATATCCGATGCCCGATACATGTCCGATATCTATGTCCTTCGTTGTTCTATGTGGAGTCTAAAGATTAAGCTTTGTCATCTTTTACACTCCTTAGAACAACGACATAAGTTTTGTAACACTAATATCAGATGTCAAACCAGAATATCGTAAATCAGACAAAAACCACCTGAGGTTATACGACGCATGTGTACTTGGTCGATTTCAACATTTTTGTTCTACGAACAGAGTGTGTGCTGTTGCTCAAGAAGCAATAGTAGGAAGGGGGAAAATTCTAAGGTTGTCTAATTGAATTCTTGATAGATAATCCATCTAGCAATATGTGTAATATTTTGCTCTAGTATAGGTTCTATAATGTAAATTCTATGGTTCGTCCATTTTTTGTCGAAAATTTTATACTTGTTGTTTTAAGCCAATCAGAGGCTTTGATTTGATAAGTTGCTATGACAACTTGAATTTTTGGCAAAAAAATTCTGTAGCAAAATGAATAAGTGATAATTTCCCTGGCTTGACTGCTGTTACGTGAAGATACCACAATAGCAAGCGTAGATTATTTTTGATAAATATTTATTCGTAAACTGTCAAAGTTTTTACTTTTTTGGTATAAAATTTTCATACCAGATCTCCCGCGAGCTTGAATTATTCTCCGTAATTTTTTTCTCAGTTGCGAATTTTAAAAAAAAATTTCACATTGAAAAAATTTTCGGAAATTATTCAAATTCTAGACTCTAGGGAGATTATACGTGAAAATTGATCGGTTATATATTTTCATTATGGAACATTGTGAGATATTTTGTGGTTGATATCTGCATACCATATTTTAGAATAATCTAAATGTAGCTTCATACAGAAATGAGAGCTGCCATTGGGATTACTTTGTTAGAACGATAGAAAATAGGAATTATATTGGCTTCTCTTCATTTTCACTGGCAAAGTAAACATGCTATTTGTCCATATTGACTCCATTCGGAAAACAGTAAATACTAAATAACGAATTCTCACTTATTATTCTTGGTCTTGTAATATTGATTGGGAATTGAGAGGAATCCATGGGGGATCTATTTACCAATTATCATTTTACTGTGCCATTAATACATTCAGCACTAATCGCATCGAAGTAAAATGGTGATTAATATATCCAGGCATAATAGTCATCATGAAAAAATTTAATTTATTTTTCTTTTCCTTGCAGAATGTCGGCGATCGTTCCATTGAAGCCGGCATCATGCTGGCATCATCGTCGTGTAGCTGGGTGATTCCTAAATAAAAGTTCATAAGAGAGGTAAGTAGAAGCAGAAGATTAATATTTCACCTTTGAATCTTGAATGTCTACTTTCAATACATTTTTTTTTTCTAAATTAAATCATTTTTTTAATATTTTTGTGAAACCAAAAATAAAAAGGTCAAATGCGAGTCGAGCTCATATGGACAACGTTATGATTCTTGCATAGGTTTCTAAGTAAACTTTGAGTTGAATGATGCAATCATTTTTCATATATTCGTCTCAAAATGCAATTGAATTTTTTTCTTTAAATTTATAATTGTTCACACAAAATTTACCTCCATAATCTAAATTCAATGGTCACAGTGGTGTAATGGTTTGCGCTTCGGACTGCCATGCATTAGATCCGGGTTCGATTCCGGCTAACGCATGAAGATTTTTCACCTGAAGATTTCTCACGAAACTCAGCTTTATTAGGAGAAAATAGGCTGCCACAGACAGACAACAACTGAGAGATCTTATAGGTTCCGTTTCATGATCGGATGTACCGAAACCTAAAAATGGAATGGTATCAGTTTTTATATTCTGTTGTATTTCCTAATTTGAAAACTTCATGGACATATTACGTCCATTTGATGATGAAGACAGTTCTAGAAAAAATCAATTGTCAGTTGTTTTCAAATTACGCTCATTATGTATCAATGTAGTATTGCCGCCGAGTTGGATTTTCTTCCATTAAATAACGTTTCAAAATAGCTTTTAACGATAAACATACAATAAGTTACATTTGACTTTTTCCTTTTGGCTTAAATTCAAATAAAACTCCTGACTTTGAAAATTTATTTCATAACAATTGCACTGTCGACTACTACTAATGCTTCAAATACAAAAATAGTGATTTTTTTAGAATAAATATCATATAAGGTACAAAACTCATTACTCTTCAAAACTAAAATCAAATGTTGAATGGATAAACAAAACTTGCCCCCCTATCAAACTCATTATTTGACTCTTAAGTTTACGCTTATTTTTTTATCTCATTGAAAGTAATATTTTGGAATGTTAAATTCTAAAGTTCTGAGTAACGGCCACATGTACCTACACTTCAATAGTAAAGTCCATGTTTGATGATAAAGCACACAGTTTATTCATATACTTATCTCTTCCGTTTGTATAGTCGGTAAAAATGTATCTTAAAAATATAATTTCCAAATATATAACATTTTTATTTTATTTTTATTTTTTATATATGTTTTCAAAACAAAGAGACTATCAGCCGTACCTATTCATAAACAAAACTTGGTAGCTACTAAACTAGCATCGTGTTAAGGCGGGTCCATATAATTTAACAAACATGTTTTCGCAATACTAATTACTAATTACATATAGCCAACAGGCGCTGTGAGGTAGCAAATGTTTCAATAACTTTTTTTCATGTGTAGAAGCATGTTGTAAAACAAACTTTTATAACATTTTTTGAACTTCACCCACATCTGATGGGTAACATCGAACTTGCTATATAATTAGGAAAATGTTTTGTACGACACTTTGATTTATAACATTTTCCCCCTCATTTATATAACAAGTTGTATATCACATGATTTTACATTGTCTGGATCCGGCGGGGTTATCACGTAAATAGCAACTGCAATGCGACCGCGACTATCGCACAATGGTCGCTGTCAAAACGTCGGGTTTGGTACAGTGTTGTCGCTCTGTCAGTCTTGAGCCTAAGCTGATACTCGAGTAAAAAATATCAAAGTGAAGTTGATTACGTGTATTTGTGAATAATAAATTACTTTTAACATTTTCTCAATGAAATTGCTATTCTTTCTTTTATATCCAATATTTTATAGACAGCGTATACACTAGACTTTGGCAACACTGAGAAAACAACACGAACTAGTTGCTAAATTTTACATGATACGGGGGCGGGTTTACTATAACGTGTGATGTTTTCTATACCCTAGTAACTAATACGATGCTAGTTTAGTAGCTTTGTAGTATTTTTGATTATGGCTGTCTTGTTTGATATTATGTATTAATTTAAGCAAAAAAAATGGGTCATGAACCCTTTAATCCACACTGACCACACTACACGAAAGGTACAGACAAACATGTCGTGATCAGAAACAAGTGGAATTTTTGAAAAAAAAATTAAAAAATAGTTTTTATTAGGCATCTAAGCCGTACCGATGAGTACTTACTATTACTCTTCTTCTCTCGATTTTAACATAATTATACTTATGTATATCTGTTTGCCAGCAACAGCAAACAGCAATTCCATTACAAATTACTGTTTTTCTACCAGAACAAACATAACTATAGAGTAATATATACGATCTGCCAGAGAGTACCTATATACCAGAGAACAGAGATGTATATATACGATCCATGCTCGTGCGTATTTCCAGTGACGGATCCCATTGTCCGACATTGTTGTTCCGTTGTTCCATGTCGAAGAAAAAGTGATCTTACTTGAATGAGATAATTATAATTAATAAATATTGGATCACACTTGAAGCTTAACAGGCGGCGAGATGTCTCGGATCTAAGTTTGAATTCGAAATTTCAAGTCTCTAGACCGTATGGGGCCTGAGAAATCGCTGCGGAGTCCATTGATACAAGAACCGAAAGTAATAGAAACTATTTAAAAAACGTAAACGAATACTCGTGAGGGTTGCCGTCATACCTAAAACTCTAGTTTATGATCGATTATGAATAGTCACTATTTAAATACTGTTTTATCAGTAAATGTTCCAAATAAAGTCCTTTATATATAAGCTTTATATAGTTCCAACACGGCGATCCAAAGAAGAACGTACTGGCATAAACTCAAACAACATTACCTTGAACATTTTGTTTCATTTTACCCCATAGGCAGAAGGCACACGGCTCTATTTTGAGATGGTTTGAAGTTTTTAGAGTTCATTGAGCACATAATCGCAGCACCGTAGTTGTAGATTTGGAAAGCTTTGAGAGTAAAGATATACCTGGCTAATATTTTCTTTGCGGTTTCCGTAAATTAATACATTAGTATATAGCCCAATATTAGTTAAATAAATAACAGTTGCCGCTGAATCTATATCAATAAATAAAATCGAAGTGTCTGTTTGTGATATCAAAATAACAGGTTTTAACTAATTGCATATGGAAGTATATGTGTCACTAATAACAAAACATTTTTTTTTTAATTTTCATCAGTTTGTCAGTCTGTTTGTTGCGCCCAGTCGTCATCTTGGAAAGTTTCATCTGTCAATTTTACTCCAAAATATTGTATTCTTGCATTAATTTCATTATCCCAAGTTTCAATTTTTTAAGTTGACCTCAAAAAATAAATTTGGGGGAGCATTAAAGAAAAGCACTGTATATAAAATAGAAAGGGTATCATACTAAGAGCAAAGATTCTAATCTTTGCTACGAGCGGGCGGTAGCCGTATATACCAACAAGACCGAAGCCTGAAATTTTGTATACAAATGTAGGCGAATCGGATGAAAATATTCACGAACTGCCGGTTAAACCGTAAGTGGTCATCATCTTTCTATGTTAAATAGAAAGTGGCATTTTTTATTCCATTATTAGATTTTAAATCACATTTAAAATAAATTTTAACTGACAAAAACCATCATAAAAATTTACGGATTCCAAGATATTTTCTATTTCGAATAATAGAATCAAAACATTTTCCAAGGTAGTTCACATTAAAAATAGTATAAATTGTTTGAGACAGATCAACAATTTTCTAAAGTATACCACAGAGTGTTTGAAATTAAGCATCAATTAAGAGTATTCCCTAAGCCTGAAATCATGGAAATTACAAATGGTACACCCTGTATTTTAGTGACTTAAATTATTCGCATTTTTATTATTTTTCGTTTGCTCTTAGCACCTCTCTATGTAAATAAAGCTAACATGTGCTCAAAGTTAGCACTATCATTACCGATTTTCCATTCACGGAGGAGTGGATTAATTGTCGCTTATTTGTCGTAAATTTGTTATGGAAACTTATAAATTTGTCGCACTTTTACTTTTTCTTTTCTTTGGGTGGTGATGCTAACTTGATATTAAAGTTGCACTACCAACCCCTAACTCGACTGTATTGTACGTAACTTATTTGTCGCAAATTAGTTATGACCATCACCACCCAAAAAAAGAAAAACTAAAACAACGACAAATTTCAGTTTCCATAACAAATTTACGACAAACAACTTTAAGTACATAAAACTAACGGTTTCTGAAATACTTGAACTGTTTAGGAAAATCAGCAGAAAAGCTTTGATATTACCGGATTTTCTTTATTAGATAGAGACTTTCATCGAACACTGAACACAAGTAATTCCCATCTGACTAGCAAAGATGCATTTTCAATTGACTTTGAATGATATTTTTTTCGGTTGTTCGAAAATAATATCGAAATCGACAACGAAATTTCGATTCAGTGCAGTGACTATTAGATTATAGAAGAATTAGTTTTTAAAAACTTCTTAGATAACTTTATAAAAGTTATCTATGAACGATTCAAGTACACGACGCTACATTATTATCCAAACCAAGTTGAATGAGAAACTTGATTCTTTGTAGACAAACTGAAAATTAGCAACAGGAATGCTGCTCCCTAATTCCCGCGTTGTTCGGCATACCTATTTGCATTTAACCCCTCTCCCCTCTTTCAATGCAAATGCATAGTGAAAAGGAGAGAGAGAGAGAGAGGGAGCGAAACAGACACAAGCGCGCTATAGGCGTAACCCAATTAATCTTGAAAGATCCCAGATCTTTTAAATGGTTATGTAAATTGGAACTAGATCGAAAGCGACCGAAACCGATATTTTACGATATCTCGCGCGCTTCGTTTCTTCACAGAACTCGCAGAAAAGTATGATTACTGTCTTGTTACGTAATTAAATTTATCTAAGTACTTCCGTAAAGTTATCGTCGTTGATTTTCTGTGGTTTTGTATAATTTCTCGTGTTCAATTAAGTGAATCATTTCAGAACCAACTAGTAGGATGAAAAAAGTGTTATTAGTTATTATTCTTAGGTGTACAGTTTCACTCTTGCTGCTGTTATTATAAATCAGCAACAAGTGGAAGATATAAAAGATTCTTCTTACTTATCTTCTCAAGTTCGAAAAGGGTTGTGGAGAAAATCGGAGGCGAACGAACACAATAAAATAACACAAACAGAAACTACAAACACACTAGTAACTAACTATACTTTATAAACTATACATCATTACACAATACTACAGCACTACATTAAATTTATGACTGAATATCTATAAATCTATACTGTATTTAAATTGAACTATGTAGTTGACTAGATTTATTGTGGCTCATCCAGGAAGATATTCCTAGCGCGCTCTGTCGGTGAGTCGAGCAGGCGCGCTATGGCAGTTGGTAAAGCGATGCCAATGGAGGACGCCACAGGGTAAATAGTGGAAAGTTTTGGTCGAGTCGTATCTTCTTATACTTTGCTGGATCGAATTTGGCGGTGAAAGATGTTTTTCCTCAAAAAAAACTAAATTTTATTTTTTCGCTGTGCATTCTATTGCAAAAATTAGCATCTGTAAAATCAATTTAGACAAAATTTCCAACATATTGTGTACTTGATAGTTTTTTTCGTTGCTAATAATTTAACCGCTAAAACCCACCACACAGCCACCATAAGTGGAAAAGGAAAAGGGTTACTTGACCTGGCATGCTCTCCTACGAAACAGTCTCAAGCTATAACTAATGATGAAGATACTCAAGAAATGCGAAATTGCTGCATTTCACTTGTGATTGCATGCAGTTTCCGATGAAAAGAAAACATATGGATCAGGAGTCAGGAATTGGTTTAAATGTGTCTTGTTTACTGTGAAATTCGTTTTAAAAATTAAATAGTTATCCTAGTCTACGGTAAAGAGATGCGTAAATATATAAATATTATCAAGAAAGAATAAATTATAGATTCAACATGAAACATGACATGATTATTTTCAAATTACATTTATTTTATTCTAATTTTTACATGCTTCAGCCACTTGTTGTGTTTGTAATACCACAATTTGTTAATTCATTTTCTAATAAATTCAGAATTCCTCATTCACACATTATGCACGATACCTATCTGTCTCTCCTTATTCACGTCACTGCTCATGCTAAAAAATTACTAATAAACTCTCCCTTAACAAAGTTTCACTACGATTAATTATATAACTGAAATATTTCAATGTTAATGGATTTAGAAATTAGAGAAGAGGAATGCCACATTTTTTATGAATTGCGCTTTTGTATACAATAGATAAAAATATAAAATATATAAACCGACGCTATTTATTATAAATAGAGCATATTAACTAACAAATATGTTATACATATCTAGTGGTTGAAATTATCTGAGGGGCACCCGTTCACCCGTTATAATGTACTGAGTCAGTAGTGGATCTAAAAACTAGTGTACACAAAATAGACGGCAAAACATTTTGATTACTTTATCCTTGTTTCTTGTTAGAGAAGCACGACGGTTCCACCAATATTGCCAACTATTATCTCTGTGATGTGTATATAATCCGTTCATTTGTTTAGACTGCACTTAGCCACATTTTCTAATTTGGTGACTTGCCAAAAGATTTTGTCACTTGTTCAGTTAATACGTTTTGAGAAATATCTATAATATTACATATTTGATGTTAAATAACCTAATATCAGTTGTAGCAACACCACTGTTCCAGCTGGCTTACCTGTTTTAGTAAGAAATTAAAATGTACCTATCTAGAGATTTTGACGTGAATCTACCACTTGGTATAGCAGAAAAGGCAGGTCTGTCATTTGGAATATATCTTTGTAAATGTATGAAATCGAAGCAGAAGCCAGCATGGAAAAGAATTGGTTTTAGTCGTCTTTGAATATTCTCAAAATATAATGGATAGAAAAAATAAAAGATCTCCTGCAATTTATTGAAAATGTTAGTGAAAGTTCTTTACAGATTATAGAAGTGAGAGAAAGAGTTTTAAAAGTCAGTTTTAATTAGCTATTCTCAGATTTTCTGTTTTCATAATAAATTGCCTCTTCGACATAGCGAAAATAAACATATTTCAAATTGTAACATTCGAAAACCGTAGCTCTTTTGAAAAAGTTCAATTTAAACGTTTGCCTATATTTTCTTATGTTTAATTCTAAAAATTGCCCCCTTAACCCGCTGCGGAAGTGTTTTTTGAAGGGAAGGAGATTTCGGATTTGAGTTTTTATGAATATGGGACAATTTCTCAAGTCTCCTCTTTCAAAATCGGAGTACGTTTACTATCTAAAACGCACGCACGAACCAAAAAAAAGCAGACAGTCGAATTGTATACATCCTCCATTTGGATGTGTCGGTCAAAAAAGAAATGGATGAAGCGCCAATGTACTAGAGATTTATATATTGTTAACACTACGATTGACCCACTACTTCCCCTCTTTCAATATGGATTTTAACTACAGACGACGCTGATCAACAATACAAACTAACTATACCATAATTGCTACAGTCAGTGAAAAGTGTGTAGTATATTTTGGGCCCATAGATACCGATAAGTCAAATGAACTAAGGCTTGCATTCAGTCGTTACGATGATGATTGATTTTGTTTTGAATGTTAATACTTTTGAGTGTAAGTAGGCACAACAAATAACCGCAAAAAAGAACAAATTATGTTCTCTAATGCGTGTTTGGAGGAAAGAGAGACGATGGATAACGATATCGTTCTCCCAACTCAAATAACGGATGCCAGTTCAACAAGTTTCTCATCGGGTTGAATTAATATACCCCGCAGCAGCGTAATATAAGATGGACGGGAGATGCGAAGGCGAATAGTTGTTATATGTATGAGGATAGGGTCCGGGAGATTGGAATTATCCATATCTGTCTGTGTCCGCGTGTATTTATATGATGAACAATAGCACCCTGACATGCGGTCTAGCAATTCTACTCTCCTTTAATAGATATTAATCCAGAACTTATTAGGGAAGTGAGCTCTCGTAAGCGTTAATATGTAATAATGATTGCCTCTCTCCCATACGGAAACAAAATTACACTCGGGCTGATAGTGATGGAATGTTTCTGGTAATTTGTCAAAATCATATATATGAATCAAAGATATCTTTAATGGCATTGATTCAATGTTTTTATCTTGTAGCTATGTTGATATCTTAATAATTTAGGTTGAATTCAAAGGGAATACTATTAAGGTGTAACAACTATACCCAGAAATATTTCTGAATTCCTTTGAAAATTTACGGCCACGATTCAGCAATTGCATGATTATCATTCTCTAAAACTTCACTATGTTGAAGCTTTAAATTTACATAAATTATAACTGAAAACTTGGCAAGTATTTCTCTTGATGTTGTTTACTGTATTCGGCGCCTTTCTTATTTCATAGATTAAGGTTTTAGACCTTTTTTCCTATGAATTCGGAAACTTTGATATGGAAATCAATTCATTACTTTGTTTTCAATCGTGGTTTAAACATTAGGAATTATTTCAAATCACCCTGTATTTTAACCATCTACGAGTAAGGCTCAAGGTTTTCTACTTACCTTTTTGAGTAAGTATTTATTATTGATCAAACACCAATATGCCAAAATGTTCTTTTCTATCTGTTTTATAATCTTTCCATTATGTTGCCTCAGATATGATTTTTATGTCTGAGAATGTCTAATGGAAGTATCCATTACCAGAGAAAACCCTGGCCTCCTTAAAGAGATGCAAAGCGTCGTTTTTGTTTAGTGGCTTTCTTAGGCCTTGTCCTAATTGACGGCTTTAATGGAATAACTCAGTTTTCCGTTAAAGGAACGATCATTAATTTGTATTTGTTATTTCTGCACTATGGTATTGGAGTAAATTGTCTCCCAAAGGTTGAATCTCCTGGATCTTAAAAAGCTTCTGTGACATTCGCTGTTTGCACACCGTGCATCTAGGGTGGTACTTTACAGTACAGTACTTTTACGTTGCTAGTTCTTTTTGATACATGCCCTGTTGCTCCAGTAACGACTGGTATTATGGTTGTTTTCATTTTCCATATTCGTTGTGTTTCAATCTATAGATTTTTGTCTCTTAAGTATTTTTCGGCCTTCTGTTTGATGGGATGGCTATGTCTACGAGCATGCATGTTCTTCCTTTTTTTCTCTAATTATGAAATCTGGCTTGATGTTTGGTTGATGGTTCTATCTGTATGAACTTGTATGTCCCAAATGATGATTATCTCTATTACAGGATCCGGGATATGCTGGTACCACTTCTCTTCAACAGGTATTTTAAAGTCTTTACAGATATTTCATTGAAGATGTGCTGCTACTTGGATGTTGGCCATCTAGGTACTCTTTCTCTGCCAGATTGGACAGCCCGAGAATATTTTCTAGATAGTTTCTTGATAGGTCTGGCAAAGTCTGCATTTAGGGTCTTTTCCGGTCTTCAGCATTCTTGTTTTCATATATTTGGGGGCTATGGCTTGTGTTCCTGGCATGCTGTTATGAATGCTTCAGTTTTTAGATTAGCGTGTCTGAAGCCATCTCCACGATTGGATTTAAGTATAGATTAGTAAAGTAAAGGTATCACGACCAAATTTGGTAAAAAAATAGTTTCAAAATGTCATGAATATCCATAATATTTTTGATTGCTTCATATAAAAATGAAAGAAAAAAAATAAAAACTGAAGACTATAACTTTTGCATCATTTATTAAATTTATCCATGTATGTATGCTTTTTTATTCCTAAGAGTACTGCTAGGGATGACCGTGATGGATTTTTATTGATATATTATTTTATACTTAAATTAAAAATGTTAAATAAGTGTTCCACACTCCTCCGATCTCTCTTTTCCTATTTCTGATAGTATACCCATTTTTCATAAGTGTCAGCCTTATCAAGTGAAATAATAAAAATCTTAGATTTAACTCATGTTCTTTAGATTTTTTTTAAATTGAAATTTATCTCTCAACAGAATTCGCACTGTAAATATTTTTTATTCAGCACTTGCCCGTATTTTCTGCAGCTTATCAAGTGAGAGTGGAAATATATTATCTTATTTAATTTTCCCATTGAAGAAAAGAAAGATAAATGTATTAAATAATGTGAAAAAAATGGAACGCTTTCTATCCAAATCTTGAAATTCCCATTTCTCGGTAGGACGTTATTCTGATGGGTCCAATTTTCGAAAATTGTAAGTTTGACATATCTTTACACGTTAAAGTTAAGAAAAAATGTTTTTAGAAAGAAAGAGGTATTTTTATACGGGTGTTTGTAATCAATTTTCTGCTCCACTATCTCGAGAACCAGAAATGTTGGATTGGTTTCATTTGGTGTATAATTATTGGTAATTTGTTATCAAATTCTTTAGAAATGTTTTATTGTTGGTCTATCGTGTCCAAATTAAATTACACAAACTGGTGAATTTTCCAATGTTTCTAAAAGGCAGCTATTTCTCTATAATGTATTATAGGTCATTATAGATATGTAGGTATCGAAAATGTTTCCTCTATTCTAGCCACTACTGACTACTACAAACAAATTGCGATACTTTGGTTGGGATTGGACGATCTCAGCTATTTCCTTCATCCTTGAATATCGATTCTCCCGAAGACGACGATCAACCCGTTGAAAATTTATAGCCAGTCTGTTGCCGCTTCAATACAAAGTGGCTTATAAATACATATATATATATATGTGTGTATATAGATAAATACACAATGAGGTCCATACTGTGCATACAATGAACTTGCCACCATCTGAAGGAGAGTTTTAAGTTTGGAAGTATTACTCGAATATACCTATCATGAGTAATCCCCGTCAATATATATTAATCTTTGTTATCTAATATGTTTTTGTTCGGATCTGTTGCGTTGGATCTCACGCACAAGGGTTATCATTCCTTTTGTGGGTTCTCCTTGTTTATTTACCTCGAGCACATTGTCATAGGATAATAATAATAATAATAAAAATAATAATAATCTTCATTGGTTCTCATTGGATCGTACAAAGATGATACAGGACATGTCAGAAAAAAATTAAAAAATATATAGGTAGTCTACAATGGCACAAAAGATGTACATCAAATTGACAATTAAATAATCTAACTAGTAGAATATACATTAAATTTATTTATCCTTAAAATAATCATTCAAGGTATAGTACGCAGTTCTCAGAAGAATCCTTTTTATTTCTGTTTTAAACTTGCCAATTGGAAGCGTTTTGTAACAATCAGGAAGATGATTATAAATAGTCACCACCATATATTGTGGCTTCAGTACTTCGTACTTTGTTACCGATGAATGGGTATCTTGAGAACAGGAATTTCTAGTTTGGTAATTGCTATTTCGTATTCTAGTACATGCATAATGTATAATGAGTAAGAAGTATGTTATATTTTATAACGATATTTTTGCAGTTGGTTTTCCTACTTGCACCTACAATATTTCGGACTGCTCTCTTCTGCAGCTTAAAGACTTTGTCCCAAATTAGTAATCCGTAGGTCATTACTGACTGTTCGCGAAGTAAACCATTATCAAGATAGGCTGTTCCACAGTTTTCCGAAGCTGATATAGGAGCTAACACTTGGAAATCTGGATTTTGCACACGTAATCTATATGGGTAGTCCAAGTACAATATAGATGTAGACCAAAAAATTTTACAGAAGAGCTTTGTTCAATATATTTTCCATCAGATTTAACTAGTAGGCTATGGTCGGAATTACCATTTGAGTGACTGAATCTAAGGAACGTTGTTTTGTTCATATTTAACCTAAGTTCATTATGAGTAAACCACCCAATATCTTCTTATGCCTTTGATAAAGTTATTGGTATATTTGGCACTGTAATAAGTAAGTAGTGAGGAATCATCTGTGTAAATTATACAGTCTTCGTAGATGTCATTAACATATAGCAGATATAGTATGGAACCTAGAGTAGGGCCCTGGGAAATGCCTGCTGAACCATTAGCTGGTTGTGACATATACTGGTTAACTTGAACATATTGAACCCTATCCGATATAAGCCATATATATCAAGTTTTTGTAAAAGAACTTTTTTATACTTTTTTATTTTGGTCAAGTTTCAAGCTCAAAAAGTTTATTTATGAAAGTGACCATCGCGTCAATAGTCAATTTCTCGTTTTGAAATCCATATTGACATTATTTATGCATCAAATCAAATCTGTTCATTGAGGCTTTGATATTTTCGTATAGGTACTACTGCTAGAAAAATTACAAATTACAAAAATGCATTTCAAGATCGATATAGTTTTGTTAGAAACTTCAAATAGGACATTTGAAAATCAATTTTTGGCTTAAAAGTGAAGCCTATCTCTTGAGTGGCTGATTTCACGAATCTACAAATCATCCACTCTGTTCAATCGAACGGCTAAACAACCTGTCAAATGACTGATCTGGTAACATATTATTATACATATTTTCCAACGCATCCCCCCAATTACCGAAGTACTACTCATAGATTGCTGATCAATGCATAAAATCCGATGTCTACTGATCATCAACCTTCAACTTCAAAATTGCTGTTGTAGCAAATGAAAATGAAGCGTTTTTGCTGATATGGAAAAGTTGACCGTGATCTTGAACTTTATATAAACGCAAAGCGCGTCTATTTATTTGCTCTCACACTCACTCGCTGAATTTTATATCATAAGGTTATTCTTAGCTGATTCGCGATACCCGCACGTCTGTTTACCATAATAACACACAGCTCAGTTGATCGGCATGCGAATGTTTTCGCAACTGAATAAATCACGTGTTGAAAATGTAAACGATTCAAATCACTAACGAGTTACATATAATATACAGAATAAGAAATAGAGTATGGTTTTAAGGTTATTCGTCATAGCGTTTATGAAATAACGGATAGGTTTGATAACTTGGTAATAAAAAGACGATTTTAGTGTGGATTTATGCAGCCTAAATTAACAAATAGCAAATAACAATTATCACGTAACAAATAACAAGTAACACGTATAGAAAAATTTACCATTTATGCAGACCAAATTAACTATTAGCAATAAGAGGTACGCATGCGCATAAGTCAGTTTCGAACCGTTATAAATTTAAATGAATCCAGCTCTACCTACTTCATAATAAAAAACTTTTAAAATGTTCAGTGAAATGGAAGAGGTTGCGGCATTTTTTTCTTTGTTAATTTTGCTGACAGCAAGTTTTTTTTATATAATAATATAAATAAGAATGCGGACTGAAAAGAAAAGTGTTTTTTTGACAACCTCCTAAAATCAACGATTTTACAAGATCATGAGGGATTTTTTTCATAAACTCCATAGCAGTTTGACGTATTGTTATGTCAAACCACCGTTCACAGATTGCTAATTACTCCACAGTGTATTCACATATTTTGGTTTTCAGCAGTTGATTATTTTTTGTATTATCTTTCGGAGGGATGTTCAATGCAAGGAATTGCTCGTGAAAATGTCTAACAAGGTCCAGAAGAACAGCATCATCGATTATTAATTTATGGTCTTCAATATCCATTTTGAAATAATACCTATATTTCAACTAAAACCTCTGATAAACAACAAATGCTCAAACGTAACCTAACCACATGAATTTGTTTTTGGTTATGACAGGAATTATATTAAATTTCGTCATCGGATGGGGCAATCAGCGGTCATCTGCTGCGTATTAGTTGCGCACAATAAGAAAATCTCGTTCAATTAACGTAGAAAGTTAAAAGTTGGTTAACTTCTTATTTGTTATTTGTTAATTGATAATTGTTACGTGGCTGCATAAACACTGTCATTGAAAAATATGAACTTCAACTCATATTTATTATTTGTTAATTGATAATTGTTATTTGCTATTTGTTATTTTAGGCTGCATAAATCCACACTTACTTATTTGACGTTTTACTACTTAATTTTCTTCTTGGTTCGTCCTTGAATTTTAAAGTAATCATGTCAGCGATATTTATTTTAAATTACAAACTGTATTTTTAAATATTGATTTTGATAATATTTCTTACTCTTTTCAACGTTATAAACCTTTTGATATGTTACATTTAAAACAAATAATTGAAACAAGGCTCTAAATTCCAAATATGTATTGAATATCTCTTTAATTGGAAGATAGTATCTAGTTTCTGTGAAAAGTAAATGACATTCATTTATACAGGGAGACCATGCAAAACTGTATTTTTTTGTATGGGACTGTACTCAGCTTTAGAGAGTATTGGCGAGGTAATCATTCAACATTCCATGAACGGCCATTCAGGTTACTGAGTCGCAATGAGGCAGTGGACGATCGAGGTTGAAATCAATACGTGGATTAGGTCATAACTTTAAAAACAAAAGACGAAACAAGATGAAAATGCAGTTTTTGTTTGATTCCGACTAAGCCGTGAAGATTATTCACGTGGCCACCTCGAGAAAAGCACTGGCAACCTATCACTAGTATTCTGTTAAGTAAAAGCCTGTAACTAGTGTCGTTCGGAACCGTGCAGGTCCCGTAGATTTGTGAAAAAACGCAATTCAGGAATATACGCGACAGATCACCAACACTCTTATAGAGTAAGGTAACTTGAAGAAGACCGAAATGAATTAAATTTTTTTTCTCAAGAATAGCTCTTAGTTGCACATGCTCTTTAAAAACTCCCACTTTACTACTCTTAAAAACGCGACTAAGCGAATTAAACGAATAAAGGCGTGACTTTAATAATTAGTATTTACCTCGAAAGTTCTAAAAAAAATTTGAATATAGACATCAAGATCATTTCTAATAACTGGAATGATCCTTGAAAACATTATTAAAAATTCTAGAAAAATGTATTCCAAGTGGTACAGATTTCGGATTTTCAGGCCATGAGTTTATCTACAAAAATTGATTCAGGTGCTTCTCTTCTAACAATTCAATATTCTGTAGCTATCGCGGTCGTTATAAATCAGTAGCTTCATTTTACTGTAATACAATTTGGATCTTTTAATTAATTCATGCTTATCTTAATGTATGTAGTATGTACCTAAAGCCATAGCTGCTACAGCGGCTAGTTATTGATGATGTCATGGATGCGAAACCTAACCATATGATCTTCCCAGTTTCCAGTAAATCCACTCTTCAAATTGGATGAGGACCAGCAATTATAAAAATATTGTATATAGAAGTTCTGCTGTAACAACTCCTAAGCTTATTGGGAAAGCCAATTCGAAAAATTTGTTTCTTATTGATGGTATAAGGAGGGATAGGGCCAAAATGGTGGTCAAGAATACCTACATGTTCTATAGCACTATCATATAGAAGATATATTTTGTTTTCAAAAATTAACATTCAACAAAATTTTTGTGATATCAAAATGAATTAATTGAACAAATTTCAATCAGACATATTCATAATCAAATGTCAGTTCGGTACTAGTTTAGTTTTTTCTAAAATGTCACGTTTAATATAATCGTTACTGTAACTAATAAACAAATCAATTTAGTACGGAAGTATGATTTGATTATGAATAGAGCAGTACACAAGACAAGGCAGTGGTTTTTATATTGAACGGATATTGAGAATGTCATTACGATGTTATAGGTATGGTTTCTTGTTTTGATATATATTTTTTTTGATATCTCCAAGAGGCTTAGATGTTTATGTATAAGATGACTATAAGCAAAAAATCAATTTCTTACCGAGAGATTTTTTTATCCTCATATCCCCTTTATCAGATTGCACATAGTAATAATATAGGTACATAACCACATACCCATCTACTTTTATTTTATGTAACAGATTTCGACCATCAGTCACCTGATATTGTTAAATGGAACAAAAGTCCAATAATAATTGCGACCTCGAGTCTTTTGCGGTGAGAAAGTGAGACGGAGCGAGAGAAATATGTAGCTCGAAAACATGGAAAACATTATCTTTCACCAGATGTTTGCATTGCAGTCTAATGCAGCGACATTTATCACCTACGTCGGGTCTGGCCTGCATCTCTACAGCTTACCGTAAATACTCCCACATCATACAAGCTAAAAAAAAAAAAATGATCATTTGGAGGGAGTGCGATGGATTAATGTTTACTTACATTTTGAGGAAATTTTATAGTTTATACTTATACGAGTCTCGATTATAAACAATCTGTCCTATGTAGCAATTCCTAGAAGAGGAATTGAATGTTTTAAGATTAAGAGAACTGATCTATTATTAAGTTCCCAAATACATACATCCAAAATAACCTAGTGAAGTTTTCATGCCTGTAAAATATCTGCCACTCTGGATCGTATCAGGGTATCAAATAGTACAAATTATCGGTCTTGTAGTAAGATTTCTGAGAAAGTTGAAAATGTATTTCATTCATGTTAGAAACACCTACTTATAATTAATTTGTAATATTTCTATAATCAAGTTGTATATCAATATAAAAGCTATAAATATGAAGTAATTATCTTTCCATAAATGATAAAATTTCTAAGTTAATTGTAACTAGTTTTATACAATCGCAATTCCTTCATTACTTCAAAGTATTGAAGTTACGGCGATTACAGCCATCATAGCCTCTAGTTTTAGCCTACGAATCATTGTCGGCTAAGAGTAATGTAAATGATAAGTATTCCAAATTCTAGATTGATTGCTATACAGGATGTTGTTTTTCTGGGGGTCAACTGCACGGAACTTTGTAAATCTTTTTTATGGCACTCCACTGGATAAATTATTATGTTTTCCAGAAATGTTCCGTCTTTTTACTAACTTTCTTTATTCTTAAACTTTTTCGATACGTCGCTCAATTTTCGAGGTATTCCCCAAAATTCTGGACATTAATCAGCTACGTTGGGCAATATTGTTACTTGAATAGCAGCATGCCTTGAAAAACAAAACACATCCTAGTTTATTTTGTCGTAAGACAGTTCAAGCTTGTTGCGTATTTACATCCCCTGGCTTACGAGTAAGAGAGTAGAAACCGAAAAAACAATTCAAACTTCGGCTCTATTTTACTCCAAACGGCAGCGTTTTTGGAGTATGGTTTATAATAAAATCATTATTTTGGTTAGTTCCATAGATCCCTGAAGTTATTCTAGTAAAACCTGAATCACCCTGTATGTTTATATCATTAACATTATTATATCAGAGTATAGAAGAACTTACTGAAAAATATTAGTCTAATCTTCAGTCACTTATACATACCTATTTCTTTCTGAGGCTGCATATTAGTATTGGTAGAGGCGTTGTTTCTTTGAATCTGTAGCTCGTGCTGAAATTTTTGCTTTTAGTAGATCTAGAATACTCACCTTACATATGAAAGGTCTTTGGAGGCATCAGATTGCTCATCGTTGGAATATCGCGAGGACTAGGAACTGTTATCAGAACCATACAACGGTATATAAGAACCGGAAATGACTTGGCGTCCCAGATTTGTTCCAAGAACAGTTACAAATGAAAGGCAACCGTTATCTTGTTCAGTGGAGCCCTACAATTTCGACGTACGTAGCCTTAAATTATTGAATGGGCAGTAAAGGCGAATGGTCCAGAAAACACCACGACTGGCTATTACCTTCAGTGAACATCCATTATTTTCAATGGGTTTTGAGAAAAGTTAGAGGGATAACATCGACTAATTACTTAAATACTTCTCGTGAAGTCGTTCCATATCAAGGTGGTACGGAACTATTTTCGGGAGGGAGTTTGTACGTAAATAATATTATCAGACCAATCATTTATCCATTGCTTCAAGAAATTTGCAACTATTTTATTTTAGTGGATGATAATGAACGTTCCCACAGAGGACAGAACGGGACAGTCCGAATGAAACCACTTACTTAGAATTGAATAATGTAAATTATTTGATCATGTTATAAATCCAAAGATTTGTTCCATTTGTTGATTCAATATTTATTTCAAAATTATTAAAAAAAGACCATATGATTTTGCATGTACATTTCTCTTTTAATAGTTAAAAAATATTTAAATCAAAATGATGTTACATTAATTAATATATTACTTTTATATATTATTAAAGTTATGCAATATATTATTATTATATATTATTAAAATTAAGTAATATATTATTATTATATATTAAAATATAATAATATACCATTGTGGTTACTTCTTCAAATCTTCTGGTACTGGTGGTGGTCTAGGTGCAACCAAAACAGCGTCAATGCCACTTTCATCTTCTGTTTCTTCTTGAATATCTTGTAGTGTAGAAGTTTCCTTTTTTCCTCTATAGCAGCCAATCAACCAAGTGGTATAAATTTGACTGTGTCCATTGAATTTCGATTCAACAAAATGTGCTGTTTGTAACAATCTCAAGCATATTATCATACTTGTTTGAAGTATTATGTAGAGAAAAAGATTTCCAATAATTTCCCAACCGATTTCCTGTTTTTTCTCTCTCAGTTTTTCATAACATCCGCTCGTCGATATGCTCAGATTTAATTCGGGTGTATACAAATACACTTTGCCCGTTTTTTCAATATTGTGATGAATGCATGGGAATATCGAGGATATGGAGCAGCAACTGAACGGTGTATTACCTTCAGATGTGTCGCTTTCGCCATTTTTAAGTAAGCTTTTGTCGTACCATGTTATCGTGTACCATTCATCGTATTTCTTACTGCCGCAACATTGGAATTCGATTTGCAATCTGTCGATTTGCCTCTTATATACTGAATTTCCCGAATAGTTCCCCATAGCCTCTACTATACCATTGTGGATACCTTCGTGAGCATGATAGATGTGGGCTATTATCGAAATGAGTAAGATTAATGTTACAAATATCATTACCAGCGCTATCATTATGCATAAATAGAGAAACCAATTCATTTTTCTTTTCTTCTCGATATCGAATAGTCTGAGTAGAAAGAAAGCGCATGCACAGTCAATGATAACGAAGACTAAAACAGGAAATGCTTGCATCATTGGTAATACCTCACCATCACCTTTGGCTACCATGTTAATGAAGGTTCCAATGCGCCTCTTAACACTTACAGCCGATGAGAAAAGTTTCAAGGAAAATATTATATTTATAACCAAGAATACTACTGACATGGTGGTTAGACACTTTATAGTACCATAAGTGACTTGCAGCACTGGTTTACCAAATCTTACAGTTATCGGGCTCTTGGATTTGTCAGCACTTGCTATCATCCGTTTTACTTGTGATTTGAGCAGAGTTTTAGTCAACTTTTTCGCCTTTGTTGCCATCGCTGTATTTATCTGTCAGCAAATTGTCAGTGTCTGATATGGAATGCGCCAAACTCAAAATAATTGTCTAGTTCACTAGTTGGAAAACGTGTTTCTACCGCGAATTGAATCATCATCGGATTTAGAATGTCATAAATATTTTTTACAAAAAATTAGACCAATGTAATAACGTTGGTGCACTGAAAAATACAAAATAATTAACGTTGATTCGTCAGAGAAGCATACCTTTAAAAATTCGAAATGGAACTGCACTATTCAACAACGACCCATCAGGTTTGCTTCAGCTAACTGGCTCCGGACTATCCTTCTGGACATCTTTTTCTTCCCTCACCATGTATCATGGTAGTCAGGCGGGTTACACTCTTCTTGCGATTTTTGTTGCAAATGTCCCTTATTGTACGATCGGTGCGAGGGGTAGTGATCTTTTCCTGCCACATTTGCCCACACAACCTTCGTTTTGATCAATTTTGATCTTGATTGTGTTCACAACAGATTTTGACACACCTGAAACTTCTGCTGTTTGTCTCTGGGAATGTGTACAGTGGAGTAATAATGTTTTAATTTCCCTTAATTGCCTTGGGGATACGTCTGAAGCCTTACCCATACTAAAATATGAGAATTTGAAGGTTATAACGCCATTTTGTAACATGAATTAGAATTAACTCATACATTTTTGCTAATCTAATGCAGGAATCAACAATACTTGCGTTCTAATAATTTTGAACAGAAAACACTTGTAAAAACCAGTGAATCAATGTTTTGGAAGGCCTTAATGCACAAGCTATTTCGAACAAAAGTCTGCCAAATAAAAACTCACAGCGGTTACTGCATATGTGACAAAGTTATACAGTGCTACCACTTATTGAATATAATAAGATCTACCGTATTACTAAATACAAAAAACATATAAAAAGTCAATTATATGCTCATAAAAATAAGTTTAAATAAAAATTATATAAAAATAATTTGGCCACCCACTGTAATTTTTTAACGGATTGTAGTGTGCCCTTCTACTACTGCGCATCAATAGATTTGGCGTCTCACATTCATAGCTAGATTTGCCAAGCTGCGTTTTGATTCTCAAAAACTACAAAATACTAAGTATATTTTTTACAAGTTGTGGCTATTCAATAATTTGGATAATTATTGAAATATTTTTTTTTGTTTGAGCTTTTCATTCTAATAATAATTCCATTAAATTTCTGTTGAAATTATTTATTTATCAGAAAGATAATAATATAAACTCTATGTGTATGTGTTGTTATTTTTTATTTATGATTCTTTGTAAGCTTTCAGCTATTTTTTGTCTATATATAATATTAACGTGATTAAAGAACACCTGTGCTTTCAAAAAAAATTGTAATCTCTCACATAGACTACTATCATCACGCAATGCCGTAATAAAACAGCATTCCTCGTCATTTTTTTTTATCTATTGTGGAAGGTCGCTTATATATCAACATAATAAACACATTAGAAAAGGTTGTTTGATAAGCTTCTATAAATAAAACGTTCGTTGTTACAATTATTGGCAAGTGATAAATAAACGAGTTGTCCGTCGCTTTTGGCGGTCGGCCAGGAAATATCTATATGTCGATTCAAGCTGTAACGAAAATGAATTAATACGGATTGCCGCGCTTTCTCATTCGAAATCGATGATGATCATCGTTTTTTTAATAGTAAATCCAAGTTCATACTACTCCATTACTGTTAATACCGGTTTATTTCGAATGCATTTAATAGAAATATGTATTTTCAAAGTTTGTACAATGCTTTAGATTAATTAGTTTCAGTTTCAAGGCTATCATGATTTTAAAATGGTAATCACTCAATTGAATAATATGACAGACAGTTAAACTGAAATCTAATATAGAGCGATCTAAAAAATTCGAAAAATGTCATGCCATGTAACAATACAATAGTGCGCTCTAAGTATAGGTTCACACTACAGATAATTAACTCAGCTCAAACTTCATATGGACGATAGAGAAAACTTCGATGTATAATAATTGATCAATGATAGACTTGGTAAATGTTTGCATACGAAAATGGTTTTGGAGGAGTATTTCAGGGACACCAAACGAGAAGGCAGTTTAAGTAGACCATTCTTATCCAGTCTTAGAGTTTTTTTCAATTTTAAATTAAATCCATTGGTCTAACTTTCATAATCAGTACGGTAATTGTATTCTTTATTAATTTGTGGCACTTGAAACGTGTACCTATTTCGAATATATGGAAATTCGATTTAAATCTGAAGTCAGTCAAGGCTATAATAATGGAGAAGATAATTTCTAATGATTCATAGATGCTGTCATCATACTTGATATACAAAGTGACACTTCCAATGCAATGAACAGTAAATAAAAACAGTTGAGAAAAACTCAAGGACGTTGGCAGCGACACCTTTATTATAATTAAGCTTATTACCTCCGATTTGGTTACAAGGTTAGTCGAACGTTTATGTCGTAATGTGTTGTTGATGTTTAGGATTTTTCAAATGCTTGACAGTTTCCATGTATATGAGTAATTTGAAGGAATTTATCGCTCATATTTGATTGTTATCGGGAGAATAGAAAACATGATTATTTCTTTGTTGTTATTGTTGTCTTGGAGGATAGATTTCGGATTGTCTTGGAATATATGACGATTATTTTTCATATTTTACAGTCAGTTTTTTACACTTTGTTGGATATCAAATTGAAATGCATAAAATGGGTTTGCATTCTCACTGATACGATATCTCGCTTATCTAGGGTTTTTCAGATTAAAATAGTCCTAAAGAAGAAATAAAAAGCGTCACATCTTCGTTATTAACGTAATTTATGCAATAACATATATTTATCATAAAGGACGGGCACTGAGTTCCAAAACACAACCAATACACTAATAATAATATAAAATTTGTCTTACAGAACATGAATTCTTCAAATCAATTAATAAATTCAAAATGGTGCCAGTCTTCCTCTCTTTCTTACGTTTTCTATTTACATAAGTAATTATAATCTAGCGATCCAACAAAAAATCATTAATCATCAGTTGGCTGCCGAATTTAAAATCATAGAATCAAGCATAAAATAGTCGTTAGATAACGAAATCGGACATATTGGATGGGTTCAGACGAACGGCTGAAAGCCATTTACAAATCTTGTATCGGAGGCGATATGAAATTCTACTACATACTGGGGATTACTTATTCCAGGATCTCTCAATATTTATATAAATATCTCGATATTTTTTGTCATTTAATTTGTGGTCTGTCACTGTATTTATTATATGAATCAGTTTGTTCTACTTGCAAAAGTAAATAAAAAACAATTGTCAAACTAATTTTTCCCGGACGCTTGGTCATGTTCAGCTACATGAGATTTGATGCGTTAATTTCTATTCTTGCATAGTGTCAAAAATAAATTCTGCCAAGTCATGCCTCTGGCGTTATTAAACGCCATTCTAATCCACGGATCTATCCATACCTCATACCCTGTCCCATGGTATTAACATCGGGATTCAGTGATTTAATTTAAATAACAGAATTCCGGGGATTTCCTAAATAGTTTCTCTGACGGCGAATTTAAAGAATATGTATACAAATAGAGTGACTATAACAGTAATTTCATGTTTTTTTTGGAATTTCGGCAATGCACTAATACTGATTAACAATTCGACATTTCTAATACTTGTACATCCAATTTATAATAATGGATCGTCGACAACTTTGACAAATGTGTTGGTTAATTATTTCACTTTCCTTTCGTTGCCGACTATCGATTTTGCGATGCTCTAACTCCATGTTCTGTCTCTATCTCCCCTGTTCTCTAACACATAAAATGGGGTGCTGATAGTATATACAGGGTGTACAAAATGCTACCATATATTGGGTATTTTGGTGACTGTTTAGTCCTAAAGTTATTAATTGAAAAATGTTTGTAATAAATTTCTAATTTAGCAGATATTTTGTAAGTTGTTATTTGTTAAAACGTCAAATAAATAAATCCTTATCAATATTATCAATAAAAAATGTTCTTGTTACGTCTCGAATCTCTTAATGTTTTTACATTTTGTGTCTTTATAAGAATTTGCTGTAATTTTTAGAAAATGTAGAAAATATTTTGCTTTAGAGGTGATGAAAAAGTTACCAAAAAGGTTTTTTTTTTCGCCTTACAAAACTTTGTATGTTCATCGAACTATCAAATAAAAAAAGTAAATCGAAGCAGGCTATTGCGAATGAGAACGATTCCTCAGCATGTCTTTGCTAGAGTCATATGCAAATTAGTTGTGATGCCATAAACAAAGAAGTGTGTTTGGATGACTACGGAAATGCGCCAGCGGCCCCAGCGATTTAAACGAATATGTATGCCTCTTGTGCGTAAGTTTGTTTAACTTATGAATTATATATATAAATACGTGATTGTAGACGATTTTTAAGCCATAAAACGCGCACGGAGGAGTATGAGCTTTGGCATAATGAAAGTTGATATGGTGAAGCAGTGCACACTTTCAAAATTTTAATGTATTATATGCGTTAATATTTTCAAATAAATTAAATAAAAAAATAGGGTTTACGTGGTGAAGGTGTATTGTGTGTTGCATAACATAACGAACCCAATTGCAATGTAAAGTCAACGAACCAGGGCTGTCAGATCGGATTATTCTTGAATGGCAACCTCAGTTAAAAATATTCAATACTTTTATAAATACGTGTAGAAAGCCTACGACAGTGAATATGTTGAATTCAGTTAGAAATGGAGCAGGTCAAGAAATACACATCGATAAAATTGGAATTATTTTAAATGGCCTTTATGTCGGATCAACTATCAACTGAAGCTGTATGGCGCATCTATCAATTACCACTGAATTACTAATGCATTTTCAATCCCATAATTGCATGTCACTGTCAGACTTGATGTTTATTTACCGCGTAGACAAAATGTATACTTTCCAGAAGAGCAGGAACGACAAGTAGTTCAAAATATAAGACCAAAAACATAATTAGCATATTTTGAATTGAATGGATCAGATCTATCAGCGCATGAATATATAAGTACATAACATATTGAAATTCCTTTGCAATATGTGTGGGTAGATTCGCGAAAAAAGTGGAAAAAAAGAAAGCGTGCGGGTGATAGACTCATTACATGCTTGTATGTAGTATCACCCAGATATCGATCTAGCTGTTACTGTGTTTTTTAAACTGTTATTAACATTAGATTTTAAATTTCATATGTATCGTAAGGAATTAGGCAAACAACACTCGCCGTAGGTATTTGTACAAGTTTGCAAATGCAAATCTTTGGCAGAAAAAAAACTCAATAAAGTTTGAATTTGAAAAAATAATGAATTACGGTCGAATTTCGACCCCTGGGACCACCAGTTCAACTGAAAAAAGATAACTGATCTTTGTAAATATGTAGGTATATATGTATTGATAATAATATTATGATTTTTTTCGTAATTTTCCATTGTCATTGCTGCATAATATTGTGTGTTATCAATAAATAATTTCTGCTCCAAAAAGTGACTAGTGATGTTTCAGTATTATAAAATATAATATGATTTAAGTAAAGCCCTAGTTTAATTATTTTCCTTTATTTACATGGCGCACTTCGAATGAGTTTTTTTAAACGCTCGATATAAATGAATGATACACATTTGGAACCAATTTATTTGCAACTAGTTTATTTTTCGATTGATCTACCACAAATTAAATAAACTTTTTTGGAGTAAATAATTTGCTCAATTATATTTTTATACTTGAATTGCTTTTTATCCATTAGCGTAGAATGTAGAAATATGAAATTAATAAAAAATAAGTGTATAGATAGATATTTCTAATAATTCTTATGGTTGCGTTTGCCATACTCAACAATATCACCGAACCTGACTTCAACGAAATCCCATAAGCTGTTACGAATTGAAAAAAATCTTACTTCGGGACCTTATTAAGCCCGTGGTAGGTACCTAACCTTATATTTTGGTTAAATCAGGAATATGTCGTAGAAATTTGTAAAGACTGTATAGGTATATAGTGTATCGTGCTACCGCCCCACTGATAGAGGGTGGTGAAAACAACACACTACCCCCTCTTGTCCAATACATCAGCTCACAAGAGTTTTCCCGTGCAGTTGTTTTTCATACATTATTCTCTCGGTGAAAACTTTCTAGCGACAAAATGATTTATCGATGTTTTGTTATTATAACAATATAATATATATCCAGCTAAATTGTATTGTATGTTTAATTCATCATATTATTATGGACATAGGACGATTGTGAATGGAGAATGTACAATGGAAAACTAGGTGCCAATTTGAAAATTCACTGTCATATATTATGTAAATTTACATTCGTTTGTGGAGGTGGAGTTTCATCAGTGAGATGTCTCCATTCCAATCGTTCAACTTCGATTCGGCGGTAATCGTGTTTCTACTTCCGTCGGATCGACTCACTCCGCCAAACGGCTAAACCGAAAGGCGGTTTACATAATATTCAATTTGTCCTATTCGATTCAATAATCGATCCAAATCGTTTAATTCAGATCGAAGCGTAAAAACGCGCCTTTAGTTTCCATAATGTCAAATAAAATAAAACCGAACAAACGCTGTACCACGCTTGATAAGTAAACTGCTTATTTTCACATACATATATATTATAGATAGATATCTGGTACATGTAGGGTTTATATGTTCACAATGAAAATAATAATATCTTCAATTCAGTTAGAATTAGATAATCATGGCCATTTTTTTGTGCTACTCATTGTACCCATATGTTGCTTTTATATGAAATAAAAAATAAAAAAGTTTACTATGAATATGCATAAATGTTTTTTGGTATTTCTAGTGTACCGTATACGTAGATACGTAAGACGTGAAATAAATAATTTTTTATAAAAACTAGAATCAAGTTAACTGAAAAATCAAGAATAATTTTAGTTCTACTAATGATAGTAGAATTCCAAACTTGGAAAAATCGTATACGTCGAACAAAATGTAGTTATCAAACTGGCTATCTTTCGAACCGGTCATTTGATTCAGATGATTATTTCTTCTGTAACAATACTGTTGTAGAATTTTTTATCCAGAATGAGAATTTCTTTTACTCAAAATTCACAACCTATAGGATACAGCAACTACTAACTGTAGCCTCATGTTTTTACGAAACACTTAAGACGCATAAATAGACAGTAGCTAATAAAACATGAAAGTTTAATAAAAGAATAAAATTTAAGAAGGTAATATTCTCCTTGTAGTGCCAGTAAGAGCTTCTGAAGGCTATAAGGCAAAGCTGCTCGGCGGCGAATGTTTCTCTGCATCGGTCCCAAAGATAATCAGTGGGGTTGAGATCAGGGATATAAGCTGGTCAATACCGACTTTGTCCAGATATTCATAAACTATTATTGCGAATAGGAAATGGTATTGAATGAAGTTATTTTGGCGAGTGGAGGTCACACCTGATATTAGCGCATTGCATTTTATACTCTCATGATGTTTTAATGTTCTTATTAGCTTTAGAAGATTAAACTTACGAGTCAAAATTATTTGTTTTTGTTTGTTTACTTCTTTTGAAATATTTTATTTAAAAGAGATAATAACGTGAATGAAAACCAATCTATACATCTATATGTATAATTAAATATAATAAAATTGTAACAGGTCGATGTCTGTACATTAAAGATATTTAAGAAAAAATAATATGAGGGGTCTTTATTAGAGCAACAGAAGCCAAAACAAAAGTTTTTGGTATCTCTCTCTGTCTGTCTGTATGTTGTACGCGCATCACGCAAAAATTACTGCATGGAATTGAATGCAGTTTTCACCGATGTATTTATTACTAGAGGTCTAACTTAAAATATAGGCTACATTTTATCGTGTCTGACTGTATTTCAATCACGCAAATATTACTACATAGAAATGAATGAAATTTTCACCGATGTATTGCTAGAGGTCTAACTTAGAATGTAGGATCCATTTGACCGCATCTGCCTGTTTGTCTGTATGTTTGAGCTCTAATTTGAAATATAGGCCTCATTTTATCGCGTCTGCATGGAATTGAAAGCAGTTTTTCACGCGCACGAAGTCGCAGGCAAAAAAAGTTAGAATGTTCATAAAATAGGAGGATACAGTTTGAGATTAGTTTTTACAGAAGACTCACAAAAATAATAGTCAGTATCAAAGGAGCAGCTCGAAGGCTAGAGAAAAATGTTTGTTAATGTGTTAAATTTTTGGTTGTCGCTTTTTTTAAGGTTATAATGTGTATTAATCCAAGCTTGAAATAAATAATTAGATTCCCTTCTTTCGGCCACTTGAGTGCCACGCGCGATTTTTGTTGTTGTTTATACAATCAAACAATAGAATGCCAGATTTTCAAGCACAAATCTCTTCTGGGCTAAACTTCAACAAGTATAATTCAACGCAGCTCTATCATCAAGAATGCTCAGCCGATATATTCCGGACATGGTGTGCTGTAAATATGAGGAGGAAACGTGCAAAAGGCAAAAGAAGTTGATTCACTCCACCTGACCGAAATGACAAGAGTGTTGTTGGTTCCGTTAAAGGCAGAGATTTATGACGGCAATTTTAAGTTTTTAAATCGGGATTTCTGCACTCTTTTCTGTCTCTCTTCGTTCGTTTTTTGCTTGTCCGTACCACACAGACGGGTTTGTTATTCGATGAACGAGCTTTCTTTTTTGTGTGTAAAGTGAATCTACAGTTTAATTCAATCAGCCGAGAAGACAGCTATCAGAATTGGGATAAAATTATCAACGTTGATGTTTAACAACTCTAGCCAAATTACTTATTAGAAATTCATCACATAAACGGTTCAATTCTATAATTTGTTTGGTTATTACTTGCTGATAATATCGATTATTATTATTAGTATGTCTATGTGTGTACAGCACCCAATGCGCTGCGTTGCGATGACGCATTTAATTACCATTTAAATTACAGGCATTAAGTGTCAAATTATTTATTTACATAAAAATGAGGGTACATGGAGGGTGCCGAATATACCGTCAGACTTGAGTGTTGCTTTGTTGTCATGCCAAAGCAGTTCAGAATACTTAAATTTTAGCTATTGATACAAACCGAAAAGACGATAGTAAAGCTGTTAAATACTACCGATTCAGGTTTCCAAACTAAATAAATTGATAATCAATTTACAATTACCTCAAGTATTTTAGTATTCGTTTTTAATTAAGATTTATTATTAGAACTAAGAATCCAATATGGTGATCTGAGTATAAGATGTGAAATAAAAAATATTTTACAAAAAAGCCGACTTCATCAGTTGGTGCACTGAAAAGTACAAAATAATATTAACTCAACTCTATTGGTGCTGGTACTTTTGAAGTTGTGCAGTTGCAGCTTGACAAATTTTTGGTCGGTCCAATTTTTAGTAAAAAATATTTATTTCACACTTTTGAGTGTTACATTTGTTACGAAAATCGTTAAAAGTTCACCATTATCCATGTATGCTTTTCTTGTATTTGCTATTATTTAGAAACCTAAGAACATCGTCGCGGAAATATCTACGAGTACGTTTACTATATGAAACGCGCACACGAACCAAAAAAGCAGTTTTGTATACTTATTTTCCTTAATAACTTCTAAACCGTTTATTTTAAAATTTTGGAAAAAATATATTTATATTTCTTATTGAGAGTTCTTTCAATTTATCGCCGAATGATGTATGATCAAATTTAAACTTTGTTCGTTCTGTAGATTCGAAGAAACTAGGCTTTGACAGACGAACATACTACTAAAATTTTGAAAAATCATACTTAATGTTGTGCGTCACTCACAGTTATAGTTTGATGGGATATTTTAACAAAGAACCCAAAGGAAACCCAGTATCATGAAATCCACACCATGCGAGTCCGATTCACAACTAATCATTTTTTTAAATTGATCTATTAAGCTTTTCCCCATAACTTTGTTCATTACATCTCTGTACAAACTGATCTTTTAGGAGCAACGACGAATTTATTTTCATCACCGCATATCCAAGCAATAAAATCTTGATGGATGATGCGTTAACATTGCTTACCAATATTATGTGTTATTAAATCAAAATTTTCATCAACACTGAAATAAGAAACGTTGCAGAAACTACTTTTGTTTGTGTTTACCAACTTGTCATAGACGCTTTGACCCACATACAAGTAGAATGTCGAATCGAACTTGATCTTTGCATTCCAGATGTTCGTTAGAATAACACTGATATATAAATAAAGAGAACAGGACCGGAGTTTCAGGTAATAGTTGTATGTCTCTTAGAGCCACCGTTCAAGGATATCCAAACAAATGCATGCGACATTATGCTAAAGTATACTATTTGATATAGTCCACAATTGTTAAATAAATTTTAGATTTCTCAGTTCAGTCAGTATAACATTGTTATATATTTGCTCATCTTAGCCACTCATATGATACGTACATTCAGGTGAACCTTGTCCAAGTTTTGTGCCCAAAGACAAAGCTGGATAGAGCTAAGGCTCTATTGTGATCCACTCAGACAGTTTGCTATCTTAGGCCTTCAAGGTGTAAACCTCGGTAAGGTTTCTCTATGTTCTATGTGCAGCTAAACCTCCCTTCCGGATTATCTTGCACTCGTAGACGCTTTTTTTTACTGCATCACACCTATAACGATTTAACCCTGATGCCTGATTGCACCGTTCATATTTGGATTTTAAGTTTGATCTCCCTGTGTTATATCTAACTAATTTTGAAGTTCAGTCTCTCTGACATCCGAAGCACCTATAGTAGTCTTTATTGCCAGGTCCCCCACCCGGATTCCTGTTTCTAGAAATCCCCACTACCGAAGATGCCGATCTTCTATTTGTCAAGGCATCTCCATGATCTAGTTCACCGTGAGATTTAGATGTTTGTTGATAATATTTTTCCCTGGTCTTCGCCCTGGTCCGAGTTCCTTAGCCAGACATCCGTTCCCCTTTTCCAATGAATCTACAGTTTTACATTTTCAGCATCGTTATACCATTACAAGATCCTAGACACCATATGACCAGGAGGTGGTCACCATCGGATTGCCGGACTAGGATTTGTAAGAAACAGACATCGATAGAAGAGCAGCATTTGAGAGTGAATTATTTAAGATTTTTGTTAAGCCTCGATGTGGCTTGGGTTCCTTCTGGGTTTCCTTATGTCCTCCTGGCCCCTCGACGTTGCACCTTTGATGAATTAACTTCTAACAGGGCATCCCACACCAGGCTTCCCGTTCTTACGTAGGTATGAAAAATTGTCAACCTTCGCAAAGCCTCACGGAGGTGACCTTTAAGAAACAGTATTGCAGTTCCAAGCCTTTTATACCAGGCAAGCTGAACTTTATAACCATTTACAGAGTATTCATCGTTCTGCTCAGGAAGTTCTGGAAAGTATTGGGCCTTCTTATCTGCCACTTGGCGAACTGCCGTCACGGGTATCACATCATGGGGAACTATAAATATTAGGTATTAAAAAGAATATGTAGAGGTGGAAAAATAAATGATAACAATTTTTATATTAGTTTGAACCCTGCATAGGACACATAAACCAAAGAACAACTTTTGAAGATAATGGGCATGTATAATATTGCGGGCCTTTATTTGAGAATGTGTTATATGAAGGTATATTTGACTGAAACAGAATGTCTGTTTTTAGTATTCCAAATTGGAATCTCCCCATTTCCCCATTAGAATAGGGCGCGAAGGTTTGTATGGCAACGAGGTTTTTGATGTGCTACCGAGGGGAAATTAGTCATCTCATACATACGGGAATATCTTTGTTTATGGTGTAGCATACATTCAATTTTGAATCGAAGTTATAAATACTACGTGTAAAGAAATTATTATATCTTTTTATCTTGATATAATTTACCTATGTCTTTATTCTGACCAAGTTAGTCCCTGTTGCTTCGTGGTTTGGTAATATCGGCAAGAATTGACTGTGGGAGAGGGAGGACAGACAGAGAAGAAGAGGTCAAGCAACCGTTTCGCGTATCGGGGTCATCGATTTTTCAACCAGTGCACACGCCATAAAAAAATTCCCTGGGTTCTCGTCTCGATTCGAATTTCGATCTAGTTATAATAAATGCTGAGTTCTTCTTTAGTGTGCCAAACTCATATGAACCTTCAATTTTTAGTGATATGGGAAATTCCCATAGAACGGAGAAAATCGGAATTGTTGTAAAAAATTTAATTAAATAAAATAATATGTACTTTTTCTTTCCATGCTTTGAACTGATAGTTATGTTGCGCATGCCATTAGTTTGATAACGACCACTTGTTGACGTAGTCGAGCACAACATTTATCAATAAATTATTATGCTTACTGCGTACCGATCGAATAATAATTATACTTTCTCTAGTTTCTTCTTTTCTTTGAATTATTTAGTTTGATTTTTTCACAAAGCTTCGAATTATAGATTGGATTGACATGTACTTTCAATCTGCTACGATACAGATTTCAATTAGTTTATCAATCATCAATTTAAATGAATTTTAATTAAATCTGAAAACATACGTCTTATCTTATAATCTACGTATCTTAGAAACGGAAATCAGAAGATAATCATCTCTGCATTCCTGACTATATACATATTCTTCTAACGAACGTTGGTAGTGCTATTTGTATCTGGTATGTCGAAAAACTTCCTGAAATTATTTTATATTTTCCGGCTATGGAGACAGGAATTATTTCCCAACTTTGACTACATGGAACCCAGTTCAAACTTTATTAAAGATATATAAGCTTTCGGTGGTGCTCAGATATCCGGAGCTATCTCATTTATTACGGTGCTAAGTTTATCTTGCATAAGTACCTACATTTTATCATATAATTTTAAATCCTCAATCTCTAATATTTATATTCCATCAGAACATTAAGTTATCAATATAATTAATACAGAAACATTATTGGTAAAAAGTTTCTATTCTGGGAAAGCTCAATTTTGCAGCAAAATGAATTCTTGTGCATATCTTTGGTACTCATTTAAGTATGAATTTTTCCGAAACTTACCGTTAAATTGCATTTAATTATTCCTGTTAATGTTCTCTGCTAGTGAATTGATCAGAAGAATAAATTACTTGTTCTATAAATTTTTTCTTCCCCAGTGAAGATATGGTGATTAAATAACACAAGGTTTAAATGGATATTTTTATTATAATTATTATTCTATATTCATTATTATGTTTCTAATCAAAGATTGACTAAGTAATCACCTTTATTGTTAGAGATGTTACGATGAAATATATTACAATCACGATAATATAAACAATGAATTCTGTAGAGTTGATGCCTGTCATAGTATAAAATAGAACCTAAAAAATCGATTCAGTAAGTATATAATTTTAATTTCTGTTTCTCTTTTTTTTCAGATTTGACATCGGCAGGTTTAACCTGCAGGTCATGGATGTTACGTTCAACAACGTACTGGAGGGGGCGCGTCAATACTTCCAGGGCTTACCTACGGGCAATAACTCTATGGTGAGCCACGCTTATCCATCGGAAAGCCATCGGCAGCAGAATGAGCTCGAACAGGGTAGAGAACTACCACCTGCTTCTGGTGCATATTGGTCACAGCAAGCATCCGAAGCAGGACAGAAAGCAACTTCTCAAAGCTCAGAATCTTCTAGACCTCAGTCTCATCCGCCGTATGCACATGATATCCAGAATGACAAATGCCGACCACCATATCCTGGACCATTTCACGATCAATACCAGCAGCATCAGTCTCAGAATTTCCAATTTTCCAGGCCTCAGTCAAGGGAAGCTCCTCCGAATAATGCACAATATCAGTCGCATATTCCTTCCAATTCACCCTATCAACAAGTTCCTTCATCAACAATAAAAACTCAATCTACTAGTATGCAGTACCAAGCTATGAATTCAACGTATCAGACAAATGCAGGATCGATGACTAAACCAACCAGTGCTGCACAATATCAGGCACACATAGCTAAAAATACTCCCTATAATCAACCACGTTCTCCAACTGTGAAACCACCTCCTAGTAATCACTATCAATCAAGTAGTAGTCCCTACCTACAGCCACACTCTCCGACAGTAAAACCTCCTCTAAATATTCAGCAATTCTCTTATGGCCAGTCCTATCCACCTAATGTGAAACCTCCAAGTACGCATTACCAATCTCATGTTCCAGCGAGCTCTCCTTACCATCAGTCACCATCACCAACCGTCAAACCCTATCATCAAGCACCCTCGTCCTTTCAACAGTCTCCATCACCTCTTCATCAGGCTCAATCACCTCTTCATCAGGCTCCATCACCGCAACTACCAAGAGTTCCATCCAGAGAACAATCAATTCCCAGGGTACCATCAAGAGAACAATCAATTCCCAGAGTACCATCAAGAGAACAATCAATTCCATCTAGGGAGCAACCTCATCGAGTGGCCGCCCAAGAGCAAGTAGGACCGCTTAGAGAAAAACAGGCCGGCCATTATCCTCAAGCGTCTGAAGATTATAACAATTACTCTCAAACGCGACCTTATTATGCTAATCAACAATCGACAAACAAACAAATTCCTACCAGTAATTCCTATAAAATAGCGCCTACGAGCCAACCGTATCCTACAACATCTCATGAAAATGATATCTATTATAAGCACATCTATTCGACACAGTCACAATCTCAGCATCCAGTACCGTATTCAAATAGCAGACTTAGTACTGAACAAAATATTCATAATTCTGAGCAAGGATTCAGAACGACTCATAATTTACCGCCAATAGCTGCTATATCAAATTATAATTCCAGTCGGAATGTAAGGGAGACTGCGAGACCTGCCAACCCTACGGGTACCCGAGTGAGAACATCAAATTCATGTACCTTTACCACAACTACACAATCGGCTAATACAAGTGCTTCCATCATACAACAAACTTCAAATCGTCCATACGCCCAAACTGTGACAACATCTAGCTATGCTGATTATAAATTAAATACCACTCAATCCCACTCCCATGGTCAGTATGTTACGACTACAGCTGCTACACAGTTGTGTAATCAAGTTATTACGACATCTTCAGCTAATTCATTAAGTTACTATGCAGTTACTAATCAAAATCAGTCTTCCAGTCAGCAGTATTACCAACAACAGAATAATAAATCAAATTCACCAAGAACGCAGGCGCCTACTAGTCAACAAACATCTTCAAATTCTACAGTTGTTCCAGATCATAATTTGAATGGAAGGTTAATGTTGAAAAGAGAATCTCCTCTAGATTTATCTGTCAAAACTGTGAGGACACCCGCCGACTCCACTTTAAGTGATGCAGATAACGAAGCAAGAAATAAGCTCTATCATAGTAGTAGATCAAATCACATATCAATCTCCACTCATAATTATCCTCAAGTAGATGTTAATTCGTTCCAGAGAAACCTATCTCAACGAGCTGGACAATTGCCTACTGCAACAGCACCAAAAGTTGAATTTAGGCCAAATTTTAATGTTCCTCCCCTAGTTCAGCCGAGGCTTCCAATAAAAAAGGCAAATGAGGATCATAGAAAAAATATGGAAAAAGCTCATTCCAATAGTCGCCCATTATATGAATCGAAGAATGTGTATCAGAATTTGAATACAAGCAGATATGCACCTGTAAGTAATCCATCTGCAGCTCATATCAATTCTTATATGCAAACGCAAAGTTCTAAATCTTCCTCAAATGGACCACCCAAAATGGCTATACCTAATTATAAGAGCTCTATGTATCCTATTCCTAACCAAGATTGCTTAAAAAAGAGGCCACGAGAAATGGCTCCTTCGCTTATACCGAGTAAACAACCCAAAGTAGACAATTGGAGACAGTCTATTGATTTGCAAATTGAGGAAAGGCTTTCAAGTTATCAACAACAGCATGCTAAAGGATCCATACCCCCTGCCAATAAACCTACTGCGATGAATGGTGGATACTCAAGTCAAGAACGACCGAAAGATATATATTCATCGTACCAGAAACATAGCTATGAAACTGTTGCTAAACAACCTACTCTTGGAATACAAGACCCATACCAAACTCCGGTCAGTCATAGTCAAACATATGTACCCTCTCCTGCATCCCATCAATATTCCAATTATGGCGGATTTCCCTCTCAAACATCTCAACCAGGAATCCCCTATCTCCAGTCCTCATCACGTTCTAATTCCGTTACATCGCTCACTACTCTAACAAATTCGAAAAATAGTCTTGGTGGAGCTGTAGATAAGAGAACTTTAAGTATACTAAAGAATAGTATAGAAGTTAAAGGAAGAAAGAAATTAGAACAACAAAAAACTCATGAACACTATACGAATCATCCACGATCTGATGTTCAACACCCATCAACAGATGTTACAGCACCTTTGCAACCCAAGCCGGGACTCATTGGTAGAAATAACATATCACCCTTCACTCCAACAAGCTTTCCGGATAATACGAAATTTCATCTTCCCAAAGCTATTGATTCTGTCAATTTTGATTCAAAAGATTCAAATCCGTCTTTGGAAAAGCAACCCCATGACACTGTGATAACAAACCATTCAAGTTCAAACCCGGAATTTGATGGTCTTGCTGCATTTTTAGCGGCTCGCATACGAACTAAGGGCGAACTGAAACAAGTTGGTGCTACTGCTCAGACCATTAGTAATAATAATACTTCAAATGAAGCCCATCTACAGGTTATCTCAGACATTCATATGAAATCTCCTCTCAGACAAGAGTACATATCGCAAACCTGCAGTAGTAGTAGTTCAGTTAATACAAGCCCCACAAAAGCTTTGAAGGAACGTCAAGCGTTGGCTCCTAGGAAACGTCTTTTTAGTAGGAATGAAGAAGATTCCACAAACAATAGCATTCCGCTAAGAGACAAATCAGGTCTTAGAAGTTCTTCTGAAACATCAGTGTTTGATTTCCCAGATTCAGATTCAGAAAACGATATTTCTGGAAGGGAATCGTTAGAAGCCATGAGAAAAGGGAGACGATCATCTAAGCAAAGTTCCACTCCATTAATAGACACTAAACCTGAATCACCGGACCGTGCTGCGAATCCAGAAGACGATATATTTGCTAAACTATGTGAAAACTTTGTTGAACAACTAAAAAATAATCCAGCAAAAAAGAAAATCAAAAAGAAGAAGGTTACGGAAACTGAATCTGTTTTGAAACAGGAAGTGAGTCCTTGTGAAAAGCTAACGGAGTTAAATAGGATAAATATCGAAGAGCCCGTTATTTGTGCAAACGTCGAAGATGTTGATATGAAGGATATCCAATCCATAGAAGAACTTCCTACCGTAACTCAAATCAAAGAGGAACCCACAGATAATAAGTTTCCTGAAGAATCAAAATCAGAATTAGGCAATAGTGACTTCAAGAGAAGAATTGAGGAAGAGCAGAAATCAAATCCTGATATAAACAGCAAAGAGCAGGATCCCGTTTTTGTTTCGAAACAACAAAACGTTAAAAGAAGAATAATAACATCTATTGATAGTGAGAGTGAAAATGAATTGTGTGTAAGAAGTGCTGAACAAAAAATTAAATCAGAATCTGCAGATCCTTCGGTCAGTATATCTATATCAATAAAACAAGAGGATATCAAAGATAAGTCGTCGGATTCTCCAATGAAGCCCGTCGAAATACTCCCATTCATTCGACCTGCTAAAAAGCCATCATTCGGTGATGGTTCCGATTTCTATCCAGGATGGGAAGAGGGTGTTTACAAATATAAAAAAGCATTACGTATGCCTCCGTCGCTGATACAAGTCTCCAGACCGCCTAAATTTCACAGACTCTCTACGTCACTGCCTGACTTGGATCCATACCCGCAGTCACCTACAACATCCATTCCACCGGAAGCAGAAAAAGATTCTGGTGTCAAATCCAAAATCAAAAAAGTTAAATCTGAATGTTTGGATAGCGATAATGAATCAAATTCTAGCTTTAACTTATTTACTAGAAAAACCAATTATGATTCAGAAGGCAGTGCTTCTGTGAGAAGTTTGCCCAATACTGCAAAGGAAATGTCGATTTTGGATAGACTTTTGGAGAAATGTGGTGGGAAAAAGAAAAGGAAATATAATAGAAAAGGTGATCATAGTCCGAAAGTTATTCCAAAAGCTGAAAGTCCTATGGAGCTTATGCCTACACCCAGCTTAGAAATAAAGGAAGAAGATAAAGACAAGGAAATGAAAAAACTTTCATCACCTGTGATAAAAACTGATTCAGCTTTACTAGGATTTAGTAAGAGGACCATCAATAACTTTAAAGATGCGTTCATTAAGAAACAGAATAATATTCTAGGAGTTAATGAGCAATTTACTACTGTAGTTTTGAAGAGTCGGACTAGAAAAGAAACAAGATACCTTAAGCAACGAGCAACAATCAAAGAAGTATTTGGAGAAGATAGACCAGCTTCAGCTCCTCCAGTAACTTGTGTAAATGACATACAACAGGAAGAAGTAATTGACGATAACAGCAAATTAGGAGGCTTAGTGGTTAAGCTAGAGAGACCTGATGATATCATTGAGAGGGTTAAGGAAGCTCAGCCGATGGATGTTGTTGATAAAGAAAATGATCGTGTTGTTGATACCAAGCAGGTCCTCAAGAACAAGTTAATGACAAAAGGTAAAAAGAAAGATAATAATCTACTAAAGACACTTGTAGAGAAGAAAATAAAAATTGAAATTCAAGACGATATTGAAGACGACAATAGAAGTTTAGAAGATCTAATAATTAAAAGAGACCCTGATGAAAAATCAGAGACTCCTTCCATAGATGGTGATGAAGGGAGTATCTCTGGTAAGAAGAGAACTAAATTGGGCAAAATGAGAAGAAAACTGAGCTCTGGATTTGATTACATTCGGAAAAAGAAGAAAATTAAGAAAGACTCGAATGAAATTGAGACTGCCGAGAAAAAGAAACGAAAGAATGTTGTAACTAAAGCCCCGGAATCAATTGATGATATACAAAAGGAGATTAAGACATGGGTACTCAATAAAGGTATTGGCGAAACTCATTTACACCGAGCTGCTAGATTGGGATATACGGTAAATTTAAAATTTTAATTTGTTCTCTATATATTTATAACATGTCTAATTTCCAGGATGTTATGGCTTACTGCCTAGAAAATCTACAGAACAATCCATCTCCGAAAGATAATGCTGGATATACACCTTTACATGTAGCCTGTACCAGAGGTCATCTTGAAATAGCTAAACTGTTGCTGTTATATGGAGCAAATCCTAGCGAAAGTGCTCAAGGTGGTATCAGGTAATTGAACAATTTGTCAGCTTCTTCCAAACAAAACTAATCGAGACCACTTGCATTTCAGACCTCTCCATGAAGCTGTTGAGAATGGTTTTGTAGAGATAACAAGATTGTTGCTCTCATATGGTGCTGACCCAACATTAGCAACCTATTCCGGACTGACACCCTTAGCCTTAACTAATGATGAACCCACTAAGGAATTTCTCAAAAATCACCTGAATGATATTGAAGGAGAACCTAGCAAACCCTGGGAACTATTTGGACCTTCATCTTCCTTCGGTCAGTATTTGAACACATATTTAATAATTTTATGTAGACATATCTATTTCTGTAATAGCAATAAAGCTTTGTATGTATTATAGAAGGATATTTGATATTGAAAGAAATCTATGAATTTTTGCAGATCAAGACGAAAGAATTGGGTATGACATTCTTGATGACGCACCTGAACCAGACCCAGAATCTGAAGGTGAAGATATCGATTTTGAAGTGTCTGAACAACTTTTGCCGAATCTGTATACACTGCGTGGTGAACCAGCTTCGGATCGTTGGGTGCTCCTTCAAGATTTATCAAGTATCCTTAAGATTAAATCAAGAGACGCTCTACTAAGACAGATCTGTCCGCCAGCTTCTAGTTCTAGTGCCAGTGTAAATCATAAATCAGTTTTAAGAGAGCTCAAAATGTCAGACTTTCTTGAACAAGCGCATTGTTGTCAGTTCCTCAATGCTGGTGAGAAGATTAATACACGAGCCTCGAAAATAGCTCTGGTAAAGTATTCGAATAAAGTTAAGGAACTCCTAGGTGTGGAAAATGAGTTGATAGAAGGCAGGTGACAAGAGGCGGCATCATCGTCGTAGGCGATGATTGGACAGATCTCCAAATTTTAAATCGAAACGCCGTGATATTAATTTTTATTATTGTGATCATATCATTTGCAATTTGGTTAAAAATATATATTTGTGCAACACTTATAAAAGACATGTTATCAAATTATTTTCTACATTGTTTAATTTTCGTTGTTTCAAAAGAAATTATTTATTTTTTAAGTACATACATCTTATATGGATAATATTTTCTTATATTAATTAAGTTACCAGCTTTTTAGAGAATTTTACAATACTTCTAGGCTTTAATTAAATAGATATATACTGAATGTTGTAAAAGTGCAATTTTCGTAGAACTTATAAAATACAGGGTGTACCAGTACATTATATTATTTCCGATCAATGAAATGTAGACCTTTTTGGAATTAAAGAAAATTATCGCCCTGTAAAAAATTAATACTCAATTTGAGTTAGGAATATATTGTAAGATATTTGTTATCAATTATCTCAGGGACCGTGTACTCTTTTAGAGTATATTCGTAATATATAGGTAATTATATAGATTGTATAGATGTGAAGCTCTAATAGTATACTTTGATGACGAAATGAGGTATGAAAAATAATTGTACATATGTCTTCTTTATGTATTTTTTTAAAGCTATAATAAAGCTCGATTTTTCTATCAAATAGAAACAATAAATGTGAACTAAGTGTGCTTTTTTGTAATTATATGAGAATATTATGTGGAAGCCCACGAATAATGAATGATCTTTTCTGCTTTTCATTATACATAATATATATATATACATATTTGTAACTATATTGGGTAGTTTGTACAGTTGGAAAAACGAAATAAAAGAGTTATATCTGTGATGCGCAAATTGGAGGCAAAGTGCAATGCTTTTCTGCAAATACTTGTGATTTTGCCAACTTGTCCTATCTGTGTGAATTAGGAGATATTTTTAATTTATAATTTTTTTCACATTTTTAATGTTTTTGTTTTACGAAATATGTGAAATACTAATAAATATATATCAATGAAATTATAGCATTTTCTTTTACTATGTGGAATCTCATTTAAAAATCTTTTATAGAAATAATCATATTGTTACGGGTTTTTAAGGAAGTTGAAATTTTATACACCCCGTTCTCATGCTAATTGAATATCTAAATAGAATCATCCGAATAGGTTCATAGCCTGAAAAAGGTAGATAATAGAATCCCCATCAGCTAGTACGGGGTGCTTTAGGCTGTTCGAGCACTTGAAGCTAAAATATTTCTTATACAATAGAAACAAATGAAAAGTCTAAAAAAACAAACAACTACAATCTTTATAGGTCAATTTGTTGGAAAGGTGTGCCCAAAAAAGTTATTGAAAGTTTCCAGAGAGGCGTATTCTTTTCATGAATAAACTTGATAATTCTGTTTGTCTTACACTGTAGATCCAGATTAATTTCAATTATAAATTTGAAACAGTGAATAAATCCAGAGGTAGCCTAAAGCTGAATTTACACTTGTCAGGTACCTAAAGCAAGTTAATCAAATAACTAATTAAAGTAACTTATATGGTGTAATTGTAAACAACTTGATTAAGTACTTGCTCAAGTACCTAATTTAGTAAACTGTTTAGTAAAGTAAATAGAAACAATTTATATTTACCTGAGGGGGGTCTCTCCCACCTTTGCTTTCTAGCAACTATAAGTCCGACTAAACAAGTGTAGACAGGTCAGTTTAGTAAAGCTCATAAGTACAGACTGCGAGGTTGATTTTTGTTTTATTTGGGGGCGTGTTTTGAAAATGTATCGTTGGAGTGAAGGGACAACAATAAAGTTTGTAGAAGTGCATCGGGAAAGGCGATGCCTATGGGATACAAGGGCTGTCATTTATGAAAATAAATAAGCTCCAGACTCGGCGTATAAGGAAATGAGGGCATCATGGGAATTGATGGATTTGGAGTGCCTGAATTTAAGAACAAAATATGGGCTATAAGGTCAACTTAGTCTTAAGAAAAGAGAAAATAAGGGACTCTATGAATTCAGGAGCAGAATTGGAGGATATTTGTCTCCAGTATAAAATGTCAATTCTAAACAACTAAACAATAATCCATGTAAACGCTCACTGAAACGAAGGGACTAAATATTATCTACTTGAAGTTGCTTTAAATACTTGACACGTGTGAATTCAGCTTAACACACGGATATACCCAATACATGTGGGAAAGTTAGCAATTTTAGGGGCCCCTGGGCACACAGAACTTAGAGCTCTTGTAGGTTTAGGAAGCTTAAAGAATCTAGAATTAAACCATTGAGTTAGTAAAAGGAAGAGGAAATGACATGTTGGAACTCATTTACAAGAATAGTATCACTTCAGCAGAGACAACCATGGTTGTCTCTGAATTCAGTGACGGAAAGTTACTCTTAAAATGGTGACTTGCACAGTGTCGGATTCAAATTAATTTAATGCGTAGAAAAATGTCAATAATTTGATTGCAACAAAATACGCGAAAGTGAAGAGGGACACTGGCCATTATTTAGGAATAAAAATGAATTGGATATGTTTGGGGCACAAATACGCATTGGAAAACTACTAAGAGGCATGAAAAAAATGAAATCATACCTAGTTGAGAACAATCACAAAACACATGTTAGAAAAATACGTCGAAGATCTCTATACACAAACAAAAAATTGAGAAGAATCACGCGAGGGAAATCTGATGAACTTATGATGATTACGAGAAAGCAACTATACGAGACAATGAGAAAAAAAACGATCCGTTATTTATAATGAGATTGATAACACATAAATCCATTGAATTCAACACCCCTGTATACCTTATCTTCATAGATCTAACAAGGGTTTTGACATGTTGCTTCTTAAGCTTATAATTATGAAGGCATTGGAAAACAAGAATATTTCCAGAGAACGCATAAAGCTTATGAGAGATCTAGACAACATTTTAAGAAAAATGCTAACAAATTACACAGTAACCAACAAAATTCAAAGCACAGCAGGTATATGAAAAGCTGACAGACTGCCCAATTAACTCCCCATATACACAATTATGGATCAACTTACCGTAAAGACTGCAGACAAATTAAACATACAAATCTAAAAGAAGAACGAATGTGTGACCATAGCAAATATATCCCAATCGGTACTGCAGAGACCGCAAAATAACTACAGAAAACAGTGTCATCGATCAAGTAATGTCATTGGAGTACCTAGACCGTAAAATTCCAAGCATAGGGTTACTAGAGGAGAAGGCCAAAAGACAAATCAGCAAAGCTGGAAACGTAGAAAGAAGTGTAGCTTACATGAAAGCAGAATGAAAATATATAAAGAAACTGGGTACAGGGATAGGGTAGCTGTTGACGTCAGCATAAATAGAAACGTTGATATAAGTGCTGACAATAACTAATATCTGGACTAATACCCATCAGAGTGATTACCGAGCACAGCAACAACCTCCAACACATATACCGTGTCCAATTAGTGCGACAAAGTGGATAACTTCTCTATTTTTAATTATTTCCAAATTATGTCTATATAAAAGTTGTAGGGGAACACAAGCCCCAAATTATTTGGGACTATATTGGGTGTCCCAAAAAACAGAACAGCGCAAAGTTGCGTTTTTTAATGAATCACCCTACATATTTTCAAATTTTTGTATTCTACATAAAATAACAAGTACAATGGTATATCACTTGTCAACTTTCCATTGTTTGTTTAGGAGCTATAAACAATCAAAAATCGACATTTTAGCCCCTTTGATAGCTATTTGTGCCAAAACGGTACAAGATAGAGAAAAATAAATGTCACATTCCTATCGTATGTTTTTTTTGGACCTATTGAATAGCTTTCTCAAAAATGGTACCAGAGGTGGTACCAAATATGGTACTATTTATTAAACCACTGTCAGATAGGTCATAAAAAACTAAAACAGGAATATGACATTTATTTTTCTCTATCATCTACCGCTTTGGCACAAATAGCTCCTAAACAAACAATTGAAAATTGACAAGTGATACACCATTGTACTCCTTATTTTATAAGGAATTCAGAAATTTAAAAATATATAGGGTAATTCATTTAAAAAAAGCAACTTTGTGCTGTTCTGTTTTTTGGGACATCCTGTATAGTCCAACTAATTTCAAAATGTGGGGCTTGTGTTCCCTTACAACTTTTACATTTACATTATTTTAAAATAATTGAAATTAGAGAAGTTATTCTACTTTGTCGTTCTAATTGGACACCCTGTATAATATTTCATATTTCCACCAAATATGTATATTCTAGATTTTACTGTACATATATAATTTCAATTCCATTCTGAAAATATATAGACGCTGTGTTGTCATCAAAATGGAGAATTTTATGATTCAAAAAATTTGGGATTTATTTTCTCATTAAATTATTCTTATTTTACTAGATCAAATTGTTAGAGAAATCTTGCCGTTAAAGTTTGATGATGGACGTTTCACTGTTTCACGTCAGTTCCACTATTGTGCGTGAGATGTCACACAGCATTGAATTTCTCTCCTGATGACGTAGTCGTAGTATACACAAACTAATTTTAACATTTATAACCTAGTTAAAACCCGCAACAGCCACAATTCTCCAGTGTTTGTCTGTTGACTAGTTGGGTTTGTGTTATCATTAAACGACAGAACGTTTTTTTCGTCGTAAAAATAATAAAGAATATTGTACAGATCTTCAGTGCCAGATTGTCATCATACGAGAAGAAGAGAATCCTCAAGAGTTCATGATTCGTTGGTTATTAACAGCTAGAAAATGGCTTTGCAAATGTTAGAATACTTATAGGAAGTCTAAGCGTGTGTTATAGTGTTTTTATTTTGGTTCACGATTTTTTTGCTGCTGTGAATTCGAGTTCATCTAGTGTCGTTGCACTTTTACTATTCTTGTGGAATTGTGTACATACATATAATTTTGTTTTGAGTGACTTACTCCATACAACAATTTAAATAACAAGGTGAGTTTACCGTTTCTTTTACCTTTAATCACTGAAGTCGCAGATGGGAATATCTCAATAATATGCCATAACGCCATCATATATCTATCGAATTATTATCAATTAACACCCAATAGAAGACTGCTTTCAAATTAGTCTTATTTCCGGTAAAGGTAATTACTACTTTTATAACATATTCTACAACTTGAATCATAATTTAAAAATGTTTGATCACATTCGAAAGGTCATTCATTGTGATATAACCATCTGAGATTTTAAAAAACTGTCGACACTTACTTTTACTTTTACCAACCAAGGTTTTCATGTAAGATTACTGCATTTTCATCTTATAGCTTATAAGTATTTACCTAACTTGTCGGTGAAAATTCATCCAGATTTCAAAACATAACATCAGTGTTAGGTTATCTAGGGATCATGATTTATGAGATATGCTGTTGGGGTAGTATGTACCCCTATATGGTCGACGTTCTGCATAATAGAATGTATTTAAACCAAAGTGTTCATTTCATTTAAGTAATTATTGGAATAAGCCATTCTACAACATTTTTTAAGTGTATAATATTTGAACAGATGTTTCAACAGGGTTATTGGAAGTTAGTAGGTATTATATTTATTATTTTTGTGGTGATGTTTTTTTCCTGTTCCTGTTAAAATTTGTAAATTTTGTTCTCAAACTGCGGATAGGTGAAGAAAAATTATCTTATGTGTTTGTTACCTACCGATTTATTGTTCCTGGAAAATAGGTATAGTACATATAATTAGTTACTTACTTACCTATATACCAACATAACTGTTCTAATCAAAATTAGTTCCTAGATTCTAGGCTATCCCATGATTATACAAAACAAGAATCTAATTTCGAAAATATTGCCCAGAGTATTGCATGATATTTAGCATCCACTTAAAGCTTAAATTCTGTGATCCATACATATACCTATTAAAATTATTCTAACTTATTAAGTAGAGCAAAAGAAGCCAAAACAACAGTTTTTAGAATTTTTGTATGCCTGTCTGTCTGTTTATATGCGCATAACGCATATTAGTACTGGTAATTTTGAAGTTGTGCAGATCTAGTTAGATAGAAGACTTGGTACCAACTTACAAAAAAAGTACCAGCACCAATAGAATTAATATTCATTTCAAAACATCGTAGAAATACACATATTTAAGACTTATCTCTGCTCTACTCGGAGACCGTAATTTTTTTTTGAAAAATGTTCAATTTAAACGTTAACAGATATAAAGTCTCAAATTTAATTTTGTCGTTTCAAATTTTTGGTTTTCGAAAAAAATGCCCCCTTTGGGAAAAGCTTTTGGGTGGAAAGGAAAACGCAAACAGTCGAAATGTATACCTCCTGCGTTTGGGAAGTCCGAGGGAAAGTCGTAAAAAAGATGAGTAAGTATCGCAGACTTACAAATGTGAAAAAATGTAAAGGTTTACAACACTTATTTGTTCTATTAAAAATATCAAAGTTATGATGTACTTATGTAGATACTAAAAAGTCTAATTATTATCTAATTTGTTTAGTCTATTACAAAATCAGATTTTAAATCTGTTTAAGGGCTTATTCAATGAGCAGGACGTCTAGAAAATTATTGTTATGAATTGCAAAAGTTATACCTAAATAGGACCAAATAGCCATGCAATCCTACTCAATTTGAGAAACACTGTAAAGGAAAATAAATTTGAAGGCTGCAGAACTGAAGATAAGTACCCTTCGGCTAAATGGTTTTATTCGTTATTTGGCAGAATTAAAAATGGTAAATGTCTAGAACAGGTTTCCACCGATTTTTGGCTAGTTGCAGTGGCGTAGGTATATATTATAAGAACACATTCTAATTAAAATTTTAGCCCACTAACTCCCAACAAGCTTACGGGAGGGTGGAGTGAATAATTTAATACTAAATTAACCCGATAAATAAAAAAGTGCTGCAATTAGCGAAGACGGAGCCATAAAAAATATAAGTGGGCAAGGAAAATCATCCATTATGTTGTAGATACAGCCATTGTGCGATATTGCCAAAATGACTCGTTTTTACGGACATCCGATACATGAAATCGAATTTGTAGGAATAAAGTAATAAAAAAATAACTAATGAAATATTAATAATACGCCATCAAAGTAAATAGTCCAGCAGCGTAGAAGCACGCAGACCTATCATATGAGTCAGAATTAGGAGAAATTCGAGGTGAAAATAGTAAACTTTAGAATTTTTTTCTCGGCAATATGAAGTGATCGGGCTAAAATTTTGATTGGAATGTGTTCCTATAATATATACCTACACAACCAGCCAAAAAAATGCCAAAAATCGGTGGTAATCTGTTCTACACATTGACCCAATAATCAATACAGATGCAACGGATAGGTAATGCACAGAAGCTGAATACTTGCTGGATTTATAACGAAATAGAACGTTATTTGTTACATTTCTTTTTCTAATTACAAACAAGTTTTCAGTTAAATAATAATACATTTTCACTATGCGAAGCTTGATAAGGTTAAATGATGGAGCTTGAATCAAGTCAAATTATATATATATATATATATATATATATATATATATATATATATATATATATATATATATATATATATATTGAGGCGCAGAAAGAAAATTTTATCCTCAAGCTTGAAAAATAATTGTTCTACAAAGTAGAGTATGACCACCCAGTTAGAGATTACCTAATATGTATTTAGTTGCTTTATTCAATCCAACATGTATCACCAAGCCATTTAAGCAACCGAACAAAACCATTATTAGAATTGATACATTTGAAAACTAATTTATTTATGGAAATCCTGACAGCAAGATTTGACTTTAGTAAGGTATAACGGGTCTTTTTCTTTGCACACTGAACAAATCAATTCTTTGCACCTCTGTTGTGCGTTGTGCCCAAGGCCCAAGTACTTTCTGTATAAGACAGAACAAGGCGCCTTCAAGCTTCTCTCTGGTTTTGATTTCGCTTGGCGTACTTCAGAAGGAATAAATGGCATATTTTTTTAATTTGAACCGTATTCTTGTGATCTTTCGACATTCTTTTTTTTACAAACGAGTTGCTCCGCTATACCATCCCATTTACGACAGAACGGCAATAATTGTGTACTGGTGCCATATTGTCATTAGGTCAATTTCTTATAAATTACTGATTAACATTTATCCTCACATATGAAGAAGGTAAATCATTTTTCAGTCTCGATATTTTACTATGATAGCAAATGATATTTAAATTTAGTCGGCAAAAGTGGCGATGATATATACATAAGTACCTACCACCACAAAATAATACTTATTATGTTGTAGGAGAATTCCAAGATCGCCTTGCTTTTTGTTAAGTGAAAGGTGGTCATTCATATTAATTTTAATCCTACATTAAAAATATCATTTTTTTTGGTTGGACATATAATTCAAAGTTACTTTAGAAAAACGAAAGAGAAGGTAACTAACGTTGTAAAAGTTATTGAAAAATGCACTATTTTATTCCATCATGGAGATATGACTCAAGCAAATTGGAGAATTAACTAATCTCCCATTAAGGATTCATTATGAAATCGGCCCTTAATTTAACTGTAAAGTAAATTGAAAAATACTTCCAAAACATTATGTAACATTCTACTTAAAATATCAAAAATTTTCATTTTCAAATTAAATTTTCTCAGTTATGATCGCACCAAATTTGAAAAACTTAGTATCACTGAACAGAGAATGAATATATATATATCCCTTTCGAACAAGGTGCCACATGACCCCCTTCTCATTTGAATTTTTTGAGGGGATGCTCATAATTCAGATGGGTTGCAAGAAGGGGGTAATATTTTCATACTTTAAATTGTCAAATTGATAATAGAAATCGACCTGTTTCAACTGTTTTCAAACATTTTCATAATAACGCTAAAAATGAATTTATACTATACCTACCTATGGACCGCACTGTATATATAGGTAGTTATGGGTTTGTTTTGTATTTCAAACGATTTTCTTTACTGACATTGTGAAATACCATAGTTGTATAATATACATTTACATTATCTAACCTAGTTTACCGGTCCAATACTTTACATAAATTATGACTGTTGTTTTCAAATAAATTATTGAGATTATTGCAAAGAAGAAATAAGAAAATATCTTGAATAACAAAGCGAGATGTTACTGTGTCTTATGTTGAAACAAGGCCACACTACTAATTAACAAAGAGTAATTCTAAAATAAATAATGTAATAGCATAAACAAATAATTGATTAACCTACGTTGTTGGGACTGCATCACAGGTATAATGGCGATGTTGTTATTTTGGTAATATTGCTATCTTGTAATGGTAAATCTGTTATTTTGAAGATTAAAACATTACGTTTGATGGCAGAGATATTAGAATAACAATGGAGTCTTTCAGGATAAGGGTATTGTAAACGTACATAATATACAATTGAATTCTTTTTATAATCTTATCGAAACTACTGAAAAATATTCAAATAAATTTACCTTTACTTTCGAATGCCTTGTTTTGTCAACAATTGAACTTTTTATCTGCAGTTCTGTGACTTGATGGATATTTTAGATAGTCGACTATCTATACAGGGTGATTTATATAGGCATCGCATTAAAAGTTTTCCAACTTGCACCCGGCTTAGAAACCTGAAATTTGATGTGCTGTCATATTCAGTAATGCCCGTTCTTCATAAAATATGAGTATGTAGTCCTACAGCAATACATGGTGTGCCAAAAGTTGGTATCAACTTTCAAATAGAAAACTATATTTTTCGTACATGGTTTGATCAATCCGGGTTATAAGATCCTATCTCTTACATATGTCATTTTTTTTAAATTACCGCCGTACCAGTTTAAATGATATATATACCAAGTATGTAAACTTACCACCGTTCCATTAAATAGCAAATCAAACACCTGGTTCTACTTTCATCCAACACTGCCTATGTCTTCAAGCAACACCATGCTCATTGTACTTGACATTCTTGAATAGAGAAGCATTTACTACAAGTAGTATAGGTTAGTCTCCGTTAACGTTTTTCATTGAATATTTCTTGGTGTTTTCTTGTTCTACCTTATTTATCTTCTTCTGCAGTTGATCGCTTATACATAATTTTTTTTAGAACTGGACGTCAAATCACAATGGGCATGTAGGAAGGGGATCGATAAAATGGAAAGATAAATGGGTTCCAAATAAATTCAAAATAATATATTTTTTGATTTTTTTAAAAACTTAATGTGTTCACTTTTACCGTTGGATATTAAGAGAAACCACAAAATCGAGCACAAAATATTATTTCAAATCTCACTGGAAATCTGTTATAAAACATCACAAAAAATACTATTTGTTACTTTACTTTTTTGGTTCCTTCCTGATGTTCAGTTCAGTGATCTTGGTTAGCAAGCTATAGTCATACAATGACTTGCTCATCGTATTGGATCGTTCTCGATAACCGTTTTTTTCTTTTGGTTACGGTTCTGTAACAGTCAACCGTGACAGATTCGAGCTTTTAGTTTAGTTGTTGAAACTTGAAAGTTATGGAATAGTTAAAATGTTGAATACATAAATATAAGTGGAAATAAATACAAATCCACGTCTCCCAGCAATTTTTTGTTACATTCTGTTAAAGAACACTTATAAACATATTTCCCTTAGGTCTACGTTAAGATATCGGGATAAAAGAATTCACATATCATTATATTTTAGTCTAATGAACCCGCTTATATTTTTCTGTTCCGAAATTATGATATACCCAATACATACTTTTATTATATACATATTGTTATTGAAGTTTTCAAGTTTGATGGAAATTAAAAAAACGAAGGCTTAGGAATAAATTGGCTTGGATACAACTGTAAATCTGGAACTGATTTTCACCTGTTTGCAGATCACCCTCATTGCGCATGTTTGTCAGATAATAATTATTGTCCATCTGACGAATCGTGACAGTGGTTGGAAGGGAACAGCTGATAACTTATAGATTTCAATTAGTACTTGTATGACAAGGTACGGCACTTACAAATTAAACTAATGTTACGTGCTTTCGGAAAAAATAGTCGTTTCATAACATGCAAAATTTCCAACAATTACTATTAAATAACCACAAACACACGTAAGCGTGTGAATTCTCCTAAATAAAATGCTTCCAGCTTTTATTTTAAATAAAAAAGCTATAATAAAGTACTTCTCAATTTTAAAATGCCATTCAGTTTGTTGGGTTAGATTCCTTAAGTATTTGTCCATAGAATGGATGCATCGAAAATCAAAGACACTTATGCATGTCCCTTACGAATAACCAGAAGAAAATCTGCGAATTCAATTCAATTAAAATATGACTATACTATCCAAAGCCTAGTTGGAACAAAAAACTAATAGTTCGTTTGCTGATCGTTAAACGCTTGTTTTGTAACGAGTTTAGGCCGCTTCGCAGAATACGGTCTGGAGAAACTGTTTTGGTTCGTACTTGAAACGAGGCGAATTTTTGCGACTAGACTTTCGCACTGGATTGTGAGAGATAGTTTTTCGTCGTTTATACCATATTAATTGAAATATGATTGATATGATAATATATTCAAGGTTTTGGATTGTTACGTTATTGGTATGGGCAGATGATATCTATGATTGAACCTTTTAGCCAAAATTACTTAACATGATATTATGTAAAACAACAAATTTTCTATTATCGGAATGACATCAGATTGGGCTGGGGAAGATCCTGACGTATCTAAAACCATGTTTTTACATTCCCACTCCTACTCTACTATCTTTTTTGCTCTGAGTAGTCTATCCCCAAAAAACATTTCCAATGTAAAACTTTTGGAGGTGAGAGCTATATTCAGCAAAATTCAACAAAAAAACTCAAATCTTTCACATATGCTCAGTTAGAGCTGAACCACACCGATACAATTTTTGGTATGTTGTTTTGTATAAGAATTTTGTTTGAATGGTATTTTTTCATCAAGTGATTCTATCGCTTCTCACCGCCCCCAAAATTCCTTCCATGAAATTACAACCTGACGTATTATATTCATAACCCACATTTACAATAAATCTGGACTCGAGCATTTCCATTTCCTCACCAGCCTGCATTTATGATTCGCAATATTAACGCATTTTGATCGTCATCGTCAATTGTAAATCTTTTCAACTTCCTTCTCTTGCCCCTGGTCAACAGTAACAAGTGAAATTTTTGAAAAATATTAATTATGAATTATGAATTGAAATACTCGTAGTTTATTATGCCTAGTTTTCTATCATGAATGGTATTTTACACTTCAGGAAATTAATGAATGATTTCAGTGTGATAGGTAGTTTTTTCAATTATTCAATATGCGCAAGCTCTTATCTATAATTTAATATTTACTCAAATAAACGGTCTCTATCCTGGTCATTCTGTGGTAAACCTATATTGATGCCAACCCAACCTGGCGATACATCCAAACATAACTGCATAGGGCGATTCACCGATTCCTATTATTTTTCTCATAAATATTTCTAAGACGCACTTAGTTTTACTCAACACTACATATAAAAAGCTAGGATCTCCTGGAAATTGATATATTTAATATCCTTGCACAATCTAAAGTCTTGTTTTTCGGGCAGCTAAGCGGTAAGAATTATGTGGTTCGGCTATTAATAAACACCCCTTCTTTTCCAGATAAAGTTTCACCTACTTGAACTTCAAATGTTCTGCAAATCTGCATGCGCCTTAACTTCAAAATATCCCGACACGAAAGCTTATATACGATCCTTTGGCTTACATCAGTCAATGGCGATCTTGCAATTTAGTCCACCTAAATATTATCCATGCTATAAATTGACACTTCTACGAAAATAAAAGTTGATTTACCTATCTGACGGTACGGGAAAGGTTTCTGTTTCTCTTTAAAAGTTAATGGTTCTTGCTATATTTTGGTCCATTTGGACCAATTCTCTTAATCGAATTATTAAAAGCACTGAATTAGAATGAATATTGATTAAATAACATAATTATCGATTGGTATCAAAAGTTTTCAATATACGAGAGTTCATCATCTGACGCAGTGCTGGTGTGTATGGAGAGTGTGCGTTTGCAAGCCACAATCATAGAGGCCCCAATGACAGGAATACTGTATATCTGACATAGACTTCATACTGACACTGACATAACAAACCGATAATCTTTTATGATCCGGACAGTTTTCTAAAGCGGAGAGGGATAAGTTTCTACTTTGGGATAAGTTAAATAAATAATTTAACTGAAATATTTTCACGCGATGAGGAAACTCAGGTGCAATCAGTGTTCACCAAATTCTTCTGCAAGAGTATACTCTTATACCAGTATGTCTACGTTTGATAACAAGATGCTCACCAATATTGAGGCTTGCACAAACGTGCAGAAAATTATAAGCATAAACCAGATATTCAGGCAGAGATCTTTGCTCAATATTGAAATTAGTCATGGTATGGCAAAGAGATATGCTAGTCAGTACTTAAGTTACTACTAAGTAGTTTCAATATGTACATGTTCCAGCTTTAGTGAGAATACGAATAAAATATAGGAACCATCTTCGCTATTATGTCCCAAATTTATGCCATGTATTGACGCTGGTCCATTTCCAGCATTTTCAATTAGTAATGTTTCTCAGACGAGTCTTTCCATAGACAGAAAATAACTCAATTTTCTTATCTCAATTTGTGCCTTAACTCCTTAACCTCATTGTGACAGCAAATGACAGAATGTGAACGCAATTCTATTCTATCAAAGAGATAACATATAACATACACCAGGCAAGTCGATCAAAAATGCGTACCCGCAATAGAAAGAAACAGAAAATAAGGCAAGATTATCTATTTCTTTTATTTTGAACACTCGTGATTGGTGGATTACTGTACCTATCTGTCATCCGCATCCGACTCAGCCGTCATCCAAACTCAAATAGAAATCCGAAGCAGTTACGTTTCTATAATTTGTAAATAGGGAAATAGTTGATAATTAAACGGTAAACAATATACTGATAATGAAAAAAAGAAAATTTGTCTCTCAGCGCAAGTTTTAAGTTCAAGTACTTCAGCTGCAGTAAACTAACTTAAATTCGAAATAAAGGATAGTGAATGAAAATGCTTCAACGTAGGTACATATACCTAAATTCTTGAAAAACTTCAATGGCATTTTTTATTTGTTAAATACCAAGAATCTGTTTTGTAAAACAGTTGGAAAGATGAGTTAAAGTTAAGATTAGTAAATTTAAACAATCCAATGTGAAGCATTTAAATCAACCCCAGTTTTATAAAACTATTTGCAGGTCTGTTCTTAAATCAACATCGGTTCGAACTGGCTTTTTAGTTTTCATTATTTGTTTAATAAATTTATATACCTACCTACTTCATGTGAAAAACTTCTCACACAAAAAATATTAAAATATTCTTTATCATATAAATTATCTCAAAACCATGATGAAATGTTTTTTGCGCTTATTAGGAGAATACATTGATTTAATAATAATCCTACCACGATTTAGTTTCAATCAGCCTTTAAAAAGTTACTTCTTAATAATGTGAATGTATTTAGTTCCCGCTTCTGCCAATAGACCTTTTTACGATCACAGACAGCAGCTTATATAACTTATACCTAGTACAAAACTACATAGATATTCGCCTATAGGCCTAAAACATGAAAGTGAAAAATTAAACGACCTAAAATTTTGAATTAGAATGTACTATAATAAATTACCTATTTTTAGAGGACAATAAGAATTGTAATAAATTTCAATTTGAATTATGCGCAACTCTTTCCTCTGTATGCGTCATGAAACAAAGACAGACACGGGGACGATATTCTCTATCTCTTTTTATCTATGGACCACATCCACTGGGAGTGCTGAATAGGATTTGCCTACTCTATGTTAAATATTATATCTCTATGGTTTGCATTGTTATTGTGACTGACATTTGTTAAGTAGTTGGGAGAGAAATACTGCTACCGTGTTGCCGTTTAGTTAGGCATACGTTAGTTATACGTTTGACGAATATTATTAATGCGTTAACAATGTACAATTTTGAAATAAAAGCGATGCTTTTAAAGTAAAAAATGATTTTACTATCACGTTCTTTATTACATTATTGGTTTCACTTAAGTATTTATCCGACATTTCTGTATGACTTAGGTCTTTATAAACAGGTAAAATTTTAGCGCCGGCAACACCGTAGAGTCTTGAAAATAATAAATTGTGAAATCCGTCTACTTGGTTTTACATATATTGATAATATAAATATTACAGCCTTTTACGAGTTGAAAACGTTCTCAAATGATTACTTATCATTATTAGATTGTATTGTATACAATATCTCATTAATTTAAAGCCATATTTTTAAATTAATCGGGAAAAACCATTACGTGACCTTGAAAATCCAACATTTTTCTGTAAATAATGCTACTGTAGACAGAAGTAAGAGATACCGCTCTCACCTCTGCAAACTACAATTTGCATTGATATAGAAAGAAAAGTATTGTTTGTAATCGTGTAAAATTTACGGTTTCAGAGGTGCCTAAGTCCAAAAAACGTATTTTCGGCCATTGGTGTATCTGTCTGTCCATCTGTGTCAATATTATCTGTAGAGTGGATTCAGCGATTTTGCTGCTCCATTTTTTTATTTGAAGGGTATCGATATGGTGACACAGTTTGGGTATTCTGCACGCATTTGTTGCTATGCAAAAGCTGAAAAATGTGTTTCGCTCAAGAATGTGGTGCGAATATGTCTCTAAAGATTTTAATGAAACTTGTCTGAAGCATTATGCTTAGTGGTAAAGGGCTACAACCTGCTATAATGGGTATGTATGAGAAAAAGCAGGAAAAAATGCTGTTTATTCATATTTTGTGTAAATGGCTCCTCCTTCGTCAAAGATTTTTCTTTTTAGATATAATTACAAATAAAAGTAAGCATACAAATGAATTGTATACGTCCTTCGTTCTGTCGAAGTCGGTTAAAAATTGTTAGAGAATTTATTCCACTATAATCGAATGAGTTGAGAAGTTTTGTGGTAATTTTCATTCTTTGATTATTAACTAGGAACAATTATCGATTTGCTCTATCTAATCACATATAATTTGAGTTCATTTGCCAATCGCCACGAGATCATTTATTTTGTTGTGTCTGTACGTTAATATTTTATCAGAATTAGCAATATATATATATTGATAGAAACTATAATCATTGGTACAAGTTTATGATAGAGAGCGAAATAAAGTTCTTTGTTCCTGTTCCATATAATAATTATTATTGTAGCAGCTGTATAAATCAATCGTTTGATTCGATAAGTAGGCGATTCGGATGAACAGTTTGACGTTGTAATGGACACCTACTTGCCATTTTAAAGAGAAAAGGTCATCGATAGATAATTATTGCGCTGTTATTACATGAAAATGGAACATTGATGATACATCATTTTTTTGCTTGGTTATAGAAATATAACCGTAGGCCTAAAACAAAACTGGACGTACGGTATTTGCTGCTTCGGAAACCGTCAAATTATTTGATTATTTATGATATTTGTATCATACTGAGTTAGTGCCGAACTCAAAGTTGTTCATGAATAAGGCTGCGTGTATTCGGTTTCGAAATCGTGGCGTTACAGAGTTGGGCTCCTGTAAGCCTCCTAACGATCTATCGACCTAACTTTGTGTATTTGACCGTGCATTTGTATAGCAAACGTGCTTCGATTTTACTAATGATCTCGGATGATCTAGGACTTTAGTAGTTGATGCACAGAAAAATACAGAATCTTCAAACTGCTCCAACACTTTTTGCATTGTTCTTGTATGTCTTGCATTTGGATACCGTATCCTTTCTAAATTCTGCTAGCTAAAAGATGATTCCGCTCAGATTTACCTGATACCGTAGATCATGGTAATCATGTTTTCTTTAGAAAACACTTATTATGCCAATTCATCTATTAGGTAAGTATTAATTAACAAGCCGGCTAAGGCGAGTTAATAATTTGTAAACTTTTTATGAGATAACTTCGTAGTCATTGAGCTTTTCTTATAAATTTTCGGAAAGCTTATTAATGAATTTCCGTTACTGTTCAACTTGTACTCAGAACTCATATTTAACAGACTTTTGGCGGATATCTCATAGGGAATCAAAGTTAATGGCGTGAATATTAACACCATCAGATACGCTGATGATACTTAACTGTCTTGCTCCCGAATCGGATCTAGGCTTGCAGCGATTCCATAACAATGTTCACACGGCTTGTGAAGAGTTTGGTATGAAAATAAGCGTAAAGAAAACCAAAGTATGGTCATCAAGAAATCAAAGAATGTCCCAGAACCAATTCAGATAGAACAAGTGGATAGGTTTCAGTACTTGGAATGCTGGTTAGACTGCAAGCTGGATCCAGACACAGAAATAAGATCAAGAATAGAACAAGCCAGAAACTGCTTTGTGCGGCTTAAGAGGCTCCTTTGCGATTCACGAATCAACCTCGTTCTGCGTTTACGACTTTCAAAATGCTACGTTTGGTCTACACTCTTGTATGGAGCCGAAACATGGACACTCAAAGCCCAAACCATCAATAAATTGGAAGTTTTCGAAATGTGGATATATCGTAGGATCCTCAAAATACCATGGACATCACATACCACAATCGAAAAAGTTTTGCGCAGGTTGGGAATAGAACAAGAGCTATTTAAACTTATAAATATATTTGGGACACATCCTGAGAAACGATAAATATCGATACGCACAGCTGGTTGTGAAGGGCTGGGAAGGAAGAAACTATCATGGCTGAGAAATATACGCCAGTGGCCTAGACTACGAGACACTGATAAGAACCGCCGAAAACAGAGAAGAATTTGCCACGGTGATTTCCAACCTCCACTGATGGAAATGGCACACTAAGAAGAAGAAGAATTAATAAATTCAGTGGCATATTTATATACGGGGCGTTCCATTTGAAAAAATCGAGTTATTCATGATTTTGCCTACTCAAACAGACTGCATATCTACTTGATTGCCATGACAGTTCAATACCGCTTTATTGAATTAAAAGACATGAGAAATTTTTGTGAAAAAACTGAAAACTCCTCCAGTATAACGAGCACGACCGACCGAATAACATATACCTTTTTTCCGTATTATAGTGCACAAAAATTCTGCAGGGCCCATAACAGACCAATACTACCATTTTGAAGGGAATTGAAAGGGCTTTCAGTTTGTCGTATCAAATATGGGGAGTTCTATTTATAAAAAAAATATATTGATACACCACTCTGTAAATGCGCATCCTTATAGATGAAAACAATTTTATATTGTGCATCTAAATACGTTCACGTTCTATTATCTTCTGAAATTCGCATGTCTATATGTTTTGTTGTTTGGAAGTAATCCTACTTCCTCGCAGCTTTGGGACGGAAAAGTGTTAAGTTCCTGTGGGAAAATTAAAAACGAACTACAGAGTGTATTCACTGAAATTTGGAATTATTGTGTCCCATATCTAAAAATCGATATAGGTGTTGATATTGAGGTAATTTGACGGGGATCCCACTGATTCGCGCGTGCGAAGTCGCGGGCATTTGCTTGTAAAAATAAAAATATCGAGTTCCTGGCGGCTTGTTCATAAAACTTAAATTTAGTGATTTAATTCATATTTAAATTCTTTCACAAAACTGTTTAAACTGAAGCCAACAAATAATGGTTGGTCTCGCATGTTTGACTTTCTATAGCCCATTTGGCACTGGTAGTACGCACAATTATTTAGATGTTGCAATAATTATGCGTTCGAAAGAAGAATTTGAAATAGACACGAAAGTAAAAGTTACAGTCACCAAATGTTTTAGAATTGATTTTGATTAGCAGCCAAACCAAACTTGAATATCTAATTTCCCATTTACTTTTGTATTCAAAAGATAATTAGTATGCTCTAGTCTAGTCAGATCGAATGGTAATGTGTTGCTGTTGTGATTATTTGAATTGCTCTGCTTAATTATGTAGATATAGAAATCGAAAGGCCGTTAGAGACTACCTAATAAAGATTATTTTGGAGTAAGTATGTATTTACTTATCGTGGGTTTGTGAATTGAAAGTGTACGTGCACAATTATTGACAGTAAGATTAGGTATATTTCTTAATTCTTGGTCTGTTTTTGTTTGCAATGATATCCTTAAATTTGATATAGCTCTCAAGAGAATGTCACGATATGACATTATCAAAATCATCCTCATATATTGACTTGAATCATCACTTGTCACTATTAGGAGCAGAAATATTTTGTTGAGCAACATTGGAGAAAATGCACAATTCTGTCATAATAAATATTAAAAATGCATTAACTGTAACTGATATGTATATCAATTGATGAACTGCGCGATAATTTTGGCAACGAACATCTTATTCTGCTTTTATATCAAAATAAAATGATTCAACTAATTTTAACTACAAAAACAGAACATATATCTTTTGATTTGGCATTGTTCCTAATATTAGAGTACTTTTCATACTAGCAACATTAGAATTTTTGTCAAAAAATGTATCATACCCTATGTACCTGTATGTAAGGAAAGGGTTGTAATCGTGTGAAATTTCCGTGTCTGGTTTTCAACAGATGTTTACATTTTAAGGTTCCCTGAGTCCCTACCAAAATTATCTCCGATATAGACCGATTTTATTACAATCTTTTTTTTGTAGGGTAGCGTTCGCTATGTAGCCGAAAAACGTGTTTTTTCAAGACTGTATCGTGAAAACAGCTATAAGGATTTCAATTAAACTTGTCTAGAATATTCTTCTGGAAGCCTAAAGCTAACAATGCAGCCATTTTCCCAAGGAATATAGAAGCAATAAATTTCAAAATACAGCACTTAATTAGCCCTACAAGCACTTAAAATGATTTTCACGAAAAAGTTGATTTTTAGAGGTTGCTATGCTAAGCAGCCGTTTTCCACAAACGAATATTACAGTGATGTTTACACAAAATATAAAGTTTTTATATCTTAAATAGTTATTTCGGAATGATACAAATTTTCATGAAATATATTTTTTTTAATTTTGACTTGGCAAGAATGATGATTAAAATATAGTCTATGGGGTCTATGAACCTACAAGCCTCCAAACCGCGGTTGCCGTCATCGAATCTTATCTCTCCAGTATTTTTACCTTTCAACAATCATTTATATCATATTATATTCAGTGTATTAATTATTTTAGAATCCGAATAAATTCATCATTTTTTCTGTTGCAATACATGCAATTTTTTCCAACAAAATTCATGCAAATATTCCTCCTTCAACGTTCCCCATTGGTAGGTTTCCGAAAGGAAATTTACATGTGCATGTTTCAAATTTTTCTCAAATCCAAATCAACTTTGTTTTTTATACAGGCATATATATGTATATATATGGTTTGTGTTAAGAAATTCCTTTATAAAAAACAACATCCCCAACCATTGACGTCAAACGCCAAAGAAATATGACGACTGAGTCGACCTTTTCGGGGTATTTTGACCGACGAACCCACACGGATGAGGTATAGAATTCGACTGAATGTCTGCATTTTTTATGGATGTTCGCGACTTTTGCATTGCAAACGGGCTCCGATTTTGATGATTTTTTTTTTCATTTGAGAGAAGATTATTGAGAATTTTTGAAAATAATCACAGGTTTCCGCGTTACATTCTGAAATATGTATTTCAGCTATGTGGAAGGGGCAATTTTTTTCGAAAACTGGTAATATGAGACGGCCAAATCAGAAGAGATTATAGATATGTAGGAAGCACATTTAAATTGAACATTTTTTTCAAAAGAGTTACGATCTTCGAGCTCAGCAGTGAAGTCTGAAAAATTTATATCTGCGCCGCGATGTTTTGAAATCCCTGAATAATAAGTTCAAGCTAAGCCTTATAAAAAGATATTATACGGGGTAATAAGATAAGTACTATCATTTTTGGTATTAGTGAACGTTCAACAATTTTCATGTCTAATGTTACACTGAAAAGTGTGAAATAAATATTTTTTACAAAACATTGGACCGACTTTATTAGTTGGTGCACTGAAAAATACAAAATAATATTAATTCTATTTGTGCTGGTACTTTTCGAGTTGGTACCTACAACAACTAACTACAACAGCTCAACTTCAAAAGTACCAGCAACCAGCCAAAAAATATTTACGTATTCGTCTTCATCCAGCATGAAGCATGACAGAGTGGAACACTATTAGTTAATATTGTCACCCACCTGTTCATGTGAAAGAAAGAGATGGATATATATAGGTATGGCTTTAGAAACGCTAAAGTTGTGCGTATCTCACACGAGTGAGTGGTAGGAGGTTAAAATTATTTGTTAACAACTAGGTATTTGGCATTGGTGTTGTGTTCTGATACAGTCTCGTGGTATTTGGTTTGAGATAGATGTTTATTTATGTAAGCGCACAATATTATAAATAAATGTCAGTTGATTAGAAGCAGTTTCTCTTATTTTTGGTATTTATTCAAGTGAAATCATTTAACCATAAAATAACATTATCGCGCTTTATTAACTACGTGCCGGAATTCTGACTGTATATTATTGTTACTTTTATATTATTACCTACATTGTGAGCTATATTTTGTTTTTCAAGTGAGCGAGTCTGTCTGTTTTTGTGGTACCTATATAGTTCTGTGATCTCTAAAATTTCAGGATTCATACGTTTGGTAAGTTGGTGTTGTTCTTTCAAATTTTCCCTCCTTGTTTAGAATTTTTATAATTAATGTGAAAGTGTATGACTGAAAATAATATAAATGATGCACGTCACGGTACTAATTTTAAATAGATTAATTGTTGGGTACGAACTGTATGTTCTTACACAAGAACGATGTCCTTGAAATGCTTTAGAAAATTAATGGAAATTCGTTTATTTGTTATCATCAACAAGATATTTATGGGCTAATATTTTTTTGCAATTTACGTGTTCATATATTACTGCTGAGATATTACATCCAGACATTTTACAATATTGTTTTTTTTCATAGGGAAAACAATATAACGAGAATACATAAATAAAATTATCTGCTTTGCTTAAGCGTAATCGTTTTTAATTAATATTAAATAGATATTTATATTTTATTTTTAGGAGCTACCAAGCCTTTTTTATTTTATGACTCAGAAAAACACTTAATTATTACCTATTGAATAAATACATAGATAAAGCTCTTCTCAAGATTATGTATTCAAGAAAAACCGATGTCGGCTTATCAATAACATGACCATTAATATAAAGACGATTTGGTGAATATTCTATTGACTTCGAAATATAAAAGTAAACTCATGTAACTTAAGCCTACTTAAAAAATTGTACCAACTCTGTGAAGTGAAATTTAAGATAAATTTTTCTTATACCCAAGTTTTTTATTTTCATTTTGAATTGTATTGTCATTTTTTGTAGAGCGAATTTGTATATCGGATCTATTGATTGGAAAATGACATTCAGGAAAATTTAAATTAATTAAAAATAATAATCATTAACATGATCGGTAATTTAGAGAAAATCTTAGCGCAACTCAATACAACATTTGATTTTGATCTGAACAGTTGCTCATATTATGAAAAGATAGAAAGAAATACATTTAATTTATTCCATGAAGAGAAAATTCAGAACAATTGCTTTAATTTACATTTCAATATATATTTTTTTAAATAAAACAGGATGACACTCGTAAACACATTAAACCCGTATCAATTCTAGAATTTTCATTGTGTAATTTCTTAATTGTCGAGGTCGTTTGGTGAGCTGTAAATAGTTGTAAATGATATTTTTTTAATGTTATTCTTTGTTGTTGATGATGTAAGCATTTATATTATGAATAACCAATCAATTTTCCAAACATTTGAAATTATAATTCTGTTGATCTTTGGAGAAGGGTCTATTTTATTTGTTTGAGTATCTAAATAATTTCAACTAGTTTATCAAAATACATTTATTGACAGAGATCAATTTGCGACGCCAGATTTATGCTATACAGATGTATTATAATCACTAATATTTCGCATAATAAAAGTTATTATTCTGGTAAATCTTGATTATAAAATGCTTTTTCAGTCGTTTACTAGTAACAATTGAAAGATCAGGGATCGCAGATACTTTTTAGGTATTTTTTTAAATGTTCAAAGTACTACACTTGCTAACTTTTTTTCTAACTCGATCAAAAACCAAGTGAATTAATGACACTTTGATAAAAACATCTGGACAAAAATTGGAAAATTATATGATGATGATTTCTAACATTAGATCCTTTAGCGGTGCACAACATCCTTTTTCAGCAAGAACTTTTATTTATTTATTATACAAGCGATTCTCTGGAAATTTAAGATTCTTTTTATCCTATTTTAGGTAGTAATCTAACTCTCTACATAGTAATTTTATTAATGCTTTGGCAAGAAAATTATTTGAAATTAATTGTTACTCGCTGCTTTTTCCGCGCTACCTGCCAGTGAAAATCTTGTCGAAATCGGTTTAGTCGTGACGGAGACTCGCTGGAACAGACAGACAAAAATGATAGAAATTTTCGTTAATAGTGCCACATATACTGGTGCACTGATCATTATCAAAAATGTATGTGAATTGATATGTATCATCATACTGGATCTAATTTGAGAATACACGCATTCTATTAGGGAGGTAATTATCAAACCAAATCCTAAGACCGAATATTTCTAAAGAATACCTACGTGGGCTCAATGATCTCAAATACTAAACTGAATAAACACGAAATATTATCTCAATATTGAACTATTTCATGGAATTACCTCTTGACAATATCATCCTATTTTTTTGTGCTTACCCTAGCTTAAGCCTAATCGCTCTATCACTCATAGCATACTGATATGAAGATGAAGTAGACGAATGTTCTGAATAGGGAGGATATGTATGCGACAAATAAATTCACGTCACGAAGGAAGGAACATCGTTCTTCTGTCTGTCGGTGGTTATGAAGGAGACTGATCTTACATTGTTTTATATTGAAGGATTACAGAGTGAACCACATTAGTTCAAGGTTTTGTGTATATTTTATTAATAAGCTTATTAAGAAACTTAGTTAAATAACATAGAGGACTCATCATACAACTCCTAATAATCATTTATTTTTAATGTTCATCATTGGCGTAGCCAGAAGGGTAGGGGCTGGGTACGCCCGCCCTCCTAGAAAGTTCTGTGCCTATCCCAGAGAGTACGATCCTTGATTAAATTTGAAAAATCGATCGGACAAAAGTTGGTCAGACCCAGTCTCAAGAAAATATCCTGGCTATGCCAATGATGTCCGTATGTAAATGGAAATTAAAATCACGCTTGATATCTTTCACGTGAAAACTTGAGTATGTTTTATTTAAGTATGCCTTTTGTGACCGACTGTACCAATAACAAAGTTCCAATCTTTGCCAATAGAATAAAGAATACATTTTATTTTGTAGCATCAGTTCCCTAAATTTCGTAAAAAGTTATTTATTTTGTATTCTATATTATATAAAATCATTTAGAGTTTCATTTTAGCGGAAGATTTTCTAGATATCCTGCATATTGTCATTTTTATATTTTTATGTAGTTTGGAACATTATTACAGTTAACATTATCTTGTCTGATATGCATAAAGCAAGTTAACTAAGTAACCATTTGGAAAAAGTTAAGAAAAAAGATAGGATATCTTGGTAGAATTTCTAGAAAATTCTCAAGCTGGACTAGACGAACAGTTTACATATTGCTTGTCTTTGCTAATATACTGTAAAGAAGGCGATAAACAACGATTACAAATATGAAGGTACTATTAAATAAGGCCATGCTTATTATAATACAATGTGACAGATACACAAGTGTAAGGTTACATGTAACAGAAACTAAATTTTCTAAGTATTAAACAGATGATAGAATAAGCAAATTATATATTTTTGTACAAAATCTTAAATGGGGTTACGTATCTATCATATTTATAATGGTTGTAGAAGTCCATTCTCGAAGTGGAGTGAAATGGTAATACCAAAAAAAACACGAAGTCTTCTCCACAGTTTATTGTTAAGGATTAATTACTGATTACTGAGACATGTTTCGAGATTGTACAATCTCATTTTCAATCGAAATATAGAAAGTTATGGAGATGAAAAATTTAAGAGAAGAAAAACATAATGTAAACGATCCCAAATATATACTTGAAAAATAAAATAAATAAATTATCCCGTTATGAAATTAAAAAATAAAAAAATTAAAAATAGTAAAATAAAGTCACATTCTAAAAAATAAAAATAAAATACGAAATTCTACGTCAGGTCACATTGTCCGAGTATGAGTGTTCGTGCCCGGTGACTACTTATTGGTCAGCTGATGGTAATAGAGCTTTTCTTCTCTTAAATTTTTCATCTCCATAACTTTCTATATTTCGATTGAAAATGAGATTGTACAATCTCGAAAGATGTCTCAGTAATCAGTAATTAATCCTTAACAATAAACTGTGGAGAAGACTTCGTGTTTTTTTTTGGTATTATTCTATCATATTTTCTAAAAAGAAGGTGCCAAATAGTAACATATAATTTAAAAACTGGTGACAATTTCTTTATTGAACCATGTAACACCAACATTTTACGGAAATCCGTAACTGTTGAGGGACTGAAATTGTATAATAAATTACCTGTTATAATAAAAACAGCTACAAGTTTAAAAATATTTAAGAAAAGATTGAGAAAGATTTATTTTCAGTTATAAGTTATACAATTTCAATATCCCTGTAAATTATTTTGACCAAGACCAAGGATTGTGATATATATCATATACCTACTATTTTTTTAAATCGAGAAATATAACTTTCGTGTCATATAATATAATTTCAATGTTTCATCTAAATCGAAATAGTTATGTTATTATTTGAAAAGTTTTCTTTAATTACAGTAATTTTTAACTATTTTTCAATGAACAAATTCTGTTAGCTTTTGCGAAAATTATAAGCTTCCCGCAATTAATAATAGTACCTGCGGAGAATGAACTGTAATTGTTTACCAGTCGTTGAAACGGTAAATACATCGCGTTTTAAGGATAAAAAATTATTATCGTTATTATTATTTGTCTTACCGAAATAAATATATATTATTTGTTTTAAAGCATTTACACGTTATTGTCGCTCTAGATATTTTGTTATTATTTACGTAGTCGATCACGTGTCATTTTGTTCTTTACATTTAAAACACGTGAAAAAATGTTGTGCTACCAAGCTGTTCAATTGAACCTTACTTCAAAACCAAGTAGTAATAGCAAAGGTAGATAGACTTCGATTACATGACGTCGGAAAGTATTATCAGATCTAAAGAATAGTAAGAAGTCAATGATGCTCTATTGAATCTATTGCTATTGATATCTTAAAATAATTTTCTCTCAAATCGATTGCATAGATTTATAGATCGTGTAGCTCATGATAACACGATCAAATATTTGAGAAATTAAAGGTAATTAGCTATGTATGATGGGGGCTTATAATTTTAAGAGGCATTATACTTAGTTTACGCATCTACGATTTTATTGTTTATACTTTTGAAGTGGTTGTTTGTAAGAAAAGCTATGAGAAATTCTAAAACAACTTATGGATAGTTGATGTGTCATAAGTCATAACATAAGAAAACAAGGATATCAGTTGCATTCAAAAGATGAGGTCTGGCTATTGTCAATGTGATTATGGCTGTTTACATTTGTGAAGAGCACTTAACTCAGGAGAAGTAGAAAATATTTTTTATTTATCTAATCTTGTTTGTCGTTGCTATATTTTTGTTTGTATAGATTTTTATTATCTATCAAGTGGGATTTGGATTTTCTTTTTATGGATAACGTTGTGAAGATATGCAGTTTATACCAATATTATAATGAAAATTAACAAATGAAGCTTTTGGTAAATAACATACAAAATTAAGGTTACATCAAACACCAATTATTGTGTTTAAAAGGTTTATCCCTTAGTTTGAACACATTTCAGGTTGTCAAACCCTGAAGAAAAATGTGAAATGAGTATATTTTATAAGTTGTTACATTAAAAACTTCAAAATAAGGTTAATTTTATTGATGCTGGTATATTTGAAGTTGGTACAAGTCTTTTACAACTGCACCAGTTCAAAATTACCAGTCGCAATAGAATTAACATTATTTTGATTAATTTAGTGCACCAACTAATAAAGTCGATAGGTACCATTTTTTGTGAAAAACGTTTTTTTATTATACATTATCCGGTTTTTTTTTCTAGATAAAAAATCATATGCTGATTTGTCAGAATTACTTAATATGTGCACAATTGACTCATCAAAACTAACGATGATTGTATTTCTTTATTTATTCATGAATACTGTTTAAAAATTTACATTTCGATTAGAGCCTTAGTTTTTTAGAATTAATTATTTAATCTTAGTTTATATCCGATGTGTAGATAGGTATACGAACACTTTCTAGAATTTGAACAAATCAAGGAACGATAACTATAATTGCTATTATAATTCTTAACAGTGAATGAAATATGATAATTTGGGTGATTCAACATTTGAGATTATGGATAAAGATTTTTTTGAGCAGATGAAGGATTAATTGGACTTTGTGCTTTTGTATGTTCGTACGTATATTTCGCATAGTAAACTTGCTTTGATTTTGTTTTTATTTTTCATTTGAAAGAGTAGAGCAGAGAAGTAGATATTAAAGAAAATAAAATTTAACAATAAAAAAATATCCTCAAAGGCATTGTTTTTTGAACATCGAATATTTGAGACCTCAAAATTAAAGCAGAGGCCATAAGTACCTATAACTTTAAGTTGAACAATTAAAAAAAATGATTTTCGTTTTACAGCAAACGAATGTCTGAAATATATGTGTCACCACTATGTTCTAAATCTCGGCATATAAGTGAACGTTCAACGATTTTGATGACTAATGAATGATACATTCAAAATTTTGAAATAAATATTTTGTACGAAAACTAGGACGGGCTAACTGGTAATTGTGCCAATAGTCTTCTGTCTACGTATAACTGCAAAACTTGCACAAGTGATATATACCATTTTGTATTTTTAGTGCACCACCTAACCAAGTCGGTCCCTGTTCATTGCATTTTTTTTTCATAAAAATGTGGGCACATTCTATTTATAAATTGTCTATTGCATGTACTTTAAATTGGTTTTTTACTTTTTTTCTGATGTTTTAAAACGTTGTTTCTGAAAAAATAATAAAATAATTATTCCCAATTTTTAGAAAAACACGATGGTGTCTACGTTTAGAAATATCACGAAAACTAGATAAGAAATATCTTCTAATTGCTATCTAGTCTCACTGAAAATTGAGAAATTTTCTTTCATCATAAACCTGACAGCTCATATATCTCTTCTAATTCATAATTATTATATCTACAACCCTGCTATTATCCATTGAAAATTATTATTTCTCGTTGGACGAATTGAGTCGTTAATTAATCTAATTAATTACTCTGGGCATGTACCAGAACGCCGATCAGCTGCCCATTTTATATCAAATTTCTGTGTTAATTAATGAGGTCTCAATTAATTGTGTATTTATCACATGTTAAATGGTTGGATTTTGAATATATAGCATTAATTATTAAGGACTAACGTTTCGGGCACGTGAAGTTATAATTCACGTGCTCTTTTCAACACTGTGTTTTTTGTTCTAATGTGAAATGTATCTTGCTGGAAGACTAATTGATATTCATAAACTTTTATTTATTCTCATACATTTGAATAAATTGCATACAAAATGTGTAACTTTCATTGTGCTGTTTGAATTTCTTATCATTGGTCTGATAGCTCGATTTTCATTTCGATGGAGTAATATTTTCAGCATTAACTCAACCTGCTAGAACTCTAAACCAAAATTTGTTTTTGAGAAGTTTTACCCGAACAAACGTTGGTTTGGGGGAACCCCTTCAGGAATGAAGCTTCTTACGTCTTTACTCCATATCCGAATTTCATTTGATATAGAGATCATGTTATGGACATACCATCGATCTGGTTGGTCATTGAGGAGATTACCCGAATTCGTACGTTTATGAATTTCTAATGACTGAGGTAAATTCAATTTTAATCCTTTCTTTTCGATATGCAAAATTTTTAAATTATCATGATCATTGAGATGTAGCGCATAGTTTGAATTAGTTTTATTCTATATAAGTGAGATGATGTGTCCATTGATAAGGATCTGAACATTTCTGCCAGTTAACTCCTCCCACAAGACGCGTTAAGGAATGTGTTCCAAAAATAAAAATAGTTTTTATTAAGTATTGAAGTTTTAAAATAAAAAGCTACTAAAGAGTACAAGGTGGGCCAAACAAGTTGTTTTCTAACGGGAAAACACCTTATTTGAAGGGATAAACACTTTTCGTCCGCCGTTTCTGCGGTTCGAATTTAATGAGAAACTCAATGTTTCAAACCGTTTGGCCGGTAGAGGGCGTTTGTAAAAACTCTGCAATTAAAACAGTGCCATTTAGCTTTTTTATGTTTAAAGATAACTTTAATTTGAAAAAACATTTCTTGAGCAACTTTTTATGCAGAATACGAAAATGTCAGATGTTTTTATATCGGGTGTTCCATTCACTAGTTACTAATAAAAAATTAAAGTTTTCTTATGAACCACTATATAATCTTTCCATATTTGAAAAGAGCTTGACACTACCTTTTCAACGATGTGGCACACATTATATTTTGTTATTTATTTTTAAACGGTTAAAAGAAAACCTAATTCATTTTGGGTGCTTCAATAAAACAAAAAACAAACCTTTTATGAATAATCAGAGAGAAGTGTTGGAATTAACAATTCTCGGAACAATAGTGCAAAACCCTAAATGCTAGACAAGACGTTTTGAGGCTCAGAGCGAAGCGGCCAGATCTACAGCGAATTTTGGGATCCATAAAAGGGCCCGACTTGACTGCTTTGGATTATTTCTTTGCGTAAAATCAAAGATCTTACATATAAGGAAGACATAACCACTAGACAGTTACTAGAAGCTACAGTGCGAAGAGCTTTTGAAACTTTAACACCTCTAGAACTCCTAAATGCCGTCAACAATGTTATACTTCACCTCGGGGACGTTAACAGAAAAAATCATCAAAAACGATCAGCTGGTAGCGAGGCCTCTTCAACGTGAGGAAATTGACATAATATTCACTTCTAAGTTGTGGTTGGGGAGGTTTTGATGCTTTTGTACTGTAACTGGCAAGCTATTAGAAAAAGAAAAAAGTCAATTGTCCACACCCAATCTCATTTTAAATAAACTCAATTATGAAAACAAAGTTAGCTATCGTTTTGATTTCGATTTTTCTTTTTCATTCGTAAATCGAAATTTTAATACACATATAATCTTGAAGCACTTCTTTGAGTAGGATCCAGTAGTCTAGATGGATTTTTAAATTTTAAGTTTTGAGGTAAACTTGTACTTATTATTTTAAACAATAATTATACTTGGTTATAGCGTAATGAAATCAAACGTGCAAAAGTTATTTGTAGATTGATCAAATTCAGACACTGGAGCATACGTTAATGCAAACATATCTGATAAATATATACTTGGTAATAAACTAATTTCAGATCCACAAACTTCGATTGCAATTAATACGCCAACGTACATCTCTGATTTCTGAAGTCCCATCGAGTCATTGCGAAACTATTGCAGCCGTATTCATAAACAAAACTAATTCGGTACTAGCTTAGTAAGATACTAAAGCTGTCACGTTACCGGATATAGTAAGAAACAAATTAAACTAGTATCGACCTCAAAAAAACTGTAAAAATCTCATTTAAAGCCAACGTTGTGAATGATTAGAGTTAAATTATGATTAAGAAATTCTAGTATTTACATAATTTCTATAATTTATCTTTAATAGGGTCAACAGCCTCATCAAAAGCAATTTCACGATAAGTTATTGTTTTGACATATTCATCTTTTTTGTTAGAAAACAAGTTTTTTAATAGTACATTTAGTTTTACAGTAAAAAACATATTTTATCTAAAAATAAGGATAAACCACAGAATAAATTTGGATAAACGATACTTAATATTGATTTTTATTTTTGGGAGTTTATATTACCTATGCTTAGTTATAATATTTATTGATCAATCAAACTATTCTTCATATTTTAATGTTACCTATCAGCTTTTTTTTTAACATGAGTTTAACCTCTACTAGACTTCTGGATACGTTCATGCTTTACTGCATATTCATAAGGATCGTGTTGTGCAAACAATTTAATTAACATTGAAGTTTCCCGGCCGGGCGTCAACACTAAAAGTTAATGTTTCCCCGACACAGCGGCGCAAACTTTCATTCAACCTTGTTATTACGTTGTTAGTTTAATATTCCAGGCTTACTCAAAGGACCCCGTGTGTAGGTAGATCGTCTGGAATAATAATTAACGCTAGGACTGCACTTTATAATAACATATTAAATATCATTTCAGAGTAGCTTCTTCTCAAGGGTTACTTCGAGCCTTAAGCAAGTTCATCACCATGTTCCTAGAGCTAAAATTATGTTTGACAAACATTGTTGTTTGGTCGAGAGGCGAATGGTTAGTTAGTTAGCATCAGCACTTTATTTCATAATGTATTTTTGACCGACTTCCCAAACTGAGGAGGTGTAAAATATCTTTTGAACCGTAATAGTTATTAGAAATTATAACAAAAAATGAAAATAGCTTGATGTTAAAAAATAAAGAGGGTCCGCATATAATAAACTTTTCTTTCTGTTTGATCTTAAAAATGGCTAATCTTATGAAACGATTTTGATCTTCTTCTTCTTCCTACTTTTTTAATAGGCTCGCGCCTGTTCTATCTTCGGGTGCCTCTTTATTGGATATCCAGGTTATCACTCCATCTTTTTCTCGGCCTTCCTATGCTTCTTCGGCCGTTTGGTGATCTGTCTCGTGCTATCTTTACTATCCTGTGTTTTTCCATTCTGCTTATATGGGTATACCACTCCTTTTTACTTTTTAGTGCCTAGTCATTTATGTTCTCTATGTTCGACCTTTGTCTTAGGTCTATGTTCGTAATCTGTCCCATAGTGTTTCCCTGTTATTTCTCTGACTATCTTCATTTCACTTGTTTCCATTAACCTTCTTGTCTTCGCGGTATCGGGTCTTGTTTCAACAGTATAAGTCATAGTTGGCCTCACTACTGTCTTATATTTTGGCTTTTGTTTCTGTCCGTAAGTGCTTGTTGCGCCATATCGTGTATTTGAGGCATCCTGTTATTCTGTCTTTGCTTATTTGTTGAGCGACTTCTGCCTCTGTATCTCCATAGCTGTGCATTAGTATTCTTAAGTAGCTAATACTCCTTTCCTGCTGGATAATTTTGCTGTCCACTTCCAGCTCGCATCTTATCGTATCTTTGGCGATGACCATACTTTTTGTTTTATGATCTTACCATGTTAAATCTCCTCGCTGTTATATTGAAGTATTAGCAACAATTATGGCGTCATCTGCATAGCATATAATGGATATGGTTTCTTCACCCATTTTATATCCTATACTCATATTTCGGATCCCGTTAATAATTTCATCGCATCAGCATAGCGCTTAATGAATCTCCCTGACGTATGCCTCTCTCGAACTGGTATAGGCTGTGTTAGTTTCTTATCAATTCTGGCCTGAAAGTTGTTTGCTATATATGTTTTCAGTTGTTTTAGTGAGGTCTGATGATATGTTACGCTTATGTAATAGGTGAACTATGTCATTTAGTTCTACACGGTCAAATGCCTTTTGCAGATCTATAAAACAGCAGTATGCCCGGACGTTGTCCTCATGTGACTTTTCCATCACTTTTCTGAAAATAAAAACTGCGTCATCACAGGATCGTCCAGATCTGAAACCTTGTTGTTCGTAGGCATAGTTTAATTTCGTTGGAGATTTTGTTGGCTATGACTTTTGTTGTCAGTTTTAGAGCCGTGCTGAGTAAGTTTATTCCTCTGTAGTTCTCTGGTGTTGTTTTATCACCCTTTTTGAACATTAAGATCATTGTGCTGGTGCGCCAGCTATTAGGTATTGTGTGGCCTGTGAGAATTTTTTGTAAAAGTATTCTTAATTCCTCAGCAAGTATATGTCCACCGTATTTCAACAGCTCATTTGGTATATTGTGCGTTCCAGGAGATTTTCGCTTTTTCTGTTTCTTCAATGCTTTATTAATTTCCTCTGTTGTGACCATTACATTTACAGTAGTTATCTCTGGGGTTTCTTATAGGGTCTTATATCGATATTCGGTTGTTTTGATGATTCCTTTTAATTTGAAAAAGTCATGTGATCCCATGATCCCCCCTGAAGGAAGTGAAAATGTATTTTTTTTCGAAAATTTTTATTTTATCTGACAAGAACATATTATTTCCTGTAACAATTCTATCGAACAATGTTGAAAAAATTCAAGGGTTTCTGAGTTCCAGCTCTGGAATTACCGCTATATTTAACACCCAGAAATGTAAAATAAATATTTTTACAAAAATTCGACCAACTTTATGTGTTAGTGCACTCTGAATAATACAAAATTATATTAATTCTATTGAAATACTTTTGAAATAGGTGCTTAAAGTCTTTTATCTAACCATAACGGCACAGCTTCAAAATTACAAGCATCAATAATATAATTGATTAATTATTGTATTTTGTATTTTTCAGTGCACCAACTATTAACTTGTTAAAGCCTAGTGTTGATGTGTGTTAATATGTTAATATAAGTATTTTTGATGTTGATTGGAAATATTCGTTTATTAAAGATTTATTGTTATTCTATCTTTTCGATACACACATAAGGTTGTTAATAAGTTTCAACGCATTGCCTCATTTTAACAGGTCTAGTCAAATTATGTAACATACTTGTTATCCAATTTCGTCTTGAAGAGAAAGCGTGATCTGAAACTTGTTTGTGGCCGCCAATTAAATTTGTAGGTTTGTTGCACATTTTCATATGTGAGAAATCTAAAAATAATAGCACTGGCTGATTTACCACACGCGCCTTCGGCAGCTTCTTTCAATTAACGTATCAAATTGTATGTTTATTGTTATTATTTAAGCTCTTTGTATCGTTATCTAATATTTGTTTTCGCATTATAGATAATAGTTATATTTTCCGGAGTATTCTTTTAACCTATATTCTCTTAAAAAGTTAATGGACCATTAACATATTGATTATCAATCAGCTTATTCAAACTTATCGCTCATAGTCTCGCCATACAGGGTGATTCAAGGTCGCTCTATACGTTTTAGGAAAACAAACCCTATAATCCTTCTGAAACGTCTATCAGCTCAATCTCAAGTTTACCGCTTTTATCAAAAAGTATTAGCCCATAATATGATCCTATTGTCTTGTACTTCTTGAGTATTCAAGATACCATAAAGCCAGATCCCTATTATTAAATAGATAATCTTGGGATTGTCTCCTATCAATATTATTTAGGTACAGCAATAAATTCTTCCGAGTTATTATAAAAATATCTAATAACATAGATGAATAAAACATTTGGTGCAATTTTATGTATTATAATAATTCTTGTCTTAATTTATTTTTGACCGACTTCGCAAGAACGAAGGAGCTATACAATTCATCTGTTTGTTTGATTTTCTATGTATGTTCCCGCCTTTTACATAGTACGTTTACTAAACCGATTTCCATTATTCTTTTTTCATTGGATAGAGGAATGTTATGACATTGTACCACACTAAAAAAGTGAAAATTCATCATTCACCATATCCGCCCCCAAAAGGGGAAAATTAAAAATGTTTGGTGACAGGATTAAATAATAGGCATCTTTCAAAAAATGAAGGATTTCTGAATGTGAGGAATATGCAATATACTTACTGCTTTATTTTCAAATCCCTGAATATAAGTGAACGTTCAATGAGTAGTGAAGCAATCAAAAATATGAAATAAATATTATTTACAAAAAGTAGGACCGAATTTATTATTTTTGCTGGTACTTTTGAAGTTAATGCTAAAAGTCTTCTATTTACTTATTTATAACTGCACCTCTTGAAAATCACCAAAACCAATATAATTAACCTTAGTTTGAATTTTTGAGAGCCACAACTAATAAAGTCGGTTCTATTTTTTTAAATATTTATTCTTCTTCTCAAAGATATGTTCATAACAATTATTATTATCTTCACTTTATTCAAGGTTATTTCGTAGCTATGTCCACAAAATATCATGCTTATTGCAAGAAGTGTTTATTTCCCTGATACTATTCAATATAAATACGTTTTCAAGGTTCCGCTTTATAAATATTAGATATAGCATTCGGTATTGTGACAACTTTCGACAAATTTTCTACAAAAAATGTTTTATTCAATTTATTATTCATGATAATTATAAGCATTAAATTTTAGTGTCATGAGAAATTAATATTTCCTAATGCTTTTAACATTTCCTTTTGTATTCGTTATAAAATAAGGTTAGATATGTTTTCAATGACAATTAAAATTTTATTTCGAGACAACCGTAGGTTTTGAAAGTTCAATTTTAGTTTTTGCCATGGAGACCTACGGCTTTACAATTTACCATCCCCGTTCGGAAAGTATTCTTCGAAGCTAGCAAAGTAAAATCCATAAAAATATGTTGTTTTGATGTCTAGTTTGCAGAAAAAAAATATCTCAATAAATTTTGTTAAAAAATATTCAAATTTTATATGTAATTATTCCATGAGTACGATTCTTATATTCTGTTTTCCTTTTTTTGATTTTGTCCGTGGCTTTTTTCAAATATTTTACATTTGCGCCATTATATTGAACGAAGATATGATATTGATAACAAAGTGTAGAAGGATTGAATATGTTGAGTATGTCTGAGGTACAAATTGCCTTTACTGTTTCAATACAACGGTAACAAGGGTGGTGAACATGCTTTTTTGATCGATTGTATTGTGTTGTGTTACATCGGCAACAACCTGTATACAGGCAAATAAAGTCATAGATGGATGGAGACAATATTGACATGGACATCAACTTAGCAAAACAAATTTGGAAAATGACAATGCCATTAGGTCAGGAATTTGCTATTTTTTTCCGGTAATTAGTTGTGGAAAAAAAAATTTTGCCGCTCTTTTTTTTCTACCAAAAAATGGATGTTTTGCTAACATGCAACTTTGTTAATAATGAAAATATAAAAAAACTAATTAGTGGGGTATTGCCGCTTTTTTACCGTTAATTAGTAGCTAATGGAAAAATATTTTGCTGCTCTCTTTTTTCTACTAGAAAATGGATGTCATGTCATGGATAACATTTTAGAGGGCTGTAATTATTCAGGCGACAACGCAATAACTGAGAGACCAAATTTGATTGAACATTACATTGCTGTTGTAAACAGGAATACTAATAGGGTTGGTTGTTTATGACGACTGCAAACCAAAGGTCGATCTCATGAGAAAAGAAACTGGAAAAGTGCGACCTGAGTTATTGGTATATTTTCGAAAATAGGTACTAAATGATTTTTTTTCAAAACCTTTATTTTATAACATTTGATCGTGTTTGTGATTCTTACCCTCAGAAAATGATCTCATTTTATTTATAAGCTATTACGTTTGTTTTGGATATGTTTATTTAGTACTGTTTTCTTTAGTTTTTATTTTTGCTTTTTAAATATTGAAAAATATAAACTTATTTTTATAGTTGTTGACATGATTTCTATTTCTATTGCCTGAAAATACAAAGGCCAATAATATTTATTAAATAAAATAGTTCACCTATATATTATACTTTTAATTATTAATAATAACTTTCTTAAAAATATTTGCTGATATTGCTCCTAGAAAGAGAATTCAACCAAAGGTAATAAAATCATGAATAAACGGTTTCATTCAAACAGGAAGTTCTTCCCATGATTATCCTGACGCATTACCACAGCTTACTTACTCTCTTATTCTTTCAAAGTATTAAAAATTAAATTTGCTGGAGAATAATGAACAAGAACTCTATTCTATTCTAAATTATGATGAACGTTAAATTGATTTCAAGTGAGCGAGACACCATTTTTCCAGTAGAAGAAAAAAGAGCGTCAAAATTATTTCTTCCACAACTAATGAACGGCAAAAAACGGCAAATCTCCCACTAATCAGTTTTTGGATATTTTCATTGTTAGCAATGTTGCTTGACGTCCAGATACAGAGAGATCCATTTTCTAGTAGAAAAAAGAGTGGCAAAATTATTTCTTCCTCAACTAATGAATGGTAAAAAGCGGCCAATTCCCCACTAATCATTTTTTGGATATTTTCATTATTAACGAAAGTGCTTAGCTAACTTGACGTCAAGTTAACAAGACATCGATTTTCTGAAAGAAAGAGGGGCAACATTATTTTTTTCACAACTAATTTACTGCAATAAAGCGGACTCCTGACCTAATGGAATTGTCATTTTCCAAAGTTATTGATGTACATAATATTGACAATTATATTGAATGGTGTGTATACCCTGGCTTAACCCTCAATATTATTGACAAAGATGATTGACCAATATTTATTGCTTAAAAAAACCTATTTACTATTTGAAAATAAAATAGCTGTGTTTTTGCCAGGATGACATACTTGAAATAATGATGTTCTGTATACAGGGTTGTCCATTAAGCGCGCTGTGGTCTCTAGCGATCTTACCATTGAAATAGGAAGAAAATGTTCCCTATAAAAATTGTTTCTTTTCGAAGGTTCTTTCTGCGGAAAATAATTGCAAATATCGTGGACTTCCGGATATACCGGAAGTAGACATCAACTTCCTTATTTTAAATATAACACCTTGTATATTTTCACATTTTTGAATTCAGCATCGATTTTAAGGTCCTGTTTGTTAAGCATAGTTGTTGTCTACGGAGTCTCCATTTGAAGTTATTCGGTAATCTTTAGAAAATTTTATGTTTGTAGTATTTCACAAAAATTGTAATATCTTGGAAACTACACCCGATCGAAACATGAGGTTTTCGCTGTTGCAAAGACCGAAAAACGTAGTTATGTTTTAAAGTAACATTACTTCAAAAGAACTTTAAATAATTACACCAAGTCATTATACATGTATTATAGAAATAAAGATGTCTAATAATTATTCGGTGACTATAAATGATGGTGCGTAAATAATTAGATCAAATTTATGAAAATGTTTTTGAATAGGTACTTCCATAGATAGGAGCTAAGCTAAATGACTTGGTTTTACATGTGATCTCACAACTTTTTGCGTTGCAAGGACTGTATTGCGAGACTTGCATTTTTTACATTTTATGTTTTTTAATGGATAGTTTATTATCGCCAAATGCACACATCTTCAGCTTCTTAATCTATAAAATTATGTTTTAAAATTTTATTCAGTACCATAAACTAATACAATTATATAAATAATCCTGAGTCATATGGAGAATAGAATTTAGGTGTGACAATTTATTTTCCCGCTTGAGAGATTCAGTAATAATGCAAGTAATCAATGTTTCTATCATTGAATGGAAAAGTAAAATGTAATTTGGATGTGGTTTCAGAGAAACACAACTCTGATGACCTGATTTGGCGTGGATATAATATAATGTATTTATATAAGCATTTCACCACCATGTTGATAGTTGTTGATTCATAGGATATACGAATGCTAAAGAGAAGGTTTCATTTGATGCGGGAAATAATGTTAATAGTGTCATAATTGCATAATACTCGTAGTTTATGCTATAAGTGCGCCATGTGCAACTGGGCGAATATCTGACAATCTTGATAATGCCTAGGTATAGTTTTTCTACCTTAAATTGAGCACTGATAAGAATAGGAGGAAAAATCTGTTGTAGTTCTAGGGCTGGTGAAATACTGTGTTACCAGGTTATCCTCTTGAAAATTCAAATAAAAAAATTGTCGATGTGCAAGAGTAATAAAAAATATTTTTTAAGTCGGCTACAAGTAAGTAGCAAATGGTGATAAATTGATAAATCCGGCAACAAGGCTACAGATTCGACAAAAACAAATGAGTTTTTGAGACCCTAGTGATTATTCAAGTGTTTTTTGGTCTCTATGCCTAACTGACACTTGAGTCAGATTGTGTGTAAAGTAACTTAGTTTCCACACTAGTGCGGTCATGGTCACTTTATTGTGCACTTTGGTTAAGGCTCTCAGTGCTCGGAAAGTTAACTTTCAAGGTACTATTGGTGTTGCAAAAAGAATCGCATCTCATTATAACGTTATTTTGTGTCTACCGATAATGAGAATTGATGTTTTCTCTTCGCTGTCAGATTTAATTGTGTACACGAGTTTGTGGGTGTAGTAACAAGTAACAACGTAATAGAAGCAAATTGGATTTTATTTACAGAACATTCCGTTTCATTGATGTGCTGAGAGGTAATTGGTTTCTCTTTGGAGAAGATTATGCCTAGGGATCATCATCATTATTGTATATTTGTAAATAATCTAGAAGAAAATAATCATGATGTCTAATTATTTGATCACAGTTTAATTTAAAAATAGATCATTTTACTGTTTGTGCTATTTCCATACAACCTCTGTTGTCCTCGCCTTTTCTTCTAATTAACAATAACCTCTTGATAAATCTCTATTTATTATGTTTAATGAGAAATAATTGTTGTTTACTGTTTTCTGGGAGGAGTGTAGTTATTTTCTTTTTAATGATTGGAATGTATTAATTACTAATAATTAGTTATTCATCGAATGGCCTATTCAGAAGGAAAATAATTCAAATGTTTGTGTTTGGACATAACAATCAATAACGAGCTAATTTGAAAGAGAATTAAGGGATTGAATATTTCAATCGATGTTTTTTTTATATATGAGATTCATCCAATCATTTGAATATTTGAATCGTAAGATTTAATATTACAAACAATTCCCAGATTTTGGCAGAAAATATGTAATATTTACAAACACTCAATAAATTATGTTTTTGAAGGATTTTTATTAATTTGTATATTTATAAAAATCCCGAAACAAATTTTAACCGACATTCAAAAGAAGGAATATAGAATTATTCGACTCTATGTTTTTTTGTTCGTCCATGTAACCTCGTTACACCTAGTAAAAGTACACCAATATTGATAATTCTCTTTTCATTTGAAAAAGTGTCATATTCAAATTTCATACTTATTTCGGAAACAACAGGATATAAATCTAAATATTTGTACAATTGAATTTACAGGAAATCCTGAATAAAAATCCTAACTCTTTGAATCTACACGGGAAATAGGTACAGTGGGAATATTCCACACAAGTCAGACTCACACATGACGGTTTTTTTATCTCATTACCACCACAAAGTTATTTTCGAAGAATTGATGAATAAAAATAGGCCTGCTAGATTAAGCTAGCAGACCTGTCTATCACGATATATTTTTTACTTTCCTAGGCTACATAGTAGCTGTATAAATAAAGTATTGTAATCGTGTGAAATTTTCGGTATCGAGATTTTTATAAATGTTGACGTTTTAGAGTTTTCTAAGTCTAATAAACATATTTTCAGCCATTTGTTTGTCTGTCTGCCTGTGACAGCATTATCTCGGGAACTGATCGGTGTATTTTGTTACTTTCTTTTTTATTTTGTTTGATACCAATATCACTCGCCGGTGGCACACTAGTTGTTGAGCTATAGCCAAAAAGCTTGATTTGCTCAAGACTATAGCGCGAAAACGGCTCTAAAGATTTTTTACAAACTTGCCTAAAGTATTCTTCTGAGAGCCCTTTACCACCCACATATAGCGCAATCTCTGAGAAAAGGCAAAAAAAAGTTATGCTTGAATAAAATTCCGTCTTTTTCACATTTTTCTTCAGATTCCGGCTAAACGTTTCATCCGGCGAAAAATGTTACATGACCATTGTTGTTTGTCTTGACATGCTAAAAAAAATGAGTGGTAGCACAGGGACATGGGCGCACTAGGCGACATTTTTTTTTGTGATTTCTCTCATTTTCAAAGAATTTTTAAGTACAGGATTTCAAAAGCATTTAATTCTAACACCAACATTAAAACAAAAAATGATTTCGTGATAGACATGTCTGCCAGAACTTAAGAACCTAGCAGACCCATTGTTTTTCATAAATAATATATTTATTATTTGCGCACCTAAATAACACCTAGGTATGACACCATTCAAATTTAACTCCGATGAGTTGAGTTTGCCAGGTTTATAGAGGTCATATAACTGCACTGCAAAAAATTACGAGCACCAGTTGAAATAATATTATTTTGTAATTTTCAGTGCTCCAACAAATAAAGTCAGTCCTAGTTTTTTATAAAAAAATATTGTTCATAAAAACAAACACATGAATGCCTATATTTTTACACCTAATGCAAATAAGAAATAAATAAAGCACTAAAGCACTCGTATATAGGCTTCCAGTAATAAATAAAGAAGTGGGTAGGATAAAGAAAAGTATTTTTTTAGGAAATCAATTCACTTTATAGTTGTAAGTGTAATATCTGCACCATTGATTCAGCCTAAATTAATAATCACCTATATTACTAATATTGAATACCTCGGCTCTGAACTCATTTATCTACCTCAGAAAATATGTGCTAATTACCACATCTGGAAAATTGACTAGAATTCAACTTTATCGTCCTTTCAAATGTGACAATAATTCTAATTCGAGTTATTTTTTATCTGGAAAAATATCGTGTGTATTGCATGAAAAGTTTCCTTTATCGCACCTAGGTAGTTTATGTAAAATTATCGATCGACGCATTGGTATTACATGATGAATGCTTCTATTTAGCCATTGTTTTCTACAATCATACGGTTATAAAATGTTTATATTTATTGAATTTCTACTTATGGGTGCCATTGAAGTTTTTCATCTACCCTCATTTCACTGATATGAAAAGAAACGGATGCGATGACATATCTTTATAGAAACATCCGTTTTATCAATATCTATTTGAGTTTCTTTCTTTATCTGAAGGTCAAGGTCATTTCATTGTTCCATTCAAATTCCATCTTATAATTTGTTACGTTGGCAGCAGTTTTTTAAGATGGTGCTTAAAAATGTTCTTTAAGAGAAAATAAGTTTGTTACCCGTATCTACATCTGACTTGATACATTCCATCTGACGTCGAACCCCGACTGGAGGTATACAATTCGACTGCTTTTTTTGATTCGGGTGCGCCTTTTATATAGTAAACGAGTTTCGATTTTGATGATTTTTGATTCATTAGAAAGAGGAGGCTTGAGAAACGGTCCCATATTCATAAAAACTCAAATACGAAATAATCTTCCCTCCGAAAATTTTTCGGGAAAATCGAAAATCTGAGGTGGTATAATTAAAGGTAGAACAATATCTGGAAACGTTTAATTTTTTTTCAAAAGAGTTACGGTTTTCGAGATACAGGCATGTTAAATTCTCAAATATGTATATTTTTGCTATGTGCGGAGGTCAATTTCTTTCGAAAATTGGAAATCTGTGGGTACTACATGAAAGACCTAATTATTTGCAGCAACATAATAATGAACTTTTTTCCTTGGTATTATTGAACGTTCAACGATTTTTCTGACCAACGTTACACTCAAAAGTGTGAAATAATTAATTTTTACAAAAAATTGGACCGACGTTATTAGTTGATGCACTGATAAATACAAAATAATATTAATCCTATTGGTGCTGGTACTTGTGAAGTTGGCACCAAAAGTTATCAATCTAACTGCAACTGCACAACTTCAAAAGTAACAGCACCAATAGAATTAATATTATTTTGTATTTTTCATCAACTAATAACGTCGGTCCAATTTTTTGTAAAAAAAAATTATTTCAAATAATATAAGGTCTCCCATTCACAATAGTGAAGCTGATAAATTGAGCAATGTTTAAAATTTATACATTTAATAAATCTGTTTGGGTTCAGGTACTGGTCATAGTGATAGCTTATATCCTGTTTAGGATAAGTTTAAAAAATCAACTGCCCGAAGTCACGAGCATCTTCTAGTATAATCTAATCTTTGGTCGCATCCAAATTTTGGAAGTTGTATACTTAAAATTTAATAGTTAAGTCTTTATTGAAAAACCCTATGTAAGGTTTGAAAGGTTTTTTGTTTTGTATATTATAAAAAATGCTGCGGGTGTGACCTAATTATATATAATAATTATGCTTTGTATAAGTTTTCCATAGGTATTATTCAAAAGTCTCATTGAATTCTACCATTACTGAATACAAAACTATGTCACGTAATTAAAAAGTGAGAAAGGCAGTGCTCGACTAGATACATGTAACAGTGAGAATGTAGCTTAATTGGTGGCACCACGTTGCCTTATTTAAACTGCAAACATTTTTAGTCCAAGGGCTGATCACATCTCATAAATCGCTAGTAAGAATTCTCTTACGTAAAGTTTGTATCCCATTGATATATATGACATGCAATTTTCGTATTCTTTCTTAATTGAGTTCTTACTGCAAAGATTCTGATTTGTTATTCTGTCACAGTAGAACAAATTTATTGAAACTTGAAATTGCATTTTCAGCGTCTGAACTATCAACGTCATTGAATTATTTATCTAATGTGGTAAAGACGAAAAGAACAACAAATAATTGCTATGCATCTAGTTTCGGATGCAGGACACGATTTTCCCCAACAGGATGAATGAATGCTTAGTAGCTTCCTCCGCAATTAATATTAATTACTTACTTGTGGTTGCCGGAGTTTATAACGTTGACAGGAAGAAAGGAATGTTCGAATAAATTGGTAATATGACAAAGGACAAATTATTATTATAATGGGCGCTTGATGTCACCAAAAGCTTCGAATCTTTTTATTATGGTCCTAAAAAAATATATTTTTTATCACTGTATTAGTGGTAAAGTTATTCAAACTGTAATAAAAATATGAAATTGCCCGAAACGAAAGGGTGATTTATTCCTGATAATTTTTCTTTTATTTATTTTTTTACTGAGAAAATGAATTAGTGAAATTTTACGAATGTTGGTATTTGGGTAGTAAAAAAATTAATCTTCTGAGAAATGATAATGATATTAACGATTAAATAGCATGGCATTTGGCCAGCCACTGAAACATGTGCTTGATTTGTTTATTTACGTCGAATTTATCATCACATGAAAACAACTTCATTGAAAGGAATTCCTTTTTTAATTTCAATAGAATTAAAATGAAAGACTGTTCATAAAATCCATTGAATTGCATTGGCGCCTGTGTTTTCCAGCAAGTAAAGCATCGAAAATTCAACAATCTTGTTTATTGTTTTTATAATGAGAATCTGTTTCAACTGTGGATTGTCATCTGTAGATCGTTGCCAAGTAAGACTTCTTTCTACTTTAAGGGATTCTGTATTAACCATAAGGCAGAGTTGGCAACTGCCTAAAAATTAAAACAATGAAACCTTGATTATCACGTATTCTATAACCTATTCATTCGGACCATGTCAATGAGAACAAATACAAATCTTTTACTGTAAGTTGCTGATGGTGATGCTGCTGATACTCAACTTAACCTTCATCAACTTGAAAATAGCTGATGATGTACAAACGGCTGAGAGGGGCCCCGAGCTTTGCATTGCCTATGAGCCCCGACATGATTAATCCCGTCCTGATAAAGGGTGCTTTTCCCAGAAAGTAGCTATCGATTGCGCTCATATACTTAGAATATGGAACCAGTGAGCGTTGTCACACTAGTAAGCAATCGTTTCCTGGCCGAAAACTTTATATTATTAAAGCTCTGATGACAATTGAGTTGATTGAGCAGCCGCTTATTGACATTCTACTATCTGCTATGACGCCTAGTGGGCATGCATGAGCATGTTCGCTAGCGAACTTGCAGTTTATAAACAATCTAGGAGAAAGGTTGAAAGCTGGTCTACTTTCCTTGCTACAAGCTAGCCAGTGATATCCTGTGTCATCATAGTTGCCAATGAACTTGCGACTAGTATACCTGTTTTTGTCTTTTATATTTCCTGAGTACTGCTGATGGACATGTTGTAACTCTACTGTATTATTGACGCTCTACTTACACCAACACAAAACGCATTCAACCCACAGTAATAGAGTTAACCTAACCTGCTGATTAGTGAGGTTAGGTTAGGTTTTTTTTTACTATGTGTTGAATGTTTGGGAAGTTTTGCGTCTCAGCATCACTATCTGACTAGCCGACTCGTCAGCTTCTAAATTTGTCAACAAGCTGCTAATAAAGTAGCTTAATGTCAAAGGCGCAGTCCTGCCCATTTTTCGAAAGCTTCCATGTTTTAATACACATGATGAATTATTTTCTTCTAAACGAATTCTATCCAGATCTTGAGACTGATTTTTATACCAAATTTTGTTAAAATAGTAGGTACGGAATTAAAATTTTTCAATTTGACTATTTTTTACATATCAAAGAACTGCTCAGTCGGAGGTGGATATCATATTTAGATCTCCATTTATTTGCGCAGAAATGTTGCTATTGACAATACAAATACCCTTGTTATTTGATCAAGGTGGTCTGTACTCGTGGGAGATTACCATATACGGTACACGAGAATTCAGTTACTCTACTCATTCAAACAGTGTTTTGCCAAAATATGAATTGTATTCATGTGATATTTAGATATATACTCATTTAACAAAAGCTGCGTAGTCTTCTATGTAAACTTTATATTTAAAATCATAAATAAAGATAAGTTTTACAGGTTATGTTGAATTTTTATGTCAATTCAATTGTGATTATTTTGAGGTTTATAAATTCTGAAGTTTAAATCAATTAACGCAAATTTGGTTATGATCTTGACATTTCGTAAGTACGTTTGTATATCTATATATAAGATTTATATTCTACTCTATGTCAGATACGTGGTCACATTGACGTTCACTTGAATGAACATGATCCTTCATGGGTGACGTTTACCATTCAACGTTAACGTAACCTCTAAAACTCTTATTGATTTATGATTTTAATTATGATTACACATAAAAGACTACGCTGCTTTTGTTAAATGAGCATATATTAAAAGGGGTTATAAAGAGAAAATAAAGTTTTTAACCCAAAAGTAAAATTAATTATTGAACTCTAACATTACATTAAAAACAAAGAAAATAATAATAATTTGTCATACCCTACGTCCTCAATAAAGAGTAGGTACTTAAATAGTATGGCTGCCAAGCTGCACCGGGAAAATATTCCACCTAATAAAAAAACGGGTGTGAGCCAAGCACAAGTTTGAATAAAATTAAGAAGTAACTAGGCTGAAGCTTAACACCACAGCCGACTACTGCTGCAAGAGTGCAAACTTATAACCATTTGCACCACAAAACTGTATGTATAATAAATAACTCAGTAGCCTCCCTAACAAAGTCGTGACGGCGATAAAAGCACGCACGTCCACCACGGCATCAGGACAAGTCCCAGGGCTTCAACCGTGCCGTCCCTATTTACTGATCAGCAACACAATTATAACTAAAGCACACTCATAAAGGTAAAAAAAATATATCTCTTACGCACTTCATACAAGAAAACTTTAATCAGCTAATTACTACTGTGTAGCACACACACCAATATTCACTCAATCTACCAATATAACCAAAAACAATCAACACAAGAGCAAAAGAGCTTGTCCTTTATAGCCGCTCGTGTTTTAACAATTAACGTTTGACATTAACAGCTCCAGAAACATTTTGCTTAGACTTAAGTCAGCATTTACAAACGTACTATGATTTTATCTAGAAATCAACTCTTGAGATAATATAATAATCAAATATAAATCTAGAAATAATGTTTAAAGAAAATCTTCAACCTTACAATATATAAATATCATTTGAATAAAATTCATATTTTGGCAAAACACTGATTGAATGAGTAGTCGATGAATTCTCCTATATCGTGCATAGTAATCTCCCACGAGATCACTGCCATCTTGATCAAATAACAGGGGTATTTGTATTGCCAATAGGCACACAGACAATCGGTACATATTTATGTCAAAACCGAATTTTTTTTAAAACCATATTTTCTGTATTTTATAAATATACTATATTTCAGCCTAAGCCTAAGCTATGTGGGCTTACAAGACAATGGACTGACAGTCTGTCTAAATAAATGCAGAATAGAGGGCTCCTCAATTCTGTTGAAAATATATATGTTACAGTGAAAGTAAGAAATTAGGGAATGTATACTATACCTAGTGATTCTACATATTTACTAAAAGGACTAGTCAAAGTAGGTTCCAATTCAATTTACCTACTTCCACTAGTGATTTTGTACTGTTACTGTTTGTCTCTAGTTGAAGTAAAATGCCGCTTGAAATCAGATTGCACATAACCTAGAAAACAATATAATATACGGTTGAGATCGTTTCGCCTTTTTGTGCTTTGTAATTTTAATATGGAAGCATACAACCGTAAGCTTAGCGAAGAAAGGGCATTAGTAAATACAAATAGTGTATGGTTGTCGAAAGATAAATATAATGAGTGTATAAGCAAAGTTTTGACTGCAAAACTAAAAATAAAGAAGGAACCTAGTGATTACAGAGTGCTGAAAACTTATGATGTTTTGGAAGTGGATGGAGTTACAAAATTAATTGTGCCTCTAAAAGAGGGATCTGATATCAAATATTATGTGCACGACAGTGAACTTTATGAAATTTTACTAAAGGTGCACACTTCTATCGGACATGGTGGTCGTGACAGAATGATGAGAGAAGTTAAGAAGAGATACAAAAATGTGACCTATAAAGACGTTATGTTGTTCTTAAACCTTTGTGAGCCCTGCCAACAGAAACAAAAGAAGGAAAGAAAAGGTATTGTTGTCAAACCTCTGCTATTTGACGAATTAAACTCTAGGTGTCAAGTTGAGCTGATTGATTTCCAATCTCATCCAGATGGAAATTATAAATTTATCATGGTCTATCAAGATCACCTGACAAAATTTTGTATTTTAAGACCTCTTACGTCAAAGAAAGCTGCGGAAGTTTCCACTAATTTAATTGACATTTTTACACTGTTTGGTGCTCCAAGTGTACTTCAGTCAGATAATGGGAGAGAATTCGTCAACCAAATTATCAATAATTTAAGAGTTATTTGGTCTGACCTTAAAATCGTCCATGGAAAACCGCGACATAGCCAGAGTCAAGGCAGCGTGGAACGGGCCAATCAGGATATTGAGAATATGATCACCACATGGTTGCAGGACAATTGCACCTCAAAATGGAGCGAAGGAATTCGATTTGTTCAATTAATGAAAAACAGAGCTTTACATTCGGGCATTAAGAGGTCTCCGTATGAAGCACTTTTCGGGTGTCCCATGAAACTTAGTTTAACTACATCCTGCATACCGCAAGAAGCTTTGGCAAACATTGAAGATGAAGAGAAGCTTCAAAGAATTATTGAATCAACTAAAACTTCAACAGAATCACCTTCACAACAAGAAAACAATGAAACAGTTTCAGATGATAACATTTTGGTAGTAGCCGAAGAAACCGAAAATAATTTAAACGACATTTTGTTTCAGGCTCAAAACGATAATGAGGAGAATCAAATGCAAGGTAAATTGAGATTATAGATTATTATAGATATCAGTGTATTGTATGTCAGCTGAATTGTGTTGAAGCAAAACAGTGTGTTCTATGTGGATGTTATTTGCATGGGGATTGTGGAAATGATGATATCTGCAATATATGTAGTAAAAAACAAGCAATCCAGAAAGAAAGAGAAGAGTCATTCGACGGTTTGAAGCAGCAAGCAAAAAAAATGAAGTGCAGATCTGACAAATTGCACCCACAGGCTGATATTGGAACAACGGTTCGCATTCCTATACCAGAAGTTGACAGGGGCAGAGGTGATGCAAGATCAATTTTGGGCATTGTGTTAAAAATAACGGAAGACGGTTTCTACAAGTTGGGTACCAAAGACGGTATTTTGAAACAACTTTACGCCCGGTAAGAAAAGTTCATCTGTATATCGGCAATAAAAATTTTAATTATACATTTTCAGGTCTCAATTCAGTTGCTGTCCTCAAAATATTGTCCGATTAGAAGAAGTTCCTCAAGACAGAGAAGTTTCCTTACGATCCGTGGCCAACTTACAGTCTACAGGAACTGGGCAGGGTTTTGCAAAATGCTCTTGCAAGAAAAAATGCCAAACCCATCGATGTTTGTGTAAAAAGCAAAAAAAAACTATGCAATTCTAAATGTCATAGTTCATTGCCTTGTTGCAACAAATAACATACAATATAGTTTTCTCTATAGCCGTCCAGTGTTACCGTAGAGTAGATAAATTACTTATACATAAGTATTTCAGAGAGTTATATTCGAATTTTGATTTTAATTTGTTATACTAGTGTTGTTTCAGAATAATACTTTTATTATCTTACTATAAGTATTTCAGTAAGTTATGTTCGAATTTTATTTTCAGTTTGTTATACTAGTGTAGTTTCAGAATAAAGTTTTTATTATCTTACTAAAGCAATTACTGATACGTTACCGGAATTATATAGAATAACTAGTAATTTTATACATTCCCCAGGGAATGTGTTAACTCGCTATTCTTTGTTACCCTGTTTCTTACTTTAACGAGTTTTTTCAGTGAATGTATATAATCACTAGTCATTTTACATATTCACTTGATTTCTTACTTTCACTGTAACATAATATCAAATTGAAATAAGTATAAAAATTATTGCTCTTAAGGCGTATCTTTGCAGTTTCAATATGGTATTCAAGGCAATTAATTATTCATGCCTATGGGTAATAATCATTGTTCTTGTGTAATCTGGTATCAGTTCCGCATTCTTTTATGGGAATAAATCTATGTCTAATTGATCTGCCTTGACCCATGTAGATTTGTGCTCCATTGTTCATTCCATACTATCTTTCGAGATATACATATTATAGACTATCAAGTTTGTCTGTCTAATCACTACTGCTATAAAATAATATAATCTAAATATTAATTATTTCTCATTTCTAACATCTACCTCATAACTTCAGAAACGCTTGGGTTTGCAATCAGTTGATGATTATTCACTGGTGCATTCCGAAACTATTGTATTTATTAGATGTAAATAATCTTTATATTAATATTTTAGATTTGGTGTAATTAAATCTTATATTGCTAAGGCATTCACCAAGCTAAAGTTTATTATTTATTAATTCATTATTCATTATTATGAAGAATTTATTACATTTACATTAAATTAAATTTACGTTGATCAGCATATTTATCATGAAAATAAATAATGGGTGGGTGGGTAATGATTACTTACCTTTCGTACAGCTGACCCGGGTTATTAACAGAGTTCACAAAATGTTTAATCTTGAAATTAATTAATTACGGTCGAATTTCCACCTCTGGGAAATCTTGTATCAATAATTACGTCTATAAAATATGATTTCTAGCAATCCTGCCACATGATTTAAAATTTAATTTATCTATAATTACATTTAGTGTCACCCGCCCTATTATATTAGAAATTTATGGTTTTAGTGTATAAAAGATTCTTAGATAAATGTCAAGAACTTGATGTAGGTACTTATAATAGGTATATGTATATTTTCCTGTTGAATTTCGTACAGGACCGTTAAACGACTTTAGGGTAAAGCATACAAATAAACAAAACTTGTTAAATCCGTCTAGAGGTTTTTTTAATAACGAAATGTCAAATCAAAAAGAAATGTCATAAAAATACATGATTTTATTTATAGGAGCAAGAACATAAACGGACGACAAGTAAAAGTGTGGATTCATGCAGCATCATGTAAGAATTATCGAGTGAAAAGTATCAAATAACAATTATCAATTAACAAGTATAAAAATGTAGCATTCATGCACTCAAATTAAGAGTTAAACAGTAAGCATGCGCACAAGTCTGACATCCGCAGTATTCATTTTTCAAAATAATCTCTGTCCCCGCTGGATAACTTAAAACAAGTGTTTAGAATTCCAAATTTTCAATAAAAATGGAAGATACCGAATCATTTTTCAAGGTACCCAAAGAAATACACAAATATTTCAAAAAGTGAGGTTATTTACATCATCGGCCTGACCAATCCCCGTTCACCTTGTTAACTTAAAGTAAGAAAGTTAAAAGATCGCCAACTTCTACTTCTTATTCGTTAATTGATAATTGTTACTTGGCTGCATGAACACTCCCATTGCAAAATAAGATGTTCAACTTTTACTTGCTATTTGTAATTGTTAATTGTTACTTGTTACTCGTTAATTTGGGCTGCATGAATCCACACAAACTCTGTATGCAGTACTATAGGCAGCAATTGCTGAAATAACGTATAAGTTGTCAATTTGGGGTGTTGCGCTAGTCTGCATCTCACTACCTCACTCCCTCCGCGAACGTACAAGATTTCAAATAACATATCTTTATTAATAATTCCGTCAAGGGGTACGGTAGACTCGATTGAAACCTTATCTGAATAATAAAACATGAAAAAATGATGATTTCGATATACATAACATATATATCCGCAAAATTCGGATTGTCGAGTATTTTGTTAAATTTTAACGCTTTATCCTAGGTGAACACGATATATTCGGTGCGTGCGTTGCGGAATAAACTAAATTCGCGCTATAAAGATACACTTGTGGTTAATAAAGAATGGGATTATGTTTATTATTTCATTTCATTTATTGTGACATTAATAACATTTGGTAAAACTATTTTTGGCGGCCACCACACCAAAAATTACGATTTTTTCGGGATATAGGTACGTATTTTGGGGCGTAGATTACGAAAATTTAATCAAACAAACAGTAAAGATAGTAATATTTGATTTGAAATATGGTTCAAAAATACAAAAATAAATTAACTTCTTGCAAACGCACGCAACGCATTTATCGTATTTACATAGGACATAGCGTAGGTACAGTTTGATCGCCTACGTTCCCCGCATCGCACGCAACTTACGCACCGCATATATCGTGTTCACCTAGGACATAGCGTAATGGATTTAACAGCTCAATCAATCTCAATAAACTTTGACGTTAATCGCACATGTACTGTCAATCCTCCAGCGGTTGACGATAATTGTTGTATATAGAGAACTAGATCATAGACAATAGGAGCTCAGGTAGCACAGAAAATGCAGGTTAACAGTTCACTGCATACGCATGGACACATGCAGATACCATACGCCACATACATACCATAGGCACGGTAAAGTAAGTATATACTCACTATTTGACATATGGTATTTATTCTATGCGTATGACATATAACTACAAAAACATCTACCTACATTTTGCAAAAGATTGTGTATTATGAGTCACATTTTACCCGAGCGAAGCCGGGTTTTCATCTAGTAACATTAATTTTTTCAGTATACAGAAACAAATTATCAACTGAAATGACACCAACATACATGCTATGCTAGGTAAGAGTATTAAGCAAAATTTAACTGTGCGACTTCAGTGAGGACAAAAAATGTCACAAGGTCCTCAAAGTGTTAAATTTTAAAGTATCTATATAACGAGCTATATAATAAATTTGTGCGAATATAATAAATTGAGTGTAGTAATGCAGGACTACTCATGGCATTGTAATCAAACAAACTTGCACATTTCTCTTGGACTTGGGTGCCTGATTTAAATATTCATTCAAATAACATGCTCGCGTCATTTTCTTCAATTGTTTTGAAACACCACTTTACGTACATTAGCAGCCTCAAGTCTTGATACTAACTAACTAACTAATATAATAACAAAAAATGTAAACAAACACAACGCACACCTAGACACTTAAGTGTAGATTCTCCACAGATAAAAATAAACAGATAACTATAACGTATACCTACTCTTTGACTATAAGTAAATAGTAAATTTGCTCGCCTGCCACCCGCTACAGAACGATGCGCTGCTTGATTTTGCACAACGCCCCGAAATGACATACGATAACCTTCCGTATTTTGTGCCACCCTCACTATTCGTGTTACTCGTCATCCCTTTATATGTTCTTGTATAGGAGTTTGCTCCAAGGGTCATCATAGCTAATTCTTGATTTGTTGGGAGCTAATTAGTTGACTTTTTTCCTATTATGTGGAAGTCGTCCGACCTTGGGGCTTAGGGGCGTATCCCACTGACCGCTGTCAAATTATTGTTACGTATGCGGGTTCACAGATAAGTGAGACTAATATAGAATTATTAAATTAACTTTATTTACACTCGAAATAATATACATTACAACTTAACTTTACTATATTCGCGCTAGCTTACTTGGACTTTTCTATTATTCACACTGTCTTTTACATTCTGTCTTCATGCCGACAATTCTCCCATATATGTATCCGACAAAGGCTCCACTGGACGTTTCTCGAAATCCCTTTGTCGGCATTCTAGGAGTAGATGCCGACATGCTGCCGTCGCTCTCTTTGTCAACGCCCCTTTCGTTATTCCAACCACAGTTTATATCTCGCGCTTACTTCAAACGGATGCCGCTTCTTTGTAGCCAATACCGGCGGCTGTTCCCCTTGCACGTTAGATTATGATTACCGATTCCGTTGACGCTCTCGGGTAATCAGTGTCACGGTAACCATTGGCGACTGTGCTTATTAGTAGAGGCCAGTAATGGAATCAGTATAATAGTTCTGAATCACTTGAATTTGAATCGAAAAAAAGTGACAATCATTTTCGTCACGATAATGTTTCGAATAGGAACTAACTCCGATTAATCAGAGACACACAGCCTTCTTCATAAAGAACTTTACGTTCGAAATTAGCTTTGTTTGATACGATAATATCATACGTGACAATATTAGTATCGAGCGATCTGAAAAAAAAGTAATTCGAAGGGTAGATATGAGAAAATGTATTCACATGTCTCCATTTAAATCGTCTGAAATTGTATGATATTGAAATATCGCTTGTCACTTTTTGTAGCAAAAATATTTTATCGATCAATATTGAAATAAATGCATAAACCTGAACTGAATTTAATGATCAAAGAAAAAGTTTAAAATGTCTTTATGTCCACAGAAATATTTTTGAACTCCATTTTGCAGGCCTTTACAATATTTGAAAATGACATACCTAAGTGAAATGAATATTTTCGCACTGTTCATAATTCTTGTTTTCAAAGAAAGAAATAAATATCTGCAGATTTAACAAAACTTGTCTAAATATTCTGTAACTGACGTGAATTCTATTTGAATAGGTTTATTTGAATCTTTTTCACTGGATTGCAAAGAGAATTGGTTGATTGTATACTAGCTTTAGTCAAAGCAGGTAATTATTTGACCTTTCAGACTGATGTTCTTTGAAGTATTTACAAAATCTTTATTATTATTTTGCGGCATTGACAACGACATGGACATCACAGAACGGATATTGACATACACAATTTAGATAGAGCAGTTATCTTTTTTATGTTGAATTCATTTAGTAGTAGTAGTCACTGAATATGGCGTTACAACTAATTCCCTTCTGACTCTAGCAAAGATATGCCTAGAAATCGTTCTCATCAGGAATAGCCTACTTCCAATAACTTTTTTTGGATTGCTCAATAATTACTAAGCTAGTGCCAAACTAAGTTGATTATGAATAAGTCTGAAATTTTTTACAGAACACGTCTTGATTTTGTTTTCGGGGATCGAGGACTAATTCTAATAGAGAAGCGAGTTTAGGGAGTAAACTGCATTGATTTAATTAGTGAAACTTCAAGACATAATAAAATAAGCGCGAATAAGATTTAAAATTATTCGTATTTATGGTTAATTTAAAAGAAGTAAATCGTCTAGTAAATTTTAATTGAGTTTTTCATAGATCTTTTAAAAAGAGATACCTTGACAACTCATTAAACATCTATGCCCTCTCAGATTTTCGAGAGAAATTGCCACCTTCATCCCGTTCGGGGGTGTTTTTTGAAGGGAAGGAGATTTCGGATTTGAGTTTTTACGAATATGGGACCATTTCTCAAGTCTCCTCTTTCAAATGAATCAAAAATCATCAAAATCGGAGTACGTTTACTAAAAAAAGCGCGCACGAACCAAAATAATGCAGACAGTCGAATTGTATACCTCCTACGTTTGGGTTCGTCGGTCAATTGAAAACCGTGACATTTGGGTAGCTACCTATCAGCTGGCTACGAGAGCCGTCGTTTTTTTTTTTTCAAAATGTAACCTGAATAGTTTAGAATTTAGAATATACTAGCTTTTGCCAGCTGGAAAACTGCATTCAATTTCTTGCCGATATTCTAAATTAGACAGACCTCTAGCAATACATCGGTGAAAATTGCATTCAATTCCAAATAGTAGTTTTTGCGTAATGTGTGTACAAACATACAATAAGACAGACAGAGGCGGTAAAATGGAGCCTATATTTTAAGTTAGACCTCTAGTAATACATCGGTGAAAACTGCATTCAATTATTCCATGTAGTAGTTTTTGCCTGATGCGCGTACAAACATACAGACAGATATTCACTAATTAACAGATCTCCTTCTCTGCCTTGATAGTGTTGCCAACGATATGTTCAAATTCTACCAGATGAAGGGGTTAGTAATGGAGAACGGATGACGACTGCTAGTTTTTGCCATCTACTAGCGATCTTTGTACTCTCGAATTTATTTCAGAAAATTTTTATGATTGGAAAGAGTCCTTGAACTAGGTTCTCGAACCCCTGACCTCTTGATTGGAAATCGAGTGTCGAATCCATTATCACTAGACCACCAGGTTTTCGGTTATTCAATACCAAACAAATCAAATTAGGAGTTGGTTATATTATTTTTATGTATGTCAAATATTTTGAGGAATAAAGTTCTATATATTCTTAAATGATAAATATAACAGAATATATTGTGACTTGTGACCTTTTAAACAGGTAACATTTATATATATTCTGGGTATCTTTATGATAAAAATAATAATAAATGATATTCATATACGTTATGTGGATTTCTTTGAACGTTATAATGAAATGGTTTTCATATCTATAATTTAGTGCTGCTATACTCGTGTCAAACAACTACAAAGTTTTTTATTATAACAAATTGCATTTCCTTGTAATTATTAAAAAACACAACACGCAATCAACACAACATTGTTATATTGATAAGAATCAATATTAAATACAATAAAATTCAGTAAAATAGAACCGGGTTCATAAATCTGAGATGTAAAATAATATTTTTTCACAAGTACATATATCGCGCAAATCAAACAAAAAATTATAAACATATTTTATTATAAGCCTCATACGAATACCTAAACCAAAGAAAATATTTTGTTTCTTTACCTTTCCTTTGTTAATTTAAGATTCATTTCTATTATTTATAATAATTTTTTTAACGGAAGTAGTACCTCTATGATTCTGCCAAAGGCTCATGCTCAGAAAATTGTTCAAACATGCAGATAACTTTTTATAATTTATTATTTTAGAATTTTGAGTTCGATTAGGAATTTTATTATTTTCGATTTTCAGTCATGATGAATATTAAATTCGATACAGGTCAAAGTTGATCAATGTTTGTATATACAAATTACTCCAAGATAATCATATTATTAATCCACACCGACCAAAAAGATCGAGAATTTTGTAAATCAAATCATACTACATGAAACTGCTAAACGATTATTGTCAATAACCATATCAACTAGTCTGTTAATTGGAGAATGTGAGATTTAATCAGTTTTACTTCACTTGACTATTCAATAAAGTACATCAACTCACGCTATATTGCGCCCTGGATCGTGTGCTGTCTGACCCAAATAATCAGGCATCACCAACCACAACCATTTTTACTCTATTATTTTTAAATTAATAATAATAATAAATGATCTCACAACCATTTGGAATTAGAACACAAGCCATCTAACAGCTGTTGAACATTGAAAGTTATTGCATTTGAAAGTGACCGGGTAATTAAGGCCGATATTTGTATATTTATATATTAATAAATATAATTGTTATCTGGCATGCGGGACATAAATTCTCAAGCGCTTTTAAAACGATACTTTTGAATAAGCAATTTTAAGTTGAGAGTATATAGATTTCTGCTGGATTTAGATTGGTTAGTTTGTCACAGCCCGCTACTTCGCCCACCGAAAATCATATAGATACTCTATGTACCTGTATCTTTCTCCTTGATATACTTTGGTATAATCATCATCATCATTTTCAGCCTTATTCGTACTATTTTTCACGTAGTGGCCTCCCTTACATATTTATGTATTGTTCTCTCATTTGAGCCCATTGTTGTCTATCGTTGGCTATTCGGGCCCATGTTGTTACTGCTAATTTATTGATGTCATGGTCCCATCTTATGTTTGGTCTTCGTCTTGGTCTCTTTTTATTTCAAGGGTACCATAGTGTAATTTTTGTGGTCCATCTATTGTCTGTTCTTCTAGCTAAGTGCCCTGTCCATTGCCATTTGAGTGCCTTGATTCTGTGGATTATATCTGTAACCTGGGTCTTCTGTCGTATCCACTCGATTCTTTTGCGGTCTCTCTTGGTTATTCCTAGCATAGTTCTTTCAATAGATCGTTGTGTTACCTGGAGTTTTCTTACGGTATCTGATTTCATAGTCCAGGTTTCGCATCCGTATGTCAAGACTGGTAGTACGCATTGGTCGAACGCTCTTTTCTTGAGGTAGAGGGGCATTCTTGATTTGAATATTATTGTGTTTCTTCCGAACGTTCTCCATGCTAGTTTAATTCTTCTGTTAATCTCTGGGCGTAAAGATCCGGAGTTGTGTATTAGTTGGCCCAAATATATGTATTCTTCTACTATTTCCAGAGTCGTGTTCTTTATTTGTATTTCTTGTTCGTCTACCAGTTCGTTATACATGATCTTCGTCTTGGCTAGGTTCATTTTTAGGCCTACCTCATTGCTTGCGGTGTTCAGCTCATTAATTTGCTGTTGAAGTTCTTCAGGGTTATTAGCGATCAGTATTATGTCGTCTGCGAACCTTAGGTGGTTAAGGTATTCTCCGTCGATATGTAGACCTGTGTTGTTCCAGTCTTTCGGAAGATTTCTTCTAGAGTTGCTGTGAAGGGTTTCGGAGATATGGCGTCTCCTTGTCGTACTCCTCTGCCAGTTGGGAATTCTGGAGATTCTTTGTATATCATTACTCTAGCTTTGGCTTCTTTATATTTTTAGCTAGAGTTTCTATGTATCATCGACACCTTTTTTGGGTATATATCTATGTAAGTATGTACGAAACAAAAGGCAGCAGACAGAAAACAGTATACAAATATAATAAATTCTATTATGTAGAGATAAACCAAATTAAGTAATTTTGATGTTTTATTAAAGATTCATTTTTCTTGAAATAAAAATTAAATTGGATAGCTGAGTATGTTCGTACTAGAATTAGCTGATTGGAAATTTAATCCGCATAGAGTTTACTAGACCCTTTACTTGTTCCGGAAGCAGGATTATATTTCCCTAGTCACGTGACGCGAAGGCTGGTGAGGTCTTTGTCAAAAAAGACTCATATGGTATCTCCGGATATCAGGTCCTTTCCACCATGCGACATAATAAGATCAGTGCTGGTATAGGACTCAGCCAGACGTTCTTGTGAGAAAATGACTTAGACCTAGAAAGCCTGGGACTTTTATATACCTGATGCCTCAGCCTTGGTTAAGGCACAATACGTCTATTGGTGGCCTTGAAATTTTATATGTTATCTCTTAAATTTGGTCAAGGCTCACCTAATGGCTATTGGCTGTATTATGATTATGGAATAGATGGATCTTTTAAAGTTCTTTTAAGCTAGCAGTGACAAGTTAGCAGAAACAGTTGAAACCGGCATGGGAATTTGTTCCTAATTAGTTGCTAAAATCCCGATTTTGTTGCTCGAACTAGTTTTGAAAAAATCAAGTTACTACTATCTTAACGTGCAAGATATCAGTGAATCACTGATTTTCTTTTTAAATCTTAACACCACCTGAATTTATTGCTGGAAGATAGTATAAAGAAAATAAAAAATTAAAAAATCCAAATAAAAAATATTTAAAAGAAAAACGCACTTTATAGTATTTCATCCTAATGTTGCGCTAATCCAAAATCAAAAAATAATAAATAGTTGAGATATCCACTGATTAACATGAAATCACTGTCACTGCTAGCCAGAGCTATCTGTTAAAGCACGTAATATGTCTGACAGTGATATTTTCTTTACCTTTCGTTACAGTAGCGGAAAAATTTTGCTTAGCTAAGCAAAAGAGAAATGCATCTTCGTCATCTTTGCCTCTTGAAATATTTTTTTAATTAATTAAGCCCATGTTACCTAGCAGTATTTTCCTACAACTCCGCATGTAAATCACTTGAATCCTCCTTCTGATCGGTAATATTGGTATAGTAATGAACCAGGGGACATGTGGACAGATAAGAAATGTTCTGTTACCCTGATTTATTGAACTTTATATAATGTGTGTTAAGCATCATTCACATAGGATTAGTGCAGTTGCAAATGTAGTGTAGAAAAGTTAGTAGCCACTTCTCTTTATGACTGCATTCACATTGACTTAGCGGTAGTGCAGAATGGTAGTGGTAGTGTAGAGGCTACCAAGCTTTTAACTTTTACACTACACAAATACCAGAGCTAATAAGCATTCACTTGTTGAGCATGCGCAATGCAATTTGTAACAATTCCATTTGTCATTGGCTTTGAAGTCACATGTCTACCAAAATATTTTTGACAAGCAACTCTTAAAAAATTAAGTAAATGGTATGGTATTTATAGTTTTAAGTCTATGTGAATGCTCGTATTTTGTGTAATCTAATTACAACTGCACTGCAACTGCACTAATCCTATGTGAATGATACTTTAGTGGCAGATATATTTTCAGTGCCATAAATAACAGTATTTACCCCTCGTTTTCCATTGAAAATTTATTTTATACATACTTTTTACTCAGGTATAAAAACTTGGTACATTTATTAAAAATATATTTTCAATTATTATTTTCTGCTTTTTAATCTTGTTGTACATTATCATTCATTTCCGAGCTATTTTTTTAAGTTTTAATTCTCTAATTCATCGAGAAATTCATTATTATTATTTAAAATTGAGTTATCATTTTAGATAATGTTTACATTTGTCATCTGTATTCAATCATTTTCAATCAATTGTATATGTTGCCACTCAGCAGCATAACATAACTAGTTGTGAGGCAATTGAATTGCAGACGCATAAATTCATCGGTTATTGTGTATTGTGTATCTCCAGTATCTCCTACATTCTGGGTGTTTTTTTTTTAAACTCCGTATATTTTTTCACCAAGATATACTGCATAGCTCCAGCAAGGTTTTAACAAGAGCCTGATACTAAATAATAGATCATTTTCAAATGTCTTGTTTGTAAGCTTCAGGTCGGTCGATAAGCTAGTCTCAAATGTTGAAGGCGCACTCCATAATACTCTATGAATAACCGTGCCGTTTTCTCGAGATGGTAGATTGTTGAGCTTACTGCAGAGCTTCCTAAATAAAAACCCGGTAAAATATCTGCTTGAAGCTGAGAAGTCCGTTTCGATGAAATAAAGATTGATATAAATCTATATATACTGGGTGTCCCGGAATGAATGGATAACCTTTAAGTTGCTTGTAGCAGAACTTATGACCGTTCAAAAAAATACACCCAAAATATAGGTAGTATCCCAAGTAGCACCCGAGATATAAGTTTTTTTAAATACTATTTTTTACTTTATTTGACTTGTCAACATTAATAGCATTAATTCACTAATTACATTAAATAAATTGTACCCTTTTTTACAGAAATTGTTTATAAATTTTTCAACTAGAGTTGCTAAAACTTTCGTCAACAAAAATGTTACTTATTGCAACTATTTTTTTGTTTTTTAAATGCAGTATTCATCCTATTTACTGCTTATCTATCGGTAGGTAGAATTAACATGAATTATTTTTCAAGATCCGTTAAAAAATAGCGTATTTTAAATGGAAATAGCTATTCTGTAATCTGCATCCAATAATTTTAAGGGTTGATTAAAATCCATAATGTCAATCGTTAAATTTAATATGTTGAGAAACATTTTTAAGGCTTGCGTATTTTTTGGTCTAAAATTTTCTAGGAACATTTAAAGATAGTTTTCTGTGCATTAGAATATAAATTATACTGTTGGATGAATTCATCTTTATGTATGAAACTTTGGTTAGGAACTTGACAACTAGTTGAAAAATCATCAAAATTACCCATTCATCAAAAAGTTTTAATAACAGTTTTGCATCTCACTAATTGCTTGAAATATTCTCAAAGCGATCGACCTCAATGTATAGGGTAGACACCTAGATTAGAAATTGGAAGTATATAGTTGAGTAGATAGACAAGTAATCAATAAATATTTTTTTTCTATGCTCAATTTTATTATTACATTAACAAACAATAAATATAGGTACCCATTCTCTTCGATAATCACTTTTGATTATTTTATAAACCAGAAACCAGCAGCATCCAATTCTCAAAACAAACTTGTTCAGACTATATTTATATTTTCCACTTTTTATAAAATATCTGATAGGATGACAGTAGATCATAACCACAGAGTATTTTAACATAACCTTAAAATCAACACAAGACTTCACAACTGACAACTGTGATCACTTAGCTTACAGAAAGAATATCAATTTACGTTAACGGCATTAACGTCCGATATTTTTAACGGTTGTCTCACAGAATTAGTTATCTATCTGTTTCACTTTATCTAAGAAATATTTGGTCGAGCCAAAACAGAACTCGTAATCGTTCAAACGCTTAGCGTGTAAGAATTTGACTCATGTATGCTGTTGATATTCTCAGCATATTATTGTCGAATCAATCTATTTATAATGTACTGCGAATTTCCAGTTGATTCGTTGATTCTTTTTTTTCGTCTTAGAGGTCATCATTCTTACTTAGTATTGCATATTCTATTTGTATTCTAATAAATACGATGTTCGTTGAATGTTTTATCTTTCTGACAAGATAATTTCAATCAAAACTTGTTAAGTTAACATCTATTAAAATTTATTGCTATAGTATAGAGCTAATGATTTGTTTTCTCTTTATTTCAGTCAATCCTTTGCCAATTTGTCAAGATGAATCAGGAATAAGAATACTAAGAAAAAAAATTCTGTATAGAAAAAAGAAGCAATGCGTGGATCTCTGGACAACGATGTTGCGCCTTGCGTAGCTGGTCAACGAAAGAAACGTTTTCCTGGAAGATGGTCCCTTAGACATCTTATATATTCCAGTCCGATATTGAATAGGAGACGAAGTCAAAATTCGTCAGTATCATCTAAGTCGCATAGGAAAGATGGTGAGTCTCAAATTGAACGGACTGATTGTGTCATTTACTATAAGTTATCACCACTATACAATCACAACTGACATATCAATAACAAGTAGAAATACAGGAATAACTCTTAACTGTATAATTAATATAAGTATATTTTCTAATGTGCCATTGGCCGTGTTCGCCAATAATGCCATGACTTGTATGGTAATCCATCACTTGAGTGTAAATACCATGTTCATTTACTCAGGTCTTACATTTTCCTATCTACTTAATGCTATGAAAGTGAGATTGCTAATGAGCCAAAGACCAGGTGGCGTTGCTATCGAGGGATCAAAATAAAAAATACAGTAATGAGAAATTATGAATACATACGTAAACAATAAACATAAGCTATCTATTTAATAATCATTGACTAATTTATTATTGCAGTTCTTAAATCTGAATTCACAGTTCCTATTGGAAACATTTTCAGCTCCTGTTCTATTTCTATTGTAGATGATTCATGAGATTCATTACCCGATAATTTACTTTGAGCGGAATCTGAAAAAATATGTTTATCAAGTTTGATTTTCTGTTGAAATGCACTTGGTAACTATTAGAAATAGAAAAAAATGAAAGGAAAAACGGAATGGTGAAAATAAAAATTAGCTATCGTCTGTTTTTTTCGAGTTATAACCTAAAATTCAATTTTGTGCATATTTGTTGCAAGCTTATATCTTATTCATTGGTGAAGTTATCCGGAAATTATTTTGACATTCTTCAGACACTTTTAGAGTAGAATACAGTGGATTAGCTGGATTTTAAATTTGCTTTCTAATTTTGAAGTTATGACATAAAGTAAGTGCTCATTTATAATGGACGTAAGGCGTAAGATATCCATAATGGATAAAGTTGAACACTGGAAAATAAGTGGGATCGTTCACAATAAGCGAACGTAACACTTATTTGTTACGGTAGACCGTAAGATCTTACGGCCGAACGTTAGGCGGACATAAAGTTGGACAATGTTCAACTTTACGTGCGGCTTATGGAAAGTTTAGGGGATTTGGATTTTTTGGGTTGAATTATTCGTTGGTTGGTAAGTATCGTATCGCATTCTTGTATATTTAAAGAATCATTCTTCATCATGAAGTTTTAGTTCTAGTTTTAAACATCGTTATTCACCTTTCTTTTCTTGATCCCTGTTTACTGGACGCACAATTTGTCGCCTAGATTTTTTTACACAATATCTTACTTGTACTCTACGCACTGCTAATAACAAAACCACTAACTGCAATTCCAATTCCATGGCGTTAAAGTTCGTATACCTATCCTAGAGAAAACGCCCAGATGAACTATAGCCGTCAAATTATTTCACGCATGCGTAGCAACTAAGTTTTTACGTTCATTATAAATAGAAAAATGTTACGTCTATCTTATGCGTTATGTAGCCCTACGTCTTACGTTCATTATAAAATTATAAATAGGCACTTACCCTATAAAAGCATCGAAACTTGCCCACTCTGTTCACAAATAGTGAAAAATTTGAGTATCAACCACTGTCTAAGATTGTTGTCGTATTTTTCAGTCAAATCATTACTCTGCAGTATATATAATAAAGGCTTTCTAAATTATAGTTCATAGTTCGTGTCATTGAGTTAATTCGTTCGAGTAACTTTAGTGGCATCTTCGTAACTCGTCGCCATTCGTAACACTGATCTCTCGATAGCAGCGATCTTGGAGAATCAACACATTAAGAGGCCCATGTAAAAAGCTCCAGATGCAAGACCTGAGTAAGTGATCGTGGTATACATATACACATGAACGTCAAAATGACAGTTAACAATTTACTATTTTGTCAATGTCATTGACAGCCTTGTCATGGATACTGTTATTTTGACGTCCATGTGAATGTACATTTAAGTGATGGATCAGTCGCTAACACGGCCATTATCTTAATTCTCTGATTTGGTGAACCGCCGAACAGTTCCCTCTAATTTTCTGCCTGTTTAGGCGATCATACTCAAAAGGATTTTCTGAAGTGTCTGGTACGTCACCGACCAAATCCGCTACTTTCATTATGTGTGCGGTGTCCTACGTATCTGGTCTTAGGTATTAACATTGAGTAATAGGAGAGGAGATGACATGTGCTTTGGAACTATTTTGCAAAAATGCCATCGCTCCAGATACATAATATAAAGATTGTCTCAATATAGTGATATACACAGTGTCGGATTCAAGTTATTTAAAAAAATATTCAATAATTTTATTGTATTTAAATAGGTTCAGCCTTGAGTTGTTCACTATATTTCTTTGAAATTAAAGTTCCAGCAAGTAGATGTAAGATCAATTCAGTAAATAATTCACAATATATTTGTTTCTACTCAGAAGGATATAAAATAAGGATATACGAGTAAATACGACTCTGACGTTTGTTAATACTTTACTTGTGGAATGTAATTCTGGATGATTTATTTTTGTCTACAGCGTCATAGGGCACAACGTACTATATTTCTTTGAAAGAAATAATTAATATTCAAACACAAAAAAGCTGTGTCTATAACTAGTGATAACACGGAAAACCACAAAAATGCACTTTACGCACTGCTTGTGGGTGGAACCATGAACCGATGCAACTTTTATTACAGCTTTTCCCCTATGATACTAACTCAATGACTTTCAATAACTAAAAATTATTCTAGAGTCACGGTAGAAGATATTTAAACAAAATTCAAAACATCAGAACATCTGAACCATCAAAAGTATCTCCGTGTATGTTTTGTTTGTAATGACAGTTGAAGTTGCTGAACTAGGTATTCGGACTATCAGCAGGATTTTAAACAAGTGTAAAATATCTAATTCGCGTCCCCTCTCCTCAAAATTCAACAATAAAAATCCGGTAAATAACATGCAAGTCGGTTCTACCAGACTCAGATTCAAGTGCTCGTGTGACCCTGGGTCTATGACTCATTAATATTAATCAATGAGAAACCAGCTATGTATACAAATAATATAGGTATATACCTACATATATAACCACCCGTCACAATATCTGATCGAGTACATAATATATTGTGTCTATCAGATAAGCCTTATCTTTATTCATTGTCAATTATTACACCATAAAATATTTCCCACAGTTGGTTGAACCCTAAAAATAGAATGTCATTCAAATTGATTCATTATCCACAGTTTTTTCATATATATGTACATGCAAAAAATTAAGTTGAAATATGATAAGTTTTTTTATCATTCAATCAAGATAGCAGGGATGTTGATTTATCTGTGATAATCAACGTGTAAAATCCGTAAATGTAAACACTCAATAGATAAACATTTTTTACAAAAAATGGACCGACTTTATTAGTAGATGCAATAAAAAATATAAAATAATATTAATTCTATTGATGCAGGTAATTTTGAAATTGTGCAGTTGTAGTTAGATTGAAAACTTTTGGCACCAACTACAAAATTATTAGTACCAATAGAATGAATATTATTTTGTATTTTTCAGTGCACCAACTAATAAAGTCGGTCCAATTTTTTTTTATATTTATTGCATTTGAAAGAGGATCGCTGACAGATGGCCCCAAAATACTTGAATGATAGAAGTAACGCTTTTTTAAATTACATTTTTTTTAGTAGTGAATATATCGATGAAAGGTTTGAAAATATTTGTGAGTTACTAGTTATGACCAATAGAAATTGTGAAATAAATAACTATCAAGAAGAAACTTCATTAACTGATGCCCTAAAAATTATAAAATAACAACTTATCATACAAGAATCATAAAGATTTTTAAGTTGGTGCAATAATAATTTTATGAATATAATTTGTAAACGCTTATTATGTTACCATCTCGCCGGACACCCTTTAGAAGAAGAATTGCCAATTCTGGATTTTTTATATTCAGCATTAAATAGTTAGTCAGTTGTTATTATCCATGCTATAGCATCATATTTTTGTACATGTAATTTTATAATAATAAATATTTTAAGAAATGCAACTTCGAGTATCGTTGATATATTTCGCTGCTATTTCTGCAGGTAAAAGCAAATCAATCCTCTTTTATATAAATTCGGTCTATTAACGGGAACAGAATCAGTTAATTTGCAATGAAGTATAACTTGAAACTCATAGGGTATCTATCATAAGTTTACTTAATGATGTTAATGAACATTTCAGATAGTGGTACGATTGTCCAAATGGTTTTTCTCGTCTAAAATCAAACCTTTTTTGAAAATCAATAAATGCCAGGTAGACTGAAAACCATTGCTTTGTTCCAGATAGATATGATTTTTTGCCCCATTTTTCCATTTCGCTGAATACTGCGAAGATTTATTTTCTAACTACATTCAACAAGTACTTCTTTTGAATAGTCATTACAATATATGTAGATGGAATATCCCAACGGCATGCAAATATATATAACTTCCAATTTTGTAATCGAATATAAACAATAAAAATAACCTTCGAGCACACTTCTCATTCGTGTAAAGCTGAAAGGCGCCATCCATCCTCTGTCTAATAATAGCTGGGGATAAAGTGAATTGGAAATACCTACGTAGGGCAGACGACATAGGAGAGGGAGTACGTCTGCTTTGACGTTTTATTGTTTCCTGGTAGATGTGAACTTCTCATGGTATAAAATTACTTCTTGGAAGAAATATAACTAACTTTAGATTATCTATTCACAATTGGAAAATGACTAATAAAGTAGGTCCTAATTTTTGAAAAAGCTATTTATTCATATTTAATAAATATGTAAAATGATTTCTCATTTTTTTCGATAACTTTCCAGCTTCTAGCTCTGAAAGCGTTGAAGTTTTAGAAAAATGTACTGTTTAAACGTTTACGGAAATGGACTCTTCTTTAATTTTGTCGTCTCAAGTTTTCGATTTCGAAATGTCTCCTGTACCCCCTTTTATTTCAATGATGACCTGTTGCTTTGACCCAAATTTTTAACCGCCGAGTCATTTCTTCAGGTGGTGTGCCGAAACGTTGTCCTAGTAAAAGAGAACTTTTTCTCGCCAAATAAGGTATTTTCTGCTTCAAATCGGTCCAGCAGCTCTGAGTAATATACAGTGATCGTTTTACCCTTTCAAGGTAATATGTGAATGACACCACGCGCATCCCCAAAAACTGACCCCATAATAACCAACAAACCAAACTTGACCTTCTTCGATTTAGATTCACCAGGAGAAGTTCACTGCTGTTCCTAGGTCTCTGGTATGTTGTGGTAGATCCTCAGTAATCAGCAATTTTCAAATGAACTAAGAAATTGATACACAGAATATTATAAAAAACATATTCAGCTTATTACTTCAATAATTAATATATCCATATCATTAGTGGTTGTCGAGATCTTTTCTTTAAGTACCGTACTTGTATTCGAGCGCAGGCGAGTTCTCTGCTTTAAAAGTGTTGCCACAGAAAAAGGTACTTTATAATAAAATTGAAGATACACCACCCTTCCAGAGAAATCATATTAGGGAAATATACTCTTGCTGGTTTCCCGTTGCCTTGCGAGGGAAAGAGAAAGCAATGCGACAGCCGGGGATTCGAGCACGCGCCCATATCACCAGTGACTCGTCCAAAGCGTTCGCCACGCCCTGCGCTGCTTAACTTCGATACTCGAAGTCTGCCAGTGTTAAGTCCAAAGAGCTGTTTGGTTAACTCTCAACCAAAATTATTGTATCCATCTCGTGGAATGTTAAAACGTGAAGATATGTAAAAATTGAAGTTTTTTTTAAAATGGACAACATGGGAAACAAACAGACATATTCATTATAGAATAGACTAAAAACTACTAATTCAAAGAACAAAAAATGCTTGCTTACTCTCATTTCATTAAGAAATGAAAAGTATTATGTACCTCCTCGTAATGAATCAAATATAATAACTAATTGTCTGACAATAATCGTTAAATTCATTAAATGCATTTAGCAAACATTATTCAGTTAACATTGAAAAACTGGTGAAGAGCATATCCCAATTGACTGTTAAATGACGTTTTGCAATAATTAGGTTTCTGGGTCGTAATACTCATTAAAAGTAAAAACATCATAAAAAAATAAAACATTAACGATGTATAAAGTACAATAATCCACGTATAAATAATGATAATGCACAATGGGGCTAACCAAATTTCATTATTTGTCATAGAAAACTATAATTTCATAGTTCATATTTAACTCGAATAGGTTTATTAGGAAAATAATATTTAAGGAGTGTATATAGATGGAAATTTTCTTAAATGAATTTAGATTATATGGCATTATGTCTTTTAATAGGAATATATTCAGATGTCATGATTTTTTTAATAATGAAAAATTATTACTGAAGAAGATACAACTGCTAATGATATTGACGGAACAACAAAGAAATCCGAATCGGAAACCATTGCTTAAAAATCCGTACCAACTGTTGTTGTTTTACAAAATATTTCTATTAAACCAAATGTAGAACCCTCGATTCCTGCCTTTAAGTTTGTACTATTTTCTAAATTCTCAAAATCAACCATAGGCAAATATTTTAAAATTATTTTTTTTCTTCTAAAATAAACTTGCATTTCTTTGCTGCACATCTTAACTGATAATAAATATCCCCATATATTGCATAATAAAAATGAGTTTTCTAAACCTTTAGCTAACGAAAAAGTACATTATTTATTTGAATTCAGTAAAATGAGTCGTTTTGGAGATATTTGCCATTTTATTAATGCACTGCAGGTCGATTTTTTGATTTAATCATTATGCGGAAAATCGTCCTGCAGTGCTATAACTATTTGGCAAATATCTCGTTAACGGCTCATTTTATCGAATAGCTATTACTTACAGGCTCTTGCATCCCTTCCCCTTCATTAACCTATACTACTAGTCCGACCGTCACTTCATGACAATATCACAGCTTACCTAACAATTAAGCTGTGACAATATTATACATCTAGGTATGTATTATTCTAAACTAAGCGATAAAGAAAATTTTATCCAGATCAAATAGACCTTTCGAAAATAAAAAAAAATATATTTCAAAATTCGTAGGCCTATAACTCGGAAACAAGGCCCTGTAGAACAAAAAATATATATGAAATGTTAAAAATCCGCCTCCGGAGGGGTCAATTTTTCTCGAAAATCGAAAATCTGAGATGGTACAATTGAAGATGACACCATATCCGGAAACGTTTGAATTGATTTTTTTTCAAAAAAGGTACGGTTTTCAAGTTACTGCAATGGTAAAGACTGAAATATGTGTATTTCCGCTATGTGGAGGGGGCATTTTTTCGAATATTGAAAATATGAGACTGTCGAATTAAAGAAGAGATTATATGTAGCAACATTTAAATTGAACAATTTTTCAAAAGAGTTACAGCATTTAGGTCTGAAATGTTTTGACATCTCTGAATAATAACTAGTACAAGCAAAGAATATTAATACATGGGTAATAGGGTAAGTATCTTCTTTGGTAATAGTGAACGCTCAACGATTTTCATGACTAATGTTACACTCAAAAGTGTAAAGTGTGTAATAGATATTTTTTACCAAAAATTGGATCGTCTTTACAATTGAAAAATACAAAATAATATTAATTCTATTGGTGCTGGTACTTTTGAAGTTGTGCTATTGTAATTATATAGAAGACTTTTGGCACCAATGGAATTAATATTATTTTGTTTTCAGTTTTCAGTGCACCAACTTATAAAGTGAGTGTAGGTCGTAATTTGAGAATTCTTTCTCTGCAATAAAATATTGTCGTGAATTCCGATCAGCTTTTTATCCAGCACCTTAAGACGCTGTGTGCCTGCTTTTCAATAAAAATCTTTTCAGGTTTTCCTGAATTCTTACGTACCGCCTTTCAAGGGTGGCACGGTATAATTATAATTGTGAAGTGCACTTGGGAAGAAGGCTTGAAAATTTGCCAGATGGAATCGCATTCAACAGAATAGAATGCCAATTTTCGATAAGATCTCTCTCCGGAAACGCGCTAGCAGCTCTCCATTTCTATTCCAGAAAGGTCAAGGGCAGTCGCCTAATTGAAATGTTGATTGCAGAAGGGTATAATTGATATTAACTATGTATATGTAAATTGGGGCATAAATACAACCGCGCTAAATTGCAACTTGTAATTCTAGGTTCTCATATTTTTTTAAATAAATCTGTTAACGCAAGGCTCGATCGATGTGAGACATAAATTAAAGGCCAAATGTGAAAATTCTGAAGGTGTCAAATTTGAAGTATTACTTAAATTACTGGTGACATTTTATTCTTATCGTATTTTTGGTAATTTGTTCCATTGCCCATGTTGTGTTGCATTCTCAATTACTTATAAAGGCGAAGTCTAAGATGAAAATGCCTATATCGCAAATGTCATATTGGCAGATTTGGCAACATTGGAGTTGACAGTTCTCAAACGTCAAACATACTGCACAAGTCAATCGTCAAGCTTACTTTTTCGTGAGCTTATATTTACTATTTTTACGCATATTTTTGATAATTGTGAAGGATGTTATTGTTTAATAGAATGCAAGGATGATTATATACTATTTGTAAAGATACTTCCAAATCGAAAATTCCAGCTAAAAGTTTTAAGTCCTAAGAAAACTATTTTTCCTTTTTTTATTAACAAATCATTAAAAATAGCGTTTTTCGCCTCAATTTTATATAAAGTTATGCTAATATATTTATATCTATTTTTGCAAACATTTCATTTTCAGGGCTTTTATAGCAAAGGCCACTAAACCAGACTTTTATTATAATGAAACGAAGATTAAATTGTATTAAAGAATGACTTCTGAAACGAAGATTATTTTAATTATTTGAGGATGGATGAACATACATTATTTGAGCTGTAGTGGACGATATCTCCAGACACTATCAGTTTGGGTCTGCACCTACGAATTGGCGTTCAAATAATAGTTATTTTATTATTTTACTTAAATATTTTTTACAATAAATTGAACCGACTTTATAAGTTGGTGCACTGAAAATATAAAATAACATTAATTCTTTGCACCTACTTCAAAATTGCCAGCACCAATAGAATTAAGATTATTTTGAATTTTTCAGTGGACCAACTAATAAAGCCTGTCCAATTTTAAAAAAAAATTATTTTACACTTTTGAGTGTAACATTAGTCATCAGAATCATTCAATGTTCACAATGTACGTTGCTTATAGTTTACTTATTCAATTTTCAAAACATCATGGAATTACACATATTTCAGACTTTACCAATGCTGTAACTCGTAAACCATACTTTTTTTGAAATGTCTAATTTAAATATATATAATCTTTTCTTTAATTTGGTCGTCTCATATTTTCAATTTTCGCAAAAAAATGCCCCACCACCTAGCGGGAACACATATTTCATACATTATTACTGCTGCAACTCGGAAACCTATGATCTTTTTGAAGAATGTCCAATTTAAACGTTGCCGGATATGATCTTTTCTTGAATTTTTTCGTCTCAAATTTTCGATTTTTAATTTAACTATTTTTAAAAGGCGCGAACAGCTATAAAAAATGTATACCTCCTCCATTTGGGTGGTCGGTCGAATATCCAGCGCCTCCAAATATTTTGAACGACGATGAAACATGACGGTTTTTTCCACAAACAAATCCAGCCGAGGCATCTCATGATTTCCCTTATGGTCGATATGCCCTATTAATTCATTTTTTGAGTGCCTGTACGCTGACATATTCTCACTAGGATACCTAAGTTTGGTTACTTTTTTGACGAGACAGACTTAGTGTTTTTTCTAAAACAGTGCATTTAAAATGTTGCAAAAGAACTCAGTTCTATCTAAACTTGATTTTTTTGATTTGGTAGCTTAATTGTCAGTCTATTCTGTAAGCCAAACGTTAACTTTTAAGGCCCGTCAATGAATTATTCGTAATTAGTAATTATATATCAGCGCCTTCCGTGTACCCGTCTAGGGTAACATATTAATAATAAACAAAACAATGAAGTTTTAAAAAAATAACATAAGAAAGGTAAAGAACTATCCTCAACAAGGAGTATAAAATGTCATCACACAAACTGAATCTAACCGCATTAGGAATTTCGACTTGCTAACTACTCTCGTCCTTCTGTGAAATTTACATATCATAACATATAGGCTAAGATTAGAAACACCAATCTTTGACATAGGCTTATTATATTGCAATATTACAATTGTCAGATATTTCGCCTCCACTAATTTTAGCATAAACTAATTTAACTTTTCACTAATAAAATTAATTGAGCAAAGAAATTCGTTAAAAGATAAAATGGTGGTGTAACCAAAATTTTGCGCCCGGTTCAGTAAATACAAATAAAACCTAATCTTGAAATCGTTTCTATATTAGGAGAACTGACTGACTCAATTGCCTCATTTGTCTGTATCTATTTCCAAATATTCATTTGGGGTCAAGGTCTTTAATTTTGCACCCAAAATGTGATGTTTTTTTCTTTGTTCTTCTTTCTGATATTTACTAATTAATATTCCATAAATTCCCTCCTCACTTTTTTTATACTTTATCATATTATGTTCATTGATGTAAACCAAGAGCCGAATAAATACATTTATTATTTATTATTATAAATAGCGTGGTAATTTGTAATTTTCAACAGAATCATTAATGTTTTCGAACAATATTTACTCATATTGACAACAAACAGTGTGATAATCATAAACTTGTAACATATACGTTTTTCACAAGTACTTTAATTGAAAAGTATTAACGTCTTTATTATATAATCATATGAATCAAACACAGTTTGTATGATTAAACTTTTATCATTGAATATGGAAATAATTGATCATAATGACTGCTTCAACGAACTAAAACTAACTTTTAAATTATAGGTAAATAAATAAATTCATCAAATTGTCTTTCTTGTTAATAAAGAATACAGGTGTAATATATTATAAAATCCTGGAAAGGAAAATTATGTACAGAAGATTTTATATAGGAAAGAAAGATACCTTTGTAACCACTTATTACCCAAATAAGAGAATTAGATAAAACATATAAGTATAATAATATAAATTTTATTGTGAAATCTATCAGTTCCAATAGTGTTTCACTTTTCACCTAGTTTCCGAATCAATTTATCATTTAAATCTATATATATATATATAATATTGTTTGTTAATTGCTATTTTCATGAAATTTTTACCAAAGAGATTATTTACCACGAATATTTTCATTACATTCAGTAGGTGTGTATTGTGTTTTAAATTTCAAGGCTGAAATGAAAGGCTATGAACAACAAACGTTCATTGAACTGGTAGCAATATACTTCTTCTATATATTTCCTACATATCCTATTAATCCAATATCAACCAAAATCTATTAAATAACTAATATCTATCAGCATTACCAATTCATAGTATACAGTTCATATCATACAAATATATTTGAGTAGTTCAATTAATATTATTGCAAATTACATCAAAATATACATTAAAAGTCATAATCTTTTTATAAACAGGGTAGTTTAGATATGTTGTATTTTAGGTAAAGAGTTGCATTACGTCACAGGTGGTTTGGTATGTTGGAAACACACATTAAATTGACAAATGTAATGGTTTGCATTTATTAGAATCAGGTTATTATATCTACTGTCACATTCGTCTTTCAAAAATTATAAATGAATAATGATACTCAATATTACAAAGTTATCGATGTGTGTTTTGGCAATTCTAGTAAACTTGGTGAATCACACAATAAAGTTTAATATATTCATTATGTGTGTAGGTTGTCGAGCCAATTTTATTAAAATGTTATTAAGAAAGTTACCAAAAGAAGATAGAAACTTACATATCATGTGTTCCTGAATTTAGAAAATTATAGCCAGTACAGAATGACGTCATTATTAGGGGCTGTTGTTGCAGTGGTATATCAAAATCAACTAGCATTTGATCATCCCGTGTACTGTTTTCATTTCGAAACGGAACAGCATATTGGTATTTGTATCAGTATCAGTATTAATACTGAAGAAGGAAATCAATGAAATGAAGATCTCCAAAAGTTGTTATAATTTCAAAATATATATTTAAACTTTTTATCAATATTTGATCGCAAAGACCAAATATCTAAAGCCATTTGCAGACACTGTTCAGCGTTGATATCAAAGAACAAAATGAAATTATTAAAGAAAGAAGATTTATTCGAAAATAACAAAATACAAAATTATAATTCTAAACCTGTACAATTTATTCTAATTATCGCAATTTTTTCTAGGGAATGCAATTTTCTTAGGCGGAAGATATTAGGCTTGTGTTTCTAAATTCGAGTATATTCGTTGACATATAGCTGAATGCGCTGCGCAATTTTTTTTGTTCGTGCGTTTTAAATAGTAAACGTACTCCGATTTTGATCGTTTTTGATTCATTTGAAAGAGGAGACTTGAGAAATGGTCCCATTTTCATAAAAACGCAAATCTCTTTCAATTCGAAAACTGCCCCCGAAGGGGGTGGATTTTACAAAGTTTCTCGAGAATCGAAGATCCGAGGTAGTAGAATTAAAGATACCAAAATATGCGGAAACGTTTAAATTGAACATTTTTTCAAAAGTGCTACTATATTCGAGTTTCTTCGATGTTAAAATTTGAAATATGTATTTTTTCGCTATGTGGAAGAGGCAATTTCTTTCGAAAATTGAAAATCTGAGAATGAAAATTAGTGACCAGATTATTTGTAGCAACATTTATGTTGAACATTTTTTCCATAGAGTTGCGGTTTTCGAATTACAGTAGTGGTAAAGTTTATAATATGCATATTTCTGCGACGATGTTCTTGAATTTCTGAATAATAGCAAATACAAGCAAAGCATACATGGATAATGGTGAACGTTCAACGATTCTCGTGACAAATGTAACTCTCAAAAGTGTGAAATAAATATTTTTTACAAAAAATTGGACCGACTTTATCAGTTGGTGTACTGAAAACTACACAATAATATTAATTCTATTGGTGCTGAAACTTGTGAAGTTGGTGCCAAAAGTTATCAATCTAACTGCAACTGCACAACTTCAAAAGTACCAGCACCAATACAATTAATATTATTTTGTACTTTTCAGTGCACCAACTGATAACGTCGGTCCAATTTTTTCTAAAAAATATTTTGAAAAAGACAAAGCAACTTAGAGCCAATATCTGTCTCGTTGACACATTTAAGTTGATCCAATCAGAATTCTAATCAATGACAAACGCTGGCTCCGGAATCAGTCTATCTCTCTCACACTTCTTGACCAATTTCCACTTAGTAGCACGATATGACACTTCAATACTCTTCTGTTCCTAAATAAAACCAGTTAATTGTACAGGAGCATGGTAATCAAACCTTGATACTTTTTTAAATGAATATTCGAATGTACCGTCGCTACACCACCATGATGGATGTATAGCTTCAGTTTATGAAGTATTACCGCCAAAAAGCACAAACCCAGAGGGTACCGCAAAGAATATGTTCCTGGATGGTCTCAAAACAGTGAGGTCTATATCAAAACTTCCTTGAAACCGGAGACCAGGAAATAGCGGATGAACTAATCCACAGCCTGAATGCTGCACGCCAACAAAAGTGGACTGAAACTGTTAAAAGCCTCAACTTTCAAACATCGAGCAGGCTGGGAGGAGGAGCACCAAAGCATCGACCAACAATAGGCGTGAGCCCAAATAAAGTAGCCTCACACATAGTGGCAACATCCAGAGCACCGAAGGACAGAGCACACCCCATACAGATAAAAAGAGCTTAAACTTAAAGGCCCTAAAAGCCGAAGCTACGGAAACGGAACACTCTCGTCCCTTTTCCACCGAGAAAGTTTCAAAGGCCCTAGATGATATCACGGCGGAAAAGGCCCCAGGATTCGACAACATCCACCCCGATATCCTAATTAACTGTGGCAAGTACACCAAATGTTGGTTGGTCTTCTCGGACATTATACACTCTGGCAACGTCCCACCAGAATTCAAACGCTCTAATAGCATTACTGAAACCCGATAAACCTGGCGACAGCCCAAAAAGCTACAGGCCAATCGCTTTACTGTCCGTATCCTATAAACTACTGGAGAGACTTGCCCACAACAGAATCAGCTCAGGGATCCTGGAGACAATACCAGCTGTGCAGGCGGGCTTTCGGCCAAAACAATGCTGTGCAGACCAGGTCCTGTCACTAACCACCTATATCGAAGCGGGATTCCAGCGAAAACTTGAAACCTCAACTGCATTCATTGACCTCTCAGCAGCCTATGTCACCGTATGGAAGGATGGGATGCTCTGCAAGCTTCTCAGAAAAATACCCTGCAAACGAATAACCCAACTGATATCGAACATGCTTGGTGATCGGACGTTTCAGGTTATAATGGGCACCGACATCAGCTCACTAAAGAAACTCAACAACGGCTTGCCATAGGGATCAGTGCTCGCTCCGCTCCTCTGCAGTTTATATATTGCGGCTATGCCGGAAACAAGGTCAAATAAGTTCGGTTACGCCGACGACTGGCTGCTTGCAACGAGATGTAACTCAATCAAACTATCTGAGAAAATCCTAAGAGCAGACCTGGAGACAATGGGTAAATACTTCCGCAAATGGAGACTCCAACCGAATGCTGCTTCCACCTCAACAACAAACTAGCCAGAGAAGAGCTTAACATACGATTTGATGGTACCAGGAATAACATAATCCAGAAGCTATGTGGTACCACTTGGAGAGCTTCGGCTTCCACACTACCCTGCTCCGCTCTGTCTTCTCCATATCTGAATACTGTGCCCCAGTTTGGCTTAACAGTCCGCACGTAAAGAAGGTGGATGCCCAACTGAATAATACCATGAGGATAAGTCGACCCCCACGCAGTGACCCCCAGTATTAAGCCATATCCAACCCCCAAAGCTGCGATGGATAAATGCCCTTACACGAGAGTACAAAAAGATCATGGAAAATAGAAATCTGCCAATACATCAAGATATTGAGGACGCAAACCACAATCGTCTCCGCTCCAGACTAAAACGACAATGCAAGAGGAGATCAACCTGACCAATGCATGGACTCAAGAGTTGACTACTCAACAAGGCAATAATATGCCCCGCATTACCCAAAAGCCCCCAGGGTTTGACCTTCCACGCAGAACCTTGTTCAAACTCAACAGAATTAGAACGCAACATGGCAGATGCGCATACCTTCTGCACAAATGGGGCAAACAACCATCACTATACTGCGACTGCGGAGAATACCAAAAGATTAAACACATCACGGAGGAATGTCCCACAATTTCCTACAACGGTAGACCTGACGACTTTATTCTGGCAACCGCCGGGTCGATAGATTATATTAACCAACTTGATATAATTTGTTTGTGAAATCCTAAAGTTTGTTGTGTAAATTAGATTTACTGGGTTTACTGGGTCTAAATTGCCATACGATAAATAAAAATCCGTACTGGTCATTGAATTTAGGAACACCAGCTAGATTTTTCCTAATTTTATAACATCTTCTGATCTAACTAGAAGTATTAGTTTAATGATCTATGATCTTTCAAAGGATGACAGTGACATATTTAAGGTAGCTCCTCAAAATAACCAAAAAATTTCAATGCAAAATATTGCAAATAAAATTTCAGGAGTATTTTTTGAACCTTGAGGTAGTCCCACAAGATCTTGTGTGAAGTATATACCGACTTATCTCCATATTTTGGGTAAAAATTCAACGATAATATCCAGTAGCTATCTACAGAAAGTGAAGCATGTTTGTTCTTGAGTGTTATTAAAAGATGTGTTGAATTTTCACTAAAGTTTTTCGAATAATCTACTCACCCCCTATCTTTGCAACCTTCAGAATCAGGTCGATAAGCTATAGTTTTTTTTATGTAAATAGTTTCCAAGAACTAGCGTATACATTAATACTAAGAAGAGAAATTTCGGGTGGACTGCATATAGGAAGTTTATGCTAAAATGACAATTTTCAAGATCTTTTTAATCGCTAATCGGGTCTAAAAGTTTCAGGAAACATTTAATGAAGATTTTATTTATCTCCTGGAATGTGGTCATTGTGGTAAACTTTTCGGTTTAGGTACTGCTATGCCACCTTAATATCGAATTATTTATATTTTTTTAATAGAAGACACTGTAATAGTAGTTTTTCTGTAAAATCATGTAATCTTCTTATATCTCACGGGTATTTTATTGAACATATTTTTTTTAGTTGGCAAAGATGTAACGGATGGTGCAAAAGTGAGTGGATCTTCCAAAGATGGTGACAAGCATCACGTGGAAATACATCAGGCTACAAGTAGGACTTCAGTGTATACGACAAGTACAAAGGTAGGGAAAGTACTATTTTTCGAAACCTTAGAGTAACGAATAGAACGAAATCCATTACATCATCATTTGTTATTTTAGAAACGCTATGTTCATTAGATTGAAAAGGTTTACATTGATAGGTCTAATTATATCTAAATGATGTAGTTTAAGAGTCCGCTGTAGTTATTTACCTGCATGGATGACACTTAATGATGAGCTTTAAAAATTGCCAGTTTTCCAGCTTGATAAAGTATCACTTCTGGTTCATAATATGAGTTTCATAAATAATATTTCCATCAAAATAAATTCCATATTCCAATTAATTTTTTTCATTACGTTCTCTTGAAAATTTTGAGATATTTTCATTGTTTTTACCGACTTCGAAAGACTCCAAAGAGAATAGAGGGAACAATTTATTTCAAATATCCAGTGTTCGATCTAAGGAGAGACCTTTAAATTTCCAAAAAACATGAAAGGTTTCAAAGTTAGAATCCTTGAAAGGTGGCTTTTCGAATAAATAGGACCAATTTCATTAGATTATTAGGTATGTACTTTCCTTCGTCTTTTACAAAATATTATTCAATATATAATTTATTATTGCTTAAAATAATAATCATCTTTGATAGATTTATTCATTTATATAGTTGGAATTTCATTAGAAAAAAAAATCATTCATTTGAGAGCACTTCAATTTAATTGGCCATATAGATAACAATATTCTGAGAACGATAATTAGTAATATATAAAATTCTATAGTAATTTAAACTTGACTCAATGGGGTCTTTACATTTCTAGAAGTGGCATTAAGTGTATGTAAATGTATAATGGTTTGAATATGTTCATTTTTTGCTTAACGATTTTGGTATATATTCCTATTGCATACTTGCAGTTTAATTGATACAACATTTTTTAATTAAGGTATTAAGGTCGTAAGCTATCGATGTTCAGGTTCGTTCTCTGAAATTATATTTTTTGACAGATATTTGATTACTTTAAATGTTTCCTTAGCAACGCAGGTCTAATTGTTGCTATAACTACGACAGACTACCAGTTTCAAACTTAAAATTTCACTTCGATAATATATTGTAATATTTTTTCATTATTAAAACATCGTTGTTCCTGTCACAGAAAAAAAATAGTGTATTATAAACGGGAAAAATATTAGATTTCTAATACTTTTTTCCAATGTGTAATAAATAACTATTGATTTTGAATATACTTTTTCATATTCACACCGTTTCAAGATGTGAATATCTACTTTTGGTTTTCTGAAAAATCAGTTTTTTGGAATTTTGACCCACAAAAACCATACAAATCAAAAAGTGTTGAATATACCCAATGTTTTGCCTGAAATTATCTATCGTTTGTAAAAAACCCAAATACAATCACGTCATTTCCGTTTGAGATATTCGCAAAAAACATGAGTCTGTAGGCAAGCAAGCAAAAAAGTTAAACCTCACGATAACTCAAGAACGGAGCCGAATTTCGACCAAGGGTTTTTTGCTGTTGGTTGGTATCGGCCCAAGGAATAGCCCTATTGTTTTTGGTGAAGTTTAGATACTCTGGTGTCGTGTTACGGTCGAGAAAACCTGTTTTTAGACCATTTTCTAAGGAAAATCGTCGAAAAATCTCAAATTTCTTCACGGGAAAAACTACAGTCAAAATGGTATAATTTAGCTACATATATCAAAATAATACTACTGTAATCAGTTCGCCCATAAATTGTTGGTACAAGGAGTATGCTGATCGGTGTGAATATGCCCATGAAGGCTTACTGCCTTCATTACTAGTTTTATTTATCTTTCGCATAATTAAAAAAATATATTAGAAAATAGCGAAAATATATGAAAATCAAGCACCGCCCCATCCTCTTATTACCTGAAGTACTGAGACTATTACTTTCCTACCGCTACGGTAAGTATCCTGGTAAAAATAGTATTGTAACCGTGTAAAATTTTCGGTGTCAGGTTTTCAACAAATGTTCAGAGAGATCCCTTAATGCAAAAAACATATACTCAGCCATTGATTTGCCTGCCTGTCTGTCTATTTGTGCTATAGCGGAAATTGGTGGACCGATTTTCTTGTTTTCTTTTTTGTTCTATAGTGTTGCAATGAGGCTCGCCGATGAGTCAGATTGGGTGTCCTTTCCGCAACGTTAGCATGTTTCGCTCAAGACTGTGGCGTCAAACGGCTCTAACGATTTTGGTTAAACTTGTGGAAAATATTCTGTTTAAGTCTTTTATAGTAGTTATAGTAGATTATCTATAACGCGTATCTCTTGGAAAAGGCACGAAAAAAAGTTTATAGTCAAATGAACTGCCAAATATTTGAGAGCGGTAAGGCAGTGGCGTGAGTAGACAGACCAGTTTTTTTTAATGCGGAATATAAGGCCTGACTCACTAACTACGAAATGCTCACAACGCAAGTGCGGCTTGCAATTTTTTTTTTCAATATTCATCGTAAGAAATTTCTCTAAAATTGTATGGTTGATATAAGTATCTTGCTTTTTCAAGAAACTCATCAGGTCTACCTCTTTGTCTAGTTGTAGGATGCCCAATTCTATAAAAAGCTGTATTTTATGTCTCCCTTTGTTATCTCACATGTTTACGAGTTTGCTCAAAGTCAAGGTAAAAGATATACATAAAACGCTTTCACCACGATAAACAAGTTCCCGAAAATCGAACTTTGAAAACAGACTTTGCAAAAACTCCTCCATGTAAAAGTATTAGATACATAGTTAATTGCTAATGTATAATGTGAATTTTCTTTTACCAATTATACATTTTTATGAGGAATTCATTTAGAAAAGCACATATACTACAATGTACGTACTTACTTCACTTATTTGTTTTTTTACAATAGCTATAAATACGTCAGTGTTACGCCATTCACCTTGATATTTGTTATCGATAAATTCCCAATTCTATAAATATAAATAATATTTAATTACTCTTCGACACGACAGTGAACCCCAATCTTTTTCCCGATTGAAAATACAAAAAATAACATCTTAAGTAAGTTAAGCTGCGTGCTCATGGCGCTACTCCGACCCGCGCTAGCAAGTATGCATGTTCAATTCAACATCATTCGCCCCCCTTTCTCCTCACAACGATTGTTAACAATAGAAGATTGAGAGATTAGGTTTTGTTAACTGATTCGGTAACTTAAAAGTGATGAGATGTCCTTAAAGATGGCACTACCACTATCGAATTTCAATTCAGCGAGAAGTATATTAATTGTCGCTTATATGTCGTAAATTTGTTATGGAGACTAAAAATTTATCGCACTTTTAGCTTTTCTTTGGTTGTTAATGCAATTTGATATTAAAGCAGTACCACCCCTAAAAATATAAAATTTTGTCCGTTTTCAACTGTATTGTGCGTAACTTATTGTCGCAAATTATTTATGACGTGAAAGGACTAAAAAAAACGTTACTTTCGTTTGTTATCTCTTTATAAGATGTTGTAGTGCTAACTTGATCTCAAGTTAGTACCACCAAAGAGTAGAAAATGGTTTTTCCCGCTTTCCAAAAATTAAATCTGGCATAACTTTTTTGTCGCTAATTAGTTATGATTGAAATCATTTGCTCACTTTGATCAGGTTAAAGTTAGCATTATCCCTTTAAAAAAACGTGATTTACTTTAGAAAATAACGTATCTAATTGAAACTCGGCGTATTTCAATTAGTTAGGCATGGTAAATCGTGAAAATTCATCTCGTATTTGAGGTGAGACCGAAATTGATTTGTCGTGTTGTCCGCACTTATTCATGTTTATAATAGTCGAAAAATCAAAATCGATTGTGATTTTGATCATAACTAATTAGTGACGAAAAAGTTCCACCAAATTTAACTTTTGGAAAGCGAGAAAACCCATTTTCTACTAGGTGATAGTACTAACTTGAGTTCAAGTTAGTACTACCACACCTTATAAAGAGATACAAAACGAAAGTAACGTTTTTTGAGTTCTTTCACGTCATAACTAATTTATGACAAATAAGTTACGCACATTACAGTTAAAAACGGTGTTTTATTCTTTAGGGGTTGGTAGTGCTAACTATAATATCAAGTTAGCATCAACACCTAAAAGAAACTGAGAGTCCGACAAATGTTTAATTTCCATAACAAGTTTACGACAAATAAGCGACAATTAATCCACTCCTTGGTAAATCGAAATTCGATAATGGTAGTGCTAACTTTAAGGACATAGAAATTGGTAGGTAGTAGGTAAGCACAAAGAGAATATTTTATGGTTGAATACTTTTCCATTGAAGTTGCAGTACTTAATGACGCGGGTTGGAGTGGGTCGGTGCGGTGCCATATGCACGCAGATTTATAGACGACAGCAGGTTATTATAATATATATTATGGCATACAAATAGAAGAGCAAATCGAACGGCATGTCGAACATCCTATTTACGATGATTAATTAACCAAGCGAATTGTGTTCCAATAAATGTGTACTAGCACTTACTCTCTCTCTGATGCGATATTAATAGCCACAATTATTTACGACTAGCAATGACATTTTTTTGTTGTTGTGGAATTGTTTGTGCATCGATCTTGGCACACATATTAAATATTATGAACTGGTCAGCGCTTATAATATACCTACATAAAATAGCTTAGCATTGGATTGGATTCAATCATTTAGTCATGAAGAAGAAAGGGTTTTATTATTATTTATAAATTCAATAATAATTCGATTTAAACGGATTCAGCTTTCCCCTAAGTCTCTAAGTATTGATGATCCGCATCTTATCTTTACTGGCAGGTCATTTAAGAAAGTTTTTTGTATTCCTTATCGAAAATATGTACGATGTGGGACGGAGAGTTTTTAAAACCATCTCTATGGGTGCGACTTTTGTAGTCCAGACTATGAGCTCCCAGTAGATTTAAAATTATTTGAGAATACTCTATTATACATTTTGGTTTATAATAACGTTCAAGACATCTTCCAGTAGTCATCGAACACCTGTCTCGATCAGTCCTCTGACCACTGACCGTTCTCCAAAAATGATATCTTTCTGTCACTTCCCTCCTGCTAGCCTTTTCTGGATGTTCTTCGCCTCCTCCCTTCTTGTAGGCTCTAAGTTAATACCTTTTTTAATTATCTTCTCTTTACGACGCTCTGTATGGCTTCATAATCTTGAACTAGTACCATCTGGTCATCAGTAAAACATAGTCTAAGTAATAATCCTGCTGTTATTATTGACAACGAGCTTGTTTAAATAAATAAAAAAATCCTCCTTGAAACCCTTTGTAAGCTTATCACCAAATTGAATTTTTTATTAGTAGTTTTCACAAAGAACCCTAATTGCTTTTATAAATTCAGCATTTATGTATATATTGTTTTTGCCAAAGCTACTCACAACTCAATATTCATTCATTCATGTTCCGAGACCAGTTAGATCTGAGTTTAGGACATTAAGTATAGTTAAACTATGTTCATAATTTTCAGTCGAATCCAAAAATATGATAAATATACAGGAGGTTCTATTTGAAATAACGAAGTTGAGCGAAGCAGATCCCAGTGGGACAGTGTGTATATAAAATCTGGTCGGGAATATGCTACACAGACTTGATTGACAACTGTTGGCCTGTTGGGACGTTAGCATGTCTAGACGCCATTTCAGCAAATATTGAATTATTTTATCTATATAGAAGTGGCTATATTTCTAATGAAGAATATATTTTTTTACAGAGTGGCGACGCGACGGCCTCCTCGATGGAGTGTCCCTTGTGTTTGGCAGAATTGACACCAGAAGAATTTTGTGAATTGGAAGCTTGTGGGCATAGAGCTTGTGTGTGTTGCTTTCAGCAGTATCTCAAAGTTGAGATAACAGAATCTCGTATTTGTATAGCTTGTCCCGAGTGTCTAGAGCCGATGCATCCTAATGGTATGTACATACAATATTAATTACAGCTAAACTAAAAATACATAATTTGGACTATAGATTTGTTCGGGGTCATAATCATTAATCATACATTATTGTATTCTGGAAATTTTTCATTTCATAGAAGTAGAATAAGGCTAGACATCTTTTTAAATAACTACCGGTTTAATCAAAAGATAGTTAGTAGTAGAGATAAGACTAAATTTAATATGATACTAATACTGAACTCTTACCAGCTGTATTAATAATCAAAACTTAATTACGTACCACCATAAAACGTGACAAACAAATATGTCGATTGAAAAGTGAAACCAACAAATTTTATTTTAAAACTTGGTATCAAAATAAATTACACTATTGAAATGTTGTTGTTGATTTGGAAATGAAAAGTGTTATCCAATTAACACAGGGTACGCTTTTGTTTTGGTCCGTTAAAAAAATGATGATGTTTTCTTGAAATCGAAACGTTACACGATGACAAAAGCTATTTGGTATAGCGGAAATAGTTGCCGTGAAGAAGTAATTTATGTTTTTTGCTCTTCAAGGAAAAAATGAAATAAAAACAATTGTAGGAATCAGTTTTTCTTTAAAATCTCGAAAACTAAAAGAGTTATGGAACTTCTGTGGACATCATATAAAAAACCATCGGATAGCACAACTTTTTCTCCATTAAACCGATTTATTGTTTATTACCATTATCGAAATCCTAATGCTATCCCATCCTTATCTTGGACACACTGTATAGAAACTATTGCCATTTTACTTTTAATTTTGACTCTCTACGTGTTTCCAGAAATACGTACAATTCTGGACAATCCGGCACTGTTTGAAAAGTATGAAGATTTCATGGTACGTCGTGTACTTGCCGTCGATCCTGATGCACGCTGGTGCCCAGCACCAGACTGTCGTTTCGCCGTCATTGCTGCAGAGTGCGCCAGCTGTCCGAAACTGAGATGCGAACGACCAGGTTGTGACCAATACTTTTGCTACCATTGCAAAGCAGAATGGCACCCGAATCAAACGTGTGATGCTGCTAGGGCGCAACGATCACCACCCCAAGGTCTCTTCACCAGTGGCAGGTCGGCATCAGGCAGTTACAGTCAGGATTCACAGCACAGTAAGTTCTATGTCTGATCTAAATCTAAACTTGTGATTAATCTGTTGGTGGTTTTCTCAATGTTCTGGTACTACTTGAAGAAAAAAGTTTGATGAAAGTGGTCGTAGTGATTGAAAGAATGGTACCGATAGCGACATCTGTTGCTGAATAGTTAATCCACAAGCTCACAAAACAATAGGGCGCAACTGCGTATGAGTTCACACCAAAGACTATTAACTAAGTTTACATGAGCGACAAGCGCTATCGAGCGATTCAAAAAAACTCATCCCCACTAGGCCTTTGAAAATAAAAACATGTCTTTGCTAAACACAAATAGGAAGCTGAAAGTGACAAGTGATGTTTCAATCAATATAAATGCAATTGCAGATGATTCAAGTAAAGACACGGCCCCAATTTGAAACGGCTACTGTGAATGTTTTTTTGTATCGCTCGATACAAACCGAATGCGTGGACGAAGTGACTGGCATCTTCTTGTATTCAATAAATACTTTATATACATTTGTTATCGAAACTTTTTTTATCTTTTTTATCATGTCTTGATGCAAACTGAACTTTGAGAACATAATTTTATTTAGCTTACCATATGGGAATAATCACAATCATTGAAACTTTCCAAAAAAAAAACAAAATCTGAAACTAACGTCTGGTAATGTCGATGTTAGCTTAGTGTGAGCTTATTGAATTTCAGTTCTCCACCATAAATATAAATAGTAAAAAATGTTAGATTTTTGCTGTTTTGACGCATAACCTATATGCAGGAGGCAAAGTTACAAAAAATGTGAGAAAGTATTGTTAGTAAAAAGAATAATTTGAAAAAAATATTTCAAATGGCACACGGCACACGCTGTTGAAACGTTCCAGTGAAGGCAAGGGGGTTAAATTGGCATTGTACCTCTCTTCAACCCCCATATTTTTAGTTTTCTTTACACCTAGCAAATTTCTTTTTGAAATTTTAAAAGAAAAATTCCTTAAGAAACTTTTTTGTCTTTTTGCTGATTTTCAAACCTAAGAAATGGTAGGCACCAAAATTTCAAGCTATTATGTTGTACTGTTTGGATTTTGCTGTCAAAAAAATTATCGATGTAATACCAGGTGCGTTTTTGAATATAGATAAATAAAATTGACCATATATGCTATTAAGTGTATGACCATTCTTTATGAAATACCCTGTATACAGAGTTAGGCAAATGTGTAGAAACACTTGATATCGGGCTAGACTAATACATTAAAGAAATTTCACAGGTTTTTCTAGTATTTTGATGTTCGTCATAGACACACTTTGTTTTTTAACGGCAACGCTAATTTTTTAAATAGATGTCATGTATTTTTTTTTCGAATGGACCACCCTGTATATTTTTGCATTTTGGGTTTGTCAATAATACATATAGGATTTGGTGGGTGTCCAATTTGCGGATTTTTTGGTATTAAAAAAACGATAATGTTCTTAAAACAAAAAATACCACTTTAATATTTAGAAGAAAGACATATTAAAAATTACCTTAAAAAAGAATAAGAATTATAATTTGATCAAATATTATTCCATTTGAAGTCACAAACTTTGAGTTTCTTATTTTAGTTGGATAGATTCTAGAAGGCTAACAAGTAATATGAGTAGTTTTCTTCCAACATCTTAATAGGTCAGTCACCGTAAAGTACCTTGTATATATCAGCTTTTTATCTTTGAAAGCTATGATATTTTTATATGGAATCTTTGATTGACAAAGGCAAAGAAATATATATCAAAGAACACTTTTTTGCATTTAATATTTTCTTAGACTTCTGATACAACGAATTTCCCAGAATTCATTGACAACATAAACACTATTTTTATCACATTATTTATATATATAAATAAACTTCCGTTAGTTGTTGCAATTCTCCGAAAGACATTATGTTGATAGTGTACACATAGTGTTGTATAATGTAATCCATCTGCAATATTAGATGTTGATCACGCTGACCGTATTTCCACACCAAACGTAAATGAGAATATGAATGAAACAATAATAGTAGTCAGGATAATACATCCGACCTTCAGAGCTATATTATATGAAATCGTGTCAATATTCTTTAGAAGAGACGAAGTTATACGAGAGTTATATTTGAGACTTTTGTTACCAATTTAAAATTGTTTATGATTTTATAACTTATTCAAAACTAAATTCCTTGAAGAAAAAGTTTGGAAAAATTAAGAATATAAAAGCGAAAGGTCCCTCACTCACTCATCACGAAATCTCAGAAACTACAAGTGCTAGAAGTCTCAAATTGGGGGTTCCTTTTAGAACATAGGTACTCACTTGTAAAATTCAACCCCTATGGGGGTAAAAAGGGGTGTCAATATTTGTATGAAATTTTTATAGTTTTAATAGTAGGGTTTTGAAATTACTAGAAAATACTTCTGATTTAAAGAAATTAGAATGTAGTTAATAATTCTTCTGAACAACCCTTACAAAGGGGTGAAATAAGAGGTGTAAATTTGTATAATTATAATAAAATTGTAGAAGGCCGATGTCTGTACATTAAAGATATTTATGAAAAAATAATATGGGGGGTCTTTATTTGAGCAACAGAAGCCAAAACAACAGTTTAGAATTTTTATCTGTCTGTCTGTCTCTTTGTACGCGCATCACGCAAAAACTACTGCATGGAATTGAATGCGGTTTTCACCGATGTATTACCAGAGGTCTAACTTAAAATATAGGCTAAATTGTATCACGCCTGTCTGTATTTCTGTATGTACACGTATCACGCAAAGACTACTACATAGAATTGAATTCAATTTTCACCGATGTATTGCTACAGGTTTAACTTAGAATATAGTTTCCAAGTTTCCACGTCTGTCTGTCTGTCAGTATGTTTGTACAAGCCAAAACCACCGCATGGAATTGAATGCAGTTTTCCACGTGCACGAAGTCGCGGGCAATTACAGCAATCAATAACTATCCACGATAATTATTGATGAAATATAGAAAAGTATTCAGGAAAAAACGAAACATTAATGTGATGTCAGAGGAAAAAAATAAAAAAAAACTAAATACATGACAAAAATTGATGATATAACTGGTGAGCTGGTGCACTGAAAAATACAAAATAATATTAATTATGGTGCTACTGGTAATTTTGAAATTGTACAGTTTTAGATAGAAGAAATACATTTGACACCGACTGCATTAGTAGCAGGCACCAATAGAATTAATATTATTTAGTATTTTTCAGTGTACCAACTAATAACGTAGGTCCATTTTTTTTTATATTTATTTATTTCATTTTTCAATTTTCCATCGAATTATAATTATGTTAGTTTTTGAATTTAATATATTAATGCAAGCAATTCTTGAATATATATCCGCTATATCGGAAACGATTTTGATAAAATTTGGTATTTAGATAAGGTTTTATTTCTTCTCGAAATCCACAAGTTTTGCTGAAAGGGGTTTGCGGGGTCGAGATATCAATTGGTTATACTCACATATTTTTATCTGGGAAAAGGCTTTAACGATTTTGATAAAATTTGGTATTTAGATAAGGTTTTACTTCTTAAGTTTATCTATATAGGTGGAATTTCTGAAAAACGCGAGGATGCCACCCTTGAGTTTCACAAGTTTTTTTCTAGATTGGCTAGATTAAAATTTACAGAAAGAAGTTTTGAAGGTCAAGAAAGCGGTTACTCTCATATTTTATGGATGTGACTCTTAAGGCTATTTCGAGAATGGCCATGCAGATTTCGATAAAAAAATGTTTCGGGGTCAAAAAAACGATTGGTGATACCTTAAAATTCCGAAAAAATCGTTATTGCAGTACTTTAATATGGGACCATTTGTCATCACGCCTCTTACAAATAAAAAAACATCAAAATAAGTTGCGACTATCAACTCAATTTTTTCAAATGGAAATTGTTATTGCTATTAATTTTTTCCATTTTTCCAATTTTTTTTTTCAGCTACTTAATTCTAAATATGTTTCAACAAAAAAACTTCTTGAAGATATCAATAGGTACGCCCTAATTGTTAAAAAAACTCCACTACTATTTTATTTGAAGTGAAATGGTCATATCAATTCTAGGATGACAAATGAATATTCAGGAATACCAGAATGAAAAAAAATGGAGAAGATATAGAAACACAAAATGGAATGTTTTGCTCAATAATTATAATTATTGTTATAATCAATGGTATTTTTTTCTGCAACTGTTGAGTTGAGGTATGGGATATAGTATATGGAAAATACTTAAAATTCGAAAATACATATTTTCATTTAAAAGAAATGAAGTTAATAGTCGTAATTTATTTTTGGGCTACCATATATACATTAATTAACCATAATAAAGACCGCACAATAATGTTATAATCGACGGGGACCGAGCGTTTTTTACTAAAAGCACAGAACACATGGCGGAATTTTAAATGAGTTTAGACATTACTCGAAATCACAATATTAATGAAATTGGAGTGCCTGCCTTTAATTTTGGAATAAAGTTCATACGGTTATTTGCTCGTCAAAAGAATCAGAAAAAGAAGAAGTGCTCAACTTCAATATTACCAGCAACAGTAGAATTAATATTATATTGAATTTTTCAGTCGGTCCTATTTTTGGTTAAAACTATGTATTATTACATGGAATTAATAAGATCCTCGGCCTCAGTTTGCCCTCAAAACCAATTTCAAAAGAAAAAACGAAAACTCATTTAAAATTAGTTATTTTTTCGCTATAGATTGATTTATTGAACAACAGTTTATATTACAATTAGAAACTTAATTTTCATTATTTTCAAAAAAAAAAAACATTGAAAAATATATGCTGAAATAAATCAGTACAGTTTGTATCCACCGACCCATCGAAACTCGAAACAGACAACAGCGGTGTTGCCATGTGCAACGTATTCATTATCTTCACTATCATTCTTGATAAATAAATGCCTACAAACCTTAGATGCCCGGGATACTCTTAAAAAACAATAATAGCCATATATTGAAATTTATAGTATAGAAAGACCGAGTTTGACCGAGAGGAATGAAAGAATTATTATGAATGAATATTTCAGACAATTTGATCCGTAGATATGGGCCATGAATATCTTGATATACCACCTATATATAACCGATATTGCATTTAAAACTATAATTGAAAATTTTCTTATCCTTTGCAATCCTTAATATTGAAACTATATTATCATTACCTATACGCCTTCGGGATCTTTATTCAATATAATGGAAATATAGCACATTGAACCAGTACTTTCTTGTTCCTTGTATCAAATTCAATCATCTTAACAATATTAAATCCTATATACATATGTCAAATGTTGGCACATATATATAAATATAAATATTATTTATGATGGATATTTTTGTATAAAATATCTTACCATTGTTGTTTGACTAGGGATACTAACGCATCTTCGTTTTTCAGGAGATGACATAAAACCATGCCCTAGATGTCAAGTACTTATAGTGAAGATGGACGATGGATCTTGTAATCATATGATGTGTGCCGTTTGTGGTGCAGAGTTTTGTTGGCTGTGCATGAAAGAAATCAATGATCTACATTTCTTAAGGTAATAAATCATTCTTATCAAAAATATATAAAAACCCTCAGACAAAACTAACTAGAAACACTCTTGATCAAGTTACCTTTCAAACAAACAAATCAAACTGAATCAACGCAGCTTTATCTATTCAGGAGCTACGATGTCACAGACGGACGCACAGATAACATATTTTAAACTTATAACACCCCGCTGTTAGCGTCGGTGGTTAAAAACACAACTTTATGACATTTTGTCTTTTATCTAGTCCTTCTGGGTGTACATTTTGGGGCAAGAAGCCGTGGTCTAGGAAAAAGAAAATTCTATGGCAGCTAGGTACGTTGGTTGGAGCTCCAGTTGGTATCGCTCTAGTAGCTGGGATAACTGTACCAGCTATGATAATAGGTAAGTTATAATTCGCATATTGATAGGTAACAACATATTATTGTTTATTTAAATGACCAGTGTGATTAAGAATGCATAGATAATGTCCGTGTTCATGACATCACTCAAGAGTATGATTACATGAACGTCTAGATCATGGTCTATTAGACCATGCGTCTAGATGACAGCAACCACGAAAATGATACTGGTAACTTGAATGATTTGGTAAAAATCTCACAAATTTTATATGTAGAAAAGAGATATGTTACCATCATAGCGGAATTAAGTTGATAACACAGAAAAATATAAATTTTTATTCATTATTTGTCATTGTCGTTGGAAGCGTTGTACTGAAACTTGAACTTAGATTGGTTTATACAGCTCTCGTAATATATAAGTATAATGTTGTATTACTTGACATTCACTCTCAGACTGATGTCGTCAACTTCATACATCCCAGCGGCTCTTAAATGTTTCTCGATTTATGCTACAGTTACTTCTAAGTAAATATACAGCCAATAATACCAGGGTCAAACCGAAGCAATGGAACCTACAAGGTACGTCGTATATTTATGCAAGAGAAATAATAACACATTTTTAGATTTGCCCATTTTCTGATAATACTTAGGTTATATCTGGTATCATTGTAGGTTAATTAACAACCATCCATAGAACAGCAGCCATTTCACTATATTTATCGAAAGTTAGTGAAACTCACAACGCGCACGAGTACACATTATATATTCTGAACTCGACCACAATTCACAGCGAAATGAGACAGACTGTATAGTGACACTCGTATTTCTTAAGATGTGCGTTTTCGGTGAGAGTGACTTATTCTGTAAAGTTTGTTTGAATTCAGTTAAGCAAAACCAAAGTTAGTATTATGTAAACTTTGGTAAAACAAACTTAAAAACTCAGTACATCGAAATGGATAAAACTTACTGTTAAATAAAAAAACAGAATATAAAATTTTTGAGTAAAATTTAAAGACGACAACAACATATCCATAAAATACGGGCTAGCCATTCTGATTCAATTTCCATTTGAACCAACTTTGGAAGGAAAAATCCTGTCTTTTTGGATACAGAATAATCTACATCATTAGTCGAACCAATCCGTTTAAAGGAATAATTAATTTTTAGGATTTTGTGTAAAATTTTCGTTCCGATATCAAATGTACTCTCCTAATTTCCAGAAATTAATTGTTGGCTAAGTTTTGATTTTAATGATTTCTGCAACTTGGACGTGACTAATCCTTATTTCCTATAGTTACGGTAAAATCCAACTAGATTTCATTTAACGTAGACTTATGACTTTTGTTTTACAAAATAGGAATTCCTAGAACAGAATTTTTATGAAGAAGTTCCACTCTAGCAGAACGGTTATAACTTCAGATCTAAAAGTGAAAGAATCAAGTTCGGAGTCAGGATTCCACCAATAGATTGATGTTGCGGCTTTTCCCAGGAAACAGCTTCAAGATTTTTTACCGAAAAAATAACCAAGAATATATTATCTACACTCTAGACTATTAACATTTAAATTTTGATTATATATATATGGAAGAATACCAGAAATTAACTGCATCTATTTATAATTTCAGATCATGAATAAATAAAAAGAAACGAATGAAATTCATATTTTACTCTATTCCAACTACATAATACTATGTAACAAAAAAATCGTCTGACCATAATAAGTGGTCATTTGCAAATAAAGGCTTGTCTGTGTTTTTATGTAACGGAAAGCAGTTTTACAGCACATAATAATATGTTACACAACTACTAAAACATGCTATTAATAGAATATTTGGATATCGCTATAGAATGATATTTGCAAATCTGATTTACAATTTTATTATTCGATTGAATGTGTAATTTGATGATATCACGCCTCCAATTTGTTAGTCATATGATGATGTTTCTCATTTTGTATGTTTAATGATATTCTATCTTGTTTTCTTAGCTTTTGAAATATTTACATGTCGTATTTATTATAATCCACTCTGGTGTTGGGGAATAGAATTTTAATCTGCTCATACATTTTTTCTCATTATTTTTATTTCTTATATAAAATTTATCCCAATACCTACGTTGCAGATATGTTGGTAATAATAAAAGATTCTCCTAGTGGTAAAAATGGATTTTTGAAGAATCTGCCATAATGTTTATCTTTTAAAATAGTAATATAAGGTGCGATGGTTAGTCGATAGCTATCTGTTCTACATGCATTAACTTGTCATCTTGACAGTATATTTCTTTTTTTAAAGCTCCTTTAGAAGCATGTGCTTTATTTTAGATATAATTAATTTTACTAAACAAAAAGTCCCGTGTTTCATAAATATATCCCAGAAATAAACTGTTTTCCAGAAAAAAAAGTGACACAAGTACAAAAAATTATAATGATAGTATTTTTTTAAATTAAACTACCAAAGCTGCCTTGTAGATTTTCATCTCTTAAAATTATATTTAAATAATGAAAATACATTACATAAAAATAGAAAAGGACTTATTAGGTTATAAGTGGCCATCATAACCAATTTTGTATATCTATCCTGTAAAAGTTGTGTAAAGTTTCTTACTAGTTAAATATAATTTTCACTGGGCAATGCTGTTATCACTTCGTTTAAAGCACTGGCAATCTACCACGAGTATTCTGCCTAGTAGAGCCTTTCAGCTCTTTGCTGTCAGACGTCAATTTTGGTATCACGTAACAGCGGCTCAGCGACTGAAAACAGTGCTGCCTCTAATGAACAATGAGTGAGCTATAATCATGTTGAATTGAGCATATTAGTAACCAGTAACAGTAACTTTTTTGCGACCAGCAACCCGTTAACAACTGCAACGCGACCACAATGCGACAGCAATTGGGTCACTTCATTTTACATAATTAGCGATAAAATGGCATTTGAAGAATAACAATTTGACTATATACAGGGTGAGTTTTTTATGTTTAGTACAGGGATCTCGGATACTGTGGCAGATACGAAAAAGTTTAAATTGGCTAAGAATTGCAGTTTTGTAAGCTATACCCAAAATCAATTTTAGTTTTACAAAATTTTACAGCTATCAACCGAAATTTTAAAAAACTGATGTTTGTCGAAAAAAATGTTAAATACCCAAGTTATGGGACATTTTATTCTAAATAGAATAATCTAAAAACAGTTTTTTACTCCTGTCATTTTTGACATGTGACATAAATTTGTGTTTTTTAAAATGGGAACCATAATAAAATTTATTCCTATTAAATAAAAAGATTTATTGCGATTCAACTGATATAGCATATGATAGGATTGTTTTTAGAGATACTGATTTTATGGGCATTTTTTTTCTGATTCACGTATTACCTTAAAGTGGTTTGCCTAGTTATCTATGTAAAAAATCAAATAAAATAAGCCTTTGTTGGTTTGGTTACCGTTACAAAATAAACTCACCCTGTATAAAAGAGGGCCGACCCTTTCCAATGCAAGCTCTCATTTGAGTATTATTGTAAGCTTATAACTGAAATTTTCTTTCAGATTGAACTTCACGTAGAAAAGTATCATTTGCAAGTTAACGTAATAAATAATTCATGGTGTTTTTCAAAAATGGAAACAAGATGTGGAAAAAATCTGCAGACATTTGTTGTGGACTTGTGTTGAATGAATTTTAAGTTGAATAATGTTTTATAATCACAACAATATTGCGTCGAAGTATTTATTGTAAAACAAATGAAGAAAAAAATACAAAACAGTTAAATGTTTGTCTAATATCCGTTAATTAAAATTATTTTTCATCTTCTTTGTCAAACTGATTTTTTTTATATGTAGACTGTTGATCTTGACGTCTTTCTTTCTTATAAATATTACAATTAACATTTAAATTAGGAAACAGATTTTAATAGTTAAATATTTACATTGACATGTACTGTTTGATTAGTTATATTTTATTATCAGTCAAAATAAGTTACGTCATATTTTTTTAAATTTTAATAATTGTATAAAATTATCATTTCGAAGTTAACCTTGGAAATTTTTCAAAACAAACACACCCATAATACCATTGGGCAATGTTCTTGGTTTCTTTCTTGTACTCTTCATTACTTCAAATGTTGTATAACTGCAAAATTTTGTTATTTTAGTGATGGCATACTTGATCTCGGCATCGTTTGAATCGCCCATTTGCATTTTATTGGATTCTGATTCATTGTAGGCAGCTGTTGAATCGCTTCTACATGAACATGGGGTTTTCTTACTACCTAAAATTATACAGCAGTGAAATTAATGCTAGGCCATCAATATATAATGGTGTAGATTTTACCATTCATCTTGAATTTCCTCAAACTGCACACACTATTAATGCATACTGCTTTGTATTCATTTTTAGTTGAGCAAATACACTTTCGATGTGATGATTTCTTTTCTTTTCTGTGTTTTGTCTTCGTGCTGTTTGGGGCATATTCCTTAGTGCTATTGGGAGAATATTCATTTGAGCTATTTTTGGAATCCTTCGTGCCATTTGAGGAATATTCCTTCATACCATTTGAGGAATATTCCTTCGTGCCATTTGAGGAATATTCCTTCGTGCCATTTGAGGAATATTCCTTCGTGCTATTGAGGAAATCTTCGGGGGTATATGCTTTGGGTAATAAGCAATTGTGTTCGATATCATCTTGTTCTAACTCGGGACCAGGACTATCAGTTGATGTGTCACTAGTACCTATTATAAAAAAAACAAGACACAATATTCTATTCAAGATTTCTACAGTGTTAGACAATTTCATCAATGTATCCAATCAATTAATAAGATGTTGGTTGTCGATTACGACGTGCTGTATAAAAAAGCATACTGCGTAATTTAAGAAAATTTAGTTGTGCGGAAAGTTAAAAAAATCATTGGGCTTAAAAATAGAACGGCCATTTAATGACATCACAACACTAGTTTGACCACATTCTGAAAATTGTAGTGATTGTCAAACCTAAGAAACTTACAGCCTTATTCATAAATTACTATGGTAACGTTCGGGTCTAGGACGTTTTGGCGCTAGGACGATTTGGCGCCGGCCGTTTTGGCTTATTAAAAAAAATAATTGTGACATTAATTGCATATATATTTTTTTCACTTAAAAATCGAGATAGAAATATAAAAATTTGAATCTGGTTTTAATCTGGTAGAAGAAGATCTACTTTATAGTATTATTTTCATGAGATTATGATAATTGTTTACCCCGGGTAATCCAAAAACTAGCTCTAAAAATAGAATCTAAAAAACGTCCAGAGTCAATTTTTTCTAACTGAAATCCCCATTCTTTATAACTTTATCGTATTAAGCAGTAAAAATAAGGGTGACGTGTAGGTTTGTCTATAACAAAAATTCGTAGTTTTCGAAATGAATGACAATTTTTCGTTTTTCTATGTTAAATAATAACTGTCACTAAAAGTCAAAGTTATTTGAATTTATTTATTATTTATGAAGAATGTGAAAATCTTTATTTGAAGAACATCTAATACATTTGCGACGAGATTTTCACTGAAATATCTCTATCCAACAATTTGTACAAGGCAAGTAGCATTCGAACCGGGAATAATCTAAAATTTGTTTTGCAGAAATTGCTGGATAGTCCATACATTCCAAAATTGCTATTTCAAGATTTTCATCGTTAACAACGGATTTCTTTATATGTACTTTAGCCCTTACAATTCCCAAGCTATTGAAGTTTTCTATAATTTTCTTAACAAATTTTGGTGTTGGTTTCTATTCTATCGCGTCACAAATTTATTACATGTTCTTCAAATAAACATTTTTACTTTCAGTCAAGAATAATAAATACATATTTATATTTTTTCATGATATACAGTTTGTCCTATAGTCCGCACACCCCATCTAACTTTTTATATTTAATGTTACAAAAATGTCAAAGAGGCAGAGCATGTTCAGAGGCTCTAATTCAAAAGCAGGGTAATTTTTTTCTTTTATCAAAAAGTTACTTCACCATATTGAGTTTCTAGATTTCTGAGAAAAATACTTAGGGAAAAACAATTAGGAAAAAAATCATATATGTTTATATTTTTACTTTAAACTACTGAAAATAAGAAACATTTCCAACAATTCTTTATGATTATTATTCTTGATTTAATTCGCGTTCTGAAAAAATGAAGAGATATTCTTTATTCTCAACTATAAATACCGGCGCCAAAACATCCCGACGCCAAAACTGCTAAACTGACAGTTTATTGCATGTTTATGGCCGACCTCTGGCAAAACGTTCCAGGTAAAAAACGTAGTTAACCATTTATTGTGAAAATAACTATTTATGGAACGTATCATCTTATAACACTAAGTACATTACTCTCTCTTTCATTCCATCTCATCCCTCTCACAAGCTTTATCTCTCTTGCATCGCGAAAGATTCAGAAAACGTGATGTGCCGCGACCTTGACAAATCACTCATTTTTTCGATATTGGTGGAAATGGGTTCGTTCAAATTTTATAACACTGAAATTTAAACTTAACTACATTTCTCGTTTCTCAGCAGTCAGACTTTATTTATAATGAAGAATGTCTTTGAAATGTTAAATGATTTTTTTATTACATATTCTACACCTACAAGCGTTGAATGTCATGAAAAGTGTATTTTATGATTACGCGGTGTTTACTAATTACCCTTGAATTCTTCTAGTTAAATAAAGATTTACAGCTTTATTCATAAACAACTTTCAAGTTTGACACTAGCTTAGTTTGTTTGTTAGTTACTATGGTAACGATAATATCATACGTGACAGTGTTAGAATTAAGACTAAAACTAGTGCCGAACAAGTTGTTTTTGAATTAAGTCTGATATTGTTTAGATGAATTCTTACTTTTATGAGTTTGAGAACCGTTATGTAATAGATGTTGGGATGTCTGTGAACCAGCTTGACTAATTGCCTTCAAGTCATCAGTTTGCGATGATGTATCCGTATTATCCAATTCCAAATTGGCCAATACATATTCTTGTGGTTGTTTGTTTATGCTGTCTGCTTCTTTGTGTTGGCTCGATGCTTTTGACTTGAAACTCGGTACGGTATTTCTGCTATTATTGATTGGCTGTCTGTGGAAAGATTATACAGAGTGTCTCTTTGAAAGGCCTCCACAAAATGCAAAATACTCGCATATTTCAAATTTGTACGTATTAAAAGGTATTTGAGTATAAAAATATGTGGTCAAATAGTTCTCTTGACATCAATTGATTGCATAGTTTTTCCAAAATTTTATAAACATCTTTCAAGTATTGTAAGAAAATAGGACACCACACAGAAAACAAAACCTAAAAATTTCCACCATGATCTATAGATCAAAGTAAGACTTTTTCACAATTATATTTTTATTTTTTTAATGTTTTACCGCTCTTTAAATATTTTCTGTTGTTATTTTTTAGATAGCAGGACCTGAGGTTATAGAAGTTATAAAAAATGCCTTTTTAATTTCCTGCAACATATAAATGTACGTGTTTATGTAGATTGTGCACACTGAACTATTCTCCGATTTTTATTCATTGGTATACATTTGTATTTAATTAATTTATTCCTAACTAGAGACCTGCTCTTGCTTCAAACGGTTAGCACTAAAATCGTTATCGTGAGTCAACCCTAGAAGATATAATATACCATCGCGGACTTTTTTACCGCGATACAATTCCGTACGTAGTACATTATTTTGATCTAACTCCTAAGGTTTATCCAGCTTTTGCAATGTAAGCGCACAGAAATATGTTTCTTACGAGATCACATTACAAAACTTTGAAATTCCTGGCTATTTTCTAATATTATATGTATTTATAATACATATAAACCTTCTTCTTGAATCACTCTATCTATTGCTGAAAACTGCATTAAAATCCGTTGAGTAATTTAAAAGATGGGTCTAAGTGAATAGACAACGGAACCGACTTTATTTTATACTATGTAAAGAAGATTTACAGCATACCAAATTGTGCAAAAACTATACTAGGTCTCATCAAGAATACATTTATTCAGTAAATCAGTTACTTAATCTAAATGTTATACTTATGCTCCTTTTCATCCATTCATATTTGCCTCTATCATTGTTCAAAATTTTAGTCAAATTGCTTAGAGTGTTTTGACATAAAACAAAATCGATTCTTAATTTTTTACCAAAACTACACAATTTTCTTTTGAGGTAACTTTGTTTGAATCTATTTATATTTATCTCTGGAAAATTTGGGAGGAGCTTAAAGATACACGCTGAACAGAAATTGACCTATTATTATCTATTTATCTTATATCTAAGCTTGAACAAAGATTTATCGTTATTGGGATTGGATCGGATATAATGGAATGAAACATTTTATTATATAGTTCCTTATATCTACAAAATCCAATGCCATATGTCACATATAATATCGTATATCATCAGAGCCTTAATATGAGGATGAGGATATAACATGAAGCCTTATATTGAGCAATACTGCATCCACTTCCTGTATCCCAATAAACGGAATGCTTTGGTAAAATAAGTGATGCTTTTTGTTTTTTAATGAGTTCAAGTTTCAATGGTTCCCGCTGTAATTTTCTTTATAAAACCTGTATCTCTATTTCTTAAAATAGACAGATAAAAAATTAAAAATAAAAAAGAAAATTTCGTTCATATTCAATATTGAATAAGTTATTTAAATTTGCATGCTTTTTGGTCATTCTATCTCAAGATGAGATATCTATCAACTTGATTCTGATATAATACCTAGCTTACGATAAGCCTGGTGTTATAGTGGTTGGAACAAAAAGTTTTATTCTCGTCCTTCTAAACATTTTGTGGAAAAACTCAAGACTCAAGTACACAATTATATATGTCTATGTACGATATATTTAACTCTGGTCCTTTCTTGGCATTTTTTAAAATCGTTATACAGCTTAAATCCCTAAATAAAAAAATCAAATATATGCAAATCTCAGCAACATAACTCAATTTGAATAAATAAAAATTAATATCGTGTATTGCCTATTGCATCTTTGTTCTCCACTGACTGATGACATGCGATGCGGTATCTAAGCTTTAAATAGAACTGCTAAAATCGAAGATTTTGAATGCTTTCTGGTTAACAAATAAGGACAAGCCTTTAACTTGTCCCACACATTCTCAATCCCAAATAGAGCGAAAGGAATGACGGTTAGCAGTTAAGTACGATTTTCGACAAGCAACGTCTTTATTTTCTATAATGCTGCGAACTACATATTTTTTTAACAATCTGTGTTTTCTTTAAAAATGAAGTTGTGGATATCAATGAAAAATAGAAATGTTAAAAAAAGATGAGGCTTCAAATTGTAGCACAAGGCACATCATTATACAAAATTTTTTCCACCCTAATATCGCGTACACCTTTATCAAAAATCAATAAAATTAAAAACTTTACAAAATTTGAAAAAGTAATCCAATACTGAATTTGAAAAAAAACCTTTGTCCGGTTCCGAATAAAAAAAATATTCGGTCCATTTTTCTCCAATAAGTTATTTATTTTATAGTTTTGAGTGATCTTAAATTAACATACAAAATGTATTTTTGTTTGATAAAACAATAGCTGCAATATCACATTTTTTTCTATTCAATAGTTTGCAGAATAAAATAAAAAAAAATCCAACATGCAACAATAAACAAACTGGAGACGAATTACATAACTCCATTTCTTTTCGAGTAGTAGTAGCAAAAAATATATTGTAAAATTTTTGAGAACCTTTTCTATTATTTATTAACATTTTCAAACACCGTGAGAAACTGGAAAAGTTTATCAAATATTATATCAAATAAATTTTTAAATTAAAACATTAGCAGTTCCTCTGATATAGAAGTTATCTTCCTGATTAGATAATGTCAACCATATTTAAATAAACAATTCTAAATAATTTAATCGAATATGCTAGAACTCACTTCACATCATCGTCCATGTTGTTTCTTAGGCCGATCAAAGTTCTTAGACCAACTAAGATAGTTTCATCTGCGGTTGGTCCTAGCACATTCCCGAAAACATTCAATCCATTTCTACAGTAGTTGTCTTCTGGTTTCGATCTCGAACGTATTTGGTTCTTAAATTGGGATCTATCTAAAGATCGTGATCCACCCTTACATCGGCAATGGCAAGTCATTATAACTAAAATTTTGAATATGGGGAGTTGATTTTATGTCGAATTCATCGACAAGAATTAGTTATGTCATAATTGAATGACATTTAACCTAGAATGTGATGTACAATTTTTTTGAAACCGACTTCATAAAAAGTATGTTTTTTTTAATGGATGTTACTTCCTAGTTCTAAGCTCTCCGATATTTCCTCATTTTGAAGAAGATGGTTCAGAGTTGGTCCGGTTCCTATTTTTATAAATCGAATATCGCCTTCATTACCAATACTAAACGGCAAAATGAGTAACTTCATTGAAAATATTAGAAACTGAGTTTTTTTACACTTGGTCCTTTGTAAAAGTGTATTAAATGTTAAAACTTTTTAGGGGGTTATTCATCAAAACCACCCCAAAATAGGGTATTGAATTTAATTTTCGTCTAACTACGAACTACGAACACCTGACAGAGCAAGCGAAGGTTTCTTAATGAATTTCTAATAAATCCATAAAATGTCTCGTCTCATAATAAGAGTCGTTTATAAGACAGACAAGCATATCACCAGCGCGAGCTTTGTGCCGAGGCCAGTGAAGTTTTCAACAGGAAATCTTAAAATTATTCTACATAGGGAATAGGGGGCGTTTATTATCAATAAATGTTCCTGACAATAAAATCGCGAATAATATAATAAAGTTTCAGATATCTTGCAAAAACATTGATGAAAATAATCCAATCAAAGAATATGTTGAAAACATTGACAAAGAATCTACCTGAAAGAGATAAAATACAGGTTGTTAGGTTTTTTAACTTCTAATCAACTGTATATAAAAGAAAGACAATACGACTAATTTGTTCATATGAATACAAAAAATATCACGGTATAATGAGAAACAATTTTGAATAAAATTGGATTTTTTGTATTATATTGAAAGGATATTATCAATATTTACTCCCACTTTCATGTTTATGTTTCTACAAAGAAATATTAAAATTTTTCATTATCCTCTTTTTATTACAGGCATTCCAGTTTGGGTGGGCAGAAAACTTTATACGAGGTACAAAGCTGCTAATAAACATAAAAGAAATGCTGCTATAGTCGGTGGAGTTGTAGCATCGGTAAGTTTTTTTATATATATTTTATTGAACATAGGGAAAATATATCCTTAAACGCAATAAAATTTCTAAAAGAAAGATCATTTTAAATGGTAGCTTTTGTACAATAATCTAAAACATTCTCAGTAACATGCGTCATAAGTCCGCTCTGGAAATGTTCTTTTTGAATGTAGATTGGTGAAGCTCAATTTTACGTATATGTAATGAAGTCTTGTGATCTCTGCCCTACATTTTCTAGCCTATCAATTTATACATCAGGTTGTTACTTGTTTACAAATCTAACAATAATGCTAGTAATTTCATACTATTATTAATTACCTAATATGTATATTGCAATCTTATTACGAAATATGTTTATCAAGTATGCAGTATTTTGATTACGTTAATTGATACTGAAATTGCTTCATTGCAGTAAATTTCAAAAACAACAAATAAGAGACATATGCAAATTGGTTAAACTACATATTAGTGCATTTTTCAGCCGATAAGATTCTATTCTAAACGACAAATTATTTTGAATATATCAAGTGGTAGAATGATGATAAGACGTTCTTATGTTAATTACAGAATTAATCATACATATGTTTGAAATATGTATTGTCTTATTCCACAAAATTGCTATAAGGTTCCATCTGTTGGCAATGTTTGGGAACTACTGTTTTTGTGTAGCTTTCAAACATGCCATTGAAAACTGTAATAGGAGCCAGTCGCTGATTCACAAGAATTACAATAGATGGCATTCAATGTCGAAACTTAAAATTATATATGTATTATTATTATATTGATTTGTGCTAACTGCTATAAAACAAACAAAACACTCTTTCATACGTAATAATGTAGTTTCTTCACGGAGAAATTACTTATTGAAATATATAAATTATTTTAAATTCACGTTGAAAGACGCTAATATTTTTATTCTGTGTATTTCTGTATAATATTTTTATAGATTCAACTACATATTTTTTAATAAAAGAGTCTTAGGTACCTATAAAGCATTAACCTTTTCAGAATCTACCATAAAAGATATAGTATAAAATATTAATGACGTGATGTAATCCTTATTATTATAAGTTGTAAATTTATCTCATATAGGTAGTTACTTCCTCGTAATTCAACCGTAATCTCCGAAACTTGTAGGAAATGCGGTGTTCGCATGAGAAATATTAACACATAAATTTATTATGAAATGAATGGCGAATGGCACAACTTGAAAATCGGCTATGGCCCTTAATGGCATAATCATTAGTTCGAAGAATATTGCATATTTAACAGGAAATTCCATAAATGCATTCAAGTGCTTAGATCAAAACTTTTCTATATTAAAAATAATTATAATTGTAAAACATAATATTATTATTAAAAAAACATACTACGTAACATTATGTTATCACTTTCATACCGCTACTTCAAGTGGCTGTGTTAGGAAAAAATAATTGTAATCGCGTGAAATTTTTTGTTTTCATCTTAGCTTCCTGAATCGAAAATATAATCTCAGATCTGACGTTCTGTGCCAAGATTATCTCTCGAAAATAATAGATCGATTTGAATTTGATTGCCGATTGTGCTACTTTCTTTGTTTGCTCGAGTAGCTCAAAAACGATTCTAAAAGTTCTATGAAATTATCTGCATTAATGAACTAGGTATTATGACTAACTAATATGAAAATATTGAATATGATTTTCATTCGTGTACCTATTTACTTTATTATCCTTTTAAAACAGTGACAAACTAAAAAAAGTCAGGCTACCTACTTTTTCATGTGACGTGTTTCACCAAACAAGTTGACATCGGCAGCGATGACCGGCGACAATTTTGGTATGATTCTACGACAACGGTAGTAGTTCTTAAGTATTGTCAGAGAGAGAATTATACAATCTCCATTATTACTTATTATTAATATTATTACATAATTATTGAAATAAGGATTTTATATGCGGTTTACAGTGTTTTTTCTCGGACGAAGTCGAGGTTATAATGGTAATTAAAAAAAACATGCTTATTTCTATTAAAAATATTTAACTTCTGGCTTTTACTGTTAATATTCCAACTTCTTTATCTTAGGTAGATTGTTGGTATTGCTAGAATGTTTGGTTTGTTGCTCATTTCACCGATCGATAAGGACGACTTTTGTTGTACCTGCCTAAATCATCAGTTTTTTTTTATATGTATTTTTCATATCATTTGACTTTTTCAAATTAATTGTTTCCAACGAAATATTGTACTCGGATTGTAAATGTTACATAGCCGTATTATAAGCTAATTAAATGTAACAGAAATTGTCAACATCCTGTGTGTGCTCAATTTGTTTCAAACCAAACGCATTACAAACACACCCATTATTTCGATCTTTATTCGAGTATTAGATAATTTGATATCACCTGACATTTTTGCGGCGCAAATGTAGTGGCGGGATACAGTCGCGAACCTCTACAGAAAGATCAATATGAGCATGATGAAGAGCAACAGCCGACCTCTTTTGCGCTCTCTCTCTTTCACTCTTTCTCTATGTACGTGCATCCCAGGAAAACGATGACGGGTTAAAGAATTGCCGAGAAAAAGACAATGCACTGATGCACCCATTTGAAGTAGAGAACTTCACAGTTCACAATATGTACAATCAATAATTAGTTGCTTGAGGATTTTACTACGCTTCAAAGTATCTTCTTAAATATATTATATATTTTTTTATACAAGCAGTATTAGTTCACCATTCGTTATTTTTTTAATGGTTGGAAAGGTCATAATTTTATATGATAAATAACGAACTGGTGGTTTTCCGAGTTCAAAAATATGAAATACAGGATGCTTAAGAATTTATATATTCGTTTAAATGAATGTATTCATCCATGTCTCCAAAAACCTTTAAATATAAAATTTCTCCCAAAAAACCTAGTAACAATTAATCTATACATATAATAGAAAAAAAAACAGGCTGATGTCTGTATATTATAGATATTTAAGAAAAACTAATATTCTTTGTTAGAGCGACATAATCCAAAACAACAGTTTTTAGAATTTTTATCTGTCTGTCTGTATTTTCGTACGCATATTACGCAAAAACTACTGCGTGGAATTAAATGCCGTTTTCCAGGCACACGAAGTCGCGGGCGAAAGCTAGTAAACAATAAAATAAAATGTTATTTCAAAACAAATGTTTAAATTGTGTCCTTTGAGATACTAGTTTGCATGTCCAATCTATTTTTTCTCCAAAATCGTCAGAAGTATTCCATACTATTTCTATGAATCTTCGTTATTCAAGTACCGTACTTGTATTTGAGTTTAGGCCACTTCTCTGCCTTGAAAGTGTTACCACCGATGAGAGGATCTACAGTTTAACATGCGTTTTGAATCACAGAAATGCCTTAAGGCATGTCTTGAGGCATATGTTGCCAGGAGAAGCTGTAAAAAGAACTATACCCTCGCTGGTTTTCCGATACCTTGTGGGATGATGATTATAAAAGCGACAGCCAGGGATTAGAACGCACGTCCAACTCATCACCGGTCATTCTTCCTTACCTTCACCATACTCTGCGCTTCTTATGATCGAAATCAGCCAGTGTAAGTGGGCTTATGTGTAAGTGGTTATGGGTAACCACGCGCTCCTCTTAGGCGATTACAATATCCAAATATGATCAAAATTTATATTCGTTCTTTTTATGTTGAGTAATCCTAACCAAAGAATGTACCCATTACTTGACTTTGTGCGTTATACTGACAATATTAAACTTTTTATCATCCTGTATTTCTAAATGTAAATGCCATTATCCCATGTATTTGGTAGTTTTGATTTCTGAAAATCATCAGCCTTTTATTTATGACACAAAATTACGGCCTTTCTATTTTTAAATCAACGATGACGTCATATGTTGAAAGATGGAGGGGGTAAAATGATGCTGTTCCCCTGAAGTATAAAATCAAAATAACTATTTTAAAATTTCAAAGATATCATCTTTCATCATCTTTTTTAAAGTCAATTCAGCCATACAAGCTGATAAAAATACCATTTAAATCATCTTTCGGCAACGTCAACGTCGATAAGTTGTCTCTTGTACAGGTGACAGGTTGTCACTATCGGACTATCGACTGTATTAGAAGAAATTTTATCCAAATTTAATTGCGAAGATTTTGTTTATTGTTGGCCTTGTGCGATTTATTTGTTTTAACTTAAGCACTGTTTTCGGATATTTCATATCGTCATAGTTTCTGATCTTTATAGTTTTACTCAAATTCAACTAAAAACTGGACGATGAAATGCAGTTTTCAAATGTATATTTTTAATTGAAATGTATCAAAATGTTAAGACGAGGAACAAATACATACGGAGAAAAATAGATTTTCTGCATCTCACTAATATGAAAAGTGAAAAATTTAATGAATAATTTATATAGGTATACTTATAGAATAAAATGTTCCAAATATAGAGTCTATATATAGATTTTAGATATAAACAGAAGAAGGAACTCTGTTTGGGTTAGACATTTAGATACACTGTTGGATATGACGCGAGTTACGTAAAGAAATCGTTGTACATATTGATATTTTGAATAGATTTTTTATCAGTTATACATTTTATCATGTCAATTATTACGTATCATATTATAATTTGGTGAGAAAAACGGTAATTATAGTTCCGTTAATAGCTTTTTGCTGAAATTTGTTTATCTTTTGAGTAATTTCCAAGTTGTAGGTATATTCTTATCTAACAAATAATACAAAAAACTCGATAGATATAATAAGACTTTATTTTTCGAAAAGAATTATCACAACACAAAAATGCATGTCGGCAATCTTCGATGAGATTATTATACTACTATAATCTCACAGTTTTAAATACTACTTCAACTTTAATGATTTAATCATTATTAAAATTATTGGCACGGAAACGATCGATAAATAGCGCAGAAAAATATCTTGCTTAAGCAAAAATACTATATTGATTTTTTATATTAGATGTAATATTATGTTGAAGAAATCTGTCACGGACAGTTGGCTTCGATTTAGTGCAGTTTGTTAAGATATACCGTTTATCTGAACGTATTCGTGTGAATGTTGAAGAAACCAACAATCTGCAAGGACCACTTGAAGCACACTTAAATCTATAATATATCACCCACTCTTTTTCTATTTAATTTTGAGCATCCTTGGCTACGTCGGCATTCAAGAGGCCATCTTGATTCAGATCCTTGAGCAGCTCCAATAGTCTTTCTTCCATCTCAGCATTACCAAGTGCAAGATCTACAGATCCGATGCATAATAAAAGTGCCAACAATTGCGATCTTTTGTAATCTTCCCAAAGCTTTTTTCTATCATAACCCAATTCACCTTCCACATCGACCTTCATTTTTCTACAAGTGCTGGTAAGATGTTCCCAATAACCGTCGAGCAAAGTGTCTGTGTGAAGTCTTCTCAGTTCAGCTGGGACACTGCTGATGAGCAGCAATGCCAGATCGTTAGTTGGACGACTGTAGGTCACCATTTGCCAATCAAGTATGGAGCAGATGCATTGACTCTCATCTTCACGGAACATTAGATTGTTGCACCAAAAGTCGGTATGCGTTATCAATGCCATTGGCTCTTGAGGTGCTAATAAGTTTTCAATTATGTCTTTGGTATGGGGACGAAGATCGTTTAAAGCTGTTAATACATTTTCTAGACCGGGTCTTCGTTCGAGAAATTGTGACAGCTGTGGCAGACCTCTTTCCACTAATTGCTGGTAGGAATCAGAAGCTCGGGTTGTTTGGAAGAGGAAGGGGTATCTTTCCGATAGGCTTTTATCCTTTTTGATCTTCAATGACAAAGATAGAGCGTGTAGTTGAGCTATGGCTTCTACAGCAGCAGTTGTCTGACGTAGAGTTAAGCCTCTGGAGAAATCTGCACTGTTATAACCCAGTGGTTTGATGTTTTCAAGCACGAGGACGGATTCGGGTGGTGTGGGTTCAGGGTCATTGGTACCTGGAAATAAATACCGTGAAAAATATATGCATAGTTTATTGTGCAGAAATGTTTTCACCTGCCGAATAATGAGCATAATAACATCTTGGGATGGGCAGTCTTATGTCCAATCTTTCGTCTAATTCTCTTGTAAATGCTTCTAAATCGGGAACTACCTGTAAATAACAAAATATTTAAACAGATAGATGAAATCTAAAATTACATCAATATCAAATCGCTACCCCCTTGCATTGTTTTGATTATCTGCTAAATTGTAATTACTCCAATCAATTAGGAAATAACATGTTCATATATGTATATGGTGTGCTCCATAAATTGAATATCAATCGTTACGAGAATCTAATTTCAACACGATGGTGGTTTATTGCTGAAGCGTCTAGATGCGCGTTGTAGGTTATATGGACCAATTTACTGAACCGTTGATTTTCTGACCAGCCACCGGATATTTAATCATGGGGAGTTTCTCTACTCATCATAGTCAATTATGCGATTCAGTAACCATAATAATGTTTGTACAAATTATATATCTTGTTATTTATAGCGCATTTTTTAAACGATTGCATTACTGTGTTATTATTACGAATCAAAAAGTGATATAGTAAATAGTGATGTATTTTATGCCATTATCAATTTTATTTATTTCAGAAAAATTGAGTTATTGATATTCTTGAAGCTGTGCAGCTTTTTGGTCATAATATTATACGAGCACAATTCGAATGAATAATAGGTTAACATGCTCATTAACCTTGTTACTCATTATACAAATTAGCTACTAAAAGAGTCTTAGTCAGTCTCCATTCGAATTTTGTAAACAGTATAATAATTTTCTATTTCTAGTGTTAATCATATTTATTTATTTAGAAAAACTAACAAGATGAGGGGATAATATATATTTCTAGAGGTTTCTCCATAGAAATCACTGAAGCATTTTAAAGCAATCAACTACAAACAAGTCGACAGTGGCAAACACGCCTTGACCCAGTTACCGCGAATGTGCCACAGAACTGCTCCATTTATTTAACAACCCTCTCATTCTCACCCCTGTTTACTTTCATAGAAAGAGATGTTTTCTCTATGTTTCCGAAAACATTCCGGTCACATATGAAAGATTCCAATTAATTTTTAATGACTTCTAGTTCTTTCGAAAAAAATGATGAAAAGATTCCATTGGACGAAAAAATATTTCATATGACACGAAAAATATTTGCAAGAATCCAAGTAAAACGTACATGAATTTTGATAAAATGAATAATAGATGGTAGTTTAGTTAGGATATCGCTTTTTTATATCTAAAAATCGTAGCAATTTTATCTCACAATATATATTATTTTTCTTTACATCATTAAAGTTTATTTCATCTTAGAGAAACTTACTTGTGTATAAAATTTTATTTCTCGAAGATCGAATTGCGCTTCTGTCACGAAAAATCTGCTAAAAGGATCCTGTGGCAGCAGTTTTATGATGAAACTGAGGCTATGCGATGTACCATCTGGTTCATTTCTGCAATACAAGAAATATATCATATTACATATATGAAATGATTTAATCTAATTGAAATGTTACTTTATTTGTTGGTATATAACAAAATTGTTGGTATATAACAAAAAAAAGATTAGTTCCTACCTTAATGAATATTTGACCGCTACAGCAAGAATATCACTGAGGACGCACTCGCCAGTTTCACATCCAGGTTTCACTGAGAAATCCAGTATTGCAATCATGGAAGGATCGTTGAGTTCCTTGTGATGTTCCTTCAACACTGCCTGTAGCCATTCTTCTGTTACAGGCCAATCGGTGGAATTTGTTGATTCTTCTTCACTTTCAGACATTCTTGGATCTTTGATTGGACTAGATAATAGTTGTTATCATAAAAATGGTTGATTCTACTGCTGAATTGGACTGATTTAATAAATATTCCTAGTACCAGTATGAAAAATTAACATTATAACTGTAATTATGATGTTCATAAAAATAGTTCTAACTTTAACAATGACTAAATCTCAACATCACGTTATATGTGTTGGTCATAGTTGATAATAATTGTTATGATATAATTAAGATGGCATGAGCTAATTTACAAAGAAAAATGACGCTGAAAGAATTTAAATACTTGATATTCAAAAATGATTTATGTTCTTTTTCTGTGTATAGAGAAAAAGAAACGCAGCGTTGATTTTCTTCACTAGCACTACGTTTATCTGATAATCAGAAGGATTTATAACCTTTTTTTCGTGGTAATCTCCTTTTCAAAGAATGCTGATAATTTCTATCATGATACTAATTTTCGCGACTGGGGATGGTGATTGTTGTTGTTAACTCGGAAATAGATCTCCAAAGGAAATGTTGAAGAAGCACACGCGACAAAACCTGCAGGACCTCCTCGTCGTACGGCGATCGACGCGGCACTGAATAATACATCCTAGCCGGTTAGCAGGCAGGTCTCCTGATTCCTCCTGCTGTGGCGTCTGGGCCATCTCGCAGGATTTCACGTGTGCATCAGCGTCGATGCTTCGTGCTGTGTATAAACGTTATAGTATGTAGGTGTGTTTTAGTAGTACGACGTCGCTGGCTAGACGTCGGTTGGTAGTCTTAGCTTTGTTGCCAAATTGAATTATATATTTGTAGATTCTTGATATAACTTGCTCTTATTGTAGCAATCCAGTGATTTGTTGGTATAAGAACGTGCAAATAATATGAATAAATTCTTTATTTTCGAAGAACATAATATGTCTTCAAGAATGGAAAGAAAGCTTTACAAGAAGATCGCTGAACTAGTCACGCCCAACACTACCAGCCCTATGCTGACAGAACCAAGTTTTTAGGGTTCCGTATCAAATTAGTGAAAACGGGACCTTATTACTGAGATTCCGCTGTCCATCCGTCCTTCCATTTGTCAGCCGTCTTTATCTCATAAACAGTGATCGGTAGACAGTGGAATTTTGCCTTTACAATGGCACGGAACCGTGAGAATACGACTCGCACTTGGCCGCATTTTTTATAGCTTTTGAAAAACTGTTATATCTAGCCATTCCTGCAAAAAACCTTCCCTTGTCGTCCGTTTGCGTCAAGCATACATAGGTACATATATTTATGTTGCTCAATGATTGAGTAATCATTTTATCCTTCATAATAATAATTCATATCTTTATATTGCAATACTTACTGTTAACCCATTCGGGAGCAATTTTTTTCTTTTTTTTATGACCTCTTGTACTAAATGTACCAAATTCACGGTAACATTGGTGGTCCAACCTTTATTATTATAAGTTCGTATAGGTAATAACCTGTAAAAATATTTTTAAAGCTTTGTTATGATAATAACACAAAAACTCGGTCATGTGCGAGTTGGACTCATGTGTAGAGAGTTCCGTACTATTATGTTTCCTATGAGAAGTCAGCAACTTTGGATTTTCATAAAAAATTAACCCCTCATTAACATTTATTGATTATATTTCAAAGTGCCAACCGTATAATTCAAACTTAGAAGCAAAAGTAATGATCATTTCTTTTGGAAAGTAATATTCTGTTTTTTACAAATATCCTCTTGGACCAAGAGATATTATATGAGTAATTTGGCAACATTGTTTCGAAATAGTAGAATAGCCAAGAGGGTGTGGTGTGGATTTCCTTTGTATATATGGGAATGAGTATTTCTCTTGTGAATATTAAACACCCGCTTTTTTAAGTTATCATTATTTTTACTCCTGCCGTTGCTCTGAAAGAATTTGGGATTTTATGAATGATTTTTTATTGAAAGATATTGGAGCTTAGATGTTAGAATGTATAATAGTTTGAAGAAACAAATACGAATAGTTGTAAAAAATTATACAGAAAATATGTATGTAACTCAGATGCATCGCTTTAAATGATCTCTAGATTGCAATTGATATTATTTCCATAAGCAATAGTTCCGAAAGATGCCTTCATAGAGAATAGATTTGTTTGAAACCCTCTCATATTGTATAATAAGACAGCCCGAAACAACTTAACTGACATTCTTAATTGAACCGAGCCTTTCAGTCTAGGGTTTGATTAATATATACGGGTTGATTCACGGTCGATGGTGGTATGGCCGTTTATGGAGTAACTGTTTCTCTTTACACCGAGAATAGCAACGAATCTGATCTCTTAAATGCAACATCCTAAATATGTTTTATTTAATTTTTCGCTCCGCTATTGTTGGTATAACATTTCCCGATACTCTTATACCTATATTTGGCTCTAATATTTTGGAAATAGTTTATCGAATTTTCAACAGTTCTATCCAAAGAAATTCGTTTTGCATTGTACAAGGTGCTTCAAATTTTGTGATTTTGCCGTTCGATAAAAAATGGTGAAATATAATTTTTAATGCAACATCCTGTACATTGTAAAATATCCCGAACGAAATTAATTTCCCATTCAAATGATATAACATATACCTAAATTATGAGTTTTCCAAAATAAAAGCAGATTTCTATAAAATTCGGATTGTTTTGACATAATTTGTATAAGGTAGCTATCAAAAGTCATATGAGATTAAAGTCACAGTGTTATTTGTAGAAATCCCTTAAAATATGTTTTAAATGCTCATTACTTACGCTCTAAACCTACTCTAATCTTACTTATATGTTTCCATTAAAAAAATCTATTTAAATTTTCATTTGGTTATACTTTGAAGCAGTTATTCGATAGGTAGAAATGTTATAGTAAATTGTTGGACCAACTTTGCCCTGGTTACCTGATAGGCCAGCAGTCTTGCAGTGAGCTGTTGCTCTGTTTGCTAGATTTGTTTTATGACATTCGGAGTCTATCATAATTATTATTGATTTTATTTTTAGACTCAGAAATAGTGCAAAGTACGATTTTTTAATGGTAAATAAAAATTTTTATCTGAGAGATAATTGAAAAACCTTTAAATTGATAAATGATGTTACTATACCTAGCAGACAGGCATTTTGAATAAAAGCAACTTTTTATTATAATAGATTGTTTCTATATCAAAAACAGTTTAATCTAAGGCTAGATAATGAGTAAATATTCCAACTTTTTCATTTTAAAAAAATTATGTAAAATGGGGCGTTCCTCTTCAAGACTTTTCCATTGACTTTAGGGCTTCGGATAGCATCTGTACCTACGCCGAATTTTTTCGGACAATGCTATAAAAAATATTTTCTAAAACAATCATCAAAAGATGAGCTTGGCAGTACTAAATAACTATGACGTCATAACTTCGCTGTTACTTATGACGTCATAGTAGTCCGACACATGTTTTGGAGGAATACGCCCCAAAACATCAAAACATAATCAAGCGATATACTAAATCTCAAAAAAGAGCGTTTTTGTATGAATAATTTTAAGAGAGCATATTTAATGTTTTATTTAACTTCCATAAAATATTCCGCTCAGGTGTGGTATATAGGTATTACACCATAGAGTGGTTTCACTTCAAAACGAACCACGAACCACCCTTTTGACGGAGAGGAAAATTGAAAAAACAAAAAAATATGTCAAATCAGATATACAGGAGGAAGTGTATTTTCATATTTCATAAAATTTTATCAATCACCTCCTCAACTCCAGCTAACCTAACTTTAATGTCAAATGGCAGCCCCCATAGTGTGGTACATCATTTTAAGGGGAATACAATTTGATATCCAATGGTACCAAAAAACATGAAATCGGTGGACGTAGACGTGAATTAGAAGAAAAATGTGGGTTAATAATTAAAGAGTTTATCGAGTTCGAATAATTTATTTTATCGAATGTACCGTTATTGGTGAGACAATAATAAAGCCTGTTTTGAAATTTATCGCCTGTGCTTTCATTTCACTAATAATTTTTGTAGTACCTAATGACAACAAAACACGGCAATACGCAACACCAGTTTTTAAGAGGTTTAAGAACCATTTGAATAATAATTGATAGAATTTTCATTTTGACATCGTTAGTTTGAAAGCAAGAATATTAATTTTGAAATGGTACTCTAGCCGAAAGAACAAAAATAATTTTCCTTGATGGTACTGAAAATCTATACGCACGTAGAACAGCCAGAATATTCAATGAGAAATATCCAGATAAAAACGTGGGGCATAAGTTTATGATTGAATTGATGCGTAAGTTTGAAGAAACTGGGTCTTTATACAACAAATAAAAACTACAGAGATTTGTAGACGAAGGACAGTTTGCAATAGACCCTATTCCGAAAGTCGCTGAGCTGAAGAATATTTCTACCGGTTCCGTACACAAAGTTTTAAAAAAGAATAGATTGCGAAAGAAGAAGACAATTTTACGAATTAAGGGGCCTCGCTACCAGCTGATCGTTTTTGATGATTTTTTTCTGTTAACGTCCCCGAGTTGAAGTATGAAGGTTGATCCATATGATATAATACCCAACAACCCTTATTAATTCTATTACAGGTAGTTTTAATGAACAGTAGCGCATACAGCAATAGTTAACTGAAAAATGTAGTTCCACTATAACGCTTTTGGTTTTAGAAAGAGAGTTTTTTTTCAAGGAACAAATATCGCGGATCATATTTTTTATTTTCCATAAAAAAATAACAAAGTTTTCAACTTAAATTTTAGAATTGTTATTTTTCCTATGTGATCCGCGATTCTCCATACTCTTCTCAGTAAGCATACAAAATTTTACCTTGATAGGATAAATAGATTAAGAGAAATAATGGAACTACTATATCACTGGGTAGCGAGCCCCCTTAATGTGCCTGCGAATTGGCGAAGACTCTCAATTTATCAAAAATATTTGCTTTACTGACGAGTCAGCTTTCTACTTAAATGGGTTAGTTAACAGACACAAATGCAGATACTGGGATAATGAAAACCCTCATGTATTTCGGGAAAGTCATACTCAATTTCCAGAAAAGATAAATATTTGGGCAGGTATTTTTATGGAAACCAAATTATTGGGCCATTCTTGTGAAATAAAATTTAACTGGGCAACTATATCTGAACCTATTAAAAGAATACCCTTTAATCGTTCAGTCTTTGGAAAATCAAGTGGATGAAAACGGCGTTATGGATCTTAATGAAGATAATTTGCGTTTCCAGCAATTCGAGAATGGCTCAATGAACAAATGGACAGACTGTTGCAGTGGAATGGCCCGCACGGTCTTCAGATTTAAGTCCTCAATACTTTTTTCTGGGGGGAAATATAAAAACTGAAATGAATAGAATTGCACCTGCAAATATTCAAGAATTTAAAAATAGCACTGGAATGCAGAGGTATTGCCAGACAAGTTTACGCCAAAATTCGAGATAAATTTCAAAAGAGGCTTTATTATTGTGTCGTCAATAACGGCATTTGAGCATTTGATAAATTATTCGAACTCGATAAACTCTTTAATTATTAACCCACATTTTTCTTCTAATTCACGTCTACGTCCACCGATTTCATGTTTTTTGGTACCATTGGATATCAAATTGTATTCCCCTTAAAATGATGTATCACAATATGGGGACTGCCATTTGACATATTAAAGTTAGGTTAGCTGGAAGTGAGGAGGTGATTGATAAAATTTTATCAAATATGAAAATACACTTCCCTCTTTATAATTAGATAGATAGATTTATTTGACAACGATACATTGTATGTTAGTTGCAAGTCAGATGGAGAGTACAATATTATTTAAAAAGAAAGATTTCATAAAGACAAATACAACATAAATATATAAAATATGTGATTGAACAGACACTACAAGTTGATATAACGAATTAATATGAGTTAATCTAACTAGTAATAAAAAAATCAATAAAATATTTATATGGTTTGAAGTTGGAATTCATATATTCCTCAGTACTATAGCATCAACTCTCAATAAGTAATGATTTAATTTTTATTTTAAAAGAATAGAAGTTGAGCATCTTGAACTCATCTGGTAATCGATTATATAGATTGACATTCAGTGAATTTTTCTGGGACTTTGATAGTCTGTATCTGGGTGGAAGGTGCAAATGTGAATTTCGTGTTCTATGATCATGGACATCCAAATGTCTAGTGAAGTCAGATTTATTTTTATGTATTTTTTCTAAAAGAGGGTTAGATATGAACAACGAAGGCAATTGTAAGACGCCGATCTTCCTAAATAACTGCTTACAATGTTCCCTGTAGTTAGCATTCAATATTATTCTTATGATCTTCTTCTGTAATACGAATACTCTCATAGAATAACATGAGCTTCCCCATAAAAGTAGACCATAATTTATATGAGAGTGGAACAAAGTAAAGTACGCATTCTTCAAAGCTTCAAGATCCAAGTATTTTCTAAGTTGTGTGAAGGCAAACATATTTTTAGATAATTTTTTTAACAAATCATCTATGTGAGCTAACCAGGATAAATTCCCATCGATGATCAAACCAAGTAATTTACCATTTCGACTGTTATCAACAGCGTTGTTACTGGAAAAAAATATTTCTTGTGTTTTGTCTGCATTCAATTTTAATTGATTGGCTGCAATCCACCTAGAAGCACGGTCTGCAGCATCACTCTTTTTCTTTGTTATGTTATTAATTGCTTTGTCGGGTGTTGAGATCGTTGTATCGTCAGCAAAGGGAACACATTTGTATGGTAACATGGTTTGGCTAAAATCGTTGATGTAAATCAAAAATAGAACCGGCCCTAAAACTGATCCCTGGGGTACACCATGTTTGATAATTTTGTTGGGAGAAAACTTATTATTCAAAAATACCGCTTGTGATCTGTTGGACAAATACAATCTGAATAGTTCAAGAGGTAGTCCTCTTACCCCATAGTATTCATTTTTTTCAAGAAGTAGAACGTAAGAGACGCAGTCAAATGCTTTGGAGATGTCGCATAGATTTAAAGCCACATACTCGTTCAAGAAAGAGAAAAATCAGATTTATCACTTTTTTGACAGCTTCTGTTGTTGATCTGTTACTTCTGAAACCATACTGGTTTTCGTAAAAAAAAATATTTTGCACAAAATAATTGACTAATCTATTTTTCAAGATGATTTCAAAAATTTTTCCTATGACCGGAATAATAGAAGTAGGGCGGTAATTTTCAACTAGGGATTTATCTCCTTTCTTGAATAACGGCAATACCTTTGCAGATTTAAAACAGTCTGGAAAACAACCTGATGTTAATCAAGAATTTAAGAGTGAAGCTAGCGGGTCAATTATAACTTCGATTATACCTTTTATAATGTCTCTATTTAGGCCATAGGAATCTAAACATTTCGATTTCTTTAGAGAATTCACAGCTTCAAGTATTTCTGAGCGCAATATTGGTGTCAAAAAGAAAGAGTCCTGACATATTTTTTAAAATTTTTTTTCTGTCAAAAGATATTCAGGGTGATTTGTTTTGAAATGAAAGCACAATACTATAGTAATATTTAACTCCATTTCTGAAAATCATTAATTTTATTGCAGGTGATGATATCTCCCATTCTTGCCGGTCTTGCTGTTGGCATCGGAGTTCCTATATTACTCTTCTACGTTTATGGCGTAGTGCCAGTTTCACTATGTCGTTCAGGAGGTTGTGGAGGATCATCTTCTGGTGGCAGTGCCGATGATGGAGCTGAGACTGGAGGTGCACGAGCTAGAGTTGCAGCATCTGATGCTGCTTCCATAGATGCCGCTTCAAGTGCAAAAGGCCCTAATCCTTCAATAGGTACACAATTAATTTCAGTTTCTGAATATACAGGGCGTTTCTTAATAATATGCTAATATTTGGGTTCGTTTTAAGAAAAAAAACTTCATTTGAACAAGTTCTAAAGGTAGTCAGAAATGTTGAAGTACAGGGTGCTAAAGTTTTTAGATTTTTTTATAGTAACTTTGTTATGGTATTCGAAATGTATTAAGATTACATAAATTTAATAATTATAGCATTTAATTTTTTTTTATAAATTTTGTGTAAATCAAAAGTTAAGACCCTGTGTTTTCTTAAAATGGACACAAAAATAACCTCCTTAATTATTAGCATGTTATTAAGAAATATCCTGTATTGCATGTAGTCTATTTCTCAGCAGCGACCGATAGGTCGAATATGCATCTAAAAGGGGGCTTTAAAAATTTTTGTCATATTGGACTATTTTAATATTATTTTACAAAATTACGTACTTTATAGATAAATTAAGGTTTATATTAAAATTAATTGATTATTTATCAGAGATGTCCACTTGATTTTTGTTGTATCAAGCGTCTTCCGGTTATGTTTTGTAGTAATAAGACATAATTTGGATGCATTTGAATCGCGCGCTCTCTGAATTCATCAGGTTGTTTTTCATGATTGTGTAATTCTTCAGAATGATTGTCAAGCCATAGTTTTTTTATATCAATCAAAAAACTATATTTTCTGTACCCTGTTTTTGGAAAACCACCGTAGATTCTCGCACCAAGACATAAAGATATATAATTGTAGTTCCGGTAATGTTTTCATAGAACCTATACAACATAAACAATTTTCTATGTTGTATGTAAATATATGATCTTTGACTATCTGAAAATGTAAAAATGTAAAAGTATGAGTACCTAATACAAAAAAAAACGTTTGAGTATTTTTTTAGTATAAAGTATCAGGTATAGTATGTAACTCTTTTGTGATTTTTTTGATAAATCATCTTAAAAATAGTGACACTGATCTCTTTGAATAGATAAGTCTTACGGAGTTGCCAATCGATTCATCATTGAAATCATTTGCCTATTGTCATGTTTAATATTTGATTACTGGTTTAAGGCGCCTCGTTACCTATTGATATCGTAGTTCCATTATTTCTTCGCAACTAATTATCCTATCAGCGCAAAATTTCCTATGATTACTAAGAAGACTAGAGGAATCGTGGATAATATAGAAAAAATAAGAACTCAAAATTTTAAGGTAAAATCTTTGTTATTATATTTGTTCATTACGAAAATTATCTCTTTCTAAAAGCAGAAGTTATAGTGGAATTACATTTTTCAGCTGTACCCGCTACTGTTCATTAAAGTTACCTGTAATACACATAATAAGGGTCGTCGTGTAATGCATATGACATGTGCATCAATCTTCTTACTTCACCTCGGGGACGTAAAACGGAAAAAAATACAAAAATCTACACCTGGCTAGCGAGGCCCCTGATTTTTACAAAACCAATCATAAGGTCGTAAATATATTTATATTTCGAATCCCGCCAAATGTGACGTAATGCATGCAACTGGGCGGTACTATGTTACTTCAGACATAGATGTGAAATGGATATTAGGGCGAAGAAAATCTCGTCCCTATTTTTCGGGCTACATAATACCACCCTTGGCTTTTTAAATAGACTATATAAATAATGACACTTTCGTTTTTATTACATACATTTTGTGATTATTTGCAGGTGAAGCCAGTTTGTCTCTTGCTAGCGGTAGTCAGGTTCTTCGGGATATGGACAGAGAATCGGCCAGTACAGTTGCTTTGGCAGGTAGCTTACATCAAGCAGGACAACGATTAGAAGTGCAGGCTGATTTGGCATCGACACAAAGATTTAGTTTGAGTAGCTTGACTGAATCGGTGAATGCCAGTATGGCTGATGATGCAGGTGCTAGTGTTAGAGCCCTAGCTGGCTCTATGTTGAATTATAAGGTAAGATATTGAATATTCGAAGAGAATTTAACACACTTAAATGTTGACACAAAATAAATCATATTCAATTATTTTTTTGGTTTAACGTCAGCAGTAATTGAGAAAAACATCTGTCGAGTTCAGAGACTTGAGAGAATGGGTATTTAAAAAAAATGTCTAGATCTAATTCAATATAATAACTAGCGATAGTTGCCTGGTAGACTTAAGAAGAAATTTGTTAGTAACAAATGTTATATCAACTTTCTATTGGTAAGTTAAAATGTTGTGCGCACATTTGGCGTAATTCTCAATTATCGTGGAATAATAAATATTTTTTTACAAAAAATTGAACCGACTTTATTAGTTGGTGTACTGAAGAATACAAAATGACATTATTTCTATTGGTACTGGTTTTTGAAGTTGTAGTTAGATTGAAAATTTTTGGCACCAACTTCAAAAGTACCAGAAACAATAAACCACACCACACCACATAGCGGGGACTTATTTTTCAGACTTGACCACTGCAGTATCTCGGATTTTCGAGAAAATTTCCCCCTCCACCCCCCTCTGGGAGAAGTTTTTGAGGGTAAGGACATTTTGAAGGTCGATTTTTTGTTTTAATGGGACCAACTCTCAATAGTCCTCTATCAAATGTAAAAAAATAATAAAAATCGAAGCACATTTACTATGTAAAAGACGCGAACATGTATAAAAAAATGCAGACAAATAATCTAATTGTATACCACCTTTGTTTGGTTCGTGAGTCAAAAATTTAGAAAATTGCAGTACGTATGGAAGATACATCAATCCATTATTGAATGAGGAGTGTGTTGGGATAAAATATTGGCCATCCATGGCCCGAATAATATGTATTTTGTTGTTTTAAAACTATTTTCTCTCCGTCCAGGAGATACTGGTATGAAGCGTTCTTCGTATACTTGTACTCTGTTTACTGTTCTTACCTTCACCACCATGTTAAAGCCTAGATATTAGTATTCCCAATTGATTGTCAACGCACAATTTTTATTTATTATCGGAGAGATAAATAAAATTAAAATATAGATAGAGAAAAAAAACGGATCGCCACCCTACTATCTGACACGCAGTCTACTAGTATTTATTACTCATAAGGTTGGCTTATTTTTTTGAGCTAATAGAACAGGAACTTCCAAATGATTCAATCGAACTGAAACTGAGCATTGATGAGCAGTCAGAAAATTATCAATTCTCTTCAATCATATCCAAATTTTAAATTTTATTGAAGTTTGCACCATTGTATTCAAAAATATTTGGATGGAAATATATAAATTTAATATTCATTATTATCATTACATTAGTTCAGATTTGTACATTTATTTCAATGTTGCTCAATTTCAGATGATTCAAGACACGTTTCTATATTCCATGGCACACTACGAATGTTTTTTTTAATGGCAATGTATGTAATATATTTATTCTGATTTATGTCGTGTGAAGACAATTTCTTTATTTCAGGCGCCGCATTTTTTTGCCAAAAATTAATTAACATTTTGTTTTTGGTTTACAGACTCCAGGGAGCGATTCATGCAGCTGTGTCACAACAGAAGATTGTACGTCAGAACGAGTTCGTTTCGATGACACTGTGAATTTTATAACAGCCTCTCAAGCCGAAAAAACAAGTATAGGCAGTAGTTGTAGCTTCAGAGCAAGATGCACAACAGCAAAGGCGGCTTTAGCCAAAACGGACAAGATAAGCGACACACTCAGCAACGATAGTATCTACATCGATATTGACGAAAAACCTAAAAAATACTCTTCACAAGCTGCTATCTTACGCAGTCAGTTTTTTCATTCAATAAACGATGGTAAGCCTACCACAAAAAGTTTGGATGATAAAACCATTATCGAGGTATCAAATGAGACTCTAGATAAACAGTCACAGCCGCTCATTTCAGACAACGCAGCTCCGATAAAGATATCGGCTTCTTTGAATTTTGAAAATTCAAAATTATAGTTACCCTGCATTGCCGGCACTTGTTTTTCTTCAAAGACTGACTGATATGTGCGTATTATGAAAATATAAATATATAAAAAATGTCCCAACAATTCACATACACACAACTTTCGAGCAACGGAGGCACACGAATCTTTTATTTCAATCGAGGTTTTGCATCTCATTTCTTATTGGCTGCTAAAATCTGTGATAGGTGAAATTTGTGAAAAATTTCAGTTTATATTCAAACATAGGTCAGTTTTTTATTTCAAATTAAGAAATGTGATATATATTTTTTTGTTTGTAGTAATAACCCCCTTGCGTTATGGGAAATAATCTGAAAGTTAGTTTTTAGAAGAATAAGAACTTTTTATTAGCGTTGCCTTCTTTTCGTGAGAATATAGTGGACTATGTAAAAATTTCTATTTATTTTATATATGTCGTAAATCCGGCTTAAACTCTGTGTATGTATATGTAAGTTTAAAATATTGTTTGTTCAATATTTTTTTATAATCAACTTTCTTTTTGTCTCGAGTATATGTTCTGATTTAAAGTTAAATATTTTTAAAATTACATCAGTATACTAGTTAATTTTTCATTTTTCCAAGATAATTTTAAAGAGATTATTTTTTTAATTGTAATATGAAAGAAATGTATTTGAATGAAATAAATTATTGTCTTAAATTAAATATTTTATTTATAAAATCATATCTTATGTACAACTTAACATAATGAAAGAACCATTTTAGGAGGAATCATTTTACTGAGGTCCCATCATACCCATAGGCATGTTAACTGAGTAGCCTTGCTGCGGCTGACCAGCCATTTGCATCGCCGGCGATTGAATCTGAAATGAAATCCACAAATTAATTTAATTCAGTTTTCACTTTTATTCATTTAGTCAATTTTTAGAGGTGGCTAAAGGTAATTCAATCTTTGGCTAATGTTAGAGAGTGTGGACAACTGACGATTTGTCAGTTCTCATATAAAAACTTATCTCAACAATGGTGTATAAAAATACGATAGAATAAGAAGAATACAATTGGATAAATTTGTTTTCTGAAAGTTGAGGACCTCCATATCACTTTTGAGTTTGTGTATGCGATCTCTTCCACCTTGTTAGGTATTAAAGACAGTTTGAGAAATCTAATCAATACCTCAGGAACTTCTGGAAGGTGTTTTCTTTGTTGGTACACCATATATCCTCTTATACTTTATCAAAATTAATGATTGAGAGATCACTATGAAGATTACCTTCTCCATTATTGATAAAAAATAAGATTATTGCTTCTATTGAAAATAATATTTTAATTATATATCAAGAACGGAAAGGATGGTTTACTGGTTGAAGACATTTTGGGGGCGCTAGATTAGATCATACTATATTATCAAAATAAATAATAATACTTAGTTTATTAGAATATTGTATAGTCAACCACCAGCACATAAATAAGTAAAACATGGAAATTGAATCGAAAACATTTTTATGTTTTAATTAATGTAGCTACGTCTTAGAGATAAAAAACGCATCTGGACCATTTTTACAGCAACAAAAATAATTTCGATTCCTCTGAATCATCAATATCTCCATATAATTATGTTTAATATACCATTAGATTTTTTCGGCAACACCTACTTTGAAAGTTTGAACAGCAGTCCGTAAAGTAGCTAATAATTCAGAGATTAACTTTACTACACTAGTGCGGACAGTAAGTGCTCATTTATAATGGACGTAAGGCGTAGAAGTTTCGTAATGGATAAAGTTGAACACTGGAAAATAAGTGGGAACGTTCACAATAAGCGAACGTTACACTATGTGTTAGGGTAGAACGTAAGACCTTACTGCCGAACGTAGGGCGACATAAAGTTGGACAATGTTCAACTTTACGTGCGGCTTATGGGAAATTTAGGAACATTTTTAGGGGATTTGGATTTTTTGCGTTGAATTATTTATCTGTTGGTAAGTATCAGTTCGCATTCATGTATATTTGAACCATTCTTCATTATAAAGTTTTAGTTCCATTACCAAATGTCGGTATTTCACCTTTCTTTTCTCGATCCCTGGTTACTGGACGCAAACTCCACCACCTGAGTTTTCTTCTTTTCTTTACAGAACCTTTTACTTGTAATCTACACATTGCCAATAACAAAACCAATAACTGCATTTCCAACACCATGTTAGTATACCTACACCAGAGAAAACCCCCAGATGAACTATAGCTGCCAAATGTCAAATTATTTCACGCATGCGTAGCAACCAAGTTTTTACGTTCATTATAAATAGAAAAAGGTTACGTCTATCTTATGCGTTATGTGTGTCTTAGGTCCAGTATAAATGAACACAGACATGGAACCAATACAGACCATTTACGTCATATTGAAATTAGCTTCAATTCAATCAGAAATGAAATAAAGCAAATGTTGCAAAAATAACCTACCCACGAGTTATCGGAGCCACAACGATGACGACATAAAATATCTTGTCCGCTCTTACTAGAATGCTGACTGTGAGATCGTCTTAGATGAATACGTCATACATTCAATATTATAAATATGTACATTTTAATTAGATTTAAAATCATTCTGTTCTTTTATTTCTTGCTTGTAATAAATAAATCTTTTTAAAAACTATTTTCGTTAACTGAAAACCATTATTTACCTACGTGTGCACGTGGTGAAGCGGACAACTGCTATACAAAATTCACTTCATCTAGAAAATGCGTTTGTTGATGTAACTGAATTTGATTCATTATATTGGTCAATACAGTTTTATGGTACTACGAAAACAAATGACTGCGCGCATCTTCCCTTATGTCAGACGGTGACAAAACGTCAGGGACAACCCTAAAACGCATGTTTCAAACGATAGTCTCATATTTTTGGCTCACTTGCAATATGTTTTTTTTACCTAATATATAATAATTTATGATATCGTGGCTTTTGCAATATAATGCCATACATCATGAGGGAATAATGAACCAACATCTAGTAAAATATAAATTTAATTTGACAAAATATGTCGAAATTTATGTTTGATTCTCCCGTTTTGTCCCGGATTGACGACATGAGAGCAGCGGTCTAAAATGCGTTCTCCAACTGAATTTATCTTGTTTGTCCTAGTCCTAGGTCAGTGCACTGCATTGAATTTAGGGAACATACACAATATCTCGATGCTCATATACACCACAAATCACCGGAATAGGATCACAGCCTGAAAAATGTCGGTCTACTACAGCCAAAATAGTGGGGAAAGGCTTGTAGTCCAATCTCTGTATGGAATTTCGGTGATTTGATCTTTACACCCTTATACCCCAACCAACTATCTACGTCCTCACCTGTTGAACACCTCCTGCTGCAGGACTCGGCTGTTGTGCCTCAGATGGTAATGTAAGATTAATAAGAAGTTCCCTTATTGCTGGGAACAATGAGCACTCTCCAGACATATTCGATTGGAATTGATTGAAATGTTTAAGCAGTTGATTAACGGCTGTCATTGCAGGAATTGGACCTAGTTCCCGTTTCTCTGCCAGCTGGGTAAGATTTGCACCAATGTCGTAGATGAGAGGTAGAACGATTGACGGGGGTTCTATATTGAGCGGGTATTGTATCGGTATTCGAGTAAGTTGTAGCTTAAAACAAGTAAAAATATTATTAACCAAATAAATATAAATCTAGCTAAAAGTTCTATAAATATAATATTGTATGGGAATATACTTACAAAGAATAACACTTTCGCTCTAAATAGCAACACAGCTTTCATACCAATTGGGACAATATTTGGTGCTGATGGGGGCACCCTGAGCATCCACTGTACTGACCACTTCATACCTTGCTGTTGGGCTAAGCTTGGTATCAATTCAAGCTTCATAATCTGGATGAAATCTCTCAGGATATTAGTAGGAACATTCAAAAGATTGCAGAATGCAAACATTGACATTGGCTTGTACGGGGGTGCAGCAGCTCGTGTGTCGAAAAATTTCTCTAATATCTAGAAATAAGATACACGTACAAAATGTTAAAAATGATATAATGAAATGAATTTGAAATCTTACTTGCAACTCTTCTTGAGACCAAACCTCCTTCTGTTCCGTTAGGGGTGTGATTTTTAAATGTAAACTTTGCAAATGTTGTGGATTCAAACTTATACGACATTGCAGTGTGTCTGCAACTCTGAATAATATCACCCCTGGCTCGTTAGTTGGCATATATGTGAGCTGGAAAAAAATGATAACAATGACATCTTCGGAATATACAATTTTTATTATTCAAAATATCTCCCACTATCTTTTAAAACCATTTCAAAATAAATACTTTTAAATAACCTACTAAGTTCTGATACAATTGAAAAGTGCAAAGAAAATTAGCAAACACAATATTATATAATATATCTACTGATTTAAAAAATCAAATTAAATTCAATAATCAAATACTCTTCTTTTGTAACATTTCTTGGATTATTCATAAATAAAAAATCTATCATGGTCTAAACACATTGAAAAACTGAGGAAACAGATAGCCCCAACAATTGAAATTCTATTTGAAATAAGAAATTGTTTACCTTTAAAATACCTGAAATTAATAAACTTTTCTTTAGTATATTCAAAGCTTCAATATTTTATTTCAGTTTGGGGATCAGCAACAAATACTTTAATGAAACCTTTGAAAATTCTCCAGAATAAAATTATAATGCGCAAATTCAAACTGAATTACAGAGAACCCACAGTTAATTTATATAAACCCAGAAAATTATTTGATATTTGTTCATTATATAAAATTAAAATTTGTATATTCATCTTATAGTAAATAATTTAAAACATTGAAATTTAGCTTTTCGATATAATAGTGATGAACAAAATCATTTAACTAGATGTTCCAATAATCTTTTATCAATAAAAATTAAAACAATAATTGGCAAACAATCAATTCTTTATAACGCCATAAAAGTATATAATTTACCGATTTACAAGATTCAAAAAGAGTCTAAAAAATTATTTATTATTAATGTAATATAATAATAGTTTTATCATTATGGATAACAACGATAAAATAATCAATTTCCATCAAGTACAGACCAACTCAATCCAGAAAAAAATAATAATAGTTATTTATTATACAAGCGGAAAAAGTACTAGATTTTAGCTCGAGGTTGTGTTGTCGACCGACGCGAAGCGGAGTGAGACAAGTAACCGTTATCTAACATCTAATATTTTTCCCTTTATAATACACTATTTTTTTCTGCGACAGGAAAAACGATGATTTAATATTGAAAAAATATTAGAATATATTAAAGTCAGAAGATTATCGAAGTAAAATTTGTTCTAAATGGTAGGTTAGAAATAGACATGCGTTGCTAAGGAAACCTTCAAAGTTATCAAATATCTGTCAGTCTAATTCTGTGTTTTGATTGATATTTATGTGTACATATATCTACCCAGGAAAAAAGTGATACTTTTTCACCTGTCAACCGAGATAGAATGTCAACCTTTTTTCCCGTCGCAGAAAAAATAATACTTATGTTTTTTTTACTTTCCCTGTTATAAACATTGATGTTTCTTGGGAAATAAATCATTATTATTATTATTATATTCGAAAAAATATTTTACTCGGTGTTTGGGAAAAATGTTTAAACTTTAAATTAGTCATATTTAATACTGCTACACGATGGGTAGGGTGTTAACGTTAAAAATTAATTGTGGATCATACAAGGGAAACAAATACGGCAAGTACGAGTTGTATTGGAACTTCTGTCTTGTGGTTTCAGTACTATGGTAACATGGTAGAAAATTTCATAAAATATATTATATAACTTTCTGTCAATTTTTTTCGTAGAAAGTTTAGAACATGTCGAATACGTTTATCAACGAAATTTACCTTGATCTTTAACAACTGATTTTTTCGCAAAATTTGGTCATGATACCAAGGAATATGAATTTTAGAATCCATTTTTTACAGCCAACACAATTCTTTTCATTTTGTTTGAAGAAATTAATAACAGTTCAAGTTAAACGAAAAATATTTTTTTCATTGAAATATTCCAAATTACAGAGTGTAAGATTATTTATCATCCCATCAGGTGCTTTAAGCTAGCACAACAAAAGTGGCACACATCAATAAAATTAGTATATTTAGGGCTAATTTAGTACGCAAAAATAAAATTAATAACTCTTCAATTTTTAAATTACGGGTAATACCGATAGCTTGATATTAAGTGAAGACACTTAAGCAGAATATGATCTATTTGAGAAAATCTGCTTTAAATAATTTAGTGCTAATTTAATACACTTGAAAAAATATATAACTCTTCATTTTCGAAATTTATAGGCAAGTGTGCTAGCTTAATATTAAGTCAGTACACTTGAATGAAATATGGAAAAAATCCAAAACTATTCGTTAGGAATAATTTAGTGTTAATTTAGTACACAGGAATAACAATTATAACACTTATTTTAAAGAAATTATGAGAAAGTAAGTTTGTCATTTAGCTTGACATACACTATACATTGCCTGTGACCATTTCAGTATGAAGCGGGAATTCCATAGCCAAGGAGGTGTCTTTTCTCATTAGGTTGCGTAAACAACATTTTATTTATGATAGAACATAAAACTTCTACTTTCATTAGAGGGTTAGGTTAGGTTAAATTGTACTTAAATTGACTTTCTAAGTTCAAACATGAATAATATATAAAATCATTTCAAAACTTACATAATTTTCATGGTGACTGAATCTATGGAGCTGCCTCTTCATATATACACAACCCAGGAATCTTTCCAGTGGAGATAATTCAGGCCCTGGTAATCCTTGTGGATGTGGTCCTGGACAACATAGCATCTCTACAGCTTCATGCGTCAATAATGTTGGTACTGCACCAGCCCAAGATCTCTGTGGTAGCACTCTGGAAGGATAGCTACCAATTTTCGCTTCTGATGTAGATGGTTGTTGAGGGCTATGAGTCGCTAAGGAATGTCCAAGAGGAGACTGATGTGGTCTGGATGTAGCAGGTGATGGCCTTGGCATTCCTGGCGAAGCTGGCCAGTTGGCGGAGGTGGCAGGTGAGGCTAAACTTGGTGGCGGAAATGGGCTACCATCTGTATGGCCTGAGCATAGTTGATTATCCCACTAAATTTAAAAGACAAAATGTCTGCTTACCAATGAAACTGCTTACTGGCGAATGACCTGGTAGACCACTACCTTGTTGCGGACCTGGTGAAGAATTACTCAGAATACCACCTGCACCACCGGGACTAGCTAATTGTGGATTCAGCGGAGAGCTGGCCGCTAACCCTCCAGGGCTAGGATGATGTGGCATTGGACTGGGATTGACACCTGCCCCGCCGACTCCACCAGTTGGTGAAGCAAGATTGAAAGGGCCACCGCCGAAAGATGCATGTGGGCTGGCTGGTGTATGCGGATTAGAGCCAGAAGGTGGAGTTAAGGGTGGATGGAATCGAAGACCAGGTTCTCGTTGAGCTTGCTGTGCAGCTGGAGACTGTGGACCGCGATGATGACCTTGAATATAATTTTACCGATTTATGAATATTGTCATAAAATATCATCAGATCAAAATATTATGGTTACTTACCCAGAAAACCACTGCCTTCCACTTCCATAGGTGATGGCGGATTATCATCTTCAGACTGTGATCTTCGTCGAAACACAGCAGATTCATCCACATACTTTGAAAGGAAAGTTTTCAAGCCTTGCGTTGGTGAGAATACATCAACAACATTACTTCGATCAAATCTGTTAACAGAATGAGTTATTTTATATATATTTGGTTTAATATTATATATATATTAATTAATAAATAACATTCAACCCTACCTGCTGTATGCTCCATCTCTAAGAGATACCAATCCTTCACCGCGAATTCTCAATTCTAAGCAGTACATTCCTTGATATGCGATTCGTATCAGTGTACACGACTGAGCCATTATAGTGAACGTCTGTACAGGTACCTGAGGTCTCTGTAAAATTATATATGGAATATTGTTATTGCTTATTGTGTATGCAGTTTTCTACGAGCTAGTGTTCGATTTACTCACTGTATCATGAATGCCCAGTTGAGGTACAGTTGGCAACTTGGATATAGATAATAAAGGTTCGTAAGTTTCATGCAACAACTGAACTATTTGTGCCAAATTTCTATGTTCGTTCAGATGACTCTCTAGTTGTTCTTGGATGATGGAATGTGCATTTAATGCATTGTTTGAAGCTCCAAACGCCAATTTGAATGCCTTTTCAGTCGAATTCCACGTTACCGATACCATAGCACCTTTATCAGGTCCATAGGATAGGATAAGCTTGCTGTAGTTGTAGGACTTGATACAAAACAGATTTGCCAAGAAGCTATATTTATCTGGAGACAATTTAAATAATAGAAATATGTAATCTAACATTTTGAGTTTCACTTACCGATTTTTAAATATTCACTCAATTCGTGAACCAACGTATACAAATGGACAATTTGATTCCAATCCGATATAAGCGAGTCTACTGTTTTGCAAGTATTATCAATTGTTGCCATCTCGTATTGAAAATATATAGGCCTTCGAGAACCTACAATCAGATCAATTAACTGAATGAGGGAGGCTATGTGATTACTTATGGAAATATAAATGAGAACCAGTATATGAGATACAGTAAAAGCTAATCCGGCACATTCACTAATCCGGCATCCGATGGTCTGGCACTTTCAATAATCCGGCATCGGTCTAAGAGTACTAAAAAAATGTGGATAAACTGTATAAGCATTTCAAAGGAGTGTTGGTTTTAAAATTCCCCTGCATCTTAATAGAATGGGCTTCCTCCAACCACAACAGGTGGTGTGGTGGTTTCTACGACAGAATCTCCAGTAGATTATTTGCCTGGATCTACCTGCTTGACGAAAGTTATGTGGAAGCTTCAATGTAGAAATATTATGGCTTTAACAGAAAATCACGTGGATAATTTGTTATTTTATTAAAATAAGCCAATAATTACATTTCTGGAGGCTGATCTTGGATTTCACCAACCAAATTTAACGACCTAATCTCTAATCTAAACAATCAGTGGCTTGTCAGTCTACAAGTATCTTCTTGAGGACCACAAAAGCAACTTTGAATTTTAATGAAAATTTTTTAACCACTTCTCAAGTAATTATTTTGAAGAAACTGTGGAGATAAGATTACGAGCTATATATTTACCTTGTTCTTTTGGATGTGTACTTGACAATGGTGTTGCATAGAAAACAAATTCCATAATCCAACTCTTTAAAACTCCTTTGCTTAATACCCTGATTGAAGCTGAGAGTAGACGTTTCAGAAGTGCATGCCATGCAGGCGACTGCCCAATTTCTTTGGTAGGAGAAGGTAACTGTATAAGTTTCAAAACCAGGCCAGTTGCATTTGCTTCAACTTGCAGGCCTTGATGGAAGACATTCCGTTTTGTCAGCTTGAAAAAAATAATATAGGATTGAGATATCAAGCAGTAGAGTAAATAACCGTCTTATTTGGAAAAAATATTGGATGTTTATAAGTTTGTTATAAGGCGGTACTCATAAACACTCTTAGCGATATTGTAACTTCCAGAAGATTGAACTCCACTATCCATTATAAATCTCTAATAGGGTAAAACATAACTGTAATAACATCATTTTAGTTGTGACAACTTTATGGAGCGTTTATAAATAGATAAAGTTATACATAGTAATGATTATTCTAAGGGATTTATATGAATAAGACTGGCGCGTGCGCGCGCTTTGGAAACTATTTAATAAACTGATGGCCCATAGTATTATTAGACTTTGTATAAAATGAACAACTGAACAACCTAGGAACATGAAAATGAAAATTCAATTCGAGACAAATAATGTACAAGATGGCCCATTAATAAAGGTCGCCGGCTATATCTCGGATCCGTTAATCGGAGAACCAGGAGAAAAATTAGGGGTAAATCGGCCAAAAGAACATGCTGGAATATATTTATAAGTTGCTAAATCTACCGCTAGAGGGCGTTTCTCACACCATGAATTAAAAATCACTGTTTTATTCCAAATTATCCCAAATTAACCTATATTGAAAATATTTTTTGTAAACTACTTTTTTTAAATTATTAAAGTTTTTTCTCTATCTTGTCAAATAACGGGTGGGGGTAGGGGCAAATGTTGGTTTGAAAAAAACTAGATAACTTTTTTGGTATGACCTATTTTGAATAACTAAATTTTATTTGAAAGCGCTTTTTTGGGCGCTTCTACTGGAGTAATAACATTTCGTGTTTAATTATTTTCCGAGCCGGTAGATGACACGTTACGACGAAGTCGCAGATTTTTATGAATTTCTCGAAAATTTCAAATTCAATGGTATTTTTATTTTTCAACAATATGATTAGTCTTTGTAGACTTATTCAAAAATATCTTTAAACCTTCATTTTTACGTAACAAAATTAAAGAACACTCTGAGTATCAGTATTTTTCTATTGAAGTTACCTATATTTTATATAACCTAGTTTAACAATAAATAAAAATGTTCGTTACCTAGATGGGGTAGTTTAAGTTAAGTGTAATTAAATGAGAATTAAACACAAATAACTGCCCAAGCACGTTACAACTTTATATTGCCTAGGACGGACAACACTTTGAACACTTAAGGCGTCATTAATATTTTTTTATTCAAGTTCTAGGTTCTAAGTTTCTCGGTGTCAAAGTTTTCTCTAAATTTGGTTCTCTTATGAACAACCGACAGTTTCGAGAGAAAAATCATAAAATAACTGACAAAGGAAAATAATATGCCGAAGTTTTTATTACTGTATAGAAAGATATATTTTATTTTTGCTTCTTTTGTTTTGTTTTCTGTCATGTCAAGGCGTACCGAGTGTCCTATTTAACATAATTTTCTTGTATAAAGTATTAGGTTGTTGTTACAGTTATTTGTATTTAATTCTCATTCAATTACACTATACTTAAATTACCACCTCTAGAGAGACATGGGTAACAGAAAATGTTTGTTATTGTTAAAGTAGATTATATAAAATAAAGGTAATTTTCTATTCTATGCTTCAATTTTGGGATATAATGAATTTCATTTTTTTATTTGTGAAGATGTAATAGAAAAAATATTCAGTAACATTAATTGTGTAACTCGCCGTTAGCAATCGTTTCAGAAATGGAAAAATTAAATCCGATAGCCCGAAACCAGCGTTAAGCTAAATTTGATTAGATCTTTTTCTTTAGTCGGTATTTTATATATATATATATATATATATATATATATATATATATATATATATATATATATATATATATATATATATATATATATATAAAATACTGGATGTACCGACTCTAATTTCAAATATTTTGTGCACTTCCATCTACAAAATCATATACATAATTTTTACTTGGTAATTTGTATCATAGTAAGTTTCAATAAGTTTGTTCTTATTCATGGTGGAAAGGGTATTTTAAATTTAAACTATATTAAAAGAGTAGAGGATTTTTGTTAGAATTAAGGATTAACTCTTTGCATGTTTCAATGAATGCCCCTATAATTTTGCGCCGCTGAATTCACGTGGAAATTGTGTGGAATGAGAAGTACCAACTAGTAACAAAGTACCAACAGATTTAAATTTTATCTGACGAAAATGTTATATTTAATCTTATTTTGATATATTTAGCTAAATTATACCATTTTAACTTTAGTCCAAGAAGTGAATAAATTTGAGATTTTCGACGATTTTCCTTAAAAAATGGTCTAAAAACAAGGTTTTTCGGCTGTAACTCGACACCAGAGTATCCCTTCACCCAAAACAATAGGGCTTTTCCTTGGGCCGATACCAATCAACAGCAAAAAAAACCCTTGGTCGAAATTCGGCTCCGTTCTTGAGTTATCGTGCGGATTAACTTTCTTGCTTGCTTGCCTACAGACTCATGTTTTTTGCGAATATCTCAAAAGGAAATGACGTGATTTTATTTGGGTTTTACAAACGATAGATAATTTTAGGTAAAACATTGGGTATATTCAACACTTGTTGATTGGAGTGGTTTTGTGGGTCAAAATTCCAAAAAACGGATTTTAAAAAACCAAAAGTAATATATTCACATCGTGAACCGGTATGAATATTAAAAGCTTACCTCGTTTGAAAGTGACACATATGGCAATCTCTCGTCGCACAAAGCCACAACATGTGCCAGTTCCGCTACAAAGTAAGCTGGTTGCTTAGCTCGGCGCGTTGTTGATTCACTTGATTTTGAGCAGCCTTTCCTTTTCAAACTATTGGATTCAGAATGGTCGGTATCAAAGGATCCTACAAACAATTACACGTAAGAAATGTTATTATTATTTTTTTCATAACACTGACCATCAATGCTCGTGAAAGGTCCATGTGTAGAAACAAACGTATCGAACTCTATAAGTGTTTTCACTTTTAGATAGACTTTTGGTATTTCAGCTTCGATGGAATCATCCTGTGTATTTTCATCAAGGCTGGAATGCTGCACAACAACCATATAGAAGGAACAATCAATTTCACAAGGGCTGCTTTCCTTTTCTTTCAATTCAACAATCTAGAAACATCATTGATTGTATGATTCAAGCAGTAGTCAGTTGCTCAATAACATGCTAATATTTAAGAACGTTATTCTTACGTTCCTTTTGAGAATAAACTTCATATGGTATTCTAAAATGTATTTAGAATATTTTAGTTTGATAATTTTACCAATTTACAAATTATTCTCTAAAATATTTTTGTGTTTAAAATAGTTTTTTATCCTTACTGTTGAGACTTTTAGGGCATAAATTTGTTCTCTCTAAATGAAAAATAATAAATAATAGCATGTTATTAAGAAACATCCTGTATTAACCATAAAGACAAATCACATCCTAAACAAACTGTACTGTAGAGACTTACCAATACAACATTTGGATGTCGATGTAACTGAACATACATTCTATGCTTTCCGATTTTGTTGATTGGGTGGTCTTGTTGATGCAAGAGTGGCAATTTCTCGTAAGCTGTGGCTGGAAGATGTTGCAAAGTTTTCTCACAACGTCTTTGAGTAATCCAAAACCTGAAATCAATTTAATTGATCTTACTGAACATAAGTTACACTCTATTGAAAATAATATTGAAGAATCAATGTAAACGCAATTAGTGTAAATAATTATGTTCAATATAATTTGGAACTCATATCTAGCAAATAATTTAGCGGCAAATATAATATAAATACTGAAAAAAACATTAGAAGAAAATTGCTAGCGTTTTAGCGCCCAACACCTCCCGACCTTGTTAATGGCACATCAAACTATTTTTTCAGGACGATATTATGTCAACTCATCATTTTAGGAGAATAATTCATAAAATCACCATATGATACCGTTCTGCTGGTTCTTAATAGTCTCAATACCGCCACAAAGAAGATATTTAATAATGCAAAACGATTTATTACACCAAGGCCTTAAATAGTAGAAAGTCCAATCATGGACTATCAAGTGAAGCTTTTAATACATCTAACGTATGTCGGGTGAAGTTTAAAAGTATAGGTATTCATTCATCTGGTCGTAAATAATTTAAAACATTCAAATTTAGTTTTTCGATTTATTTGTGATCAACAATCATTTAACTAGATGTTCCAATAATATTGTAACAATAAAAATTCAAACAACAATTGGCAAACAATCAATTCTTTATAATGGCATAAAAGTATATAATGACACCGGATTTTTTTTAAAAAATTGGCAAAACAAAATTCAAAAATAATTTTCAAAAATATTTAATATTAATACAATATAATAAATAATTTTTATATAGCTTTTTAATTACATTTCTGATTTCATTGTTTATTCCAATACTTATGCTTTATCTGTTATTATAAACATTAATGTTTCTTGGAAATAAATCATTATTATTATTATTATTATTATTATTATTATTATATTTATATACTCCTTGATAAGAAAATTTTAATACAGAATTGACTAATCCATTATGTGGAATTGTTTGCCTCCCCTATTATAAAATCGTTCAAAACGACTCACCTCAGTTCTGTTATTAGCATAGTTAGACGAGTATGATCACCATTAAGTACATTGTTGAGTTCAGGTATCAGAGGAGGATCATACTGTGGTACATGACATTGTAACATTCCAGTATGGGTATCAACAGTAATTAGAAGCTGTTCCGCTCGCAGGCATGGCTGAAGAATAGCAACAGATAATATTGCTGGTGATCCCTGTAGATTACCTGGAATGATTAACAATAATCGAATAATTTTAGAAAATCATAATCTAAGGGAAATATTTACATTCCACATCTTTAAGAATACCCTGTAGTTCCAATTTTATATCTGCCAGTCTGCTACGTGTTCTCACATAAATTGTATGAACAAGGAGTCGTTCCATTGATAAAACTTCTGATCGAATCGCACGATCAGCTATTTCACTTTCCTGAAAAACACATTCTCATTTTGAACTAAGATATCCACAGTAATGTAGGATGATTGTAACAGAATTTATATCCATTCTTATACAACCGGCAATGGACCTCAAACAATGAAATAATTATTACTTGCTTATTATCCGTTAGTCGAAAGAACAGAATGGTTTAGCAAATCTGGAAATTAATCCTGTGTTGTTTTGACAACTTTGAATAATTTCTGGTCAGTTTGATAGGAATGGCAACGCCCAAAACAAATTAGCTCGACAAAAGAAAGAATCACAGGAATAATGATAATAAAAAAGTGCCAATTCAGATCGCGAGAGAAGGGTTCCGTAGACAGGATATTGGTATAAGTTTTCCTGAAAACTATGAGTGGAAGTGTATAGTCCGGATTTTTCTTTAAAATTCTACGCTTTTTATTTTCTGAAAAAATAGGGTGTGACAGACGGACAGACCACCAGAGTGATATTATAATGGTTTAATTTTTTAATCGGATGTAAGATGTATATATCATGATTGCATCCTGTATTGGATATAGTCGATAACGTCGGTCCATTTTTTTGTAAAAAATATTTATATTTATTATATTCCTAGTGGTGGTATTTTTCGCTGATTCTTTTTCGTTTTTATGGTTTTATAACTACAACAGTGAGATTAAAACTCATTGAAATTAGTGCTGGATGCCTTCCAGCGTATAAGTACTTATATATTTTATCTATGGTACCCTCATGTGGAAGTGATCATTCTCGAAGGTTAGTAAAAAGTTTACTAAATATAAAGAAATTACATCTTATTTATAGTATCTAGGCAAAATGTATTGCTAACTCAATCGTTCAAAGGTCAGATTAAAAGGTCTCTATAAAAAATATACTTATCTCTTGATTTCATCTCATATTCTACATTCCTAATAGTTATTTCAAAGGAATTATCTATTTAATATGTATATTTATGATATGTAGAAATTACTGGAACTTTACAATCTTTTTCCAAATATTGATTCCCATTCACTGATATTGATTGTCGAAAGGAATGGGTGCGAACGATTTTTTCAGAAATTGATAATATGGACCTCCGAAACTATTATGTTTGTCAAATCTATTTTTATCCAGATTTTATTGGTCCTGTAAAACTGAATAAATTCCCATTTCTGAAATTACATTTGCCCTGTAAGTATTCTTTCTCATAAAATTCTATGTAAGATTCAATAACAATTGTCAGAAAGAAAGTTGTTCTTATAGTCTGTGTAATACCGAAAATGAAGAGAATTCTATCGACATCGAATCCAGTTGAAAACCATCTTAGTGTCACCCGAACACAACATTTGCTGAATGAATAAGAATTAGGTGGTAATCCAAAAATATTAACTTAATATTAACTATCTATTCTGTCTGGTTCGTTAAAAGCGAGGTTAATTGTATTTATTTACATTTAAGTTAGAATAATCCTTTTTTATTTTTATATTAAATTAAATATTTAAAACAGTAGTAAAATGGATTAATTAAATAAAAAATATTTTATAGCTCACCTTATTACCCAAAGACGGTATATGCACAACAGCAAGTGGTCTAGCTGGATCATGTACATCTACTTGTACTGAAAGCCTATATCCTAATTCTGATCTAAGATCTTTGTTTGATTGTTCCTTGCCTTTGGTGGTTAACTCTCTGAAAGAAAGTTCAAGTAAGTTATTATTACAATCACTAAAAATGATAAGAATTACCTCCAATAGGAGACTGTCAAACATTTCCCCGGAATATATTCATCAACGTGGATGTGATCATCTAGACGGTCCCTCATTAATCTCAATGTTTGAGAATAGAGGACTTCTAATTGTAACGATTGACAAAAGAAATGTAAGCAATTATAAACTTCTGTCAATGGCTGGGGATTGTCCACAAGTCGACTTTGGATCAACTGATGAATATACTGGACTTGTAAAGAATGAACCAAAGCTTTACCATCTGGAAATGAGATCATAATGAATAACCACCGCAGATAAATGGAAAACTGTTAGCTCTACCTCCGGTTTCTTTATCTTCTACCAAGATATCAATCTCCAACAATCTCCAGGGGATATTAGCCCCATCGCCCATTACAGTTAAGGCTACTTCAAACTCATGTTGCACATGAAATGTGACTCGACCATTCTCTATCTAAGAATATTCAATACCATTGAAATATTTCACAGAATTTGAAGACAATTCATGTGTATAACTAAAGATTAGATATAGGTACTTACTTTCAAATTTTTCATTTGCGGTAACAAGTTACCTGTAACCAATCGGTGTTGAATAACTTGGTTCAACCTCAATAAAGTATTTCTTTTCTCAATTGGTGTAATTGGGTCTGGAGGCACAATCTTTTCTCTGATACATGCAGGTAATCTACCGTAAGTACCAGTTGTAAGGACCTCAACAGCGGCTGGTATATGAAAATTTGGAAGACGAGCCTGGACAAGAGTCTCGCGAGCCATTCGAGCCAGCATATCAGCAGTCTCGACAAATAAAAGAGATTGTTTGTCAAGGAAATTCATTATCCTCTGAAAAAAAAAGTTACAATGAAATTGTTCGATGGAATGTAAAAAATAACATACCGCTGATTTTTCAACCTTTGAAGCACTATTGGCCCATTTCACTAGAGCAAGAAGTCTTACAAACAGCTGTCTTGTTCTTGTTGCAAAGTTGTAAATTTCAATTTTTCTTTCCATATCAGTTTTTCTTGGTAACCTGATCAAATAAGTTATTATAGATTTACAACATCATTCAATCATCACTGCACAATTATAAAAAATTTGCAGTGATTTTTTTTCTGTATTCATTTCTATATGCTGTTCAATTTAAATTTACTGTCACAGTGCTCACACATACATGCAAATAAGATAATAAGAGCTATATTTGTATGTTAAAATAAACCCCCTCAATCAATTAAAACATAAGTTTTATTTTAATGTCATACTCACAATTCAGCTAGAACTGTAAGTTCATGATAAGTTCGTTGTACAATGAAATCGATAAGCATGGCCAAAGACATCATTCCACCCCTATTGCCTTCCTGAGGGGGACCTCCAATTCCGCTTTGGGCCACAGTATTTGATACTGGGGTTTGTAGACCTTCTAATGGCACCGGCGCCATTCTAATTTCTCGATTTACTGTTTCAAATGGAATTATGCATTATATTAGTTAAATTTGTCTTATTAACAACAGATTACTGACCTTGTACACCATAAACTCAAAAAACAGATTATCCGTGTCTTTGTAGGTAGTTATGCTGGAATATATTGTAAATAGTACACCTCACATTATCTTAATTTTACATACGAAATCTCAGTTTATGGTTATTAATCTATAGACACAACCAACAGAGATCTAGTCATAGATTTATATTTACATACTATTTACTAATGATAATAAAAATACTGATATCAGAACCAGAAAAGAGAAGTCTATAATAGTTTGACAGCGGACAGATTGACGTTAACTATATGTCAAACACAGACAATAAAACGATGCTCATCCCTGATTACAGGTGGTGAGACAACAAAATCTATACAGCACTCTAGCAAAACTACGGCAACTTTCAAACTTTGGGGTGTTACTTGCTGCACAGGCAGAGACCATATACTTAAACAACAGTTTACCATAACAAACAGCTAGAGCACTCGAATGGCGGGAACGGTTTGCGCCGATCTGTACGCGCATGCTCATGGTCTAAGCTCCGCCTTTCCGGGTAGAAGCTATCAGTGCAGTGGCTCGCTTTCGATTTATTCCACGGGTATGAAAGTTATATTGGTGACCTCGAAACACAGTTAACGTATGTCAATCCCAATTCTCCTGGACTTTCAGATTAGCCAACATTTTGAATCAAAATAATAACCGTCTATTTCTATTTCTGACTGAAAATTGACAACTGACAATGTCAAATCTTCCAATTTCCTATTTATTATTATTATAACCAGATGGTCCAGATGTGTTATATTGCTGTAAGCTGTGATAAGGTAAATTTTATTTTAGGTAAGCTTTTTCAATTCTAACATGATTCTTTAAACTAATATTATATTTCTTTCAGGTGAGTATTGCGTGGACTGTCAGCTTCTGATAGAAGATATACAATGAGGAGGATTAACGAATAAGAATGTCATGTGAGAAGTACAGTTTTGATTTTATTATATTTATGAATGTTGCTAGCACGTTCTTAGCTCTGGTATACTTTACATTCTAAATTATCCTGTATTCAGTATTCATATTTTCCATTTAACTGATTCTTCTTTAAATATAACTCATGATGTCTGATCCTTCTGAAAAAATTATTTCGAGATTCTCCTGCGTAAATTCATATTGTAGAAGATAATGTAATTTTTTTCTAAAGAAAATGTAGAGTACGCAGATGATACTGAAGTCAACTATACCACTACTCTAATGTAGCAGGGTATATATTAATGAAAAAGGTATCCGACTGAGCTAATTGCCACAAAAGTTTGTTTTCAGATGAAATACTGGATCAGCATTCGTTTGTGACTACCTACCAGATTGAACTATGCCAGTGAAAAGTTAATAGATTTAGTGGATCTACTCGTAACTTTCTATATAGTTTTTTAGACAGCTAATGGCATTGCGTTAATCTAGAGAATGTTTCTTAAAAAATATGAAGGCTTTTTTGTGAAAATTAGGTTTTGTGAAACTCATAATATTCTCAACATTAGCATGAATTTACCCAGCTAAAAAGGTTTGTTCTATCTATAAATAAGTTTGAAAATCAACTGAATCAATTTATTCCTCACTTCATTCTCTTTCTATTTTATGATGATTTGTTTAAAAATTAAAATATTTTTTTTGTTTCATAGGCTAACACAGCAGTGGAATCCAATAATGTACTCGATACCTCCGAATGAGACTGGTTCTGGCATTTTTGTTCAAGAATTCTTCTGTGTGCACGCTGGAACTTCATCAAATGTGAATACAAAATTCTAAGAGAACAATACCGATTTATATAAGGAGGATAATACTCATAATGCTTGGTAACAATTTCTTAAGTATATATATATACCTACTTCTTTATTATGTATTTAGTAATGGCCTACACTTGCCATCGATCTGGTCATTAAGGAGATTACATGATTGTTTACGAATATTCATTTCTTATGATTCAAGTAAATTTAATTTTAATCCTTTATTCTGTGAATGTGATATCTTGAAATTATCATGGAATTTGTGAGAAATCATAAAAGATTAAAATTAATTTACTTGAATCATTAGAAATCTATATTCGTAAACATTCAGGTAATCCCCTCAATGACCAGATAGATAGCATGTCTAGCCAATTACTAAATATATAACTAGAAAATACTTAAGCAATAGTCATTAAGCTTTATAAGTTTCATCCTCCTTGTTATATAAATAGGTGCAGGTGTTGTTCACTTCGAATTTAGTTTAGTACACACATTTGATAAAGGTCCTGTGTCACTTTTATGTATTGTATTATTCATTATTTGTATTGCTATGTTTTTAATAAATTGTTTGCTAAAGTTGATCCTTTTATTTCTGAAATATATCTTCAGCTAAGGACATAACCTTAATTCCCAGCAGATTAACAGCAAATTTTTGAAATTCCCGCTATTGTAAATTGTAACTGTCATCACAAAAATAGAAATTAGTACCTTGTTCCAGAATATTGGCTCCTAAACGTCAACGGTGTTAACTTCAATTTTCTATGGAGCCACGCCATAGGCGTAGTTACGAGTTAGGACTATATTTGCTGTGTGTTAGTGTTTGATCTTACTGAGTTTCTGGTGTTTGAAGTTAATAACTATGAGTGAAAGAAAAGCAGGAGTGCTGTTAAAAGCTGCCACAATAAAAAAATATAATTGCAACAGGAGATTTTTTTAGCTTTCCTAGGCAACCAGATAGGTGAGTATACATACTTATTTCGAGACCATTAATTATACATTATTTGTATAAAGTATAATTAAGTAAGTTTCGAACATAAAACACCGGTGGATGTTGCTATTATACAAAATATTATTAAAAATTTTGAGCCCATACTCGAATTTTGAAATGGTAAAATATTTAGCTGTAATTTCAAAAAAATAACATATTTTTTGTAAAGGGCAAGGATTTGGGCAATGAAAGCCAGCAGGAGGATATATGTGATAAACTTGAAAACTTGCATAAAAATTGCGACTGTGTGAAGACCATTTTGAGCAAAGAATGTTCATAAATTATCATCGTGAACGTTTGAATGCGAATGCATTGCCAACATTTTTTTCATCACTTGAAGGAAGTTCAAGAGATATTGCTGGTGATCACTCGTATTCTAGGCCATTACTTTCTTCCAGCGAAAATACGGGTTTTTGAGAACAAAGTATTAGTTCCAGCAACAAAAAAAGTCTGCAAATAGCTTCAAGTAAATATTATGTATAATTAGGATTGGATTAGATTATTTATAGTGGCAGTATTATTGTAATATTAGGGACCTACTATAATAAAAATACTTACTTGAATTATTTTTAAATAGTTTTTATTACTTTCGGTTCTTGTATTAATGGACTCCGCAGCGATTTCTCAGGCCCCATACGGTCTAGAGACTTGAAATTTCAAATTCGTACTTAGATCGCAGACATCTAGCCGCCTGTTAAGCTCCAAGTGTGATCCAATATTGGTAATTATAATTATCTCATTCAACCAAGATCATTATTTTGTCGACATGGAACTACAATGGGATCCGTCACTGGAATTACGCACGAGCATGGAGCGTATATATACGTCTCGTTCTCTGGTATATAGGTACTTTCTGGAAGATCGTCTATGGTTATGTCGCAATTTAAAGTTTTATTTTGTGTTGTGGTAGACAAACAGTAATTTGTTACGGAATCGCTGTTGCTGGCAAACACATATACATAAGTATAGTTAAAATCGAGAAAAGGATAGCTATAGTAGGTACTCATCGGTACGGTTTAAATCTTAAATGCCCAATAAAAACTATTTTTAATTTTTTTAAAAAAATTTTACTTGTTTTATTTTTACATACCTACCTTATCTATACATGTCAAGTATATATTACATATTTATTATTATTTACCTTACCTATAGGTACAAATAACCTGGCAAATTCCGAAATTGTTTATCAATTGACGTAAAATAAAAAATCTCGATGGCCTGTAGCCAGCGGAAAGGTAAATTTCTCAAAATTCATTGAATTGAAATTTGAACAATGCAAAAGGCATTTGTATACGTATGTCATTACTTAGATGTCGTATGTATCATATGCGTTAGAGGTTTTTGTTTTGGCTGTTGAACATAAAGCAGACCGGGTTCGCGTTCCACTTCAAGGCTGAATTTTTTTTCGACCATTATCAATAAATATACTATATCTTTTTTTCAATCAGGATCTAAATTAAGATCTCCAGAAAATGTACAATTACATCCAATTTATATTGAGTGTTCATATTTCATCAATATTTATTATTTTTCCTTTATTATTTCTTTTTCTGTGCATTTTATGGAAAATAGCTTTGAACAAAAGTTATGATTAAATCTATAACCCAAAATTATTTTTGATGATATTTACACTGCGGCTCTTTTTAACAATTTTTTTAAATGTTTGAACCGTCGCCATTTTGAAACTACCTAGCCGATATTGCCCAATAACGAACTCGGCCGAGATATTTAAGAGATCGATTTTTGTAAATTGAACTTGATACCTCCAAAACTGCGACCTCTTTTCGTTATATCCCATATATATATATATATACATATAGGGTGGACAAAACTACTGTATTTCTTTGATATTGACCGAACTATAAGAGATATCTGTAATTAAAATGTTTCATGAACGTGAAATCCAGCCAATCACGGCTATGCTCAGTGACACTCCGGCAGCTGTGACTCCGGCTCAAAACACAAAACTGTATTGGCGAATCCAATTACCACACCACGTGGGAGGGCGCCACTGTAGATAGGTAATGTTTGTTGGAAAGAACAGCTGATTCTATGTTATCTTTATGAGGTTACGTTAATGTGAATGTTTTGATCTGTGTTTGAGGGCAATTATTATAATATAAGCATCTATTAATGTTAAGTAAGTACAATCATTCATTAAAATTACAAAGCGAAATAATTATGTACACGTAAATTTTGCAGATATGGTTGCTGGTATCATGGAAGCGGAGATACAAGAATTGTTTTTATGTTTATGTAAATTTACGTGAATATGAGTTTCCAAGTTTCCACCAATAGTAATATATCTGATAGAATACAATTTTCAGAAATCAGTATATTAAATGACAATGGTGGTGGTGATCATCAATATAAATGAAATTGAAATGACTTTGCCAGCAGTTTTGTTTATATATTTCTGTGTAAATGATAATAAACGACCATTTTGAACACAAGTGTTATTTTATTCTTCGTTTTAAATCAAAAATATACAAGTTCTATGGATTCTGTTATAGTTATACTGGAAATCGTTTCAGTTGATAATTTGAAACAATAACGATTAGCTAGCGGCTTTCACCAGAAAATCCTGAGATAAGAGATATTTTAAAGCTGAGGGTATCAATATACATAAAAAGTACATCAAAATCTAAAGATATACAATATAAGACGTTTATCATATTTCCTTAAAAGAGCAAGTATTTTTATCTGAGAAAGCAGTTTTAGTACAAAAAAGTATTCAACTAAGCAGTACAGTGACTCCATATTATGAGATGTTTCGCAAATTTTCTGAACAGAGCAAGTAAGTTACTAATAACTTTAGAGCCATAATACACAGTAGATATTGAATATTAAAGCTATACTTTGAGAACATAATATAAATGAGTTGATTACATTATTGAAACTGTTTCTAAAGCTAACCTTCAATCCTCATTCTCGAACACTCCAAAATTGTTCATAGTATAGACAAATCCTGATCCTTTATTGGGAAAATGATGAAAATGGATTGTCTCTTACTTATTTTTCTGCTGTGACAATTATATTACACCACAATTTGTATTAAAAACAGTTTTCTTCGGCATGATGAGTGAAATTCACGTGTTAACAGATAAGAATGTAAACAAACAATTACCTATCTGTTCTCAGTTGGCACTTTTCCCATTAGAGGGCGAGTGCTTGGCTGGATTCGTCTATTTTCACAAAACGAACGAAATCACAAGACGTATAGTTTGCATAAATCCTAAAATTTTACTAGATAAAGCAACCCTGTCTACACGAAGTGTGATAACATCATATATTTAAACTTCTATACCGCTAGAATTGTACCCTTTCGCGCATGCGTACTAATCCCCATACTGAGCTTCACAGAAAAATTCAAGGATCAAATTATAGGTATATAGAATTATGTGGATAACATGACACGTCCCTCCTCTTCAACCTCCTCTAAGCCTGCCTTTTGTGCGGAGGAGAATTGGTTATTTGGAGATTTAGAGTGGTGGGGGAAACATCAATGTTCGCGGCAAGAATATATAAAGGGAGGATGACTAACTCTGTACTCTGTTCTATAAGCAGAAGTGGCTGAAATAACGTCCCGCGATAAGTTGTCAATCTGGTATGTTGCGCGGTATTTCACTGAGTGTTGTATTTAAGCTTCCTTCACCTATACTACATAAGGATGCGCTGCGTGATTTTGCGCAACTCACCGAAATCACATCCGATAACCCAATGTTTTTTGTGCTACTCCCACTACTCGTGTTACTCGTCCTCCCTGTATTTGTTCATGGTTCACGGTATTTAAAGCTTCGGTTATTTGGGTATTGGAGATTTTGAATTGACAGATAGATGAATCTTTTGCGATCATCCAATTTTTTAACATCTTACAGATATATTTGAAGTTGTTTTTCTAAACCACAGTCCTCAGTTAATATTTATAAATTTGATGAGATGACAGCAAGACGACGTCCACAAACCAATCGAAAATTGCGCGTGCACGTAATTGTGCAGACTGTCAGAAAGCTGAACTTGAACGAACACGCATGCGCATATCGCTACCTATTCCCAGGTCTTTGGCTTCATTTTTGCGTATTTTTTTCCATAATGCTAGCGGTATAGAAGTTTAAGCACAGCTTACCATGTTATGGTAAGCAATAACAAAATAAATATATATATATATATATATATATATATATATATATATATATATATACAGGGTGGGCCAAACTCCTGTATTTCTTCGATATTGACCGAACTATAAGAGATATAATACAAATTTTCAAAAAAAAAATATTCATGCAGTTTGTCCCGCAACCTATAAATATTATTAATTATACAGGATGTTCCATTGAAAAGTTACAGGGTTTCGACCTGTTATTTTAAATAGAACACCCTGTATTTTATATGATATTTTGATTAAGAATGTCTTTACAAATACAATTTGAAACTATTCTCTATGTAATGAACAGTTTTAGAAATAAACTAGTTTTTAAAAAAATATGTAAATCCGCAGAAGGTCAAATCATGAGCTGTCATGTGATCATCTTTTGGTATTTCAATAAATTTTTGACTGATACAGATTTACCATAGTATGAACTTTGTTCCAGCAGTTTTCGTTACAAAGTATGCTGTAGCATTTCTCAGTAAAAGAATGGTCCAATTGAAGAACTTCGAAGTACGATAACTTCGTTTTTTTGAATGAAATGCTATATTTTTCAATATTTAAAAAGAAACACGATTTATTTTTAAGTCGTTTCATATATCATATTTCTATAGTCAAATTAAGCCATTTTCTTGAAACTTTAGATTTATTCAAGAAACTACCAAATTATGATTATTTTTAAATTTTATTATAGTAAAAGTGATGTTTCTGTCAGTGTCTAACAAACTTTATTATTGTTTTTTTTGTTCAATTCGGGATAATACATATTCTGACTGAAACTTTGAATTGAGTACCTACTTATGTGTATTCATCGTTCATTATGCAATTTGTGTGATAGGGTTCCATGTCCCATAATGCAATGCACAATGAGAGGATTCTCAATAAAATTATGGGCAATTATTCCACTTTATAATAATAACAAATTAAGAAAATAATGTTATTCTAATATTTAAATAGTACATGTCTCTAGAGGATTTTCTTAGCTCATTTCCATGATATTGGGTACTGACACATTTTCTATATTCTGCCCAAACCCTAGGAACCTTTTTCATGTCCTAGGAAGAAACTGGTTACCCGGTTCCTTCATTTTCATTTGGATTTGTCATATTAGAAATGGTGGTAATGTAAGTACGGGTAGCAAGGTGATGTATAATTTTTAGTTTTCGTACGTATGATGGACGGAAGAATTGGGTAGAAAAACTAATTTACTGGTAGTAAAATCCGGCGTTTCGGTATGACAAGTGCATATAGTTCAACAAAAACCGGGTCTGGGTGTAATTATTGGTTCCCTTGGAAAATAAAGAAGCGTACCTGGATATCCATGAACCGGATATCACAATACTGAAAACGCTATTTCTATAATAAGTGCTTATTCATTATTATGCATTTTTTTTATTGAAATTTATTGTTTTTTCAATTATTCACTTGTGAGCGAGTTTAGTAGGTACATGAAAAAGGACATTTCGGGCATTTCTTCCTGTTATTTCTAAGAAACATAAGTTTTATTTTTAATTTAATAGTTTTTTATTAGAAACGTAATAGGTATTTGTTGATTCAAGAAATACTATTTGGGGTCTGGAACCGATGGCGTAGATCGACCACAAATTGTTGGTGTGTCTAGTAACGAACTTAAACTATTGAAACGAGAACTTAACGAAATACCAAAAACTTTAAAAATTAAAAATTACAGGAGCTGGGAACAAATTTAAGACTTTTATGAAGTACGTAAATTTCTGACGTCTGACGTCACTTATTAAAATATTAAGAACAGGCTAGTAATAAAATTATTTAAATTTGTTAGTTTCTTGAATAAATCTAAAATTTCAAGAAAATGGCTTAATTTGACTATAGAAACATGATATATGAAACGACTTAAAGATAAATCGTGTTTTTTTTAATATTATAATAAAAATAAAGCATTCCATTTAAAAAAACGAAGTTATCGTACTTCGAAGTTCTTCAATTTGACCATTCATTTACTGAGAAGTGCTACAGTATACTTTGTAACGAAAACTGCTGGAAGAAAGTCCTTACTATGGTTAATCTATATCATTCAAAAATGTATTGAAATAATGAAAGATAATCACATGACAGTTCCTCATTTTATTTCTAAAACTGTTCATTACATAGAAAATAGTTTCATTCAAAATGTATTTAAAAAGACATTCTTAATCAAAATATCATATAAAATACAGGGTGTAACTTTTTAATGGAACATCCTGTATAATTTTAAATATTTTAGGTTGTGGAACAGACTGCATCAATAAACTTTTGTTGAATTTTTTTTATGATATATCTTATAGTTCAGCCAATATCGAAGAAATAGAGGAGTTTGGCCCAGCCTGTATATATATATATATATATATATATATATATATATATATATATATATATATATATATATATATATATATATATATATATATATATATATATATATATATATATATATATATATATATATATATATATAACTTTTCAACCCAATGTTTTCTTGGACTAACTTATAGACATATAACAACATGCCGTTGAAATTTATACGAAATTCAAAAGTGTGAACGATCGCAATAGGTACATTTCCCTAAGAAATTTACCTAAAAACACAATAAAATATCTACTTAGAAATAACTAATATATTTTCTTAAATATACCTAATACGATACTGTTTAACATAAAAGTAATTTCTTAAGTCCGTCCCTGACTTCTACCCACAGTGGAGAGTCATGCAAGTACTGGCAGATCAAAGGTGCCGCCGCTGAGTTCCCTAGCTGTGCTTAAACTTCTATACCGCTAGCATTATGGAAAAAAATATGCAAAAATGAAGCCAAAGAGAAGAGCAGTTGATCAAACCACAAACATCGTCTGCTGGACCGTCTTCATCAATTGCTTTTTTCCGTGAATAGAAAATTGAATACTAAAAATGATTTTTCCAGGGAAAAGGTAATTAGAATATAGTGGCAGATGTCATTTCTGTAAGATGTTAAAAAATTGGATGATCGCAAAAGATTCATCTATCTGTCAATTCAAAATCTCCAATACCCAAATAACCGAAGCTGTAAATACCGTGAACCATGAACAAATATAGGGAGGACGAGTAACACGAGTAGTGGGAGTAGCACAAAAAACATTGGGTTATCGTGGTGATTTCGGGGTGTTGCGCAAAATCACGCAGCGCATCCTTATGTAGTATGGGTGAAGGAAGCTTAAATACAACAATAGACACTCAGTGAAATACTGCGCAACATACCAGATTGACAACTTATCGCGGGACGTTATTTCAGCCACTTCTGCTTATAGAACAGGATACAGAGTTAGTCATCCTCCCTTTATATATTCTTGTCGTGAACATTGATGTTTCCCCCACCACTCTAAATCTCCAAATCCCCAAATAACCAATTCTCCTCCGCACAAAAGGCAGGCTTAGAGGAGGTTGAAGAGGAGTGATGTGTCATGTTATCCACATAATTCTATATACCTATAATTTCATCCTTGAATTTTTCTGTGAAGCTCAGTATGGGGATTAGTACGCATGCGCGAAAGGGTACAATTCTAGCGGTATAGAAGTTTAAATATATGATGTTATCACACTTCGTGTAGGCAGGGTTGCCTTATCTAGTACAATTTTAGGATTTATGCAAACTATACGTTTTGTGAAAATAGGCGAATCCAGCCAAGCGCTCACCCTCTAATGGGAATAGTGCCAACTGAGAACAGATAGGTAATCGTTTGTTTACATTCGTATCTGTTAACACGTTTTCCCAATAAAGGATCAGGATTTGTCTATACTATGAACAATTTTGGAGTCTTCGAGAATGAGGATTGAAGGTTAGCTTTAGAAACAGTTTTAACAATGTAATCAACTCATTTATATTATGTTCTCAAAGTATAGCTTTAATATTCAATATCTACTGTATATTATGGCTCTAAAGTTATTAGTAACTTACTGGCTCTGTTCAGAAAATTTGCGAAACATCTCATAATATGGAGTCACTGTACTGCTTAGTTGAACACTTTTTTGTACTAGAGCTGCTTTCTCAGATAAAAATACTTGCTCTTTTAAGGAATTATGATAAACGTCTTATATTGTAATCTTTAGATGTTGATGTACTTTTTATGTATATTGATACCCTCAGCTTTGAAATATCTCTAATCTCAGGATTTTCTGGTGAAAGCCGCTAGATAATTGTTATTGTTTCAAATTATCAACTGAAACGATTTCCAGTATAACTATGACAGAATCCATAGTATATGTTTGATTTAAAACGAAGAATAAAAAAACACTTGTGTTCAAAATGGTCGTTTACGATCATTTACACAGAAATATATAAACAAAACTGCTGGCTACATTGTCATTTAATATACTGATTTCTGAAAATTGTATTCTATCAGATATATTACTATTGGTGGAAACTCATATTCACGTAAATTTACATAAACATAAAAACAATTCTTGTATCTCCGCTTCCATGATACCAGCAACTATATCTGCAAAATTTACTTTTACTTAATTTATTAATTATTTCGCTTTGTAATTTTAATTAATGATTGTACTTACTTAACATTAATAGATTCTTATATTATAATAACAAACGACTATTTTTATTCCAAAACACAATAATTGCCCTCAAACACAGATCAAAACATTCACATTAACGTAACCTCATAAAGATAACATAGAATCAGCTGTTCTTTCCAACAAACATTACCTGTCTACAGTGGTGCCCTCCCACATGGTGTGGTAATTGGATTCGCCAATACAGTTTTGTGTTTTGAGCCGGGGTCACAGCTGCCGGAGTGTCACTGAGCTTAGCCGTGATTGGCTGGATTTCATGTTCATGAAACATTTTAATTACAGATATCAAAGAAACATGTTTCATGGTTTCATGAAATCTATCGAATCATGGCTGGAGGGAGCCACACGGATGAAGCTTCGCTTACGGAACGTAGTCGAAGGAGTGCTGGCCAAATGCGCAAAAATGGCAAAAGGAAGCAAGGGCCAAATAACCATAGAAGAAGAAGAAATGATTTATTCCCAACTACTAGTAAAATGTTCGAGCAGCAGTTTGACGATTTCCAAACTAGTCCGGACTCAGTTTGAGACAGGCGCAGTAAAAGCTTCTTCTTCTTCTTTGAGTATAGTGTTCTTTGATTCTCTGTTGTTGAAGATATCTCTCTCGGAGAACACTACAACATTCCTAAACTAAACCCCCGTTTTGTGTTTCGTTCATCAGTCTTTCATTGATGTTCTCTCTTATCCTTGGTCATAAAACATATCTATCGGCATAATCATTTGTCCTATGACGTAATTGTAAGAAAGTGGAAGGGGTAGTTTGCAAACTGCAGTTTGACGTTCGAGCAGAAAAAAATCCCAAGCCACTTGGAAACTGTTTCAAACCGCACATGCGCATTTTAAACAGTTATCAAACCGTCCCAAACTACTGCTCGAACACCCTTATTTGATTTGACAACTTGTGTTTGGTTTATCGTTAGTGGCGCCATTTCTGAATTTAATATTAAATACTTCCGAACTTGTTATTGCAAAATGGATAGGTAAATATTATGTTCAATAGTGATATTATTGTAAATGAATGTATGTTCTTAGGTTTGTTTTTAAAATAAGAAAAACAACACTAGTAACACCAGTTACTACTAGTGTGACTGTGTGACATCGCACTCAACAATGAAGACTGCGACTTCTACTACAAAAGCCCTGAATCTGAACTCAATTCCTTCATCGAATGTGAACCATCCCATTGAATCATCTGAAACTGTTTATTCCGACACAGAGATGATTGAAACCACATCAGCTGCTTCAGCGTCCGGAAGCGTACGATTTGCTGAAAGTAGCGATTTCAGCAATGAAGAACTTCGGCAACCAAAAAAGATGGCCTAGAAACAAAAATTCAAGGATTCTTGGATGGGAGATTTTAAGTTCCTAAAGAAATCTAGTAGCGGCGAAACGTTTTGCAGAATTTGTGCAATTAAAATTCAGGGATGCCGCTTCCATTTAAGAGGCATGCTAGTTCTTCAATTCACAAAAAAATACAATGCGGCCAAGTCTACAATTAAAGTCGATACTGTTTTGAAAAAATCTAAACCAACATTAAATGAAGAAATCAAAATCATGGAATATAAAATAGTTTCTTTCATCTGTGATGATAACTTACCAATGGGAATTATAGATAAATTGACTGAATTATTATTAGAATTGGTGCCTGAGAATGAGATTTTCAAAAAATTTAAGTTCAAGAGAAAGAAATGTACCGATATTTTATGCCAAAATCTGGGGCCATTCTCAAAATGACTGATAGTCACAAAATTACAAATTCTCATTGATAATAGACGAAACCACAGACGTGGAAACAAAAACATCATTGGTAATGGTGGCTAGATTTTTTGATGAAGGGACAAATATAGTTAAAGATTATTTTGTAGACTTGGTCGATGTAAAAGATACATCTGTCTTTATTTAATATAATAGTCATTTTTAGATAACAATAGCATATAGTATAATAATATCATAGGGTTTGGTTTGGAGCAGAAAACGTTAGCGTCATGATGGAAAACCTTAACGGTGTTAAAGCCAGATTGATGGAGATATGCCCGCACATTTTTGTACAGGGTTGTGCATGCCACTCACTGCATCTTATTGTGCTTCTGCAGCATGCAAAGAACTGCCAAGTACTGTTGAACAATTCGTCGTTTATACATTTTATACAGTTCAAAACGTATAAACGAGCTCGTGTAGGTTTATATTGTTCTATGGAGACCACAGACGAAGGAGGTTGGCAGAGACAAACACGTGGTAGCAGATACCCCAAATGAAAGTTTCTAGATGGATTTAAAAATCTTGCCCCAAAGCCCAAAACGCAGTTGCTACTTTAATTATATCTATGCCTGAAAGGATGAGAGCTGTGAAGCTCGTGAAGGAAATTTTAATACCAGCCTTGGCCATATTATTTTTTAATTTTTTGTTTCCTTATAAATTATTATTGCATTATTTCCACCTCCACCATTATTTTTCCTTTAAGAATCCAGATATCGGTATGAATCAAAAAACAAGTTGTCCAGAAAAGATGGGGCTTAAAAATATCATAGAGAAACATCAGTTATTGAATCTGTTCACGGGATGTTCAGAAGTTAAACGTAAAATACAATTTTGTGTGCAACCCTGTAAACTCAACATATAAAAAAATTAGAGCACGGAATACGAATTAAAAGTTATTAAATTCAAACAAAAAAGAATCTGTACAACTTCAGTGTATTAATAAATGTTGATCATTTGCAGCCCTACCTAAAAAATAAACGTTTTCTCAAACAATTTAAAAGTGCAAGGAAAGGAATTGGAGATTTGGTTAAACTTGAAAAAGAGATGTATATAAATAAATTATTTATATAATTTAGCAATTTCATCTAACATAAGATACGAATTAGTAAAAGTAACATTCTGTGCTTCTGATAACCTATTGTATTCAGAACAAACGAACGTGAGCAGTTTTTTCTTCATAGTTTCTATCTTTGCAAACAATGCATCTTGCTGTTCAATATCTTTTCTAATTTTGTTACAATCTCCTCTAATTTGTTTCTGTAATTTCTTGTTTTCTGATACCATTCTCTCTGTCTTCTCTGATATCTGCAACTTATCCTGCTCATATGTTGTTTTCAAATTATTATAATCGTTAGAGGCTATCTTGAATTTCTCAACTGCTTGCTCAACTTTCTCTTCGGAGTGGGTTTCATTATTCACTAATTTTTCGATTCTTAGTTTTAGATCATTCAAAATTTCTCTCAATTCTATTAGTTTATAAACAGTTTCAAATGAATGTAATTCAGACAAATCTGGTAATGTTTTTCTGCAATCTTTAAGATGTTTCAAAGCATCATTTGCTATCGTGAGAAAGTCATCTTCGTTTTCATTGGGATCACTGTTCATTGTTTCCATGTGATTTTCCAAGGACTCGATCATTTTTATTATATTCTGATATTCTTCATCGCTTACAGTTTGTTCCATAAGAAGATTTCGTTCCAATAAAATCTTTTCTAAATTTGAATGTTCTATTTCTACTTCTTGAGAGAGTATTTCCTTTTGTCTTCTCATTTCGTCTTGTTTTTCAGCATTATGAATTTTATGTTCCTCTATTTCCAGAAAAGCTTTTTCGAGTGAAATAATTTCCTTGTCAAGTTCTTCAGTCTCTTCCAGATACCTTGCTATTTTACTGGCATTATCACTAGTAATTTCCGATATATTCTTTTTCTTCTTCAAGATTTCTTTCATGTTTTCTCTCATTATTAGAATATCTGAGTTCTGCTGTTCAATATATTCCATTGAATTTAAAGAGAAACTATAAAAGTGAGCGAATACTTTAAGAAAACTTTTAGTTCGCACAAAATTCGGTTCATAAATATCACTAATTTTAAATTTAATAGTAGGTTGATTGAGAATTTTAGACAATTGACGATATATCTGCTCAGGCTCCAAAGTCGTTTCTTCACGATCACGCTCATTATCATCCACACCAACTGAAATGGTAATAAGCAAGCTGTACTCGAATTCCATAAGTATATGGCTGTAGAAACGTAACACAAATTCCGGTGTTGGCTTCATTATAGATGATTCGTCGATTTTTAATTTTGGACACAAATCCCTTAGATTATTTATTAGGGTCTTCAATTCGGTATTCATCGTTCTGGATTAACTTATTACTTCACTCAATTTCCAGATTTATTCTTAAATACTCTGTATTGGAATAATGTATAATACAAATTGTTCTGTAGTAGAAATTTGAACAGAAATTATCGTTGGAAGTTTACGATCCAGTGACGAGTGACATTGACAGATTGACAATTAAATTTACAAATTACACTTCACTATTTCAACCTTTGACTAGGAAAGTCATAGTCAAAGATTTCAACCATAACCATAGAGCATAGAATGAATTAAGGAAGATTAAGGAGCACCTAAATCAAATAACACATTATACCACGGTCATACAGAAAGGTCTTGAAACGAGCGTGAAAAAAGTGGTTCGGTTAGCGTCCAGTCTTTTCAGCTTCCAATTTCTGCCGCGTGGTTTGCATTTGAAGGGGGATGTTGCTCAAAACATAAAAACACCAATTCAAAGGATAATGCAAAGTTGTATGATGATTCAAACTGTATACGATAACATATTTCTATCTCGATAGGTCTTTATATTGTATTCGGCGCTCATAAACTCATAACTTTTCAATAAGATTGAGGTATTTTATGTTCTATGAGTTAACTTTGACATTTGAACAAGACGCTAAGCGTCTCACTTGCTACCTATGTTATTCGACCTTCGATTACAGACTCCAGACCTGTGATTGTACGACCATGTCCTATAATTTGATCCTTGAATTTTTGTGTGAAGCTCACAAAGGGGATTGGGAATTTATTGACATGCCCTTCTCTTAGCCAAAAAAGTTCATGACGCAGGCGCATATCGCCAGCCATAACCAGGTCTTTGCTTCATTTTTGCGATTTTTTTTTTCCACAATACTAGCGATATATAAGTTTAGAGTTTAGGTATAAGATTCTCATTATGAGGTGGTTTGGAGATTTGGAGCAGAGAGAGTAGGTCAGAAAAAATAGAAAACATACCTCATACCCCCGAGCAGAGAGAACATAATACAATATTGTATGTTCTCTCTGCCTCTGAGTAGGTAGGTGTTCTCTGGTGGTGGTCGCATGTCGCTGCAATGTCGCATATGGTCATGTCACATCGGTGCTAGAGGTTATTTAATATGAAATTTATTTAATTTATCGAATTTATCATTTTATCTTTATCAGAGGCTGACAAGGTGTAAGGGTAGTCTAAGGATTTTTTGTTCTCACTTGTCCCTTGTTAGTTAGATAAGGGTTATTCCGTTCTTGAAGAAACTGTTGTTCTGAATTCGTTAGATATGGAATATATTCAAGTGGCTGAGTTACCATTACCCGAAAATATTCTTGGTAAAATGTAAATAACAATTCGAGACAATATAATATTATTGTCAAGCGGTTAATTCAATTTCTATTTTAGATTATGCTGTGAATGCGGCGTGGCTATAGATCCTAATCCGGCCAATATGTGTGTCGGTTGTCTTCGTTCGCACGTTGATATTACCGAAGGAATACCAAAACAAGCAACCCTACATTTCTGTCGTGGTTGTGAAAGATATCATCAGCCACCTTCAGAATGGATCCAGTGTGCACTTGAATCAAGAGAGTTACTATCTCTTTGTTTGAAAAAGCTCAAGGGACTCAACAGAGTGAAATTAATAGATGCTTCTTTTGTATGGACTGAACCCCATTCTAAAAGAATTAAGGTATTAAGATGACATTACAATTAAGTATTTAGCTGTTCTATGTGTTAGTAATTTTATCCATATTTATATAATGATATATCTATGTAGGTAAAACTAACTGTCCAAGGGGAAGTTGTTGGTGGAGCTATGCTTCAACAAGTATTTATTGTGGAATACACTATTGCTCATCAAATGTGCGAAGAATGTCATCGTTCAGAAGCGCAAGATTTTTGGAGAGCAATGGTACAGGTTAGACAGAATGCAGAAAATAAGAAAACTTTCTATTATTTGGAACAACTAATTCTTAAACATAAAGCTCATGAGAACACACTAGGCATAAATCCAATTCATGGTGAGTATCAATTAGTACTTTATTTAATATTCAAAACATCCATTTGAATGATTTTATGTGTTTTAAATCATTCACAGCTCTCTCCTTATATCTTTCTTTACATATGAAAAGTTTTCTCCTTATAATTACATTGTTTTACCTTTATAGGAGGCTTGGATTTCTTTTACACCTCAGAGGGCCATGCCCGAAAAATGGTTGATTTTCTGTCTGCTGTACTTCCTTGTAAATATCAGCACACTAAGAAACTTATATCTCATGATATTCACAGCAATGTATACAACTACAAGTTTACATACTCAGTTGAAATTGTACCAATATCAAAGGATAGTGTGGTATGTTTACCGAAAAAGATGACACAACAATTGGGTGGAATATCGCCAATATGCTTGGTCTATAGAGTAACGAATACTCTTCATTTGATTGATCCTTCATCAGCACAAAGTGAGCATACATTTTGCTGTTATTTTTGTATGTGCCATACACAACATAGTGTATTGACAATTGAATATTTCAGTTGCTGAAGTGAACAGCACCTTGTATTGGAGAAGCATTTTCGGTACTATATGCAATCCTAAACAGCTCATCGAGTATATTGTGATGGATATAGAACCAATTATGGATAAGGATAGAAAGTATTTTCCTGGTCAGGGAACAGTTTCAAAAAAGCATGTCCTCGCTGACGTTTGGGTGGTACGATCTTCGGAATTGGGTATAACTGAAAACACCATACATACGAGAACCCACTTGGGTCATGTATTGAAACCTGGAGATTCTGTTATGGGGTGAGTATCAATAAAATATTGATATTGTTATTGGTTCATTCCATTTTCATACTGCAAATACTACGCATTTTTAGTTATAATATCGAAGATAGTAACATCAATGATAGAAATTTCGATAAACTTGATGGAAGTCAGGTTCCAGATGTTGTCCTTGTGAAAAAATTCTATGGTGACAGAGTCTCTAGGAGAAAACAGAGAATTTGGAAACTTAAGAGATTAGCTGAAGGTGATACAGCTTTTGATCCTGACGCAAAGTACGTACAAATTTAACAGTTTCATTCTTGATTTATCAATCATTTTGTACACAGCTATTTGTTCTACTTTGTTTTTTGTAGTGATTACCATGAATTTCTGGATGACTTAGAAGAAGATCCAGCTCTAAGACAAAATGTTAATATTTTCAAAGATTCTTCTAAGCAAATACCAATTGATTCCAATGATGTTCATGATGAGACCATTCCCCAGATTACCCTTGAAGAGATGCTGGATGACTTGGTGATAGATGACGTGGAAATGGCAGACCAATAACATATTAGGAACTAAATATATTTTTTATATTTAAAATAGATGTTGGCTATAAAACTATATTAATTTGATGTTTAATTTTGTTGATCCATTCTTGGTATTCAATAATACCCAACAGCCGATAAAAATGGAACCCTTATTTCATTTCTCATTTTATCATTAATCACATTCCCTTTAGAAATTTTTCATGGTCATGAATGCTATCCAAGGAATTACCGCATTTTTGACCGACGAACCCAGAACGCGTTGTATATAGTAAACGTACACCGATTTTGATGATTTTTGATTCATTTGAAAGAGGACACTTGAGAAATTGTATCATATTCGTGAAAACTCAAATCCGAAATCTCCTTCCCTCTGAACAAATTTCCTCGAAAATCTAAAATTCGAGATGCCAGAATTAAAGATAAGACAATATCCGAAAACGTTTAAATTGAATATTTTCTCAAAACAATTACGGTTTTCGAGTAACATCATGTTAAAATTTCACAATTTTTGCTATGTGAACGGGGCGATTTCTCTGAAAATCTCTGGGTACCACATGAAAGACAATAATATTTGTAGCAACATTATATTGAACATTTTTTCCTTAGAGTTACAGTTTTCGAGTTATAGCGGTGGAGAATGGTTAAATCTATAATACTTATGCGTCTTTCCGCCGCGATGTTCTGAGATCTCTACATAATAATAAGGACAAGCAAAGAATATAAGTGGGTAATGGATATTAGTGGTATTAGTGAACGTTCAACGATTTTCGTGACTAATGTTACACTCAAAAGTGTGGAATAAATATTTTGTACAAAAATTTGGGCCGACGTTATTGCACTGAAAGTTACCAGGACGTCGGACCAGACGGTGGAAGTTATATTTCTTTGGCTATTCGCACACACACATATACAGACAGGATATATAAATGAAATATGTCAGTTTTCTCTGTTATTCAATATGTTATTTTGAGTGACTAATATGTTATGAGTGACTTCATTATTATACAATCAACCTATAATTATTGTAATCACACACAGACAGACAGGCAGCTGAAAATCAATCCCATGGAGGTATTACCCTCACGTATTTGTGTACAAAGTTTGGTATTAATCGGTTAAGTATTTTCCGAGTTATAGTGTTGACAGACAGACAGGATGATCAAAACAATAACTACCACAACAAAATTCGGTAGTTAATAAGGAAATTTAATATATAATTTAATTATCAAAAATTTCTCTAAAAGCCAGAACGTACAAATAAGTATACGAAAACGTATAATCGACGATTTTTCTCACTTTTAGCGTGACGCGGTTTCTCGTCCAACACACTATCCCAACTAGCCCAAAGAAGTATAACTTCAATAATATTAATTCTATTGGTGCTGGTCCTTGTGAAGTTGGTGCCAAACGTTATTTAACTGCAACTGAAAAACTTCAAAAGTAACAGCACCAGCAGAATTAATATTATTTCGTATTTTTCAGTACACCAACTAATAACGTTGGTCCAATTGTTTGTGAAAATATTTTGTACTGACAATTGTAGTTTGAGAGAACTTATAACAATCAGTCCTTTCAATAATCAACCAAATAGCACAAAACAGTTGACAGTTGGAACTCCGGGGTTGTATTTAAACAATTCGATGACGTCATATGTCTTTCTTGATTTACCCTGTATATGTTAGTCTGGCCTAAAAAATCTCTAAATTATGAAGTGACGGGTTCGAGCCTTTTCGTTTTTAATTGAAATGTTGATAAATTTACTGCACCATACAATCTTTACCGTGTGGTAAAAACGTATATAGAGACTGAATTTCGAATAATCGATTCTTGGTACTGTACTCTGTGTCTGTACTCCTCAAATAAAACTACTGTCCAAATATTATATTTCTAATTTCAGTAGTTTCAACTGTGCGTTGATGAGTCAGTCAAACACCTTTATTTATTTAGCTTGGGAAAATGGCAGCACAAATAAAAATCGTATAATTTATTTTCTTTATTCTCTAAACACCACTGATATGAACAATATATATATTCATCACTTTCACAGTCAGACTCTTTAAAAAATTACATTTAGGCACAGTTTTACATTGGCCCTATAAATATTATCTAATTATTACCGCTAAACAAGAGCAATCACTAATAACCTCAGCCGTTCAGCGTACAATTATAATGAAGCAGTCTTGTCTTGAATAAAATCATATATGCAATGACAAAATTAATATGTTTTGACCTAGGTTTCTTAACATTATCTCGAATTATTATCTTCTCACTTTATGTCTGGTATAACTTTTGTATATACAGTTACACTCATGCTGCAAAAAATATATACATTAGAAAACTTACTCAGGAGGTTGCGTGTAATAAAAAAATCCTATAATATTACGTTAATATGTAACTCATTATGAATATTTTTTGAGAGGACTCTGATTAGTCTAAGTGTATGGATAATTTTCGCCCCCAAGAAAAATTACACCTTCTGTATCTGAATAACTAAATGTGAATAATACAATTAGTGAAAACATATCATGAAGCCACTATAAGCTGTAATATATTATATTCAGAACATAAATGCATTATTCTTTTTCCTTTTACGAAGTTTATCAAAAAGGTTAATTACACCCACTGAGGGACAATTTTTATTTTTCAAATATCAACTTAGATCAAATTTAAGGCAACAAGCACATATTATTGATGATGATGAACCGGAACAAGGATCAAGTTAATAAATCATCCTTGCTGTCCATTGCTTGTTATATAATTATTTTATTGTTCAAGAATGTTAACGGCATGGGAAAGTTAAAATCTAGTTTTAAATGAAATCACATCAGCTAACACATGAAGAACATGTTGATGGAGCTGCACCATCTTTATGGATTGATTCCATTTATTATTCTACCTAAAAAACAGATTTGAATGATGTCTTTAGTTCCAGTAGTTGTAAGTCATATTTACGATGAATTCCCGACATTGCAAGCAAAAATGTAAGCTGTCGTGTATTATAAAAAGACTATGTAATACTAAAGTTATATTTGATTGCGAAAATAGCTGTACATCAGATTCTCAAATAATATATTAAATACTTCTTCAGAATGGTAAATATTAGATTTACATCCCTTAGATTTTTAGAAGCCAATATTAGAGAGATATTTTCCAGGATTTGGTTAGATAATCGGGTGTTTAATTTCCGGAAGTTGTTTGAAGATCGAAAATTTCAATAGTTACCTCCAAATTTGTTTCATACTCTAATAATTTATTTATCATAATATTACATTTACTCCTCCATTGAAATAAATTTCATTTTTGTTCATCATCATCATCATTATTTTTATATTTTCCGCCATAATATGGAATGTACTGATTTACACTTTTCCATTCAGTGAAATAAAGTGTAGCGAGAACTGAAGCGGCAGTATAAAAAAGTATTGAAGGTATAAATTGAGAAAAAGCTTCAATTTGTTTCGGACCGATTGTTCTTAAGAATCTTGGAGTTTCAAATACTCTCTCTTCTCGTATATTTTGGGTAAGTTCTTCGTTTTTTTTGCATGGATTTTTTTCTTGTGTCAATTCTTCTTTAGTTTTGCATTTAATTTTGGCCTTCTTGACATGCCCACTGCATTTCTCTGGCGAGTTTTCACCATTCATATTAACTAAATTGTTAAGATAATGAATATGACAGTGGCACTGACGGCACTGACTTATTCTGATAAATCAGCATACGGGGATTTAAATATAAAAATACAAATTTGGGTATTGTGAAATCAATGTACAGGGTGGGCAAATTTCGATGCTTTTATAGGGTAACTCGGAAACTATTAGAGCAAAAAATCAATGGCACAGTCTCGATTTATTTTTGAGATAAACGTAATGGTTAAAACAAATATTAGCTATCGTATTTTGTTTTCGATTTATAACCTAAAATTCAGTTTTTCGCTTATTATTTGATGGATGCCTATATTTTCTTAATTTGTGAAGATATCAAAAAATTATTTTAACATTCATTAGAAACTTTTTAAAGTATAATCCTGTGGCGTAGCTGGATTTTAAATTTATTTCCTCAATTTCAAGTTATGACATAAAGTTACTCCATTAAAGTATCGAAATACATTTCAAGTAAAATATTTTTATCTCTAGTGGTTTAAGCTGTGCGTTTCCATCTTAAGTGTTCCGTATTTCGGTTATACAACCGAAAATTAAATTTCATGAAATATATTAAATTTGTGGATATTGACTTTGTCGATTATTTAAAAAAAACTTTATATTTTTTTCAACTTTTGATGACCATCATTTCAAGAGTAAGTGCCTGTATAGTTGGTCAATTATGCTTATTAGCGAAATTTTGGCTCTACAGACTTTTTACCCCATAAAATAAATTGATATTCCACAATTGTTATGTCTTGCAGAGTGAGGTATAACCTTCAAGGAAAAAGAATAACCTGTTAAACATTTCCACGAAAATATACAATATTTTAAAAGATTAGATTATTATTTTCTTAAGAAAAGATTTTACTAATGTGATTTGGCTGCACGATTTTTACTTTGCCTCAAATATGGTCGATCATGTGTGAGTTTACTCAAATGAAAACTTGTTCTTCATCGGAAGTTGATACGTAACTAAAACCACTCTCCACATCTGTAGAATCTATGGATTTTTTTACTGGCGTTACAGGATAACGGACAGGACCTCTCCACTTACGACCGAGTCCTAAGCTGCGAGGTAGCGCAATACCTGAACCAGTAGTAGTAGTAGTACCAAATGAGCAGTTGTTCTCATCTTTGTTTTTTTCCGACAACTTTCTATCCAACGAATGGAAATGTGACATGATGTCGACATCGTTCTTAGGTATCATCTCTACTACGACAGCTTTATCATTGTTTTGGGAATAAAGGTGTGAGCAGGATTTCGATAGAGTCTTACTCAGCGTGGCATTTGAAGAAGGCGTTAGTGGCTTCTTAAACATCACATTTTCCCTTTCAGGTTCAATTTCATAGCGGATATGTTTGTGATATGGTACTTCACGATAACTTGAGTACTTGCTTCTGTTGGAGGAATCGTGGCAACTTTCAGTTAGATACTTTTCAACTGGACTCGGACATAATTGTTCGGGTATCAATTCTGCATTTCGGTGGGATAACTGCATGTGGTTTCGCGATTCCTTGGCGTTCAGAAGATTTGTCTTATTTCTTATAAATGAGTGTGATGTTTTGTGCGCAGCTCGAGCTAGAATAAATTCAACTTTTTCGTTTTCGCTTTTCAATAAATTCAGAGCTTGCTCATATTTCATGCCTAGCAAAGATTCTCCATCGACAGCAACTACTTGATCGCCGCGTTGTATTTTTCCACTAAGATGTGCTGGACCTCCTGGAATAACGGATTGGATATAGACGTTGCCATCAGAACCCTCTGTTATTTGAATACCAAGACTCCTCTTTCGATCTCTTTTGATGCTGACGGTAGTTAAAACTCTTTCATCTGCAAACGATAAGTTGTTGAGTTTTTCCAACAAAGATTCGCTCAAAGTCTCTTGAAAGTTTGGCAGAAGTTGTTGTGACGCTGGTTTGATTGTAGAATCTGAAAATATAGTAAGATAGCCAGAAATTAATGTGATTGATTGAATAGGTTGCATTTAACGAACAAATCATAGTTGTTCATTAATTTATGTTTATTTTTTATGAAAATATTGAAGACTAGTTGATACTCGCGGCTTCGTCCGCTCTACCTGCCAGTGAAAACCATGTCAGAATCAATTTAGCCGTTACGGACATTCGCCGCAACAAACAGACAGACGGAAATTTTAAAAATGGCTTCGATTTTATTTGTTTGTGAAGATTTTTTCTAAAATAAAAACAGCCTAAGTTATTCCCTATAACCTACCAGTGAAAATCCCCTATTTAGAACCTATGTATAAGATTGACGTGAAGCTAGACAACCTTTTTGTACATTTCTTATCTCTGTTGATATAAGCACCTAATTTTCCCTTTACTCTTCTGTCTTATTCTGTGATTTTAGGAAGACGTGATCTGGATCTTTCCAAACATAAAGCTACTTGAAGGTCACAATAGAGAAAGCTGAAGGCCCTTGGAAAAAAGTTTTCAGAAATGCTTCGAATCATGGAGTTGGTATAAGGAGGCTACTTTTAAGAAGATTAATTGAAATTTTTTATAAATTTATTATTTTGTTCGTAATAACAATGTTCAGCGCATTTTCTCATAACATATTGTGCGTGTGGTTTTTTCAAATTTTACACGATGGAAATACTTACCAAGAATGTAGGCTTCATCTGGCTTAAGTTCTATAGTAGATGACTTTGAGAGAGAAGTTGAGCTACAATGGAAATCGATAGACTGCAATGAAACATCTTCGAGATATTCATTGGTTGTGGCATTCATTGCTTCCATCGACCTTGATACACGTTGTCCAGCATTCACAAAGGCTCGCGTTCCCATTTTTACGCCTCTTCTTTTCTCTGTAATATTAGTAGTAGATAGACCAGACAAATATTTACTTTCCAAAATGAGTCCAGCATGAGATTTCATGTTGGGATTTTCATTTTCCCTATTTTGGTGGTCTTCATTAACAATTTCTTCCAAATCGTTGAAATCAGTAGCACTTTTGGATCTTCTTAGGTAATTATTGTCATCAGATGGTTTTAAGCTTGTTCTCGAAGATACGCGAAAGTCAATTTTGAATTCGGTTTCAGCGTTCACCGTCCCATCTTTGGGAGAATAATTAGGATTCGATAGGGTCTCCAATTTACAGATCGAGTTTTTTTCGTTCTTAATATCTTTTAGGGGTATTCCAAATTGCTGTGAAAGTGATTGTAAAGATGTATATTCGGTACGTAACCTGAGAAAAAACTGGTGATGCAGAGAAGCCAGACGAAACGTAAAATAGCTTCTAAAAAAAAAGAAGAAATTATTTAAATCTGAATAACATAACAAAGTAAAACCTTACTTTTTGTGATCCATCTTGAGTTTGTACTTTTTCAATTTTGATGTTTGCTTGAAAGTATTATGTGGCAATATGCAAAGATAATGTTTACTATAGCAAAGTGTTTGTATTGCTCTCCACTCAAAATTTTCATACAATTGTGGACCACAATTACTAGTTGTTTGACCTCTTTCATATAGATTTATACCTTGAGCACTTATATACAACCAGACGTCTTTATAGTTATTGTCCTTTAACATCTACAAAATGAATAGATAATGACGATACGATCGACTATGTTTTTTTCCATTGATGTTTTTTACTTACCCATGATGCTGTATAAAAATGTCCTCCATAGTGCGGCAGAGTCTGCGCAAATGAGATGAAATCATTTTCTGCCTTCTCAATTAGCAAGCCTTTCTTGGAAATGTGAGCTTTCATAAGCTCTCGTTTGAGGCGGTAAGAATCCTCTATCATACAAGACATTGTTTCTGGTATATAATGCTCCAGCAAAAAATAATCTCTGGTTCCGTGCTCCTAAATGACATTGATCATATTAATAATGTTTGATCAGATCTATTGAGAATTTTTCAGTAATTCAAGCCACCAAATGTGAGTTTAAAGAAAAATAACAACTACAAACATAGACCTGAGGTACATTTGTTACGAGCGAAGATCGAATTTTGATTTATCCAAGTCGTGTTATGTGTAGAGAATTCGGTCATTGAGCGTAACATAACATAATATATAGATACTTTTGATTTAATTTTCTCACTGATATTTCAAAAAATTTGGATGATAATTATTAAAATTACCTTTTCCTTGAAATCTCCAAATTCAGCTTGTAATGCCAGTCCGTTAAGTTCTATAATCTGTCTGAAAGAACACGGCAGCTGATGTTCAAGTATGGACCTTCTGATCTGCAGGTACAATAGGTGTCTTGCCTGCGGTCCTCTTATACCTCGGAGATTTGGCAAAAAAAATCGTATTCGCATAAATAATGTGGGGTTCACACCATGGATATTACCCTGTTGGAATGCCTTACAGATTCGTGTATCCGAGGGCAGAAAAACGAAATCACCAGCAATGAGAGCGGATAAGCCCAACATGAAATTCTCTTCAATGTGCTCCTTCTGAATTATTGTCTGAAAAATAAATCCGTTAATGAAGGTTTCCCAATTAACTTTTACATCGAACATCGAAGGAATGATCAACAAACAAAAGCTACTGTAATTATAATTTCTACTTAAATAAATACTGTCAAACTTCGATTATTCAAATATTGATAGGTGAAATTTTTGATAACTCGAATTAAATTGACTGTAGATAGAACAAAGAGTGAGAGTTAGGCGTAATTTCTACATCGTAACTACAACAAAATATTTGGCACCGCCATTGCTAAGTTGGCTTCGGGGAATCTCCTAACTATGTTGAAGTGTTTTTAACCGCTGGTTTCATGGCTGGTATCTATTTCATATACCTACCACGTTATTATTGATGTCATCTAAACGTAAACATTAAACCATTATTTTTCATGAGTAATTTGAACTAATAAATGAAGTTGAGTGCGATTTGTGAAAGTAGGAACATTGTCTATCTAGTATTAAATAAAACAAGCAAACAATTATTAGGTACTGCAATTAAATCGAATTAATAGTGCAAGCAGCTTGATAGCTAAACTGACAGGGGACAGGGATAATGGAGGATGATTTGCAGCAACCTTCAAATGAGTTGACTGCATATCGGTTGGGTATTTTGCGTTCAGTTTGAAAAAACAATGAACAAACAACTGATTCTACATATAATTTTTGACGATTTGGACGTTATTTTTTATTTGAAAGAATGGAGTTGAGAGATGGTCCCATGTTAAATAAATTTAAAATCCAAGATACCCTTTTCCCCAAAAACTGCCCCCGAAGGAAGCAGCCGGGACAAGTTTTTAAAAAATTCGCGAATTTGAGACGGCAAAATTAAGAAAGAGACCATATCCAATAACATTTAAATTGGATATTTTAATGTACGGTTTCCGAGTTACAGCAGTGGTAAAGTCTGTGTATTTCCGATGCGATGTTTGAATAAGATTTGATTTTGTCGGTGGAAATGCAGCCGATACCGTCTTATTATCATCAAGTAAGCTAAATATCAAACAATTGACACATTTGTTAACATTACAAAAGAAAAAGATGGAAGGTTGAAAAGCAGCTTCAATCATTTTTTATGGAAATCCATGGACATGTTTTTTACATTTGTGATTCATTTTCTTCCACCGTTTCTATACATTTACCGTTGCAACTGCGCGATATTTCCGTAAGCAAGTCCATTGGAAATTCCGTTTCTTTACATGGCTATTATTTCGCATCAGTAATTCCCTTTTCTAAAATAGAACTAAATCTTTTAATGCCCATGCACAAGTGCATACCCCTATTGTCTAGATGTGCAGCTAACTTTTGCTCATGCTCATCATGAATTCCAACCCTTTTGTTTGTTGAGCGCGGATATTAAAATGGACGAGCGTATTTCTCTCTTTTTGCCATGACATGATAATAGTTATAGCCATTGACAATTGATTAATCCAACGTTTGTTGCCGACGGCTTGATCTATCAACACATTTTTAGGAACTTAACTGAAAAATAATGGATATACACAGGTCTAGTCCCCAAATTGGATTACTGATAGAAATCGTAATAATATTTTTAATAATAAATCTTCTGAAGTGAATAATAACTCAAGACTATCTACCTACTATCGACGAATCATTGAAGGCTTTTACCTTTCAATACTCAAAAACACCTTATTTCGATCAGTTTTAGAATTATAAACTCTCGATGAAGAAGAAACCCTTTAAGATCAAAGATCATCATATTTTTTCCGAAACTCTTGAATGAAAGAGTTTCACGAGAACAAGACTACAAACTAAGCTCCTACTTTGTTTTAAAATGCATTGAACTGCTATCCTAACTAATATGATAAATGCGAATGTAAGTTTGTTTGTTACGCTTTCACGCCTAAACCACTGAACTGATTTTGATGAAATTTGGTACAGAGGTAGACTAGCCCTTGGGAAAGAACATAGGCTACCTATTATTGCCCGTGGGACTCTATATGGTGGGTTCCGTACCTGAAAGTTGTATATTTCTGAACTCAATGGCTGGGTTTTGATGGTCTTTTTATCATGTATGTTTGTAGAATTTATTGGAATGATCTGATAGTGGCTGTAAGTGTAACTGTTCATCCTACCTGTAATACCCAAACAAAAATCTCTGAGCTGAATTTTCGTGGATTTTTCGCTATGTTTGTGTGTAGCATGTCACTGGACTGTTTTGTGAGAGTTTGCCAGTGCGACTGAGACTTGAAGGTGGAGGGTTCCATTCCGGAAAATCCCTAAGACATATGTAGGAGACATGCTCATGCTGTTCTCTCTTGGTGGATGGATTTGGGTTGATGTTCGGACTGGTTCTACGTGCGAGTAGAACTCTGAGGTAGAAGGGTTCCATACTCAAGACTTTTTATGACTTTATGTTTTCGTACTACAATTTACTAAGTATTGCCCGGGAAGTGCAGGGTAAAACAGCTAGTACTACTATAATTTAATATATACTGTGCTGTTCTTGGTGATGATATAATGGAAAGGTTTTAAAGCGATGACATCTCTTTGCTGAATTCAAATTCTATTCAATTACTTTTATTAGTGAGATCATTTTATATATTCCTGCAACCTAGATTTCAAGCTTAACCACGCCAACTGCTTCTAGGGGTTTTACTCTTTTTATATCTTCGGAGATCAGGAGGCAGAACATCAGACAGACAACATAACGACACCAAAAAGGTTTCTTTTGTCACTTTTTAGGTATGGAATCCTAATAATTATTTAACAATAATCACAAGTATGATGCGGTGTTTTTTTTTTGGAGAATGCTGCATGTTTTTTTATGGATTTGCTTGGAATCCCAAAGGGACGGACAAACTTACATGATTATATATTATATATGGACCTAATAACCAAGGCAGAAACTTCAGTGTCAATAAATGCTCACCTCGAACAGCTGTCCTGCTGTTGTAGAATTGGGGTTACATATTACATCAAGCTTTTGACCATTCAACATAATGACTGTGATGGTTTTTCGACCTCCACCACCACCACCACCTTTGGAATCGCTCATAGACACCAATTTGCTGGGCAAGGATGCTCTGACAACAAACTCGGGCCCTATACATTCTCTGGCATCGGTATTTCTTTCTGTACTTGTACCACCTCTGTCATCACTGGAACCAGCCCTGTATAATCTGGAGGCAGCCCTTTGCACAGGATTACGCCTCGCTCTCAGTCTTCTGTTGTTCACATTGTTTCCCTGCAATCACAAAGTTTACTCTGCATTAATTTGGCATACCAATAAGGTGATGAATTATGCTTCATCTCAAACAGTAGGTACAGGTTCAGTTTGAAATTGGACACAGAATCAACTTTGAATTTACAATTTAGACATTTATAATTTTGAGCTGTACATCGAATAATTTTCCGCAACAACTGCGTTGAAAGTTCAAATCATGTGAGATTTGTATCGTTGGCGAAAGTTTCCGATATGTTCAGCTTTGTTACACATGAGCATCGTTTAGCAAAATATTAGATAATTTCAAAGTGCATTTTACATCAGTTTACTAGTGGTCAAACAATTATTATGATACAGTGCTTTATTAGGTGTAGCCATGTTAACAGTAAATGCCCAGGAATGGACTCATCAAGTTAGTCTTAACAAATATAATATTAATAATTCTATTCTTCAAGAGATTTTTGATCGCAGAACCCAAACGGAGGAGGTATACAATTATTCATTCGACTGTCTGCTTTTTTTTTACTTTCCTACGCTACTATAGTAACTGTATAAGGAAAGTATTGTAATTGTGTGAAATTTTCGGTATCGAGATTTTTACAAATGTTGACGTTTCAGAGTTCAAGTCTAATAAACATATTTTCAGCCATTGGTCTGTCTGTCTGTCTGTCTGTATATCTGTCCGTCTGTCTGTCTGTGACAGCATTATCTCGGGAACGGATCGGTGAATTTTGTTGCTTTCTTTTTTATTTTATTTGGTACCAATATCACTCGCCGGTGGCACTGATTGAGAATCCTGTATACACTGGGTGTTGAGCTCTAGCCAAAAAACGTGATTTGCTCAGACTATAGCGCGAAAACGGCTCTAAGGATTTTGATTAAACTTGACTAAAGTATTCGTCTAAGAGCCCTTTACCACCCACATATAGGGCCACCTCTGAGAAAAAGCACAAAAAAAAATAAGAAAAAAATCTGACTTCCCTTGAACAAAAGTAAAACAAAGAAGTCATGGCAATTAAATCCGATATAAAGCTTACTACATATAACAATCTTAAGCCTCCTGCAGCTCCTACACCTGCAGAGCCGCCTATTAATATAACAGCCAAGTTCACAATTTACAGATTGCTCATAAGACCGATAGCAAATAATGGCTGTGAGATGTGGAGATTGTCAAGAGCTTATGAGAAATGTTTTCAAAATTTGAATAAGAAAAATACTGTTATAAGTAAAATAACGAATGGAGAATTAGATACAATCCAGAAATTAATCAGATTCTTGAAAAGGCTGAATCCAGACATTATCAGATTAAAAAAAAATATCTAAAGATACAATGAACATATTCGCAGATGCCCTAAAAATAATGAAAGCCAAAAGGTAAGATGAAGGTAATGCACAAACAGTTCTCTTTTATACTGATAATCAACAAACAGTTTTTGAATAATTTTTTATTGCCTCTAAAAAACGTAAAGGAGTATGGATAAAAATTACAAAAATGACAATAATGACAGAACGGATTTGGATGAAATTTGGCACACAGATAGATTATTACCTGGATTCATACACATAATTCTTTTTCCTGTTCCTGTTCCTGAGGGATTACCAAAAAATGAATTGACGTATCCAGTTAACATTTGGTATAGACGTGTGGGGGTGTGAAAAATTTGTTTTGGCGCCTAGCTATTAAAAAAATTCTTCACGGAGGTATACAATTAGTATAATTAAAGACAGGACAATATCCGGAAATGTTTAAATTGAACATGTTTTCAAAAGAGTTAATGTTAAAATCTCAAATATGTGTGTTTTGGATATGTGGAGAGGGCGATTTCTTTCAAAAATTGAAAATCTGTGGGTACCACATGTAAGACCAAATTAGAGCGGTGGTAAAATGGTAACATCTAAAATACTGCGTATTTTCGCAGTGATCTTTTGAGATTTCAATAAGCTGGTAGTTGTGAAGTTGGTGCTAAAAGTTATCAATCTAATAGCAACTGCACAACTTCAAAAGTAACAGCACCAGTAAAATTAATATTATTTTGTATTTTTCAGTGTACCAACTAATAACATCGGTCCATTTTGTTGTAAAAAATATGTATAATTTCGCCTTTTAACAAAAAAAAACATTTAAATTATCCATTCAGGACCGTATGGTGCCCATAATAGTCAGCATGCACTAAGGTAAATTTGCTCGAATAAACAATTTATTTTGATATTAGGAATGTAAGGTAACATTATGTAAAGAACTTTGAAAAGAACATCTTAAATAATGCTGATAGAAGATTGTAATGAAAACCACTCACCGGTTCATCACAAATCCTAGGCACTCTGAACAGTCTTGCATCACTATTACACCCTGCACCGGTTATATCACCAACACTACAACTGGCATTACTAAATGATAATCTAGCACCAATGTTATTATTATCCATGCTGTCAATAGTACTGAGACCATTATTATTATAGTTTCTACTCTCCGGAACGCATAATGATTTTGGTCTTGTCACTGTACCAGGCATCTTGGAAATACGTCCATCAAGATGAAGATCTTCCATGCTGGTACTTGCCTCCTTCATCATCTTGGGAGAGTGACTGAAATCCTTATTCCTAGCTAGACCCATCCATCTTCTAGGTATTGTACCGAAGCTGTCGTTGCTTGAGTCGGATCTGAAGAGAAATAAAAATATGTTCAATTTTAATCAACTATAATTAATGAAACCGGCTTTATAAGTCGATGTACCTAAAAAAATCAAAATAAGTTTGATGGTGATTTTGAAGTGGTGCATCTTAAATAGAACATTTTTGGCAACAATTTCAAAGGCACCAGCACCAATAGAATTTTCCTTATTTTGAATTTTTCATTGTACCAACTAACAAACATTTTCAGTTTTCCAGAAACACGTTCCCTCCACCTCGATTGGGGGTATTTTTGAGGCGAAACGACATACTGAATTTAAAAATATGACACCATATCCCAATACATCTCTTTCCAATGAAAAAAAAATCCCGATGGCCTGTAGTCAGCGGAAAGGTAAATTTTTCAAAATTCATTGAATTGAAATTTTAACATTTCATTGGTATACCTACATGTTATTAAATAAAATTGTCATAGCCTTGCGGTTAGATGGTTTTGTTTTGGCTGTTGAATATAAAGCAGACAGGGTTCGAGTCCACTTCAAGGCAGATTTTTTTTTCGTCTATTTCTTTTCAATAAATATACTATATATTTTTTTAATCAGGGTCTATATTAAGATCTCCAGAAAATGTACAATTACATCAAATTTATATTGAGTGTTCATGTTTTATCAATATTTGTTATTTTTCTTTATTAATTTTTATTTTTTTACCTGTGTATTTTATGAAAAATTGCTTTGAACAAAAGTTGTAGGTACTGATTATATCTATAACCTAAAATTAGTTTTAATAATATTTACACTACTGCTCTTTTTTGATAATTTTTTTAAATGTTTGAATGGTCGCCATTTTGAAACTATTTACCCGATATTGCCCAATAACGAACTCGACCGAGATATTTGGGAAATTGATTTTTGTAGCAAATTTGAACTTGATACCTTCAAAACTGCGACCTCTATCGTGTTAACAAATTTCGTAATATCCCATATATATATATATATATATATATATATATATATATAAACTTTTGAACGAAATGTTTTTTTGGACTAACTTATAGACATATAACAACATGCCGTTGAAATTTTTTCGAAATTCAAAAGTGTGAACGATCGCAATAGGTATATTTCTAGAAGAAATTTACCTAAAAAGAATCAATCATAATCGGTGTACGTTTATTTTTCAGTGTACCAACTAATAACGTCGGTTCAATTTTTTGTAAAAAATATTTATTTCACACTTAACATTAGTCACCACAATCGTTGAACGTTCACTTATACCAATGAAGATAGTACTTATCGTATTACCCACGTACATTCTTTGCTTGTAGTTATTATTGAGATCTCAAAACATCGCTACGGAAATACGCATAAGTATTTTAGATGTTATCATTTTAACACCGATTTAACTCGAAAACCGTCACTCTAAGGAAAAAAATTTCACTATAAATGTTGCTACAAATAATTATGTCTTTCATATAGTACCCACAGATTTTCAATTTTCGAAAGAAATCGGCCTCTCCACATAGCAAAAATACATAAATATATTTGAGAATTTAACATGCCTCTATCTCGAAAACCGCAACTCTTTTAAATAAATGTTCAATTTAAACGTTTCCGGATTTTGTCCTATCTTTAATTATACCATCTCAGGTTTTCGATTTTCGAGAAAATTTGCTCACTCCACCACTTCGGGGGCGGTTTTTAAAGGGAAGGAGATTTAGGATTTGCGTTTTTATGAATATGGGACCATTTCTCAACCCTCCTCTTTCAAATGAGTCAAAAATCACCAAAAAAAAACAATAAAGCAGACAGTCGAATTGTATACCTCCTCCGTTCGGGGTTCGTCGGTCAAAAGTACAAGAAAATAACAAGAGCTCAAAATAAATTCAATCTGTTTCATAAAACCCAAGTTTACACTGTGTTAACTAGTACAACACCCTAGTAAGGACTTCGATGCTCGCACCCCGACAGCTGATTTATAGAACCTAAGAACATTCTTGACCGACGAACCAAACGGAGGAGCAATTTGACTGTATGTCTGCATGTTTTTTTGATATTCGCGCCTTATAAATAGTAAACGTGCTCCAATTTTCATGATTCTCTTTTCATTTGATACAGGACTATTGAGACTTGATCCTATTAAAAAAAAATCATGTTCTTTTCTAAAATCGAAAATTTGAGACTATCAAATTAAAGAAGGAACTATATCCGGCAACATTAAAATTGGACATTTTTGAAAAAAATCATAGGTATCCATACAGCATTGAGAAAATCTGAAATATCTGTATTTCCGTGATGTTTTGAAATCTCTGAATAAGTATAAGCAACGTATCTTCTTTGGTGAACGTTGAATGATTTTGATGACTAATGTGACAATCAAAAGTGTGAAATAAATATTTTGTACAAAAAATTGGACCTACTTTATTAGTTGGCACACTAAAAAATACAAAATAATATTAATTCTATTGGTGCTGGTACTTGTGAAGTTGGTGCCAAAATTTTTCAATGTAACTACAAGTGTACAACTTACAAAAATTATCAGTACCAATAGAATTAATATTATTTTGTATTCTCCCGTGCACCAAACAATAAAGTCGGTCCAATTTTTTGTAAAAAAGACTATCGTAGTTATTGGTTTTTTAGTACCTATGTTATAGCAATAATTAAAGAATTTTGGTTTCTAAGTTTGTAATGGGTACCAATTGTTTATCGACAAATAAACCACGAGCATCAGTTTCAGTTTACCGACAGTTGATAACCATATTTGCGTAATTACTTAACAATGTTGTACCCAAATTTGTATTTTCTAAAAAGTATCTACTTATATGGGATGAATTTTCTTAAAATCATTTATAGAATAATAAGATAACTTACTTTTTGAGTATATCATACATTTTAAACTAGCAATATCACAAATAATGTATGTATGCAATATAAAGAAGTTTTTCAAGTAACACTGGTTATAAGAGAACACCTGCAAGAAAACTGATCATATCCATACATTAGTCACAATACCTTATCATTTCCATTTTTAAGCGGATATGTTTTATTGCATAGTCTGCTTTGAAAACAAATGCAATAGGTAGGTACTAAAACAAAAAAGCGTTGAAATTATGTGCATAACAATGGATACAAAAATAAAGCGTGGGCATCTCTATCAAGAAACATAAAAAGTCGTACTTATTGTTCATTTTTACATATCTGCCTTTACGTTCATGTTAGGAATTGAGAGAGACGATAATATTATTTTCAAACTTTAATATTTCCAATAAACATCTCTAGCTATTGTTACAATAAAAAATATTGTTCCACCAGTAGGAAAGATATGGGATACTCCAGGATAGTTCGGCAATCTTTATGAGAAAAACTTTATTTATTTATGTAACCTAACTATGTACTTCTAACCTACATAAATCCACTAGAACACTTTTTTCAGACAGGTGTTTGGAAATTTATGATAGCAGAGTCTTTTATCAGTAACGGAAATGTCTCGAACAGAAATAATTCCATTTATCTTGTCAAATTATACAAATCTAATATATGTATTTAGTTATGCAAGAAATATTTGAGAATTGTTCAATAGAGTAGAGTAACGGTTTTCTAATGTTATGAAAATATGAATAAAGTCAAGATATATATTAGGAAATCATTGGGTATCCTTTAACTCATGAATTCCCTTATTCTATACTTGTGGAGATTTGTAAAATGTTTATTAAAATTGAGAAAAAATATATGAAAATACACTGTCATTCACGGCGGATTTTAAACATTTATTGTGATGGTTTTCTTTTTTATATATCTTAATGTTTTTTGCTGTCAAGTTTTATTTGTTTTGTGTTATAAAAAATATTTTTTATTAATTTAGTACAAATGTCATTCTGCTTTCAGTTTTCACCCATAATTTATGAAATTATCATAATCGTACAAATTTTAATATATTCTCTCGTTCATTGCTTGTAGATCGAAATAATTCAATTCCATTTTTCGTTAATCCGTGTGCAAACGGTTTATCAAATTTTCATAATGATTTGTATCATGAAATTTCATAGCTACCTAATATAAATTATGCCAAAATAATCAGACTTTTATGGAAATTTGCTTATTTTACGAAAACCTCATTATTCAGGTATACGAACGTCATATACCAATCGTTCGATGAGACTTTAATTATCTTTCAGAACATCATGTGATTTATAGAGTTCCATTAAAATACACTTTAAGGTTTAGCTATATAGCGGTAAAGTAGCAAATGTTGAAGCACCCTGTACAATGCAAAACGAATTCTTTTAGGAAGATGATATACAGGACTTTGGTTAATTTTGATATAATGTGATTGATTACGAAAATATCACTAAAAATAATGTTTACTGAATTCAATAATGGCCCACAATTTAGCTACCGAAAAAGAAAACAATTAGATAAATATTAATTTCGTTAGAATAGAATTTATATTATCTCTTATTTTTCAGTGCACCAACAAATATAATCGGTCCTAGTATTTGCAAAAAGTTATTTTTTCAAGTTTTTGAGTGCCAACAGAAAATCAATTAGATATAAGATTCAATAAATAGTACAGGGTGGTCAAAAAAGATGATAATCAAAGTTGCCAAGAGACAATGCTGGAAATTATTTTCAGACTTCTAAGATGGGGGCTAGGGGACGTAATCACTATCTTGAATTTAAAAACGTCATGTTTCTCAAATGTTAACGCAATTAAGATTTAAAAAAATGTATACTTCCTAAAGCTGAGATAAATGCGAGTCTTTTAAGTTAATCTCTTCTCCTATTTGTAAAAATAAGGTGGTATGGTAGTTCAAATGTTTTTTGTAAATAAGATCCAAGTGACTGAACGTATTTTAGCAAACGTGATGGCATATAAAAGAGCCTAGCTTACTCGTTTTCATTTTAGTTTGGTATATTTCCACAAGAAGTATTTTTTTGACTTATGTATAAAAGTGTGAAATTTCATTACAATCATTTCAATTGATATTAGTTTATCTGGTCAAACTCTCAAATTAAAAAAGGAGAAATTTGCCACAAGGCAGAGACAATATTTCTTGGTGAATCGTATTTTCGATTCACCGTAACATGGAATAACTTACCCAACGATATCGTGAATTCTGACTCAGTGAATAGTTTTAAAAACAAACTAGACATTTGCTTATTTGCTTAATTGTTTCTATGCATATTAATTATCTTTTTTTGCATGCATTATATTACCTTGTTGATCTCTTTATTTTTTAGGCCTCAGCCTTTATTTTTATATAATCAAGGAGGATAGAAGGTATGCAGTATGGAGGTAGCATTGGTTTAAATTGCATTGTGCGGCAGTGAAGCCACCTGGCGTATAGGCAACCTGCGAAGTTTGAACATCATACGCGCGAATGCATGCTGCACTTTTCCTCATAGCAGAGAAAAATGAGATGGTTTGCTTTATTCTTCCAATGATTTAGTTAAAATCTGCTTTATAATATAAGTGATAAGTTGAAATGTCAGGCCTTGGTAAAAGTGGCGGAAAGACTTAAGCAAGACATTACGGCAGTGCATTTGTCCAATATGGTTTTGCAATATTTTTCAAATTCTACTATTTTTGAAACCCTCAATGACCACGTTTTGGACCAACCTCCCTTAGATAATAATTTATTTTCGTTAATAAAGACAGTTGCAGCAAAATATGTAGATTGTAGATTTCATTTTATAGCAATAAATGTTATAGACATATCTGAAACTATGTTGTACAATCATGTGAGTTTCTTTTTTGGGGATTTAGGTAGTATTTAATTTTATATGTATTGTATATAAAATGTATATTATAAGATTGTAGGTACTCTAAGCGATGATACAATAAACGCTGTGACTTTTTTGATCTTTCTTCTTTATAGCAAGCAAAAAAGCAGAACATCGGTAAAACTAATGATTTTCTTGCAAATTTCCTTTGTTAACGTGCGCACCGATGTTCATACTTGACGGGTTGCCTATATTCCGTGCGGCTTCACTTTATAACTTAACTACTCCCTCCTCATCTTATATCCTCCTTGTATGTAATAATAATAATAATGTAAGTAGATAGCAAAATGATGCCGAAATAAGCTAGTGGAAACCGCGCTTCGGAGTTTGTTTGCTATTGTTACTTGTTCTAAAGTTTACATTTTTTTTATTAGTAGGTATGTACCTAAATAAAAAAAATATTTAGACAAATTTACCGTGTTTTTTTCAATATAAAAGTTGATTTTTCTTGAAAACGGTCGACTTTAGAGCTCACGATCAACAGTACCTTTTTTGTGAAGAAAACATTGGCGGTTCAACTGGGCGTATTTTTCCATTGGCGTAGAAATTGGGGTGAAAAAAACCCAATACTCCTTCAAAATCTTCACCAATTATGAAAATACTTACAAGAACTGTTTTCTGTAAGATAAACGGTTCCGGAGGTATTCACAAGGAACGATTTTTTTTAAATTTCAACACCTTGTATCTCGAAAATGGTTCATTTTAGAGAGTAAGTTAATATAAACTTTTTTTCATACTTTTGGACGAGCTACCTATCACATCCTCAAGTTCTGCACATATAAAAAACGTCCCGCTAATTTCTAGGATAAATAGAATATTTAAAAATAAAGTTAGTTTGGTTTATAAACATGTGTCTGAAAATGCATCCTTTAGAAGTTACGGCTCTGTAGAAGAGGCCCCAAGAATAGTTTTTTTATTGGATGACATTTAAACCACAAATACCTTTGATTGGGTCAGAAAAGTTACTGCTGACAAACTTTCAAATATTTGTACAGAAGCGTCGCTAAAATAAACATTATTTCCTGAGATAGTTCGTTCTCTCGCATGAAACTTACCTACTCAAATAACTCCAAACCTGATATTTTTCTGACTTTAAACAAAAGTACCTACCTTTTTATGGCTAATTGTTCAAAAAATACCCTCATAAAAAAGTTTGGGGCAAAATAAGAGTCACCCCCTTTAGCGACGCTTCTGTGCAAAATATTGACAAATAAATTCCGCGAACGATCGCAGCATTTCTGTATGAAATTTACCTAACATACATACGTTTCAATTGCATACCTCCGTCGTTGATGCGAAATCGGTCAAAAAACTGTTAATCCGGTTCTGACTAAAGAGAATCGATCAAACTTATGTATCCTAGTCAAAAGATCTATAAGCCCTACAAAAATGAATTACATAGTTGCAACAGTTAAAACATTATTAGTGATTAGGTACAAAGTGTGGAACATTAGGTACATAGAGTACATGAAGAGTAAAAATATTATTTGTTAATATTTAATGAGAAATACCATAACCATACCATAACCATACGCGAATATAGATAAAGTAGAAAAACGTGTATTGGCGTTTTTTAATTCACTTACATTCTTGACCGACGTCTCAGCTTTCTTTGTAACGATGCTCACTCACACTTATTACTATGAATATAAATATCGTGACCATGACCGCCATGCGTTTTAGTTGTAACATTCTTATGTCGTGTTCTCTATAGAGGAAATTGTAATCGACACACTCATACGCAGATATTCTTGCGGCATCCCACCTAGATCTGCAGGTATTGTAACAAGGAACAAACAAGTAATTAAGATTCATCATCACGTATATAGATGTATCCACATATTTATTAGTTACTATGTAGGTACTACTATGTACAGCGATGGACACGATAACGCAATTATGCTTGTTGCTTCAATCCGGGCAGCATAATATGAATCGGAGCTACTTGATTGTAATTAGATACATACTCGTACGTGGGTAGATACTAGATCAATCGATAGCCGGATACCGGATATTAAAAAACTACGACAATTCCCAAATATCAAAATAATTTTTCTTAAATAAAAATAAAATACACTCCGGTGCTAAAAATCGTAACAAGTTAATTAATATTTGGTAATTTTTTTATTTCTAGTTCAATTTTCATAATTTTTGGACAATTTGTAGATAAATTGAATAATTTCATGTTGCATATGCAGTTTTGATTAAATGCTATTATTATAAACGGTAAACTAAAAGGTTATCATACCTATTTTTGACCGACTTCAAAAAAGGAGGAGGTATACAGTTCGGTTGTATGTTTGATTTTTTTATGGCTGTTCGCACCAACTCCAATAGAATTAATACTATATTGTCTTTTTCAGTGCAACAACTAATAAAGTCGGTCCAATTTTTTGTAAGAAATATTTTTAAATAATCAAATCGTTCATTTTATAGAATGCAAGAATGATTATACCTACTATTTGGGATTGAAAAGATAATTCCTAATCGGAAATTCCAGTTAAAAGTCCTAGGAATCATATTTCCCCCTGTTTGACCGACTTCACAAAAGGAGGAGGTATACAATTTGGTTGTTTGTTTGCTTTTCTTTTATGGCTGTTCGCGCGTTTGCTTAGTAAACATCCTCCGATTTAGACGATCTTGGTTTCAGCTGAAAGAAAGTTGAGAAATGTTCCCATCTTTAGAAAAACTTAAATCCAAAAATTCCAAAAACATTACCCGAAGGGGATAGAGGAGGCATTTTTTCTCGAAATTCAAAACTCTGAGAAGGCAGAAGAATGAAGAGTTACGGTTTTCAAGTATCAGCAGTAAAGTCTGAAATACGTATATCTGCGCCGCGATGTTTTGAGATCTATGAATAATAAATAACAAGTACAAGCTTATGGTTAATAGGATAAGTACTATCTTCTTCGGTATTAGTGAAGGTTCAACAATTTTCCTGACTAATGTTACACTCCAAAGTGTGAATTAAATATTTTTACAAAAAATTTGACCGAGTTTATTACTTATTGCACTGAAAAATACAAAGTAATATTAATTCTATTGGTGCTGGTAATTTTGAAAATAGTACTTATATATTCATCCTTGCCTTCTAATAAACACTAACACCCTTCAAAATTGGCAAAAATATGCGTAGAAATAGTAAATATATGTTAACGAAAAAGTAAGGTTAAACGAATGGATGGTTGACTTCTGTTGTGTGATTGAGGTTTAAAAACTGTCCAATGTTGCCAAAACGGCCAATATAACCTTGGCTATATTGAATTGTTTTTAAATATACGATAATGAAAGCATGAACCAAATGGTCAAATTTTAAGCGTCTTAAGGTATAGTTTCATGTTTAAAATTTATTCAAAATTTATTTCTTACCAATTTTTGCTTTAGAGCAAAAATACGATATTATGGCAACTTTGGATGACGGTGATGACGAACTGTCTTCAGGCTTTCGAAAATATGAATTCAGTGATTGCTAACAAGAAGATATTGTCGTTAATTTTTTCTAAAGCAAATATTCTTGGAAATGTAAGAGTTGGTAACATTGATATTAACAGCACTTGAATCTTGAATATACTGCACAAGTCAATCATCAATTCGTTCCACCTTACTTTTACGCAAACTTATGTTAAGTATTTTCATGCATTTTTTTGATAATTTTGAAGAATGTTACCCTTTAACAGAATGCAAGCATGATTATATACTATTTGAGATTGGAAAGATAGTTTCAAATAGAAAATTCCAGGAAAAAGTCCTAAGAACACCATTTTCTCATTTTTTTTTAACAAATCATAAAAAAGCGTCTTCCGCCTCAATTTTATTCAAAGTTATGCTAACATGTTTGCAAACATTTCTTTTTTTGAGCTTTTAGAGCATAAGCCGCTAAACTAGGCTATTGGCTCTTCTGCTGTTATACTTTATACTGGATCCATTTCAAATTTCTTAGCAAACAAAATAGAATAAAACTTTTATTCAATGTGTTTCAAAATTTTTCCCAATCGTCTGGTAGTCTATTTGTCATTGAGTTCTTTTAGTCAAAAATATTAAAGAAGCATAGAAACTTTACTACAGACTTTAAAATATCTCTAAGGTTTAGGGAAATTTCGCGTCCTTCAACAAAACCTATTTAAATTCATAACCTTTACAGTTTACCCAAAAATAATAAATAACATATTTATTTTACTTCAACTAGCATTTCCATATAATAATATAAAAAATTCATATTTTCCTTTGATTATATTCTCAGAAAGAAGCGTTTCTTACATTTGAATGAAAGAAAAATTATTTCTATCTTCTTATATAAAAACAACTTTACACTTTATAGTTCAGACATGCTTCAGGTTTCTAAAAAAATATTATCAACAGAATAAATTCTTTTTTAATTTCCGGAGTAAAGTTGAAAATATTAAATTATATATAATAAGCTATAATAAAAACAGATACTGCTTAATTTACATCTGTTCCAAATTGCTAAATTGCACCATAATAAAAGAAATTACACATCATCAGTCCGGTATCATATTATACATATTTCAGTTCCATAAGCGTACCATATCGATTTTTGTGTTGGGTTTTCTTACAATTATACGGCTGCTATTTAGAATTTGAATTTAGTACCATTTCGATATTAGATATTTTTCAGCATTTGAGATACCTGTACCTACGCACTAGAGGGAATGATTCCAACTAAAATTTGATCTAGATCGGAGAGGATTCGCTTGAGATGTAAACAATTCAGTTTCAGAAGCGAGAACTAATGTTATCTTTTTTGACTGTTAAGTAATAATATAATAAGTAATAGTTTATGCACCTATTTTTGGTCCGCGGTCTCAGTTCTGGCATAGCAGGAGGTCCCCAAGGTGTATCCATAGCAACTTCCAAGGCTGCCATTGCTTCTTGATGGAGATCCATAACAATGTGGGAGAATGGTCGATTTTGTTGCTTTCTGCGACAATACTGTGATATCACCTGAAAAATAAAATGATATTACAATCACACCAATGAAATATAAAGAAAATAATGTCGGAAAACTAAATAACAGTTCCACAAAAAACGTCAATTGTCAGTCGGTCTCGCATGGAATTGATTCTGTATGTAAGATTTTCGCATACGTTTTCCTGTGATGATCAATTTTCGTATATTTTCTTTAATATTTTCTGAAATTTTATATAAAATATTTGTATTAATCAAAACGAGCCTTTTCATTCTATATGTTATATGGTACACTTGAAGAATTTTTGTTACAATTTTTTAATGGGGTCTACAAAATGAAGGTCTGAATCAGTATTCGTGTGGTCTGTGAGCCGTCAAATAACAAGTATCAAATTACATCCATCTTATTATAGGTAATATGTTCTTTAGATTCGGCTAAAGCTGTGACACAGACAGACACTAGAGTGATCTTATAAAAAGTGGTCAAGTACGCGTTGGACTAGCATGGAGAGGGTTCAGCACTTAGGATTTTCGCCTAGGTTTTTGTTTAAACTATGATTAATGTCCTACATTCTCAATGATTTCAACACATTAGGCTTATTAGTTCCGACGATAAGGAAAGCATCGGTCAATTTTCTTCAAATTAATAAATAATAAACTATTTTTTTTCATTGAATTTCCGAATTGTCGTAAGAAAATCTGGTTCCATTATCAAAATTATTGTATGACCATGCTGCGGTCATCTAATGCTGTTTAAATACCAAATGTTCCGTTTTCTAACTGGGAGTATGTAACCCTAAAAATAATACCAAGCCAATATTTTATCATCAAAGCAAAATGAAATTCATTCGAATGTAGACGCCATTGTCTTGACATTGCGATATTAAGAAGTCGTTGTAAAAGGATTCCCATGTTATTCACTTGCTAAAGCTTTTATGGCAGGTTGGATCTTGCGAGGGCAACTCCATAAAATACCGCTTTAAGTGTGCGCTTGCATCCGTCAGAATGAATTATTTACAGTTAAGGGGGAATCGTTTGATTCCAAATCGAAAGAGGAGTAAGTAGGTGTATGTCCACTACTAATAGCAGCGGTTCCAATTTGCTGTTTTCAGTGCTTGTTTCGCTGAGGAAAAGCTTCCTCTTGTGAAAGTGCCCGCTAATAAAAGTAGATTTAGTAGTAGCAATCTAATTTAATCTTAACTTTGATAATTTCATTAAATTCATCATGACAATATTAGAAATATTTTCTCAAATATCATAGAAGACAACTTTGGCAACATATGAATATGTAGGTTTTTGATTAAATCAGGCTTTAGAATGTCAACAATGTGGCTAATGTTGATTTTCAATTCTCTTTCATTTCTATTATAATGACATCGTAAGCTAGCTACTTAAAACAATTCAAACACCATCTCTTTGAGAACAATAATTTACATGTCCTTTACAGAAAATTATGTGCTTATCGTAGGTACTGAGTGTCTAGTCTTACCGATTCCCTAGAATTCTCACATAAACTTAACAAGAATGAGAATAGTTGTTTTGAGAAACACAGAATATGAAAATCATCATTTTTTACAAGGCGGGATCAGTTTATACGCGAAATTGAACATTTTAGCCGATTACAATACTTATATTAAGTTACATTTTGTTAGTAATTCCTTTACCTGTCAAATTTATAAAAAGTGTATTTATTAGCAAGTAATTGTTTGAGAAAATCTTTGTTCTAAAAAATTTTTTTTTCTAATTTAAGACTGAGAACAGAAATATTATAATATTGGGCAAACGATACAGCGTAAGTGGAATAAAATATATTCTGGTAAAAGCTCGAGTTGCATTCATTAGTCATTATGTATTTTAAAACCACAGCTCTGTTTAGTGAGCTGTGTTAAAACTATGTTTTCAAAGTGAAGTGCTCTAGTTACACAAAGATTCCGATTATTTGCAATGCGTGTTGCCTGCTTTATATATAAAGAAAAGGCACAGAACTTTAGTTGTTGCATTAATAAAGCCAATTTTTGTGGAATATCTTATGAAGCGAATTACCAGAACAGAACTAAATATGCACACTAAGCTCGTTTCGATGTTGTCTTTAATGTCTCTTTCGTGTTAATGTTGGTGCGAGCACAAATAATCCTAAAGTGAAGCTTTACAAAGCCAGCAGCTACTCTCTCCAACTTCAACCGCTATCATTATCTAAATTGTGTGTCCTGGAGTCAGGAATTCCCTTCAGTGAATTCAGCCACTTTGGATGGGCCAATGTACAGGGTGACTGAATACGCCTGCAAGGTCGGAAACTATCTCGGAAACTACTTATTGTTAAAGTGATCAAGAAAAAATGGTGGGAATTGTTTTTAGGTTTCTAATAAGGCCGCTAAGAGGCGTAATCCAGTAAAATTAACTCAATAAAGAGCACAGCTTTTTAAATATGGTAGTTAAACTCGCCTGGAAAAAAGATTGCAGTAAAATAATGATGAACCATACAATATTTGAAACGTTAAATATTTTAGAAAATATTAAACACAATTAATACAAATATTTAGACAAACACTAAGCAGACAAATTGTCAACTAGGTAGAATGAAAGTATTTAATTTAATTTTTATTGGGGAATAAGACAAAATTGTCTCAAAGCTTGTTAGGATCGAAAAAAATTAAAACAAATATATAATGCAATCAATGTCCAACTTCAGTATTTTTGTTCCTATATCCCTGAGCTAAGCCCATTATTAGAATATTTCTGAACTATGCTTGTGTTAAATGAAAGACACCCTATAGTTTTATATTCCTGCCATGCTGAATGGCAGACGTTGTGGATTGCTAATTGAAAATCAAGATTAATTTTTGTACTACTTAAACTAAATCCTAAAATGAAAACCTTTTCACGCCGAAACTAAAATACACATTTGTAGGTTTCCTTCCGTTTGTCGGGTAATAAACAAACAAACTAAGGAAATATAATATCCATTAATATAGAATAAACATTTGGAGCAAAAAATTAGCAGAATATGTAAAAGTATCTTATGACTTTGACTTAAAATCTTCAAATGATAAAACATATAAAAATAATAATCTCTTAATCTATCAATAACGAGTAAGAAATTCTCTTCGTTTGTGGTGTTGATGGTTGCATTTTTGTCGAAAGTTTCTTGATTGTATGCTTGAACTTTAACAAACATTGTTTAGAGATGGTTTTTTATGGCCAAGTCCTTATGGATAATCATTGATGGCTTTTCATGAAGATCTTCTGTGGCTTCTCTTTTTATATTAGACGAGATGATATACTGATTCGTTTTCTTTGTATCAAATTCATGTGTATCATTTAACTCTTTCTTGAAAATCAAATATTTATTTCCAATTGTGTATAATTTCGCTTCTAAATCCGATGTCACCAGTGACATAATGTTTCAATACTTTTGAATACGCAATTATGAACAAAACTGCAATGGAACCATGGAACCCTAATTTTAAATACATGTCGAATCTGTACAGGCGAGTTCAAATGTGGGGGTTTAGACAGAAAATCTGCGGTAAGGCGAGTTTTATAGTGTCATTAAGATTTTCTTCCCCCTATCTATAATGAAATGGTGGAGGAACTTCAATTGTTTTTGTAAATAAACATATGTGAATTCAATGTTACTGATCGGATTTTGATTTTACTAAACTTGGTGTCGTTAAAAATAGCTTTTCTTGGGCAATCAAATTTACTCATTGGGATTTTAATATTGCCATTAGACTCTAGACGATTCAAACTGTTTATATTTTTTATGGTTGTTTGTTTTGAAACAGAAATTTGATTTGAATAGATACAACCATTGATAATTGTATTTTTATGAATCAAAAACATCAAAATCCATTGAACTCTCTCATTAAATTCACCGAGATTTTAGGTTAAGTGCAAAGACATTGCGGCGTGGTTTTCACCCGCTTGTTTGGGAATCATTTATGTATTTTATTATGAAAAAAAAAATAATAGATATTTTTTCATTTCGAAATTTCTGTTGTAATCTACAAAAATGGACTCTAGTAGCAAATTCTCGGGAAGAGTAAAAAAACAATATTAGACATGCCCTTTCCCTCAAAAACTTCCTCCAAAGGAGGTGGTGGGAGCAATTTTTCCCGAAGATTGAAAATCCGAGACGGCAGAATTAAAGACAATTAATTCCATTTCCGGAAACGTTGAAATTGGACATTTTTAAAAATAATCATACGTTTCCGCGCTTCAGTCTGAAATATGTGTTTCAGCTAAGTGGAAGGGGCAAATTTTTCCCGAGAATCGAAAATTCGAGACTGGAAAGTAAGAAAGGGGACCATATCCGGAAACGTTTAAATTGAACATTTTTTCAAAACAGTCTGAAATATATGATATGTGTACCTATTTCCGCTATGTGGAAGGGTCATTTGTTTTCAAAAATTGAAAATATAAGATGGCCAAATTAAAGAAGAGATTATATGTAGGAAGCAAATTTTTAATTGAACATTTTTTCAAAAAAATTACGGTTTCTGAGTTACAGCAGTAAATTCTGAAAACTTTAGGTATATCTGCGCCGCGATGTTTTCAGATTTCTGAATAATAACAACAAGTACAAGCTAAGCCTTATACATGGTAATAGAATAAGTAGTTTCTTCTTTGGTATTAGTGAACGTTCAACAATTTTCATGACTAATGTTACACACAAAAGTGCGTAAAAATATTTGAAAAAAAATGGATAAAATATATTTATTTGATCCAAGATAACGACTGAGCACCCCAGAGGCCATCTTACAAACCTGGAATTAATTTCCAGCAGTTTCTTTTGGCTGTTTAAGTTACTAAGATTCTTACCGCAAGTCAACACTGAGTGGTTTCCATTATCTTGCACGGTTATGTGGCCACCCAGTACAAAGGCGCCAAAACAATTAATCGATTAGGTACGTCAAATCGATTTGTCGGACCGCCTCTAAGGGCCTGTTGTTCGAAAATAAATGACATCGGCTAAGCCCGTGCTAAACACACGCTAATCTTTGACGTGAGCTAAAGCGTTGTTCGAAGCAGACTTTTCAAAAGTTTAGCGCGGTCTTAGCCGGTGACCTGTTTGACCTACGTATACGGCATTTTTGCGTTGTTCGAACGCCAAACGCCGCATTAGCCTGGTATTAGCCCGTGATTAGCCGCCTGCTTTTTAAACCAGGCAGGGAGGTTGATTTAAGTAGGTATTTGGCAGCCGGCAACAATTTCGTTTAAACCTTCGATCGAATTTATGAGTGAATAAGTGCAACAAAATTTGTGTTTGGATGCAATTTACACTGTTCGACATAAGGTAAGTTTGTTATTACCTTTTTTATAATGCAAAATTCTGTAATTTTATAGTAAGTATTTACATTGACTCAAGTTCCGTAAGGCTGGTATTTGCTGTTAATATATTATGCATACACGTAATTGCTATGACTTTCAAAGGCAGAGTTTCTCAAAATATAGCTTCTTTATACAAATATAAATCTATTACGAGATCTCGGTTCTCGGTACAATAATTAGTCTACATCTGCACGTAATGAAGAAAATAATGAGGGAACATTTCTCCGCTCGGCCAGAGACAACCCTTGCTCCGCATACGTTCTTATACAGTTACCACATTATTCACATTTCACAGCTTTTATATCAAATATTAGTTATATGTATACCGTATACCATAGTCACAGAGACGCGACGGAGAAAATGATGTTAGTATCATCGACGGTAGGCAGGGGTCAGGGGATACGGGCGAAACGGCAGTCGCGCAGTCGCAAGCAGTAGAGTAGTGAGTCATAACCTAACCTTTATAATCTGTGGAGTAGTTTGTCGTGTTGTGTTGTACTCAACTCGCGTTATTAGAATCATGGATGCGAATATGTTTACTGTTAAATATGTGTATTGGTTAGTAAGAAGATCACGATAGAAAACTTTCGCGAAGCCTGGAAGCGAGGTATCTGGCCGAGTGGAGCCGTGTCTCAATTTTTAAAGAAGAAGATGGCGCCCCAAATGACTCAAGTGTCCGTCAGCTAGAAATGGCAATCCTACCTCATCCTTCTGTAAATCTGTAAGTGAATATATATATATTATAGGTTACTACCAAAATTTGAATAGCATGCGCACGACGACCAATATAAAAAACGATTATATCATTATATTTGCAATCGTCGAACGATGTAAGACAATACTGCAATAATTATCAACATAATTTTAATCAACTGCTTTACCAGCCTGATGGGCACAATAGACCTAAAGGTCGCAGTGCATTGAAACCCCCTTTCAATCTACCAGCCTGATCATTGTATTTATGCTTATATATGTAGGTTCTAATGTAAGTTCCCAGTACCAGAATTTTACTGCTAATCGAAAAGATGAAAACAAGCCGATATATATTTCTGACAATATTCAAATTGAAGTTAAAAGTTATAGCCTTTCACATTGGAAACTATTTTTCAAAAAATTGAAATACTTTAGTATGAAACATCCAATTTTGTAATTAGAAATCAAAATGACAAAATATGAATGTCAGCTGAGCAAAAGCTTAGTATTACAGAATGAATGAATTCAGTTCAAAGTTTTTCTAAAGAATTTTTATTTTTCTATGCTTTCCTAATAATATTTTCTTATATATTGTTCCACACTAATATTTTTTTTCTGCACAGGACATTTTCTGGATCGATGAGATGGATCTTTTTGTTGTTGTGAGAGATGCAGCTGAAGTGTTGGTGGTTCGAGGTTCTGGGAGTTGGCATTCTGGTTCAAAAGAAACGGGACTATAATAACAACAGGGGTGTTGGCACATCAATATCTGCTGAAAATTAATAATATAGAATATTAGTCTTGAAATTATATACAATAATTGCTAGTTGTTTTATGTGTAGCTTATAAACTGCAAGACATACATATTGTAGTAAATATATGCATATATTTAATTATTTATTTAATATTTTTTTCTGTATATTTTGAGTTGTAATTACAAAATTATATATCTTTCTATTAAAAATAATAATTGTATATTCCATTGTAATGTTTCTAATGGGTATAATAAATAATAATATTATTTAAGCATCTTATCATTTCAATACCTTTTTATATTCAATGTAAAATACACTTGAAAATAATTAACTTACCTTTCAATAAGCCGCAGGAGTGTAGCTCGGTCCACATGAGTAAAATTCTTCCTTTGTGTTTCCGTTTTCTCAAAATATATTTCACAGATAATATTTAGATTTTATTATTCACTACCAAAACAGACAACGATGACAACTAGTTTAACCTATCAATCAATAAAATTTTGACATATGACGACCCGCTCACGTAGCGTGAAGTTTGCAACGAAAGGACAAATGGCTTAGCCGCCGCTAAGGTTAGCCACCGTTAATCCTGCTTCGAACAACAATAAAAAAATTTCAGCCTCCATGCGAGCTAAGCACGGGTTAAACTTAGCACATGATTAGCCACTGTTTCGAACAACAGGCCCTAAGAAGATTCCGCTAATTGCGATTGTTATCTGTCGTTAATTAATTCCACCCTGAATTGGGGAACGGTTATTATTTATGAGACGAGTTGAGATACCTATTCAGAGGAGATGAATACTGATATAATGCTGACAAAAACAGAATTTTCTAGAACAAAAATTAAAGCGTAGCTCTGAACAATCTAGGAATAAATAGAAGCATAAGCATAAGAGAACTACTTATATGATTATAACCTATCAATATAGGCATACACTAAATTCGTTGACGATTTTCTCGATGTTTGGATATTAGATGAAAAAAGGTGAATGGATTTTAATGAAACTGGTCACAGTGATAACTTATATCCTGAGTCACAACATTCTCAAAATTAAGTTTAGGTTCACATCACCGATCACTAAAAATGTTAACACTTCACATAGATGATGGATTCAAAATGATAATGACAAGATTGGATGATCCACATTACAAGAAGAGGTATTAAGGGCCGGTTTTATAAAGATTAGTTCAACAGTCAGTTGATCGATCGCCGGTTGAAATGTTTATTTGAGCTGTCAGTTGTTGTCAGTTCAACCTTCGGTTGGGAGATTTATAGTAAGGAAAGTCACGGTTGACCCTCGGTTCAGTTTCATCTTTCAAACATCGGAACATTATAAAAGCGGCCCTTAGTGATTTGGTCTTATACTTAATCCTTACTCAGAAAGAAACGGAACGCTCTATTCGATTGACCATCACCGTGTAAAAGTAAGACGCCCCTGAAAAGAAGGAATGAGAAAGGTTGAGGTACAACTGGGTGAAAACGTTAATTTGTCGTTTGAAATGTTTGATCGAATGTCAGTTGCTGTCAGTTGGGGATTTGTAATAGAGAAAATCACATATGACCCTCGGTTGAGTTTCAATCGAACATTATACAACCGGCAGAAGATTCAGCTCTGACGACGACGAAGTGAAAAATGAATTTGAGCACTTTCTCGAGAGCATGGTTGTGAGATGGTATGACAAATAATGACCTTACTTTTGTACCCTTGTAAATAATATAACTTTTAAAACAATGGTCGATACAACAATGCTTATATTTCTATTATCCAACATCTGTTTTACCTGACTGAATTTTGACACAATGGCGCGATAGACAAAAAATAGTGATGTCAATGAATTTTGAGTTCCTGCGAAGGGTAATGACATTGTTGATTTTTTGTTTAATTGTAAATGGATGATGCCTAAAAGTGGAGACATAAAATAGACCTTATGACCTTATCATATAGTTATACCTATCTAAGAATTGATATTTACTTAAGTTCTATGTAGTCAAAGAATGATTGATGATATTGATGACGATGGTAGCTTTTGAGTATATTGTCTGTGATTTCGACGGATCGTACATAGTTTTTATAAATGCTTCTGAGAAAGTGGCCACCGATTTGGAATCATGGTAATTCTAAGAAAATAATTGATTATGATTGAAAAAATCGCACCATTGATTTGCTTTTGAATTTAAATTAACAGTTATTTACGCAACAGGTTGAAAGAAGCGAATATCGTGACACAGCAATGTGATTTTATGTATACCTAACATGTACCTACCAAACCAATATAAGCGAAGAAAGAAGGGGAAGAAGTAACAACTTTATTCTGCGGTATTACGATTGGAAGTTTCGTCCCTTTGCTCACGTAAATGATACCTAGAAACAGATAGAACTTAGAACTGTTCATATTATCTGTTTCAAGTCAATAATATCTAATAATAATATGACGTTTATTATTTCTAATTTCTATGAAACACCAGTTGCACTTTTCAATAATTTACATCAATATAATCAAGGTTCACAGTCACTTAAAAAAGTCATGGAATATGACAGATGATAATCATAAAATCTTCTAATTAACAGTGTGTTCCTAAATATAAAACATTAGCCTGGCCAGGCTTAAATTATGTCATCAGTCAATGTCATATTCCTATATTAAGTCCATATATCTGCCATTTTCGACGGCCATTTTAACCCTGGCCAGGTTAATGTTTTGAATTTTGGAACAGCCAGATAATAAGTACATATTATTGTCAATCAAAATTATTAAACTTCTACTGTATGATAAGTTAGCTTTGGAATATTTTGATTTGAAAGCGTTATTTGAACGAAAATTATGATGTAAAAGTCTGTGCGTGTTAAAAGTAATTTACTTTCCTCATTAGTGCGGCAATGTAACAAATGGTTCAAAAGAATGGGGGCTATCCCCAGCGAGTGAGGTACTGTCATACTCATAGTCAAAAGTTTTAGCTTAGGCTAGTTTATGTTTATAGGTTACCTCGACGTCAATTTTGATAAAGGCCAATGTCATTGATGCCATTGTCGTTTCTAAGGGCCATTTTGAATTGTAGATAATACGCAGAGAATTTAGGAAATTGTTTTAATTTTTTTTTGAATTGTGTTAAACAAAATATCGGCCAAATGCTCGCCACGGCGCTTCGGCGGCACACCTCCATTCGATGGTCTATATTATAGATGACGCATATTTGAGCTTCAATCTAGAAACTTTTCTTTCAAATAATCCCGAAAAAATAAGTCGTCCAACTGTGTCAAATCGTATGATATTGGTGGCTTATTGACATCACCATTCCGTGAGATAACACGGCCATTGAATTTTTCGCACCAAACAGTCACACTTTGTGGATGCATCGGCTTTTCCACAATCACTCTTGGATTCTGATTCGCCCAAATGCGACAATTCTTCTTGTTGGCGAATTCACTGAGGTAACAGTGTGCTTCATCAATAACTGGTCTTGTCCACATCAGTGTGTGATTACCAATCGCTTAGTAATTAGTAATCAAAAAGTTGACCTCTTTAATATACAATATCATATCTTTTGTATCAACTATTTCCCTATTCTATTATGGACATCTACCGTTTCGTTTACCATATTATTTCATTATAAATATATTATAAATATATTGAACAGAAAATACTGTTTCTTCTTCCATTTTCAATTCCTCTAATATATGTAATTGTCGAGTTAGGTTATTTCAAATCTTTTGACAAACTCAGTGTGACAAATGAGCTAAGCGATGCATCACAAGATACTGATTTTCGATTACTGATTACTAAGCTATTGGTAATCAGACACTGCTGTGGACACGTGGTAGTGTGTTCGGACCGTGGTTTATAGACCAGGTGTTCGAACAACCATTCGGCTAATGGACGACGCTTCAAATGGTCCGTAGGCTTGTTCTTGAATTAATTAAACCTTACAAGCGTGCAAATTCAAATAGTTTCTCAAAATTCTCATCAGCGAGTTCTGTGAGATGTTACAGTTACAATAGTTGAGCACGACGGCGAGTCGAGGTTAACGGCTCTTCTGTCACATTTTCGCGAACAGCAGCAATATTTTCTGCAGTACGAACTCTACCAACATGCAAAGGTGTTTTCACATCTCATACAGACCCGCATTGCTGAAATTTGAGCACAATTTTCCCGGTTGTACGCACATTTGGTCGATTATGTTCACCAAAGAATATCGAAGTGCATGATATGTATTTTGATTTGAACGCCCATTCTCATAAAAGGCTTCAACTACCTTAACGCCCTGCTGAATTGAGTATCTATCGACCACGACGACGGAATGTTACAAACGTTACATGAAATGCCAAACCAAACTTTACGTTTAAATGGGATTCACAATTACGTAACATCGGCCCGTTTGCCTGTCATTTATATCCCTGTCAGACAGTCAGAAACATTGTCACAATATGACTATGACTACACTACACTAGCGAACCTTGCGGTGAATTCAAGCGCGATGGCCCCCATTGGCTACTTTAGGTGTTAGGGTTGGTTAAGTCCGTTAGATGACACTGCTCCCCAACCACTGACAGTCTGTTGAAACTTGAAATATTATAACCGGCGGTCAAATAACCCAGGATTGAACTGGTCTTTGTAAAACCTCTGTAAAATGAGAAGCGTAAAGACTGAAAGCCGTATTTATAATCCATTCTTAGTTCGGTATAAGCTAGTACCGTATTAAAACAAAAAAACAAAACAGTCATAAACCTAATTTAAGGTTAGGTTAGTTAGATTGCAGCACAGTCCTCATTTACGATTCGGGATTGAAGGTTTTGTCAGTTGTGTGTTCTGATAGCCATAAATCACTGCACTTAATCTAGTAGCATACTATCCGATTATGAATACGGCTGTGTATATTTTAAGCACTTTAGTTGTGCTCTAAAATTGAACAGTTAAGGTAGGTGCTGCAGAAATATTTCCCATGTATGATGTATGTTTTTATATCCAACATTTTAATAATTTTTCCAAAAATTAATGTTACGTGTAGCTATCTTCACATTAATTATTACATAAAATATTAAAACTATTTTATTCACTCCCAGAGAACAATCTCACCAGCTTTTGATATTCTCAATAATTACTGATTCAATTTATATGATCAGTGAAAATCTTTGGATCCACATGATAATACTACTTTTGACTAAATAATGCATCCATTAAGATGTTTTTTGAAATGGAACTGTATCTACACTGTTATTAAATATTGTTTTAATAATGCAATACTGGGAAATATGTATTAAGCAATTATTTAATTTGGAGGATTCATACGTAAAATTACGTAACCATGTAATCAGACAAACCCAATATAAACGGTGCAATTTGAGACTTATTCCATTTCGGAATCTAATCTACCGGAACGGATTTAAGTATGGTGATCTAATCGGTTCATTTGTCGATTTTAAGTTAATTATGGTAGTCACAGATACCTACCATTCAATAATTGGATTAATTTAAAAGCAAAGTTCAGTCATAACATAACTAATTCCTTTAATCGACTGTAACTATTAGTTTGTATTGTTGGTATGAATTAACAAGAGATTCGAATACCTATGTAATATAATATTTGTTTTCCATCCGTTAATAGGGCCAGATTATGCATCACAACTAATTTTCATTAACGAATATGCCAAGCAATTGGATTCATTAGTGTAAACGTAACAGACACCACAAAAGCAATAATAATGGTGGAATTATTGTTACAGCAGATTTGTATAGTGGCAATGATTCTAGATTCATTAATTTACTAATCACTTAAACTATAAATTTTTGTTACAAACAATTAATAATAGCAGAATATTCAATATACGTAGATTGTGTTTAAATTCAGTTATCCTAGAAATCAGAAGTGTGACCATCGAATATGTGTAGAGGTACTAAGTTAAAATGGACTCGGACTCGCATACGAACGGTTCCGTACAAGAACTGAAAGATACTGCCATTATAGGGGTCAAGCAAAAACAAAAGTATATTGTAAAGGGTCCCTCTTTATTTGTTTATATTACGTTAATTTCATTATTCATTATTATAAGCTATAGTATTTCTTGCTATTACTTACAGCTCAAGAGATACAGTGATTGTTAAGGTCGAGCAAAAAGCACTGAAATAACACGTTTTTTTTGTAAGGCAGCCCCTTCTATTTTAAATTTTAATATATTCTTATTATTTGTTCTCATAGCGGCAATAGAAATACTTTCCGTGAAAACTGTCTACCTATTCCGGTTCCGCTGACAGACGGATGGACGGACAACGGACCCGTTGGCGCCCTTTGGGTAAGGAACTCCAAAAAGTTAGATAAAGAGAGTGTATCATAAAATATAAAATACTGTATCAGAGATTTTGCCGTTCATTCTTCCATTGTTTTATTCCACGGCATCACCGTTTATAATGATGATGGATTCATTGTTTTAATCATTATTTCAATTATATCTTTCCGTTACATACAATTTTATAAAAAAACAAATAGGTATGGAGTTGAAGGGTTCTTTTACTTGAAATCAGAAGTGTGACCATAACATTTGACTTGAGTTTATTGAAATCACAGAAAAAATAGGGGGAAGAAAGTGTCTCAAATGACTATAGGTTATAGATCCTTTATTATTCAGCACTTTCTTTGTCTCAAATATTGGGCGATATTTTCTTAAGGGGTTATAGTAATTTGTTATTGGACATTATAAATCTGATTTCGACAGAGAACGTTTGAATTACGTTGACAGTAAGACTGGAGTTACAATTTGTTGAATATTCGGAGTAATTTAGACCATATAACAAAGAAACATGAATATGGAAATCAAATTAGGAATGTGTAAATCTATTAGCAATACCAATCGAATGAGAAGTGGTTTATTAATCATCAAAATCGAACGTCTACTGTAGAAAATTCGATAGAAAAATACTGCATATAAATGGATGGAAAATATAAAAATAGTCGTCTGTTTTATATTCAGTGAATTAAAAATAAGAGCTCTAACTTGAAAACCCTTGCATTATAAGAATCAGTATTCGTTTATTTAAACTATACGTCCATATTGCGATCAAATATCAATACAACAAGCAGTTTCTTAGATTTGCAGATTCCGAGAAAATAGGCTGTGATAGACGGACATAGGAGTGATCATAATATTATTTTAGTTCCGTTTTTTCTTCGGATATACTGGACCTTAAAAAGAACCATCAGAAGCTTAGAAATATATGGATGTTTTTACTTCATCACCGAAATCAAGTTTTTCAGATTATTTTTGGAACAATGAAGATAACTCAAATTAACTTTCATCCAATTCTTCTTTTTTTTAATTGAGACTACGTTGTATCAAATATATCTCACCGGTGTACCTAACTGAGTAATCCCGTATAAATATAGAAAAATTATGAAAAACAAAAACAATAACTGTGTACGAAATTAAATTTGCGTAGCAAATATGTTGAATGATATGATAATATTTAGTGCTGAACAAAAAAGATATACTGTACCGATTATAATTAGGTTTAACATTGACACCACTAATCAACTTAATAAATCGATGGAACGAACGATCTACCAACAGTAAACGTTGACGTTTTCCGATTAAACTTTGTATAAGACCAAAAAAAATTGAATGGTTAGAGCGCTGCTAACCCACAATTCATGATATTGTCACATAAAACATTGGTGGCGATATATAAGTTATGGATGGTTGGATTTTTTATCAGCAATTTCAAAGCTAACCGAAATATATTATATATAGTTGCAATTGGAAACGAACAAATGAATCAGGAGAAATTCATTTTTTGAACATTCATGAACATAATGTATAAAAAACATGCAGATAATAGTCGAATTGTATCGTTCCGTTCAGTTCGTCGGTCAATGAGAACGCAGGATTCAAAAATCACTAGCTTAAGCAATTTTAATATGGATAGGCTTTATCTAAAAATGCAAGAGGGCTATAATCTGTTAATTTAAATCAGTTCTATAAATAATGGAAAAGGGGTTCAAGTATTCCTTAGTGGAAAAAGGGAGTGGGAATTAATTATGTCTCAAATTCTACTATGTTATGACTTTCTGTCAAATAAATTTATGATAAACATTTTTACTCACAAAATACATATGAAGCATTCCAAAGTAGAAAATTTCAACACTCATCTATTTGTAGAGTGCACTTTAACACAGTCTAACTGCATTGTCTAAATCCAATTTATTGGGATTAATTCAATTAAGAACAACACAACACGCAACGCCAAAAGTATCTTATAAAAGTAGGTGAATCTGGGTTGAAAAGTGATTTACATTTGCTGAGCTTTTTGTTGACTGGTTTCACATTCAAATCTTTTTAAATATATCAGAGAAACACATTTTTTTAATAATTAGGAATTGAATTATTACATAAAGTAAAAACATTTTACCAATACAATACAAAATACAAATGGATGGACCAGTTGTAAGATCAAAATAGAAAAAATACTCATTTATTGAGTAACTTGTAATCAAAACTGATCAATGAATATTAAATTTCTGATTTTCTTAGGTTTGAATGTTTAAAAATAACAAGGAAATGTGTCTAAACATAAGTAGGTAAATCGATAATGTTAATTCGGATTGCTATCGCTATACAAGTTGAAACGCCACTGGATTTTAGGGCATTCCATACAAACAGGATGTAATACAATAAATAATGGGAAATAATTGATTGATTTTGCTGGTTTGAATTCCATCCAAGCTTCACTGGATGTTGCAGATTATTCAGACACATATTCCATAACAATTTTTAAACATTTATGATTCTCTATATACGAAAGAATAATTAATATACGATTGAAAAGACCCCTGGTGGGCAAGTTATGAAAATTCTTTGAAAATACCAAAAATAATGGGAGAATCCTTTCAAAATCTTTTTTGATCTAGAGAGTGTTGTTTGCTAGTTTTTGACGAACCTAAACGGAGGAGATATACAATTCGACTGTCTGCTATTTTTTGGTTTATGCGCGCGCTGTATATTGTAAATATACTCCAATTTTGATGATTTTTGATTCATTTGAAAGAGGAGACTTAAAAAATGGTACCATATTCGTAAAAACTCAAATCTGAAATCTCCTTCCCTCCAAAAAACGCCCCGAGAGGGATTAAGGGGGCATTTTTTTTTCAAAATCTAAAATCTGAGAAGACCGAATTAAAGATAGGACAATTTCCGGAAACGTTCAATCTGAACATTTTTTAAGAGTTATGGTTTTCGAATTACAGCGATGTTAAAATCTCAAATATCTGTATTTTCGCTATGTGGAGGGGGCAATGTCTTTCGAAAATTTAAAATCTGAGACAACCAAATTAAAGACCAGATTATTTGTAGCAAGATCTATATTGAACTTTTTTTCCATAGAGTTACGGTTTTCGCGTTGCAGCGGTGGTAAAGTCTAAGATATGCGTATTTTCGCGATGATTATTTTAGATTTCTGAATAATAACCAATACAAGCAAAGAATATACATGGGTAATGGTATTAGCGAACGTTCAACGATTTTCGTGACTAATGTTACACTCAAAAGTGTGAAATGAATATTTTTTACAAAAAATTGGACCAACGTTATTAGTTGGTGCACAGAAAAATAGAAAATAATATTAATTCTATTGGTGCTGGTACTTGTGAAGTTGGTGGCAACAGTGTTCAATCTAACGGCAACTGCAGAACTTCAAAAGTACCAACACCTATAGAATTAATATTATTTTGTATTTTTCAGTGCACCAACTAATAACGTCAGTCCAATTTTATTTAAAAGATATTTATGTTTCACTTAGGTTAAATTGTGTATCTATATTTCTGAGGTATCGTAACTCTCAAACGGATGAACCGATTTTGTTTGTTTTGTTTGAAATCTGTCTTGATTGAGAGTGTCCATAGCTAGTTTTTGTTGTTTCTATTATCTAATATATTTTTTAAAATCAATTAAAAATTCGAATCGTCTCTTAGCATAAGAGGACCTATTTTAGGTATGTACCTAGGTAAGTACTAAGAAAACTGAAAACGATATTCAATCCTAGGCGAGAAAATCTTTTATAAATAGATCTCAAAAGAGCTGTTAGCTAGAAGAGAATTTCTATTTATGTTTTAAAGAATGCTTTACAGTATATCCTAAGAAGGAGCTTTGAAAAGCAACAATTCTTAGAGCTATTTGCTATTTTAATCGACTTGCCATCAGAATACTCTATCTCCAGTTTGCCAAATATAATAAGAAATAAGAGAGCTAATAGTTCATATCAAATAAAATATATCACTTCTTTTATCGAAATACGATTTCTTCTTAGGCCCAAGAAGTACGAAGTCGACTATTGCCAAACTCAACTTATATATAGAGAGTTGTTGCTGCTTTAGGCGAATAGAATGTTGATGAAAAAAGAAGGACCCGAGGCTTCAACTTTTAATTTTGACGAGAGTCGAGAATGGGAGGAAGCGTAGCAATAGCCTTCGGGGTACGTGGAAAGTGGCAGAGCAAAGCAAAAAAGGCGTCTTGTTTTTATAGAATATCGGATATTCTGAAAGTACCTATATTTCAGTGATATTGATCGATAATCACTGTCACTCCGTTATAAGCACTCTAATTCACCCACGTATCTGATTTTTTTAGAAGAAATAACTATTAAATTTTCCTTTCTGGTGACTACAATCTTTCAGGATATTTCTTTGTTTTTTTAAACGGTGAAACGTAATTTTTCTATGTAATCCCAAATCTAGTTTATAACTCTACATCTAAGAATGATAAAAAGAATTCAATTGTATCATTTTGTAGATAAAAGTAGGTTCACTGTACAAATTTTCAAAATAAATTTGTATTGTAGTAAGTTTATAGTACAGGCACTCCCGAAGAAGTACGTTAATAAACGTCAATATTATCGCATCCGTTATCTGTTTGTAGTACATTTTTTCAACGCAAGCTATCTTATACATACCTACAGATTTACCGATAATACCGACTTGACAGAAGTACGACGTAGTGTTGCGTTTCTCTGGTAACGCGCATGCGATTATAACACACTAGCTTTTTTCGGGTTCGTATAACGTATAAGAACTGTTCCAGAACCGTCAGGAGTGTGCACAACGCGTCACGTTCGGTTTGAAATCGGAACTATGCTGGGACGGTTCCAGAACTATCAGAAATGATCCCAGCATTAGAGCAAGACCTGTTTTTCACTTATTGTTCACATATGCGCATTACATGGGCATGTTCGAGGTAGTGTTCTCTGGCATGTTCTTTCTATAACCTAATAACCTGCGATAATTACGTGAATGTAAGTGGTGAATTTCATTTACATCTTACATTCACTATCCATTTTATTTTGATCCAGGTAGGTTCATGGAAATTTATATATAAAACCCATAAACAAAACAATCACAAGCCGCAAGAAACCAGAGAACCAGAGACAAATCTTGAAATCATTTAATAACGAATTAACAAAGAACAGATCATCTGATTTATTGAGGTTGATGTATTCTTCTTGAAATAGTTGTCTAAATTGAGAGTTATTCCGTGTTCAGAGTTTTTTTTATGTTGCTGATAGTTCTTGAACTATCCGAAAACAGTTCCAAGTGTTGAACGATTGCGCAAGCAGTTCTGCGCAGTTTTAGAACCGTTCAAGAACTATAAGAGTTTACGAACCCGAATAAAGCTATTATATCCAATTATTGGACCTTCTTTATTAGTTGGTGCACTGACAAATACAAAATAATATGAATTTCTTTGGTACTGGTAACTTTGAAGTTGTGCCATTTTTGTTGAATAAAAGACTCATGGCACCAACTTCACATTTTTTTGTAAAAAATAATTATTTCACACTTTTGAGTATAACATTAGCCACGAAAATCATTGAAAGTTCACTTATACTAATGAAGATAGTACTTATCCTATTACCCACGTATATTCTTCCAATTTAGGGAACCTGTGGTTCAAATAGCGAAACCAGTAGGTATCCTAAATTGGACCGATTGGATCTATTCTGATTTGATTATTTCGCGAGCCTCCCAAACAGTTTTTGGTCTGTTTTGTAAAACCTATTTATTTATAATACGCTAGAGTACCTCTCAAAAATATTTGATTACATTTGGTTCAAAAATGTCCATTCTACAGAGGTTCTTTCTTAGGTGGTCCAATATAGGGACCTTTCCCCTACCATTTACTCATATATATTCTTTACTTGTATTTGTTGTTATTCAGAAATCTAAGAACATCGCCGCGGAAATACGCATATTTTAGATGTTACCACGGCTGTAACTCGAAAACCGTAACTCTATGGAAAAAATGTTCAATATAAATGTTGCTACCAATAATTTGTTCTTTATTTGGTTGCCACAGATTTTTAATTTTCTAAAGAAATTGCTCCCTCCACATAGCAAAAATACAAATATTTGAGATTTTAATATCGCTGTAACTCGAAAATCGTAACTCTTTAAAAAAAAATCTTAAATTTCAACGTTTCCGGATATTGTCCTTTAATTCTGTCTTCTCAGATTTTAGATTTTCAAGAAAAAATGCCCCCTCCACCCCCCTTCGAGGGCGTTTTTTGCAAGGAAGAGATTTAAAATTTGAGTTTCTACGATTAGGGGACCATTTCTCAAGTTTCCTCTTTCCAATGAATCAAAAATCATCAAAATCGGAGCACGTTTACTATATACAGCGCGCGTTCAAACTAAAAAAAGAAGCAGACAGTCGAATTGTATACATGCTCCGTTTGGGTTCGTCGGTCAAAAGTGTACTGTTGAGAGATGTTTCTACAATATTAAACATTTCTAAAATTGATTAAGAAAACGCCTTTGAATGACATTTTTTTATTGAAATTTTCGTAATATTAGAAAGTTATCACAAATGGTGTAAGAACAAGCAATAATAAGATTTACATTATTTTGGCATCTACGCATACGCAACTTGTTTTAATGTTGATTTTATTAAAGATTGTGCTTGTTCTTATAGATGTCAGAATATAGAAAACGTTATTTTTACTTCCTCTACCTTATTTTGACAGTTTGGACATTTTCGTTGTAAGAATTACCAAGAAATCTACCAGTCGGGTGTCATTAGGTTAACAAAAAGCTTTAACCATTTGCTCACGTTCAATAGCTTCGTCATTAGCACTGACTAAGATAACAGGTTTCAAAATATTTTTTATAATTTATGTACTTACATAATTTAAAATAAGGGATGTCAACATAAGGTTCCTGATGAATTAGGCGTGCCATAACTCCTATTTCGCAAGGCGAATACGGTTGAGCATTATTTTATTAACGCTGTTTTTAATACTGCCTTACCTTATACCTAAATCGTATTTGCGGTATGTCTGGTAGAAGATTTGATTTCTTGATAAATCAATAGATACTTCAAATTGTCTTGATAAATCGATTTTGTAGTTTTGTAGGACTCTAAGAAGGTCAAAAATATACCTTGCACATCTTGGATGCATATCCTTTGACATATTTACAAAATAAAGTTAACGTCTTAAAATCGTTTCCACACCGCCCAAGAAGTAGAGTAGAAATACTGCCTTACCTTATACCTAAATCGTATTTGCGGTATGTCTGGTAGAAGATTTGATTTCTTGATAAATCAATAGATACTTCAAAATGTCTTGATAAATCGATTTTGTAGTTTTGTAGGACTCTAAGAAGGTCAAAAATATACCTTGCACATCTTGGATGCATATCCTTTGACATATTTACAAAATAAAGTTAACGTCTTGAAATCGTTTCCACACCGCCCAAGAAGTAGAGTAGAAGGCACGTTTTTTTACTTATTATCCTAAAGGATACGTATCTATGAGCAATTTACCACGATCCCTTAAAATTGTAAAATAAGAAACATAAATAACTAGGGCTGACTTCATTAGATCACTGAAAAGTATAAAGTAAAATTACATAATGTAGGAATCATAAAGATTTTCGAAGTTGGTGTCCAAATTCTTCTATATACCTATAGCACATCAACTCTTGCAAAACTTCCATATAATTATTAGTTATTTTCATCTAATTAAGTTAATTATCACTGGAAATAATTAATCAACAGATTTTTCCTAATTCAAAATGATTAAAATAAAAATTTGGGGTACATGACATACATAAAACTAATACCGTATTATTTTAGCCACCTACACTAAAAGCACTTGCAATAAAAGCTGTTTAAAATGAATTTATTTAGACGCTGGATTAATTCTCCGCCTATTTTATGTGCCAGCACGAAAGCTTTTTCTATAGAAGCTCTAATGGATCTAGATGTTCCTTTAATGTAAAATTTGAATGCCCGAAAGTTAAACACATACACCCACACAGCGTCATTTACAAGTTTAATTAATTAAACTTGACTTAATTAATTGATGTAGTACAAAACTTTGAATTGTTTTGGTCAGGCAAAATACTGGAATTGGAATGTTGATGGAAGAAAATGTGGTGTACTTGCGAATATTGAGATGCATAATAAGTATACTTTATTTTCAACCAGATTGAAGTCAAATCTATATGAATTATGTATGCAAAGTTTGATTTAATATAAAATGAAAACTCGATGGTCTAAAATAGATTGATGTATATATTAAGATAAATTAAATATTTTGGAAATTCTTATGAAATTCGCCTCCAAGACCAAAATGTTCAACCCAAAAATATTCCCTTTTCTATTCTACACTGTTTTTGATAAAATTTCACAGGGCCTAGATTCAGAATCATTTGAGAAAAGCTTAAGTACAAAAGTTGTTGCAAATATGATTCTTTACAATCCAAGATTCAGACAATGTGAAAAATATATTATGTAGCAGCTACTATTTTTATCTCATTTGTTTCAAATGACTAGAGAATCTTCAAAATCATTTGAGGTACAATGTTCAAAGTTGAAAAAACCTAACTTCAATGTTAATTATTACTGAACATTAGTAACCAAATGATCGCAAACTGTAGTTCTTGCTTAGAAAACAATGATGATTTAACTGAAAATCTCGATTATACTGATAATTATTTTCGTTTTGATATTAGGCGTGTATGTTTACATGTCAAAGTCGTTATTATGAAGAAAATTGATAGAATTTGGACTTGTTTCATGTTGGTTTATGACAGTTTGTTGATAATAATTTTACTCCTTATATTCAAACGACATTGAAACCTTACAATACTATAACCAAGCGTAAGTGTGATCTTATGATCAAAATAAATCAATGATACATGGGTAATAGTCTAGTTCAGCGGATTTTGTTACAAAAGCCCTAAAAAATCAAATGTTTGCAAAAATAGGTGTATTTTAGCATAACTTTTAATCACATTGGGGCGGATGGAGCTATTTTTAATGATTTCTTATTAAAAAAGGGAAAAATTCGATCAAACGCTAACATCCTTCAAAATTAGCAAATATATACTTAAAAATAGTAAACGTATTTTCGCGAAAAAGTGAAGTTGAACGAATTGATGTTTGACTTGTGCAGTATATTCAACATTTAAGTGCTGTTAATGTCAATATTGCCAACGCCGCCAGTATAACTTTCGCAGCAATCGCAGCATTACATTATTTTATGAATTCCATTCCCAAGAATATTTCCTTAGAAAAAATTAACGGCAATAACGACTGAACTTAATATTATACAAATTTATAGTTTAACTTTTTTTTATGGCAAGTGTTGGGTGTTCTCGATGCAACTTTTCATATATTGAATTTACTTATTCTTTTAAGTGAAAATGAAGCCGAAATATTGTTTTTTTTTTAATAATCATGGTGCTTTAGTGAATTCCAAAAACTGTGAGAATTGTAGTAATAACATAGCATTATCTGAGAATGGCTCTCTCAGACATCTGTTTTGCTCTAAAACAAGTACATATTTATAAAAAATATTTTTTTGTAAATTTTAAACTTGAAACTATAGACACCTTTAGACACAATCTCACCACTTGGTTTATGCTTTCGTTATCGAATATTTTTAAGAATATGCTCAATATCGCAAACGTTACATTGGCCGTCTTGGCAACATTGGAATTGACTGTTTTTAAACGTCGAACAAACTGCACAAGTCTATCATCGCTTCGTTTCGCGAATGTATGTTTACTATTTTCACGCACGTTTTTGCTAATTCTAAGGATCTTAGCGTTTAATGGAATGCAAGGATGATTATCTACTATTTGTGATTGAAAAGATACTTCCAAATCGAAAATTCCAGCTAAAAGTAGTAGCCAAGTCCTAAAAACAACATTTTTACAATTTTTTATTAACAAATCATAAAAAATAGCGCCTTCCGCCTCAATTTTATTAGAAGTTATGCTAAAATACACCTAGTTTTGCAACCATTTGATTTTTTAGGGTTTCCATAACAAAAGCCGCTAAACTAGACTTTTACCTTAACATGAAGTTAGTAGACCTTTAGAACAAATATTTTTTATGGATTCACAAAATAATTTCTAAGACCTATTGATTCAATGATAAACAAAAATTAAAAAAGAGATTCCAAATTTTATTCTCTGTAGGTGCAATCTCCGATCAGAGATTACCAATCCCCATAACAACACTTCGACTGAGGTCTTCCTATATGAGCCTCAAAGGGTCTTTAGCGAGGACGTTAAGCTCTGGGGATTCTTTTTCCCATATTTTACCTTGAATTATAAGTGGCATTATTTTCTCCCTCGGATCTTATGTCCTAGACATTCGAACTTTTGTATTGCGATGAGTACGTACTTATTTCTCTTTTGCTTCTCATCACAGACCTTATATTACATGACATGCTAGTTGAGAGACCATACTCGGTCTTACATGGAAGGCTAGAATGACGTATCAGGCCAATCCGATGCTTCATATTAATGACATCCAAAAATATTGTTAAGCGGAGAGCTCATTACTTATTTACGCTTATTATTCGTTTTCGCATCTACCTTACTGACTATAGTTGTTTCTTGGGTATTTCATAAATTAGTAGATTTTCTCGAACCTTCCAGAAACTATTATGTGATGTACATTTTCTCACTGTATTGTCAGTTTGGCAACTGTCTTAAATAATCTCTAAAGATGTCAAATTCAGATATAGTTTGAATACCCATCGAATGGGGTTTCGTCATACGTTGTCTATCTCTTTTTTTCGTTTGTAAGCTAGGTGAAATAAAATTTTAACGTTATAAACATATGCCTTCGTCTTCGATTAGATCGGCTGATTGTTCTTGTTCTCTTTGACGTTTAATGTCAAACATTTCTTTTTGAAAGTGATTTAGCCCCTTTACAAATATGTCAGTGTTTTGGGGTTAGGAATTAAAATTTAATTTAAGGTCTTGAAACGAGCGTGAGCGTGAATAAAGTGGTTCGCTTAGTGTCCAGTCTTTTTCGGCTTCCAATTTCGGCCGCGTGGTTCGCAGTTGAAGTTGCTTAAAACATAAAAATACCAATTCAAAGGATGCTACAAAGTTGTAAGAAGATTCACCTGTCTCCGTTAACATATTTCCATCTCGATAGGTCATGATATTCATCATAGTAATCGCTCATAAACACATAACTTTTTAATAAGGTTAAAGTATTTTATGATATAAGTAACATTCCCTTTTCTCAATTTTGTAGTGCCATCCTTGACTTTGACATTTGAACAAGACGCTAAGCGACCCACTTGCTATCTGTATACTGTATACTATGTAATTCGACCTTCGATTTCAGACCTGTTCGTACGACCGTGGTCTGTACAGATGGTGACAGGTGATTGTCAAAGTGACAAAATGATAAATCGTGACAAAAAGTACTAAGACGCAAACTGTATACCAAGTGCTGAGCTGTTCATGTGATATAAGGTATAAGCTTCTAATGCATACGTAGTCTATTCCAAATTGTTTGAGCATGCGTCGGTACAGTGTTATTGGATTAATCCTTGTTCAATACCTATCTAATATATTAATTATATCTATACTAATATATACACGAGTAAGGACTTTTCGTATGATCACGAAAATCTCGAAAACTAATTATCCGATTTCAATAATTCTCTTTTATTGAATTTTTTACATCTACGCGGTTCACATAGGCTATATTTTAAGTTTTTATAGCTTTTCTATACCAATATATATACGAGTAAGAACTCTTCGTATGACCACGAAAATCTCGAAAACTACTTATCCAATTTCAATAATTTCTTTTTTATTGAGTTTTCTATATCTGCGCAGGTGACATAGGCTATATTTTATGTTCTGATAGCTTTTCTAAAAGAATTAAATAAATAAAGATTGGATAGATATAAGATTAGAAACATATTTATATGTATTTAATCTTTGGATTGGGACTACTTCTCAAAGGCGTAGGTAATGCCTAGCCATTGCCTAGCGACAGCGTCTATCGACAGCTGATAAAAATCGTGGTTGCTGTAGCAAATAAGGACTGTTATTCTTTCTTTTTTTATATCTTACTTTGTTTATTTTAATGAATGAAGTTAGAACCAAAAATTAACTACTGGAACCAGAATTTTTGCTCTAAAATGTTTTTTCTGTTGAATGTTTTTTATAATGTGATATGTACGAGTTTTTACTATACCCACTGCTGCAGCAAGCCTCATAGTATTAGGTTAATACCATGATGTAAAAAGACACCATGGTTAATACATTGTGTACACTATAAGAAACGTTGAATTTCCAATACAAAATATTGAAAATTCAACACAAAAATATTGAACTTCCATTCCATTCCTTTGGATTGAAAATTCAACAATCCACAATTTACGAAACTGTTTGCCCAGGTAGTGCCGGATAAAACAGATAGTGTATAGTAGTGTATATATATATATATATATATATATATATATATATATATATATATATATATATATATATGTATATACAATAAAAATATGCTCATGGGGATGCAGTCATGTAATGAAAAAAAATCATTGAGTTTAATCGAGCTTTCGAGAATGTTTATTCTGAGGGCAAATGTCGTCAAAAATCCTCAAACATGACAAAATAACTATTTTTATGAGGTTACAAAAATTCTGATGGAAAAAGCATCAAATACAAAATTTGATTCAACAATCATAAGCAATGGATTAATCAATTTAATACACTGCTAGCTGCAGATGAGAGAGACTGTCCTCTTGTGAAATATCTTTGATTTAATGGGGAATTCTCTTAATGACCAACAGGTCATGCACGCAAAAACGGAGAACACGGGATCGCGGCGGACCTATAACAGAGAGAACCCAATCGGAATAGGGCCAGGCGGCGTGGAAGTGTAAAGCCGGATAAGGAAATGACAAAATAACTGATTGCCCTGCCAGCTTCACAACCCTATTACCAAAACAAGCTGGTGCTGCGCTCAGTATCTGCCTGAGCCAGGCCATTGCCATCGTTCATCCCGCATGGGTGCGAAAGCAAGAAGCCGTGTTATAATATATCGCAGGCAGGCAGACAGGGGCTAGTGTAGTTGTTGCCCACATATCAAACAAGATTAAGGTATGAGAAAAGGGATAACTGGATTGCATTTTGTGTTTCAACAGGAGAATTGCTCGTTGATACCTATATTCCAAATCAATTACCATGCTTGTATCAAGTACAATTTCTAACAGATCGATTATCCCTAAAGCTTCAAAACTTTTTCAATTTTAGCCACGTATGTTGGAAGGTATCGAAAACAATATTTTCCAAGATTTAAAATTTTGTCTTGATACAGATATAAATAAATGCTTTTGTTAAGAGATGAATTATATATACTGTCAAAATTATACCTCTTTGCAAAAGATTCTAGGGTTCCGTACCTGAAAGGTGATAAAAGGATTGCTTTAGCTCAAATAAAACAGATATGGATGTCAGTCGTTTTTCTATAAAGTGTAAAGGATACTCATCTGAAAGAACGTTTTAGTAACATCAGGTGGCGTAATCACAGTAGTTATGTTAGACAAACGCCACTGTCCTACAAGGCGTAGAACATTTATATCTCAATATTAAAGCTGTCTACTGAAAGTCATAGGGTTGTGAGTTCGATTCTCGCACAATGTCACTTTTTTTTCAATATTTTCTCATAAAAATAACATTTGTGATAACAATATAACGACATGTATCTAATAAATATACGGATAAAAAATTTAAACAGAAATAGGAGTGAGTTTAATATTTTGTGAACTGAAAAATTCAAAATAAAGTTAATTCTTTGGTGCTGATGATTTTGAAGTCATGAAGTAAATAAAAATATAATGAAAATAAACTAAATGAATTAACCTGAATTTTTCTGTGCACCAACTAATAGAATCAAATTTATGAGTGTTTCGCTAGTCATCAAAATTCCTGATCGAACACTTGTATTGCTTTACTTTACAATAATGGTGCGACACCCTTGGGGTATGAGTTCTACTCATACTCACATTTTTTTTTCTATAGTACTCTTCGAGGTTACTAGAGATAATTCTAAATTTTATTTTATAAAAGAAAAAACGATGTACCTATAACAAATTCTTTCTACAACTAAATAATCGTTTATGTTATCTAGGGTGGCCAAATAAGCGTGCAAAGTTTTGTATTTATATGAAAGTTGCCAAGAGAAAATGCTGAAATAATTTTTTTGATTTTGAGATGGTTGCTAGGGGGCGTTATGGCTATCTTGAATTAGAAAAAATGTTTCTCAAAATTTCACCCAATTAAAATAACAAAAACTAAATGTTTTTTAAAACTGATAAATTGGAGTCTTTTTTGTTCTTCAATTCTGCCCCTATCTCTAAGAATAAAAAGTGGTAGGAGGACTTTAAACGTTTTTCTTAATAAGCACTTTAAACTTTAAAGGAATTGAACGGATCCTAGCAAATTTCATGTCGTTTAAAAGAGTTTCTCTAAGGCAATTAAATCTACATTACTCGATGTGTGTAAATTGGTATGATGTCACTAGAGGGCGTTTTTGGTCTAAGAATAAAAATATTATTGAAATTTACAGCAAAAACATAAGATATTACGTATAGATTGATCGGTATTAAAATACAGATATTAAAAAAAGCAATGGTTGTTTTTTATGTTAGGTACTTAAATTTCTATTTCGAAACTAGAAACCATAAAAAATATATACAGCTTGAATCGTCATCAATATGAGATGGTAACTTTTAATAAAAAATAACATCATTTATATTTGGGCGCATAGTAAATATACATGGTGTTTATTTTAAATGCTCTCATCTCGGATTTTACGAAATATGCCAATACGAATATTTTCGTGAAGATTCAAGAATGATATACCTACCTGCGAATGTATTGTAACGTGAAGACTTACCCGAATAATGAACTACACACACAATGCACATTCCGGAAAACACGGGAGACATCAGAGGCAACGAGAATAAGTCCTGGTCTATTCTCGAAGCCATATACTGAGAAATAACCTCCAGAAACAACGAAAACAACACTGGAATCATCTAGAGCTTTTTAGGTTAGATATATAATGCTGATGGCAATGACAGGATTGTTAGTGATAGATAGTCATAGTCAGTCATAGATCACAATCGGTCATAGATCATAGACAGTAGAAAATCGTATATAGTCAGAGAAATAAGTGTGAATATAAATGTTTATATAGTCGTGTAGTTATTAGTGGAAATAAATAAGTAGAAATAAAACAAACCTAGTTTTAATATAAATACCCGTTACAATATGAATAAATAGAAATTTTGAATGCGACACTAAAAGGATACCTTTTGATAGTTTTCAGTAACGGAACTCTAAAAAAGCTAATAGGCAGTCTGTCAAAAAAGTACCGGACTGCACCGTGTGAACTAGTCCTTGAGATTTTTTGAAAAATAATACAATGTTGCCAGAGTTTTACAATTTTCATACGATATTAGAGATAATAATAAAACCAAATAAAATACCAAAAACTCTACAATTCCTAGAATCCAAATAAATAATTCTTCATTTACATAATGAACGAATACTAATATCGTAAGTATATCCTACACAAATGAACAGAAGCATTCACCCGATATTTCCACGTAATGTTCATTCCCTATTGTAAATCGAAAGCATTCAGGGATACATACCCATCTATTGTACATTGGTATACCATTCATTCGTAGAATGTACACAATACCATCGTATTTGAAGAGAGGACTCATTCCTTCACCAACAGGATATATAATATACGTATATGTTATTGTAATGAAAATATGCAGATCGAATTGAACTTTCACTCAGTAAAATCAAAATACATATTCGATATTAATAGGAAACATATTTAATCTAAAAAAGAGAGAAGTTTTGCTACTTTGAAATTTATATTTGAATTATTGGATATGTAGCAACTAAACATTTATACACTTTTTATCTCACGCTATTAAAATTCATAAAATTCATCATAATATGTAGGTGTATTATTTCTCAAATGTGTTTTTTTTGTATCGGTACGCCATATCTCCCTTAATACTTTATCGGAATTATTGATTGAGACGTACTTTTGAAATTTAAGTTCCCAGCTAATGACAAAAGTAATAAAATTGGTTTAAATTTTTTTTCTTTGAAATCATTTTTTGAATACTCTTGAGGTAACTAAAACATAAAAAGGTGAAACTCTCGTCTAGCGGCTTTTGTTATCAAAGCCCTGAAAAATCTAAGGTTGGTAAAAATAGGTGTATTTTAGCATAGCTTTTAATAAAATTGAGGTAAAAAAAGCTATTTTTAATGATTTGTTAATAAGAAAGCTAGAAATGTTGTTTTTAGAAGATTAAGCTGGAATTTTAGATATGGAAGTATCTTTTCAATCCCAAATAGTATATACCTAATCATCCTTGAATTCTATTAAACGCTAACATACTTCAAAATAAACAAAAATGTGCGAAAAAAAGTAAACATAAGTTCGCGAAAAAGTGGGCTTAGAAAGAAATCAATTCCAATGTTGCATTAACTGGCAATATAACGTTTGCGATGTTGAACCTAGTCTTAAATATTCGATAACGAAATCATAAACCAAGTGGTGAGATTGTGTCTAAAGGTATCTAGAATTTAAAATTAAAAAAAAATATTCTTTACAATTACATACTCGCTTTAGAGCAAAACAGATTTCTGACACCGCTATATAGTGCCATTCGCAGATAGTCATGTTATTATCACAATTCTCACATTTTATGGAATTCACTAAAACACTATGATTATTTAAAATATTCAGTAGTTCGTCTTTATATTCACTTAAAAGAATAACTTGCCATTTTAAAAAAAGTTGAACTATAAATATGTTAAGCTCAGTTGTTATTGTCATTAATTTTTTCTAAAGCAAATATTCTTAGAAATGGAATTCATAAAATAATCTAATGCTGCGAAAGTTATACTGAAAGCGTTGGCAACATTGATATCAAAAGCACTTGAATGTTGAATATAATGTACAAGTCAATCATCAATTCGTTCAACTTCACTTTTTCATGCACTTATTTTTACTATTTTCAGGCTTATTTTTGCTTATTTTGAGGAATGTTATTATTGAATAGGATGCAAGGATGATTATATACTATTTGGGATTGAAGAGATATTTCTAAATCGAAAATACCAGTTAAAAGTCTTAACAACACTTTTCCCTTTTATTATTAAAAAATCTTTAAAAATAGCGCCTTCCACCTCAATTTTATTAAAAGTTATGCAACAATACACCTATTTTTGTAGATATTTGTTTTTTTGGGGCTTTTATAACAAAAGCCGCTAAACTAGATAATTAACCATAAAAAATTGGCATCTAATGAAAATCTGTCTAACTCTAATACATAAGAGGAACCTTATAATACGCCAAAATCAATCTTAGATATAATCGAATGTACCGAATTGGAAGAAACGGGCATAGCGAATGTCAAATGTTGTTTCTGAAAATAGCACAGGTACTGGCAGTCACTCTTAAGCCGCCTATCGACGACATGGCAAGTCTTGGCCAATGTACGCTCGTTCCAACGTTGACGCATCATGTGTATGCAAAATAGATGGCAAAGCAAGGCCAACGTTGGCGCTGGCCGACGTTCGCCTCGGAGGCGTTATTACATCACAGGGATCAGATCTCGACTGGCGTATATACGCTAGTGCCATATTTTAGTGTACACACAAGAGGGACGAGCATGCATATTTGTTTATTGTTTGCACAGTAACTAGTAAGTTTTTATTTGAAAAAATATTCAGTTTTTTTACGGAAATTGCAAATGAATATTATTTTATTAAAATCGTATTAAAATGTTTACAAGTGTATTTTTCCCCAGACAATACGTGTTTCATTAGTGTCAAACTGTAGAGAATTAACCCACCATCTGCGCTATTCCTTTTTCCCTACCAATGCATTTATTGATAACAATAACATTGATGCTGGCAAAACCACAACTTCAAGTTCATCCATCATTTTCAATTATTTCAATGCTGGTATAAGTTCGCTATTTTTCACACAAGGCCAACGTTCGCCAACGCTGGCACGTCGTGTGAATGCTTGCAATTTGTGAATGCTGACGAATGCCGAATGTTGGCTTTAACGTTGGCTCCAACGTTGGCACACCGTCTGTGCCTTTAGGGGCTTAGGGTGCATTCAAATTCGAGACGCGATGGATATTGTTGTTCGTTCCTCCCAATAAGATGCAACCCCCAGTGGCCTGAAATTATTTCTCAATTGAAAACAAGTGTTTTTCATTTGAAATTGCAAGCCTCACTAGTTGACCTCAGAAACACTTACTAGGAGTACCTAGTCATTGGCTATGTTCTTGTTGTTGAATTTCAAAAGAGAGGTCTCTCTCATTCACGTGTTCTATTCATTTTGTTAAATAAAGATAAACTTCGTTATTTAGGAATGCCTGGTACACATATCTTGCGTTACTATTAATCCAAAAAATCAACGCTTTTCTTGAAAGTTATGGGGTCCAGTATGACTGCCCGTTGTGGAGGGGGGTTCTAGCATTAGCAAGGACTAAATATTCCCAAGTTTCCTCGCCTTAGATACTACTTCTTTTCAAAATAGATATCTTTCATGGACGAATAAGTATTTTTAATTAAATAGAATTGATTAAAATCAGCCGATTACCTAAGTGTTATTGTTGCTTATTATATCTTCTGTCACATTCATCTTTCAAAATAATTTAAATAAAGAAAAGTAATAATTCTCATTCTCATAATAAGTTGGTACCTACCATTAAAATCATTAGATTATAATAAAGAATCCATAAATTTCAAAACAAAATGTTCAAAGCCAATGTTGAAGAAATGTCAATGAAAAGTAATTAAAAAGTAGTTATTGTCAGAGATTCCAATGCTTGTTTGGGTGTGGGGTAATTTTGCTTAAACTATGGAATATCTCAAACATTTTTAAAATAGTAACTAACTTAAAAAATCTTCTTTATATTATGCACAGATAAATAAAAAATTGGTACAAGATATACATATATTAGACTTTTTAAAAACAGAGACAGTTAGGTTTACCGGTAGCTAAGCTCGAAAAAAGTACTAGATTTTAGCTCGAGAGCTATAATCTAACATTTTTCCTGTGTATAATACATTATTTTTTTCTGTGACAAGAAAAACGATTATTTAATATTGAAAAAAATACAATATATTATCGAAGTAAAATTTAAAGTATCAAACTGGTAGTATGTTGTACTTAGAGCGACAATTACATCTGCGTTGCTAAGGAAACCTTTAAAGTAATCAAATATGTATCTGTCAGGTTAATTCTGCGTTTTGATTGATATTAAATTTATGTGTATATATATCTACCCGGGAAAAAAGTACTCACTTTTTTCCCATGGTAAGAAAGTGATACTTTGTCACTTGCACCAGAGATAAAATGTCAAACTTTTTTTCCGTCTCAGAAAAAAAAAATTATATAGGTACAGGGTGTTTCATAATATATGCACAGGACTTGAGGATGTGATAGCTCGTCCAAAAATATGAAAAAAGTCTATATTAACTTACCCTATAAAATGCTCCATTTTCGAGATAGAGGGTGTTGAAATTGAAAAAAAAAATCGTTTTTTGTTAATATCTCCGGAACCGTTTATCTATCGTACAGCTTTTGTAAGTATTTTCCACTCAGAATAAGCTAAGTTTTGAGTCAGAAAAAAATTTTTGTTAAGTCATAATGGTGAAGATTTTGAAGGAGTAGTAGATGTTTTTCTTCTCAATTTCTACGACATTGGAAAAAGAACGGTTTTTTGGCGCCCATTTGAACCCCCAATGTTTTCTGCACAAAAACGGTACCTGTAGGTCGTGAGCTCTAATGTTGAAAAAGCACGGTCAATTTTTGCTTTTGTTACTTTTTCTAACATAAACATAAATTTTGTTTAATTAGTAAATAAAAACAATGTATTTCAAAAAATTTACCGTGTTTTTTCAAAATAAAAGTTGATTTTTCTCGAAAACGGTCGACTTTAGAGCTCAGGACCAACACTACTCCTTCAAAATCTTCACCAATTATGACTTAACAGAAATATTTTTCTGACTCAAAACTTTTTTCATATTTTTGGACGCGCTATCTATCACATCCTCAAGTCCTGCGCATATATTATGAAACACCTTGTATATGAGATAAGGCTTTACTATTTAAAGAATTCCTATAAGTCTTGATCTAATGGAGTCGTAAAAGTTTTTCGGATTTACCTATGTCATTTTGAAAATCATGCATTTCTTAAGAATCAATAGTGTAAAATTGAAAATTACATTACGTGCCATTTTAGGTGCTGGGTATAAGGTAATTCCAGATGGATGCTCTAAATAACCGTCACTGATATCCTAGAAATCACAATTACCCCGTAGTAGAATGTCAAGTTACGTGAAGGGATCTCTAATATACGGAATCAAATTCCTCAACAGGAGTAATAAACTATCAACCTTCTATAACAGAAGGATAAGATCTTCAAATTAGTGCCATGTAGATAACGACTATATTGCTTAACTTGAACTGATAACCACAACGGCTGATTGGGCATATACTTACATCGAGGAGGTGCATCAAGGAGGACCTGGACGATGCTTGGAGCCTCGTCATGTCGGCCAACACTCGACACAATTCCGAGCTTAGGCGAGAAGTGGCAACGTGGCTGGTTAGAGTGGCTCGCTTTAGTGTCTCTCCGAGACCGTAGATCCACATCTGAAACAATAAAACCATAATTTTTACAAGTTGTAGATAATTTAAAATAACAACAAAGCCTCTAATAATTGTTTAAATATAGAAATTTATCAATGTATGCGATGACAATTTGGTTGGATAAACGCATGTTAGATTGAAGAAACTGGCTAATATAACGTAACTAGAAATTCTTCTATCTGAGAAGGAAAGTCTCAACAAAATCAAGTCAGTCGTTTTGGTGTTTTTCTGCTCGTCTGGGTTTTATTGACGTGCAAATATTTATGTGCTCAAGAAAAAGCCTCTATTTTGAAATCAGGTAGACACTTCAAATTTTATGTATGTATACAGGGTGGCTCAAGGCTAGCGCCTCTTTTTATAACTGCCGATCTGATGTTTTTTTGATATTTTTTCTCCAGAGGAAAGATTATGATAGCCACGATTTAAAATTATTTTATTTGCTTGAAAAACTGATAAATAGAATAAAATAAAGCTCAAAGTCATCTCCACACTTTATGACTGAGCTTTATTTTATTCAATCAATTTCACTCCACTTTTAGAAATGGACTTCTTCCTACAACTTATAGATACTTTGAAATTAATGAAAAATTGAGATTCCTCTTTTCTATGTTTGATTCGGCTTATTTGGTTCTATTGAATGTTCATTATAGAGTTTCAGAAAAACATACAGGGTGTTTCATTAGATAAGTTCTAATAGCCTTCATTTCAAATGCTTTAGCTTTATCATTTCAAATGGAACACCGTGTATATTTTTCGACAAAACTGTAGCTTTTCAATTCTCCATCGAAATGTATTAGATTTCTCTTTACCTAACTCTTATGGTTTCGATGATATTTGAAAGATCATTGAAAGTTTTAATTACCTATCTGATTCTCAAAAACATATAATAAATTTAATGTTCTATGCGAAGACCATCTTCTTCTATATGTATATATTTTAATTCGTCTCTTTGAAGGAATTTCTAACTTCATCTAACATTTCCGGATGTATGGTATTAATCTACACAGAAGCAGATATTTTACTAAGAAGTTCTAAATCAGCAAAACTTCAGATCTGACAGTGATAGAAAGAATATGTTTATTTTATTTTGTGGATAAAAACACATTACAAAGTGCTAAGCAAAAATATGAAATTTGACAAGGGCTCTGGGTACCATGCTAATTTAAAGTTAACGAATTTTTGTTATATTTGAATGCAGTCTTAGCGGCCGTTTCCCAGGGAAGAGCCTCCTTTTTTTTCTAGCCTTTCTAGCATATCAAAATCGGGTGATCTGGGTGGCCAATAAGAGAAACCTTGTTATTTAGTCTAGAGACTTCAAATTTAAATACCCTATAACAGCTACATGAAAATGTACAGTAGCCACATCTAACTGCAACTACATTTTCCTTCATGCTTATATAAACATTTTTAAAGAAGTGTCCAAAAATCAGTTTATAACTATAACTGTAAAAACAAGTTTATATTTAATTTATGTTCATAAAAATAATGTTTAATTACATTATCAAATTCAAATATATTAAATCCGTTTCCTATTTTATAATAGTTTGGACAAGTCAGCATATGTAAAATGTAAATGTATGTAATATTCAAAATAAATAGGTAATATTACATTTGAACAGAAACAATAATAGTTATAATCAGTTGTTAGTGAAATCAGTGCATTCTTCCAATTTATAGAAGCAACTTCATTCTAGAAGTTTTCTACAACCTACCTTTGAATATTTCGTTATTTTGACTATGTTTTCTATTTTTGGTAAGCCTATTTACTACAAGAGTTTGGAAAGATAGGTCGAAAACAAACCGTATTATACTTTTTTCCAGAACTAATACCCGCATAGAGTGCTCTAGTGATTTTGGTGGCCAGCAGTAAGAAAACATTTATATATGATTTTCTTTTCATAATAATGGAAATTATATCTGTTCACGATTGCATTGTTGCGAATGGTACATTCGTCAGTGAAAAGAATGTATTCAAAAAAGTCACTCCTGCATGATCCAGAGTTCACATGTGAGACGAGTAGATATTGAAAATTGACCTCGTGAAAAATTCCTGAATTTCGACCCGATAATCGGTAATTGGCCATATATATTACCCGATTTGGCATGTCTAAATTTATTTTTCTGGGGATTTAAAATAAACTCTGTTTATAATCTGAGGCCAACTACAACAAAGAAGAAGGAAAGCCAGAATTAAAAAAATAACTGGAAGCTATTTCCTGAGAAACATTCGCTAAGATTCCGTTCAAATGTACCGAAAATTCGCCGTTTTTTTTTAATTTTGCACTTTGTAGTCTGCTCTTTTATCACAAAATAATATTAATTCTATTGGTTCTGGTAATTTTGAAGTTGTGCAGTTGTAGTTAGATTGAAAACTTTCGGCTATAACTTCAAAAGTACCAAAACCAATAGAACTAATAATATTTTATATTTCTAGTGCTCCAATTAATAAAGTCGGTCCAATTTTTTGAGGAAAATATTTATTTCACACTTTTCAGTGTAACATTAATCATGAAAATTGTTGCACGTTTACCAATACCTAAGAAAATTGTACTTATCCTATTACCCTTATATAGGCTTAGCTTGTACTTGTTATTATTCAGAGATCTCAAAACATCGCAGCACAGATATACATATTTCAGACTTTAATGCTGTAACTGGAAAACTGAAAAAAATGTTCTATTTAAATGTTGCTACATAATTAGCATAACATTCTTTAATTTTCTTCTTTCAGAGATAAACAACTGATTATCATCAACAATTCAATTTTTCAATAATAAGGAAGTTAGCACTAGACCAAACCAGAAAATCTAAAGAAGACGCTGCATGTGATGGAGATGAAATAAATACTTGATAAGAGTGGCTAATGTTACTCTGATGGATAAGATAAGAAACGACACAATAAGATGACATGGGGCAATGAAGTGACAAAACTATTAAAAAGAAAACAAATGACAAGGAAGGAAGCTGAAGAAATAGCAAAAGAGAGAAAACGATGGAGAAAATTGATTAATGAGAAACAATGAATTGTTAACCTTCTACACTAAACGGTAGAAGAGGGATAGATTATTATATTTGTTAATTTGGCTGTCTCATTTTCAATTTTTGACAGACACTACCCGTTCCACATAGGGGAAATACATATATAACACATATTATTTCAGACTTTACCATAACTCGAAAACCGTAATTGGTTTGAAAAAATGTTCAATTAAAATGTTTCCGGATATAGACCCCTTTCTAATTTTTCAATCTAGATTTTTCGATTCTCGGAAAAATTTGCCCCTTGTCCAATTTAAACATTTCCTGATACGGAATTTTCTTTAATTCTGCTATCTCAGATCATCAATTTTCGAAGAAAATTTCCCCCAACACCCCCTTTGGGGAAAGTTTTTGAGGGAAAGGGCACGACTTAATTATTTTTTTTCAATGGGACTAATTCTCAATAATCCTCTCTCAAATGTAAAAAATATCAAAATTGGAGCACGTTTACTATATAAAAGGAGCGAACATCCATTAAAAAAACATGCAGACACAGTCGAATTGTATACCTCCTCCGTTTGAGAAGTCGGTCAAAAATAACATAATTACATTTTTTTATAACTCTCAGATCTGAAGTTCTGTTGGAGTAGAATTTCTTGGTAAAAATTCTGCGCTCTCCTTATAACTTAGGTCTCCGTTAAAATGTATGTACCATAGCTGCTCCGGAAATACTCGTATTGGAAGAAGTTGAAAAATCTTTCAAAGGAAAAAGTAAAATATGTACGTCTAGAAGAAGATGGTCTTTACATAGAATATTTATTATATTTTTTGAGAATCATACACACCATATAATTAACACTTTCAATGATCCTTGAAATATCTTCGAAACAATAAGAGATAGGGTACATGGTATACGGAAACTTATTACTAATCGACGGAGAATTGAACGAGCTACAGTTTTGTTGGAAAATATTTGAAGCAATAAAGTTATATGATTTTGAACTGAAGAACTCATCTAAAGAAGCACTCTGTATATTTTTGCAGAACTCTGCAATAAACATTGAATAGAACGAAATAAACCCATATAAAAGTGAACTTTAATTTTTGAGAAGAATTCAAATATCCAATATAGGGTGTTCCATTAAAACAAAAACATAACTTTGATACCTGATTTTCTGGGACACCCTGTATATATGGAAATAATTTTAAATTATGACCATAATAGTCATTAACTATTCCCTAGAGCAAAATCACAAAAAGTTATCAGACCATCAGCTACAGACCGAGGCGACTACATTGTTATTAAAGCAGATAATGTTGCCTAATTGACTTACTCCAGGTACACTGATGACGTATCGGCATATTCACGACGCCCCAACTGTAGCATAAACAAGATAAATACAATTCTCAAAAATAGGGCTGTTGACTTTATTAGATAGATTACCTATATCTATATATCCAGAGTTTGCATGTGGATGGACCTGTAAAAGATGATGAGAGTATATACTTGTGAATTGGTATTCTCAATGTTATTAGTATTAATATATTCAGAATCACCCTCTTCAAGTATTATGTGATCGCAAATTTGTGTTTTACTGATACTTGCCCCTTCTCTTCAATTTTCTATAAATGGGAACGAAAATATCTAATGTGAGACCAAATAATATTCGTTTTGAGAGGCTGTCCCATACCATTTTTTAACTTTAAAATTCAAATGCTATGAGTGCGGTCGAGAACACACTTCGTTTACTGACAGCAAAAAATTGGTGGCCTAAAATTCACTGACGCAAGTTTTGTTTGCTATTAGATGCAATACTGCGCATGCGTTAACTTTACTGCAAATGCTAAATTTGCTTTTCTCGAGGAGGTGGTGTAAGCAAGTGCATTGAGAGTAGAAGACCATAGGACAATACAAACTTTAGAAGACCCCATATTGTTGTTTATGTTAACCTATAATCTGTAGTTTATGTATAGATGATCCTTAGACTATAGTCTAAAGAGATGATCCAATAAAAATATTCGTTCATTCAAAATAATAGGTATAATGGAATTATCTTGTTGGATGAAAATAAAGGGACAAATTATAAAATAAATGTAACAAGAGAGGAATTTGATAGAGCTCATAATTAGGATTGATGATTTTTTACGGTTGGTTATAGCGTTGAAAATTCAATGCCAAAGGTAGTACCTTAATATAAATCACCCGTTCAATTTCCCTGTAACTAACAATTTCATTGTCATTTATATCTTAAATAATTTCAGTCGTTGTGTCTTCATTCACGGATTGCGATTGACAGCTTGTCGGTCGGAAACAAATTTGCATCAAATGCCGCCAACGACTAAATTCAATGAAAAACCGCTTGCTGTGTTTACTTCATTTTTATTGCTGCACTTGTTTAAAGCGTGTTCTCGACCGCACCCTATATGTATGAGAAACTTATCGATATCCACTTGCTCGGTAAAAGTCACCTATATAGTACAAGATAATTTTTGTTCAAACTTGTTTTTGTTTTACAATATCATCTCATCTTACTTAACCACTTCGTAAAGTCAAGCTAATTCTTCAAAAGTATGAATGACTGCCGCAATTGTGCGAAAGGTAAACGCTCTGGCATAGAACCAAAACACGAACTTTTAGGTAGGTAAGTCAAATTACACATTCAAACCAAAGTATTCCAAAAGTAACATGTGATACAGGACAGGTGGTCTTTAGTAATTTGGATCGACAACATTATTAGGTATAGGTATAAGCGGTAACCCATGAATTCACGTGTTTACCATTCAGAGAGGGTTGAGCGTTCTTATAATATAATAGATATTTTAGATTAGGAAAGGAAATCCTTGTCTAGATAGACAAAGATGCGTCGTCGTTGCTGAACGCACCGAATATTTCCGATCATACCTTTAAAATGTCATCTGTATGTAGTATGTAGGGTTATGCCGGTGGCTTTAAATTAGGGTTATGCCGTTGGCTTATGTGGAGTTCCTCAAGGTTCAATTATTTGATGCCTATATTAGTGGATTATTGCAACTTGATATACCTGTGTTAGTGTATCATTTGCAAATGACACAGTCATTATATGTAGTGGTGAAAGTTGCGATGAAGTTACATACATCTATAAAAACAGTAAATGACGTTAAATACCTTGGTAAAAACAGAGAAATACTACAACACACCAACAAATTTATTATTGTCACCCGACAATTGTTTAAATTAAACATTTTTTCCGAGTTACGGTTTTCGAGTAAGAGGCATGTTAATTTCTCAAATATGTATATTTTTGCTATGTGGAGAGGGCGATTTCTATCGAAAATTGAAAATCTGTGGGTTCTAAATGAAAGACCTAATTATTTGTAGCAATATTTATACTGAAATTTTTTTCCTTACAGTTACGGTTTTCGAGATAAAAGAGCGGTAAATTTTATAATATGCGTATTTCCGCGACGATGTTCTTACATTTTTGAATAATAGCGAATACAAGCAAAGCATACGTGGATAACGGTGAAAGTTCAACGATTTTCGTAACTAACGTTACACTCAAACGTGTGAGATAAATATTTTGTACAAAAACCGACCGACGTTATTAGTTAGTGCAGTGAAAAATACAGAATAATATTAATTCTATTGGTGTTGGTACTTGTGAAGTTGGTGCCAAAAGTTATCAATCTAACTGCAACTGCACAACTTCAAAAGTAACAGCAGCAATAGAATTAATATTATTTTGTATTTTTCAGTGCACCAATTAATAACGTCGGTTCATTTTTTTGACTGACTTCAAAAAAAGGAGAAGGTATACAATTCGGTTGTAAGATTGCTTTTTTTATTTTTTTTATGGCTGTTCGCGCTTTTCGGATAGTAAACGTATTCCGATTTAGACGATTTTTGTTTCATTAGAAAAAGGAGAGTTGGGAAATGGTCCCATATTGAGAAAAATCAAATCCAAAATCTCCTTCCCTCCAAAAACCGCCCCCAAAGGAGGTGGAGGGTACAATTTTTCTCTAAAATTGAAAATCCGAGACGACAGAATTAATGAAAATTCCATATCCGTAAATGTTTAAATTGGACATTTTTTAAAATAATCATACGTTTCCGCGCGACAGTCTGAAATATGTGTTTCAGCTATGTGGAAGGGGCAAATTTTTCCGAAAATCGAAAATTCGAGATTTGGAAATAAGAAAGGGGACCATATCCGGAAACTTTTAAATTGAACATTTTTTCAAAAGAGTCACGGTTTCCGAGTTTCGCAATGGTAAAGTCTGAAATATATGATATGCGCATTTCCGCTATGTACAAACTAAACCTACCTATATCTTTTTGGGTATTAGTTAACGTTCAACAATTTCCATGACTAATGTCACACTCAAAAATGTGAAATAAATATTTTTTACAAAAAAATTGACCGACTTTATCAGTTGTTGCACTGAAAAATACAAAATAATATTAATTCTATTGGTGCTGGTAATTTTGAAGTTGTGCCGGTGTAGTTTGTTGTTGTAGGCACCAATTCCAAAAGAACCAGCACCAATAGAATTTATATTATTTTGTATTTTTCAGAGCAATAACTAATAAAGTCGGTCCAATTTTTTGTAAAAAACATTTATAATACTACTACTACTAAGACTGGATTATAAATAAGGCTGTTACACTACTGAAAAAAAAAAAAAATGAAACATTTCCGTATATGGTCTCATCTTTAATTCTGCCGTCTCAGATTTTCGATTTTCGAGAAAAATTGCCCCCTTTTTGGGAGGAAGAAGATTTCGAATTTGAGTTTTTCTAAATATGGGACCCTTTCTCAACTCTCCTCTTTCAAATGAATCAAAAATCATCAAAATCGAAGCACCTTTACTAATATGCAAAACGCGCGAACAGCCACATATAAAAATGCAAACATACAACCGAATTGTATGGCTCGTCCTTTTCTTGAATTCGGTCAAAAAATCTCGATATGCTTTTGATGATTGATATCGACGTACCGCGACGTATCTAAATATATTGGTAAAGCTTCAGCAAAAAAGCAAATTTGATTGGTTGATTTTAAATATAAGACTAAAAACTAATAAAGTGCTGAATCCAAAAATGATGATTTTGAAGTGCCAGAATCAATAGAATTAATATTATTTTGTATATTTCATTGCACCAACTAATAAAGTCGGTCCGATTTTTTGTAAAAAACATTTTTGTAAAAAATATTTATTATATTGTTGTATCTACGCCAACGGTTCCAAATCCCAAACATTATTGTACCTTGGTGTTAAATTGAATGAAAATTGGAATTGGAAGGAAAATAATTTTATTATTAATAAAAAATTGAGATACGTGTATATTCTTGACAAATATTTATGAGGATTAAACCATGCTTTGTTCTGTAGCGTCCTATTTTATGGGATTATTTGTTGGGGTTCAGCTTATTCAAATGCATTAGGGCCGGTAGCCGGGAGAATACAAACGCATGCTATCAAAATTTCAACTTTTAATAAGCAAAACAACCTTCTTAGTGACAAACAATAATTGTTGAATATCAATCAAAATTATATTTTGGAAGCACTAATAAATAATTATTATTATTTTACGGGATCATTATACTATTGCTGACGCATTCTACGGGAACAGTATATTTACTATCGCTAAAGCATCTGAATGTTCTAGATATAAATCGCTTGCAGTAAATAAAATAAATATTGGTCAAAAACAAGTATATATCGATACAAACTTATCTACAATAGATTAATCATCTCAAAAAGTAAACTTTTATAAAGGGCGTATTAAACTGCATATTTATTAAAAGTTGGATTTTAAATAATTTGATGTTATAATATATTGTTATAGTACTTATAAAATTTCTGTATTAATATTTAATATTTTTTGTCATATGATGATCTTTACATTTGTAGTTGTATTTATAGTTCTGTTGTATTTTCATTTTATTATTTGTTTATTTGTATTGTATTAGTATGTATATTTAAATGATGTTAAAGGTTGTAGATTTTAAATCATTATTGAATTCAGGTCTACATACAGATGCTATTTGTATCTTGGTAGGGGTTTGTAGGGCACATAATAAATCAGACAACCTATTAGCATACTATTTTTATTTTTTTATTATATATATATATATATATATATATATATATATATATATATATATATATATATTTATTTTTATGTTAGCCTGAATATATTATTATTATTATTAAGTTACCTCCGACATATTATATTTTGAAAAATACCATTCTATTCCTAAACAAGAACAAAAATATTTAAAAATTACGTTTTTTTTTTACAATAAATCACTTTTATAAATAACAATTTCGCAAGATTCTGGTTTCTAAATAATTCACTGAATAATACTGACAATTTAAACTTTATTTATTTTGGAAATTCAATAACATTACCTACGTATATTAAATAAAATCGTATTTTAATTTTTTCATAGGTTTACGAGAGAGAAAAAAAAAGTGAGGTTCCACCGAGATTTGAACTCGGATCGCTGGATTCAAAGTCCAGAGTGCTAACCATTACACCATGGAACCGACTGAACACTGGATTCAGTACGCTCTAATAATAGAACAGAGTTATTGCCTACAAATTCTTCCGTGTAAATATTTATTTTTCTCATTGATGCACGATTATTTATACTTTTTTTTGATTTTATTAAGTTTGTTTTATCGTACTCACTAAAATTATTATCCAGTTATCAAATATTAAACGCAAATTTAATTATCAAAGAATAATATAGGTATTATTATGTAGTATCTATAGTCGTATTATAAGAAATTCTTGGTATTAGTCTTAACGGATTTTTCATGTAATATTAAAATTTTTCATAAGCTGGAGGCATTTCTCCCCAATATTATTCTATATTTTTTCCTAGAATAAAACTGGGCGTAGTAGTAAATACCTATTACCTAGTATCTTTAAACTTAATCTCTTTTACTTTGATATATGTGTTTATCTTTAAACTTATTAGGTAACTATATAATTTGAAGAAATGAAAATCAGAAAACATAATTGAATAATATTGTCGATACAAGGCAAATCATTCAAAAACAATAAACATATTATGAGCCCCAGCATAGATTCTGGAGGCACACCAAATTCAGTGTTTAATTTAATTTTCTATTGAAATGAATTTAAAATATGACAGCGAAATTATTGACAAACACATTCACCGAATTCCACCAAGCCCGATTCTTTGGTTGGGTAAAATGCAGCAAAAATACAAATTTGTTTTAAAAGATAGTATGGGGAAGAAACTTGTCAGACACTTCTAAAATATTATCCTTCAGGAACTTCGTTTGTCTGCGATTCGGAGAAGATTTAGCTACCGAAATGGCGATAACGACGCGGGCGGCATTTTGCAGCAGAATTCAATTAGAAGGCGAGTCATTGTTTCGGGAATCGATGGATATATATTATTGAACGACTGTGCCGGAATTAGTTTGAGACTAAAAGGTACAGTGGGAGGGGGGTTAGAAAGATTTGTCTCAGCCATTAGCCGAATTCGGATACGGATTTATCAAAATCCTTTAGGAATTTGCACCCATTACGTAAAATGTCGGGGATCGCTTTATAAATAATTGGAATTCTTGTTTGGAATATTAGACGGTTATACTGGTGGATAAATGCTAACAAATACTAGGTATTGCTATACGTATTATTTAAGAGAAATGTGACTGTTTAAATTAATGTAAACTGATTTGCGTTGCTTTTGAATTGATTCTCGAAATATATATTTCTATTTCCATCATTTACATACCGTAATAAGCAATGGTACAGCCGTTGGAAAAGACTGGAATGGAAATCTTTTTGTCGTTATGTCCGGAATTAATATCTGATCAGAAAATAAGTGTAGATTGTAAATGGGTATCTCTCGTTTTTGAGACAATTACTTCCAAAAATTAATTCGAGGTTAAAATGTGAATATAAAAAAGAGGTAGGTACGTACGAGTAGAACTTATACCCCGAGGGTTTAATAAAAAAGTAAAGCATATTCGGTAGATGCAAGAACATTTTATATTATATACCTATAAATATATATATATTTTCAAAAATAAAGAGGTCAACCTCAGAGGATTTGCATTTTTGGCACCAACTTCAAGAGTACCAGAATCAATAGAAATAATATTATTTGTATTTTTCGGTGCACTAACAAATAAATTCGGTCCAATTTTTTGTAAAAATATTTATTTCACATTTTTGAGTGTCATTACTCATCAGAATCATTCAACGTTCAGCAAAGAAAATAATCATTTCTTAGGTATACTTATTCAGAGATTTTAAAACCGGAAATATATTCATAATATAATAGGTAGGTATATATTTCAGACTTTACCACTCCAGCTCGGAAACATGATTTTTTTGAAAAATGTCCAATTTAAACGTTGCCGAATATGGTTTCTACTTTTGACAATAAAAATTTTCGATTTTCGAAAGCAATGCCCCCACCCCTGCCTTGGGGAGAAGTTTTTTTTTAAAGATTTGTTATATTTTTGTATATGTGAAATGACTTGCTATAATGTATCTTCTTGAACAAATATAGTCAATAAATACAACTATACTCTATTCTTTACTGTACTTTAAACTAATAACGTTGGTCCAATTTTTTGTAAAAATATTTATAATGTATACTTTCTAGTGCATCATCTAAAGAAAATTATACTATTTCTTTTCATAGTTTCCTGATTGAATTTCTTCAAACTAAAATTAGTCTCTTATTGGTCGATAAATTACATACTTGAATTGATTTTTCATACCTTTTCCATCTCTGTATCACTACATTGTTTATTTGGTCGATATTCCGGAGCCAAATAGCCTGTAAGATGCGTTGGTGGACCATCCCCAAAGATATTCTGGCTATGGCTTAACTTCACTCTACCCCTAGAGGATAGCATCAACGTTGAAGGCGTAACTAAAGGTATACATGTTTTACTGGAAGCACCATCTGTAACAATTTAGGTATTATAAGAATATTTTCTCTCCATTTCATTTTATCTAAATATTATATTTGTATTATTGTTTATGTTATCAAATAATAAAAATAGAATTATTATCATAATAGTTTATCTGAAAAAAGTTTAATCCTGATGAAAAAAATTCACTCTACCCCTAGAGGATAGCATCAACGTTGAAGGCGTAACTAAAGGTATACATGTTTTACTGGAAGCACCATCTGTAACAATTTAGGTATTATAAGAATATTTTCTCTCCATTTCATTTTATCTAAATATTATATTTGTATTATTGTTTATGTTATCAAATAATAAAAACAGAATTATTATCATAATAGTTTATCTGAAAAAAGTTTAATCCTGAAGAAAAAAAATTTCAGGTCCCACCGAGATTTGAACTCGGATCGCTGGATTCAGAGTCCAGAGTGCTAACCATTACACCATGGAACCTTGAATTTCAAGCTGAAATATAACGGCCTTGAAATAACGCGCAGTATATTAGACGAATTTAATCATTCCGGTTAAACACTTTAGTTCATTTCCGAACAAAATAATTATCTTGAATTTTCACTATAAAAGTTGACACAAGATAATTTTAATCATGGACAGTTTTTACGTAATCAATTACAAATTGTTCTAGCTGATGCGAATGGTGGTGATAAAATGTCGACGAGTTGATGAATTCTCTTCTCCTACCTATTTCACATAAAATGAGTGAATTAATTTGATAATATTTTCCTGAAAGTGACAGACGCTCAAGGATGCTTGGAGGTATCATGTAGTAAATAACAGGATAACGAGGGTATCCAGAAATAGGGTCGTGGGGAGTCTTTGGACATGGTGACGTGATAGGGTGGGATACTTGTTATACAAATAATGCAGCAAGTTCATCCTGAGACGTTCTTATTATGTCGGTTAAGCACAGAGAGGGATATTTCGTCGTTTTTTCTTGGATAATGGCGTAACGGACACATGCTGTGATGAACGTTATCGCAGTGATGTTAGGTATCACATTCTGTCCAAAAAACGACTAAAGGACCAAACGTTCTTCAATATTTTTGAAATTTGGAAAGGAAACGCTTAGGAATAGGAATAAAGTTAAAAATAAACAAAACATTTTTTTTCTCGCAACGATAAAATCATTGTAAATACAATTATGAAATGTCTTTTCCCCTATTTTCAAAAACGAGAACGTGTTATAAAATCTGACAATAAAGATAGTATAGGTATACGAATAAACGTTTTTGATGCATGAATACAAAAGAGTGAAAATATGATAAAATACGGGCAAGTGCAAGTCGAACTCGCACGAGAAGGGTTCCGTACTAGTGTACTTGAAATAAAAATTTCAGTGTTTATGAGATACTGACGGATGGATGGGCTTTATGAAAATTTCAACATTCTCCCTATTACGATTCATAGGACATATTCCGCTGACAGACGAAGGGACGGACGTATAGCGAAGTCTCACTAAGGGGATCCCGTTTTCATCAATTTGGTAGGGAACCCCATGAGAAAAAGTAAATGCAAAGAAGTTAATTGTAAAAAGCTGGAGTTCACCTATAAGACAGAGTAGAGATAGGTACCTACGTTGTGTATTGGAACTGCAATGAACAAGAACTGAAAAGAGTTCATTCATTATTAGGACGTGGAATATGTAGATTGTAGTATTTTTTTATCATTGCGCTGAATTTTTCTTCAACAATATTGATTAATTGATTTGTTGCTGTAGTTCAGAAATGTACAACTATCGAATCCAAACTTAGGTACTATTCTTGAGAAAAAGTAAGCCACTGATTTTTACACAATTACTCAGTTTCGTTAAGAAAGCAACAGAGTTTCCTAGCAGTTTTTTTAATAGAATAAACCATTTTTTAGATAGTTTTACCTTAAAATAATAGTTAATATTACCAACTGAAGTGTCTAATATATTCAATTAAAAAAAAATCTAACCATCAAATTAGTTGTAATCTTTCACAAGAAATAGATGCATGCAGATTTTTTTCAGCAGAAAAGTACAATTGAAAGCAAAATTGACTTATACCTAACATCTTGTGAATTCTATTTACAATGATCGTCTAAACAGCAGTGTCTGGTTACCAATCGCTTAGTGATCAATAGGTAATAAAAAATCACTATCTTGTGTACAGGACTGATTACTGATGCATTGCTTAGCTCATTGGTCAAACTCAAACTGACGTTTCTCAAAAGATCTCTTATAATTTAATCCAAAATTAAGTACACATATTAGAGGAATTGAAAAGGGAAGAAGACACACTTTTTTCTGTTCAATATATTTATAATAAAAAAGATAATCAGGCGTATTCATAATTGAAATTTAGTACGCTACTAAATTAAGTTCGGAGGTCTAACCTTAAATTAGGTTTATTTATGGTTTGTCAGTGTTATGGTAGGATAGTGTTTTGGATTATGAATACGCCTGTATGTGTTAAACGGAATCCATAATACCTATAATAGGTAATTGGGAAATAGCTGAAACAAACGATATGTTACAGTTACACTATTGTTTAATGATAGTTGTCATATTGAAGATGTCAACTTTTTGATTACTTACTGATTACTAAGCAACGGTAATCAGACATTGTTGTGGACACGGCCTATGATTAGTGATTATTGATTAAAAAGTGATTGGTCATCAGTTACTGCTGTGGACACGACCAAAGATTATGTGAGACTTTTTTTGGTGCCAAAATTCGAGACGAAATACGTGCACGAAATCACATCAGCGTTGACACAGATAAAAATATGTGTGCGGTTGCCAACAATTTTAGATATAAAATTTTATCTCAAATATCTAGCGGTATACCTTTATTGTTATATATATATATATATATATATATATATATATATATATATATATATATATATATATATATATATATATTACATACATGTATATTGATACGTAAAAATACTCAATTCAGCCCCCTCATTCCGTGAGCATTCGAAAAGTTTTACGATTCGATTCGGATCCTTGATTTATGAATGCTTTGTGTCAGAATGCGCGTGTTTTTGCTATTAAAGACCATTCGTAACTCATGTCAACACTATGGGGATGGATCGAATATTTGTAATGAATTTAAATGCGCCAGAAACCAATATACTAAGTATTGCAATAAATTGGAATTAAAATATGAATGAAAATAAATAAATTTTATTTATAATTCTACAATATAAATAAATTTCAGCGAAATATATTTTTTTAAATATAGATACAATTTGCATCGACCATATTTATTCATAAACATTAAGATGGAATTGAATTTTTTTTTTAATTAATTAGATCGATTTTCTTACAAAAAATTGAACCGACCGATTAGTTGGTGCACTAAAAATACAAAATAGTAATTCTATTGGTTCTGGTAATTTTGAAGTTGTGCATTGTAGTTAAGATTGAAAACTTTGGCACCTACTTCAAAAGTACCAGAACCAATAGAATTAATATTAATTTGTATTTTTAGTGCTTCGACTAATAAAGTCGGTCCAATTTTTTTGTAGGAATATTTATTTCAAACTTTTAAGTGTAATATAAGTCATGAACGTTCACTAATACCAAAGAAGATAGTACTAATTCTATTACACATGTATATTATTTGCGTTTACTTGTTATTATTTGGAGATCTCAGAACATCGCGGCGGAAATACACATATTTCAGACTTAAACACTGCTGTAACTCAAAAACTGTAGCTTTTTTGAAAAATATCCAATTTAAATGTTGCTACATATAATATCTTCTTTAATTTGGTCGTCTCGTATTTTCAATTTTCGAAAAAATTGTCCTCTCCACATAGCGGAAATACACATATTTCAGTTTTTACCACTGCTGTAACTCGAAAACCGTACATGTTTAATTCTGCCGTCTCAGATTTTCGATTTTCGAGAAAAATAGTCCCCTCCACCCCTTTCGATGCGGAATTTACAGGGAAGGAGATTTCGGATTGGAGTTTTTCTAAATATGAGACCATTTCCCTATTGTCCTCTTTCAAATGAATCAAAAATCATCAAAATCGGAGCACATTTACTATGCAAGTACTGAACCCTTTCCACTTGAGCCCGACTCACACTTGACCTTTTTACTTTCCTACGCTACTTTAGTAGCTGTACAAAGAAAGTATTGTAATCGTGTGAAATTTTCGGTAACGAGATTTTTACAAACGTTGACGTTTCAGAGTTTTCTAAGTCTAATAAACATATTTTCAGCCATTGGTCTCTGTGTCTGTCCGTACGTCTGTCTGTCTGTGACAGCATTATCTCGGGAAAGGATCGGTGTATTTTGTTGTTTTCTTTTTTAGTTTGTTTGATACCAATATCACTCGCCTGTGAATGAGAATCCTGTTTACACTGGATGTTGAACTATAGCCAAAAACGTGATTTGCTCAAGACTGTAGCGCGTAAACGGCTCCAAGAATTTTGATTAAACTTGCCTAAAGTATTCTTCTGAAAGCTCTTTACCACCCACATACAGCGCCATCTTTGAGAAAAAGCTGAAAAAAAGATGCTTGAATAAAATTCCATATTTTCCATATGTATCTTGAGATTCAGGCTAAACGTTTCATCTTGCGAAAAAATGTTAAATGACCATTGTTGTTTGTCTTGACATGCTGGAAAAAATAAGTGGTAGCACGATTTGACCACAGGATTTTTACTTTCCTACCGCTATTATCGTCGCTATGTAAGAAAAGTATTCTAATAGAGTAAAATTTTTCATTCACTGGAATTTACCTGCGAGCGGTAGGAAAGTCGTGTGAGTGGACACACCAGATTTTTTTAATTACACATACTATTATTAGTATAACCAATACTAAAGCTGAATAATATTTTAAGCAATCTTAAATAATCTCAAATATGAGAATAGAGACACAAGAATTTCAAAGTATGGTTGAGAACCTTTGATTGGCTTTCTTATATATCTTAAAATACGTCTATTATAAAGATCGGATCATAAAACGTAAATGTTGGAATGTCAGACAATTAAGATATAAAACCCTAAGGCAGCTCTCTATTATATTTGTTTCACGGTACGAAATATATGAATAGACCTTTGTTACCCGTCTTTGCACGCCACAATTTAAAATATACATCATTAATTATCCAGTAAAGCCTACAAGCTCTGCTCTGGTGCAAGATGGATGAAAGTAAGCGAGATAATTGAGGGCGCTTCGCGTAAACTGTGTAAACTATAGCACAGCTTCGGTCTAGTTGGCTAAGCTTCTGGATGTAGCTGAAAACCTCTTGAACTGCTTTGAAGTTACAAATAAGCTGTCTCAGCATCTTTCCAATAATATGATGACGACTCGAATTTATTACTAGGATAATAGGTTACTAAGTTGCTATGGATGGCTTCACATAAATTAGGAACTATGCAAATATTTTACTACTACGATGTTCCATATTGTAACACATCACGTCATTTCACGTGATGCACTATAATCTAGAATGTACTTCTTCTGTTACTTTCTATTCGTTCCCCAAAAATACACTTGTTTGTACCTAATTCGCTTTCTTCTGTATCTGTTTGAATGTCTAATTCAAATTAAAAAATTGATATCGAGCAATCCGAAAAAAAGAAGTCATTTGAAGTAAGCTGTTACAAGTGATAACGATTTCTCAGTATGTCTTTGCAAGAGTCAGATGGTAATCAAGTATAATAAATGAATCTAAAGCCTCTAATGTTGAAATATTGTTTAATGTCTTATGAATTCAACATAGAAGATATAATAACTGCAATATTTAAATGTTTCTGTTGATATAACTTGTGATTTTTCGGTAATCTAGTTAATATCCGTTGTTATGTCCATGTCATTGCTGCATAATATTATGTGTGTGTGTGTGTGAGATTCAAACGAACTGAAATGATGTACCGGGTGATTTAATAAAGGTGATATGGTACTGTATCTCAGGAACTAATAGTCGTAGGAGTTTGGGAAAAAATACTTCAGGGGAAATCGACCAAGAGAAATAGCTGGAAATATTTTTTAGACTCATACGTCCACCGCTAGGGGGCGTAATAACTTCGATCGTATAAAAATTTTTATTTCTTCAAACATTTTCCATCATAGGTTTAGAGATAAATACTCTCACGTTAATGTCACCATAATGGTCCATCTTTTTGATATATGATTTTTTATTGTAGGACGTAAAATAAAGGCGGGAGGGGATGCTAAACTTTTTGGACTATAAGTGTCTATAACTTAAGTTTGAATTTTGTTAACAAGGTCTGGTTCAAGAAAGGAAGTTTTGGTGAATATAATATAAAACGATCAATGCCATTCTGGTTCTGACTTTATAAAGTACACCGTTTTTTTAAATTTTGGTCCGAAATCACAAATTAGATTTTGAAAGAAGATCAAATTTGCAACACAATATGTCCAAACGGCATGACCATATTTTCATTCGTTTTAAAGTTATTATTGAGTTTTTATAAGTTTCGTAGTCATGGAGAAATAAAAAAAACTTTTTAAAACTTCGTTCTCATTTTAATTTTATTTACAACAGTAATAATAATAGCGCTTGTATCCAAAATGGGATTTGATATCTCGTTTTCGTTTTATTTCCAAAATTACCTATTTATAATTCAGCCAAAAATCAAAAGCTCATCTGTGTCGCCTGTGAGTAGGTATTAAAATTCCAAAATATTAAATTTCATAGAAGGCCGTGAAAGGACTTGTTAGACAGTTCCTATGGAAAAGGCGATTTTACACAAACAGACAGTTTATTCTTTGTGATTGAAATTTGTAAAATGAACGTTTGGTGTCGTTATTTTGTGACATGTTGAAATGGATTTACCCTCGCTATTAAAGTTTCACTTCAAAAATTGAAAATTCAATTACTCAATTACCTGTTTTGTTTCATTAATAAATTCGTTAATAAAATATTCTTTAAGCAATAACTTTGAAACGAATGAAGATATCGACACGCAGTGTGGACAGATTTTGTTGCAAAATTGGATCTACTTTTCAAATCTAATAAAATATTCATACGTTTCCATTTGCGATTTCGGAGCAAAATTAAAAAAAACAGTTAACTTATAAAACCCGCCCCCTAGTGAGGGCGGCATGAACCAGAATGGCATGGACGGTTTTATATTATATTCACAAAACCTTCCTTTCTTGAACCATACCTCTTTAACAAAATTCCGTTAAGTCAAACTTAAGTTATAGACACTTATACTCTAAAAAGTTTAGCAACCCCTCCCGCTTTCATTTTACTTCCTACAATAAAAAATCATATATCAAAAAGGTGGACCATTATGATGGCATTAACGTGAGGGTATTCATTTATAAACTTATATAGGAAAATTTTCGATAAAATCCCATTTTTTATACGATCGACGCTATTACGCCCCCTAACGGTGCACGTATGAATTTAAAAAAAATATTGCCTCAATTTGCCTTGGTCGATTTCTTTTGAAATATTTTTTTTCCAAAGTTCTACGACTATTATTTCCTGAGATACAGTACCGCGTCACCCATATTAAATTACTCGGTACAATCTGGAAATTATCGATTCACTTAAATCACTTCCAAATGTTATTAAGGTCTGCAAAGTGAAGTTCAAAAATATATCTATGGACATATACAGCTGTATTCATAAACAAATCTTAGTTCGATATTAGTTCGTTTGTTAGCTACTATGGTAATGAGAATATCATAGGCGACAGTTTTAGTATCAAACTAGATTGGTTTATGAGTACCTACGGCTGGTCGGACATTTTAAATTTGTGTGAGGTTCGTTACATTAGTTCAAGTTTGTGTATTTTTTCAATCTTGAACAAGAACGTAATATTGAGACAATCGATGTTTCAATGTTGAGTAATTTCATATGATTTAAATAAAGACATGCGGGGACAGTTTCCGATATTTACATGGCACACTTCGAATTAGTTGTTTTTTGATCGCTGGATGTATGAATATAGAATGTTTTTATAATGTTCTTGAAAGTATGAAATAATTTTGAAAACTTCGGGTGGCATAATAAAAAAAATATTTACATATTTTTTTAAATTCATCTAAACAAGCAGAAGATGAGAAAGCACGCAACAATAACATTAGAATAAAATTGGGATCAGAATATTGATATATGAAGGGTGATTAGTGGACTATTACACGTTTATGTAGACACAAGAACATTAAATTTTGCTTACTGACATATTCACCTACCTACCTATCGATCATTTTGAGAATTTGGGTAGTGCCACATTTAATAAACGATTTTGAGAATATTTTGTTGAAAGTAACATCCTTATGCATCATGTTTATAAATATATATCAACATCAGGAGACCCACAGAGATAGAACCTTGGACCTTTATCATTTATACTTTATGTCAGATTTTTAATAGTGTCGTAAAACATATTTTCACATTTTCAAAATTATGAAATATGTTTCTATCATTCATTTCTATTTATTAGCAACTGTAAATGGTTTTACAACTGGAAAAAACTAGAATATTCAACATTATTGTAAAATTTTTAAGGTTACAGTTTTCTGCTGGGAGAAATATTTTGAAATAGGTATATGAATTTTCAAGTTGATGAATCATATCCTACTAAAGATCCAGATCAGACGGAAGCAGTAATATTCAAAAATTTGTACAAAAAATGACAATTCAAGCCTAGTTTCGCAGATTGGCTTGGTGATTACAAGAGTAAATTCGTATACTAAGTTAAAGTTAAAATTACTTCAAATAACATTTTATGTATAATATCCCCAATTACAAAATTTGTGTGAATCGTGCCAAAATAAGGTAAATTCACTAACCTGAATGAATTGCATAAATTTAACGAAATATATCTCTTACATACAGTTGCTCAGTAATATTTCAATAGTCATAGATAGCCACCATTCATTACTCGAGTCTCTTGAGTTAGGTACTTCTGTTCTTCTTGAACATTTTTTTGCGTTTCAAACTGTGTTGGTTGGTTCTAGGTGCTTGCTTCGGAACGATGATTACGTGAATTATTATGAAACTGTTTATCAAGTTTACTTATAAAGGGATGCGGATCTAAACTTCAAGCGCATTTCTCAAACATTCGTTGGATAGTTAAGGGTGCTGAATTCAAACTCTAGAAACTCTAATGAATTTATGATACATAAACGGAGAGAGCGCTTTTGAAGCTATGAATATCTGATCGAGTCGAGTGTAAAATGACACCTACATGACTTTTCATTTTTTTAGTAACAATAATAGTAGTCCAATTGATAGGAGGTGGCTCAAATATATAAATGTGGATAATTTTAAAATTATAATGTTTTTATCGTTATGTCGAAAAAATCTACTGCATGGTCTATTGTCTGTTTTAGAAAATGTCTATATAGTCTATTTAAATAACTGATGCGATTATACCATCAGTTAGAGACTTTTTGAAAAACTTTTTTTTATTGATTGATTGACGTTCAGTATGCATATAGTTTGATTCACGAATGATGGCTTCTGCCTTGAAAACATGAGAAACGGATTAATATAAGCAATAATATGAAATATTTATTATTAATAATAATGCAGAAACATAAAATACAAATTTATTGCTTGAGTTATAAAATATAAATTTATTCATCTGAATTCTCTGAAAGGTCACTTTGACTTTGTGATACCTATGAAATAAAGATGGCGTTGCCTTCGGACATACGAGCGACGCCCTATAATGGTATTATTGAAGGAGATAAGCTTAGATCGAACAAGTGAAATTTTTGAAAAAAATTAACAATAGTTTTTATTGGGCATTTAAGATTTAAACCGTACCGATGAGTACCTACTATTGCTATCCTTTTCTCGATTTTAACTATACTTATGTATATGTGTTTGCCAGCAACAGCAATTCCATAACAAATTACTGTTTGTCTACCACAACACAAAATTAAACTTTAAATTAACAACGTCTGACGTCTGACAATTGCGACATAACCATAGACGATCTTCCAGAAAGTACCTATATACCAGAGAACGAGACGTATATATACGCTCCATGCTCGTGCGTAATTCCAGTGACGGATCCCATTGTCGTTCCATGTCGACATTATAATGATCTTGGTTGAATGAGATTGAATGAGATAATTTTAATTACCAATATTGGATCACACTTGGAGCTTAACAGGCGGCGAGATGTCTGCGATCTAGGTACGAATTCGAAATTTCAAGTCTCTAGACCGTATGGGGCCTGAGAAATCGCTGCGGAGTCCATTGATACAAGAACCTAAAGTAATAAAAACTATTTAAAAATGTAATAGATAATTTCTTGATCATGAGATGCGATGAGAAGTATAGCGTAATGTACGTAGCTCGTGAATGATTACAGCTAATCGCTATCATTCGTGTAACAAACTATATATTGTAACGTGGATAGGTAGTCATGTACTTACGGTTGTTATTCGTTTATTAGCTATTTATTTCTACTACCTTGCTTGCTATAGTTGTAGAGTTATTCTCGATCCTTCCAGAAACTATATGTGAGGTACAATTTGTCATACTATTGTCAGTTTGACAACGATCTAGAACATTAATTATGTTCGTCTAGATAATCAAAGAACATTCTCGATGAATGTCATGTTATGATTCAAGTATATAAAGCCGTGTCGATCACGGGACAGAGTCAGTCAGTCAGTGAGTCTTATAAAGTCAGTTGATAACAGTCAGTCTGTGGAATCAGATGTTAATAGTAGTTCTGTCGGTGAAAACAGTGACAGTATAGTTTGTCAAGGTGACAAGTGGTGACAGTTGTACTACAACAGAAGGTCGTGTACAGAGTGTTTGGAAATAAACCATTGGAAGCAATCTGCGAGTGTTACGCAAGTGAACTCAACCCACAACGTTTAGCACAGGGTTAAACATTACAATATGTATAACGTAAAGGGGAAAGGCATGTAAGATGACGAATAGTGAACTTGCGTTTTGTAAAGCAGGATAGAGCCATGTGTTTAGCCATGGGCATTCTATACTTGACAAAATATCGATATTTGAATGCCTAGATACGTTTTGAATTGTATCACTTAGCCACGGGTCATTATGTGGTTCACATAAGCTACGATCTTATTGGGAAAAATTACTTACTACGGTATTTACAATTTTTGGTAAGTAATAATTTCATAGTCACTGCATCATATATAATTTGAAACATTTATTGACCTCTAAATAAATGAATTGTTTGTAGAATTTACCATCAAACTTTATTGAATGAGAGAAGCAATGAGATCCATTAAAAACCATGAAATTACATTGTAGAAATAGACCAAAGGGCATTTGGATTAACGAAGAACCAGTTCAGTGAAATTGTTTTCAATTATGCAGAATACCATAGTATTGATCATAGATTCAATTCAGATGTAAAAAGAGCTGGAAGAGAATTTTGTGAAAATTTAATAAAGAAATTCAATTTGACTTTGAAAGCTCCAGAGTGATCCTTTACTGCACGATTCATGGCATTTAACAACGAAAATACTAACAAATTTTTCAAAACTCTTAAAGAATCAAGTATAACTATTTTGCTAACCAAATCTATAATTGTGACGAGACTGGTATTTCGATAGTTCCTACTGAAAATCCAAGAGTTTTAACGAAAGAGGAACGAGTGTAACAGCTTTATGTTACATTAGTGCAGTTGGTACATTTCTACTGCTGCCCTTGATATTTCAATAATATACAAAAATAACGCGGAGCATAATATTGTCAAGTTTAAAATCAAATGTTGAGGTAACATTGTTTTAAATATTCAGCTACCATGGATCGCACGTCTTGGTTTACCACGGTGTCTCACTAGCTTCTTTCTTTGATTCGAGTAGTCACTGCACTGCCAAACAATTTGATCTATGTCTTGAGGGTTTTCACTGCACGAACAGTTGAGCTCACTTATGTATCCAATCCTTGCAAGCGATTGCTGCAGGATGTTGCTTATCTATTTGAATAAGCATATTTGAAGACTGCATCAATAACGAATACCATAAATGGCTTTGGGGTAGCGGAATCGAACCTATCGAATCTAATATTTTTTCTGAAGTGAATTTTATGACAGCCAAACCTCATTTCATTGAAGATCAACCATGTAAGTCCAAATAATTTGTAGTCCCATGAAAAACAACACTTTACACCTCCCTCCTTTGAGAAGAAATCAGGTCTCCCTTCCTTTCCTGTTACTGAAAATAAAGTTAAACGAAAAAGAAAAAAACTACCTCTATGATAATTTCTAGCACACCAGTTAATACATCTCTCGGAACTAAGGTGCAAGAAAAAATGGAGAAAGAAAGAAAGAAAGAAGAGGTTGCGACAATTAAATAAGGAGCAAAAAATTATAAATGTGAAAGTGAAGAAAGCAAAGGAAAAAATAACAAAACAAACGATAAAGCGGAAATTGTATTACAGCTCATTTTCGGAATCCTCTTGCGAAGTTGACACGACCGATACTTAAGATGAGATGGACATAAGCTCTGAAGATGGTAGAAATTGCATCATTTGCGACGACACAGAAAAGAACAACGAGCTTTGGTACCAGTGTGCCAAGTGCAAATATTTGGCCCATGCTGATTGTGCTGGACTGGTGTTTTTAAATAAATAAATAACGTTCGGTTGTAAATAGTGTAAATAGTAAATATAAATTGAACATAGTAGTCTATAGTTAGTGTAAGATTTATAAAATAATAATATATTGTTTTAAAATAGACTCTGATATAAATAGTGTAGAAATAAATAAACTTAAAAATAAATAACTCTTAGTTATTTTAATATGCCCGTTACAGTATTATCATTTATGTTTTAGGATTGCTTTTCTGTTACATTTCTTTTTGGTTTGTGAATAAATCATTTCTGAAATCGAAATGTTACTCTTATTTACCAAACTAACAAATTGCAGTGATAACATTGTTCGATGATCGTCATCTTACCCACATAAAAAAATCATCAGCAACTTGTTAGTTGGCGAGTTTGACATATTTTAGAAACTTAAAAAAATAGATTGTTTTTATTTATTATGATAACCTTAATGGTTTTGTGTTCTAAAATGATTAGTGTATGTACTCTATAAAATATACTATTGAAAGATTTGTCCATTCATTCAGTAGTTATCTGACCTCTAACTTCTTAAGATCGTCATCTTACCCTGGTAAAAAGTTTGTTTTGAAATGTATCAGTATGAATTTTGAATACCTACTAGGGGTACAATTTTACAGCTATATCACAGAAAGAGATGTAGGTTTTGATTCGTATTTAATTTTGACATTACATCTCAATGTCACACTAATCGCAATACATGTTGGTTTATCAAATATTTTGAACGTCGCATGTGACAGAAGAAGATTATCATTAACCGTCAAACAGGTAGTCAAATGATTCAGTTTCGATTTTACAATTTGGCCAACAACTGGTTACTTAAATGGTCTATTAACAAAACAGTTGATCTACGTCAAGCGATGTCAAGATGTGAAATTTATTAGAATAAACTGATAAGACATTATACTCGGTTGTAATAGTTACCGCATGTACAAACTACTAGACATTAATAAAAATAATATTACGATCTAGTATTAGGAGTGATAATGGTAAGAAATGGTAATTTCACAAACAATTTAGCTTATTCAACTTGATAAATTTGATAACAGAATTTATTTTAAGTACCCACTTGTTTAATGTTTTCGTAGTCGTAGATGCGTTGTTTTCTTTAAATAAAATATGGGATATAACGAGTTACTTATCAGAACTAAAAATATACTGTTGATGATTTGAAGTAGCCTATGATTTTCGAATTATCAGGTAGCGTGGCCGAGCGGTCTAAGGCGCTGGTTTAAGGCACCAGTCTCTTCGGAGGCGTGGGTTCGAATCCCACCGCTGCCATTTTTTTAATTCTCTCAGATATATGAAAATTGGGCTTGAAAAAAAAAAACGTATTAATAACTATGTAGTTTGACGAATTGTATCATAAATAAGTCCATTAATACTTCGATGAAGGTTGTCAGAATTTTTATCTAAAAAAAATCCTGTTGCTAGAATTTTTATTAAAAAAAAATTTCATTCCTTCAGTTTATTTAAAATTCAAATATATATGTGAAACTTTCTCAAAAAAACGTCATCGTCTATCATTGTCAAATAAAATAAATTGTACACTATACACTGCTCTAAAATGATGAGAAAAAAAGTGAGGTCCCACCGAGATTTGAACTCGGATCGCTGGATTCAAAGTCCAGAGTGCTAACCATTACACCATGGAACCTTGAATCAGTTGACGGCAAGATCAATTGACTCGCTTTCTATCAAGATAAATTTATTGACTCGCAATACACAGTTCTGACTTTACCTAACTACAAGAAATCGGTTGAGAATAAAGGGATTGGTTTGATGTTTACTGGTAAGGGACAGTAATTAATATGCTCCTTGATTATCTGAGATTTTTAAATAGACCTTATCACGACCATCTATGCGTCACACTGAAAAAAGCGGTATTTAAGTCTCGGGTTTATCTAAAAACTGGTCCTATAACTGCACCGATTCAAAATTACAAGTACCAATACAACTAAAATATTATTTTTTAATTTTCAGTGCACCCACTTATGAAAGGTTCGAGATTTTTGTAGAAAATTATTTACTTTCACACAAAACATAATATATTTGAAAAAAATATATTTAGAATGATTCTCTTTATATTTACTTTTAATACGATTTATGTTAATTTTATAATCTTTTACGGTGAGAACATATTTTTTATAGTTTATTGAGCCCGAAAAATTTGGCGGAAGTTGCCACATCTGCAATTAAAATATGTCAATAAGGAAAGGTCTATGAGACATATTTTCTGCATATTTAACGCCTGATTTTCTGGCTTCCATGGAACATATTTTTGACAAATTTCCCAAAAGAAGTAGTTATACTTGGGATTGGTGAGAAATATAGGTATTCCGATATTGAAATATTGAAAATTTAATATGTCGTTTCCCTCAAGAACATTCCTCAAAATGGCAGGAGGGGGAATATTTTGCTGACTACTGAAAATGTCATCATCAAAGAAGAGGTCATTTCCAGCAAAATTTATATTTATAAAATTCCGAGTTGGAGCACGAGCAAGAAAGTGCAAGGTTGTTGCAGCTATATTTGTAAATCACCTTCAACGATTGTTATTTCACACTTAAGTAAGTAATAATGTAGATATACAAGATAAATACAGATTTTTTTCTATATACCTAATAACGAAATCGAATAGAGCCATTTATGCAGATAAATATGAAAATTTTTGGTTGACCTTAACCTTGAAAATATAAATCAATTCCAGTGGAAGTGCTTCGTGTGGATTAAAATTATGTTGGGAAAACCATTGAAATGTTCGATTATTTAATTTGCGATTTGAGTACCATTGTCACAAATATTTAGATTTGTCGTTGTTGCAATTGATTTAATAGTCGATAAGAATTATACTCACACTCAAATAAAAATCACAATTGCTATTTCGAATAGCTGTTGTCATAATATGTAAATATAGAAGGATGTGTTCGACTAATGGAACGCCAAATTATTTTAAAGTTTAACCTAAAAATGTATGCTGATACTTTGTTAAAAGTAACAGGGTAAGAGCTGATTTCAAAAAAGCTGACCAATCGTGTAATAGGATGAAATACTTTACAGCCACCATAAGAAAAACAATGAGGTGCCTGTACAGTATTTGTGATTTTTTTATCAATCTTCTCTATGGATCATTTTTTGTTCAGCAACCATAACAACACAGTAACAGCCTGAAATTACTCTTAGAACTTTCCTAAATTCTATGTATTCCCCCCTTTTAAACTTATTCACATACGTCCCCTAGCGGTCGAGATACAAATCTCTAAATAATTTCCATGCATTTCTGGTGCATTTCTTGTATAAATTTATTTTCTCCAATCTATACTATAAACCGCAACTTGGCGTTATAATACATTTATATTTGTTTATAATAAAACAAAACAAATTTCTACTGAAAATCAGCTTAGAAACTAGAGTTCAAATAACCATAAAATATAGTTAAATTCTAGTACAAATCAGAATGTCAAACATAAGTTTTGAATGAACTGACTGAAAAATAAAAATATTATTTATAGAAATATTCTTTCCGACAAGAAATTTGGTTAATATTAGTTAATATTATGAAACTGATTTTTCAGCTAAATGTTGACGCGTTTCCTTGAAATTGCGATATCATAAATACTTTTATATACATCTAATAGCCCAAATGTAACTCCAGATAGAACCCTGCAACTAGTGGACTGAATAAAACTTTTCAAATAAAATGTACCAACAAGCGGTATTTGAAACATTTTATGAAATAAAGAAAGAGCATTCAAACTAGCGTTTCGAAGGTAGGTTTTTTTCTGCATGTGTTTACGTTCCACAGGAGAATGAAACTGGCCCTCTAGGGCCTTTGACGTAGTGGAAGGTAGGCATCATTAGAACGTTTTATGTAGTCGACAACATCAGACATACTTTTACTCAGAGAGAAAAGTACTGTGAAGAAAGCAATTAAAGATAAGTGGAGAGTTTTCTACGTAGGGGTCCGATTTTTTGTTCCTCTAGATGAGACAGAATATTGAGCAGGTAGGGGTAAAGTTCCATTGTCACATTATAGATAAAAAGAATAAAACAATACCATTGAATTCAAAGTTGTAATTATTTTAGTCGATATTTCTGTCCTTTTAATAAAAAATGCCCTCTGGTGGCAACATACCAAAATATAATCACAACTAGTGAGGAAGATTTGATTACCTAGGGATAACTCTTTCTAACGAAACCTTGTTTGCTAAGATCCGTTCAGCCACTTTGAAGTTGCAGATGCTTATCTAAAAAAACACTTGAACTCCCTCCCTCACCACTTTAATTTAACTTTATAGTTAGAGAATAAATTGTTTACCAAAAAATAATTGAATTTATCACATCTTGAGAGACCATTTACTTTCTTTAATTCATGATTCAAGGCCATCTTAGCAACCTGAAAATAATTTTCAGAATTTTCAATTAGCAACTTCAGTTATTAAGTTTCTCAAAGCAAGTCCCTCGAATAAGTAGTTTCCGATATACAGCAGATTACCTCTCACAATTAATGGACCCCGCTACGTATTTGTTTGCGGTATAACGTGCACGCGTAATATAGGTAACATGTGAACCTTTACGCTATTCAATGCCATATTAATCAAATGCGCGATGGGAAATAAAAATTGACCTGTCCAAAATTTCCTTTAATTTGAGATAAAATGAAATTATCCGTTACTTTATTTCCACACTGTATAAACTCATTGCCTTACGCTAACGCAGCCTAGCCAAGAGAGCGAGGCACACTCCCGCACGCTTATTATGTAATAAATAATAGTTTAAAAAACTAAAAAACATGCTTTAATAGCAAACCAAAAGAAAAATTAGAAAATAACTAAGATATCAGTTTAATGTAAAAAGCGTCCGTTGATATAAATATTTTATGTTGATAGATACTGATATAAGTAAAGTCATTATAAAATTAACTTAGAAAGCACCCCTTTTTTACATTAAAATGATATTTTATTTCTTTTCTAATTTTTAGTTTGGTTTGCTATTAAAACGATGCACGAATGTAGGGAGTGAGATATAAACAATCATAGTTATATATACGAGGACAGTATGGAACCCTCCACCAAATAATCCCACTCTTAAACTCAGTTGCAAATCCTCCAACACACATTCATATCGACAATTCCACAAAAATCCATCCATAAAGCTCCGAGAGGTATAGGTATGAAACCCTTCATCAAAAGTCCTACTCGCACGTACTCAACATCACAAAACCTCCCAACCCACAAACATATAGAAAGTTCCACGAAAATTCATCCAGAAATCAAAAACACCCATAGATATGGAACCCTCCACCAAAGAGTCCTACTCGCACTTACATCGCATATCCTACCAACTTACATGCATATCGAAAATTCCACGAGAATCCATCCATAGAGCTCAGAGATATAGGTATGAAACTCTCCATCAAGGAGTCCCACTCGCACATACACAACATGAAATTACTGTATTGCCATCGGTCCTTTAAAAATATACAAAGTTTCAAGTCGATCCGATGTTTTTAAGTGGGTGAAAATCGTGTCCAAAGATTCCGTTACATACATACATACCAAACTAATAAAAGCGTGTTAAAATAGCGACCCAGTTGCTATCGCGCTGCAATTGTAAAAAGGTTGCTAGTCGCAAAAAATCGTATTACGTAAATCGGTTGCTTACTATTGCCGGATGATAATATGCCTAAATTCAATGTAATTATAGCTCACTGGTTGTTTGGTAGAGGCTTGCCAAGCACTAGGCAAATAATTACTTGCCCGGTACCTACTTCGTGATGTGTATGATGTACAATTATTATTTTGACAAGTACTTGTACTTCCCAACAATTGTCGGTAAACGTTTAGAAGTTAGAGAGCCCGAGGACCCCTTCGTTGAAAGAAATAGGCATGCATTGATACGTGTCATATAGTTTGTATACTTTACCTGCATAGGGTGGCCCGTTTAAGAGGGGCCTATACCTTATCTCGAAACCTACAGGGTTACAAAAAAAATTTCACACAAAATTTGTTTCTACAAAAATGATCTTTATTTTTTTTAACTTTTCTAATCGTCACGTTGTTATATACAGAATGGTGAAACAAAGTTACATGTTTTTAATTAGAGCACCCTATATTTTATTACATTTTTAGATAGTCCTCCCAAAGACAATTTCAACGATATATATGAGTATGGGTCTGTGATCTACCGTTTCGAATTTATTAGCGATCATCTTCAGAATTCAGGTTATGTTTAAACCATCATTGTTGGGTTGCACATTAACTTTTGAAACTTTTATCCACGTATTATTTTTAAGAAAATAACGCTTTTCTTTAGGCAATGATCAAATTTGATTTTTTTTCTTAAAATACGCGATGTTGCCATTATTCGCAAAATGATACTTTTCTCAATTTTCTTAAATGAGATACCCTGTATATTATTGGATCTTCGAATAGTCACTTTAATAGCAATTTCAATAATATAACATAGTAGAGGTCTCTGACTTAGCGTTTTGACTTAAATGGCAGATAAAATGAAAAACTGAGTATACCTAAGATTTAAAATATTAAGATATAAAACTGGGTATTTGCTTCTTATTAACTTGTTCACAATCGTTTTAGTTATATTATAAACAGCATATCAAGCTTCGTACAATTTTATTTCTACGTCTAAATGTCTAATGACAACAAAAAATTATCACTAACCTAACACTAACTACTAATGCATATTACTTACAAGTAAAATTAATTAAACTAGATTTTCGATATGTCCGCCGTTTAGAAGAATACAAGTAGTATACTATGCCGTTTCTAATTGGTATCTCTTTCTAAATGGTGTATGGCATTTGAGGTGTAGTTTATTGCCGCGCGAACTCGTTGCTGCACTTCCAAATCTGTTGACGGTTTATCTTTGTAAACCATATCTTTCAATGTACCCCACAAAAACAGTCCACTGGGGTCAAATCTGGACTCCTTGCAGGCCAGGAGATGGTGCCGTCGTCACTTCAGCCCCAGAAATGGCTTTGTATATCTACTAATAACTTATTTCCAAATATCATTTGGACCAATGGACAAAACAGAATCATCTCCTGGCTATCGAGGAGTCCAGATTTGATCCCGGTGGACTTTTTTGTAGGGCACATTGAAAGATATAGTTTACAAGATAAACCGTCAAACGTTTTGAAAGTGCAGCAACGAGTTCGCGCGGCAATAAACTCTCTGAATGAAACTAATTACGCCTCAAATGCCATACACCATTTAGAAATAACATATACTACTTATATTTTTCAAAACGACGGAAATATTGAAAATCTAATTTAATTAATTTTACTTGTAAGTAATATGCATTACTTGTTAATGTTAGATAGTTAGTGATATTTTTGTTGTCATTTCACGTAGACATTTAGAAGTAGAAATAAAATTTTGCAAAGCTTCATATTGTGTTTATAATATGACTTCTTAACAACGCCCTAAAACGGTTGTAAACAAGTTGATAGGGAGCTAGTTTCCAGTTTCATATATTAATAATTTAAGTCTTAGGTATAGCTACTCAGTTTTTAAATTTATCTGCCAATTAAGCCAAAACGGTAAGTCAGAGATCCGTACTATGTAATATAATTGAAATTGCTATTAAAGTAGCCATTCGAAAATCCAATAATATAAACGGTGTCTCATTTAAGATGAGAACAGTATCATTTTGAAAATCGTGGCAACACCTCGTATTTTAAGAAAGTATTTTAAATTTGATCATTGTCTAAAGAAAAGCATGATTTTCTTAAAAATAATACGTGGATGAAAGATTAAAAAATTAATGAGCAACCCAAGAATGATGGTTTAAACATAACCTGAATTCTGAAAATGATCGCTAATAAGTTCGAAACGGTGCATCACAGACCCATACTCATATATATCGTTGAATTTGTCTTTGAAAGGACTATCTAAAATGTAATAAAATATAAGGTGTTCTATTTAAAAAAAGTAACATTGTATCACCACCCTGTATGTAACAAAGTGACGATTAGAAAAATTATAAAAAAATAAAGATCATTTTAGTAGAAACAACTTTTGTATTAAAAATTTTTTTGTAACCCCCGTAGGTTTCGAGATAAGGTATAGGCCTCTCTTAAACGGGCCACCCTGTACATAGAAGCCGAGTACGAGTACTTTGGCTAGTAATTAGGGAGATTTTAAGCCACCTATTTGAACAGCAATATACTTTATCCGTTATAAATCGCATGCGCAATAGTGCTGAAATAAGGGAAAACGTTAATAACCGATATTGCTTTACGTTATTAAAGTTGAAATAACGTTCCCTTGATAAAGGAAATAATTTTGCCATGATGCCACCTGTAGAAAATTTTTATTTAATTTTTATCGTAAACTCCAAAGTCTATGATAAATATATGTAAAATTAAGAAGATTTGAGTAAATCTGTAGTTTTCCCCATTTCTACTACTGTTTTTTTAAATATGCAATGAAAACATTTTATAAAATTGAACTACCGTCCATCACATTTAAGTCCTGTATCTTTTGTAGTACTTATTTGTTTATATTGACGTTTTCTCTGGGTCTCTGATCTGTATGTTTGTCTCTGGTATATTTTTACTTTATGGTAAGTAAGGAAAGGGCAAGTTGGTTTTTTGTGTGTTAGTTACCTGTCACGTAAATAGCGGAAGCATGTGATGGCTTAAAAACTCATTTTTGAAATACGTTATAAGCGTTCTGTATTTACTTTAATAGCGGATAAAGGAATATAACGTATGATGCTCAAGTTGTGGCTTAAAATCTCCCTATTGGCTCTTACCAGGTGGCGCGTAATGTGTAGCCAGCTTTAAAGTGCGCTACTTTAGATACTCACGGCATATAGCGCATGTAGTTCGATCGACAAGCCGTAAAACCACCATTAGAAACAAACATTGCTTCTAATATCAAAATAACGATTGAATTTGTTCGTACAAAAAGTTACTTTACCTCTAAGTAAAACAGATTTGATTTCAATTGCTTGTTTTTAAATAGTTTTTATAACTTTCGGTTCTTGTATCAATGGACTCCACAGCGATTTCTCAGGCCCCATACGGTCTAGAGACTTGAAATTTCGAATTCGTACTTAGATCTCAGACATCTCGCCGCCTGTTAAGCTCCAAATGTGATCCAATATTGGTAATTATAATTATCTCATTCAACCAAGATCATTATTTTGTCGACATGGAACGACAATGGGATCCGTAACTGGAATTACGCACGAGCATGGAGCGTATATATACGTCTCGTTCTCTGGTATATAGGTACTTTCTGGAAGATCGTCTATGGTTATGTCGCAATTGTCAGACGTCAGACGGTATTGTTAATTTAAAGTTTAATTTTGTGTTGTGGTAGACAAACAGTAATTTGTTATCGAATTGCTGTTGCTGGCAAACACATATACATAAGTATAGTTAATAAAATCTAGAAAAGGATAGCAATAGTACGTACTCATCGGTACGGTTTAAATCTTAAATGCCCAATAAAAACTATATTTAATTTTTCTTCAAAAATTTCACTTGTTTCGAATAACTTGGTTAATATATCAGTTGTCTTTTATGGTAAGAATTCAGTAATTTTCAATAAATTTATCACATATATATTTTATAAAATAGTCTTGCCAACTTTCCAGTGGCTTAGCAAAGACCAGGTTTTCTTTAATGGTACATAGTAAAAAAAATTAGTAGTACTAATTCAGATACACTCAATAAGGCACATAAACATTTTTAGCCTTAAAATTTAACATTTTGCAGTGTCTGCAGTCATCATCACTATCTTTAGTTTTTGAGTTAATAATAATCATAATCTTATAATAAATAAAATGTTTTCTATTTTTGAAATCAGATTTATGCTTATGGAAATTATTATTATAATTAAAAATTAAGATTTTTCCGTTCTAGTTTCGAAAAATCCAACTTTTCGGCATCTAATTGAGTATTGAAAATTTTAAGATTTACTAACCGGATTTACCTAACTATTTCTAACGTGTTTGTTTTTTCACAGCTCAATAATTAGGAAAGAATATGCAAAATTTGTTTGAAACGTTTTTGTTTGTTATTTATATTGACCCCTATATAAGGAAAAGGATATCGACGTAGAATAGGTTCAATAGTTATCAATTACTTGAGTACTATCTGAATAGCATTAAATTTAAATGTGTTAAGTAATTTATTGTGAAGTAATTAAAGGGATAAAGGGTAACATCGTAAACAAGTTTGGTACAAACATTAATCGGGTCAAAATGTGAATTCAATAGCCGTTGTGGCATTTGTAGAGATATTTTTCGGTTGTACAGTGCAAAACCCCCTGGATAGAAGTTTTACAATCAAAAACTTGCTGTATAGAGTTTTCAGATTCATTTTTTCTAAATCTAGTTTATCAAATAAATAATAAATAATAGTGTATCAGTGCGCATACAAGTTACTATCACAATTATTCTCAATAAAGAGTTAACAATAATTCCCAAATCAACATAAATGCCGACTTTTACGTTTACAATTACCAAGAACAGATATTTGTATATGTAGGTATGGTTCGCTATAAGACTTATGTCGTATAGACGTAAAATACGATTATTTAAATATGTATATTTAAAACACTGTAATTGCTCATGGAAGGATTGGGCTTGTAGAGTGGCTTTTCAAAAAAATGCCACATACAGGAGGTACATACTTTATTCGCTGGAATTTTTCAATCATAAGCGGTTGTTTGACTGGTTTGTCGAAGCGCTCGCATGCCGAAGTTAATGAATTCGTCGTCGAAATATTTTTTGAACATGAATACATTTCTGACAAAAAATAACGCAAAGCAACTTTTTTTTTCTCTATTGAGTCATAAGCTTTGAAGGTATACCTAAGGAACGATGAAGTTTTCAAATTATACAAAAACCAACACCATAAGAATTAGTATTATTTTGTATTTCTCAGAGCACCAATTAATAAAACCGAGTATGAGTCCGATTGTACCCTCGATTGGGACGTTCGAGTTGATCCGTTTGTAAACTATTTTAAATAGCTTTCGCGAGTTGCTTCAAAAAAGTGAATAGTGTTTCCAATAATGTAAGTGACTGAAGAAATTACAATTTGTGAATATTCATTATTGAACTATACTTTATCACGATAAACTATTTTTATTTGATAATCTTTGTTGTGAAAAGTGAAATACCTCAACAACACATCGTTGTCGATGCGATATACGGCAACAATAATTGCAGCATGTTCTGTAATTGGTTGCCGATACTTGTTATCTACAACAAACCATTAATCAAAGCTTCATCACTGAAACGAAGATTGCTTTTGACTACATGAGTAACCCTTCAATTACTAATACATTTACCGTTAGTACAACCACAATGTCTCAAAACACATCAACAGAAAACCAAAGTAATACACCAAGCACATCATATGTAACAGCAGCAAAAACAGTTCCCAAACCAACATTTCCCAAAAAAGATCAAGCCATAGTTCTACACGCAGAAGATAGCTTGAAGCTATACGATTATGTGAAAGCCATTGGAGACATCATAGGAACCAAAAATATCACTTTTGAATCCCGAATATCGAATAACAGGATTTGTATATATCTCGCCAGTACAAAACTAGTGGACCAAATCATCAAATCAAACCCAACTATACAACTAGGAAATGTCGTCTTAAATATAAGAAGGCTAGTCTCTCCTACCAAAAGAATCCTTATATCGAACATGTCTCCGTCTATCCCCCACGACTTTGCTGCAAATGTAATCAATGGATTAGGCCTTACTCTTGCGTCTCCGATGCCTTTCCTGAAGGCTGGTATTCCAGGAGACGAATTCAGCCACATCCTTAGTTTTAGACGTCAAGCTTATGTTTTTCCACCTACCGATAACTTTGAACTACAAACATCAGTAGTAATTCATTTCGATGGAGTCGACCACAGAATTTTTCTATCTTCCGATAGAATGGAATGTTTCCTTTGCAAACAAACAGGCCACACTACAGCAAACTGTACAAACACCACTCGTGACAATAGTACAGTACAAACCACAAACCAAGTATCTCAGGACAGTAACAGGTCAAAATTACTAGAACCACCAATGCTCTCCCAGCCACATCAAACTCTACCAACAATCAGTCAAAAAAGAGCCCATTCAGATACCTTAACTACTAGCGAGGACAACAACACCCAAGAGGAAACCATTGTATCACCCTTAGAAATGCCTCCTCCAGAGTATCCGGTACAGAATACTGATTCCTGTAAAAAAACAAGGAAAAAACGCAAAACAGAATCACCTGCTGAATCGGGTCTTACAGAACAAACCAAAATGAATATCATAGAAGCCTATAAACATAACACTGAATCATTCCTCCTTCCTGTAGATACCCTCTTCGCCTTTTTAGAAAACACATATGGTAGCAGTACACCCTATAACGAAGCTCTTAAATTTACAACTGAGACCAAAACCCTGCTGTCAAACATCCACTCGATATACCCTTTTTTGAAAGAAAGAACAATGAAAAACAGATTCACAAGGCTCTCCAAGAAACTCAAACAGCATCTCAAAGAAGAAAACGTTGAAACTGAAAGTATAATAAGCATAGAGTCCCAAACCCAGAAAAACAGCGATGACGAATATTCTTCTGACACATCTCAAGTATCACAAACATCTATTCCCTCCTCATTCTAACTAACATTTAAAAAAACTTTCACTGTGATACAATGGAACTGCGATGGATTCTATCCACGCTTAGAACGGATCCAACAGTTGATATCAGAGCATTCTCCTGATGTTTTCTGCCTACAAGAAACCAACTTCAAAGACTCTCACAATCCTCACCTGAAAAACTATGTTGGCTATCACCATATTAGAACTGATTGTACTCGAGCCAGTGGAGGAGCATCAATATTTGTCTCTTGCGACAAATATTCCAGAAGTTTTTCTCTAAACACTACTTTAGAGGCAGTTGCAGTCACCACATGGTGCCCTCAAAAAATCGTTATTTGTAATGTGTATATTGCACCAAGCCACAATCTGACAAAAAACGAAATATCTGACTTAATAAAACAGCTTCCTTCACCATTCATCCTGACTGGAGATTTCAATGCACACAACATTATGTGGGGCTCAGATTCCACCTTTGGTCGAGGTAAAATTCTAGAAGAAGTTGTAAATTCCCTGAATATATGTTTACTTAATAATGGAAGTAGCACACATTTCAATATTTCTTCTGGCAATTTCTCTTCAATAGATTTAAGCCTTTGTGATCCGAAAACAGCCACACTAATCTCATGGTATCCACTAAATAGCTTATTTGACAGTAATCACTTCCCAATCCTTATCTCCGACAATACACCAGAACTAATCGACAGTACAACAAGATGGCGAATAGCTCAAGCTGACTGGAATAAATTCAGTTCTTATATTAAAAATGAAATAGAGTTAATAAATTTTTCGGAAAACACTGATGAAGCTATAAACCAGTTTACAAGCATTATTTCCTCCGCAGAAATGCACGTCAAGAAATTTACAACAACCACAAGAAGTAAACTAGTCCCATGGTGGAATCAATCTTGTGCCACAGCCATCAAAGAAAGTAATAGGGCTCTTAACAAATACCGAAGAACTAGAAGCCAACAAGATTTAATTAACTTCAAAAAACTAAAAGCCAAATGCAAACGAATAATTAAAGAATCTAAAAGATGTTTGTGGAACAATTTTACCAGCTCAATAACGACTGAAACCACTTCTGGACAAATATGGACTAAAATCAAACAAATGAGAGGCAAGAACACCACTTACAAAATTCCAGCCATCACTTTTCAAAACCAAGTCATCAGTGACAGTCAAAGTATCGCTAACAACTTTGCCAAACACTTTCAAGAAAAAACCAATACAAGACATACTATGGTTATGCTACCTGAAAAACAACAACCAACGATACCATCTCAAGACTTCAAATTCCTCAACAGCCCATTTTCCATGGAGGAACTTACATTTGCTCTTACTTCCACTAAAAATTCTGCCGCTGGACCAGATGATATTCCGGGTATATTCTTGAAACAATTGCCTATCAATTCTCTAACCAAACTAAATGAGATATACAATCGTATCTGGTCACATCAAGAATTTCCATCAATATGGCGTCAATCAATCATACTTCCTATCAAGAAACCGAATAAAGCATCTGGAATATTGAACTCATACAGACCTATCTCACTCACATGCACACTATGTAAACTTCTAGAAAAGATGATCAATAAACGCTTAATTTGGTATCTCGAAAAGCACAACATTCTATCAAAATCTCAGTCAGGATTTCGACCCAACCGGAACACCACAGACAACCTAATAGTTCTACATAAAGAAATTGAAAACGCTATGTGTAACCAGCAAGACGTCATTGCGGTAATTTTTGACATAGAAAGTGCTTTTGACACAACTTGGAGACCAGGTATAATCCAGAAACTTAAGGAGATCAACCTATCTGGGAATATCATTCATTTTATACAAAATTTTCTAACAGATCGAACATTTAAAGTGAAAGTGAATGGTAAAACATCCATGTCCCTCTCTACCACAAACGGAGTTCCCCAAGGCTCGGTTCTGAGTTCAACACTCTTTCTTTTGGCTATCAACGACATATGTTCCTCCGTAAAACAACCGATAAAATATTCACTCTACGCGGATGACCTCATCATGTTCTGCTCAGGAAAATACACATCAACCACATGTAACTTACTTCAAAACGCCGTCAACAATCTAACCGAATGGGCAAGAAGAACTGGATTCAGTTTTGCAGCTTCCAAATCCAAAGTAATTAAATTTAGCAGAAGATATAGCAGTGTCCAATTCCCATACATCACTATTAATGGTGAGCTGTTGGCAATTGTTGACCACCATAATGTTTTAGGAGTTACCTTTGATAGTAAACTCACTTGGAGAAAACACCTACAAGAACTCAAAGCAAGCTGCTCAAACCGACTGAATATACTAAAATCTCTCTCTCACTATTGCTGGGGTGCCGACGAGGAAGTCTTGTTAAGAGTATACAGAGCCCTAATTAGATCCAAGTTAGATTATGGTAGTCAGGTTTTTCTCAACGCCTCAAAATCTAATTTAGAAGCCCTGAACACCATCCAAAACAACGCTATACGTATCTGCCTCGGAGCTTTTAGATCGAGCCCAGTAGAAAGTCTCTATTGTGAAGCACACGAACTGCCTCTCTCCCTCCGACGCCAGCAGCTACTACTTTCCTATATTTCTAGAGTATCAGCCTCTCCAAAGAACCCTGTATACACACTACTGCAAGAATCAACACCCCAAATTATAAATACCTTATCAGAAGATATTAATTTGTTCAATACAGTCCCAACACCAATTTCAAATACACCACCATGGCACAAAATACTTCCCAAATTTAACACATCCTTATGTGAATATTCTAAACAAGAAACCCCTAACGTGATCCTAAGAAAAGCTTTCTCGGAAATAATTAACACGATCAAATATGACAATATACTTTTTACCGATGCGTCAAAAACTGACGCTGGAGTAGGATGTTCTGTGGTCACTTCACAAAGAACTGTAGCGAATCTTAGACTACCTATTTACTGCAGTGTATATACAGGTGAATTATATGCGATTTTGAAAGCCCTAGAAACAGTAACGCATGAAAATAAAACAGTGGCAATCTGTACAGATTCCTTATCTTCTGTATATTCCATAAAATGTATGTATACCAACCATCCAATAGTTCAAAAAATCCATGAAATCTGTGATCATCTTGCTAACGCAGCTGTTTCTATTACTGTAATCTGGGTCCCGTCACATGTAGGAATTTGTAGTAACGAAAAGGCAGACCAAATTGCAAAATTAACATCTTCATCAAACCTACCGATAGATAACATACAAGTAGAAAATGACCTCAGAAGGAGAATGAAAAATATCATATCGGCAAAATGGTCTGATCAATGGAAAAGATCATGTTCCAAACTCAGCAGTATCCAACCTAACATCCGTTCATTTAGAATACCTGGCCTGAACAGAAGATGGAAAACAATCATCCATCGATTGAGAATAGGACACACAAGGTTAACACATGGATATCTAATGTGTGCTGGAAACCCCCCACGTTGTGACGACTGCGACAAACCGATCACTATTAGTCATATATTATTGGAATGTACCAAATACACATATGCCTGAAGAAAAAATGCCATAAAAGGAACGCTAAAGAAAATCCTTAATTCCACCAGTGATTACAGTGCCCTAATAAAATTCCTAAAAGACTGTCAATTATACCAACTAATTTAATGTAAAGTCCATGTTTTTACATATTTTTGTATAGATTTTGTTATATAATCTATTTGTTATAAACTGTACCTGTGTCAATGGCCATTATGTTGTCGAGACACATTAAATTTTTCGAATAAAAAAAAAAAAATTAATAAAACCGGTCCTAGATTTTGTCAACAAAATTTAATTCACACTTTAGAGTGTTTCAATAGTCATCAAAATCTTTAAAAGTTTACTTATATTGAGAGATTTGAAAATAGTGGCAAAACAGATGATTTTCAAAATTTTCGATTTTCTAAAAAAATGCCCCTCCATTCCCTTAGAGGACTGACTTTTGTGGGGAAGGAAAAGTTATGAATTATGAATTTTCTTATTATGTGACAATTTCCCGGCCCTCCTCTTTAGAAAAAAAATATAAAAATCGGAGCACTTTTACTATGCAATGGAACAGAAAAAAATACCCAGTCGAATTGTATACCTCCTCCGTATGTGAAGTCGTCAGAAAGGAAAACAAGTGAAATGAAATATCAACTAAACCAACTCCAATATTGAGTTCTGGAGATATCAACTATTGGCGTTAGGTACTCTTGCCGAGTAGAAGACTTTATTGGATGAGATGCTTGGTAACTAGTTAGTATCTTATTTTTCATTTTGATTCAAGTATAAATTGCGCCATTAATGACTTTTCCCATTATTGATTATACCAGGAGAGTAAGTAACCTTATAGCGAATTCGCAAACAACAACCCAGGTGCGCTGTCACCATTAGTTATTCTGTTTCCCGTTCCCATTACAACGGCAGGTGTTTTGTAATACAATTTTCTTACCTTATGTAGGTATATTATGGATGGTATGAGAATTTCCGTCTAAAGCCGCTTACAGACGACATGGCAAGTCTTGGCCAATGTACGCATCGTGTTTATGAAAAACAGATGGCAAAGCAAGGCCTACGTTATATAGCGATTAGATATTAGCAATTCTGATAAGAAACCACTAAAGCTATGGAGTTTATTTATTGATTTAATGAAATATGTTTTTTTTTTAAATCTCATTCCTATCACGAATGATGAATAAATGAAAGATAGTGAAATAAATCAACTTTTATTAGTTGGTAGTTGGTACACTTGAAAATATAAAATAATATTAATTCTACTAGTAGGTACTGATAATTTTGAAGAGTTGTGCCGTTCATTTTAAGGTAGATAGAAGACTTTTAGCACCAACTTCAAAAGGAACAGCATCAATAGAATTCTATTTTTAAGTGCACCAATTATTTTTTGTGAAAAATAGTTATTATACATTATTGAGTGTTTTATTATCTAAATATCTGGGCGACCGAGCGTTGCTCGTTATCGTTCACAAGCTCGATTTCAAAATAAATATTTGGGGAAAAGACAAGTCTAATTTTTATTTATTTTTTGATTGGAACAACTTTAAGCTTTTAAATGGAAAAGAAGTTGGCTATGTCCTCAATACGGCCGTGGGGTGTAGGCATGACAACATGATTAATTTCTTCATATTATTCGTTTTATCTAGGTATATTCTTATATTGAATAATAACGTTGAAATACTTAGTAAATAAGTAGTGTAAGTTCAAACTCTGCCAAATCTTGATCCCAATTGTTTCTAGATACTTGATGGCGAATCATAAGGTAGGTATTTCCGAAAATCAAATCTAGTTAGATAGTTTCACAACGGTATGTTGCAAATCAAACAATAACTAATAAATTTGAAGACTTGAAGTTGCTAAATGTCATATACCGTTAAAACAGTATTGTTTTACTTCTAAGTGAATAACCTCAATCATTTTCTAACCTGTTAATAGTACGATAAATATTTCACCATCACAATAACAATACGATAACATATAAAGATCGATTCATTAAAATGTTAAAACTATTAGTCGCATCTCTTTCATACGTCCTGCATCTGAGATGCTGCCCATCCTAAGCTCTACCCCTTAGCGCAATTATTGTCGATTAACCCCAAAGCACAGCTTACCATAACAAAATAAGCTGTGCCGAAAGTATATGGGAAGCAAGGAGGATAGAAGGTATTGGAGGTTGCATTGGTTTTTAGAGTGCAAAGCGCAGCATTGAAGCCACCTGGCGTATAGGCAACCTGCGAAGTATGAACATCATACCCGCGAATGCATGCTGCACTTTCGCTCATAGCAGTGAAAAATAGAGCTGGTTTGCCCTTCTGCTGATTTAGTTAAAATCTGCTTTATAAGTGACAAGCTCATACGTCAGGCCTTGGTAAAAGTGGTGGGAACACTTAAGAAAGACAATATACGGCAAGTGCATTTGTCCAATATGATTTTACAATATTTTTCAAATTTTACTATTTTTGAAACCCTCAATGACCACGTTTTCGATCAACCTGCGGCAAATGCGGCAAAATATGTAGATATAAGATTTCATTTTATTGCAATAAATGTTACAGATATATTTGAAACTAGGAGGCAGTTTTAGAATAAGTTAGTTTTCATTAAAGGACATTATTTTGTATTTTAAACGACATTAACGTGTTGTTTATGTTGTACAATTATGTGAGTTCCATTTTTTTTGCGGTTTTAGGTAGTTATTAATTGTATAAGCATCGTATATCAAATGTATATTATAAGATTGTAGGTACTCTAAACTATGATACAATAAACGCTGTGACTTTTTGTGTAATTTTTCTTTCTTATAGTAAGCAAAAAAGCAGAACATCAGCAAATCTGATGATTTTCTTGTAAATTCCCTTTGTTACCGTGCGCTCGGGTGTTCATACTTGACGGGTTGCCTACATTCCGCGCGGCTGCACTTGATATCTCAAGTACTCATTATCTTCTATCCTCCTTGATGGGAAGGAGATAACTTCATCCTCATGCATGAGATGCAGGTTTGGGTTTGGGAGCGATCGGTCAGTGCTCGGCGAATTGTAGCTTATGACGCAGATGCTAGACACCGTTCCATCCGAGAACATTGTAATCATTTAAGTTACAGGTTTCAGATTTACCCCTGAAGAGGCCAAATTTGTTGGCGAAACAATTGTTGGGTTTGACAAATAAAGTGTTGGTGTCATTGTGGTTAAGATTAGAAAGTATAGGTAAACTGAGCTTCCCCTCCTATTTCCAAAACTTAGGAGTGTAGAATTTGGAAAAAAGAGAATATAGGTTCAGTCATGGTTTGCAGGAAAACCTTCACGAATATCGCAATTACCGAACACTTTCCACGCAAAACTTCCTCTTGAAGTTACTTTCTTACTAAATAATAATCTTTACGCGATCTACTTTTGTAATGTAATGTAATAAATTGATGGATTTGATTTAAAGTTTATTTTTTTCTTCTCAGAGCTTGTTTTAACGAATCCTATTTTCATATTAAGTTATTAATTGAGTGACGTTATTGTTTTGTTAATCTGTCAAGATTCTATTTGTAATTCAGTAAAGTAAAAGTCGCCAAAATTGTTATTATATTACTATCAGCCTGTTCCAAAATATAAACCATTAACTTGGCTAGGGTTAGCAGGGCCGTCGAAAATTGACAGATATATAGACTCGATATAGGAATATAACATTGACTGATGACATGATTTAAGCCTGGCCAGTCTAATGGTTTGTATCATGAACAAATATAGGGAGGACGAGTCACACGAGTAGTGGGAGTAGCACAAAAAACATTGGGTTATCGTATGTCATTTCGGTGGGTTGCGCAAAATCACACTGCGCATCCTTATGTAGTATGGCGAAGGAAGCTTAAATAGAACAATAGACACTCAGTGAAATACTGCGCAACATACCAAATTGACAACTTATCAGGGGACGTTATTTCTGTTGGGCAGAGAAAATATAGCGCAGGTACTCACAATTAAATATATTTATGGAAATTGAAGAAATTAACAAAAGGTTGTAATAACTAACAAGAATGAATAATAATGATGAATTAAAATTAAACAGGAAACGGATATCTTGTCAATGACATAGTACATAGAATAACACTTACAGAACTACAGAACAAGATACATTACAGAACAGTAGATTATAAAATAATAATACATCCTAACACCCTCACTTAATCTACTGCCTGTGACAAAAGATTACTCAATTAATCATACCCATGAATTGGACACAAAATTCATGTTTAACTTTTGAAAGAACTTTTGTCAATACATCAGCTATCATCTGATCTGTTGGCAGATAGGCAATATTCACAACGCCACATTTCACCCAATGTCTTATTTGATGAAATTTGACATCAATATGTTTACTTCGGCTACCAGACGATTGATTCATGCATAATTTTTGAGCTCCTTGATTATCATTGTATATCTTGATACACTCAATCGGAAACGACAATTCTTCAAGCAAACCCTTTAAAGATATACCCTCTTTTCCACATTCACTCGTGGCAACATACTCTGCAAACGTTGTGCTGTCCGCTAATGTCACTGATCTCTGTTTTTTAGCTTTCCAACTAACTGCTCCACCTGCAAGTGTAAAAACATAACCAGTAAATGATCTTCTGTCAACTGCACAGGCAGCATAGTCGGCATCTGCGTAACCAGTTAAATTTAATTTGCCTTTACAATAATTCAAGCCCAATCCTACTGTTCCTTTCAGATATCTTACCACTCTAAGGGCTGCATTGAGATGATCATCATCATTACAGCTATTGAATTGACTCAAATAGCTAACTGCAAAGCAAATGTCAGGTCTAGTACTCACGGCAAGGTACATTAATGCTCCTATCAACTTTTGATATACTGGATTGTTTGCACAGTTCGTCGGTCTAGTCAATTTAACACCTAGTGGTAAGGGGGTGCCCACTGATTTACACTCCTCCATGCCGTAACTCTTGATAATATCCTGGGAATAACTCTCCTGATCCAATTTTATTGTGTGGTTATTTCGGTCTCTTGTAACTTTCATGCCGAGACATTCACTGACAGAACCTAGATCTCTTATCTTAAAACATTTAGACATTGCTTTCTTGAGGTTCTCAGTTTCCTGCTTTGAATTTGAAAAAATATAAAAATCGTCAACATGAAGTCCAATAGCCATAAATAAATTTCCTTCACTTCTAGTGTAGACACATGCATCGTGCTGAGAATTGTGAAATTTATGATCAATGAGAAAATTATGAATTTTATCATTCCACGATTTTGCGGCCTGCTTGAGACCATATAAAGCTCGCTGTAATTTGCAAACCTTTGATTCATTATTCTTCTCCACAAATCCTTCTGGCTGCTCCATATAGATTGTTTCAGACAGGTTACCATTCAAGAACGCTGTTGTGACATCTACATGATCTATTTCATAATCAAACTCAGAAGCCAAGGCAAAAAGTACTCTTAAAGATGACAATCTTACAACAGGTGCAAAGGTTTGATCATAGTCCCTTCCTGGCACCTGAGTGAATCCTCTCGCTACCAGTCTTGCTTTGTAACGCTTTGATCCATCAAGACCTTTCTTGAGTTTATAGATCCACTTACATTGAACAATGTTATGATTTGTGGGTCTATCCACCAATATCCATGTTTTGTTATTTGTGAGAGATAACATTTCCTCTTCCATAGCTTCAATCCAGAGTTTTCTATCCGAACTAGAGCATGCTTCAGAATAGTTCTTAGGATCGCGTGGCCCCACGGAAAGAAATGAATATTCAAAATCCTCGTACCTTTTTGCAGTTCTAGCACGATGTGGATACCTTCCTCCAACTGGCTCATTCTGGATCCCCAAATTATCAGCGTTCTTAGTTAAATCAGTATCGTCATTGAAACTTGAATTAGAACTACTACTAACAATATCAGATGTTGTTCCAATAGGTACAGATTGTGTGGATTCATTTTCAATACATTGTATTTCATTTTTCATTATTGACTTATTCGAGGATTCATTAATTCTTTGAACAGGCAAATTCACAGTTCTGGTTGGTACATCATTTGTAGTGATTTGCTCAGAATCATAAGTACTTGGCATTTCTTTTTGGGCCAATGAAGAACTTATATTATTTTCTAGAAACACTACATTTCTCTCAATAACAACGTGAGTAGGATTATTCATATCAACAAGGCGATATCCCTTTGTCTCCTCGCTATAACCGACAAAAATCATTTCAATTGACTTTTTATCTAACTTCTGCCTCTTTTCCTTAGGTATATGTTTCTGAGCTTTACACCCAAATACTTTTAAGTGAGATAGGTCAATTTTCTTACCAGACCATACTCCTTCTGGTACTAGACCCTTCACTGCTGCGGTGGGAGATCGGTTTTTGAGGTAAATAGCTGTATTCATGGCTTCAGCCCAGAATCGTTTGTCCAAATTTGACTCAAATAGCATACATCGAGCCCTCTCTGTCAAACTTCTATTGGTTCTTTCAGCAATACCATTCTGCTGAGGGCTGTATGGTACTGTGGTTTGATGGATGATCCCATGCTCCTTCAGATATGACTCGAATGATTTGCTCGTATACTCTCCACCATTATCTGTCCTTAAACATTTGATTGTTTTACTAGTCTGTTTTTCAACCAATGCCTTGAAGAGGCGAAAATAAGTAAGTACATCTGATTTATTCGCAATCATGTAACCAAAAACTTTTCTTGTAAAATCGTCTACAAAAATTAAACAGTATCTAGCACCACCCCATGACGGTACCTCCATAGGTCCTTGTACATCACTATGAATAATATCTAAGATATCTTTGGCCCTGGATCCTCTTTTAGGAAATGGTTTAATCGTTTGCTTACCATCAAGACATGTCACACATACCTTGTCTATTTCTTCACGGAATGAGATACCTGATACGATGTCCTTCAGTTTTTTCATATCCTTGCGGTTTAAGTGACCAAGTCTCTTGTGCCAAAGTTCATGATCAGAGATAGTGGTGATTGACATTGCCCTCACTGGTTCCTGTGAAAATTTGTTTATTGCATAAAGACCATTTGTCTTGGAACACTCAAACTCCAGATCACCCTGTACAGAAAAATTTGTCCCATCATAAACTTTACAAGATATGTTATCGAAGACAATTTTATAACCTTTATCCGTCATTTTGTTTACAGACAATAGATTAAATGATAAAGTTGGTGCATACAAAACATCAGTAACAGTTTTTACATTGTTATCACCTACTTGAAGTACAACATTGCCAATACCTTCACATGCAATTTCAGAATCATCAGCTACAGATATAGGAATATTAATATTAGAATTTAAATCATAAAAAGAATTCTTATCTTTAGTCATATGTGAAGTTGCCCCCGAATCGATTATCCATGCTGTGGGAGACATCTTTGCAGCGAGGGCCTTGGTGAGTAGAGTTACATTCTTCTTAGTTGACGCTTGGTGGGCCTTCTGCTTCTGTTTGTGGTTTTCTTGATTGAGCAGCTTGGGACAGTCTGGTCGACGGTGCGAAGGGCTACCGCATTCATAGCATCGGATCTCTTGAGGAACTGGTTTCTTCTTGTACCGATACTGGTTATGTTTATATTTGTTTTGCTTAGAGATGAATGCTGTAGCTGATGTCAATGACACAGTACTTTTCACTGTTCTTCTCTCACTCTCACCAAGAAGAGCTATTTTAACATCATCAGACGTGGAATCTTCTTTCAGCTGCTGATTCAAAGCTGTCACATAATTCTCATATTCGTCGGAAACACCGTTTCTCATGACAAAAGAGATCCATTTGTCTTCCAGAACCTCACCAATATCAGCAAGTTTCTGCACCGTAGTTAAGATATTATTGATAAACTCTTCCATTGTGCTTCCATCTTGTCTCATGTTAAAAAATTGTCGGGTGAGTTCAAACTTTGTGGCCATGCTGCATCCCTCAAACGCTTTTTTGAGGTTAACCCATGCCTCTTGAGAATTTTTCGCATTATGCACATGCACATAACAGTTAGGCTTAACCGAAAGACATATCTTAGCAAGTGCACTCTGATCACGAACAATGTCCGCTGGAGTGCTAACCGGCATTGTGCCATCAACATAACCAAAAAGTCCTTCGAGCATCAAACACATTTTCATTGCGAATTTCCAGCTTCCATAGTTAAATTGTCCTTCTAGTTTTTCTATATTTGGCACTGATGATGATACAGTTACACTCGAACTAGTAGGCATTGTTCCCTGCTGTGTAAGCATTGATCCGGATGGCGTGGTCACCATTTTGTCGTCGCCGGCCATGCTTTTTACTATTTCTCAAAATTATAAACGAACAATTAAATATCGTTTCGTAATTAACAGTTATGTCCTGGGCCCATAACCTGTTGGGCAGAGAAAATATAGCGCAGGTACTCACAATTAAATATATTTATGGAAATTGAAGAAATTAACAAAAGGTTGTAATAACTAACAAGAATGAATAATAATGATGAATTAAAATTAAACAGGAAACGGATATCTTGTCAATGACATAGTACATAGAATAACACTTACAGAACTACAGAACAAGATACATTACAGAACAGTAGATTATAAAATAATAATACATCCTAACAATTTCAGACACTTCTGCTTATAGAACTGGATACAGAGTTAGTCATCCTCCCTTTATATATTCTTGGTTTGTATTTAGGAATAGGCTGTAGGTATTACTCAAGGTTGCAAAATATATAAGTATGTTAATAACAAGTGAGCTTTAGGAGTGGGGAGCTGTCATGTAGGACCCTATATAATAAATGACATTTCATTCACCCAGAATATTGCTACATAACACACACACATATAAGGGAAACTTATATTGTAACTTTTGTTTGAGTTTTCTAGGCAACTAACAATACTTATTCCTAAGTTTATAAACAAGAATGCGTGATGGCGCTGAGGACTGAGGTCAGCTTTTTATAGTGACGCTCATATTTTGACGTTTATGTTCAATTGAAATCTTCAACGTTTAACTTGCTTCGCGGTTAATAATATATTGTGACTGAAATACAAACATTTCCGGCAAATGATATTGCGCTATTGGAAAAATCGCTGAACCAAATACAAATCCCGGTTCTAAATGAGGAAACCGGGTAAATAAATACTATCATTATTCCTAAGCAAGATCGTAAGAGTTTATGCTGGTGGTAACAATTAAAAAGAAGCTGCTTAAAATAAATAATGTCAAAAAATTGTCACAAGTGTAGAGAACTTAACTGAAATAGGAATGCATTTAGATACCAGGGATGAGAAACATAGTGCTGAATATTCACTTGCACAATGCATGAAGCTGAAATTAAATGACATATTGAATGAATGGTCTTCAAGATCAGCACAACAATGTGAGTATTTATACCCAAACACTCTCACTTTCAAGTACGAATTTCCTCTTTCTTTACATTTTTTTTCCTTTTTGTTTTCTGCCAATGTTAGTAGAAATACCTATGTAACAAAAGCACACAATCAATTCTTAACTTTTCAGATGCTTCCAGAAAGATCCCAAAACCGGGGACCATAATGAATATCCATATAAGATAATTATATAATAATATATAAGAAATTTTTTATTGTTTATTATTTCAAGAAATAAAAAAATTACTATAGTGCTGAGTCCTTTGTATAGTTCCTGAATAAAACCACTGTAAGTAGGTATGCAATAGATGGCGCCTTCAAAAAGTTGGTAGCACGAACTAGAGATGGCGCCACATGCAACGCCAAAACTCTCCGTCAGGTTTATTGGCGAATCCAATTACCACACCACGTGAGAGGGCGCCACTGTAGATGGGTAATGTTTGTTGGAAAGAGCAGCTGATTCTATGTAATCTTTATGAGGTTACGTTAATGTGAGTGTTTTGATCTGTGTTTGAGGGCAATTATTGTGTTTTGGAATAAAAATAGTCGTTTGTTGTTATAATATAAGCATCTATTAATATTAAGTAGGTACAATCATTCACTAAATTAGAAATCGATATAATTATGTACACGTAAATTTTGCTCAACTTGCAGATATAGTTGCTGGTATCATGGAAGCGGAAATACAAGAATTGTTTTTATGTTTATGTACCTTTACGTGAATATGAGTTTCCACCAATAGTAATATATCTGATAGAATACAATTTTCAGAAATCAGTATATTAACTGACAATGTATTGTAACGGGAATTTATATTAAAACTGGGTTCGATTTATTTTCACTTATTTATTTACACCATTAACTACTTGTCTATATACACATTTATATTCACACTATATTTCTTGGACTATAACACTTTCTATGTGATCTATGTGAACTGTCAATGACCGTGCTTTATGACTAACTAACTATTACTAACTGTGCTTTATGACAAACTCTCTATTACTAACTAACTGACCGTGCTCTATGAGAGACTATCTATTACTAACTAACTCTGTCTATGCCTTCAGCCTTATATAAATCTAACCTAAAAAGCTCTAGATGGTTTCAGTATTTGTTTTCGTTGTTTCTGGAGGTTATTTCTCAATATATGGCTTCGAGAATAGACCAGGACTTATTCTCGTTGCCTTCTGATGTCTCCCGTGTTTTCCGGAATGTGCATTGTGTGTGTATAGTTCATTTGTGAGTGTAGTTTATTATTCGGGTAAGTCTTCACGTTACACTGCCCCCTCCTTAGCATCTGTTCGTCCCGATCAGAATCATCCTTGGTAGTACCTTGCTGGATTTCCGTTCCATGGCGGAATCTGCACTTGGTTCCTGCCAGGCAAACACCCTTGTTGAAGAAGTAACAGTCTATCGTCTTTCCCTTTTGGATTGAAGCAACACACGGTAATTTGCACACCAGCGTCCTGGAAGATTTATTCGATCATGCTCCTTACAATCTTCCAATCTAGCCAGTCCAACCCGCAGCCTATTTTCGGAAGACCCAACTTCTTGATGTCATAATTCCTGACTTCATTCCTTAGGCTCTTCAGTGCATGCCAGATGTCCTTGTAAGTGGATTTTCCTCTAGACATCTTTTTCGTAACCAAATAGAAGAGGTTCCGATTACCCTCTGCTAGTCGCAGAACTTTTCCTACTCTTGGTCGTTGGGCTTCATTCATTCATCCAATCTTCCAAACTTCCTTTTAAATACCAGAGCAATACCTCGGCCCATACGTAGATCCTCCGCTACACAATGGGCAATAGAAACTTCGGCTGGTAGTTTGAAAAGGTCTTGTTGAACCTCAACTGTCACACCGAGTCTGACCTTCTTCCGATCTACGTAGTTGGACATGAAGTCGTTGAAACTGACATTTCGCTCTTCAACGTTCTTTTCTTGAAGAGCCACTCGTGCTTCCTCCTGGTTGTTCGATCCAGCGTATGGTGCGAGTCGGTTTATGTGCACCACTCTAGGTTTTCCCCTTGGTTACTTTCGGATACGATAGATGACGTCATTTATCCTCTTCATAATTTCATATGGCCCTTCCCATTGCTTTTGGAGTTTGGGACAAAGGCCTCGACGTCGTTGGGGATTATACAGCCAAACAAGGTCCCCCACGTTGAAGACTCCATCAGCTGATTGAATGTTGTAGTGCTGCTTCATTCGATCACTGGCAAGCTGGATGTTCTGTCTGGCTAACTCATGGACTTTATCCACTCTGGCTCTCAATTGGTCGACATATCCTTCTCCTGCGACACTGTCCACTGTAGGTCTACGGCCAAATTTCAGGTGACAGGGTAGGCGTAACTCACGCCCCAACATTAAACTAGCAGGAGTCTGACCAGTTGTTTCATTCACAGCCGCCCGATAGGCCATCAGGAACAAATGGATGTACTGATCCCAATCTCGCTGACGTTCTGAGACAACCTTAGAGAGGTGCTTGCCCATGGTTCGGTTCATCGTCTCTACCATTCCGTCCTATTGAGGATGCAAAGGGGTCGTTCTGGTCTTGTTCGTACCTATTAGTCTGCACACATCTTGGACAGAGCTGACTTGAAGTTTCTTCCTTGGTCCAAATGGATTTCAAGAGGAACGCCAAAACGTGAAAAGAATTCTTTCACCAACACCTCGGCGACGGTCGACGCTTCTTGGTTAGGGATTGCGTACGCCTCTGTCCACTTTGTGAAATAATCCATGGCTACTAGGATATACTTATTCCCATTGTCCGTTTCAGGAAATGGCCCCGCAATATCCACAGCAACTCGCTCCATGGGACTCCCAACATTATACTGCCTCATAGGTGCCGCTTTCTGCCAAGTGGTCCATTGCTGGCTGCACATAATTCACACTTACGGCACCACTGTCTCACATCTTCTTTGCAATTCACCCAATAGAATCGCTCCCGAACCTTCTGCAGAGTCTTGGTGATTTCAAAATGCCCACCCGAGGCTCCATTATGTAGCTGACGTAGTACCTCCGGCACTTTGCTCCTTGGCACAACTAGTGTTCTAGGTTCTATACAGCAGATCATCTCTAAACACAAGAGAGTCCCATTGGCTCCAATATGCTTTCTCTTCAGGGCTTCGTAAGCTTATATCCTGCCAAGACGGCCTCTCCTTACGGCGCATCCACTCCAAGACCACTCTCAAACATGGGTCATTCACTTGGGCCACTTTCATTTGTCCGGGCTGCCATTCCTCATTTTCTACGGTTATTCGTCGTATAGGACAAATCTTGTCTTCCATCTTGACACATTCCAGTTTTTCCGACTGTGCCGCCTTCTTCTTACAACTGCGGCGTACGTGTACTAGCTCACCACGGTTCCAACACCTTGGCTCTCTCTTCTTTGACTGCGCTCCCGTCACTAGCTACCTTATCATGTCTAACAGGGACTCTCTATTGGATTGGTCTTCTTCTTCGATTGCTTTTACACGGCGCCCTCGGGAAGTTTGGCTAGCGGCTTCATGGTCTAAAGCAATTTTGGTCTGGCCAGCTTCAACGCCTTCTGCAGCTCACTCTCCCTCAATCCATTTACAAATGTGTCCACTGCAGTTTCATCGGCAGCTGTAGGACATGCTAGCCGCACAATACGAGCTACCTCCCCCTCAAATTCTCGCAGACTCTCATTTGCATGTTGCACCCGAAATCGTAATTGTGCTTTGTATACTTGCTGAAGATGACTCTCCATACCGATTCTCCAATTTAGAAAGCAAGACATGGTAATTTGCTTGGCCAGCTGGAATAGACCTTAGGATGTCTGCTGCATCACCTCGTAAAGCAGCAGTTAACGCAACAGCTTTCTGCTCTTCGGTCCACTGGTTAGCCATTGCCACTGCTTCAAACTGCTTTCGATAGGTTGACCCGGAGCACTTTCCATCAAAGTTTGGCAGCTTAACCCTCATACTACCTGCGGCTAAGTCATCTTCGCCTTTGAGTGTCTGGCTCCTACTGCAGTTACCATTCTTAACTGACATTTCTAGTGTCTTGATTTTTTGTTGCAGTAGCTCCATGTTCTTCTCTGTCGTGACAAAGTTTTCTTCAACTGTTCTTGAAATTTCTTCGAATTTCTTGTCACTATATTTACCAGCTTCCTCGATAGTTCTGGTCACCTCCTCAAACCTCGCATCACTTTTTCTGGAAACATCTTTAATTTCATCTTGAAGAGTTCTAGAAACTACTTCAAACTTGTTCGAGACTTCATCGAATTTCACCCCAAATGTCCTGGTTACTTCCTCGAATCTTTCGTTATTATTTCTAGAAATTTCTTCATGACTTCATCGAATTTCACCCCAAATGTCCTGGTTAATTCCTCGAATTTTTCATTATTATTTCTAGAAATTTCTTCCTTCATCTCTTTCAGTAACAGCTCTTCGGGAGAGTGGAATTCGAAAAAATCAGGATCGTCTCCATTTTCAATCAGAATGTCCCTTAAGCGTTTCTGGAGGGTCGCTTTATTACCGGAATCATCACAATCCCGCTCCACCAACTGTTCCTTGAGTTGTTTCACGGTTAACTGCACTAATTTCATTTTTAATTGTCTTTATTAATAGAGTCAATTAGGCAATATTGTTTTTAAAGTCTTCGACACGAAAACGAACAAAATTCTTCACACAAACACGAGAAAAAGTCTTCACATTCACACGAAAACAAACGAAAAGTCTTCACACAAAAACGAAATAAAGAGTCTTCACACTGACACAAAAACGAACAAAAAGTCTTAAAAACACCTGCAAGAAACCGCAGTCTCTTGAAGTCTGTCCAATTTTATAATCACTCACTGACCGATTCCACACTGACACCAATGTAACGGGAATTTATATTAAAACTGGGTTCGATTTATTTTCACTTATTTATTTACACCAATAACTACTTGTATATATACACATTTATATTCACACTATATTTCTTGGACTATAACACTTTCTATGTGATCTATGTGAACTGTCAATGACCGTGCTTTATGACTAACTAACTGTTACTAACTGTGCTTTATGACAAACTCTCTATTACTAACTAACTGTCCGTGCTCTATGAGAAACTATCTATTACTAACTAACTCTGTCTATGCCTTCAGCCTTATATAAATCTAACCTAAAAAGCTCTAGATGGTTCCAGTATTTGTTTTCGTTGTTTCTGGAGGTTATTTCTCAATATATGGCTTCGAGAATAGACCAGGACTTATTCTCTTGCCTTCTGATGTCTCCCGTGTTGTGCATTGTGTGTGTATAGTTCATTTGTGAGTGTAGTTTATTATTCGGGTGTCTTCACGTTACAGTATAATAGGTGGTGATCATCAATATAAATGAAATTGAAATTACTTTGCCAGCAGTTTTGTTTATATATTTCTGTGTAAATGATAAAAAACGACTATTTTGAACACAAGTGTTTTTTTATTCTTCGTTTTAAATCAAAAATATACAAGTTTTATGGATTCTGTCATAGTTATACTGGAAATCGTTTCAGTTGATAATTTGAAACAATAACGATTAGCTAGCGGCTTTCACCAGAAAATCCTGAGATAAGAGATATTTTAAAGCTGAGGGAATCAATATAAATAAAAAGTACATCAACATCTAAAGATATACAATATAAGACGTTCATCATATTTCCTTAAAAGAGCAAGTATTTTTATCTGAGAAAGCAGTTCTAGTACAAAAAAGTGTTCAACTAAGCTGTATAGTGACTCGATATTATGTTTCGCAAATTTTCTGAACAGAGCAAGTAAGTTACTAATAACTTTAGAGCTATAATACAGAGTAGATATTGAATACAATTATATTACACCACAATTTGTATTAAAAACAGTTTTCTTCGGCATGATGAGTGAAATTCACGTGTTAACAGATACGAATGTAAACAAACGATTACCTATCTGTTCTCAGTTGGCACTTTTCTCATTAGAGGGCGAGAGCTTGGCTGGATTCGCCTATACATTGTAGTTTCCCTTATATGTGTGTGTGTTATGTGAATATTGCAGGTTAAAGTTGAGTCATCATAGCCATACATTGTAGAAAAATGTCTGTGTGTCTAGTGGGAATCGCACGCGTGTTGAAAGGGTTCCGAGAAGGGTTCCTTACATAAGATTTTCGCTAAGGGTTTCCTCTAAAATATAAAAGAAGCCTCATAAAAGAAGTTTTCTTTCAAAATTTTATTCTCTTTGTTTTCTAAAATAAGGCGTGGAAACTTAATTTTTATCTATTTCGTTCAATATTTTCTCAGTCCAGGAATTGAGGATTTTTTTTTAATACGTTATCATTTCTCAGCACTCATTTTTCAAGTTAGTCAAAAATATATATTATTATATATTTTTAGAAAAAAGTCACAAAAACTCGTATATGACTTTTGTTTGCGTTTTATTGAATATATAAGAAATTAATTATCTATCTACATCGCTTGTAATTTTTGGAATAATAAAAATTTTAGGTAGAGTAGGTAGTTACTAAAACAAATTTTCTATATCACAGTTACTACAAAAAAAAACTATAACGGCTTATAGTTCCCTCTAACGTGGATTAAGCGACATAATAGAATTGTTTGATACAAACTAAGGGCCTCTAGTATTTCAGACGTAAATCATGAACCAGCCGAAAGTAGCTATTAGAACAGACTTTGATAATCGAAGTGACTGTTCTCAATAAAAAAAAATATATATAAACATATTTCATGGGAAACGTTACTGAAAGCGAATTTTCTTCTATCATGGGACATTCCCCATCATAAAGATAATCTTTAGACTCTAAATGGAACACTTTGGGCCATTGACAGCTTCTTTGTCCTCTTAAGCGTTCTCAGTGTTATTTATTTACGGCCAGATGGGTCAACCATTTGCTCTACAGCAAATTCAATTCTTTGAACAAACAGATGATCCAATAAAAATGTATGACGTTCGATTATTAGATTGGCGACACTACGTGACTTAGTAGGAATGTATAGATATACAACTTTTACCAAAAACTACATTGCATCTTCATGGTCTTCATTATTTAATATGGCTGCTCATTATTTTACATTACCTGTCAAGTTCCTATTCTAAAACGATTAAAAGGAAAGGATTAAAAGAGCATGTCTTTACTTGAGTCATCTGTAATTGAATTTATATTGATTGAAACATCACCTACCACTTTTAGTTTCCTATCAGTGTTTAGCATTTTTAAAGGCCTACTGCAATGATTTTTTTTTGGATCGCTCGATATTATCAGAAAATAACTGTGTTTGGTTCATTACACGGAGCTTGTAAAGTAAACAATTTTCATGGGAATTGCCGATCAAGCTGACTTTTTATTCTAATTAAATATTTTTTAATCAATAATTTAGTATACAGGGTAAAATATCTTCAAGTGAAAATGTCATCACCAGTTTTTCTTCAGTTGAAAAGTTTTTTAATTTCGTGTCTTCCCTTGCTGAGCTAATTACAAAAAATTATCAGAAGTTGCATCAAATAGGTACGAGATATATTATCAAATAAATCAAATCAAAATATGCTTTATTGTTTGAAGAAACATTTCTCATTGATAGAGATCATTATTGTAAATAAATTGTTAAAAAATAAATAACATACCATATAAAAATAGAACACAACAGTCCAAGTGAAAAACATACATGTACCTACTTTTGCCGTTTTGGTCAACTCAAATATCTCAAAAATATATTTAGTACAACAGAATCATTAAAACTAGAATTATTACAATTAGAAATTTATTATACGTATATGTATAACACAGGTCATATCTATAAAACATAAAATCGTTGGATAAGAGAACGAATTTGAATTATAGTACTGAAAATTCTTTGAATAAAACCCATCTAATAAGAAGAATAAGAGGCATACGCAAGTAGAAATTTTTTCATGGCATTTTTGATTTTTTTGTTGTCATCTATGATTTTAATCTCATTGATTATAATTTTTTTTCATTATTACAATTTTTTTATTTTAGTCGATGCTGGAATTGGTAAAGTTGTATTGTAAGTTTGTCTGGTGTTATATTGAGTTATATCTTGTGAATTTGAATTTTTTATTTGCTGTGAATAAGACATAGGTACTGTTTTTAAAATGAAAATGCGTGTGAAACCATATTGAATACATGCACCCTAAAAACAAATTCTGTATGTTAGATATGAGCCGACCAAAGCACAGGATCTTAGTTTTTGATATCTTAAAAGATAGCATATTAGCATTACACCAATCTTTCGGTGTGCGGTGTCATCAGCGAATTGTATGAACTATTAATGTAAATTAGGAAAAGTGTTGGTCCCAGGATAGACTTAAACCTCTATATATAAACATCTCTTAGCCCATATTTCTCCAATTATTGCAACAATATTTTGTAGTTAACACAGTCGAAGGCCTTTGTCTGGTTACCAATAACCGCTGCAGCACTTTCCCTATTATTTAGTTTCAGATAACCATTTTGAAGGAGGTTAAAAATTGCATCATTTGTTTTTTTTGCTTTTGAAATCCAAATTGAGTGGGATTAATAGTGCTTATTCAGAAAAGCCATCATTCTTATTTTTACTAGTTTTGATATTATTTTTGAGAGTGTGGGTAACATTGAAGTAGGCCTAAAGTTTGCTGGGTTATCAGAATCACCTCCCTAGAATTACTATTGCACATTTTAAACATGATGATAAAACTCCTTTAAGAAATGAAAGATTAATTGTTGGAACAAATGACAATGAATTAATACCTAATGTAATTTTACGAGTTTGGCTTGCAACCAGCATAGCAACTAGTTAACCAAGTTACTGTCAAGAAACAAAGTATACTTTTTTGATATTTAAGATTTTCATTTAATAGTTTCAGTGAACAAGGTGAATGTTCATTGATTTTGAAATGCTGTGGCTGCAATCTAATCTATAAATCAAAACTTTCGATTTAAGCCATATCTTAGGTACACTTGAAATATTTTTCAGAAACCGGTTCATAAGCTTAACTTATGAATTTTAACGAAAATGGATGAACGCTATATTGAAAACATTGACGCAAATCTTTGAATTCCGATTTCCGAAAAAAATTGAATAACTATCTATGCGTTTATTTAGAAATGAGTAAATGAGAGAGAAAGAATAATACAGTAACTTTAGTCTATTTAAATGTAATGCAATGTAATTAAGTCAGCTAGGGACTTTTAAGTGACTTTTTTTTTATTGACCTTCCCACATCATTTGACAGTGAGAATGTATAACTAATGTATACAGAGATTGTTTTAAAATTTATCAGTTTGAATAGTACAGATTTACGTTGTCAAATCGATTCATTATTGACATTTATGCTACTTGTCTTATTTATAGGTTATGTTTCGTATTTAATTATAACATTACTTTTCAATATCGAACCACTCAAAATACAAGTCCGTTCATGCATAACGAAGTCGTGGATATAGTAAAGTTGACTGATGGTTCTCAGGATTACTTTTATCTTTCTGTATTGAGAACTTTAAAGTAACTTCACAGTGCGACAAGTGAATTCTACCCCATCTGAATATTCATGATCATTGGTATGATCTATGAAACTTTACTATTTCTACAACTCATATATACTCTCATTTGCAATATAATGTCGACTCTGTAAGCTTTAAATCGCAGCTTCTACAAACTTCTCAATACGCATACCAAAGTACACGGGAAACATAAATAAAACTAATTTACATTCGGATCTCACTTACATATTATGAAATCTATGATTTGTGACTATTCATTTTCAAGCTGATAACATATTCATAAAACAGAAATAATCTAATTACAATTTATACCTATGGTGTCAAGTAGTTATCCATCAAAGTTGAGTTTTTGAGAAAATGGGGGGGCATGTGACCATTTTTTATTCTATTCAAATAGCGATTTAACCTATCAAGCAAGATATTAAACTATAAACTTATGTGTTCATTTATGTTTGCTCTGATTTTCTACAAGCCTGTTCAAAAGTCTAATGAAATATTCTCTACATGACCTAAGATATCTATGATCAAAGACCGTAGAAACCGTAGACAGGTATATCGCAGATGTTATCTTGGCATGGCCAACTCTTCCTAACCGTGCTAAAAACATAGCCGAACTCTTGATTTTGTAAATACATATATTGTTTCCTCTTTTTGATATGAGCTTTGCAATTATTTGAAAAGTTCTAGAGCATAAAAGTCTGAACAAATTTGACACAAGACAATATTATAATACAATTAACCGTTCTCGAGATTCGAGTTAGACCGTGAAATGTGGTATGCACTAATATTATGCTAGGTCAACTGTAATATTTATTTAAAATATTAAATTAGATAATCAAGAAACTTTAATTAATTAGTTGAAGACAAATGATTTCTATAAAAGGTATTCATAAATAAATCTGATAATTAGGTCAAATTAATTATTAATCATATCACCTAATTATCAGATATATTTATGAATTTATATATATATATATAGATATTTTGCAATTTCATTCAGTAATCGGTCTTTGCACCATATCAAAAATATATACGATCTGAGATTGTGGAGTAAATTATTAAATTTATTTGTAAATTGTAGATAAAATAAATAAATAAATACATTATTAAATAAATCCTACAACTTTGAGAGAAATACAGAAAATGGGGTTATTTTTCAGTTCAGGTTTTCAACTAATTTGTCGCCTTAGGAGTAAAGTAAAAGTATATTACGAAGACAATAATACCTATAGGTATCCAGAATCCAGATCTTTCGATTATTATCAAGTTAGCTGTTATCAATTTATGAATACATACAACATCAAGAATTTAACCGATTCGAAAAGAAGGTTATCATTAGTAAATTGGCACTACATATAATGTATTCCACTTTAATGACTGAACTGCTTTAAATAATGTAAAACAAAGGTGTATTTCACACACACTAAATTATACAGCCAGCTGGTGTACATGAACTGACATATTCAAGCTAACTTACCAGATAGAAATAAATCTTGCAGGGCCTGCACGGCCTGGCAAAGAATAGCCCATGATTCGGGCTCGTCGAGACCAGTGGGTCGAGCTGTCAGGAGATCGCCCAGGGTCGGCCCTGGAATGGATCGGCCCGTGATGCTCGTCCTCGGCATGCTGAAACCAAATTCATAATGGCAATAAAATTCTTGACTTGATAATTATAAGAAATATTCTTATTGTATGAGTCTACTAGAACATACAGAATCAATCGATAATGATTGTAACACGTACTTATCGCCTTGTATTCTGGTTTAGTATCTAATTAAAAAAATAAACTTTTCAAAGAATATTATTTAATACTTCACGAGTTAACGGTCGAAATTAACACCAAATGAGAAAACTTTTTGAGAAATTACAACGACGGCCATTTCGTCGATTCTGACCATTAATAACTCGAATAAAACCTTTATAGAACTGATCATTGTATCAATTTTATTCAAAATAGTACCAAATACGATCTGTGCCATTTCAATTTTTCCAATCAACAAAAAACTACTCAGCAGGTTTTGATAACATCCTTATCTGATTCTGATTCTTGCTACATATTTACGCATCAAATGAAATCTATCCACCGTTGTTATCATTTTTTGGTTCTCTTTTATAGGGTAGCTTGGTAACCATAAGAAATAGAAAGAGATCAATCTCGAACACTTTTTTTGAGATAAACCTAATGGTGACAATAAAAATAAGCTATTGTCTTTTGTTTGCGAGTTGTAACCTAAAATGCAATTGTATGCGTATGTAAGGCATGCCTATATCTTAAAGTTATCCTATAAAAGCAAAGAAATTTGCCCACCCTGTATATTCTGAAGGAGGTAGGTAGACACATATACACATAGATGTTATAAGCGATTATAGAAACCTGGAAATGTGCAGAAATGTACAATAACTTCCTACTGAAAAGTTAATATCATTCAATCATTCAATGAGTAAAGAGAAAATTGCTCTTATTTTAATATTATTGAATGAATTTGTACTGTATTATCAGAGATGTCAGTTGGCAACCTTGGAATCAATAGATTTATTCATTTCATCACTCAAAATCATCAGAGCATTATGAGAAGTCTACTCGAAGATCACCTTGAAAGCACAGCACTCTCATCAAATTTCTAGACGCAGAGGGTGTAAACCAAGTGAAAACCTTCTGGAATGATGATACAATCCATCACTATGGCATTGAGACCAAAAGAAGTGGTAACGCACCAGCTGACCTTTGCGCAGACCATTCACGGTTCAACCATCCGAGGGTAAAGTGTCCCTGACAGTCTTTTGGGACATGGGACCCTAAGAGGCCAGTTTACTGCGACTTCCTTGAAGATCAGCAAAGTAATAATAGTCTCAACTATTTTGAGATGCTAGAATACAAAATTAAAACAGCTATCAGAAGCAAGCTTTTTAGATTCTTGACAAAAGGAGTCGTTCTTCTTTAGCACGACAACGGCTGCTCTTGTACGGCTCGCCTGATCATTGATTAAATAGAAGAATAGCGTTATTATTTCATCTCGCATACAATTCAGACCTTAACTCTTCTAATTTTCACCTGTTTGGGCCACTAAAGGACACCTTAGGAGGAAAAAAGATCAAGTCAAGAATGACAAATTCAAGGCAGCGGTGCAAGAGTGGCTCTGACACCAAACGAAATAATTCTTTGACAAAGGAGCTAGGAATCTACAAGAAAGATGGGACAGGTGCATAAATGATGAAAAACCGTCCAAATTTTGAAATAATCCGATAAAACATATTTGAGCTATAGCCGTTTGTCTCTCTCTCTTGAATGACCCTTGTAATTTTGAACCCTTCTGACAATTGAAGTTCCTTTAAGTTATATAGCTGAATAGACAAAAAATAATTTAAAAAATCCAATATGTTTATTTCTAAAATTGAAATTATGTCAGACAGCTACAGTATATCAAATTGAATAAACTCATATTTATTTAATATTAGTGTAGATATAACATGATTTGTTATTCTGTATCGAATATAAACATTATAAAAGCAATCTTAAATCTTAATATATATATAGTCGTATAGACCATTTTGTTTATTTATATGATTCATATTGTAATTTTCCTCGTTGTCCTGCAACAATTTATGGTATCACGCCTCTATGGACTAATGAAAAGTTGAAAATACGCAAGCTTGTGATACAATTTTATCTTCTCGATTTGGGAGTATTATTGATGAACTCAATAATCTTTTTGACTATGTCAAAATGGTTTATATGCAAATAGAAAAATTCTAAAAAAACAATGAGAGGAAAAATAGATTATCTATCCCAGATTTAGAATATGTATGAGAAGTCCTTTCGCATGCAGGCAAAGCGAGTGATTCTTCAATGACACGAATACTTTTATTTCAAAGATATATAACCCATTCATTAGTGACGGTACAGATCTACACAATTCTACCTTTCTTTGTCCGTAATTAGAGGTATGCATTCAGTCACATTTTTAATGAGACATAAATATACAGCTTAGGTACAATATGTACTGGCAAATCGTGTAGCTTATCATAGTAAATAGCATAATAACAACAAAGAAGTTGCACATAGCAAAAAAATCACTGTAAGGTCATGTCAATTTTCATAAATTACTTGCTTTGAAAACATTCATTATAACTGCATATTTTTGAATATTATCTATTATATTCTACCTGAACTGGTATGGTTAAACCAATTTCAATGTGAAACTCTCGGTGAAACTATTCATACCAATATGAGAAAAATTGTATAAGTTTAGATGTTTCTTAATCAATCATGCAAAAAGGACTGGAAGAATTTCGATGAAATTTGGCGCACAGCTAATTTACTACGTGTATTAACAAATATTAAACTTTTCATCCCGGGAAAATATTAGGTTCCTGTGGGATTATCAAAAATCGAACTACATGACTTATCCACATGAAATTTGGCATAGATGTATCATCGAATATTTTTTTGGTATCAAATTGTGATTATGTGTTATCGATTTAGATTTAAGATTTAGAAATTTGGTTTCCGTCGTTTGCACCCCTGCGAAGCGGGTAGGAGCATCTAGTTAAATAAAATAAATATTATTTACAAAAAATTGGACCGACTTTATTTGTTGGTGTACTGGTAATTTTGAAGTTGTGCAATTGTAGTTCAATAGAATACTTTCGGCACCAACTTCAAAAGTACCTGCACCAATAGAATTAATAAAAGAAAAATCGAAGACAATCGAAGTATAATATATACTTCGTCTGTTTGGGATCGTCAGTCAAAAATAGAAATCCTTTCCCCCCAAAAGCTGAACAACAAGAGACCATTTCCAAAAAAATGACATGTTTCTAAAACTTCAACGATTTCCGAGCTACAGTAAATACGTATGCAAAATTGCTGCCGCTATATTGTGAAATCACTAAATATAAACGAACGTTCGACTAATTTGGTAACTAAAAAAAAAATACAATAAATATTTCTTACAGAAAATTGGACCGACTTTATTAGTTGGTGCAGTGAAAAATACAAAATAATATTAATTCTATTGGTGCTGTTACTTTTGAAGTTGTGCAGTTGCAGTTAGATTGGTAACCTTTGGCACCAACTTAACAAGTAACAGCATAGAATTAATAATATTTTGTATTTTTCAGTGCAACAACTAATAACGTCTGTGCAATTTTATGTAAAAAATATTTATTTCACATTTTTGAATGTAACATTGGTCACGAAAATCGTTGAACAATCACTGATACCAATGAAGATAGTAAATACCTACTTATCCTATTATCCACGATTATTTTTTGCTTGCAGTTCTTATTATTGAGATCTCAAAACATCACTGTGGAAACAGGCATAAGTATTTTAGATGTTTACCATTTTACCACCGCTGTAAATCGAAAACCGTCAGATATTTGAGAATTTAACATGTCTCTAAGTCTAAAACCGTAACCCTTTTGAAAAAATGTTCAATTTAAACGTTTCCGGATATTGTACTATCTTTAATTATACCATCTCAGATGTTCCATTTTCGAGAAAATTTGACCCCTTTAAGGGCGGTTTTTGGAGGGAAGGAGATTTCGGATTTGCGTTTTTATGATTATGGGACCATTTCTCAAGTATCCTCTTTCAAATGAATCAAAAATCATCCAAATCTGGGAACGTTACTATAGAAAACGCGCAAACAAACAAATAAAAAAAGGACAGTCGAATTGTATACCTTCTCCGTTCGTGGTTCGTCGGTCAAAAATATGAAATATGTAACTATGTTTTCCAAAAAATAAAACCAGCTTTTCTTTATTTAAGTAATGCACTGAAAAATACAAATAAAATATATAATTGTACTGAAAATTTTATATATATCATATGCTTAGATTTTGACAGGTTGCTATGTCGAATTGTTTGAAAAAAAACGGCTGCGAAATTAATAAGTGATAATTTATCTGGCTTGACAGCTGTCACGTGCAGATGGCATAATAACAAGCGTAGATTATTTTTGACAAATATTTATTTATAAATTATCAAAAATTGTATTTATTTTTAAATATAATTATTGATGGTATAAAATTTTCGTATCGAATCTCTGGCGACCTTGAATTATTCTCCGAAATGTTTTCCTCAGTTGCGAATTTTTTAAAGAAAATTTAAAAAAATTGCACATCGAAAAATTCCAAGGCTATCAACAAATTTGTTGTTATTAGAAAATAAATGTTTGTTTAAATATTTTTGATTTTTAATATCTTCAATATCAGTAGGTAATAAGCAAATTTTGTACCAAGATATGTCAAGATTTTTTGATCTGATAATTTCAGACCCATTAAAAATATTTTGTACTTTGCTCCTATTTCGTGAGGGTGATCTAAATAGAGATTTGTTTTTTGTCTATGATTATACGAACACACTGCTAAATATATCTAAAGATATCTTCATTCTGCATATCTCCATTTTATTATTCTAATATAATTTTGTATAACGATTAGTTGTTTCAAGGCATTGCCATAAAGTTCACCCCATACTACATTGTCATCCATATCTTAACAATGATTCCACCAATGACTCTTATAAAGTATATCATTATTATCATTATAAGAACTGAACAATCGATAGTTCGTTTTATAAATTGAAAGGAGAATCTCTCGTCTCTCATTAATTCTCAGAGAAAATAAGCCAATCAAATCCAATTAAAGAGATTGATGATTGATTAAACAATTTACACAAGAGTGTGTCCGAAAAATATTTTCTCTTGTAGTTAGTTGTTGCTGAATGCCAGAAAGTACCTTGTGTGATCAGACTAATAATATCTCCTCTCCTTTAAAAATGCGCAACTGGTGTCCGGAGCGGATGTTGGTGATATCTTTAGAACTCATCATAATAGATTGTATAATATCTTTGATTTGTAATTGAAGCTGTTGAATTTAATTACTTGATAAAAACAGCATTCTAACAAGAATCGGTATTTTGCATTTTATAGGAAATATTGAGCCATATATTACATAACGAACAAAAGTAACTACTTGAAACTAATGTACTGAGGAAGTGGTGATAATATAAAGAACTGCGGGTATTATGAAGATCCTCAATATCTTGGTGATATAAGTTACAGTTTCTGCCTTAATCTGTAGCAAGGGAGTGCTAGGGTGTAGTTTAAGTTGTTGGTTTTAATTACCATTGCATGTTAATGTACAAAAGCTCAGTTTTGATATTTATTCTGTAAGTTCTGTTTTTCTTTCTTTTAACTAATGCTTTGTAGTGGTTTTCATTCGTGATGTTATGGCTTCCTAATTAAAAATATTATTAGAAAACACCAAAGTATTCCAAATTAGGTACTTGCGTCTGAAGTGAAAGATTACCTTTTTTAACATTCTTCATGAACTTAAATTTATAGTCCATGACATAAATAAAATAAAATTTATTCTATTAGTATTAGAATAACTAATTTAGGAATATCTTTTGAATTAAATAAAATGTAATTGTTGCCCGATGACCTTCGAGCGGAGGAGGTATACCATTCGACTTTTTCATATAGTAAACGTACTCCGAGTTTTGATGATCTTTGATTCATTTGAAAGAGGAGACTTGAGAAATGGTCCCATATTTATAAAAACGTAAATCCTAAATCTCCTTTCCACCGAAAACCGCTGTCGAAGGGGGTGGAGGGGCAAATTTCCTCAAAAATCGAAGATCCAAGTTGGCAGAATTAAAGATAACAAAATATCAGGAAATGTTTAAATTGAACATTTCTTCAAAAGAGCTACGGTTTTCGAGTTAATGCGATGTTAAAATTTGAAATAAGTATATTTGCGCTATGAGGAAGAGGCAATTTCTTTCGAAAATTGAAAATCTCAGAATGGAAAATTGATGACCAGATTATAACATTTAAATTGAACATTTTTTCCATAGAGTTAAGGTTTTCGAGATAACAGCAGTGGTAAAGTTTTTAATATACGTATTTCCGCAACGATGTTCTTAGATTTCTTAATAATAGCAAATGCAAGCAAAGCATACATGGATGATGGTGGATGATACATGGTGAACGTTTAACGATTTTCGTGACAAATGTAACACCCAAAAGTGTGAATATTTTTTACTTGTGGAGTTGGTGTCAAAAGTTTTCAATCTAACTGCAACTGCACAACTTCTAAAGTACCAGCACCAATAGAATTAATATTATTTTGTACTTTTCAGTGCACCAACTGATAACGTCGGTCTAATTTTTTGTAAAAAAATATTTATAGAGAATATATACCTAGGTTCTTTGAAGTTGGTGCCATGAGTCCTCTATCTAATTGTAACTGGTACACAATTACCTCAATATTTTTCATTCAGATTCATACAATATAGGTACCTATTTAGTTGGTTATGTTTTGTTTCATTCATATTTAATCAGAATAATAAACACTAGACAAAATAAATAAACAGACATGATCACTTTGTTGTGACTTTGAACCTCTCCTTAAAATGTTTTAAACAAAAAAATTCATATGAGACTGCTTCTTTACAACCACAAGATTTACGTGATTGATAATCTCGCGCTTTGAATGAAATACTGAAATTCAAGGTTATGTGTTAGGTATGTCATATTGTTGTTAATAGCCGGCGTTGAAACATACCAACACAATTCATCAATATCTGCACCTCCCATCATCGAACCATTTGAATCTCAATCACAAAAAACGCAACTACAAAATCCAATTAGTCCACAAAATATACAGCTACATTTCCTCTGCTCTGCTATATATCAACACAAATGCTCTTTGAAGATGTACCAAACAACTGGAAGGCCTTGCCATAGTAAACAAACCGCTAATACACAAACTAACACGCTTTTGAACACATAGAAACAGATACACAACACATTCAACAGACACTATTACGAGGTGAACGTCAACACTCGCACTCGAGGGATATCATTCACATAACTTCATAGCTACATTGCTACTTTACTACATACATACAGCCAATAATACTGTAAGAACTACACCATTAACCATTCTTTGAGGACGAACCGCTTGATGCTGGTAGGGTGAACCGGCGTATCTTCTTCGAGACTTTGACTTCTAGGAAGAAGAGGCTTGGGTTGGATTGTCTACTTCCATTATCATCGAATGTGTGTGGATTTCAAACATTCAAACCTGTTTTGTACGCTATGTAATAACTATGCGAGCACAGATGTTACGTCATAGTTACCGGTACACGGTAAATGCTAATGTCTTGCCGGATGATTATTTGATTTTATAGGTCATGAAGCAATTACTTTTCTCAAGAATGTAGAATGTATGCACTGATAGGATAGGTAGGATGTTGCATACCGAGTACTCGATGTTGCCCAAGAGAAGACTAGATTCATAAAAAGGAATCGGTAATAGGACGAAGATTACCTATAATGTTGAGTGAAGAACTATATTTTAAATAATTTTCAAAATTGTAAGCTCAGTAGCTGTTGAAATAAGGGTTGGTTTTCTTACCTAGATATTCGTAAGTATTTTTCAAAACGTATATTGTAAACTAATAGAAAAGTAAATTTGTATTTCTCAGAACGCCTTTCCATTTGACATGTCACATGATGTACTTAACAATCTGAAATGGTGTTTTTTTAATTTGCTCCATAACTTAACTCCCAGTATTAGAAGTCATATATTTGCGCTACATATACTTTGAATAGGTATTAATATTATTTTACAAAAAATCGGACCGACTTTATTTGTTGGTGCACTGAAAAATACAAAATAATATTAATTCTGTTGGTACTGGTAATTTTGAAGTTGTGCAATTGTAGTTAAATAGAAGACTCTTGGCACCAACTTCACAAGTACTAGCACCCATAGAATTAATATTATTTCGCATTTTTTAGTGCACCAACAAATACAGTCGGTCCATTTTTTTAGTTTAAATATTTATTTCACACTTTTGAGTATCATGAAAATCGTTGTACGTTCATTAATACCAAACTAGTACTTGTATATTCACGTATATTTTTTGCTTGTAGGTAATTGTTTTTATTCAGAAATTTCAAAACATCGCGGCGCATATTTCAGACTTTTGGTCTGGTCTGGATCCTGTTCTGCATATAATTTTCTGTGAAACATGGCATCACCAAGTAAGTGGTATGTCATGAATTTTAGTTATTTTCATTTTTATTTTAGTTGTAGTGAAAAATAAAAATACTAATAGACATAAATATATCAAAGCAGTCCCAGTTTCGTACAATTAGTTAAGCTGTCCTAACCTAAAACTCTAGTGGGTCGTTAATGACCCACTGCGCTTTACAAGTACTTTTTTATTTTGAATCAAATTTCAGGAATGATAAACGTTATCTAACACTAGCAGAATTGCTAGAGTTAGCTGAAAACTTTTACGAAGATATTCTCTTCAACGGATTGGACCAATAAGTGTTGTCTAACGCCATTAGCAGAAATGAAAAAGGGACCGTGGGGGTAATGGACTGTGTTATCGACAATAAAAATAAAATTATTGGTGTGCGTTGGAAAGACAGTGTTGTAACAATTTTATCAAATAAATTTGGAAAGAGACCTGTTCAATAAATATTTTCTTACAAAAAACTGGACCGACGTTATTAGTTGGTGCACTGAAAAGTACGAAATAATATTAATTTTATTGGTGCTGTTACTTTTGAAGTTGTGCAGTTGCAGTTAGTTGATAACTTTTGGCACCAACTTCACAAGTACCAGCACCAATAGAATTAATATTATTTCGTATTTTTCAGTGCACCAACTAATAACGTCGGTCCAGTTTTTTTATAAAAAAATATTTATTTCACATTTTTGAGTGTAATATTGGTCAAAAATTGGTTAAACGTTCACCATTAATATCCTATTACCCACGTATATATTTTGCGTGTCCTTGTTATTATGTAGAGATCTCAGAACATCGCTGCGGAAATACGCTCAAATATTTTAGATTTAACCATTCTACCACCGCTTACCTCGAAAACCGTAACTCTAAGGAGAAAATGTTCATTATAAATGTTGCTACAAATATTTACAGTTTTCGAAAGAAATTGCTCCTTCCACATAGCAAAAATACCCATATATGAGAATCTAAAATGAATGTAGCTCGAAAAGCGTAACTCTTTTGAAAAAATCTTCAATTAAACGTTTCCGGATATTGTCCTATCTTTAATTCTGGCATCACGAATTTTCAATTTTCAAGAAAATTTGCCCCCTACATCCCCTTCGGGGGCGGTTTTCGGAGGGAAGAAGATTTCGGTTTGAGTTTTTACTAATATGGGACCAATTTCCAAGTCTTTCAAATGAATCAAAAATCATCAAAATCGGAGTACGTTTACTATATATAACGCGCGGACAAACAAAAAAAAGCAGACAGTCGAATTGTATACCGCCTCCGTTTGGGGTTCGTCGGTCAGAAATGTGATAGGTATTCAGCAAAAAAAAAGAAAGTTGAAATAGATCAACCAAACGTAGTAAAGCATTACAATAGACATATGGGTGGTGTTGGACAAAGAGATAGAGCAACGGTTAAATGGGCAATGTTTTTCAGAATTAAATGCTCGCAACGAATATCATTTCATATCCATTCTAACGTTTTTCGTTTTTAAGATATTTTGAAAAAACTCATTTTTGCCGATTTCAGTTTTGCTTAATAACTCGTTAAGGCATAATGTTACAATTTTTAAACTTTGTTGGTTAAGACACTTTTTTGCGTTAATTCTTATGGTGTAAACATAACCAAAAAATATCCATTTGTGTTCAAGTTACTAGCGCCATCTTTTGTTTTTCTTATGGCGGCCATATTGGATTTTCGAATTGAAAGAGCTTTTAAAAATGTACAACATGCTTTAATAAAGTTAATTTTTAAAGGAGATTAGAACGAAAAATAAAATTCACTCAAATTAACTGTTCAATCTGGCAACCATTTTGTTCCACACACGTTTGGCATCTTGTTCCAACAACATTACACGCTCTATGCAGTGTGTTTCTGTTAAATGCTCTTAGAACATCCTGCACTCGTTGTTCCAAAGTTTCCCGATTCTCTGGAGATTCCAAATTAAATACTTCATTTTTGGCCGCACCTCAAGGTCAGGAGATCTCACAGGCCATTGTAATCGTCCATTATTTGATATTTTCACTGAAAATTTCTGACAAGAAATTTCGCACGTTACGACTGTTATGGGCAGGACAGACATCGAAAATTTGTCTCGGGGCGGGCATTGTTTCGTTCGTCAATAAATCTAAATATCTATCACCATTTAAATTGTAGTCGAAGATGAACCTATTAAGTGATTATCTGAAATGAAAAGACACGAAGATAAGAAAATGATAATGATAATAGTCCTGAAATTTTCTTTGGATGACCAAATGTGGATTTTCGTTCGACCAATGGTGGTAGTTGTGACTATTAAATACCCCACAATTGGTAAACCCTTGTTCACCCGTCCAAAGTATTTTCCTCGAAATCACCTTCATTTTCACATTTTTGGAGATACCATCTTCCAAATTGAAATATTCTATTTTAGTAACTTACGCTCAAGTCTTGTACAATAGTTGGCTTGTAAGGGTGGGATTTAATTTTCTTCAAAATTTTATGAACAGTGGATTTCGTAGTTCTTGTTTCTTGGGCAACTCGACGAACCGACGAACTTAGATTGTCCGGAACATTTTATAAAATGTTATTCTCACGAACAACATTGTTTACTTTATCAAAACGTGAGCATTATCATGCTCATGTTTTTGTTCAAAGCTTCCAAAATTCAAGAGATTTATGGATAATTCTGCTGAAAATTGTGCGGTGCGTTGGGGTCTTTCTGGAAAACGTTGTGCGTATTTCGAGCAAAGAATTTTCTCAACCTTTTCTTCTTTTGAAAGTTTGTTGGCCATTATCACAACTTTAAATCTTACTAAAACTAGTTGAATCTCTCGGAACAATTCTACTTATAATTGTCAAAAGTGATAGGTATTCAGAATGTAAAATGTGAAAAAAATTCTCTTGTTTCACACCGACGATTAATTCCATATCATTTTGTGTTCAAACACACCACAAACAAAGGAAAACCACAGACAAGAGAATAAAATCTTGTAAATTTCGTTTAGGTACATAATTGTTAAAAAATGACAGCCGAATTCATAAACAAATTAATGTCTACTAAGATTCTACCAGAAACCATGTTAGATAGGCAAGTAGGGTCTTAGTAGCCACTAACTTTGTATATGATTATGGCTGCTATTGTTTAAAACGACATTTTTTGTTCCTATCTCCTTTAAAAATAAACTTTAATAGGACAAGTTGCATATTTTTGAAAAGCTCTTTTTATAACTAATCTAACAGACTAAAAATCCAATATGGCTGCCATAAAAAATACAAAAGATCGCTCTAGTAACTTGAAAACAAATGAAGATTTTTCGGTTATGTTTACACCATAAGAATTAACGCAAAAAAGTCTCTTAACAACGATAAAGTTTAAAAACATTATAATGAGTTATAACGCAAAACTGAAATTGGCAAAAATAAGTTTTTCCAAAACATCTTAAAAACGAAAAACGTTAGAATGGATATGAAATGATATTCGTTGCGAGCATTTAATTCTGAAAAACATTGGTCATTTAACCGTTGTTCTATCTCTTATAATAACCGATATACCAATGGTGAGCATCGAAATGTGGACACACTGTATATTGGATGCTTGATATATGCGCTACGAATGCGTACTTTCTTCAGTTTTTTTTATTACCAAAAATATCTCCTAGCACCCAATGGGGGGTCCGTCAAGCCACACCCCCGATAAAACGAATATGAATTTTTTTTATTGCAAAATTATGAGCAAATAATGTGCAAATTTCGGCCACAAAAAATAATTTTGTGCACAATTCCTTGACCATTTTTTCGTTATTTGAAAAAAGGGGGTGCAGCTTGACGTCAAGCCACATCCCCTTTAATAAATAAAAATAAGAAGGTGTATGCTTAGAGAAGCATAGTTGTTCAGTAGGTCATTAGAGAACACATAATTTGCACATAATTATGATGTAATCGATTTTCAAATTTTGGCAATAGAAATCGGTGCGGGATGCCGCTCGACGTCAAGTTGCACCCGCTTTTTTCAAATTACGAAAAAATGGTCAAGGAATTGTGCACAAAATATTTTTTTGTGGCCGTAATTCGCACATAATTTGCACATAATTATAATGTGTTCGATTTTTTAAATTTTGGCAATAGGAACTGGTGCGGGGGTGTAGCTTGACGTCAAGCCACACTCCCTTTAATAAATAAAAAAGAAGGTGTATGCTTAGAGTAGCATAGTTGATCTTTAGGTCCTTGGAGAGCACATAATTTGCACATAATTATGTTGTAACCGATTTTCAAATTTCGGCAAGAGAAATCGAAAAAATGGCCAAGGAATTGTGCACAATTATTTTTTGTGGCCGGGATTTGCACATAATTTTGCAATAAAAAAAATCATATTCGTTCTATCGGGGGTGTGGCTTGACGGACCCCCCAATACCCATTAACGGACCCCGTTAATGACCCAACATACGTTTTTCTGATGTTAAAATATGTCTCTAGATACATTTCCATCAAAATTAACTCAATATTGAAAGTTTCTTAATTTTGGGCAAGAATGGGTTTCAACTTACAAAAACATAATAATCTCGATAGCTAATTGGCCACAACAAGCTGCTAGTCATGCACAGTTCTATTGGATATGTGATATTGTTCAAAAATAAATCACTCAATTTTTCCATCCTGAGCTAAGCATTTGCGGACACTATTTCGAGATTAATAACAATATTTTTTATGATGAATAATTTCAGCTTTATGCTTTTCACACTGTTATCTACCTGCATGATCTCTCAAGACAATGCAAGCAGAGCACAGCTTGAAATTTGCAATCCAGTATTATAAATTTCTCAGATGATCAGATGACTACTACTACTATAATAAGTGGAGTACCTACAGAAACACAATTTCTAACCTCTATCACAGAGATGCAATGTCATTGATCTATAAAGGATGAACAAAGAAGAGTTCACATAACAATGGACAATTATATGCAGCTATATGTATCAAATGAATGTATCATAATCATCAATTATTAAACCATTATTTACGGTCTGCAATCTCATTATAAGCATCTGTAATCACATGTTCTAATAAACTCGGCCTGATAACTCCAAAGTAGAAACAGTAACAGGAAAAAATACGCCTTTGTTGAACATGTATTTAATACAGTACCTACCTATTCACTGTAGAGATTAGTAAAATAAATAATCATCTTGATTTGCAAACAAATACAATACATACAAAAATACAAAAAATGACTATTGTAAACGATAATAATAACTTCCTAACTTTTTCAGTAATTTGTCCAAAAAGTTTACTAAAAATTGCTTGTTATCATTGACTTTTTTTTTCGTCGCTCTGAGTTTATCTTTGTTCGGGCTAATCTCAGAAATTACATAACGCATTTTTTATAAGGTTCTCATCTATCATTAGCTATAATTCATGAACATTTTGCGAAAAGAAGTTACCCATATGATGATATTCGTGATATCGGAAGTGGAAGCTTTTGTAGCGTAGTTACATTGTGTAAATAGTCAGGTTAAACATACATGAAAATAAACGTAATTGTACGCACATTAAATGAAATTACATAGTTATGCAATTGGTGTGAAACACTACCAAAAACAAACAAAAGAAAATTTACAATAAATATTCAAATTTTTCTCCATTGACCGCTAGACAATGACATTACATATCTTGAAATTTTTGTATTTTTGTCCACCCAGGACCAATTTGAAGCAACGTGTTATACATTTTTGGAATCAGCTCATCAAGGGAAATCCAAAAATTGAAAAAATGGGATGTTCCATTTTTTAAAAATGGTAATGACGTCATCACACGGAGGTGGTTCACCCTGTTTATTAGATTATAATTTGAAAAAACAGTAAATTACAATCAAAAATCGATCAATTTAGGGAATTTCTAATACTATTGTTTACTTAGCTAATAATGAATAATGAATTTATGCCTTACTTTATGGACGCACTGTATATGGGTACCTACCTATTTCTATGGTGAAAGGTAACTTTACGCCTATGTATTTGCTTTTAAGTATATTTATAATGTGGATTTTGTTGTGAAATATAAACTAATTTGTTTGTCTGCAAAGTAGAGATTTTTATTTTTAAAGTTACAACTACGATTAAACATTTGAAGTTTCTATTCCAGTAATTAATATTTAAGTTATCAAAACTTTTGCAAATTAAACTTTAATAACATAGCATATCATACGTCTCTCATTTCTGTCTCTGTCAAGATTATTTTTCTATTGCTATAATCTGGAAATTTAGAAGGGAGCATTTAAATATTATAATGAAGATATAGATTAGAACATTCATTTTTGTTTAACTTTCTAAGATCCTTCAAATATCTTCAAAGCCAAAAGAAATATGTATAGGGAAAGCTAATACTATTCGATGGTGAACTGAAATAGCGAAAGTTTTCTTGAAAAATATACAGGGTGTTCCTGAAGGATATCAGAGCTCATATAAAGAGAACCGGTGTGAATTTTTGTGAAATTCTAGAAAAACTATAGATTAAAATAAGCCAAATTAAACCTAGAAAACTGTAATTGCAATTCTTTATTAGTTAAAGAAAAATATCATCTTTTCAAATATCGTACTTATTTCAACATTCTCGATTATTTCAAAAATCGTTGATACTAAATAATGTAGCATACCCTTATCAAAGTGACCTTTAAATTTTCCAAAGAATTCAAACATTGAATAAAGAACCTATCTGGTGTTCCATTAAAAAAAACATAACTTTCTATAGATTTTCTGGGACAGTCTGTATAGATGAGAAAAACTTTAAATTACACCCATTACAGTCATTGAACATCCTATAGAGGGACAATCTCAAGAAAAATATCTACAGACCGAGACTTTGGTCCTGGGCCACCCTGTAAATATTCTATCATAATAAATTTAATCTATTCACAACTTATTAAATTTCGAGAGATAATAACCGCACAATACAAACTGCTGAAAACGTATTAATAATGAGACAAAAGGATGTTTTTGTTGTTTCTGAAAATCAACCCTAAATGATGAAAGCATAATAAATTGAATCGGTGCTTTGTTCTATAGAATTAAATCTAATATTCTTAAAATAATATGAAAGAAATGCGAGTTGATGAGAAAGAGCTTTCCAAATGAATTATATATAATTTAATTTGAGAGAAATACAGAGAAAATAATGCTGGCATTATCTGAATGATCCGAAAACAGTGTTGGAATGCGTTTAATCAAACATCTTCCCCTATACTACAAACCCAAAAAAGATCAAAGAAGACGCCAATGGATTTGTCCAGTCGACCTTAAGCATACTTATTAGTTCCAGGCCGTTCTAATCAAGCAAAAAGAGAAAAATTCTCATAATTATTTGAACGTAGCAGGAAGAAAATACAAAATATTATTTCACCAAGTTCATTTCGAATTTAGTCCAAATATCCTTTAATCTTCTATACAATGACAAGAAGAAATGATGATTTTTTTGCAGGAACAAATACTTGTATAATATATATTACAACTGAGATTTTCGTATAATAACAATACATTTTTGAATACGTAGGGAAAATATTCTAATAATAATAATCAAAACATCAACATTTATTTCAACTTGGAGTAACTAAAAAATAATTCTAACTAAACCCAAATGCGCACACTTAGCACATAAGTGGTCAAACAGTACGCACGACGGTAACCTTAATCTATCTTAATCTAAATATTATCTAAGAATGCGCACGCGTTTCACTTTGAGAAACACTATTGTATTTCGCATTTATCACAATAATAGAGGCCAAGTCCTTCATAGTCGGTACAAACTTCATGATACCACATTTTACACGTCCAGCAGTCAATGAGGTCTAACTCCGGGGGGTTTGTACCTATGTGGTTTATCGCAAACTGGAAAAATCCCAGTGTTTTTTGGAGACCTTTGATTTTTAAGTAGTTTTAGTTTTTGTCTGCCTTGTTTGCCTTTGGATGCATCAATTTGCCGTTTTGCAGCTTTTTGTTGTTCTACGCATTGTTCAGTTGTTTCTTGTTCAGCCAAGTCATTCTTGAAAGGCGTTTCTGTTATTATCTCAGACGTTTCGCCTACTCTTTTCCGCTGGTTTAGGAAAATGAAAAACTTCATCCAAACTCTTTGAAATATCAATATCTGTTGCAGTAGAATCTTTCATTGAGGAGGTGCCTGGAATAGTAACAGAAGTACCCTAAATTCCTATTAATGAAGTGGCTCCAGCATGTACGCGGTGCGCACACTTAGAACGCATCAAAATGCGTATTCTTAGGAAACGTTCACTTTTCGCTTCAAATACGAAAAGTTTTTATTCATTATGGCAATAAAGACTATACTGGCTTCTTTTCAGTATTCAAAGACATGTATGAATGCGCTGCTTTTGAGTTTCCGTGATATAACATCCAAAACTTGCACTTTCGTTCAAATAAAAATGAAAATATTACATCGTTACTTACCAAATTTTTGATATTTTGATAATTTAATTTTTGCTAGTCCAATTCCTTTAAATTTTTCACAGGTTCGTTAGGTTTATTGCAGCTATCGAGAGAACACTAAAGCGAGTCCATCAGTAATCTCTTTCCCATAGAATTGGAGTACTAATTCTATGATCTTTCCTCTGTAAACAAGCAAAGAGATTGTGCGCTATCTTAGGCGTTCTTACCCTATTGAAGTGATATATTTCAGCCGTTTTCAATTCAAAGTGGGTCCTTAATTTAGATCTTTCTATTTACAAGATTATGTTTTGTGAAATGATTGCATTTTTTTGTTCCAACAAACAAGGTGAATCCTAACTAATATTATAAATGCGAAAGTAAGTTTGTTTGTTTCGCTTTAACGCCTAAACCACTGAAACGATTCTGATGAAATTTGGTATAGAGATAGACTAGCCCTTGGGAAAGAACATAGGCTGCTTTGTATTGCCCGTTGGACTCTATGTGGTGTGTTCCTACCTGAAAGTTATATATTTTTGAACTCTATGGCTGGATTTTGATGGTTTTTATCATATATGTTTGTAGAGTTTATTGGAATGATCTGGTAGTGGCTGTAAGTGTGGCTCTCCTACGTAGAAGGTTCTGTACCTGAAATACCCAAAGAAATATGCTCTATGGCTGAATTTTCGTGGATTTTTCGCTATGTTTGTGTGTAGGATGTCACTGGACTGTTTTGTGAGAGCCTGTCAGTGCGACTGAGATTTAAAGGTGGAGGGTTTCATTCCGAAAAATCCCTAAGACATATGTAGGAGACATCCTCAAGCTGTTCTCTCTTGGTGGATGGATCTGGGTTGGTGTTCGGACAGGTTCTACGTGCGAGTAGGACTCCGAGATAGAGGGGTTCTATATTCAAGACTTTTTATGACTTTATGTTTTCGTACCACATCTAATAAAGTGTTTGCCCGGGAAGTGCCGAGTAAAACAGCTAGTAATACATGAATTTTCTGTATCCAATAGAATGTTATGCAGAACGGTGTACCATGAGCGAATGGATGGTTGACTGGTGATGAGACGGGCGTACATTAGAGTTCTTTACTATCGCTTTATATAGTCTTCCGCCGACAAGACAATGGGAAATTCTCGAGAGTATAGCTTCTCTGGAAGGGCAGGTTGGTATAATATTTTTTATGAGATATATCGGTGTTTGAGAATCCACAAAAAAGTTTATAGTCAGTAAGTTACCCATTAGGAGAAAAGTTGCATTTTGTGCATGAATAATAAGTATTGGTTTATATGCCAAATAATCAAATTGCCTAATACAAACACTTATCACTTGAAATACAGTAGAACTTGGTTATAACGCGTAGATATAGGAACATTGAGCCGTTTTACCGTCGAATGCTCACTATGTATCTCACAATATTTGAAACTAGCTACAACTTTGGTTCAAATTCTGGTGGTCTTTTTTAGATTCTGCAAGCTGGTATCGGTATCTCTTACCACTTTTATAGATATCCCAAAGGTGAATTCTCTTGAGTGATTCAGCCTGTATGTTGTTTGTATACAAAAATACTATTAGGTACCTATTTGTTTGCCTATATACAGACTTTCAGAGAATCAAATTGAATAACTATAGATAGGGTGAACTGAGAAAAGTTGAATGGATTCAATCTAATTTACCTATGCCTACGTGAGACTATGTCGATGCCTTGAGCAACCGATATAAAAAAGAAAACACTCTGAGATATTTTTATGCTCTTTCCATTTTGCATGTGAAATATCGGAAGGGTATCTCTAGAGTCTCAGGAAAGTGTAGAGCATACAAGGAACATACCCTTTTCAATATTGTTGACATTTCGTACACCTTGTTGGCAGACGGAAGAAAGCATTGGAATATGTGTGGGATCCTCTTATAGAAACACGGAAATGATGTGGAAAAGAAACAGGGAATACAAGAATTTATCTTCTTCAGGAGTCACATTAGCAAATCAAATTCACATTGAATATACATATTGTGGAATTGCTGCAATTTCTGTGTAGAAAATTACAATTTTGACTTATCTCCAAGTTCTAACACATCATATAAGTACAGAAATAACTAGTAAAAAGATCAAGACTCAAGGTAAATTTCGTTAATGAGTGTGATGCATCAGACAGATTCAAAATGGCTGGAATAGAAAATTCCGAAAAAATCCGGAAGCGTGATCAGAATTTGAGAGCCTTGAAAAAAATTTTGCAAAGATTCAGACAATTTTTAGCAACATCTGTCCAAGGCTTTTTCAGAACGAAAATTAATATTATAATTGACAATAGAGAGTTCAAACTCCTCAAAATTGAGGCAAATTTTATTTATTTCAAATTGTACGGCCTGTAAATTGTTATGTCACTCCATGCGGAATTAGAAAACAAATGTTTTTCTCCTCACGACGCTATTGTATTGTATTTATCAACAATTCGGGTCGCCATTTTGAAAAATAGAAGCAACGGTGATTTTTAATTTAATCACAACGGTGTTTAGTTAATCTGTCAAGATTCGATTTGCTCTTCTGTAAAATAAAAGTTGCCAAAATTGTTGGGGCCGATTTCATAATGACCTAATGGGATATTAGTTAATTCTTCAATTTGTGTAACTTTATGACAGAATAAAAATAGTGCAATTTATAATAACTTTTATAACGTCAGTCACCTTATCTTCCGTTCTTTTTGAGTAACTTTGAATTATATGTTCAATCAGAAAAATAATCAACTTTTTAAACATCCTTTCGTCTATCACTCGATACGTTTTTCAGCAGGCCGCGTAGACAGCAGAAACAAATATTTCTGACTTCACTGCTGTAAAGGGCAAGTTGAATGTAGATATATTTCTATTGGGACCAACTCTCAACAGTTTTCTTTGAAATGTAAAAAGAATTATGAAAATCGAAGCATTTTTACTACCTCCTCCATTTGGGAAGTCGATCAAAAATAGGCTATGACCGAGAGATAGGTAGATAACAGGGGGATCTTATGCAAAGACGGAACCATTGTACTTGCACAAGGCCGTACAAACAATTAAAATTATATTCTGAGACAGGTTTCCATTTCTGGATCTATTTTCTCATGTAATGAGTTCTTATAATCTTGACGGTAATGAATACGAGTTTAATTCTCCATAAGAGATAAAATTCCATTCTATTCCAATTCGCATGGCGGCAGTAGAGATAACGGAGGATAATGGTAGAAAAAAGCTTTGGGAAAGGATTAAGAAGCCTGTCGCGAAAAAAACTGAACAGATTTGGAATAAGATTGATGATGGCCGGAAAATGGGAGATTTATCAATTTGGCGAACCAGCTGGCCAGATTGATTGAAGAAGGACTCTATTATTTCCATCTAGCTTTCTTAACAATTGAATATGTAACTGTGTCAATTGGATCGAGAAAAATAAACGCGTTCTTGGAGAAAAGTTTTGCGGCACATAATCAACAGGTTGGAATGTACCAGCCAAGTTATGATTGATTAGTTATATCACATCAGAGCAAAAAATCACTAAAATTGCAACATTAATCGACAACTTCTGAAAAATTCAAATTATTTCTTTACGTACCGCAACACATTTACTTAGCATTGCCATGTATTCTATTGTAGAGAAGATCTTGCAGTTAAGTAACGACTGATAGCTGGATTGACATGGCCAATATGTGATGAAAATGTTTGAGTCATTGTTTATTATCAATCACATTATCTTACAACTATCCGATATATTTCAATCTATTTAATTTGTGTAATACACTTGGCTACTGCCTTCAATTACTCGCTAAGTCGACTATGGTGATATAATAAACTATGAAAAGGAAAATGATGTAAAGGCATTATCGATTTGAATCCGTGAACGAGCTGGAACAGGAACTGTATAATTGTAGAAGTATTACGAATCCACCTGAATGGTGTGATTAACTTATTTGACATTTGTGAGCAAAATAACTTGCAGAGACATATTTAAGAGAAGTTCTACACTAAAGACACATACACGACGTTTTCTTCATACCGACCTCTGCCGATTACGATTTCCGATTCTATTGGAATTTTCGGCCGCGGTAACCGTTGGTCGCTGTGTGCTGATTGGTAGAAAGCGCCAATGGATAATCGTCACTGACTACGGTTAGTGGCATACAGACATTGTGGCAATTTCGGATTTTCCATTAAATGAAGGAGTTTTTTAAGAATAATTAAACAAATACACTCCTCTTCTCATCCTCTCTTCTAGATGAAATTTAAATAGAAAGTTGTGAAGGGCACTTCAGTATAATCACAACCTTCACAACCACTGCTTTGCCATAATAAATTTAATGGGCAAAAGATCATTTCAAACATTACAAATATTCACAGTGATATCAAAATATATCTCCGGCTTATATTGTGAAACCCTGTCAATTCTTATAAATGTTTTTTTTTGTCTTTACAAGATTTCCGCTTATCCAATTTAACAAGCTTGAGAAGAAAACGCTACCATGTTTACTTCAATAGAACCTCATACCGTTTATGCTCTACTAGTAACTCTCAGCAACAAGAAAAATACAGACGAAAAACCTATTGTACTCAAATGTTTTTCTCTATTGTTTATATAAACAACAAGCGAGGAATCAAGTTAACTAGACCTGCAGCTTATAAACTCATTTTAGTAATCACATAATGATAATAAAGCTATTCCATGTCCCTGCAAGTAAATTTCTCCACTTTTCTCAAAGTAATTTCCTTAGAAGTACCTACCGTACCGAGTCGAGGCAGTAGTTGTGCTGTTATCTAGATTGAGATAGTCTGGAGGTATTTCGTAATATTTACCTTATTGAGGTGCTCTATTTGTTACGAAACGTTAAATTCGTCGAGATAGGAAAGTGAGGACTTCGCATTAATAAATATCGAGGAATATTGATCCTCATGGATCCTCATATCGTTCTGATGATGATAATAAAAATCTAGATTTCTTATTTCTTTGTATATGTTCTATGGACTTGTATGATAAATTTGCAATGAAGGCTAAGTCTAGACCTTGTTGTAGATATTAGTGATATCAAACTTAAAATTAGTTTGTAATTTTCTACAAGTATTCACGTTTATTTTTAATTTGCTAACTTGATAGGTGATAGATGCTTTGAGGAAGACAACTTATAATTTAGTAATAAATTTCAAAATTATAGTAGAGGCATAACACGTAGACATTGATGAATGAAGAAGATTATTTAATTTCCCAATTTCTTTTTTTTTTGGCTGTCATGATTCACAAAGTAATTGTATACAACACAACCTCCAGCTTATTACCTTAAATTACGAACTACAAAATTTTTTGAACACGATATATATACTTCGAAACAATATATCAATTTTGGTTTGCTCAATCGGAATCAATTATTGCTGCAGTTAGTGTTTCTTCTTCATTACTTCATAAAAAGGAGCACATATACAATAATTCGTATGTATATTTTGATTTTAGAGTTCCGTACCAAAGGTGTCAACAATGAACATTATAGTTTCGCTTTTTGTTTGTTCGATCTCCCCTTCCCCTATTTCCGAAGATAGCATATAGGCAAAGGTCTGAAAAAATTGGGGTTGATATAGTTTGATGTCTAGGTTGCAGGAAAAATACAACGATCTCTCTAATAGACACATGTAGTATAAAACAATTTAAATTAAGAGAATCTATTATTTTGAAGACGTTATATTGCAACATCTTTATGTCATCGGTGTTACTCTGTATCGGATATCACGAACTCACGAACAAAATTGGACAATTGAGTATAGAAGGATACAAGGTTTGTGGATTGATTGATAGCTGATTTATGTACTTACACAATAAAGTATTTAAATTTATTGATCCATGAAATTTAAATATATAAAACAAAGTGGTGTTAGTTACACCAATTATAACTCAAGATTGGCTGGACCGATTTTAAATATCTCTTATTTTTTGGATTCCTCTTTGTATAGACTAACAGAATAACTATTTTTATATAAATTAATTTTATATAAATTAAGATTGGACATCCGCCATATTCCTTACCGAAATGTCAAACAGTATTCTACACCAATATCAAAGATTTGTTTCTAATCTTTGCCAATACCATATCGGATCGTGAGTTTTATCTAAACCTCAAAGGTTAGCTATACTAAGAACAATATATACGTTAATAAATTAGGTTTAGCTAAAACTTAATACAGCACTCATTGACTCTAGGGCGGTTCAAAGTTCGCCGGGTCAGCTAGTTATTATATAAAATCTGTTGTTATGTTGAATCTGGTTGAATTCATAAGATCGAACAGTTGGAGTTTGATTTGAATTTCCAGCTAATATTCTAATAATGAGTGAGAAAGTATGTCTATGCCTAATTAAGATCTATTTTTTTGTTTAGATAGAAAGTCAATGGATAGTCTATTTCTATAAGAAAATAATTTCAATTTAATGATAAAAGCTCCCTCATAGGAGAAAATGATAATTTCCTAAAGGTCTGTAAGTGAAATTTTTCACATAAAATTACAAGTAGGTATTGAAAGAACGATTGGACTAGAACATTATCCATAAAATGTGTTTAGAATTGAATGTAAGATCTAAAGAATATTCCATTTGAAACAACAAAGTTAGCATCTACTTCCGGAATAACCAGATGTGTCACATTCTTGAAAATATCTTAGCCGAATAGCCCCTGTTAACTTTAATACAATTCTCAATCATTAATCTAAATAAAGGAGAACCAATCTGACCGCATGCTCTGAAATGCGCCGACATAAAACCCATTTTTTTAAATCTAAAAATAGCCATATTATATACAACTATAGACCTATTTCTTTAGCTTTAAACCTTGCAAAAATCCTTGAAAAAATCATACATATTTGGCTTTTAGATTTCCTAATCAAATCTAACATTTTAGCCAAATAACAATAACATTTCTTGAAAAACATTGGAACCCGCGATGCGTTAAAATCACTAGACAAATGTGAGACTATTGTTGTTACTTTCCTAGATCTTGCTAGGTCATTTTCTTGATGTAACATGTGGAGTTCCTCAGGGTACTGTCCTTGGGCCTCTGTTTTTTTAATGATTTATTACTTAATATGCCTTAAGATACAACACTATCCTTTGCAGATGACACTTCAGACATTTCTACTGAAAAAGCTTGGCATCTTATGGAATAAAAAATGAATAATTACCTAGAACAAATCTCTAAATGATTAGCATTTAATGAGTTATCGGTAAATGTTGACAAAACAGTAAGTATATATTACTTTTGGAAATTACAGTACCAGTGTAGCCGATAATCTGAATTTTCTAATGAATGGAGGTTACTTAATAAATGGAGACCAGTAAATGCCTTGGTATAGTTTTTGATTACAATATGAGATTGGTAAGCCATATCCATTATATTTAAAATATAACTACTTTTTCATAGTGTCTATAGTCTATGTCTATAGTATCATCATTTAATAGTATGGGGCGATTGCTTACCATCACAATAAAAACATATTACAAGCACTCTAAACAAAACTGTTGTTTGTCTCAAAGACTCAAGTTTTATACGTGAAAAAAACCTTCTTACAGAAATGTACCTATTGCGATTGTTCACATTTTTGAGTTTCCAAAAAATTTCAAAGGCATGTTGTTTTATGTCTATAAGTTGGTCCAAAAAAACATTTGGTTCAAAAGTTTATATATATAAAACAACATTTGTTCGAAGCAATTTTCGATAAAATGCACAGAAAAAAACATAATACAGAAAAAATAAGAAATATTCATAAGATATGAACACTCACTATAAATTTGATGTAATTGTACATTTTCTGGAGATCTTAATATAGACCCTGAATTGAATTAAAATTTGAACAACCTTTTCATTGGCATACCTACATGTCATTACTTATAAAACTATATATTTTTTTTAATTCAATGAATTTTGAGAAATTTACCTTTCCGCTGGCTACAGGCCATCGGGATTTTTTTATTTTATAGTCTTATAAATTAGCTATTAAGATATGCATATGTATTCTATATTTCTGTAGGGATTACTAGTATATTTTGGACAAACGAACCCAATCGGAGGAGGTATACAATTAGACTATATGAGTTTTTTTGGGGTTTGTGCGTGCAATGTATACGTACTCCAATTTTGATGATTTTTGATTCATTTGAAAGATGAGAGTTGAGAAATGGTCCCATATTCATAAAAACTCAAATCCGAAATCTCCTTTATTTAACCGTCTTCGAAGGGGGTGAAGGGGACAATTTTTATCGAAAATCAAAAATCTGAGACGGCAGAATTAAAGATAAGAAAATATCTGGAAAATTTTAAATTCAGATTTTTTTCAAAAGAGCTACAGCTTTTGAGTTTTTGAAATACATATATTTCCGATATGTGCAACGGGCAATGTCTTTCGGAAATTGAAAATCTGAAAATGCCAAATTAATGACCAGATTGTTTATAACACCATCTACATTGAACAATTTTGCCATAGAGTTATAGCAGTGGTAAACTCTGAAATATGTGTATCTACATAGATATAGATAAGTATTTCCGCCTTGTAGATTTCACATCTTCTAATAATACTCGTAACAAGTACAATTAAAGAAATATGTACGTACATGGGTTCTTCTTTGGTGTAAGTGAACGTTCAACGATTTTCGTGAATAATGTTACACTCAAAAATGTGAAATCAATATTAAAAAAAAATCGAATGACTTTACTATTTGGTGCACGTAAAAATACAAAATAATATTAATTCTATTGGTGCTGGTACTTGTGAAGTTGAGGCCAAAATTTTTCAATCTTACTGTTAACTGCAACTGCACAACTTCAAAAGTACCAGCACCAATAGAATTAGGTAATATTATTTTGTATTTTTCAGTGCACCAACTGATAATCGGTAGGTCCAATTGTTTGTAAAAAATATTTTCTATTTTATGTAATGTATCACACTATGTATTCATTTCTGAATAAATAAAATTAGATAAATTTAAAATTTCGTTTATTTATAGTTTTTGCAGTTTCCGGAGGGACACCGTGTGATTTTAGTAGTGTTCAATTTTGGAGAAAGTGCCAAGAGTCTATTTTCTGCCCATAATCTTCAAAATTCTCTTTCTCTCAAAATCAAAAGAAAAAACATTCTTTTGAATTTTCTAGTACCTACATTATCTAATAAAATCGGTGATCGTATGAAGTATTTTCTTCGTCGCTGTTACGAAGAAAATATGTACCTACGAAATGAAAACTTAATGTGAAGAATGTTTCATAATTACATGGCATTTTGTTTTAGTCAGGAGTACTGGATTGAAATGTTGGCAGTTGACATTTATGGAACGCTAAAAAAATGAGAATCGAATTTCCGTGGTCAGAGTTTATTTTCATAGTTGTGAAATTTTGAGGAAACTACTAAGCGCATGTGTGTATTTTCTAGTGGAAAAAAATCGTACTGGCTTGCTTTTTACCGACAAATCATCGATCTGACCAATACTTTTAAGCAGGGCGGAGCTACCTTTCATATTGTGCGATGCATTTGTTGCATGATAGCTTTCCTAGCGGCGTGATCTGACGTAATAACTTGATAAATATCTGATGAAAAATTGAAGAAAAAAAATCATCCTCATGGCCTCATTTATTGAATTTTACGGCGAGTTTATACAGTTTGGAGACCCAAATATTACAGCAGCGGTTACATTTTTGTCATTGATCATTTTTGATCAATATTCCAACAAATGACTGAAGCTATCCCAAATTCAAATTTAAAGCTATCAAAACTAAGAAATATAACTTATAATTTTAGCCATAAATCAGATGTACATCTGCGTACGTGACCCTCTTAAATAATGTTTGAATTTGTGGAACTTTGAAGTAAGTATCTAATAATAGACTCGAGAAGCTACCTGGTACATATACTTAAATTCTTTCCATATTTCATTCCAAGCATCTTTTTTCAAAATATTTATTTGTGATGCCTAGTTTGATATCAAGTGTTTCTTTGTAAAATTCGAAGAAACCTATTTTTTTTCATTTAAACTGAAGTTTACCTAGTGCTACTCGTACAACAACTGATATTCTGAGATTTGAGTATCATGTGACAATCAAATTTATTGGAAATATTAGAAAATTGCCCGAATATTGAAAATTGTTGATTCATTATGAAAACTGAAAAATGCAAGCTGACAACTGAATCGAAAAACCAGAGAAAATTGACAAAAATTTAGGAAATTCTAAAGTTAAGAGTTACCTACTGAAAAACGCAAGATGAAACTGAAGTTTGTACTAAGGCGTCGACATACATTAATACTTAGTTTGGCGTTACTTTGTTTTCTTTAGGTGGAAATGGGCATTAGAGTACTTGATAAAAGTTCGTATTGTACAAATAAATTGCATTATTTGAATCATTGAATTTAAGGTAAGATATTATTGAATTGAAATTATTGGTTTTATTCACATGTGTCTTTAGAAGGAGATTTACAGAAGAAACTGACATTGTAAAAAAATAAAAATATCATAAAGTGATAATTCACATTCACCCTGATCGTAATTTTAACATTTTCTTATTGCCTTTAGAAATGTAACTGTGTAAACATGTTTTTCAATTTATTCCCCAAAAAAACGTTCCATCTTTTTAGATACCATTCCATCAAATGACATCAACGCTAAGCCTCTTACCTCCTGAAATATTGGACATTTCCTCTGAATAAACGACATCTCTTTATGTTACTTGTGATAAATACTCCGCGGTGTACCCATCTCAAACTTATCTGCGAAAATGAATAGAGGTGCAAAATGGATTACAGTAAAAATATTTGAACACAACAGATCGACTGACTTATATTAGTTTATTCAAAGTTAAATTAGGTACACGTAATGAGAGTACGTGATGATGAATCGCGTTTGGGAGCTTAAGGAACCTTTGGCTGGATAATCTGTGATAAAAGTACAGTGTGTTCAAATTTTTCTTGCGAGTATGTCGTTTGAAAAAGACTATACTTTTATGATGCAATAAACAGTCCTTACCCATCACTTACAGTTTCAGAGAGATAAATGGATATTTTAGTTCTCAAATGAGATATAAAAGAGTAAGGCCGGCAATAGATATAATTGTTTAAATTCTTTGTTGTGCAAATAATTTTTTGAAGTTCTCTTTTGTGTTACGATCCATAGTTACATTTTTTAAATAGAGCTTCCAGTATATCTTTCCGGTAAGTTCTCATGGATTGACTTGATATACAGGAAATTATTGCTTTATCTTAAACAGTAATAGTAATAGAAAATGATTGAATTAAATAAAAGTTGAGTAATGTAGACCTCCAATTTTGAATTGCAACTCCCACCTATTTCTGAATAATTAGAAAATCGGTGATTTTGTTTTATTCTCTCATTTATTTTCTCATTTGATACTTGGACAGCTGAAATTTTACATATGTGAGTGATGCACCAAAACGAAGATGATAGGAACGGTTGAATATTTTATCTTTTTTATTTTCAAAGATATGCCTAACAACTTTTGTTTTTCTTATAGGGGCCATATTTTTTTATACTATGAAACAAAGCTGAAAAATCCCTAAGGATTATGGACTTGTTATATTAACAGTACTTCGGTCTCGCCGAGACGAGACGATACTACTGATGTCTCGGTCTCGCCAAGTCTCGGCTTTTCGAGTCCCTTCTCGGTCTCGCCGAGACGATATATCTTGCGATCTTGGTCTCGTCGAGAGTCTCGTCTAGGCCATACACGCCCATAATCGACTCCGCCGATCGAATCGGAGTCGCCGGAGCCAGGGGGCCGCAGTTGAATAGCGAAAAATAAGCATAATCAAAATAGTTCTTTCATAATTCGGCGGTAGCGCTCTCCACCGTGTGGATATGCAAAGTGTCACTTTTATATCAATATTGTCACTCTACGCTTCAACAGTTTATAAATGAACTTAAACTTACATTGATTAAGAGAAAAAAGACGCTTTAATAAATTGTGTGTCAATGCGAAATTGATGAATACGTAGGTATGTTATGAGGGCCAATAAACATGAAGACGTATTGGAATAGTGCAAAAATCATGAAGGTTGTTTCCCAGTTTTGGCCAAAATGGCTAGAGATTTTCTGGCCATTCAAGCCACATCAGCACCTGACGAAAGGTTACTTTCCAGGGCTAGCTTAAACATCAGGTAGTACAGAAATTCTTTAAACCATGAATCTGCGCGATCGCTATGTCTAAATTCTTGGATTGAATTTTAAATTGTGTACTTACACTATAAAATCTTTTTTTAAATACGTATTTTTAAATAGTTAATATTACTTTCGGTTCTTGTATCAATGGACTCCGCAGCGATTTCTCAGGCCCCATGGTCTAGAGACTTGAAATTTCGAATTCGTACTTAGATCGCAGACATCTCGCCGCCTGTTAAGCTCCAAGTGTGATCCAATATTGGTAATTATAATTATCTCATTCAATCTCATTCAACCAAGATCATTATTTTGACGACATGGAACGACAATGGGATCCGTCACTCTGGTTCTCTGGTATATAGGTACTTTCTGGAAGATCGTCTATGGTTATGTCGCAATTGTCAGACGTCAGACGGTATTGTTAATTTAAAGTTTAATTTTGTGTTGTGGTAGACAAACAGTAATTTGTTATCGAATTACTGTTGCTGGCAAACACATATACATAAGTATAGTTAAAATCGAGAAAAGAATAGCAATAGTAGGTACTCATCGGTACGGTTTAAATCTTAAATGCCCAATAAAAACTATTTTTAATTTTTTTTCAAAAATTTCACTTGTTAAGTATTTACTTAAATGTTATAATGTCACTAGTAAATATTTATACGTACGTATTTCTAACTCCAATTATAGAACTTAAGGTTCGTTTTTTCTTGAACTTATGTCTTATATATTTTTTATTATTTGTTAAAGTACGTATGTTGAGCTCTGAGTTAAACGTATGGCTATAGGTAATTATTTTTATCTCAAACCTCGAGACCCGAGACTATCGAGACTACCGTAGCGAGACACTCGGTCTCGAATCTGGCTATCTGGAGCCGTTATTTTTGAAGAAAAACATGTTTTATATAAAAATTGTAGATTGTTTTTCATATTATCTTTTAAAATTATCAGTAAAAAAATATCGCATTTAAAAAATTGAACAATATAGGCAACTTTTTTTAAATGGAACAACCTATATATTATGCGCTGCAACAAAAGATCTTTTTTTCTGATTTCAAATATATATACCTACATTCATGATATTTAGGTGAACCATTTTCAAGATATTTTAGGTTAAACTATAAATAAATGAAAAAAAAAACATATTTTGTATCAAGAAAGCCATGGAAGCAATAAAAAATGTATATTTATTTATTTTATATAATGTATTTATAATTTATTTATTTTTATTTTTTATTGTTTCCATGGCTTTCTTGATTCACCCAAATATCATTAATATATAGGTATATTTGAAATCAGAAAAAAAGATCTTTCGTTGTAGCGCATTAATATACAGGGTGTTCCATTGAAAAAAATAAAGTTGCCTAATTTTTTTCATTTTTTTCTATCTTCAAAAATAAAGGATCCAGATAGCCACGTAAATATAATCAAAGACCCTGTACATATTAGATATGTGACTAAAGAGTAAGTTATACGTAACTTCTGAAATTCCAGATATTTGAATTCTACCATGAATCTCCGAAATTTAAAATCAAGTTTTCAATAACAAACAGAGGATGTATATAATTCGATTGTCTGCTTTTTAATGCCTTTTTTAGTTTCCTACGCTACTATAAGTAGCTGTATAAGGAAAGTATTGTAAACATGTGAAATTTTCGGTATCGAGATTTTTACAAATGTTGACGTTTCAGAGTTTTCTAAGTCTAATAAACATATTTTCAGCCATTGGTCTATCTGTCTGTCTGTGACAGCATTATCTTGGGAACGGATCGGTGTATTTTGTTGCTTTCTTTTTTACTTTGTTTGGTACCAATATCACTCGCTGGTGGCACTGAATGAGAATCCTGTATACATTGGGTGTTGAGCTATAGCCAATGAACGTGATTTGCTCAAGATTATAGCTCGAAAACGGCTCTAAGGATTTTGATTAAACTTGCCTAAAGTATTCTTCAGAGAGCCCTTTACCACCCACATATAGCGCCATCTCTGAGAAAAAGCACAAAAAAAGTTATGTTTGAATAAAATTCCATATTTTACACATGTTTCTTCAGATTCTGGCTAAACGTTTCATCTTAAGGAAAAATGTTACATGATCATTGTTGCTTGTCTTGACATGCTGAAAAAAGTGAGTGATAGTACGATTTGACCACAGGATTTTTACTTTACTACCGTTATTATCGTCGTTATGTAAGGAGAGTATTGTTATAGTGTAAAATTTTTCGTTCACTGAAATTTACCTGCGAGCGGTAGGAAAGTCGTGTGAGTGGACACACCAGATTTTTTTTATACATATGTGTCTTTCGCTTAGTAAACGTGCTTCGATTTTGATGGTATCTCTTTCCCCTCAAAAACCTTCCTCGAAGGGGGTGCAGGGACCATTTTTTTCTAAAATCAAAAATCTGAGATGGTAAAATCAAAGAAGGTACTGCTTCTAGATACATAAAAACTATGGTTTTCGAGTTAAAGCTATGAATACAAAAAATAGGTTCGACTTTTTCAGATTAACACAAAAAAAAAATATATTAATTCTACTGTGCTGGTACTTTTGGAGTTGGTAGAATTTATATTATTCTGAATTATTTGATGTTCCAACTAATGTAGTCGGACCTATTTTTTGTTAAAAATATTTATACATCATTATTTGAACACACTATACAGTCTGAAATAAAATTCAAAACCGTATTTACATACGTACAGCCATAATTACAATACATAAATTAGAACGTGGTCACTGTTTCAATTGTTTGTTCCCTATTTGGAATATAATTAATTTTATTGTTATCGGATACAAACAATATTGATATTTTTGCATAACCGCATTGTGGAATGAGTTAATAAACTTTTTCAATCAAATATAGACATCTCCAATAATGGAGAACACTGGCTGTGATTCTATAACATGTATGTAAATTGTAATTTAATTCCAATTGAATCGATCAACGCATGCTATATTCAATAAAATAAGGTTGCATTCATATGCTAATTATTTCCAAATAAATACTTCATTTGATATGAGGGTGTATGAATTCGTAAATATGGAATAAAATCAATGGTTTTGCCCATACGCCAATATTGGAAAAAATAAGTTAAAAGGATTGAATCTTATGTTTTGAGTATTTTTGAACTAAGCTGAATTTAAGGAAACAGTGAAAGGAAAATCCTTATTAGCCTGTGTTCCTATATTCGATCTAGTATACTGGCCAGTATTGGGTGACGCCATCAACTGACACCATAATAATAAGATTGTTCCTAAATGAAACCAGTCAAATACACTGGAGCTTGTTAATCAAACTACCACAATTGTTCCTGGTATATTTGGATGTATTTAACACAGCAACATATAGCTTCAATTGATAACGTCCCCCGTACTGTTCAGTATACTGGATTGTCAGTAGATAGAAGACATGCTAAACTCAATCGCCGATTTCGGCAACTGCCCGAAATTTTTCCTTGCTCACAATGCGACGAGGACCTGCCTACTATAAGAATAAAGCAAACATGAGTGTAGCCATGTCGCGTTCTGGGTAAGAATTTCGGACAGTGGCCGAATTTGATCGTTGAGCGTAAAATTTCGATAACATACACGATTAAGCCATTTTTGTAGTTCCAGTAATAATTCAATAGTTATTTCTGATGTAAGTTCTCAGACGTTTCATTTTTTGAGAAGGGAAGTTTCTACAAAATGATTTTACATATGTCAGTAGAAATAAAATTTTTAACGCCTGTTGTCAGTGCTCAAAGTACATTACTTCGAACATCAGTGTCATAAAATTAGATTTGTGACACTATCAGGACACTTTAAATTTTAATGGCCTTATAGGAGAGAAAAATTTTTGGCTCGAAGAGTTTATTCAATGATCTACTACATTAGAAAATATTTTACGATAAAGTGGCAACAGATTTGAGCCATAAGAGCACAAACTAAATCACACTTCAAGTTTGTGAAAAGAAGTTTATTGAAAATTAAGAGACCGTTATTCAAGTTTACTATATTAATACATAATTATTTCTCAGCAGTCATATTTCTATATGAAAAAGCAAACATAAAATAGAATTGTATACCTCTGCCGTTTTTCGAAATCGGTCAAAGATAATCAGCAGCATTGGTGCATGCTAACTACACAAAACGCGGATTATACATGAAAGAAGAAAACATGGATTCGAATGTTACAACTTCTCATTTTTCTGATGTTGGTCAAAAATGTAAGATACCATAAAAGAAAAGTCGCAATTCTATGAAGAACATTTCAAGATCTCGATCTTAAATATTCTCATTTTACAAGTTCTATATTCTTCTTTATTTTCCCTTCCATTCATTACAAATTTCTCATTAGCTGTGAACAACTGACGACGAGAAAACATATATTTTTTCGTCTCCGTCGTCCTGTCATTATGACACAGATGAGAAGGTTTCAACTTGTTACTATTCAAGAAGGCGAAGATATTAAACTTCTCTTGTCTTGTCTGAAAAGGTTTCATTAAAACGGCGACAATTAAAATTCCAGCCACGTGTTCACGTTCACTAATTTAGACGGATGGATATATGGCGTACGGGTATCTCGTGTACTTATACAAAGTTTTATTCTTGTGCAAAATAGCGCAATTATACCACAAACATTTGAGGCGCAACAGTGGCTAACATCAACATAAAATACACTCTTTATACTAATATAAGTATTATTTTATAATGTTAATAACATTAAGCTCCTAAAGACGTATTAAAATTAAGCCTGTTTGATTCTTAAAATAATTTGAATATGAATATATTATTGGCTTTGTTACTACTTATATACGTTCTTTTTGCTTCGGAGGACAAGTAAAGCTGTCATTATTTATATTTGTAATTGACGGCTATGAAATATTTTCTGTTTTTGGCTAATTTATTTTAAATTTACGACTTTCGCCCTGATGAATATAATAAACATTCTCGAAAGCTTGGCTTACTTGCTTAATTCAAATTTTATTTTATAAATGACTGAATCTCTAAGAATCTCTAAGAATTTTATTGGATATTAAATCAGTCGAGAGTATATTTATATATAAAGGGTTCAAGGTTCTGATATTATAGTCAACGTTCTTATCTGATTATATCCAGTATCACCCCAATATTTTTCAACATACATATAAGTTTTTGAAACAGAAAGAGGTAAACCAGACATTTTAAATTCAGAACATCGTTATGCAAACAAACCAGTAATATACTATGGATGTGCATCAAGAGACCTTGCCCTAAAATGACAATATGCAAGACTATCTGGAAACAAAACCAAGGTACCCATTTGTGAAATGAAGTTCAATTATGTTTAGAAAAGGCCATAGAGCGTTCTCGAGGAGAACTGCTTCTAATACCACAGATATACATACAAGAAGTGATGGGTGCAAAAAACGCTGGGCTCGACTGTGTAGTTAATTCAAGATTTCTGCAGTAGACCACCAATGTTTACCCATCAGCATGCTAAGCGTCATAACGACCTTTGATGCCTTGTCGCACACAATTTGGATGTGTTCCCACTATTGGAGGCAACAGTCTAGCACTACGCCTAGATACTTTACCGTAGTCTTTGTTTGTACCTCGAGATTGTTCATAGACATGGATATTGTTGTAGAGATCCTCCATCGTATGAGCATAATGATCTCGGTCTTTGAGACCGCCAGCCATATAGATTCTGTGCTGCCAGCTCGACTCCATAGCTCCCCATCCATGAATTTATTCGAATCATTACCTGATTCAGGCGTAATTGGGCCAACTAGGGATTCCAAATAAAGATGACAGCATATTATACTAAGAACGGTGTACAAATTAGAGAAACCGGGTTAATTATACCAATGTAAGAAACCAGAATATTTTCAGGTAATTTTTTGTTGAGTACGAAACGAGAGTGTACGAAAAAATAATGAATCCTTATTTTATTGAGATTCTTCTAAGCAGAGACCGATTTGTGGGTTATTTGTCAAAGCTATCATTAAAGACTTATTGGAAATATGTAAATATTTGGAACCATATCATCGAATGATATACAAAGTACAAAATAATATTTATTTCACTGTTGCTGTTGCAATTATAAACGCATTATTACCGAATTAAATCATGAAAATATAAAAATAACTTTTATCTTATGTACATTTTATTATGGTACATACCTAAGTTTCTTTTGTTTTTTCAAACTCGCAAAGTAAAGATCTGCTAAAAGCCGTCGTACATATTAGATAGGCAACGAGGAAGAGATTTTAAAAAACACCAACCAAAGATCTCTTTTAGAAAAGCTCAGCCAACTGAGAGAAAGCACCATTCATTTAATAGTCGTGGAAATAAGTTCAGCTTTTATACAAGTAATAGGATTCACGCCGCGTGGGAGAACAGCATTACTGAAGTTTGTACGACAGCATTTAATCTATTGAAAAAAACAGAGAGGCCATCTTAATGAGGAAATTTTAATGATGAATAAATAGTCGGGTAGAAGCAGACATTTTTTTGTTTTATTATAAGTAGGTAATACTTATGTTAACAGCGAATAATTTACTGTTTAAAAGATCTTTCTATGAAATTTATTTTTTTAATAATGGATTTATTAATATCAATTATTCGTAAATATATTATAAATAAAGTGAATGAACTTCCTTCATTCGATATTCGAGCAGAATAAAATAATAAGACCATTGGTTATAAGAACCAACCCTTGAGATCACCATTATTAACATCCCAATAAATGAGGACATATGAGGCCAATCTATGGGTTCCGCAGTATCTACCCTAAGCAAAGCTGAACAGCTGAATTTCATAGAATAAATTGAATTGAGATAAACTGAAGTAGAAGTTTCTAGTTTTTTTCAAGTTGCACTTAATCAAGCTGATCAACGAAATTCACCTTGATCTGTATATGGCTATTTTTTACATTGTCAATTCTTTTTAAATGAAGATAAATATGGTAACGTGAAGACTTACCCGAATAAAGACACCCACACACACAAATAGCTGGAAGAACATCTGGAGCCCCGGAAGCACCTCGATTACTCTCGAAGGAATTTATTGGGAAATACATCAAGAAAATATATTAGAACGGACGAGAAGCTTCGAGATAGGAGGTTACGTGGATATAAAAAGACATGGACCACGGAGATAGTTAGTTAGTGATAGATAGTCAGTCGGTCATAGATCATGGACAGTAGAAAATCGTATAGTCCGAGAAATAAGTGTGAATATAAATGTGTATATAGTCGTGTAGTTATTGGTATAAATAAATAAGTGAGAATAAATCGAACCCAGTTTTAATATAAATCCCCGTTACAATATTTTTTACAAAAAACAGGACCGACGTTATTAGTTGATGCAATGACAAATATAAAATAATATTAATTCTATTAATATAAATAAAGTACCGATGCATACCACAAGAATTATTATTTAAATATGTAGTTTAAATGAGTATTAAGTTTATAATTTTATTTATTACCCTAAAATATTCATCCTTATAGTAAAGACTACCTTCCTACTGTTTCTTGAAATTGACAAATACGTGCGTCATTTGAATTATGAATAGCTTTATATAAATGTCTCTTGAACTCATTTCCAATAGATCACAGATGAATTAAAAGTCGACAAAAGTTTAGAAAATCTGGTTAAATTATATAGAAGACATACTGTAAATTTTGTTTTGAAAGTTTTTTCATGTTCTTATATTAACCATTGTAGACTCAACAAATTTATTCAATTCTCTACAATCTAGAAGTTCTTAGAGTTTTGACACAATATATTCTTCTCCCCATCCCAAGACTGAAGAATTGTCGTTTAATGAGAAACTCGATATCATTTGTCGAGATAAAGTCTGCTCTTTATAGCCTTCTTTATTTCACGTCATCTCGTAAATAGCTTGTGGAACAGACGGTAAACCGATGGAAAACACTGCTTATTTCTCTATACCCCCCCGTCCACAACAACAATGAAGTCTTATTCGTGGCAGGATTGAATTGTTCTCGAGAAGTCCTCTGGGAAATCTGGGAAGGAACCGCAATCCAGCAATGGATTGGCTGAAGCCTTAGATCACTCCTGTTTAAAAGGTCACAAAATATTGGAAAACTGTAAAATCTGTCCGAATAGATGCAAGACACATCGTTTGAGGCACTCACACTCTCTATATGATGTTTGCTGACAAAAAAGTGCGGCTATTTTTACACTATAGCTTTTTAAAGGAATTTCAAAAACCAACCCGCGTTTATCTATTTCTGACAATTATTTCTGGCATAAGTTATAAAAATAACAACGCAATTACTCAACTCAAAATTCCAAATTAACTCGCCGCAGTAAAAATTAAATACTCTCCTGGACAAAAAACAAAGCTCAAATTTAGTTTTGAATAACTTGAATCTTGATATTTTTGTTTTTCTAAAAGATAAGTAAATATTTTTTACAAAAATTTGGACCGACGTTGGTACACTGAAAAATATAAAATAATATTAATTCTGTTGGTGCTGCTACTTTTGGAGTTGGAGCCTACAACAATATAACGGCACAAAAGTACCAGCACCAATAGAATTAATATTATTTTGTATTTTTCAGTGCACCAACTAATAAATTGGGTCCAAATTTTTGTAAAAAAAATATTTATTTCACACTTTTGAAGTGTACCTAACATTAGTCATAGAAATTGTTGAACGTTCACTAATACCAAAGAAGATAGTACTTATTCTATTACCCATGTACAGGCTTAGCTTGTACTTGTTATAATTCAGAAATCTCAAAACATCGCGGCGCATATATACTTATTTCAGACTTTACAGATGTAATTCTAAAATCGAAACTTTTTTTAAAAAATGTTCAATTTAAATGTTGCTACATATTATATTCTCTTCTTTAAATTAGCCGTCTCATATTTTCAATTTTTGAAAAAAATGACCCCACATTGCTGTAACTCGAAAACGGTAACTCTTCTAAAGAAATGTTCAATTTAAACCTTTCCGGATATGGTCTTATCTTTCATTCTGCCTTTTCAGATTTTCGATTTTCCAAAAAATTGTCCCCTCTACCCCATTTGGAGTCGGTTTTCGGACGGAAGGAGATTTCGTATTTGCATTTTTATGAATATGGGACCATTTCTCAAGCCTCCTCTTTCATATGATCTTAAATCATCAAATCAGAGTACTATTACTATATAAAACGAGCGCTCAAACAAAAAAAGGAGACAGTCGAATTGTATACCTCCTCCGTTCGGGGTTCGTCGGTCAATAAAGTTATGGATATCAACTAAAAAATATTAGGATAAGATAAGGCATAAAATTCTAGTACAAGAACATACTTATCATTGTGCCATTGAATTTTTTCTCAGTGTTTGAAAATCTAGGGCGCAATGCATCTTTAAGTTACATCCTGTATAACATGAGGTTCATTCGATATTTTCTTAAGCTGAGTATTAGATGAAATTGAGGATTATATCGCCTACATCTTGACCAAATATGATCAAAAACCATAAAAAAAATAAAAAGTTATCCAATACTGACAATGAACATAATTTTCTTTGTCCATTTTTTTTTGTCCAAAAAGTGACTTTCTCACTGTGCTCACTGGAGCATCTGATTCTATATATTAATTTATATAAGTTCTATAAAAATAATGTTAAATATTGCAGTTATCTAATTATCTAATTTCCCCGAATAAAAAACTACGCTGTACAAAATTAAACCTGCTATTGCAGTTAGATTAACCCCTGAGTCCTGAAGATAACTAAAGGTGTGTGTTTTTGTCCAGATAACTAACTTGACTAATATAAATAAAGGTACAGGAGTAGTAAAATCGCCATACTAAAGGTAAGATAACATATACTAGAAAGATAAAAGTAATAGTAATCTGAATGTACCATAACTTATCCCAAAAGTGTTGTTTCCTGTTGATTTCAATAAATAAGTGATAGCATAGAGTAGAAGTATGGATGAGTTGTAATTTTCAACAGTTTCACACTTACCGGCCATGTTCTAGACGTGGTCAACTTTGGCACCACGATGTTCTGCCGAGGTGACAGTGACGTAGCACTGCAGAGGTTTTTCGTCGCCACCGGTACTGCCACCAGCCATTTCCGGTCTGCGCCCCGGCAGATAGTACATGAGGCATGTAACGCCAATGAGAAACAGGAAGAACACGAACACAATGTCGAACATGATAAGAGAGTTCCACGTGAGCAGGCGCATCACAGGCTATGGTTATTGCTTCTAGCACCGTCATCAACGTACACCATCACAGCCGACACGCCGATACAAATCAAAAATATTTTTGATCTTCTTCTTATTATTTTTATTTAATTTAATTTTCTAAAATACTTTCACAATCGTCAATGGCTCCATATTCACTGGTTAAAAAATAAAGGATCAAGTATTAAGATTTTTGCAAAAGCTACCTTTAAACATCTACACCTGTCAGCTGATCAATTTGACAGACAAAAGTGTAGGATCGAATAGAGTAAGTGTTGTCAAATGAAATTTATTTTATTCAAGTGATAATTCATTCAGATCCACATTAAACAGAATTGTTTTTTTTTTCACGTTATCTTTATTGTTAAAATTATTGGTTTATTTTAGGCTTTGGCCGTCATATAGACTAGCTGACAGGGGTATTTGTATTGCAAATAAAATTGGCAATACAAATACTTCTGTTATTTGATCAAGGCGGCCGCGGACTCGTGGGAAATTACCATAAACGATATAGGAAAATTCAGTGACTACTCGTTCAAACAGTGTTTTGCCAGAATACGATTTTTTCTAAGTAATATTTATATATATGCTCATTCAACAAAATCCGCGCAGTCTTTTATGTGTGCATCATAATTAACATCATGAATCAATACAAGTGTTTTAGAGTTTACGTTAAGTGGCAAAACGTCACTCATGAAGGTTCATTCAGATGAATGTAGAACGTAAACCTAATATATAGATATGCAAACGTAATTAGGAAATGTCAAGATCATAACTTAATTTTCGTTTATTGACTTCTTAAACGTCATAATTTGAAGATCTGAAAATAATCACAATTGAATTGACATATAAATTCAACATAACCTGTAAAACTAATCTTTATTTATGATTTTAAATATAAAGCTCAAATAGAAGACTACGGTGCTTTTCTCAAATGAGCATATATCTAAATATCACTTACATAAAATTCATATTCTGGCAAAATATTGTTTTAAGGTGAGTTTATACAGTAAATAAAATTGAAATTGAAATAAGAATAACCTCAAAAAAGATTAGTTTATACAGATGACGAAAATAAAATAAGAAATAAGAGTGAACTAATCAAATTACAGCTTTTTTGACAAAAACTTTTGTGTTGTATGCAAGTTAAGTGTTCTGTGGTGATTGGTCATGTGCATTATCAGTTTCCAAACAAAATAAAAAAAAATAAGAAATAAAGATGAAAGTTGGCCATCTCTAGTTCTTATTGTTATTGCTTAATTTAGCTTATTTCGTGTATAAACGCTCCCGTGGAAATGAGCATGTTCAACTTTCTTATTTTATCTTAATTTGCTTCTTATTTTATTTTATTTACAGTATAAACTCACCTTTAATGAGTAGAGTCACTGAATTCTCCTGTATCGTGTACCTATGCTAATCTTCCACGAATCCGCGGCCGCCTTGATCAAATAACAAAGGTATTTGTATTGCCAATACTGAATCGCATGTGTTTTTCAGAGTAATTGTTTTTCAAACGTTTACATTTCAGGTGATGGAGAAATAACTAGATCTATTTTAGTTTTTCAATTTTACCAGGTTGAATAGCATGTTTAGTTTTATCGAGTTACCCATCATTGAAATCTATAGCCTGTTTGTAATGTTTTTATTTTATGTTTGGTATTTCAATAATAGGTTACCAGTTCTTACCAAACACATGTTTGTTATATTATTCTCATCTATGTTAAATGGTTTGAAAGATGAATATGCCAATAATAAACATGACAATCAAATATAAGAAGTACTCAGCTGGTTCTTATCAATTCCAATTTGCTAATAGACAAGTTTTTCTGTTACGGCATACTAATCCCCTGTGACGTAATGCAACTATACTGCGTTCCACACTGAGAAGTAGTTTAAGACGTTTCTCTTCTCTCAATAAAACTGCACTTAAAATATAATGGCTTTTTGTAATGGAGATTAGAAACTAGTATTAGGTATGAAATATTTAATCGACGGATCATTACCTATTAAAATTTTAAAATATGTAAAACTGTAAAAGGCAATTTAGATTCTTCGACAGAAGTTAGTTAAAATTCAGATCGTGGTGATTCGATTCAAAAATCTAGGCAACGATGCTAAAGAAGTTGTTTCTTTTGCCTTAACGAATATAATAATAATAAGAAATACTTATTAAAGCAGATATTCATTATATTCTGATTTCAGAATGATTATTTCATTGTCATTTTAACAAAAAGAATCACAGAATTGTCCTGAATGATTTTATATCCGAATAAATTATTGAAACTCTTCTACATTTTGCAAGAAACCTTAAATATAATACATCCACATACTGTTTAGGCAATTTCTAATCTATCAACTAAAAAATGCCCAATTTTGTGGTATATAAGACTCATAAAATTCACAAAGGAATGCCGGCTGCGATTGCCTTATTATGGCATGAAAAATTAGATTAAATTTCTGGATACACTTTTAATTCAGGCAGAGCCTGGAACGTGCTTCTTTCACTGCGCAATAGAATTTGAAAAGCGTTATGGAAATGTCAAGTTGCCGGTTAGAGATTTAACGTTGCGGGAATACATTTACCCATAGTCGAGAATTCCAGAGAAAAGAAAAAAAATGTGTATGGTTGAGTCAGTCGCAGCCGGAGCAATGATTTCTTTTCATTAGTTTCATTTAAAAAAAATCTCTCCATGAGATTTTGAATACTAGATTTTTCCTGCTACATCAATCAAATGTATCTGCTTGAAAGTGCGGCAATGCTGCATCAGTTTTCAATATTATACCAGGTAATCCAAAAAGATGCTACCACTGATGTCCGGCTATAGAGATATAGATCTAAGAAATTTGTGAACGAGTTATTTATTGCCTGCATGGTGATGGTAAGAATTTATATGGAAAAGCAAAGATTATAGGTCCAAAGAAGTGTGATCGCTTTATTCGGACTAAATTATTTTAAGCATATTTTCTCAAATTCTATCATATTCAGTTTAAGTGTACTCACTTAATGTTAATCTAGCAGAATTGCCCGTAATTGGGAGATTAATTGATTCTTCAATTTGTGTAACTCCTATCTTGATGAGGGAATAAGAATAGTGCATTTTTTACTAACGTCAGTCACATTATCTTTCGTTCTTTTAAAGTAACTTTGAATTATATGTCCAATCAAAAAATCTATAAAATTTTGGATTAGGACTCATAGGAGATTAAATTTAATTATGAAATCGGCCCTAAGTTCGATACTAGTTTGGTTTATATGGTATAGTTACTATGGTAACATTAATAACACACGTGACTGTTACAGTATCAAACTACGTTAGTCCCGAACCAATTTTGTTTAATTTTGAAAAAATCTGGTCCAGAAAATTAATCTTGATCTGTTTCCGACTGATTTTTCTACATAATTTTGTCGCAATAGAAGAGAATATGAATTTTAGCATTCGTCCAGTTTTTTATAAAATTAACATAATTTTATGAAAACCTACCTACCTAATTATGCATTGACTGAAATTAGTCCTGCGTCGATATTATTTCTGGTTGTCGTTGTAGACAAAAAGTACAGGTTAATTGGATTTTATTAGCTTAGACAATGTAGCATAGTTTTTTCATATTTTCAGGTTGTAAAAAAATAAATCAAATCTTGATTTTTTACTGGAATGAGAGATGATGCACTTGCAAAAAATATATAGTACGTTGTAAAAAATCAAAAATAGAAATTGTAATTGTTTTTGCGGTGTGTTTTTGTCTTTTTCACAACCACAAATAATGCCACTTTTAACATCTTCCAGAAAATCACTATATATTGGGGGCTTGCAATGTACAGATAAGTATCATTTTGATTTTTGACCGACTTCCCAAAAGGAGGAGGTATACAATTCGATTGTGTGCTTTTTTTTTTTTTTTTTTTTTTTTTGGGTTTGTGCGCGCCTTTCATATAGTAAACGTACTCCGATTTTGATGATTTTTGATTCATTTGAAAGAGGAGGCTTGAGAAATGGTCCCATATTCATAAAAAAGAGAATCCGACATCTCGTTCCCTCCGAAAACCGCCCCCGAAGGGGGTGGAGGGGGCAAATTTTGTCGAAAATTGAAAATCTGCTTTGATATAATTACAGATAGGACAATATCCGGAAACGTTTAAATGGAACATTTTTTCAAAAGAGTAACGGTTTTCGACATAGAGACATTTTAAATTCTCAAATATACCTATTTTCGCTATGTGGAGAGGGCGATTTCTGTCGAAAATTGAAAATCTGTTTGCAGTACATGAAAGACATAATTATTTGTAGCAACATTTATACTGAACATTTTTCCCTTAGAGTTACGGTTTTCGAGTAAAATCGGTGTTAAAATGGTAACAACTAAAATATTCAAGCGTATTTCCGCAGCGATGTTCTGGGATCTCAATAATAACAACTACAAGCAAGGAATATACGTGGGTAATAGGATAAGTACTATCTTCTTTGGTATTAGTGAACGTTCAACGATTTTCGTGACTAATGTTACACTCAAAAGTGTGAAATAAATATTTTTTACAAAAAATTGGACCGACTTTATTAGTTGGTGCACTGAAAAGTATAAAATAATATTAATTCTATTGGGGCTGGTACTTGTGAAGTTGGTGCCAAAAGTTACCAATCTACCTGCAACCGCACAACTTCAAAAGTAACAGCACCAATAGAATTAATATTATTTTATACTTTTCAGTGCACCAACTAATAAAGTCGGTCCAATTTTTTGTAAAAAATATTTATGTTGAATCAGATCCATTAGGTACAATAATTCCCTACAGAGACAGCACAGAATAGATAGAGTAAGTATGTGTTGGTAAATATCCGAGCATCCTTGCGGTAATAAAATATCAGCCCGGCTCAACTGCGGTGCACCGATGCCAAACCACTATTCTCTAATTTAGTGGTGGCTTTGTCTCTATTTAAACCATTCCGTTTAATCTCTCTCTAGGTAGTAGTAAGCTTGTCCATTAGGCAGATAAATACAATATTTATAATAGGCGCATTTTTCGTAAAACAACTATCGTCGGCGCTAAGAAAAACTTCGGTCCAAAATGCGCTAGCTATAGATTATTTCTTTTCTAGCGTAGACGAACGTTAACTATTTTTCGCACGAACAGTAAAGAGCTGATTTGGCATAAACATGAGTTCTATACTACATAATACGGACGACGCTGAATCAATCAATAATTTAGATAATAGCGAAAACACTAAGCTTATCCCTACCTCTAACAAATTATTTATGGAAGTTAGTTTATCAGCACCGAATGTAGTTAGCTATTCGATAAATGATGAATAAGCATTTCATTATTAAATGATGAGGGCAGAGAGCAGGTATTCAATTGAGTTTGAGGGTGCAGATTGCCTACTCAGAAAAGGGATTCGAGGACTTCTACAACAATAATAAAAAGCTCTTGGATGTTATTTTCGGTCTTTTATAGACATACTTCAGAAAGTTCCTGAAAAGACTTTTAAAGTTACTTAAGAGACAAAAAAAATACCACGTCGAAGAGTTGGGTCGTGATAAATTATGGAAAACCAAAATTTTTATGCAAGCTTCAACTACATATCTACCAAATATTTATTTCATATCTTCACTGAGTCGTGACTTTGAGAGTGGTATTTTTGGAATCGTGCACTAGTTTCCTAAAATCTTTGTTTGTGAATTATTGAATTATATCAGAATTTTTGAATTTGAGATTTTAGTCATCAAAGAAATCTCATCTCAAGCGGCAGGGCTACGAACCTTTCAACCATATATCCCATATATCTAATGAGTATAGTTGCAACTTAAATAAAAAAGTGTCCTCACTATGAAAGAATTGATATTGCTCTATACAGGATGAGTGGGAGGAACGGATCAAACTCCAAGTGAAAATAGATAAAAAAAATCTGGGGTGTCCACTCGAATTTGCCAAACACTCTCTTCTATAAAATATAAAAAATCGTCTGATTTTTTTTCAGTGTGCCAAGACGAATAACAATGATCATATTCAACTTTGACGTACAAGAAACCGCAGAGCCAAAATATGGATAAATGATTGAACCTAATAGATATAATTCAATAATATTTTTTACTTCATCTCCACATTTTATGGTCTCAATAATCAGATAAAGTGGTTATCGGGAAGATAATATGTTTTGAAACAAAAGTGGCATTTTCTTTTTTTTGTGGTTATGAGAAAAGCAAATAGATTCCACAAAAACTCATATATTTTTCGTGTGTCCACTCACACAAAGATCATCTGATCAGATCGTGTGACCATTCATTTTTTTCAGCGTGTCAAGACAAACAAAAGTAGTCCTCTCCGATTTGCCAAAATATGAATAAATCGTTAAAACAATTCAAGTTTAATTTGACCATCGTTAGAGCTGAAACTGACTCACTGGCGAGCCTTATCAATACACAAAAGAATAAATATTTTTTACAAAAAATTGGACCGGTCTTATTAGTTGGTGCACTGAAAAGTATAAAATAATATTAATTCTATTGGTGCTGTTACTTTTGAAGTTGTGCAGTTACAGGTCGATTGATAACTTTTGGCACCAACTTCACAAGTACCACCACCAATAGAATTAATATTATTTTATACTTTTCAGTGCACCAACTAATAACATCGGTCCAATTTTTTGTACAAAATATTTATTTCACACTTTTGAGTGTAACATTAGTCACGAAAATCGTCCACTAATACCAATGAAGATAGTACTTATCCTATTACCTACGTATATTCCTTGCTTGTAGTTGTTATTATTGAGATCTCAGAACACCGCTGCGAAAATACGCTTGAATATTTTAGTTGTTACCTTTTTAACATCGATTTTACTCGAAAACCGTAACTCTAAGGGAAAAATGTTCATTATAAATGTTGCTACAAATAATTATGTCCTTCATGTACTGCCCACAGATTTTCAATTTTCGACAGAAATCGCCCTCTCCACATTGCACATTTGAGAACTTAACATGCGCCTATCTCGAAAACCGTAACTCTTTTGAAAAAATGTTCAATTTAAACATTTCCGGATATTGTCCTATCTTTAATTATACCACCTAAGATTTTCAATTTTCGAGAAAATTTGTCCCATCCACCCACTTCGGGGCGGTTTTTGGATGGAAAGAGATGTCGGATTCCCGTTTTTATGAATATGGGATCATTTGTCAAGGGTCCTCTTTCAAATGAATCAAAAATCATCAAAATCGGACAACAATTACTATATGAAAAGCGCGCACAAACCAAAAAAAAACAGCACACAGTCGAATTGTATACCTCCTCCGTTTGGGGTTCGTCGGTCAAAAAAAGCATTAAAATCGATCCATCCGTTCCTGAGATAACCTTGGCACGGACGGACAGAAAAACCAATGGCTGAAAATATGTTTTTTGGATATAGGGAACTGCAGACATCTGTTGAAAATCTGACAACGAAAATTTCACACAATTACAATACATACTAACCTACTTATAGTAGTGGTAGGTAGGTTACAAGTGCAGATAAACATTAAAAAAGCAAACATACATACTGTTGAATTGTATCCTATTTTCTATTTATAAAGTGGCTTAAAGATATTATTCTTGTCCCAATTTCTGATTTCTGGAGATACTACATTTTTTTGCATTCTCATTTAAAAAAACTTTTTCCAGTATGTATTTCAAATTATATATAGTATTGATTGATACTTCGTACATCTTTTACCGACACTCTGCATTAATGACAAACTTAGGTCCATAAGGCTAGCACAACAAAAGTGGCACACATCAAGAAAATTAGTGTACTAAATTGAAGCATGTTTAGTGCTAATTTAGTACACAAGAATAACAATTATATCTCTTATTTTAAAGAAATTGGATAAATATGTTCCACATAGATGCTTAGTTAATGTAAGAGTGTAGAGTTTTACTATTGTTTTGTCATCTTTTTTACATTTCAAAAGTGATATTCTCAAATTATTGACGTTCAGATATTAAGTATATGGGAACATTAAGGTATTTGATTCTTATTTAGATATCTGTACAACAAAAACTTTGATATATTCCTATTGCTCCACACAAACGTTCTTATTATGACGATCTAAAAAAAATCAGGTAGGCTATTGAAAATTAAAATGTGCTACAAAAGCGTACCGCGGGTTAACATTGACCGCCTTCGATCATCGAAGTTAAGCAGCAGAATACGTTGGGAACGGTTTGGACGAGTGACCGCAGCGATGTTTTGAGATGTCAATAATAACAATTACAACAATATACGTGGATAATACGATAAGTACTGCATTCATTGGTATTAGTGAATGGTCAACTATTTTCGTGATTAATGTTACACTCAAAAGTGGGAAATAAATATTTTTTACAAAAAATTGGACCGACGTTATTAGTTGGTGTACTGAAAAATACGAAATAATATTAATTCTATTGGTGCTGGTACTTGTGAAGTTGGTGCTAAAAGTTATCAATCTAACTGCAACTGCACAATTTCAAAAGTAACAGCACCAATAGAATTAATATTATTTCGTATTTTTCAATGCAACGTCGGTCCAGTTTTTTGTAAAAAATATTTATTTAAGATCATCATTACATTATTTCAGGTTTGTGCATTTCGTTCAACGTTATTGAAACAAATATCTATGCGATTTTAAATAATTCAAGTTAAGACATGTTCCCATATTCCATAGCACACCTCGAATGAGTTTTTTCTGAATGGCTCGATAGAATCAGTTCTAAGACACATATACGACATACGTCCACCTACTCATTTAGGTCTTTTCCAATACCTACATGTTTAACGAAATGTTGAACAATTATCAACCGTAATTTAAATCTAAGTTTGGTAAGTGCTAGTTTAGTTTGATACTAAAACTGTCACGTTTGATATTATCGTTTCTACAGTAACTGACACTCAACCTAAACTAGTACGGAACTAAATTTTGATTTTGAATACGGCTGCATGTTTTATGTATTTCTTAACGTTCATTAACAACTTTGCGAGTCGCCCATTATGTGTAATGTTATCCACATAAAATACAAAATAGGTTCAACTAATCTGAAAAAAAATAACGCCTAGATGCAGGTGTATTCTAGTTTCAGTGTTAAACGAATTTCCGTGTAGAGTAGGTAATAAGCTGTCCTCACATTTCAACCGATGATTAAGGGACATGAATATGGATTCTAATTCTGTATCTCGTTTCACATAAATATTATGTGTATAATTCGCTTGTCACAGAACATGATATGGGTTCTATGAATTTCTTTTTGAATTAACAAATGGGTCATATCGAACAGTTGGATAGCAACAAGCTATACCTTCAGGATTATTTTGAAATGTCTAAAAAACTGTATTGAAGATAAAAACAATAACGAATTACTTATACTTATCTAGTCACTCCAAAAATCGAACGGTGGTATTGAATTTATGTGCACCTCTCATATTTCACCAATAACAAAGTGTTCATGAAACACTCTTGTCTAGACTGGGTACTCAATAGTCGAGTGAAATATGATGACGTTTTCCAGTAATGGCCTCCATTGTGAACACCGAGAAAAGTCTTCTTGAAGTATGGAAAATGTTGGTATGCGATGTAATATATAAAATACAGTATATGCGATATAGTTCGATAAATTTTCTTTCAATTATTGATTTATATTGTTTCGAAAAAGTTATTTTACTATTGAGGAATAGCTTGTCTGCTAATCAATATGGCAAAAATATGGAGTCTATTTTATAGAAAACTCCATGAAGGAAAGAATTTTATATTTAGAATATTTCATAACAATATCAAAAAATCACGCCAAAAGAAATAAAAACTAAATCAAGACTGGTTCATCCGTTTAGGAGCTACGTTGTCTTAAGCCAGCAGTACACACTCATAGAGGTAATACAAGCGCACGCGAGACCGAGAGTATATTTCAAGCGCTCGGCTCGCCTTGTGTTGTCTCGCTTCGCCTCTCTAGCACTCCACTTGGAGTCGATTTTTGGAGCACGAGGCAAAGGACACGAGAACCGAGCACCGAGCTCGAATGTTGTCGGTACATTCACGTTGAATGTGTAGGCACAGCTTACCTAACAATGTAGGTACGCGTTTGATGACACAAACCGAACGGAGCCGAGAGTGTGCCTTCTCCCTTCGTAGTGACAGTTGTGAGTCTCGGCGAGAGTATACTGCTGGCATCAGAGGGACATACAGATGCCCTTGTTCGGATTAATCAAAAGAAAACTAGCTAAAAACATTCTTGGCCAAGAAACCTTTTAAACAAAATTAAAATAAGACAGACAAATAGATGACCTTGATAAATTTAACCGAGTAGAAAACACTATCGATCAGGTCACCTATAAAAAATAAAAAAAACTAAATCAAAATCGGTGGGCCGTAGCTCCAACTGGGAGCCACAGACAGATAGATAGATACAGAAGTTAAACTTTATCAAAGAAAAGATAGTTAAGAACAATGTCGATCAGGTCACCGTAGAGAGAAAAAAAAACTAAATTAAAATTGGTTCATCGGTCAAGATTCTCGATGCCACGGATATCTTCACAGATACACACTTCAGACTTATAACACCCATCTGTTTGAGTTGGGGTTGAAAACTAGAACCGACTTTATTAGTTGGTACAGTGAAGGATACAAATAGTTATTTATTATACAAGGGAGAAAAGTTTAATATTCTTCCCGTGTTTTTTTTTGTGACGGTAAAAACGAAGATCTAATATTGAAAAAATATTACAGAAAATTATCAATTATAATCTCCCTAGAGCTTAAATAATTTCCGAAAAATTTACAATAATTCAAGCTCCCGGGAAATTCGGTACGAATTTTTTTAACAAAAATTATATTTAAAAGTTAATAAAATTATTGACAGTTTACAAATAAATATTTGTCAAAAATGATCTACGCTTGTTATTCTGGCATAGGCATGTGACAGCTGTCAAGCCAGGGAAATTGTCACTTATCAATTTTGAGAACGATTTCTTTTTCGAAAATTTCAGGTTATCGTCATAGTAATCTGATAAAATCAAAGCATCTTATTGGCTTAAAACAACTGGTATGAAATTTTCGAAGGGAAATTTGAAGTTTTAAACTTCTAAGTACTTATAGCGACAATTCGACCTGAATTGCTAGGGAAACCTAAGCATTAATCAAATATCTGTCAATTTAATTCTGTGATTTGCTTTAAAAATACTTAGGGGTTGTTTGTTTGAAAAAATGTCTGATTTCGAGTTTTCTCTGACTTTACCGGAGTTAATAGAAGCAGCAAAAGTAGCGTCACAAAAATTATTGTGAGCTAAATCGCTATATTTATGTTTATATGTACCTAGGAAAAAAGTACTAACTTTTTTCCCATGGGGGGCAGTAAATTTATAAAACGTGATACTTTGTCACCTGCCAACAGAGATAAAAGGTCAAACTTTTTTCCCGTAAAAAAAATATTCTATTCGTGCTGGTAATATTGAAGTAGTTCAGTTATAGGTAGATAGAAGACCTTTGGCACCAACTTCAAAAGTTTTTCAAAGAGAAACACATAAAGTCTTTCCTTGTTTTTTATGACAAGGACCACCAGAAGTAAATATTATTTTGTATTTTTCAGAGAAAAACACATAAAGTCTTTCACAGTTTTGAGTGAATTATTAATCAAAATGGTTAAAAGTTCACTTATATTCAGAGATCTCAAAACATAGCAGACATATTATTTTAGTTTTTGAAAAATGCCCAATTTAAATATTGGCGGATAAGATCTCTTCTTTAATTTTACCATCTCGAATTTTCGATTTTTGAAAAAATACCCCTTCAGCCCCCTTTATTGGCAGTTTTTTGGGGGAAAGTTGGATTTTAAATTTGATTAATCAAACTGAGACCCTGACTCAGCACTCCTCATTCAAATGAATAGAAAGTTATCAAAATCGTTGCACGTTTACTGTGCAATAATAATCATCAAATCATTAGATTTATTGCTAAGGTTTATAATTTTATAGGATTCAAACATTCAATCATGGTGCTTTAGTTTCGCTCAATTTTCAATATTTTTCATGAAAGGAGTCAAAATTCTAAATAAAAAAATGTCCGAAATTATGAATGTCTAATATATGCTAGTCCTCACAACATAAAATTGACAACTTTTATCTGGGACAGCCTGGTTTCATTTGATACACAATTATAATGTAACTAGAAACTGATTGGATATTCATCATAATCTAGGGATCAGATTGTTATTAATTCAGAAAATCATTGAAATGCCAAATTTCGTATATAAATCAGTTTTAAAATGACGAACATCGGTAAATCGGTAAAGTGAAGAGAAAAAGAAAGAAAAATTACTTCTGATTCATTTATTTTCTAACTCAAATTTTCGTCACTAACATTTTGGGAGAAGACAAATAAAGAACTATGAAACTAATTTATTAAATTCAACATTTCTCTGTTTACAACTAATGGTCCTCATATAATTTGAAGTGGGCATTTACTAGAAAGTTCATAGTGTGGATCTCGAACTTTAATAAACCCATTATAGCTGAATATGATTCTGATGAACTGATACTCACATATCAAACTGTGAGAACAAATTCCCAAAAAAGTGATTGGTTTGAAACCCTGTATGTAGTCAGTAAATCTTTCACGGAAATCTCAATTCTATTGAGATCTTGTTGTCAAAGACTATTGGAATTTATGCCTGGTCTAATGGCACATTATTGCCAACGTAACACTGTTTCCAGACTTCCAGAATAAATATACTGAATGGATTATTTTTATCACTGGAGTAGATTATATAGAATCAAATATCCATTGAACATTTTCACTGATACACTATCATAAAACTGCCTCTACGTTTCTAGTGGAAAGATGTAGTATCTATCCACAGTTCCGAGAATGCTTATAAAAGTTAGCGGGAAGCGAACGAACAATTCCGCTCAAGCTATCAAAAGTGTGCCTGCTGCTATCTTATCCGGTGACATTTTATTTCAAAGAGCCACAGAAATCATCTCCAGCTCCTTTAACTACTTCGCACTTATACGTCCCACAGTGATAACAATCGCCTCACCCATAGAAACGTCGCCAAGGACTTTTCGCGAGTTATTGTTTTGGAAAATTAAATTTGCTGCTATAATGGAAAGGTTAATTTACAAATGTGAAATGGAAAAACGGCGAAATTCGGGTATTACTACCGCCAATATTAGAGAGCAGGAAGTAAACTCAATTAGAATGTAAAAGGTTAGAGAAAGCACAAGGATAAACAGCCAGCTCGTTCTCATGATGGAATGTGAATTATATATTATGAAACGTTTAATTACATCAGCATCAAGTTTATCGAATAATTAGAGCTTGGAATATATAAGAAGGGAATAATATGGAAATTCCTCGTGGCAACCGCCACTGCCGCCAGGAATCATTGACCGACGAACCCCGAACGGAGGAGGTATACAATTCGACTGTCTGCTTTTTTTTTTGGTTTGTTCGCGCGTTATATATAGTAAACGTTCTCCGATTTTAATGATTTTTGATTCATTTGAAAGAGGAGACTTGGAAATTGGTCCCATATTCGTAAAAACTCAAAACGAAATCTCCTTCCCTCCTAAAACCGCTCCAGAAGGGGGTGGAGGGGGCAAATTTTCTCGAAAATTCGAGATGCCAGAATTAAAGATAGGACAATATCCGGATACGTTTAAATTGAACATTTTTTCAAAAGAGTTACGGTTTTCGAGCTACATTCATTTTAAAATCTCACATATGGGTATTTTTGCTATGTGGAAGGGGCAATTTCTTTCGAAAACTGAAAATCTTTTGATGCCACATGAAAGACAATAATATGTGTATCAACATTTATTTGGAACATTTTCTCCTTAGAGTTACGGTTTTCGAGGTAAGCGGTGGTATAATGGTTAAATCTAAAATATTTGAGCGTATTTCCGCAGCGATGTTCTGATATCTCTACATAATAACAAGGACAAGCAAAGTATATACGTGGGTAATAAGATATTAGTGGTGAATGTCAACGATTTTTGTGACCAATGTTACACTCAAAAATTTGAAATAAATATTTTTTTACAAAAAACTGAACCGACGTTATTAGTTGGTGCACTGAAAAGTACGAAATAATATTAATTCTATTGGTGCTGGTACTTGTGAAGTTGGTGCCAAAAGTTATCAATCTAACCGCAACTGCACAACTTCAAAAGTAACATCACCAATAGAATTAATATTATTTCGTAATTAGAATTGTTCTTTGTCTTAAGCTGCGAAAGGAGTTACCTAAACATTCTACATTTAATTGTTTTTCTTAGAAATTCCTAAGATACCCATCAATCCATCCATCACCAATTTTGGTCAAACTGTAATAGTGGGAATCTCGTAAGGTTAATATAAAAGAGTTCTTTCATAAACTTTTTGAACTATAGTTATTTTAATCCTCAAAAACAAAATCCCATTCTGCGTAATTTTCTATGTATTGCTGCTATAAGCTGCATTTGAAAATGCACTGCTGACAGATGATCTATTCATGGATATTCATTTTTAGGGTTCTGTACGCAAAAGGTTGAAATCGGGACACTATTGCTAAGACTACTCTGTCCGTCCTTCCGTCTGTCAGCGGGCTCTATTTCAAGAACCATACTATGCAGAGACCTAAAATTGTCAGAGAATATGTATTTCTATTGCCCCTACAACAACAAATCCGTCCGTCTGTCCATCAGTGGAAGTAGTAGGAAGAGAGTTGAAATTGAAAGTAGGTAGGTAATATTGTTGAATATTTCACAATGGTACGGAACCGTCCGTGTGCGAGTTCGGCTGGCACTTGGCCGCATTTTCTTTTGAATATTTGTCAAATTTATCCACCTCAAAATACTTTTTGGAGGTTGTAGATTGGAGATCTTTGATTTATCGAAAATATAGAATTCCATCAAATTTTGTACTTAATCTTTCTTCTATATTTTAACATTAAAATAATTGGATACAGTATTTAACAATAACTATTAATATAAGTGTTCATTTTTTATACATAAAGTAATGACTTATAATAAGATAATTATAACCATATACGTTTATATGAATTTAATGCTTTCCATACCATACCATTTCCAATAAGTTATTGTCAGTTGTTTTCTTTATTTATTTCAACCCACATATAAACTTTTAGTTATATTAACGATAGTCTGATCAAGCTTAATTCAACTTGGATACTCTGGAGTCTTTTTGCAGTAGTGCTGAAAACGAGAAACACGTACGTTCGATTTAACTTTCGAAATAGTTGTACCTTAGGCGAACTTGTTTTGCACCTATGCGGGATCAAAACGGAAAGTATTCGTATATCTCTTTAAAATGACGTGAACAGAAATTGATCTCGTCTATAATTGCTACACAACTATATATAAATATTTTTGGTGCACTGAAACATACAAAATAATATTAATTATGTTGGTGCTGTTACTTTTGAAGTTGTGCAGTTAGATTGATAACTAATGGCACCAACTTCACAAGTACCAGCACCAATAGAATTAATATTATTTCGTAGTTTTCAGTGCACAAACTAATAACGTGGGACCATTTTTTTGTAAAAAGATGTTTATTTCACACTTTTGAGTGTAACATTAGTCAAGAAAATCGTTGAACGTTTACTAACACCAAAGAAGATAGTACTTATCCTATTACCCACGTATATTCTTTGCTTGTACTTGTTATTATGTAGAGATCTCAGAACATCGCTGCGGAAATACGCATAAGTATTTTAGATTTAACCATTTTACAACCGTTGTAACTCGAAAACCGGAACTCAGGAAAAAATGTTCATTAAAAATGTTGCTACAAATATTATTGTCTTTCATGTGGTACCCAGAGATCTTCCTCCACATAGCGAAAATACACATATGAGAGATTTTAGCATAAATGTAATTGGAAAGTAAGTCTTTTGAAAAAATGTTCAATTTATATCTTTAATTCTGGCATCTCGAATTTTCGATTTTCGAGAAAACTTCCACTCCCACCCCCTTCAGGGGAGGTTGTCGGAGGGAAGTAGATTTTGGATTTGAGTTTTTACGAATATGGGACTATTTCTCAAGCCTCTTCTTTCAAATGAATCAAAAATTACCAAAACCGGAGAACGTTTACCAATTGTTCGGGGTTCATCGGTCAAAAAATAATTTTAAATTTAATCAGATAATTATTGTAACGTGGATAGTTATTCATGTACTTACGGTTAATATTCCTTTATTAGTTATTTAAGTTACTACGTTGCATACAGTAGTTATTGCATGTATATTTCCTTATGTAGTTCTAGAATTATAGAATATTTATTCTGAATCCTTCCAGAAACTATATGTGAGGTACAATTTGTCATACTATTGTCAGTTTGACAAGGATCTAGAACATTAATTATGTGCATCTAGATAATCATAGAACATTCTCGATGAATGTCATGTCATGATTCAGGTATATAAAGCCGTGTCGATCACGGGACAGAGTCAATCAGTCTTATGAAGGCAGTCAGTCTTATGAAGGCAGTGAGTCTTATAAAGACAGTTGATAACAGTCAGTCTGTGGAGTCAGAGGTTAATAGTAGTTCTGTCTGTGAGTGAACTCACCCCACAACGTTTAGCACAGGGTTAAACGTTACATTATCATTCCATCAGCTTTTAAATATCTAATCATTATTTGTTATATTTTTTTTAAGATTTTTGAAAGATTTCCCAACAGAAGAAGGTATACAATTCGACTGAATATTTGTTTGCTTTTTTATGTAGGTATGTAACTTTGGCTTTTATAGTAAACGTGCTCCGATTGTATGATTTCCTTCATTTGAAAGAGGATGATATTCAAATTTTCGATCTTTCATAAAGCTCATCGTTTGGAATGCTAGATTTTTTTCCAAAAAAAGAAATTTTCTTTGTTTCAAAACTTTGTAGTTAGGGCTCTGAGAATGTCGAAAATATATTTCACTTATTTCGGAAACAGCTGCTAATAATTAGTGATGGACAATTAACGTGAATCACGTCGTGTCACGATGGGTAACGCGCATGGACCATCAATTTCCATACCACTCACGTGACTGTGCGTGAGCGTGAATATCGTTTCCGTTCGTTCGACTCACCCTAACGACTACTCCCAACCCACATATTAGCGCTTTTCTCCGTTTCATATTTTCTTTTTCCATTGCTGAATTTTGCAATACTTATAAAGTTTCATTAAGTGATTTATGAGCGAATCAAATTATTCATGGGTGAATCATGTGATCAACCGTGAATCATGTTAGATATTTACGTTAGTAGCGTGCGTGACCCGGGCCTGATAGATCGTGAGCGGGCGTGGACGGACATGAAAAGTCACTCACGTGTCCATCTCTACTAATAATTGAAAATATATTTAAAACAAAGTTGTTTATTAATATAGAAGCTATAAATATAAAATAATTGCCTTTCCATTATTAATCGAGTTTCTGAGATAAGAGCACTTTCATTGAAGTGCATTAATTCTTATAAAATCTGTAGGCAGTCTGGTGTAAAGAAGTGTTTGTTTGTATTCTAGTATAATAATACAAACTGAATGAACTTTTTTAATAAGAAACAATTGAAAAATGATTTGCATTCTAGTATAATAATACAAATTGAATGAACTTTTTTTTAATAAGAAACAAATAAAAAATCAATACGGAATGCTTTCCGCCCTAATATATTGCGAGCAATTACTGATGTCGACTCTGAATCAATCTCATCCGAAACGTAATTTAATAAAGATGAACTGATATAATTTTGAGATGATTTCAAACAGGTTGCTTTTTTTAATATCAAAGAATCCAATTGATAGGGTTTTTAGTATATTTGTATTGGTGTTTTTTATTATCCAGTGTCACTCAATTGAATGTTTGGTAGTATGGTTGCATCTAGCTTATATTCTGTTTTATTCAGAAAGTTGAATGGTATAAATAAAGTGATTGTCTTAGTTTGGATAATTGATTTTATTATTCACAAATATTTCAAAATGACCTTGTCTTTTTATTTAAAAGATTGACACACCGAGCCTCATATTGATAAATTTATTTACCGTTTACCTAATTTCCCTCACCTATCAAATCACATTGATGTTCTATTTCAGTCTGAAACACTTCGTAAAACCTCGATTTCGACAGTAGCGTACCCACTCCAACAGGCGTTCAATTTCCTATTTACACTTGTCACAGTAGACTGCTCAATTTAATCAATCTTATCTTTGTCTTATCAAGTAATGGAACAGCTGATACTCCCCTAATGCAGAAGATCTATGGATTTTACTTTATGTAAGAAAAAACTCAACCACCTGAATTTTAAATGGATGTAGTAGGTAGGTAGGTACATTATGCTGCCAACAAATTGGAGAATTATTAGGCACAGTTAAAGGGATTTAAATGAGATTTAAATATCGTTCAGAATAAATTTCAGCTATGTGAATAAATCAATAGTTTACAAATTTATGATAAAGTAATACAGAATAAATCTCTGGTGTAAGATTAAGATACTGGCAATTGGAGATTTGTGGAATTGATTTAAATTTTGGTGGGATTTATTAGTTCTAATTTCTGAAGTCGTTCTAATATAATAAGCGCGCAACTCATCGATTCATTATAATGAATATTCTACATACATAAGCACTGAGTTGAAACAAGATAAGTAAATACCATGTTACACCATATACAGTGTGTCCCAGAAGTAATGTCTGAATTCATTGAAAATTCAGCCGTTCGTTTTTCGTTTAAACGCTTAGAACCGTCGATTTCGATTCCTTAATGCGGTTTTCTGATGGTAAATTCATTTATACAGGGTAGCCCAAAAATAAGTTACGAACATCAAACTTCTGTTTGTTATTTCATTTCTGAATCTTGCTATGAATTATAAGTATGTTTCATGTAGGTATCTAAACGCAAAAGTCATTAAAAAAATACAATTGAACATATTAATAAGATTGAGTCGCAGAAGTCCAGATGTGTGTATTTATAGTAAAATTATGTATACAGGGTTACAAACATAAATTTAAATTTAACTAATGAAAAGATCTAATTTTTATTTCAATACTTAATTTTGTATCGAATTCTGGAAATTTTCGATGTACCATGTCCTACATCTAAACTCCTAAGTTATCAAAACAATTACGATTAAACAAATCAATTGGTACGACCTATTTATCGAGAAAAACTCTTAGTACCTAAGTAAATTGTCCATTTCTTTGGTGACGAGTCAACATTCAGATATACCAGAATTAATAAAAAATATAGGTTCACATAAATGTAAAAAAATAGAGCATACTTCTATTATGTGATGCGTACTGAAAAATCCAAAATAATATTAATTCTATTGCCACTGGTCATTTTGAAGTTGTGCTATTTTAGGTAGAGATAAGAATTTTGGCACCAACTTCAAACGTACCAGCAGTAATAGAATTAGGGTCGATTTCATAATCAAATTTAATCTCCTATTAATTTTAATCCTAGATTAAAAATTTATGAAATTTTTTGGTTGGTCATATAATTTAAAGTTACTTTTAAAGAACGAAAGATAAGGTGACTAATGTTGCAAAAGTTATGGAAAAATGCACTCTTTTTATTCCGTCATCGAGATGTTAGTTAAACAAATTGAAGAAATCACTAATCTCCAATTAAGGATTCATTATGAAATCGGCTCTTAATATTATTTTCAATTTCTCAGTGCACCAACTAATAAAATCGGTCCAAAGATTTAATTCACTTTATTATTTAATTCGAATTTGTTAGACTTTCACTTATATTCAGCGATTTCTCACTCGCAGCAGCAATTCATGTACATGTACATTTATAATGCTGTAATTCGGAAACCGTTGAAGTTTCTGAATAATTTCCTAATTAAACGTTGCCGAGTATGGTCCGCTCTTTAATTTCGTGGTCTAAATCTTCGAATTTCAAAAAATGCCACCATGACCTTTGGGCAAATACTAGGTGTCCAGAAAGGGTATCGGGTATTTGTTTTCGCGCCATATTCGAAGCGGGGCGTCTAAAGTGTGCGGGGAGGGGTTCGTGGCGTCCGCCGTTTTGTGGAGTTTTAGTCACGATGGAACAGTACTCGGGGACACATCGCGCATTTTGCGTACGAGCGTATTATCGTAATGGTGATTCAATAGTGACTGCTCAACGTCTCTATCGTGCGGAATATCGTACACGCCACGCGCCAAGTGACGATAGCATTAGGAAATGGATCAGGATGTTCGAGAATACAGGGGCGACAGTTAAAATTCAAAACTGTGGTCGTCCTCGTTCAGTTCGCGATGAAGAAACAATTGAAGAAGTTGAGGCGTCGGTTCGTCAAAATCCGTCTTTATCCATCCGAAAGCGAAGCCAAGCGTTGAACATAAAAAAATCGTCTTTACATTCGATTTTAAAGAAAGACTTACATTTAAAAGCCTATAAAATTCAATTGGTTCAAGAATTGAAGGATACGGACTATGCTAATCGACTGAATTTTGCGAACAAAATGCTGCAGCGATTTAACAACTTTAACAACATACTGTTCAGTGACGAAGCAAATTTTCACCTGAATGGTCATGTTAATAAGCAGAATTGTCGGTACTGGGCAGTGGCAAATCCTAGACGAAAACATGAACGACCGCTGCATAGCCCAAAGGTCGTTGTTTGGGCCGCTATGTCTGCTAAAGGCATAATTGGTCCTTATTTTCATGAAGATCAACGAGGCCGAGCAATTAATGTGAATAGTGACCGTTATTGCGATATGTTGCGAAATTTTTTGGTCCCAGAGTTGCAGGAGTTTGCAGGTTTCAACTCAAGAACGTGGTTCCAGCAAGATGGGGCCACTTGCCATACCTCAAATGACTCAATTGAAGTTGTTAACGAATTATTCCCTAATAAAGTCATTTCGCGAAGGGGTAACATCAACTGGCCTCCCAGAAGCCCCGACCTGAGCCCGCTTGACTATTTTGCATGGGGATACCTTAAAAGTAAGGTTTATCAAAACAATCCGACGAATCTAGCCCAGTTAAAGCAAAACATCAGGTCAGAAATGGCAGCAATATCGACAGCTATGTGTCAACGTGTTATCGCCAATCTTCGTTTCCGTTTAGAAGAGTGCCAGCAACGTAACGGTCATCATTTGAATAACATCATCTTTTCCAAATAATTCTCCAATTCATATGCTAATAATAAACAATAAACTTTTTTATTGCATACAAATAATTTTTGTTTCATTGAACTTACAAATACCCGATACCCTTTCTGGACACCTTGTATTTTGTGAGGAAGGGCATTTTTTTTCGACCAACTCTCAGCACTCTTCTTTCAAATGAAAAGTAAAGATCAAAATCGGAGCACGTTTATTATGCAAAATGCGCCAACAGACATAAATAAGCAATTCCTATAGTCAAACTGTATACCTACCTGTTTCGTTTGGAAGTCGGTCAAAAATGTAATGTTTTGCTTCATTAGAAATAAATCCGCAGAAATACTTATGGATATGTTATGTACCTAATGCAATGTATTTTTTTCCAAAAAGGTAGAAAAAATAAGTGTTTCCAATTTAAAAAATTAAGTTGATAGTCGTCACTGATTTCTGGGCTACCCTGTATATATGATTTTACCGTAAAACACAACATCAAGATATTAGAATTCGACGTGTCTGAGTGTTTTTACGGCTGCATTTTAAATTAATTATTGTTTACTTCTGGGACCCACTGTAGGTATATTACCATGCGAATAATCAATTAAAATGTACACTGAACTGTGGTGAATGGATAAACATTTCTGAATTAAGGCAATTGCTTCTAGCCTGCCCTTTTATTTAGACATTAGGATATTTAGAAGCTTCTTTCTGAATTCCTAATGATCCCACTGGGTGATGTCCAACGTAAGTATAAAACTAATTTTAATTTATGTAGCTATTCCATATACCTAATTATTTCTATTTCGTAAGTATTAGATCTTTAAGCTACCAATCAACTGTTCAATTTGTTGCTTGCATCGCAAATAAAAATGCGCTGTTTAGTTTACGGACCCCTAATTGACGTTTAGCTAGTGAAACAATGACATGTCTGCCGAAATGCTTATGAACAGCACCATACTTTAAAATAAAGTTGACAGCGTTCTCATTAGTATTCCTAAGGTCTATTAATTATTTACGAAGTGTTTTATTCTACAGGTTTTCTGCAAATTAGCCCTCACAATTCCTAGATGCATCACATTTTTGAAAATTCTCTTAAAAAAATTCGCAACTGAAAAAAATACGGAGATTAAAGGTGAGTTTATACAGTAAATAAAACAAAATAAGAAACAAGTTAAGATAAAATAAGAAAGTTGAACATGCTCATTTCCATGGGAGCGTTTATACACGAAATAAGCTAAATTAAGAAATAAGAATAAGAACTAAAGATGGTCAACTTTCATCTTTATTTCTTATTTTATTTTGTTTGGAAACTGATAATACGCATGATCAACCACCAGAGAACACTTAACTTGCATACAACAAAAAAGTTTTTACCAAAAAAGCTGTGATTTGATTGGTTCATTCTTATTTCTTATTTTTCTTTCGTTATCTGTATAAAACAATCTTTTTTGAGGTTATTCTTATTTCAATTTTAATTTGTTTCTTATTTTATTTTATTTACTGTATAAACTCACCTTAATTCAAGCTCTCGGGAGAATCGGTACAAAAATTTTATACCAAAAATTATATTTAAAAGTAAATAAATTTTTTACAGTTTATAAATAAATATTTGTCAAAAATAATCTAGGCTTGTTATTCTGGCATCTGCACGTGACAGCTGTCAAGCCTGGGAAATTATCACTTATTAATTTGGCGACCGAAAAAAATATCCGAAAATGCAGGTTGTCGTCATAGCAACCTGTCAAAATCAAGGCATCTGATTCTATAGAAAATTTTATACCTGTTGTTATAAACTGGTATAAAATTTTCTATAGAATCTGAAATTCCTGAATAAAAAAATATATTCAGAGAAAAGAACATATAAAACAATTAATGATTCAAAATTAACCAAGCAACTATTCTGAACACAATGCTATTTTTAGAATCATGTCCTTCCATATTGGACAAATCAATAGAACCATAGCTACTCCACGTACCTATGTTTTTGCAATATCTTTCAATATAAATAATCTCTTGTTCAACAGTTCCAATATAATGACTTCATTTTGAAGCCCTCGAAACTTCATCGCCTATCGCCTCTATCCTCGCGATCGGCTACATGGACTTGTCTGAGTTTCAACTAGAGAAAATACTTCTATTAACAAACCCCTAACGGCAACCAGTATAAAATACTCGAGTAATTTCTTTGAAAAGGCGTTATTGAAAATGCTCGAGGTGATACTGTATATGAGGAGCGTGAGTTGACGTCATCTGGCAGTAATAAAAAAATGTTCTTTGACGATTTTGTGTTGAATAAATTATTAATATTTCAAGGATTGGCATGTCTGAATTGTTTTTTTGATTTCTTTTAGAGCTTATTATATGTAGAAAATCAATTTCAATTTATTCTTTGAAATATCAGAAATCTAATTTATTTCATGAGATTCAAAAATTGCTAATGGATCAACACGTGAAATATTTATATCTCTAAACTTTATTAGTAATGGGGAAGTTTGAATTGAAGTAGGTATATTTCGATGGATTAGTTTTTTTACCGTTAAGTGGATTCTTAATAAATATTACGGAAGTAATTCAAAAATATGTAATTATTTTATTTGTATTTCAGTATTTCATTGAAAACAGTTTTTGGCAACATCGGTTAGTTGCTGTTTGCAGCGCTTGTCGCTTGTTTAAGATTTTATTCTTTCAGTTTCATCGCATCAATTATTCATGTAGTGAAGTGTGAACTTAGTTAATAGTTCGAGGTGTGAACCTAAACTCAGCTGCGCCATATTGTTTTGGGAGTTTGTGGATTAACTATTAAGCAACAGATGTCGCAATCGGCACTATTCTTCACTATTTGGTTCTGGCAATCGATTTTGAGTCCGACTGTAGAAACGATTCTATTTTCCAGGATTATCAATCATCAATCACGAATGCACAAAATGAAAAAGGATATGTACTCTGCTCACACCTTCTCTTTATTTCTATTGGTTCTTCAATACTTGCCAGAAGCCTGCTATACAGAAACGGAAATTTTCATAAAGCAATTTATGTATAAGATATTAGAGGAGATTTCATTAAAATGTATATTTCGACTAATAGTCACGGTTTATAATGGAACGATGGATTACTCAGAATTTACAAATATACAATTTCTTAGAGTCTATTCCACAATATACGTATTAATTTTTGAGTGAAATCTATGGAGAGGTTTTGTTTCGAAAAAAATAAATGTAAAAAAGAGATTTTTTTTACTTCAGTTACATAGGAATAATTCGAAACATATTATATTTTTATATCGACATTTTGAATCTCAGTGCGATTTGACTATCGAGAAGGGGGTTATTGAAAGCGACTGAAATCTGAGAAAACCCTATCGAAACTGAAGTCACGCGATAACAACAACTATCCTAAGCATGATGCCAAGTATAAATTATTGGACTCATATCCTAAGTTGCACAAATAATGTTGAACATCATAAAAAATTAAAACTAAAGTTGTTACTTCCTACGACTTGAGTCACTAGCATCAGTTTCTAGCTAGGTAGGCAATATTCTTGTTTATTAATACAAATAAGATAGTAAAGTATGAAGAATAGCGTCAGAGAACCTGGTAACAGTTTTGCTTTAAAGACGACTGAGATAAATATGGAGAGATCAAAGGTGGCTATATTTGGCGCAGAAATTCAACAGATACTATGTAAATTAATAGAAAACTGTTATTTGGATGAAACTATGCATTACCTACAACAAATTAGTAGTATTACAAGAAACCAATGGAAGTTGTTGAAAAATATCAGGCATATAATTTGGATATAGCTATATAAATAATTTCGCTACAAATGGATCAAAACATGGAAAATTAATATTTGCAAACTTTAATAGCACTGGGCAAATGGTAGTGAAAGCATCACATCAAGAATGGAATGCGCTAATATCCTAAGCTTTCAAATATAATATTAAACATAGTGAACGGTTAAATAACTGAAATAATATGAATAAATAATAAAGAAGGTAAGTTGTTATTGTCGTCGATTTTCACAACCATCAGTTTCGAGCCAGGTAGCCAATATTTTAGGAAAGTTCTTGCTTCTTAATGAAATTAGTTTAGTAAAGATACAAAGTTTGAACTTAAAGAACATTGTAAATATTCCCAGCTTTTCTTCAGATAATGTGATATATATATATATATATATATATATATATATATATATATATATATATATATATATATATATATATATTGAAGCGAAGATATATATTTATATATCTTCACTTCAATATATGTATAGTGAAAGATCAAAGGTGTTTATAGATGGTGGATAAATTCAACAGATGTTGTATGGAAAACCATTAGATTAGATTAGGAAAAATAGTTAGAGTAGCTTTTCAAAATCAATCAATCAATTCAATCCAATAAATATGCGATAGTTCCAGAGAAATTTTATCTTAAAATAATCTATTTTCCATAAAAAACTAATAAGCAATGTGAACATTGTTTGTTAGACAATTAATTAATTGATCAAAATAAAAAATGTAACCTGCTTGTAGAAATAACTCACACACGAGTATAGAAAATTGCGAGCAAAGAACTCTTAAATAAAAAAACTCGATCTTGGCACGATGTGACGCGATTCTTTCGGTAACCGGAAGTCGGAAGCAATATAATTGGAGCTGGAGTGTCGAGAGAGAGAGAGAAAGAGATACTGTCTCCCCAAGCTCGGTTCGAGAACGACTGAATGCCAAAGCGACAAGAGAGCGGCAGTTTGCCGGAGGCGGTCACACGGACCATCCATCCACCCGCCTCCCCATCCCGAAATACCCGCGGATGCATGTTACGTTTCGCACGCCACCCACGAGCTTTTAACAACCCGCCACCGAAGAAGGTCGCGGCACGCTTCGGCTCTTGCGACTTGACGTTCAGCATTTTTGAAGGAGCCAGCTTCTGTTCCTCACATTAGATACTTTTTCAATAATTTATAGCAGAATTAGGATCCACGAAGCATGCGTTCTTGAGGTTCTAAGGTATTTTTTTTATATATAGATGAATACATGAAAGAATTATCCTTGAAACATCTGTGTGGCACTGAAAATGCAAGAAACCATGAAAGATCAAAATACTTTGATTTATTATTGGGCAATAAAAATATGTAGTATATCAAATGATATTAATATTCAAAAGCAATTTCCTAACTCTTTGTAAGTCATTATTTTTTTTCAACTCTCCAAAGCAAGTTGTGCGTTTGGTAATCAATAGCTGCTTGAGGAATGGATTCCCAGGCTACTTGGAACTTCATGCCTTAGGCCATAGGCGATGCAAATCTATTAGGTTTTAAGCCTGAAAGTTGATCCAATCGTCCATCTATCATATTCGATGTGAGTAAGATCAGGAGACCTAGCTGGCAAGGTAAGAACGTTAACTTGAGAGTCACGGCGGAACCTGGTAGTGTATGAGGTTTAGGCAAAATTGAATTTACGGCCTTTCGCCATTTTTTGAGCTCGTCTCTTAACACAATTCGATATTCGATTCAATGATCTCACTGGACACGTTCTTTGGGTCAACAGCAAGATGAGACGCGGTTGTAAGTCAAAAAACCTGATTCTACGATAATTTGATCGTAGAAAGAGTCATTGTCCTACTGTAGATATTCATTCCTGTGCCCTCATACCTAAATATAGAAAATTGATAAAAATTTTGCACACGTGTTTATCATACCTAAAGTAAAAGTACAAAAAGTGTGTTCTGTCTGAAAGTCTACTTTATATTTTTGAACTCTATGGTCTCTTTACCATGTGTTTAAGTAGAATGTTATTATAATGATCTGGTAGTGGCTGTAAGTGTACTGGGCATCCCAGGTGGAGGGTACCTGTAATACCCAAAGAAGTATCTCTGAGCTCTATGGCTGAATTTTCGTGGATTTTTCGCTATATTTGTGATAGTATGGCACTGGACTGTTTTATGAGAGTCTGTCAGTGCGAAGGGGACTTAAGAAGGAGGGTTCCATACCGAAAAATCCCTAAGACATATGTAAGAGAAACTCTCGTGCTCTTCTCTCTTGGTCTGTGTCTGCGGATGGATCTGGGTTGGTGTTCGGACTGGTTCTACGTGCGAGTAGGACTCTGAGGTAGAAGGGTTCCATACTCAAGACTTTTTATGACTTTATTTTTCCTAGTACAATCTACCAAAGTGTTTGCCATGTAATATACATGGTATATATAAAATTAATGGCATTTACTCGTGAGAGGCGTTCTTAACTATCTGTAGTACTCATTTTATTCATCTTGTGATTCTACTCTGTGGTCCAATCATTGCAAATAACGAGGATGCATTTATGTCAATCTTATTGCCAATTTTCCGAAACGCAATTCCGGCTTTCCAATAAACCAATAAAACAAAATCGTTTTATTTCTTTTTTAATTATTAGCAGCATTGCAATTTGTAAAAAAATCTCCCAAAAATAGAATTCCTATAACCGACGGGAACGAAATTTTCATCAGTATATACTTCAGTAAATGAAAGAAAATATATACTAATTTTGATATTATATATAGCGTCTTGCAGATCTTCCAGCGTCATTCTTTCTTCTCAACGGGTCAAAAGTCAATAGTTTCCCTTACCTATCTTCGAATCTACAGAGCCTCAATTTACAATTTAATACAAAATTAAGGCCTCACTCAAAGATTACAGGAAAATGTGAATAGAATTCCAAGGTAGGGAACCCTTTTCATACAAGCCTGACTTAATCAAGTAAAAACTTTCAAGATGACTTGAATAGGCAAACCACATGTTTTCTTTCTGACCGATTGCGAAATCAGCTGGCTAATCGCTGGTTGTAATTTTTTGAGCTATCGTTTGAACAAATTTTTAAAAGTAATTTATTTATTGAGAGTTGAATATAATAATATTGGAAATCTCTTTAATACATTTAAGGCATGTTTAAGATAATTATAATCTGTCTAATGAGTCTAGAAAGGCGAAACATAACACCAAAGCAACTACATAGATATAGCAAAGTTCCACACAAAGCCTGCTACATAGAAAGGCACACCTTTATTTCACTAGTACAATGAAATAGCCTGCCTCTATTATGTCAACTTGGCGCTTGGTATCTCGTAACTTCAAATTCACACCACGCTCTCAGGATAACTGAAACCGGGCGCGTATTTATCACGTCTTTGCTTTCGGCACAGTATAAATCTCGGTGTTGCTTCGAGTAGTGGGTAGTCCATTCTATGGATTCGATCCCAGACTCCCTCATTTGTAATAATATTAATACCAAACTGTCGCAAAATTCCCAGATCGGTTGAGGCAGTAAAACTGCCCATTTTCAAAATTTAACAGTACCATTAAATTTTATTACCGCTACCCCTATTAATTTGCTAATTTATTGAATACTCATTAACAGAAATATTTGAATGAGCGTTCAAAAATAAGAATTTCTTATTACATACCTATTGGATAGGAAATGTAAATAAGAAAATGAATTATGTAGAGATCCTGATGAAGTTGATCTGTATATATATATGTATGTTTGTCCACAATTTTTTTTGTTAGCAGCACCAACTTTATTTTGAATTAATAGGGGAATGTCTGCCGCATGCATAAGGCAACAGTACCTCTAAAAAGAAAAACGGGACCTTAAATAACCTTCACATTGGACCAAGACATACAAATTGTTTAGTTGATCAAACTAGAGGGTGTCCTCAGAAAATTGGAGACTTCCTTGAAAAGTGTAGGTAAATTAGAACAGCTAAGAGTATATCAAAATCTGACTGTTATAAGAAGAGGAATATCCCAAAAAAATATTAACAAATGGTTCTAAGAAGTCGAAACATATCTCTAAGACCAGAAAAGAAAACTAAACGAAATAAACTGGGCTTGAAAAAGAACAACGTAAACTAGCGAAAGAAGAAAAACGAAAACAAAAGACACCAGAATGCTAAAGTAAATCAAAATTGAAGATGCATGAAATATTTCAGCACATTCCCAACTAAACTAAGAGTATTGTTTGATTCACACACTCTTGTAAATAATTTACCTAATATTTGCTATAACCTCACAGATGAGAAAATCCTAAGGTGCAGATATGAGTTTGTTAAGGACATGAGTGTTATAATCAATCCAGACTTTCACAAATAAATTTATTAAATGACTACTATATATTTTATATATGAACAGTATACACAGACAATAAATAATAGAATTAAATAAATTATTAGATACTTTTAATTTCATCTTCTTCTAGACCAATTTGAATTCAAAATAATAATATTTTATCAACCCTTTTTCTCGTCAACATTAATGGGAAAACAAAAAAAAAACAAAATTTGAAATGAAAACCGTCATTTGTGTAGGTGTATCGGAGTTAAGAGGCAGGTATATTTTTCTTAACGACAACAAAAGCTTAAATAATGTCTGGGTACAGAAAAAAACACGGCGAAGTTTTCTCTGTATTACAGCCAGGTCCCAGTTGACATTTCACTTCTCCATAGAAAATGCAAATTTATGCTTTTGCGATAGAGTCCTCAATTGCTGGGTCTTTCATATAGCTGGTGTTTTTTTTTTCGTGGTGGGATATTTTCGTATCGCTTCTCTTTCTCACACCATCAGTGGTTTCACCAAATTTCGTAGGTGACTTCCTCACAGCAGCCAGGACAATAAATTGTATTTTATGATTGGCCGTTATCTTACCGCCTCTCGAAGCCAACGATTCAGCGAAAGAAAAAATCCGTTTACGTTTCACCAACTTTTGTGAATGAACTTTTGCTGCCTCTACTACGAATGATTCCTTCAAGGGAAATTTATTGGTGCTTCAGTAATGCTTTGGAGATAATCCAAATATATTTATTCATATATTATGTTATATTTTGTACTGAATATTTATTCAAGTATAAGAGCAGGAAGTTATTTATGGAAGCCCAATCTCTTGGTAAGAAGATAACAAAGCCGAAATAAACATACTTCTATCAAGGGAAGTAGAATTTCGTCATAGTTGTAACAATCTGGAACATTCCGAGGGCTCTAATTTATCTTTTTTTTTGTAAAAATGTCAATTTTAAATGTTTTCGAAAAATTCCATTGTTCAATTTTACAATGCCTATAGAATTCTCAATTTACATAAAAATATCCCCCTTATTTCTTTTTGGGATAAGGTCAAGTTCGTTTCGAAATGCTCAAAATGAGAACAGCTCTAAGCACTCGTCTTCGAAACATAGACAGGCGTATTCATAAATAACTCTTAGTTCAATAATAGTTTGTTTGTGAATTATGACTGTAACGATAATATCATATAAGACAATTTGACTATCATTCTACCGAACTAGATTTGTTTATAAATACGGCTGAGAGCGAGGGGTAAACCGCAACCCACATTTTGTACACTAGATTTCCCTTTTTGGTTAATTTCCTTAAGATTTCGGGTGGGTTTCTTAAGATCTTCCACAACAAGTATAGCTACTCCAACTTCAAAACCAATTGTAATTTTTGAAGGCTGTCAATTTGGAATATTTTCTAAGATAAGACGAAACTTTCTTGAGTATATTCATAAATTTGTATCCTTTTCTGGTTATATCATCAAACTCCTCCTTATAAATTTGATGAATTCAAATATTATCGCAGCTCGGAAGGAAGTAGCTTTTACTTCTGCATTTGCCATGTATGATACACATTTATGATTAACAATTCTTGGTTTGCATTCTGTCACGGCAGTAAACCGTTTTTTCCTTGAGACAAACCCACGTAATAACACCACTTTTATCGTTTCGGCGATATTCGCGATATAGGTACATAGCCATTATGTGTCTTCGATGATTTGCCCTTAGTAGTGGCAATAACTTTTACTGTCCATTCCATTATCTATTTATTACTCAGAATTATTATAACTTGTATAATTCCTGGAAAATCCTTAGTCAAGGCGCTTATGGTTAATTCCTTAGGACCCTTAGTATCTTGACCGTATTTTGTACTTCGCCCAGGTTTGAAAAATGGGATGACCGCATATCCCACTGAACGCATCTTGTACGACACGGGCGGCCCAACCGCCAGAACTAATCTGCCACGTTTACGAACTGTATTCTTGGTTAAGAAGCCTTCGATTTTAAATGCTTCTCAAGTACATTTAATAGGGAGGTAATACTATTTTTCCCGCAACCTATCTACTTTACTATCTTCGGACATTTGGGTACGTCACCTTTTAGGTACAGAAGTCTAATTGTTATTGATTACTCTTCAAAATTCAAAAATATATCCGCACCCCTCCCATTAGTGACTTTTCACAGAAACACTGCAACCGTAGCTTACACCAGAAACTCAGGAATATTTACAAGAGCGTACTTTCATTCTGGAATTCTTTCTTCACAAACTAAGATGAGTTGTCAATCGATTCTGTAACCAAACCCAACAGAATCAATTTTTGGTACATATTGACGTCATATCGTCTCAATGCCATAAATCTGCATCTCTACCAATGCTCAAGGGAAATTATGTAAACTTTGACTAACCGATCCATCCGAGTTCCATATGGGCTGTTAAGCTATAACATAGAATATTCCCTACTCCTTCATAGCTATGGTAGAAGTGTATTATAACCAAAATTCAATTAAGAGGTAACGTTAATTAAGTTGTAAGTTTCAACTAAGTTAACATATATTAAATGTAAGTGGTTTGTGTATATTTTGGGAGATAACAAACTACTCAGAAATTGTTTTCAATTGCGTGAATCCAAAGTTTCAGATAAATTTGTAGGTGATAATTATTTCGATTAATTAATCGCAGATAATCGCATGACTTTCGGAGACACCAGTGAATTATTTTTTCCATACCTACCTACTTTGTGAAATTTTAAAGTGCACATCCTTGTCGATAACTTCTCATTCGCTCACACTATTAAGTAAATTAACTAATTATTCCTTGAAGAAAATCGCTCAAGAGCTTAATTTTGAGATCTCAACTACGAACTTTCCAAACTGAATCTTATGTTTCCGTCGAAATACTTCTATGTATGATTATTATTAAACATAGTTTCGTTTGACGAAGGTATATTTAATTTATCCAAATAAAATTATTATGGAAACATAGTGATTTGTTGTGATTTTATTGTGCACTATTATCACTTCTAAGCAGCCTTTTTGATTTCACCTGATGGCACATGGCAAAGAATAAGAAATTCACCGAAAATTGAAATTTTCTAGTTAAAACTTTCATATTATCATATAACACTGCCCCATCTTGTCCAAGAATAATAAAATACAGAAACTATGGAACCATAGGGCATTAATGCAAATGAAAAGATTGCACAGCAAAGTTCTTACAAAGTTGAAATTGAATGTTTTATTTTTTCCCCACTAGTCTTATCTCTCCCTTAAGTCGTCCCGTATGATTTCAGTTTCTTTCAGAGAAAAGTTTTCGCTTCAAGACCTAGGAGGATGCTTTTCGACGTCATACATCTATCTCCGCTGCTGGTCTAGTTAAAATCCTCAACTTGAATCGATACTCTCTCCAGAGTAGTTTATAGAATGACTCGTGCCAGTTTTATCGTAAATATTGCTCTCATTCTTTTTATTGGGGAAAAAGCTTGTGGTCTGGGGAGCTTGAGTTTTTTATACAAGACAATCCCTAAAAACTTTATATAGATGTTTATTCGGTACGTAGCTGTCGAGTTAGAAGCTTAAAAGTTTCCGATGTGATAATGTAATGCATTCTGAAGAATGGGGTATATTATGTTGGATAAATGGATTTATTTATCATAAAATACAATTGAAGGCGGAAACGAGTTTGAAAAAGTGAATAAGAGGTTGTTTTGTGAAGATGAGTATGCTTGGTAGCGTAAACTTGGATCGAAAATTCCCCTCACCCTTTAAAGTCCCCGATGCAAACAGGGGATGTCATACGTTTCAGGTGTGTATCTATAAGGAAGTCTGTAGCAGCTTAACTTCTAAATGGATGGATTGTTTTTTTTTTGTTTAAAAGGTTAACATAATCGAAAGTGTTTTGTTTTCTAGTTATAGTGATAAATTGTAGGCACTAAATTCTCAGAAATGATTTTCAGGGTTCTTCTGTCTCTTCCTTACGGTTCCATATTCATTTTTGGAGTAGCAAATAACAAACTTGCAAATAACAAAATATCTGGCTTTATAATCGTCCCTTTACCCTCTCAAAATTATTGGAATTTAGTGTCTGCAGCATCGTGGCTCCCAAACGGATGAAACGATTTTGATTTTTTTTTTGTTTGAAAGGTAAGTTGGTCTCGGGTATTCTCAGCCAGTTTTATTGCCGAGGGTTTCTAATCTGATGTATTATATTAAAATGAATCTTATACAATTTTACTTACATGTAGCTATATAACAAAAGTATTCAAATCGTGTAAACTTTTCGACGTCCAGTTTTCAACAGACTAAAAACCATATTTTCGGCCATCGATCTGTTTGTATGTGCCAAGATTATCACTCTCTCTTTTTTGTTTTGTGGGGTACCGATTCCGCTGACCTGTGTGGCAAAGCATTAGCATTCTATTCATACTATTTGCTACACCATAGAGGAAAACAGTGTTTTTCTCAGCACTGCAGCGCAAAAGCGGATAAAACGATTTTGATGAAATTTGTCTAAAATATTCCTCAAAAAGGTGTTCACCACCTTCTTAGGAAGCATTTCCGAGAAAAAGCAGCAAAAAATATGCTCAAATAAAATATCATATGTTCTAACTGTTTGTTTCATAATCTGGCTGAACCTTTTCTTGGGTATTTTTATATCCGGTGATATTCACTTGAGAGTGATAGGAACGTGGTGTAATTTTTTATTCTATTCCGATAAATCAAAATTATCTATTACAAAAGTATTATGATATTCCTCAAATGTGTTTTCCCACTCAACAGAGCGGAAGCGCATCGCTACTCAAGAATACTGGCAATAATTGTATTATAATAGCTTGATTGATGAGTCTTAAAGAAATACCTACACTCTATTTTGCTTCTTCTGCTTTGTATTTCAAGCACTCTCGAATTTCCATTTCCAAACTGAATTCAGCTTTATGTAAATTTCCCTGTAAGAAGTGCAATTACCGTAACTGCTAAGAGTTCTCTACTGTAGTAATAGAACAATGCAATTTTGCATCACTTAAAATTAGATTTTCACTTCAAGCTAGACAGAAAAATGTTACAATGTGGTGCAAATCAATAAATTCTGATAATAAAAAAAAACTTTATCAAACAAAACATGCATTTCGAAAGGAATATACAGTCAAAACATAAAATGATGAACATATTTTACTTATTAGGAAACGAATATCTCACAATAGTGATGTAGCAAACATGAGCTACTTGCCCTAGGCTCGTGATGACATATACTTAATACACTTGTCCTTCAGTAAATTTGGCATATACAAATGTATATTGAACATGGATCTTCTAATTACAACACACCAAGGATTCATTCATTTTTTGCACCATTCCTCCTACAGCACCGGCCTGACTGGTCTCGTTCTCACTTTTTCTTCTTCTCAATACTGCGCACGCACTCACTCACGAATATTTAACATGGGGTATATTGCTTTCCTACTTCCAACAGAATGCTGTATCATGGTTTCCAGCCCCCTGTTCATATGTCGGATCCATTACCAGCTTTGGAAGTTCAATTTAAGACAATGGTAGAACTAGAGCGCTGTATAAATGAGTATTATCGCCTCCCGCCATTGTGTGTCCTGACTGTCACGTCAGTGGTATAGGTAGAGTGCTTGTTTACTTATCTTTACGTGTATAACTTATACCACTGACGTGACAGTCAGGACACACAATGGCGGGCGGCGATAATACTCATCTATACAGCGCTCTAGTTCTACTAAAGCGCTGTATATATGGACTGTCCTGACTGTCAGGTCAGTGGTATAGGTTATACACGTAAAGATACGTAAACAAGCGCTCTACCTATACCACGGACGTGACAGTCAGGACACACAATGGCGGGCGGAGATAATACTCATCTAACAGCGCTCTTGTAGAACTGTTCAGATTACCTGTCAAAAGTATAAAAATATTATTCTATGAACCATACCCATAGTCATAGACAACTTTAGTCAGTATAAAATTTGATCACCATCAACATTTCCATTTCCAGCGACTGGAAAGAAATGAAAGGTTTTTGAATTATTTATCTGAGTTTGGCTTAGCAATCAGTAAACCCAAAGAAATTGACTGATTAACAATGGCAAATATGCACTGAATGAGATACTAAATCTAATACAAGGAGCACTTTTGTTTGATCCATGTAATAAACCATGTTGATGATGGTTTCTAGAAAATAAAACACCGCATGACAATATTGTAACCGCCATTTTGAAGAGCTGAAAAAACTACCAAACGAAATAATTAAAATTTTTTGCTAGCTCTTCGTCGAACGTTAAAAAATAGAAATAATGATAGTAGATCTGCTTTGAAATGTTGATAACCAGAAGAGTTATGAAACTTTTTAATTTATTCCTGAGGCGTACTCAGCCAAACTTACTATCCGAAATTCAAGTACATAAGCTGTTGTTTTGGGCAGATGGCTAAATACCTTGGATACATCAAATCTCAGTTACAGTATAACTCGGTTATAGCGAGCAGGGAATATAACGAGCAGTCGGCAGGTACGAAGTTTCTTTAACATTTTCTTTTAATCCAGCAAATGTTGTCACCCCATGAAAGCTCGCTATATCCAAGTTCTATTGTACCCATATGAATAAATTTATTCACTACAAAATAGATACTTATTTATATAGTCGTCTTCCACTTAACGCGGCGGAACATGAATTTATTGTGGATTGTGGAAAAAATAACAAGAGAGAGACAAACATAAAAATTCCAGAGGCTACAAAAATGTGCTGGTTAACAAAAAATATTTTTTTTCACATGTCACAGTCATCTTAAAATAATTTCATACATATTCTGATAGATCTTTCAGTTAATATTAAAAATATGGTTATTAGTTGCCAATCTGTCATTAGGTGCTTGTCAGTTTGAGTTGGGATCATTTACCTATTCTATTAAACCATACAGAAAATCAGATGTTGCCAATGCGCCATACTGGTTATTACATTACATAATTGTTTAGAACCTCTGATGCTAGTGATTTGATTCGGAAATTATCAACCGCCTCGTTAAGTGGAAGGTGACTATACAAACTTTTTAACTTAGGTATAAAGGTAAATTTGACCTCTGAGTCTTAGATAGTTTTTCGATTTTCCAACTCTGTATACTTACCTATAGTCAGTACCATTACGTGCTGGAAAAAATGTTCAATTTATTTTGTATGCATTGATTATTCCAACCACAAAGCGAGTCAGCGGAAACGATATTCGAAGGTATTTTAGAGCTTTCCTTTTCTTCTATAAAACGGTCATGACTTTTAATAAGAACAAACCCTCTGAATATCATAGGTAAGGCAGTTAATAAGAATTTCATGAAATTCATATTCATATTCATTATTTTAAATGTTCCGGCTACCATATTACAGAATTTTGAATTAATGTCAGTTCGCTGTCACTTTCACAGAGATTATGTCACATGAAAAATACGCAAATACGTTTGGATTCCAAATTCCAGCATATAATATGACCAAATGAAAAACATCAATAATGATAAACAATACATTAATAAATAATTTCTTTACGGGTTGCTTCGAAAATTTCACAATCATCAATGGTATGCAAGTTGAAAATTTCAAGTACATCAAGACACAATTCTACAGAAAAGTATCAACGTTGACAAAGAATTGCCATAACATTCATACCAAACAACTTGTTATTCAACAAACTACCAAGCACAAGTACAAGAAGGTGAGCATTCCGAAACTCCATACCAGAATCACTAAATTCCAACAGAAAGGTATAATACTGATATGGCCGCAGAAGAAACGTTTCTGGAAATGCGAAGAATTCACTTTGCTGACCTGGTTCTTGTCACAAGCACTCTATTTGCTGTATATCCTGAAAATTTTACCTTGTGGAGCTGTTATGCCGCTGAAAGCTCCCGTTTTTCGGCCTGCACCACCTCTGAGAAAGCCTGAAGTCAGGGATTACATCATCGAACCGGACTGGGATTCAGAATATTTGAACTGAAACAAAAGTTCGATGCTGATCCACAATAGTTTTAAAGGCGAAATGGTATTCACCAACGAATTGGTAGCCAATATGAAAACTAGAGTAGGTACAAATCAATTTGAATGAAGTCGTGACAATAAATAGTGATGATTTAATTAAACTAACATTTTGATCGTTATTGACTTTATTATGTTTGTAGTATTTAGTTATCGGTTTATGTATTTATGAGAGCGAAAGTCAAAATATTCGGTCCAATATCATGAAATGTGAGAAATTAAGATTTCAGATATTTCTTACCGACCTCATTTATTTCTCGGATAGATCAGATCGGATCAGTTTGTTAGTAAGCTGATAATTTACTATTCACCATGTACTTGTCAATCGTAAAGAGAAATTAAATCATGACATCTTCCTCTTTCTGTAATCGTATTAAACCCTGATTTACACAATAAACTCATTTTCTGTATTTAATTATTTTGATAAACGATAAAAGAGGTATTATAAAATTAACATTTAACTTTTCTTTAAGAATGAAATCTTTGCGAAGAAACTATTTTAAATCTGCCAAATTTTTGGCATCCGGTTTTCAAGTGATTTTTCCAGGCCAAACAGCGTATTTCAGCCATTATTTTCTAACAAGATTTTATTGCGGGCGAAAGTTTGATCTATCAATAGCTCAAGAAAACACAAGTGTGCCAAAATAATCATTTTTAGAATAGGAGAATGAAATAACTAAAGGGTAATTAGAATTAAAACTAGGTATATGATAGATGCTCCATCCAATAGAGAAATAAACACTCCCAAAATCTCAGACGCTAGGGCACTAACTTCGGCTGAAGATGGGAGTGATTACAAATTAATGATGGGGAGAATACGAATGATAAAATCAAATTACATTAATAATTAACAACAAGAAAAACATCATAAAAATACGAGTTGAAAGCCCACACGATGATTCAACAGAGTATTTATACGAAAAGGCACTAACGGAAGCAATCAACAACAAATGAATACAGAAGATGACGGAGTAGCGGGAGCTTGTTGAAAATAAAAATGAATACAAAGTAATCCCTGTGAGCGAGAACACAGTGAATAAAAATAATACATTTCAGAAGGAAACACCATGGTTCTGTAAGGAAGTAAAAGAAAAATTCAAAGAAAAGAGAAAAGTCTATCTGGAATATATGACAAACAATACATCATATTCATATAAAAAACTAAAAGAGAATTCGCAATGAGACACACAGGCTTATCAGAATAACGAAAGTAACCATTGGGTACACTTCTCAAAAGATCTAGAACATGACAGGACAGAGACGAGAAATAGTAGAAGTAAAACACACAGAAACAAAAACCTGGACAGTTCACTTGAAAAGATTGTACTAAGGAGACTAACCCATATCAAGAAAACCAGAAACACCAGAAATGACAGAGACCAGAATAAGCAAGGGAGGAGAAACCACAGAGAAAATTAAAGAAAAACAGAAAGGCCACAGGCAAGGATAGAAACGAATGGAAATGAACTATTAAAATATTGAGGAACAGCGGTGCCAGAGCAAATAGCGCAGATCATTAACATAGTATAGCAATACAACAAAGTATCCAAATAATGGAAAACAAGCAAACTAATTACTAATACGCTGTTCAAAAAAGGTGAAAATTATACAGGAATCAATCTTTAAATACTACACTTAAAATGATGACAAAAATTTTAACCAAATTAATAAATCATTGAATATCACCGGAGGACAAACAAAAAAAATTCGGAAGCGGAAGATTATGCACAGCCGCAGAATTTGTAACATTCCTTGACTTAAATGACATGAAGAAAACCTTCGACAGAGTCAGACTAAAATATGTGATTCACCATTTATACAAAAAACAAATACCGCTAGATACAAGTATTATTAAAACAGTTGAGAATATATACAAGGGTAACAAATTGCAGACCAGAACAGAAGGACAACATACAGAAAAAAATATACTTAGGCACAGATACCTATAAGACTCTTTACTTTCATAATGGACGAGGAGGAAATTAAATAAGAGATAATATCCAGCAACATTTGAACTCAACATTTTTCAAAAAAATCATAGGTTTCCAAGTTACAGCAGTGGTAGACTCAAATATGAGTATTTCCGCAATGTTTTGAAATCTCTGAATAAGTATGAGCAACGCATTTTCTTCTTTGGTGAACGTCGAATGATTTTGTTGACTAATGATACACTTTTTTTACAAAAAATGGACCGACTTTAATAGTTGAGGCACTGAAAAATACAAAAGAATATTAATTCTATTGGTTCTGGTACTTTTGAAGTTTTGAAATTTTCAATCTAACTACAACTGCACAACTTCAAACTTACCAGTACCAATAAAATTATTATTTTGTATTTTTCAGTGCACCAAATAATAAAGTCGGTCCAATTTTTTGTAAAAAATAATTATCTCTGTCATAATATAATTCTCGATTAGCAAGTTATTGCGACATCTAAATGAATGTAGTAAGCCTTTATCTTCAGATTTCCGTTATTTTCAGATAATCAATCAATTTCTTACATCTAAACTTGGTACAATTTTGATTAGGAAACTCATATCTGGCATACAATTTTGCAATAAATCTTGGTCATAAACCAAACAAAAATTAACAAGAATTTCAAATATGTACACCCTCGAGTCTAGAGCCTAGACGTTGCCGCTCTCATCACGTTACTGTGTTAATGAAAAAGTCAACTTTGTTTTCTTTAACTTATTGATTATTCTATTTTTTCAATGACATACCCCTCAAGGGAACAATAGAATGACTGATACTGTACACATCGCAAAACACTCATCTTTCACTGTATTCAACCAAACTCAATTTATGAGAGCAATGTCGCTGAGGGGTATGGAGATAAAACCACCATCATTTTTCTAGGTTATTTATTACAAGCGCAATAAATGGACCACTCATATTACACGATCAATAATTCAGTGTATACAGACAACTGGGTATCGAGTGATCCATAGAAAAATCATTAGAAGTATGTCATTGAAAATGAGAAAATGTCTGCTAAGGTCAGATAGCTAACAGGTATCAAGTCATAAAAAATGGGTGCGTAGTGTTTGGACGACCAGTTAAATGAGCGATCAGTCAATGGCAGGAATAATAATCACATATAAAAATGAATCTGTACTTAAGACTCCTATATTATTGATTTCTTATGAACTATAAAATAAAGTTAAATTCAACACGAATTTGAAGCAACTACGCCCCCTATCGGAATAATCATCAGATTTATTACTCCGTTTCGTTTAGGTACTTCACCAAACTTCACCAAACCATTTTGGTTTTTCGCGATTTATTCAAAAACCAAAATCAATTGACAAAATGTAATGGTAGTAGGATCCTGAGAAATATTGCCCATTCAACCGATTTTGTAGATCTTATAATAACCGAGATAGCAATATATGCAGTACCAATCTGATCTGGGTCACGGGTAATAGGATAAGCACTATCTTCTTTCGTATAATGAACGTTCAACGATCTTCGTGACTAATGTTACACTCAAAAGCGTGAAATAAATATGTTTTTAAAAAAATTGTACCGATGTTGTTAGTTGGTGCACTGAGAAATACAAAATAATATTAATTCTATTGGTGCTGGTACTTGTGAAGTTGGTGCCAAAAGTGTTCAATCTAACTGCAACTGCACAACTTTTATCCCATGATCTTGTCAATTTTTGATCTGGAATGGCCATGTTATTAAGTCATTATCATATAAATTTATCTAAAAACTCTGATTCAATTAAAATGCACCTATGTTACAGATTATCTAGATAATTTTTGCTTTCATCTGTAGTAATTTATTTATTTTTAGGGTCTTTTAGAGTAATTTCTCAAATGCACTGAAATTGAGAATTGATAAAAAGTCTTGAAATAATGAATAATAAAATAAATATTTCCTCAAAAAGTAACAAGTAATGTTTCAATATTAAACAATTTCAGATAATTCAAGTAATAATATATATATATATATATATATATATATATATATATATATATATATATATATAATATGCTTGTCAATTAAATATGTTTGATCCAAATAAAGCCAATGTGTTGCTCTAAAAGAAGAGAATATTTATTTATCTTCAAATCTAACAGTAATAAGAAACAACAATTAAAACTATCACTAATATCTTACCTAAAAGAAGAGAAACAACATTTAAAGCTATCGCTTCACAAACTTCTGTCTGTTTCAAAATTAATCAAACAATAATAATTGTCAAACTTTCACTTATGTGTCAGGGGTTAGTGTTAGTGTGCGAGGACTTTAAACTTAATGAAGATATGTTTAGAGATCTTTATTTACATATATATATATATATATATATATATATATATATATATATATATATCAATATATATTTGTTAAAATTAATTAATTAGTTAATTAATGACATTTCTGATTGATGGCTATGAAAACTTCCCTGTTTATGGTTAATTTTATCTAAATTCATGAATTTTGCCCCGACGAAGAGAATAAACATTCTCGAAAGCTTGGCATAATCCAAAGAATTTTATTTATTTAATGACTGCATCCCCAACAAAAATCTATTTTATCAAATAATAAACCAGTCAAGAATTCAGAATCAAACAATATTATACATATATATATATATATATATATATACATATATATATATATATATATATATATATATATATATATATATATATATATATGTAATGCAACATGAAATAAATCAAATATTCGCAGTCCGTTAACAGCCATTTATATCGAAATCATCCAGGTACGCTAAACGAATTGCTTTTTAGTAACACAAAATCTGTAGCTCAAATGACCGTTTATATCTACAACCGCTGGTTGGCTGAGATTGGCTCAACTTCAATTCCTCGAATGAAAGAAATCGATAATTGCAGTAAATTCAGTTACGCCATCTCCGAATTTATAATCAAAAGCAAAATTTATTGATCGACTTGATAGAGGTTTAGGAGGTTGTATGGACCATATGTAGATATATATTGGTTAGAATGAGGAAAAATATTTAAGGAATATATTGCTCTTTTTAACATATTTAGGTAAACATATTCACTAGGTAAGTTCCAAATCTGAGCTGAATTTATTAGTATTTTGGTACATCAAATGCAGAGTAGGTTGAATCAGTAAAGTTGTTGAAAATTTGGGCGTGAACTCAATTTTGTCTAAAATCATGTTTTTCTTTTAGGTTAGGAAAACTATTATTATTGATAAATTGAAGACAATCTACCATATCTTATTTTCCTTTGTAGTTCCTGAATTTTTCATAGATTTGAATATTACATTCTTGAGACAGACTCCACGAAACAATTCTTTCTATAATGCACCATCCATGCAACATCCACCATATAGAGCTGTCCAGAACTATGACATGCACAATTTAAAAATGGCTGCTGAGTGTAAACAAACCGTCATTTAACATGGGATTCAAGCGTTTTTGGTGAAATTTAAACGTACCTGAAGAACTTTACAGTGTATGTGAGTGTAGAGAACGTAAATACCTGTTATTTAACTATAGAGAGACGTGATCTTGCCCTGTCATTGAGGTACAGGCGTAAAATAGACGTGTTTTGGATTGAATGTGTGTTTCAGGAAGGAACCTTGTCGATGGGATTTCCGTATGTGTGTTTGTATTGAAAGCAAACATAATGAATGCAAGAAGTGACAGCTATTGTAAATTAGAAGCTGAACACCCTGATGCTGCTAACTGGTATAAAGAAAAAATCAGTGTGCCATAGGAACTGTAGATCCATTGAGTATTCATGAAAGTGAATAGCTATGATCCAAAACATTCTCCCACCATAACAAGTATGGATTTAGTCTGCTATTTGGTACAAATACAAGCTTTTATACGAAAGAGCAGATGAAGGCTTTCAAAAGTTTGAAAGCTTATAAGTTTTTTGAAGCCAATTTTGTTAGAAAATGTGGAGTAGCTAAAGTTAAGGACTTCAACGTTTTGCTGGCGACTGTAAGTTCTGTTTGGCAAAGCTTTGATTTTTCATAAACAAGTAGTAATGCCAGAATTATTGGGAATGTATTTTACAAGATCCATTCCTTCTGTTCCAACATGGTGCGTTTGTAATGAGCCTGACGATGGGCAACCGATGATAAGTTGTGGAAATGAAGAATGCGAGATAAAGTGGTTTCATATGAAATTTGTTGGATTGTTAGTTGCACTCAGTGATATTTGTCTATGTGCGAACAGTACGTGTTACGCAGTACCTAGCATGTAATAATTATGTTTGTGTATTTGTACTGTATGTTATGTAATTCTACATTTTTGTAGATTTATTTCTGGCTTAATATTGGTAACATTACAATTGTTAATCTGTTCATGTAATTTTTCAATTGAGTAAATTTTATTAACTTTTTAAATGGTTTGATTTATTTAAGAATGTACCTAGTACATTACAGTAAAACACGTAATGTCTTTGGAAAAATTGTATATTATCTCGAAGTCTTGTGCTGCTACAATTCAACACACAACAGAAAGAAGGTATTCTTTGAATAATTATACGCTTTGACAGATCAAAAACGTATCCTTTTCAAGAACTAAACCGTATTCTAGGCTTATTTAAAGGTATTGTTTACACCCAGACGCCATATTGGATCTTTAACTGACAGCTCGTTGGACAGCCCTATTAAAGTTTTTCCTGGTTCAATAAAAGTTCTTCAGTTATGTAGTGTCTGATGGTTCAAACGTAGGCCAATCTTAAGCTCAAAATGATTTTAGTATTGCCTCATATATCAGTATCTAAACGAAAATATTTCGCATATAGAAGAAAGATTCATTATTTCTTTGATCATGTTTTCAGAAGTGACAAGCGCTACAAGCAGTATGCGTGGACGAAGTTACGGGTATCTTCTAGACATAAATAGGTTTTTGCAAAAAAATGATAAGCAGATGCACTAGAAACAACAAAATATTGTTTATTGAATTGGTAGTAGAATTGCAAACATAGCTGTATCGCGTGAGTGAAATAAAATCTGTCAACAGATAACATCTAATCCATAAATTATAAATTTCGTTGTCAAAGAATGTATGTTTGTAATTCAGGTTGCAGTTAAAATAAATAATATTTGATTGGTATCGATGAACAATAATTATTATAATTCAATATCACAGATACATTTCTTTACATTCAACAGTGTAAAGTACATTTAATTTCAAGGTAAAATAAATGCAAATTCATGAGCCCTAGCTCCAAAACAAGTTTATTACCTATAAAAATTTCAATTTCCGAAAAAATCTCTTCCCTCTTCCGTAGTATAGGACATTCACTGGAAAAAAGATTTTTTTTCAATCCTGAGCATTTTCTAAAATTCTTCTTTCCAATTTAAGAAGTCATTATCAAAATCGGTACATGTTTATAAAACGACTGAAAATAGGTACATAGAAAAAAAGCAAACATAAAATCGTATTGAATACCTTCTTCTTTTCATTAACTTGGTCACAAAAATGAGTTGTAATATGAAAATAAATGCGAATTCAAATGGTGACAGGATAGTCCAAGTAAAACCAAAACAATCGTCAAACATTTTACAGAATTAAAAGTATATTTTCCGAACTCTCGCCAGCTATTTATTACTTACCAAATGAGCATTAATACATTAATTTGATGTTTTCTTGACATTCAAAAGAGCGACAGTTTACGCTGGTAATTGAATAAGACAATTTAATTAAAATAATAACTTCATTTCCAAGCTTCGTTATTAATGTATTTCAGATTGTTTGTATAAATATAGCGAAAGATACAATAATTTTCCAACAGCCTCTTAATTCAACCTGCTCACGCGAAATATATACTAATGACATCACAGAGATCACTATACCGGGTGGTCCAATAAGCAGATCCTCCAACTGTTTCACGGAAGATGTTTATTATGACAACTTTGGGAAATCGCAGGGTATAATTGGAAGAAAGATTAGAAAAACTTTATTCAAAAGTATGTCCAATCATAGAAATTAGTCTCATGCGGAAGATCGTATAATAATTTCATTTAGGTCTAATTTAAAAATATTAAAACTCGTTTTTAATACATATATATTTTTCACCTAACTATAGTATTTACAATATGAAAACAGATTAATTTCGAGACATAAGTAAAAAAGCATAAACTTTTGAAACTAGTATTGTATTGAATCATAAATTGTATAAGAAGAAATATGATATTTCAGCTTCAGCAAGTTAGAGATCATCTGAATTTCAGATATACCTACTAATAATTAGATAAATTGAAGAAAAATTGAAGTTTCCAGAAGTAAATTGAACATGCCGCATGACATCATAGAATGCATTAAATACGCAAATAAATAGTAAATCAATCGATGTGATGGGAAAGCAGCGGTTATAACTACCCTGGTTTGCTATCAACATTGAAAATTGATATTGGTTAGATGTAATTGACGATGACGATTTTTTGTTGATTGTAATGAGTTATTTATACAGTGTGTTATTTTCATTATCACAAATTAGAGGTATTGATATCTTAAATTTTAAGAAAATTTGTATTATTTAATCATTTTAGGTATAGAGAATATTAAAGAAAAATGATAGTTCACTTTGACCAAAATATAGAATTGATTTTATTATTATTATTATTATTTTCATTTGATCCATTTGAAAAAATCGAGAAGATATTTATTTTAGTTTCGACTTTCCTTGCAAACAACCCAGTACCTTACACGTTTAAATAGTTAATAATAATAATAATAATAATAATAATCAATTTATTTAGCACCTGGCTAGCAAAGTTACAATTTATATTTTAGAAATTTTAACATTAAATAATATATAACAATAAGACATAAATGTAAAATTCTAAGTTTTAATAGTCTTTTCTATGTGGTAGAAACATGCTATTTTAATTTGTACAATATTATCGCAGTTTTCAGAAGTAACAGGTAATTCGTTGTGTTGCTTTGATCCTTTATAAAAAAAGACTATTTTGACTGAAACTAGTACCCAGTCTCCCAGTCTATCTTAATAAAAATAGTGATCTTGATCATGTATTATATAGATGAATATCTTTAACAAACCTGCAATTATTAAAAAGAATCTGAGGAAGCAAAAATGATTAAATTTTTGCATATAAATAGCATTACTATTAGGAGTTACTGTTTGCCGTACATTTAATATATTTGTCAGATTTAACATATCAGTTCTTCTTGTGTATCTGTTGCATCCTAATATTATTTGAAATGCTGCATTTTGTAACATTTGTAGATTTTCAATTTCAACAAAGTGGAACAAAAGTGCAAGTGTAGAGCAACAATTGTTTTATATATAGTTAGTTTGGACCAGGAACTTAAGCTCTTTGATATACGTCCTAAAATGTATTTTTGCCATTTTGTTTGAAGTATATTTATAATGCCCACAGAATATTAAATTTTCATCTATGATATACAACTAAGATATTTGAACTATTAACAACCAATTTCTCGTTATTTATAGATATTCTCACTTATATCTGATCTGAATTAATAACACTTTTTTTTTCTAATAACTTTGGTTTTATTCACATATATGATATATACAGGATAGTGACATCTGCAAAAAGTTGAATTTTACAATTCTTAACAGTTTTTACAATTTCATTTATATACAATATAAAAAGTGAGGTGATCAAGCATTGTCTCTTATGGTACACCAAAAACCGACTCCCTTTAAGAAGAAATCCCATCATATTTTGTAGCTTGAGTACGGCCATTTAGATATTTTTTAAATCAATGTAAAATCACTTGCCCGAATAGATATTTTTCTAAATTAAGTAGCAATAGCTTTCTGATTTCATTTACAAATTTACGTTTAAGAGCCAAAAACTGCAAAAAGAACAGACTGCACAGAATTTTCACAGAAGTTTTTTTTCTTAAGTCATCCCAATATTTGCTAAGTAAAACATTACGTTCTATATAAGCCATTATTTGGTCATTGACGCACATTTCTAACAATTTTTCGTATGGGGGAACTATAATTATTGGCCTAGACTCGTTACATCTTCTTTTTTTCAATAGTAGGTAACACCTAACTACATTTTTTCCATTTCTCTAGAAATTTTTCTTGTTCCAATTCTTCTTTCCCTATGATTTCAAACGCATGTTTAAAAAGTTTACTCTTATTTCATCAGTGCTGTTTTCCGTATTTTGCATTATTTGTCAAATTCTTCTCGAGTCTCTACTTTGTGAAATTTTTCCATACGATGTTCACTTTCTATATGTTGAACACTTTCTTCTAAGGATGTTCTTGGTGTTATATTTTCTGATCTCTCTAGAATGCTATACAAGGAAAATTCATAAAAGTTTTGACATATCTAATTGCCTGAAATAACCAATATTTTTATTTATTTTCCACAGTTTGTTAGGATTATTTTTAAATAGTTTTTATTACTTTCGGTTCTTGTATCAATGGACTCCGCTGCGATTTCTCAGGCCCCATACGGTCTAGAGACTTGAAATTTCGAATTCGTACTTAGATCGCTGATATCTCGCCGCCTGTTAAGCTCCAAGTGTGATCCAATATTGGTAATTATAATTATCTCATTCAATCTCATTCAACCAAGATCATTATTTTGTCGACATGGAACGACAATGGGATCCGTCACTGGAATTATGCACGAGCATGGACCGTATATATACGTCTCGTTCTCTGGAATATAGGTACTTTCTGGAAGATCGTCTATGGTTATGTCGAAATTGTCAGACGTCAGACGTTATTGTTAATTTAAAACAAACAGTAATTTGTTATGGAATTGCTGTTGCTGGCAAACACATATACATAAGTATAGTTAAAATCGAGAAAAGGATAGCAATAGTAGGTACTCATCGGTACGGTTTAAATTTTAAATTTCACTTATTAATACTGTCTATGGTTTCATTAAAGTAGTTAGTTGTGGCATTTCTTATCAGTAATAACTCTGTAAGGAAGTGTAGATTCTGTATTTGAAATAAAATATTGAGTCTTTCATTTAAAAAAGAAACATAAGATTGATCTGTCACCGTATTGGAGAACAGAGAGAAAGAGAGAGAGAGAGAAATGCTTTACTGTCGAAAAAATATAAATTTTGTAGACAAAGCAGAATAAAAATATCAAAATCAAACAATACACAAACAAAACAAAGTCAAAACTGAAAATTAAATTAAAATTAAATAAATTTATATAACATTCAGAAGGTACCTATATTTCAAAATTCAAAGGTTAACAGTGTCTACAACTTTTGTATATATTTTTTGATTTTCCTTGTATTAATAATGTTATCGACTGTGGACACACTAAAAATTAACCCCCTATCTACAATGCATTTATAGACATTTCTGCCTAAAAACTTCCCCACTGTCCTTTAACATATTTTTTTTCAATTAAAAAAAATATGTACCTATAAAAAAAACTGCAAAAATTACGCCCTCTAGCTGTTTCCAACAATTTCATTTTACCATTTAAAAATTTCTAGAGGATCCTATTGGACCATACGGTACAAATATTTCCGCTTCTCCATATAAAATAGATCGGATTTCAATTAAAAAACAAATTAGCATTTGAATAAAACGAGGAAGGGATGATGGTCTGTAAAATAAAAGTCGAGAATTTAAATTATTCCGGCGGTCTTATAAAGCGGGCATCCAACATGGATATTTACATAGAAAGCTTGTCACAAGAAAAGCATTGACTAATGCTTAGCATCTCATCGAAATAGAATACCCACGGCGTTTTACGCATCATACATTAGATTACCATGACATTCAAGTCAATATCAATATAAACGACAATAAACAACAACTAACTTACCTATATTCTCTAGCAAACTGAGCAGCATCCAAGCGTGTTCTGTAACAGAAAAAAAATCGAGTTGTAACGAAATTCTCTTTATTCTGAACGAAAGATAGAGCAAGAGAGAGGAAGTCGAACAAATGAAGTTGAAGTCGTCGAACCGCCAATGACATAATATTGAGTTACTGAGAAATGGGAGGATGATAGGAAATTTTAAAAATACTTATGTGAATGGTGGATCTTTCCACTTTAACCGTAGTCTATATCTACTCTCGGTTATACCTAAGGATATTAAATGCTCAATTATTGATGTTCGAAATCCCCACAGAGTGTTTTGCCGATTGTAGTTGATGAGGGATATAAAATGGTTTATCGATTTGGTGATTGTTTTTTTTTACTTTATTTTAAGATTTCGGTAATTGATCGTCGAAAATGAATGATATGATTCAGAAATAACAGCCCTCGTAGTTCGATGCCTCAATTGATGCTTTCATCGGCTATCATCAACTTATCATTTATCGGGGATAACTTAACAAATACTGAAAAAATCGTTCTCTGCTGATTCATGATGAAATGAATAAATGAGCATAAAATAGCATTCATTAGATGAAACTCGAAATTCCCATTTTATTTCATTTATTGTATATATATATATATATATATATATATATATATATATATATATATATATATATATATATATATATATATATATCACTGGTGGGTATTCGTGGCTGATATGATAATGTAACTTAAAAATCGCAGGGTTGCAGCCAAAATGTGGGTGAAATAAAAGAAGACTCTTTACATTTACTTGAGAGCTTTCGGAATCGGTTTTATTCCTTCTTCAGTCAAAATAATGTATGAGATTGGTGTTGAAACTGATGTTCATCAGATAGCATATACTTATTATGTAATCTTAATTAAATATACATTTAACACGAAACACTTATGAACAGATTGTAAATAATAAACAATACAGTTAACTGTATTGTTTATTATTTACAATCTGTTCATAAGTGTTTCGTGTTAAATGTATATTTAATTAAGATTACATAATAAGTATATGCTATCTGATGAACATCAGTTTCAACACCAATCTCATACATTATTTTGACTGAAGAAGGAATAAAACCGATTCCGAAAGCTCTCAAGTAAATGTAAAGAGTCTTCTTTTATTTCACCCACATTTTGGCTGCAACCCTGCGATTTTTAAGTTATATATATATATATACATATATATATATATATATTTTTTGATTCTGAATTCTTGACTGGTTTATTATTTGATAAAATAGATTTTTGTTGGGGATGCAGTCATTTAATAAATAAAATTCTTTGGATTATGCCAAGCTTTTGAGAATGTTTATTCTCTTCGTCGGGGCAAAATTCGTGAATTTACATAAAATTAACCACAAACAGGAAAGATTTCATAGTCATCAATCAGAAATGTCATTAGTTATAAAAAATCTCAGATACACCTCCAACGATTTTGATCAAATTTGGTATACAGATAATGTTCTACTTTTGAACATTATTTAAGTGGCTTTCCTGACAAACCCCGAGGGTGTCACCTTCGGGGTCCATAAATTTTTTCTTGAATGAGTCGCAGATTTGGATAAAAATATGCAAAAAGGGGTTTTAAGAGCCGAGAAATTGATTGGCGTTACTTGCATTTTTAATTAAATTTCCTTATAGACTCACTCTAAATTCTGTATTACCCGAGCAAAGCTCGGTCGCCCAGATATTTATCAATAATGCATGATTTTAAAAGATAAAATGGAAAATAATAAGTTTGTTGAAAATGTCATAGCGCGAAATATGTAGGAAGATGATGAAATTAATAGTCTAAGATCCGACTGCTAATTTCTGCAGGTATCTGTTTTTTACATGAAACCTGGTTTAAATGAATGATTATTGTAAAAAAATATTTCACACCCGGGTAGCCTAATAAAAATTAGCCGCAACTATCTTTAAATCGCATTTTAAATTGCACATTGACAATCAGACTGACAGGGACATTTATATAAGTCTGAGGTTTAATATGACCTAATTCTACATATAACAGATTGCTGTCATAATGGAAAAAAGGATCTGTGGGCTAGTTGTAAGGTTACTTCCTATATATCCGAAGAGCATCGGTTCAAATCCTGATCTCATATTTTCATATTTTTTTGTTAAAAGAGGAATTAAGTTCAAATAATTTTTCCATAAGCTGTTTTGGAAATTATTTAGATGCATTAATTTTCATCAGTTTGCATCGTATCTCAGCTGAAACTGATTGGAAAAAATATAAACATTGGTCATTCAGGGAACTGTATTTTATTATAATAATTCCTAACAATAGAGCTTTAACTTTCAAAGTTTAGATGCAATCAAACGCCTTACTCTCTTATTTCTTGTATTATAACTATATTAACTGATTTGTGTTCAAATGAATTGCAAATACGATGCGAACTGATGACTGAATGAATAAGCAAATGCATCTAAATAATTTCCAAAACAACATATGGAAAACTTATTTTAGCTTAATTCCTTTTTTAATAAAAAAAATGAGATCAGGATTTGAACCCATGCTCTTCGATATATAGGAAGTAACTTTACAACTAGCCCACAGATCCTATTTGCCATTATGACAGCAATCTGTTATATGTATAATTAGGTCATATTAACTGTCAGACTTATATAAATGTGCCTGTCAGTCTGATTGTCAATGTGCAATTTAAAATGCGATTTAAAGGTAGTTGCGGCTAATTTTTGTTAGGCTATCCGGGTGTAATGTGTAATATATTTTTTTGGCAATAATCATTCATTTATACCAGGTTTCATGTAAAAACAGATACCTGCAGAAATTAGCAGTGGGATCTTAGACTATAAGAGTTACTATTAGTAGATAGGTAGGCACAAATCAGGAGAAAGGGTTACAGTTTAATATGTCTACTAACACGTCTTTCACACCACTCTTAAATGAATTTCATATAAAAAGCCTCTGATCAGGTCGTGTGACTATTCATTTTGTCAGCATGCTAAAACAAACAACAATGGTCATATTCAAGTTTGAAGTAATAGGAACTGCTTAGCCAGAATAAGAATAATCAGTTGGAAAGACAAGTTTTATCAAAATTGAGCCACGCAGTCTTGACCGAAATACGTCTTTCAGCCTAACAACCAGTTTGAGCAGGATACCCAATTTGTGTCACTATCGGGCCTTATCGATATCCTTCAAAACAAATACAATAAATTCTGTCCTTCCGTTCCCGATATAATTTTAGTACAAACAGACAGACCAAGGACAGAACATGTTTTTGGACTCATATAGGCCTTTGAAAACCTGACACCGAAGATTTAACCCAATTATAATAATTACTCTCCTTACTAGGCTACTTAGAGTAGCGGTAGGAAAGTAAAAAATGATCAGAAAATATTCTTCCTGATGTATATCTACAAATATAAGTGAATAATGGAAAATGTTCAAAACCGCGTTGCCACTTTCTTCCAGTTATAATGGCAAACAGGAAATTGAAATATGTATAATGGCTAATTTTCAAAGACTATTCTATGATGTTTGGAAGGATCTACTATTTCCCAAAAACTTTAATACAACAAAATACAAAGGTTTAGAAAAAAGAAAATGCCATTTCAATTTAAAATTTAAAATTGGTGTCATCACGCTCCCCGTTGTCATTTTATCTAGTCTTTCTATGTAAACATTGGGTGTTAGTGCGAGAATTTAATCACTTTATCAGTTGGAATATGTATTCTAAAGTGTATAAGTGATGTTCTGTACCTCAATGCATCGAAAAACGTTCAATACAAGGAAACAATCCGATATATAACCTATGAATAAGAGCAGCATTATTTCCACTGATTTTGACCTTGAACACAACCATTTTATTTCAGTCGTCTTCTTAATTGATCCCAAGTATCATTTTCTTCTATCTATCATGTAATGATGAGGAACCATCGATAATTTATTTATTCAATTTCACTGATAATAAATATAATGATCGTCGTACCCGTAGCTATGTTTTTGAAATTTGCCAGAACTTTTATAGTCCGCTCCTTTTCAGTGCAAAATGGTCTATTTCGGCTTCGTTATCTATACCATGACAAAAAAGTATTTCGTCACTTCTATGAAACGCTCTAACTCTTGTTCATCCTATCATGGCGGATAGCTATATTTCATAATTTTATTTTATCAAAAATATTATCAATCTCACTTATAATGTTTAATGTTATATGATTCTTTAGCCCTATTTTATTAAATTAATACATAATTTTAATGCTTCTTGGTTACTATCCGTATTGCGTAGATGTGGAATTAATTTCAAAATTGCAAAAAATGAGCGAAAGATGATGTAATTTTTTGAAAACAGTTTCTATAAGCACTGATTTATGTTTATAAAAGATTTATCATTTTGTTAATGCTATATTTTATATTAAATATCAATTAAATTAGTCATCCATTACAGTCCATGTATTCTAAGCAAATATTTTTTTTTAGAAAACCAGCGAGACAAATCATCTGGAACTTCACAAGTTTGATTTTATCGAACTTTCCTTTTTTGTTACGTTTAACATTTTCTTCAGGGTATTATAGAGCTAGAGACACATTTCTACTTAAAACGATTTCCAAAGATTTTGTTTAGTTTGTGTTTAGGCAACGGCGTAGGTATATCTCGAGTGATCCAAAGAAACGCATTCGAAGTGTGTCATGTAAAATTGGTAAAATGTCTACACATGCCTTGAATTGGATCATTTGTCACTTTTTAAAGCAAAAATATTGGTCAATAATGAAATAAATATACAAATCTCAAGTACTTAATATAATGATGAATATCTGGGCGACCGAGCATTGCTCGGGTAACATAGAATTTAAAGTGGGTCTATAAGAGTTACTTTAAAAGTTAAAAAATGTGCATATTTATAGTTAAAATGTATTGCGATCGGTAAATATTGTTTTAATCATTCACATGGCTCAGAATTTAAAGATTTCAAAATAAATATGAATGTGAAACATACCAGAACTCAGCTGTATCACCAATCGACTTCTCAACCCCCAAACACTATACATACTGAAACTTTTATCTGCGGAGCCATTCTTGAAATAGCTAATGTGGACATCGAGGGTCACACCGATTGAATATGAAGTATCGTCAATCGATTTCTCGACTCCGAAAACCCCCTTTTGCTAATTTTTACCAAAATCTGCTAACCCTTCCTTGAAATAGCTAATGTGTAGCTTAAGGGTCGCAATATATTAGATATGTACAAATTTTCTGTGAAAATTTCCGATCAAATTATTAGAAACTCATATTAAATTAAAATCATTTATTTAAAAAAACTCAGTGAACAGGATTCGAACCGAGGAACTCTAGATTAATACCCGGTAGCTTAACCATAGGACTATTTTTTCCAATGATATCGGGTTCATATTGATATCTGAAATATAATCTACAAAACTCCTAAAATGGGAATATTAATTGCTGAAAACGATTTTTCTTGTGAATGTGAATACAACCAATCGATTCAATACACTCTAGAACCCATACATATAAATTTTCATCGAAATCGGTAGACCAGATTCCGAGATAAAATTTGCATATATATGTATATATATATATATATATATATATATATATAAGCATTGCTCGTTAAATATAATTAGATAACAAACATTTTAAATATCTGTATGACCAAAGAAATATTTTTGAACTTCACTTTGCAGACCTTAAAAATTTAAAAATGAATTAATAACTTCCGGACAGTTCATCAATTGTCAGTTTCAGTTCATTTGAATCATTTGGTAATTTATTCCGCAAGTTTTACAGTGGGTGGTGTCTAAAATACAGCACCTTGAACTCTTATTTGGCTACCCTGTACAAGCATTATTTTCTAATGTCTAAACTCATAATTATGGAAGGTTACATACACAAAATTATTTATATTTATGGAAAAACCCTTCTGATATCAATAGATTATTTTTCATTGCTCAAGATGAAGGTTTTGACATCCGATTTAAATGATTTCTAAATAATTGTGACAAGTCGAATATTCCATTCGAAATATTTCAGATTTTCCGTCTTGTTCGGAAGTTCAGCAAATATATCATAATATCGGAGTAAATATTCTGCAAAGTCAAACCCAAAAAGAGCCCTCATGCAATTTATTGGCCTAAAAGCGAGAATATCATCATAGTATCTGCATTACCCGGCACACATTCTTCAATTTAATGGGCTGCTGAAATATTTTTTAATGCGAGCCATAACGAAATTTTATTACCTACGATGATACCTTGCTTGACGCTGTAACTGCTCGATAAAGATGCCAATTCCAATACATTCGTCTCACCGTAAACATTCACGGGTCTAAATTAAACGGTTCAAATATGACGTGTTTATATTTACATATAAATGTTATTGATAATTGATACGATAATCTTGTATGTTTAGCTCCAGTTCCCCTGTCCTGAAGCAATTCCATCTAAATAATTATGTGATGTTTCATCGGGAAAAATGCAACTTCTTTTATTTCATTGTTCATATTTATGTAAATGTTATCATTCTAAGTAATAAACAATAACGCCAAATTTATTTTAAGGAGCATTTTGTCGCACAAATGCAGGCTATTTTATATTTTACCAGCAAATAACAAATTTTGCTCTTAACCAGTGGATTACAGTGAGGTTATTTGGTGTTTGGAAGATGATCAACAACGCTGGATGAATCCGGGCAAATTGATGAAATTCATAGAGAAGTGCTTAATAATGCTGTGTAAAATACATAAGAAATTATCTATAGTCGAGTTCAGTAATGTAGGCACTAATTTCCAGAAAAATCTGAAAGCATAAAAAGACGATATTATTGCTTGGTTGTGAGTTACTTTATTATATGCTGTTTTAATAATTTAATTCAGCCAAATAGTCGTAGAAGTAAGATCATTCGTTTGTCATAATGGTAGGTACATGATGTGCTTAAAAAAATGATTCTTCTTTTTTTGCTCCAAAAAATTAACTCCCAGTATAAAAAAAATGTTTATTTAAACTATATAGTTTGTTTCACGAATGATGGCTATTGCGTGTAACGTACATCACGCTATACGTCTCATCCCATCTCATTATCTTGAAATTCTCTAATACTTTTGTCGATCAGAGCTATGACATAAGTATTTCAAGCTTATCTCCTTCAACATAATGATATGGCGCTGCACGTATGTCCGAAAGCGACGCAATTTTTATTTCATAGGCGTCACAAAGTCAATGTGACATTTCAGATAATTCAGATGCATAAATTCTTATTTTATAACTCAATCAATAATTGTGTATTTTGTGTTTCTGCATTATAGTTAATAATAAATATTTCATATTATTTGCTCATTTAATCGATCGATATTTTTTCTCCCAAATTATATGAATTTTCTTGAAGCGTATAAAAAAATACTATATCTTATCTCGAAATCGTTACGCTACTGATTTACTGTCAGTTAAATTGATCCATTTTTGCTGTTTTCAAGGCAACACCAACAAATCAACAAACTATAAGTCTGTATCAGTACCAACCCGTAGAGACGTTAGAAACCTATATTAGAATAGATATACGAAGTGAAATAATTTCATCAACCTGATGACTCAATATTTTTCGTCCAGATATTGATCAGGTCAAGGCGCTGTAGGCAGTATATATGATTGATTTTATAACTGTTCAGATGGCTGTAACCCGAGTTGCTCTCCAGGTTCCAAGAATATGAACTATGCCCTTACTATTATCAAAACCGATATATACTATTGCAGGAAGAACAAACATTTCCTATATTAATGATCGACTTAAAAAAAAGGAGGAGGTATAAAATTCGGTTGTCTGTTTGCTTTTTACTATAGTAGCTGTACAAGGAAAGTATAGTAATCGTGTGAAATTTTCGGTATCGAGATTTTTACAAATGTTGATGTTTCAGAGTTTTCTAAGTCTAATAAACATATTTTCAGCCATTTTCTGTATGTCTGAGACAGCATTATCTCGGAACGAATCGGTGTATTGTGTGGCTTTCTTTTTTATTTTGTTTGGTACCAATACCACTCGCCGGTGGCACTGAATGATATTCCTGTATACACTGGGTGCTGAGCTATAGCCAAAAAAAAGAGATTTGCTCCTGACAGTAGCGCGAAAACGGATCTAGGGATTTTGATTAAACTTGCCTAAAGTATTCTTCTGAAAGCTCTTTACCACCCACATACAGCGCCATATCTGAGAAAAAGCATATATTCCACATTATCTACATATTTCTTCAGATTCTGGCTAAGGGGTTCATCTTGCAAAAAAGTGTAATACACATTGTTGTTCGTTTTGATCGGAAGATTTTTTATTTACTGGAATTTGCCTGCGAGCGGAAGAAAGTTGGTGTTAGTGGACACACTAATGGCTGTTCGCGCGTTTTGCATAGTAAACGTAATCCGATTTAGACGATTTTGTTTCATTTGAAAGAGGATAATTGTGAAATGGTCTCATATTTGGAAAACCTCGAATCCGAAATTTCTTCCCCTTCAAAAACCGTCCCAGTTGGGGGCAGGGGGAACTTTTTCTCGAAAATGTAAGACAGTAAAAGTTTAATATAGATGACATTATATCCGAAAACGTTTAAATTGAATTTTTTTTAAGAAGCTACGGTTTTTGAGTTACAACAATGGTACCTAAAATTTAAGTATATGCGATATGTGTATTTCCGATATGTTTCAAGGACATTTTTTTCGAAAATTGAAAATATGGGATGGACAAATTGAAGAAGACATTATATGTAGCAACATTTAAACTGAACATTCTTTTTAATATTTTTTTTCAGTGCACCAACTAATAAAGTCGGCCGATTTTTAATAAAAATTATTTCAAACTTTTGAGGGTAACATTAGTCATGAAAATTGTTAAACGTTTACTAATACCAAAGGAGATAGTGGTAATTATCCAATTACACGTGTATAGGCTTAGGTTGTACATGTTATTTATTATTCAGTGATCTCAAAATATCGCGGCGCAGATATACATATTTCAGACTTTACTATTCATATGTTGCTCAATATAATCTATTCTTTAATTTGGCCGTCTCATATTTTCAATTTTCGACAGATTGCCCCTTCCTCATAACGGAAATACACATATTACATATTTCAGATATTGCCATTGCTGAAACTCGAAAACCGTAACTCTTTTGAAAAAATATTTAATTGAAATGTTTCCGGGTATGGTCTTATCTTTAATTCTGCATTCTCAGATTTTCGATTTTTGAGAAAAATTGACTCTCCCACCCCCTGGTGGCGGTTTTTGGAAGGAAGAAGATTTCAGATTTGAGTTTTTCTAAATATGAGACCATTTCTCAACTCTCCTCTTTCAAATGAAATTAAAATCGTTTTAATCGGAGTACGTTTACGCGCGAACAACCATAAAGAAGCAAACATACAACCGAATTGTGTACCTCCTCCTTTTTAAAGTCGGACAAAAAGTTACGGTTTTCGGGTTACAGCAGTAGAGTTCGAAATATGTATCTACATCTGTGCCAATATGTTTTGAGATCTCTGAATAATAAATAACAAGCTAAGCTAAGCCTATACATGGATAATAAAATACTATCTTCTATGGTATTAGTGAATGTTTAACGATTTTCATGACTTATGTTGTACTCAAAAGTGTAAAATAAAGATTTCTTATAAAAAAATGGACCGACGTTATTAGTTGATGCACTGAAAAATACAAAATAATATTAATTCTATTGATGCTGATACTTGTGAAGTTGGTGCCAAAAGTTTTCAAGTGCAACGACACAACTACAAAATTAGAAAATGGAATTAATATTATTTTGTATTTTTCAGTGCAGCAACTAATAAAGTCGGTCCAATTTTTGTAAAAAAATATTTATGAGTATAACAAATCAAACATCTATAGATATTACTAACTGATCAATAAGGGAAATATTCTACGCCTATTTCTAAGCATTATTGGATAGCTTAGGAATGTGTGGAGCTTTTGAATATCCAAATATTTCTTTGCATAGTTTGCATCATATAGAAATGAATTTTATATGCGCATCCGCCAATATTTATAATGCTATGCTTTGTTCTACGAAAATATAATTGATAATATTAACCCCAAACTAAAATAAAAGGTTATCTAATTATATTAAACGAGCAATGCTTGTATATATATATATATATATATATATATATATATATATATATATATATATATATATGTTTAATTTAATAATTTAAGATTATCCTGTACCAGTCATATTGTGATATTTCTGAATATGAATTCAATTGATACATAATCAAGATGATTATATAACATAAGCCGTTACTGGTAATTAACTAGATTACGCTAGGACGTCTAACTGTGCCGACAACAACTACTGCGAGGGCAAACACCCCTACCGCCATTGAATGACATCGATAACTATTAGGACAATATGTACAATTTATTACATTGTCACAATATTATCAGACACGGCTCGACGCTCTGCGGCAAACTGAAGATAGGCAACAACCTTGAAATCATGATATTTGTCTGGGTGGCGGTGCTCTGTTTGGTAATCAATCTGATTGAACATTTATAGTGGTATTATGCATGTATGTATTGTCCTAACAGTTATCGATGTCCACATTCACAAGAAAAATCGTTCAGCAATTAATATTCTCATTTCAAGAGTTCTATAGATTATATCTCAGATAGCGATATGAACCAATTAATGTCATAGGCAGAAATAGTCCTATGGTAATGCTTCCGAGTTTTTTTCAACAAAACCCATTTTTTTAAATAAATGATGTTAATATGAATTTCTAATAATTTAATTGGAAATTTTCAATGATAATTTGTACATACCTAATATATTGCGACCCTTAAGGTACATATTAGCTAATGCAGATTTTGGTAAAAATTAGCGAAAAGAGGTTTTCGGAGTCGAGAAATCGATTGACGATTCTTTTATATCTAATCGGTGTGACCCTCGAGGTCCACACTAGCTATTTCAAGAATGGCTCCGCAGATAAAAGTTTCAGTAACTATGTATAGTGTTTGGGGGTTGATACAGCTGAGTTTTGGTATATTTATCATTCATATTACACATTCATATTTATTTCGAGATCTATAACTTACCAATATGTGAACAATAAAAGCAGTATTTACCGATCGCAATACATTTTAACCAGAGATATGCACATTTTTTAATAAGTATCCTTAGGAACTCTTATACCCCTACTCTAAATTCTGTGTGACCAACAACATCGAGCAAAGCTCGGTCGCCCAGAAATTAGATAATTATTCTGCATATTTGATTCTGTTCTCAATAGGCTATAATAACCAACAATTGGGATGAATAACAAAATATGTTAGGTACGATTTAATTATGAAAGAAAAAATGACGGAAGGCTGTTTCCTGGAAAACATTATGTTGGTACCCATTTTTTTTTATTTTGATCTAGTTTACTTGCCGCTTGTTGGTTTTTTCCTAAGTATTTCGAAACTCACATCACATTGCTCATTTAAAGCCTAACTAACAATAAAAATGCGAATGTCAGAATATCGCAAATGTGAAAGTTTATATGTTTGTTACACAATCTTGCAAAAAACAGTAGAAAGGATTGGGATGAAATTTAGCACACATATATTAAGTACTAAAATTAACAAAAAATATACTTTTTATCTCAGAAAAATGATTTACAAGAAAAATCCACTTGAAATTTGGTAAATATATATGTGTCTTATGGAACAAGTTTTTTGGGACGTAATTAATCTGAGATTCCACCAATTGATGCGTGCGAAGTCGTGGGCATTTGCTGGTCTCCCATATATGATCAATTCAAATAAATGTTTCTACGTCTTCACTGGGAAATTTTTAGAAAAGTCCCCAGTGCTGTAATTTGAGGTATTCAACTATTAAGATATCTGCTGTTACCAAACCAATGACAAGATGAATATAACTGTAAATATAAACAACAAAGAATTATAGGTAATCAGTCGATTTGAATAAATTCTAATATTACAATCTGACAACATTTGACAAGTTCCAGCACAGCAATCGAACTATAACGTAGTACAACTGGTCCTCCAAATCTTCCAATCACTACTAAAACATTACTTGAGTGCTCTGATAAATATGAAAAAATATCAATACAGTGTGAGAAATAGAATGTTTTGAAATAAATTATGAGCCGTAGTAATTTTATAGCATTAGGAATGTTTTTCTTTTATTTATTAAATTTGAGTAAAGCGGAATAGGTTTAAATTATTTGTCAAATAATAGGGATGTTGACCAATTTTTCGAATTGTTGTTTTCTTTTAGATAGAACCTTAACAGATACGAAAAAAACAAAAAAATCATTTTCTAAGAAAAATCATTTTAAATTTTCCCTAAAACACGTAAATCATTCACGGACTTCAAATTACGTCACGGCTCGCTATCAACAACATTTACGATCTGTCAAATTATAAAGGATAGGTGTTACGTGATTTATATTTATTCTTTCTCTGTGGCCTCTGTGTATTTCTCAGTTTGTCAGTGTTAATTTGCTTGAGAATTGAGATTATCATATGAAAAATTAATACAGAGTTTTATAAATTCTGTGCAATTCTCATATGTAACTCCACAGCGATTAGTTCACCAGGTAAACTATTTATTTACGTTCCGAAAAAGAAAGATATAGGTAAGAAGAAAGTGGTTAACTTTAGCTAGAAGAGATCCAGCATCTTTAACAATAACTTCTACAATTTATTTTTGTGAAGATCACTTTGAAGTAAGTTCTGATAATAATTTACAAAAATTTACATTAGTATAGGTATGGACACGAGAGTTGACCGAGTTGGGCGTGTCCGTAGCTGTGATAGTGAACCGATTTAGGTTTCAATACCCCGACTTCTTTCCTGTCCCGTACTATAACCTGATTTTAAATTTAGATGCAGCTGGTTTCGGTTATTTTGACAGTTAATGTTTTCATCAGAAAAATAACCGAATTCTAATTTTAGCTTCAAAAATATATGGAAAATTAGGTGGAATATACTACGATGGGTACAGTGTCACAAATAAAAATGAAAGCTGGTTGTGTACCTACAAAATTTGCCTGTCAACCAAAAAGACCTAATTACCACTTCTGATTTGTATCGACCAGCAGCACTAAAAAGGCGAGAATTTATTTTCATAGCAAAAATTTTTATTATTTTGCTACTAGTAGGTATTGGTCAATTATACTTACAAATACAGTTTCACGTTCCTAAGTTCCGCAGAACAATAATCCGTATTTCTGGAAAACTAATTTGCCATCATCAAAGAATCTATTCTTGGCAAATTATAGCTGTCTGCTTCATTATTAACAAAAACGAAAGAGATATTTCCAGTGAAATCGCAGAGCTTATAACCACTTGAAGATAAATGATGGAATGACTGTTGACGTTGGTTGGTTAATTTGTTTAGGGGTTCGTGACGTAATGCGTTCTGATTGGTATTCGCAGTCATTCATTGATTAAACATAATTTTATTTAAAATTACAACTAGAGTCAACATTCGTACTATAAGCATTGAGCATACAGATTGAATGTACCTACTTCATTTGGAAAAATAAATAATTTTGCAATGTAGTATTATCGGCGTGAAAGATACAAATTCAAATCAAATTATTCCAAAAAACCTGATGAAGGATAAGTTTAAAATGGCATATTTCATTAAATAATAATATTATATATGAGATTGTTGTTGATTTCTACATTTTTTGTAAGCAATTCTGTATACATTCATATTAAATCTCCGATACTTTTATACTCTGTTGCCATTATTTCACATACTATTTCAACTCCTATAAAGAGTTATCGATTCAATAAAATTCAAAGTTATCTAATGCCAACAGTGCCCATTGTCCATTCAACAGCGAACAACGAACGAACACCCTTTGCTCCCTACCCGCCGGCAAACATTTTAATCGAAAACAATTAACCGCCTCCCACCACCTCGACTACCAACCGTTAAATTGATTAAGCTCTAATCAGACATATGGAATGATGTTAAAACTAATTATGTTTACATGCGATCACGAATGTTATGCATTTTGGCATATAAATCTAGTATGTATGATATGTAGGTACGTATATAGACCCTTATAGACCTTATAATACACGGACTGCTAGTTGAGAGGCAATACCCGGATAAAAGCAGAATGCTAGAGTGACGTATCAGGTCAATCCGATATTTTACGGGCAGTAAAGACTCTCACGTATACTCTCTACTATCGATTAGAGTACAAAAGTCAAAAATCATTACAATCTGGTAAGAATCGGCCAAGATTATTAGGTACTTAGTCACCAACCTCAATTAGTAATAAGGCAATTATTGTCAATATCACAAGAGATACGACTGTTATTTTCGGTAGGAAGTCAATGTGCTGACATTGTAGGTGACGGAGAAGAGTAGTAATGATGTTGGAATAGTTCGTATATTCTAAGTAGATATAATTAATATATCGATTCTGTAATATGTAGTATTTTATATTCAATCAACCGTCCCTTGGTCCCAACACTGAGACCCAAGAAACAACCAGCTTCAAATATTTTCAGTTACTCAGTGCCTAGTCGCTAGAAGCCTATGGGGCAAGTGTCTAAATATTTTCATTAGATATCAATAAATTCTGGAAATAACTGTGCCTGGAAAGTCACAATCAAATCCAATCGCTCCTTCTGCGACATTACTCTATCCTTCTATATTTGACTGTTTACATTTGCTGCATAAGAGGACTAGCGGTCGACATTTGAGTTTTCGGTATTGTTCATCTTATTGAGATGGAGCTCAGAAGAGTCGCAAACACGTCAAAATAATAGATTGATGCATGTAAAGTACGGTATATATAATATGTTGGTACAATGAAGAGTATTATAGTCTGATAACTAAATTACTGCCAAGGACTGTTGGCCGCCACTTCGTACGCCTGAAATTTTGTTACATCTGAATTTCTTCAAATGAACAAGAAAACAGACGAACAAAAAAATAAAAAGAGGTCTGATACACCAGGTTCTACTGTAACATTATATGTGACGAATCTAGAGACACTGAGACGGGTGTTAGAATTAAAGTTTCTTTCGATCGTCTTTTATCGAACAATTGGGTCTATTCGGTAAGTTCGTTAGTCCGTTAAAAAATATGGTATTTTGATATATGTCTTTAACGTTAACCGCTATTCTGTAAGCTCAACATTTAATGCATCCGATATTATCTAATAGCTTAAGGCATTCGATAAATATTCTTCGAGGTACCACGAAAAAAACTGTTTTTTATAGAAAGTTATCGAATCTTGAGCTGATTTTAAGGTTATGTTGAAATAATATATGGTTACGATATACTTTTTTCTATAAACTATTTGATGAAAAAATTTAAAACATAGATAATGAAAGTAACATATAAATTTTGTAGATTGATCTGAGACTGGTATTGTCATAAGATTTGAGCGTAGAATTTCAGAAGTCTAAAGTCTTTTGAGATATGTTTGCTGCTGGTTAATGAATGTAAACAAAATCGATTATAGAATAGACTGAGTACATTTATTGTTTCTTAATTCTACAATGAACATAAGCATATAGTAAAAAGATAATTCGGATTACTTGTGTTTCTGCTATATTTAATCTGAAATAATTATTAGGTACCTACACTATAATTTGAGATCTCTCGATTTGAACATTTTGATAAATTTTCCATTTTCCATTTGTCAAGTTCCTAGCCAAATATTTATATATAAATATACAAAGATCAATTATATTCATTCACCATAATTTGTATTCCAATGTGCAGTAAACTATCTTCATATGCCCCTGTCCAATTTTATGAGCAACAAATACGCTAGCCACAATAATGTTTCTTAATATGTTAACTTCAACGACTGACGTTGGTTAATGCCTGGTTTTGGCTTATAGAATGCCAATTAACGCTATGAATTATAATCAAGCCTTAAAATTATCGGATGCAGGTCACAGAATAGCTTTTTAGATATAAGGTCCATTCTTTTTTTAATTGGCCTTAAAAATTAATGTTTTCTTACAGAATAGCCCCAAATATTTATCACCTGCAGTTTTTTGCAACAAGTACGCCTAAACACTTGGTTACCATGGTTACGCTGTCAACTTCATACTGCGATACACATACAACGGTATGCTACGTTTTGAGCTCAATTTGGTAAAGTTCGCGCATTTTTAACCACTAATGTCACCACTGCGTGACATTAGAGTCGTAAACCTAATTTAAGGTTAGGTTAGTTGGATTGCAGCACCGTCCTCATTTACGATCGTGGATTGAAGTTTCTGTTAGTTGTGTGTTCTGGTAGCCATAAACCTCCACACTTAATTTAGTAGCGTACTAAGTTTCGGTTATGAACACAGCTGATTGGGTTTTATTTATTTGCTTAGGTTAGAGCTTATCGTCTCTACTAATTTATTCTGTCAATTCCGTCGCCTAAATTATCCATGTGAAGTGCAATATCGCAACCGATATTATTCTTTTAATGTATTTGGGGCAGTTGATTTTTGAGTCCTACTGTAGATAAGCTATCACAATGACTAAAATAGATTTATTATATGTATACATATGAATTTGTATCAGGATACAATTTGTGCTCATATATTACTATTAACAACTTTAATCAATGATGACATAAGATCATAACACTATGGAATCAAATCTGCCATTATGCAACTATCTATATCAATATAACGTTGTACAAATAAATCACATGCTCTGTGACATTCCTGGAAATATAGGAAATATGTTTGTTGAAATTACATAGTAATTAACACATCCATCAGTTTAAATAACACGCTCACTACGTTAGCAACGCGAATCGATCACTTTATTGTCAAATGAAGAGATGAATAGCAAAGCAAATTGAAGAACCAGCCAATGGCGAGTTGAACTCGCAGACAATGGGTTTCGTATTGTATATACAAGAAGAGCCTACTCATTAGATACAGCTAATTATTAAGATCAGTTTATTGTATGGGGACCCCTCTAATTCTTTGTTTATTTTCGTTTTTTGCTATAATAGAAACTAAGATACTTTTGAAAAATTGCATGAATCAACCTATTACGGTTCAAGAGATATACAGCGAGAGATCGAGCAAAAATATTTTGTACAAAATGTTGGACCGAAGTTTGTAGTTGATGCACTGAAAAATACAAAATAATAGTCACGAAAATCGTTGAAAGTTCACTAATACCAATGAAAATAGTACTTATCCTATTACCCACGTATATTATTTGCTTGCAGTTATTATTCAGATTTCAATACATCGTTGCGGAAATACGCATAAGTATTTAGATGTTACCACCGTTGTAACTCGAAAATCGTAAATCTAAGGAAAGAAATGTCATTATAAATGTTGCTACAAATAAGTAGGTCTTTCATGTAGTACCCACAGATTTTCAATTTTCGAAAGAGATCGCTCTGTCCACATAGAAAAAATACACATTTTTGAGAATTGAACACGCCTCTATCTCGAAAACCGTAACTCTTTTAAAAAAATGTTTCCGAAAATTGTCCTATATTTAATTATACCACGTCGGATTTTCTATTTTCGGGAAAATTTGCCCCCTTCTCCCCTTTTGGGGGCGGTTTTCGGAGGGAAGAAGATTTCGGATTTGCGTTTTTATGAATATGGGACCATTTCTCAAAACTCCTCTTTCAAATGAATCAAAAATCATCAAAATCGGAACTCGTTTACTATATAAAAGGAGCGCACGAACCAAAAAAAAGCAGACAGTCGAATTGAATACCTTTTCCGTTCGGTCAAAAAATGCCTAAAAAAATCAAGTATGAGGGCTCGTTTTATTTTTTAATTTAATCCTAGTTGTATCAATTGTTGTTAGAAATATACAATCTGTGACCTGTCGGCCTATCTACCGCTGACGGACGGACAACAGAGGCTTAGTAATAGGGTCCCGTTGATACCCATTGGGTACGAAACCCTAACTGAATGCGATTGTTAACCCATAATTCAGATTTTTGCACATGAAAACAATCTAAATTTCTGCAAAACTTATCAGGTTTATGTAACTGTAAATATAATGAGATTGGTATGGATACGATATTAATATGAGTATCAAGTTAGCTAAGCACCTGTCAAGAATCGACTTGAGAGTAGGTGGATAATTTGCCGTTAATTAGTCGTGAATTAGTTGTGAAAACACCGATTTTGTCTTTTTTTTTTGTTTTTTTGGGTGCTTTGCTAACTTGATATAAAGTTAGCAAAGCACGCCTTCAAAAAATGACTTAAAAGCGTTCGCAGAAGAATGGGAATGGGATAAGATTTTGCCGCAAATTAGTCGTTAATTAGTTGTGAAGAAATTAATTTTCCAAATTAATTTTTTTGTTTATTTTTTGGGTGCTTTGCTAACTTGATATAAAGCAAAGCACACCCCCAAAAAATGACTTTAGAGCGTTCCTAGAAGAATGGGAATAGAATAAGAATTTGCCTCTAATTAGTCGCTAATTAGTTGTGAGGGAATTTCTTTCCGCAAAGAAAGAGAACAGAGACATTTCAAAGTTTCGCGCGCATACCAATCAGCGAGTAGCATCAATGCTCGTTATTGCGCTTGCGAATTTTTCTGTGTGAAAGAAGCATAGCAGTATCAACAAGGAAAACGTGTTTAAACTTATTCACTTATTCTAACAGAGTTCGAGATTTTATTTCTTTCCGTGATTTCAAAATGTCCTGCAAAGTGAATTAGAAATGCCAATTCATAGAATCTGAGAATTTTGTACGTTTTAAAAAATACTTTTGCTTTGTATTTTATGAATACATTAAGTGCTATGTTTATTTTATAAACTACTATAAATATCTGAATTATCATTACCTTTAAATGATTTTGTTTGGTAATAAAACGGTTTTTGGTAAAAGAGAAATCGTCTCAGCATTAAATAGGTATATATTTCTCTCAGTATATCAGTTTCTGAATTTTTCAACCAATCTTAACGAATTTCCTTGAAAAAATACTAAAACAAGTACTAAAATCGAGAAAAATACATCAAGGAATTAGGTACTTGGTGGAATTTCTTCCTGAATTTGTTGAACTGGGGCTATTATAATAATCACTTCCTATCACAATTCTTATTTCAAAATTCTCAATTTGATATAATGTCAGAGCTATATGAGGTTACTATAAAGGATAATTTCTTCAACATTTATTCAAGATTCAACTATATGGTTGCAACTCTGCAAGATTTACTTAAATTTTTTGCTGACAAAGTTTGCCTTAATTTTTTTAGGTTGCAATATTTTGGATACTACTCTAAAATACTACACTGAAAAAAATATTGTTCATAGTATTAATGAACGGTCGTTATCAACTTATTTTCATTGGCTTAATGATTATTTGAATTGTATCAATTAACAATTGTTTATCGACTGAAAAACTCATTCATTGATATTACGAAAGCTTATTCTTTAGCACAATGAAGCCTTCTTCATTGGCTTAATGATAATTTTCATCTTCTCAATCAACAATTGTTTTTGGGCTGATGAACTCGTTTATTGATATTATGAAAGTATAGTTATTAGCACAATGAAGTGTTTTCATAGAATAAATGAACTCAATACATTGGTTCAAAGAAATTATTCATTATAAGAATGATTTTGTTGCGTTACCTTTCTAGATTTTGTTTTGCCTATATTACATAATATTAATGAAAAGGTTTCATTAATCCTATGCATATCTTCATGAAGTCATGAAGTTTTACATTATAACAAAGACAACGATTCATCTATGCAATGAATTCGTTCATCAATAACAGCTCCAGACGCAAATCTGCAACGGTCAAAATCTAAAAATAGCATTATTGGCGCGATTTTCACTTTTCACTCAGTCTTCGTCTACCGTCTAATATCATTTTATGTTTACGAGTGGCGGGTGTACTGTGTAACTACCTTATATGCAAATTGCGTCTATATTGGGAGTGTCTCAAAAAGTTTTAGGAAGATTCACAAGAACACAGGTAAGAGATTCATTCATTATTATTATACCTAGGTACTTGGAGTTAAAATGTTTCGTTTGTAGCACTTATAGGTACCTATTCTGTTGAATTACCTACATATATAAACTATACATTTTGTAGTTGAAACCAGCAAGCATGTTATGCTTTATTTGTAAAGATAGCTTTCCAAACTTTCCGACATTAACAAACCATTTCAAACGTTTTCATAATCTTAATTCCAATTGCACATTTCGATGTCTAGAGTGCAGTCAAAGCTTTCAAAATTTGGCTTCATTTAAAAGACATGTCAATCGTATTCATACTACTAATAGAAATGATTTTTCGGAAGTATCGTGTTCTGCTAGTTATCAGCTTGAAAAGGAAATTTTAGACAGGTTTCCATCGGAGAAATTGGTAAGTCGCGAAAGGTATTTATATATCCAATATTTTCGAATATTGATTAAATACAGCTAAAATATAATGTACCTATAATCGAATTTTAGAACTTAGATACTTTCTTGGTATAGAAATGTTTTTTTGCTTGTCGTCGTCTTCTAGCGGCATTCAAACTTTACGAGAAATTCAAAAACCAAAATCACCCCATTTATATCTAACTGTATTTTACTTCTCCAGGAATATTATCGCACGGAAAGAAGAGGCAGAATCTATTCTAAATACTACAATTCAGTGACAACTTTCAAAAGAGGTGTTTCTAAACACTTGACGGATACCAAAAAGACAACTCAGAAAAGGTCCCGGCATGACGATACTGAGCTATCAGAAAGTTAGCATATCAACGTGTTTTATTGATAAGTGTAAGTAATATTTTATTAATTTTAGAACCAGAAGAAGATGCAGAAACTTGTTTAAGGGCCCTCAAATTTGACAACCTTACATCAGAACAATTTGATGCCGTTTGGAAAGCATGTTGGGGATATCGGCATCAATTCATTAAGAACGCAAAAGCAACTTATTGAGATTGAGATTATTGCGAAATGGCCCTTCTACAAAACCCCGGCTGGATATAGGCTGGTAAGACTTTGAATTTTCTGTAAACCTATATAGGTTATCACATATACAACCTATTAACTTTTATTCTAGATTGATATGGATTTCAAGTTAGCGTTTAGCAGTTGTAATATGGATGGCTTACTGGAAGATTTTGATAAAGTATTGAGAAAAATTTATACTTTTTTGACGTCTGAAAATCATGTTAAAGACAAGTCAGTAAAAACTTTGATTGAAAAATTAGAAGACGCTACAATATCAGAGGGTATGTCAAATTTTATCAGTCTAATAAGTAATAATACATTATCCTATATTAAATCTCTTTTAATATTCATGTACCTACCTACCTTCCCTCCTTATATTACTACTTTTACATATATACCTACTAATAATACTCAAACAATAATTATTACCTATTTCTATTATTGCTTTTCTAGATGGAAGAAATGCTGCTTGTATTTGGGCACTACATGGCTACCTTGTTCCAACGAAAAAAATTATCAAAAAGGATGTGACGGGGAAAAAAACCACCACCAAATTCACCATCAAGGATTCCCAGGAGTCAGTGATTTTTGTCGGCGATAATTTGATTGAAGTCGAGGATAGAATCAATCACCTCAAACGCACCAAGTCATCACTTCAACCATCAATATATGGCATTGGTAGAAACATTTTTGAAATCGATGAAATTTTCATACATTTTGACGATATTCGTTTTAAATTTACCAATATAATCCGCGCTCTCGATATTTGTTTTAAATTAATATACCTTTTTGACTTGGAGTTCCCTCTCGAAAGCGAAATGTTCTTTAGCTTTCTAGAATTATATTTTTACAAAATTAAGCCTACTTGTAAATATCCAAAGGTACAAATCCTATGTAGCTATCTAGATACTATAGAATAAAAATGTCGAAAGTTCATTTTAGTGTTTTTTTTACCTTAATTTATATTACTGAAATTATAATAACAGTGAGAGCTTGAATTCTTGCGAGAACGAATAGGTTCAATGACTGAATTAAACCTAATACATTATTAGAAGGAATACATTAATTTTATCAATGATTCATTTCATAAGATCTACATAAAAAACTTGTATTTGACGAATAAAGTTTATTAATACAATGAAATAATTTCGTCAAATTGATGAATTCATTCATAATATTCATGAAATCTTCTTCTTTGGGACAATGAAATAAATTCATTATAGGAATTAACAGGTTCATTGTCTGAATGAAAGGCAATACATTAATAGAAGGAATACATTCATTGTCTCAACGATTCGTTTCATTAGATCGAAAAAAGCATTATTTTATTTGAAGCATAAAGTTCATTGATACTAAGAATATATTTCATAAGCTTGATGCAGGAATTCTTTAATATGAAGAATTGAGATTCATTGAAACAAAGAATCACTTACATTAGATTAATGAAAATCTTCACTAGCTTAAGAAATTTTGTTCTTCAACGAAAGAAGATTATTTTCATCGAGTCAATGAAGCACTCTTCATTGTAACAATGAGTTTCTTCATCGGCTGAAAATCTATAATCAAATTTATTGTCTTGATGAAGTTTTTCATTGTATTTAGGCACATTTTTCGTTCAGTGTAATCATGCCGAGAAGGCGCCCACCTTCTGTCGAAAATAGTACTGTAATTCAGGCTATTTTGAATCATAAAATCGATATCATTTGTGATGATAAACACAATGATATTGCCTTAGAATCTGATCCCGTGTGGAGCACAATTTCTGAAGAGCTTCTCAGTAAAGTGAAACCAAGGTCCCTATATTCCTACGTTGTGAATTAGCGGTTCCGCTTGAAAAACTAGTTATTTGGCACGAATGAAAAAAATATAATTTTGAAAATTAATTTCTCCACAACTAATTATCGACTAATTAGCGGCAAATTCTTATTCTATTCCCATTATTCTACGAACGCTGTAAAGTCATTTTTCGAGGCGTGCTTTGCTAACTTTATATCAAGTTAGCAAAGTACCCAAAAAAACCAAAACAAATAATTTGGGAAATTAATTTCTTCACAACTAATTAGCGGCAAAAACTTATCCCAATACCATTCTTCTACGAACGCTCCAAAGTCATTTTTTGTAGGCGTGCTTTGCTAACTCTATATCAAGTTAGCAAAGCACCCAAAAAAACAAAAAAAATATTTTAAGGAAATTTATTTCTTCACAACTAATTAGCGACTAATTAGCGGCAAATTCTTGTTCTATTCCCATTATTCTACGAACGTTCTAAAGTCATATTTCGAGGCGTGCTTTGCTAAATTTGTATCAAGTTAGCAAGGCACCCAAAAAAAACTAAAAAATAATAATATAGGAAATCAATTTCTTCACAACTAATTAACGACTAATTAGCTGCAAAAGATGATACTATACCCATTATTTCACGAATGCTTTAAAGTAATTTTTGGAGGCGTGCTTTGCTAAGTTTATATCAAGTTAGCAAAGCATCCGAAAAAAGCAAAAAAACAAAAAACGACAAAATCGGTATTTTCAAAACTAATTCACGACTAATTAGCGGCAAATTATCCACCTACTCTCGAGTCGATTCGTGACAGGTGCTTCGCTAACTTGATGCTCATGATATTAATACATATTATAATCCGAAGATGGATGAGACAGAATTAAAATAATTCAGAAGGAGCAACCAGTACCGTTTTTTCGAATTATATTAATTTTATGTAATTAACCGTCGAATAAAAATGTTCTGGAGTCGATATCACGAACCAATCTTGAGATATTCGAAACTGAAAACATTTTTTATGAATTTCTTCGTTTTACTCTTGGTATAAAATATTAAATTAAGAATTTCAAAAACCTCGACGAAAGAAAACCACTACGTTGCCTCAACAGAGGAGCAGATAGATACACAGGTTCAACTAAACCATAGAAAAAGTTCAGAACACACTCAAATCATCCTTCAAGAAAAAAAATCAAAATTGAAATTGGTGCATCCATTTGAGAGCGTTGGCTCAAACTTAATCAAGAGAAAACTAGCAAACTATTCTTGGTTCATCCTTTCTGGAGCTATGAGGCCAGAGACAGATAGACTGATCCAAAAGTTATATTTAATCTAAGAAAAGCTCTTTAAGATCTGTCTTGATCAAGTGATCCTACAAAACAGAAAAAACTAAATTAAAATTAGGCAGACAGACAGATGACATGATAATTTCAACTATAGTGAGCAATGTGATCACGTCATCGGCTAGGGATTTTTTTGTCTTTTTTTATTGACCTTCCAACATGATTTGACATTGATTGATAAAAATATACAGTCATATTCATAATCGAAACTTAGTACGATACTGCTTATGGCTACCAGAACACACAAGTGACAGAGCCTTCAATCCACGGTCGCAAATGCGGACTGTGCTGCAATCTAACTAACCTAACCAGACCTAGCCTTAAATTAGGTTTATGACTCTTATGTCAGTGTTATGATAGGATAAAGTTCTGTTTTTATTTTAATACGGCACTAGCTAGTACCGAACTAAGATTGGATGATGAATCAGTTTGAATAGTACAATTTAACAGAACTTTCAAATCAATTTATTATTGACGTATACAAACATGTCAAAGGACATTATCATGTTTGAGGGTTATAATTTGTATTTAATTCTGATGTAACTTGACAATAAAAAACCAATCACAATACAAGATCGTTTATTTATGTCTAACATTTTAAAAGTCAAATGTGACAAATGGCACTCAAAACCTATTGACTGATTCTAATCAATTTTACGATTTTACAACGTATCTAAACTTTGCAAACGATCGCATTAGGTACATTTCTATATGAAATTTATCTAAAAATGGCTACCAAATGTACGGACTTCAAAACGTGAAAATATGTCAAAATATGTAGGCTTAAGTGTGGATTCATGCAGCCCAAATTAACGAGTAACAAGTAAGTGTGGATTTATGCAGCCTAAAATAACAAATAGCAAATAACAATTATCAATTAACAAATAACAAATATGAGTTGAAGTTCTTATTTTTCAATGACAGTGTTTATGCAGCCACGTAACAATTATCAATTAACAAATAACAAATAAGAAGTTAACCAACTTTTAACTTTCTACGATAATTGAACAAGATTTTCTTATTGTGCGCAACTAATACGCAGATGACCGCCGATTGGCCCATCCGATGACGAAATTTAATATAATTCCTGTCAAAACCCAAAACAAATTCATGTGGTTACGTTTTGTGCATTTGTTGTTTATCAGAGGTTTTAGTTGAAATATAGGTATTATTTCAAAATGGATATTGAAGACCATAAATTAATAATCGATGATGCTGTTCTTCTGGACCTTGTTATACATTTTCACGAGCAATTTCTTGCATTGAACATCCCTCCGAAAGACAATTCAAAAAATAATCAACTGCTGAAAACAAAATATGTGAATACACTGTGGAGTAATTAGCAATCTGTGAACGGTGGTTTGACGTAACTGTTACGTCAAACCGCTATGGAGTTTATGAAAAAAATCCCTCATGATCTTGTAAAATCGTTGATTTTAGGAGGTTGTCAAAAAACCACTTTTCTTTTCAGTCTGCATTCTTATTTATATTATTATATACAAAAACTTGATGTCAGCAAAATTAATAGAGAAAAAAATGCCGCAACCTCTTCCATTTCACTGAACATTTTAAAAGTTGTTTAATATGAAGTAGGTAGAGCTAGATTCATTTAAATTTATAATGGTTCGAAACTGACTTATGCGCATGCGTACCTCTTATTGCTAATTGTTAATTTGATCTGCATAAATGGTAAATTTTTCTATACGTGTTACTTGTTATTTGTTACGTGATAATTGTTATTTGCTATTTGTTATTTTAGGCTGCATAAATCCACACTAACAATTAACAATTACAAATAGCAAGTAAAAGTTGAACTTCTTATTTTTCAATGGGTGTATTGTAGCCTAGTAACAATTATCAAATAACGAATAAGAAGTAGAAGTTGGCCAACTTTTGACTTTCTTACTTTAATTTACCGAGGTGAACGCGGATTGGTCAGGCCGATGATGTAAATAACCTCACTTTTTGAAATATTTGTGTATTTCTTTGGGTACCTTGAACAATGATTCGGAATCTTCCATTTTTATTGAAAATTTGGAATTCTAAACACTTGTTTTCAGTTATCCAGCGGGGACAGAGGTTATTTTGAAAAATGAATACCGCGGATGTAAGACTTGTGCGCATGCTTACTTTTTACTTCTTAATTTGAGTGCATGAATGCTACATTTTTATACTTGTTAATTGATAATTGTTATTTGATACTTTTTACTCGATAATACTTACATGATGCTGCATGAATCCACACTATGTTCTATTACAATTAAACAATATATTTTTTTGTAAAAACTGAAAATACATGAAAAGTGTAAAGTAGTCTCACGAAACATGATTTACTTAGCTGCACGAGTCCGGAAAGATAGGAGTTTAGATAAGGTCTTACTTAACTGTCAATTAGATATTGAATCAACGTAGACCTCGATAAATGATAAATTTAACTCCAATTTAAAACATTTACTTTACAGTAAGTATATAAGTTATAACATATCCTATTATCATGACTTTCTCATTGATTATCGACGATACATTGAGATGAGTACGTATGTTAATAACCAAGAAGATTCTGACATAACACTGGTGGCTCACAGAACAAACAATACATAGGTACAATACATATCAAAATGAACAACGCTTCTACGTCATCACCTAGGTACATTTTAGTAACATTTATTGACCTTTGAACAGCGTTTAAATAATTGATACAATTTACGCAAATATATGAAAATTGACCATAAACATATTGGACACATGCAAAATATTCACTTGATATTATTTTTTCGAATTTTCTGATAAAACAAAAGTTTAAATTGGTGTGCCCGTAAAGAAGTATAGATGCTGAATTTAAAATAAAATAATAGAAGAGGGTCGTTCTGCTTAAAAAAGATAGGTTCGATCTGTTACCATGTTGGAGAATATCCTGAATATTCCTAATTAATTTAAAAATACGAAAGTTAAGAGATTGCCTACAAGTTTTGTTAATATTTTCTGTCTCAAGTTAGACAAACTAAAAACCCTCCCTCTGTATTTTTTTCTTGGTACATATAAGATGAACAGTTCTATATTTTTCTCAAATTAATTAAACATCCAAAGTAGTTGTAAAGAATAATTTAGCCTACGTTAGTAAAATAAAAATAAACTAAAAATTATATATATAATAAAAATATTTGGCATTCATGATATTGGAACATGAGTATATAGTATATGACAAATTCAAAATAGGAAGATTGTGGTCAGTATAATATGTTGCTACGATCCATAAATACGTAGAGACACGTACCCAACTACGATTTTGACTTGAATTTACCCAGATGCGGATGTAGCACGATGGTCAGTTGAGCTTCTTTAATAGCGTTAATGTTCAGCTTTAAAAAAATCTCATCACACTTCTTATTTGAATGCAATGACGTTATCAAACGCCTACTGCGGTGGAGATAAGAACTAATTATAACGTCAAAATTGCAATTAGTGGGGGAGCGAGTTTTCAAAAAAGTACCTACTTCACTTGCAGCTCCAATAACATTTTTATTATCTGTTATACTTGACAGACACTTCAATATACTAAGCATGAATAAATCTGAAGAGCCAATAATACTACTAGCTTCTTAATCAAATATTACTTTTGGATTAATTATCGACCACTATGGAATCGTCATAATTGTGGAGATGTTTCAAAAGTTAAATCAAAGGTCAGGGGTAAGAAGTTGCAATGTTGAGATGACGAATCGTATCCCACTAGTCCACTAGTAATGCCGATATAATAAACTCACGGAGGGATTTGTTTTTGACCGACGCACCCCGAACGGAGGAGGTATACAATTCGACTGTCTGATTTATTTATTTTTTTGGTTCGTGCGCGCCTTTTTATGGTAAACGAGCTCCGATTTTGATGATTTTTGATTCATTTGAAAGAGGAGGCTTGAGAAATGGTCCCATATTGATAAAAACGCAAATCCGAAATCTCCTTCCCTCCGAAAACCACCCCCGAAGAGGTGGAATCGGCGAATTTTCTCGAAAATCTGTGTTGGTATAATTAAAGATAGGACAATATCCGGAAACGTTTAAATTGAACATTTTTTTAAAAGATTTACAATTTTCGAGATGGAGGCAGGTTAAATTCTCAAATGTATCTATTTTTGCTATGTGGAGAGAGCGATTTCTTTCGAAAATTGAAAATCTTTCGATACTACATGAAAGACATAATTATAATGAACATTTTTTCCTTGGAGTTACGGTTTTCAAGTTAAATCGGTGTTAAAAAGGTAACATATAAAAAAATTAAGCGTATTTCCGCAGCGATGCTTTGAGATCTCAATTATAACAACCACAAGCAATGAATATACGTGGGTAATAGGATTTATACTATCTCCATTGGTATTAGTGAACGTTCAACGATTTTCGTGACTAATGTTAGGTACACTCAAAAGTGTGAAATAAATATTTTTTTAAAAAAATTGGACCGACGTTATTAGTTGATGCACTGAAAAGTATAAAATAATATTAATTCTATTGGTGATGGTACTTGTGAAGTTGGTGCCAAAAGTTATCAATCTAACTGCAATTGTACAACTTCAAAAGTAACAGCACCAATAGAATTAATATTATTTTATACTTTTCAGTGCATCAACTAATATCGTCGGTCCAATTTTTTGTAAAAAATATTTATTTTTATTCATACGCTGTTATGAGTTTTAGCATTTCAACGACATGAATATCAAAGGACCCTTCTATAGATAGGTACTGAAATTTAAAGTATTATGAATACCTTCTGATAGCAGGAACTCATGCCACATACAATAATTACCTGGAATGGACCAACATTTATTTCTGATAGTCGCCATCTAACTGCCGGCGCTAAGATGATAAATGGCTTAGTATTAGATTTAGCGGTAAGCAATAGCAAATACATTAGAATTGGACATATATTCATGATCCTTGGAATTGCTATATAACTTGATTGTTGATAGAGTAAATTGTGTGAAACAATTTATTTAGGGTTGTGGATGGAGAAGGAGAGCAGAAATTGATATATTACAAATATATTAAATTAAATAAAGCAAATTAACGTCGATATATAGTACTAATTTATAGTTTATTTGGACATTTCATTCAATTATTCTTATTATTAAAATTATCTTTCACCCACATTAATTCAGTTGCACTGTAAAACATCATATGTGCATATTTTCGAGTAAGTGCTCTCTGGAGCGCGATGTTGAATTATGTTTTGTCGTTCAAATAATTGTTGTTGGAAATTGGCTTGACCGTGCAATTGAACCCTGAATATGAATCTCAATGAATATTATTTTTCTACATTTAAAGTAATGTAATAAAAATATCGTTTCCCAAAACTAGTTTTAATTACAATTATCTATCTGGAAAGTAGCGATAGGGCTTAATCTTCATGTCACAATAATTGGAATATATATTTATCATAGGATTGAATTCAGTGAGAAAAAGAGCTTCTCACGGAATTGACAAAAAAATCATAATAATAAGTTTATTTATTTATACATCCATAATAGTTGCAGTATGTGTTCCATCTTTTGTACAAGAAATTGTTTATTCAAAAAAATACATGGTATGATATTGATGTTATAAAACGCATTAATAACGAAGAGACAATCAGAATGCTTCAAAGATTTGACGTACAAACACGAATGGCATGAGACATTAGACATAAAATAAAAACACACCTTCGCGGTCACTCACAGAACAACTCACCTTTATCCAAATATCTCTCTTAAAAACTCAGGGTGAAAGATCATTTCCAGTAATTTAATGAGTTTTACAATATTTGTATCATTGTAATTCTAGTACCAGTAGACAAGATATTTTCAATCTAGGACGTCGATTTTAAGTTACATGATATAAGATTGTTACATAAAACCTGAAAGCATTGTTCACCGATTACATCAGATAAGCACCGGGCAAAATCTCATGTAATATTGATCATGGTACCTTGGCTGTCAAATTTCTTGGTAATCGCTGGAAAGAACTTTCGAGTTTCTAGTTCTACCACTACAAGGCCACCACTGCCACTATAGAGAAGAATGCTATAAAATATTTCAAGAAAATAAGTTACGTACGTATAGTCATCAATATTTTCGGACGTAATCCAAGCCTACAATAAATTCTGATAAAAAATACTCACATATACGCCTAAACAAGCACACAATAAAAAATATAGGCTACAGTCTAAATAGGTGATCAAAATCTATTTCAGAACCTATTGCTCCTTGATCTGCCATAGCACGAAATGTGCATAAAAATGTTAGGTATAGTTTTCGTTTGAAACAAGCTAGGTTAGTTAGGTAACAGACTATTTCCTAATTACCAAAGCTCATCAATCGACTGACTATGATGAAGATTCTTCTAGCCATGTTGACGTCGACATGACAAATAACCTCCATTATTATCTGGAACCGATTATGGCTGAGCGAAATCCCACACAGCAGTTGTGGGCATTCCGTTCAAACAACAATTCCTAACATAGTTCTCGTGTTTATCAGAAATTACTAGTAGGGCAGGCCGTTATTGGGGAATTGTTGGTAGGTAATTTCAGTTGGGTGAAACACCTTTGAAACTGTTATCTCGAACAGCTCCTAGAGTACACACGTCATTTAACCAAAGTAGCATTCCACATGAGTGAAGTAACAAAAAATAACATAATCCTGGAGTTAAGAGAAGTGTTATGGATGACAGAAAATAACTTAAAAAAACTATGACCGACTTCATTAGACGATGCGCTGAAAAAAATAAATTCGTAATCGTTAGAATCATAAAAAAATTTAATTTATATCAAAAGAGGGTGATTAGCCATAGAAGACTCTTGACACCAACTTTAAAATGAAATTCACTAGTCTATCATTTTTCGCCTTGATTTAATAGGTTAGGTGTATTTTAGTTTCGCCTGTGACTATTATTTGTTAACTATATTTGTCAACAGATAAAATTCTATTCTACTCCATAGAGTACGTTGTGCTGTTGTTGCTCAACTATCTGATGAAAAATAAATGTCCAAACCAAGAAGCAAGAATGTATCTATATTAAGAAATTGCTGGGTGCCTGAATGTAAGTCTAATTTCAATTCCACTTTGAAGAGTACTTTTGTTATATTCTGAGCATCATGATCTATTAAGAAAATTGGTTAAAAGCCATTCTTAAGCCAATCGGTAACCAAGTCGATTTTCTGCATTTTCGAGATGATGATGTTGCCAGATTTGTAAAATATGTAGAATAGTTCAGAGTCAACGTAAATTCAAAGTAATTAACAACGCAATTCTCTAATAAATATTTTTTACTAATAATTGGACCGACGTTAGTAGTTGGTGCACTGAAAATAACAATATAGTAAAAATTCTATTGATACTGGTAATTTTGAAGTTGAGCAGTTGTAGTCAGATAAAACACTTTTGGTACCAACTTCAAAAGTATCAGCACCAAGACAAATCATATTATTTAGTATTATTCCAACCAGCTATAATAAAATCGTTGAACGCTTACTGATACTAAAGAAGATAGTATTATCCTATAACCATTGTCAATTCTTTGTTTGTATTATTCAGAAATCTCATACTCAAAAAATCTCGGCGGAAATTCACATATTTCAGACTTTGCCACTGCTGTAACTCGAAAACCTTAACTTTTTTGAAAAGTATCCAATTTAAATGTTGCTACATATAATGTCTTTAATTTGGTCGTCTCTTTTCAATTTTTGAGAAAAATTACCCCCTCCACATAGCGGAAATACACATATTTCAGTCTTTATCATTGCTATAACTCGAAAACCGTAACTCTTTTAAAAAATGTTTAATTTAAACATTTCCGGATATGATCTCATCTTTAATTCTGAGGAAGGAAGATTTCAGATTTGAGTTTTTCTAAATATAGGACCATTTCTCAACTCCCTGAATGTTTGATGTTACATGTAATTACCAGCTATTATCAAATAATAGATAGGATAGACATTATTATTATTGAACACCTATTTTATATTCATATAAACGATATTAAAACAAATTCGGCCGGGTACGTGGCCTAAATGGAAGTATAGTTATTTATTATACAAGGGAAAAAAAGTACTAGATTTTAGCTCAATTTGCGAGAGAGCTTGAATCTAATATTTTTCCCGTGTATAATACACAATTTTTTTCTGTGACGGGAACAACGATGATTGATTATTGAAAAAAATATTACAATATATTAATGTCAGAAGATTATCGAAGTAAAATTTGAAGTTTTAAATTGGTAGGCGATAATTAGACATGCGTTGCTAAGCTAATCTTTAAAATACCTAATCAAATATCTTTGTCACCTGTCAACAAAGATAAAATGTCAAACTTTTTTCCCGTCACAGAAAAAAATACTTTATAACATTGATTTTTATGTTATTGAATTACAGTCGTTTATCACCGCACCTTCTATTTTGAATATAGATTTTAACGTGTAGAATAAAAATGATATTCGATGATAATTTTATTTTGGTATCATTTTTGGATATTTGGTGGACCGAGCAGAGTATTTTTTGTCATATACCACGATGTAAAATCTTGAAAACTACAAATTAGGAATACCTAAAACCAAATGTATTTTGAGTGGGGAACGATAGCGATAAAACTACTCACTTTATTAGAGAAGGGTGTGACTTAGGTCTTCGTTGTGGTCGGGCTTAGATGGCAAACCTAACCTTGAAATCCGGAAGACATAGACATTGTCAAAGTCAATTTTGCCGTGCATATATGAAATATTTTGAACATTGAAGAGAATCATATGCTATTTAACGGGCAATCACCTGATTCTTATAAGTTCTACGCCGTAATAAAACGGGTCAAAGGACTAGTCAGCTAGTCTATTTAAACAACCAGTTGCTTTGCGTCAAAAGAAAATAATATAAAAAGTGAGCATTCAGCTAATGTGAAAAATTTGGTATCTTGGCACAACTGTTGCCTGAAATTGAAATTTGCGAATCATTCGACAGGTTATGGGCATCAACGTTTATATATAAATACTGTAACGTGAAGACTTACCCGAATAATGAACTACACACACAATGCACATTCCAGAAAAAACGGGAAACATCAGAGGCAACGAGAAAAAGTCCTGGTCTACTCTCGAAGCCATATACTGAGAAATAACCTCCAGTAACAACGAAAACAACACAAGAATCATCTAGAGCTTTTTAGTTTGGATATATAATGTCGATGACAATGGCATGGCACAGTTAGTGATAGATGGTCGATCGGTCATAGATCATAGACAGTAGAAAGTCGTATATAGTCGTGTAGTTATTAGTGAAAATAAATAAGTAGAAATCAGTCGAACCCAGTTTTAATATAAATCCCCGTTACAATACAATAATTTGATACATTGTATCTTTGATCATAAACACAACTGAAAGAGTAATAGATAAGAGTAATGTAATTATTTGACAGAAGATGTAACTCTTAGTCAAAGTTCATGAAAGCGGTTGCTTTAAACAACCAGCTTCAACATATATATTCTGTGTAGTGTGTGAGCTTCGAGCTACGTGTGTTAAGAGCACTTACAGAAATTAAACGTTATCGCTTAGAGCGTGTTCCAGATTAGACCGGGCTAGCAGTGCCGAGTGACTGTATGCTTTATGTAGGCGTATGTATTTCAACAGCACTGTTAGATAGGAGAGATAGGATATAGTCAACATAGAGTTGGCCAAAATCAGATCGTCCGGCCCCGATTAATATAAATACGTACTGTGTCGAACAACAAGCCGATTATCCAGCTGTATCTCAGAAAATGTTTATCAAACAACGTTGGTAAGAGATCATTCATAAAAATGAGCAAGAGAAATCGCCAGAAATAATGGAGTCTAGTTTTACGCAATCTCAGAATGAAAATGAAAAACTTTTCTTTTCTAAAATATTATGTCGTTTACATTAAGTATTCTATAAGTAGGCCAGAATAAGGCCTTAATTCTGAACAAATTGTCTTCTATGTTTTGACCGACTTCCCAGAAGAAGAAACTGTACAGTTCGACTGTATGTTTTCTTAAAATAGCGGGAAAAAGAGTGCATAAGTTTTATGAAATACCTACAACTGTTTTAACCAATTTCAAAGACATATACCTCCTGGGGAAGAGCGTAGATCAGTCAATCATATTGTATTGTAACGGGCATATAGAAATGACTGGGAATTATTTATTTACACAATTTATATTTATTATTTACAATATTTACAACCGTATTCGAACCGAGCGTTATCTTGTTGGTAGCCCCTACACCGGTCGCCACCATACCTCTGGTCTCCACTGTACCATATTCACCGTACTCACTCAACTACTGACCCGGACTGACTACTGACTGAACTCCGCAGCGAATCCTCTCATTTATATAGGTGAGTCCCCTCCATCTAGACGCTTCCACCGGCATCTTCCAACGCCCCGAACATTCCACCAATAGCGCGAACTCACTAGATGTACCAGGATATAACCTTGACCTTGGCATGTATCAGTGACCCAAAGCAGTATGCCTTACATTCATACCACCCGGCCCTGTTAAGGTCCATGCTCGTCAAGATGCTCCGCCCTCTGAAGAATCACGAATCTCACATGCTTCCTCGTAATGACGTCCACACTATATCACAAACTCGTTACAATATATCACATAGAAAATGCTCATTTAGCTCCAATTTTCATAGGTAGGGTCACCTAATGAATATTAAGACTTGTTCTTCTCCCAGTTTCAATAACTAAATCAGTTCCTACAGTCTGTGGCTTTAAGAAAATTGACGATAATCAAATATGGCTCGCACTGTAATATATTGATGAGAGGCAACAACCTCGAAATCATGTTATATGTCTGGGAGACTTTTGCTATGTTTGGTAATCAATCTGATTGAGCAGTATAGTGGAAAAGACGCATACAAACGTAATATTGGATTTTTTGTAGATATCTCTCTCTCTCTTCTATTTCATGTTTTACAATGTGTCATACCCGATAGTATTTTATGCTCATTTTCACTCTTACTGGTGCAGTCCTTTAATCTTTCATTATTATAGTCTCTTAATATCTTGGCCTATTCCCTGCATGCGATAATATCCAGTATTGGTATATTTTGTTACGTAGGTACTTCATTTTCAAGTTTATCCAGTACCTATTTTATTAGTACTTATTCTGCAGAAAGGTTCACTTCCCAGAAATGGAAATTCAGCCCTTTTTTGCTAGTACATGTGCTATTTGATTACTTTCAACTCCAGGATGTCCCGGAACTCATAGGAGGGTAACAGTGTTGTTGTTGCCTAGTTCATTTGGTTTTTATAGGCATTCTCATTGAAGTTGATTACATGGGGGTTCAGAGCATAAATGGCAGCTTGGCTCTCTGACATGATAATAATCTCTTGTTTGCGATACTTTTTTTCTATATTGAATTGGACATATGTTCCGATGTCATGGATTTTCTCTTGAAAAACTTTCGGGTATTTTACTAGATTGTCCGGAATATTTTGTTCTAAGATCATACACCCATTCCTTCAGTGGTTTGAAACCCATCTATACACCACTGAAATGAGTTTTAATATTTTATACCCAAAGGTGTTCCCTACTCTTCGAAAACTGGAAGTTAAATGTAATTGGCTGATCTAAGCTCTTCCACAGTTCTTCATTAAAAAATCCCAATCTCCACTACCCTTTATATGTAAACATAGAAGAAAAATATTAGACAAAACTTGTTCAGAATGTAGCCCTAATTCCATTTACTTATCTAAGACCTAATATAATTGGACAAATTTTAAAAAAATGGTTTTTCAATATTTTTCAATGATTACGCCCTCTAGTGGTAAAGCTCGAGAGTTGTCTCCAGCGATTTCATCTGGCCAATTTTATTAAAAATGTTTTCTTCCTTAAGTGCCCTATCAGTTATATGACATTGGCAACAACTATAAAAAACATTTATCCACTCTAAACAGTTCACCTGCGGCTTGGATACCGTTTCGGTAAAGGATATTACGCATCGGAGACATCGCCCTTCTTCCTACACCCCATCTATTTTACCTCCCATATAGTATGGAGGCGGCGGGAGTATTTTTCGCCACATTCTTGCGTATAATTATTGAAATCAGCTCATCAGTGTGCACTCTTCTCAGAACTTTCTCATGATTCTTGCTGTCCCTGGAATCTTCAAAATTTCCAAAGCTTATCAAAGCGATTTATGATGTTGGTCTTTACTGTCCATGTATCTACATCATATAAATAGACCATAATTTACCATAATTCTCAGGACATAGTTAACGGTTTCTCTGAATTCTTTTCTAGTGTTTTCATTAAATCTGATCCAAATTATAAGTTTGAATTTGATGCTACCATATATCCCCATTATAATTTGCTTTCACTTCATCATATTACGGAAAACCACATTATTAAAGCATCTAAGAAACTTAAGAATAAATTTACATCTGGCTATACCACAACAAATAATTTTTGATATTATCTTAAGGACCAATAACATTTCTCAGTTGTGGAAGCTCACAAAAATTTGCCCCATTCTCAAGTCTGGTGATCCCACTATTTTATCCAACTACATACCAATTGCAGTACTGTGCAACTTTGCCAAGTTATTTGAAATTATTTTATATGAAAACATTTACCTAAAAAAGTCCAACATATTATTACTTCTCATCAGTATGGCTTTATGGTGAAACGATCAACAATTACTAATTTAGCTACTATCTCGCAATTCATATCTGAAGCATTCAATGAACAGAGTCAAGTTTACGTAATTTACACAGATATTCAGAAGGCATTTGATTAAATAGATCACAGCATACTTCCTTCAAAACATAATTATATTGGCTTTTCTGAATCACTTCTAACACTCATGCGTTCTTACCTATCCTCAAGATATCAATATGTTGAAAATGGAGGCTGCAGATCTGAGTACTATCTTGCAACATCTGGGGTTCCTCAGGGCTCCAATTTAGGTCCTTTACTATTTCTAGATTTCATTAATGACCTTTCGATACTTTTAAAATGCAATCACCTTCTTTTTGCTGATGATTTAAAAATATTCGCAAAAATTAAGAAAGTCGAAAATTTTTCAGAACTTCAATTAAGCTTAGATTCTGTTGACACTTGGTGCAGCAAAAATAATTTAGCATTAAATATAAATAAGTGCAAAGTACTCTCTTTCACTCCAAAAATAAATGTTTGCATATTTGACTACCAAATTAAAGATCAGTCTCTGGAAAGGTGTTGCCAATTTAAAGACCTTGGCATTATATTTGACGACATACTATCCTTCAATGAACATATTAGGGCAACCATATCGTCTGCCTCAAGAATGTTAATATATTGTGTAAGGAATTGGAGCCACTTTACTGATAGTAATACTCTTAGAACACTTTATACAACATTTATTCGTAGTAAGCTTGAATACGGTTCTATTGTGTGGTTTCCAGTTTACTCTAATGCAATCAATAGTATTGAAAGTATTCAGTGCAAATCCTTAAAATACATATTTTTCAAATGCTATGGCCACTACCCTGTACAGGGTTCGAATCATTCTGCTTTGCTTTCCACCTTCAATTTAGAACCTTTGCAACTTAGACGAGAGCGTTTTGGTTTAGCTTTCTTATTTAAACTTCTACATGGCGAAGTTGACAGTATGGCTCTTACTAATAAAATACATTTTTATATACCAAGGTCAGGGTCGAGAAATAATATTACATTCTACACAACATTTAGTCGCACCAACACCATGTGTAGTCTATATGACAGAATTAGTTTTCAATGTGACATATATTTTGAAAATTTAAATGTTATTATTAAATTTTATAAACAAATAAGGCATTGAATCTCAATTTATAGCTATAATCCAAATTCTCATACGATATTTTTAATTGTTTTTCATTTTATTTATCTAACGTTTTATATATAATCTATTATTATTATTTAATCATGCGTTTTCGGAGTCATGTTCAAGTTGTTATCATCTGTTATCTGGTTCCAGTAGAATCAGTTTTCCCATAGTTGTACATTAAGTATTTTGAGTTGGATTTGATACAGATGGATATACCGACAATTTCAGCTCTTTTGTCAGACTTTTACCTATAGCAGCGACATGTTTTACACATTATGATGAAAACATACCTTTATACATCTGTTGTGACACTTCGAGATTATTCACTTTATTTAAATACTCATTGAAAAAATTATGGAGATCAGTATGAATGCCATTATCTTAATCCTAAAAGAACGAAAAGTGGCCACGGTCAGCAAATTCGTAATAGGTATTAAAAAATAAAAATGTTAACGCTTTGTTTCGTAAATGTCCGATAATAAAATAATACCTACAATGACTAAAGCACTACAATTTTTAAACAACAAAATGGATAACTAAGCTACTCAAAAATACAAACTGAGTCCCAGCAAAAACTTGCAAATATGAATTGGCAGCAAACTAAACTGTGAATTTACAGTTTTGTATTTAGTGTCGCGCCCTTCATGTGGATTAATTGTACATTAACGAACTAAATGAATTTGTCCTCAAATTGTACAGGAAAATAACTAGAGCTTGAATTCAAATATTTTGATTATAGAAGCCAGACATTCGGAATTGATTGCAATGAATATAGTGAAATGGATGACTTAATCCCGATTTGATTCAAATAAATTGGAATTATTTGTTATTTATTATATCAATGTACAGAGAACGTCCATGACAACAACAATTCAAGATTGTATATTAGTGCATTATTATGTATCTTGTTTATAAGCTCAGCTTAATGCAATAAGCTGGAGAGAAATTAACAGAAATATAACTCATACCCTCCTCGATCCAAAGCACTTTAATTTTAGATGTTTGCTTCTTCGAGTTCGAGTTTGTTAAACAACTTTTGGATAGCATCCTGTTACGATGTTCGTCAGCTTGATTAAATAATAACTTTGTATTTTCAAGTTATAAATTTTCTTGCTAGATGGATCCATGATTCATTCTTTAATATTTAGACAAATAAGAGTATCTTACGACATGTGACTTTATTGGGAGTATGGAACAATCAAATATCATTCAATTTCCTGATCATAATAATTGTTGTTCACATTTAATATTAACAATTTTTGAAGTTAATACTTTTCATAGAAGAGAACATGGTTATATTCAGGATCAGTGCTGGCATTTAAAGTAATATTAGATAAAAAATATACAGAGTGAATCACGACCAACGGGATGAAGGTTTATAGCGAAACGGTAAAAGTTTTAAAATTTTGTCACTTTAGTAGTTTGTACATTGATAAAGGCTACATTTTAAAATTATTTTGGAGTATACAGGATGTCCCAAAAATTTGTGGCGTATCAACGTTATATTTTTTTTCTTATGGGATACCCTATATTTTATTGCATTTTCTGATTGTCCCTAAAAAAATAATATACTCTTTCATAAAGGTTCGCTATACCTAAGTACAGAGAGTTCCCAGTTATGCTGACTTTTCTTAAAATGTAAACTTTTCAAAAAAAGTTAATATCTAATTAATTTAACAAATTCTATCAAATTTTATCTTACATCTAGATAGTTGGGCATTCGTTGAATGTATTTCACCATTGAGTACTAAACGCCTCTTTACATTATTACACCATTCAATGTGTAATATCGGACTTATTTAAAATGAGAAAAAAACCTCTTTCGAATGGTATATGGGTATCCTATACCTAGGTATTATACTATTCGTGCAATTTACAGTTTTCAAATTTAATAAGCGAACAAATAGAAGAGGGAACTGTAATAACAAAAGTGAGGTTGTATAATGGATTCATATTCCTACCAATTTGCGTGTTTTCAACACAAGTATCAGCCTAGTCTTATTAGAATCCCAATTTTCATCGCTATTTTCTTACATATATAATCAACATTGATTTTGAACTTTAATTCATTACCAATGATTTGTCTCCCCACATATTTAGTTTCATTTATCACCTCAATAATCTTTCCATCAATTTTAAAAGCTAATCGTTCAGTGCAGAATTGTTGCTTATATGATTTTTTCCCTATTATCATTACCTTTGTTTATTCTGAAATTGAGTTACAGTTTAATTACTCCATCCAGTCCTGACAACATTTCATGAAAGTATCTAATAGTCGGTCCAATTTTTTTTGTAAGAAATGTTTATTTCACACTTTTGAGTCTAACACTACTGGTCAGAATCATTCAACTTTCACCAAAGAAGGTAAAACGTTGCTTATACTTATTATTCAGATATTTCAAAACATCTCGGAAATAGTAGGTAGTTATCTTATTACCCATGTTATATTCTTTGCTTGTGACATGTTATTGTCCAGAGATCTGAAAACATCGCGGTGAAAATACACGTATTTCAGATTTTGCCACTGCTGTAACTATATTTTCTCTTCTTTAATTTGGCCGTCTCATATTTTCGTTTTTCGAAAAAAAATCCCTCTTCACATAGATGAAGCATATTTCAGACATTACCACTGCTGTAATTCGGAAACGGATTATTGTTTTAAATATGGAAAAATTGCCCCTGCCACCCTCTTTGGGAGAAATTTTTGAGGGGAAAAGCATGTCTAATATAATTTTTTAATGGGACCAATTCTCAATACTCCCCAATCAAATGAAAAAAAGAATCTTCAAAATTTGAGCACGTTTACTATGTGAAAGGAGCAAACATCCATAAAAAATACATAGTTCAATTGTATACCTCCTCCGGTTGGGTCGTCGGTAAGAAAATAACTTTTGATAAATTTTATTCTATTGACATAAGAATTTGATGTCGGTTATTTCACACGAAATACCATTTTCCATTGTATACTATGATGATGCTGACATTTAGATTTTTTATAAAAGTTATCGAATGAGATGAGATTTTACAATTTGGGTTCGACTTCGGCGCTCAAAACATTTATAACCGTTCTACTTGTATACACCAACAGATTCTGACAGCTTATTTTGTACTGAATGCTTCAAAATCGATGCTGAATTTCATCTGCGTTGAAGATTTTAAAGAAGGTAATATATAATCTAATCGTCGACTCAAACATCGATTCTGTCTGCGTGGGAACTTTAAGAACTTCGAATTGATGTTACAAAAAGAAGACGACATGCATTTATGACTATAATAGTATTGATGAAGCCTTTATGTGATTTTATGACATATTTAATCATAATTTCGAAATCTGCTTTCCTGAACGTAAATACTTTTACCTACAAGTGGAAAAAGGTTGATCGATGATGAAATACAAAAATCAAGTGTTTCATTGAAACATCTTTTCTATTTGAAAAAAAGTTATCTATTTTGAGCCGAAACTTATCATAATAAGACGAAGAAGCACATGAAGCTGGTCAATGACTCAAAAAAGAAATATTACCCACAAAGGATCAATATATCTGAAAACAATCCAAGAGCCATGTGGAATGTAATCTCCGAACGTACAAAGAAAAGTAATGATTCATATGAAAACCTCGTTGATGAAAACAATAATATGATTATTATTGTAGTATTGTAAATGAACTGAACATTTTTTTCTTAAATCCATTTAATGAAACAGAACTGAGCGTCTAATAAAATTCATTGATTCGTATATTATCCTGATACTTGAACAGCACGGTTTTTGCCACGGAAAATCAGCGCCAACTGCCATACTCAATTTTTAAAATAATCTGATGGATTTCATTGTCATGGGGAGTGTCCTGCTACGATTCTGTGACTTGAGCAGGGCATTCGACTGTATCAATCACGCTAAACTTTTGAATTATATGGAAGGATATGGACTGAGGGGTAAGACACTGACCTGGGTATCCTCCTTTCTTACTGATCAATATCAGTGCGTATCAATTAAATTCAATAATGGTAATAAACTAACTCTCATTTTGCACATCAGAAACGAAACTGGTACATATGGGAGTACCTCAGGGCTCCATCCTGGGACCAATTTTGTTTCTTATGTATATCAATAACATAGATAAGGATACCCTTTATTTACTGCATACGGATTATCACTCAGTGAAATAACAAATTGGAGTTTCATATGTGGTTTTCAATGTTTCTTCGAAACGCACTCAAACGGACATCAATATGTAATAAATAAAGATTTGAAAAATTTAAATTTTCAATCAAATCATAAAATAAAGGGAGTCTAGAATGAAAGAGCGTTCATTTGAAACGAATTATATTTGTAAAACAAATTATAATTTCCAATGCAATGCTTCACGGATATTGCTCCACATCAAAAGAATGATAACAATAAAGGGATATTTGCACTCAAATTACATACATGGATTTTCAAATACAATTATCTGTGTGCTAATAAAAAAGGGTTTCTGTCCCAATGTTCAAAAATGACATCAACCATCAGAAATGGAAATATTTGATATCCTTGTGCATGAGTATCATTCTGTCAGAATGCAAATGCACTTTGCTATAATAAATAAATCCGAGATTTCGTATTCCGTTCACGGAAATATTGTGTTGTGAAGGAAATCTGCAGCACAGCCAACCACAGTAATTCATAACACCCACGCTTTCAGTGGCTGAACACGAGTTTTCATAGAAGGGGTGGGGGCAGAATAAAGTGGACGTTTCGCATGGAAATAAATTTATTCCAGTTTTTCAATGGGGGATTTATCTGCAGAGAAAACAAGGAAAACATTTCAAAATAGTCATACAAAAGATTCAACTATATATTATTGATACTGAATATCTCCTTTAAAGAAGTGCTCTTCTCAGTTGTAATTCATGGCAAGAAAATATATGTTCGCCCAAAGAGATTTCAATTAAAAGTAAAATAACAAATTTCCGTCTGTACCTTTGAAGGCGTTCGGAACGTTGTATTTACAAAAATGTTTTGTTTATCGATTCTGCATAGGATGACACAGGCGGTACAATTTGAAATATGAAAAATAGAATGCTTTGGTATTTGAAAATTTTGCCGCTGAATTTTGAACACTCTGTGAAATAATTATGTCAATCTTAATTAAAAATACTGTTAGACCTTTTTGCAATGCGTATCTACCGTGTATTCTCATCATCAATTCTTTAAATGTGTGGTGCAAAACGAAGTTTTTTCTTAAGCTCATAACTATATTTGCATGACAGTAAAAACTAGATCTGGGTTTTTAATTATTTTTTGTCTGCCCTATAGTTTGTTCGTGTAAATCTTAAAAACGGTTGAACCGATTTTAAAGAGTGTTTCGCCACCCAAGCTTTCGTCCAACTTTCTTGTGGAAAAACATGTCCGGTTGTAAACCTTCATATTGGCATATAATGGTTTTCAAATATTGTTAGGGTTTTATTATTACTTATTATTATTTTACCAATGCTCTAACTCAGAAACCTTAACTCTAAGGAAAAAATGTTCAATACAAATGTTGCTACAAATAGTCTGGTCTTTCATGTGGTTGCCTCAGATTTTCAATTTTCGAAAGAAATTACTATATACTATACTATATATAGAAATACACATAATATAATTTGTGATTTTAACATCGTTGTAACTCGAAAACCGTAACTATTTTGGAAAAATATTTAAACGTTTTCTGATATCTTTAATTCTGCCGCCTCAGTGGGTGCTTTTTGAAGGGAAGGAGATATTGGATTTTAGTTTTTACGAATATGGGATCATTTCTCATGTCTCCTTTTTCAAATGAATCAAAAATCATCAAAATCAGAGTACTTTTACTATATAAAGAGCGCCCGGGAACACAAAAAAACAGACAGTCGAATTGTATACCTCCTCCGTTTGGGCTCGTCGGTCAAAAAGGCATTTTGTCGGCTCTTTTATAGGGAAGGGTGGATTTCCTTAATTACAGAATTTGTAAAGGATGAGGTAGTCTGATAGATACAACCATTCATTTTTTTCAGGTCACCAAAGCAAATTACAATGGTTATATTCAATTCTGACGTAGAAAGAACCTCTTACGAAGAATATAACTAAATAGTTTATTTGACAATAACTTTTTTCATAGATGTGCCTCGAGATGGTAGTATTGAGCTCCAAGACCTAGGTATTTAAGTTTCATCAAAATCGTTGAAGCCGTTTTTTACGTTCTAATGATTTAGATTTAAATGCGTTGTTTGGCTATTGCCTAGCAACTGGCCCAAGCAGGATGCCCATTTTGTATCACAGGCGAGCGGTATCAATACCATACAAAACAATAAATAAATATGATTACAATGGCTTCGTTCCAAGCTAATTTTTTTTTGGACAGTTTAGAAACTATTAGAACGGTTTGCAGATTTTCTTCTGACTGATCGTTCGGGACATGCGTTGTGTGGTCAGAGAGTACCCCTTTTTCCTTTTATTTATTTTATATCAAATAAGGAATTTATTATTGAATGTTACCCATGGTAGTAAATGCACATTTGTTCATTTGGATGTTTGAGAGGTATATTATAACTATTCCCTTCAAAATTAAATATTGAAAAGTTTTATTGAGATACATTCCCTTGTGTGTTTAACTCTTATTGTGAATTATTAAATAAAGAAGAATGAATAGACAATTTTTCTCAAAAGCACGTACCTAACATTTGCTCAATTTCAAAGTTCCTCCATTAGCTTATCTTACCTTAACAATTGTACACAAGTGACGTATAGAGCCTTGACTTAATAAATAGTTAAATATTAAACTCAAGAGAAGACCAAGACAATGTCTGTTGATGGATAGGTACTTAAAATTAGATACATTAAACTACATCCTAAAAAAGAGGAGGTAAATTCCTTTCATTGAATTTCTTCTATTGTTTGCTGTTTCGGTTTCGGGCATCATTTGTGTTGATTGTGTTCTCACGTAATTAAAGGAGTTCTGAGAGATAGTCGTATATCAAAACATTTTGAAGTCCAAGATGTTTCTATACCTCAAAAGTTCACCTAAATAGGTATGGCGAAGATAAATTCCTTTGAAAACTGCATATTTTTGGCAGAATTGAAGATTAGGTTATTTCTGGTAGGTGATTTTTAAGATTTTTATAAAAAATATTTTTGACCAACTATTATTAGTTAGTGCACTGAAAAATGCAAAATTATATTAATACTGTTGGTACCTACTGTTAATTTTAAAGTTTTACAGTTATAGGTAAATAGATAGAAAACTGGGCACGGAAAAGGGTAAGAGCAAAAAAACGTCGAAATTCAATCGTGTGGGTTCGTGGTGTACGAGATCCTGAATATGACCAGCTAGTACACATTTGTTAAGAATAATTTAAAATAACATTTTAATTTTAATTACTCTCTGGTTGCAAAAAATATGGAAACCTTATTGACCAATAGTTGTAAAAAAATATTTGTTTAAAGCAGATTTCAGAATGATTTAGTTTATTGATGTAATGTAATGTAATTCGTGAATTACTGGCATTAATGTTCAAAAGGAAAAAATCATAGCACGGTTTTTGTATTGTTCAATTAAATACGGGACACCCTGTATAAGTAATTTTTTTGGTTAAGCATCACATTTGACGCAATCAAGTTGAATTACTAATTTAATTTATGTTAGCCTTATATCTTCTAAATTTATCGTACTTACTCTAATTAGGGTGGTAGGTATGTAGGTGGATATTTTAACCAAAGAGCTCAACCTGAAAACATTCAAACAAGTGATTTAATTGATAGATATTGTTGATAAACTATATCGTCATCGTCAGATATTTAATTCTTGAATCAAATTTAATTGTGTTATCTTCAAAAATAATACCTCTATATGTTAACAAATTTCGATGTAATTTACTTATACCCATATGTAACAACATATCAATGGATTTTTTTATGAATGAAATGAAGAAAGAATCGGTAGTCATGATTAGTTTTTCATTATTTCGTTGAATTGGAAGCCACTGATGCCACATAAGCATGATAAGTGATTCTATCACATCTTTGATATCAATTTCCAGCACCTGCATGACAAATTAACGTTGTATGTTACCTGTCCCGATACAACGCTCTCTGAAAATTCACCGTACCAATAAATAATGGTGTTCATTATAACTCTCCTGATGGACTTTTCCATAATTTAATCTAATTCTCATAACGTTCATTCCATTCAATCATACTCTCTTCTCTCTAAGCTAGAGAGTGGTCAACTATCATAAAAAAAACAAAATTAAGTTTGAACTCACAAGAAAGATTTGCATTTATAAGCGAGGTATTACTCAATAGACAATAAACTCAGTGATTTCAAGCTACAGTGGCAGCAATCTTGCACTTACATAGTGCTTGTAACTTATAACTCGGAATCTGTTGAATCATGTGAAAAATGTCCGATTTAAGTGTGCCTTGAAGGTTTCTTCAATCCTAAGCCAGATGAAAATTTAAATTTTGAAAAATGTTGCACCCGCCACCTCTTTGGCTGAAGTTTTTAGGAGAGAAAGAGATATTGCATTTCATTAATATGGGACTATCTCTCAGTCACACCATTCCTCTTTTTAATGGAAAAAGAATCATCTGAATAGGAGGACGTTTACTATGCGAAATTCGCGGAGGAATATATAAAAAGGTAAACAAATGAATTGTATACCTCCTCAGTCTTGGTAGAGGGACAAATAGTTTTTTATGTACCAAGGGCGTAAAACTGGCTTTTATGGACCGCAACGTGTAAGTTAGACGAGGATTATTAACACCGTAAAGGCTGTTTGCGCCCGAAATACATTATTTTATGCATTATCATTTGAATGATCTTTTGCTAATTAATTTTATAGAGGTTGTTTCAAGTTGCATGGATCTTATTGACAAAAAAATACCATGGCAGCACTAGTGTTCCTGATCAAAATTTGAAGCTACTAGCGACAAAAGTTGGTGAGATTTTGTCGGTTGTATCGATAGATTGTTAAATATATATGGAATGTTAATTTAAGGGGTCTAGGACCTTTTGGTGTCGCCGGTTTGGCGCCACCAGTTTGGCGACGCCGTTTTGGCGCTGTGTTCAATTATTCAAAATAAAAATGTAACATTAATTGCATATAATTTTTTTTTCACTTAAAAATCGAGATAGAAATATAAAAATTTGAACCTGGCTTTAATCTGGTAGAAGATGGGTGAAAGTGAAGACCGGGTGATCCAAAAACTAGCTCAAAAAATTGAATATAAAAAAGTCCATTTTTTTCAAACTGAAACCCCAATTTTCTATAACTTTATTGTATTAAGCAGTAAAAATAAGGGTGACTTTGTGAAGGTTTGTCTATAAGAAAAATTAGTAGTTTTCGAAATAGATGTCAATTTTTTGTTTTTCTATGAAAATAATAATAAATATCAATAAAAGGCAAAGTTATTTCAATTTATTTATTATTTATAAAGAATGTGAAAATGTTTATTTGAAGAATATGTAATACATTTACGACGAGATTTTTACTGAAATATCTCTATCCAACAATTTGTACAAGGCAAATAGCATTCGAACCGGGAATAATCTAAAACGCCATCACCAATAGATTTTTTTGTGAAAAATATTTATTTAATATACCTACGCAACCATTATCACAATGAAATGGATATTGACGATCCAAGACACCTCGCACCTTTTTTACCCAACGAACCCAAACGGAGGAGGTATACAAATTGATTGTGTCCTTTTTTGCTCGTGGGTGCGCTGTATATATAGTAAACCTAATCGTATTTTGATGAATTTGTTTTTTTGAAAGAGGAGACTGGAGAAATGGTCCCATATTCAAAAAAACTTAAATCTGAAATCTCCTTCCATCCAAAAACCCGGGGAGGGGGCAAATTTATGCGAAAATCTAGAATCCGAGAAAGCAGAATTAAAGATAAGAAAATATCCGGAAATGTTTAAATTGAACATTTTCTTCAAAGGTGCTACGGTTTTCGAGTTTCAGCAATTAAAGTTTTTGATATGCGTATTTTTGCTATGTGTACTAAGGAATTTTCTTCTAAATTTGAAAATCTGAGAATGTAAAATTTAAGACCAGATTCTTTGTAGCAACATTTATATTGAACATTTTTTTTCCATTGAGTTACGGTTTTCGAGTTACAGCCACTAGTAAAGTTTATTATATGTGTATTTTCACGACGATGCTCTTAGATTTCTGAATAATAGCAAATACAAGCAAATCATATAATGGTGAACGTTCAACGATTTTTGTGACAAATGTAACAATCTAAAGTGTGAAATAAATATTTTTTACAAAAAATTGGACCGACGTAATCAGTTGGTGTTCTGAAAAGTAGAAAATAATATTAATTCTATTGGTGCTGGCACTTGTGAAGTTGGTGCCAAAAGTTTTCAATCTAACTGTAACTGCACAACTTCAAAAGTACCAGCACCAGTAGAATATAATATAAAAATAAATCGCTGAATGTGTTGCTAAGCGCAAATCTCGAGAGCAGCTGAACCGATTTCACTATTTTTTGTTGTGTTCATTATTAACAGAAGGAGGTTCTTATGAACGAAAAAATTAAGAAAGTTGAGCGGAACATAAGAAAATTTAGGAACATTTATGAAAACTTAAAGACAATATTAATTTTTCATACAGTACATACAGTTGTTTGATAACTGTCAGTTGTTTGAAATAACTGTCAGCAATTGACAGATTGCGCGCTGCAAATATCGTTTAACATAATATATGGACCGGTTGATAAATAATAGTTTCATTTCATTTCAATTTATTATACAGTGAGTTTTTGAGAAGTGTTTATTCATCTTGGTAAATTAAAATCAATCACACCTAATATTGAAAATTCAATTTAATATAGATATTTTGATAGGTTTTAATAAACTATTTTGATTGACTTGATTTAGTCAGACATACAAGAACACGTCAAAGTGACGAGCAGCGCGAAACGCTGAATGAAGTTGAACGGAATCGATGGAATCGAAATAAACAGCATAGAAGTGTTGCTCTTAACCCTTAACGAGCTGGATTTAATTATAACGTCGAAATCGATTACAGTTCACAGCAAATCGTTGGTATTGGATCAATGAACGTTGTCTGTCAATACTGTAAAGCATTTAAGTTTAAAAATGAAGCCCCTGGATTGTGTTGCGAGAGCGGTTAAGTCAAATTGACGCCATTGGTACTACCACCAGAGCCTCTGCATTCACTGGTTTACGGAAATGCGACAGATTCTATATATTTTTAACTCATATACAGGAATACAATAATTGTTTTCAAATGAAGTCATTTGGTGCAACAAAAGTTATTCAAGACAATTTTATGCTAACTTTCAAGGTAACTATATTATAATACAATAAACTTTTACCAGCACGTGCCTGAATACGTTGGTAATTTTCAATTGAAATCATATATCAATTAAAGTAGCGTACAGTAGGTGAATAACCAAAAGCAGCAAGTCAAAACTTGATGGGGGAATGGCAGTGCTGACAAAGTATCTTGAAAGTCACATGGTGGTACAATTTTTGCAAATTTATTTCATGGGCGATTCAGCAAAACAAGTCGATCAGCGTTATTCACACAATAAATCGGTGAACAGACCAAGAGTGGAGCAACTTCAAATATTTTTCCATCAGACAACGAATTGGTTGTATTATTCAAGACTGCATTAAACCGCATGCCATCTGATTACCACAAAATTGTCAGCAAAGCCGCTAAGATGCCTGGAGGACAACACGCAAGACGCTATTATACGGCAACAATGGATGAAGTTGCTATTGTTGTCATGGGTGAAAATTTATAAAACCAAGAAATTGTTCTTGCTTTTGTTAAGACAGGACAACGTCTGTCGGGTCAGCTAGTATTATTTTATATTTTTCACTGCACCAACTGTTAACGTCGGTCCAATTTTGTGTAAACATTTTTTTCTTGTAGATATTATTTCTTTAAAAGATGTGATTTCGAATTCCACAGCAAACTGAGAACTGATCTTTTTCTGGATTACTCTTATACTTACACTTTCTACAATAATGAGAGTGGAAATTATTTTACCGACTGAAAGGAGATAAATTTTTAATTCCAAATGGACAAAAAAAGGAAAATTCAATTTGCCTAAAGCTTCCATGCTGAAAAGTGAAAATTGTTTCCTAGCGCGTACTATAGCAGATGTTGCAATGTTTCCGTGTGACATCATGCAGAATAATCATGTTTTTATTAAAACTACTGTGTTCCGATTGACAGCCTTTTTCTCAACAATCCGCAAATTTTGATGTTTTTGATGAATTGTTATGTTATAAAATAAAATCCAAAGCTAATACAATTTTGGACTGTAAATGTTTGGAATGGAAAAGTTGCTGAATATGTAATCGATCCCATATTTTTGATCACAAGTCACAAGGTAACAGATGGATAATTTAATTTCAAGGATTGAAATACCTCGGTTAATTGAGCATAAACCAAATTTTATAAATCAAACGAATGTGCTTGCAGTAGTATGGAAACCGACTCCATTTTACTATAAATGTGTTCAATACATGAACGAAAATTCTGCCGCTAGAAGGATAGGAAAGCAAGGTTTGTTGTCACTCCCTCGAAAATGCAAGGGTGAATTTGATGAGGTTAAGTAGTTCCAAATTTTCAATATTACGATAGCGTAGGAAACTAAAAAGGCAACAGAAAATACATCTCATCTTGAATAATTTTGTAATCGTAAGACTTCGCCAAATAGCAATTTTGAGCGTCGACGATGCAAAATAAATTCCTATTTATCGAATAATTAGATCCAATCTGTCTTCACCGTTCGCATCCAAGCAGCAATAATTATCCTGAATGCGGTTGATAGAACTTCCAATCCAATTAGGTCCTTGCTGCAAGAGTAGCATCGACTATTCGGAAGAGGAAGAAACTTTTTTGCAGCTCTGCGAAGAGCCGAGGCGATGCGGAAAGTGAAAAAGATCCAATAAGAAAAGAAAGAGAGAGAATCGATTATCCTATTGTTTTCATCGGTCGTAAACTTGAATGAAAGTCATTAGTTTTGTAAAATTTTTGAAAGCTTCCTCTTCCTCTGTCACCATCCAAAGGCATCGTTGGCTAACACTGGGCTTTTATGCAATTCAAATGGGCAAATGTTGGCAATGTGATTGGAAATGCAAAGATTTTTCAATAAGTTTCGTGGAGAATTTGATTGTCTTTGAATTATTCCACTGCATCAATTTTGCCGCAGATATGTGAAAATGAAGATTTTTTCTTCTAAGAGTAGCTTTTTTATAATTAACATTTTGCAAACATTAGGACCGATTTTATTAGGTGAAACACTACAAACAATATTTCTTGGTAGGTACTGGTGAGTTTAATGTTGTGAAGGAGATGAAGTATCCGTTGTAGATAGATAGAAGGCTCTTGCCATCAAATTCATAATAAAATTAATATAATTTTATATTTTTTATAGCATCACTGATCAAGTTCGGCCTACTTTTCGTAAAAAGCTAATGATTTAACATTTTGGAGGGGCAACAATATAACAAACGTACAATTATTTACGAATTTTTCGAAAGATTAACCTTCTTTCAATGCCTCTCACTCAGAAACCATTCAAGTTTTTGAATTTTTTATGGATATGATTTTTCATACAATTTTGACATCTCAAATTATCGATTTTCAAAAAAGTCCCTTCGATATTTTATAAGAAATCACTTCATGTGGGATTTCGGATTTTTCTTGATGGAACTATTTCCTTTACCGAATAAAAATGATTTGGTGAGTACACTCTCAAGGGAAGTGTAGCACTCGAATTTAATGAGTAGATACAAAAATCGTTTGATCAGGTCGAGTGACCATTCATTTTTTTCAGCGTGCCAAGAAGAAACAATAATGGTCATATTCAGTATGAACGTAGGAGGAATGGTTTAGCCAGAATATATAAGACAACTTTCTTAAAATTGTTTGAGTTGTTTTCCCGCCAGTCTTGAGTGAAACATGTGTTTCAGCTATTGCCTATCAACCAGTTCGAGCAGCGAGCAGATACCCAATCTATCGAGCCTTAAAGAGACCCTTCAAATTAAAAAACACAAACCACTAAAATTCTAGAGATAATCTGGCACAGATAGGAAAAATATCAGATTATTTCAAGCTCATAATAAAGCTATGGCTTTCAATCAAATATCTAGTTGCGTTTCAAAGGAACTAGTGATACTAGTGAATGAGTTTTCTATATGGAAAAAATATATACAGGGTGTTTCACCGAAGCGTCTGAGGAGCTTTATGCGGATACGGTTAAAGTTTTCTAAAAAATCCTCTAAGTAACCCTATCTGATTCTAAAAGGTCTATAACAAGAAAATATTTTCGGATATACAGGGTCGTAATCCGGAACAACTTTGCTTTTTCTTATGGAACATGTACAATTTACATTTTTTATCAGATTCTACATAAAAAAATAATATGTACATTATGTGAATTTAAGCCTATTTCCATCAGCTGTTGAGTTATTAATTTTCTTCGAAAACTTTTGACCGATAGCTACCCTAATTTGAAGATTTATATCTTTTGACCTTGAAATGATAAAGTAATAATATTCTGACGAAATCAAGTCATAATATTGAAGATCGTATTGCAATTGAAAAATTTCATTTAAATTATAACGTGCCTTTTCAAAAAATAAATATGTAAGTTTCATCTAAACAACAATAGGTAATTTTTTCAAATGGAATTGTATGTTTTTACTACGCCAATGGAAAGACCGTTAAAATTTACATAGGAATGACCAAACAAAATTACAGCGTAACAATAAAATTAACAGATATTAAAGATTTCTTTAATTTTAATCCAAAAGTGTTTGCCTTGGAATATCAGTTTAAGTAAAATTTTTGGCTGTTGAATTATTAGCTGTCTTAACATCATATTCAAATCTAAGTGCTGGTAAAATATTAAGTTGTCAAAAATTTTCTCTGATTAAAAACGAAATTTACAGTAAGAGATCAGCAAAATCCCCAAATGAATTAAGAGAAGCAGGTAGACATTCTTTTAACAGTCCAGGAGCACCCTCATGAGGGTCTGCGATGATATGGAAGAGAGCACGATATAATCTACTCGTCTGCAAGAAAAGTGCTCATAAAGAACAAGTAATATTTTAATTGAATAAACATTTAATATTCAATCCGTCTTTTTGCAGATATCATTACTATCATTTATTGAAACAGCAGCAGTTGAAAGAGGTTTGATTTGGAAATACGGATAGTATTTTCTAACTGGGCTAGGGCTGGACTAATTATTAATTTTGTAAAATTTGCCAGATTACTTAATATTTTTCCATTGTTTCAATGATAATAATAGTTTAATGTATAACATGTAATAGCATGTCAAGGCTAAGCCGACCAAAACTCTTAGATTGAAATCAATCTTTAATAACTATTAATTTTATAGTGACGCTGTAATTTTTTGTCATTCCTCTGTAAATGTTAACGGTCTTTCGATTGGCGTAGTAAAAAACATATATCCCATTTGAAAAAAGTGACTTATTAATGTTTATAAGAAACTATTACATATTTATTTTTTGAAAAGGCCCTATATAACCTAAATGAATGAAGTGCAACCCAATCTTCAATATTATGACTTGATTTCGTTAGAATATTGTTAGTTTATCTTTTCAAGGTCAAAAGATATAGATCTTCAAATTAGGATAGTCTGTCAAAAGATTTCGAAAAAAAAAACTCGACAACTGATGGAAATTATCTTAAATTCACATAATGAACATAATATTTTTTTTTATGTAGAATCTGATAAAAAATAGAAATTGTACATGTTCCATAAGAAAAAAGAAAGTTGTTCTGGATTGCAACTATTTGGACAGACCCTGTATACACGAAAATATTTTCTTGTTATAGACCTTAAATCAGATAGGGTTCTCAAACGATTTTTTAGAAAACATTAAACGTATCCGCGAGTTAAGTTTTAATGACCGAAAAATAACTTTTTAAAAACGTTTATTCTAACATACAAGATTACATCAATAGGACAAGATTATATCTGAGATTATAATATGCATTACATGGTTTTATATTAAAATAAATGAAAGATCAGCATTAAGTTGAAATATGATCCAGTGAGACGTTGTGGAGCCGTGGTCTGGCTACATGACTCGCGTAAAGCTCCGCAGACGCTTCGGTGAAACTGTGTCCAATTAAGTCGAAACCATATGGAAAACTTTTTTATTATAGGTTTTATGAAAAAATGTTATTCTTGATAAAAAGTTCTGCATAGTCCAGAACTTAAAATTCAACCATCAGATGTCAATTCTTTTAATCCGTATACGAGGTGAGTCGAAAAATATGAATTTTGCTCAAGAGTAAAGTACCTTTATTTTTGAAAATATCGAAAGTTTTTATTGAAAAAAGTTGATCATGATTGAAAACTATTGTCATCGGCTCTAAAAAAAATATTTTTTGGTATAAATATAATATACATGCAGATTTTGTAAATTACACATCAGCTTTTTTATTGAAAAAAATATTTATTAAAATTATTGTGAACACTTCCAGACGTCTTGAATTTATTTAGAATTTTTGCAACCGCTGAATGCTGAATATTTATATTCGGATGTCTGTTGTTAAAAATAGCTGTTGCTTCTCTATGAGTTTTATAATTATCTCCAACAATAAAAACTAGTTCAATTTTCTCGTTACTGGTTAATAGAGCCGCCATTTCTTGTATTTTCTAAAACGAACTAGCGATTTGACGTTAGGAGTCAGTGCATCCTAGATTAAATTTTTATCGGTAGACTTAAATTTTCAATGCTAATACACAAAATTTTATAAAAATAATAAAATATGTTTTTTTCAAGGCGGATTAATAATATTGGATAACTGACAATAGTTTTCAATTATGATCAACTTTTTTTAATAAAACCTTTCAATATTTTTAAAAATAAAGGTAATTTACTCTTGAGCAAAATTCATATTTTTCGACTTATCTCGTATACGGATGAAAAAAATTGATATCTGATGATTGCATTTGAAGGTTTGGACTATCCAGACCTTTTTATCAAGAATCACTTTTTTTCATAAAATCAATAATAAAAAAGTTTTCCATATGGTTCCGACTTAATTGGACACAGTGTATATTTAAAAAAATTAAAAGTTCAGGTTCCACCGAGATTTGAACTCGGATCGCTGGATTCAAAGTCCAGAGTGCTAACCATTACACCATGGAACCGATGATTTTAAGAGGATGTACCAGCTGCTTTGATATGGAAATTTTATTTCATTTTTTATAATTATGCAGCACCAAGCTGACCTTTCGATAACCTCTGAAATATCACAAATAAATTTGATAAGTTTTCAATCTTACATTATTATACATATACATATTAATTTTATTGCAATAAATTGGGCTTGTCAAATTTGGTGAGAAAATACTTCTTGAATTCGGTGGAAGAGAATTTTGCAAATGCATATCAAAGGTACTAATTCAATATCTTATCCTTTAACAATTTTCCGACATGACTGATCGGGTGGAGAAGTTAGAGGACTACACAGACAATTTTTTGACTTTGCTCGTATTACTTTCCTACGCTACTATAGTAGCTCTATAAGGAAAGTATTGTAATCGTGTGAAATTTTCGGTATCGAGATTTTTACAAATGTTGACGTTTCAGAGTTTTATAAGTATAAAAAACATATTTTCAGCCATTGGTTTGTCTGTCTGTCTGTCTTTCTGTCTGTCCGTCCGTCTATCTGTGACAGCATTATCTCGGGAACGGATCGGTGAATTTTGTTACTTTCTTTTTTTATTTTGGTTGGTACCTATATCACTCGCCGGTGGCACTGAATGAGAATCCTGTATATACTGGGTGTTGAGCTATAGCCAAAAAACGTGATTTGTTCAAGACTATTGCGCGAAAACGGTTCTAACAATTTTGATTGAACTTGCCTAAAGTATTTTTCTGAGAGCCCTTTACCACCCACATATAGAGCCATGTCTGAGAAAAAGCACAAAAAAAAGTTATGCTTGAAAAAATTTCCAAATTTTCCACATGTTTCTTCAGATTCTGGTTAAACGTTTCATCTTGCGAAAAAATGTTACATGACCATTGTTGTTTGTCTTGACATGCTGAAAAAAATGAGTGATAGCACGATTTGACCAGAGGATTTTTACTTTACTACCGCTATTATCGTCGCTAGGTAAATTGTAACAGTGTAAAATTTTTCATACACTGGAATTTGCTTGCAAGCGGTAGGAAAGTCGTGTGAGCAATTTTTTTTTGTGTGTAGTGATTCAAAATCTTTATTTTTGAGGAGAAAAGTGAAGTCATCTGCATATATAATGAGGTGAAATAATCCGATAAAATTGGGTGCAAGTCAATAATATGCAAGATAAGTCGGACCCAATATAGATCCTTACGAAATCCTTTGTGAATGATTGTCCATTGATGAGAAAACAGATTTCCCAGATACAAATTTCTGAACCATTTGAGATCTTTCATTCAAATACAAGTAAACAAGTCATGAGTATTAATGTTGACTCCGTATCTGTACAACGCAGCTAAAAGTACGAATGAAATAACAATTCCAGTAGGGCACTATCCTCTTTTAATTGCTTAAAAGAATAATGTGACCGCTTTCTTTGTAGAATATTTCGTGCGAAAACCATGTTGATTTGTACCGATTATTTGATACTTTCTTGTTTAGGAATAATATTCAACGTAGGTATATCATAATGTAGGTTGTAAGATTGAATTGCGATAAGGATCTCGAAAAATTTGAGCAAATTAAGTTGCTAGTTTTTGAGAATTGCTGGCCCCCCCGATCACCAAATCTGACAGCTACAGATTTTTATCATTGGAGGAAAGTATGTCAAAATTTTATGTGTACCAACGTAACTTTCAAACGGATAAAGTCAACATTAATTTGTTTTAGAAACATTTCAGCTGATTACATTAAACACACTTAAACTATTGGCAATACAAGTAACCTTGTTATTTGATCAAGGAGGCCACGATCTCGTGGGATAATACCATACACGACATAGGAGAATTCAGTGACTCTACTCTGAAACTGAAACAGTGTATAGCCAAAATATGAATTTTACTCAAGTTACATTTGTATATATGCTCATTTAAGGAAAGCAGCGTAGTCTTTTTGGGTGCATCGTAATTAAAATCATAAACCAATATAATATAAGTTTTAGAGGTTACGTTAAGCGGTAAAACGTCACTCATGAAGATTCATTCAAATGAACGTCAATATGACCACGTATTTGACATAGAACAGAATATAAACCTTATATATAGATATACAAACGTACTTTCGAAAGGTCAAGATCATAACCTAATTTTCGTTTATTGACTTCTTAAAATCTCAAAATAATCATTGAATGAATTGACATAAAAATTCAATATAACCTGTAAAACATATCTTTATTTTTGATTTTAAATATGAAGTTCACATAGAAGACTAGGCTGCTTTTGTTAAATGAGCATATATCTAAATATCACTTGAATAAAATTCATCTTCTGGCAAAACACTGTTTGAATGAGTAGATTCACTGAATTCTCATATGTCGTGTATGGTAATATCCCATGAGATCGCGGCCTCCTTGCAAATAACAGGGTTAGGTACTTGTATTGCCAATACCTGCCTATGCTTAGGTCCTTTGTTTGGATGTGATTGGAAATACATTCTGCTGTAAACTAAATTTATTGGTAACTTGAATTTCATAAATTTAGCGGAAGATATCAAACTTGCTAATATTTATAACCAATGTTCATGTTTAATAAAAAAAATACTGAACAATACTTAAAAACTCGCAACTTTAGCAATGATAAATATTTTAGTTCTTGACATCAAGGAATTTCATCGTTCATTTTTCTATATAATAAAAGAAAGTTAATGTTGGTTTCTAGAAAACGAAACGCTGCATGATAATATTTTGAACCTCATTATGAAGATCTCAAAATGTAGTGCAAAGAAGTACTTTGCATTTTTTTAGCTTTTCATAAAAAAATATTAGCTAACAGCAGAATATAGCCTATTTTCCAAAACCTCAGAGTCCTAGAAAGTTCTTGAAATTTTGAAAACAGGATATAGAAGATCATCAAATTACTCATCTACTCTTTTTCGTGAACTGATAGTGTCAAATTTATTGTAAAAATTGTGATTTTCTATTACCTACCTAGTGTTTTCCGTACGATTTTCACGTACACATGAAGAACGTGCAGACGTATGGAGTACATAATTTCACGTCTCTCCCTCTTCGAACAAGCTCAAATTGAATAACCTACGGCTGTATCAAAGAGCCTGGTGGATATGTTTATGAATGCATTAGGAGAGCTCTCGTTGTAGGTGGATCTAGTGGTCCGCCTTGAATATACAATTTTCATCTTGGCTCAAGAAAGACACATGACTTCATAGCAACTATATATACGAGTATATCCTCTAGAATGTCTATAACAAACGAATGTGTTCCATTGTTGACTTAGAAACTACGTCCTGTGAGTAGCTATCGAAAAGTAATTTGATTTAGAAGAAGTATTGTCAAGTATTTACTTGAATGATTGAATTTTACGTCGGTATGGAGTATTTATTTTGAAGACTGTAAACCTTTCATTAAAGCGAAGAAGTAAATTTGTTGTTGCGGTGTCTGAAGTGAGTTTTACAATATAAGCTTTATTTCTATGCTTTTTAGGCACATATGTTTAGCTAACCTCAGACATTATTTAAAGTGAACAAGTACATTATCTAAATTAAGTAGTAGGTATATATTATACGCTCTCTAAAAACAACAATAATACAAAAAATTATTATTACATTTTTCACATTAGAAAGCTGCACAAGCCAGCTCTTCTCTTGATAAACAGAATGATTGTGCCCCTCGAGATGCACACTACGAACATCCCAACAGCTGGATTATTCAAATCATGATATACGGCAAGTGCAAATGTAACTAGTTGAATGGAACTTATCATAAGTCGATATCATCATGGTTCTCGATATTTTCGAGACGAAAACTAGCTTCAAACGATAATATCTAGTTATACACAGAAATCCTTGGAGCAACCACAGAATTTCGACACTAGGGATCTTGAAATGAGGATATATGTCATAATTAGAATGATTCTTCTAACACAAATAATTTCTTCTGTTGAAATATACCTCAAGATGACTAGATTATCTTCACTGAGTGTAACGGTCTATGGATACATATATTATTATAAACACTGGAAAACTTTGATTAGATTGTAGATGGAGTGGATTTTTTATTCCTATACCACTGCGATATTTTCAGATCTATTGTGGTTCTCCATTCAATTCGAGTTCAATCTCTAGATTTATCCTTTTTATTAGGCTTATTAGCCTAGATACAGACTCATTCACATAGCTTTCTGCCTTTGGTTTTTTCCCCGAAAAGGTGAAAGCGAAGATCTGTCAGGCCTTCGCACTCACAAAGATGCGGTTTTTTCTTGTTCCTACTAAAACCTTCATGTTGTCATCTGCCAGGTCTATTATCCAGGGTGTTTTCAAATAAAATTTTAGCGGGTGGATCCTTTTCGAAAATTGAAGGGCGTTGTTCATGTAAACAAAAGACCTTTCCTTGAAAAGTTACACGCTGCCAAAAATGATAGAGAAAAATCTTTTTTTTTCTACCAATAAAAAGGAAACCTGTGAATATTTTTTCAAGTTTTTGTGATCTTTTAAAGGGTGAAACATGCAACCCCTATTCCTTTTTTTATCAGAACTTTTTGAAGAAATAAAATTTGTCAATTTAAAAATATGTGTTGAAAATGACAATTTATTGCAAAACTTTTTTAACTCTTTTGTTGTGTCCGTAGAAGCAATAGTTTCTTAATAAAAAGCAATATCCAGAAAAAAAACATTTTTCGGAAGCGAGTAACTTTTCAGGGAAAGGTCTAAGTGATTTTGTTTTCATAAAAGACCACCTTTAATTTTCGACAAGGATTCACTCCCTAAAAACTTTCGCAATTATTTGGAAACATATGAGTTTCCTAAGCCTGCAGTGTCCTGTCAACAGGAAGGGGGTCGAATATCAATTAATAGATTTGAACCCAAATAAAAATAAGATGCAAGGCAATCTAAATACAACCGTTTAAAAAGCAACAGAATCGTTTTCCGTGATAATCCAGACGCAGATAGACAGACTAATGGCGGAGGATACGTTTTCTAGACTCAAGGACCTCTGAAACATAAACATCTGTTGAAAAACGGACCACATAAATTTTATACGATTATAATACTATCCTTATTAAGCTACTTAGAGTGGCTTGTCAATGATCTAAAATAAAAAAATACGATAAATGGAACCTTCTCAAAATGATTAAGTCAGGAAAACAATTATATCAGTGTCGTGTGTTATATGTTAAGTAGGTATTATTATTCTCATTCTCTGGTATTCGTGTTATTCATGTTCACTGTCTAGCTGAGTAATATTGAGTATTTCCAGTTTCCAAGGAGGTATTTGGTTGCATGATGCTCCCAAATGTCATATAGTTGGTTTAATTTTCGAATATAGACATAAGTGCTCATCCAGTGGTTGTTTTTTAGCTCAGTGATAACGTTAGAAGAGTAAAAATTCAAGAAATAATTTTAAATCAAGAAATTCACAAACAAAATTAATTATACAATCATTCGATTAGTCCGTTGAAAATATTTTTTTATTATGTGAATAGAAAGCTTTAAAGGAAGAACGGAGAATAAACAGAGAAGTTTCACAGTTATGTCCAAATATGAAAACAAACAGTGCAACCACTTATGTAAATGTTTTTTCTTTGATAAGAAATAAAACAATAGTAGGTAGGTACCTATAATTTACATCAACTATTCATAAGTTCTATGTGTATTTCATTTGAAAAGTACATGTCACCTCTACTATTAACTGTGGCCACTAGAATATTATTATTAGAGCGTTGAATCAATACATTCTACATCAGATTTCAGTCAGCTGGCAAGGTGCAAATTTAAAAATAATTTAGATGATATGCAGGCACATACGACGAGAACAAGCAAATTTCATTCTATTTGTTACAATAAAAGGTTTCATTTCACTAAATACAATCATTTGAGTGACTACTTGTAATAAAAAGTTTCTTGATTTATATGTTTTATAGCTACTCAATCAGGAGATTGAATGAACAAACACTTTTGTTTTGGACATACATATGAGTCTATCCTGATATAACCCAGCTTGCTGACTCTTGCTTAACCGACGTCATATTGTACCGAGTAATTCAATAAGTTTGACTAATAGACAGGAACTAATAGTCGTAGAATTTTGGGGAAAAAATCCTTCAGAGGAAATCGACCAAGGAAAATTGCTGTATTTTTTTTAATGCTTACGTCCACCGCTAGTGGGCGTAATAGCTTCGATCGTATAAAAATGCGATTTTTTCGAAAAATTTCCAATATAAGTTTAGAAATGAATACTCTCAGGTTAATGCCACCATAATGGTGCATCTATTTTTATATTGTTGGACGTAAAACAAAGGCGGGAGGGGATACAAAACTTTTTGGGTTTGACATAACGCAATTTTGTTAACAAGGTCTAGTTCAAGAAAGGAAGGTTTGGTGAATAGAATTTAAATCCATCCATCCATGCCATTTTGGTTCTGGCCGCCCTGGCTAGGGGGCGGGTTTTATAAGTTAACCGTTTTTGCTCCGAAATCGCAAATGAAACCGGAAGAATATTTTATTTGATTCGGAAAGTAGATCAAATTTGCAACACATGTCCAAACGGCATGAATATCTTCAATCGTTTAAAAGTCTAGATATCTCCAAAATTACCTATTTATAATTCAGCCAAAAATCAAAAGCTCGTCTGTGTCGCCTGTGAGTAGGTATTAAAATTCAAAAATATACAATTTCATAGAAGGCCGTGAAAGGACTTGGTACACAGTTACACAGATAGTTTATTCTTTGAGATTGAAATTTGTAAGATGCCAATTTCGTGTCGCTATTGTGTGAATTGTTGAAATGGATTTCCTACCCTCGCTATATAAGTTTCACTTAAAAAATTGAAAACTCAATTACTCAATTACCTGTTTTGCTTCATTAATAAATTCTTTAATACTACTTTCCGAATCTAATAAATATTCATACGTTTTCATTTGCGATTTCGAATCAAAATTTAAAAAAACGGTCAATTCTATAAAACCCGCCTCCTAGCGAGGGGGGCATGAACCAGAATGGCATGGATAGTTTTATATTATATTCCCCAAACCTTCCTTTCTTGTATCAGACCTCGTTAACAAAATATATAGTAAGTAAGTATAGTAGTATAGTCCAAAAAGTTTAGCAACCTCTCCCGCCTTTATTTTACGTTCTACAATAAAAAATCATATATAAAAAAGATGGACCATTATGATGGCACTCACGTGAGAGTACCTATTCATTTCTAAACTTATATTGGAAAATTTAAAATAACGCATTTTTATATCTAGCGGTGGGGGCGTATGAATTTAAAAAAATATTTCCAGCAAATTCCTGTGGTCGATTTCCTCCGAAGGATTTTTTTCCCAAACTTCTACGACTATCAGTTCCTGAGATACAGTACCTCATCAACCTTATTGAATCACCTGGTACTGACTTGCCCCATTTGTTGGATGCCTGTTGTTGTCAACGTCATTTTATTAACACATTGATCACTGAGCAGCTAGGTATATTTCGTTTCATCACCAAGGCGTCGAATAAATGAAGCATTGGTCAGCTTATTGAGTTATATTACGCACCACGCACATACTTTCTATGAAGTCAGGTCATTTAAAATTTTTGACCAAATTCATAAGAAGTTAAGAAGGAGCACCAGCATAATTCGATAGTATTTTTTGCATTTATTTTATGTTCCGGCGTTAAAAATATTTCATGGACACCGTTTTCTGCTGCGAGATTCTACCGTATTCAAGTCTTTCAGAATTTTATGTCCACATGGAAGTGACCATAGACATAATATATCTATGGAAGTGACCAAATATGAAAGAGAATATGAGAGAGAATATTTTTAACAATAATCCCATGCAAGGTAAAACCGTTAGAGGTAAATAAATCATGATAATATTATCAACCAAACCATATATGACTTATGAATAAGGAATGGCGTGTACCAGAACATAGCTCTTCAGTCAGCATGACTAACGACCAGAATGGTAATTAATAATTAACAATTCACAGCCTAAACGATGCATTCACGGCAACCGCTATGTCACATACCATTATAATTTGCCTAGGATCTATAATAGTAGAGTTACTCGTACAAATCAGTAGTAACACGTTGCTTTTAACAACGGATAGATTTGTGACGGGGCTATAGGTATAATATATTACATCAGCATGCGCTTGCAGTTGGCGACAGATGTTAAATAACACCCGTCGATTTATAGGAAAATAAAATTAATAATGGAGCAATACAATGTTGTGTATATACAAAGAAAATGAGATAACCATAACCATGGAAAAAGTATATTTTTCACATGCTATTTTTGGATGCGAGGAAAATAGAACAAGAATTGAAATGTTCAAAAATAAATATATGTTGTGAATTACTCCAAATATCAGAATTATTTTTGAAATAAAAAAAAAGTGGCAGCGGTGGGATTCGAACCCACGCCTCCGAGGAGACTGGTGCCTTAAACCAGCGCCTTAGACCGCTCGGCCACGCTACCTTATGATATTGACAGACGCTGAGTCATATGGGAATATGTAGCAAATGAAGATATTCTAATAATATAACTATGTATTTATAAATAGTTCTATCATGAAAAAGGTCGAGTAGTTCTTATTTTTCAACATGTTGTATGTCCAGTGGGGAAATTAAATAACTGATAAAATCGAAAACTTTATTAATTGTCGGTAGGTACCATCAGGTAAAAAAATCAAAGGGGTCGTAGGTAAGTATGATTTGTTTATTTGACGTTATACTTTACTTTCATCCTGTTTCGTCTCTTGTCTCTCAAATTATGGCCTTATTTTAAATGACAATCTATACTTTTAATTACTGATTTTGATACCTAGTAATTTTTCTTCTCTTTTCAATGATTTAACATTTTTGATTATTATTATTTGGAATAAGGCTTTAAATTTTCAATATTTAAAATTCTTATTTGGAAGAATGAATCTAATTGGCTAAAATTTGTTTTGGTTTCTCTGACTTTCTTTGACGTTTTGTACAGTAGCTAAATTGAATTTCCTAATTTAAATAAATTCAAATATTTTTGATACCTAGTTTACCTTTATGAATAGAGCAGAATTTACAGAAATCAATATTTATTAAAGAAAAACTATAAGTATTTCTTTTGTCATAGTTTAGCGACTGAACAATATTAATTAATCAACAATATTAAGCTATCACCATTGTATAACCTTAATACTATATCACTAAATTAACATTAAAACACTAAATTTCCACTATACAATCTATTGTTTGAGCATAAAAATGTAAGAATTAGGTAAATTCTAAGAGGATAAGTGCCTCCTTAAATAATAAGATGGTTAACATAAATCGTACAAACTAACATTATAAACTAATAATACCTATAACAATAATTGTATATTATAATACTTTAGAGGCTGGTCAAACCATCGATCTAGTCATTAGGGCGATTACGCGATTATTTACGGTTATTGATTTCTAATGACTGAAGTAAATTAAATTTAAATAATTTTTTATCAGTATGTATAATTTTAAAATTATCATTAAACATGTGATCATTATCATTGAGATGTAACGCATAGTTTAAATTCGTTCAATTTAATAATTATAATTTTTGCCAGTTCCACCTACGAAAACTTTTTTTTGATTTATTGGTTTTGATAAATTTACTTTATTACATCTGTAATTACATTGCATATTTAAAAAATCCCGATGACCTGTAGTCAGCGGAAAGTGAAATTTGAACAACCTTTTCATTGGTATAAATACATGTTATTAAATAAAATTGTCGTATGTGTCATAGCCTTGCGGTTAAAGGTTTTTGTTTTGGCTGTTGAATATAAAGCAGACAGGGTTCGAGTTCCACTTCAAGGCAGAATTTTGTTTTTCGCCTATTTCTTTTCAATAAATATACTATATATATTTTTAATCAGGGTCTATATTAAGATCTCCAGAAAATGTACAATTACATCAAATTTATATTGAGTGTTCATGTTTTATCAATATTTGTTAATTTTCTTTATTAATTTTTATTTTTTTACCTGTGTATTTTATGAAAAATTGCTTTCAACAAAAGTTATAGGTACTGAATATATCTATAACCTAAAATTATGATATTTACACTACGGCTCTTTTTTGATATTTTTTTTAAATGTTTGAACGGTCGCCATTTTGAAACTACTTACCCGATATAGCCCAATAACGAACTCGACCGAGATATTTTAGAGATTGATTTTTGTAGCAAATTTGAACTTGATACCTTCAAAACGGCGACCTCTATCGTGTTATATATATATATATATATATATATATATATATATATAAACTTTTGAACCAAATGTTTTTTTGGAATAACTTATAGACATATAACAACATGCCGTTGAAATTATTTTGAAATTCAAAAGTGTGAACGATCGCAATAGGTACATTTCTATAAGAAATTTACCTAAAAACATATGAATACAAATTAAGTGTCTGAGATTTTTGTCAACAAAACAGAAAAGTTATGTTCAAATTTGTGTGTGTCTGTCTATTTTTCCTGACGAAACTGCTGAACCAGCATTGACAGGACTTAAATTGATTTGTAAAAGATACTTCGAAGCAAAATATATGCTACATCCGACACGTGTTTAGCCAACCCAGTTAGCGTCATCGGCGGTAACCCATATCAAAGTTTCAGCAAAAGACCAGCCGGTTTGTAAAGTTCCATTGAATAACGGTAGTCGATAGAAACGTACACACAGACACATCTTCATACAATAATTTTGTGTTAATCTGGGTTCGCTGAAATATGAGGATTTGTTGAAATTACAATTTTGGAAAATCGAATCCATTACAATAACTTCCTAGTGGGAAGTTGAAAATATTTTTCAATAATAAGTTACACGAATATTTCAACGGAGCGCTGTGAGAAAAATTTATTCTCTGTTTTATACATGACTGTTTAGATTCTTAATTATATTTAAAACACAGTCTTATTTGTATTTCTGACGAACCGCAAAGTTTAGCGAATTTTCATTCATACATAGAATTGTTTTGTGATTTAATCTTATTTGACGGCAACGTTTTCTTTGCCTTTTTTCAAAGAAAGGCAGAGAAAAATAAAGAAAAATGAAGTAGGAAACATAATTTATTTTCCGTTTGAGATAATGGAACAAAATGGGAAGGTCAGAAAGACTAGAAGTGCAATCTATCTCAAATCTTCGAGAAAACACTCTGACAAATGAACAGATTATGAATAGTCTACATTTCACCATTTTCAAATAAATAGCTAGATTACTGAGGATATTTTAAGCAAGAATAAATAACGTGGAGAAATAATTTGAAGCATTTTTATTTAACGGATGTGTTTTGTAAATTTTTCACTGAGAAAATATTCAGCTAAAAATTAACGTAATTTAATGAAATAAAAAAATACAGGGAATTTCATCTAAGAAACTAAAAGCCGTATTCATAATCAAAAGATTTATGATTATACCAACAAACATAAAAAAATGAGATTATTCAATCATAAGTATATAACTTTCAATATAGTCTCACAATTCTTATTTTTATTCTTATTTCATAGTTTTGTCATAATTATGATGGAGGTATGGTTACTGATTGTCCGAATTCTTCTGGCACATATAGATGTGCAACATCTAGGCGCAAATTGAAAATTATTTTGTTAAAATTTTAAAACTTAGTAGCTGGTACATCGTCTTAATTATTGTAGCAACGATAACATCAAATCTGACAGTTAACACATGCTACAATGATTAGCTACTAGTTTTAATAATGAATACTGCTTTAGCAGTTTGATGGGTAGTTGTTCAAAAAGAAGACCTCAGGAATATCCTTTAGGTAAGGTACGGGTGTCAATGTCACAAAATATCACATTTTTATTTTTTTTCCTAATTTCGTTTCCCATGACTAAGGAATGTCGTACCTAAGTAAAACTTTTTATTTCATACCAAACAATAACAAAAAAAAAACTTGCAACTATTGGGATCTGTCAAATACGAGAAGCTTTAAGAAACATGGTGGACTTGAGGTTAATTTTCAAAAAAGGTTATCGTTTGATGTTTACTTTATAAATAGAATCTTGAGTATTTGTATTGTGATTGGTTTGGTAATGGCGTTGACATTAAAAACAAATAAGAATTATATCTTACAAACACGATAGAAAGCAGATATTACTATTTTAATGATAATTATAAATCAATTGTATTAATTTCGCCTACCTGAAAGAATGAAATTACTTTTTAACTTCAAGTTTGACCGCCGATTAACAATTCCAAAATGATAGTTATCATATTCAATTTGAGAATAACCACAATCAAATTGACTCTTGTCAATTTCATGATGAAAATCTTGTATATTCAGGCTGTGTTCGGGGAGTCGCTATCTGCACTATCTCGCACTATCAGCTGTTCACGGAGCTCAATGATACTACCACAAACGCTATCGTGACGTCATTAATTTTTGTGTGTCACGTCATAAATGAATGCTATCAACGCTATTTCTTCCGAGGTAGTGTATGGATAAATGGATAGTGTTTGCGTTTGCAAGCCACAATGACAGAAATACTGTACATTTGACAGACGTCATAATGACACTAATATAACAAACCGATAATCGTTTATGATTCGGACAGGTTTCTAAAGCGGAGAAGAATTAAATGTCTACTCAATGGGATAAGATAAATAAAAAATTTAACTGAAATATTTTCTCGTGATGGGGAAACTCAGGTTCAATTAATATGCAGCGGTCTCCAAATTCTTCTGCAAGAGTATACTCGTATACCACAGTATGTAACAAAAAATAATGAAATGAATCATAATACTATTTGTTTAACCCAAAATTTATTAAACGTTTACATTCGAAGTGGTAATTTTTATTTATAACAAAGATATTAGAGTGACCATTCTGTGCAAAAACTAACAAGATGCTCACCAATATTGAAGGCTGCTTAAACGTGCAGAAAATTACAAGGATAAACCAGATCTTCAGGCAGAGATCTTTGCGCAGGTTTGAAATTGAAAGTCATGGTATGGCAAATAGATATGCTAGTCAATTCTCTAGTTACTGCTTAGTAGTTTCAATTTGTACATATTCTCAGGCGAGTATCTTCATTGACAAAAAATAAGTCAATTTTCTTATTCATATTTTTGTGCCTTAACTCCTTAACCTCAATGTGACAGCAAATGACAGAATGTGGACGCAAACGCAAAATAGTGTTCATGGAGCTTGCTATCACTAACACACAATAAGCTCCAAGAACAGCATCGGTAGTGTTTGCATTGATAGTGCAGATAGCGACTCCCAGAACACAGCCTCAGCATATTGATTAGTTCAGAATAGAATGACGTCACTAATCGTCGTCAAAGGCTGTGTTCGGGAAGTCGCTATCTGCAATATCAATGCAAACACGCGTTTGCGTTCACATTCTGTCATTTGCTGTCACATTGAGGTTAAGGACTCGAGGCACAAAAATATGAATAAGAAAATTGACTTATTTTTCGTCTATAAAGAATAAAGAGACACGTCCGAGAAATATTACAAATTGAAAAGCTTTTCAATCCGGAATAGAACCGGCGTCAATACATGGGATAAATTTGGGTTGACATACATAATAGCGAAGATGGTTCTTATATTTTATTCATATTCTTACTAAAGCTGGAATATGTACAAATTGAAACTACTTAGCAGTAACTCAAGTATTGACTAGCATATGTATTTACCATACAATGACTGCCAATTTCAAACCTGCGCAAAGATCTCTGCCTGGATATCTGGTTTATGCTTATAATTTTCTGCACGTTTGTGCAGCCCTCAATATTGGTGAGCATCTTGTTAGTTTTTGCATAGAATGTAAACGTTTAATAAATTTTGGGTTAAATAAATAATATTATCATTCATTTCATTATTTTTTGGTACATACTGGTATATGACTATACTCTTGCAGAAGAATTTAGTGACCGCTGCATATTAATTGAACCTGAGTTTCCCCATCACGGGAAAATATTTCAGTTAAATTATTTATTTAACTTATACCATTCAGTACACACTTATCCTTCTCCGCTTTAGAAAACTGTCCGAATCATAAACGATTATCGGTTTGTTATGTCACTGTCATTATAACGTCTATGTCAGATGTACAGTATTTCTGCCATTGTGGCTTGCAAACGCAAACACTATCCATACACTACCTCGGAAGAAATAGCGTTGATAGCATTCATTTATGACGTGACACACAAAAATTAATGACGTCACGATAGCGCTTGTAGTACTATCATTGAACTCCGTGAACAGCTGATAGTACGAGATAGTGCAGATAGCGACTCCCCGACTCCCCGAACACAGCCTAGATGTGCTGTTGTCGCATTGTTGTATCCGTGCTATTTATAAATTACTGTTGTCAATAAACGTCATATGAGATGGATCCATTTACAAAATATAAATAGAACTGTCAGCGTTTAACAAAAAGCTTATATCTAGTAGGTACTGGATGAATTTTAGAATGGAGAACCAGATGATATCAAATGATTTACAAATTTACTTTGGTACTAAGTTATTTTGGTACTAAAACTATCACGTATGATATTATCGTTACTTACAACCATGGTACAATATTGTACCATGCTTACAACCTTACAAACTAAACTAGTATGTAACTGAAAGATTTTTTTTTAATAACTGGAATAGATATTCCCGAAGGAGGTATAGAGGTACATGTGCACAAGTTCAGTACTACAAACAACAACCATAACTCTGGCGCATGGTCTATAATAGACCAAGGCTCTGGTGGGCCTGGAACCCGCGCCCACGATGTGCTCTTGCAAGCTAGGAACGCACCCACTACGCCATCGTGACTCCATTGTTTATAAATACGGCTGCAAGTTTTTGATTCATGTTGTTTACTTTAGTTTATTATTTTGAAGTTCATTATTCTGAATGTGGTTTTGGATATTCTCAAACTGATATTTACAATGCTCATTTTTAAATAGTTAATCTACCGTCAAACTGACAAGTCCCATTTTGAAAGTGCTTACTCACGTTTTAATAATGATTAATCTCATTTTGAGGTTGAAAAGGAGTGTAAACTTGAATTCCATTATACTCAAAATTTTTCTTCTCTACTGCAATTCATATAATATACCTGTTAAAAAAACTTTATTTTACTCGTAACATCTAAGAGATTTATTCCTTAATCCTGAACACTTCACGGACTACTACTTCAAATCTAGTACCTATAAAACACGGTACGTTAATTCCGACTCAAAAATCCACTTTCCTTCCCTATTATTTGATGGATCAACAAGCAGATATATTCGTTTCCAGATGTACTCTCCCATACTGCGGCGTTATCCTGTCTTCCATCCCCGTTACGTTCTCACCATAAATCATCCAGACGTATTGGACGAGCCAACGAATAACAGACGTAATTCTTTAAAAGCCGAAGCATCCTGTTCTAATCCATCATTCGAAATGAGGGCGACACCGCAGTATATATCGACATCTAGCATCAATTAATAGCATAGGCGTGAAAGGGATACCACACTGACTGTACATTGAGGCAGTTATTCTAAAAAACAATATGAACTTTGGAAATTTTTTATGTGGTGGATTCACAATGCGTTGATCAAATATTGTTAAAGATAACGGATGACTAGATTCTTCAACCAAAGTTTACAGATAGTATTCTGTAAATTTGAAATGATCTATGCAAGAATTGTGTTTCATTAATTACTCAAGTAGTAATAAATAACCTAAATGCTTCTGGTGTGTCACCTGTTTGTTTCGGTGATCAATACTCGTTAAAATTAATATTACTGCAAGACTATGTATCTTATAATCATGAAATTGAGTAACGTAGCCATTCAGGCATGTGCTGTGAAGTGAAAAATATTTATTAAACCTGGTATACTTATAATACAGAAAGTAAGTTGTTATATTCCTGCCTATAATATTTTTGACCGACGAACCTAACGGAGGAGGTATACAATTAGACTGCATGTTTTTTATGGATGTCCACGCGTTTTAAATAGTAAATGTGCTCCGATTTTCATGATTTTTTTTTCATTTGATAGAGAACTATTGAGTGTTGATCCCATTCAAAAATAAACATGCAGCTTGGCCTTTCCCATAAAAACTTTTCCCAAAGAGGTTGGTGAGGCAATTTTTCTCTAAAATTGAAAATCTCCGACGGCCAAATTGAAGAAGAGATTATATTTAGCAACATTTAAATTGGAAATAAAAACCGTTTTCCGAGTATTTCCGTGTTTTGAAATCTCTGAATAAGTATAAGCAACGTATTATTTTCTTAGGTGAATGTTGAATGATTTTGATCACTAATGTTACACTCAAAAGTGTGGAATAAATATTTTTTACAAAAAATTGACTTTATCAGTTGGTGCACTAAAATACAAAATAATATTAATTCTAATTGTTCTGATACTTTTGAAGTTAATGGCAAAAATTTTCGATATAACTACAACTGCACTACTAATAAAATAAAGTGGGTCCAATTTTTTGTAAATTGTTGTTGAAAAATTTGTATATCAATATTACGTACTCTCCTTGTGATCATAAATATTTTGGTTACTCCATATTGTATGTATTTGTTTCTGATGGTGATTTTTCTATTCTATTCTATTTATTTTAATGCGGTTGGCAACTTAGGCCACTTACACAGAGGCGATGAAGTGTATCTAACCTTCACCCTTTGAGAGAGTGAGTATTAGTCTGGCTCGAAACCATATCTCATTCTCAAAATAATCAATTTTTTTATAGATTGGTATGAGTTTGGATAAGTAAATACGTGACGGGAAGCAGACAGGCTCGAGCTCCAATCCGAGTATAACCGTCTCTGTCAGGACTCCGCGTGCTTCTAGTAGGAATTAAAATCTTCTCAAAATACGACACCTTCACTGCTTCCCTATCCACCTGGGGGGCCCTCACAGCATTTTGCCAACATGTACTACACGAACGAAAACGTTAAAAAAAATCTTCTGGTAAGATATGAACTCGACCAAGGTTGAAACGGAAGTGATGGTAAGATGATTTATTAACATTTATCAAATTTACGATGAAAGACAGTGTATGACAGTGGACATCAAGACTGAACATCTATTATGATGATATATGAATTTTGTTGTTGTATGTACCGTAGGTCCATTTGATTTATCCGCGGCAATAATTTTAATTTTGATACTTTTTCCATTTTCCGTTGAAATTACTTCAAAAGGAGCCTTTCTCAGACATGGTGAGAAAGAGGAATGAGGTGTTCGGCTGGAGCCAACGAGGAGTTCGAATGAGGGGCGACCGAGAGGTCAGTCGTCCCTGGAATTCGCCTCGAGGATAATAAGTTTTGGTCTGTAAAAGCTACCGAGGGGTTATAATATAGTGACTTAGTGACCACCAAGTTTTCGAGTTTTGAAGCTAACAATCCGCAGCACTTTGAAGCCAGCAATCCGCAGAGTTTTGAAGCCAGCAATCGGCAGAATTTTAGAGCCAGCAAATTGGAGAGTATGGTAGAGATATTGTAAGGTTTGCCATATATTCACCGAGAAGTTGGATTGAGCAGCTTTGGGAAATAGTTCTGGTATTTGTTAATAAACATCTAATTTGAAAATCGCCATCATATTTATACGTAAAATTTGTAGATGGACATTATTTATATGTGAAAATCATAAACATTTGTTATTTACAAATAGTTTTTGTGATAAACCTTATATATGAGTGTTTTCTTTTCATCGTACTCCGTACTCTTTAACATATATATTCAAAATTTCTTTTTTCAAAATTTTCAATTTTTGAACAACGACGTCTGCCGTTCGCTGTTGGAAAAAATATCGCCATAATTCTTTGTTTTTAAAGGTACGATAGAGTTCAATAATCTACCTCAAATTATTATATCTAGACTTTTGTTACTTATAAAATAATTTAAATAGGTTTACTGTTATTTAAAAAAAGTTTCGTTAAGTTTAATTACCTACTTGACTGTTTAATCAGTTTTTTTTACTATTTGATCCATATGTTTATAGTATTTTTATTCGTAGTATTGTATATTAGGGAAAACTATTAGAATATTTATAAATTATAAACATATTTCAAAAATTACCGAATATGTACTATTTAAATATTAGATCTAAAATTTGTAAGTAACTAACAGAAAAAAATATATTCGAATACTATTTTTTTCAGAAAATAATACCACCTCGTGTTTCAGCGTTCAAAAATAGATAAATATCATGAACCAAATATGAAAATCGTCCGACAGACTCGTACGATAAAATGTTTTCCAATTTGCCAAAACAAACAATAAAGTTTGAGACGAACCGTTTAGCTACAGTATAAATAACAAGGTAGAAATTTCGTTTGTGCCTAACGTTTTTCTTGTTTTTTTCTTAAAAATACAACTTGAGGGAATGGACCAGAACTTCATGGAAAATATTTCAGGCAAGTTTTATCAAAATCTTTAGAGCCATTCTCGTGTTACACTCGCTGACGAAACACATTCCGCAATAGTTAATGCAACAGCAACGTGCTCATCTTGTGTCATAGGCGCAGTATGTTTAGGAAACTCTGAAGCGCATGTCTGTTGAAACTCGAGTACAGAAATTGACCTGACTATAATAGGTACTTTCGGCCTTTGGAAAGTTGAAAAAAAACATGCAGACATACAGTCGAACTGTCGGTCAAACACAAAATCATTCACTAGTTGATGGAATGAAATATTTTGGTTACAGCTCGCTACACTCATTCTTATATAATTGGTTATTTTCCCAATGCTAAATGATCATCGCATTTTCCGTTGTATTCGAAATGAAGAAGTAATACCCAAAAATATAAAATCGCTGGAAAAGCGTTAATGATTTATTTAAAAAACTTTCTCAGGAAAAAAGCAAAAAATTCCCACAGAAAAATGTAAAAGTTCAGGTTCCACCGAGATTTGAACTCGGATCGCTGGATTCAAAGTCCAGAGTGCTAACCGTTACACCATGGAACCGATATTTTTTAGAGGAGCAGTGGTTTGCCTATGCAAATTTTATTACATTTATTGATAATAATTATGCAACACTGAGATGACCTTTCGACGGCTTATGTAAATACCATAATACAATTTCCAATGATTTTGACGTAACAAGTCATTAATTTTATGCCTAACGTTTTTCTTGTTTTTTCCCTAAAAATAAATCTTGAGGGAATGGACCAGAACTTCATGGAAAATATTTCAGGCAAGTTTTATCAAAATCTTTAGAGCCATTCTCGTGTTACACTCGCTGACGAAACACATTCCGCAATAGTTAATGCAACAGCAACGTGCTCATCTTGTGTCATAGGCGCAGTATGTTTAGGAAACTCTGAAGCGCATGTCTGTTGAAACTCGAGTACAGAAATTGACCTGACTATAATAGGTACTTTCGGCCTTTGGAAAGTTGAAAAAAAACATGCAGACATACAGTCGAACTGTCGGTCAAACACAAAATCATTCACTAGTTGATGGAATGAAATATTTTGGTTACAGCTCGCTACACTCATTCTTATATAATTGGTTATTTTCCCAATGCTAAATGATCATCGGATTTTCCGTTGTATTCTAAATGAAGAAGTAATACCCAAAAATATAAAATCGCTGGAAAAGCGTTAATGATTTATTAAAAAAACTTTCTCAGGAAAAAAGCAAAAAATTCCCACAGAAAAATGTCAAAGTTCAGGTTCCACCGAGATTTGAACTCGGATCGCTGGATTCAAAGTCCAGAGTGCTAACCGTTAAACCATGGAACCGATATTTTTTAGAGGAGCAGTGGTTTGCCTATGCAAATTTTATTACATTTATTGATAATAATTATGCAACACTGAGATGACCTTTCGACGGCTTATGTAAATACCATAATTCAATTTCCAATGATTTTGACGTAACAAGTCATTAATTTTATCGTTCAAATTGATATTCACGTTAATCTTTGAAATCATTACCAAAAGCATATCTAAGAGATGGTCCCATATTTTTTGTCAAAATCCAATGTGATCTTCCATCCCTAAAATAGGAAAGCTGGAAAGAACTTCTTTTCGAACACAAAAACGAACAAATGAGACTACCTACATTATTTATTTATTGCTGGAAATACAGCATTTTTCCAAAAAAATGTGCTGGAGGTTAAAAGATCATCGCAAATTTCTTTATTAAAAACTAGTTCATATACAGACATTTCCTGTTCCTTTCAGAATCGGGTATGCCATAGTCCTTTTGGTTTATTCGCAAAAAACATTTGCATTTGAATCTGTGCATTATATTTTGCTTTTATAACACGTATATCCACAAAAACAATTTCTTTTTTGCTTTGCTTTTCACTTCTATCACATAATCATCTTCCGTGATGCAATCAGGAGAAGCTCAAAATATTGGGTACTCCCTTTTCTATATCAATCCAGACGGCACGATCTTCACAAATTTCTTTCAAAACTTCTGATTCTAGGTTTTGTCCGCGTTTGGTAGCTACCATAAATAAATCTACTTTTGGTAATTTATCTGATGATCCTTTCACAAAACCTTCTTCCATATTATTTCGATCCGGTGTTTTACACAAAGTCGGTCAAAAAATAAGACTTCTCAGATAAAAGCCCCATTTCATCCCAGGTAAAGTAAAATGTAATAACAATGTTGAACGCGTTACATTTAAGAATGAAGTTATATCAGATAAGTATGCTTTTGGTAATAAATGGTAATAATTTTAAAAATTTACGTGAATATCAATTTGAGCGATAAAATTAATGACTTGTTACGTCACAATCGCTGAAAATTGAATTATGGTATTTACGTACGATGAGTCATAAGAAGCCATCGAAAGGTCATCTCAGTGCTGCATAATAATTATCAATAAATTTAATAAAATTTGCATATGCAAACCACTGCTCCTCTAAAAAATATCGGTTCCATGGTGTAACGGTTAGCACTCTGGACTTTGAATCCAGCGATCCGAGTTCAAATCTCGGTGGAACCTGAACTTTTACATTTTCTTTATGGAAATTATTTCCATTTTTCCAATTCCTGAGAAAGTTTTTTAATCAATCAGCAACGCTTATTCTGCGATTCTTTATTTTTGAATATTTCCTGTTCATTCAGAATTGAACGGAAAATCCGATGATCATTTACCATAGGAGAAATAACCAATTATAAAAGAATAGGAGTAGCGAGCTGTAAGCTAAATACATATCTCATTCTATCAACTTGTGAATGCTTTTGTTTTTTTACGTCCCAAACGCTACCCGATGTATGGGAGGAAAGTACCTATTGTGTTCTGGTGAAATTTTGTACTCGGGTTTCACCAGACATATCATCAAAGTTTCCTAAAAATACTCCGCCTGGGAGACAAGATGAGCACGCTGCTGTTGCATTAGCAGTTGCGGAACGTGTTCCGTCAGTTAGTTTGTAACACGAGAATGGCTTTAAAGATTTTGATAATATTATGGACTTCTCATTGGTTTTCCTATATTCTATAAATAGAAAAGTAATTTCTGTATTTTTTAACATTTTACGTTCAGTAGTTTCGGGGAATGGTCAATTTTCATCTATTTTCTTGAATAACTTGGAAACTATTTACATTAAAATTACAAAAAAATACATATAAAATCTTCACAGCAAGACCTTCCATTTGATACGTCACACGATGCAGTTTTTTTAATTTTTCACCTTTTCCCCCCCCAAAATACCCCCCTATACAGATTTCATCTATTCATGTCACAACTTTGCGTTTGGGTCACAGAAAATGATATCTGTACAAAATTTCAATTCAATCGGTCGAGTAGATTTGGAGATAATTGACTGTGAACGACGGACAGACGGACACACGAGTGGTCCGTTTTTTTCCGGACGTACGCAACCTTAAAAACAAGAAAAACATTAAGAGCAGACAAAATTTTTATCTTGTTATTTATTCAGTAGTTGAACGGTTCGTCTTAAACTTTGTTGTTTGTATAGGCAAATTGGAAAAGAAATTGGTCGCACGAGTAGATTGGATGATTTTCATAATCAGTTCATTTTTGAAAGCTGAATCACGAGATGGTATTAGTGCCTGCAGAAAAAAAGTATTCGAATACATTTTTTCTGTTACTTACAAATTTTAGATCTAATATTCAAATATAACATATTTAGTAATTTTACTAATATGTTTATAATTTATAAACAGTCTAATATACCTGAAGTTATTTGTTCCGTAGTAACGAAATACATAATATACGTATGAATTTTCGTATGATTTTCTTGAAGAAAAAAAACAGGTTCCACCGAGATTTGAACTCGGATCGCTGGATTCAAAGTCCAGAGTGCTAACCATTACACCATGGAACCGATGATTTAAATGTGAAAGTTCCATCTTCAATAACTAATTATCTGCATCACAGAGAAAATAATCAATTAATTCCTCGGCCTCAGGTTTTACTTGCCTAATTAGGTACGTATTCCAAAATAGCGTAGGTATACAGCACAGCATTTTCGCAAGATACAAACTAAGTATGATTGATATAGAAGATCAGCGCTCGCTTTTATCCAGAAGATTACCATATTCACAGGCATATACCCTTTCATATTCGTTGCTTTTTCTGTGCCATGATAATTTCGTAGGCCATATAACAAATAGGCTGTATCTCTGTTGCGAGAAATTCTCCAAATTGCTTTGCATAGAGTAGAGAGAAGTTTGAAATATGATACAGCTATCACAGAGGCTTGTTAAATTATATTCTCTCACTTTTTCGAGTGCTCGAGCGATTGGTCGAACAATTCCGATGATTGATTGCATTATAATGGCCAGAATTATTTTTGATATAATTGGATAAAATGAGTTCTACTGATAAATGAGCGAAAATAAATTACTAGGCTCTGATTTATGACAAGGTTAATCAATTCGAGTAATCTCATGGTTTATGTTGTTTTTAAAATAAATATTTTTGACAAAAAATTGCACCGACTTTATTAGTTGTTGCACTGAAAAATACAAAATAATATTAATTTCTATTGGTATTGGTACTTTTGAAGTTGTGCAAATGTAGTTAGAATAGAAGTCTAAGGGTTTTATCTCGATCATCGAGACGAGAAATTAACAAACTCTCTTCTTGATGTTTTTCATGAAGACAAATTCTCGATCTCAATTCGAGATTATCGAAATTTCGAGACTCTCGAAAAAAAAACTAAATGTTATTAAAAAATATTAGGTATACATGTGTATATATAACACAAGTACAAGTCTGCACCAAAAGATAGGGTAAATTTTATCATATTAAAAAAATTGTTCAAATACAGAGCTATATGCTATGAAGTGAATGCCACGTATTACTAACAAGAGCTGTGAGCTCGATCTCGATCTTGAAAAATCTCGAGGTGTAATTTTTGATCTCGTCTCGTCTCGATCTCTTCTTGAAATCGAGACGATATCCCGAATTTCGTGAGTCTCGTGAAACCTTAAGAAAACTCTTGGAACCAACTTCACAAGTACCAGCACCAATAGAATTAATATTATTTTGTATTTTTCGGTGCAGCAACCAATAAAGTAGGTCCAATTTTTTGTAAAAAATCTTTATTTCACACTTTAGCGTGTAACATTGGTCTCGAAACCCGTTGTACGTTTACTTATACCATTACCCATGTATATGATTTGCTTGTCGGTACTTATTCAGAAATCTAAAAACATCACCGCTGAAATCTAGAATACGCATATTTCAGTCTTTACCACTCTGTAACTCGAAAACTGTAACTCTATGGAAAAACTGTTAAATATAAATGTTGCTACAAATAACCTGGTCTTTAATTTGGTTGCCTCAGATTTTCAATTTTCGGAACAGACTGCCCCCTCCACATAGCGAAAATACACATATTTGAGATTTTAACATTGCTGTAAGTCGAAAACCGTAACTCTTTTGAAAAAAATGTTCAATTTCAACATTTCCGGATATTATCTTATCTTTAATTCCCCCATTTCAGATTTTAGATTTTCGAGAAAAAATTCCCCCTTCACCCTCTTCGAGGGCGTTTTTTTTTCTCTCTTTCAAATGAATCAAAAATCATCAAAATCGGAGTACGTTTACTATATGGATAGGGCGCGCGCAGGATTAAAAAAGCAGAGTCGAACTGTATGTATACTTTCTCCGTTTGGGTTCGTCGGTAATAAATGATAGATTATTATTAAGCGTTATAGCTGGCTAGGAGAGGTTGACGACTTGACGACATTGTTAGACAATCTATTTTTACTCTGCTACCACTACCTAGCCTAGTAAGGAAAGTATTGTACCTAATGGTTTACCTATAATTTTCGGTATTCAGTTTCTAATTTCAAAGGTCCTTGAGTCCAAAAAAACATATTTTCAGCTATTGGTCTGGATTCTCTCGGGAATGGATGGGCCGATTTTATTGCTTTCTTCATTGTTCTGTAGAATATTGATAAGGCTCGCCTATGACATCCTGCTCGTCCTGGTTACTAGGCAAAAGCGGATAAACGTATTTAGCTATTTAGCTCAAGACGGTATCGCGAAAGAGGCTTTAACAATTTTGATGAAACTTGCTAAAATTGTTCTCCTATGAAATTATTTTACTATCAGCTTACTCGTAACTCTGAATAAAAGGAGGAAAAAAGTTATGCTTAAATGAACAGTCATTTTCCAACTACTTATTTATATTTGTTTGTTTTTGCACGCTGAAAAAAGTTAATGAATATTAGATATTCGTTTGGGAGTGGACACACCAGATTTTTTTTATTTTTGTTAATACCTATCATCAAGCAAGTGAGATAACTATTTGATCTAATTTTGATCAGGGTGCCTAATCTAATCAAGTACATATTTATATATTTACAATATGAATAATACAAATTATCATTTTCACAATAGCTGGATACGAGGTGTTGCATTAGTTCAATTCAATCTTTTATGGCGAATTTCCCAATTTTTTTCGTATTTCTTTGGTTAAACTTTGGTGGCCTACTATCGAGATTCGATCAGAATCTAATTCTTCTTTTGATTAAAACTCGGCCTAAAGTAAGTATAATCTCTAGACCAAGTCGAATCTTAATATTATCTTAAGCAAATAGCAACGTAAGATCCACTCACATTCAATTATTATAAGCGTGTAGCCGTCCTCTGTCCCAAGATTATCTTGCAAACACGTATAGACCGGTTTTTGTAGTGTACTGATCCCACACGCCTGTGGCATACGATGAACACCTTGCTTGCGTATTATCATCCAAAAATATTATTTTGCTAAAACTTGTCCAGTATTCTCCTAGATGCTCTTAAAAATTACTTATTTTCTACTGATTTATTTATATTCTGGCTGGACAAGTTAATCAGATGACACATTCGGCGTGCGTAAGCCGTTAACGATTTACAAAAAACTTCATTATTGACCGACTTCAAAAAAGAGGAGGTATACAGTTCGGTTGTAAGTTTGCTTTTTATTTTTTTATGACTGCTCTCGCGTTTTTCATAATAAACATACCTACTCCGATTTAGAAATTGTCTCATATTTAGAAGAACTCAAATCCGAAATCCCTTTCCCTCCAAAAACAAACCCCGAAGGAGCTGGAAGGGGAAATTTTTATCGAAAATCAAAAATCTGAGACGGCAGAATTCAGGATGATACCATATGCGGAAACGTTTAAATTGAACATTTTTTTAAAAGAGTTACGGTTTTCGAGTTACAGCAGTCAAGTCTGAAATATGTATATTTGCGAGGCGATGTTTTGAGATCTCTGAATAATAAATAACAAGTACAAGCTAAGCCTATATATGGGTAATAGGATAAGTACTATCTTTTTTGGTATTAGCGAACGTTCAACAATGTTCATGACTAATGTAACACTCAAAAGTGTGATTTTTTTACAAAAAATTGGACCGATTTTATTAGTTGGTGCACTGAAAAGTACAAAATTATGTTAATTCAATTAGTGCTGGTAATTCTGAAGTTGTGTTGTTGTAGTTTTTTGTTCTAGGCACCAACTCCAAACGTTCCAGTACACCAGCACCAATAGAATAAATATTATCTTGTATTTTTCAGAGCACCAACTAATAAAGTCGGTCCATTTTTTTTAAAGAAATATTTATCTTAATAACAAATGTGTGGAAATGTTTTATGCATATTACAATAATTATTAATACCTCAGAAGTGAATGGCTGAGTTGTATATAATTTATCTATGGGAAATCAGCATTCCATTTGCAAGGATACTTTTTTTACCTTTAATATAAAAATATCATGAAAAAAGTAAATAGCGGACATTCTGGTAAGTTAAAATATCAAAAATTTCTAGAAGAGCTATGGCGCAATGAGGGTTCTTTGAGCGGACATTGCACTTTATGTTGTTTCTTATAAGTAGTATTAGACGCTTTGCTAAATAGTTTTCATAAAAAATACGTATTTTTTTAATTTGACACAACATATTTCGCCGAACCCTATATAATAAAAAAAAATTTTTCATGTAAATAACGGGACTGAAGTATCTTTTAAACTTTAATAATTTCAAGTAAGGATAACCCTTTTCCTCAAAGTTCCAAACTCGATTTTCACCTCACACATCAAAAAAAATCGATTCGATTTTTTGTTATCAAAAGAACAGAATGATCCATCGGTAGGTATAATAGAACAAAGAAATGCATCTACATCATCTCCAGAGGTACATATATACATTTCTGACGTTTCTTTAGAAATAACAGGAGCATTAGTGCGTTTGAAGTAATTCGAGTCCATCCCACTAAGAAAACGTTTTTTTGCTCCATATTTTACGGAATGAATCTGGACTTGAACCGCATGGTATGCCAAAGTTCTTGTACCGCATTAGCTAGGTAAATGCATCCGTGGACCAAAAATGTTGATTATCCCTCAGTGACCTGTGTAATTATGGCATTCTCTAAATGACAAGGATGCCTGAGTGAATTAATTCTCTCAAAGCATTGAAATTCCGCAGATGATGGCTACGTATAGCTTCTCGGCTTTATTTGTTAAAAGATACAGAGAATGAAATCCCCATGCTTACTGTTATATTTAAAATTTTATTGACACTTCTCGCTTAGGAACGCCTGAGGACGTTCTTATAAATTTCAATTAATTGATGTCGATATAACTTAAGCTCTAAAGTGTTTTTTGTTGGTGAAAGTATGTACTCCAGTTTGATTCCATTTCAATCAATGTTGCGTGAAAATATATCATATTTTCTTTATTTGTATTCAATGCTTCGGACATTTTAGCTATACTTTTGAGACAATTAGATTGAATGGAGTGTACCCCTTGAGGTAAATACACATCACAAACTTCCCAGTAGATCAATACTTAATTGAATTCACGACATATGGCAAGTACGAGTAAAGTTTCTACGCGTATACCCGTACTACAATATTTTACATTTTTACAAAAAGTTGTATTTTATCTTAATTAATATATTGAATTCATTAGATATGTTTTGTAGTTTTTTTTCAAGTTCGTTATCAAAAAAGGTAGCTTGAAATTATATGAATCAATCAAATACATTTTTAATAGCTTCTAAATCTTGGATAATTCTATGGATTTTTTAAACTTTCGAAGGCCGCCATATATATCCAAACTCTTCTTAGTCTGGTGTGTCCACTCACCCGACTTTCCTACCGCTCGCAGGTACATTCCAGTGAATGAAAATTTCTACACTATTACAATACTCTCCCTACATGGCGACGATAATAGCGGTAGTAAAGTCGTCCTAAGACTCATTTTTTTCAGCATGTCAAGACAAACAACAATGGTCATTGAAAATTTTTTTTGCAAGATGAAACGATTAGCCAGAATCTGAAGAAACATGTGAAAAATACGGAATCTTATTCAAGCATAACTTTTTTTGTGCTTTTTCTCAGAGATGGTGCTGTATGTGGGTGGTAAAGGGCTCTCAGAAGAATACTTTAGGCAAGTTTAATCAAAATCCTTAGAGCTGTTTTCGCGCTATAGTCTTAAGCAAATCACGTTTTTGGCTATAGCTCAACACCCAGTGTATACAGGATTCTCATTCAGTGCCACCGGCAAGTGATATTGGTACCAAATAAAATAAAAAAGAAAGCAACAAAATACACCGATCCGTTCCCGAGATAATGCTGTCACAGACAGACAGACGGACGGACAGACAGACCAATGGCTGAAAATATGTTTATTAGCCTTGGAAAACTCTGAAACTTCAACAGTCAACAATTGTAAAAATATCCATACGGAAAATTTCACACGAATACTTTCCTTATACAGATTTTGGCAAAAAACTCAGCTTATTGCTAAGTAAGTATGTATCGATTAAAGGTAGTATCATTTCTCGTTCTCGAGATAATTAGCAGAAAAATCACTACATTTACCGTACACACAAAAACGGGCACATACATTTTTCTAAAAACACATTTTATATGACACTGGGTACCTTGAATTTATGAGAAGAAGTGCAAAGTTGATTCCTGTCAAAATCATATATATATATATATATGTTAAATCACATAACTCCAAGTTAACTTTTTAAAAAAACAATTATTTATTAACACAAAAAATATTAAAACACAAATAACTTTACATGACTGTATGAATATTGACTCACAAGTAAGTAAGTGAACAAGTGAATGAATCTGTTAGCTGGAGATCTAGTATTTATACAATCAAAAATGTTTGATCATCAGAAATATAAAAAGAAACGTAAATTAATACAATGGATCTTTTCTCCTAAGGTTGAATCGAAACTTCTAGAATATTATAAATAAAATACATAGTAATGTCTTTCTGGAGGCCGAACTGGATAAACAATTAACAATGGTCTTTATGGTAACTTGCTGACTACTGGTCTGCATCTCTGGCACGTAAATATCCTTATCACTTTTGTTATCTTCTTAAACTGCGTCTTGGAGATGTAATATGATATGGTGCAATATTACTGCGTCTTGCAGATGTAATACGATATGGTGAGATACTGCGTCTTGCGGATGTAATATAATATTATGAAATAATATTTAAAATAATACTTTGTTATTGTTATTATTATTTGACTTTAAAAAATAATTCAATTATTACTTTATATAACAACTCGCCCATTTAAGAAAAGTTGGTGGAGTTTGCAACAACTTTTTAAGTTAATGATTTATTTGGATTTAATTCGATATTCTCTTCTATGGGTTCTCCGACATGGATACTTGCTCTTCTTTTCGGAAGAATTCTTCTTATACTTTGCTGGAATGAAATACTGGAACCTGGTCCTGGTGGTGATGGTGGGTAATCGTTGGTTAAAGCTCCAATTCGATGATGCTTTCTTCTACATTTACAGGTCACATAAAGTATTACCAATAAAATTATTACTACAATGGTTAAAATGGTGAACCAATGTGTATATTTACTGATCGGAGATTGTTTCATCATTTTTTCTAATTCTTCTGAATACTGATTTAGTTTGTGTAGTGCAATATTCAAATCTTCGGAATCAATTTTGTTCAACTTAAGAGGTTCTAGTTCAGGAATTTGTAATTTTTCAGGAATATCTTTGCAACAGTCAAATGGAATTGTGACTGGATGACTTCGATACTTGATTTCTTGGTATGTGTCAATTGGGCATTGAGCATGAACTCTTGTACTACACTCAGGTTGTAATTTCAGTAAACTATTGGTTTTAATAATTTCTGATTTAATTTCCTTATTTCCACATTTAATCGTGATTGGCAAAGGGTCCGAAACAGTGATTAACCATAGATTTAAATCAATTTGGTAGACATTATAATCTTTAACAAAAAGAAGAGATGTTTGACATGTCTTGGGCATCTGAGTTAATCTTCTTAATAGTTGTGCTTCGCAAATTGCATCGTTGTCAATTGGATATGGGAGGAGATTAGAACAGATTTTTAGGCTTCTTTCAAGAGTCTTGCAATTATCCAGATTTTGCAATGACAAATACAGCAGTGAATCATCATCCCGCGCAATATATTTTTGTGTAGTTGGTAAAATATGATAGATACATGTTCGATCATCTAATATTGGTATAGAGTCGATATAGTATATAAGCTTCTGGATCAATGAGAGGAATTTTGAGAACAAATATTATTTTACTTTCTGACTGATATGCCTCTAATTCAATAATATTAAGATAATTAGCTATATTTGACGTATACGGTTGTAAAGGTAAATTATTTCTTATAAGAGATTTTGCTATATCTTGTAAAGAATTGATTAAATCTGAAGGTGCTATTATTGAGCTATGTAATAATCTTATGCGAGCAAAAGTGATAGAATTTAAAATAGTATTAAGGGAATCTTCTAAGAAAATATAGCTTTCCATTAGTGATTCACAAATATTCAATATCCTTATTTGTGCTTCATAAAATGCGACATCATCAGCAATATCCATCAAAGTATTTTGAATTTCTTTTATATCTTCATTAAAAGTCTTCTCATCAATTTTTAATTTTTGTATAGTATTATTAAAATTTTTAATAACAGAAGTTGTAACTGAAATTTGTTTTTTAAGAAGATTTTCCAACTCAAATTCATCATGAGATAATTTGTTAATACTATCATTATAATATTCTCCATCTGATGCATCTAAATTACCAGTAATAGTTTTCCAAACAGTTCCGATTCCATTAAATATACCTCGCTTTGCCCTGGAGTTATAAGACTTAGTTTCTCCTATAATTTCTTTATATTTTTGACCTATTGAATTCGAAATTTGTGATAATAAACTTATGTGTGTTTGAACTTCAGACTTAAAAGCTATAAACCTTGGAGACGGATCTTCTAAAGTATCCAAAATTTCTATAAGTATTTTATCATTATTTTCCATTGTTTTCTTAATTGGGGCATCTTTGTAAACTAAAAGTGTCCATTTTTCATTCGTAATTTTGATAGTACATTCTTCATAGAAAAAGATTCCAACGGTGTTATTAACAGGATTAAGTGTGTATTGGGCTGATATAATATTTATCAGCACGAAGAATCTGAAACCAACGAAACTACTCGTAGTAGGGTTTCAGTCTATCGAAATTAATTTTTGATTTTTGATTAGTTTGTGGATTTAAAACTATTGCAGAATTATCAAATAATTGCACAATTTCAAAAGGACCATTGAACAAATATTGACTTTTATCTTTAATTTGAGATTCTTTAAGATAAACTTTATCTCCTATTTTATACTCTGGAAGCTTTCCTGAAATATTTTTATCAAATCTAATTTTTGCTTTTTCTTTCTGACTTGCTGTTTTTGCTCGTGCAATTTTATAATAATGTTGCATTCTGTTGTTCAAATCACGTATGTATTTAGTAATAAGGGCTTTCTCATTATATAAAGTTTCAGGTGGTCTACTAGACGTATGACCAAAAATCAGTTCATATGGAGTGAAACCAGTTGTTTTGTTTTTAGTATTATTATAACATATGGCAAAATATTAAACGGATGTTCGTCTGGATTTTCTGTCTTATGTGCACGGATCATTTCCACAAGAGTTCCGTGAAATCTTTCTAAAGAACCATTCGATTGTGGATGGCCAACGCTAGAAAAAGTGAGCTTTATGTCATAAAGCGTACACAAATCTATTATTAATGAATTATCAAATTCTCGACCATAATCGCAATGAATTCTCAAAGGTGTTCCAAAATGTTGAAAGAATATTAATAGTGTATTTACAACTGTTGAAGCTTTTTTATTTGAAATAGGATAAGCTTGAGTAAATTTAGTTAACTCATCTCGAATCGTTAAAGCATAATTTCTTGTTGGATACTCAAAAATATCAATATTAATTCTTTCAAACGGAGTGCTTAAATTCTTACGACAGATTTTTACTTTTTGACAAGTTTCACAGTTTTTAATAAATTGTTCTACATCTTTTGTTAGTCCTGTCCAGTTACACTTAGATTTTATCCGTCGTATAGTTTCATTTATTCCGCGATGTAAATTACTTTTGCCTTTATGATATTGGTCCAATATGATAGGTATTTCATCACGGTCAGGTGTTTTAACAATATTTTGACAGACTACAAATTTTAAATCAACATTAGCAAAAATAAAAGAGAATACTTCTAAAATAGGTAACTCAAGATTATTTTCTATATAATAAGTTTTTGAAGGATCAAATTTACATTGTTCTTTAAATAATGTATAAAATAATTGTTGAACTACAAACTCTGGATCGTAAATAAGAGGTATTATAAGATACTTGCGATCTTTCACAGTTTTACTAGAAACAATATTTACTAAATTCATTTGAAAATCAAAATTTTCTTCAAAAATATCTTCAATAATTTTATAATGTAAATCTTCAAGTTTATTTTGCCAAAATAAAGTGACAATATTCTTATGAGTCTTATCCAGTAACTGGTCATTTGATGTTTCAATTTTTGAATAATCGATTATTGATTTTGTTTTGTAAAGGTCAACAAATCTATTAAATTCGTCTGTCATTAATTCATCCTGTTCCTCTATAAATGTTTCATTTTTTTGTGGTTCTATAGGATCATTAGGGTCTTTACTTGTTGATGGTATAACCTCATTAGTTTCATTATTTGCCAAAATTGTAATTTTAGATTGTAAATTTGCACATTCTTTAAAATGATTAATTTTAATTCTTGAAAGTGCATCTGCATTTTTATTAATTTTGCCTGGCTTGTACTCAATTTTGTAATCATATTCTTCCAATTTGAGTCGCCATCTAGCTAGTCTGCTTCCGGGATCTTTAATGGAAAAAAGCCATGTTAATGGACGATGATCAGTGACTAGCGTAAATTTTCTTCCAAATAAATAAGGACGAAAATGTTTTACTGCCCATACAATAGCAAGGAGTTCTCGTTCTATTGTCGAATACCTTGTTTCTGTACTACATAATGTTCTCGAAGCATAACTTACTGGTAGATCTTTACCAATGGGACCTTGTGATAGAACAGCGCCAATGGCAAATGCACTAGCATCAGTTGTGAGAATAAATGGTTCTTCAAAATTTGGATATCTCAAAATAGGATCTGAAGTAAGTGCAGCTTTTAGATCATTGAAAGAATTTTTACATTAATTATTAAAAATAAAAGAAACATCTTTTTGTAAAAGTCTTGTAAGGGGTTTAGAAATTTTGGCAAAATTTGGTATAAAGCGACGATAATATCCTGCTAAACCAAGGAAAGATTTTACATCTTTAGGATTTTTAGGTTCCGGGTAATTTTTGAGACATTCTATTTTGGCTGGATTTGTTTTAACACCATCTTGGGTAATGATATGTCCAAGATAAGCAACTTCTTTTCTAAGAAATTCGCATTTATCTGGTTGAATTTTCAAGTTGGCTTTCCGAAGTCTGTTGAAAACTTCAGTCAGACGAGAAACATGTTCATGAATAGTAGAAGAATAAATTATTATGTCATCCATATAAACAAGACATCTTTCATTTTGAATGCCAAGTAAAATGTTGTCCATGACGCGTTGGAAAGTGGACGGGGCATTTTTGAGTCCAAACGGCATTCGAACGAATTCATAGTGACCGTTATCAACTGAAAAAGCTGTTTTGGAGTTATCTTTTGGTTCAATTTCGATTTGATGGAAACCTGAGGCTAAGTCAAGAGTGGTAAAATATTGACATCTTCCTAGTTGATCAAGGAGATCAGAAATGTTGGGTAATGGATATTTATCATCTACCGTAATTTCATTTAATTTACGATAATCAACAACCACACGCCATTTTTGTTTTCCTGAAGCATCAAGCTTCTTTGGCACAACCCAAACTGGGGATGACCATGGTGAAATAGAATGACGTATAATACCTTGTTCCAACATTTTGTTCACCTGAGTTTTTACCTCTTCTTTATGAATTTGCGGGTATCTATATGATTTAGTAAATATAGGTCTCGCATTATCAGTTTCAATTGAATGTTTAATTTCATTAGTAAATGTTAGTTGGTCTCCTTCCAAATAAAAAATATCAGAAAATTCTAAACATAAATTTGTGATAATTTCTTTTTCTTCTTCGTTGAGATGATCTGTACGCAACTGATCCAAAATTATAGTGTTTCTATCAACAGGTTGATTAAATTTAGTTTTATTTTCATTAACGCAATTAAAATTTAAAAAACATTCGGAATTCGGAATGGGATCTAGATTCAAATTTGGAAATTCAACAATTTTTGGAATAGCATTCGAATTAATAATTGAAGTAAAGAATTCACCTTCTTCATTTACATGTACCAAAGCATTTGGAATTCTAACATTTTCTATTGCTTGTCTGAAAAGTAGTGCATCTGTGTTTGTTAAATTACATTTCAATTTAAAAATTTTTTCAATTCTTGGCTCAATAAAAATTCGATTTTGTATCTTTGGCAATCAAATAACAATTTCAACACCTAAATTTCTAAGAAGATAAGATATCATTTTTTTAACATACGTCCAATCTATCTTGTCCAATCCACACCCTATTTTTGGCATAGCTAATTTTTGAACATCGTTTTTACCAACATGATCTCTCAATTTCTTTAAAGATGACCATAAAGTCTGATAAGTGGGTTTTCCAGTTGAAGTTTCTTTTGTTACAAGATAATAAATATATCTAGTTGTATTTGCATTCTCAATTTTCAAACCTGCTAAACCACCTTGTTTTTGATTTTGACTTAATAATTTTTCTATATTTCCAAATCGTTTCTTAAATTCCGCGGCAATGCCTTTTTGCATTTGCATATCTTCCGCCACGCAATGAGCTAATGAATAATCATGAGGCACGTCAAAAATATCAATGTTTTTCTCAGCTATTTTTTTATAACAATTTTCAATATTTTGTTCAAATTGTAAGAATTCAGAATCTTGTTCACAAATTTGATTATTTTGAGACAAGTGTGATGTTTCGGTAACTTTAAGCAGAGGTATAGTTTTGAAATTAGTTATCAATTGTTTTGAATTCAAATCAATTATACAATTATAATGTTCTAGGAAATCTGAACCCAAAATTCCATCAAAATCAATATTAAGATTATAAATAAAAACTTTATGTGGATCTTTTGCAGAAAATGGAATAAGTACAGATTCTTTTAGTAAAATTTTTTGATCAGTTATCCCTTGAATAGTTACATATTCAGTAAATCTTTGAGGAAATTTCTTAACAGTATTTTCTTTAAAAATAGAAACTCCTGCACCTGTATCAATAAGCAACTTAAACTCTTTAGAAGCATCTTGAATATAATAAAGATTTTTGGAATTAACAGTCAAAAATGGATTTAAAGAAAATTTTGTTCGGGAAAATTTACATTCGGGTTCATCTCTTCGAATTTTAATGTTTGGATTTTGGTAATTGTTTCTGAAATTGAATTCTCTGTTGTCGGACAATCTGGGGGATGGTCTTTGATTTGAGAAATGGGAAAATTCTGGAAATTGGAGTTTTCAGGAGATTCAAAATCTTGTGGATAATTTTCAAAATCCGGAGAATAGTTTGATGATTCGGAATAGTTACTATAATTTTCTTGGAATTCATTTTCAAAAATATCTTGATTATTTTCGAAATAATAACATGAATCGTTTTCACCATTGAAGCCGACTAAATGAGCTCTTTGTTGAAAATTTGGATTCTTTTGAATTACTGGTGGTCTTATCTGGGATTTTCCCTGCGAAATAAAAGGTCTTTGTTGAATAGGAACATTCGGTCTATTTTGCACAGTATTTTGTGATTGATTTTGGAAATTCATTGGTCTCTGGAAATTATTATTGAAATTTGGGTTATAGCTTGGAGCTGATGCTCTTTGCTGTTGGAAACGACATTGATTAGAAGTATGACCATTTTTACTACATGAAAAGCATTTTACAGTTTGTATTTGGGGTTTTCTAACATTTAATATACTTTGAGGTTTACTTCTAATATTAGAAGCTGGCTTATTAAATTTTTGGTTCTCAAAATATGATAATTGCAATTCTCTTCGTATGCGAATTTGTGCTTCTAACAAGTTTTCAGGCTGACTAGCACGAATAAGTTGTCCTAGACGGGGTTCAAGTCCAGTTAATAAACTATTAAGAGCCATAGTATCAATAAGAATTTCTTGTGCAACCTTTTGTTCATTTGATAAATTTGATGTTTTTTGTATATTTGCATGCATTTTAGCATTCAAGACTTGCACTCTATTGAAAAATGTAAGAGCTGACTCATTCGATAATTGTTTTAATCTTTGTAAATCATGAATAAGAGAAGTACGGTCTCTTGAATCACCAAAATGAAGATTTAAAAGTTGTCTTATCTCTGCATAAGTCTGAGGATTTCGCGAGCTGATTAGTTGAGCCGCTTTTCCCTTTAATTTATTTTTAATGTGAATCACTAACAGAGCCTTTTGGTCTCTGGTAGACATATTATAAGCACAATCACATGCATTTAAAAATGTTCCGAGAAATATCTGATCACCTTCAAATTCAGGTACGATACAAAATATTTCCGAAATTCTATATGGTTCAAGCACAACCTCTTGAGCTGGATTTCTTTCATTTGCCATTTTAATTTAATTAAATATAAAATATCAAATATATAAAAATATGATAAAAGAAAATCGAACAGTTTAAAAATTTAAAAATTAATATACGTGATAATTCACTTACAGTAAGATGTACATTTGTCTTGTTCGGTTCTTTTCTTCAAAAGTTAGGAAACCACCGTTGATAATGAGGGGGAACTTGTTGTTGAAGTAAGCCTTGTTTTACCAACGTTGAAGTCACTATAAATACGATTGCACCTGGTTCCCAGATGTTATTGGTTCAAAATAAGCAGTAGCTCTCAGTTCACGTTGTTTTCTTCATTTTTATTATTATATTTTTGTATGTTTTCTTTGTAACCCAGAAAAAAATAAATGTTTATTTTTGTAACTCACAAACAATAGTATTTTTTAGCCTAGCTCGGAAGACCGTTGTCGCAACGTGACCTAAACATTTTTTATTCTTCACAATTCCACAATAGTATCAGAGTAATACGTCCAAAATCATCTATAAATAAATACTTGATTGTAGACGATTTTTTAAATTTTGATGTATTATGCGTTAATATTTTGAATTAAATGAAATAAAAAGAAAAAATATTGTTCTCGTGGTAGAAGTGTATTGTGTGTTGCATAACGCACTCAATTGCGATGTAAAGTCAACGAGTCAGGGTTGTCAGATTGTTGATGAATGACAACCCTGATCAAACACAAATTTAAATATTGTGAATAGTGTATACAAAGTAAAGTAATTACTTTGAGGGATACATTTAAATGTGCACTTAATGTCATTTCAAAAATTTCAATATTTTTGACAGTGGATTAATGCATTTACAACGCAGGTTTTGCAATGCGAAACATTTTGAACCTTTGTGAAAGGACTGCATTCTCTTAATTTTGTTATACGGGTAATATTACCGGAGAAATTTTAAATTTCATATATATTCTAAGGAATTAGGCAAACAACACACGCTAATGCCGTTTTGTACAAGCTTGCAGCTGAGGTATTATTATATGCAATTATTATATTTTTGACAAAAAATACCTCAATAATGTTTGAGTTTAAAAGATAATGAATTACGGTCTAATTTAGACCACTGGGCGACCGCTAGTAAATATACAAAGTGTTAGGTATTGGTTAATATGTAATGTCATATGTCATGTGTCATAAAACGTTGTAAAGCCGGCTACACATTAACATGCCACTTGGTAAAGTGCCAGACACAAGTCAAAGTACTCATCTACAGTATACGGGTAAATAATACACAATATTCGGTAAGCTTCTAAGCGTGCCAGTCTCTTTCAGTGGAAGGGTACTCGAGTCGCCGGGTCCTTTGATGTGTGTTGGTATACTGGCAACTGCTGACAAGTTGCGCGTAATGTATAAACGGCTTAAGCTCTAAGTCATATGACAATTGACAAGAGACACTTGATCTTAATCGAAACCACTATGGTATAAAAAGGTAGAAAATAATACGCCTACTGCTTACCGTTGGTGAAATGAATTTGAATTTAGTTCAGTACACCAACGGCCAACGACACTCGATTATAGCGGTCAGACCCTGGATCACGAAAATCAACTTCAATCAGTGTGACAATTTTATTACCGGAGATGCAAGACCTTCTATTATACGGAAACTGCCATCGACATTTTCATATAGAAAACTGCATTATTGCCTTGAAAATATTATGAATAGACATAATCTATATGTACCTATATGAGATACAAAAAAACTGTCCTTTGATCTTCCCTTTAAAGGTAGGTATACATATATTCAGTTCATTTCATGTTAACTGCAACAGCTCCTGAACGGTAATTAAAAATCACGAATGGGAAATAGAACACTTCCTGATAATAATTTTTTGAAAATGTTTTCTCTTACTCTTCAGCATAATAAAGGGCGTGAAATTTATCAAACTCTGTCAAGAAGGGCGCGATGAAAGAAGCTCTGTCAACCATAACAAAATTATCCAAACACGGTTCTTAACGACCCATGGAATAAATTTTGAATTTTCATTTTAAACTTGGCAATAAACAAACAGTAAGGATAAAAATAATTTAAATCTGTCATACTTGTTAATTTCAATCAAAAGTTTCGAGCCTAACATGAATTTGAAATTGAGTATTAAGTTTAAAGATACACCGTTTATTAGAGTGGGTAATATAATGGATAATTTTCTGCAAATAGTCTTAATTACTTGTATTTTGATATGAAACTTGATTTGATTGATTTGTTTTTCGACGGACAATCGACCATTCAACCAATCAACAAGTTGCGCTGGCCTGTTTTTTTAAGGGATTCTAAATCAAACACATCGGTTAAAAACTGGACACTGAACATTTTGCACGACTATTATACGTGCATGGTCATCGTATAAAATTAATAGCAGCTACATGTTATAGCTCTAGGTACTTGGGGTAGCGATATGAAAGTAATGAAGGTACGTTTTGATTGCTGTGAATCATTCAAATCCGATATTACCACAGTATACTGTGATATTACTTTGACAGTTAAAAAAGGAATGAGAACGCAGCAAGGATTGAATATTTTACAAAATCTAACTTTATACACTACTTAATAAGTCTTTTTCTCTGCATACTCCCGCTTACTTTGACATATCAAATATATTAATACGAGCAATTCTCTGGGCGACCGAGCTTTGCCCGGGTAACACAGGATTTAGAGTGGGTCTATAAGAGTCACTAAGGATGTTTAATCTCTGATCAAATTTGGTATATAGATAAGGTTCTAATTTTTAAGATTATCTACATACCTTGGCTTTCCCGATAAAACGCGAGGGTGTCACCCTCGAGGTCCATAAACTTTTTCTTGAATAATTCGGCTGATTTGGATAAAAAATTGCAAAAAAGGTTTTTAAATGACGAGAAATCGATTGGCGATACTTTTATTTTTAATGAGTGTGACCCTCGTGGTCCACACTAGCTATTTCGGGAATGGCTTCGCAGATTGCGATAAAAAATTCAGTATTGGGTTTGGTGGGTCGAGAAGACGAGTACTGGTATGTTTCACATTCATATTTACTCTGAAATCTGTAAATTATGAGCTATGTGAACGATAAAAGCAATATTTACCAATCTACCGATCGCAAAACATTTAATCTAGAAATATGCACATTTTTATTTTTCTTTAAGGAACGTATTGTAATCGTGTGAAACTTTCGATATCGAGATTTTCACAAATTTTGAAGTTTCAGAGTTTTTTAAGTCTAATAAACATTTTTTCAGCCATTGGTCTGTCTGTCTGTGACAGCATTATCTCGGGATTAAGGATTAAACTTGCCTAATAAATTCTTTTGAGAGCCCTTTACCACTCACATACAGCGCCATCTCTGAGAAAAAGCACAAAAAAGTTATGCTTGAGTAAAATTCAGATTCTGGCTAAACGTTTCATCTTGTGAAAAATTGTTACATGACCATTGTTGTTCGTTTTGATTGGACGATTTTTTATTCACAGGGATTTGCCCGTCAGCGGTAGGATATTCGTGTGAGTGGACACACCAGATTTTTACTTTCCCACGCTAGCTACTATAGTCGCTGTATAAGGAAAGTATTGTAATCGTGTGAAATTTTCGGTATCGAGATTTACAAATGGTGACGTTTCAGTTTTCTAAGACTAATAAATATATTTTCAGCCATTGGTCTGTCTGTCTGTGACAGCATTATCTCGGGAACTGATCGGTGTATTTTGTTGCTTTCTTTTTTATTTTGTTTGGTACCAATACCACTCGCCGGTGGCAGTAAATAAGAATCCTTTATATACTGGGTGCTGAGCTATCGCTAAAAAACGTGATTTGCTCAAGACTGTAGCGCGAAAACGGCTCTAAGGATTTTGATTAAACTTGCCTAAAATGTTCTTCTGAGAGCCCTTTACTATCCACATACAGTGCCATCTTTGAGAAAAAGCACAAGAAAAGTTATGCTTCAATAAAATTCCGTATTTTCGCATGTTTCTTCAGATTCTGGCTAAACGTTCCATCTTGCGAGAAATCGTTACATAACCATTGTTGTTTGTCTTGACATGCTGAAAAAAATGAGTGGTAGCACGATTTGAACAGATGATTTTTACTTTACTACCGCTATTATAGTCGCTATGTAAGGAGAGTATTGTAATAGTGTAAAATCTGTTATTCACTGGAATTTGCCTGCGAGCGGTAGGAAAGTCGTGTGAGTGGACACACCAGATTTTTTTATATTTAAGATTAAATATCCTTAGTAATTCTTAAACGAGTAGGTCCACTCTAAATGCTGTCGCCCAGATATTAATTATTTAGAGAACAAAATCTAACATATCCAACGATCGCAACACCATCGAGTTTCGATTTACACGCCATAACAGTAACAAAAAGTTGGTATTTTTTCAAGACTGCGTCGAAAGGGTTGGTTTCACCCGTACGCAAAATCAGAATTAACAAGGTTCCTATGGAATTAAAAATTAAAAATCTGGTGTGTCCACTCACACGACGTTTCTACCACTCGTGTCACAGACGGGCAGGCAGATTAACGGCTGAAAATATGTTTGTTCTCCTCACGAGACTCTGAAACGTCAACATTTGTTAAAATCTCGACACCGAAAATTTTACACTATTACAATACTTTCCTTACAGAGCGACGATAATAGCGGTAGTAAAGTAAAAATCCTCTGGTGAAATCGTGCTACCACTTATTTTTTTCCGCATTTCAAGACAAACAACAATAGTCATGTAACATTTTTTCGCAAGATGAAACGTTTAGCTAGAATCTAAAGAGACATATGGAAAATATGGAATTTTATTCAAACATAACCTTTTTTTGAGCTTTTTCTCAGAGATGGCGCTGTGTGTGGGTGGTGAAGGGCTCTCAGAATACTTTAGGCAAGTCTAATCAAAATCCTTAAAGCCGTTTTCGTGCTATAGTCTTGAGCAAATCACGGTTTTTGGCTATAGCTCAGCACCCAGTATATACAGGATTCGCATTCAGTGCCACCGGCGAGTGATATTGGTACCAAACAAAATAAAAAAGAAAGCAACAAAATACACCGATTCGTTCCCGAGATAATGCTGTCACAGACAGACCAATGGCTGAAAATATGTTTATTAGACTCTAGGAAACTCTGAAACGTCAACATTTTTCAAAATCTCGATACCGAAAATTTCACACGATTACACAATACTTTCCTTATAGAGCTACTATAGTAGCATAGGAAAGTAAAAGTCCTAGTTCCACAAGATTCTAGATCACCCCTATAGGTTTTTCGTAGTTGCACAGACAAATCGACAAATCGGTTCAACAGAATTGAACCAATTACGTTAAAGACATTACGTTTTAATGATTGTTATGAACTTAGTGGGATCCGTCGGGGGCACTCCTCGACAATTAAGGAGCGCGACCGAATTTCTGTAATTTACGGTGGACATTCGTCGTCCAGAGTCCTTTCAACAGACCAGAGTCATGGCAGCCATTCAGCCATTAACAGGCGCCCACGATAGGAACAAGCCGCTCGCCAAGATTTATGAAAGCTGTATAATACCAACACCTACATCGTCCGACGAACTTGCTGCGCAGTTTTTTTAAACTTTAATTCAATCGTTACATTGGTAGCCGGTTGAGCATTTTTATTTTAAGAAATATGGAGAGATTTCAATTTTTAATAAAATGAAACATATAATTAGAAAGTAGTTTTAGTTGCAAAAAGCGGTCAAGAGTGAGCCAACTCACTGGAAATAGTTCCATGGGTAGTAAATTCGTTTGGGTACTTCTGTAAACTAAATGTAGAAGTGAAGGTACTACCTGGTTAAATATACATGAAATACGTAGCATGATCAAAAAATCGATTTTATAATGTTCTGTTAAAACCTCAAGATAAATAATTATAGTAGAGCTTCGATGACTCGAATGTCAGTTATCTAAATATTCTATTATATGGACTGTCTATTAAATGAAAAAGAATAACTTGAATTATTCACAAGGATAGGAAGAGCTATGTTTTGTTTTATCAGAAAGCTCAAGTGGATCTTATTTTGTGTACCTCTTTTCACTTTATTGTTTAGTTGGTTTACACAATATCGGGAATACTTGTTGCAATTTATTTTTTTGTTGATACTAGAATAGGATATAATTTTTGAAAAGGAAGTGCAAGATTTTTTTATAGCATGATTTGATTGTCGAAAAATGACTGAGAACATGGAACTCATCAGACACATGGCTGAAAATTAAAAATTTCGCTCCAACAGCAGTTTTTTTTAAATTTTAAATAATCTAATTATTTTATCCAAAACGAATGTGCCTTGAATTTTATAATTTTATCTACATTGTACACAAAACAAGCATTTGTTGGAAAGCTTAACCACCCAAGATATTTATTTTTCAAAGAGAATGGTGTGTCTCAATCAAAGTCTTGGAACACGTTACATTGCTTTAAATATGGAAATCAAAAGACCCACCTTAGAAAAATACTTTGGATTTTCTCGCAAATGAGCATACCCAATTAATGCAGTTCAAAAGACGAGACCTAGATGCTCTGAAACAGGAGTCAACTAATGTGTTTTTGCCAATTATTTTTATTTGATGAGTCTTACCTGCCACTTATACAAACGTATTTGTTTTCGATCATAAAACCACCCAGACAACATAAGTTCAGATATCAAGTCAATGGAACATAGTTAGGCCGAATCATCATATATAAGGAATAACTCGCTGAAAAGCTAGATAATTTGCGGAAAAAGTAGTCTTATCAAAGTAAACTACCCCAAAGACAATGTGGCAATGAGGATGAGACTATTACAACCACAAGAAGGACAATCTTCAGCTCACTTCTGACAAGGCAACCTTTAAGGCCAAGATCGTTTTCAATTCTGGAAGAAGATCCCTTTCTACAATATAATGAATAATAGGCAATGTATATACAGACATCGTGGACGGGAACAAATAATACAGCGATTCTAAAATAACAAGTATTTTTTGTTAGGTATATATCTAGAAAGTCATGCAGCAAGAAACGCACTTTAAAAAATGAATAAACAAAATAATTTGTAAGCAATTTAGCAACTCATTAACATTAATATGGAAGATATGAGCTAAAGTTTCATCAAACATTCATTCTGATATCGCTTATCGAAAGAATGCGAGAGGGTAGTTGGTACAACTGTCAATAGGTATATTTGAATTCAATTCCTATGCTTGACGTTTTCTTCAACTTGTTCTATAAATTCATAACTACATCGAGCAAGTTTGCAGTAGAATAACAATGAAAATTTATTCAATCGAATTTGCTCTGGAGTTTATACAGTAGACATAAGCATCACAAGAAATTACTTTATGGATGGCAATTAACCTTAATTAGATATTATTGGGAAACAGGAAAAGCACTAGAAGCGAGGGAAGACATTTAATACAATCTGCTCCATTTACGTTCAATAATATTTTTGTGAAATGGAAGTTCGAATTAAGTACAAGATTTAACTAGTAACTCATATATTACAGCATGTTGGGATAAAGAAAATAGAAAAGTGTTAGTATAATGTAACGTGGATAGTTTGTCATGTACTTACGGTTATTATTCGTTTCAGTATGTATTTGTTCTAATTCCTTATTTGCTATAGTTTTTTAATTAATTCTAGAATAAGTAGATTTATTCTCGAACCTTCCAGAAACCAGCCTGTTCATAAATTCAAAACATTAGCCTGGCCAGGCCTAAGGTATGTCATCAGTCAATGTCATATTCCTATATTGAGTCCATATATCTGTCAATTTTAGACGGCCATTTTAACCCTAGCCAGGCTAATGGTTTGTATTTCGGAACAGCCAGTATATGTGAGGTACACTTTGTCACAGTATTGTCAGTTCGACATGCGTCTAGAATAATCATAGAACGTTCTCGATGAATGTCATTTCAAGATTCAGATATATAAAGCTGTGTCGATCACGGGTCACAGTCAGATTAATGAATCAGTCAATAGAAATCGCAAGTCGACAGTAGTAGTAGTAGGAAGACATAACACAGTGGTCCTTGTGATCTTCCTTTTCGATCATAATTTTTTTTTACTGGACTAAGACTGCCTCCTCTTTAGAGTGGAGAGGGGTGGTGATCAGGTGATCTACTTCTGCACAACACGATCCCTTGATGCTATACAACCTTCACCACCACGTGATCTTGAACTGCGATCACGCGATCTAGGTATGTGGCAAGAAGACGGAAATTTATATTCAGTATTGCGTGAACACCTATGGACTTTTTCTTCTACTGCTTGATCCCTTTCTAGAGATACTACTTAGAACTAGGTATGGCGTCTTCTCTATTTAGGCTCGCTATTTGACATGTCCTTGGAGCAATAATGAAGTTTCGGTTGGATGCTGTTTTCTCTCTTATATTGTTGTCTAATTTTAGCCTGTTCTTCTTCATATTCTATTCTAATTCTTGTCAGTTCTTTTTTATATTCTAGTCTAATTCTTGCTTATTTTTCTTTATATTCTTGTCTGTTCTTCCCCCTCCGTTCTTCTTTATCTTGTCTAATTTTGTTCCATTCTTCTTTATATTCTAGTATACTTCTTCTTTTTCCTGTTGTCTTTTTCTTACCCATTTTGATTTATCTTGTTGTCTTTTTCTTGCCCATTCTTCTTTTTCTTGTTGTCTAATTCTATCTTGTAGATCTAAGATTTGTCTTATTCTTGTTCTTATTTTTCCTTTTACAGGAACTTCATTACATCTGTCATAGTTGCCATTTCATCATAATCTTTCGATCTGATCTTTATCATATATTCTCAGCAAAATGCGTGGGATCCATGTCTTACACCAATACACCAATTATTGTAACGTTTAACCCTGTGCGAAACGTTGTGAGGTGAGTTCACTTGCACAATACTCCAAATTTTCCAGATTGCTTCCAAAACCTTGTACACCACCTTCCGTAATCGTACAACTGTCACAACTTGTCACTTTGACTATCGTGTTTCAACTACTATCGACCTATCGATTTATGACTCCAAATGACTGATTCAATACCGTACCTCACAAATAGTTTCTGGAAGGTTCGAGAATAAATCTACCAGTTCTAGAACTAATCAATGAAATACACAATCAACAACTATAGTAAAGAAGGTAGTAGAACAAATAACTACTACATGACTAACTATCCACGTTACAATAATAATAATAAGAGGTTTATTACGTATAAAGCAGAAATATGAAATATTGTCATTTCAAGGTTAAGAAAGCAATCTAAATAAAAAATGTTCTCGCTAGTTCACATTTGTAAGATGGATGAATACAGCTAGTATAATAATTATGTGCCAACCAAATATTCATTTGAAAATTCTCACATCAAAGGAATTTAATGGAAATTTATAGCGTCATAAAAATAGTTGTATTTTAATAGAATCATCTCAAACAAGTGCAAGATGCAACTCTAATTTTATTTAATTAACGTTTGCAATTGCAATTATATAGACATGGAAAACGTACGTCATTAGCGTGTAATTGAATCAAAAAATATAAATATGTTGCTGGAACTCAAGCTCGACAACACTAAAGATCCGTATTCTGTGATAAATTTTCATTAAAAGAAGTGAATGTGTTCTAGGAAACTTCCATTGAAATATTTCATATTATATGCCTATTCATTTATTTTTCTATTTTCTTAAATCATAAACCTAATACTAATAAAAAATCTTTCATCAGATTAAGGTCAAAACAATTAACTCATTTTGTTTCATCCCATATCCAATAAGTTTGTGGGAATTTCAAAATTATTAGCATTTTTCAGTAATTCTAGTTTTTTATTCTTCTCGGAATGTGGTCTCCATAAGATTTAAATGATTTTAAAATTTTTTTCAGGATATGATTATGGTAAGGGATTTTCTGCAAGTATGATAGATTGGATTGTTTTCTCTAAGGATCAGATCTCTACAAGTCATATTCTCAAGTAGTGATGTGCAAGACCAAGAGCAATACTGCGATGCAAGCCAATACCAAGACTAACCTGGTATTGGTCTTGCTGCAAGACTTACAAGACGCTCGCAGTTCCGTAACCAAACAACAAATTGGTAGGAAACATTTTTTTGTCAATGATTAGAGAAGAAACGCTGGTAAATAACTTAATTAATTTAACCTGTGAACTCCTTTATTATCAATCCCTATTTTACAGATTCTAACAATATTGAATTAAAAGTTGTTGGGTGAAAAGCGAGTTCATTTTACCATTCTAGGGATTCCCTTAACGAGCTGATTTTTAAAGAATACCTACTGCTCGTCATCAGGGGAAGGTGAGCTACACAGTTTTTTATTTTTATTAATATTTTATCACGTAGAATTTTTTAAGCAAAAATTGTAGTTTTACAAATCTATACCAATAATAAATTAAATGGAAGTGTCTGTTTGTAATATTAAAATAACAGGTTTTAACTAATTGCATCTGGAAGTATATGTGTCACTAATAACAAAAAAGCAATTTTTATATTTTTTTGTCTGTCTGTTTGTTCCGGATAATCTCCTTAACGGCTGAAACGATTCCGACGAGATTTTCACAGGCAGGTATAGGGAATGAAACAGCTAGTCACCTATAAATCTGAAATATTTTTGACGACATTTATCTAATAGCCAATTTTTGAGATTTTTTTAAGTTTACCCTTATGTTGAAACTATTTTTTGATTATGCTCATTAACTGAGATATTCACTTGAAAATGATACTTTTATGAATGCGCGTATTAACAAATTTCTTACCAGTTTTTAATTTTTAATATTTTTTAGGAAAAAGCTTCATACAAAAGTTGAGGTTAAAAACTATTTCTATAAACCAGAAATCTCTTTGATCACTTTCAGTCAATGGCCACTTATAGAGATTTTTTGGTAACTGTCTAGAACAGACACCCTTGGTATTTTCACTATCTATTTCAAGAAAATTGTTCAAAACCAATGTAGAATGAGTATTGATATAGAAGTATGACTATGATGCAAAAATATAAAGCAAGGTAAGGGAAACCATCATATATGAAAATATGGCAAGAAAGTTTAAAATGAGTGTTGAGGTGCGACATAAGATACCAAAAAAACACAAGCAGACAACGTCCTGCTAGTAAGATACAATTATTCTCATGTGTGAATGGCGAATAATAATTTTTAAACTTTATTGATTCATTACGCATCTCTCTTGCTCTAAATAAATTTTGCGCACCCGGTTTTATTCTCACAATACCAGGAGTGTTTGTTCTGGACAATGACCGAAATTTTTTATTCCGTCGATATTTATCCATTTCGAATGATAATAATATAACTATATGCAATATGATAAGATTATCAATAACAGATTTTCGATGCATATTGCAGGGTTCTTCTTCATTTGAATTTAGCAGTTACAGTTTAGAATGGCGCGAATTTTCCATACTTATAAAAAGTTCAAAGTTTTTGCAAGAGTCTTGAGAATACTTGCCGCAATACCAAGGCCCAAGACTAAGGATTTGCTGCAAGACCAAGATCATATCGGTCTGGATCATGCTCTACGCATGACTATTCTCAAGCAAGGATAACACTTTTCCGCTTCCTATATTCGAGAAATGTTCTCCAAGAGCAACCATCTCCATTTAAAATTTTAAGTTTTGTTCTCGCTCTCCCATTCTTCTTGCCATAGAGATTTCATTCCATGTTTCATTGCGTTATTGATATCTTTTACTCTACTAATATATTCAGTAGTTTTTTGTGCTGCTTACCTTATTTTCCAAGGTGAAGTTTCCAATGAATCGCACATTATTATTGGTACTCTAAGGCCTTATGTGTACTGTATCCATGATCTCTTTACACCAGATTAATGATTTGATGAAATATGTTCAATATAAATAATTTTATTTGTGATCTAGAACCATTACAAGAAATATATATTTTAGCTACATCATGAATGTGAAAACATAATGGAGCTCAAATGTTTACCAGACTAATACGAGTCAAATGCGCCTCGAATAACTATATCCCGAAATTGTCGAGTGTATCCAACGTTCCAGTAATTGGGTGCAGATATCCGTTATACACCACTTGTGATACGGATTCCCCATTTCAGGACCTAAAAACGATTCGCGTGCTGGTCTATCTGTTTCTTAGTGCCTTGATAGTGACAGTCACTGATTATATTGTGTTCTTCAAGAAATGATTAACCCTCTCATAAGGGCGACGCTTAAAATGAAGAGGGCTCACTTAGAAACTCAATTTCTGATTGGTATAGCACAGTGAAATATGATTGTTTTGTTTCGTTTTTTAAGATTACAACATACAATGAATATTCATCCCGTTAAGAACATCAATAATTAATTTAAATCCTAGTTCTAGAAGAACTAATAATTTTTGCATTTTTATTAACACATACATATCAGATGTAGGTATTTATATTGTAACGTGGATAGGTAGACATGTACTTACGGTTGTGATTAGTTTTATTAGCTATTTATTGTACTACCTTGTTTTCTATAGTTGTTTCATGTTATAGTTCATTATTTACTTCTAGAGTTGGTAGAGTTATTCTCGATCCTTCCGGAAACTACATGTCAGGTACAATTTGTTATACTATTGTCAGTTTGACAAGGATCTAGAACATTAATTATGTGCGTCTAGATATTCATAGAACATTCTCGATGAATGTCATGTCATAATTCAGGTATATAAAGCCGTGTCGATCACGATACAGAGTCAGTCTTATGAAGGCAGTGAGTCTTATAAAGTCAGTGGATAACAGTCAGTCTGTGGAATCAGAGGTTAATAGTAGTTCTGTCGGTGAAGACAGTGACAGTATAGATTGTCAAGGTGACAAGTGGTGACAGTTGTACCATAATAGAAGTTCGTGTACTGAGTGTTTGGAAATAAACCATTGGAAGCAATCTGCGAATTTTGAGTGTTACGAAAGTGAACTCACCCCACAACGTTTAGCACAGGGTTAAACGTTACAGTATACAAAGATTTCAAAATTTGCATAAAAAAGAACATACATTTGTTTCATTGCATCTAAGTATAAAAATATTTCTGAAAGTGCAATATGCAACATTGTGGCCTTATTTTTTTTTCATTTTTTCTCGCTAATCATGTTTTCGTGACAGTTTTATAAACTATTTTGTTGTCAAATTGAGCTATTATTTAACTTCTTTCGTAATATTGAAAATGGTACCAAAGTTTTACGTAAATACAAAGATTTAAGACCTTGATTATGGGAGAGGGTAACGACATGAAAAGATTACTTGACGCCTTATGCAACATGTTTTTTACCTTATATGATCTTAGTGTATTTATTCTATCATTTTGTTATTTATTATGTATTAAAAAGCTCTAGTTTCTAGCTTTTTTCAAATCTTTAAGCCTTCTATCTCAAAAATTATCAACTCTAAGACCTAGGGCCAACCATTCAGTAAACAAGCCCGACCAGATCTCCAACCCGTACTCGACCTGCGACTCATCTACATACCTATACCAAAGATTAAAGGTGTTTCTAATCTTTGCCCATTCCAACATTATACAGTACTGACCCTTGACCCAAGCCCTGTTGAAGAAACGACATGACAATGTAGCAGATCATATGCGGTTGAGACCCGAGCCGGACCCAACCGCTATAGGTTAAGTCATTCACTAGTCGATCAGTGGATCGGTCAGCGTACAAGTCTGGGTGGACCAATCCGATCGGACTTGTCCGCTAATGAATGGGTGTCTTAAGGTCATTGTGTCGTATTTGCGATAATTATACACATAGTATTTTGTTTGCGGTTTCTCTTCTAAACGTTCACACTGTTTAACTTTATTTTTCATAACAAATTGTGGAAAAATAAATTGTATTAAATATTATTTGTACTTATCTGGTTACTATTAAGAATTAGTGTTCAGTTTTATCAATTTTCCGACAATGAGATGGGGAAAGGATGAAATATAATTTGACTGGAACAACTACAGTAGCTGAAGAAGATTGAAACAGTTGGTTTGAAAGGGATACATCTGGTGCTCGTAAGTCGATTATTTTGAGGACGTGATATCGAGGGCTCAGTTACAGATAAACGTTGAACTGAATAGGAAGAGCCAGCGTCGCGTCGTTTCTAGGCTGGATAAATTAACTGGCTTTGTTTGCGAGTTACCACGTTCTGTGCTAGCGACAAGTCTGAATGGGTATTATATTGGGAGGCCTTCAAGCTGCTGGAGAACTGGATGAGTAAAAGGGACGTCATTTCTTTCAACATAGCTTGAATGCCTATTGATAACTAACTGAAGATAACCCAACTAGCCTTCATGCAATAACCATTTAACAATTATCATTATTATAGGTATTATCTCTGTATTGGCCCCTTTGCCTCTTTAGTTGACACAACACGGCCACCAGAGTGATTAAATTATCCAAATAGTGTTTTGTCAAGATAATTGCTTTATTAATTTGATATTTTATACAGAGGATCATTCAACAACAATATGTAGCGTTTAGAGCGTTTCTTCACCTGCCGTTTTTTCAGTGCCTATAAACTCGTTGTACAGTTGTAGGCTTGTATGGAACGCGCGGGCTGGCCCCTATTCTAGCATATGTTCGCGAACCTTTCAGTTTGTAGCAGGTGGCAGTTAATATTATAGGTTCTCACGAATACCTTTTTGCTTTTTGCGTTATTAATTGGTGAAAAAATCTTCGTCGTGGGCAATGGACAATTTTATACAGTTTAGAAAGAGTTGCGAAGAAATTCTGAGTATTTTAAAATTTACTTTAGAATGCCTAGAATCGGAATCTTATTTTAGGGTTCTTTTACTAAATTGCTGCACTCGATTTAATTTTAAGACGTCCAATAATAAAAGATATTGTAAAATCTTGAGACTGATCGACTAAACCTGTATAATGGAACAAAACTTTGAACAGTAGCAACAAGTTTTCTTGTATTTTTGGATGCCATAATGCCTAACAGAGACGTTTCATATTGTACCTAGGAGATTTTCAAAATCCAGAATATATTCAATTAGGAAATGGATATAAGTTATTTCACATTCTATGAAATTCTACATGCCGGAATATCATGATACTCCTCAAGTGTCGTTGTTTTAAATGTCAAATTGATTTGACTTGTGTGTAAGGTGAATAATTCAATACAAGTAATACTGATGATAATGATTTTTTGTAAAACTAAAAAAATCACAATAGAATTGACAGATCAACCAACATGTACGATATGTCTTGATCAATGATTTGATTCATAGCGCTTACGAACTACACTTTATATTTTTAATAAGATATATGAAATATAATGGAATGTATAGAAAGAAATATGGCAAGAATAAACGACGTGGCAGAGTTACCATAACAATGTTGAAATTAGTTGCAGTTAAAACATTTAGGCACTGCTTGCTTTAATGAGAAGGCTATAATTGGGAATGACATAATCACTAACTTTGCCGATCATATTGATAATCATATAGGGATATTTTTATTGACAATAATAAAAATAAACATTTGGTATTTTCAATCAATATAATAAGGTTTGAGTCTACAAATTATTGACCATCTAGAATATATAGACAAACTCCAGCTTCCAAGATTAGGTTTCAAGGCGTAACACCGTTACCCCAGAGCAATGGTATATGGCTTCTCAAAGACAAGGGCGTGGATTACAACGACTAATAGGATTACGATTATATAATCTGGCGCACATTGTATAACGAAGTTGTTTATGGATTCCTAGCTGCTACTCTACTACAAACGTTCAAGACAAGTGCATCACTATTCTATGACATAGAATTTGGCTTTGGGTTGCTGAAGACGATAATAATTCAAATCGAATAAAACTTGCATAGTGTGATGAGGTGAGTTGAAATAATAAGCAAATAGAGATAGTTAGTTTTTAAAATATAACATGTAGGAAAATATATAATCTGTTGGAACTACTGTAACAAGTATGTATTCTTATGGGTGGCATTGAACTTGTCTAAAACCAGGTAGAACAAACATTTTAACGAAACCATTAAACTCGCAAGTTCACAGATTTCCTTCTTATCCGACATATAAATTCTCCAGAGCAGATTTGGTACGTATAAAATGCAGCTCTGTTGAAATTTTTCTGAGTAAACTTTAACTTTTCTCATTCAGAATTCACTGCTTAAAATTTGTCTTAGTTTAGTTATTATGAATAACAAGCGTGACAACATTTCCTCAATTTTGGAATCAACCAGTTTTGTTCAAAACTGTGTATTAAAAAGGGCTGAAACATTGTGAAAAATGTTCACATCGGACTAGTAAAGTTCAAATTCTACATAAATGGAGGTGGGTATTTATTTGTCAAGAAAGATTTAAATCATACACATGAGTTTGATGTCAAGAAAATGGATCAACAAATCATCTCGTCTAGTGTTACAAGAAATGCCTCAGTAGATCTCCATGAAAGGCCATTAAATATTATCCATAAGGAGTTATTTGACCATAAAAGCCCTTTCGAAACCATTTCCGCGAAAGATCAAACATGTATATAATATAAACAACTCCAGGAGAAAAATATTGCCAGCTCAACCATGAAGTAATGAAGAAAAACTTTCGACGTTATTGAAAGCAACCACCAAGACCGCAAAGGAAGTGATAGATTGAGAGATTATTTTTTCATGTTTTACTGATTTGAAAATTTTAAGTCAAAGTATAAGATTTAAATCGAGGGAATTTTTACATATTATGATATTTTTTTTCCGAATGGTTGTTTTACATGTTTTAGTTCATGGACAGTACATTACCTAAGTTTATTGATTATTACGCGAAAAACGGAAAAAGACCTACAAATGCGTATTTCAGATTTGGCGTGAAAAGTGTGTCACTTTAGGATTTAGTTTAAGTTGTACAATAATTAATATTGATTTTCAATTAGCAATCCACAATGCCTGCCATTCAGCGTGGCAGGAATCTAAAACTATAGGCTGTCAATTTCATTTAACAGAAGGATTATTCACAGATATTCTGAAAATGGACCCAGGGATATAGGATCAAAGATACAGAAGTTTGAGATTGGTTGCATTATGTATTTGGTTTAATATTTTCGGTCTTAACGAGGTTAGAGACAGTTTTGTTTTTGCCTTATTCCCTATTCAAACTTTGAATGAAAAAGTTATAAAATGTTCAAACGATCTATTTGTCTAATTAGTAGTGTTAATGATTAAATTTTTCTAGAATAAATTGCTTTAAAGATGTTATTTGATCATTATTTTACTGCAACTTTTCTAAAAAATATGTATAGGGTGAATGTGCTAGTAGTCGGCCTTTTTGAAGGCCTGAACTAGGTATTTTGGGCCCACATACAAAATGTAGGTAGTTTCATCGTAATTTAGTAATTTCTAATGACATCACACATTGACTTTGCTGCCAAATACTTTTCGACTTTCGTTCATGTAAGGGTTGAATGCTAGTTTTGCGGTAAAAAAATTGCCATTGCGAAAATTGTAATTGTACGGTCCTGTAGGTTTGACCTGAGTATTCCATAGTTTCGGCATATTTATATATATTTATCGAAGCAGGATTTCTCACAGCTTCAAGGGCGTTTGCTAAGTTTTTTATCGTTGTGTTGACGAATCGTTGGTTTCGCACCGCCTGACTACCTGACATAACCTAAGGATTGTTAAAATCAACTTTTCCGTGCAAAATTTGCTATAAATAGCCTCAGAAATATTGGGGCCGATTACTGGTAAAGTTCTAGTAGTAGGCCACCAGATTTGATGGCTTGTAAGATTTTTTCCAAGCGTCGTACGAAAAACTGAAGATTTTGAATACGCAGATAAGGAACTTGAAAAACGCTTGCGTTTCAAAATATATAGGTATAACTAGCTACTGCCCGCGAATACGTGCGCGTGGAAAAGTGCATTCAATTCCATTCCATTAGTTTTATCGTGATGCGTATACAAACATACAGAAAGACAGACAGATGCGAAAAAAAGTAGCCTATATTTTAAGTTATAGCTGTAGTAATATATCGGTGAAACCTGCATTTGCGCGTACATTCACTCTAAATAGAATGAAATATGTGTAGGTTAATTATCGTGTTTGTCTGTTTGTATTTATTATGATTAAAATGTTCTAAAATAACGAGTTTAAAGGAAGGATAAAAGTGGGGTTATTTCTTTTTAAATTGTATAGGTACCTACCTCCCTACTTTGCGGATATTAAGTCTTACCCCCCAACTTACAAACCACGTTAATTGATACAAACAAGTATTTTTCCGTGCCTCATCACATAAAGTCTGTTCTAATTTTTGTTTAAAGTTATTTCACATTTTTTAGTGTAAACAGAGTCACATAACTTTTAATAAAAATACATATGTACCTAGGTACTTAGTACAATGAATGCTCTACAATTTTTATAGAAAAATATTATTTGCAGGGGCTCTAACTGAGTAAACCTTGATTTATTTTAATTGTCCAATTTAAAGGTTTAGAGGAAACTTACAAAATCGGAGCAAAATCAGTATGCAAACGCGCGAACAGGCATACAATAAAATAGCATAACTACCTACATAGAATCGAATTGCTTTTATTCGTAGATATATTTAAAAAGATTGATTCACTCAAAAATTATTATTTTTATTTCAAATTCAACCGAACAAAAACTATAAATAAACAATAATGTGATTAAGCGGAATCAAAACGTTTGGCTAGAATCTCAATAATCAAAAACACACCACAGCCAACGGTTTCCGTGGTGTAGTGGTTATCACATCCGCCTAACACGCGGAAGGTCCCCGGTTCGATCCCGGGCGGAAACATGATTTTTTTTTTAATTTTTTTGACAACCAAAACATTAATAAAGGCAGGTGCAACATAATCATGGCAGTATTTAATTATCCAGTGATACAAACAAACTCCTGTAGTAATTAATAATTATCATCTATATTCCATATTGTAACGACAGTAATATACATATAAGTATACCTACTGATAGAGCGAGGAGACGTATTTTTTAGTGAATGAAAATAGTGTATATTATAGGAAAAACGGAAATAAAATGTATTTATCGTTGGTAATAACATTCATATTTCATTAGTTGAAAACAACGATATAACTAATGCATTTCAACAATGTTTCTAAAAATTTCGGATAGGGCATTCACAATTTCTACATGACATAACTAGTACTTGTAAATCATCTGTACAAGTGGTAGATGAGATTATTATTCATAAAAAGGGTCCAACCCCTATTTCGATAAATTTTCTTAAATGGGGACAAGGTTCCATGGTGTAATGGTTAGCACTCTGGACTCTGAATCCAGCGATCCGAGTTCAAATCTCGGTGGGACCTAAATTTTTTTTTCACACTTTTTGAAATTCTTTCACAACAATTATGTCAATAATAATCATACATAATTTCTTATTCTTCTTACTTGGATACATCATGTTGTTTGAGAATTACATATAGGGAAACCTTGATAAATATTTATTTATTATACCTACAAGGGAAAAAAGTATCAGGTTTTAGCTCGGGAGATAAAATTTAATATTCTTCCCGTGTATAATGTTTTACTGTGACGGGAATTTACTGTGACGGGAAAAAAGATGATTTAATAATGAAAAAAATATTACAATAAATTAAACTCAGAAAATTATCGAAGTGAAATTTTAAGTTTGAAACTGGTCGTCTGTTGTACTTATAGCGAAATTTAGACCTACGTTGCTAAGGAAACCATTAAAGTAATCAATGTCAATTTAATTATGTGATTTGATTTAAATTTATCTGTATAAAAAGCTAAAATAAGTATGTACTCACTTTTTTCCTGTGGGGAAAAAGTGATACTTTGTCACCTGTCAATAAAGCTTCGCATTTTATCCCGTCAATGAAAAAATAATATATGCAATTTGATGTAGAAATAAATATAAAATATCACATACAGGAGAAAAACTAAAAAGTGAGGTTCCACCGAGATTTGAACTCGGATCGCTGGATTCAAAGTCCAGAGTGCTAACCATTACACCATGGAACCGATGTTTATTAAAATTATCTCCCAATAATACAATTAAATGCAAATTTCTTATCTTGTCCAACCTCTATAAATATGCGATTTCCTTTCGCCAATCACTGAAGCATCCACAGTGGTATGGTGCGTGGATTCTGGATACAGTAGCGAACTACTAATTGACCATTAATGATATTTGAAGAATACAAAATACATATTACAACCAGCAGAATGAGTGTGCCCTTCGAGGTACATACTCTCCGGTAGATCGATTGAAGAGTGGAGTTTCTACATTGAATACAAGTGCCATGTCGGTATCATTGAATAAAGATTTGCCAAAACAACAATTAAAAAAAACTGATTTTTACAATATTTTGCCAATTTCAATTTTTTGCGGTTAATTCGCCCTTTTTGTATTTTTGGACACTTTGGTAAAAAAGTAAAACCTTTTTATTTTTTATTCAAAGAAAGAGAAAAAAAATAATTGCTCAAAAATAATGATATCCCAGCAAAAATATAATTGTGAAAAAAGCCAAGTTCGTTACAAAAAAACCTGCAAGATAATTAATTATGTACTTGCATAGCAGCTTCGCTAACAAAAGAACTGAGATCTAACAAATTCTTTCGAAGTTAAATCAAAGCTCTTTACATGCATAACGTTATTTAGTAGCTTTAAAAGAAAATTTATCATGTTCTTTGCAAGGGGTACAATATGTAAAATTTTCACCTTTTGATCTTGAACTTTTTTTATGAGGTGTGTACTTCAAGTTCATCTAGAGACATCTGACTCAGAGGAATAAATTTTCTTTGAAATTAAGTAGGTACCTCATACATATCAGAAGTACATCGAAAGAACTAGGTTCCTATCCAGTTGGATCTTACTTCTATTAATAACGAAGTTGCTATGCTAGTTGTTAGTGTTAGTGCTTGATTTTTAAGTTTTTTATGGCTTTCTTCCACATTTAGTTTTTTTGATAGTATTCAAATAAATAAGCATTATTTTCTTAGCATAGGTAACATCGTCTGACTGAAATCCAGAATATTGTCAACATATCTGTCGAACTCCTCTGTAATGCTTCTAGAACCTTCTAGTAATTTCTTCTCCGATTGCGTTCGTGCAAATAGTTTTTAATATTCCTATACATACTTGCGAAGATAAAATTCAGCGGATACCCGACTTGGCAAAGCTTGAAACATAAAAGAATATCAATATATTATAAGATAATAACAAATATTATAGTTCAAAACTTCAGATCATACCATTGTCCAAGGTTGATGATGGTTTCTAGAGCTAAAAAGGTTGTGGTGAAAAAGTTATTCTCGTTTCTTTCTAGCTCTTTTGGTAAAAAAATAATAAGAATAAGTTTTTTTACTTAAATACAGAAAACCAAAATAGCTATTGTAAACACGATATAAAATATCATCAAATCGCTCATTTTTTTCCATAATTAACCGAATTCGTATTTCGTATTATAGTGATAATCAACCAAAATAAAATGAGGAGTAACAGATATTTGAATGATTAGTCATTCAATAAATAATTAGGTATACCTGGCTATAAAAACCAATTGAGCTGAGAAATGACAGAATGAGCAGTTACTTGTGAGCAGTTTCCAAATCAAAATTGGTTGGTACAAAAATTACAAGTAGGTAAGTACAGAGTTTTGAAAAATACCTGGCGCAATATTCATTGAGTATAAAATTAAACAGCAGAAAGCAGACTTATGGCAAAGATTAGAAACACTTTTTTGCTTATGGCACCAACCCAACTAACTCTCACATACATCTTTCAAATAAATCGATAGATTTTACTGAATAGATATTTCTTTAATAAAACTTGGAGACCCTAAATTCAACATTATTGCTCAATTTTGAGTAGGTATTTATTTATGTAGGTATCATAAAAGTGATATGCTTTACCAATAAAACAATAACTTACATACATATAATGAACTGAAAACTGAATAATATTTGGAAAATAGAACTGTTGGAGTAGAAAACAAAATAGTACACCAATTCTTTTAATTTTAAACTCAATACGAGTTTCGGAAACATATTAATTCTCAAGCATCAACCAATGGAGACCGTATTAAGAACGCAACAACCACTACGCCTGAACTAACAAGACGGTTCCATGGTGTAATGGTTAGCACTCTGGACTTTGAATCCAGCGATCCGAGTTCAAATCTCGGTGGAACCTGAGTTTTTTTTTTCGTTTTCGGGTAAAAAAATGTAATTTGCCTTTGTGATTTCAGATTCTTTTATTATATGTAAAAATAATTCTTAACCTCAGGGGAATTAACACCAATAATATTACCGGCTGCACCTAACAATAATTTATCGTACAATTTATAATAAAGTTTTATAAGAAAAAGTACTGGAAATTATAGTCAATTTTTATACTCCACCGCTAGGCGCGTAATTAATAGTAATTATAAAAAAAATTAATAATAATTGCTCTGTATTTATAGGTAATAGGTATAAAATAAAAATATTCGTACTTCTCAGATCATTTCACGTCAGTTTAAACCAATAACTGTTCCTCTACATTTTGAAATAACAAATAACCGATAGGGGTGAGTGGGAAAGCTAACTATGGATTTTAACTAAGTGTAATTTCTAATGCCCAATAAAATATTTTATTATCTTCTATTCCATTTTTTACGATCGGCAGATGGTGTTGTTCGAACAATTTAATTTTTGCAATGTCCTTGGGAATTTCAAACACTATATTTTGTAAATTCATACAGGTGAAAGTGGATTTATTTTAAAGAAAAATATAACTATTTTTATACTATTAAACGTAGAGTTTTTTGAAACGCAGCATAATCACTAGAAACACTTAGATTGAAAATTTTACTGTATAATATATATTCCTAATCACGAACAGGTCTATTCATAATTGAAACGTAGTACGCTACTAAATTAAGTGCGGAGGTCTAATCTTAAATTAGGTTTGTTACTCTTATGTATGGTCGGATAGTGTTTTGTGTTTTTTATTTTAATTCGGTACTAGCAAATACTATTATAGCTATTATAGTTTGTCTCACGAATGACGGCTATTGGCTGTAATCACTCAAGATCTACGTACATCACGCTATACTTCTTATCGCATCTCTTTATCATGAAATTTTCTACCACATTTTTCGATCTAAGCTACGACATCTGTATTTCAAGCTTTCTTCCTTCAATACCATGATAGGGCGCTGCTCGTATGTCCGGATACAACGCAATCTTTATTTCATAAGCGTTACAAAGTCAAGGTGACATTTCAGAGAATTCAGATGAATAAATTTATATTTTATTTATCCAGCAATAGATTTGTATTGTATGTTTCTGCATTATTGTTAATAATAAATCTTTCATATAATTGCTAATTTAATCAATCGATATTTCTTTCTCCCTAATTATATGAATTTCCCTAAAACGTATGAAAAAATTGAAATACCTTATATCAAAATCATCACGCCACTGATTTATTCCCCTCAATTGAATTGATTCTTTTCTCGTGTTTTCCAGGCAGACGCCATAATTCGAGAAAAAAAGTATAACTACAATACGTCTAACTTGATATAAAATATGGAATATACTGGCTGTTCCAAAATTCAAAACATTAGCCTGGCCAGGGTTAAAATGGTCGTCGAAAATTGACAGATATATGGACTTAGTATAGGAATATGACATTGACTGATAACATACCTAATTTAAGCCTGGCCAGGCTAATGTTTTGTATTTAGGAACACACTGCAACTGTCCTCTACAGGATAGAGTTTTAAGTTGGCAATGTCTATTTATATTCAAACTTCAAATCTAGTCAAATTAAGTGAAAATGTCATACAGACGCGGTTCAGTATGTGCAGTGTGGTTGTAATAACTAAAAACAGCATGATAATGAAAAAAGATCATTCTATAGGATGCCGAAAAATCTTCGTCTGTAAGTGCAAGCATACACAGCTTTTTTCTGTTAAATTTACTATTAAACTGCAAGTAGATTAGGTATTTAGATATGTTTCCTAGATTGTCTTACTTATTTTAAATTGCAGCTTGAAATTATGGATTTCTGCATCTAAACGGCAAGATTTGGATAATATTTTGAAATCGGAAAGTTTGTTTCGACCATTTTGAAGTTGAATGTTTCAGAAATAGAAATGTATACAGCCAAGGGTAAGTTAACGCCAACATTTCGTTTATAAAGTTACAAACAAACATTGATTAAACATACTCCCTTTTTGCTCTATACATAAACCTGTTCTTTTTTTCTAGTCTACGCTCAGGATTGGTACCAACCCGAAATTTATACGAGATACCAAATGCTTTGAAAAGATAGATGCGTTCTAAAATATCTGCACATGTCGAGTGAGAGAGAGCCTTCCCAGATCTTTATACCATGTTATGTAATAACTAATGTTTATTCCAGAGCAAAGATTATTAAAATTGAAGAAATGGCCTCTGAACTGATTAAAAAAGAAGATTTGACCTACTCGAATACTGGTCTTATATCAAATGATGTCGAAATTTTAACAAATGACATGTAAGTTGCAAAAAAAGAAACTGACCATCTGCAACAAGGCAATGATTATTTGCAACAAATAAAATTCAAATTAACCAACCCAGTGAAATATCGAAGTACTCAAATTTGGAAATTGCAAAAATGCGCCAAAAAACGTTGTGGGATGATTTACATTATAAATTTAAATTCCAATTTTTATTTACAAGAAGACCTACCCAAGACTGTATTGAAAATCTGTCAGCGGTTAGAAGAAAAGGAGGCAATAATGGTACGCCTGATTGTTTCAAATTCCGCTGCAGTCTGAGAGCAATACTAACGAATCAATAAAATTATTGAAGCCCTCCACGTTTTTATTACAAAAACAAGAAATGATAAAGCAATCTTTTGAATTTTTAAAATACAATTTCTCACAATCAAAAGTAAACTTTAATTCAAAACTGACGATCGTTCTGATTATTTTTTCCAATTCAAAAGCGAAAAACTTTTTTGAGATTTAAAATTGTTATTTCAGACAAAAACTAGTTTTCTCAAAACAAGTGTGAATTGTTATTATAATTATAAATCTACTGGTTTAATTTGATTGAGATGTTGAATCTGATTTAGTTTTGTTTGAATTTAAAAATCGTTTGTAATATTTTTTTAAATTTATTTTTACAAAAATATTTTAATGTATTAATTAAAGCCTATATTTATTAAAAACATTGTTTTCTTCTCTATGAAATTACATACGTAAATAGCTTATATTTCAATCGCCCGCTATAACTATAAATATACTAACTATAAATATATAAAGGTCAGTGAGCGTCATCTGTGAGCTTGAATTGTTAGAAGGATTCCAATCAATCTATAGAAAACAGACGAAGTTGGACGTATTATAAAGTTAATAGTATTTGGTACTAGCTAGTACCGGACTAAGATTGGATTATGAATACGCCTGATAGAATTTATCTTAATTATTAAATGAATAGTTTTTTTTTAGATGCCTATTCGAGTTTTTAAGTTTCTTTTAATATTAGAGATGTGAACTAAGCTCAAATTACAAGTACATCCAGTGTTCTGAAAATTATTTATTAAGCAACCAGTCTGAGTTCTAGGGATTATTGGTATTGCTAATATCTGGAACAGATAAACCACACTTAAGATGATGTGTTGTACTTTAGGTGTTTCTTCGAATCCCTCGCTATTTCCCTAAATATGTAATACCTACCAAAACTCCCATGAAATGTTTGAACAATGGTGCCGCCAACGAGAAGTTGGCGATATTATATTAGCCTATCGCCTAACTTTCTATATTTAAGCATACTAATAATTTATTAATAAACGGAGTATACCGGAACTGACATAATGCCGCTGTGTATGCACAGTAGATTAAATTACTTTTCCCACTAAACGGGGATTTAACGGTGGCGTTTTGCTAATTTGGTAGGTTCAGATTCTTCGTAGGCTAAATAAATAATCTTGCCTTCTCAAGTTCAATATTTTTGTTCCATTAAAAAAATCTGACATAAATTCTAATAAACGAACATTGCTTCTGCACTCTCCATATAAAAAAATATAGAGTAGTATCTTAGAAGAACTGTGTACCCTCCCGTTCTTTCAGATATGAAATTTAGTTTGAAAACATCTGTTCTGATATTTCCTGGAAATGTGCTTTGGAAGGTTGATCAAAAGCTTCCATAAAAATAGTTTATGCAAGTTCCATCAAAATTCTTTGATGCCACAGGCCTGAGGCATGGGTCCGTCAAGCCACATCCCCGATAAAACGAATATAATTTTTTTATTGCAAAATTATGTGCAAATTACGGCCACAAAAAAATAATTTTGTGCACAATTCCTTGACCATTTTTTCGCAATTTGAAAAAAGGAGGTGCAGCTTGACGTCAAGCTACACCCCGCACCAATTCCTGTCGCCAAAATTTAAAAATCGATTACACCATAATTATGTGCAAATTATGTTCTCTCCAACGACCTCAGAACATCTATGCTACTCTAAGCATACACCTTCTTTTTTTTATTTATTATAGGGGGTGTGGCTTGACGTCAAGCTACACCCCCGCACCAATTCCTGTTGCCAAATCAGTAAAAACAAACTATAATTCAAGAATGTAAGTAAACATCAAAAAAGATTCTTTCAAATATTACAGAAATAAGTAGAAGAAAAAATACCGTGCATAAAACGTTATTTTCAAATCAAGTATTCGATTTTCTGGTGCTGCAAATAGGAATCGATGCAAATGTTCAGCTTGACTTGGAACTACACTCCTACTACACTCGAATTACGAAAAAATGGTCAAGGAATTGTGCATATTTCTTTTGTAGCCGTAATTTGCAAATAATTTTGCAATATTTTTTTTTAATTCGTTTTACACACCACTTTGTAACTCGAAAAAAAGTTAAGGGATAAATTATTTTTTGTGGCCGTAATCTGCACATAATTATGGTGTAATCGATTTTCAAATTTCGGCAACAGAAATAGGTGGGGTGCAGCTTGACGTCAAGCTGCACCCCCTTTTCTCAAATTACGAAAAAATGGTCAAGGAATTGTGCACAAAATTATTTTTTTGTGGCCGTAATTTGCCCATAATTTTGCAAAAAAAAAATTATATTCGTTTTATCGGGGTGCGGCTTGACGGACCCCTGAGGCATGCTGTATTTGTAACTATTAAAACAAAAAAGAAAGCAATAAAATTGGTGCATCTTAGCACATTCAAAAAAACAGACGGGACAGATAAAAAGATTAACTCACGATAACAATACTGTCCACACATAGCTACCCCTTGTGCAATTCCAAAAAAGGTATTTTGGTCATCAATAAAATGGAATTATATTAGTTCTTATATAATTTCTATTTTTCTATCAGATTTATATCAGAAATTACAAGCACACGAAGTGGAATTTTGTATTCAAAAATATAGGGATCCCTTATTTTGAAACGTATATCTACGTTAAAAATAAATAAAAAAACGGTCTGGTTAACACCTAAATTGCAATTATTCTGCCTTAATGTCAACGGGTATTTTAACGCAGAGACATGGGTATTGTCCAACATACCGGGACAATATCTAAAAACAGAATACAAAACACAATTAAACGCCCCAGGTTCGGACTGTCTCGGCTGGATAGAATAGCCGCGCAAATCCGTATTAATTATTAATCTTCACGAACCCCAGGATTAAAGTGCACCCATACATGGATTATCGCGTTGGCTGGAAGTAGTAAATCACAAATTTTCATTAAAATAGTTCCTGCCGGCCTTAATGATGTAATCCCAACATGGGAACGATAATTCTCAATCTAATATCGAGTTTTCAGTTTTCAGCCTTAATGGTTATCAGTCTACCAAACTGGCCACGCTCATCTATCAATTATGTGAAAAAAACAACTTTCCAGAATAATAACAGAATTACATATCTGTTATGAACATTTTCCAGTGTTTTCTTTAAAGAATATCCTTTGCTTCAGAATATGGGAACAATTCAAGAGTCGAAATAAATTATGAGATCCTCTCGAAGAGCCAGAGATAAATCAGCGTTGAACAAGCAGCAAGCCAAAGAACAAGAATCCAAGACAAATATCAGTCATCCAGATTCAGATGAAGAAGAAGGTTTCTCAAAGTGGATTCGATCTGAAGAAGGCATCGAAAATTTGAAACTATTCGTTCTTGGGAACTCACTAGTCGTATTACTTGTACTATCTTGGCCGCAAATCAGGGATGCCCTGGATGCCGCCTACTACATGTATATAGAATATACAGAGCGAAGAAATTTGTAAAATAAACTACAATTACAAAATGTTTTCCATCGTTTTCCGAGGATTCATTTTCATTATATTTATGTTTTGGTATAGTGCAGGTATCTGGTTCATGGTGAATGACTATTTCCGAGAAAGTTTTCGATCTTACTTAGAGAAAGAATTTGAGACGAACAAATTTAAAAAGCCGTCAGAAATGACAAAAGCTGCTCCAAGGGAAACTTGTAAGAAATCCAATTTACACGATGAGTGCAAAGTGAAGTTATCAACATATACTACAAAAATATGTACAATTGAGAATTATTTAAATGATGTACTGTTAATACGACACTGACGACAAAAATACTATCACATCAAATTATTATTTTAGAATTTATACATACTATGTAAATGCAAACTGAGAAGTCAAATTTGATATAAGATGAGGACATGATAGAATTCAAAAACCCCAAATTGATTTTAGGATTAGTATTATTTTGTGTACCGATATACTTACCGCTCCAATAAACATATAATATGTATATCAATCTTTAACATCGCCTTATGTACCTATTTAAGGTACAAATGTCTATTTGTATCATAAATGTAATGTTACAAACTTAATTACTTCCTCTGAGGTAATCCTTTTCACAACTTACAATAAAGATAAAGATATACCTAGTTGAGAGTTATCAAAGTTGAAGTTGAGACAATTTGTTTTTCATTCAGATTCAACACCCAAAGCTAATAGAAATATGTATTTGTTTCCTTGAAATTTAAAATATATAATATATCAAAAGCAATTTCGTTCAATATCGTACCGAATTAATTAATATTATCACCTGCACCAAACTACAAATAAATGTAAGGTTATGATGACAAACAAACAGGTGTCAAGTGTAATCATCTAATAAATTCTAATAATATTGGTCATTCAACTCACATGAAACAATTTCAGACAACAAATCTTCATAAGTTTAATTCACAACAAGCTGGATATAATGTCTATTTTAGCGGAATCACAAAATAACATCACATCACACAAAATTTAAATAAACAGAAAATTAACGTACACCGGCTACGCGCTGACTTATTTTGTTATTGGTCGTTTTATTTGACTTCCAACCTACAAGATACTGTTGCTGCCACCTATCAACGAAAAGATGAGTTTGATTCTGGATCCTGTAGACCAGTACAGGTTTCAATCAAAGTGTTGTGATATCAAAGCCATGGCAATTTAAGCTTAGCATAATAATTGAATTTTTTATTGCTATTTAATTACTTTAGTAACAATTTAATTGCTCTTATATTTCTTTTCTATTTCTATACAAAAAAATAATATTTTTTGATTGCTTAATGATTGTGCTATAGCTAATATGTTTACTTAAAACACATTGAATTCTTAACATTTTAATGTTGTTTTTGATTTTGTAAATCCCAGATATTAGAAATGTGCAAATCTTCCTCTTATTTGACAGTTCAGTTCAGTTTCAAAGTTCATCCCAACATTCCATTTATTATACTTACTTATATAATTTTGAAACTAAACATTAAAGTTACACTAAATTGTTAGATTAGGAACTTTATCATTTCATTTCATATTCATTTTCATTTCATTTCAAATTCTTTCAACTAACTAACAAATCCCGTTTTTTGAAAGTTAATCAAATAGTAAAATCAGTAAAAGATAAATAATTTAAATCATCACAAAATTAATATTCAAAATAACGCATTCTGATTATTGTTAGGGTTCCGTACCAAAAAGGTGTCGAAGAGACTTTAAACCTAAGCATCCGCCGTCCGTCCGTCCGTTTGTCATCAGAGTATTTCTATTGCCGCTTTAACAACAAAAAAATAGTATACAATTTAAATTATAGGGCCCCACGTACAAAAACGTGACTTTTTCAGTGTTTTTAATTTAACCTCAATAATCGCTGAACAGGTAGACAAATTAAATTTTCAAGAAGTCCCTAAGTAATACTATAGATGATATAACAAGTAATGAAAATAAAGCAAAATTAAAGGGGGTCGGGTACCATACAATAAACTTTTGTTTTTGCTCGATATTAATAATAGGTGCATATTATGAATCCTAATAAGTAGTCTTCTTCTTCTACGATAATACGAAACCAGGCCCGTATCCAGAAACTCGTTTTAAGGGGCTCAAGGACGAAAATCATTAGAAAATGTGGACCTATTTTAATTCATTCATTCATTAATTAAATCATTATGTGACGATTAATCTATAATTATTCTTTATGGTTTTCGAGATATTTCTTTTTTTCAATTTTCAAAAAAACTCAGTTCTTTACGAAGCGAATATTTAAAATCAACGAAAATAATAAGAGTCTTTCTAAATGTCGCTTTTTAAATTACTTATAAGCTGACAGACATATCCAAAATATCAGCAGTGAAAATTATTGAAATACTAAATTTAAATATAAAATATTTCGGTTTAAACTCAACTTTCCTTTCCAAGTTTATAACTAATGGTTCGTAATGCTCAACATTTTTAAAATGTTATAATACATCGAACGTACAAATCATTGTTAAGGGTTGTCCATTTTATTGTCTATTTCAGAACTAGCTTTTTGTTTTATTATTAACAAAATAATCTTTATCTGCAACTACTGGTTTTATTTTCGCATTTATAAGAAATAAGTTTCACTGCAACACTATTTTTCAATCGCATTTTGGTGTGATTTGATGTGAATAATAATTATTTATTATTACCCTTACGGTACATTTATGTTGGAGCTGCGATAAACGATAAGAGCAGCGATGAGAGCGGCGTAAATTTAACTTCGTTGGTATCCGTTTATATTAGAGCTTCGACAATCGCGTCGACCGAAGACCTGTGGTTACAAATTCCAATATATCGTTTTTAAATGAGTGATTTCGACGAAGAAATACTGCTGTCGTCAAGTGTTGTCAAATATTAAATTGCTAAAAGTTCAGTTAGAAAACGCCAATTCGCTGCACATCCTATAAACGCTCAGAGAGACGTGTTTGGAGAATTTCATCATCTTTATACGACAATTGAAAATTGAAATTGACATCCTGAAAAGTTTATGGAGTATATGAGAATGAAGATATAAACCTTTGATCATATATTGGAGCACATCTCTTTACATTTTTGATCTCACAATGCTGGGTTTATAAATATTTCGCTAATTAGTATGTCGATATCCATATCGAACAAACGAAGAAAACACATTGAACAATAATTATCGTCGCTCTGATCGTTGCTCGGTCTCCAACCGTGTCTGAACGCGTCGCTCTGACATAAACACCTGCATATTAATAAATGAAATCATTTTCTTCGCTACGCTAGTATCGCCGCTCATATATCGTTTATTGCAGCTCCAACATAAACGTATCCTTAGAAACTTGGAGAGGAAAGTTCAGTTTAAACCAAAATAATTTATAGTTAACATTAGTATTTTAAAAATTTTCGCTGCTGATATTTTGGTTATGTGAGTCACCTTATAATTTAATATATTTTCTTCGCAAAGAACTGAATTTCTTGAAAATAAAAAAATAGGAAATTTCTCGAAAACAGTTAAGAATGGTTGTTGGAACCTGAACCAATTATTCCGTTGAATAATATGTTTGCTTTTAGTTGCGGGGAACAAATGGTAATCATATGATTTAAATTCAATTATGTCGGTACATTTTTTAATGAAAGCGCGTTTCAAATGATGCACATCATTGTGCGGGCAGTATATACAAAAATATCTCCGGCAAGTCAGCGTGAACACGCGCAGAATTTTGGATTTCGAAGAAAAGGAAGGAGATGTAAATGCTTCCATCCATAAAGACGAGGATTGATATACGCGTCTACGGCGAAAGAAGCTAGTGCCGGTGTGAACATTATACCTAAAATAGACCAAACAAAAGGGTCAAGATTCTCTACAGCCATATCCTGGAGCACAAGTGTGATAGAGGTGCTAGAATCTCCGGTTATTTGCATTATCGGATGGACCAATGGTAGCGCTACCAAAACCAGCGTCGACAAAGACCGAGGTAGGCCCATTTTACATAATCAATGTGCATCCGAACATTCAAAAACCTTAAAGAATCAATCGAAGGGATTTATACATATTATTAAAAATAATAAATCATATAATTACAGTTCATGTTCAAAAAGTCTATATTCGACAATGGTATAGAGGTAAATAATGTTTATTCGGTAGCAACTTAGCTCTACTTTCACCTCCTCAAAGGAATACGTCCACTTACGTCACCCTGTATATGATTAATTGAATATAGGTTCTAAAATTAATATAGGAATAGTCGAGCTGGCATCATTCAAACTAGAGCAACAGAATAAGTAGGTATTCTCGACCACCATTTGGGCCTCCATCCCTACCTATGCTATGAACAGACAGACAACCGATTGGAGAAACATTTTTTCAATTGGCTGTCATTTGAATGTTTTGAGGGCAAAAATGGCGTTCGAGAATACTTGTATATTCTAGTGCCTAGTGCCTTATTAAAACTAAACCCCGAAGGTTGGCTATTATTATTTTTTTGTACCTAATGTATTGTCAAAAAAAACTTCGTCACTTTAAATGTACTGTAAAATTACTAATTAATAATATAAATTCTGTACATTTTTGAATATGTTGATACTAACTCGATGTAGATTCGGCATTAACCGTGCTTCAGGAAAAGTAGAAGTCAATTCTGCTCCTCCCCTGGCGTCAAGTTTTTTCACTATTCAGTTATTCAGTAATGAAAAATAAAAATATTCTCTCTACACCTGATTGAGGTTATTTTATATACTTTGTTGTTCAATTCGTCATTGACCAATAGTTGAAAAAATAATACGTGAGTATGACCAAGTAACCCCTACATTATGTTAACCAGTACTCTATTAAAACCATTGTTGTTTTTTATACAAATAAATATAAGGAATTCTGACCATTGTTTGAGAATTATTGAGTAATCCAACTAAAAATTAGTCCTAGTTCTCACAATAAATTTGAAACCTTAAATAATTTACTATCTTAAACTTTGAGTAATCGTCAGCATAAAAATGTTATATTGAATAGTTCTAAGATTTTTTTATTTCTATCTATATAAATTAAATTAAAAATATATATGTATAAATTATTTACATTTTTATCATAATAACTAACATTATGAATGAGAATGTGAGTTTGTTAGTTGGTTACGTTTTCACGCCTTAACTACTCATCATGAAATTTTGCATACACTTGTCGAGGGTATAAAAATGTACATATAGGGTACCTTACAACCAGAAATCTCAATCTTGAAGGGTTAAAAGGGGGAGAATAATTTTCAATAGATATTTAGACTTGAAACTTCGAGTGAGTACTCAAAAATAAAAATAACCAAACATGTATCCGATAATCATCACCATCAAGGAGGTGTAATGGGGTAAATAAATCTAGAAGTCGATATAAGTGATGTTATTGAGGTCTTTGGGATGCTGATAGCGAGAATGGCATTTATTTTCAAGTTATACAAGGTGGACAGGACAAACAATTAAAATCCCTCTTGGAGGAAACGGGGTTTCGGAGTGTATAATGCTAAACAATAAAATAGAGACCTTTCAATTCAAACCTTCGTTGGTGTGCTATAAATTAGAAATCTTAATATCAATATGACTGTCGCTATTAAGGTTTTTTGGGACGTAATTTGTAGGGTATTTACTATTTACATATTTGCTAGTTAGTAATAATAGGAACTGTCGTTTAAGCTTTCTTCAGTACATTGAGATATTCAATCAAATAAATCTCATCATTCTGGGAATATTGTATGCATATGTAAAATATGTATTTAAATAAAACTATTTAACAAAAACTAAGGAACGAATTTATTATTTGGTGAACTGAAAAATACAAAAAAATATTAATTCTACTAGTACTGGTGATTTTGGAGTTGTGCAGTAAACAAGACATCTTGCAAGTATCAGAAGATGATATTAATTCTACTAGTGCACCAAAAAATAAAGTCATCAAAATCATTCAACTTTCATCTACATTACAGATTTCGCGGAAACACACTTATTTCAGACTTTACCATTGCTGTAACTCAGAAACCGTTTTTTATGTCCAATTAAAATGTCACCAGATATGGCCTCTTCTTTAACTTGGCGGTCTCATATTTCCGATTTAAAAAAAATCCCTCCTACGCAAAGCAGAAATACACATATTTCAGACTTATCCACTGCTTTTAATCGGAAATGAGTTTATAAAATTATGTCCAAATCAAATTTTGTTGTCTTAAATCAAAAAAATGGCTCCTTCTCCAAGTTTTTTAGTGGGAAGAGCATGTTGGATGTCGATTTCTTATTGGAACCAACTCTCAACAATAGCACTCTTTCAAATGAAAAAAGAATTATCAAAATCGGAGCACCTTTACTATGCAAACGGCGAGGAAAAAAGCAAAGTCGAATTGTATACCTCCTTCGTTTGGAAGTCGATCAAAAAACAATGCCATTGTGTTTCTGTGAAAATTACTAGCGGAAATAAGTTTAGCAGTCACATACATATAAACATTTGTTACATATCGTGAATGAAAGTCTTTATAATAATAAGTGTGGTATTTTTTAGGTTGTACCAGTATGAAACAATGCGTGAAGTGTATTTCTTGAATATAAATAATATAGTGGTGTTCAGAAGTCAGAACTCTCTTATGTAAGGCTAACTGAAATAAAAAACCTATGGAAGAACACACTTAAAAGCTTTGACTTTGGTGAAAGAGGTGTTTACCTGATATGTCTAATCTCGAGATAATTATACCTACAGAATGTCCCAAATTGAGTGGGATAGCGTAGCTATCTTGTTATTAATAAAGATACAATTTGGGTTAAATGAGAAATGGTGTAGGTACAGTTTATTAGGCTGATTCAGATTCTGCTTAGAAATCTACAAAATTTCAAGCAGTTCCGAGGATATTCGGAAAAGAACCGATAAAATACATTTGCGAAAAAGTCCAATATTTTCATTATCGTGAAAGTTATGTAAACATTTTTATTACAAAAGTTGCTTGATTCATTTAAATAAACTCATAATCCTTGGTTTTCGAGATAGGCATGTTGGATTTTATCATAAAAATTTTTTTTTGCTTTCAACGATGTGCGACAATATAGGTTTGTAAATTATTATATTTAACCAAGTACCTACCTAAGCTATGAAAACAAATGCATTATGTTGTCATGCCTTGAAACTTAATAACATTCTGATCTGTGAGTTTTGAGTTAATAATTAAGTAGGTACCTATGCATATATGTATCATTTGAATAAAAGATTCGGTGATTCATTAATAACTGAAGTGAAATATATAAATTAAGGATTCTAGAGATAGTAACTTGATTTAAGTGAAATGACCATTTTCCCACTAAACGGACAATATGATATTGTTTTGTGTCTATATAAGGTTGAATATTTACTTAAACGATGGATGGCTTAATGACTTTTAATAAAGAATAAATGAAAAATACCATCTACTGATTCCATAAAGCTGAACTGAATCCTCTTTTAACTATCAGAATTTAGAAGACACGGTATCCAGAATGCAACTAATATGGGAAACAATGCAAAAACTGTTTGAGCGGAATGAACATTCTGAACGTGCATCTGATTTAAAGAAGCAGTTAACTGGATTATCAACATTATGACAACAGACAGAAAATCTTTTAATTATAACACGCTGAATTTTTATACAACTCAGAATCTGCACCGGATGCATTTGATAGATTATCAGAGTCAGTGGTCTCTAAATGTGCGTGAAGGAATAATTGACAGCCAGTTAGTAGCCCCTTCTTTCTTAATCCATTCCACTTAAATTTCTTAAAACATGAACTCCTTTTTTGTTCTGGAAAGTGTAGGCCCTCAGACAAGAAGCGAGCAATATGGATTCAGCAGGAGGGCTCTCGGATACATTTCACAGAGGTGTAAAAAATATTTGACTTACTGGTTGGCCAGAGAGTACAAACAAACATAAAGAAGAACACGAATTATATACCTACCTCCTCCGTTTGGGAAGTCGGTCAATAAAACGGTTCATTTCGGCTCGGGTCTTAGGTAAAATCAATGTCTGTATGTATGAGCTGTATAACACTAACAAACCATGCACGTATTGAGAGTAAGGAACAGATGATTCTTACGAGATTATTAAAACTGACGATCGATATAAATTAGTGATAAATAATCATCCAAGTCCAGTTCCATTTTTCAGGATAATAATAAGTATCCATTTCAACATATCTAGATACCCAAATTCTGATATTTCCTTACTTGTTTTAAAAACGTTCTTATGTTATTTCCAATGGGGTCTAAAAATAGAAACCCAAAACAATAATCTACTGCATCTTATCGTCTTAGAAGTAACAACCATTAATTCTAATAATATTGCACACTCGAACCACCGCAAAAATCAAAAAATAACAACAAAGTAACTTTTACAGGTTAACCCCTGAAGATGCCAATCTTGTTTGCGAAACAATTGTGGACAAAATAAAGTGTTTTTGTTATTTTTTGATTCTATCTACGCCAACGGATTCCAAATAGTAGGTATTCACCAGAAAAATGTTAAAACCTGGTACAATTTCTTCAGGTGAGAATACTAAATTAATTTAACTACATTATTTTATTATTTTAGATAAGTTTAACCTCTACCTTTACTTCATCTTTTACCATAAAAATATAAATTTAATCAGTGGCCATTTATATTTCATGAAAAAGTGAAAGAATTGAATAAAAAGTTTATCGTTTCATTATTTTATCTAATAAGTCTTTACTTCCATTTGCTTTTCGATTCATCGCATCCAGAGTGTAATACAAAAATTCACACACACACATTCAATAAGCTCATTCGGAATCATTTTTTCCCTTTTCGGGGGGCCGAAATGCGCTATGTTACCTTTGATATCTGTGTCCTATGGGATATGCTCCACGCTAGAATGGTACCAAAGCATCATTTTACTACTATCTAAAGTAATTATACGAATATTCTATTCAAGAAATTTCCACGATTGTAAAATGCCTTTATGGAACTGAAATTGTATCCTATCACTGTCTTACTTCTGATATACTTTGAAAATTGAACACCCACCAAGTGTATGCCGACCAAAGAAGTATCTAGAAATTATGGAACCTACCCTACCCCATTACTGCTTTGTAAAATTTACAAAACATTTGTAGAATGCTATACTTGAGATCTTACCTATAAATAGAATGCAGCTTGAAAACACTCTGAAATATTCAATTTTCTATTCTGCCGTTACGGAAATTAGACGGAACAGACAGACAGAAAAAAAATATATTTTTTTTGTTATTAGTGACACATGTCCTTTTACATTTATTACATTATTTAAAACCTCTTACTTTGATAGTACAGACACTTCGATTTTATTTATTAGTATAGATTATTGGTTATTAGAATGTGTGCCCTAAACTATTATACGTACAATAATTCAAACAAGTGAAATTTTTGAAAAAAAATTAAAAATAGTTTTTACTGGGCATTTAAGATTTAAACCGTACCGATGAGTACCTACTATTGCTATCCTTTTCTCGATTTTAAGTATACTTATGTATATGTGTTTGCCAGCAACTGCAATTCCATAACAAATTACTGTTTGTCTACCACAACACAAAATTAAACTTTAAATTAACAATAACGTCTGACGCCTGACAATTGCGACATAACCACAGACGATCTTCCAGAGAGTACCTGTATACCAGAGAACAGAGACGTATATATACGCTCCATGCCCATGCGTAATTCCAGTGACGTATCCCATTGTCCGACAGTGTCGTTCCATGTCGAAAAAATAATGATCTTGTTTGAATGAGATAATTATAATTACCAATATTGGATCACACTTGGAGCTTAACAGGCGGCGAGATGTCTGCGATCTAAGTACGAATTCGAAATTTCAAGTCTCTAGTCTCTCTAGACCGTATGGGGCATGAGAAATCGCTGCGGAGTCCATTGATACAAGAACCGAAAGTAATAAAAACTATTTAAAAAGAGAGAAAGTAGAAAATTATGATAATAAAGGTATCTTTATTTTATCATGTCCCTCTTCGTTATCATAATTTATTAATCTGTCTCTCTCTTTCTTTTTGAAATGGTGTATATGTATGGTGGTCTAAATATGCCTAATCATTATATCATTGAAAAACTTCGATAATCTGGATTTCTTTTAACCAAAAAATACATTTTGACCATTTTGAATTTTCAGAACTTAATAAAATTCTGGTCACGTATCAAAATAATCTAAAATTGATCCATGAAAGATATATCAACGAACACAACAAACTATACAAATAAGTGGGTAACAAAAGCAAAAGTATTAATTATAGCTGATTTTCCGACTAATCTCAATTACATCATCGCTATGAAGATGTAAACAAATAACAACGGCGCTGGTTCACATCTTATGCATCCATCCATCTCACTTTCACCGGAATGTGCACTCCAGAAGCTCTTCTTCGATGGACGATGCACTTCCATCGACATACAAACAGGAGGTGGGTGGGTGCATGTGGCCGTCCCTCAAGGTCATCTATATCTCCCTCTCGCATTAGAAGAATGGATGATGTCTTCATCGAAGACTCTTGGAAGTTATATAGGTACCTTGTCGAGATACCAAACTTAGTCGTCTTTGGTGAAAACGCCGAATAATAATAATTATTATTGTCGACTGTCGTTAGCATGGCAGTGCGAAATCAGGTATGTGGATGTTGTTAGATATAATATGTATATTGTTTTGTGAGTTGTAAGTGAATTATTATGTGAAGTGTTCGAGAAAAATGTGATTATGATGAAGTCATATTATGTGGAGTTTGAATGCGTCATCTTTATATTTAATCAGATACGTCTCTGACGGCATTGAAACTATAATATAGCAGCAATTGATATTATAATGATTCACTTGATTACATTCCATTCTTCTTTATTATAGCATACAATAAGTTTATTAAGATTATATTTGACCGACGAACCCCGAACGGTGGAGGTATGCAATTCGACAGTTTTTTTTTATTTTTTATTTGTTTGTTCGCGCTTTTTATATAGTAAACGTACTCCGATTTGGATAATTTTTGATTCATTTGAATGAGGAGGCTTGAAAGATGGTCCCATATTCATAAAAACGCAAATCCAAGATCTCCTTCTCTCTGAAAACCCAAAATGGATGGGGCAAATTTTCTCGAAAATCGAAAATCTGAGGTGGTATAATTAAAGATAGGACAATATCCGGAAACGTTTAAATTGATTTTTTTTTTAAATAGTTACAGTATTTTTGCTATGTGGAGAGGGCGATTTCTGTCGAAAATTGAAAATCTGTGGGCACTGAATGGAAGACCTAATTATTTATAGCAACATTCGTTAACGAACATTTTTTCCTTAGAGTTACGGTTTTCGAGTTACAGCGGTGGTAAAATGGTAACATCTAAAATACTTGCATATTTCCGCAGCAATGTTTTGAGATCTCAATAATCATTAATAACAACTACAAGCAAAGAGTATACGTGTGCACTGAAAAATACAAAATAATATTAATTCTATTGGTGTGGTCCTTGTGAAGTTGGTGCCAATTGTTATCAATCTAATTGCAACTACACAACTTCAAAAGTAACATATGGTTGATAATTTTACTTATTGATTTTTATTGTTTATTACTATTTAATACACTTAAATATAAGTAATAAAAATTAGTCAAGTGCGAGTCGGGATGGCGTAGAACGGGTTCCATGCTTAGGATTTTCGTGTAGGTTTTCCTGCAAACTTCACCTATGTTGTGCTCAACGCTCAGTAGTTAAAATCTCATTAATATGAGGAAGGCACTTCATCTGACCTGTGTTTCACAAACCAAGTTGACATCCTCAGTAGTGACTTATTAACAAATTTCTTAGTAAAACACATGTCGTTTTATTAAACTCTATTGTTGATTTGTGGTGGAATCTACCATAATTTTGGAATTTCTCTAAACATTAGATTTTGCCCGGGGTACCAATAGTTTTTTTCACGCAGGCTCCCTCCAGTATTCTATAATTTTATGCTCAGTAGATTCGGTGATAGGATTGGGAGCAGGCAATTTTTGTATGATTTCTTCAATATTTTCTGCAGCATCCATGTTAAAATTAGAATAAACAAGGTTTTTTATATAAGATGTACGCGCCAAATTAGAATTATATTATCTACGATATTTGTCCATGATTGAGTCAATTAATTCTGTATAAGTACCACATTTAATTTTTTTTCATTCACTATATGTATTCTCAAAACACTGCCTGCTCCAGGTTCCACTTTTTGAAATGAAAATGATAATCGGATAGATGATTTTAAATAGCTTGAATTCTTGGAAGATAACTTATACTATACTAACTTTCTTAAAGAATAATTAGATAATTTCCACTCTACATGGAATATATTTTAGATTAGTCTTTTTATTCCAAATTGTAAATCGAATTCTTAAGGATTATGTTATTTACAATCCCCAAATATTCATCGGAATCAGAGTTAGTTTTCAGGAATTTAAACAGCAAAATAGAAGTGCAAAAATAAACATTGAGAAATATTCAAATTGTCATCGATTTGTATCTTGAAAATTTACATTTTAATAAACAACTTTTGTTATAGTCTGAGATAAAATCTATAACTGCACTTGGGTTAATAGTCATGTTAGTAGAATTCATTTAAAAATAAAACAAGCTTTATTCAAAACTGCTGGGAAGTAACTTATCCAAATAATAATCTGCTTTTTATTTAATCAGTCAGGTATAAAGTTAAACACTCAAATTATCCACTGCATGTTTAGGAGGCGCCCAAATCTACATAAACAAAATAAACGTTTCTCTAGATGACGTTAAATATAATCACTTCTTACCAGGTGCTAAACGCCTCTCTTAACGAGGCTAGTGTTGCTGTAATAAGGAAAGCGTACACTTCCTAATGCAATTATTTGAAGAACTCTACGAAAATGGATTACGGCAGATTCGGATTTCACTTGTTACTTACTATACTCGGTATATTATAACCTCTTGAACAACATCATTATTGTTCTCGCGCGTTGAGAAAATTATAACAATTTTTGCTACCATTGTTTCCACGTATGCGCTGTTTAATTATTTCACTCTAGTAATATCACAGCGTAATTATAATTACTAATTTGGAAGCAAGAACTAAAACGAGGCGAAATAAGATTTATATGCTGAGCTTAAGACATATTCATATAATTTTATTTCATTAAAATTTCATAAATAAATTTATTATCATTTATTATCTTTTCTAGATACCGCTGCTCGTGTGCTTTGTCATATTCAGCGGAGCTATTTGCGAAACATTACATGAAACTAAACCAAAAAACGATGAAACCAAAGAAGAAGTTCTTGTTCAATCCGAATCCAAAGATGGCAAGCTGGAGATTATCAAAAGGATCAAGAAAATAAACGACGATGGATCCTACACTATAGGTTATGAAGCAGACGATGGTTCCTTCAAAATAGAAAGTAGGGATGTTTTGGGTCACATAAAAGGTACTTATGGATTTATTGATGACCAAGGCCAAATAAAAAGAGTATCTTACAGCACAAGCAATTCTAGTGAAGTTATTGCTAAGCCATATTTACCTGTAGAATCGGTGGTGCAGAGAATTCCAAGCAAAAATAAAACTGTAATCAGTCCAAAAAGACCAACGTATATATTTTCTTCAACAGTAACAACACCAGTTACGACAGCAAATAGTGTAGTACAAAGTATTGCAAAAAGACGACCCTCGACCACCACCATAGGTACAACAACCCAAAAACCCAATTACAATGATGTTGTTAACATGAACAAGGTAACAGCCAGACCAAATTACGTCACGTACTCTTCAGCAGCACCACGAGTTTTGCATCAAGGCAGAACTTCTCTAGAGTCTGCTGAAAATACTCACAAGAGTTTTTCAAGGGATGACACAGAAGCGAGCGGATTGAAGGTAGTGACAGTTAGGCCTACGGAGATAACTAGACAACATGACGATGAGAAACCTGTAAATGAAGATCCAGAACCAGATTTTGGAGGCAACATATTACGACGAGAGCTGCCACAAAGGCAACAGGAAAGCTTCAATGTTCGAGAACATGTTTACAGGCTCCAACAGTCCATAGGGCATGATGCAACAGACGTTTATAGTAGCTCAATGACAACTGGTACTCCACGACCTCTTTTCACAACAACTAATAAGCCATTGATTTATTCAACGACTCCAATATCATCTTCAGCACCAAGACCCACTGCTTCTTATATAGCAAACTATCAACCAAATAATCTACAAGAAGAAGAGCAAAGAACTCATGAATATGTCCAGCAAGACACGACGACACCTGAATCTATTCACAGTACACCAACTCCGGTTCCAGTGGTTCAAATTCCTGCTAACAGAGGCGAGCAATCAGAGCCGTTGGTTGCTATTCGACATCCAAATCAAAAGCATGCCATTTTGGTTCCACTAAGTCATATTCAAGGTCGACTGATACCTGTACCAGAATACCCTACCAATTTTCAAAGACAGTACAATTATCCACCTGACCAGTATTTGAAAGAGACAACTTCTAGACCAGCAGTAGAAGTGGAGCAGCAGCAAGCTGTTGTAAGAAGATTACCACCTCCCCCATTAAGACCAATGCCTGTACAGGTGGATCAGAATGGATTCATCAGAGAAGTCCCAAGAACTGCCCCTACTCCATATCCTATACCTATTCCTATTAAAAATACAAATGACAAATACAATGAGGATGAAATTGACAATGATATTGAAAGCATTCACCCACCAGTGAGTACCAGAGATCTTCAAAGGCTCCTGCAACAACTGATCATAAGACAAAGTCGGCTGGAGAGAATAAGTGCTTTGACAAGAAATGCTGAAATCTATCAACAACAACCTCGTCCACAGCAGAATTTGGTCTATACTCAACAACCTTATTTCGCTCAGAGGGTAACTGCTTCAGATCAAACCCAACAAGGTCCTGTCCAATTTATACAGCAACAAGCTTCTGATGCTAGGCAAAGGTACATCGAGGTAAGACAACAACCTGACAACATTTATGAGGATCAATATGACCAGCAATCGTACAGGCCTAACAGAAGATTCGCCAGATTATTACCAAAACAACCGAAGCAAACTGAGGAACCCCAACAGTACTTACCTTCTGATGTGCGAGAGATGTTGCTGTTGAGGATGCTGCAGTTAGCTATCAATCCAGCAATGCCCATCAAAGATGAGGACTTTAATCTGGAAGGAAAAGCACAAACCGTGAAACGGATGCCAGTTAGAAATGTGGAAATTCTCGGTGAGGAAGAATCTGCAGAGGCTAGAGAAATGTTCAATAGACGAACAAAGAGGCAGTGGATATTTCAAAATGCTTATTGAGTGAGCAATCTTCTGTGAATATGGTAGCTGTCGCTGCTGTTTGCTGTTCTTATAAAAATTTATAAAAATATCTCAATAGGTATGTCTGATTTATTATTTTTTTAAATAAATTGCATAAATAAGCCATCTCAAAATGATTTCAAATCTCTTATATAAAAACACATAATATATTTATTATATGATATTATTTTTATTTTCTATACAACGTAGGTATTTCAAGGCCTTAATTTTATTTAATATAAAGCATTATATAAAATTAGATGAACCTTATTTTTTATTATTCTTTTTGAATATACTCTCATTGAAAGAAATTTACTAAGCATTGTAAATATATTTTAACTAGTAAATTCTACTCCAACCATGCAAATTATTTTGGAAACTGTAATCCACATTTGTTTTATGTTCGGTGATATTTTTTGTAGTTGTATTCATTAATATTCGGTACTAATTTATGTATCCTAGAATCTATTGGCAAAGCAGATTTAAGAAATGATGAGACAATATCTGATAAGATTGCTCTTAATGTAGCAAGAAACATTCATAATGTGTATTTGTTATTGTCGTCAATCAGTAGAAATATTTTTTTGCAGAAATAATGACATGACCAGAATTAACATTCATTTTGAGAATTTCTCAAGATCTAATTAAAACTTAACAGGAAATTCTCTTCACTTTTCCATTTGCATATATTTAGATTGATTGCGAAAAGTTACATAAAGAGCTTTTATATACCAAAGATGTGAATTTTACCCACGACTGTAAAATATATGTGTGGTTCTATTATCCTATTAAAACAATAAATGCATATTTATGTTGTATCATTTCATAACCTGACTTCCTCCAATTCCACATATTATATGGAACTGTCACACGGTTATTATTGGCCTCCGTACGTTGGATAATATGTAATTTTCCTGTGCACGCTTGTAGAGAGTTCAAGATATTTTCGAATTGTTGGAAAGCAATAAGAATAGAGAAAGATATCAATTAGGGTATTTGTTTATATTATTTATTAGATAATCAACCAATACTTTATCAATAAACATTCATTCGTAAATACTGTATGCTAAAATTTGTAAATATAAAAGAAATATTACTAAATCATTGAGTATAGCTGGGCCTCCTAACAGATCTTTCAATATCTTTTATCTTAAAAAGTAGCCAGTATTACAACTTAACTTATTCTTATTCGAGAACAGATTCAAGCCTAGATGGCTCTTCTACAGGATCCATTTCCGATTCACAATCACCAGGAGCATTCCAATCTTGTACTGAACCACTTCCCATGACCATGAAAACGGTTGCAGTGACCAATAGAACTGCCGAAGATACACCGAAAACTAATCTCCACCATCCAGCAAACTTGAAAAAAAAATACCATGAGCATAACACGAGTTGATCAACTTTTACTTTTGTTATTTAACTTTGTTTTTGCAACAATATTCTATAACAAGATGTTCATGTTTGGGAAATAGGTATACATGTTCAACAAAGAGATGAATAAGAGAATATGTGATGTGTAATGTAAACATCACAAGATCTCTAAGAAAATATTGCCTTTCAAGAAATGTCGTTGATTCTGATACCTACTTCCGGTTTCATTATCCATAAGACATGTGTGCCATACTACTTTTGTGCTTGATCAAAAATATAATATAAGAAGTTTGAAATTAAACATCAATAATAAAGTATAATGATATTTCCATCATCAAGTTTTACAATGTTTTCTTGAAATTTATTTATGTTTAACCGGCGATCGAAACGGAGGATGTAGGTATACAATTCTACTGTTTGCAGTTTTTTTAATTGATGTTCACGCCTTTTAAATATGTGAACGTGCTCCGATGTTCATGATCCTTTTTTCATTTTATAGAGAACCATTGAGAGTTTGTCCCATTGAAATCGACATTCAACATGTCCTTCCCTCAATAACTTCACCAAATTTTTTTCGAAATCCGGAAATTTGAGACGACCAAATTCGGCCAAAAAAAAGTTTCAGAGTTACAGCAGTGGTAATATCTTAAATATATGTGTTTCCGCTATGTGGGAGGGAGCCAATTTTTTTAGAAAATTGAAAATATGAGACGCCCGAATTAAAGAAGAGATTACCTATATGTAGCAGCATTTGAATTAGACATTTTGCCAAAAATGTTCGATTTCCAAGTTACAGCAGTGGTAATGTCTAAAATATGTGTATTTGCGCTAGGGGGAGGTAATTTCTTTCGGAAACTGAAAATAAGAGAGGGTCATATTAAGAATGAGATTATATGTAGCAGCATTTAAATTGGACATATAAAAAATACGGTATTTGGTGAACGTTGACTGATTTTGATGACTAGTATTACACTCGTGTGGCAACTGACAAAGTATCACTTTTTTAAGTACCTACTTTTTTCTGGGTCGATATATTTATCTATAATATAAAAATGAATCGCTAAATGTGTTGCTAAGCGCAAATCTCGAGAGCAGCTGAACCGATTTTGCTAATTCGTGTTTTATAATATTCCTTGAAGTACGAGGATGGTTCTTACGGAGAGAAAAAAATAAGAAAGTTGAGCGGAACATTAGAAAATTTAAGAACATTTAAGAAAACTTAACGACAATATTAATTTTACATACAGTACATACAGTTGTTTAACATAACTGTCAGTTCTTTGAAATAACAGTCAGCAATTGACAGAACGTGGTTGATAATTGTTTCATTTCAATTTATCATACAGTGAGTTTTTGAGAAGTGTCTATTCATCTCGGTAAGTTAAAATCAATCACACCTAATATTGAAAGAATGAATCCCCTGAATTGTGTTGCGGGAGCGGTAAAGTCAAATTGACGACATTGGTACTGCCACCAGAGCCTCTGCATTCATTGGTTTCCGGAAATGGGACAGATTCTATACATTTTTAACTCATATACAGGAATACAGTAAATTGTTTTCCAATGAAGTCATTTGGCGCAACAAAAGTTATTCAAGACAATTTTATGCTAACTTTCAAGGTAACTATATTGTAAAACAATAAACTTTTACCACCACATGCCGGTCTTGAAAGTCACATGGTGGTACAATTTTTGCAAATTTATTTCATGGACGATTCAGCAAAACAAGTCGATCAGCGTTATGCACACAATAAATCGGTGAACAGACCAAGAGTGGAGCAACTTCAAATGTTTTTCCATCAGACAACGAATTGGTTGTATTATTCAAGACTGCATTAAACCGCATGCCATCTCATAACCACAAAATTGTCAGCAAAGCCGATAAGACGCCTGAGGACAACACGCAAGACGCTATAATACGGCAACAATTGATGAAGTTGCTATTGTTGTCATGGGTGGAAATTTAGAGAACCAAGATATTGTTTTTGCTTTTGTTAAGACAGGACAACGTCTGTCGGGTCAGCTAGTATATATATAAAAGCGAAAGGTCACTCACTCACTCATCACGAAATCTCAGAAACTACAAGGGCTGAAGACGGGGGTTCCTTTTAGAACATAGGTGCTCGAGAGAGAAGACGGAATTTTGCAAAATTTAACCCCAAGGGGGTAAAAAATAGTGTCAATATTTGTATGAAATTTCTATAGTCTTTTTAGTAAGGTTTTCAGATAACTAGAAAATACTTCTTATTTAAAGAAATTAAAATGTAGTTAATTATTTTTCTGGACAACCCTTACAACGGGGTGAAATAAGGGGTGTTTGTCTAGAAAATCCTTTCTTTTTAAAGCTATCGACTCCAAACTCACATAATATACCCTTCAATAAAATAAATTAGGGAATATTCTTTTATATTTTGAAGCTACGCTTATTAAGTGGGAAAATAGGGGTTGCAAGTTTATGTGAAACTTGTCAATTTTAGTGAAAGCCAAAGATCACTCACTCAATAATTACGAAATCCCGGAAACTACAATTGCTAGAAATCTCAAATACAAAAATTTAGACTATTAAATTGACAGAAAGAATATACGTGGAAGAAGTCACGGGCATCTTCTAGTATACACATAAATATAAATCAAATTACAGAATAAAATTGACAGATATTTGATTACTTTAAAGGTTTCCTTAGCAAAGCATATCTAATTGTCGCCTAACACTTTAAAACTTCAAATTTCACTTTGATAATTTTCCGACTTTAATATATTTCAATATTTTTTTAATATTAAATTCGTTTTACCCGTCACAGAAAAAATATTGTATTGTTCATAGGAAGAATATTAGATTTTTGACCTCGAGCTAAAATCACTTTTTTAACTTGTATAATAAACAACCATTCTTACGAAAAATTAATTTTAATCCCACATCAAAAATTTCATAATTTTTTTGATTGGACATATAATTCAAAGGTACTTTGAAAGAACGCAAGCTAAGGAAACTGACATTGTAAAAGTTTTTGAAAAAATCACTATTTTTATTCCGTCATCCACATACGAGTTAAGCAAATTGGATAATTAACTAATCTCCCATTAGGGATTCATTATGAAATCGGCCCTTACAGCATTACTTATACTTTTCATATAATGAAGTCAGCCTCTGCGTTCGGTTAAACGGGGTAGAAGCTAATTCAATGCAGCGTCCTCTAGCGGTGAGTTTCTAAATTGTCACACACCTAAAAATACTAATTTTGATGGCGATTGGGTAAACAGTGTAGAAGTTGAAGCAATGTAGTGCCATCTAGCGGCAGGTTTCAAGTGTAAAACATAAATTGTCACCAATGCTCAAACATTGTATATATGTGTCTATTTTCATGGTAATCTATTTAACAGTGTCTGAGAATACTGAGCACAGATATACCAACATCCATTTGTGACCGACATCCAAACGGAGGAGGTATACAATTCGACTGTTTGTTTCCTTTTTTTTAATGTTCGCGCGTTTCGCAAAGAAAACGTACTGGCTATTCTGTTTTCATTTGAAAGAGAATCAAATCATTTCCGGCAACGTTTAAATTGGACCTGTTTCTTTTATATCATATAAATTGAATAATGTAGGTAATAAATTTATAGGTTTGATTTAATTGAAAGTTTATTTTCTTTTTAGAGCATTTAAATAATAATTTATTGTTTATAGTTTAGGTTGTATACTCAGCAAACCCATAAAAATAGTAAATAAGAAAATAGTATACGCCACCTTGGGGCGTACGCCTGAGTGACAAAATGTTATATTTAGTATTCCTCTCAGCAAACCCTTTCATATGATACCCATTACATGATGGTAGATAAGAATTTTTTCCACCATATTGGATTCCGTGAGAGGTGATTTCTTTTTCCTATTCTTTTATGCAAAACTTTTTAATTGATACCCATATCTTGGGACTGCCTAAAAACTAACGTATTGGATTTAGAATGACTTCACTCAGCTTCATCCAAACTTAACGTGTATGCCAAATTTCAGCGCAATCGGTTTAGGATAACTGTTTTAAAATTCAGATTTGACCTAAGCAAACCAAAATACTAACATTGCGAGTTAAATAAAAGCTTATATTAAAGGAAATAAAACCCATAGGTACATCCAATTCGCTTTTTAGGCAAGGAAAAATTTCGGTCAGTGGCCGAATTCAGTCTTTGAGCATAACTTATACATAGAGATTATTATCATGCAAATGACACTAACTGCCAACCTGAGGTGTTGTTTGGTCAATAAATTAATAATAATAATAATAATAATAATAATAATATCCTTTATTTCCAAAGCTACAATAAAACATTGTGTATGGAATGCGTCAATCTATTTATTATCAATCAATCAATTATCAATTATATTTTCCTGTTTTGCAGAGTTGAAATATCTTTACATTTTTATGTCTCTAGAATCAGATGTTTTGTGATTAAATTTACATATAACATGTTTGTTTGTGTATATGATCGTGGATAACTTTCATATCGAATATCTCGAGAGTAATTGATGCATAGGTATACTAATAACTGATGATATCGATGTCGGGTCATACGATACCTCAAATTCCATGATATTGAACTGAGTCAACTAAATAAATAGCAAATTAGTTATTTATTAATTATTATTATAAACTATATATCCAGAGAATATCGCATAGAAATAAGGCCAAGAAAATCTAGATATTGTCAATAACACTGAAAAATCATTTGAACATAGTTTTACATTTTTTTTAATAATGAATATGATTGATTAAGCACAGCCTAATGTAACTTAATGTTATCGATATACTTTTTTAATATCTTAATGATCTTTACCAATAACAATTAAAGCAAATAGGAAATATTTATTCTTAATATGTATATAAAAATGTTATGGTACTACTTCAATGAAAATTAATGGATTGTTTCAGTTTTCTTCTTCGTTAAATTTTTAATTGGAAATTGTGCAATATTTTAATGAAAATATTTCCTATTAACTATATCAATTCCCATCTATTATATAAATTTTCAAGCAATGCAACTTTTTGTAAAAAACCCGCAACATAACCACAATGGACCATCAAAAATTATTGTGTGAAAAAACCTTCATGATCCATTCAAAATTAACCTGGTATATGAGAGATTATACATAGGTACCTAATTACTTTGTCATTATAAGAACTAATCTAAACATCGTAAACCGGCGCACAATTTATAATTTCATAGTATGATAAACATCGTAGGTCGAAGCAATGAGAAACAAAATTGTGTTCTCAATTGTTTTTATGTTACTCAGCATTACGACAAACATTAAAATTTATGTCAGCCTTCTTAATTGTTGCCATGAATCAGAATATTATTTGTTGATCTTTTTGGCTTGAGGGAGAATCTATCATTTTAGCAATATTAGAAAAGTCTTAAATAATATACTATGATATTATATTTAAAAAAGACTACATAATTTGGAAACTTGTGAGTTGTGAGTCAGCAACTACAAAAATTCAGTGAAACAATATTAGTTCTCAAAACAAAAGTATACAATAGCTTAGGGCATGGGTTCGAGGATACCTATATCTTTTTGGAGATATACTTGAAGATTAGGTACGGGGCCGAATCTTGGAGAAAATGAGATCTATATATATTTACAAAAACTTGGAACTATTTTATTAGTTGGTGCAATGAAAAATACAAAATAATTGGTACTGGTAACTGTGAAGTTGTACAGTTAGATAGAAAACTTTTGGTCCAAATAGAATTAATATTATTTTGTATTTTCCAGTGCACCAAATAATAGAGTCGGTCCAATTTTTTGTAAGAAATATTTATTTCAAACTTTCGAGTGTCAGTTTAATCATCAAAATCGTTCAACGTTCACCAAAGAAGATAATATGTTGCTAATAGTTATTCAGATATTTCAAAACATCGCGGATATTCAAATATCTCAGACTTTCCACTGCTGTAACTTGGAAACTCTACATGTTATTGAAAAATTTCAAACTCAAACGTTGCTACATATAATCTTTTCTTTAATTTGGTCGTCTCATATCTTTAATATTCAAAAAAATTGCTCCTACCACACAGTGGAAACCGCATATTTCAGACTTTACCACTGATGTAACTCGCAAACCTATAATTAGGTATTAAAAAAATGACCAATTTAGACGTTGCTGGATATGGTCCCTTCTTTAATTTTGTCTCCTCAAATTTTCGATTTTTGAAAAAAAATGTCCCCTTCATCCCCTTTGGGAGAAATTATTGGGTGGAAGAAGATGTTGAATGTTTTTCAATGGCACCAACTCTCAATTGTTCTCTTTCAAATGAAAAAAAAAATCATAAATATCGGAGCACGTTTACTATTTAAAAGGCGCGAACATCCTTACAAAAAAAATATGTAAACAGTAGAATTGTATACCTCCACTGTTTGGTTCGTCGGTCAAAATAGCTGTCTGTACCGAAGCCACCCTTTTGAGGAAACGACCTTACATGCAGGCTCGCGGTGTCTCGCGCGTCTTGTGATTCCGGCTTGATCTAATAATGTATTGGAATAAATAATCTAGCGAAAGACACCATATTAGCATTACATAACATTACTCGAGGTCTCAAAAAAATGTTCCGATTGATGATAAAAAACAGCGAAAGAATGTCTCCAGAACTAACTTAATGTAATAAATCATATTTTAAATCTTGAAAATCTTTATTTTATAGCCTATACCATTTTTTTACAGAAATATCTATATGGATTTCATTTCTTGATATGCAGTCGGCTTATTTAATTGCTGCAGTTCAATCAATTGTAATCAAACTTTGACCGAAGGATCAGTGTTGAAGAGCTTTGAATTCAGTCTTCCCCTAGTAATAACTATTTCAGAAGTAGTGGATTTTTCCATAAGTTCTGAGATACCTGAATATATTCTTAGGATGCTACAGTGATTCCTAATATTTTTGGAATTTTTGTTATCCCAATACTATTAAACATGTTCAGAAACGAAAACTAACCAACGTAGTTGATCAAAACGACATCAACAGAAGTTTTTAAACGTAAATGATTGATCAACAATATTTTGGACTCTCGAACCTACTTGAGATCACGAGTTAGTATAGATTGGAGACACAAGGAGAGAAACCAGTTTAAGCTTGAATAAATGAGCCTCATAATCTCTAATATGTATATATATATATATATATATATATATATATATATATATATATATATATATATATTGAAAGTTCCTTCTCTATCGCAGATCAAATTGATGGTATCAGATATTGACAACATTACCTATTATTATTCTGTGCGGCTCGTCAATGGTAATCTTAAGTGTGTATTTGTGTTTTCTTTCTTGAAGTTTATTTGCACAACTATAAAGCTTTGCCAATAAAGCATACAAAGCAATCATATTATCAAAAAGTAAATACTTACTGAGCCATGCAAACCTTCTGAGACAACATAATTGGCTGCTAAAAGTCCAGCTGCTCCAACCGTCTGACACAAACCGAAAACAGTTCCTGAAAATCATTTTACTGAATCATTCTTGGAATACAGTCAATCTAGCAAATTGAACGATAGCTTAACGTTGCAAAACTTATGTTATACTTTCTCACCAGCAAAGTTGGGAGCAATGTCTGCTGCACTAGCAAAGGCGCCAGCTGGTGTAGCCCCAGTCATTGCAAGGGCGGCAGTATAGAGAGCTGCAGGGGCTGCTGGATCACAACCCGTATACCCCAATACAAACATCAGAGCAGCTGGCGGAAAATGAGCTAGAGAAAATATACTAAAATAAGTTGATACATTTCAGTTAGAGGAATTCTTTCATCTTGAACTCTGTTAATAAGCCCAAAAAATCTACCATATCGACAAAATTTCGGTAGTCTGTTTAGGTATTGTTGTTGAAGCTTTATTAAATGAGAAGTTATCGTCAATGCTGTGGATACTGAAACTGTTAACGTAGGTATTGCATATAAATTTGACGTTTTCCAATCAATCACCAAAGGATTTGCAATCTTGAGTATCAGCAACCAATTCTGCAATTCTTGGGCCTGAATTACAAAAGTAAAAACAATTGGATACTCTATAATTCTATTAATTTTCAATTTCAAATGTAATGATTGATTTGAAGTTTGTTTCAATGCAGTAGGTATTTTAATTAATTCCTTTCACTATTTTTGCATTTCGACTATGCTCTTATAAGTGAGGTTGAATAGCAGTTCTAAGTTCTGAAACATCTCATTCAATTTGAAGGATATGGAAAGCAGTCCTTATTTGATTTGCAGCGACTATACTTACAAAGGTAGGTGAAGAATTTTCGTGCAGTCGTTGTTGAGACCAAGCCAGATTCTCGGACGTGATCAACCACAATTCCAAACGTTATTGCCGATACGAAATGGCCAATATGGGGTAGAGATTGGAGGATATCTTCCTTCGAAATGTAAAACAAAATTATGAAAATGAACGATACCTTAAGGTGCGTTCTGACTTGAGCATTTTACTCCGAACGAAAAAAACAAGCAGAGCGCGCACAAAAGAATCGAAGTAATATTTCGTGAGGGAAATTTGTGGTTTGACTGAGTTTGTCGTATTTCCTGTACATTTAGTTTCGATTCAACGTTCACCGAGATTAACCACGGTCACGGAAAATGTGATCATTGCTGCTACTGGTGATAGGATAGTGAAGAGAAAAAAGACAAAGAGCATATGGGCGAGGCTTTTGTATTTACATCGTGAAAATGCCACGTTGCTCTGTGACATGGACATAATTAATTTACAACATTTCAATAGTATGACTGCAGAAGATTTGGAAAACAAAATATGGATGAATTTCGAAAAGCTGTATCTGCAAAAGATCACTTAGCTCTTAGATTACACTTTTCAGCTACAGGAGATTCATTCACTAGTTTGCAATATGAACTCAATATTTCAAAACCAAAGCATCAGTGTCAGAAACTCAAAGATCAAGCAGAAGTTCTGAGTTTCTTCCTTTTCCTTTTTCGCTTCGAAAACTACCAAACATGCTTTCCATCTGTTTTCTCACTACTCTTGGTTCAGATACCAAGCTTTCATCAGTAAGGGTTCAGGCATCATGTTTTTTATTTTATCCAACACCTGACAGTTATGACTGTCATTATTAATGTCATTTTAGACAAGGAAACTTACGTTCATGTTTAAAGGAGTATTCTATTTATTAATTACTATTACAAACTGATTTCACATTGATAATGAAATTATTATCCCATAAAAAAAAGATTTCTTCCACTTGTTGGATAAAACATTGTATGTCACTCGTGTGTTATTTTTCCTAAGTCACTTGAGAATTTATACCACTCGGGCTGACGGCTCCGTGGTATAAATTTTCTTGCGTGACTTATTTTCAACACACTAGTACCAGAAATAACTATTATTTTTTTTTATGTTTCGAGATCTATAATATGACATATATTTAATAAATATCATTTAGTTCTGAGCACTTCTCTTTGTTACAACTCATACTAAAAAACAAATGAAAAGTTGGCACGAATAAGGCAAACACGACAAGCACAACGAATTTTTGCGCGTTCGGTTCGTTCGGAGGCAGGTACTGATTACGCGAATTATTTCGGGGCGCTTTGCATATTTCATTCCTAAAATGATCAAGTCAGTAAACACCTTCACAATGAATCTATGTCAACTTACATACTCTATGGAAAACCCGTAGACTAATTTCAAATATTTCGTGACGCCCAACATTAAGGTGGCATCCGCCCATTGACTCCCTACCACGGCGATGCCACAAGCCCAAGCTGGCTTTGACATCAAAAGGCTTCGCCATGGTAAATGTCTATGCTCCTATAATATTTCAAATTAAAGCTCAAAACAATAATAATGCTTCAAAACTTTACGCACATCTCGCTTAGGTCTGTTCGGGTGTAAAGACTCCTCAACAAATCTCCACCATAGAAAGTACCATAGAAATGTCGTCAGTGCTATCACATAACTTAACCAATCACGACCAAGATGGCGGACTAGTATTGTGCCCAAAATGCCAACTATAGCGTATCCTAAATTGACAGCTAGAAGAAACCAAATTGTAAATATTGTCGTAACTGTATTCACAGTATATTTCTTCCATTTACGTAGACATTTGAATATAATCAGGAAATGAAGTTTTACGTTTAGTGAGTTAGTATGGAAACGATATAATTATTCTTTAATGATAACATATTGTAGCGTGATTGTTGGAAGCAAACAGTCGCTGGAATTGAATACAATGTATTTAATTAATTAAATAAGTAACCCACATTGAATACATATTAACACACCACGTTCTGTAATAAATCGCTTTACTTAAACAGTGAATTCCTTCCGACGAATTGTACCGGACGCACGACGCTGGTTCTCAGTCTCTGGCTTACTACTGTATGGCTATGGCTATCAATGATGATGTAACAGCAGGTACTGTAGTTTTCGCTTCGGAAAGGCACGCGCGTGGCGCATTTTTCTAGCGATACCGAGACCATTCGTTTTACAGGTGTGAGCATTGGCGTGCGGATGGTTATTACACCGGGCTCGCAATTAAGGAAAAGGTCTGAAACATCGATTTTTTATTTTGATTGTACTTTTTATGCAAACAGCATTATTTGCACCTTTGACGTCATCATTATTTTTCTAAATAAGAAGTTCATAATTTTATATCGTAATTGATATGAATGATTTTATGAACTAAAAGATACCAATAATAGGTTCTTTATTTCCACAGTTCACAGCATAATAACGAAGTAGTACTAATACCTCCAAGTTAGTTTGAATTGAGATTAGGATTACTAAACATAAGAAGAACTATCAGAAATTTTCATGATATTAGGATCAGGTAAGAGCAATTAATATTAGAAAAAATATTGCACTTGACTTAGAATTAGTTGGTGCACTAAATAATTCAAATAATGCTAGGTAATTCTAGTGGTGTAGTTGTAGAAGGCTTCTGGCACCAATGTCAAAAGGACCAGCAGCACCAATAGAATTAACATTATTTTTAATTATTTACTGCCCCAACCAGTAAAGTCAGATCAATTTGTTGTAAAAAAACTTCTTATTTTTGAGTGATTAGTCATAAAAATTGTTGAACGTACACTTATATTCAGTGATTTCAAAATATGTCGGTAGCAGTGTTGCACTTTCCGAATGCTGTAACTAGAAAAACCCTTAATTTTTTTCAAAAATGATCTTTACTTTAATCCTGTCATGTGTCTGTACAGCTTTCCATAATTAAATAAAAAGTATTTTCTTCTAAGATAATCAATGTCTTCATAATATTTGTTCTATTTAGGTATTTTCTTATGTCAAACAATAAAGTACTTTGTAAATAAGTTAAAAGTGTGGGTTCAAACTCTGCTATATCTTAATCTTTATTATTTCTAGATGACGAATCATTTACATAGGTAGGTATTTACGAAAATTAAATTTAGATAGATAGTTTCACAATGATTTGTTACTAATACACAATAATAACTAATAGATTTGAATATTTAGAATGGGGGTTGCTAAATAGATGGTTGAAACAGCATTTTTTACGATAAATATCATGTAACTGACCATCATAATAACCATAACATAACGTATAAAGACGATTTCATTAAAATGTCAAAATCCAATGTAATCGTATCTCTTTCATAATACGGGAAGTGTAGGTGCAGTACACATTATTTTAATTAAAAGCAAAGAAAATATAATACCTTTATACAGGGTTGAGATAAAGTATGGAACCAAATAAACATCTTTAAAACGGAACGGATCTAATGTGGATTTTTGTAAGTTTGATGTACTTCTGGTTTTAGCGGAAATATCCTCAACTTTCAATATTTTAAAAAAATATTTTTTTTATCAACTCTAATAAATAAGCAATAAGTTGCCATCGCCTGAACAAGTTCTATCGTAACTGGCAAAACTATATAGGGTGTCTCATTTAAATATAAAAAGTTGGGGTTATTCCCGCGTAAACTGGAAGTACCTAACTAAATTATTAGGATTTGTTGAGATGTAAAAATGTCCAAATAGAACACCCTGTAACTCTGAGCCATATTATTTTTAGGTGATTTAGGTTAAATCTTCATATTTTAAGTTCAAGATTTACCAGTCAAAATATCTTCAATTATTATTAATGGATCACCCTCTATTTAATTATATTGAACCTTGACATTTCATGTAATTAAATTCTTTGACGAGATCATTTGGTCGCAGATAACTCTTTTATTTATATTTTCTGTCTCTCATCGTTATCTCATAATGCCGTATAACAAAGAAATATACTTACTTTTGAAATCATATATTCTTTACTCACACATTTCATGAATTTTCTAAAAAATATACCTTCTAACCAAAGCGTTGGGCTACATAATAATATAAAAATATTCAATGTATCAGTTACAGTTTCCAAGAAAAAGGTGACGATGACAGGAGATTTTAGGCTTAAATCAGAACATGCAAGTAGGCCGTGGTCATACCAAAAGTAGAAAAAAAAACCACATGTTGGAGATTTTTCATCTGATATTATTTTAGATTATACTATATCAACGCACTGTATAGGGTATACTTTACAATGTTGATATATTGATATTCTTGTATACCTACCTAACTAAAAAATTATGGTTAGGTATTGTTATTGAGTGGCAACTAGGAACACAGAAAGCTTTTAGATCATCCGGTGAGTATTCCAACCTCCATCATTCACTTAGAAATTAATTGGGTGTACGTACAAGAAAATCGATAGAACTCAACTTGTTTCTTACCGGTGTAGAGTGAGACGAAACCGCTGAGATGTTTCGGTTTTATCCAAGTAACAGCCAACATATGAGCCGCAGGCCATGTAGCACCCTGAAATACATAGGAAAGGAGTTTTATTTGATTTTCGAATCTTGAAGATTTGTAATTACTAATCTCTGTAACTGAATTAGAACTTGCGATGAATTATGATGCGGAAACTATTTTAGCATAGCGAGAAACGGTAACTAGAAGACTAATCTACTATAAATATGCTGATCACCTAGAATCCTACAGCAATCATTCATTTTTGGAATCAGTTAAGAATAGGAAATGGAGAAATATTTCTCGTTAAGCAAATTAAAACTTAGATTAAGATTTAATATTGATTTTTTTATAGTCTTAAAATAGATCATATTGAGGAATAACAATTATACTATTTCGTATAATTTTATACCATCAGAATAATTATTATTTATATATTAATATTTAAGAATGTGGCCACAGTTTTCAATTGTTTTTTTAATCAATTAAATTAAATAAATTAAATTTACGTTGAAAATCTGTTTATAGTTATCGATGAAAATAATGATCTGGTGGTGTAGCAGGTAGTAACGTATTTGCGTTTCATTAAGCTGATACGGGTACGATTTTTGGACATAAGACATTCTTCTTTTTTTCATAAATTAAATTCAAAAAAATGTATTCAATACAGAAGATATTCAATAGTTGTCAAGCTTAAATTCAATGAATTACGGTTGAATTTCGACCATTGGGTAACTCTATCCATATAATATATGGATATATTATGTATAAAACATTGTTCTACATATTAAAAATACCAACTTATTTATTTGCTGTTGAATAAAAAAAATTTTAGGTCCCACCGAGATTTGAACTCGGATCGCTGGATTCAGAGTCCAGAGTGCTAACCATTACACCATGGAACCTTGACAAAGAGGCCTTACAACTTGAATCATATCCAGTTTCTGTTTCTGGAATCTGCATTTGTTTATTCGTTTTGGGTTAACTGAAATTTCTGGAAAACTATTTATGGGAATATAGTGAAATTGATGGATAATGTGCTAAACAAAATTCAATAATAACAAATCAATAATTACTGGAATGATATTAAATTAAAAAAAAACTTACTACCTACCTATATCATCGTTTGGGAGGCCTTTGGCAAAATTAACAAAATTGGAAAAATAAGGAAGAAACAGTCTGACGGACTGAACGAATTACTTTCATATTATTTATAAGATTAAGTGCAGATTTATATTTAAGATGAAACGAAAATCTTAACCAGTCTTATGAGTAGTGATACAGAAAATTCCATTAGGTAGTTACCTTTACCCACAGTATAAACACAGAAGTCCAGCTCAAGCCGTTTCTTGATGTGACCCGCCTTTGTCGCCGTGTCTCCCGCGTGCCATAAACGGGAGACACAAAATCGCGGTGGCCTTTGACAAACGACCGCAAAAAATGATGCTCCGAATCTATCATCTAAGGCGGCCGCCGTTGAGTTGGTCTATTGGGTATATTTATACTGTACCTTTACCTATCCCAAAACAATGTCTAATCCGCTATTGCAGAAATAAATATAATTTTAAAATTGTCAAATTAAGTAGGTAGGTAGGTATACGCCTTCATTCGGGTATGATTTTCGAAAATTCTAAATTTCCCATATACCTATTTATAGATAGTTTTTATACAACATAGATTGGATTTAAATGTTTGAAGATGATTTCTAAGCTTCATTAAAATAGAGTGTCAATTATACCTTCATTTATTACAAATTACAAAATTAAATGTGCGAATTCAGCAACCAAGAAACCGACAAGTAATATCTAATCTAATATTTATTGAAAAACTGAATTCTCCCTTTGTTGAAAGAAAACAATTTGTATATTATTCTTTTGGAGTATCTTTTAAAATTTAATTAGATATATTAAGAGTGTTCGAGTAGTAGCTTGTACTTTGGACCAGTTTCAAACTGTTTCCAACTGTATTCCGCGACTGTGAAGCATTATAGTTTCCGTCTTCTTAAAACTGAACTGCGCATGCTTCTGAGGGTTTGAGTTTCATTTGAATTCATACTCGGACACCCTCATTATGGCCACCCATCGATAATCTTTTTGAGACGCGCGGCAGCAACTTGTCCCTTGACAAGAACTACCTATGCAGGTTTATCGGTTAGAACCATTCGTAAGGGAGTATTAATTCTATGTTCGTAAGCATCCAAAGTTGATACTCACCATAAAAATGCCTTGAACAAATCTGATGGCTACATGGCAACCTGTCAACCAGCTGGCTGGTACCATGACTGCCACCATACCTGCCCCTAGTACTCCTGCACCGAAAAGCCTTTCTGCCCCAACGCGGGCCGCTATTCTGCTAGCTGCTAGGGGTGAGATTAACGTTCCCCACATAAAAGCTTGTCTCAATACGGCCTCGGTTTCATCTGTCCTCGTCATTGGTATCTGGAATACAAATAAAGGAAAAACATGCTGACGGTGCATAATTTAGGGAAACGTGAGTTACATAAAGAATACTAGATCAATAATTATTACCAATGTGAGTTGGGAATGGGAAAAATACGTAGTTTATATTTAAAGAGTGCTGAGAGAATAGTATCATTTTACATTCATATAATTCTTTCGAGCAGCCTTATCCAAAACAAGTATCACCGTGATGATGGCTATCATTATAATAATTTCTAAGAATTTCGTATAATTCCTATGCTATGCAAACAACCAGTTAGATTCAATCCTCAAGTGTAACAATTTATAATAATAAATATTTTTTACAAAAAATTGGAGCTTAAATACTGGTACTGCTTTGCTTCTATTTGCTATAATTCCGAAATCTAAGAACATCGTTGCGGAAATACGCATATTATAATCTTTAACACTGCTGTAACTCGAGAACCGTAACTCTATGGAAAAAATGTTTGATATAAATGTTGCTACAAATAATCTAGTCATTAATTTTCCATTCTCAGATTTTCAATTCTCGAAAGAAATTGCCTCTTCCACATAGCGAAAATATACATATTTCAAATTTTAACATAGCAGAACTCGAAAGCAGTAGCTCTTTTAAAAAAATGTTCAATTTAAAAGTTTCCGGATACACCCCCCTTGGGGCGGTTTTCGGAAGGAAGGACATTTCAGATTTACGTTTTTATGAATACGGGACCATTTCTCAAGTCTCCTCTTTCAAATGAATCAAATCATCTCAATCGGAGTACGTTTATTATATAAAACACGCGCACGAACAAACAAAAAAAAGCAGACAGTCGAATTGTATGACTCCTCCTTTCAGGGTTCGTCGGACAAAAATAGTCGATATTATTTCAATTCTTGTATTGTATTCAATACTCGTTTTCTTTTATACAGAATATGTTGACAATACTGCAGCTCCTTTATACACGAATCAGATTAAAAAAATGACTCATGTTACATTCTATATCGAAGTGTCTTGAGACCTTGTATTATTGGTGAGCTTAATATTATTTTATGTATTTGAATCTTACTTACTTCAATATGTGGTATAGATCGGACGACATGAACGCCCTTGCTTCCTGGGTGTGTGACATTATTCGCCGGTGGTTGGCAGTAGCTGGTGATGTAGCTGGTATTTTCAACGTATTCAGCAAACTCAGCTGCCGAGTAGCTGGACGTGCTGTTGGCTCTCAGTGCAACAGAAGCACTTTGCTCCACGACACCACAAAGAACGAAACCCGTTATGACGAAGATGCATAATACCTGCCGAGAACCTAATTGATCTGGAAAGAAAATTGTTTTTAATAAAATTTTATTACATGCTCTAATATAATTGGTTTCTATGATCCTGGACAAGAGAGGTCTAATTCGAGAGATAAGTTACCTGCGATTATCTACGACTTGAGACTTCAGAAGAAATTCATAATTTTAATTGCGAACGGGTTATGAACAGGTTATGTCTAGAGACAATACCGCAATATTTTTAGCGCAATCCAAAATCCACGAATGTAGGTACACATTTGAATTTTCCAGTCGGGTGCTATCTAAGTTTTCGTGATCTCAGCTTATTTGACAAATGAAATGAAACCTGAAGTAAATGAACTATGATTAATAAGTTTACTTGAATATTGACAGCAATATTTGAGATTGAGCTCATTTTTAGGGTTCTGCAAATTTGATGAAAAAACGGAATTGTCTCTTACTGAAGGACGCAAATTACTTTTATTTTTACTTTAAAAGCCATATTGTTCTGTTGTGTGAAAAAAGATATAGAGCAGCTTAACTATTTCTCAATTGCTAGGCAAATATTTTATTAGAAAACAATCTAGTGTGTCCACTCACATTTTCCTACCGCTCTCAAATTTCAGCGAATATAAAATTTGTTTCAAATGGTTTGACCATTATTTTTTGATATGCGTCCCAAGACAAACATCAATGGTCATAATAATCAATTTGGACGTAGGAAGAACCATTTAGCCAGAGCATAAAATAGAAATAAATACATATTCTCTGAAAATTTCAGCTTTCTACATATTACGGTTCATGTGATACAGTCCGCCGCTGACGAACGGACGGACGGAGTCTTAGTAATAGAGTTCCGGTTTCACCATTTTTTTACGCAACCTTATAATAACTGAATAAGTACCTAATATAAAATGCAAGACAAAAGTTTTCAACAAAATAGCAAAAGTACTAAAAAAAATTATTAATTAAATTTAGGTATTATGAGCTACGATTCGTTTTTTTATTTTTGTTACACGAATCAAATGCAAAGACGATTAAAAGACTACAAATTTATTATAGATTCTTCATTTTCAAATCGTAAATTGCGAATGTTGACAAAACAAATACGCCATTATCTAAGAGACAAATCAATATCCATTAATGCATTGAATTTTGAATATTTTACGTTTCGCTTTCTTCAGGAGCCACATAAGATAACAATTCGCCATTGTTCCAAAAAATATTTCACTAGATAATACAAGTTACACAGATAGCAGCAAATATTTGTTTCACAATTGTATCAACGTATCGGGAACAATAATTATACCAACACTAATCTATATATTAACACGTGAAGAGATTTCTTCGGACTCTATTTTAAAAATAATGCTAAAATTAATTAATAATATGTTTTATAAATATATTTAGGTAACTAAATAAATAATAAATTAAATGTAAGAATAAAGAAAAATTTGGGTAAATATGAATGAATTATTTGATACTAAGAAAAAAGTAATAAAGGATTTGAGATAGATCAGGAGTTCAATAATTATTTTACCACTGTCGCTAAGTCTCTTTCGAATGAAATCGTGTCTGACTCTATGTATGTTCCACTTTGAGTTTGGAATAATAATAATAAATCATTGTACCTACTTAGAGGAGACAAGCGCAGGGGAAATAAAGAATATCATTATGTCAATGAAAAATAAAAAAGTAGGTGGGATTGATGGAATTACCATCCCTGTTTTAAATTGTTGATAAATGTTATGCTATCTGGTATTTGGCTTAATCATTTTAAGAGAGCGGAGGTTGTACCCATATAAATCAGGTGATTGCAAATCAACAAGTAATTATAGATCAATATCCTTATTATCAAATTTAGCTATCAGAAGAAGTGATTCACAGAAGACTTTCTTGAGGGAGAGAGAAAGTTAAATGAGAGGAAATTCGTATTCAGAAAAAGTAAATCGACTAATGATGCTTTAATAACTTCATGTATAATCAAGTTGACAATAGCAGATCGGTAATAGCTGTATTTCTGGATCTAACTAAGGCTTTTGACTTTTGAAACGTTAGTACATGAACTCCTATTGATTATAGTAAATGATCTTCATATAAGAGTCATTGTTAATGATTTGATGCAAAACTGTTTCAGTGTGTTGTCATTAATGGTGTTGAAAGTTCTCACAGCTTAGTCACTTGTGGAGTCCCTCAAGGTTAAATTTTGGGTCCATTATTATTTAATGTCTGTATTAATGGATTATTGCAACTTAATAACAGATGGTATGAAGTTACAGCCAATGCTAAACATTCATTGAAAATTATAAGAAAATGGTTTAATTATCACAGAGTGACTTTAAATATGTCAAAATCGAAAGTTTTAAATGTGTCTCTATGCGATGATGAGCTCCCTGTTACAGACGGACTGACAGTACATGATGATGTTTATTATAATAATTTAAAGTGTATATGTGATAAAATAAAAAGAGTTAATGAAGGTAAATACTTCTGTGTTATACTGGATGAAAATTGGCATTGGAAGAAAAATATTTTTGTATTGTTAAAAAAGTAAGATACCTTCTTTTTGTTTTCAATAAAATGAGATATGTTCTTGACAAAAATGAATTATTAAAATTATACCTTGATGGATTATTTGTTGGGGTTTAGCTTATTCAAATAATACATTAGGGCCGGTTTAATAAACAATAAACCTTTTTAGTGAGAAACGATTTTGTTGAATATCAATCATAAATATATTTTGGAAGCACTAATAAATAATTATTGTATTCAACGGGCTGATGCATCTGTATGTTCTAGACATAAATCGCTTGCAGTAAATAAAACTAAATATTGGCCAAAAAACAAGTTTATATCAATCCATAACGTTGACCACTCGTTTACGTTTATCAAAATATATGCTCTGGTGGTGTAGTGGTAACGTACCTAGTTGCCGTTCGTATAGCTGACCTGAGTTCGAGCTTTGGCCACCGCAAAAAATCATTCAATTATTATCGTGGATTGTGGATTAAATACAATTTGACAGAAGAACCTCAACCTCAATAGTGTGCAAACTTAAATTTAATGAATTATGGTCGAATTTCGATCACTGGGCAATTTCGTAATTATTAGTAAGTCAATTTAATAAATAATGCAAGTGTTTAAAATTATTGTCAGGAAAAACATATCCGCCAGAATTATTGATTGCATTGATATTATTTAATTTTACAAAATAAATATTCTGACTGAGTCAAAGCACATGTCAGTTTTATTAATAAATAAAAGGCTCATATTTGAACAACCATGAATAATAAATCAATTACCATTTACAACTTTAGCTGCTTTTTGCACTTGTATACTGCCCCTTTTGAATGTCGATAATCCAGGGGCCATTTTATGATGCAATTAGCACAGTATTAACAAACTAAATACACTCTTGGTCTATTCATTACACCTCATGTCTAACATTACAACACTCTATACAAGCAAAGAGGTGATGACAGTGTTATTGGACTCAAAACATGATGACTTGAGTTGATAAAATAATTGACCATTATTGTAGTAGTGGACGGTTTCCTCGTTTAACCCACGCTTGACTCAAATAGAATAAACTTCTTGTGTGCAGTAAAACGATTGATTAATTGTTATTTTAATTAGAAAGAGTTTTGCCAAGATCATTTGATTGATAATTAATATTATCCGTATACTGATTATATAATACATATTATAATGTTTGATTGATTGAAAATACTGACCTAGATTCACTTGTTCTAGCTAATAGCTAAAAGCGATGGAGCGAATTTTAAATAATAATTAAAAAAATACGGTTACAAACGGATATTGCGTATCTAATGCTAATATATGTAAAAATATGTATGGTATCAAATTATTTTTACTTATACGAAAATATAGATTAAGGCACTATTCGAGTATTCTCGACCGCTATTTTGGCCCCAAAAACTGTCAAATGATAGCCAATTGAAAAATTCATTTTAAATCTTTCGAAAACTCTATAGGTACTGCATCAAAAATAATTGCAATTCGTATGCAAGGTGGCTAGAAAGTCTGGGAACACCTGATTTCTGGCTAAACAACACGGTATATTGAAAAACTAACCAAACAAAAGTTTTTGTAGAATATTAGCTCTTTTCATTGACGAACTTTGATTTTCAACAGCTACGCTAGTTTTAAGGACATTACGTTATAAGTGTTTTTTAATAAAACAATATATATATTTTTAAATTTTCTGATAGTCACATTTATAACAATTTTAATGATAGGTATAGGGTTTGATGGATAATCACAAGTGTAAAGTTATTGGAAGAACATGTAATAGGTAGGTACATCTCCCACGAGATATAGGTACACAAAAAATGATAATTCAACCTTTAGCAGATACAACATAGCACATTAAGTGATATAAATCATTCTGGACGATTAAATGAAAATGTTGACCTTATTCGAATTATTGTTAAGGCAGAACCAATTTTGTCATTCTGATGCTATAAAAACAAAATGTTCGTTTTTCAGAAACAGAAAACCGTGGTATTATTCAAGACAACGTGAAACGTGCAAGTGTGATCATTAACTGCCGTATTCATAATCCAATCATATTTCGGTACTAGTTAGTACCGTATTAGAATAAAAAAACAAAGCACTATCCTACCATAACACTGACATAAGAATCATAAACCTAATTTAAGGTTAGGTTAGGTTAGGTTAGGTTAGGTTAGGTTAGGTTAAATTAGGTTAGGTTGCATCACAGTCCTCATTTAAGTAAGTAAGTAAGTATTTATTTTCATCAATTATTTATTTTATTTATTTATGGATTGTCAACATAAAATTTTATCAAAACAAATTATGATTTAAAAATTCTTTCACTGAATAAAAAGCACTTTTAATTAATTGATTTTTCACAGTTTTCATAAATTGCTTTTTGGGTAGATTTCTCACATCCGGCGGCAATTTGTTATACATTTTAATTTCCCAGTAGGTAGCGAAGTTCTCGGTTTTTTTCTCTTATGTAACGGTGTTACAAGGTCGTTTCTATATCTGGTTTCAAACAAGTGGCATGATCCATTTCTTCTAATGATTTTTCTGTTTGAATGCACATATTTCAAACACTCCTTTATGTAAAGTGATGTGAAGGTAAGTATCCCATATTTTACATAAACTGATCTGCATGATTCTCTATTGTTAATTCCATACATAATGCGAATAGTCATCTTTTGAAGAATGTGAAGTCTGGAAGCTTCCGAGGGGTTGCCCCATAAGAGCATACCATACTCCAACACACTTTGAAAGTTTGAGTAATATGCACGTTTAACCATTTCTTGGCTACCACATTTCTTCAATCTTTAATCTTCTAAACTAATCTATTGTCTAAGACTATGCCCAAAAATTTTGCACTGTCCCGAGTTTTTCCACTTCCGTATCTCAAATTAGTTGTTTTATCTGTGTTTAGTTTGAGAAGATTTTTCTGAAACCAACCCAACTTCTTTTAGAGCAAGTTTGTTTTCCCCAATAAGGTCACTCAGATGTTTTGATCTTATAACAATGGAAGTGTCATCACAATAAATACACAGCCAGTCACTATGCCGAAGGTTCATATCATTAATGTATGTTAGAAATAGGATAGGCCCCATAATTGACCCCTGGGGAACTCCCCAGTCAAATTTTCTGATCAGTAGATGTCTCTCCATTCCAATGAACTTTCTGATATCTGTTGTGAAAATACGACTGCAAAGTTCTGAGCACAGTTCCTCTGAAACCATATGATGTCAGTTTCTCGAATATAATCTTGTGTGACACCACATTGAAAGCCTTACTCAAGTCGAAATTTAGCATCTCAACTGCTACACCATTATCTATGGCCTCTATTACTTTATTTATTATTTCCTTTAGAGCAGTGGTGGTATTCCGACCTTTTCTATATCCATGCTGGTTTTCGTTCCACAATTTCATTTTTTCCATCCAGTTGAGCATTCTCTCTTTGATGATTGATTCGAATATTTTCGATAAGCAAGGTAGAATTGCAATCGGTCTGTAGTTATTGCAATTATTTTTGTCCTGTTTGTTTGTATATATTGGGATAATTTTCACTATTTTTAACTCGTCTGGAAAACAGCCTTTCTGTGGACATTTATTGATTAGTACTGAAATGGGATAGCATATATTTCATCACTTAGTCTCTTCCAATGTTGATTTCATAAAGATCTGTTGATTCTTTTGATTTCAGGGATGTGATTATTCGTTTGATTTCATTTGCGGTACAATCAAAGAAAAAACAAGATTTCTCATTATTCCAGTGCATGTTTTTTGGCATGTAAAAGTTTTGCTAAGTTGTCATTATTTCTTCATTAATTTTTCTGGCAATACTTGCAAAGTGGTTGTTCATGGTAACTGCTTTAAGATCTATTGTTAATTTTTCTTTTATTTGTATTGAATTTCGGCTCCTTATAACCCTCCATAATGCTTTCTGCTTATTCTCTGCTTTGTTTACGTATTCCTCATTATTTTCTCTTACAACTCTGTTTCTTTATTTCCTCAGTATATTTTTTTTGAAATATTTATAATTTGAACTTTTGATCTCTTTTAACCTTGGCAATTGCGTCTAACGCATCTAACTTTTTCTTCGTCTATATAGTTAGTTTATTTTTCCAGTATTTCTGGTTGTTATTTTTTAGTTGTTGTTTTTCTTTCAAAGGTGGCTGTTGATTAATAATGTTCATGAAGCATTCGTGGAAGGCTATGAGTAAGCTTCTTGTGCGTTTTTATCATCTATCAAATTATTCCATGTTATTTGATAAATGATATTTCTCGAGTTGCCGAACGATTTGCTTTTTATTTTCAGATGCGCCATCTGAAAAAGACAAACTTAAAAACTGTGTCATGTGATCAGACATATGAAGTTCCAATATTTTACAATTTTGATACATATTCAAAAATATATTGTCTATGCATATTTCTGTGTTGTTACGCCTTCTAGATGCTTTGCAAAAACTTCTCATCAAACCATAGGAACTGAGTATATCAATAATAGTTTTGACCGGCCTGGTGTCTACAAGGAAGTTGATCCCCTGCTATTATAATTTTCTTATCACCAAAGTCATCTGTACTATATTTCAGGACCTCAGTTAATCGATCGAAAAAAATATCTCTTTTAGTTGCTATCAATATACCACCATGTTTGTTGATATGTCTACAGTAATGAGCCCCGGTTTTGTAATTTTGTATGTTCACAAATTCTATTGGATCCTCATATAACCAGGTTTCTGTTAGGCAACGTATTACAACATCATGTTCATTGACTTGCAAGCTCAATTGATCAATTTTATTCTGCAGTGATTGTATATTATAGTTTAAGATGTTCAGCATTCTTCCATTTTGTTTATTGAGATTTACCTGTTTACAACCACAGTTGGAAGAACTTGGCATAAAAAAACTGGTTTCAGCAGGGTGGCGCTAAATGCCACACAATGCATGAAACGGTCGCTCTTTCCTGATTTGAGTACGACATATTTTTTCTTGGGGAGATACTTGAAAATTTAAATTTATATTTGTGAAGAAATTTGGTAAAATTTCGGCCGAAACATTTCTTAAATCTATGTTTCTTACATGTTCATAGTCTGGCTTGTCGCTTTCCTTCATATTTAACATATAGTTTCTCTAAAAAATTGATAAAAGCCTTTACCTATGACTTCCCTCGACAAACTACCCCGCTTCGAGATGGAAATAACCTCGTCGCTTCTACGGTTCTTATATTGACACTTAATATTTTGGACACTCTGTATATATGATTAACGAGAACCCTTACATTGCGTCGCCGGTAGTCCTTCAATATGCTTACCAAAATTCCTTGTCCTATGTCAAGCCGTTATTGAGCTACAACGCCAACAGACTACAGACAGACAGACAGACCGACGGACTTGAGATACCATGATTTTCGTGATCTAGGAAACCAAAACGAAAATATCAGCAAAAATCTCGAGGTCGATTTTTATTTACAATTCGTGTAGATAACATCAGTACTAAGATATAATTCGATATGAATTGACTCTTATCGGTAATTCTCGTCGTAGGTACATTATACTGAATTATTTTTAACTTATAAGTTATATAAGTATATATAGCAGTATCAGTTTAAGTCTTATAAGTTTAATGTGAGTATCTGATCTTGATTTAGTTCTCTTGTTTGAAAGTTCAGTTGGTCGAGAGTGTTTAGCAGCTGGCTGACAATATCGTGTTTATCTGTCTATCGCTCTCGCACGGATGAACCGATTTTGATTCAGTTTTCTTATTTTGAAGACGACTTGATTGAAATTCTTCTTAGATATTTTTTTTATCTAATATGTCATATCAATATGCTTTGATATGTTGGCGTTGCTTCTACAGAAATAAATCCCACTATAAGAATTATGTCTCACCTCACAACAATCGGGAACATATAAACACTTTTGTATTTGTAATTAGCAGTTCAAATACAAGTTAACTGTCTAATTATTCTCGAGAAACCAAAAGTAATCAGATAACGTAAGAATTTTTACATTTTCCGATGTAGGTCATTCCCACTGTGTGTATATCAGAGCTGTCGTTGTCTCAAGACAATGCACAATATGTCCTGCAATAATATACATTTTTTCCCGCCTTTATGATGCAAACTAAAACCTATTCATTTTACTGGCAATTAAGGCACTGTATGTGTGTATTTATATTGCTTGTATTGCACCAGTATTGTAACTTCTATTGTATTTCAGATTGGAATATTTGACGTTCAGTAGAATGTATGCCCATCCCATTTGTATCGCCATTAAAATCAAATTCAGATTAGGTAGCGATTCTCCCAAAGGGGGTGGAGGGCAATTTTTTGCGAAAAAAGAAAATAGGTGACGGCCAAATTAAAGAAGAGATTATACGTAGCAATATTCATATTGCACATTTTTCAAATGATGTTACGGTTTCCGAGTTATATCAGTGGGAAAGTTCGAAATATGTGTATTTTTTTGGAACCTCTGAATAAGTATAAGCAACGTATTATCTTCATTGGTGAACCTTGAATGGTTTTGATGAGTAATGTTACACTCAAAAGTGTGAAATAAATATTTTTCTGAGTAGAAAATATAAATATTTAGGTAAATAGTTAAATCTTGCAGCAATATCTCTCAAAAGAAACTAGTTTAGACTTCTGAAATTCTATGTTCATATCTTATTACAATAGTAGTCTCAGATCAGTCTAAAAAATATACTTATTATTTTCTGTCATCACCTCAGATTATTCATTTAATGAACAAATAAATTCTTGAAAGAGCCATTTCAGACTCCCATAATTCTCATTATCTACGTTTTCCAATTTTCATAAAATAGTTGATAGAAAAATAGTAGTTTGTAAAAAGGTTTTATGAAATTAGATCAAGTAGAAAAATACTAGCTGGAGACTTTATAATTCTATTGAAATAATTTGTTAAAATAATTTTGACTTATACCCTACAACATGCAATAAGAAACTAATTTTTTATTAGCATTACGCAGATATTTATAAATAATAGTGTTAAAGATTCATATAATTCATTGAATTATCATTGATAATAATGATTGTGGTAATAAAAAAGTTAAATACTGAGAGACAGTTTCTAGGTGCTTTCGTTGGTTTCTCACCTACGAATAAGATATGAACGCACATTATTTCGGTAGGTACCTGGTGGTAAGCGCATGATATATTTGTATGTATATCGTGGGTAAACAAAGGGTACCATTTCAATTTTCGTCTTTTTTTATATTCAAAATGTTTCAAGGACACTAGATTGGAACTAGGGTCCTTGAAGTGTTTTTATCATTATCTCTACCCTCTACTTCTCTCGGATTATAATAAATTTTATGTCATTCATTTATTTTAATTACAGAGCCGCGTACATAGGCAACTAACAAGTCGCAGTAGGCTATGGTGGATTGCTAGCTATCATAACAACAATAATTATTTAACCGGGGAGTATACACTGTGTTTGTTAAACTGAGGTTTGTTTGAAATGGGGTGAAAGTTCAGATAATTTTGAACATACTCAACGAAATATATATACTATTATGAAAAGTGATAAGATATTTCGTAAAAAATGCTCAAGTGTGAGTTGATCTCGCGGGCCGTAAATTCTAAAAAATTTAAAGATGTTTAACTTCCGAAGTAAGAAGATTTCTCCCTGTCAATTTTTATAAGATGTTGAACAAAATATATTTGAATGAGCCATTTCATTTCACATTATCTGTGGATATATTCAGGATTCGTTTATTTACGTTATTCGTCCATGACTGACATACAGAATTCTGTATAAGTACATTTTTTTACTTAGCAGATTCGGAGAAAATAGGCTTTACGACAGACGGACGGTCAGAGCGATCATATATATAAGGGTTTCGTTTAATTTATCGAATATGCGGAAACAGAAAATATATTTTTTCAGAAAATAACTGTATATGCCAGAATATAAAGTACCAAAATTATAAACAGGAATATTCATTTTCATATTAGATATGAGGACCACCATTTTTACAACACTTATATCTTCTTATCACTTATAGATAATGAATCGTAAAATATTTTTTTAATAATATAGATTTATTTATTTACCTCATGAGTTCACTTTTTGACTATTGGTCACAAATTTGCAATCGATTTTAAACTAAATTCTCAGTGCGATAGATAACTAACGTACTACGGTTTAGACAATTTTTGTTTCATTTGAAAGAGGAGAGTTCAGAAATGGTCCCATATTTAGAAAAACTCAAATCCGAAATCTCCTTCACCCAAACACCGCCCCCAAAGTGGGTGGTGGGGGCAATTTTTCTCGAAAATGGAAAATCCGAGATGGCAGAATTAAACAAAATTCCATATCCGGAAACGTTTAAAATGAACATTTTTAAAAATAATCATAGGTATACGCGTTACAGTCTGAAATATGTGTTTCAGCTATGAAGAAGGGGCAAATTTTTTCGAGAAACGAAAATTCGAGATTTGAAAATTAGGAAGGGGACCATATCCAGAAACGTCTAAATTGAATATTTTCTTACGGTTACGGTTTCAGAGTTTCGTAATGGTAAAGTCTGAAATATGTGATATGAACGTTCAACAATTTTCGTGACTAATGTTGCACTAAAAAATGTGAAACAGATATTTTTTTACAAAAAAATGGACCGACTCTATTAGTTGTTGAAAAATACAAAATAATATTAATTCTATTGGTGCTGGTAATTTTGAAGTTGTGCCGTTGTAATTTGTTGTTATAAGCACCAACTCCAAAAGAACCAGCACCAATAGAATTAATATTATTTTGTATTTTTCAGTGTAACAACTAATAAAGTCGGCCCAATTTTTTGTAAAAAATATTTATTTCTTGTATTGTCAAGTCAAGTCCGGTTTTTACAAAAATGAATATTTTTGTTGTAGTTGAGACCTGCGATGTTGCACTCGGCACACATAGTGAATTTAACAAGTTGTTACTGAAGATGCCATCTTTGTTTGGTTGGCGGAATATGTGTTGTGCTGTAAAACTCTAGTGTTGATCTGTCCTTGATGATTTGTATTTGCTTGTTAACTTTTCTTTAATTGATCTATCCACCCCTGTATTATTGGACACATGTTTCTTAATAAAAATAATATTGAGGCCTTTGAAATGTCTGGCTAGTAGACACCGTTCAGGATTATGAATCCTCTAAGCAGGATGAGGAATAAGACAAAAAACATATTTTTTTCGGATTTTTTGCTTGATGCTAACAATCGCTTCATCTCTTGAACTGGAATAGACAGACAGATGAATTTAAAAAAAAATTAGTAATGCTACTGCTATCAGATTTCATTCATTTGAGATGCATACGACAGTGGTGCTGTCTTTACCGAATATTTTTTGTTGAGTATTACAGACAAACTGGTCACCGTCAGAGTGATCTCATAGGGATTTCGACGAACCTAAACAGAGTATATATACAATTTGACCGTGTGTTTTTTTGGTTTCTGCGCGCGCTGTTTATAGATATAGTAAACTTAACACGATTTGGATGATTTTTGTTTCATCTGAAAGAAGAGACTTGAGAAATGGTCCCATATTCATAAAAACTCAAATCTGAAATCTTCTTCCCTTCGAAAACCGCCGGGAAATTTTTATCGAAAATCTAAAATCCGAGACGGCGGAATTAAAGATAAGAGAATATCCGGAAACGTTTAAATTGAAATTTTTTTCAAGACAGCTACTGTTTACGAGTTTCAGCGGTGTTAAAATTTTAAATATGTGTATTTTTTGAGTGACAGCAGTGGTAAGATCTGAAATATATATATATATATATATATATATATATATATATATATATATATATATACATAGGTATTTCCGCTGCGATGTTTTCAGATCTCCAAATTATAATAATACTCGTAACAAGTACAAGCAAAGATACATGGGTTCTTCCTTGGTGTAAGTGAAGGTTCAACGATTTTCGTGAATAATGATACATTCAAAAGTGTGAAATAAATATTTCTTATAAAAAAATTGGACCAACTTTATTAGTTAGTGCACTGAAAAATACAAAATAATATTAATACTATTGGTGCTGGTACTTGTAAAGTTGGTGCCAAAAGTTTTCAAACTAACAGCAACTGCGAAACTTCTAAAGTACCAGCATCAATGGAATCAATAATATTTTGTATTTTTCAATACACCAACCAATAACGTTGGTCCATTTTTTGTAAGAATATTTAATCATAATATCAATAATAAAATTGTGAATTAGACCATTATGTCAAATTTCCACTGAAAAATGCAAAATAATATTAATTCTATTGGTGCTGGTACTTGTGAAGTTGGTGCCAAAAGTCTCTTCTATTTAACTACAATTGCACAACTTCAAAATTACTAGTACCTACAGAATTAATATTATTTTGCATTGTTCAGTGCACCAACTAATAAAGTCGGTGTATTTTTTTTAAATATTTATATGAAGGTAGGTTCTTATTCCTAATAAAAGGCTGTTCCATTATATTACTTAAGCCTAGTCTACGCTACTTAATAATGCAAATAATGCCTGCTGTTTTCCGGCCTAGACAACACTTCAAATACTTTGGATTAGTTATGTTTGTAGAATCTTCTATACTTTGAAGGTGGTATAGTGTTGATATACTTGCAGATTTTGTTATCTTTAAAAAAACAATTGGATTGTTTTTAAATAAATAGACAAGAAATAAACGATAAGCGAGCGAACAAAATATTCAAGTAGGTATAAATATAATATTTAATTTGAACGTAGATATTATTACAAAAGTTATGGAAGTAGCATGTCATCTTTTGGACCATTATTATTTCTTCAGCTGTGAGTACAAATGACAAAGTGTAAGATCGAAAAGTTTTTACCACTTATCAAATGTAATGGAAAATCAGAATTGAGCTTTCAATCTGGTTGTACTGCGATTATTAAAAGACGGTTGTGAAGTGGTAACAATATAATCGATAAAGTTAACCGTCAACCTTAAGAAAATAAAAAAAGTGATTTCTAGCTTTTATAGATCTGATGAAATGAACCAATGTATTAAGTAATTTTCTTGAATGAAAGCTGCAAGAGTTCAAATAAAGCCCGTCAAAAAGAATTTACTCGAACATTTTCTATGTAGTTTTGTTGATTCCAAATTTTGCCCTTTATTAGAAAATTATATAACATATATTTTAAAAAAAAGTGTTTTTAATTTTATCACGTGCTTCACAGAAAATACAAAACAAGATGAATGAAAGAAATCAACTATAAAAGATAAGTACTTAATTTACGTTTATCAGGGAAAATTTTCCGAGTTAAATATAATGCAAAACCAATATTCGTTCAAAATTTATTATATTCTCCTCTGAAGATAACGCATTAGGTATTGGATGGACAATGACTTCACTTAGTTACAGTAAAATCAATATTCCCGAATAAGTGAATGAACTTGACAAATCAGCGTTAAATAATCATCGCTTATCCTCGCTCATCAGCCTAATATGGCATTGAATAAATAATTGATTGACAATGAACTTGATTCTTAGTATTGTGAAGTGAATGTCGTCTCTTCTCATCAAATACCATTCGCCAAGTATGACGATTGACTCGTCCAATAAAATTACCAGATCCCCATATCAGAACGAGGATCCTTTCTTCCTTCCACTAATTACAATAAAAATATATTATCCTACGCTCGTTCAATGACGCCTTTTGCATACGCAGAATGAAAGCATCAACTAATTTACTTTCATTTGAAGTATGCATTCGAATTGTAATGAGAGTCCTTTCTGTTTGTAAATATTTTACGTCTATTAACGTCAATTTAATTTGTTGGGCACTAGAAAAAAAGTGACTTCCTAGAAATAAATAACTATTAGTAAATTATTCGTTTTCTTTGGTTGTTACTACGAATATGTTCGATCAAGTAAAAATCTACAAACGATGTTATAGAATAAGAGTCACTACCCCCTATCTCAAAAACTATGAGGGATACGAAAAAAAGTATACAGGTAAAATATTTTAGAATTTCTGCAATTTTTTATATTTATTGCTGTCATTTTCACAGGGTGAGTACGAAAGCGATAAAAACTTTCAATTGAATATTATCAATTATCTTCGATTTTTTAAATGCAAACCCCATTTTTTTTGTTTTCACTGTATTCTTCGACAAAATATAAGGGTATTTCCTTTTTACTTCCCTATACCTAATATCAAGAGTTTCTGAAATATAAGTGAAAATTTAAAATTCTATAAAATATATGAGGTGCATATTCGTTAACGTAGCGATTGCTATGGAAGAAATGACATCTTGTTTGGTTAATTAAATGTCAGACTATCATGTGTTTGTGCTTTTGTTGAATCTCAGCAGTTTATCAGAGTTTCAGAAAATGTTATCTGAACAGGAAAAGTTTGATTTGTTTGAACATTATGTTAAAAACAATAGAAGTAAGTATTGCCCTAATCATTAGAGAATATCGACGAATGTTCCCCGAAAGAAGACAAAAAAATTTTTCGGCGAATCGAACTAAACTTGAGAAATCACAGTTATAAAATTAGAAGAAACATTTGTTGTGACAGAATAAACGCAGCAAAAGATATCACTGTTTTTCGAAGAAAATCAACACAACCAAACCCATGACTTAGAAGATTTAAAAAATAAAATAAGACTGGAAGTAGAAGCCCTCAATAGGACAAGCTGCGTGGATAACGCCCAATGAAAATTGGAAGCCATTATACCACATGTATAGCGGAATAGCGGAATATGGATGACATGCAGCTCATTTGTTATAATTTTAATAATTTAGTTAATTTTGAAATTAAATGATAATTGTTGTCTATATTATTCAAGGGAATGAGAGATTTAATTAAAAGACATTAAGTCTTAAAGAACTTAATTTATTAAAATAATGAAGTAATGTTTTCCATAATAATCACTCGTTAACGAATTATATTCAACAAGTGCAACATATTTTTGAAATCTACATCAAATTTCGAAATTTTATACAATTTTTTTCTCTTTATATTTTATATCACTGTGATTTCTTAGATCTCGTTTGATTCGCCGAGAAATTAATTTGTCTTCTTTCAGGGAAGTTTCGTCGATATTCTTTAATTGTTAGGGCAATACTTCTATTGTTTTTAACAAAATGTTCAAACAAATGAAACCTTTCTTTTTCAGAATACATTTTCTAAGATTATGATAAACTGCTGAGGTTCTATTAAAGCACACCCAAGTAACAGTTAGTGACATTTAATTAAACAAACAAGGTGTCATTTTTTCCATAGCAATCGCTAAGCTAACGAATGTCCACCTCATATTTAACAGAATTTTAAATTTCGGCTTGTATTTCAGAAACTCTTCATATTAGGTTAAGGGTAGTACCCTAATATTTTGTCGTAGAATACACTGAAAACGAAAAAAATGGGGTTTGCATTTAAAAAATCGGAGATAATTGATAATATTCAAATGAAAGTTTTTATCGCTTTCGTACTCATCCTGAGAGATTGTTTCTGCTTTGGTTACACATATTCACCACTGGTTGTTAGATCTACGATAATGAAAATTTAATTTGTGTAATAAATTACTACTTATGATGAATCATTCATATATCTGAAACTGTCATATTTTTCTCAAAAATGAAAAAATCTCGAAAACTATAAATAACTAGGTATAGGTTTAGTTACACGAATTAACCTGAAATTTTATGTAGAATCCAAAAATCTATTTAAAATATTCACATAGATTTTACCTTTATACCTACTTTTTTTCGTATCTTTCATGGTTTCTAAGATAGGGGGGTAGTGAAAGATCTGCTATTGTCATCCGCACGAACATTTGTTATATCACCTATACATCCGATAATATTTAGGTTTATTAGCACTTCTAATATCTGTAGAAATATATCTACAACTAGATTCTCATTTTGAAATTGGTTGTGACTTTAAGGTTAAACTGCTATCAAGCCCATCATGTCCCATTTTGAAAGTGCTCATTCTCATTTTTATAATGATTAGTCTCATTTTGAAGTGGTAAAGGTATAGATGATAATGATTCCAGATCAGAAATGTAATTATAAAAATAATTTAACATTATTTTCTAAGTACATATTAACCCATACTCATGTTCGTATGGTGGCTAACTTCATAGATGATTCTTCAAAAAAAATTCTCCTTTCAACGTTCTCTTTATCGAAATATATTCAAAGAAGTTAATCTATGTATACGATGAGATTACACAATTATTCTTGTGTTGATTTCAAATTGTCATGACCGAACAAAGTCGAACAACAATTTCACTCCACATTTGTCATGAGTGGCATAATAAGGAACAACATACAAAAGAAAGTTTTTTTTCACTATTATTTAAATCCGAATATGGCTGACTAGATGGAAATTTGTTTGTTTCTAGAAATTGCCATGTAGATAAAAATAATAAAATGTGCCTTAAACCCGAAAGAAGTTGATTGTCTCTTATCGCTGAATCTGTTATGATGTATGATAGAAATGTTTTTTTTATATGTAAATAATGATGTTTTTCAATATAACCTCCGCAAACTGACATTACATTCAAGTCCAACGGTTCTTTTTACTTTCGTGTATAATTTGTGATTGAAATTTTTTATCTACATATACCTAAGTACATTTTCTTTGCCTAAAGTCAGCGTCGTCCATATTTCAGTTTACGTTTAATCGAGCGTTTTGCATAATAAAATTGAAAATGAAAAATTATCTAACCTGTGGTTTCCTCCAAAAAATGGGTGAATGGGAGAGGTAGCAATAGTTACTCATCGGTACGGTTCAAATCTTAAATGCCTTATAAAAACTATTTTTTTTTCGAAAATTCCACTTGTTTCCAGCAACACCTGAATGAGACATTTTTTTCAAAAATTCAGTGGTTTCCAAGTTAAAACACTATGAGTGCTTAAGATTGTCTCTGTTTTGTGCAATCGCTGAATACGAAATAAAATAAATCTTTTTTTATAAAAACTACAATAGACTAAACTGAAAAATATAAAATAATATGAATTCATAAGGTGATAATTATAGAGTCGTACAGTTATCGGTAGATAGGTTTTGCACCAAACTTCACAATTATCAGCACCAGTGGAGTTAATATTATTTTGTATTATTTAGTGCACCAACAAATAAAGTCTATCCTAGATTTTGTAAAAAAGTGTATTTCACAATTACCTATTACCTTTTGCCTATGTAGGTATATGTTTATTTATAAATCCCGGAAATCGATTTTTTTTAAATGTCCATTTAGCTATATAGCTGGTCTCTTCTTTAACTTGGCCGTCTCATAGTTTCACTTTTCGAAAAAATTTGCACCCTCACATAGCGAAAAAACACATATTTGAGACAGACCGTTTTTTTTTCTTATAAAAAATTTGTCAATTTAAAGTTACTACAAACGGTCGCCTCTCTAATTATACCGTCTCAAATATTCGATTTTCGAAAAGATAGTCCTTTCTATTGACGACAGTTTCTTAGGTAGTGGATAATTTTTTATGTCTCTTTTTATTAACCAATTAGTTCCACAAAGTTTACACCCAGTTTTAAAATTAATTTATTTACGCTAAATGTTCATGATCTATTCACCTAAAGCTGTATTTAGACTTCATTTTTTCAGTGGATATGGAGGGTATTGGCTGCGACAGACGGACAAACAGGCAACAGAATGATCTTATTAGGGTTCCATTCCATTCAGAGCATATTTTGGCATTCTTTATGTAGATTATTGAATAAATAAAATATAAAAAAAAATCGACCAAATTTATTTGTTGGTGCTGTAGATAAATATTTTTTACAAAAAATTGGTGTACTGAAAAATACAAAATATTATTGATACAATTGATGCTCGTACTTTTGGAGTTGTGCAGTTGAATAGAATAGAATGAATAGAATTAATATTATTTTGTATTTTTCAGTGCACCAACTGATCACGTCGGTCAAATTTTCTGTAAAAAATATTTATTTCACACTTTTGAGTATTAAATGAGTCATGAAAATTGTTGACCGTTCACATATTATACAATTATTATCCATGTATACTTTGCTTATTTGTTATTATTCAGAAATCTACAAACATTGTCACGGAACTACGCATATGCTTTAATTCAAGGGAAAAAATGTTCAATATATATATTTTTACAAATAATCCGATATTTAATTTTCCATTCTCCGACTTTCAGTTTTCGAAGAAAATTGCCTCTTCGACATAGCAAAAATACGCATATTTGAAATTTTCCCCTTCCACATAGCTGAAACACATATTTCAGACCGTAACGCGGAAACCTATGATTATTTTTAAATTTTTTTAATTTAAATGTTTCAAATATTTTCTTGTCTGTAATTCTACCATCTTGGATTTTCGATTTTCGAGAAAATTTGCCTGCTCCATCTCCTTTGGGGGCGTTTTTCGGAGGGAAGGAGATTTCGGTTTTAAGTTTTTTAATGAATATGGGACCATTTCTGAAGTTTTCTCTTTCAATAAATCAGAAATCATCAAAATATGTGTACGTTTACTACATACAGCGCACGCACAAACAAAAAACACACAGTCGAATTGTATACCTTCTCCGTTTGGGTTTATGGGTCAAAAATAAGAATTTTATTCCATTTGCACTCTTTTCTTTTATTTCAGTCTCTTTCATCCGACAAAGAAGAGATACATTCCATATTTATAGAAAAATATGCTTGCATATTGCATATGATGGCCAATGTGAAATAAATTACTTTTGACAAAAGATGGGACCGACTTCTGAAAAATAAAGTTCTCTTTTGTAAATTATTAATTACATAAGAATATCGCATAAGTCAAACAAAGTGTGAATTATGGACAACATATCGAAATCATAAGAATTTGGAAGTTGGTGTCTTGAGTCTACTGATAGGTAACTATTTAGTCTCCTCGAACACAATCTGAATTTTCACAATATAATTGAATTTTCTTGGGTTAATGCGATATTTTTAGGTTCGTAATCTCCACCACTGGAATAAACAATCTTGTATCGATTCAATCCTGTTTTTTTAAATTTCTCATAAATAATTTTTATTTTTCCTAGGCTATGTATGAAAAGTATCGTAATCGTGAGCGAATTTCAAATAATGCTTGTGTTTTGAAGTCCCCTGAGTCCAAAAACCACATTTTCAGTCACTGTCTGTTGTTCTATGCTAAGATGGATGGACTGTTGTTTTTTGCAGCGTATCGATACCGCCCGCCTGTGGCACAGAACAGGCATCATGATCCTTCTAGTTGCTAGGCAATAGCTGAAAAACGTATTTTGCTCAAGACAGTAACGTAAGATTAGCTGTAACGACACTGATGAAATGTATCTAAACCATTCTTCTTGATATCATTTCGAACAATCTAAAAGAGCATCTAAAATTTGAAATGAACTCGTTTCTTACTATTAAATGTTGCGAGTTGCTTCCTACTTTAAGACAGAATAAGACCATTGTTGCTTGTCTTAGCACGCTGCAAAATTAAATGGTCGCACACCTTGATCAGTCGAATTTTATATTCGAATGAAATTGTTTGAGAGCGGTAGGAACATCGTGTCAATGGACAAGCTAGGTTTTGTCACATGGTATCTATTAATTAATAGGAGTGCAAAAATAAAAGAGATAAGAAATTTATTATTTTTTTATTCAAAGTAAATATATTTTTAACAAAAGTTTCCATCCTAGAAAATATCGTTAAGCAAACAGTATATAGACTGGGAGCTACCTCGCATAAAGTACATTGAAATATATACAAATTTAATAATTACATCACAATCATTCAATTTTCTTTTCCTTCTGAAATCATTTCAAGGGCAATACATTGTTGGTATTATTAAAAGGACATCTGCAACACAGATTTTGCAATATATCGTATAGATTGTATCTGTAAATTTTATTGTAAAGTGAATAATGCAATCGAGAGGAATTGAAAATTCATCAACACATTATGGAGCTGTATAAGTTTTAAAGGAGCAACCGTGGGCCAAGGGCACGCAATGGCCAACTGATGACCTTGCCAACATTATCCAAACGTGATTATTGTAATATTTAGAGAAATTAGGCCCAGATGTAAAATATCCTGAAGCACCTCACGCTGTGGCTAGGAATGAGTAAGAACGTAGGTAATATAAAATACATGCATTTACACACTCTCTGAGTATTATTATGCAATCGGGCGTGCCCCACATTTCAACAAGACAGTCACACTTTCACTATAAGTTACTGTAACATTTTAACAGAGGTCGAACCCCCCGATTAAGAATTCTCGCTATTCGTCCTGTTTTGGACTGAATTGATTCTGACAAAAGGTTCTTGTGTTTTGCCATCGATTAACATATTTATTCAATTCATAGCCTCAAGTGTTCAGGCGATTAGTAATATACACTGTGTTCCAAATTAAAAGTTTCACTCATTCTGAACACTTATAATTTTCTACCTTTTGATGCTGCATATATTATTTTGGAAGAGCTGACATGTTGTCACTAGGATGCCCGAGTTTGGTTATTTTTTCTTGGCAGAAACAGATTTGCAGTGTTCATATATCACCGATGCAAAAGAAGTCGGTTTTATAAAAGGAAACTTCCAAACATGTTTGAGTTCAAAAACTATGGTTTTATGAAATATTTTCGGAGTCAAAGAAAGCAATAGCTTATAAATTATTTTGTTAAAAATAAGAAAGTTTAGGCAATGAAGGAATGAAAATAACTAAAATTGGAAATAAATAATGCTTCAAGACGGTAGTATAACGAAAAAGTATCTGTGAATTTGGCCGTACTGTTTGTTAACTGCTTGAAGTCACAACAGGTAAATGATTGTAAAGTGTTCATCATTCAGTTTCCATTTTATGACAGTTATTCAGTTAGTTTAGCACTTAAAATCAGCTAAAATTTTGATAAAACCGGCTTCTTTTGCAAAGATCTTGGAAAAAAACTGTAAATCCAGTCCTGTCTAAAAAATTATCAAACTCAATTATCCTGTCAGCCTATATAAGCCTTCAAAAAATGAATGAATGTACACAATAGGTTGAAAATTATTTGTGATTTTGAATTAATTTTTAATTAAATTTTCAATTTTAATTTGGCCCACCGTGTAAATATCTATTTTTGGTGGAGATTTTTTATTTATTATTTTATATCGAAATCAAATATATACATTATAGATGGAACAAGTCAAGCCATAAGGCAATTTCATATATATCTACTGATATTATTACTATCTGGAGTAAGGCTGAAATGGATAGTAAGCTTTTTTCTATATTTAAATTATATTCTTGTTTGATTTTAATTAATTTGATCCTTTAGGGTGACAGTCAGTAAAAAACAAGACATTCTAGCAATCATTCTAACACCCACACACCATTTATACATCGCAGTCCTTCATCTTAATTTAAAATTGTATATTGTGCCCTCTGAGAAATGCGTCAATCTGACTTGTAGCTAGAGCACCGGTGCTATCCACTGCCTGCGGTTGCACATAATATACTTGCTGAGGTTGCCTTCCAGAAGCAGCTGCCCTTTGTTGTTCTTGTTGAGCCCTAGCCCTTTGTTGCTGAGCATAGAGCTGAGCAGAGTTTTGGAATTGTAGTTCGGCTTGTTGCGCTTGGTACGCAGCCTGAAATCGTAACAACTATGTTGAGAATGATGCTAAGAATCTTGAAAGGTGTTAGAACACTGAACGAAATGTAAACCTCAGGGCTTGAAGAAAAGTACATTTAGCCATAACCATATTTTATATATTATACAGATTTGTGGTGTAGTTATCAGAATAAGTAGATTTAGTTGTAATGAAGGTTGATAATAAAATGATAGAAGAAGACATGTGATGATGAAAGAAATAAATATTTAGCTGATATTAAAGATATGAATGAAACATATATACACAAAGGCCTTGATGGATCATTAAAATAAGTAGCTACAGGTGCCTTGAAACTGAATATTCCCGGAGGAAAGCTTCATATATACAGCTCTTTACACGTAGAGGTCTACCTGTGACTGAATAGGCTGAGGTCTCAAGTTCTGGCTGTATAATGGGCTACGTTGTTGCAGCTGTTGAATATTAAGTACTTGTGGCCTCTGTTGTTGCTGCTGAACGTAAGGCTGTATCCTTTGTTTTAACAAAAAGTCGCCTTCAGTTTGTGGTAGTGTTTGATATAACTGATTGTTATACTGTCCTGTAGCAGGATCAAAAACTAGGGCTGTGGAATAAACAGGAGATGCGGATGGGGTAACTCTGGGAGTAGGTGTGGTAGCTCTGGCTGTATTGAGGCTAGGAGTGGGTGAAACTAGGTTATTTTCCTGTTGGAATTTTTGAAATTCAGAATCAAAGTCGGCTGGTGCTCTCGAAGGTGAGGCAGTACTTGAAGGCAATAGGGCCTGCTTTGAGTAATACAACTGTGGTCTCGGTGTAACTGATACCTGTAGCGCTTGTGGCCTGTAGGTGGTAGCTGGAAGCTGAGTTCTTGCGCTTGCTGTTGGTGATACCGGTCTTGGTGTAATGTTCACTGGATGAATACTAGATTTGTAGATGACTGAGGCTGGTGTAGTGGATGGAACAAATTGAGGTCTTTGATAAATCTGTGGAGCTTGTTCAGTTGGTTGTACGTACTGAGGACGGGAAATGTATTGTGGACGACGCACGGGCTAGTTATGAGAAAAAGTAAAGCATTATTATCTCAAAATGGTTACTAACTATATATTTTCTTACTTGCGGTGTCGCTCTTAGAAGCTGTTCTGGCTCTGGTTGTTCATCTTCTTGGGCATAGTTGTTTTGGAATAAAGTAACAGCTGGCTTAGGCGCTTGGGTAGCTATTGGTCTTCTGACGATTGGTCTAGTAGGATAGTTGGCTGGTGAGTTGTCGTTTTCGGTGTCGTTGCTTTCTTCTGAAGGTTCTTCGTCTTGATCTTTTGGAGCGTTGGGGTCGCAGGGATTGCCAGAAACGTATGTGAATTCTCTTTTGTTGCCATCAGGATCAACGTATCCATATTTACCTCTCACAACGCAGTCGGTTCCTATGTAGAGAAAAATAAATATTTATAAGTTGTATTCATGAAACCAAATCTCATTCGTTAAGCATACCTCTAGTTTCTTCTTTGAAGCTACCATCAGCTGCCTCATATCCAAAAGTGAACGAACCATCATCGTTCACCTTATTATAATTCTTGATTGTCTGCACTGGTGGTGCCTTTGCTGACTCCTTCTGTCTCGCTGATTCGTGATTGGTCTTCAGTGAACCTCTGGGAAAGTAATTGTTTTGATTTTGACTTCTGGCAGATGCAGCTTGTTGACCATAGAGTCCATTGTATCTATCAGCAGACGATACAAGAACAACCTGTTGTCCTTCATCTTCCTGTGGCTCGGCAGCATAGTAGTTGACTGTTTCCTGTTCTTCTTCTTGCTGCTGCTGGTAGGCAGGTTGAATACGAACACGACGAGCTTCTGATTGGTGAAGAATTAGAGCTCCAAGTACCAGGAGCGGTAACCACTGCAAAAAAAATATCTGTCAGATGATTTCTGTTTGAAGGAGTAACGCTTCATTCTTAATAAAATATCTATTTGAGATGTTCTGAAGGTGTAAAACTTTTGCAGTATTTCTTGAGTAATCTACGGCAAAAAGAATGCAATCTTCACTAAATTGTTTTTATCTTCTGGTCAGGTTTGAGTGAGAGTTGTTTCTGTTTGACTTGTATACAATGCTCGTAATAACTACATAATTAAATGGGTCTCATTATTTATTTACTAATACTTTTATTATACATTTAAATAGTGGCATTATCTTAAAATCTCTTGAGAATTTTTTTATTAATAAAACTATTTCATTTGAATAGAATACGGCCTGTTGTGAAGGAGACTTTGGAAATGTTGTACATAATTGTTTCTAAAACAAGGTCAGGCAATATTTGGACAATCTTGAAACAATGAGAAAGCTACATATCACATGGGAAATACAATAATTACTGGATATATGCATAGACATCTAATCATCTGTTTTGATGTAAGATTTACTTTACCTACATAGGTTGTGGGCAAGAAAGAATTGACTGATGCTCTGATAAACTTTACATTAAAACTCAGCAGTTCGTTTATTAATTTGGTGAAAAATTAACTTACGTCGTCTATGAACATACCTATATCGTTATTGTATCGATTAGCAAATATTAGACTTGTTCAATTCGATACTCATACGAGTTCATGAGTAGGGAAAAAACAAATATTGCTCAATATAATCAACTACATGAATGAATAAATAATTGAAGTCTACACTCCTTTTCAATGGAAATTGTATTGAAAGCTTGAGCAACATGTATATAATTTGATTATGTATCGGTTTTTGTAACCTACACATCCTACCAATCAATAAATTAGCCATATGTTATTCAATGCATCAATAACTAAACAATTCTGTCACTTGATCTAGGAGTCACTGTAGCTATTTTTTTTAAATAAAAACTTGCTCTAACAGTCTAAAAGCTGACAACAAAAAATCTAGCCGATCGAGTATCAGGGTGAAATGCATTTTTTTCTAAGCTGTATTTTTATGTGTGTATATGTTACAGTGAAAGTAAGAAATCCAGTGATTATGTGAAATTACTAGTGATTAGTGATAGTATACATTCCCTGAAAAAACTCGTGAAAGTAAGATATACACTAAAAAAGAATACTCAGTTACCCCTGGGGGATGTATAAAATCACTAGTTATTCTATTCAATCCCTTTAACGTTTCAGTAATTGCAATAGTTAGATAATTTCTCATTGTTTTCTTTTTGTGATGGTGATTCTGTTGAAGTTTTAGTGGATTCAATAATTCTTTGAAGCTTCTCTTCGTCGTCAACGTTCACCAAAACTTCTTGAGTTATGCAGGATGTTAAATTAAACCAAGTTTTATGGGACACCCGAAAAGTGCTTCATACGGAGACCTCCTAATTCCCGAATATAAAGCTCGAATTATTGATAATTTGGTTGACGAATTCTCTCCCATTATCTTACTGAAGTAGGTACACTTGGAGCGTCAAACAATGTAGAAAAGTTAATTAAGTTAGTGATAACTTGTGCAGCTTTCTTAAGAGGTAAGAGGTCTTAAAATACAAAATTGCGTAAGCTGATTTTGATAAATCATGATAAATTTATAATTTCCATCTGGATGGGATTGGAAGTCTATCTTGTCAACTTGACACCTAGAGTTTAATTCGCCAAACAGCAGAGGTTTGACAACAACAGTTTTTTTCTTTCCTTCTTTTGTTTCTGGTGGCATGGTTCGCAAAGGTTTAAGAACAACATGACGTCTTTATAGGTACAATTTTTGTATCTATTTTTCAACTTTCTTCATCATTCTGCTACGACCACAACTCCATCCACTTCCAGGACATCATATGTTCTTAGGTTATTTGCAATCTGATTTCAAGCGGCATTTTACTTCAACTAAAGACAATCAGTAACTGTATAAAATCACTAGTGAAATTGGGTAAATTGAATTGGAACCTACTTTGATTAGTCCTTTTAGTAAATGTGTACAATCACTAGGGATAGTATAAGTTCCCTAATTTCGTACTTTCCCTGTAACATATATATATTTTTGAATAATACTGTTCACAAATAAATAAATGTAAAAAGCTATTGAAATAAATAAATGCTTTGTTTGCGTTGAGACAAAGCCATAATTATTGTGAAATGAGAATTTCCATTTCCATTATATGTAGATGATCTCTTGTTATAACTCACCAATGCTAAGTTCAAGATAGTAAAAATGCTAATTCTTGACATGTTGGAAGATAATATTTATAATGCAATTGTATATGCTTTGAACGATCGTAGGACGATTCATATAATATTTATTTTAGCATATCATAAATTCAGCCAAAAAAGCGAACAACAAGGACCCGTTTATTCAAAGGAATTGAATTTTAATTGTATTCTATTTCAAGAAATTTTAAATAGTAATATAATTTGTTTAGTACCTATACAAGCAGATTTTAGGAAGATAGATAATTTATAAGACCAATCTCAATAAGAAAAAGCTCGTGAACATTTTTATTCCATGCTAAATTTTGAGACTAGAACGCTTTCATACCTATTTTATAGAAGCTAAGAATTTTTTGATTAGATTAGGTATCCGTTGGATATGGAGTTTATCAGATTTTTTATAGAACTGTTTGACATCCAATGTGCAAGTTACAAGAAATAAAAAATACCTATTAGTAAACTTCCTTTTAATCACTGATAACTGTTGGCGATATATGGCATATAGCAATAGAGAAATCTTAACAAGGATATACCTACCAATGCTTGTCTTAAATAGGCATCAACCAGGAAGGACACATACTCTATTCAAGGTTATAAATTGCAAATTGAATACCGTAAATAAAAAATTAATGTTCTCAAGTATCTTTTAATATATTTAATGGTATGCATCTATTATCAGATCTGATGGGTGATTATGAGATGGATTCATTTCCTAATAAGCTCTGCATTTTATTATTGTATATTTTGTAAGTTGATTTGGATCAAATTCATTTAGTTAAATTATAAGTTTTCTTTTTTTCTTAGAGTATTTTAGAACAATATAATTTAACTACAGATGATTACCCACATCAATAAAAAACAAGTTCTTTTATCGTGGCATGAGAAGTTTCTTAATCTCATCTGAGATTTCTCCGATGCGATAGTGAGATGCAGTATAAAAATGCAAATTCATTGCAAAACTGTAAATTCCACTTCTTTTATAATTTTTTTTCTCTCACCATACAACAAGTGAAATTATAGTATTTATCGCATATTTCACAATAAAGATTATCATCGCTAATAACATACAAAAGAGGCAAAATTTTTAACTATTATTATTATTATCGTTCGAAACTTGAGTAATTCGATCTGTCGTAATGTGGTTCTCTATCGCAGATTCATATTATATTTTATTTGAAAAGCTCTCTATTAACTCTGCTGCAATAAAAGTAGAAAAACATGTGCCAACAAAATAAACCAACATTGCTTCGAACGTTGAACAACGTAGAAAGGACTCTGCTCTCAGTTATCCAGGACACAATTCCAAGAAACGAATAAAAAGTCTATCTCAACTTCCTTTCATCTTACCACAAATAGACCGCCACCATTAGTCCGGTAAAACTCGATTTGATAATCTTTAATATCTGATTATAAATTAAATTTGTTAGATATACATATATTACAATTACTTGTATATTATGGAGCAGAGAGGGTAATTAAAATGTTTGGTCAACCTGGAAAAGGGACTTTTTGAACGATTTCCCAAACAAAGGAGGTATTCAAATCGACCGTTTGCATTTTTTTTCTTTTATATGATTGTATTTTTTCCCAAACGATTTCCATGTCACAGCAATAGTGATGTCTGAAATATGTATTTTACCGCTGTTTTTTGACTTCAGATACCTACCGACTTTGTTAGTTGGTGCACTGAATATTATTTATATCTATATATTAAGATAATACTTTGGACCCCTTTTTATGCATATCGCGTTCACGAACGAATATGTGATTTAGCATAGTTAAAGTTTATATGGATAAGAAATAAAGGAAGCTATAATTAATTTATAATATGTAATACAAATAGATTAAATTGATTAAAGTAGATTTACGTCGACCAGCCGTTTATTGTTTCTGATAAATCGGATAGTCAGGTGAAATGCTCTGATGGTGTAATGTTTAGCGCCGTTGTCCGACTTAGAACGCTTAGAGCTGATGCGGGTTGAATTCCCTACCATCATATTTTAAAAAAAATTTTGAAATTATTAAAAAATAGAATTATAGAAATATCGTGAAAAATATATCCTGTATACTGTTTGAAATAACAAATCAATAATATTCAAACATTTTTTTTCTCTCGAATTTCGACCACTGGGCAATCACTGTATAGTGGTGCTGGTACTTTTGAAGGTGCAAAAAAACCTCTATCTACTTACAGCACCATTTCAAAATTACTAACACCAGTAGAATTTATATTATTTTGTATTTAGTGCACCAAATAACAGAATTATTCCTAATTTTTGTACATTCGTAAACTCCCACGTTAGAGTAGTACTGGAGTAGTTCTGTCTATTTATTTGCGTGTGTTTTTAATAGTGCTTACTTCACATTTTAGAGTTTTTTTCTGTGATAATGGACGAACATAACCCATTTTATTCTACCATAATCTCCACGAAAGGGACGAAAAAAAAAACAATTGTGCGATAACACAAAAAGTAATTTCACCTTGACTGCTTCAACTATTGTGCAATAATATAGGTAAATTACTTGGTGACAAATTTAAATAGAACGGTGTTGAACTTGCCATCTTTCGGATTGAACTTAGAATTGACACAAATGAAAGGTGAGGTTAGGTTAAGAAGCAGTAGCAAATATCACATCTCAGAGCTGGATATCACTTGTGGGACTGTAGGACATTTGTGTAAGGAAGAAGAAAGAATGATAAGCGATAGCCTTCTGTGATAGGCTACCTAGTTATTCATTTTAGAAACGATTCAGATACTTTGGACTCAGATTTATAATTACTGCTTATATCCTACCAGAATTTAATAAATGTTTCTTACATAGGGTGTTTGGCTTGAAGTATTTCGACTATTATTGTGGTACCTATCCTGTAAACTATAAGAGCAACAAAGGGGTTTTGGAAGGTCAAAATTATCAAAAATAACGTCGACACAACAGATCTGAGCTTTTCGGTGGGTGCCTACACAGAGTCCATAGAAATATTGAAAAACAGATATTAAAATACGCTATATTTCTCATTGTTAAATAAATCACTGGGTACACCAGTAATGAAACTCTCATATGACCATAGTTTACCTTTAAAACATAGCGTGACCATCCGGTTATACTCCGTCTATTCGGTAATCTTAATTCAAGAACTTTTAGTTTTCCGGACATTCCTCAAAACATTTGCTTTATATTCAGAGTTTTGTGCAATTTTGACCGATTTCTAAACAGCCGAAACATAAAATCCGATTGTGCTCCGATACTCCGGTTACTGCTGACAGATGGTTCCATTAAAAAATTAATGGGTAATCTAAAATGTCCGTCCCGCCAAAAACTTCCCCAAAGAAAACAGAAGGGTATTTTTTTCGAAAAATGGATATTTTATCTGTCAGAATTAAAGGAAATATCATTTCAGGTAACATTTAAAGTGGACATTTCAACAAAATTCAACGATTTCCAAGTTACAGTACTCTGAATGTATGAGGTTGTTTGCCGTTGTCTTTTAAAATCTTTGAATATTAGCGGATGTTCAACAATTTTGATGAATCATATTCATGAGAATGAGGATAAATATTTTTTAGCAAAAATAGGATCGACTATATTAGTTGATTTAGTGAGAAATACAAAATAATATTTTGCGTATTGGTGATGGTACTTTTGAAATTGGTGCCAAAAGTCTTCCATCTTCCTATAAATCACCACTTCAGAATGGCAGTTCCAATAGAATTAATTTGTTTTATATTATTTAGTGCGCCAATTAACAAAATTGGTCTTTTATGTAACAAATATATTTTCTTTTATTAGCTGAACAATAGCCTGTTTTATTAATGCTTATATGCTGATTATTCCTCTATCATCAGTCAGTTTGGAATATTGCTTTCAGGTGACTAGACTATTGAAGATCCTCGAAGATCATTCTCAGAGCCATTCATTCATCCGGCGGCCGCATTGCATTTCAATTGATAGTGCGGCTGAGATACCTACCAATAGTAAAAGTGAAGCAAACCATCAACGACAAGAAAATTTACATATAAAATTCGCTATTGCGAAACACACATCGGAACGATGAGAGACTGAATGATTTGTCATTAAAATAACAAGAACAACCATTTGCAAGTTTCATTTCACAGTGGAAATCCAATAGCAATAACCAATAATATTCGGCTAAAATTATTACAAAGCACGTGATGTAAGTATGAATATGTGATTTGGAGCATACAACAATACGATTACATAAGATATTAAAATTTCGATTCGATTGGGTGTATGTTATTTCTTGAATAGTTATTCTAATTTAGCTACATAACCATTAATTTTTAAATCAATGTTTTAACTTCATCCAATTTCAAACCAACCCATTTCGATATTTTATGTGGGCTGTAGAACGTAAATTTTTAGCTGACATTTGTTTCCCGGTGACCTCAGATAAAAATTTCGTAATAAATTTCTACTCTTTCATAAATAAACATTCACAATGCAGTTTGAGGAATTTTCGGATTTTAATATAGATTGCTAGGGATTAGATGACCGTTCAAGAATCCATCTTATTGTTCTGGGTCTGAACTTTTATCGGTTAAGTAGGCAATAATAAAAGGCAGTTGAAATGGCCACGAGATCACAAATTAATTAGGCCTTGGACCCAAACTTGCAGCCCTCGGCGCCCACTCTGTGAACTTCCTCGTACAATTCCAATTATATGTCATATTAATAGAGTCCCGTTTACATCAATTTGGTATGAAACCCTAAAAACAAAATAGTAGGTATATTTTATATAACAAAATAATATTCACAAAACAATGTTTAGATGACTTTTGGCTTGCTGTTCAATCAAATGACGTTGTCTGCGATATATGTCTAGAGTTTTTAAAGGAAGACAATTATTAGCTGTTTTTTATAAATCTGGGAAAGCAAGTTGTGCCCAAACACAAACAACAACAAGTGGGGGACAACGAAAATTCTTTAATAGCTCGGGAAAGGAAAAACAACTGCTGATAGGAGAGGAAACTACATAATTTAGAAGCATCAATAAGTAACTATGATGTTTGATTTATGTATTTAAAATATTATATTCCTCAATATTTGACTGGAATTTAGAGTACAAATAAATGAAAATCACATAATTTGCCTTCAAATCTAAATATTCTATAAAATGGGATTGTCACATCAGTATTGAGTCAATTTCCCATTGCGTTCGTACAGTGTTTTTTGTAGCCGTATCCAGCAATTGACCTATAACAGGGCGTGGTGATCAGATGCATAGATAAACCCATGATCGCTTCTTTTATCCACAAGAATCGTGGACTACCCACATCAAATCGACCATCAATGACATAACCCACTCATATACAGTTTCATTTATTTATTGCTGCGAAAAGGTAACTTATCGTTTAAATGGAGACCTAACAGAGACACGATGATAATATTGAGAATATTATGTGGTGCAGTGTGAAAATATGGGCGGCATAATGATATAATGAGGTTTTGTCGACAACAAAAATATTTTCCGTTTTCTATATACCCTGTGAGCTGTTGCGAAATGTATTGTGTGTGGAATGAGTTATTTAACAACAACAAGAACGTTCGTTGCAGTGAATGCGTTTATTGTTGGGCAAGAATGGCACCTTATTTGTTAGAAGTTCACTTGGGAAATTGAGCGGTGCTTTCCATCCTTACTATTATATATATATTTATTAACTTGGATTACTATATGAATTATAGCTGCGCAATAATAGATCGTGGTATCCTCTCTTAGATGAAAATAGGAATGGTAAATACATTAGATTAAAAGACTCCCTACAAAAAAAATATCTTAGAATATTATCAATTAGGCCTTTTTAAACAAATTGAAAATCGGCTTAGCCGTTTGGAAGCTACGATGCCACAGACAGATGCACACCTTAAACTTATAACAACATATGTTTGCGTAAGGGGTTAATAAAAGAAATTACATTAATTCATAGATTAAGATGCCAGAAATGCTTTAAATTTGATGTCTAAATGTTCGAGATAAATGTTTTTTGCAAAGCTATCATGTGACGATAGTGTTGGATATGATGATATATAGTTTTATCAAACTAGTGTGTAAAGCAGTTGATTATTCCAATCTGTGATTTATATTACCTACCCATTACCGTACTAGCGTGGAGAGAAACTGACTTCACGCACGATTTGACTCAGGTGTCAGTCAGACAATGGAAGCACTAAACAGATTATTCAAAACTAATGTATTCTACAAATGGTATTTGATAACTTTGATTGAAAGTATAACTTACAATAATTATTATATCAAGCGATCAAATAAAAAAAAACATTCTAAGCTGGCTATCTACATAGGTATGTATATGTAGGTACATATAATAAAATTGTAACAGGCTGAAAAAAACTACTCTGGGGGTCTCTATTAGAGCATCAGAAGCCAAAACAATAGTTTTCTGAATTTTTGTCTCTTGTATGTTTGTATGCGCATCACGCAAAAACTATTGCATGGAATTTAATGCAATTTTCACCGATGTATTACCAAAGGTCTAACTTAAAATAAAGGTTCAATTTTATCGCGTATGTCCGTCTTTCTACATGTTTGTACACGCAAAAACTACCTCATGGAATTGAATACAGTTTTCCAGACGCAAGAAGTCGCGGGCAAAAGCTAGTTGAAAATAAGAACATATCTTTGCTAGAGACAAATGTTAATTAGTTGTCATTTTAATTTTTTTTGTGTGTTAGATGACCAGTTAAATCATCATACTGTCGATGGCAGCTTTCTCATCACACATAATAAATTAATATGTATGCCTCTTATGTAAAATTCAACATAAAAGATACAACTGCAATATTTATTCTATGATATTATGCATGCTCTAATGCCTCTGCAGTGAACACTGAAGATATTTCAGATATTCAGATTTGTCTGAAAAGCCAAATAATTAATAATATAATGCATATAAGTTGAAGAATATTTAGACAGGTTTTGCTTACATCTGCGACAATTTATCGCTTTTTAGCAGCTTCTAGGACAATGATTAATCAAATGATTTAAACGAACTGAAACTGAGACTTAGTGAACAGTCCGAAAATTATCAATTAGCCTTTCCACTTATTAACGTGTTTGAATATTAACGGGCCATCATATTGTTTTCCGATTTCCGATAGGAAGGAACAAAGAGACAAAACTGAAAATCGGTTATCGCATATGGCTTGTAGTGACATGTACCACACTCCTCCATCAGTGAATTTGAAATATACCTAGGTACCAAGGTTTCTGCTTCACTATCGTGATTGTCAGATATTCACCCCATTACATATTAGTGGGACAAACTAAAATTCTCCTTCTTCTTCACGTGCTTATCCGTCACCGGATGTTAGCGATCATGTTGGCTATCATGACTTTGTTGACTGCGGCTCTGAATAGTCCCGTCGTAGTTGTTGCAACCACGTTCTTAGGGTTTTCAGCCATGAAATTCGTCTGCTTCCAGGTCTTCTTTTCCACATACCTTTCCTTGAAGTATCAGTTGAATCAACCCATACCGTTGGTCGTTTCTCATGATGTGGCTCAGGTATTCAAATTTCCTTCTCTTGACTTGTTTCATGATTTCCACTTCTCTTCCCATTCGTTCCATCACATCTTTATTCGTGGTATGTCCTGTCCTGGGTAGCCTCTGCATCCGTCGATACAGCGCCACATCTCGAATGCCTCGAGTTTCTTACATGATGTCTCTGTTGGTGTCAATGTCTCTACGCCGTATAATAGCACCGGGAACACGTAGCATTCGACTCTGGTGTTCATATTGAATTTACGGCTCTTTAGCAATTTATCCATTTTTATGAACGTATTTCTTGCCTTTTCAATTCTGCATCTGATCTCCACAGTGTGGTCTCATTGGTCGTTGATTGTACTACCCAGGTAAGTCAATTTTTCCTTTTTTCGATTGTCTTTTGATTAACATACAGTTGTCCTTGTGGTGTGAGATTTTTAAATATCTTAATGTATTTTCTTTTGTTTATGTTAATGTCAATGCCAAACTCAATGCTCTTTTTTGCCACTTTGTCCAGCAATTCTTGCAGATCTTCAAGATTTTCTGCTATTATCACGGTATCGTCGGCGAAACTAATATTATTGATTCTTTCTCCATTTACTTGAATTCCTGTTTGCATATTTTCTACTGCATTGCTAAAAGTTTCTTCCGGATATATATTGAACAATAATGACGACAGGATGCATCCCTGTCGGACACCTCGCTGGATTTGTATCTCTTTCGATATCTCGATTTTGTACTTTATTACTATTAAAGGTAGCTATTTTGATTGACCTGGAGATATGAACATAGCGTTCACCATTCTTCTAATAGGTAGCTAAATTATATTTGCTGAAATGTACCGATGCAATTACAGTTGTTTCCTTCAATAATAATGAAGAAGTAACATTATTTTTTCAACAGTAGTTACCTACCTAGCGGTTCACCTTCATATTTAAAAATAACTTGCACATTCGACATACACAACTGGTTTAAATGCATAGAACCATGGGTAAGTAGTCAACACATGTCATGTGTATTCAGTAATCCGTTATAATTACAAGGTAATTATGATAACTGAATCATAAAATCTTATTCTCTTATAATTCTTAGAATAATATCAGCATCATGTTTTTTTTTCATATTATTTTCAATTTCACTTGTGAAAATGTAATCTTTTCAAATCTATCCTTAATAATTTTCCTTGTGCAAATAGTCTTTTACTTGTATCTTATTTGAATTTGCTTTCACTTTATCTTCATCAAGGAAAATAATTATTATGTTTCGATTTCGATAAAATTGTTTCGAAATAATTACAAGCAGTTGTTTTGCATGTTTTATTGGAAATCAAATTTTAATAAATCAGCTTCATCTGCAATGTATTTGTTTTGTGTAAGCTGCACTGGCCAGAAGCGTTTTCTTAGAATCTTCCAGCCTTGACATTACGCCGATGGAAAATAAATAAAAGAAAATAGCATCATGAAGAATGTTGTCTTCGAGTTTTCGAATAGATAATATCTACTCACTTATAATAATAATAATAATATAATAGTGATATTAAGTTGAGTAACAATTGAAATTAAGTCGATATGAATTTGAGATACAAATACATCTAAATAATCTGTCTTGATATCTAAAGAAGATGGACAAAATCCACAAAAATTTTTGTTGAACTTTGAAATAATAGTCAACTATTTCCATAAGGGAATCTTCAAAATCAATCAGAGTCGAAGCAACCAACAACATATCAAAAATATTCGAACATAAATATTTTTGACAAAAACAATTTGATCGACCTTATTTGTTGGTGCACTGATAAATTCAAATTAATATTAATTCTACTGGTAATTTTGAAGTTGTGCCATTGTAGTTAAATAGATGATTCTTGGCACCAACTTCACAATAGAATTCATATTATTCTGAATTTTTCAGTGCACCAACAAATAAAGTCGGTCCAATTTTTTATAAAAAAAAATTATTTCAGTGTAAAATTAGTTATGAAAATCGTTGAACGTTCACTAATACCAAATAAGATCGTACTTATCCTATTACCCACGTATATGCTTTGCTTGTGGCTAGAAATGTAGCAGAATGGATTCTACCACAAAAAAGAAATATGGCGAGATTAAATAATGAAGAAAATTTAATTACTCGAAATCAAAAAGAGTAGGACGTATAAGAACAGCAAGAAGTGATTTAGTAAAAGAAGCCGAAAGATTTAAAAACATGCCCGATAATGAGGAAACAAGTGAGTGAGTGACTACACTTAACAAAGTAGTCAGATTACCTCAAATGAGGAGTGAATATATATACCTATAATATAATCTAAAAGGAATTGAAGGCAGAAGTTGAAGCCCAAAATGAAAAAAAAGCCACAAGATCAATAGAATAGAATTGCATAATATTAAAAAATTAAAAATAATCAATTAATATTGAAAAACTTATATAAACCCAAGAAGCAAACAGGCGAGCAGAGATAGAATGCAGATTTGGAAAATATCAAATGCGCGAAGAAAACTCTTCAGATAGTTAGATCCAAGGTTAATTCTACTTATAAATAATTAAATAATACGGTATCGTGGAGCTTTGGGTGTCTAAATTCAAAACGTTTGCAAACAAAAAACTTGAGATGGAGTGGGGAATTTCTTTCTCGAGATTTTTCAAAATAGAGTTCTTTAAAGATTTAAGCTTGTTGCTACAATATCTTGAAGTTACTGCGTATGTAATAAAATAAAATATATTTGTCGCTAATTATTGAATAAAAATATAACTCAAATCTCCTCAAAGTCCTTCAGATTGGAAGAATTGTAACTGGACATTTCAAGAATCGATGGGCTACAACCCGAGGAATTTTCAAAAAAATAAATTCATCAAAAAAACGAAAACAAAAGGAAATGTATTATGTGAACCAAAAGAAAATATTACAAATAAAACATATTTTGAAAATCATAAAATTTGAAGAAGAGAATTCTATCTAACAAAAGCCCTCTTTCACATGGGAACCCACAAGACACTCACTGATGAGCGAAAGGAACTCGCTGATGACAGAAATACAGAGTACTACGGAGCTTTCACTCAGCCTTTTGGGTACTTGAGTGAGGTACGACTCGTGCATCTCTAGCCGGACGCTGGGACGGAGTCTCTCTTCATCCTCGAAATACCAAGCGAGAAATGCAAAAACAACCAGCGCGTGCCTCTCGCCAGTCTCTGGTTATGAGTGGCACGTGGCACAAGCTAATGAGAGTCCTCCCATATAAAAAAGTGAAAGATAAGATCGAAAAAAGCTCCCGGTCGCGAGGCCTAGCAGCTCCCCATGTGAAAGAGGCCTAACTGATACTTCATCATCATTTATATAATTTAGATCTTCTGCGTTTCGTACTTCTCAGTGCTCCATCTAATCCATTTATGTATACGATTCAGTTGATAAAAACAACATTTCAGTTTTAAAATTTCATCTATAAGCAAAGGATTATTATATTGCCAACGATTTTATTTTATTGTTACACATTATTGACATTATTACACAATTTTAAATTATGAAACTAATGACTGTTATGATCTTGCATTATAAAAGATTGAAAGAAAAAACTCACGACTGAGTACCTACACGTATTTATAATTTTATAAAAAGCGCAGACCGGTTCTCTGTTGGTAAGTATTCTCAAGAAGTACACGACAAAAGATGTGAATCACCAGGTGAAGGTCGTCGACGAATGAAAGGCGTGGACTCTATATTATGATTATTAATGTTATTGTTACAAACACTTCCAGCCAAAACCGTGTATATCTGTTGTTCGAGAAAAAAAAATGATTCAAGGCGACTTGAGAATGAGATCGCAATCGTTTCATAATTAATCTTATTATTGTTTGGATTTTTATTGCTGGGAAGCATAAGGATGTGAAATATGGTGGTGCTTATATATGTATATATGTATTCATTAACAAACAGACGTAAATACGAAACTTCGCTTGAGGGATCTATAATTCAATAAGTCAGAGGCATTTTTTTATTTTTTTGCCTATTTCTTGTCTTTTTGAAGTATTTCTTAAATTTGTAACCCTTATTTGTTTATAGAATAAATGGTTCATTCTCTTTCGTTTCATCTGATCCCATTACGCATGTTCCTAACAATCGGTCAGAAGAAAATCTGCAAACTGATCTCATCTTATCCATATGTTAGCTATCGTCACAATCCTGACAGTAGGAAACTTTTTCTGATGGGACTTGGAAAAAAGCCGATGTAGACATCAAAATATATTCATATACCTTACACAATAATAAAAATAGCGTGAAATTCTTCAAAGTATACAAAAACCATCTATAACTACTTTGGGTTTCGATTGAACGACTTTTATTCAAGGTCAATATCTTCACCAAGTTTTTCAAAACCATTTTATTAAAGCGTGACTAAGAATACCATTCAGGTCTATAACCTTTTCTTTCTACCCATAACCAACACTGTTTTTCTTTGGACTGAAGAAACACAACGACAGATTCAGATCTATTAAGTTTTCTAAACAACTCCTACAGATGCTTCCCACAATTTCACTAATAATTTAATAGAAAAATTAATCGTCTCATAAAACTTTGACCACCCATTAATTATTTATAATGAATTTTGTTTCGATAAAGCAATGGCACTAATATCATTATTCAAATATGTTTCAAACTCGATGGCCTATTAGACGTTTATGGAGATCTACAAGACATAAGAATTTCAAATTTTGGTTGTGGCCATAGTGAACTACGATCTATAGTAAGAAAATATTTTGAGCATTGCAGTGTTGTCACACCTACCCGTATCTGATATCAACTTCATTATTTCAAATGACATGCCCTATATTTTATTTTTTTATAAAATATCCAATTTAATGGTACTTTTGTTAATAATATCCTATACCTATGTCAAACCATTCATAAGATATTAACTATTAAAGTGTTTTTTCCTGGAAAACATAAATCTAAAAAAATATTTGTAAATCTGTTCGCAATGTTCTTGAAATAAAATTTGCGGAAAATCTCATGAAAGAAGGTTAAGGTAAGTAGTATTATGTATGAACTGCATAAATTTTAATACAGGGTGTCCAAAAACTACATCTTCGAGAGCTGTTATAATATCAATTTTCTTAAATACAACATACTGTATATTCTTCGAAAAATGAATAGAGTAGAATATTCCCAATCTTTTGATGTATGATAGTCATATACCTATCTGTCACGATTTGTTCACTATTAGCAAAGTCTATCTAAGGAGTAGACTTTGCTATTAGGTAAATTCTTATAAGAAATTATGATCGTACTAAATTTAAAATAATATTTTATTACTTATGTTTTGATATTTAATGTCCAAAGCAAAACAAATTTACACCTAATACAAACATATCATAAGAAAACTAGTTGAAACTATGAATAAAATGTATTCCATTCTATAAGTTATGTAATAAAATTCAGAGTATTTTTATAAAAAACATTATACTTATATACGTTATATACATAATACTAAAAATAATCTACTCTAATATTTTTCCTTCCGAGTCTTCCATGGTTGCGTAAGACGTATCTTGAGGATCGTGTGTTGAGGATGCTGGTGACATTTTCAAATAATCTGGTTGAACATAACCTATTTCTTCTAGGCAATCCATTGCTGTTGTGTCACCGATGTAATCGTTTCTGTCCATTGTTGAGTTTTGGTCCAGTTCGTTATTCTCACGAAGAACTTGTCTTATAATTGATAAAAATTCCATCTTGACCTGAATTTTTTGATCGTCGTTCATTTTTCTCAATGATGGCACCAGCGACAACATGAATAACTTGTCTTCGTCGATATCATCAGTGTCTAGTTTGAAGTTTGGTTGAGGCTTCTTATTAAACTCATCAGATGACGGATTTATTATCGACTGATCTTGCGGGTTGATTGTTGTTGGAGTTCTCAGAGGAGATACTAAGGAAGGTCCTGGTTTTGGTGTAGTATTGAAGTCTCGTTTAAGATTCATTCTCTTTGCTTGATTTTTCGTGGGCTCAGCATCTGTCTTTTCTGGCATTACCCGTAGCAAGAATTTCATCTGATTAAAATAAATATATTTTTTAGCCTTATCCGGACAAAATCTTACTATGTTTACTGATCGCTTAAAGCAGGACCGTAAGTTTCTCCAGCGCTGTTGAATTTCTGTAACTGGAGATAGAACATGAGGTTTGTTTGATAGATTTTTATGTTTTTGGTCTTACAACGTTTATTAGGACTGATTTGCAGATTTTTTCAACAACTTTTGATATCTTGGAAACTTTAAATTTTGAAAGTGTCTACAGTGTCACAGATAGCTCAAGTTTGTTTGTTGTTATTTATAGACGCTTAGTTGCTTTGTTCCTTCATATTTTTTACGGATACGGAGAGCGGATAACATGATATCCAGTATATTCTTCCCTATAAACTCGAAATGAAGTATACCAATGTATATGTTACAATAGTAACAACGTGTATTGCAAGTCATGACATCTATTAGAGATAGAACAACGCCATTTTTTTATAAGTCCGGATATTTTCGGATCTGCTGAACCATTTCCAAATTAACACGGCAAAAATATGAAGGAACTAATATCAAGCAACAAAATTGAACAGCTATATGAAGACACTTTCTAATTTCGTCTATAGCTTCCAAAATTTGAAAATTCGGTTTTCTATTTCCTAGTGTAAAAGATAGGGTCAATGTGTAGAACAGGTTCCCACCGATTTTTGCAATTTTTTTGGCTAGTTGTGTAGCTATATATTATGGAAATACATTTCAGTTAAAATTTTAGCCCGCTTACTTCACATTGGCGAGAAAAAAAATCTAAAGTTTACTATTTTCACATCGAATTTCTACTAATTGCGACTCATATGACAGGCCTGTGCGGCACTACACTGCTGGACTGTTTGCTTTGATGGCGTATTATTAATATTTAATTGGTTAATTATTTATTTATTACTTTATTCCTACAATTCGACATGTATCGGATGTCCCTACAAACGTGTCATTTTGGCAACATCGCACAATTGCTGTATCTACAACATAATTAGCGGCAGGCTGATTGTTCCTTCTTTTTTTTATTTTTTATGGATCTGTTTTCGCTAATTGCAGCACTTTTTTATTTATCGGGTTAATTTATTATTATATTAGTCAAATTACTACTAAAAGTATATCATTGAACACTTATTTTCCCCACCGTAGCACCCCTATTCACTCCACCCTCCCGCAAGCTTGTTGGGGGTTAGCGGGCTAAAATTTTAATTGGAATGTGTTCCTATAATATGTACGAACGCAACTAGCCAGAAAATTTGCCTAAAATCGGTAGGAACCTGTTCTACACATTTACCAAAAATAGATATGAGCACAAGTTTCCATGCTAATAAAAATCTTGAGACTAAAAACATAAAAATCTGACGAGTTTATTTTTTATTGTTTTACTGTCCTAGGTTATCTAAATTAAAACCATTTCATGTTTCTGAATCGAAAGTTTACGGAAAGCTAAGGGAATTTGTTTTTATATTTACCTTTCAATGCCTTCCTGCTTTCGTCCAGTTCGGCCCAATTCAGTATGACCGATTCACAAACTTCCTGCCATAGACGAGTCACACTTATTCGATCTGTATATTCAGGAGTATCTTTATCATACAGTCCTGGTCTAATACGAACTTCTTCTATGAGTCTTTCAGCCGAAACATGATCGGAACTCATATTATTGTGTATTTATGGATTAATATGATGTCTATCTATAAACTCGTATAATATTAATATATCACATGGTTAATGGAACAACGAACAACCATTTTGTTTTGCCAACAGACAAGTGTCTGACGCTGCGCTTGCTTCGATCGTACGACCCGAATATCTCTCGATGGTCTCGTCCAACTCTATAGCTGATCCTGAAAAGCGCTGGCGACGTGAAATCTTTAGTTGAACGACCATACTCCATGCGATTACAGTGCCGAGCGACAATTTGTTATTGCAACGTATTCTGATTGAGTGCATACGGGTGGTATACGGAACCTTCTGCTTCGTGATGTAATACATAATATTGGAGCAAGAAAAGAGTTTAGGTATCTCTTCTTCGAAAGAGCAGATATTACTTTTAATGTTTGATAAATATATATTATAATATACTTTAGTTTTGTGTTACTATATAAATTAAAAGATAAAATGGTATTTTCTTTTATTTCGTAAGAAGTTAATATCCGTTAGTTGAAGCAGAGAGTCAGAACAAATAGAAGCAAATAATGTCCTCACACAATTTGCGCTTATTGAGACAAAACAAAGTTTTCAAATAATGTAATAATGTATTTTAGAGTGTTTTCTGAAGGTCCAAAAGAACTAAGAAACATTCTGTCTTCATATGCGTTATGCGTTAGAATAATATTCATACGGACTCCGCGAAAGCGAAGACTAATTTCAATCGGTTTTCGAATAATTTGGACAATAAATCAGAATACTGAGAATTATGTTTTCCCCAAGACTTAATAGACTTATACCCGCGGGATAGCACTTTACCAAACTCCTAGAGAAAATAATCTAAATATACCAACTGAATCCATTTTGGAGGCCAGTTCCCATTTGTGCTATTATTTATTGGCTAACCGAATGTTCCGTTCAGTAAATTTGAGTGTCATGTGGCACCGTCTTGTTGGAGTCAATCCTATAGCCTGTTATAGAAAACTCTATTTTGCTACTAATTCAAAAATACGACAAATATTTGAAATAATCTTTTCGTTTTCTTGTTGTACAATCGTTCAAGATTTGCATATCTTACATTCATAAGAATGTACTAAGATCTAGAAGATAGAAGTCTATATCCAACCCTCACATTTCTCAAGACCTTAAATATAAAAAGTTATTATCAGATACATTCTGTGGAATTTGATTTTGGAGAAAATTCGTAATTAGCCGAGGCTCTTAGATATATATATATATATTAAGTATATGAATTTATTCCTCATATTTTTCATATTTTTAGGGTTCTGCATACCCATTTAAAAAAAAGAGGAAAACTCACTTAAGTGTCTCTTGTGATATATATAAGAAGAGGCATATTATGAATAATCAGAATAATTATTTTAATAATATCAAAATATCTAAGAAAATATAGAAAAAAAGCGTAAATTGACCGTATCCTAAATATCCCTGAAACTGCAAGGATATAATAATTTAAAAAATACTAAATATGGGCTTCACTCATAGTTAAAAGGAAAATTTTCTGCTCGAGGCCAACTCTCACTTGACGGTCTTATTTAAATAATAATTGATGTTAAGACAAAAAAAGGATATTCTTTATGTGTTTACATTCAGCCCTTACTTCTCATTAATTGTTATGATTATCAAATCCTTGACAGATTATATGAAGAATAGCAAACCTTCATATTGAAAGAAAGTTGGAGACTCTTTTTCCCATATTCTTTGATTTTCAATAAATGCATGAAGAAAATAAAGAAATTATAGGAATGATTCATGCTGGCCGATATCTTACTCGTTGTGAAAATTCTTTTATAATATTATATATGTATTTCAAAACATTATTAAAAAACTATTGTCTGTGAAAAATTTCGCTAAATATACTGTGTGGTAAGACCTCGAAATCTTGCGCAAAAATCTGCATATTTCCAAAGTTTATTAGTCGCGTACGAAAATCCTGCTGATAAAGTGAATAAGAAATTTAAGCAATCAGCGAAGGTTGCGTTTGATATATATATATCTGAATACAAATACGGTAACAACTCCTATTAAGTTTATCTCACGATTATGCATATAATCAATGTTATTAGTTACAAGCTGAAAATGTTATGTAAAGTTTATCGTGAATGGATTGTTTATTGATTTCATATCTGCTGGATAGGTAGTTCACGGAAATGGTTCGATTAATAATGAAGACTGAGAACATGTATTTTTTTATAACAACTATAATTCGTTAGTGAAAGGTTTTTTATATTTTCATATATTATTTGTGTGTAGGATTTACCAGATCATTCGCGGTTAATGATTAAGGCATTCACGCAGCAATTGAGCAAATAAGCAACTACGCCTATTCATTTCTGAATGTAGTATGATCCTGTGGTTGAAATGGATATTATTGTGGATTTAATTCTCTTATTGGACTTTCTTTCTATACAGGGTGCTGGTTAAAAAGACATTATAGGCATTATTCTCAAGAAATATCTTTGTTGATTTTGGTAAGCCACTTTGTTGTAATGATACAGTGCGATCATACTTTTATAAAAGTTTATATTTAAGTAAATTTAATTGTCTTTTTGAAAAACAATTAAGATTTTTGAAAAAACAGCAGTGTCTTTACTTTGTTTTATATTAGTAAGGAAATTAACACGTGGTATCTAATAAAATAAGGAAATGTAATTAGGTGATAGCTAAGGTACGTGTGCATTGTAATGTAAATTTTTTGCAATATTGAAATAAATAAAACTTTATCACAATATTACTAATTTATTTGTAAATAAAATCGGCATACAAATCAACATATTAGATAAAATTTATTTAAGAAAACAATTGTTATTAAAAATCTCTAAAGTGAGCCTTTTTAGGAACATAGGTACCTACCTACTGATCTTGCGCCAACATTAACCACGTAATTTATAGACGGCAACAAACTAAAAAATATCCATAAACTTAAAACTTGACCTAACATATGAGATTCCAAGGTAATCAGTGAGCTACAATGGTCAGTAATTACATGGTAGGCCTTCTTAGGCTTAGCAAAACTTAATCTACCTACAAAACAAAAATTTCTAAATAAAATCAGTAAAGAACACTCTTGAAACGTTAATTCTAACAATCAGTTTTGGTAAAAACAAGATTTGTTTTTATATATTAAAAAAAAATATTTTTGGTGGGCCTTATTAGCTCTATAGAATAAAATCAGAAATAAGAACTTACAAAAGCCCCAAAGATTGATAGGCTCTTAGTTAGGCTGGACATATGAATTCCTCTATGTCGTTCATTTAAACTCATTCGAACTTATAAAAGTATGAAATTTTGGAACTGGGCCATATTCGGATCAGGGCCATCTTGGGCTCAAGTACTTTAGTTTGAGGATATATCAATATTTATGTACCTACACTGTTAAGGATAAAGGAATTGTGATAATTATATAAAGCTCAAAGTTCAAATAAGACATCTTTTATTTTACTGCAGTAGGTATAGAATTTTAATACATCTAATAAAACCCATAATAAAATAATAGATGTTGATAAATTTTCAGTCAATTTTAATAGGAAAGATTTTGCAGTGAGGCTTATTAAACATCCCGATTTATAGTAAGGTCATTGCCTAAAATTTTAAAAGTATAATTTTTGTCATAATTACTTAGGTTTAGCTTGTCAAATCTAGTGTGAAATCGCCACGTTGAACTATGGGCACTAGTAGAAGGAATCTTGTACAATCCGTAAAACAAGTATAATTGACTGCAAACAACAATGGTCATTTCTGTTTTTTCCAAGTGCATATTTACTCTTTTTCGCGCCCTGTATATGTTTCTGGACATTGCGAGCTAAATTTTTCACGCTGTACCTACTTAGGTACCTGTCTTTTTCCACATGTCGTAAACATAAATATGTATCAGTATCAGAATTTCTTAAAATGCCGTTAGTTTTTTTTGACCGACGAACCCTGAACAGAGAAGATAGGTGCCTATACAATTCTCCTGTCTGCTTTTTTAATTTGTGCGCGCGTTGTATATAGTAAACATATTCCGTTTTGGATGATTTTTGATTAATCTGAAATCTTCTTCCCCCCGAAAACCGGGGTGAAGGGGGCAAATTTTCTCGAAAATCGAAAATTCGAGATGCTATAAGGAAGGATAATATCCGAAAACGTTCAAATCGGATTTTTTCAAAAGAGTTCCGGTTTTCGAGTTACAGTGGTGGTGAAATGGTTAAATCTAAAATACCTACTTGTGCGTATTTCCGCAACGATGTTCTGAGAGATTTTCTTTGGTATTAGTGAACGTTCAACGATTTTCGTGACTAATGTTACACTCAAAACTGCGAAATAAATATTTTTTACAAAAAAATTGGACCGACGTTATTAGTTGGTGCACTGAAAAATAGGAAAAAAAAATTAATTCTATTGGTGCTGGTACTTGTGAAGTTGGTGGCAAAATTTATCAATCTAATTGCAACTGCACAACTTCCAAAAGTAACAGCACCAATAGAATTAATATTATTTCTTATTTTTCAGTGCACCAACTAATAACGTCTGTCCAGTTTTGTGTAAAAATATTTATCTATCACGCATTCCAGACTAAATATTCTTGAAAATGTCATTAGCATCAATGACTAAAGTCCAAGAATGTCGTGAGAACGTGTGTCACTAATGGCGGTTGTATATGCGTTTTGAGATCGAACCATCGACCTTTGGTTTTGCAACTAGACAATATTGTGTAAGATAATATTGCAGGTTTATTCTAGAAACTAGAAATACAATAGAATTTGTCTTTACTTAGATTGTCTGTTATTAATTGATTTTCAAAAATTAACTACTCATGTTACACTTAGAATATCTACATATTAATGAACCAGAACCAAATTGTATTATTTCTACCTTAATCTCATACTTGTTTCGTATTCATATATCTACATGGATGTCATAATTAAAAATGAAATATCTCACATGTAAATATGAGTACCTATTCAGATAAAGTGTAATGAATGTTTGAAAAAACGTATTGATCTAGTCTTGCAGATATTTCAAACGCATTTTCTGTTCAGTAACAAAGTAAAAGTACCTCCAGCTAGAATCATTTAACTTTGGCACGAATTGCAGCACATTGCATCAATCGTGATCTAATGATGTGTAAGTATGTTGTACATCTTCAATGAAAGTTGAATACATTTTATATTCTAGGAAAGTCAACCAACAAACAGGTAATTTCCAAACAATTTTCAGAAATAAATCACTAAAATCGTCTATTTGTTTTATAGTGAAGATCGGTAAAAACAATCTTAATTGCCGCATTGTATCAGCCACATAATATCATTGAATAATTTATAAATGAAATGAAATAATCTGATGCGAGCGTAAAGAAAGTTTCTGATATATCTATGAATTCCGTAGCTCCTTATTCATTCCGTAGGAAACAATTATTTCAAGCATATCAAATTGCATGAAGACGCATCGCAAGAATATTGAATAACTTTCACAATAGAGTATTATATTGTTTAAAATAACATTGTTCAATTGTATTCGCCTCAAATCTAATTAGAAATGAGTGTAAGGAATAAGTGGTCTTACTTTTGTTTGCATTAGTTGTTCTAATTAGAGAATGGCGGTTCTTTACAATTTAAAAATGTTCTTTATTTTGAAGAAGTAATATTATAAATTTGTGGCCACACTTTTCTGACTTTAAGATATCAAAAATAAAAAATAACATTTAATTTCCAGTTTTAGTTCTTTTCCATGAAAGAACCATATATTTAACTTAAATATTTTGAGAACTTCCTCTTATTTCTTTTCCAAACGTCAAGTTATGTTTTTATAGTAATTGATCATTTGCTAAATACTGGAAGTTTGTAATGCTCTCATTTCCTTCTTGACAGAAAATATTGAAACTCGTTACTCTTTATTTGTATAACTTACTGATCTTACTTGTCTTAAATTATGTTCGCATTTAATTATCACAATAGTCCGATTATGAAGACAAATACATTTATGTAATTGTTGTATCTTTAAGTGCTGGCGAAGATAGGTAGAAACATCTCAAGTTGTCAAGCTCATTATGTACCTTCACGTCAATTCGTCGTTATCCATTCAGAAGTCTTTGCATGTTTCACGGTCTGGGTACCTTACAGGCAGAAAAAATCTAAATTGTTTTACATATTTTAAAGAAAATTTAAGAAAACATCCAATGTAAAGCAAAACAGTTTTCCAACTAAATTTTTTCAGCAGTATGTATTCACAATAATTTTTTACTCTTATCTCCCAAACTACTAAATGCAAAATCTTGATAGAATATATAGGACTTCTTTCAAAGTGTATCTTGGATCAGAAATAAATGATTGTAAAACAAATGTGATTTGAACCCATTATTTTAATCCAATAGTTACACGTTGAAAACTAAGAGATTTTTCTGAGAACAAACAGTGAAATGTTTTTGGCATACGTATAGAACGAGGTATGAAAGCTTTTTGGTCTAATAATATGTCCTGTATAGTCCAAGAACCCGCCGATTTTTTTTTAAATTGCGGTTTGAGATTTTCGAGTACTGAGCAAATAAAGACAGATTTCATTTTCTCAAACGTTTGGTTACAGGCTGGGATTATTCGTACATATTCGTGTCAGGGGTAGCGACCCCGTGCTACGATTACAGGGAAAACTGCAGCGGATGGAGGGACGTGAAAAAAATATATGAAATACTATTATGCATATATAAATACGGGCTTATAATAGTTAGATATTCCAGACCAAAAATCGTTTTCCATTCTAAACTGCATTTAAGAAACCCGTACTTGTCATAAGGAAGTCTTATCTCACTCCAAAGTAACCATTTCAGGTCATTATTGCAACTGCAAACTTATAGATAGTAAGTAAGAAAGCATTTTAGAAACTCATTCCATGAAAAAATTGGGCACTCTTCTAAACTAGCAAAGTTACGGGACCTGGATCGAACAGGAGTGCTGGGATGGTAAAATGCCTATGGGAGGCAGACGGATCGACGACGATCTTTGAATTACCTATAGTCGTGAACATTTAGGGCACGGCTCTAATTTAGGTACTTTATCCATCCCACACCCTTGATCGCTGCAGGTCCCATAGTTTCGGTTGAGTAGAGCACCACACAATGTTGTTTTTGGAATACGTATCAACTTTTAAATCGGACATTTTTCAAAAGAAGTTACGGTTTCTGAGTTATAGCTGTGGTAAAATCTGAAATATGTATATTTTCACAAAGTTTTGAAATTTATGAATAATTATAAGCAACGTATTATCTTCATTGGTGAACGTTGAATGATTTCATGACCGACTTTATTAGTTGGTGGACTGAAAAATAGAAAATAATATTAATTCTATTGGTTCTGGTACTTTTGAAAATGGTGTCAAAAGTTTTCAATTCAACTATAACTGCACATCTTCAAAATTACCAGTACCAAAACAATTGATATTATTTTGTAGTTTTCAGTAGTGCACCAACTAATAAAATCGGTCATTTTTTGTAAAAAATATCCTTCGACTAGTAGCTTCTTGATTCAATATTTTTGAGTGGAGTCTCTATCCAATTCAATTTTTAACAGATAATATATAATGGCTCTACTAACGCGTATTTTCATGACTTCTTTGGTCCTCCACATACAGATATTTCCATACAGAACAAGTATAATACTTATTATCCAATATCATAATATAATTGCTATATTTCTTTCGCTATCTTGATCAATATTACGCACTCTATCAAGATATTATATCATACAAACCTATATAATCATACTTTCTTTTCCACTCTACAGGAACTAATGTCTTATAGAAAGATAAACTGATATATGACCACATGCACGCCCAAACCGTTGGATTTAGAAACCAAAGATCATATTCAGAGAAATTAAAGATACATCCTCAGCAGACCATGGAATATGAGAGAATGCTTTTTTGTTTTTTCTATAGACAAATAGAAATAAGTTGTCAGGTGGGATGGATGCGTTCCAAATAAAAAAGATAAATAAAAATAAATTTATATATCTTGCACATGTCCTGTCATATCTATCTCGTCACAGTATTGATTCATTCTAAGTGCTGCTTTATTCATGTTGCAGTTTATGGCTCACAAAGATTTTGTAAATAATTTAAAGAACATTTATCAGAGAGAGGCGGAATGATAAATACTGTAACTGCTTTAAATGAAACTTTTGGATAATGAACTATGATGAATGAAATGATTTTTTATTGGATCGCACGAAATGATAGTCTATTGAAGGTGAAATCACACTGAAAACGGACCATACATGTGCCAAGACATGGTGAACTTGTAGTATTATGGAAATTTATTGTTGTTCTTTTTTCTTCACAAATCCATATAAGAGTTATATGAATGCTGAAATGGAATTATTTATTATTCGTTATGCATTTTCAGATGTCAAGGTGAATAGGTTGTAGTGAGGTTGCTGATGAAAGTGCAGATCTTAATGGGCATGGTCCGTATGAGTCGTGAGAAAAAGATATGGGTACCAGTGGTGCGTAGGATAAGGTTGAAATGAATAATAACAAATATTTTTTTGCAAAAACTAGGATTGACTTTATTAGATGGTGCACTTACAAAATAACATTATCGAAATATTTTGGTACTGGTAATTTTTAAATTGTGTATTTACAGGTAGATAGACGTGGCAATAACTTCGAAGGTTCCAATACCAATGGAATTAATACTATCTTAATGGGCATGGTCTGTCGTGAGAAAAAGATACGGGTACCAATGATGCGTGGGATAAGGTTAAAATGAATAATAATAAATATTTTTTTGCAAAAACTAGGATTGACTTAATTAGATGTTGCATTGAAAATTACAAAGTAATATTATCGAAATACTTGGCAATAACTTCGAAGGTACCAATACTAATGGAATTATTATTATCTTGTATTTTTCATTGTACCATCTGCAAATGTTAGAGTTTTTGTAAAAAAAATATTTATAATTCAATATGGCAGTAACAATCACACTTTTCTGACTTTTTTGAAACATTTTTGTTTCGAATGTTGTCGGTAATAATCTTCTTTAAATTTTAAATTTTCTGGAAAACACCTTGTCCACATCTTTGTGAGATTTTTTTGGGAGAGGAACATATTGCACCCCTTATTTATTCTGTGACCCTCTTTCCAGTGAAAAAAAGCACAAAGATGAGTGCATTTCTAATATTTACTATGCTTGATGCGCAAACAAGCATAAAAAAACAAACATACAATCCAACTGTCTACCACCTTCTTTTATGAGTTCAGTCAAAAATTACTCTTCTCTTCTTCTTCTTCAGCAGCTTATTCCACCCCTATCGTCGAGTGAACGCCTCCCGTAATTTCTGTCAGTCCTCTCTGTTACAGGCATTCCTTGTCCAGTCATGTCCAGCCAATCTCTTTATGTCATCTGACTATCTTGTTTGCGGTCTTCCTATGCTTCTTTTGTTCTCTCATGGCCTCCATTCTATCACTCGCCGCGTCCATCTGTTGTCTGCCATTCTTTCAGTATGTCCCACCCAGTTCCACTTTAATGTACATATATCTTTTTTCTTCTTCCTATTTTTATGTTGGTAATGTGGTCTTGGAACTTGATGTTTAGGAATCGTCTTTCCATAGCTCACTGTGTTACTTGAAACCTATGGTTTTTTTTGTTGAGTGCCCAGGTCTCTGTTCCTTAGGTGAGCACTGGGAGAACATACTGGTTGAAAAGTTTCGATTTTATTGTATTCGGCAAGTCGGATGTAAAAATGTTTTGCATCTTTCCAAATGCTGATTATCCCAAGGATATTCTTCGTCCTATATCTACTGTCAAATTGTTTTTGGTTATCTCGATTTTCTGACCAAGGTATACAAAACTCCAGAATATTTGAATTGGTTGTTTGTTTATTGATTTTGATGTACGTCATTGGTTAAATATTTAGTTTCATTAATATTAATTATCTTTTTCTGATTTTTCATTTAGCTCTTCGATTATATTCTGTAGTTCAGTTTGTATTGTATTGTATTGTAGCCATTAGCGTGATGTCATCAGCAAATCTGATATTATTTAGCTTTTGTCCATTTATTAGAATTCCTTTGTTCTGCCAATTCAGATTTCAAACATGTCCTCCAGAGCCAAGGTGAATAGTTTGGGGGAGATGGAATCTCCTTGTCTTACACCGCGTTTTTTTGTTCTGTTATTCTTATTTGTGATGTCGCATGTTAAATATTTCATAATATTTGTGTTTGCAAGTGGTCCATAGTACTACAGCCCCGTCTAAAACCCACTTGTCCTCTTGTTTGATAGTTATCTAATTTATTGTTAAGTCTTTGGGTGATATCCCTTGATATTGCTGAAGCCAACTGATATATGTTTTGTGTTAAATTTGAAAAATAGAAAGCAATACAATTTAATCTTCTATAATTATCAGATGCATCTCCTTAAAATAACAAATTACATACCTACACATTGAAAAGGAAAGTGCTAAGACAACAAGCCATACAATGAATTCAATGTGATAATTATTACGCACGCACCATGTGTCCGACAAAAACTGTTATTTAAATTTCTTTATCTACAGTCTACACAATATGTATGTTAGACATGTTGTATGTAAAACGTCTCATTAAGCTGACTCATCAAAAAATAAACTCAATGCTAATTAGAGATTCACTCTATAATCGTTCCATCTTTGATTCTGTTATTATAATTTGTTGTCACCGTAATGGCTCAATTAATTAATAAGAATGTTAATATATAATGCTTTGTTGATAAAATTATGATATATCAAGTCAACGCTAACAAGGTACTTGACGGAAGAAACAGAAGAATGTCTATTGTTTATGTTTCATGGAAATTATGGTACGTATGTAGAATTGGTGTATTGATTGGCAACTATTCTGATGATTATATTTAGCGTAAAGATTTATTTTTCCATGTTATTTTTCATTCTATACGTTTTATTCAAAAACTTCAATTGTTTTCCGAAGCATTACAAAAATATACTCTACAAATATCAAAGAGCCTTTTTGCCATGCAAGGTCTTCTTCTTATTTCTTCTATGATCAATTTCTATTTTACATCTAAGGGGCTCTTTACCCTTCGCAGATATTTCCATACTATATTTGTTCCTGTCGTGTTAAAGATATGAGTAAGTCTTTATCTTTATCATCATTTTCCGCAAAGAGCACTGCATCGTCTGCATAGCACATTATTTGGATTTCTCCATCGCCCATCTTATATCCTTTTCCAAGTTTTATCTGTTTTATCATTTCGTCCATAACTATATTGAACAGTAGTGGACTTGTAAGAATCGCCCTGTGGAATGCCACTGTCTATTGAGATGGCAAACATAGTGATAATTCTTATTTTTAATGACTTCTATTAAGTCTGTTTGTTTCTATTTCTCTGGTCGTTAGACATACTAACGGAAACAAGATCAGTATTTACTGCATATTTATGCATTGAAGGTTTTTTCCAGTTTTATTGCAAAAAAACTTGATCATTCTCAAAAGTCTGTTGAAGTTCTCATTTCAATAATATTGTTAGGGGAAGTAATTGTAAGTATTGCTGCTTGTTTTTCATTTTCAGCAGTGCCCACAAACCTTGCTATTTTCTATTCCAAATTTGATGTAGGTACCATAAAACAATTATTAGTTATTAAATTTGTTTTATAATAACGAGGGTTCAAAAAAAAAAACTGAAGTCGAATAATTATAAATGAAATTGATTTTTCTGCATCTCTTTGCTAGGTTCAGATAAGATTTAGTTTAGTTTTTAGTATCTGAAACTCATAATTTGTATTAATTTTAGCTTTTTGCACTCCTTCCCCATATAATCTTTAACAATGCCAAATCATATATTCGTTCGTGAACGCAACATGCTCCAAAACAGGTCAAGAGTACTATATTCAAGTATTTAATATATAATAATATTACATGCTTGCTAAAAATTTTTAAACATTTGTTTTTGAATCATCAAAATAGACCAAAACACTCTTAAGTTTGATCAGAAAGGAGTTTTATCGCACCTAGGAAAAAGGTAGCTTATAATAAATACTTCATAATAAGAGACTATAACTATAATAACACTTTCTAATAACATATTTGACCTACAACGAAATCAATGCAATTCGTTGACAAAATTAGAGGAATTATTTTAGAAAACAGCGGCAATATTAACTTGCACGAAACATTAGTTCGGTAATTTTCTAAAAAAAAGCAATCGACTTGGGCGTTCTTATGTTGGCTTTTACTTTCAATTTCGTGCGCACGATAACAACTCAGCTTAAGCTAAATATCTATTCTGAACGAGGGATCTAAGTAAATGCGACGTGTTACGATACGATATTCCTGCTTGTTTTATTCTTATTTACTGGTTATCGTAATGCGACTGTAGGCTCGACCTAGAATTGCCAAGAATTCACTGATCTGATATATTTTTCTTGTAATATTTTGCACTGATCTAATAGAGAATGCCAATGTGAATGTAATGTCAGCTTTAAATCTGAAATATTTATTAAATATAATATAATCACACAGTCCAGAATAAATATACTTTTCTCTAATGAAGAAAGATTTTATCGACTAACGATAAGATAAAATCTATAAGAAAATCGTATTTTTAATGTCACCTATTTTGATCACCAACACTGAATATGTCTCAATAACATACTCTAAATAGTTTCTAGCTAATATTTGATAGGCAAACTCATAAAATTATCGCATAAATCACATACTGCAACATCAACTAATTGACATTTACCTTCGATAGCCATTGAATTAGCTCAAATACTATGAGATGCTCTGAATAATTACATAACATTTTACAATACTCTACTATCACTGTTTCACAAATTGATGTTGAACATCTTGACTCACAATTAATTCTGAACATAGTTCATCGATTTCGCTACCTATAACCTTATTAGGTAATTACAACAGCTAGCTATAAATAAATAATCGATAACAATATTTATAATTTTTACAACGTAAACTTGAGTTTCACCATAAATAAATACTTTATTGACGGACCAGCCATTTGGAATAAGGAGTCCCTATAAAGCAGAATTTTTACTACGAAATTAATTTCCAGCAGAAGGCTTACAACTTCAAGGATCTAAAATTAATATCGAGCGATGCAGAAAAACTCTACTCGAAGTAGGCAATTTTAAATGAGAACCATGTCTCTGCATGTCTTTACTAGAGTCACAGTACAATAATACTTAATCACAAATTATAAATGAATCTTTAAATAATTGTGTATATTGATAATAATTGTGATTTTTTTCATATCTGTTCTGTCAAATACTTTAATTATATCAATACTGCATATTGTGGGACAAATTGGTCTGCAGCGGTCTGAACATATTTGAGATTAGAATTCATATAATTTTAGGAATTTTAAAACAAGATTTACCAAATGATTCAAACGAACTAAAATTGAGAATTTATTAACAGTCCGGAAATTATCAATTTACTTCAGTAATTTCCAAATGTTATTGAAGTATGCAAAGTGCAGATTAAAAATATTTTTATGGACATCGAGATATTTTAAATATTGGTTATGAACCTTACATTAATTCAGGTTTGTGTACTTCTTTTATTGTTGATCAATAATATATTTATAATTTAAATGAAAACATGCGAAGACATATTCTTATATTTACACACAAATATTTTAAATTGTATTACGGCTATCAAACTAATTCGAAGTCAACGAGTTTTCGATGCATTTAAATGTTGTAAGTTTAAGTTTAACCTAAGTGAATGTTTCTTCCCAACATTTTTTATCGAAACTGGACATACCTACATGAAACGTTTCTTGATCAAACAAACATTCAGCACTGCACTATACTAATGAATAGTAGTCGGACCGTATGACTTAATTATACCTTTCAAACTATTTAAATTTGAAAGCGAATCTAAAAATCATCCTCCTTTACATTATGACACCATTAGGTATGGATTGCAAATGTCTGTAGGTCATGTGCAGCATCAGATGGGTGTGGTCGAACCATTAATTGCAAACAGTAAACAGGTATGTATCTGTAATATTGTTATGTAAAGGATGACGAGGACAGTTTCTAGCAGGTGTCGAGATACCTACCTACCCTATACTTCCGTTTTAATTCTGTGAGGAATCAATCAATTAGATAGATTACGATAGCTGATAGATCTACTTTCTAGCGTTATGAGAAAGTAAATCTTTTTATTTACTACCGGTGATGTTTTAATAAATTATAACATTTAATTGAAAGTATTCAATTAGTTAATTAAGTTTTTACGTTATATAAGGTCTGTATAAAAATCTCAGTCTACGGTTATTTGACTAAATTATTCCTGGAAGGTTTCTAAAGGGAAAGAAAGAAAAAAATCCCGATGGCCTGTAGTCAGCGGAAAGGTAAATTTTTCAAAATTCATTGAATTGAAATTTGAACAACCTTTTCATTGGTATACCTACATGTTATTACATAAAATTGTCGTATGTGTCATAGCCTTGCGGTTAGAGGTTTTTGTTTTGGCGGTAGAATATATTCGATTAATGAGTTGATTCCATTCGGATTTCCCATTTAAACCCCATTTCTATTTCATTCTGATAATAGTAATTCAGCGATTATCCCAAGTACATTCCTTTCGGTTGCTTTTAGTCATTATTTAATCTCTGATGAGTAGAGGGCGTGTATTGGCGATAAACCTATGTTAATATAGTTCTAATTTCATTTCTTGTTCGATGTTGGTATAAATTAAGTTTTATATTTTGATATGATTATCATCATTAAATGATTTGGCCGTCTAATTGAACATCTGTTAGAGCCGCTTCCGATCATCGATCATCTTCGTTTTCTGCAACTCGAACTTCATTATCAATTCTTTATCATCTCAGTTTTCATTACCTAATATTGAAGAAAGAGTGGAATTGAAGAGTCTCCCTTTCTACTAACTTTCCCGACTGATAATCGGGGCAGTGACTTTATTATTGAATTTGGTTGCCTCATAAATATTTTCTAAGGTGTTGATCAGGTTGTAAGGGACTTTTCTGGTACGACGGATATGTATGATATCCCCGAGCTGATAGCGATCGAATCCCAAAACTTCAAAACATAAGTACGCAGGCTAATATTCAATCTATTCTTCCATTTTTCGTCTAATGCCTGTAATAGAGACTGTCTCAAGATATTGTCTTCCTGATCCGACTCCCTGTTTCCATAACATCTAATGACTTATAAAATAATATGGCATATAGATGTATCAGTTACTGAACACTGTTCATATAAATGTCATATTGTATTAATTTCCATGTAAAAGTAGAATGCATCCAAAACTTTTATGTCAAATTAGAACTCGTTGAAATACTTCCTCAAGAAATCAAGTGAAATCTACTGAACGTAACAGCTGAAAGCCTTATAGAAAACATATGAACTCTGTGATATAACGCATATATAAGAATAATTGAGGGGAAGGCTTGCAATTAAAATGCAAGTATGAAACTCGATAATAGAGAATATTATTAGGTCATGCTTTGTTGGCACTGTGAAATTTGGTTTTCGATTTCAACAATACTTTTATGGGTTGCTCTGTAATTGTCAGTTTTCTACCACGGCAAGTTTCAGTTGCTTTGAAAAATATTTATTTATAACCAATGATGGAATGTGGATGCTACAATTAACACTTTTGAAAGGTATGCTTAGTTACATTTTAATATACAGAATCTTCTTGAATATCATTTACATACGCATGAGGGTAATTATTTTGCGTATTTTACGACTAGAAATTTATATAAACATAGACCCAAAAACGCTTCTTTACCGATGTTCCGGGTGTCGAAATTTTAAAGTTAATTTTGTTTTTTATAGCTTCTGCTAAATATATGCGGACACAAGTTACGATTTCAAATGCGATCTGTCAAAATCAATAATAACAGATTATCCAAATAAAACTGGAGGCTACTAGACCATTTTAATAATATTTTTTTAATTCACCTAACGAATTGAGGATATTCCAAATTTGAGCTAAATATTTCGTAAAGTGTAAGAGCTATAGATTAAAAAAAAAACTAATTTCATTTCCTACAGTTCATCCAACAAGCATTCGCGGAACAATGTTTATATAAACTTCTAGTCATAAAATAAGCCAAAGATTTACCCCCTTACGTATTAACATGATATTTAGGAACACCTTGTATACGTGCAATTTTTGTTTGTATGACTTTTTGTTTGTTTCAAATTATGATATTTTAGTTTAACCTAATAATACAGAATTTGAAAACAAAATACGATTTACATGAGAATTAGTCAATTTACTTTACTTTCATTTAGAATACATTAGATAGGTACATTGCTCATAATCATAACTGGATTTATAATATAAAAATAATTATTGTGAAACGTTATTAGTTTACTTGAAATAATCGAATAACCCAAAATGACTTAAATTAGGAACGTGTAGTATCAGTGAATGGCAGGTTGCATTACCTTCTCGATTTAGATCATAATGCAATCTATGCATTTGCTCTTTACTTTTATGGTTGCCAATTAAATTTTATCTGCAATAATAATTCTCATGAATTTAACCGCCCTTTTTAACTCACTTCAACTTACATAGAGTGCATGAATTAATTGGTTATTGGAGTACCTAACCTTTTCATTACAAAAAATATAGGTAGACAAAATTGTTTTTCTATTTCATCAGTACTAGTTTTAGTTTATCATGATCAAATTTATGTACTAGTTATATCAATAAAACTGTACAATTTATCGATTCAATCAATCTCACTTTATTAAACAATAATAGAAGAAAAAAAAATGAGAAAAATAATAAGTTTTTGAATTTATTGGAAGTTATAAATACCTCAGGTAGAAAGACCTATATTAGTTACTTATATGTCTTTGAGGGGACAAACCCTCATATTTAATTTCAGGATTATTATTTTTTTAAAATAGGTCCTTCTAGTATTTTTTAAAGTATAGCTCAAATGATTTTTTTCTCTCAAATGGATTGAAATCAACTCAAAACGTAGTACATATACCTAGACATGTTTGATTTCTGGAAATGTATCCACAACCCCCAACACATCCTTCCAAAGATATGTATTCTTTTTTTTTACATGATGCTCCCAAAATTGATTCCTTTATTTGAAATACATTCTAAATTCCAGTGCTTTATATTTTTCGAATTTTATAACTCGCTATCGGCATGGTGGATCTAATAAGGGTGCGAGCTGTTGAAAGCTGACAAAAGTATGAGTATAGATGTGAAAGATTAGCAACAGAGGTCCAACAGATTTTTTTTAACAATTTGATTAACGTTACAACAGATGAGAGTATTCATCTTTGGTTTGGTAATTTATGGTATTGGATACATTACTCGGGCAAAAAATAGCATGTATTACGTTTTGACTATTTTTTTAATAAAAACTCTTTGACATCTTTACTAGACAATTACCAGAAGACAAATATTATATAAAAGTGATTATTATGATTGAATATTCAACCAGCATGAAACAATTTACGGTGACTTACCGTATTAAGAAGCCGCATTCTGATTGCTGTTCACTTTGGCCTAATAAACAAATCACAAACAAAAGTCTTAGAAACCGACAGCGCGTACTTGTACAAAATCTATGATATATAATGAACGCACTACTTGAACGTTCTTGGCGTTTCAGTGAGCGTAAGTTCACTTGAGAATGTCTTCGGCAACGAAGTCCACTTGTCTTTATAACCTAGGTACCGAAGAATGGGGGGTGAAGGAATTCCTAATGTTCATACACGATTTAGATGAAAAAAAAGTAATGCGAGTATCATACAGATATTTGTCAATTTTTTTTTTCAGGTAGTCGCTGAATTTTTATGGGATTTTGTAATTAATGGCTTCACTCTGAATATTTTAAAATAACAAAGCTTATATAACATTTCTTCTCTGGTTATTTTTATATTTAATAATTATGCATTACTGAGAAATTGGTCTCAGGAGCATGTAGTGTAATTCTTAGTGTGGATGGAAAAACTTTTTCTATTGTTACCATATGTAGGTATTTTTTAGGACAGCTTTAAATCTAATTTAATATGTTTTTTACCAAAAACTTGACCGACGTTATCAGCTGGTACACTAAAGAATACAAAATAATATTAAATAATATAAATTATATTGGTGCTGCTACTTCACTTCACAAGTATACCAGCACCAATAGAATTATTATTATTCTGTATTTTTCAGTGTACCAACTGATAACGTCGGTCCAATTTTTGGTAAAAAATATTTATTTCTTTTGAGTGTTACATTAGTCAAGAAAATCGTTGAACGTGCACGTATACCATTACCCATGTAAATTTTTTGCTCGTATTTGTTATTATTCAGAAATCTAAAAACATTGTCACGGAAATACGCATATTTTAGACCTTACCAGTGGTGTAACTCGAAAACCGTAACTGTTTGGAAAACAACTTCAGTATAAATGTTGTTACAAATAATCTGGTCTTTAATTTTCCATTCCCAGATTTTCAATTCTCGAAAGAAATTGCATCTTCCACATAGCGAAAATACACATTTTTCAAAATATTAGCGAAACTCGAAAACGCTAGCTCTTTTGATAAAATATTCAATTTAAAAATGTATCTTCAATTCAGCCGTTTCGGATTTTCGAAAAAAATTGCCTCTCCACCTCCTTCGGGGGCGGTTTTCGGAAGGAAGAAGATTTCGGATTTGAGTTTAAATGAATATGGGACCATTTCTCAATCTCCTCTTTTAAATAAATTAAAAATCATCATCATTACTATATACAGCGCACGCACAACCCGCTGTCAAATAAATGTTATCGATGTTGTCATCGATGACGATAATATCAGCTTCCAATTAGAGCATACTCTAATATAAATTGATCATGAAAGTTATACACATATCTGGATCATACATGACTTTCTTACCGTTCTCAAAAAAATTCAATCAAATATACCTATAAATAATATTTTTTTCAACATAGGAGGTACGGTTTAGCCAGAATTAAATTAAAAAGATTAAAAAACTTGACAGTTCGTTTCACTATAACTTTTTTCCCGCTCTTCTCAGAGATACGCGTTATCGTAGGGAGTGAAGAGCTTTAAGCAGACTGTTTTAGACAAGTTCCATTAAACTGGTCAAAACCGTTTTGGCGGCACAGACTTGAGCGATTTCAACATAGCAACCAGTGCGTGTAGGATGCCCAATCTCACTCTCCAGCAAGCCTCATCGATACCCTACAAAACAAAAGAGAAAGCAACAAAATAGGTCCCGAAATAATATTGGAAACGTCAGACAGACAGACCAATGGCTGAAAATATGTTTTCTTGGGGTCTGGAACGTACATATCTGTTAAAAACCGGATATCGATAATCTTATAAGATTAAAATACGTTTCTTACTCGGCTGCACCATGTAGTGGTAGGAAGGTAAAAACATATCTACCTTTTAAACGTAGTCGACGTTAACTTTAAATATAATTTATATCACATTACTGATTTCCAAAAATGCAAATGTATTTATTTATGTTTCATAAAAATAGTGGAACCTGTTTCTAACTTCACAAGTAAGGATCCTGTCCCCTTTCTCCCTTTTTGTAACTGAGTTCTGAAGATTATTTGTAAATCACAAATTGCATAGGGTACACTGTGTGGTCATCCAATGATAATAATTTAGTTCTGGGCTTTATTTTTGAAAGGTAAAATATTTTCATGTTTAAAATTATTGTGGATAATGAATTCATGTGGTAAATGCTAAATGATCTATCAAATAAATCCTATGTGTATTTAATTTTATACCTCTAAATAAAATCAAACATTATCTCGTATTTCTTAGTATAAGAGAAATGAGTGAAAAATAAACAGAACTTTGATGAGGACTGTTTTAACATATGCATAAGAAATTTCAAGGAATAATATCAATCATTAAAATGGGAAAGCTGGTATATATGTATAAAGGTAGGTATATGGAATACACGTTTTATAGAAAGAACAAAAGATACAAACCCTGCAATATAAATAATCATTATATCGGAAAAGAGACAGAAAGAAGAACGAAGAAAATGCAATATGTGGACCTAGTCACCGATGAAGGTTCCATATTAGAGATGAGAGAAAAATACCTCTCTCATCCAAAAACAAAAACGTGAAAGAAAGTAAAGTTCGGAACAGAACTTGGAAAACGGCTTCGCTAATAAAAGAAGTAACATCGAATAAGACCAAGAGTTCTTTCGAAGTTCTTTAACCCATTGCCCCAGACATGCATTACGATCTTCAGTTGCCTTAAAGAAAAAAATGACATATTCTTCGAACTTAAAATTTAGGTGTGTTTAGGTGACATTACTCATGATGAACTATACTAAGACGAAGTAGTTACAGAGGCTTTAAGACTGGGAGGACCAATTTTGTTAAATAAAATCCTAGAACTCTTCTCTTTATGCCTGTTCAACCTTATACAAGCAATATGGTAGAAATTATAACAAGTTTATAATCAAAATTTGAGCTATGTCAATAATATTAAGGAGAACAGGAGACCACGTACATTGTATAAAAACTGCCGAATCAAATATTGATACTCAAATGTGATAAAGAATTCATATAAAAACCCTACAAAAAGATCAAAATAGAGAGAGGCGTAAGGCATAAGACAAGATGGCACGTTTTCGCCCAAACTATCTATCACTGTCTCAAAAACAGATGCATCACCATTGATGGAGCAAAGAATCAACCATTCCAGATTCGCAGTTGATCTTGTACTCATCTCCGACAACTTGGGAGAGGCTGGCATTATGATATGATGGTAAACATAAATTTAAAAAAAATGATAACTTCCCAATTAAATGTCCATAACAATGACGTATCTATGATGCAAAGTTACTTTTATCTGGGTCACCATATCGGACGGGCAGCATATGGCAAACTTCGTGATGTATCAAAAATGGTGTCCTTATTGTACTGAAACGAAACACTTTCAACATGTGTGTCCTCCCTGTGCTCACTTACAATGCAGAGACTCTTACTCTGACTTAAAGCATCGACATGCAAACTACAAAGACGTAACTCAAAATGGAACGCTCGAAGCTTGGTATAAGTCTCAGAGGGAAAATACGAAATGGAGTCACTCGTAAGAAAACAGGTGTAGATGATATTCTAGAGCGATTAACAAGATCAAAATGGAGATGAGCAGGTTATATAGCCTGTTTGAATGATGGCAGATGGATCGACGACATGAAAAGGATTAGTGCCAACTAGATAACAACCGCTCAGGATAAGAAACAATAAGAGGAGGCCTATGTCCACTAGTGGTCTAATGTTGATGATAACTACCAATAACCTACAACAACATCAAATTTGAACTTCTATTGGAAATTGAGAATTGTGAATAAGAGCAGGGTCTAACTGGACTGTGACAATTGCAAGTTTTAAATATTTAAGCTAGGGGGTCAAAATGCTTTGTGTGGTAGAGCCCATTCTAGTGTCACCCTGGCGCTATGCGAATTTGACTGATACACTATCGTGAGTCTAGATAAATATTATGGCTATCTCTTCTTATTTATTTCTTACGTTCAAATTCCATCATATTTAATATGTCGACGTTTAGAAGAAACAAGTTTAAGTACTTTTTTGGAAATGAGATATTTTTGATAGATTACGAGAAACGGAGGAAGTATACAATTTGACTGTACCCTCTATCGTTCCCCGATATTTATGGTTCTTCTTTTATTCGAAGGACGAAGAATTGAAAGTCAACACGTTTTTTCATCCAAATTTGATTTTTTTAAATATAAAATTTGAAGCGGAAAAATTCCCGGAATGTTTGAGTTGTGTATCTGTGAGGATGTCTATGGAATCATAGCTTCCACACGGATTGATCGATTTTGATTTAGAGTTTTTTTGTTGTTAAAAGATTATTGATCCTTGATCGAGACTTTCATTTACTTGTTGAGTCAATCGTGGGTATCTTTCTGTGACATAGTAGCTTCCAAACAGATGAACCAATTTAGGTTCAGTTTTTCTCTTTGGAAGGTTACTTGGTCGAGAGTGCTTTTAGCTATTTCTTTTTTAAATTATTGGAACGGGAACTGTAATAAGTGGGTTCGATTTAAATACACTAGATTTATTTGCGCACTATTTATCAAGATTTACACCAACAACCACGTTAAATGTTAATTCATGTCCAAATTAATAATGACGCCTCAATAGCATCTCTTTTTCTCTAATTTATATGCCAGCTAACTGATGGGGAATAATCTGGAATCATAATATTTTTTACTAAAATAACATTTTCTGGAACCTTTTCGAGCCTATACTGAGTGTTCTCTCACATTACATTATTTCTAACGTGAAAATTTGTCTGGCATCATACTTCTCCAACGGATAAGGCGATTTCAATTTAGCTTTTTGCGTTTCAAAGGTGATTTTATTCAGATAATATGTATCAGAGGGGTTCCCCGGGCAGTTAAAACTAAGCTACTACTAAGCTATATAGGCTCCCTTGAAGAGCTCAGTCAATTCATCAAATTCTTCATCAAAAATGCTCAATAATATTTCGACCCTGAAATTGTGGTCCTTGTTAAACTGTGTCTTCTACTGTAACTTAAATAGTAAAAATTATTTATGGTTGCGAGAATAGCTAAGATATTGTATCGTCCTCTTAATTTTTAATCATAGTTAAATCGGATGTGTTGAATTGAGTCAGTTGTTGACCTTTTTACGAATAATGTAGTTGGTAGAAAGTATTTTTATTAATTACAAATGATTTTCTCAACTTGAATAATGCGTTAGTGAAAATGAATTGAATGAAGAAATTAAACTGGTTTATATATGTGTGTATTTCATCGAACATAACATTGGAAAGCATCGTGTAATTAATAAAAATGTAATTTGTTGAGCTTCCTGAAAAACAAGGAAATAATATGATAGTAGTTGTAAGCAGCAACTCAGTAGTTTTTTTGTTCTACATCTTCTCTAATATCTCAATAATCAAAAATTATCTCGACTTTGGAATTGTTTCATTCGATGCGCATAATTATGCTGATTAGGTTTACATCAAAATCTGTGGTGAACTTTTTGTTAAATGAGAAAATCGATGAATTTTACAAATTCTATTCGCTACTATCGTCATTTTTATATCTAATTTAAAAATTTATAGTGTGAACCTCAAAGGTCACACCCGTAATGCGCGATACTTTTGTTATATTTTTTAAAAAATTATCTTTCTCAATTTCATTTTTTTTTTGTTCTGTAATTTCCTTGATACGGGTACTTGACTCAATTCCTATCTAATCCTCTTGTTTATGAAGCTTACAAAATAGATTCTTCACCAAAACTTTAGAACTAGCCTGAGATATTTAATTTCAGCTGCAGTTATGTTGTCTTCATTACCCAAATTTCACTGCAGAACAGTAGTGTTGCTTCTACAATATAGTTGCATATTTATTTTTATTTGTTAGACGTGTTAACTTCACCAAACCTGTGTAAATGGCCCAGCCCAACCAAATAAATGGTAGAAGATTATTTAATTTTAAATTTAAGTTTCTGTAAATAAATTGTCCATTCCAATTATTAGTCTTTAATCTTTGCATTCTAATTTAAATGTCTAAAGTTCCGATTTTTGACCGACGATCTGAAACGGAGGAGGTATACAATTCGACTCTTTACTTTTTTTGGTTTGTGCACGCGCTGTATATACCATAAACAGTTTCCCACAAACTGTGTTATTGCGGATCCCTAGACCGCAAAAGACAACAAATATTTGGATTACCAAAAGGTGACCCAGAATTTTTAAGATAACACCCAGCAAAGGAACTGCACAAGCTGGTACAAGATACAGTTATTCTGGATTGGGTACTTCAAATATCGAAGTCTGAGGTACTGGTCTCGGTCAGAACTGCGCTGCGAAGAAGATGGTTAGTTAGATATAATGGGCCAACTGGTATAAGTGTCGCTGGAGACCAGTAATGGTTAGACAAACCTAGACGGGGTGGAGGTTTTAGTGAGTGTACCAGGCTATGGACTAAAGAGCCTCAATCAGTGTAAATTTACTAGGTACCTTGTTATCAAAAAAGTACGTACAATAATGGATTTTCTTTAAATTTCGGATCAATAAATAGCTACGTCACGCAGTGGTTTTCAATTCCTGTAGAAATATTTTGAAGGCAAGGATAGGTATTAGTTACCTACTTTGCATGTGAATTTCTGGTTTATATTTATTATTTAAGGTTAAGTTGAAGTGTAGGTACGTATGTCAGGGTGTATTTACTTATTATAGCTTCACGGTAAGGGTGTGTCTGAAAATGTATCTTGAGTATGGGTTATTCAGATGAGAATCCACGTTAAACAATAGTTCTCCTTGTATAAGGTAGTACTTTCAAGAATCATCAATACTTTTATAGGAGGAAATGTGCGGCACTTGAAGAAAGAAGATTTAACTAATTTAAGCAAAATCATATATTCAAAACATTTTACATGTTTACTGTGACTTCAGAAATATATAGTATTTTGTCCAAATAAGCTTATTTTGTTCTCAGGAATATTTTTTTATTTATTTAGTAACTGGAATACATTTTCCCGAAGGAGGTATATAGATACCTGTGCACGGGTACAAACAACGAAGGCATTTCCCGCGCCTTAGCCCACTCAGGCATCGTGAACCGATTTTTGTGGAAACCATTTTGAAACACCCTATATAATGCTAATAATACTAAAAAGAATGTTCAAGGTATCCGGAAGTAGTATCATATTTGTAGAAATATGTTCAAATAGAACCTTATCGTGTAAAGTGGACATGTTTCTTTAGAAATCAATAGCTTTTCAGATATCGTTTTCCAACAATTATATGACTTCGAAAAGTTTTCAAGGTTGTCTTTTATTTAGTTTATATTTATTCTGCGATATTAAATGATACTTAGCTATACATTACAAATTCAGCTTTGCACATTATTTCGTCATTTCTCGTCAAAATTGTTGTATTGTTGATATTTTGAACTTGAACATCAAGCCTGAATAATCATTTGAGATTTGCGTCAATGAGTCATAACAGCTATAAAAATTATCTTGCTCAAATCAGCACTTAGTCACTATAAATTATAAACAGCAATAAAAAAATCGCTATGAAGTACCATTATTTCATATAATTTTATACACAAGCTAGTTTCCACTTATGTGTACCAATATGAATCTAAAAAAACTTAAATATTTCCGGTTTTAAGATAAAACATATCAAGTTACTAAGACAGGGCACAAAATATAATAATTTATATGGTCATAATGTCAGTTATATAATAAATATTCTTATATTAAAAATCTCAAATTATACAATAAAGTTTTGCACATTAGAGCCTCATATTAGTATTATAACCTTAAGTAATTTTCTAGTGCATATTAATGTGCGATTTTTTTTTGTTCATTTAAATTTAAATTGTATTATTTTAGCGAATTCTTTTGATGATGATGTAATCCGTTTGAAACAAGCTTTTGTAATGCTACTTGAGAAATTATGATAATTAGAGTAATTTAAGGCGAAGTTGGTATTTCATGAATGTTTTGTTATTATTTTGTTTCTAACTATCTATTAGATAATAATGAAAGAGTGATCGCTAAAAGAGAAATATATTGTCTGTGTTAATATCCACTAACCTTTTTTTGTTTGGATTTATTTTGAATCTAATTTCTGTAATAAGAATATGATTCTACAACAAGATACTGCATTACTTAAGTTCAAATTGGAAAGTATCTAGGCAGAATTATGACTAGCTATGTATTTATTTATAGTACGAATTCACAAATTCAAGACCGTGTTTGTTCTTGCTACATTGCTACTGTATGTAATGTATCTACGCAATTGTGTGTCCACTCACAAGACTTTCCTCAAACGATTTCCAACAAATTGGAAAATCATTGAATTGTCAATTAAATTTTTCCAGCGTGTCGAGACAAACAATAATGATTTTATGAAAATTGTTTCTTCTATGCAAGTATGATCAAAAAGTAGCAGAAAAATAGATTACGCGTGAATCAACAAAATCCTTATGCGATGGAAATATTAGTTTATACAGTGAAAAATCATGAGGTACAATAATAATTAAAAACAACTCACAGAATTAAATTGAAAAAATGGTAGCGATAGCGGAATTATTTGATAAATACTTGATCCACAAGCTAACAAACTAATAAGGCGCATCCAGCGATTATGAATATATAATGAGTTGGTTGATGATAATCTTGATTGGGTAAACAGTTTTGAGTCTAGGAATGTTGAAGAGTAAAAGTATTGAGATTTTTTATTATAATATTAACGATATTATTAGAAATAATATTCTTTGTAAAAAGTAAGAATGTCTGCTTTTTCATTAGGGATAAATTACATGAAGAATAGAAAATTTTCAATGTAGCAAGATGACTGAAAAACATCTGAAATCGGATAGTGAAAGTTTCTGGTCTTATGTTAATAACAACTAAGACTTTGAATATCGTCCCAATCGCATGTAGGTACTATAACAACATTGATGGATCTGAGAGCTGCAAGATCTGTAATATTTTCCCTGAATTTTTTGCTAGTGTTTTGGATTCCCTGACAACCCATTATCTCTTGAGGATATTAGTTGTTCCAGTTCATTCACAATAGGTAGTATATCTTTATTAGATTTTCTTCAGGCTAATACAAAAATGTATCCAAAGAAAGGTCCTGGACCGGATGGAATTTCTACTCTTTTTTCATTAAAACATGTCCTGCTTTAAGTAAACCCCTATCTCTTCTTTATAATGAATGTTATTCGGCTAGAATATTTCCCAAATTTTGGAAAATTTCACAAAGTGTTCCAGTTTTCAAAACAGTTGATAACAGTGATCTAACCAACTACAGACATAGATATATCATTACTGCGTCATTTTGTTAAAATTATTGAACATCTAATTTTAAAGCAACTGGAACTTCAGATTAAGGGTAAAATTGACAATAATCAACATGGATTTTTTGGAAAAAATGCTCTGTTTTAGCGACCTTGTACTTTCTGTACAAAAGTTATACATTTGATCCTCGTAAAAAAGCTTCATGAAAATGAATTAGGTTTGTGCTTCCGTTACTATGCATGTAGTATTTATGCAGGCTACCTTGAAATTTTCTTGGTTAATAAACATCAAGTAGACTAAAAGCTACAATCAAAGCTCTTTTTCAATATAAAGAAATGTCAATGTATATTTTTTTCTTAGAAAAAATAATTCACTTCTTCAATTCATGAACATGGGTATCCGTAACGTTACACTAAACTCCAAAGATGAAGTGAAGGATTTATGTGTACTCTTAGACTCAAAATTGACCTTTGAGAACCACTTGAAGTATGTGGTCCACAAAGCTTTTTGCTGTTTAGGCTTCCTTTTCAAAAACACGAAAATTCTCTAAAATCCACTATTGTTGATCTTACGTTTCAACCCTAGAGTAAGATCAATTTTAATAATCCTACTCTTCGGTAGTTTGGAACCCGCTTTATGATAGAACCTCAAAAAGGCTTGAAAGAGTTCAAAAGAAACTAATAAATATACTCATCTTTCAATTCAACAAACAGACACTTTTCATCATACACTCATAATTTTTTATTTTATACAGCTTTCATTGGCTTGAAAGATCAATTTGCGACACGTTATTTATATTTAATTTTTTTATAACCAAACCGACTCTGATTATTGTCTACAATCATTATCTATCAATGTAAGCCCATATGTCCCTAGATCGAGACCTATTCTTGCTATACCTAACTATCATTCGAACTATAACAAATTCATTAGAGATGAACTCGTAGTTGGGGAATGGTGCATGTTTTTTTATTCTTCCAAATTCAGATTTATTATTTACACCATAACCTTTTTTAAAAAGAATTCTAAATAATAAAGTGTTAAAATCATGACTGTTGAAGTTGTAAGATATATTAATAAGATTATTTATATTTAGTCAATTTGAGTAACCAGTAGTATTACGTCACAGGTAAGCTGGTACGTCTGACATCTCCAGGTTTGTAAAATCTTTAAATTGACACTGATTAGAATCAGCCTATTACTCTATTAATAGGTTATGACAATCATTGGTCACATTTGACGTTTGAAATATTTGACATGAATAAACTGAATTGTATTGATAGGTTTGGTTTTGACAAGTACCTATAGTTTGAATACCCATCGAATGTGGTTTCGTCATACCTTGTCTATCTCTTTTTTTCGTTTGTAAACTAGGTGAAATAAAATTTTAACCATAATCATATATCTTCGATCAGATCGGCTGATTGTTATTTTGAAGTTTGTTCTTGTTCTCTTTGACGTTTAATGTCAAACATTACTTTCTGAAAGTGATTTAGCTCTTTTACAAATATGTCAGTGTCACTGTTTTGGGGTTAGAAATTAAATTTTAATTTAAATTATTTACGACATGCGTAAAATGACAGATGACGTCAAGAATTGTGACGAAACCCCACTCGATGGGTATTAAAATTATAACGTCTTATTTCAATACACATTATTGCCTACAAACATGAGAATCCCCTTTGACATGTTCATAGACGTCAATAATAAATTGATTTGGCAACTCTTTAGAAGTGTACTATTCAAACTGATAATCAAAACAATCTCTGCGTAGGTAGGTATATTATCAATGCATTCTCAGTGTCAAATGATGTTGGAAGTTCAATCAAAAGGTCTCTAGATGATGACGTTATTCATTAATTATTACGTCACTTAGGTATCTTGTGTTACATTGTTATTTGGCAGCTGTGTCTGCCTGTTCAGTAGTCTTTATGTATAAATAAATAAATAAAATCACAGCGATGCGATTGACAGATTAACTTCGTACACAAACGATAAACGCTACAAACAGTATGCGGGGACGAAGTAACGGGCATCTCTTAGTAGAAGACTATAAAAGCAGCTTCTACCTAAAAATACAAGATGTTTATTGGTAAACCCCCCAGAAAATATTTTTAAATTATGGCTGTCACTCAGATCCAGGGTGCCTGAGTGAACAGCTATCTTACGTACTTTAATTCACAGTAGGTAGCAATAATAAAACTATGAAATAGACCATTATGTCAAGACAAGGATTTCACTGAAAACAACATAAATATATTGGCCTTCACTAGCTTAATAAAAATATTGTGTCGTTGTTTTCTTAACCTAAAATATTTCTCAAGATCCTTTCCTGCCAATATGCAATATGAGAACGTATGTCGTCTATTCTTTCAAATAATCTCATACCGTTAAAACCATAAATCAAAATTAAAGTTGCACCTAAAACCACCATCTCAACTATCACATAACAAACAATGTATTTATTGTTTGTTGTATTTGACCTTATTGCATCATCGTCCTTCCTACGAAATTTTAATTTCTTTATAATTCTAAATTAGTAGTTGGCTGTGCTTTTCCAGGCTGTCGTCACTAATGACTGGTTGGGCGTTTTTTTCTTTCATTTCTATCAGAAGTTTTTGAAATGCGGAATAATTTAGTACTTGAGGCTCACAATTAGGCTCACGCTTTTATCCGCAGGGCGATCGTTCTTGTTTTCGACACCTTAATTTATGTCTATTGATAGTCTGATATAGAATCCATAGTCTGATTGATATCCGTGTTGTACTTATATCCGGGAATGGAAATATAATCTTAATTTTAGAATCAATTATTGTTGGATTTATCTACATTGGATGGAACGTTGCTACTGTGAGATAATATAAGGATTCATTATTTTATTATGATTCCATTAAAAATCCCGATATTTATTCATTACCTTTCATCTGTCTGTCCATAAAAATAGAATTTGTGAAAAATTCTAAATTTGTAATCAAGGTATTTATGTTTTTTAAGAATTTTCTGGAACCAAGATGCGCTAATACCATATTCTTTATTGTTTGTCAAGGGAATTTAACGTTTCATTTATTGGTTTTGCAAAATATGGTGCCCATGAAGAAATAAAGCAGAACGTTATGTCCTTGAAAATGAAAAAGGTAAAATATTTCTAATAATCCGATCATCTTCAGGTTGATTACTTGTATATACAAAATTTCAATCGAATGAGAAAATAAATAAAAGCACAAGCACCGATTTTCAGTATTTCTCAAAATATTTTAGGAAGATATGACATTTTGTCAACCGGAAGAAAGAAATCTAAATTTTTCAAATTATTAACGTTAAGAAATAGGAATACATACTGTCCCTAAGAATTTGCCAGGAGCATGGTTAATAAATCGATCTAAATAAATTAATCTTTTAACTTCCAAGGCTTCCGAAAGATGATTGATCTTCAATGTTTGAAGTATTTCCAATAAATTCTTACTGCCGAAATAAAATCATTTAGATCAATGAAAACAATTTGTCTTGTTGATTTCGCAACAAAAAGAGAAGTGAAATTAAAAACGCAGGATATGAGTAATGGAATATAAATTATTATCGAAAGCGTGATGTCACTAGGTGTTACATTTTCACAAGACTTATGTTACATTAACGTCGAATGTTGTTGAGTTTGCAGCACGCCTTCTGAATTTTGATCGATTTTCAAGCAGGTGACTATAGAGATGGCCCAGCCCAAATTTATGTAAGGAAGACATCAAGTTATATAATCACTTTAAAGAAACATAATTTTAAGGAAATAAATATATGAGAATGCTTCTGCTATATAAATTCTAAGATATAAAATTGATGATACCCTTGATTTAGAGCTTTATCAAGAATATTTTTATAATTTTCCAAAATTTTATATTTTGCCCTTTTGAAATGGACTTTTTACACATAGCACAAAAAATATAGCTGATTTTATTGTTTGGAGCACTGAAAAACACAAAATAATTAATTCAAACACTGTTTTCTATTAGCATATAAACAGGTTTAGTAGAAAGTACAGGAGCGCTTGAATATCTTCAAAACTCCTTAAGTTGCACATACAAAACTCACCATTCAGTAGATTTTGGGCATGCGAAATTGAACAATGATATTGACACTGCTGCCAGATTTACCACTTTTGCAACACAAGTAGTTGGAATGGAATGCTCCATTTTTTATTGCAGTAAATTGGGCGTATCAGAATTAGTGTGATATCTAATTTCCAAAGTTTTATTTCCACTAGTGACAAAACCGCATGTTCAGTCATGTCAGAAATAGAAGTTTAATTCCGCATGCAAAGAAACCCCCCAATACCGAATTTTGTGAGTGCAACTTCAGCGGTTATAAAGATACTAGAGATAAAAAAATGGAATCTTAATAAATTCGATACGCCCAATTGACTGCAATAAAAACCAATGGGGCAATCCATTCAAGAAAACAAAGCAACAAATTGTGGCGCGAAAGTGGTAAATCTGACAACAGTGCCATTATCTTTATTAGATGAAAATGTGAAAAAATAACCTTATTTGTAGAATAATTGAATGAAATACAGATTTTTATATATTATATAAATGGGGCAATCCATTCAAGAAAACAAAGCAACAACTTGTGGCGCGAAAGTGGTAAATCTGACAACAGTGCCATTATCTTTGTTAGATGCAAATGTGAAAAAATAACCTTATTTGTAGAATAATTGAATGAAATACAGATTATTGAAGAATCAAAAGTTTTACTTAATTATAGTCCCTTGGTATAATTACAAGAAACACTCGTAACTAATCTTGTTTTTTGACCGACTTCAAAAAAAGGAGAAGGTATACAATTCGGTTGTAAGATTGCTTTTGTTTTTTTTATTTTTTTTATGGCTGTTTGCGCGTTTCGCATAGTAAACCTACTCCGATTTAGACGATTTTTGTTTCATTTGAAAGAGGAGAGTTGAGAAATGGTCCCATATTGAGGAAAATCAAATCCAAAATCTCCTTCCTTCCAAAAACCGCCCCCAAAGGGGGTGGAGGGGGCAAATTTTTTCGAAAATCGAAAATCCGGGACGACAGAATTAACGAAAATTCCATATCCGGAAATGTTTAAATTGGACATTTTTGAAAATAATCATACGTTTCCGCGCTACAGCCTGAAATATGTGTTTCAGCTATGTGGAAGGGGAAAATTTTTTTGAAAATCTAAAATTTGAGATTTGAAAATTAGAAAGGGGACCATATCCGGAAACATATAAATTAAACATTTTTTCAAAAGAGTTACGGTTTCCGAGTTACGCAATGGTAAAGTCTGAAATATGTGAAATGCGTATTTTCGCTAGTACAAGCTAAACCTACCTATAACTTTTTTGGTATTAGTGAACGTTCAACAATTTTCATGACTAATTTTACACTAAAAAATGTGAAATAAATATTTTTTACAAAAAATTGGACCGACTTTATCAGTTGTTATACTGAAAAATACAGAATAATATTAATTCTATTGATGCTGGTTATTTTGGAGTGGGTGCCTACAACAACAAACTACAACGGCACAACTTTAAAATTACCAGCACCAATAGAATTAATATTATTTTGTATTTTTCAGTGCAACAACTGATAAAGTCGGTCCAATTTTTTGTAAAAAATATTTATAATTACGTTATGTTGTAAAAAATACAAATATAACCCACATAGTGTTTTTTAAGATTACCTTAAACCGAAGAACTTACTTATTTTGCAGGGTAAGCTGGAGTGGCACAACATTTTACTTTTGATGTTCAAACATTTTGACTACAATCCTTTTCCGATTTCCGTGGATTGTAGATTTACAACTGAGCGTTGAGAAGTTTTCTTGATTTCCTGATTATCTCTTGGATAAACATTGGATGATTTATATACAGAATACATAGTTACATTTTTTTTATTATTCTTGGTGGTACTTGTAAACAGCAGCGTAATAATCCTAGGGTTTCGAACATCCGAAGAAAAACTGAATTCTTATAACCAATGGAACAACGGAAGTTTAAAAGAAGACTTTCGTGTATGTCTGTCTGTCACAGACTATTTCTCGAACGGAGAAAATTGGATTTGGTACTTAAACAGAGTTACTTAGTAGACGATCACGCAACATGGGCGTTTAGCGTAATTAAACGAATTCTGATTCAAGGAGTTAATTTTGCATTATGCGACATAAAAAAAATTTCTTCATTACTCAGAATGTCTTAGAAGATACTGAAGAAAATATTACCTTCCCATATAACCGCAAATACTGAGCATAAAATTTAGAAAAAATACAGAACCCCGAACGGAGGAGGTATACAATTCGACTGTCTGCTTTTTTTAAAGGTTTGTGCACGCGTTGTATAAAGTTATAAGAGGAGACTTGAGAAATGGTCTCATATTCGTAAAAACTCAAATATGAAATATCCTTTCCTCCGAAAACCGCCCCCAAAGAAGTGGAAGGGGCAAATTTTCTCGAAATCGAAAATCTGTGGTGGTACAATTAAAGATAGGACACTATCCGGAAACGTTTACATTGAATTTTTTTCAAAAGAGTTACGATTTTCAAGGTAGGCTCATGTTAAATTCTCAAATATGTGTGTTTTTGCTCTGTTAAGAGGGCGATGTCTTTGGAAAATTTAAAATCTGTGGGTACTACATGAAAGACCTAATTATTTGTAGCAACATTTATAATCAACATTTTTTCCTTAGAGTTACGGTTTTCGAGGTAACCGGTAGTAAAATGGTTAAATCTAAAATACTTATGCGTATTTCCGCAGCGATGTTTTGAAATCTCAATAATAACAACTACAAATAAAGAATATACGTGGACATCATTGGATAAGTACTATCTTCATTGGTATTAGAGAACGTTCAAAGATTTTCGTGACTAATGTTACACTCAAAAGTGTGAAATAAATATTTTTGACAAAAAAATGGACCGACGTTATTAGTTGGTGCACTGAAAATACAAAATAATATTAATTCTATTGGTGCTTGTACTCGTGCAGTTGGTGCCAAAAGTTAGCAATCTAACTGCAACTGCGCAACTTTAAAAGTAACAGCACCAATAGAATTATTATTATTATTTTGTATTTTTCAGTGCACCAACTAATAAAGTCGGTCCAATTTTTTGTAAAAAATATTTTTCATCATGGGTGAATGTTTCATCTGTTATTCGAGCCAAATTCCTCGATGAGATCTATCGAAATTTAACACATTTTCGATTAATATTTATAGAATTTCCACATATCATAGGTATGTATTATATCTCAAAGATATTGGCCATATCTCTCTTAACACCTTATCAAAAGTATTGAATGAGACATCATTTTAAAGATTACGTAACCCGTGAATGACGAAAAATAAAAATAAATGGTTAAAATCATTGTTTTCGGTAGAAATTGACAATCAGTTCAACTAACAGAAAAACAGCTTTTGGATTCAGTTATTTACATTTTTTATGCAAGTGTAATTTATTAAACAAATAATCTGAATAAAATATTCGCACGGGTTAATTAGTTCTATATAATGACGGATTACATTGGTATATTTTTGATAAATTAAATAATAAATAAAACTAAGAACGACTTTAGTCTACAGCTATTAAAAGAAAAATAGTTTTAGTTCTTATGGCATATCACAGTTTTTGACTTATTCTATGAATAGTAGGTATAGATAAATGACAACAGTGAGCAATTATTTAAACTTGCACTAATTCATGAATTACCTACGATCATACAGCTGCGATAACAGATGAATATTAGACAGTAAAAAATAATAGGTAAATCACCATACTCATGATTCAGACTAGAAGCTGACTTGTGACCTTTTCCTTAATTTAGAGTCAATTATGTGCCAACCAATTAATATTATTATTATTACCATCGTTACATATTTTGACCTAGAACTTTCGAGAGCAGTGAAAAGTACTCTGGAAATTATTAAGAGATTGTCCTTCAAAGTATTAGATCACCATTGATCACATTAAGATCAATTATATATTATTTGGTAGGTGGAGAAACAATAATAAATCACTGTTGTCTACGTTATTTCTGTATAACTTTAAGTTCGATTCTGAACAAAATTCTATACATTACATGTCTACGTTGTTTATTAAAAAAAGGAAAGGAAAAATACATTAGAATGCGGAGTCACAAATAATTTATGATATTTAATAGATACTTAGATCCTGTAAATGAAGATATTGATATTTGCTTGATTTGGAATTTACCCGTAAACAAACGAATTGAGAAACTCAAATTTGTTTGAACTGAAAACTTTGATTCCTTGTACCTCAGACAAACTTATCAAGATCAAATTCTGGTAATAATATTTTTTGACTGACTTCCTAACGGAGGAGTTAGATATACAATTCGACTTTGTGCTAATCGGTTGAATGTTTGCTTTTTTTATTTTTTATGTATGGCTCTTCGCGCATTTTGCATAGTAAACGTGCTCCGATTTTGATGATTTTGAATTCATCTGAAAGAAGACAGTTGAGAAATGGTCCCATATTAAGAAAAACTCAAATCCAAAATCTCCTTCCCATAAAAACCGCCCCCGAAGGAGATGGAGGGATCAGTTTTTCTCAAAACTCTGAGACGGCAGAATTAAAGATGAGACCATATCCGTAAACGTTTAAATTGAACATTTTTTCAAAAGAGCTACAGTTTTCGAGTTACAGCAATGGTAAAGACTGAAATAGGTATGCGTATTTCCACAATGTGGAGGGGCCAATTTTTGGCGAAAATTGAAAATATGAGACAGTCAAATTAAAGAAGAGATTATATGTAGCAGCATTTAAATTGGACATTTTTCAAAAGAAGCTAAGGTTTTCGAGTTAAATCACTGGTAAAGTCTGAAATATGTGTATTAACACCGCGATGTTTTGAGAGCTCTGAATAATAATAATAAGTTCAAGCAAAGAATATACATGGGTAATAGGATAATTATTATCTTCTCTGATATTAGTGAACATTCAACGATTTCATGACTAATGTTACACTCAAAAGTGTAAAATATAAAATATAAAATATTTTTTCTGTGACGGGAAAGAAGTTTGGAATTTTAACTGTGCTGACAGGTGACAGAGTATCACTTTCTTCCTCACGGGAAAAAAGTCAGTACTTTTTTCCCGGGTAGATATACAGATATACATAATATATGCGCGGAACTTTAGGATGTGATAGCTCGTCCAAAAATATGCAAAAAAGTTCTTATTAACTTACCCTCTAAAATGCACCATTTTCGAGATACAGGGTGTTGAAATTGAAAAAAATTATTTTTGTGAATATCTCCGGAACCGTTTATAGTACAGAAAACAACTTTTGTAAGCATTTTCCACTAATAATAAGCTAAGTTTTGAGTCAGAAAAAAAATTTTGTTAAGCCATAATAACCATAAAGATTTTGAAGGAGTAGTGGTTGTTTTTCTCCCCAATTTCTACGCCAATGAAAAATGTACGGTTTTGAGGCGCCCATTTGAAGTCATGTAATTGTAATTCAGAAACAAAAAACATTTTTAATAAATTTACAAATTAAAAATTACTGACGGATACTTTCTATAATTTTTCCCAAGCAAATTTTTCTAAAAAAAAAACGTGTTAATAATTTTGAAATTGAGCAAATCGAGACTTTCGACACCAACACCGAAAGTAACAGCACCCCCCATATTTTGTATTCTCAGTTCAACGAAAAATAAAGTTGGTCCTAATTTCTGTAAAAAAATATTTATCTCACAATTTTTAATTTATCAGTAATCATAAACATCATTGTAGGTTCACATACATATATTCTTTGGGAAATACAGCGGTAATAATCTCGCACTTTTCCTAGTTCTGTACCACGGAAACCGTTGACTTTTTTAACTGTGCCATTTAGATGCCGCCGGAAATGATTCTTTAAAATGAAGAGAATAAAAAAAAAATGGAAATAATTATATTCCTTCCCCGACGAGATATTTACTTACACTAATTTTTGTAGCAAATTTGAACCCTAAAATTATTGCAACCTCTTTAGTGTTAATAACTTTAATCACAATATCATTATTGAAAATGAACTCAGGCTGGGATATGAACAATTCATATATACATATGAATAAAAAAATTTTTTTTATTATTTTGTCGTTGTTCTTATGAAGTTGGTGAAACAATAGAAATAATAATAAACTAAATACCTTCATATTGATGCAACACCGAATGAGGTTGACGACATAACAACGATATTCAAGCAGTCTCAATTGAAAATCAATAGCACCGATTTGATGGAGGAAGTGATTCCTACTGTGTATTATCTAACAATTAAATTATACCGGAGGATTCTTTGAAAATTATGTCTGTGAGTTAATACCGGATTTCACTTCACAATTATAGCTGCCCACGCTTCAGCCTGAAATACCTACGCTATTGTTCAAAACATGTTATGTTTATGTTTTAATTAGTTCTTGCCTCACGACTACTTGACAATAATTACTGCCAAATTAATATTGAAAGGGAAATTCTAGAATATGAAAGAAAATTTATTATCATGATTTTGTTGTTACTCATCATAAATCATAGAGCAATTTGAATGAGCCTGAAGCAAATTAGTTTTTTATACAAATAATGAAACAGTTCATTAGGATCAGATGTGCCATTGAAATGAAAGAAAGTACAATGGAAAATATCCTGAAAAAAATATGAAAAGAAGAATGTATATCTTTCCAGCATATCATGTGTGAAAAAAAAAGAGCTTCAGTTTTTCTCACCTTTCTCGGAGAAACAATAGCTCTAAATATTCAATATATTATGATGAAGAGAAGAAAAACAAATACAAAAATTTGTAGCAGACAATGCTGTTAGTCAACAAGAGAAAATACTCATTTTCACATATAACTGTTTAGTTTGCATAAAATATACGTTGTTATAATAAACAAACAACTAATGAAATTATTTACAAGATACAATATTTCCATGCGTAATAATCAGCTTGATTCATTATTAGGAATTCCATTCATTATGCAAAACATGTTATCCTTTACTCTGCAGTATTCTCATACATTACTAATTGAAATATTATGCTTCCAAGAATATCGTTATCACAACAAAAATATGATTGAATTCTTGATATGTCCTTCAGCAAATAATATTAACAGCAGTTCGTAGGTATTGAAGATTGCTAAAATTTTGGGGAAGGTGAAAAATGAACAATTTATTTATAAATTAAAAAGAACGGCTATATTGAATAAACATATAAATTGAAAAATCAGCTAAAGATTGTTAGATAAAAGGCAATAAACAATATCAACAAAGAGAAAACGAAACATTTCTAACGTTGACACAATCAATATCTCTCAAATAATATAAAATACTCTCACTACAGTCTATGAGCAGTGTAGCTAAAAAATGTCTTAAAACTTAAACCTATTCTTTACTCAATACCACGTGGTCCATCAATTGGCATCGTGTGCAAGACCTCGTCGAGAAGTTGTAAAGCTCTGTGAAGATGTACCTCTATCCAACAGGGTGTTTCTTTTATTGATTGTCTCGGATAATCGGGTCCCCAGCCTTTGACGAAGCTCAGCCTCAAGATACAAAGTCTCCTCAAGTCATCTACGCCTATACCAGTGGCGGCGGATAAACTGATAGCAGGAGCTATACCTCCTACAGAATGCGGTCCAGGTATATGTCCAGCTACAGCCGCAGCTTGGGCTGCGGCAGCCGCTTGAGCCGTTGCCGCCTGCGTTGTCATCTGATGATGGCATTGGCGAAGATCAAACACTTTAATATAAGCACCTGGATATATTTTATGGACAGCATCACCTGGCTGTCGACCAGCTTCACGATCGAGATAGTAGCTTTGTACGAACACCGGATTATCACTCAAACATCTTAACCATACGTCTCCCTCACCTCTGAGTCCAAGTTGAACACCTTTTCCAATATGCAATCGGGCTCTTTCACTTTGTTCGGTCCGGTGCACATTACTCAATGCACCAAGACAGAATCGGTGACCACCTGATGGATCCACATATCCATCAATAGTAACGTTGGGACAATTTGATGGTACTTTGAATGTTTCGCCAACTTGGGTGTCTAATTCGAAATATGCTACGGAACACCAATACTCGGGTGCAGGTTGGGTAGACAATAGACCAGCTATATTCACTTCTGAGTTGATTTGATTTGATGAATTATGGTTTGTCATTGTGTGTGATATTGTTTCTTGAGGACTATCAGGCATACCTTGGACCGGCGGAGAATTATAAAACTGTTGGTTATTATGTGTGGGTGAAGTAACATGAATAGGAGTACCTGAATTAACAACAGGTTGAGGTTGATTATTCAGGTTATTTGTCGAAACCTGATTTTGACGATGCATTTGAATGTGTGGTAGCCAATTTGATCTGGAATCTGTTGTGCCCTCTATTTTCGGTACTGTATTTGGACCCATGACAGGTCTAGATGTTGTATTGTATAGCCCAGGATCGTTGGGTGGTGTTGGTTGAATACTAGTGAGAGCAAAATTTTGTTGAGGTGGGTGATGTTGTATTGTCTGTGATTCATTAATGCCTATTTCAGCGTCAATATCCATACTGCTTCCAGGTACCGGGCCAGCAGAATAGTCATCTTTGGTCAATCGGGGAGCTCCCGATTGTAGGGTCAAACCCGAGAGATCTATACCAGGGGATACCACTCTTTCGTAATGATAAGGATTAACACATACTGAATCACATTTCAAATCGAATGCAAACTGGCAATACTTTACATGTTTCAGTTCATTCTTGTGAAGATCGGGCCATCTCCATATTCGAGCATATATGACATGAGGAAATCCTTTACGTCCAGCAACTTGCAAACGTCCATCTAGTGTTCTTTGAATGGTTACACATTTACTAGGATGAGCACCACTTGTGGTTATAGCCGTTATAAGGGAGTCCAATTCGTCTCTTTTCTCTTTCAATTTCTTCACTAATGATTCAATTGCTCTCTTAGCAAAACCTTCATTTTCACCGCCTTGTCTATGACACATCAGACTATGTACGATGCTGAGGCAAGCATCCGCTGATGAAGGGGCATTTGCTGCTATTCCTGCCATTACTTGAACTGGAAGTAATCAGGAACCCACATAACCTAAATGTTCATTTGTATAGTGCTCCTCTACTCCACTCCGATTTATCCTGAAAAATAAATATATTTAACCATAAACAATATAACATAACCTGAAAATCAACAAAGCTAAAGTATGAATCCAGTATTTTTAAGTTTATTAATTTTCTTATTGTTTACACAATCTCATACCTGAAGTACCGCCGGAATGACCTTCGTAGTAAATGTTTATTATTGAAAATTATGAATATATCTCACAAAAATATAGTCATTCATGAACCGTGTACTTCCATTTTCCATAGAGCATAGAACTTCAGAACTTAAACAGCAGAGAGCAGAGACCATAGCATGACAGAACATGCACTAGATCATTGCACGATCAAAGATCATCTATGGTTTGTGTCAAACATCATGGAATTGAAAATATGATGTCCAAGTCAAGTTATACAATAAGCTTTTCTGTTTATCTATTAATCTAGTATGAATAATAATACTATAAACAAAGTAATTTCATTGCAGAAAATAGAATAGAATTTACAGATAAAATAATGCATCAAAAGTGTCTAGTTACCATCAGTAATTCATTTATATCATGGAAAATAGAAGATAGAGTATTAAAATGTTTGTAAAAAACCCTCTCAATACTCATTACAATAGAATGAGTATAAGCCACGGTCGTACAAACAAGTCAAGATTCGAAGGTCGAATTACATGTGTAGCAACACATATATAGGCACAGTATAAAGAAATATAGTTCTTTGTACTGTTATATAGGGTAGCAACCTTAGAGTAGGGAAAAGTCGTGCGTAAGTACACAACAGGAGATGCTGCTCTGTATAGCCGCCGTGAAACGAACGTCGGCGGCCATTAGTTTCGTCCTCACCTTGGTGTTTTTTATAAGGGTGTTCGAGCAGTAGTTTGGACCAGTTTCCAACTGTGTTCCGTGATTGTGGAGCATGCGCATATGAATTTCCGTCTTCTTAAAATTAAAATGCGCATGCCTCTGACGGTTTGAGTTTGGTTTGGAATCCTGCTCGAACACCCTTTATATCAACACAATGGTAAAATGCGAGGCTCTTGGATAGTAGAGTGGCTGTCGAAAAAATAATATGGTGTCACGTCCATTTGCGGCCATTGATTTAGCTCATTTGGCTTGCTTGCTCTCCGAATGCAATGTCTCCTTAGTAATTGCATGCTCTAAGCCTCCAAACTAACCTATTGACTCAGCTAGTGCTCTCTGGTTCATATCATAGATGACAAGATGACTCATGTTCCTCGATGCACGATACACCAAAGAATAAAAAACATGTCTTTTATTCTTTTCGATACACGATTGGGTAAAGTAGATGTGTGTGTGGTATAGGATACGGTACTCCGGTACTTGTTTACGTATCTTTACGTGTATAACCTATACCCTTGACGTGACATCAGGTGAAATACAGAACAAGACAAATGGCGGGCGGCGATAATACTCATCTATACAGCGCTCTAGGTAAAGTAGCAGCAATCTTCTTGAGTTGCAGAGTCGTCGTCTAAATCTGGGATTTATTTTCGCTTGCGCAAATTTCAATTAATTTGCATGTGTTTTGAATTCAAGTAACACAATAAAATAGATGCAAACAAACTCAATAATTTCAAGCATACAATTAAAATTAAGCAAAATTATCAAGAAACGCGTCTAATATGCTTGCAGCAAAATCCATTTTTGCTCCTGCCTAATTATAAAATGTAAGCTTGAAATTATTTGGGTTGTTGGCCTTAATTTTCTTAGTAGTTTAGACTGTAGGAGTGTCGCTAAACGTGAAAATATTAATAAATATTTCAAAAATATTTATATTTCCTTTCAGTTTACACAAATTCAACTTGTTTGTTCCTAAGATACAAAGTTACGAAGTTTGAACGACAGTGACCATCCGGGCTTCAGCTGGGGTTTTGAAACAATTTCGTCTTAATTTATTGGAATCCGGCATCAAAAAAAATTAAAAAAAAGGTTAAAAGTTAATGGCGAGGAATAACCCGTATCATGAGAATAATGGTTAAAATAACTCCAAAATCCCTGCTTCATTTCCATATCATCATAAATACATTTCATAAGTTTGGAAATAAAAACCTGAGTAAAACTATTACTTATTGGTAAACTTGTAAATTTTAACTGTTTGCGTTCAAATTTCCCGCCACCTCTTGTCCTCAAAATGGCGGCTTAATTGCGGTACTTTGAGAGCTACAATTGACCACGGAGAATACATGCGAAAATCACTTACCTATGGACCATGGTCCTCTACAGACCGTGACAATTGACTAAATGAAAGCACCAAGGCACCAAGTATTTCCAATCGTACCCTTAAAACATTAACTTAATGCAATTTTCTATTTAAATGTGCTGCCATCCACTGGGAGGTAGGCATAATAAAAATAAATATTGGTACATGCGCCGCGTGCCCCGTTTGTGTAGGCGTCTGTAGGTTCTGCTCCAGAGATGGCGCCCACGTTATCGTATTGTTATTAAATCTTATTTATTTAATTTGCTTATGAAAATAGCAATGAAACAATATAAGAATACTTCATGTCGAATCTATGAATAGCAAGATATCATTAAAAAAATAATCATTAAAATTGGTTCAGTAAAAACTCACTTTTCAGTAATTTCATCTGACTTTTTAGTAATATACGAGCTCATTGTAAATATTTATTTGGGCATTTATTGTCTCCAGTAAAAATATAAAATAAAGAAAAAAATATATCTAAACAACTAATAGTGACATAGTGATAAAAGTGTAATTTGATTTTATTTACAATCAGAAATTTCTCTATACAGCACATACAATTATAACGCCAGCAACTGAATGATTTTTATCAATTCAAATGTGTAATGTCGTACTAGGACTAGCTTATTTCTGAGACTTGATTTTCTGTGATAAAAGCCATTTGTGAGTAGAATACTTTAAGTAGAAGGAAATATCCAGTCTTCAATTTATATGTTAAGAATATTAGTGGAAGGTATAAGCTGAAAAATGCATGCAGTCAGTTCATAGGAGTATAAGATGAAGAAACGTGAAGGAGAGGATGTTTATATCAAATAAGAGAAAATATAGAAAGAAATAATAAGAGAAATGAATTTTGAATAAAAAAGAAAAAAAAAGTATGTACTTAGTTGAATATAAATATTAGTTGGTAAGTATGATGAAGAAGAAATCACATTAACCTCAACTATTGATACTGGAAATTTATTCTAATATCAAAACTGCCTAGCTGAGTGAAGTGTGTGGAGTAACAAATGACTCTTATAACAACATTGTTTTTTAAAATCTAATAATATCCGAAACTGATATCATGTAGAGGAGCAGCACCATCTGAAGGTAGAGCATAGTCTCTGCTCAGTTGATCCAAGATACCTCCACTACGGCCATTAGATGGAGAAGAAACCTTTGGTGAGTACGATGAGGGAGCATATGATTGAGCTGGCCTTGGAGGAGCTGGTCTGGCTCCTGAGAAAGATGGAGGTGGCCTTGGCGCCGGTGAGAAAGAAGGAGAAGATCTGCAAAAAAAGTTTTGATACATTTTTGCCCGTTGGTTGGTTAGATATAATCAGATCAATGATTTATATAAAATAATAAGGCTTTCGTTATTACACCGCGACTTTTCTCATTAAAATTTTATCGGAACTGAAACATAGACTTTGGTTATATATTCCTTCTATAATTCAATTTAATTTAAATTCAATAATGACTACCTACATTTGAAATCGGGAGTCTGCAGTCAAATTTATGTATGCGCTTAAGGTGCATGCAAACTCAATGTTATTATGGCGATTCTCTCTTTTGCACTGCCAATTCTATGTTAATGAAGTAGGAATTTCGCGTTTCAAATTTCATAGCCGTCGTTGCCGAATAAACAGCTTTCTTGTTAGGTTAGGTTAGGTTCAAATCTTAAAATTTGAGAAGACTTGAGATAGTATTGCTATGAAAGTGTTAACGCTCACTAGATGAACAATAAATACAGGATGTCCCGAAATTCCGTAAACATAGATCTGCTGTGTTTGGTGAGATCAAAATAAGTCGATTGAGCCAAAATTACCTACACACACAAAGTGTTTCGTTTGCCTGTGAGGAAGCTCCAAAGTCGAAAGAAAATTTGCATTTTTAAAAACTCAGCAACGCTTCGTACGACTTTTATAAAATTTGGTATGTGGCTATTTTAATTGAACAGCTATTGTTCAAAGCAAAAATCAAACAAACTGAAATCATGGAAGGTGAAAACCACTCTAATCCGACTTTAAATGACATCGTATTTTTAATCAGGGTCGTCATTATTTTTTTATGGGGAGCTGTATTTATTCATTTGCAGCATTTTTTGTCGGTTGCAAAAATCATGTATCTCTCATGGTATTTAAGTAAAACAAATTTTATGGACTGGTGGTTAGTGACTTAAAATTTTCAAGAAAACTAAGTTGGCCGTTACTACCGCAACCCGAATATGGTCGATTTTAAAGTCATTACAATAAAAAAAACATTAATAGACATAGGTACCTACTGAAAAAAAAAATTCAAAGAGAAGTATGTTTTTTTTTAATAAATGTTCAATATGGCCACCACATTCGTTGAAGGAACAGGGACGGTCCTAAAAAATACGATGTCAGTTTTGGTCGGATTAGGGTGGTTTGCCATGATTTCAGTTGGTGTTATTTTTGCTTTCAACAATGGCTCTTCAATTAAAATGGCTATATATCAAATTTTATAACAATCTAACAAAGCGTTTATGAGTTATTAAAAGAAAATGAAAATTTTGAAGCTTCCTCACAGGTAAACGAAGCACTTTGTCATATAGGTAATTTTGGCTCAATCGACTTATTTTGATCTCACCAACAGAAAGTATCTCTATGTGGTGGTTTATTCTTTCAATGGGTGTATTTGATGAAAATGAGCTATCACGGCGCCAGAAAAAAACAAGCTACCATAAGCTAAATATAATTAATAATAAAAATACTATAGTTCAAGCTAGACTACACAATCTCTAATAAGTAACATGTAGCCTTGTAAAAAATGTATTGTAATCACGTAAAATTTTCGGTGTTCGGATTTCAACAAATTTTACATTTCAGAGTCTCTTGAAGGTATTGTTCTGTCTATATACACACAAGATTATCTTGTAAACGGATGGAAACATCAGATGCTGAAGACGGTATCGCAAAAACCGAGGATCTTGATGAAACATCCTTAAAGTATTTTCCCGGAAATACTTGATCATCTCTTTAGGAAAAACCATGAAAAAGTTATTGGCAAATGAAATCTATTTTGTACATGTTTATTCTAATTAGGGCTAAATGATTCATCTAGCGAAAAAATGTAATATCTAGCTAGGTATGATCATTTTTGTTTGCCTTGGTATTCGGTATAATTTGCTTAAAATCAGTAGGATATATATGATTTTACTTTCATACCGCTACCCCAAGTAGCTATGCAAGGAGAGTATTGCAGTAGTGTAAAAATGTTGGTGTCTAGTTTTCAACAGATGTTTATCTTTTAAGGTCTCCTGAGAATAAAAAATCCAGTTTCAGCCGTTGGTTTATTAGATTATCTCGGGAACTGATATACCGATTTTGTGGTTTTCTTATAATAAAAAAAAAACATTTATTTTTATTTTTGGTGCATCTTCAATGATGTCGGTTTCATTGCATCTAATATTTTTCTAATTAATTGATTGTACCTTTGTGATAATGGAGCGGGTTGTGCGTAAGTAATTCTTGGCAATGACTTTGGAGCTGGTGCCGGCTCTTGTTCTTCTTGGATTGGTGCAGGTTGAGCAAATTGAACTGGTGCTGGTCTAGGTCTTGGAGCTTGGCCAGAGAAAGATGATCTCGATGGAGGTCCAAAGTCGAAAGTTTGGGTATCTGCTGGTGCAGCGCCTGTAGCACACAGTAAGGTAATTCCATGATTAGTATTCCAGATTACCAATATAAGATGTACTTTTAAATGAAAGACATCTTACCCGGAATTTGCAGTCTTTTTGGTGGAGCAGGAGCAGGCTCAAACTGTTGTGGAGGAGAATAACTTTGGAAAGACTGTTGTGGCTGTGGTCTGGGTCTTGGTCTTGGGGCGGCTTGTGGTCTTGGTGCTGGTAGATTTTCTTCCTCTTCGGCGTATTCCTGTTGCTGTGCGCTCTCATCGACCAACGTTGGTGCTGGAACTGTTATTCCTTCACCTGATGGCTCGAAACCATACTTGGTAGCTCCGTACTCGACGACACGTACCTTGCCGGTGTCATCGACATAACCATATTTGCCTTTTACTTCACCTGTGGCAAGTTTTGTTTCGATTTTGAAGGTACCATCGGCGGCTTCGTATCCATAAGTGTAGGATCCGTCCTCGTTGTGTCTGTTAAGAAAAGTAATTTTGAATCATTGTCTAATTATTTTAGTACGCAATCTCACTTGTTGATTTGTTTCAAGATGGGTACCGGTGTAGGCTTGGGTGCTGAATTTGTTGGTCCAGAATATCCAGTCTGGATTCTGGGAGGTGCAGGTCTTAGAGCTGGGCCAGGTCTTGGCCTTGGCCTTACGGGTTCATCGTAATCGTAGTCTTGAGCGAAACTTACAGCTACTAAAGCAAACACAGCCAACTATGAACAAAGAAATAGAACTATTATATTGTAATACAACTAGGAATCTTGACAAATTATATCATGTCTAAGCCTGAAAGAATCTTTCTCTCTCATTTACTTGAATTATATAATCAATATTATGTCGCCCAATTTGAACTTGTTGTACTTTTACTTTTTCGCATTCTTTCGGTACGGCTTTGACATTAAGTAATCGAATTTCGTTTTTTCGAGTCAACGAAAGTAAAAACGAAACTGTTACAGTGTGGCAGTAGGTGACCGACCGCACCTATAGCAGACCAGACTCGTTTTCAAGTTTACTTTCCAACAATTGAATTGGTTTGATATTTATCTTGTTGGAATAGGAATAGTAGAGTGGCCATTAGAGTCTCGTATCATAAGAAATCTCTGACAGTTAGCAATAGGAGGAACACTTTAGTTTCTAATAATCACTACATGTCTAAATATAATACGGTATTAAGATACTTCCTTCTGGAGACCGCTTGGAATAAAATAAGTTGAAAACAAAACATTGCAAAATTCTTCTTAGACAAATCTTATCACAGATAATGTGGAATCATTTCCAATGTCTATTGAGTTTTAGTAGTACCTATCTGCTGATACATATTATTATCTGATTTAATAAATGTCTGCAGTTTCCTCTAAAGAATTATTAGTTCTCAACTTGGTTCTTGTCATATTTTAATCCTAGATCTATTGTCGTTCACTCCCATATTTCGGTTTGATATACTTACTTACATGTTATTATTAGTGTATGATAAGGAGTGGCGGTGGTTCGATAAAAGTTAACATTCCATTTTTATATAATAATAGCTGACAATGCCAAGGATAATGAATTGTTATCGTTTCGAATCCGTTTTTTGAGTAATGATGTACGATTCAAGAGCAGCCGGTTCTTTTTTATGTCTCACTGACAAGGAAATGGCATTTGAATTGTTTATTCTGGATACTTTTCAATCTCCTTTTATTTAAAAAAATAATTATGTCTTTGAATTAGAATTACGATTTCTTTTTATTTAAAGATCTAATCACGTCAAAACTAGATCAACTATCTGGTAAATTTATTCTACATGGTAAGGCCTGATGGCATATGAAATATTTTAGCGAGATTGTTTTCGGTATTGTAAAAATAAATTCTACTTTGCACACTCCCCATACAATTTGGTCTTTATCTGGTGAATAGTGAATGGTAGAATATATTTTACATACAAGTGGAGACTGGATTATCCAGACCTCAATTATACGGATTCGCGATTATCAGATTGCCATATGTCATGCGTTTCGTTATTCATTTTTCGAGTGGGATCCGAATTATCTGTGAAATAAGTACCTTGGCTCGGAAACTTAACATTTGAGCGAAGCGGTAAAAGATGATGTACTGGGTTCTGGAGAGTGAGACAACTCTAGTTTATTAGGAAAACTTTGCTTTAAAGTTATCAATTGCTATGACGCCGATCAAAAAAAATATGCTTTCGTTAGATAAAATGTAGGAATTAGAAATGAATTAAAATATATCTTAATACTGATTTCTGTAGATTATCTAACTTTGGTTTGCTGATTTGAATAAACACCTAACACTATTGGCAATACAAATTCCTCTGTTATTTGAACAGTATTTTGCCGGAATATGAATTTTATTCAAGTGATATTTAGATATATATGCTCATTTAACAAAAGCAGCGTAGTCTTCCACATGAACTTAATATTTAAAATCATAAATGAAGATAAGTTTTACAGGTTATGTTGAATATTGTATGTTGAGATTTTCAAATTCTGACGTTTAAGAAGTCAATAAACGAAAATTAAATTATGATCTTGACATTTCGTAAGTACGTTTGTATATCTATATATAAGGTTTATATTCTGTTCCACGTCAAATACGTTTTCACATCAAGGTTTATTTGAATGAACCTTCATGGGTGACGTTTTAACTTTTAGAATGACTAGAATCAATGAATTCTCTTATATCGTGTATGGTAATACCCCACGAGTCCGCGGCCGCCTTGATCAAATAACAGAGGTATTTTGTATTGCCAATACCTATATGAACCCTAGACAGATACCAAAAGGACAAGGTACCTTACGCGAACGAAGACTGTTATTTACTAGAGTTAATGATACGTGTATTCAATTATAGGAATTTTCGAAAATCCAAGTGACTTACGACAAAATTTAGTCCGGATAATCGATTGTGTATCGAAGTGTATCATTTTGATAATCCGAATTTTCAATTGATAAATTGCTTCGGAAACCTAATCAAAACTGAAATTAGTTAATCTATGTAAGGGGTCAGTCTCATGTGGTCGTGCGTAACTCGAGAAACTCCGTAACGAGATAGAATTTTGAATTTTCCACCTCTTGGAACAAAACGTAACGACAAAGCTGACCACGTTGAGCTTTGTGGTTGAACCGCTTGTGGCTGGTAATCTGGAAAATACAAATTATTCTGGCTACGGATCATTAATTAATTCTACATTGTATTAGAGAAGGATTAACTATTCATAGAACGCCTTATAATATATTTCTTTGTAGCATAACGCAGCGACTTGTCGTTGTCACAGTATTATTAAATGTGAATTTAACGCTGAGAGCGACGTGCAAATGTATGATGGGGCTACATGATGCTGCTACATACCAAGAACAAGAAGCTTCACCGAGTCACGTCCGCTGTTCAATACCTACGTACCACAAAGTTACTCATATCCAAAACAATGATAATTGGCAGATAACGATAACCCTTACCCCCAAAGAATAGTTTCGTTTATTTAACTTGAATAATGGCAAATTGAATTGGTAATGAATATCTTAATTGTAGGTATATTGGATAGTGGGCAAGACATGGTGTTGCTTTTTGTTTTCTTTTATAACGACATTATAGACATTTTTAACGATATTCATATACTGCGGGTATTTTTTAGAATGTATCGATTTCTGCTATTTTCAAGTTCCTGGGTGATGAATGATCACTACCGATAACAAATTGATCATAGATCTTTTTACGAATAATTTTCGAATTTGAATATTATTTTAATTGTAAAACTTCTTCATAGATTAAAACTTGTACATAATTCTGTCTAAAACTATATTACTTCATTAATTTTATTTGTTATAAGTAATTGAATTATTTGAACTCTGAATTCTCCTCAAACCTAAGAAATGTTGCTATTGCATTCATTTTCTAAATATGCATTATGTAACGCATCCGCCAAAAACTTCAAAGATGCTTCAACGTAATTCTTTTATATATAATGTGTATTTGTTCTTCTCCAAACTTTAATCGTAACTAAGGCCCAGGCATGCTTAATAGTCATTTATATGATATTGAAACATTTGTTATAGAGGTAAATTGTTTTCTACCAGTTAATGTCATAAGACAGTTCATGTTAGGTAATCGTATAGGTCATTTATTTATACCGGTTTGTGCATTTTCAAGTAGGTAATTGACTTGAACCAAATTACATTTATCTTAATATGATTATATGAGCAATGAAATGTTAAAGTTAAAAATACTTTGTGCAAGGATATAAGGTGTTGTTCTCAGGAAACGGGAGCGTATGGAAGTGTGTTAAGGTTGCCAAGCAGGTCAAAAATTTAAATTTAAATTATTGTATCTCGATGTTTTGAAACTGGAACTGTTTATGTTGAAATCACGTAAACTAAACCAGACACCATCTATCAGTGAAATAGAAAAAGTTTTGAGTGAGTGTCCTTAAAACTAGGTTTATTTTAGTTTTCAGCTTCAATTAGCATTGTTGTTTCGTATGTTATAATACAATTCAATTACAGAATAAATGGAGAAGTTATGACCGTGAATCTCAAGAACTGAGAATCTTTTATTGCAGATATAAGAAAGTAACCTGTGAGGTTACGATTCATATAAATAAATTTTGAACCCAATTCTGTTTTTTCTATAGGATTAAATAGACTAACTTTAAAAACTCGACTTATTTTTTCAATTAGATAGTAGTTTTATATGCAGTTTTGTTGTTCAAATTGTTTGATTTGGGTTCGAAACGATCTTATGTAGAGTTTTTCAATCGTGAACCTGTTGTTAGGTCTCTATGGAACAGTTAAACTTAACATTATGGCAATTTATAGTTGAAAGATCTGAGACATTTGTAAAGTTTGAATAAACGTTTGAGAGGGATCTAAAACTATGATGGAGTTGAAGTTGGACGAATATTAGAAGACAATTTATAGAAGCTAGATTAAAATGACATATACTCAAAAAGGACATGTTAATGATAATAAAAAAGTAGCAGAAGAAGATTCCAAAAGAAATTCCGAAGACAATAGGATATAAGAAAAACTAATATAAAGAATTGGACACGACAAGGAAAGTGGAGGATAACTGAAATAAAAAGATATTAACCTATAATCTATAAAGAGCCTACAAAGAAAACGAATTGAAAAATAATTCATCGGAAACAACTAAACAAAATGATCTGCCAATGTTTATTGAAATCAATAATCATAATAAAAAAACTCATCTACCTAGCTGAGGTATATGTCGCAATATTTTACACAGTTTTACAAATTTCAATGGGTAAAAAAGGTTAATTCGCAAACTGATAGCACATCTTCAGATACATGATACATTATTTTTAACTGTGTTATGTAATATGTAATTCTGATGCGTAGGTACCATATGAGTTACCATGTGCAAGTCTACAAGAGTCAACCAATAAATACGGAGGTAATTTACTCCAAAATTAACCATAAACTTTCCATTTGAAGTAGGTATATCGACCATAATATATCTAAACAATTTAATCTTTTAATCTCCACATTTTCATACTTCATAATAGCAAATCGAATGTTTTCAAGGTCCTCAATCACTTATGTGGAGGTAAAGATATTGAATTCCTTAGCAGCCATGTTGCAATTACACAGAAAAACTATGTGATCTCGTTTTGTAAAATAACAAACACTCACACACACACACACACTGTTGAAAGATATACAATACCCATTTCCCTATAGCATTGATTCACTTTTATAGATTATCTACGTTCATTTCTATTCAGTGTTAGGCCACATTCGTATGTATATTGCAAAACTTAATTGATTATAAATGAGAGAAATAAGGACATTTATAAGAATGTTTGTGTACCTAACTGAAAATTCCTTGAGATATATTTTAATAGACTAGTTGCAGCAAGAAGTTGATCATATATGTAGAAATGTTTTGATTACGATGGTAAATCTAGTGAATGCTATATATTTTCATTGACTTGAGATATTCAGATTTTTTTACAGATAGTACGTATTAAACTTAAACTTTGGAATCCATAGAACTGAAAACTTTTGCAGTAGAAATCAAATAAAGACACTCCTGAATGTCGATAATAATAATAAATATACATGTTTTTCAGTCCACTTGATGGATATTTTGAGGAATTTTATTGAAAATTTAAAAAAATTAAGCTTCCTAAAGAAATAATAAGATCTATTCAATTGGTCGCAAATACTAAAGAATATGTGGTCCATTATATGAATGTGAGAAAATATAAGTTTCCAATATTGGTACATTTACGTAACCAGAATATTTAAATTTGAAGGTTTAATTAGTATTATTGAAAGTGCATGTCACCATTTTAGTCAATCTAGTACCGCAATAAATCTTTAAATGGTATAAATATGAAAGGTGTATTAGTTGTGGCACGATTGCAAGGTCAATATGTGTCTAAGAGTTATCAGCCATTGGACATTGTATACAAGTTTTGATGAAAACTGGAGACTTAAGAATAACAGTAGTAGAGTCAAAGGAAATAAGTACATTTATAAAGTTGCTGAGAGTTTCCCATATAAGAGTACCATTTGGACAAATACCTGAGCAGGAATGTGATTATTTTTTTTAATTTCTTTAATAATTCTTATATCAATCTGTTATTAATTTAAGTTTTAATCACGGGCTGGATCTAAATCAACCTTTTTCTAGATCCTTATGTTTAATTGCAAACATCCTAGAATTCTGCGCAAAAAATATTTCTTTGGTGATGGAAAAGCACAGTTCAAGCTCAGATCTTTGTTAACTACCTTATGGTAATCTTATAACGTCACGAGGATTCACTGTCAAATTCACTTTTGTCCAAAAACAAAACAAAAAAAATGCAAAATGTCTCTTCCAAAATGTCTAAGCAGTGTTGAAGATTGGGGTAGGTACTCACGTATCTAAAAAGTAACATGTTCGTCGATGGAGGCACCGCACTAAAGTGGTGCGGGGGGGTCAATTTTACCTTTTATAAGTTGAAAGTGCCGAGCTGGATGGGGGCAAGGTCCCCCAGACAGAGGGTCCGCCGGCACTAGGTTCCTGGTGTCGTACGTGTCGCGCCTCGGAGATCGATATGTCGGTTACCTGGAGAGTACCGAATCGTGGGTGCGGTCCTTTCACTCTTAGAAGAGAGAGAGAGAGATGCTCAGCGCCTTTGATTTATTTGAAAATATAAAATGAACAACCAATCGAATTTAATTGTACAGATTTTTGGTCTTGTTATAGATATGTATTTGTAAATCATTCATATTTGCATGCACTATGTAAATGTAAATGAGCTGGAAGAGTCCAATTGCTTTTTAGATAGCTGAAGGATTTAGAATTTTGAAGAAATATTTCAATTCGAAATAATGTGGAACAAATTTGTTACTAACAGGAATGTACCTAGTGGAATCCGTAGCTCCAAAGTTTTGACTTTCCACAGTATTTGTATAAGCTTCAAGAAGAAAAAAATGGATAAAAAATGATTTAAATCTACAACTACGATTATTTCCAGAAATTTAAGGAGAATAGAAGTAAATAAGCTTTTGAAACTTTGGAGATATTAGGAACAGCTCATTCATTATGAATAAATCAAGTATATCTTTTATTAATTTGCGTATTTTGTTAGTGAATAGTTATAATACAGTTTCACATAAGAACAAAAAAGCTGACATATATGAGACGTAGAGATAAAATGCCACTACCAGTATAAAATGTATCTACCATTTTCAAACTTTGTTTAAAAAATTACGTTTCTACTCACCACGAGATAAAATATTTCAATTTAAAAATAAAATATAACAAGCAACAATAGAGTGAAATATTGATAATAGTTCTTAATTGCTCAAAGGGCATCATGTAACGTAGCAAAAGAAAGGGCTTGTTAGTCAAATTATATAATTTAGTGTTTAGAAGATACCTATTGAAGTAAATGTTTGTATCACTGGACACCGGTCTGATCTATTTTCGATTGCTTACGACTTCTGCTTCTACGACAGTAAATACTTAGTTTTATCGGTTGCTAAGCTCGTTGCTAACCGAACTAGACGGTAAGTGAATGTTGAAAGATATAAACAAAAGTATATCTTTTAAAATAATGTGGTATTAAAGATTGATTCATACCAATTCTTTTATACATTGGTCGTAGGTACAAGAATAGTTAGAGAATGTTTGGAGACTGAGTGCAGCAAACATCCTTGCCGTTACGAATACGATGATCCTGACCTGACCCACACTCGACCATTAGGGTTCCGTAAATCCGAGATAAAATCATAACCTTGATACTTGAATGTCTGTCTGCCCATATGTTCGGGGTCTGTCTACATGACTGTGTATCTGTCGTTCCGTTTGCCATAATCTATTTTCTTCGAATCTATTGAGCCAAAAACCGAAATTTGATCATTATGCCAAGTAAAGTGACACAACGACGTACTAAATAAATTCTGATTCAGAATCAAACTTTAATTTTGCAAATAAAAAAAATCCCAGTTCTCTACTCGACAATATAATCCATTAATAATGATATCCATTTCACATTTTTTTCATCACATTTAGGAAAAATGCTTCAAACAAAAGTTGTAGGTACAAATCATTTTTGTATCATAAACAAATTTTTAATGAAAATTATTCAATGGATACTTTTAGAGATTTTTTTGAAAGTTTTTTCAGCCGCCATTTTGAAATTGCTTGTCCTTTCGTTTACGTTAACCAATTCAACCGAGATATTTGAACGATAGATTTTTTCCGCAGATTTGAACTTGATAGCTCTATAAATGCGACCTCTATCATGTTTACAAATTTCGTAATATCCCATAAATTAATATTCGAGAAAAATTAATTTTTGAAATTCTGACCTACATTGAATTGGGTATTCAAGTAGTTACATCGTTGAGAATATGGTATCTTTGGGTATCAGAACCAAATCAAATTCTACTCAACATTGTAGAATAAAACCATGATGAGCTGAAATTAAGTTTGACATGAGAAAAAATAAAAATAAAGGATTAAATTTGGCTCAGACTCTGAATGTCTTGAACTTCTTCTATTGCTTTAACAGGAGATTATTTAGCAGTTTAAGAAAACAAAATAAACGTAATATAGCATATGGTAAAATCCATAAAGTGGAATGGGAAGCATACTATAAAAGCCAGCTTCAGGATGATATGGTTATTGATGGAAACTATGATGTACCAGAACAGCAGGAAGTTATGGATATTTAGTGTGTGTATATAAATACTATAGAAATAAATAAACTTTGAAAATAAATAAATCCCAGTCACTTTTGTTTGCCCGTTACATTGGTGTCAGAAGTGGGATCTAATACTTGCTAGACTTGGTGAGAAGATTCCTGAGGGTGCAACCGAGAAATCGCTCAGATAGATACGAAGTGAAGATGCCGACGGTGTAGATGGGCTTTGGTTACTAAGCCGAAGATACAGACAGTATAGAAGCTGGTATGGTCATCGAGCTGAGCTTAGGTATGAAGAACGAGACCGTGGTAGCTGTGGGCATCTACTCCCAGTATATGGCAACGTGAACATTCCATGGTAAAAATCAGCCAATCTCTTCATGCAGCATGTTCTTTTCGTTGAAACACATATTGCCACATTGTGTTCTCGAATACACCACCTTGGATCTCAATGACAGAGATGGCTGATTTTTACCATGGAATGTTCACGTTGCCATATACTGGGAGTGGATGCCCACAGCTACCACGGTCTCGTTCTCCATACCTAAGCTCAGCTCGATGACCATACCAGCTTCTATACTGTCTGTATCTTCGGCTTAGTACCCAAAGCCCATCTACACCGTCGGCATCTTCACTTCGTATCTATCTGAGCGATTTCTCAGTTGCACCCTCAGGAATCTTCTCACCAAGTCTAGCAAGTATTAGATCCCTTCCAGGACACACTAGTCTACTCCGTTGGCCTTACACTCACAGCATCTCCACGTCCTCCGCTATTCCACAGGCAATTTTCGGTGACACCCACAGGAAACTGGTCACCAATACCCAACAAGTTGCCACACCACCCGGCAATGCAGCACCACTTGCGGGATTGCATCAACACCACCAGATCCTTACCGGTTCCATGCCCAGCGTCGAGGACCTTCTTCATGATGCCATCGTAGACTTCTATCACTCAACCCACCAGATCCTAGCAGCTCTTGACTGTTCAGAAGATGACGGTAGCCAAACCGTTTAGGACCCTTTGGTTCAATGGTACCTACACCACATGGTATTCGGAAGCTGGAAACTGTCATCAAATTTCTGTTCAACCAACTATGAGGAGCATCTTCAGTACCGTACCCTACTTTCCTCTATTCTTCGTATTTGTGATTCGCCAACAGCTCAGGATCGTCGCTGCAGCACCTATAACAGCATTTATTTTAACATCCAGCAGAGCACCGAGCTGCACCCCGTTATAGCAGCCAACTGTTTCTCGATTATGTTTGAAAGAGAATTCCGGAACGTTCTCAAAAGTCACTACCGAAAAACCGTGAAGCGCGACACATTTCCTCGCGAAATCTGAAGTCACATAGTTCAGTCCGAGTCATTCTTCCCAGTCACTATCATCTTTATATCCCGATTGATACACCATACTATTCCACTTCTGACACCAATGAAACGGGAATTTATATTAAAACTGGGTTCGATTTATTTTCACTTATTTATTTTTTACCAATAACTACACGACTATAATCACATTTATATTCACATTTATTTCTTGGACTATAACGACTTTCTACTGTCTATGTGATCTATGACTCGCTGACTATTTATCACAAAATTAAACTAACTGGCATTGCCATCAACCTTATATATCTAATCTAAAAGGCTCTAGATGTTTCCAGTGTTGTTTTCGTTGTTTCTGGAGGTTATTTCTCAATATATGGCTTCGAGAATAGACCAGGACTTATTCTCGTTACCTCTGATGTCTTCCGTGTTTTCCGGAATGTGCATTGTGTGTGTAGTTTATTATTCGGGTAAGTCTTCACGTTACAATATCTATATACAGGACAGGGCAAAATGGTGGAGTATAACACAGCAAATCAAGAGACACAATAATCTGTTGAATTTACAGAAAATAAAAAAAGGAAAAATAGCGGAGTGATTCATCGTAATAAATGGATTCAACGAGCTTAAACAAGTGGCCACCATTCCGACAGAAATATCCTACATACACACATTTTCAGAATCTATTAAAAGCCGGCTACACTTTACATGGCAAGTTGAACACCTTTGAAACTCGGTTTAAATAACGGTTTTCGAGTTACTTTGATTGTTGCTGCTATATTGTGAAATCATTCAATATACGTGAACGTTAAACTGATTTGATGAATAATGAAATAGGGGAGAGTATCACAAGATGGGATGGTTTTTTAGAAAGACACAAAAATACTAAAATAAAACGTCGGAAAACTATTTCAGTATAACAAAATAAACCTTTATTCCAAACAGAAACATTGTACCTTATAGTAATTTAAATAATCAATAAAGAATATGAGCTAATTACATCATAAAAAAATTTGAATGACCCATCTTAAGATAGGTTTCCTAAGAAGGGACATCAATTTTCACAACCAACACATGTGAAATAAAGCTCATCCATGACTCTACATGACTCATGGGCCCACAATGAATAATTGTGAGAATTATACCAATCTTCCTCGCTCTCGATCCACGTTTCTCAGCAAACAACTCAGATTGTTTCATCATCGGTCTAAGTGATGTTGGATTTCACTTTGTAAACTTTTTCTGTTTTTCTTTCACATAATTATTTCCGTTATTTGCCGATACTATTTTCTCTTGATAGCTTTCGTACGTTTTGAAGACTGCAATTCCTCTAATTCATTTTTGTAAAGCGACTCTGTCAGAACTGTAGAATGCAAAGATCTGAAAGTTTAGAATATGGTTCTCGACGACTTTTTCTTTGGATTTTTCTTTCCTACCACTGGTATGGGACTTATTTCCGTTAGTTTAATTTTTGCATATATTTATTTTTTAAAGCCATTCTTGTATCTACAATAAAGTTTGGAGTATTATTAAATGAAGCAAATTCAAAAGTCAATTACCGAAGCTCTTTAAAAGTTATTCCAAAGAATCGTGATTCCATTTCGAGAATGTAACAATCTCTTCTTCTTGCTCTTTATTGAAGACTTGCCTAAAACTTCCCAGATAATTTTTACTTTCTGATTTGGTTTTGCTTGTAACCCTTCTTTGCAATGTGCTTTTCGGAAAGTTGTGCTGATCGCTTCTAATATAGACAATTCATGATTTCATACTTTTTTGACCGACGAACCCCGAACGGAGGAGGTATACAATTTTTTTTGGTTTGTGGGCGCCATTTATATAGTAATCGTACTCTGATTTTGATGATTTTTGATTGATTTGAAAGAAGAGGTTTGAGAAATTGTCCCATATTCATAAAAACTGGAATCCGACATCTCCTTCTCTCCGAAAACCACCCTAAAAGGGGGCGGAGGGGACAAATTTTCTCGAAAATTGAAAATCTGAGGTGGTATAATAATTAAAGATAGGACAATCCCCAAAAAACATTCCCAATGTAAGACTTTTGGAGGTGAGAGCTATATTCTGCAAAACTCGACAAAAAAATCTCAAATCTTTCGCATACGCTCAGTAAGAGCTCCACACCCATACCATTTCTTATGTTTCTTTGTATACGTATTTTGCTTTAATGGTACATTTTCATCAAGTAATTCTATCGCTTCTCACCGCCCCCAAAATTCCGTCCATGAAATTACGTATTATATTCATAACCCATAGTTCCACCTAATATGGACTAGCATTTCCAGTCACTCACCTGCTCACTTTAAGTGATAAAATTGTCACTACCTTACCACCTTACATACATACTTGAAATGAATGCACTATATTCCGTCTTGGAAAAGAAGATGAAATAAAATAGAAATAATATTTCATTTGAACTTTTATTCGTTTTTACGAACTACATGTGTATTTAACTATATGGTCAAGTTTTAAGGGTTCTATATGGGAGAAAAAATCAACTATGTTAGTGATCTGCAATATTTTTACACACACCAAACATACAAAAGTGCAATACGATCTATTTCTTAATATACAGGGTGTTTCAAATATATTCGCAGGACTTGAGGATGTGCTAGCTCGTCCAAAAATATGAAAAAAAGTTTACATTAACTTACCCTCTAAAATGCGCCATTTTAGAGATACAGGGCGTTGAAATAAAAAAAAACGTTTTTGCGACGATCTCCTGAACCGTTCATCGTACAAGTTTTGAGTCAGAAAAACATTGTTGTTAAGTCATGATTGGTGAAGATTTTGAAGGAGTAGTGGGGGTTTTTCTCCACAATTTCTACGCTAATGGGAAAAGTACGGTTTTGGAACGCCCATTTGAAGCGCCAATGTTTTCTACACAAACTGACACAAAACTTAGCCTATTATGAGTGGAAAATGCTTACAAAAGCTGTTTACTGCAAGATAAACGATTCCAAGATATTCACAAAAAACATTTTTTTTCTTTCAATTTCAACACCCTGTATCTCGAAAATGGTATATTCTGAGGATAAGTTAATATATTTTTTTTTCATTTTTTTGGACGAGCTATCACATCCTCAAGTCCTGCGCATATATTATAAAACATATAACTGCTAACACCGTATTAAGGAGACTTAGAAAGGCGTGAAGTATCTATAAAACCTATTATGAGTTGAAAAAGAAATTGAACAACTTATGTTTCAACGTCATGGAAGGAATTTTGGGGGCGGTGAGAAGCGATAGAATTACTTGATGAAAATGTACCATTAAAGCAAAATGCGTATACAAAGAAACATAAGAAATGGTATGGGTGTGGATCTCTTACTGAGCGTATGCGAAAGATTTGAGATTTTTTTGTCGAGTTTTGCAGAATATAGCTCTCACCTCCAAAAGTCTTACATTGGGAATGTTTTTTGGGGATATGATTTTTTTTTGGAAGTCGGTTAGCTGTCACCACAGTGTAGATAAACACAGTAGTCCAACGCAAGCCATTCCTTGATGTGGCCCGCCTTTGCCGCCGTGTCTCCCGTACCCACAGTATAAATATACCCAGTAGTCCAAATCAACGGCGGCCGCCTTAAATGATAGTTTCGGAGCATCATTTTTTGCGGTCGTCTGTTTGTCAAAGGCCACCGCGATTTCGTCAAAGGATACCGCGATTTCGTGTCTCCCGTTTGTAATTAAGGGAGACACGGCGGCAAAGGCGGGTCTGTGTTTACCTATACTGTGCCCGTACCTTAAGCTGATGATCCGAAACTATCATCGAAGGCGGCCGCCGTTGAGTTGGACTACAGCATATATATACTGTGGCTGTCACGAACTAACTTTAATTTTCAATAATCATATTAATTTTAAATACAATATATATATATATATATATATATATATATATATATATATATATATATATATATATATATATATATGGTCGATGGTACCTTAGACGTTTACGGAGAACGGGACATAAGATCGTTCTGAAAGTTTGGTTAAGTAATTGCTCTTAATCTATTTTATATAATAATATGATAATAATATGCATCTGTCCTCACTTTCTTGATATTTCCGCCCCACTTACCTACACCTATCTCCAACGGTTCCCGAGATATTAATTATTTTCCATATTTTGGATCAAAAACATAGCTCGAATTAAATGTTTATTTCTGCGTTATTGCAATTCCTAGGAAGCTGTAACTTTGTTAGTAGGTCATCGAGATAATGTTTATGCATTCTGAATAGAGAAATTTGTCCAGTGGATCATTCAAAATGTGTTTTTTAGTTGGAACACCCTGTATATTATGAAATATCCTGAAAGATGCCTAAATTTCCTTCGATTTAATGTATTATGTTCCTATACCAAAGTAGCCAGAATTCCGAGATAAGAGCAATTGTCTAAAAAAATCAAATTATATTTCTCATATTCATCTAGGTTGCTATTAAATGTCATTATAGTACATGACATAATGAAAATTTGACAATTAGTGCGTTAATAATAATACCTTTGAGTGTTTTTTAACGTAAGTGACTTGAGGTACTAATGATTGTTTTTTATTCTTCATGGAAAATGAGAGGGAATTATAGCAAGAACGTGCAGAAAATTCAATGAAACGTACCCTGATTTACATCCAATGAACCAGAGGAAGTTTGTACGATTACAAAATAATTTCATTAATAATGGATCAAAATTAAAAGCGGAACGACATCTACCGAAACCTATAACCTCAGATGAAGACAACATAATAAATGTTTTGGCCTATTTCCGTGCTGATCCCCAAGCTTCCACTAGATGTGCCGAATATGATTTAGGCTTGGATCGTGGGTCTGTTGGAAGGATCAACCATAATCATTACATGCGCCCGTACAAGTTTACTAAAGTTTGAACTCTTAAACCAGAATATCATCAAAGTAGGGTTCACTTTTGCGAAAGAATCCTATTTCGCATCCAAGAAGATCCTGAACTCAAAAAAAATATCTAGACAGACGAATCAAAATTTTTCAGAGAAGGAATTTTTAATAGAAGGAACGAGCATTTCTGGGCTGATCAAATCCAAATATTGTCAAGGAAATGGGATTTCAGGAGAAGTTTAGTTTCAAGTTTTCTTATTTACGATGAACCGTTGAATTCTGAGAAATATCTGGAAATTCTAAGGTCATTTGTGAACGACTTGGACTTGGACAATCTGTCATTGGAAGAGTATCGTAGCAGTTGGTTTCAGCTGGATGGAGCACCGGCTCACTGCACTCGGGAAGTAACAACGGAGTTGTTTGAAATGTTCGACGATCGCTGGTTCAGACGTTTGGGTCCGTGGCATTGGCCTGCGAGATCAACCGATCTCGCGTCACTTTATTTTTCTTGTGGGGTCAAAAGTATACATGACACCAGTACACAGTAAACAAGATCTACGCCAACGAGTAATCAACTGCATTGAAGAACTAGATGCCAGTAAAATAAGGAGGCCTACAACTATATCTACAAATAAACGGACATTGAAATGTTTGAAAGCCATTGGTCGGCATTCTGAAAACTTATTGTGAAGGTTTTCTAAATTTTAACAGATAATTAATGAAATTATTTTGTGATCGTACAAACTTTCGATTGTTCATTGGATGTAAATCAGAGTACGTTTCATTTAATTTTCTGCACGTTGTTGCGATAGTTTCTACACATTTTCCATGAAGAATAAACAATTTTATTAGAACTTCGTTTGTATTGTTATTTCATTCATTTCAAGTCACTTACGTTGAGAAATACTCAAAGGTATTATTAATAATGCACTAATTGTCAAATTTTCATTATGTTATGTACTATGATGACATTTAATATCAACCTAGATGAATATGAGAAATATAATTCGATTTTTTGAAAATTGATCTTATCTCGGAATTCTGGCTACTTAGGTATAGGAACATGATAATCAAATCGAAGGAAATTTAGGGATCTTTCAGGATATTTTATAATATAGGTACAGGGTTTTCCATTTAGAAAAACTCATTTTTAAACATTTTTTTATCGAGCGTAACGATCTTTCTTTTCAGGGCTTGCTAAGAAATGAAATGCAATGTTACAGATTTTGAAGCATATTTGCGGAACATTGATAATGGTACCAACATTACCATTATTGTTGGGGACATGAATATAGATATACTAAAAAAAAAATGTGAAATCGCGAATAACTACATACTGACTCTCTCATCCTTTGGATTGATAATAATTAATATCTCATAAAATATTAGCTATAAACATAAAGTCATATTAATAAACTTATATTATTTTTCCATTTTGATCTGAGAAATAATTAAAATTACCTATAAACATTCCATAAGAAAAAACAAAGTTGTGTAGAGTTCCAACTATTTAGAAACACCCGGTATAATTGAAAATATTTTTATGTTGTAGAATGTTTAAAATACGATTGGGTTAGTTATAAACATTTTCTCATAATCTTTACAATAACCCCATAATCGTCCGAATACCTACGCACTACTGATCTCCCACCTTGTATTTCAATACCTGAAATGTACCTAGATATTTACCAACAGCGGTCCGCGTCTAATTATAAAAAAGCTATATCGTGTGATCTGAACCAAAATTAAAAACCAAAAAAAATTATGCACGAGTAGACAATGTTAGAAGAAATATACCTAGGTATATGGGAAATATTAATAATAATTATTAATAATAATTATTAAGGCACAGCGTACGATCGCTCTGCCATCTCTTAGTCAATAGATGTATGAAATGTGATATATGTATACGTCTCTGTAGCAGTAGCAGAGAACTGCTACCTCTACCTGATTGTTGCCATTTAGTTGGAGTATACGCTTGACAAATATTATTAATGCGTTAAAAATGTACCACTTTCGAATAAGAGCGAAGTAGTTTGCATGCTTTTCAAATAATAAATGATTTTATGATTTTATGATCATAATTAATTTGTTAGTTTCACTTAGGTATTTATCCGATATCTATATTACTGAGGTATTTAAAAGCAGGTAAAATTTTAGCACCGACAACACCGTAGAGTCTTGAAAATAATAAATTGTGAAATCCGTCTATTTGGTTTTACATTTATTGATAATATAAATATTACAGCCTTTTACGAGTTGAAAACGGTCTCAAATGATCACTTATCATTCTTAGATTGTATTATGTACAATATCTCATCAATTTCAAGCCATATTTTTAAATTAATCGGGGAAAACCATTACGTGACCTTGAGAATCCAACATTTTTCTGTAAATAATGCATCTGTAGCCAGAAGTGAGAGATACCGCTCTCACCTCTGCAAACTACAGTTTGCATTGATATCCGGAAACGTTTAAATTGAACATTTTTTAAAAGAGTAACGGTTTTCGAGATAGAGTCATGCTATATTCTCAAATGTGCAAAGTGGAAAGTGCGATTTCTGTCGAAAATTGAAAGTCTGTGGGCAGTACATGAAGAAAATAATTATTTGTAGCAACATTTATATTGAACATTTTTTCCTTAGAGTTACGGTTTTCGAGTAAAATCGGTGGTAAAATGGTAGCAACTAAAATATTCAAGTGTGTTTCCGCAGCGGTGTTCCGATATCTCAATAATAAGAACTACAAGCAAGAAATATACGTCGGTATAGGATAAGTACTATCTTCATTGGTATTAGTGAACGTTCAACGATTTTCGTGACTAACGTTACACTCAAAAGTATGAAATAAATATTTTTTACAAAAAATTGGACCGACGTTATTAGTTGATGCACTGAAAAGTATAAAATGATATTAATTCTATAGGTGCAGGTACTTGTGAAGTTGGTGCAGTTGCAGTTAGATTGATAAATTTTGGCACCAACTTCACAAGTACCACGATTTGTTTTTCTTTTATAATACCCAATTCCCTAAAGCATCTGCAATTCGGAGATTCAGAAGATTAGAGACTACTCTATTAAATATTCCCAAGACGGATCCCAACTTGGCAGTCCATGTTATGTCCCATCTTGGGAAAAAGCGCAAACTGACAATTTCAATTAACTTAACTATTTGGACAAGTCAATCTTTTAACAAAATTGTGGAAAATTACACTTCACTATCGTCTGTTATGTATAAACAAGAAATTTGTGTTTACTTACGTTATCTCCCTTCACCCCACTCAGTTCACAGTTTGTAATAATACAAACATTTTAATACATTTCTTAGAATTCCAAATGGCGCCTGTTTTATAAGTAACCGTCAAATAACAACTGCAGCTTTGTAGGATAGTTAGTTTGAATTACGAGATTTGCCTAAACATGTGTAGATGTCGCTTGACGCGTAAATTGATGGACTTATGTAAATGTCCCTTCGTAGAATACCGTCCCGTTTTAATTAACTCTCCCCTACTCAAAAGCTGTAAATATAGTTATTTATTTTACCTACAAGGGAAAAGTATTATATTTTAGCTGAGGTTGTGAAAAACCGAGATCTAAGATTCAATATTCTTTCCTTGTTCAATAGGTACACTATTTTTTTCGGTCACGGGAGAAAAGATAAATTAATATTGAAAAAATATTACTTATCACTTATAATTTAACTAGAGCTTGAATATTTTCCGAAAATTTTTTCGAGGTGCGATTTTCTTGAGAAAAAAAATCATAACTGAGAAAAAAATTACGGAGAATAATTCAAGCTCGCGGGAGATTCAGTACGAAAATTTTATACCAAAAAAGTAAATACAACTTTTGAGACAGTTTATAAATAAATATTTGTCAAAAATAATCTACGCTTGTTATTCTGGCATCTGCACTTGACAGCTGTCAAGCCAGGGAAATTATCACTTATAAATTTTGCGAACGAATTTTTTTTCGAAAAATTCAGGTTGTCGTCATAGTAACCTGTCAAAATCATTGGCTTAAAATAACAAGTATAAAATTTTAGAACTGAAATTTGAAGTTTTAAACTGGTAGACTGTTATAGCGACAATTAGATATGCGTTGCAAACGAAACCTTCAAAGTAATCAAATATTTGTCAATTTAATTCTGTGATTTCATTTAAAAATTGCCAACTTAGAGGTTGTCTGTTTGTAAATAATATCTGATTTAGAGTTTTCTCTGACTTCACCGGAGTTACTTGAAGCAGCGAAAGGGCCACAAAATTAATTGCCAGCTAAATCACTATATTTACGCTCAGTAAGAGCTGAACGACTCTGATACAGTTTTGGTATGTTGTTTTGTATAAGAATTTTGCTTTATTGGTAAATAAATTGTAGAATCCCTTTATTTGGTTATACGTATATTCAAAATATAAATATTACAACCTTTTACGAGTTGCAAACATTTTCAAATAATTACTTATCATTGTAGAAATGTACAATGTTTTGTTAATTTCAAGCCTTATTTTTAAATTAATTTGGATAAACCATTACCTACGAAATATGTTTATTCAAATAGATTTTTATTCATTCAAAACTAAACAATCATTAAATACCAAAATACCCCAACAAAAACCTATGAATTAATTAATAAGCAGTTACCGTTTATCACAAAAAATGTTGCCTCTTAAGTAACTGACTGCGAGCAACGAATTCCTGACTTACATTAGTCAACATTTCTGCTGTAAATTTGTTGCATTTCGCTTGAGTTCTTTCCTTAAGTTGGTCTATTTTAGTAGGTCGGTTTACGTAAACTTAAGTTTTCAAATAACCCCAACAAAAAAGTCAAGTGGGGTTAGGTATGGAGATATTGGAGGCCATTCAATAGATCCCCGTCTTCCTATCCAGCTATTGGAAAAAATATCATTCAGAAATTCTCTTACCAGCAGAGTATAATGAGCTCTTGCTCCATCTTGTTGTAACCAAAAATTGTGGTCTAAGTCTCATAGATACTTGGATATGTTAATGTCAAAATTGGAATTGAATATGTTCGTAACATTTCTAGATTTTTTGCAGCAGTTACATTTTCCTCAAAAAAATATAGTCCCACTATAGTATTTTGTATAATCCCTGCCCAAACATTTACTTTTCTGGATACTGGATATGAACTTCCATCATCCAGTTAGGGTTTTCATTTGCCCAATATCTACAATTTTGTTTTTTCACTGAATCATTTAAGCAAAAAGTTGCTTCATCGGAGAATAGCACATTATATTCAAAGCCATTATCTTCGTTATCTATTCTCTGAATCGTGTCACAAAACTCTAGGCATCTGTCAAAATCATCTTCATCAAGTTTATGGGTCAGAGGATATTAATTGTAAACAGCACCACGGCAAATCCTACTATTGTGGGATAACGTTGTGATTGAAGAATGAGGATTTTCATCAACTTCTTATCAACATTCAATTGGGTATTTTAAGAAACGGTAGGTCAGCCTCTTTTATATTCTATATTCCTGACATACCCTACAAATTTCATTAAATTTACGCTTTATTTTACTCACTGTGGACTTGCTTATGGGATTTCTTTATATTTGTGTGTATAAAACTGAAAGCAGCAATCGAAAATATATTGATTTTTTATCACCCTGTATTTCATATTTCTTCGTGTTAATAATGTGTTTGGTATTTTTGAACTCAGAAAAATGCCACCTTTCTACTTATGATATAAAATTATGTCCTTCTCATTTAAAAATAATGATGCTGTTCGGATTAAAAACGACAAAATCAGAATCAAAAATCAACCTGTAAGAGCTTTTTCACTGTATGTTTATATTTTAGAAGATATTACAGCGTTTCCATACACACTGTATAAAGCAACTATTTATACCTTATGATGTCGTGAAAATATTTTTTTCAAAAAATTGGACCGACTTTATCAGTTGTTGCACTGAAAAATACAAAATAATATTAATTCTATTGGTGCTGGTTCTTTTGGAGTTGGTGCCTACAACAACAAACTACAACTTCACAACTTCAAAATTACCATCACCAATAGAATTAATATTATTTTGTATTTTTCAGTGCAACAACTGATAAAGTCGGTCCAATTTTTTGTAAAAAATATTTATTTCACATTTTTGAGTGTAATATTAGTCATGGAAATTGTTGAAGAACGTTCACTAATACTCAAAAAGATATAGGTAGGTTTAGCTTGTACATAGCGGAAATGCGCATATCACATATTTCAGACTTTACCATTGCGAAACTCGAAAACCGTGTCTCGTTTCAAAAAATGTTCAATTTAAAAATTTCCGGATATGGTCCCCTTTTTAATTTTCAAATCTCGAATTTTCGATTTTCAGAAAAATTTGCCCCTTCCACATAGCTGAAACACATATTTCAGACTGTAGCGCGGAAACGTATGATTATTTTTTTAAATGTCCAATTTAAACATTTCTGGATATGGAATTTTCATCAATTCTGTTGTCTCGGATTTTCAATTTTCGAGAAAAATTGCACCCTCCATCCCCTTTGGGGGCGGTTTTAGGAGGGAAGGAGATTTTGGATATGATTTTTCTCAATATGGAACCATTTCTCAACTCTCCTCTTCCGAATTAAACAAAAATCGTGTAAATCGGAGTACGTTTACTATGCAAAACGCACTAACAGCCATAAAAAAAGCAATCTTACAACCGAATTGTATACCTTCTCCTTTTTTGAAGTCGGTCAAAAATACACAAATCTCATGACACCAGTCCAATTGATAATTGAAGGTATGATTTTATGTTATTTAGTTATCTATTTAGTTCGAAAGTTTATAATTGTTATTTTTTATTATCGAATGAAAAATGACAACATTCAACTTGACACCACCAAATTAAATTCACTTCCTCTTATTTATTGATGCCTTTCGACATTAATCGTCTCATATTTCTCAATCTCATTTAATAAACGTTACAATTCTGTCACTACTATTTCATAATGAAATGCTAATTTGGTTGTCTGATGTAAATTAAGTTATATAAAATTTTGTCGACTTTTATTTGGAGATTGGTACCTACATGTTCCATTTTTGTAAGTCTTTTGAAGAATTTCAATGAGAATTTGTTTTGTAAGTGTGCATTTAATGCTTTTCAAAATTGAATATATAATTCAATTGTTCATTGAAATAGATCTGCCTTACATTATATTTGGGACTGAGGGAAGTCTCGACCATAAATATTGCCTTAGTACTTGAGAAGTTTGAGATTGTCAAATTTCAACGTGATCCATTCAGTCGTACTTAGTTACATAATGATGATAGTCACTCGAGTAGTCACTGCAGGTTGCGCTATAAAATGGATATACTAGAGTTAACATTGTTTTGTGTTTTTCAGAGCACCAACTAATAAAGTCGGTTCAATAAAAAAAAATCACACAAGGACATGTTGAATGTCGATTTGGGACCAACTCTCAAAAGTTTTCTTAAAAATAAAAAAGAATCATTAAAATCGGAGAAATTTTACTTTTGAAAATGCAAACAACCATAAAAAATAAACATTTCAATTGCATACCTCCTCCGTTTGGAAGTCGGTCAAAAATAATAGATATCTGAAAATTTTGATGGTACAAGCAAAGATTAGGTGTTTCTAATCTTTGGTACGAAAATCAAACAATGAGAATCGCTTGAAAAAAAAAACAAAATATATTAGAATTAAAACATTAACATAATAGCTTAGCTTAGTTGTTTAAGAGATCAAGTATCAGTAATAAAGAAATGGAGGACTATTGGCGTCAACTTCAAAATATTAGTTATTCATTTTACAAGATTTTATTTATCTAAATGAAAAACGTTACACCAAATTCAATATGGTGGAGGCCCCGAGAAGGCGGATAAAATTTTTGAACTTAAAAGTGCTTGCGATATAACATTTAACAACAAAAAAAATAACATTTTGAGACTTTCTTTCTTTCTTCTTTCAAACTAAGAAAAAAACCGTCTACTTCTTTAGGTAGTTCGATATGATAGCACTCTACTTCATCTTCCAAATAAAAAAAAAACTTTGCACATCTATATGCGTAGCGGGGTAACATCCATAAAAAACTAAAAATAATGGGCATGATAATTTCACAAAATTTACAATGAAAAGTATTTTATTGACTTTTTTTACCCTTGTTTGATTTCTATTGACATTTTTTTTCACTTTCTAATGCAATCATGGCCCAATTTTAACACAACATTAAATATGTGTAGTAGGTATTTTTACAAAGAAAAATAAAAAATTGCCAATTATTTTAAAAAATACTAATTTTCGATATAGACAAAATCAAACCAATTTCCCCATATTTTTGCTGCCTAATATAATAAAATAATAAAAAACGGGGGTTTTCATTCGAAAAATTGATTTCTGACTCTTTTTGGATCTAGTTTTCAGGCTTCTTAAGAAGCAAAAGAAGAAGAATTAAAAGGTTCTTCACTGGAAAGATTGATAATTATATGTTTTGGACTGCAAACTTAAATTTTTAAACATGTCACAAACAGTTGGACTTAGGTAAAGGACATTTGTTTGTTGTTTGCAATTTTTGAATCAAATCACATAATTAAATTGACAAATATTTGATTACTTTGAAGGTTTCCTTAGCAACGCAGGTCTAATTGCCACTATAAGTACAACAGCCTACCAGTTTACAACTTCAAATTTCACTTCGATAATTTTCTGACTAATGTATTGTAATATTTTATATTAAATAATGGTTTTTCCCGTCATTAAAAAATAGTGTATTTATTATACGCGGAAAGAATTTAAAATAAAAGGCCAAGAAGCTTTTAGGCAGAGTGACAAAAATTAACGGAATGAAGAAAAAGTTTATACAGGGTGATTCATTGGGAAATGGGCATATGCTAATGGTAGATAGGGATGACCTAGCTGGTTCTAAAAAACCTATATTTAATGGGTCTCTGATTCTTTATATCCAAGATACAGGGTGATTTATCCATTATGTCCGTTTTTTCATTTAGTCATAACTTCCGAAACCCACTGTATATTTTTTTCATATTTGCAACAAATACTCTTCATCCTGTATGGTACCGAATACAAGACAAATAAAAATTAAAATCCAGGTACGGACTTGGAAAAAATTTAAAAAATTGAATCACATCCAAACAACACCCTGTATATCAAAATTTTGAAAATTTGTAATCAGATTTGGAAAGAGCAGAGAAAATTATGTCGGACGAAATGTGTTTGGTACTTCCGCATACAATTCTAGTACTTGTTAATTTGAGTCAAAATTAATATTTTCGATGAATGTGTGGTAAAAAATTGAAAAAAAAATCATTTTCTGCTATAAAATCTAATCTTTCAAATCTAACGATAAAATCATCAAGCATTTCATAATCTCCTAATGTTTGGATCCCAACATTTTTGTAACATGAGTCGACAGGTCCGTATTTAGGACAAAATACTAATTGCAAGAATTACGTAACTAACACCCTGTATGTGTAGTACAAATATGATAATTGTATTTTTTCATTATGCTATTCTTCAAACAAACAATAAAATAATAAAAAGACTGTGCTCCAAAAAAGTATAACTTTATTTTAAGAAACACTAACTCATTAATATCTTATTAAGTGAAAAGAAAAGAACTAAAAATAGGATTGAAAACTTTAAAATAAAATATTCCAAGAAAACTAAACTACAACAGATGCTCAAAGTGGCCACCATTTTGCTCGCTACATTTATGTGCCCTTTTTGTTAGACTTCTAATTGATCGTCTAATCATATCCGGATTATTTTTCAATTCGTCGCACGCCTGTTCGATTCTCTGCAAAAGGTCTTCTCTTGAATTTATTTCAATTGCATAAACTTTCGATTTTAAATAACCCCAAACGCTATAGTCGACTGGGTTAAAATCAGGTCCCCTTGCAGGCCAGTTATGAGGTCCACCTCTGCCTATCCATCTATTTGGAAAATTTTGATTTAAAAAGTCTCTGACTATTGCCCTGAAATGAGGTGAAGCACCATCATGTTGGAAGTACTTGCCTCCAACGTTAACATCTGCATCGTGTAGCAATATCGGTAAAATATTTTGCAGAAATTCCAAATAAACTTCACCAGTTAGTAAATGTGGAAAAAAATGCGGACCAATTAAACGGTTGTTAATAACACCACACCATACATTGAAGGAGAATCTTACTTGTGAGTGTGTCTGTTTGATAGCGAACGGGTTTTGTTGTGCCCAAACATGTCAATTTCGTAAATTATTAATACCGTCCCTGGTAAACTGAGCTTCATCTGTGAATAAGCATCTGTACAATATTCTGTTATTTTGTAATATCCACCTACTAAAAGCCAATCGAGGAACTTCATCCCCCAAATGAAGCCTCTGAACTTCCTGTATGTGATATGGATGGAAATTGTTCTTTCTTAATCTTCGTCAAACCGTAGATTGAGGAACATTAGTCGCATGGCTGATTCTTCTCGTGCTGATTTTTGGGTCGTCTCGCAAAATGTCTAGAATATCTTGTTCCAAACTATTATGTTGTCTTTCATGATGTTCATTTTCTGCCACTGTTGGAAATTTACCGTGATCTCTAAGATAACTAAACACATTAGCAAAAGATTTGTCATTTGGTAACCTCCGATTAGGAAATCGCCGCTCATATTCCCTTTGAGCAGCTTTTCCATTACCATTACACAATCCGTACACATATACCATGTCTGCATATTCACCATTATAAAATTTATGGGGCATTTTCCGTGAGAAATGACAAGGTATCAACAAATACTCACTTATCAAATGCAACAACACAAGTATAACTTCTTAAATCATCAACTGATGTCAAATTTACACCCTGACATCAGCCGACTTGACAATTACAACAAATTGGGATATTTACTAGTGTATTTATTATTCGCTGAAACAAGCAATACGTACGGAATGCAGTAGTTCATTCTTATTCAAAATGCATCAGAATAGTTAAGAAATGACCAACAAGCTCTAACTGAAAGACTAATTATGTATAATGGGATAAATAATAACCGCTTCTAATTTTTTGATTCTTAGTCATTTTTTCACATAATACAATTTCAACGAGTTATTATTTCTTTCCATAAAGGTACGTATACTTTTTTTCAGGATAGTCTTTTTATCATTTTGTTTGTTTGAAGAATAGCATAATGAAAAAATACAATTATCATATTTGTACTACACATACAGGGTGTTAGTTACTTAATTCTTGCAATTAGTATTTTGTCCTAAATACGGACCTGTCGACTCATGTTACAAAAATTTTGGGATCCAAACGTTAGGAGATTATGAAATGCTTGATGATTTTATCGTTAGATTTGAAAGATTAGATTTTATAGCAGAAAATGTTTTTTTTTTCAATTTTTTACCACACATTCATCGAAAATATTAATTTTGACTCAAATTAACAAGTACTAGAATTGTATGCGGAAGTACCAAACGCATTTCGTCCGACATAATTTTCTCTGCTCTTTCCAAATCTGATTACAAACTTTCAAAATTTTGATATACAGGGTGTTGTTTGAAAGTGATTCATTTTTTAAATTTTTTCCAAGTCCGTACCTGGATTTTAATTTTTATTTGTCTGGTATTCGGTACCATACAGGATGAAGAGTATTTGTTGCGAATATGAAAAAAATATACAGTGGGGTTCGGAAGTTATGACTAAACGAAAAAACGGACATAATGGATAAATCACCCTGTATCTTGGATATAAAGAATCAGAGACCCATTAAATATAGGTTTTTTAGAACCAGCTAGGTCATCCCTATCTACCATTAGCGTATGCCCATTTCCCAATGAATTACCCTGTAGGAGTTTATATGGGGAAGTTATGCATTGACACAAAGTTAACCATTTTCCCTATTTTCGAATGTACTGACCGTAAAAGTTTGAAAAAAGTTATGAAAATTAAGAATATACTCCTTTTTTCAGGTTATAGGAATCCATAAACAAAATAAGGACGGGACCATTTTCTGTAAGCAAATTGACTTTAAGCTTATAGAAATAAATTAATTAAACCCTGTTCTCTCTGTCATCTCTACGAAGAAGACACTGTTACTAATTTTTTTATTGTCCATTCTACGATCCGCTGAGAGAAGCCTTCTGGAGCCCTGCCCACGATACATCTGGCTTCAATACTGACTTGCTTGGTTATTTCCTTGGTGCTGAGACCCCCCGGACCTGAAGAAGATCTTCACCTAGCTCAAATGCTGCCTCAAACTAAGAAACTGTTACTAAGCCAATGTTTTTATCTTTTCTTTAATTATCCATGTTTATGTTCTGTTACCTCCACGCATTTGTATTTATTTTCTTTCTTCTAGATCGCCAATTTTACTACTTTGCTAATGCTGTTTGCGATTGTATTGTATTAGTGTGAATAAATAGATATAAAAATAAATTTTATATTTGCTGAAAGTTTAAATAACTAGTTAACATTAAATTTTATGCCAAATTTTATGTCATGTACCTATAACTTTTATTTTCAAACACCTTCTGGTCTACCTTGTCCTTATTCACCCAACAACTATACAACATATAATATGAATTTATCTAACAAGTTGATTGCAAAATTATATTAAATGCAACGCTACATATACCTATATATATACATAAAAAACTGGTTCAGTAGGAGTTTCGCAGGTCGCTTGTCGCATTCCTCAACGTAATTCAAGGTTTTCCTGACTCCACCCGTTCCACCAGAAGATAAAATAGACCACGGGCAATACCCATTGCGAATATCACTTCTAGCCATGTACAAAAGAAAAGTAATTGTAAAACTGTTTCTTCCTATAGGTGGGTAAGAACCACCTAATAACAGTCTCGACAAAGTCAATCGGAAAGACAATAAAATGTCATCACAAAGATTTTGAAATTATTTATATTTACATGCATAAATATTATAAAAATATTGGTAGGGGTAAGAAGAAATTTTCTGTTGATGTTTGAGTTTTATATTTAGGTACAAAAACGGACTAGTGTGCTTTAAATTGGATAACAAAGTGCTTCAAGGGTAAAAATTGTAAATAAATATATTAAATAGACTTTCGAACAATAATTAATATTGATGTAGAGATTATTTTTTAATTCAAATGCATATATATATATTTAGATAGGTTCCAGAAAAAGAAATAATTGTGGAAATAGATTTCCAGTAAATTTATCGGTAACGTAGCTGAGTTCAAGTTTCAAATACCTGATTCTCAACCAAGAATTGAATATTTATATTTGACTTCTAATTGTTTCTCAATTCTACGTATTTACAGACTAAAATTCAAATATAAAATACTTTTACAATAATTGAAGATCCTATATTCGATATTTTTATCAGTCCTTATCTTTTGTAATTGACAGAGTAGGAACCTGTCCAGATATCCACATTGCTGGCTGGATGACCGTTCCATGATGGTCCACCTTGATTGTAATTGTTGTTGTTATTGTAATGATTGTATGCAGGTTGTGGTGGTGGAGGTGGTGGAGGAGGGGCATTGTAATTGTTGCTGTTGCTGAAGCCAAAGTTGGATTTTGGATAAGTTGGCTGTGGCTTGTAATACGTTCTTGGCGGCTCTGGTCTGTATTCTGGCTCGTATTCAGGCTCTGGTCTGTAGGCAGGTTCGGGTCTGTAGACCGACTGAGGCCTATAGGCTGGTGCTGGAGGCCTACTGTAGGAAGTTTGTGGTCTATAGGCTGGTTGAGTATATGTGTTTTGCGGCCTGTTGTAGCCCGAATTGTAGCTAGAAGGTTTGTACGATGGTCTGAATGCTTCGACTTCGAAATCACTTTCCACTTCGGGTTCATACGATTGAGCTTGGTACCTTGTAGCAGGACGTTGGTAACTTCTGTCCTGTGCATTGTTGTAGGTTTCGTCTTGGTAATAGACTGCAGGATCTTCTCTGTATTGTCCATCGTCAATTTCATTTGGTGCCAACGGCTTGGCAATGGCGTGTTCGTTTACTTTCAGTGTAGGTGGTGGTACCTGAATCTCGTTGCCGGTTGGTTCGAAGCCTCGTTTACTTGCACCATACTCCACTTCTCTGAGGGCACCGGTATCATCGATGTAGCCATATTTACCGTACACTTCTCCGTCCGGGTACTTGGTCTCTATCTTGAAGGTGCCATCTGCAGCTTCGTAGCCGTATGTGTATGAACCATCCTCGTTGTGTTTGTCTATCTGCTTGAGGATCGGTACAGGAGTGGTGTAGGATGATTGTTTTGCTTGTTTAGCTATAGCAGAAGATGCCGCTGCTAGCAGGGTGACCGTCAAGATCTGGAATTGAAAAATCTAGTCTAAAGAATTTGATTTAATTTTTGTATGTAAGTAAAGTAGGTTATTCAGTTTGATATTCGCATCCATGTGAAATTTTCATTTCCACAAAAAGTGTAGTAAACTATTTGAATAAATTACTTAGTTATCTTCTGAAAATAAAAATTCTAGGCAAAAATGATTTTTGTAATATTTTAAAATTTTTTCATTTCTTCAAATAAAGCGTACCTACTTAACATTTTTTACTTTACTACCTAACCTAACCTAACATAACCTAACTTAAAATAAAATGCGTACCATATCATTCAGAACAGGAAGATGACTATCACCGTTTTGACATATGTAATCTAAGAGATAGTTTGTTGCATTTGATAGAGTATGGCGAGGACAGATCAGTTATGAACCTCAGTCAATGTCTGTCAAATTAACAGAATAGAGATATACAGATATTTCAATTTTAAGTAATCGAGAGTAGATCGAAAGTTGAAAGCTTATAAATGAGGATAACTTTTTTCCTGACATCCGATTTAAATAAATTATTCGGCTCCAAGCCAAGCTCTATCTACCCTTGAAAACCGCATTAAAATTGGTTCAGTAATTTCAGAGATTATCGCGAACAAACACACTGGGTTCTACTGTTTTATTATATGTAAAGAAGATATACAGTAAGGACCAAAAGTCCGCCCCCCACCGTAATTTCTTTATTTTCATTATTGCAAAAAAATATTAAATACACAAGTAGTAGGGTTTCATTTGACCTTTTCAATATCATAATTTTAATTTATACAAAAAAGCCCACTGACTTATTAGTTTATTTCTTCAAATGGAACCCCTGTATATTATTACATATTTGAATTGTACGTGAAATGCTTAGCATATTTCATGCATCATTTAATATACCTAAGTAGAAGTGAGTCCCAAAAAATCTTAATCCAAATTGGTCTGATTTTCGATCCCTTACGTTAATATGGCTCGTTCATAAGAAGATAAAGTTGAACTATTTGTATTTTAAGAAATAATATTTTATTAATATAGGTAATTCATAATAGCATAAAACTTGTTTAGAATTTTACTACAATTTTGCCACCAATTGCCGGAGATATTTTCGATACAATGGACGTTCGGGAAATCTTTCATTGAAAATGCGAACAGCAGCGTGGAAATTCTGATTAGCTTCACCAAAGATGATAACGGCTTCAACTTTGTCTTCTAATGAACGAGCAATATTAATCAACGAGAAATATTATGAAAAAGTAATCAAAGAGATCACAAAATATTGTTTTTTTTATTTGACAATTGTTGACAACAGAGTTAGGATTTATCTACTTGTTATTAAGATATTCACAGTATAACAGCCGACTGAATTAACGTAAGGGATCGAAAATCAGATCAGTTTGGATTAAGATTTTTTGGGGCTCACATAGGTATAGTAAATGATACATGTAATCTGCTTAGAATTTCACGTAGAATTCGAGAATCTAATAATATACAGGGGGTTCCATTTAAAAATATAAACTGATAAGTCAGTGGGCTTTTTTGAGACACACTGTATAAATTAAATTATGTTATTGAGAAGGTCAAATGAAACCTTACAACTTATTTATTCAATATTCAATATTCAAAATCAAAATTTTATAGAAGAGTATAGAATACTTTTATTTAGAAAATAAGTTACCCAATTCAAATTTTGTTCTTCCTCACTTATTGGCGTAGAAATTAAATCTGTGCCTCTATAAATAAATATCTTCAATAATTTCGGTATAACTTTGACGTTAACGTACAAAATTTAACAGAATATTGGTATCCATTTTGATTCATAACAAAGAAAAAAAACATCTAATTGTGAATTCAGGACCGTATAACGCCTAAACTACTCAACTTTATACATGAATTTGCTTGCTATGATCTCGGAACTAAGTGTTTGGATTTTGTATGTATTGTATTATTTTGATTTCTAATTAATTTTCAAAGTTCTACTTCTAAAAGAAATTTGATGAGTCTATATTTAGATCAATAAACTTTGTTGATACATTTCCTTTGAATACAAACAAGAATCTATCTCATCTGCATAAACTAATGTGATTTTCTCAATGAATGACACAGTAACCAGGAAATTGAGAATTAAGATCATGATGGTTTCTAACATGTTTATTTAAAAAACAACCTTGAAAGACTTGATAAATTATCTCTTAGTCATCATACTCGAATGTGTAAAAAAAAATTCAGAGTACCTGATGGATATCTGCAGCTAAAATCCTTTGTTTATAATTTTTGCATAGTGTAAATTGCTCCACGCGACGGCAGCATGGTTTACATTGAATAGAGTACCTACCTATTTACTCTGTAAAAGCAACATTAGATATAGGTGTAACGCCAACAAATTACATAGTTCCATTCTAATTTCTAGTGGTATTCTTGTTTTGTTTCAAAAACTTCAATAGCAGGTTCCTATTAAATATCATGATAGTTACGATTTAGATAGCCGGCAGCATAAATATGTTTATTGCGGATAATATAATTGCTGATATAGTTTGTACGATTTAGATTATTCTCTCTTTTATTTTGAATTTCATAGTTGCAAGGCGTGGTTAATACTATTTCACAATTTGATTCTTCTTTAACGTTATCCATAAAATTTTACTACAATATCTTTCAATTGTTATATTAAGTTTATATATCATATAATAATAATAAATAAAGTCAATTTTAATTCTCAAATAAGCAGAAAGTATGGAATATTATTAAGATATTGGATAATAACGATGATATACTCACAAAGATTTTATCATATTATAAATGGTTGATAGTCATAGCAAATTTCCTAGAAAATTATTACTGATTCTTGTGATCCGAAAAGTGAATTAATTCAATGATTTGAATAAATGAAAATAATTGTCCAAAGTCTTCAACCGATTTCCATAAAGAATGTATTTATTCGACGGTAATAACCTAGAAATTCAAATCTTTTTGCTAATTATCGGCAATGAAAATCATTTATATTTATTATGTACAATCACTTTTTCCCAATACAAAATGAAAGTACCTAACCTAGACAGCGACCCAATAGTAAACCGGTAAATGGAAAAACTGATCTACCATTTTTCAAACGCGAATACCACTTATATTTTATTAATTAACATAACCGCTGATATGTAAATCACGTGTTTGTAAAGAAAATGGAATGTCCGGCAATATAAAGGTTATGACAATTCATGTTACACCAAAAATCAAGGACAACAAGACAACAATGTCACTTTTTTCTAAGCTCTCTATTTCAAATATCAGAAACAATGAATTTCTATTTTATATCACAACAAGGTTTATAAATAATATGAATCCTTAGTTCTTAGCAATTTATTAGAACAAAGTCTAGAGTGCTCAGCTATATTTTCATAGCCCGGATTATAATTAGGATTTTAAGTGAGAAGGAACCCCTAAAGTAAGATGAGAAAATAAGAAAAATAATTTGGTTTAAAAGAAAGGCGTATTGGTCTGTTATTCTTTTTCGGAAATACAAGATGTTTTAATATTTTTCAGGAATAAATAATTGTGATTGATTCCAAAGAAATAAGAATAAAAAATCTTTATCTAAATTTAACAACTCCCCTTGTATCGTCTACAACCGTTAGTGATATAGAGCAATAAAATAATTAAAACAAAAACAACTAAGTGCTCGTAGATCTCGCATATCAAAGGTTCCATACCGTCATACAAGATCTTTCAGGTTCAAAAAATACAGCCACTATTAAGATCCAGCAAATACAAAAGTTTATTGTATGGGAAATCTCTTTAATTTTTGACATTATTTTCAAGGGATATGCGAATATTTTGTATGGGGACCGCCTTTATTTTGCTCAATCTTTATTATTTTTTGTTATAGCTACCATAGAAATACACATTCTGTGAAAAAATTAACTGTCTATCTATTACAGTTCATGAAATATAGCCCGATGACAGACCGATACACAGCGAATGCTTGGTACCCTTTTGAGTACGGAACCTTAAGAAAAAAACCATCATAAACTATGGTTAGTGAAATCATAATATAAATGTTGGAGATACGACCTTAAACGCTGTTGTACCTATAAACGAAAATTTTGTAATAGTTCCTTTTGAAAAAAAGTTCAGAATTTTCAATTTGATGTTTTTGTTGTCCCAAAGATTTTATTAAATTAGTATTCTTGTAGGAATTTTGAACAAATACGAGTTTAAGTATATTGTTTGAATTCATACTGAAAATATATCGAATTTTCATCATAATTATTTTCTTGCCCCAAACATTTTCTAACATGAGTAGTAACTAGTAGGAGTAATTTTAACACCAAAAATTATCTTTTTGAAGCACAATGAAGAATATTGTTGAAATAAAAAATTGTCACTGTAAATCACCATTATCACAATAAACACAAAATGATTTGATAAACATTCACGTGGATATACTTACATGAAACTTCATCTTTTACGGACACTAATAATAATCGTCGAATGTTAAGAGGTAAACAGCCGCGCCTACCTTATTCCGAAGCTTTTATACTTTATATCCCCACATTTAATATAGCAAGGTTACAATTTGTATACTGCTCATGGTGTATAGGGAAAATTCATATTTTTTTTCCTATTACATGTCAAGCGATGATATATATTGTAAATCGTCTTCTGAATGTCTTCACGTCTATTCTTGAAGACCCGAATATTTATGGCAGTGTATGGTGGTGGTATATCTCCGGACTTTTATATTTCCTTTTAGTCATCGAAATAATAACAAGGTCAACCAGATCCCAAGCTCGAATGGGGTTTAGTTAAAAACGAATTTGTTTTCACTTATTTGTACTATTTTCTATCTCATATGTAAATCATTTAGGTACAGGTTGAGTGAATGAAAAAATGTGAAAGAAATTTAGCGTATCCCACTACATCTTCTGCCCTGCATTCTTTACGGATTTCCTGAAATAGTCCATATGTTGTTGGTGCTGGTGTACAACATTTTTTCTTTTTCTTCCTTGTTCACTTGTCAAGAGAACTTTTGAATAGCGACATTCCGCTGTGGAAGTTATGTCTGCACGTGCGTAAGTGAGACAACACATTCTTTCAAGTGATAACAGGGATCAAAACATTAAACCAGATTGTCAATGACTTTTTCAAATGAAATTCCAGCATGTATTTCAATTTGAACTACAACTCCTCCACAGTCAGTGATAAAGTTTGCAGTAAAACATCTTCGAAAAGCTATCATTTCAAACACATCCGGCAATGCCAGGAAGATATTCTAAATTTCCTTCTGTAGATACCTACCTTGCAGCATAATTTGATGTTCATTCATACCTATTCTCAAAAATATATTATCATCCACTCGTAGTTTGCACTGTCCACATATCAGCTAGTTTTTGTTGTGATAGAAAGGTTTGATCTAAATATTTCTTATGTAGATTCACCCAGTGAGATAAAAGTTCACTTTCATTAGTAATTGATAATAAATATCTCAAACATTTGTATTAGCTCAGAATATGTATAGGAAAGACGTTAGTAGTAAAATGTAGAAATCTCAATGAGGAGGTGACTAGGTGACTCAATATATATTTTTTTAGTATAATGTTTCATAGTTCAAAATGAGTCACACCCTGAAATCAAAATGCATTCAAAAGGCCAACATTTCTGTAGGCATGTTGCCACTAAGCTCATAGAACCGTGAAATACCGACCATACTTATATGATTTCAATAGAATAATTGAATATCGACATCAAATTTGGATGATAGTTGTTGATACATGTATCCGATACCAAGAATCTCGTGAATAAATTATTTCAAAAAATCACATGAATGAATGTTGTAGAAGTGAGAGAGGAAAAATCAAATAGATCAGTAATTTGAGTCACAGTTGTCTGTACTCTGTACACAAATTCCAGCTTATTAACTACGCTTTAGTGATTTTCCAGAAATGTTGTGCCAATTTTATATGGCACATATTTTCAAAACAAGAGCTGCAGCTGAAACAATCGAATTTCATGACAAATAGCATCTTTCACAATATGCAAATACGAAACAATTTTTCATAGATTTTTCTTTAATACCTAATTTATCAACGACGATTTGATTTTTTATTCATAGAAGAAATTGTATGAGGTTTTATGAACTGATAGGACTTTTCATTGAAAATTTTGAAAATTGTGGTGGAGTGCAAATTTAAGTCATATTTTCTTCTGAGCGAAAATTTATATATTTCTTAAATCTATTATAAGCATTCTAATCTAATCTATTGTTAACCTCGAACCTGTATTTCTCATTTGGTTAGTTTGAGCATTTGCCCATTTTTTTAAAAACTCCCATTTCATTGACTTTCCTAAGAAGCACGGTTGCAATCAGTGATAGCCTGGACCAAAAATTTCGAAAGAATAAGTTTCGTTTACATTTAAGTAGTTGAGAAAAACTTTGTCTTCTTCTATACCTGGTTCAATTTACGAGTAATCAAAAAGATACTAACATACCATTTGATGAATCACTATTCATATATTAATAACTGACTGCAAATACATTGATGAAGTTTATATTGATAATTTATAAATTGTGTTGAAAAACAATAAAGTTTTCAATATAGGTAATATTCAATAAGAAAACCGACAAAAAACCACCTATAACCACCTCACCTCACCTTTTAATCAAAAATAGATAAAACAAAATTGGTTAATTCATTTTGGAGCTGCATCACCACAAAAAAAAACAGAGAGATCATTCCTATATATATTTTTTTAATATATACCGAGTATTTCAAAAGATATGAACGATTTTATCAGAAAATGTTATTGACTTCAACCGAGACTTCAACCTTCCTTCTGTATATTGCATTGATATAACGTCAATTTTTGTTTGGTTATGCAATGTTATTTTTACATTATTGCATAAATTGTGTACAGGGAAAGTCATAACTCAAATACATTTTTTTCATTTTTGTCATTTTTTTTATTTTATATTACTGTCATTTTAGTTTATTTTTTCTTAAATATATATGTCTACTCCAAATGGTTTGTTTCGGAAATATTTTGAGATTTCTGAAAATTTTGGGATTAAGTACCTATCTACTTTTAATTTTTGAAAATTAACGTCATACACTGAACAAAAATATAAAAAATTCATAAAAAATCATTTATAACTGACCAATATCAATTTTCATTATAGATAACAAACGAAGACAGTTTTATATCTATTAAAAATATAATTTTTATTTGTCTAAAAAAATGAACTAGCAAAATCTCGAGCAAAATTAAGCAATATCTGGACATATCATAATTTATTATTTATTATTTTATTGCATATACCTAGGCAATTATTAGAATATTCTTCCATAAAAACTACTAGTCAGATAACCAAGTTATTACATATTAGTATCATTGTGTTGTCTTTTTGAAAAGTGTGTGTGAGTACTTTTCGTATTTGCAGTAGATTTCCGAATATTTTTTTATGTAAAGAGAAAGTGATATGATATTGCTTACTTGCATCAAAGACAATATCAGAGCCTGCTGGATATTGCTCGAGCATTTTCAACATTTATATTATTATTGTTTGTGGCTACGCCACTGATGAATCATCCTCAGTTGCTCCGCCGTTGATTTGAATCTTCATAAGCTAGTATGTAGAGGCCCTGCTCTGATTGGTTGAATTCAAATCTCGCTCCTTGATCAACCAATGGGAGTGAGGCTTCTTTTGTCTTCTATTGGCTAGATGTTCAAGTCAAGGTTGCGGCCATATTCTCTTTTGTACGGAAAATATATAACCCTGTTTTTTTGTAATGTGTAAAAGAGAGGATCGTTTGTTGGATCTGATTAAAGAATTTAAATTGATCATTATAAAATAAAGTAAATGGGATCGTTCCTTGGATCTTTTATGTTTATTTTCTGGTGCGAAAAAACCCCGAATGTTGGCCGCTTGCTCTCGATGAGTAAGAAGTCACCAGTTTGCGTAGGGGTAAAAATAGCACAAAATGTGAGAATCACAGAGATTTTGAAGTTGATGCCTACCTATAGGTAGCTAATACATCCTCTTTAGTATAAGCAGGGTATTTTTCATATTAGTTATTTGATACTACTCAGAGATCATTGTAACATCCAAAGCAGTTGCTGCCATTTTTGACCGACGAACCCCGAACGGAGGAGGTATACAATTTGACTGTCTGCTTTTTTTTGGTGTTGGGGCAAATTTTCTTGAGAATCGAAAATCTGAGGTGGTATAATTAAAGATGGGACAATATCCGGAAACGTTTAAATTCAACATTTTTTCAAAAGATTTATGGTTCTCGAGTTAGAGGCATGTTAAATTATCAATATTTATAATGAACATTTTTTCTGTAGAGTTGCGGTTTTCGAAATAAGCGGTGGTAACATGGTTAAATCTAAAATATTTATGCGTATTTCCTCAGCGATGTTCTGAGATATCAATAAAAACAACTACAAGCAAAGAATATACGTGGATAAAATTGGACCGACGTCATTAGTTGGTGAACTGAAAAACACAAAATAATATTAATTCTATTGGTGTTGGTACTTGTGAAGTTTGTGCCAAAAGTTATCAATCTAACTGCAACTGCACAAATTAAGAAGTATTAGCATCAATAGAATTAATATTATTTGATATTTTTCAGTGCACCAACTAATAACATCGGTCCATTTTTTTGTAAAAAAAATATTTCAAATTGACATAGCATTTCTGTTTTTTCCAATCAATCCACTCTATTCATATTGGTGTTTCTTTTGGTGAAATTACAACACTGAAATCTTTATTCTTGTAAATCAAAGCGAGGAATATCTACCTATATCAATTGTGAAGAGTTGCTGGTTTATTACAAGAATGCTGATAAAATCTTAGCTGATGCTCTGAATTATTTATAGATATTTGTCTTTATTAATTTCAATGTATATTCAAAGCTTGACCTATTGTCGAACAATATGATATTCTATAAAAAGTACATATCAAATAAACCTTCATATCTTCGCCTACTTATTGAATAGTTATTAGTGGTTAGCCTTACTTGGTACATCCGTAAGCTTAGGGCAAAAATAGGATGTGTATAACATACCACGGAAGGTCGTTTCCTTTCCTAAACTAGCTCTGTGAAAATTAGTATTGTGACAGCTTCACTTTATGCAATCATAACATCATTAAAAAATGATAAATTCTCAAACTTTCATCATTTACTTAGGAGCTTATTAACAAAGGCTTTCGGGGATATAAATTACTAAATAATTCATTGCTGATATATTATAGCCGCGAGGTAGGTACTTATATGTTTAATTTTGATAAAGCAATTCCATGATAAATTGCAATAATTAATATATTATGAAGTCATAACCCAAGTGCTATTTGGATCAACATTCTCTTGTCGCGGTAAAGCATCTTAAATTATATTTCTTACCAATGAAGAACCACAAAAAGTTTAGAAAATCCGGATAAAAAAAATTACGTACTAATTAGCTGCTAATTATGTAGCAAGGTAAAAAAATTTGGCTTTATATTCTCACAGAGAAATTTAATATGAGGGGTGCAAATCTTTTGAATATGTTTGATAGTTCATAACTAGCAATTATACTTTTTACTTATTACTTTGACACCTAATTTGCACCGAAATAGCACTTTTGCTCTTTGATTATTGATTAGATATATGTAATTTTCCAAATGTTCTAGTGTCTCTAAATCATAATGTACGTGTACAGGGTATCTTTAGAAAATGTTACATATTTTAGCCCTTGATTCGCCATTGACTGTTCTCAAATACTTGTAGATTAGATTATTGTCAATAAAATACTTGACTAAGTTGTTCTCAAACTTAAACATTAATTTTGGTGGGAAAAAACTTGCCAATTCGCACTAGTGAGTAGCAAAGAACACGATAATTTTTCATTTTGAAGCAACTGAAGAACGTTATGCATGTCAGGAGCTATGATTTAATGAACTTTGAATCATATTGTTATCCAGGTAGTTCTCACATCTTTTATTAGCGAAGCTGCTATGCAAGTACTTATCTTGCAGGTTATTTTTGTTACGAACTTGGCTTTCTTTCCAATTCATGTTTTTGTTTAGATATCATTATATTTTGTCAAATATTTCTCTTCTATTTGTTTAAATAAAAGGTTATTGAATCACTTAAATTGTTTATTCTCACTGCAGCAACGAATTATCTACTAATAGAGTAAAATCAATAATACAATGGTTTCTAATTCATCAGCTCATACATAATGTTCTAAAACATTCGCATTAATAGTTTTGTCTTCTAATGACAATATGATACCTTTCTGAGCTCCATGAACTTAGAACCCGATATGAAAATAAAACTAATTAAAAATTATACTCGTTTACTACAAACGATGTAGATGTTTGTAGTGAAATTTATTTGTTTATAGTTTTTCAAAAAACCTTGAAATTAAAAAAAAAATTGATATTTTTATGTCATTTCTCCGGGAATGTGTTAACAATCGTTTTTAGTTTTTTGTAGTGATAATAGTTTTTTGTTATTTTTTTGACATTTCTAATCGCTTAAACAAGTTTGCGTATAATAGATTTAATACTATTTTGGTGGTTCCAGAAACTACAAACGACTTAGATATTTGTAGTAAAATTTATTGTTGTTAAAAAAACCTGGAATAATAATATTTTACTCCTACAATTTTCGATTTTTCTGTGTCACTTTCTCGGGAATGTTTTTATAATCTCTATACTTACAATAGATATTATTTCATAACTGGATGATAGATCAGAGTGCTCTGTCTTTCTAGATTGGCTAGCGCAAATTTTTGATTTTCAAAGTTTTTTCTAAAACTAGAAACAAATTCAAATCAAATTTCACTACAAACATTTACGTCATTTGGTGTTTCTGGGAACACAAAAATTTTATCAAATTATTTTACGTAATTTTGTTTAAACGGTTAATAATGTTAAAAAAATTAACAAAAAAAAACCATTATCACTACATTTAACTTCAAGCGATTGTTAACACATTCCCGGAAAATGCCATAAAAACATCAAAAATTGTAGAAGTTCATTGTTTTTTTGATTTTAAAGGTTTTTTGAAAAACTACAAACAAATAAATTTCACTGCAAACATCTACGTTATTTGTAATTTACGAGTCTAATTTTTAATAAATTTTATTTTCATGTTGGGTTCTAAGTTCACGGAGGTTAATTTCTGTTCTTTTCCTATACATAATACTAAATACTTTTGATGAGTGAGTCAGTCAGTAGTAAAAAAACTGATTTTCGGACATCTATCTCGTGAATTGAGAGGATCTTAGAGGATTTTAAGTTATGGAGAAGTCGAAAGTGACCTAAAATGGTTTGTCTGATAATATAACCCACTGCCGGTGTGTCAACATGTTGCTATGCGAACACGGAGGTACGTTTTCTCTGGCGAACACTAACCTGTGTCTAGATTTCGAGAAATTCCAAGCGGGAAATTTTAAAATTTTTAAAAACTGAAAATATGAGACGGCCAAATTAAAGAAGGAATTATATGTAGCAACATTTAAATTGAACATTTTTTCAAAAATGTTAGATACGGTTTTCGAGCTACAGCAGTAAAGTTTGTACAACTACCCGCGATGTTTTGAGATCTCTGATTAATAAATAACAAGTACAAGCCAAGCCTATAACATGGTAATAATGTTAGACTCAAAAGTGTAAAATAAATATTAATTACAAAAAATTGGACCGAATTTTTTAGTTGGTACACTGAAAAATACAAAATAATAATCATTCAATTTATTGGTGCTGGTAATTTTCAAGTAGTGCGGTTGTAGTGTGTTGTAGGCACCACCTTCAAAAGTACCAACACCAATTGAATTAATAATATTTTGCATTTTCCATTGCACCAACTAATAAAGTTGGTCCAATCTTTTGTTAAAAATATTTATTTATATTTCAAAGTCGAATAATTTATATTTAATATCTTTTAATTTTTTTCAATGGATCTCAGAATAAGATTATAAATAATTTTAGAGAAAAAATTGAAAAACTTGAATTTCCTCATAAAGTATTCGTCCAATGTTTAACGTTAGCTGCCCAATACTATTTTTTTCTATTCAAGATAGATCCGTCCACTAGCAGCCATCTTAGCAAACTGGAAATAATGACTTGCTATTTTACTTATTAAGCTTCTTACTCTAAGTCAACAATGAATATTTTTCGACATCCAGCCGATTACCTCTCATAATATGACAGTCGGTACAAAGGTAAGTTTTGAATCAGCTTATTTCTAGAGTCAGGATGCCCTGATTATGATTATAGTTGATTTTCCATTACTTGATGATGTTGCACGAGCTTAAACGGAAGCTTTTTAACCGACGAACCCCGAACGGAGGAGGTATACAATTCGACTGTGTGCTCGAACCCCGAACGGTGGAGGTATACAATTCGACTGTCCTTTTTTTTTGTTTGTGCGCGCGTTTTATATAGTTAACAAACTCCGATTTTGATGATTTTTGATTCATTTCAAAGAAGAGGCTTGAGAAATGGTCCATATTCATAAAAACGCAAATCCAAAATCTCCTATCCTCCTAAAACCGCCCCCGAAAGGAGTGGAGAGGACAAATTTTCTCGAAAATCGAAAATCTGAGGTGGTATAATTAAAGATAGGATAATATCCGGAAACGTTTAAATGGAACATTTTTTAAAAAGTGTTTACGGTTTTCGAGTAAGAGGCATGTTAAATTCTCAAATATGACTATTTTTGCTATGTGGAGATGGCGATTTTTTTTGAAAATTGAAAATCTGTTGGTTTCATGAAAGACCTAATTATTTGTAGCAACATTTATAATGAACATTTTTTCCTTAGAGTTACGGTTTTCCATTTACAGAGGTGGTAAGATGATAACATCTAAAATACTTCTGCGTATTTCTGTAGCGATGTTTTGAGATCTTAATAATAACACATACTAGCAAAGAATATACGTGGATAATAGGATAAGTAATGTCTTCATTGGTAGATATTAGCGATTGTTCAACGATTTTCGTGACTAATTTTAATGTTACACTCAAAAGAGTGAAATAAATATTTTTTACAAAAAATTTGACCGACTTTATCAGTTGGTGCACTGAAAAGTACAAAATAATATTAATTCTATTGGTGTTGGTGTTTGTGAAGTTGGTGCCAAAAGTTTTCAATCTAACTGCAACTGCACAACTTCAAAAGTACCAGCACCAATAGAATTTATTTCGTACTTTTCAGTGCACCAATCATTTGTTGTTGGCTGTTGGTGTGTGCTGGCTCACTTTGGTTCAAGGACTTGATGATGGTGAAGCTATTTTTTATTAGTTTTCTGGCTGGGGCTTTGAATGGCAGGAGAGCTTTTATAATTTTTGTGTATAACTGTCGGTCTTTTTATTTTGCAGGTGTTAGTTATTTGTCTGTTGAGTATGTGATTGAGTTCTTAGTTTTGAACGATTTGTTCACGTTGGTGTACGTTAGTCGAAAGTTTTTTAATGTCTCCACCTTAAAGTCAGAGTGTACCTATTAGTCTGTTCGTCATATACCAAGGAGAATTACTTAGTCTTCTTAGAGATTTATTCTGAAATCTGTCTATTTTATTCCTATAAGATTACTGTTCCCCTGCGCATGGTAATTATGGATGATGGCTCTTATAATTATTAGGTATGTCTTTAGTTTCATTCATTCATTAGGGGGTTAAGCCTTTATGTACGTATTCTTGATCTAGTTATCGTGTATTTAATGTGTTTGTTGAATGTCAGTCTTTTGTCTATTGTGACGCCGAAAGATTCTACCTCTGTTTGCCATGGTAGTTCCGTCCCTTAAAGAGTAATTTTATACTTAGGTGACTGTTTTTTATTCCCATGTGAGATTGGTTGAGTTTTGTCTGAGTTTATTTGGACCTTCCATTTGTCAAAGTATTATAAATACCAAAATAGCCCCTAATTTGGGATGCTTAAAAGAAATTCTAATTTTCCATTTGTAAGTTCTGTCTAAGCTCTCAACCATAAAATCTGAACCAGCATTTGTTCTTATTCTTTGAAGTACAAATGCTGGTTCTAATTTTATGAATCGAGAATATTTATGAGTGTAATTATGAGAATATTTCAAGAAATTGTTGGAATTAACAAAGTTGTTTATAGAATGTGGCTCACACGACCACAACATCGACAAATGACATATCTGAGGCGTGTCGACCTCAGCGAGAACCATCATCAGATTCTATCTGTAACGAAAGTATCTACCGACCAAGAAGAGAAATCTCGATGAAAATGTGCGTTAGTAGCGAATTCGATAATGAATAACACCATCTCAAGGATTCTCTATCAATTAAATCTCACAGGCGTAGGTAGGTATTTAGTTGGCAAGTTTTTCTGTTAAAATGAAATTTTAATCGAAAGTTATATTCACCTTCATTATGCCTACTAAATGATCTAGTTATTGATTTATGTATTGAGAAATCCTTACTAATAAATTCGATTAATTTGCGCCACTCTGAATTATATTTATTTCTTTTTTTCTTACTGAATATGGAGTCGTTGAGACAAAAAGAAGTTGAGATGGTCTAATTGGTCTAACAGATCAGATTTCGTTTGTTTGCATATATCTGAAAGATAATCTAAATGTAGTAAGTAAGTGAACTTGTTTTCATAGAATGTATTTGCTTTTGAACAACTTCCCAAACGGATGAGGTATACAATTGCATTGTAATTACAAATATTTAATATGGTAGGATCAAAGAAAATAATATTTGCACCACACTCTAAATCGGCTGATTTGAAAAATTCAAGGCTTAGTGTGAAAGATTGTTGATGCGAATTCGTGACTCGTGATTGAATATTGGTAAGTAAACACACATAGGTTTTGATGACTGTTAGACCACTGACATTTTTTACTTCTTACTTCTGTATTAGATGCACTATAAACCTATATTTGCTCAACTTTAAAACTACCTATACCAATAGCATCACTGATATTTTGTATTTTTTAATTTACTACCAAATAAAATCTACCCCAGAATATGATAAGAAATAAAAAATGTTTATTTACTAATATAATTTTGATTTTATTCGAAATTCATTTGGACAAATTTATCAGGTAACTTGAAAATGTGAATCAATTGAAAAAACAAAAAGTGGCCTCCCTCATTCCTTTAGCTTCTTGTGTGAATCATGATATAAATCGCATTTGAATTCGAATCCATCGTCTTCGTTCTCGGCAATTTGAGTTTTTTCAATTGAGAAATTATTCTTATTGAACGTTTATTATAGGCAACTAACAATACAGCAATCATACAATATTGATAGTATAAACACAGCTTCTATAAACTGTGGTATAAACCCTCATAGGTAGGTAGTAAATATCAATAATTATCGCTCTAATATTTAAACAATATTTATATTGTATATTTGGGTACCAGTTGGAGATATGGCAAACAACACGCTTCTTTTGGAGGAACCAAGAATCAAGATCTAAACTATAATAAGTCCGAGAAAATATTATGTCCAAAATTCTTACGGTTTATTATCACCTAAATAAATGAATACAGATGTAATACTTATACACTGTTTGTAAAAAGTTTTTTTAACAATATTAGGTAGGTATCCATAAAAACACGAAAATGGCGTTCAATACGTTACTCGGAACATATTTAATCGTTGGCAGTTACTTTGATTAATGATAAATTTCAATGGAATGTTTTTACACGAACTTAAATATAGGTAGGTAAGCAAATGAATGTTCCAGTAAAAAAATACTTTTTAAAAGATCTACAATAATGAATTCTATTTATTGTACCTAATAGATCATAAGGATGTGTAACATTTTTCTCTAGTTATCCTAGTTTTCGTTCACAGCATTTGTAGCTGTCTATTATTATATTTTTAAAACGTTAAGCCTTAAACTGTGGTCACTGTTTTAGACCCTTTATCATCCCTTTATCATAAAAAACCCATCACACATGTAATAAACAAATTTAAGCCGACAGTATGTAGATTTGCTGAAAACTATATTAACTATATAAATCAAAATTAATCATTTTCAAAAAGGTATACAATTCGACTGTCTGTTTTTTTTTTTGGTTTGAACGCGCCTTTTATATAGTAATCGAGCTCCGATTTTAATGATTTTTGATTCATTTGAAAGGGGAGGCTTGCGAAATGGTCCCATGTTCATAAAAACGCAAATCCGAAACCTCCTTTTCACCGACCGCCCCCGAAGGGGGTGGCGTGGCAAATTTTTTCGAAAATCAAAAATCTGAGTTGGTATAATTAAAGACAGGATAATATCCGGAAAGTTTCAATTGAACATTTTTTCAAAAGAGTTACGTTTTCGAGCTACATTAATTTTAAAATCTCACATATGGGTATTTTTGCTATGTGGAAGAGGGATTTCTTTCAAAAACTGATAATCTGTGTATACTACATGAAAGACATAATTATTTGTAGCAACATTTATAAAGAACATTTTTTCCTCAGAGTTACGGTTTTCGAGATAAATCGGTGTTAAAATGGTAACATCTAAAATACTTCAGCGTATTTCCGTAGCGATGTTTTGAGATCTCAATAATAACAACTACAAGCAAGAATATACCTGGGTAATAGGATAAGTACTATCTTCATTGGTATTAGAGAACGTTCAACAATTTTCGTAACTAATGTTACACTCAAAAGTTTGAAATAAATATTTTTTACAAAAAAAATGGACTGACGTTATTAGTTGGTGCACTGAAAAATATAAAATAATATTAATTCTTTTGGTGCTGGTACTTGTGAAGTTGGTGCCAAAATTTATCAATCTAACTGCAACTGCACAACTTCAAAAGTAAGAGCACCAAAAGAATTAATATTATTTTATATTTTTCAATAAACCAACTAATAACGTCGGTCCAATTTTTTGTAAAAAATATTTATATTGAAAAGCTTCAGCCCTCTCTATTTTGTGAAACCTGTTAATTCATGGATTAATCGCTTGCATGTTATAAAATATATGTATAATGAAAATTAAACTCGAAATCTGAATTTTGCTCAGTGTAAAAAAATTTCAAGAAATTGTAATAACTACAAATTACAATTACGTTCTTCTGTACTTAATATAAATAGGGAAGTCTCATTCGAAATTTATGAGATATATCCTATAGTAAGTAACTATTTTATAAATGTCATTTTAAATTTTAAGATGTGGAATTCAGGTGTGCAAATAATTTATGTAGGTGATTTGATAATTTTCGAGATCGCAAGGATATTTGTCGGCAAGAATGCTCAGGTGTGAGATGAGGTCTACGTGACATGATATGGTTTACGTGCATAACTTCTTATAAAGTGTTCAAGGCATTCGGTTTTTTCCAGGAAAAATAAAATTTTAAGCGTCTATGAAATAATCAGTAGCATTTGTACAAAATATTATTAAATTGGATATCTATCAACTCTCAATCATCATTTATGTAAGTATTTGTTTTCTATCTACATTATTTGGTCAATGGAAAAGTTTTAGTTACAGTGATACGGATGACGTATTGAGGAACCTTTTCTCCATATAACGACTGCTTGGGTGGAGTAATTTCGAAAATTTAGCAAATCACGAAATCAAATCATTTAATGCTAAATTTCTAAGCCTTGTTCTTAGTACTGACTTTCTACGCCCTTGCATCCTGAATAGACGCGAAAGTACCAAATTTAAATTTCCTAAATTATTTGCTTAGTAAAAGTGCTTCAGCTTTAATGAACCTTTTCGTATTCGAAAGAGATGTGATGAGAGATGAACATGTCCTTCCTCCGGATAACTACCCTCAAAACTGGTGGAGGCATATTTTTCAGTCGAAACTTGAAGAGTAGGTATGACTGAATGTATAGGAAAGAACAAAGAACACGACTGCAACATATCTATTGGATTGGATCAGTCGTTTTCATAATCAAATCGTAACCTGTAGGTACTAATTCAATTTCTCCATTAATAACTATGGTAACGTGACAGTTTCAGTACCGAACTAGGAATGGATTAGGATCACTGAATATATAGAATAGAAAACGATACATAATGTATTTTTCTATTATTTAGACTAATGAATTGTTAAGCAATAACTTTTTGTCCTTAATCGTTCTGAACGCGACCTAGTACAATGCTTAATATCTATTAAGTTTCCGGACCAAAAGTTTTGGCTTAGCAAAAATTATATTTCATTTAATCTGTACTGTACTGAATTTAATTTAACGGTTTATTCTAAGATTAAAGATGATGAAAATATGTGCATTTCACTGTTTTATTCCTAAAGATTGTGGCAGATGTTTTTCTATTTACTATTATCTCAGTTAATCACGTTAGGGATGGTCTTGTACAGCATATATATATATATATATATATATATATATATATATATATATATATATATATATATATATATATGTATATGGATAAGTGCCCTTGGCTGTTCTATTCATCCACGATTACTCCACATTTGTGAAATCAAAAATGAGAAAGAGAGAGAGAGAGAGAGAGAGAGAGAGATGTATATATGTATATATATATATATATATATATATATATATATATACATATATACATACATATATGTATATATATCACAAGAACTAAACTACACTACATTCAGACTAATATACTACATTAATCACTTGCATAATACTGAAGTAGTTTCTCAATTTATTTGAGAATATATAGGCTCATTGAAGTACACAAATATAATTTAATAACACTAATTTACATTACATACTACATATTACTATCAGAGAAGAGATGGCTCTCTTCTCGGCTACTACTTTCGTACCTGTTATTGTATACTAAATTACTAACTTACATAATACTAGTTTGTGAACTTAGCCACTAACGTACAAAGATATAAACATATTGTAAGGACACTTCATTACTGTGGTACAGTTACTCGAAATCGTCAGCATGAACCGTGTTTCCAATTCTCAGAGTAGTATTCGTCCAAATTATAGAAAGCTCCCTCGAGCAACACATCTTTCACAGAATTACGGAATGTTTTGAACGAGGTAATGATCTTAATGCGTATGGGTAAGTGATATATTTTAATGCCTTCATATATAATTGATTTCCTGACCAGGTTCGAGGAGGGTATAGGCAAAGGTATATTACAATTTTTTGTCCAACGAGTTCTGTGATACAATTGTGGATTTGCTGAATGCTCTTTTCTGTAGAATGAATACACTGTTAAACTTTTCTTGAGTGCCCATGCCCCAGAAGGCAATCCCGTATCTGAGGTGAGATTCCACTAGGGCATAATATACTGTTCTGGCTGTTTCTGAACCAATCTCACTTGTAGCAACTTTTACTGCGTAGCAACCCGATGCCAGCTTGCTACTGAGAGCCAATATGTGTTCTTGGAATCTCATTTGGTTGTCAATACATAGGCCAAGAAATTTTACGTTGTTATTATTTTCCATTTTATCGAGTCCAATAGAAATGCCTTCAATGTTATATTTAAAGGAGGGTAATTTTATTATTTAGTAATTTAGTATTACTTCCAAACAAGTTGATCCAAAACAAAATTCAGACGCGTATTGTGAAACAAATGGTGTTTTTCATTGATTTCTCAACCCTGGCTAGCACGATCCAATATCGAGTCGATTGTTTTCAATTCTAATACGATTGATCCAGAAATAAGTGGGCTGTGAACGTATTTACCACCTAATCAAAATTATGGTTTTGGAAATAAATAATCTAATTTTGTCCGTTTATGTGCAAAACTTTCAGATTGATAAATTCGTAATCTGTTTTGTGTTTCAGTACTACATTAATAATAGACCTTAAAATGTCATAAAAATCACGCCAAACGTTCCATTTTTCATTCTCACTAATAGATTGTCTTATTTAAAATTTACTGTATATATCTACATACCTACATAATAATAATAATAATAAATAAAATTATATTTTGATTAAAATTGTTTTTATCAGGGCGAGGTTTTCATGATACTATCAATAACAAGGCTTCAAGATTAATAGCAACCATGAACTTGATAAATGCCCTCTAAACTAGCACTATTTGAATACTATTAAAATTAATCACTGACTCAAGTGTTCGCTGCCTGTTCTCATGAGGAAATGTAATTACATTACAGATTCTCTATTTATATGCAAAGCTCAATTCGATAAAACAACAGAAACGGAAAGATAAAATTGTGTAAGTACTACTATTTATATACACTACTAAATAGCTATTTACAATTTGTATTACACTATTTATTTCACTTAGTTGGCATGTTCAAAACTGACAGACTTGCCGCGTTCTTGTTGCGTATTTAAATCTATTGAATAAGACACCGAGATGCTTCTCGAAAGCTCCCGGATTATATCGACTACACTCGATGTTCTGGAAGATATTTCGTTGACCATCTAGGTGTTTCCTGAACAGTGACAGAGAGCGTCGCATCGCGCCTTGGCGTGGGTTTGGGAAAATTCTATACTCCAAAATTGTAGAACAACTCTTTTCTGGAATCCTTCCAACTTAAATAATTTTCAAGTGAGATCGTTAAGAAGGGTGCTAGAGCTAAAATGCTAAAACATGAGAACACAGAACGACTTTGGTCAGAACGAGAATGAATGTATCATAAGTGTGTCGCAAAATGTAGCAGGACTGAGAAAAACAGGAGAAACATATTCTTATATAATAAGAACATAATCAATGGTCTTAGATACAAATGGTGATTTGATAGCAGGAGCGTTGAAGGTGACAAAACGCTGGACAGAGCATTTTGAAGAAGTACTGAACCTTGCCAGTGAGAGTCACGAGAAAGACAGTAGCTTTGAGATCCATCAACAGCAGGATAGAACGCCAGAACCTGAAGCTACCAGCGTCAAATTGATTGAAGCCATCCATATGTTCAATGAAGAACCGTAAGTTACCTACGTAATTACAGTGGAATGTCTGGGATATGAAGGAGATAAATAAAATGCCAGAATTAACTCACATTGTAAGATATAGTGAGAAGAAAAGATGGCCTTGGATTGGGAAACAGTACCTAATCATCTGCCACAGTCAAAAAATTACAATGCTGAAACTATCGGGGAATGTCACTCCTAAATGTTGCCTACAAGTAAAGTGCTATCAAGAAGACAGGAATGCGGAAAGTGCAGTCGGGGATTAACAGAGCGGCTTCGGAAGAGGACGATCAACCAGTGCTATGGGTACAAATACCAGTCTATCAAGCTATTCATCAATAAGACTACGATTATACCTACCTATACCAGATAATGGAAACGCTAGGTGTACCATATAACTTGATAAGATTAGTACTCGGATAAATACTAAGTAAAAGTGATAGTTGCTGGAGAGCGATACCGAGACTTCTCCATCAAGTGTGTACTGAAACAAGGCGACGCCCTTTCTTGCGTACTTTTCAACTTGACCTTAGAAAGAGTAGCGAAGAAAATCAGCATCAACCTTGAAGGAACACAATTAAACCGATCGGTACAGTATTTAACTTATGCTGAAGATTTGGATCTGCTGGCAAGTTCAGAAAGAGACTTTTGCAGTTGATGAGCAAAAGACCAAATAAATGCTTATGGAAAGAAGCAAGATCCTTAAAACTTTGCTCGCACTGATTACAGAAGTCTATTACACGTTTAAAAATATCTCCTTCTTCTATCACCCTATCCGATACGGACGTTGACTATCATCATAGCTATGCGGATCTTATTGGCTGCGCAACGAAACTGTTCAGTAGATGTTGTTCCAAACCATTTTCACTACTTAGCCAGCCAAGAAATTCTTCTTCTCCCAGGCCCTCGTCGGCCATCAACTTTGCCTTGAATTATGTTTTGGAGAATTCTGTACTTGTTATTTCTCATGATATGGCCAAAATAATCTAATTTTCTACGCTTCACAGTAAGCAAGATTTCAGGCTCACATCCTATTCTTCGGAGTACTTCTTCGTTGGTAATTCTTCCTATCCAAGGGATTCTAAGACTTCTTCTGAAAATCCACATTCTCTTTTTTAGAGCCAGATTCAGATCTCGACATGACAGAAGCGGCCTCATTTGTATAAACATATTTCTCGCTATTTCAATTCTATGTTTTATCTCCTGTGAGTGAATTAAGACCTGGATTGCAAATAATGCTTCCCGCGTTCCCAGTTCATTTCTGAACCCGAATTGTGTTTCTCAGTTGTTCTCTTCGCATTTTTTATATATCCGCTCATGAATGATCTTGAGAAATATTTTAAGTACATGGTACATCAGGCTAATGGTGCAGATGTCTTCGCACGATTTTTCATTGGATTTCTCGGGCAATGTAATAAAGGTGGATGCAAGTAATCTTTCTGGAATTATGCCAGTATCAAAAATTTTGTTAAAAAGTGCCGTTGGTGTTTTAATGTTATTCTCTTCCATAATTTTAAAAATTTCTGATGGTATTTCGTCTGGACCCATTGCTCGTTTAAATTTCTCATAATACAATTTACTTGAATCAATGTGTTATTTTTTGCGGTTCATATTCACCCCGTGTTACTATCTAGCCAAGATAAGCGCTGTTGCCAAATATCACCAAAATCATAGTGTGTAATACGAAATTTTCGGAGATACTACAATTCAAAAACCTATATTAAAAAACGGAACGATGAATCGCGTTGAATTTTTCTACACATTTTTATCAAGGTTTATTTTATAATATAATAGTTTTTCATTGACATCTTTTGGGAAGTTTAAGCGAAAAAAAAATAAAATGTGGTGAAATAATACATTCGCTCTATCTACTCTATGTAAAAAATGGAAAATAAATATATATTTTTTTTGATTACAAAACGGTGAATCACATTGAAACTTTGCTATAGGAAAGAAGGCATTTTAAACCGTGTAAAACTGAAATTTAAAAGAAATCTGTCGAAAACGAATTTACGCGATAACTACCTTAATTCTATTTGTGCTTGTCCTTATGAAGTTGCTGCTATAAGCCTCCTATTTATCAACCACTGCCCACTTCAGAATCAACAAAAGAATATTCATCTTAATACTCATACACAGAGAATAATCATCTATACTTGTTTTTAATAATTTTAGCAGATAAATACCGATCAAAAATGAATTGTAGAATAATTTTTGAGTTGATTTTAGAGATAATATTTTTGTTGATCACTCAGTATTCTTCAATGTACCTTGAAATATTATGATAAATGTGCTTACAAGGAGGTACCTTGTTGAAATCACGAAGAGATGCCATTCGAATAAGATACCGAAACAGAAAGAATATTGTGCACCGGATGAGTTGCGATACATGATAAATACTTGGTAAACTTTTTTATCCTTTTATGGTGATTGTATCATTGAATTCTTTCCCAGGTCGATAGTGATGTCTGAAGAGGATACCCTCCTATGCCAGTCATACCAGCAAAGTGGATTTTATTAGAAATTTGGCTCAAATCAATACAAAGTGTGGATAGGAATAGACTATCGTTAAACAGGTCAGCGGCTGCCATTAAAATATAATAATTTCATTTATTTTTAGAATTTATACACGTGTATCTATCAACAAATTAAACAAAAGATTTTGATTTTGCAAAAACATTATATATTATCAATAATTTAGAATTATTTTTTATAACTGTTTTTTTAATCGAAGTTGTTACCATCGATTCAAAGATTGTTTTAACGGTTTTCAGTCGTAATATTTAAAATGTATGGAGTGTATTGTGTTACTGAGCTGAAATACGGTAAAAAATAATGAAAGATTTTGAAAATGGTGCCAAGAACTGCTAAGCTATAGAAGATTCTTTGCAACAACTATATTATGCATTATGCATTGTTATTTTATTATTTTTAGTTCATTATCCAATAAAGTCGGTACTAGTTTTAAGAAAGTTATTTGTTTCAAAATTTTGAGTGATGATTGTAAATAATATTCATTTCAAGAAAATACAAATAAATACTAAGAAAAATCATATACCTAAATTCAATAATCTCACTAATTCATAAATAACCAATTAATGGTTTCGGTCGTAAACCGTGCCAAGTCTTGTTTCTGGTTCAGAATGCCCCTTATACCTATGCTTTAATTTAATTTAATAACCACAGTTTAAGGCTTATAGTTTGAATAATATGATTAGATTATAGCAGCTTTCTTTTCTGAAATAAGTGAAATACATTTTCGAAATACTCAAGGCCCAACTGCAAAACCTCTATGGAGATATTTTCAATTTCAACTACAAAATTATATGGTCTACAAGACCTAACAAATAGGGTTTTAATATTGAGAATCGATGGTTTTTGTTTTAGAAAATATCAGAATCTCATATAATATTCCTTTATACAGTAACATATCGTTGGATCAGAGAGTCAAACTTTTCTTCAAAAGCTAAAATACTTATCGGACTTTGTTAATAGGAGTGATCGAAAACGTAGTTCCAAAATAACAACTATTTAAACCTGACTGAATACCTATGACAGATTTTTTTTAATTCTCAATTTTGTAAAAAATCTGATAGAAGACAGTGTATTTTTTAAATTTAACTATCTATTGAAATTCAGCAGAATTATTCTTGCTGTAACTTTTGAAGCTGTGCAGTTGCAGTTAGATTGATAACTTTTGGCACCAACTTCCCAAGTACCAGCACAAATAGAATTAGTATTATTTTGTGTTTTCAGTGCACCAACTAATAACGTCGGTCCAATTTAAAAAAAAAAATATTTATTTCACGCTTTTGAGTGTAACATTAGTTACGAAAATTATTGACCGTTCACTAATACCAATGAAGATAGTAAATACTTATCCTATCCATATTCTTTGTTGTAGTTGTTATTATTGAGATCTCAAAACACCGCTGCGGAAATACGCATAAGTATTTTAGATGTTACCATTTTACCACCGCTCTAACTCGAAAACCGTAACTCTAAGGAAAAATGTTCATTATAAATGTTGCTACAAGTAATCATGTCTTTTATGTACCTAGTCCCCACAGATTTTCAATTTTTGAAAGAAATCGCCATCTCCACATAGCAAAAATACACATATTTGGGAATTTAATATGCCTCTTACTCTAAAACCGTAACTCTATTGAAAAAAATATTCAATTTTAACATTCCGGATATTGTCATATCTTTAATTATACCACCAGTTTGCGGAGGAAAGGAGATTTCGAATTTGCGTTTTTATGAATTTGGGACCATTTCTCAAGCTTCCTCTTTCAAATGAATCAAAAATAATTCAAATCTGAGTACGTTTACTATATAAAACGTGCGAACACACATATAAAAATTAAGCAGACAGTCGAATTGTATACCTCCCCCGTTCGGGGTTCGTCAGCCAAAGATAAAATATGGTGATAAAAGTACCTACGTGCTCAAATGAACTGTAGCGGAAGAGTTAATTCAGATCATAATTAACTGTACTGAAGACATTGCAGTGTATCCATGAAAATTAAGGTGTCTAAGGTTAACGAAAAAGAGGGAGATCGCTTGATTTGATTTGATACAACAATGGATTTTAGGTGGGACTATTGTCGATATTTCATTTCCATAAAATAGCAACCAAAGAGAAATGGAAAGTTCATTTATTACAAGATTTTTGAAATTATTTTCGATAGGTAATTATTTCAAACATAACTAAAACTTTGTTAATATTATTTTGTTTTAGATATAAATGATTCAACTATACTACAGCATCTGTGTTTTTAATTTAAGATCTATCCAAATGTTTCAAATTTTGTCTTCTATTTTTGATCTATTACATTTGTGTACTAACTCGACAGGTATATCTAGAAGGAACCATATAGTGGCCAAGGTTTGATTTGGAATGAAGAAATATTCTCCATATCAATATTCCAATATTTTAATCGATAGTTCTTGGACTTGTTTTTAAATTTCATATCTTAAGAAATAATCTCTAGATCAAAGATTATTTGGGTTAATATAAAATATGGTTGATAGAATCAAACTCTTATGAGTATTGAATAATGCATAAAATCTTATCGTTATAGAAATCTTGTAAGCAAAAAACGAATATAAGTTATTTCATACTAAGAACTAATCCTGACCTTCAAAAGCTTTTCATTACCATTACAACAATGTTTATTCAGTTATTTAAAGGAAAATAAATATCCTTTGTTTTAGTAATCTAAAATTAATTTGAAATTTCTTAGGATATTCGTAAAATAGTTACAATCTCGTCGTCATCGTAGGCCTTTTTGTGAATCCACTACTGAGCAGGCCTGTCCTTCACTGCCTTGACAGTTGACAGAGTTGTCTCTTATAAGGGGACTTACAGTTTAAGAGTGGACATTGCGGGTTGGTAAGGTCTAGTAAAATATTGAAATCAAAACAGGATTATGATATCAACATCCACTTTTATTGACAGATGAAGTATATCTTTTATGATAACGTCATTGAAATATTCAAAATATGCAAATAACTACAAAATCATAAAGATAGTATAAGAATGGTATCATGTAAGGGACATCTCGATTCGTATGTAGCTATTATTTTCTGTATTTCGCGATATTTCTTACATTTACCAGATTTTTTACGTTTTTTATTTTGCGTTATTAGTCCTCCTCAGAACATTCATTAAAACTTACATTTTCATTATTATTTAACATAAAAATATATTTTACAAAAAATTGGACCGACGTTATTAGTTGGTGCACTGAAAAGTATAAAATAATATTAATTCTATTGGTGCTGTTACTTTTGAAGTTGTGCAGTTGAAGGTAGATTGATAACTTTTGGCACCAACTTCACAAGTACCAGCCCCAATAGAATTAATATTATTTTATACTTTTCAGTGCACCAACTAATAACGTCGGTCCAATTTTTTGTAAAAAATATTTATTTCACACTTTTGAGTGTAACATTAGTCACGAAAATCGTTGAACGTTCACTAATACCAATCAAGATAGTACTTATTCTATTACCCACGTATATTCCTTGCTTGTAGTTTGTAGTTGTTATTATTGAGATCTCAGAACATCTCTGCGGAAATACGCTTGAATATTTTAGTTGTTACCATTTTAACACCGATTTTACTCGAAAACCGTAACTCTAAAGGAAAAATGTTCATTATAAATGTTGCTACAATTAATTATGTCTTTCATGTACTGCAAACAGATTTTCAATTTTCGACAGAAATCGCCCTCTCCACATAGCGAAAATAGGTATATTTGACAATTTAAAATGTCTCTATATCGAAGACCGTTACTCTTTTGAAAAAATGTTCAATATAAACATCTCCGGATATTGTCCTATTTTTAATTATACCAACGCAGATTTTCAATTTTCGAGAAAATTTGCCCCTTCCACCCCCTTCGGTGGCGGTTTTCGGAGGGAACGAGATGTCGGATTCCCGTTTTTATGAATATGGGACCATTTCTCAAGCCTCCTCTTTCAAATGAATTAAAAATCATCAAAATCGGAGTACGATTACTATATGAAACGCGCGCACAAACCAAAAAAAAAAAGCACACAGTCGAATTGTATACCTCCTCCGTTTGGGGTTCGTCGGTCAAAAAGGAACCGACGCACGTGTTTTATCAGAGAAAATTTAAAAAACTTCATTCTTATATCGTACAGGTCCACTCACTACCTCCCTTTCTTGCTCACTGTAAAATTCACCACACTACATGAATGAAAAATTGTCGGTCGCATACTTTTTCCCGTGTAGCTCCCACCGCGCGATATAGAGATTTGTTCTAAAAAGTAATCAATTAGATCTGAACATTTCATTCTTAGGAATATCGAGTTTTGTGAAACAAGAAGTTTAGAAAGAGTGCTGATATGCGGTAAAAAACAGAAAGAATCTAGGTATATTTTCAATTTTCTTAGCGGTGCGAAATGCGACGGTACCTGCGAAACAGAAAAACACTTTAGTTTTATTTTCAGTTTCCTTGATAATTCGCAATAAATATTCAGGGAAGGCCATACTTTATCTCTATCATGAACTTGAGTACTGTAATGATGGTCAGTCTGCGTTAAAACAGTTATGGAAAAGCATTTTATTTATCAACGATTTGAAATTATATCTTGATTCTCTTACCAAATGTAAATGAAGCAAGCTAATTCAGACATAAATCTTCTTATGCCATCAATCTTTCTGGCGCGGTGAGGGTATCTTCGTTTCCAAGCTCGATAATAACAAATTGCACAAACAACAATGTTGGATGCGTGATGCTACAAACGATATATATATATATATATATGTATATTTATTTATGAGTACACATAATACGTTATGCATGTCTCTGTATTACATGTGCATGGCGGTCATCGTAAATTCCATTCCTGTAGCCTGTAGATGGTATCGGCAGATTTGGTAAGAGAAAAGTCGAGGAGATGATGGGTTGAGAAAAATACCAGAATGGCTGGCGCCTGGCGCATGGCTTTAAAAATATGCAAAGATGCTGCCATTTCGACATCGTGCAAATATCCGAATTTATGGAGAGTTTCTGTGTTCGACCGACCTCGAAAAACGTATACAGTTCAATTGTATGTTCGTTTTTTATGTATGTACGCGTCTTTTGCCGAGTAAATCTACACCGATATTGACGATTATTTTTTTATTGGAATGAGAAGTTTTTAGAATGGTATCTCATCGAAAAAAAACAAATCCAATATCACCTTCCCCTTCAATTTGTTTCGAAAATGAGAAATTTTATTTAACATAATTGCAGACAATACCATTTCCAGGAATGTTTGGTTTTGCGATTTTCAACATAATCACAGGTTTCCAAGATACAGCACTAGGAAAGTGCAATATTGAGACCACCATATTTTTTAATCACTGAATATAAGTTCAACAATTTGCATGGCTAATGAAACAGTCAAACATGTGAAATCAATATTTTTTTAATGAAACAGGACCGACTTTATTAGTCGTTGAACTGAAAAATTCAAAATAAACTTAATTCTATTTGTGCAACAAGTTGGTGCATCACTTTAAAATTACCTGCACCAAAAGACATAAGCTTATTTTAAAATTTTCATAGAATCAACTAATATCAGGATATTGATTCATCAACACTGAATGATAATTTATTGAATCTAACAAACTAGCATTCAAAGAATCTTTTATTTGTGGAATTTAAAAAAAGCCATAACCGTATTTATCATAAGGATAGGCTTCTTCTTTCCAAGATTTTTCTCATGCAAAGATCCAGCAGTCTCCAAATTTTTGATGGTTTCATTCTGCTGTCATTAAATCTTCTAAGCTTTCACCCTCAGTACAATATTTGGTTTTAGCGATCTTTCCCTATCATAGAATATTGTAACGGGCTTATAAAAACGTCTGAAAATAATTTACCTTCAAGTTTATTTACCTCTACACTAAATATCATAGATTATTTCTTAACATGTTTTAGGTATATATCTTACCCTACACTATCGACTACTTACAATTTATATTTATTATTCTTACTATTTAAAACCATATTTTAACAGACTGTTATTTATTTATTTGATGAACCCCTACTAGGGACCAAACCCCGGACCAAATTACATCGAACTACCGGACTGTACCGTATTCCAGGTCTCCAACGTACTGCCGGACTCCAACGAACCGCTGGTCTCCACCGTACCACGGTCTTCACCTCACTACCAGTCTCCACCGTATTTACCGTACTCACTCAACTACTGCACCAGACTGACTGAATTCTGCTGCAAATCCTCGTTAATAATATATAGGCAAGGCTTCTCCATCTGGAAGCTTCTACCGGCATCTTCGAACGCCCCGAACATTCCACCAATAGCGCGAACTCACTAGATGTATCGGGATATAATCTTGACCTTGGCATGTATCGGTGACCAATAGCAGTATGTTTTAAATTCATGCCACCCGGCCCCGCTAACGTCCGTGCTCGTTAAGATGCTTCACACTTTGACGAATCGCGAATCCTATATGCTTCCTTGTAATGGCGTTCATACATCACAAACTCGTTACAATATCTTTCCGGACATACTGAATTTTTCTTAATCCTTAACGGATAATTTTTGAAAACGTGTTGGTATCGTTGCTATATGCTCTAGTAGGTAATGAATTTTTTATGATAGAGAAGATGCCATTTCCGTACATTCGTGGTTTGGTCCGCTAATAATTTTTTATTTTATGTAACATTGTTCAACTGTGCCAAGACTCGAGATTTTTCGGTTTGGGTTTTTGTTCAATCAACTCTATTTCGATTATTTCAATAATCAGATATACTATATTTTAAAGTCATCGTTTGCACTACAGTGTCTAAGACCAGCTTAAACTTAGCTAACCTACTGAAATCAGGTATGATTTAAAAACTGAGTAATTGAATACTTTATCTATATATTAATGCAATCGAATATAAATGGTTTTAAAGTCAAATCTCTTTTTCTTTTTTGACCTTTGGCATAACTATTTTATTACTGGAAAAATGATGTCCTACTCCCTTAAAAATAATTTTCGGATAAAAAAATCAATTTTCATTTCAAGTTTTCTCATAAAAATTTGAAAAATGTCAGTAGATAATTATTCCAGAAATATATTCCAATCTTAGGATTTTCATTTTTATCCGACGTCAAATCACGGCGCCCTATGTTATCGTAGTCTCCCCATAAAACTGACAGAATGAATTGAAATTTAAATCACCGTTTTTTAGATAAATGTTTAGGCTAGCAAATTTTCTGTCATTTTAATTATTGCAGTAGGAGTAATGAGTATTATTTATTTGCATATAGGTAGACAAAAGCAGTTTCTTCCATATTTGGTATAACTTCCAATAAACTGCAGTGATGCTATTCTATTACATTTCAACACACAATATTATTTGTGTTATTGGTTAGATAGCATCTATCGTGTCTAATATTATTTCACCATCAGTTTTTACAAAAGAACAATGACGCATTATTCATGAAAATATTGTCTTCTAGAAAATGTAATCGATGTATTTATTACCTATAGTGAATGAAATCATATAACTAATATAGAAAAACCAAAACTCTGAAAAATAGATTTACTTGAAATTTACGAATTCAGAATATGATATTGTATAGAATACTAGGATTATTATAGTTAGAAATATTAGAACAAGGTGAGTTTCCTTATGTGAAGGCGTTCCTATTAATGCTATTCCACAAATACTACCGACGATTCTTCTACCTTGAGAAGAAATTTTGGTATTACCACATTGTGATTCATGTAGGATGCTATGAAAGCAATAGATGAATGATACAGCATTTCCGAATACCGGAAAATCCAAACTTCTGTGTAACAACTCAATGTCTTCTTGCTAGTTACGTAGCTCTAGACAATTTAGAGCAGAAATTCACATCTGTAATCTGTAGGATACTAATAATACTTTAATATTATTATTAATACTGTTAGGTAAGAAAGATAAAATCGAAATATATTCAATATTATAAAATGACTGCTACTTTCGACGTCTAGAGAAACATTTGACATCCCGTGGCCAGTGGAAAATTGAAATAAGTAAAATATATAGAAAAATATAAAAAATGGACCGACTTTATTAGTTGGCGCACTGAAAAATAGAAATCAATATGCAGTTGCAGTTAAATAGAAGACTTTTGGTACCAACTTAAAAAGTATCAGCACCAATAGAATTATTATTGTTTTGTATTTTTCCGTGCACAACTAATAAAATCGGTTCGATTTTTGTAAAAAAAATATTTCACACTCTTGAGTATATGTAAAATTAGTCGTCAAAATCATTCAACGTTCACTGTTGCTTACATACTCATTCAGAGATTTTAAAACATCACGGAAATACACATATTCCAGACTTTACTACCTACTGCTGTAACTCGAAATTTGTCTTTGAGAAAAGTCCATTTTAAATCTTCTTCAATATGGGCATCTATTATTTTCAATTTTCCAACAAAATTGCCCCCACCACATAGCGGAAAAACTCATATTTTTCGGGGATGGACATGTTGAATGTCGATTTTCTTAAAGGGTCCGACTATCAAAAGTCCTCTTATAAATTAAAAACACCTATTTAAAAGGAGCAATCGGCCTCAAAAAGAAAACAAAAAAAGCAAATAGTCGAATTGTATACCTTCATCGTTTGGGTCGTCATTCAAAAATACAAGAGATCACTGAAAAAAACAAAGAATCAGTTTTATTGCTAGCGATCCTCGAGATCTTCTTTCCTTTTTACCATGAAGGTAATCAATCATACAAAAGGGTTAGATATTCCAAAGGTACTAATGTAGTGATTAGATGTAGATATTTCATAAAAAACATAAATTAGACCTTCTGAATTTCATCTTTCACATGGAATGAATAAATCAACTATCGACAGCCGCCATGTGAAAATATTGGACCCATCACGCTCATTAGCGACATATAGTTTCATCTCCATACGATTGATTCTTGTTCCAAACTTTTCATTCTAGAGCGATTTTAAAATTCAACTTTTCAACAAAATACTACTTCACAGAATATGTTGAGAAACCCAACATATATATATATATATATATATATATATATATATATATATATATATATATATATATATATATGTATATATATATACTATGCATATCGAATGGAGCCATTCCGATGTCGATATTGATTACCTCAATCCGAATCTTAGAACGTGGATATATTATTTCAATATACAGTGTGTCCACATTTCGATGCTCACCATGGACATATCAGTTATTATAAGAGATAGAGCAACAGCTAAATGGGCAATGTTTTTCAGAATTAAATGCTCGCAACGAATATCATTTTATTTCCATTCTAACGTGTTTCGTTTTTGAGATATTTTGAAAAAACACATCTTAGCCGATTTCAGTTTTGCTTAATAACTCGTTAAGACATATTGTTACAGCTTTTAAGCTTTGTCGTTGTTAAGACACTTTTTTGCATTAATTTTTATGGTGTAAACATAACCTAAAAATCTTCATTGGTTTTCAAGTTACTAGCGCCATCTTTTGTTTTTCTTATGGCGGCCATATTGGATTTTTGGTTTGATAGATTAGTCATGAACAGAGCTTTTCGAAAATGTACAACATGCTTTATTAAAGTCTATTTTCAAAGGAGATAAGAGCGAAAAATAATATTCACTCAAATTAACAGTTCAATGTGGCAAGCAATTTGTTCCTCACACTTTTGGCATCGTGTTCCAACAACATTACACATTCTACGAGTGTGTTTCTGTTAAACGCTTTTAGAACATCCCGCACTCGTTGTTCCAAAATTTCCCGATTCCCTGGGTAGGGTCAGAAGATCTCGCAAGCCATTGTACTGATCCATTGTTTGATATTACTCTTTCACCGAAAATTTCTGAAAATAAATTTCGTACGGTTCGACTGTTATGAGTAAGACAGCCGTCATGTTGAAACCAGATTGTTTCTGAGTCGAAAATTTTTCTCAGTGTGGGTGGTATTATTTCGTTCGTCAATAAATCTAAATATCTGTCACCATTTAAATTATAGTCGAAGATGAAAAGACCCATTAAGTGATCTGAAAAGAAAAGACCCGAAGCTGAGAAAATGATAACGATTAATAAATGGCCTTACCCCGTACCAATCAAACCACACCAGACATTAAAACCGAATCGAACCTGAAATTATCTTTGGATGACCAAATGTGGATCCTCGTTCGACCAATGGGGGTGGTTGTGCCTAATAAATACCCCACAATTGGTAAACCTTGTTTGTCCAAAGTATTTTCCTCGGAAAATCACCATTATTTTCACATTTTTAGAGATACCACCTGCTAAATTGCAATCTTCGATTGTTGTCATTTACGCTCAAGCCTTGTACAATAGTTGGCTTGTAAGGGTGATATTTATTTTCTTCAAAATTTTATGAACAGTGGATTTCAAAGTTCTTGTTTCTTAGGCAACTTGACGAACCAACAAACTTCTTTTGTTTCACACCGACCATTAATTCCATATCCTACTCATCTAGTGTTCAAACGTGGTTCACACACACCACAAACGAAGGAAAACCACAAACAAGCAAATAAAATCTTGTTAATTTCGTTTAGGTACATAATTGTTAGAAAATGACATCAGTATTCATAAAAAATAGTGCTTACAAAGACTACTAAAACCCCTATTAGATAGGCTAGTAAGGTCTTAGTAGCCAGTAGGTCTTTTTTATGGATATGGCTGCTATTGTTTAAGTCGGGATTTTTCGATCATATTTTCTTCGAAAATAAATTTTAATTGGGCATGTTATACATTTTCGAAAAGCTCTGTTCATGACTAATCTATCAAACCAAAAATCCAATATGGCCGCCAAAAGAAAAGCAAAAGATGGCGCTAGTAACTTAAAAACAAATGAAGATGTTTAGGTTATGTTTACACCATAAGAATTAACGCAAAAGAGTATCTTAACATTGACAAAGTTTAAAACTGTAACAATATGTCTTAACGAGTTATTAAGCAAAACTGATATCGGCAAAAATGTGTTTTTTCAAAATATCTCAAAAACGAAACACGTTAGAATGGATATGAAATGATTTTCGTTGCGAGCAATTAATTCTGAAAAACATTGTCCATTTAACCGTTGCTCTATCTCTTATAATAACTGATAAGCCAATGGTGAGCTTCGAAATGTGGACACACTGTATACTAGAATCGTAAAAAACAAATATTTTCCAAAGACGAAATAAATTATTCTAGTAACTAAAATCATGATTCTAGATTTCCAACTGAATCATTTGTCACTAACATAATATTTACCTCTTATTTTTGACCGACGAACCCCGAACGGAGGAGGTTTACAATTTGACTGCTTTTTTTGGCTCGTTCGCGAGTTTTATATAGTAATCGTGCTCTGATTTTGATGATTTTTGATTCATTTGAAAGAGGAGGCTTGAGAAATATTCCCATATTCACAAAAACGCAAATCCGAAATCCTCTTCCTTCCGAAAACCGCCCCCAAAGGGGGTGTAGGGGGCAAATTTTCTCGAAAATCGAAAATCTGAGTTGGTGTAATTAAAGCTAGGACAATATCCGGAAACGTTTGAATTGAATATTTTTTCAAAAGAGTTACGGTTTTCGAGTAAGATGCATGTTAATTTCTCAAATACATTTTAGCTATGTGGAGAGGGCAATTTCTTTCATAAATTGACAATTTGTTGGCACTAAATGAAAGACAATAGTATTTGTAACAACATTTATAATGAACATTTTTTCCTTAAACTTACGGTTTTCGAGATAGAGCGGTGGTAAAATGTTTAAATCTAAAATACATATTTGCGCAGCGATGTTCAGAGATCTCTACATAATACCTTAATAATGACAAGTAAAGAATATACGTGGGTTATAGAATATTAGTGGTATTAGCGAACGTTTAACGATTTTCGTGACTAATATTACACTCAAAAGTGTGAAATAAATATTTCTTACAAAAAATTGGACCGTCGTTATTAGTTGGTGCACTGAAAAGTACGAAATAATATTAATTCTATTGGTGCTGGTGCTTGTGAAGTTGGTGCCAAAAGTTATCAATCCAACTGCACAACTTCAAAAGTACCAGCACCAATATAATTAAGATTATTTCGTACTTTTCAGTCGACCAACTAATAACGCCGGTCCAATTTTTTGTAAAAAATATTTATTACACTTCATACCATTTTGTCATCATTAGGCAATGGAAAAGTTGGATAGATACTTGATAATCTGATGCAATTTTATGAGAGAGCTCTACTAAGCAGATGCAACTCAGTTAGCCCAAGGCGGTGGCGCCTGCTTCTAGCACCGTGTCCTGGCGTTGTCCTGCGACGGCTGTTTGTCCGAACTCCGCCTTTTCTTGGTCCTCCGGGGAGCCGGAGCGAGCGATGTGTCCTGCTAACAGCATCGGCATCGGTATCTTGGCTAGCTTGTATCAGTGTCTTGCGAAGTGAGTTGGGGCGCGGACGGGTGAGTGAAGTGGCATTACGATGTGATTAGTTGCAGCGATGCGTGCCTTAGTCTTCTCATCCCTGCTCATCTCCAGTCTCACAACTGCCCTTGCCATCTTAGTAAGTACAAATATTATGAATAAATACTTTTCTTCTACTAGATATAAGGATACATTATAAATATTCTGTCAACTGCAAGTACGTTTGTTTGGTACATTATTTTTTTCAACGTTTGGTGATTTCTGAAAATGAATGAGGGTTATGTGTATTGAGATTTGATTAAATAATCTATAGACTTATTGGGGAAACAAGATGTGTGGCTCCTTAATTCCGAATCATTGATGTCAACTCTGTACACAAAACACCAGATGAAGAAAAATGTATATGGGTGTCTTCACTATTATTTTCAATAGTCAATATCTTTTGACCGACTAACCCCGAACGGAGGAGGTATACAATTCGACTATGTGCTTTTTACATACATATCTAACAAAATGGAAGCAATAACACAACCGGAAATAAAAAACAGTATTCCAGATCTGCAATTACGTATTATAATTCGGGAAATGTTTGGAAGAGATTCAACATCTATTGTCATATGTTTTTTGTTAATCTACTCAACGAAACATGGTACTTATTCAACTGAGAATGATCAGTATAATATATAAAAATATATATTTTGATTTACTTTGAAGATGGGAGGACGTGTAGGCACACAATTGAAATGAATGGTTTTTTTCCTATGTATGAGCATTTCGCATAACAAATGTGATTTGATTCTGATTATTTTATTGGTGGAATGCTTTTATGAAATTCAATATGTTCAATACATCAATATATCTTTTAGTTATAAAAAAAGAATCCATTGTGCTCTTGTGAGAGGGAGCTTCCGAAAACTTTGTAAATAATTTTAGGTACATATTATTTATTTGGGTTTTTATATTTAGAGCCAACTTCATATATTAGTTGAGGAAATGAAAGAAAAAAATAATATCTTCATTCTAATGATGCTAGTTCTTTCCAAATTGGTGCCAAAAGTCTCCTTTCGACCCATAATAGTACCACTTCAGAATTACCAGAACCAGAACAACTATTATTTCGCATTTTTCAGTTTCCCAGCTAATAAAGTCGATCCTAGTTCTGTAAAAACTTGCGTATTTAAAAAAAATATTAAAATACGTATATAGTCCTGAAAATATTAATGTCAAAACATGGACATTGAGCATCCCCTCAAAAAAATATACATGAAATAGGGCCTTACACAAAGTTTACATCTAAATGCAAATATCACTTCCAAAAAATCATCTACTCTCAATAATTTCGCCGAAAGGTCATCATTGGTGATGAATCCGTATCCGACCTTGCCAAGAATTTTTCTCATACTTCTTGGGAATGATGTCAGAATACTTACATATTTATTGCACTACTACTTCGATGAATTGGTGGAGGTCCAGTTTAATGCGTGACTAATATATCAATTTTTCGAGGCTGTTGATAATCATTAATTTTAATGGATTCATCTTATGATTAACTGTGAGAATTATTATTGCATGGTGGACTATTTAAGCTGTAGATGTTATTAACTTATTATCGTTGCTTAGTCTAGTGCTCTTTCACAGGAAAATAACCTCTCAATAGCGGCAACCTTCAAGGAACCATATTAATGTTGGTCGTTTTGGAAGGGCGATCGCCCGCACAAAAAAATCAAAGTGGCTTATTTTACGTGGTTTATTTAACAGTATATATAATACTGATTTATTTTTTGATTCATTGATTTAAGTATATCTAAATACTTCTTACAATATATCTACTGTTTGTTTGCTTCGAAGTTATCATATTTTTGAATTACCAGAAAATTAATGGCAACGCCATATTTTCTTTTAATTTGAAGTATAAAATTCAGATTTATATTTTATTAGTACGTAGGTTTGAGACCCATTTGAGACGTATCTTAAATGTTTTCGCACTAAAAATCTTGAGAATTCTTGCTTTTGCCTGTTAAAAGCGGTTATCAATAAAAATCAGCAACTGTGTGATGACAACAGTGGGTGTGGTAGTGTAGTTAGAATTTTGTTCTAGAAACTATCGATTCGTATTTTCATACCTTTCGTGTAGAGGGATTTAAGCAAAATAACTAAAAATGTCCAGGATTAATGCCTGCGGTCGTTAAACAGAGGTGGTGATAAAGAGTATTATAAATTATAGCTGTATTCAGGGAGAATTCATAGTCGGTCGTTTAGAACAGGTGATCGCTATTAGAGGTTTTACAGTAAAAAATAAAATGCATGCTATAAATTACCGAGTGTTCAACTGCTTAGAGTTATGTCTACGGTGATATATACAAATAGGTAATCTTATAATAAATAAATAATGGGCATACACTCTGAAAAAAATCCAAGCAAACTATATTTTGGTAATGTACAGTTTCTTCTTGCTGTTCTAAATACCAAAAGCCTCCATTATTACGTTAGTGGCAAGAAATGTAATTAGGTAGTCTTTGAAAGACAATACAAAATAATATTTTCAGCACAAGGGTTAAATAATGGCTAGTCAATGAATTCATTCCCGAGGATTGGGTATTGGTATTGCTATTATTCAGAAATCTAAGAATGTTCAATATATATATATATATATATATATATATATATATATATATATATATATATATATATATATATTGCTACAAATAATCTGGTCATTAATTTTGCATTCTCAGATTTTCAAAGAAATTGCATCAGTTACATAGCGAAAATATATATATTTAAAATATTAACATCGCAGAAGCTCGAAAACCGAAGCGCTTTACAAAAAAGTTCATTCTAAACGTTTCCTGACATTTTGTTATCTCTAATTCTACCATCTCGGATTTTCGAATATGTACCTACTAAGGGTGCGCTTTTCATAGAAATAAGTAAGATTGTAATCACAGTCTACCACCAACCTTATCGAAAACAAAGAGCAGGCTTCGCTATCATCTGGTTTCCATATAAATATAGGAAGTCTATGCTTTATGCCTTCACTCTCATGGACGTCAAAACTGACTTTGGCATAAGGTTTATATTTTGTTTTAGTCTGAAAATCACAACGCGACGATTTTGAGGTTAGGCGTATCATCGAAACCCCATACCAGCGAAGACAAGCGACAGCGCGTTGAACCATGTGTTTTGGATTCAATGAGGTAATTACCCCCACCGTGAAAGTCTCTAGACCTTGATTATGTATGACAGTGATTGGAGCATTCTCAATTAAACTATAAATTACAACATGAAAGAAAGTACTCTATACGAATATCCAGCATTTTGAGATAGTTATTTCTTAAAATTAGACTCTGAACTGTGTGCTAGATTATTTAAATTCAAAATAGATCATTCCAATTTTTTCAGTAATAAGGAGATATTGCAACGAGTACAAATTTGGAAAATTTGGACTTGAAAAAGTATATTTACTTAATAATGTAATACATCAGGGTCGCAATCATAAATTTAGTTTCTTCTTCAGTAGAATAATTGTTATTTTACTTCTACGTGGGAAAAGTTATGAAACAATACTTGACAGCTTTTGTTGATGGAAGATTGTTAGTTTACAACATTGATAAAGTCATTTATAATTCTAACATATTGAAATATAAGAATCAAATATGCCAGTGAGAAGGTTGTTTAAGTACGACTATGAATGATAAAGTTCGTAAGTTACTCACTTTTCTTGACATAAATGTGTTAAGAGTCAAAATGATTATCTGACTGATACATAAACTATATAGATTCCATTTTATGCCGAGGTTGTTTGTTATCTTCATTAATTTCATTGACATCATATTGAAAGACCTACAGTAAATCACATCAAAACCGTCCCACATCACAAATCGAGGATACAAGAAGTGCATATTTCTGGAAAATTGAACGATTTTAATGCGATCATATCGAAATATGGCCGGCCTTGTTCAGAATTTGTGTATCGGTTGCTGCAACCACCAGATTGTATATTTTATCTTTTTAATATTTTTCATTACGTTCAATGCATTAGATTGGATTTTAAATTATTCGCGAGAGCAACCTTGACTAGCCCAACTGTGACAAAAACGTTGAAGTAACTTATCGAGGAACACCGACGGATTGTTTGAACTTTTCTAAATTGTTGCAGTATAAAACCAAGGAATTTGTATTGGTCGATTGATGACTTAGTTTAGTGTTAAATTTTATTTTACTCATGAATGTAGTGAAAAATGGAAATCTACAAATAAAAACTATTACCGTAAAAAATGGAATCGTTGTTTTTAATTCCTTGGGTACTCTTAACCTTTTTTTGAGCAAATGGCTCCTAGATAATAGCGGAAAAACGTGAATACCTAAATTTATGCATGAATTAATCAAAACATTTTCAAAATCTATTCATATTCAGGCAATGGCAAAATTTAAGTGTGTATTTCTTCACACGCTGAAAAAAATTAGTTGGTCAAACGATCTACTTAAACAATTTCTAAATTCGATAGAATTCGTTTGAGAGCGGTAGGAAAGTTAAGTCAAAGGACTCACCAGCATTTTTTTTCTTCGCGCGTTTTGTTTGGTAAACGTGCTTTAATTATGATGTTTCCCAGAAAATTTATAAAAATATCTTGCAGAATTATACAAAGATCATTTTTGGCAATATACCTATAGGGCATTTTTCAAAAAGGTTTCCGAGTTACAGCATTAGAAATGTGCAATTTTGCAGTAGCTATATTTTGAAATCACTTGATGGCATTTTGATGACTAATGAATCATTAAAAAACACTAAATAACATTAATTCTATTGGTACTGGAAGTTGGTGTAATGAGACGTCTATCTATCTATAAGTGTACACTTTCAAGAAGACTCTTTTGAACAACTTCAAAATCATTATGACTGAATTCATATATTCTGTGTTCTTTTTTTCATAGCGCATCCTGTTATTTATACAAAGTTATTTGTGTATTTTTCAGTGTACCAATTAATAGAGTCGTTCCTAGATTTTGTAAAAAATATCTATTGTTTTTATTGTTGCTATTATATATTGACAAGGATATAAACAGTCGGTAAAAACCAGCCACAATTACAAACATAACTTTCGCAGCAACCACTCATCAGATCTCAGTGATTTTCTTCAATATAGGTTAACTTTTGCGTAACAGTTTTTTGTAGGATTTCTTAAAAGCAGATAATTTTCACCTGAGGAGAAGCTACCAGGAGACTGCTTAGGTCATTATAACAATCTTAAATTCCTTTTTCCGCACACATTATCTTGGAAAATTTGAAAGTACCTACACCAATTATTGTTAGCCTCAAGCTTTCATATATCTTAGTTTAACAGTTTAACATAAACAGGTTTGACATAGTGTCACATAATTATAGATTATTTATGATGAGTGAAATATTAAATGAATGAATCTCTGACTAAATTCAGCTGTTTTTATTCAAATATTTTTTACAATGGTAAGATTGAATCAGTTTTTCTTAAGTTTTATTCTATCATACAGGGTGTCCCAAAATTAGCCTGCCAAACTTGGAAAAAAATGGAAAAAGTTCCAATAAGCATAGGTCTAAAAATGTTCGTTGAGGGAGTTGCAGCCCGTTTAACGTACACGCCTGAAGGAAAAAAAACTGCAAATACTACATTTGTCACCGAATGTCAAAGAAATCATCGCCAAAATCGTCTTTTCCATGGCTGCTATGATCTCAAATTCTTTGGTTTATATTGCCTTGAAACAAGCAGTAAAGCTTTTGAATCGATTTGGATTGAAACGGTTCATCCTACTGAGGATTGATAAGAGTAGGTGCCTGCTTGTAACTGGTAGAAAATTTCATTTTTTTTATAAGTTCACTACAAAATTTAGATAAAGTCATATACAAAAAAATTAGGGTAGATTTTTCCGCAAAGCAGCCTTTTTTGATGCATTCCTATTTAATAAAAGTTTGAAACTACATTGGCCTCTCCTGTTGGAAGTTAAAACATTAGTAGATTCTCAAAATTTCGCTGTATGTTCATTAGTATTGGAGATATTGAATAAAAACCATCTGCACACCCTCTATATTACTGGCTGGAGGGTATTATCTGACAAGAGGAAATAAATCACAAGAATTGTATATAATTTTAATATATTGTAATAATTGTTATTATGCAATTTAAAACTGAAAATCACAAATTTCTCTACGGGAAGAAATTAATGTCTATAATTTGCTCTTATTCTCTATATGTTATTGAGAACGATTTAACAGGAATAAATTATCATAAAGGATCCTTACAAACATAAATCTAATATTTCATCAGTAACCAGCACCATAATTCATTCAGAAATAAAAAGGCAACGGCAAACTTCATTTTATATTTAACAATGATTTACATGAATATTTCGTCTTAACATTTCATGATGAGAATAAGCATAGAATTCATTTTCTTACCAAATAATAATAAAAATGACACGATCGTTCTGGATCTACGGTGAATGTTCTGATTCAAACTATGTCGTGCTGGTTTGACAAAGCTTAATCTGAATATAGTCAAACATTAAGTTATCTAAGTTTCTATTGCCAAAGTTATTTAATATATCTAATAGAGTTGTATCAAAACCTGACCCAGTTCCCAAACAGATAGTGATCCTAATTTCGCAATTAAAATTTACGCTCGAAACGATATATTTATTATAATTCCTCTATAAATTATTTGAAACGATGCACACCTTGTTATTACAGATCCATATCATTTCATAGTAGATATATATTTTGTCTGGTAGATACAAACCATACCGAATTTAGTCGTAATAGATTCTCACTCCCATGTAAAATAGAATGTTTGTTGACTGTAAAACAAAACGTTTACAATTATCCAACCATTACAATAATATAAACATAAACCTTGTTTTTATCATTAGCCAGTGTGTTATTCGTGAGAAAAGAGAGCAAATTACTTAATATAAAATAGCTCGAGTTATCTGGTGCATGTATCACGGCATCCTTATATGGAGAAATTATATGAAATTGGGTCAATTTGAAATAAGGTTAAATGTTGAAAGACAAACTATTTTTCAAAAATATTTTGGTAATCATCGACTTCAACTGAATACTTTGAATCAGAATCTTAAAGTCACCTATATACCTACACAATAGAATAGCCTTAAATTCCGTCATAAAAATCTAGTAGGCTGATATTTGTTTTTTTTTAAATTTTGAATAAAATATCAATCTTTTTCTAAAATTTACATTTCAATGATACTTTAAAATATATGTGAGTCCCAATAAAACCTATATTTCAGATATCGGTAAGACTATACCTCAAAAACATGTTTTGATTAATAAATAAACGTTTATAATAATTATAAGAACAATTTTGTTAATTTTCTCTTGTGGAAATGTATCTATTCACTGACTGACAGACTCAATGACATTTTCTTTAGAATTTAGATTGTTACAGTATGTTTTCACACATTAAAAAATGGAATATTTCGGTTTCTGTTAGTATTAGATGCAGGTATTCTCCAAATAAGAAAACAGAATCAACCAGCAACAGGCTATTTTTTCATCACCATACATGCCTCTCAAAGAAAAACAATTGATGCGAAAGACGATCGTGTAAAATAGTCAATAAACGATCGACAGCACTTTTGATATTGCTCAGTCTAAATTTGACCTTGGGGTAGTGGGAAAATCATGGTTCAGAAAACTGTTGATCTAAGACATTTTCAGGGACGGTTTTTACCTGGATAATGCTGTGCCTTGCTTATTAAATTCACAGAGAAAATGTGCATTATTGAATCCACCCAAATGTCATGACCGGACACGTGCTCATTTAAAACGCATGTTACCAATCAATTATACAGCCGACAATCTATTTTTATGAATTAACAATTTCCACGGTAATCAGTCTATTAGATCACATAAGACTGCCAATCCATTACATTCACTACACAACAGACAACATCTATTGTGAGAAATATTAAATTGATTTTCAATATCTTGACTGGCTAGGTTGTATTCTTGACAGCATTGTAAAATGTATTGCCTCTGCGCAATTAACTGTCAGGTTTTTTACTATATATAATCCAAATTGATCACCGAAATATGAGTTTTCTACACAAACAACATGGAAAATAATTTCTTCAATATACTGAGAATCATAGCAATGTTATTAATCAAAGTTGTAATGCCATTATAACTATGAACATTAATTTGAACCAAATAGAATAGATATAATTCGAATATTCTATGGAATACTAGTAGAATGTTAAGAATGGTATTTCTGATAATAAATGAATATAGAACATTATAAATATTTTACAATAAGATGAATTAAATAGACTTGTATAATGATATATTATTAATATTTTAATACATTTATTTACTTTTAAAGCACTAGTATTTCTATACAAGACTTCTTCCAATGTTATATAGAAGTTTCTTCCAGGTTTACATACAGTCTATCATTCTATACATTCTCTTTTTTCCAGTTGATTTTTGTTTTTTTCGTCTTCAACGTTTAATTCAATTAGAATATCGGAGGATAACAAATCCGATTCTCACAACATCCACGTATTTCCCAAATCAGTTACGGCTCAGGAACTTATGAATATCCAGCGTAAAATAAACCGCAAGCATTCTGAATAATTTGATAATGATCCAGTTCAGATGGGTTATTGCGTAAAATTTGTTTCAAAATCGTTGGAATGAGTCGTACTTGGAGGCCTCTGTTCGAGCATATAAACAAGGCGATGCAGAAATTCTGTTATTTTGAAAGCTGAGCGATGCTAATTGAAATTAGGGTTTTTTGGTTTCATGCACAAATTGCAATTTCATTTTGAATTCGAAGGTCGTTTTTGTCGTTTCATGTATACCTTACATGATTCTTTCTTTAAACAAGATTTTAAATCCACGATGAAGATAAAACACATGTTGTGTTTGAAACTTAGGTCTTGGTGACTTTGGTGCAAGTAGTTTTGTTGTATGTGGTAGTGAATAAGAGACCCTTTACGAATTAAAAGATCGGATTATAATAGAAAAATTATGCAGAATAAAAAACCTGTATACATCAGGCCAGAACCTCCGTAGAAACAGAATGGTGAATCCAAAGATGGGGACAAACCACAACCGGAAGTGGAAAACCCAGATGGAAGACCCGGGCAAATACTAAATCAAATTAGCAACAATTATATATACTTTAACATAAGATTCCAGAAAATATTATTTTATGAAAGTAGACATAGGTTGACCTAGGGATGTGTGCAAGCTCTTTACCTATCCAAGCTATCGATTTGATATATTTATTAAATTATAGGTCCGACATTCTTGATTTTTTGTCTATATGCTTATAGGGTAGTAAGTAGTAATTATTTTGGTTCAAATGGTAATCCCCAATTTTTGATACATTTTTGGATTTATCTGTAATATTTTTTGACTTGTTTATATCAATTTTATTAAGTATATACATATAAATATCTCTTACAAAATATTGGACCGACTTTATTATGTAGTTGGTGCTTTGAAAAAAACAAAATAATATTAATTCTATTGGTACTGGTAATTTTGAAGTTGTGCAGTTGTAGTTAGATTGAAAACTATTGGCACCAACTTCAAAAGTACCAGATCCAATAGAATTAATATTATTTGAGTGTAATATAAGTCATCAAAATCATTCAGCGTTCATCAAAGAAGATAATGCGTTAATCATGCATATGCAGAGATTTCAAAACATGGCGGAAATACACATATTTGAGATTACCACTGCTGTAACTCGGAAAGCTATGATTTTTTGGAAAAATTTCTTGAGTCAATTGTTGCTGGATATGATCTCTTCTTTAATTTGGTAATCTCGAATTTTCGATTCTCGGAAAATTTGCCCCGTCCACATAGCTGAAACACATATTTCAGACTGTAACGCGAAAACCTATGATTATTTTTGAAAATTTCCTATTTAAACTTTTCCGGATATGGAATAATCTTTAATTCAGCTTTCTCGGATTTTCGGGAAAAATTGCCCCCACCAAGTTTTTAATGGAAGGGCATATCTATTTTTTTAATGGGACCAATTCTCAATACTACTCTCTCAAATGAAAAAAAAAATCAAAATCGGAGCACGTTTACTATGCAAAAGGCGCCAACATCTATAAAAAAAGCAGACATACAGTCGAATTGTACTTATACCTCGTCCGTTTGGTTCGTCGGTCAAAAAGAGCGCAGTGTATAGACTCTCAAAAAAATTCATAACTCTTACACTATTCATAATAACTGGCTAACTTTTGTAGTCGATTCTTCAAGCTTTAGCTCATTTTTTGAGGTATAATTAAAAATTGAATCAGGAATTTTTTTCAATATAAAATACTAATGGCAAAAAATCAACTTTTTAAAAGCGAAAGCGAGTTCTGTATTCCATAGCATTGCAGTTTTGTATAATTTGTATTTTCCTTCACGTATATTCAAAGATAGAAATCTATAGGAGCAAGGGCTGGGTATCGCGCAGGCCCAGCTATAGTACATTTTCTATGCTTAACCAAAGATTAGGCAAAGAGTGATATGGTTATGCATTGTGTTGTAACCACATGGTCTTTCTGTTGTTCGAATCCATTTCTTCTAACAATCGGAGAAGTTGTTCTTGAAGAAAATTTGGATACCTTTCACCATTCAGCATGTTGTCCAAATAGAGAATTTTCAATTGCATTATAATTATGTCTATTAACGCGTTGTTTTTAAATGTTGCTGAATCAGAATATCAAAAACAAACACACAGCGAATTGTATACCTCCTTTTTTGGGAGGTTGGTTAAAACCTATCATTCCTAATCTTTTTTAATAATGCCATTTATTTGAATACAACACGAAACCCTTCATTATAACTACAATTTTTAATGTAGGGTTAGTAACCACTTGGTGTGGAGGATTCGCTATTACTGCTATTTCCCGAGTACGCGCATGACGATTTTCTTGTGGTATTAAAACAAACGTTCAGTACTGATTGAACAACTAGCTATTTTATGTTTGGTATATAACACATTAGTAGTGAGTTCAAATCAATCTCCTTACTTTTGGAATTAAGAAGCCCGTGGAGTTTGGCTCATACAGTACACCATATCCACTAATTCTTCGTGAGTGAAATGTATACGGATGTGTCCAATTTTACGGGGGTGGCATACTCGATTTTTTCCTAAACAAATCATCAACAATTTTAGTTTTGTCAAAAATCTCGGAAATTTTCATCGTTGACTCCACTTCCATTTGAAAAGGTAGAGTCTTGCCATTAATATTTTGCCTTTTTGAATAAATCGTAGGTGACGGAACATCTATTCTTAGTTCATCTATTTCTGAAATAATGCGGTATATAAAGCTTAAGTAATCGACCAAAAAAACTTGCTTTACTTATCTAGAATGTTTCCGGAGTTGATGATTTTTTTGAGGGAGCTATTTGACACTAAAATTGATATAAGTCAGAAAATATAGATAAATCCATGAAACCTGATCATAGAATTGTTCACATACGAAGTCGCTGGTAAAGCCTTATTCTAGAAACTTACCAAATTATAAAAGAGTTAGCTTCACCTTTCGTTGCACAAAGCTACTTTTGGAGTAATATTAAAATGATGATAAAAATAACCATTGTGAATCCGATAAGAAAGAGACTTACAACATTTTAATATAAATTGATATAGGTAATTGAATAAAAGCACCTAAATAAATATAATGTTATTCACTTAGTACATTCGCTAACAGATAGATTGAGAAACACCAAGATCATATCGGATCGTTACAGTGAGAAAAAATCAGAATGATTGTCTCAAATGCCAATCTTAATAGCGTTGATACTTTAGCGATAACATCTTAAGTAGATTCAAATTTAATAATTGAATCGGGTAATGCCCATACTCTGCCATTGTTGAGAGCTTGGAAGGAGGGAAAAAATGGTTAGGAAATCCCTCTGATTATGACCTAATGAAGGTAATAGGTACATAAAGTACAATAAGTAATTTATTAAACTGAATGACTAAGAAAATATCAACTGAGTTTAATGAATGAATCCGTACCTTCATAGGTCAAAATGTTGGGTTCGAATGCAGTAACTTAAGTGAAGAAAAACACATCAAGACAAGTAGATATCATGTAGCAAGTTAATCCCTGGAAATGTACCGACTGTGATCTATCGACATTTATTAAAAATCGTATTGTTCTTGAATAATCCTTGAACTCTGATGAGAAATCGATGAGTTCCTTGCAACATTGATCAGCAACAATAAATACAGAATGTAGGAAACAGCATAAAGTTAATAATCATTCTCACAATAAAATTGTAACCTTGCGATTTAATCAAATTTCCATTGCATACATTTGAGCTCATTAACAAATATTATTCTGATGATTAATAAGCTGATCATTCGATTCCAGGTAACAAGATCTCTTCCACAGCATTACTTATTAGTTATGCATTCCATGACCTCGCCTAACGTGCACTACGAAGTCCCGAATTAATCACTTGTGCAACTCAATCGTTAATTTTATTAAGGTCTCGAATATCCTTTGCATTATTCATATAGGTACGGCATATCATTTTCTTACAGTGATCAGCCACTACAAGACAAGTGCCCTCTCCAGACGATATGTCCGTCAGTAAATTGATATTTTGTTTTATATAACCTTCGTATAGCCGTTGTTTTTTTCTTTTTTTGTTGTGATAATAAGATAAAGTTGCATAGTTGCAGTTACATCGAATCTTCATTTTGATTTGTCTGGATTTACGCGAGATGCTATTAAAAATATAGGAGTCAATGACACTGGGTTCGATGACATTGGTCTAAATTTCGGCCGATGTTCATTTCGTAGCTTGGACTACTACAAAATACTCAGTGAGTCATGATTGGGTTTGCGTTGAACTACATGGTTTTCTGAGAACATCGTAATCAAGAATGAATTATGTGGAAATTCTATAATCAGTGAATATTTAGGTAAAACTTTCGTTGGTTTACTCATGCCTTGAAGAAAATATAAATCAACAATGCTTATAACTAAAAATATGTATAATATTGAAGAATAATGGCACAGAGATTTGCAGGTGTTAAAATAAAATATTTCAGTTACATTTTTAAGAAAATTTATGGGATGCTATTTTAATAGATGAGAATCTTTCATCACAAAAAGATGGTTTTTCAAAACAAGAGCTCTAGATGACAATAATATTTGACAATCACGCCGCAATCAACCAAAATATGTAGGTACTTGTAATTTTGTTATTGTTTTTGCTTCACAAAAAGACAAAACATCAGATAATCTTAAGCAAATTGTGGTTTAATAGTACTTTATTATGACTGCTAGTATTTACCAAACATTATTGAAAATATCTTTGTTCTTATTGTTCAATAATATTTTTAGAAGAATAAGACGACAGACGAAGTCTATATCTTATTAAAATGGCGATAGCTAATACATTACTTACTCGTATTCTTTCTCGTTCTTGGTTTTTACCAGTACCTACAGCCAGCAAATTATCAAGGCCGACAGATGGTATTTTGCTTTATTCTTATAGTTTGCCTCATAGGTTGGATATTAAATCATATTATTAGCGCATAATCATAATCTGATGCGGATTCATTGTAATTCGTTAGAGAACGGTTGTTTATATTGATAGATCCGCGGATGTGTCATTGTTTAGAATTGAATGACCCTACACACACAGCATCTCAGCTATTATTAGAATGATTGCGTTTGTACACATTACTGAATAATTTATAGAAAATTCAGAACAAAATAATTACCTATTGTAAGAGACTTTTTTTGTAAGAGACTAAATTACTTATAATGACAGGTCTATATAAGAAAATTCTTTTATTGGTATTGGTCTTATCAATTAAAGAAAAACAAAAAAAAATACAAAAATAATAGTTAGTGTGGGATTATCATGAAGTATAGGGGCATTCTTTAAAGACTAATATAACTCCATGAAATCGTTAAAGGAATCTATTTGATTTTCTAAATCTAAATAACTACAAAAGAGCTCGTCGTGTCAGCTGCTGATGCATGTATGAAACTTAATCAACGTGATTTAACAATTGTTCTCAAAATAAAATCCTACTTAAACATACATTCAAACGACTTAACCTACCATAAAATCTGTGGATTATGGTCAAAAGATAATAAATGTGAAATCGTTCAGGAAGAAGTTCATTCTATAATGTACATTTTGAGATCAAAAGCATAGAAATCCATGGTAGTATTTTAGATCCAATTTGAAATTTCTTAAATCATCACTACACACACAAGCATAGAACATAGCCAAGTAATTGATAATAACTGGGATATTGGAAAGAGTTTTATCAAGTTTCTTAGAAGCAAGTACATAGTTTTAAATTTAAATTTAAACAGGGTTGATTTGACATCATTTATCTATATACAAAAACGCACCCTCAAAAATTTACAGCCCTTCAAACTGGCATCACATCGATAAGTTTTTTGGCTGTAAAATCCAAACAGTACCAAATAATAGTTTGGCATTTTGGTATCTACCATTTCTTAGGTTCAAAAATCGGCGAAAAAGGCAGAAAGGTTTTTAAGGAGTTATTCTCTTAAAAATTTATAAAAGAAGTTTTCTAGATGTAAAGGAAACTAGAAATATGGGCGTTGAAAAGATGCAATGCCAATTTCACCACTTTGTCTTCAGTGGAACATTTCAATTCTATTCACAAACGATTTTTAAACATAAGAAATGGGTAGGTACCAAAATTTTAAGCTATTATTTTGTACTCTCTAGATTTTACAGTCAAAAGATGTAATGCAACTTTGAAGGGCTGTAACTTTTTAAGGGTACGTTTTTATATATAGATAAATGTTGTCAAATTGACTTAAAATTGACCACAGAATATGCCATAAAGAGTATGACTATTCTTTATGGAACACCCTGTATAGAAAATATTCTTTACAAAAACCTTTTTATTTTCATTTTCAATTGTCGAAAAAACGGACCATCACTCAATTTTTCTCGCTGAAAGAAAAATCATCACAATCGGTGCACGTCTTTTATGCATACCATGTAGGTATATACTTCACGTCATATTTCACGTGTTTGTCCATAACCTGAAAACTACTAAGCCAATTTTGATAAAACTTTGTCCCCTAAGTTAAGATTAGTGTGAGACAGTTAAAAAAAATGGACTCAATCCGATTATTCGTTTCGGAGAAATGTGTGGACAAACATACATACATACGAAAACCTATAGAAATGTGTATACCTATTTGTTTGGATGCCCGAATAGATTAGAATATGTAAATGTATTGTAATTCCAATAATATTATAGATACGTGTCGAATTAATAACTTTTTTTTCTGAAGTCTGGTAAAAAACATTCACACCAAGCTCCAGATCATCACTTGTAAGATTTGTTTTTTTGATCAACTTCCCAAATGGTACACAATTCGGCAATGTGAAATTTTCACAGAATGTGTGCTTCTTTTACAACTAAAAAAAAAAAACAAAAACTAAATGATAAAGTTAGGAGGTTCCTATACAAAAGATTTTTTGTTCGATTGTAATAACAATCACTGTATTTCTTGAACCGTAATAGGTACGCAAATGACATTTTCAAAAAGAAAGTAAGATTATAGCTGCTATAATAACAAATAATGAAAAAGTAAAGTTAAAAATTAAAGGGTGTTCCTATACAATAAATTAACTTTTGTGTTTGCCCGATCTTAATTCCTAGTGGCATTATTTTTTGAACCGTAATAGTTGAACATTTTATGTTGGCGTTTTTCGATTATATTTTTTTTCATATGAAAGAGGGCTACTGAGAGATGGTAACATAAAATAAGAAATCCAACCAGTTGATACCAAGTCTTCTCTCTAACCCTTTTCTGTCCATCTTCAAAATTACCAGTACCAATAGAAGCTATGTTTCTTTATAATCACCCGCAAAATATCCACACCAAAAAAAAAAACATCCACCCAACATTTTATTTATTTGTTGAACTTGTATTCACCAAAACTAAACCAAATGTAGAAACAAACATGTATTTCTTTGGGTGAACATTATTTTAGGTGAAATATTCAGCGATAACAACTCTTGTTGCTATTTCTACATATGTATGAAAGAAACATCATCATCTTGTATCAAAACGAATTTCGTGTAGGTGTTCTTTTGTAACAGAGCCAAAACAAACAATGTGCCCTCTTTTCTGCATTCAAATTATGTGCTGCATACCGGACAGTTAAGAAATCGAGGCCACTTTCGGAAAAATGGAACCCCATTTGAGCTGAGTTTGTATATTTACCTATTATTGAAACATTTTAATATTTTATACAAATATAATGAATCTAACAAATAAATGAGACAACTTAGAGTCTATGTTTGCGCTAGATATGTTCCTACTTATGATTAAAAATAACACATCTGCAGTTTCGTGGTAACCGTTGTGTGAAATTTGCTACTAATACACAAAAGAAGCTTTTAATTCAGAAAGCAAAAAAACTAATGACTCAACAATACTATTTTGTTATTATCCTGAATACTTTATCAAGTATCGGAAATGATTTGACGCTTTGAACGTAAGTACATAAAAAAGGATTTGCTCATGAGAAAGAAGTAGGTACATCCCGTTTGGTTAATTATATCTAATAATATTCTATTATATACAACAAGGTTACCAATACTCAAATGGAAACATTATATAAAATTGATTTTTTACGCTTATCAAATTGTCGATAAAATCAACTATAATTATTAACAAATTCCTGAAATGGAAACATAATATATGCGATTTCAGGAACTAGAATAAAATTAATCTACAAAAAATTCAAATCTTTTTGCCTTACAATCAGATGGCTTTGATATCTTTGGAGTTGTTAAAGGTTGCTGAGATTCCAGAAAATCGATTCATTACGGTTCTCGACTGTCTTGGCACTTGTTCATGTTATTCATCAAAATCAGTTTCATAACAACGCGCAACTAAAAGCAAGGTACACAATGCGTTTTCGTAACGGTTCACAGATTTTCAAATAATGAACATAGACACTGTGGAAAAAAACGTGACAGGTCTAACGTTACTTCTAATTGTTGGGTGCTTGTGTAAATTAATATACCTACTGTAGTCCTAGCGCGATATTGATAAAAAGCTATTTGAGGCTTGTGATTTATGATTTACGCCTGGGTTTTCAAATCTCCTAATATCCTAATCTCTCGTATTTGTTCCTAGTTCTCCTTTTTCTCTTCCCCATCTGCTAGTTATATTTATTGAACTACATGATTACTTTTTCCCGCTGCCGGTAATGAAAATAATTCAGACATGCTTAGATACAAAACATGCAAATGGCAAATATCATTAGTGTATTACTTTTCCTAGACAATAAAATGTAAATACTGTCATTTACATTCCTAGGAAAATAATTATTATTTACATTACCGGCAGAGGAAAAAATGTAATAAGTAACAGGGAATGTATCGACTGTTAACATCCTCGGCAAGTGACAAACCTCGGCTCGTACTCACTTGCCTTGAATCTTAACATGTCTTTACATTCCTTGTTACTTGAATAACTATTGCGCAGTTTTAGGATCACTGCGATTGCTCTATTCTGAGCAATATATTGTCACTTTCATGAAAATCTAGCGATAATATATTGCAACTCTTGTCACTTGCATAATCCATCCAAATATTGTGCACATAAGAAATTTTGTTTTCCAGAAGTTTTGATTTTTTCCAGGATTATTCCAAGTCACGAAATACCCACATATTATTGAATTTATATTTTCATTTCCTTTGTCTGCGGTATTTTCTACTCCCAAACTTTTGTCTTTACTTATATTGGATTTTCGAGTTTTTAAAGGTTCAATCTTAGAAAATAAAAAAGAAAGTAGGCAATTTTTCAGTGGTATATATTTTATTAAAATAAGTCGTTTGTTTTGATATATATGTATTTTTACAGTATGGCTGTAAAGTCTGGAATTTCTCAACAAGTCTCCTCTAAGTTTATTGCAATAAAAGGCAAAACGACGTAGATTTTTAAATAAAATTTCCGATTATTTTCTAGTAAAGATTAATTTACACAGAAGTGTAACGGGTTATATATAAAAAATGAAAAAAAAACATGTAATTCTAATGGAAAATTATAAATTATCCAATTTTTTATGCCTCAGCATCACAACATTGTATGGTTGTATAGCAAAATATCTGGTTTGTTAACTCACACGACTTTCGTACCGCCCTTAAATCAATTCCATCGAATATAAAAATTGTCTGATCAGATCGTATGACCCATAATTTTTTCCACGTGCCAAGACTAACAGCAATCGTCATATACAATTTTGGAGGAACCATTTTTCTATAGCAAATAAGGCTTTAATTATAAGGTAGCAGCCTCCAAGGATTCTCATGCAAACTTTTCTTCTCCTATTAAAGCTATTTTCGTCCAATTGATCTTATTTTTCGCTAATTTGAATTATTGACATTATATAATACGGTAATAGATCTAAATATATGTTCTTTATTTTTAATATTATAATACATCGAAGATCGTTACAGTTATCTACCTACAATTCAACATATCTACTATTTATTGTAATTATACACATAATATAGGTTGGGCAATGAGGCAATTATTGGAAACTTCTAATTTTCCACAAACATGCAATAATAAAACCTTCGCATATTGATTTCTGCACATATTCTTGAATAATACCTACTAACAATTATTATGATTTCACTAGATGATTATCACATCTGGTATTCAAATGATGGTTGAATAGGTTGTATGTACTTTTGAAGAGAAGCATACTCTGACCAAACATCTTCATTTTTTAGAGTTCCGTAACGAATTGGTGAAACCAGGACCCTATTACTAAAACTTCACTATCCGTCCATCCGCCCGTCCGTCCTTCTGTCGGTGGGTTCTATCTCATGAACAGTGATAGATGAAGTGTTGAAATTTTGACAAATACTAAGTCCGTCCTTTCGTCCGATCGTCTGTCAGCCGACTGTATCTTACGAACCGTATTAAGTAGACAGATAAAATATTCACAAACTATTTATTTCGACTTTCGCTATAACAAAAAATACTAAATCCATCATTGAGTTGAACACTTCTTGTGGAAGTTCGACTAGATTTGAGAATACATTTTTTGTCAATATTTGAATTTACAATAGTAATATCTAGTGATCCAAAAAAAATCTTCTGTCGTGATTCGATAAATTTTCACTTCAATCATCTAAATTGAAAGGATATTGTTTGATCGATCATATATCACTTGAAGGAGCAGAAATTTAATGGGTAACGTTGAAAGAAATATATAATGATATGAAAATAACAAATGTTGAAAATGCCTAGGTCTTTATCCAAATTTATCAAAATTCTCTTTTAATATCTTAGGAATATTATACTTTCCATAAAAATTCACCCAAATATTTTTTTCTAAGTAACCGCTCTCATCTTGAAACTAAAATCTAGCTGCCCTAAAACAAAACAAATCTGAGTTCTCGGGTCAAGAAAATGTGTAGGATCGCAATTATATCAAAAATAACCTACGATACCTATTATATCTTCTACGTTGATAATTTGGTGATCTGTTGAAAATTTGTGTGGGTAAAATAATCGTTTTCTAAATGCAGAACAACAACTATCAAATAAAATGTGATCTTCCATATACGGTGCTCTCATCATACCTAAAACAGATGTAGACCATAATATGTAATTCTCCGTAATTCCGTTTCCTCGGTTTCTTTTCCTTTCACTTGAACGATATCTCAAAGATATAAGAAAAATATAAATATTGATATACATATATAATTTTTGGTAAGATATAAGGCAGTACTAGGTAGTAGTACTAGGTATTCCCGGGGTTAGAGTGGCACAAATCTCAGTCAGCCATATTAGTAATACTTGATTCTCTAGAGCGTTGCGTCAAAAATAAACCTTATATCTTATTAGAAATGACAGAATTTGTTATAAAATTTCACCGATTAAAATCCACAAGAATGATCAATCTGCTACATTATTGGATGTTCATATCTATTTTTTCAAGACGCTTACGTCTCACATATCCTGTGCATCCTAGAATGTGTATATACATTTTTCCGAAAAAAGAAGCGGTCCGGAAATGTTTTAGTATTAGATTTTTTACAGATAAATATCTTTTCTTAGACCAACTTTATTAGTTGGTGCACTAAAATAACAAAATAATAATAATTCTATTGGTACTGGCAATTTTGAAGTTGTGCAGTTGTAGTTAGATAGAAGACTTTTTGCACCAACTTCACGAGTACCAGCATCAATAGAATTAATATTATTTTGTATTTTTCAGTGCACCAAAGAATGAAGTTGGTCTAATATTTTGTAAAAAATATTTCACACTTTTGAGTGTAATATTTGTTATCAGAATCATTCAACGTTTTTCAAAAAAGATAATACTGGTTATTCTTATTCAGAGAAATCAAATCATTGCGGAAATACACATATTTCAGACTTTACCACTGCTGTAACTCAAATTTTCGATTTTTTACAAATTTGCCTTCTTCAACCCATTTCAGTTACGTGTTTGGAAGAAGGACATGTTGATTGTAAATTCCCTTTTCAATGGAACCAAACATCCATGGCCTTCTTTCAAATAAAAAAAGTGTCATGAAAATCGGAGCACGTTTACTATGAGTATTTAAAAGGCGCAAAAAACATGCAGACAAACAGTCGAATACCTCCTCCGTTTTGATTCGTCGGTCAAAAAATAACAATGCGGCGTGTTCAAGAAGCAGTGTTAGTATCAACTTGAAAACTTGAACATTATAAAATGATTGTATCATGTTTTTAGATAGAACATTAGTAGTAGATCACTAATTGATGGTTGTTCTAAAAGTATCAAGTTTAATCAGCGCCAAAATCAATATAAATTTTGAAAATATTGCACAGAAAATGAAATTGACTAATAGTTGCGAAATGCATCACGCACACTTATAATTTAAGTTGCAACACTGCTGAGAATTGTGCAATCGTTGCTGCCAGACGTCAATTTTTGTATACCTAACTGCGACAAAATTGCATCTGTGACGGTGCTGGCCCTACCGAACAACCAGTGAGCTATAACTACATTGAATTCGCTATAACATGCGAAAATATCGTATGATGTAACTTACACTGGCGACTGCGAAGCTAAACAAATTGCAACTATCATTGTTAATTAAAAGTCAAATGACTACCCAGTTATCCGTGTTCAAGTGGCTGTTGGTTGTCTATTTTTTGTAGAATGTTCAACAAAAATTCATATGTTTAATAAGCCACAACAAGAAACGGCTATTCTATGGTCATTGCGATTTTCTTTGCTTACACTATTTAGTTTCACGAAATAGATTATTTTTTGCGATCAGCAACCAGTTTACAATGCAATGCGACCACAATGCGATAGCAACTGGGAAGGCTTAATTTTACATAATAATCGTGCCGATCATCCGCCAATTTCTAAAACTGTTAAAAGAAAAATAGAGATGAAATACAATACAATCATGAACAACTTGGATAGTATGATTACTTCCTTAGTTCATTGATGATGTTGGCTATTGCCTGTAATCATTCACGAAATACGTACATCACGCTAAACTTCTCATCGCATCTCATTATCATAAAATGTTCTACTACGTTTGTTGATCTAAGCTATGGCATTAGTATTTCAGAGAATTCAGATGAATAAATTTATATTTCACAACTCAAGCAAAATATTTGTATTTTATGTTTCTGCATCATTGTTGATACAAAATCTTTCATATAATTGCATATTTAATCAATCGATGCTTTTTTCTCCCTAATTATATAAACTTCCTTAAGCGTAAAAAAATTAAATACCAGCTCTTATCTCAAAATCGTCACGATATTGATTTACTTCCCTCGGTTGAAATGATCCGTTTCTCGTGTTATCAAGGCAGACGCCATCATTTGTGAAACAAACGATATAATAATTAATATAGTTATGTTTACTACGTTAGTCAAACAACTGTACCTTTCGGAAGTAGAAAGCTTCTTAGTTCCGTATGCCAAATTCTCTACTTTTGTTTTGATTAGCATATATTGTTCTTCACTTTATTAGTTTTTTAGTACAAATTTGCCTATTGCAATCGTTCGCACTATTTGACCGACGAAGCCATTTTTATTTCGTTTGGTTTGTGCCCGCGTTTTATGTAGTAAACGTTCTCCGATTTTGATAATTTTTTATTCGTTTGAAAGAGGAGACTTGAGAAATGGTCCCATATTCGTAAAAACTCAAATCCGAGATCTTGTTCACTTAAAAAAAGGGCTATTTTTCTCGAAATTCGAAGATTAGAGGTGGCATAATTAAAGACAGGATAATATCCGGAAACGTTTAAATTGAATATTTTTTTCAACACAGTTACGGTTTTCGAGTTACAACGATGTTAAAATGGTAAAATCTAAAATACTTATGCGTATTTCCTCCGCGTTGTTTTGACATCACTAAATAATAATAATTACATGCAAAGAATATACGTAAAATTCTTATAGAAATTTAGATGAAAAGAGCTATATACACTTATTGGTCTAATAACTGAAATAAAATTTACACAGCTTCTGAATCATATACCAAAATGCTTGAGTGCTACCCGTCAGGATATTTATTTGTCCAAAATCTGAAAAGACCATAAAGTAATATTTAGGAAATTCAATATTTAAATTTTAGTTGTATCACATCACCTTCCGCATAAAATGCTTGTGTGAGAAACAATAGGAAAACATTATTTAGTAAAGGTGTGCCAACGCCTCGCTGATATATGAAAGAAGTTTCCGATTGAGAAAGAGAGACAGAAGTGGAGCAGCAAGGAGCAGGACTAGGCGACCTTGCGACCGTCGGCCGTTGTCTCCGGTTCGTTTCCGGTGGTGCCCTGTGCCTGCGGGCGGGTGTTTATCTGTTGTTTTCTTGTAACGTTCGTTCCTTCTCATGTCATGCCACTTTGTCGTGATCGACATGCGTCGTTGTTTTTGTTTTGTTGTCGATGCTTTTCTTTTCAGGACAGTAAGGAAATTAGGGTGGGGGTGTATAAATGTGCGTTCGTTATTGGATCAACGCTACGCCTGTTTATCAGGAAAGGTTCACTGATTGGATGGTAACAGATAAGGAATATATTCCTTTATTGGGTCTAGAGGAGCTCCAGTGGCAGCTCTTGTTAAATCTTTTATATTATCTTGACTTTAGAGTACCAAGCACCTGCTATATAGGTACTCCACTAAGAGAATATGTTGCGCCGTTGTGTTCATGATAGAAATATTTGTTTTTCATTATTGCGTGGGTTAGGATCATTTATGTAAGCAGAAGCAGTGAAAGGACCTGGAAACCTAATACTTTCTTTAACAAAATTTCCAATCAGTTTCACAAAATTGCACATTTTCCAAAAAAATTAGTCTTTCTGAGTTAAAAAAATATTTAAATTCTCATTATTTCTTCAATAATTATTCATAAATTGGTCTCAAATTTCAGGCTACAGTGGTATGACTACATATGATTCAATTAAATAGCTGGCTGGCGCTAGTTTCCTATTTTAAAATATCAGAAAAAAAATATTTATCGACATCAAGTAAGGATAATTAAACGAAAAAGTTTCCAGTAAACATTTAATAAGTGTTTCTCAGTTATTCAACAGCTTTTTAAGTTACCCATGAACTTATTTCAGCCTGATGAAATCTTCCAGAAGAAGAACACATAACACAGTTAATCTTGAAGTCTCATCACGAAAAAGTTACTATTGAGGTTATTACGATACTTGTTTTTTCTATAAACTTTTTTGGTCTCTACAGATCTCACCCTGGTCAACAAAGCCATGCAACAGACTCAAAATTACTCCAATATAATATACATAAATATATTTCTCAATTCAAAAAGTCCTTGCCTTTTAAATATAATGCACATAAAATTCTCAACGCTGTTATTTACGATCATAAATATGCGATAAAGAAAGAAATAAGCCTGCCTAATGCAAGATCAAGAAGATATCCGATATAAGGTCAATAAGGAACTTTATTATTTCATACATCCTTGACGAAAAGTGATTCTCATCTGGTGATTGCATCAACCTGCTACAAATAATAATAGAAGGATCTAACGCCCAATGCGTGTAACAATCGTAAACAAAAATCACATCTGCGTTGGCTAATATAATAATACACACCCATTCTTTAATAATAGCGTCAACATGTGTACTTGCGTGTAATTACCAGGTTATTTTTATGGCAATAATATAGATTGCTTTGATATGACATTTGAGTCATGAGAGATAGAGAATGGCTGAACAATGTGTTAAAAATTGTCATTTTGTATTTGAGAAAGATTTATGATATAAGCGTGAGAATTATAATTATTAATGGATATGATCACTATAATAATGAACTAGAATAAAATAATAAGATTTATTGTTATAAATGTCCTAACAGTTCTAGGAGTAGGTAATAACGTGAGTAAAGAAAAAGTGCAAGGATATGTAAAATACATTTTGTCACGTCACGGATAGGAGCAAATCCATCTAATATGAAAATTTGTGAGACCATTCATTATTTTACTATGCCAAGAGAAACAAAAATCTTCAGATATATGTATTCAGTTTTGGAGAAGGCAGAATATGAACGGCTCTCTGATGAATATCTTAAGAGAGTTGCATTAAAATCCTTTGAACTGTTTTTACGCTACGCTAATTAGGTATATCCATTCCCAATTTGGCATAGACGGCAGACATAACAACAGCTGAAAATATCTTTTTTTTACTCAGGAAAACTCCTTCCTATCAAGCTGCCTCAAACTACCGAAGCCTACTACCCCTTGTAGTCAATACCAATTATGAGAAACTGAAGGTGAATGTGTAAGGATGACTTAAACTTAAACAAATCGGCTCCTTACCTGCTTCCCCAGATACAGGTACCAGGTACCTATATAGTTTGTTTCAAGAATGATAGCTATTGCTTGTAATCATTCACGAGCTACGTACATTACGCTATACGTCTCATCGCATATCATTATCATGAAATTATCTAGAACGTTTGTCGATCTAAGCTACGACATCAGTATTTCAAGCTTATCTTCTTCAATAGGGCGCTGTACGTATGTCCGAAGGCAACGCAATGTTTATTTTATAGGCGTCACAAAGTCAATGTGACATTTCAGATAATTCAGAGGCATACATTTTTATTTTATAACTGAAGCAATAATTTTTTTTTCTGCATTATTGTTGATAGTAAATCTTTCATATTATTTGCTTTGTTATAATCAATCGATATTTTTTTTCTCCCTAATTATATGAACTTCCTTGAAGCATATAGAAAAATTAAATAGCATATCTTATTACGAAATCGTTACGCCACTGATACACTCCCGTCAGTTGAATTGATCCATTTTTCGTGTATTCAAGGCAGACGCCAACATTCGCAAAAGAAACTATATGTTGGCTTGGTTTCTCATTTTTCTTGGATTATTTTAATACCAGAGTTTTTCAGTTGGTTATGTGATCTTATCTTTTTGATTATCATTATATACACAATTCTTAAACTTAAAATTCCTTAGGACATGAATACTGAAAAACTGATTTGGCGCAGGTGCCCATGTATTATTTACATTATAGATATCATTGAATTGAATTCTGATAATATTCAATTCAATTTAATTAGTACGAGTTTTCTTTTCATCATCTATTAAACTTTATTATTCTTTCAGCAAATTCTGTCTTATGTTTCACCATAAGTGGCCCTTATAGAGCAATATTCTCATTACGAAATTCAACTCCAACAGAACGTTTATACTTCGGATAGAAAGAAAGTAATTACTTATTTGATTTTGTAAATAAAATGCATAAAAATATTTGAAATTTGACCAGGGTCTGGGTACTATAAGAAAGCGAACTTTTAATAGGTATAGTCAAATTATGTTGAACCTTAGCTGCTGGTTCTTAGGATTCTTATTAATTAAGAATATTAAACTTACGAAGTTATGCATGTTATGAAATTCAATATTTCACAAAGAATTCTAGATCTACTGAGAAGTTCATACTGTCAACCTCGAAGGTCGTATAGAAATAAAACTTTATACTTAGCGTATTATCGACGCATAACGATTATCTTGTTCGCTTTAAAGCAGTTACCCTATCATCCCAGGAAAGATCCTTACGCACGATTAAAGCAAGTTAATAATAATAAATTACATTTTAGCGCTCGAAGTGTAGACACAACTAATTACCATACTATCAAAACCAACAATATAAATAGCAATTAAATGCGGCCACTATAAATCTCATTGTCAAATAAATCCCTCCATAAGTAACTCGAGAAGTAATTAATAGGGATACGAGACGGTTTATTGGATGAAAGGTCTACAGATAACGATAGGGCATTTTGCCAATTAAGAAGATATTATCATATTGACGTAGATATGAATTATTATTATGTATAAAATTGTAGGTATTAAAGTACCATTACAAAAGGAACGTCTTGATATAGTACAGCATGAGTTAAGTCCTGGATGTGACACTTAGTTGTAATATGGAAGAATAATTTATGTAGAAATTTGTTTTTGCTTTATTATTTTGATAAAACTTTTTCAATGTTTTTTTATATAAAGAAATGGTTTTTCATTACTCAAGGTCAATGATGTAAATCCTTTCGGAGGTATGGAAAATCTTTGAGAAACATCAGTTGAATCATTTGATTTTGAATAGGTCTCAGAGTTAAAGCGATACCTCCAGACAATATAGAATTTTCATTTTCATGTTTGCATAGAAAGAAAATCTTGTCACTCACACTGTTTGTATTTCGATTTTGTTTCCAAAAGTTTTATCGATTTGTCATATACAGGGTGTGCCAATTAAAACAAACTTCCCACCCATATTATCTCGCAACGGGATAGGTTTTGTAAAAATCGCCAATCGCGTCAATTTTGTACCGACGAACCCCGAACGGAGGATCGTACTCCGATTTTGACGATTTTTGATTCATTTGAAAGATGAGGCTTGAGAGATGGTCCCATATTCATAAAAACGGGAATCCGACATCTCGCTCCTTCCGAAAATCGCCCCGAAGTGGGTGGAGGGGGTATATCTGCGGTGGTATAATTAAAGATACGACAATATCAGGAAAAGTTACACTCAAAAGTATAAAATAAATATTTTTTACAAAAAAATGGACCGACGTTATCAGTTAGTGCACTGAAAAGTATAAAATAATATTAATTCTATTGGGGTTGGTACTTGTGAAGTTGGTGCCAAAAGGTATCAATCTACTTGCAACTGCACAACTTCAAAAGTAACAGCCCCAATAGAGTTAATATGATTTTATACTTTTCATTGCAATAACTGATAACGTCGGTTCAATTTTTTGTAAAAAATATTTATGTTATAGACGGGACACATAGTGGCGTAAGTTTCAGTGTCTTGGAACCTGCCCCTTAGGCAGGGGGGTAAAGTCCCCTTACATTTTAAATGGCAACCGATGTTGAGTGACACCTCATTATAAAGCTGATTTGATTCTGATTACGACAACACACGATTTTTGTATTTTCTTTGGGCTATGGCCATAAAATCATCAATTCAAAAATAAGGCGTAGGTAATATCAATTAATGCGACAATTTTATTTAACGTTTAATGTTCAAAGTGTGTGCCATCTACTTAAAAACAGTAATAAAATCTTTGTCCTACTTCTGAACGTAGGTATATTTCGAAGCATTTGAAGTGTTACTTCTAAACTTTTTTTAAATTATTTCTTGATAAAAATAATGTTTATAATTTTTCATTTTTCTCAATACGAAAAACTTCATACTTTATCAACACAACGTGTTTACCTGCTTTTATTTAATCTATAAGAATTATAACAAATTTTGTGATTTGTAAAATTTATCTCTCATCGGCTATGAGCAGATGTAATTTCTTATAATTTAGAAATTGATTTACCTATTTCTCCGTTTCCTGTATAGGAAATAAGATTTAAACTGTGCGGTTTCTGTGCTTCCTGGCATTTTGACCGTTACATACGACAAGACAAAAAAATAGATTAAGCTGATTTTGAGTTAGCGTCAATCTAATAACCAGTAGTATCACATAATGAGAGAAACCATTCAAATCAATCATCCAAAAAAGATGTTATATGACTCGTGATGACCTTGCTATGGAATGCCATAATTGCTGAATATATAAAAACTCCTGATGCGGCACCCATCTACGATAATAACACCACATCAATCATTGGCCACTGAAGCACTCTGTTTACATTTTCGTAAGTATCCATCTGGGCTGGTCAACTGGATAATATGTAACAACGGGCGCCAAGTTTTTTGTCAATCTAAAGTCCTCGAAAATACAGGTACCTCAAGATTAAGAAGAAGAAGTACACGGTGGCCTTTACTCATCAGCAGCACTCGCGACTCGCGACATTGAACGTCCTTGACGACATTTTCCAGTTATATTGCTGAAATATCATCTACCTATATCCACCATGAGTATAGAATGAATAATCGTACAGGAGGTTAACAGCTCAACTGAATATTGATTAATGTCGATTGCTTTTACGTATCGATGATTTATTATTATATTGATTTGAACCAAACAAGTGTTAATTTGTTGCTTATATTTGACATGTTTGATACAGATTTTAGATTTAATCTGGACGGTGATAGAATTGAGATGTCTATATGGGAATGAGAGATACTCAATTATGTTTTGCATTATGAAGTGCTTAATACCTATATGGGTTGATCGACAGGATACTTGTGGAGACTGGCCGATCAGACGTGTTCAGTAAATCCTTTTTATGGAAGGCATTATCTAATATAAATAATGGTGATAGTAACATTGGGTAGATAGATGCAACATTAAGGAAGAAAAAAGATTATTTCACAAGAAATGGTAAAGCTAGTGCATCCTTTGATATATGATTCAAATTATTCTTGTTTTCCATTGTGAATTTTGCAGATATCGTAAAGAATTAATACGCCTCTTGGAACATTATCTTGCGCTTTGGCTTTCTCTAAATTTGTCTCATTGTATGATGCGTTATAGTTATAATATTTCAAATGCCTTATGTATAGATTGCAGTGAAAAATCCTTGAATCATGAAGAACATGGTATTTAGAATCATTTTTTATCTTTATTTGCAATATACAATTCGACTGTTTGCTTTTTTTTGGTTTGTTCGCGCGTTATATATAGTAAACGTGCTCCGATTTTGATGATTTTTGATTCATTTGAAAGAGGGGACTGGAAATTGGTCCCGTATTCGTAAAAACTCAAACCAAAATCTCCTTCACTCCGAAAACCGCCCCCGAAGGGGGTGGATGTGGCAAATTTTCTCGAAAAGCGATAATTTGGGATGCCAGCATTAAAGATAGGACAATATCCGGATATTTTTAAATTGAACATTTTTTCAAAAGAGTTACGGTATTTGAGCTACATTCATTTTAAAATATCACATATGGGTATTTTTTCTATGTAGAAGGGGCAATTTCTTTCGAAAACTGAAATTTTTTTGATGCCTCATGAAAAACAATAATATGTGTATCAACATTTATAAAGAACATTTTCTTCTTAGAGTTACGGTTTTCGGGGTAAGCGGTGGTAGAATGGTTAAATCTAAAATATTTATTTGAGCGTATTTCCGCAGCGATGTTCTGAGATCTCCTAATATACGTGGGTAATAAGATATTAGTGGTGAACGTTAACGTTATTTGTGATCAATGTTACACTCAAAAGTCTGAAAGAATACTTGTGAAGTTGCTGCTAAAAGTTATCAATCTAACTGCAACTGCACGACTTCTAAAGTAACAGCACCAATAGAATTAATATTATTTTGTAATTTTCAGTGCACCAACTAGTAACGTCGGTCCAGTTTTTCTTCTAAGTATTTATTATTATTATTCACAGGAAAAAATACATTTTATCTAGATTAAAAAAAGACAAAAGAAGCGAGTCCTACCACTAGTTGACAACAAATGAAATCTTAATATTATATTGATATTATTAAAAAGTCTAGAATAAGGTGAATAACATAAGATTATATACATTTCTCTAGATAGTCCTTATGAATAAATATTATTCTATCTGCTTTGCGAATATGTGCATTATCGCTCGAAGCACAACAATAGGAAGGGAAATATTTTAAAATTATCAAAGTGAATACTTCATAATCGCTTGATATAGGTTATATTTTGCTTTGGTCAAATCACGAAGATTTCTTTCTGATACAATAAAAAAAGAAATTTTTTTCCGTCTAACGAAAATGTACACTTCCTTCTCTTGGTTGTAAGAATCTTTTGCTTTTTTCGGGGTGCGTTGTTTGTAGGTGTCTTCGGCTCCGGAGAGAATTGAGCTAGATTTTGAATTGTTTGTAGGTAAATGAATTCAATACGAATTTTTGTTTATGCGAGTAGTGTGAGGAGAGCTATAAAGATCTAGAGCGAATACAATTGACATGAAAGCATCTTAGTGTAAACGGAGGGTGAGTATGTTGGACTTTCGCTTCTAAGATGTGGGAGAAGTAGATGTGAGCTTAGGATTATTTGGATGGCTATTATCCTACCTGTGAGAACTACCTAAATTATAGAAATATTTAAGATTTGAATAAACATACATACTTATTTGATCAATCAAGCCTAATAACTTGACGGTACGACTGCTTTTTGTACCAAATTTGGCTGCGATAATTGATATCAATTTATAAATCCGGGCATTTTTCTAAGTAACAAGAAGCTATCACAACAATTTTGATAAAAATCTCATCAACTCATTGTTACGTAATTATTTGGATCCATAGGTAGGATATTGTATTGCTAGCTTGAAGATAGTGTGTTTCTAATAACAGGTATACTGAAAATTCTGAATATGATCATCGATATCCTGTTTCACATATCCGTAGCTATTTGAAATAAATGTATGAGTATTATCTAAGATCCTTGGTCTCAAATTATTCTGAAAAAAACCTTTTGACATTGAGATATTTCTTTCGTATGCAATTTAGGATAATATAAAAAAAATGTTATTCAAAATTACCACGCCCTGCTTATCTGATATGTATCATAGATTATTGATAATGTGACACCAGAAACAAAAAGGCAATTATTTTTTAAACTATAGGTATAGGTAGTTTGTAAACAAGATAATGAAGTTAGTTATTATTAGTCTCATTCTATTTATACGAGTTGTCTATATCTATTAATCCGTAAAATATCAAAAACTATTTTATATACAGGCTGTTTCAAATTCGACTCTCACCATTGGGAATACGAAGATGGTTAAATTGTGGCAAAGTTGCGCATTTATGTGCTCAACAATACGCTGTTTGAAAACATTGAAAATTTCGAGTATTTCCGGAGATATCCGGGAAACCCCGAATTTTCGGAAAATCATTTTATTTTTTTCCTGGATTTTTTTCTTTCTTTTCTTTCCAATGGTGTTAATAGTTTTGTAACCTGACGTTTCGTCTATGTGTAACTATCATGAACTTTTTTCTTATGGGACCCATATTGGTAATCCACCAATTTGAATAGCCCTTTTTATCACTTTTTTGACGATGAATCATAAGTTGCTCTTGTTGTCCTAAAAATTCAAGAAGTTAAATAAATTACTTTTATAAAGTAGTTGGATTTAATTTTTCCAATGACATTCTGTATTATTCTCAATTGGTAGGTCGTTGAAAATGGAGTTCTCCAATAAATAAAAACGAGATATGATAAAACTTTATTACAAGAATGATAGAAACAGTATGAATACATTGGTAGAGTGAAAAAAGTGGAAATGTAAATGTGCTATTTATTTAGAAATTCATTAAGAAATAAAGCCACTGCCTTTTTCGGATATCTCCGGAACTAGTCGAAATTTTCAAACTTTCTAAACGGCGTATTGTTGAGCACATAAATGCGCAACTTTGCCCCAATTTAACTATCTTCGTATTCCCTATAGTTTCCGAGATCCCAATGGTGAGAGTCGAATTTGAAACAGCTTGTATATCTTGGTATAAAATCTCCGATACATTAAAATTCTATAGTTCGTTATTATTTTTGAGGCATCAGGAAAGCTTTTTTGGATTTATCAACTTTATAATATTGCATTGCAGTCACAATGTTCATGAGTACGTACATAAATAATTGTTAATAATATATTGCTTATCTTTAATATGACCATTAAACTCTACACATTATAAAGTCTTGTATGTGATGGACAGTTGAGGTATAAATATTAGTGCAAAACACGTTTTTTAATAAATAAAATAAAATGACACCTGACAAGCTATAAACAAGAGCTCTTCCGACAAGGCCGAACATATTACTCGGTCATCAAGAATATATACTGTGTGTGTCCCACGGAACGTGGGATAACATAGGTATATTTGTCATTACTGCAGTTGGTTGCATCAATGGGCAAAGTAGTGCATAATTTTATGACTTTTAGCAAAGGCGTTGAGAAACAATTGAAATCCGGTTTAGTTTGGATTTTATTTAGAAAAATTTGAAAATCGCCATTTTCAAAAATGACCTTTAACTTGTGTCGTTGAAAAAGTAGGCCGAAAATGCAAAATCAGCATTTGAGCAATAATTAAATTTAAATCTACATCGAGGCAAGAAGTAAGTAAAGTACTGGAATAAAAAAACATATTTTGTAAATTTTGCTGAATACACAAATTGAGTGAAAACACAAAATTAGATATTTTTATGGTAAAAAAACGAACTGTGAGGGTACCTACCCACTTTACCAATTGAAACGTTACAATAATTTAAACTTCAATTACAAAATTATTGGTCAAATGCTGATAAGATTTATAAGCCTACTTTTTCTAGGACACGAAATACTTTTTGACCAACGAACCCCGAACGGAGGAGATATTCAATTCAACTGTCTGTTTTTTTTGGTTTGTGCACGCGTTTTATATAGGTAGTAAACGAGCTCCGATTTTGAAGATTTTTGATTCATTTGAAAGAGGAGGCTTGAGAAATGGTCTCATATTCATAAAAATCCATATCCGAAATCTCCTTCTCTCCGAAAATAGCCCCCGAAGAGGTGAAGGGCGATTTCTTTCAAAAATTGGAAATCTGTGGGTACTACATGAAAGACATAATTATTTATAGCAATATCTATAATGAACATGTTTTCCTTTGATTTACGGTTTTCGAGTTAAATCGGTGTTAAAATTGTAAAATCTAAAATACTTAAGCGTATTTCCGCAGCAATGTTTTGAGATCTCAATAATAACACCTACAAGCAAAGAATATACGTGGGTAATGGGATAAGTACTATCTTCATTGGTGTTAGTGAACGATCAACGATTTTCGTGGCTAATGTTACACACAAGTGTGAAAAATATTTCTTACAAAAAATTGGACTGACGTTATTAGTTGGTGCACTGAAAAATATGAAATAATAGATATTAATTCTATTGGTACTGGTACTTGTGAAGTTGGTGCCAAAAGTTATCAATCTAACTACAACTGCACAACTTCAAAAATAACAGCACCAATAGAATTAATATTATTTTATATTTTTCAGTGCACCCACTAATAACGTCGGTCCAATTTTTTATAAAAAATATTTATTTCAATTTAAATTTTCATTAACCCTATCATAAAGGCATGGTCTGCTATGTTAAAATATTAATTTTGTTTCAAGGCTACTTGAAGTTTTGGAATGCTGCATGTGATATAACATATTAATCATAAAAATATCCCGATTTTAAAAATGTAATAATTCAATATGGCGTTCATAGAAAAATGAAGGGCCTATATTTTTTTAAATTCAGCTACGTGTATTTCAAAATCAAGTAGGTACCTATACCGCTACCAAGGTCTTGAATAAGAAAGTTACAAGGCATTTTTTAAAATGACGATTTTGCTTTTTGTCTGATGAACCAAAATTAAGGAGGTATACATTTCGACTCTCTGATTTTTTGGTTTTTGCTCGCGCTTATAGTAAACTTTCTCCAATTTTGATGATTTTTGATTTTGATTTTTGAAAGAGGAGACTTGAGAAATGGTCCCATATTCATAAAAACTCCAAACCAAAATCTCCTTCTCTCCAAAACCCGCCCCGATGGGAGGGATAGGGCTAATTTTTCTCGAAAGTCGAAGAAATCTGAGACGGAAGAAGTAAAGTTAAGACAATATCCGGAAACGTTTGAATTGAACATATTTTCTAAAGAGTTACGGTTTTCGAGATACAACAATGTTAAAATCTGAAATATCTACCTATGTGTATTTCCGCTATTTGTATGCGGCAACTTCTTTCGGAGTACCTTATATCTTCTTTGGTATAAGTGGTCGCTCAATAATTTTCGTGAATAATATTTCATTCAGAAGTGTGGAATAAATATGTTTTACAAAAAAATGGTGCTCTGAAAAATACAAAATAATATTAATTCTATTGGTGCTGGTGCTTGTGAAGTTGGTGCCAAGAGTCTTCTATTCAACTTCAATTGCACTACTTCAAAATTATCAGTACCAATAGAATTAATATTATTTTGTATTTTTCAGTGTACTATCAAATAAAGTCGGTCCAATTTTTTTTAGAAATATATTTTCTAAATAAAATCAAAATCATATGGAGCTCAGTTATCTTCTCGACTCCATATTAATGAAGAACTTTTAACATTTAATTCCACTAATAACAAAGATTCCCACGTTATCCCTCGTGGAACACACTGTATATAATCAAATTTTATATTATTATTGTGTCTTGAATCTCACATACAATACGGATATACGTGCCTCAATAATAATTATATATGGCAATGCTGAAATACCTCTTGCTGAAATAATCGCCATCGTTTCCACTGAATAATGGCGCGATAAAATGATGTTACGAATTCGTTCCAAGCAAAGTGCATACCTACCTACCTTATGCCTATACAGTTCGGTATCCTTTTGTGTATACCGAATGGCAAGGACGAACGATGCACTTTGAGATGCATTCCTGATCTGACGGTTGTGTGCTCGAAGTGAGACGTTAATAAATGGTAATTGGATCCGTTATGAGTCAGTGAGGGAATATATCAACAGGAGTTAAGATATAAGTAAGCCTGCGGACATTATTGGTAAAATTTGATGAACGATTTAAGAAAAATTATGTACGTAAGATAGGACTTTTTGTACAAGTAAAACTGACTCTATAAGGGAAAATATAACGTTCAATTAATTTCTCGTCCTAAAAGTCATTCCACACGGAAGAGAGAGAAAGTTATTTAAAAGTCATAAAAATAAGGTGTGGAGTACAAATTAATATTTTTTTAATATATCTATTCAATTTGTACATTATCTTCAATAATTACTATATCTATAGGTGAAGTTGATAGTATTCCTAAGATATAAAACGTATGTATAAAACTTGTAATGTAATGTATGTAAAGATAAGCAGTGACAAAGACTCATTCAATGCAAAATTCTCAAGTCAAATTTTGAAGTCACAACCGAGAATCAATGGTATTTTTTCATCACCCATATCGAGAGCAGCAGCACCTTTATGACTGTACCTATATGCATTTGAAATAAAATTTTCATAAAATAAGTTTAACATTGACTTTGAAAGAGAGGTAATCGAGTTAGTCGACTAGTATAGTTTAGTAAACAGATTCCCGGTGATGATGTCTCTTGGAACAGCTGTGGAATCATTACCCTTCCTCGTCTTTCGAACGATAGATTCACCTGGTGCCACGCACTTTCACATGCCTAGATGGCTCCGTGCTAAGCAAAGAAAAGGTTATATTCTCTCTGGTAATCAGTTTGAAAATAATAATCACTGTATGCACTTCCAACTTATCATGAGAAAGACTCTGTTTACGTCGTTTAAAAAAGTAAAGTTTGGACAGTAGATTGTATAATTAGGATCATTCTTTATAGTTGTTAAGCTAAGCGCATACTTATCTTCTCCACTGTGTTTCAACACGAGACTGAATGTCAGCCTACCGACAAGAATTTGAGAGAGCTACAAATATTACGATGAATGAAAGCAGAAAACTGACCATTTTTATAACAAAATTCCGCCAAATCTACTCAGATACATCATAATAATTCTAAATCAATGGTTTGGCTATTGTTTGACACCACAAGGTGATTTATCTGAACATTTATTTTCAAAGGAAGCATTATTTGTTACATTCATAACAGCAAATATTTTTTTGCGTGACATGAAATGACATGAGCAAAATGTCTTTCCTGATAATTTAGCAGTACGCAAAATAAGTACACACAGATTCATACTAATCTTATACGTGCGGAAATGAAGGGGAGGGGAATATATCTTGGTTTTCCGAAAACTGTACTTGAGCAGAAAATAGATGGTCGGCCTCTAAGGGCATTAAGTCTTAAAAGGCGTTTCTCACAGCTTCCAACCAAGACGTAGTTGCCTTTGCTCTTTGGTCTAAACCTCAAAGTGCCGTAAATGACTTTCTACCAATAGTATTGCAAATTTCTCGCTACGAAAGTCTGGTTTCATACTGTCCTATAATCCTACATCATCTGAAAAATTCCTATTAGCGTAAGTAGTTCATTAATATTTCTCATGTTTTACTCGGTTTTGCCTTTGGTTTGTGCTGTTAGTTAGGTTTGCATTTTCCAATCCCCAAAGTTTATGGCTGGGTAACATATTTTTTTAAACCTATACCCGTTTTACCCGTATAATAATTTACCAGAATCGTGATGCAGACAAATTTTATAAAAGATGAAAAAAATGGCGAAGGTGAAAACGTAATAGATAGAAACACTTTCGTATTTATGATAATAGTATGGATTTTTAATAAAATTATTAAGTATGAACAATGTTGAATGAATATTCTATGTTTTTGGGTCGAAAAAATGTAGGGTGCTTGTTGTAATAAAATTTGTTAAATCCTGGAGTGTTTATTAATTATTTGTTGAATTCAAAATCTGAACTTGCTTAAAAACAAAGCATTATATGTGAATAAAATTAATCACAATGTTGAATTTGTAACATTTGCAATTGTGTAAACCAAGAGAAACTCAATGATGATTAGATCAGCTTTCGTTGTCGTATTTTTTTATTAACAAAGAGGAACAAGTTCTGTCACCAGTATACAATGAATTAAAAAATAAGGACATAAATCTGTTCGTGTTTGAACTTTAACCAGTGCGCACATCCTTAAATATTCTATTCAATTCGCAATGAAATTAATCGGAAATAAATTAATCATGTTTTCTATGAACGGATGAAATTTATTTGAAGCAATAGAAAAGATATGGGATGCATTACCCCAGCTATATCACACGAAATTAGAAATTTCAACGTTTCATCTTTAAACCTAAGATATGATCACAATATTATATCAAAGGTGGTTTAAGAACTTCATGTAACATTAAATACTTAAAATAAGAATATCTCTGTGTGCATTGATCTAGATAAGTTCACATTGTATCTAGTCAATAACAATTTCAAAATGACTTACTTACCGGTATTTAATGTTATAATTGATATCATTAATAACCGCATTTCTTGATATTCACTTCTTGGGCTTTCAACTGGAAATATGGTTGCTTGGTTATATGGATCACTTGTTGTTTGATTTTATCAATAGCTATAAAGAATCCCTTCTACCAATGAAATAGGAATCGACTATTTTTCCTCCAAGATTATCTTATATGTCTTATTTAAAAAAAACAACGAATCTACCCTATCTATTAAGAACTTCTTGTTACTTTTTGATTGACCTTCTCAAAACATTATTCTTATAAATAATGTATATAAACTTTGGTCTGGAATTAATCAAGTTATATGTAATACAGTTTTACTGGCTATATGTATAATTATGATTTAGAATATTCATTCAACGTTCATTCTTATAATAACTAGATATTACAAAAAACAGAATAAATTCATACGAATTCAACTTTTTAACTACTATGAGGCTAAAAAACTTAATATCATTCTACAAAATCTTGTACTCGGAAAGTCTAAAAATTTGAATAATCTACTATTAAAGCCTTATATCTGCTCGCCTTGTCGCGATCTTATTCCTTTCTTGAAACCTTGACTTCAAAAATGCTGATATATGTGTACGCCGCTTGCATATGTGTATACCTAACTAACCATTTACGCAATCAGCTCGAGCTGGACGCTTGTTGTCAGATGAAAATATTTTTCCATCACGTGGAATAGAATCAAGGTCAATGGAACAATATCCCCCCGAGAAGTTTCATCGGTTGTTACAATTATTGCAATATATGTGCATATTTCTCGGAAACGTATTCCATATTCCAACCATTCTATTATGTATCAAAAATGAGGAAGATTTATTTATATGTTTGCAATGTAAGTGCTGCTGATTGTTGCATATAATAAAGCTTGCTTATAGCGTCCCAAAGTGTACATCAAGAGTCAGTATTTACGTTATATAAAGGGATATGGAATACTAGTTCTTGAGCCCAGACCTAAACTTATTCATAAATAAACATTTTTTACAAAAAATTAGTTGATGCTGTGAAAAATGCAATATAATATTTATTCTATTAGTGCTAGTAATTTTTAAGTTTTGCCGTTGTAGTTTGTTGTTGTAGGCATCAACATTAGTCATTAAAATCGTTGAACGTTCACATGTACCTACATGTTCTGATTTTCATACAGTCTTAGCTTGTGTATTTGTTATTATTCAGAGAGCGCAAAACATCGCGGAGCTGATACACATATTTCAGACCGGTCCCCGTATCATGTAAAATTTAGCAACTAGTTGCAATCGCGTTGTTGTCTCAGTGTTGCCACAATATACAGTATACGCTGTCTATAAAACATTGGATATAAAAGAGAGAATAGCAGTTTCATTCGGAACATGTTAAAAGTAATTTATTATTCACAAATACATGTAATCAACCTCACTTTGATAATTTTTACTCGAGTATCAATTTAGGCTCAAGACTGACAAAGCGACAACACTGTACCAAATCTGCGTTTTGACAGCGACGATTATGTGATAGTTGCGGTCGCGTTGCAGTTGCTATTTACGTGATAACCCCGCGGGTTTCAGACTTCAATTTTGTAACTCGAAAACCGTAATTCTTCAGAAAAAATTAAATGCTGCTATATATAATATCTTCGTTAATTTGTCCGTCTCATATTCTCAATTTTCGAAAAAAATTGCTGCATCCACAAAGCATACACATATTTCAGACTTCAATTGCTGTAACTCGAAAACCATAACTCTTTTTGAAAAATGTTTAATTCAAAGGTGTCCGGATATGGTCTCATCTTTAATTCTGCCATCTCAGATATTCGATTTCCGAGAAAAACCTTACGGGGCGATTTTTGGAGAGAAGGAGATTTCTGATTTGAATTTTTATGAATATGGAACCATTTCTCAATTCTCCTCTTTCAAAGTCTCATCAAAATCGGAGTACTTTCACCATGAAAAAAGCGCGAACAAACATACAATAAAAAAAGAAAAAATACAACCGATTTATATACCTCCTTCTTTTCTTGATGTCGGTCAAAAACCGCTCTTCGTACGTTGCTTCACTATATTGAGTAGGCCAACTTTTTTCTTTACGAATATTCTGGGAAATGGGGTATTTTCTTTCAAGATTGAAAAACATAAATCTTGCCATAAATTTTATATTTAAATACGTAAAAATTTGTCTAACTGCTCTTTCATCGTCATTAGGAGGTTAGAGATATTTTCATCAGTGATCACATTATTCTTAGACACCAGAATTCATTGGAATAAGTCTATTAGGAGATCAAATGAAGTGTACTAAGTCAGTCTTGTACCGCTGATAGTTGACTAAGACCGAATTCCTGGAAGCAATTTTGGTTCAAATATTACTGTTTAAATGAACATCAGCAATTCTTAAAACATTTCCCCAATAAAAAAAGAAACTGGAGGATACAGATAAGTCATATTTATTGTGAAGTAATTTCGTAATAATATTAGTTATTTTCACCATTTTATATTCTTTAAAGTGGAATACAGAGTGAATAAAATATTCGATAAAGATTTCTTCACTCTTCAGACCCCCTGATTCCCGAGAAGAGATTTTGATCCGTTTTTCAATTGTGGGGAAAGACTAGCACAAGGAAGGATTTCGATAAAAGTACATGCATATCCTGGAAGCTTTTGAACTTATTTTATACTTATTTATTAATATAGCTAATTAGCTATACGCTTCAACTTGAATTCAATTTTTGGCAAACCTAAAGAAGTGGAGAACAAAATAATTTGTAAAATCAAGATCAATAGAATAACTTCACAAATAATTACATAGAAGAGTTTAATATATTAAGGATGATAATTTGGGATTTTAAAATGCGATACGGAGGTGAGACGAAATAATGCTGCAAGATTCATTGTTGCTTATAATTTGATTTAAAAAAATGATGACTTATCTCGCATAGCTAAATAAATTATCATGTTAATAGCAAACACTGCAGGAGATATCAAAGCACAAAGACATCAACAACTACTTTTAACAATCTTATTTCGTGAACATAATTCAACGAGGAATTTGCCTTCTAACGGTTGATCCACCTTCGAAAAACGCAATTCCCATTAAAGTGCAAACTGCCACATAGGGAATGTTCCGCACCATAAGTTCAAAGCCGCATGAACCTTATAACATAGAGAATTAGTTTATAACGGTTCGTGAAGTTTCAAAATGCATCGCAATAATAGATAGTTGTTATTGTTGGTGGATAGGTAATTCCAATGAACGCTGGCTGCATCAGAGCGTGTAATCAAATGGAATTAAGAAGTTTATACGATGGAACTTGTAAACAGCGTATATATATATATATATATATAGATTCTCGTACATGTGCTGATGGAGATTTTCATTAATATTCGTATTCACATACCTATAAGTATTTTAGAGACAATAAAGAAAAACTTGAGGTGAAATTAATCATCATAACAGTAGGTATCGACAAACCAAACGGAGAATATGAATCAATATTTCCAAAATAAAGGGATATTTGGGTTATTAAATATGCTGAACTTCAGAAAAACCTGGCTACCAAAAATTGAAACATTTTCAAAATTGGCTATCTCTTGATTCACGTATTTGATTTTGATGATTTTTCTGAAATCTTTAATTCTTAGTTCTTCTGTAAAAATAATGTGGAAGAAGTTTTGATTCAGAGTATTGATTTGAGAAACTATACTTACATGAATGAGAAGTTTTTGCGAAATATGCAACACCCTGTGGGGTGTTTTATGACTATGACGGCTTTTGACCGACTTAAAAATGGAGAAGGTATACAATTCGGTTTTATGTCTGCTTTTTTATGCATGGCTGTGTTCGCGCGTTTTGAATTGTAAACGTGCTCCAATTTTGATGATTTTTGATTTATTTGAAAGAAGCTAGTTGAGAAATTATTTTCAAAAAACTCAAATCCAAATCCAAAGGGGGTGGAGGAGATAATTTTTCTAGAAAATCAAAGATCTGAGAATGCAGAGACGGAAATGTTTAAGTTGAACATTTCTTCAAAAAAAGTTACGGCTTTCGAGCTACAGCAATGGTAAAAACTGAAATATGTGTATATCCGCTATGTGGAGGGGGCAATTTTTTTCGAAACTTGAAAATTTGAGACTGCTAAATTAAAGTTAAGTTTAAATTGGACATTTTGGATATCTTCTTTGGTATTAGCGAACGTTCAACGATTTTCATGACTAATGTTACACTCAAAATTTCGAAATAAATATTTTTACCAAAAATTAGATCGACTTTATAAGTTGGTTCATTTGAATTTGTGCAACTGTAGTTAAATAGATGAATTTTGGCTTCAAAAGTACCATCACCAATAGAATTAATATTATTTTGTATTTTTCAGTGCACCAACTTATAAGTCGGTCCATTTTTTGGTAAAAAATGTGTATTATTCATGTTATTATTATTGAAGTTACACTCATACTGTTCATAAAAAGGAGGAGGTATACCAATTGTGTGTTCTTTTGGTTTTTCTATATTATGTAGTAGTTTTGTAGAAGAGGTATGAATGTTTGCTTATTTTGAGTAGAAACACATACCCCAATTTTAATTATCTTTGTTTCATGCGAAAAAAGACTGCAGATAAATTTTTAAATTTAATTTTTCATCGGAAATAGGTTAGAGAGAGATTTTTTGATAGAAAATCTGGACGATTTCCCAGCACTTGGAAAGGGAAATTTCCCAAAATATTAAAAATCATAGTACATATTTATCGAATGTCTTGTGTATTTCTGTTGGAAGTTACTTCTATCATTGAAGTAGGAGTCAATTTCAAAATTAAATAGCAAAACGATGTTCGCGAGCTATATTATAAAAAAATAATTCTCGATCTTTAACGATTATTTTAAACTATAGAGTAGCTTCGGTAAGAGCTGCTAGTCTATATTTATTTTCCTATCAATTCATTATTGCTTTTAAAAACTTTCCCGTACGTAAAGAAACAAATACTTATAGATCTTTATATATTGGATATGGCAGACTATTGAATTAAAACAATTGAATGTTATTCCATAGTTTCGAACTTACGGTCGTGATTCCGCTATACTAAAAGTTTGCCGGTTATGATGAATCATTTTGCTTTTGAAAATGCTACTCTAGAGATATACAAAACTTTCTAGGTTAGGTTAGGTTATGTTTATTTCCAGGTTATTTATCAGAAAAGCTCAAAAATGAGAAATAAATAACTTTTTTTCAGGTAAATAGGACCGATATCATTAGATGATACTTATAATGAAAAATACAAAATAAATTATTCGATTGTAAATAGTATTCCAAACATTATAGTTGTCTTCAAATGTATTCATAGACAACATATAAGTATAATAAATATTTTTTACAAAAAATTGGACCGAATTTATCAGTTGCTGCACTGAAAAATACAAAATAATATTAATTCTATTGGTGCTGGTTCTTTTAGAGTTGGTGCCTACAACAACAAACTACAACGACACAACTTAAAATTACCAGCACCAATGGAATTAATATTATTTTGTATTTTTCATTACAACAACTGATAAAATCGGTCCAATTTTTTGTAAAAAATATGTATTTCACATTTTTGAGTGTAACCTTAGTCAGGAAAATTGTTGAACGTTCAATAATACCAAAAAAGTTCTCTTCCATATAGCGTAAATAAGCATTGCAAAACTCGGAAACCGTAACTCTTTTGAAGAAATTTTCAAATTGAACGTATCCAGATATAGTCCCCTTTCTAATTTTCAAATCTCGAATTCTCGATTTTCGGAAAAATTTGCCCCTTCCACATAGCTGAAACACATATTTCAGACTGTAGCGCGGAAACGTATGACTATATTTAAAAATGTCGAATTAAAACATTTCCGGGTATGGAATTTTCATTAAATCTGTCGTCTCGGATTTTCAATTTTCGAGAAAAATTGCCCCCTCCACCCCCTTTAGGGGCGGTTTTTGATGGGAAGGAGATTTTGGATTTGATTTTTCTCTATATGGGACCATTTCTCAACTCTCCTCTTTCAATTGAAATAAAAATCGTCTAAATCGGAGTACGTTTACTAGGCAAAACGCGCGAACAGCCATAAAAATAGCAATCTTACAACCGAATTGTATACCTTCTCCTTTTTTTGAAGTCGGTCAAAAATCATAACACTTAGAAGTTGATGCCTACAGTAGCCTTTTTTCTCAGCGTTTTCTCAGTAATTAATGTATAATTTATTTTAATTTTTTTATAAAGCGTATAAAGCATAAACCAATCAGAAAATATAACCTGAGGATACCGCCAGAGAACGTCCTTGCCAAGGATATTCGACATTCCGATAACCCGAATATTATTAAGTCATTTGATTGAGATTGAGAGCAGATAATTGAAAAACAGAAACAATTATGTCTTAATAAAAAGTTTATTAACGTAAAATTTTTATATACGCAATAGAAAACTGATTGCTAGTGTGCAAAAAAACGATAAGATAAAAGATAATGATACCTTATTATTATTTTGGATACAACTTCATTGTATACTTTTTATACATACAAGATAAATATATGGTGAGACTTTATATAAAAGTTGAAGATTAAATGCTAATTTATTTTTTATTGAAACGTAATTTGGTAGTGCTCGAAAATTATATGGTTCTAATCGTATCGATTATTTGGTCGATCTTTAAAAGAATATTTTTGTATAGTGGCATTGTCAAGTCACACATTTTTTAATTTGATATTTAATACAAAGGAAAAAAATTATACATACAAAGGACATATTGTAACAAACAACTTTTACTATCGTAACGAATTGATGAGTTAAAATATTGGTGTGAATACCCTTTAGTTATTTTGCACAATAAAATATTTTTTACCTCAGTTAGGTAACTTCATTATGATTAACTTTCAATTGATAGTTCATCTTCAGTCAGTTGTTATTTATCAAAAAGTACATTTGTAGGTACATGATTTTTTTAACGTCTGTACTTGTAGTCTCGTGAAAGGATTGAGTTGAATTATAGCATAATCAAAATATCGAAGTTATTAGCTGTATAAATAATAACTAGCTTTAGTAGTTTTCTATTCAATATAATATAAAGTTATTTATAGAAAATAAGTAGGGTCAATTTTATTAGACAGTGCCCAGAAAATTAAAAAAATATATTATAATTGGCCAGATTAGTATTTCGTATAACTAATTAAAACAAAAAAGATCGATATAATTTTCTATGGAAAACGAGCAAAAAAGTATAAAAAAAGTAAACATATAGATACAATTGAAAATCAAAGTACCTCGTCCTTTTCTTGAATTTGATGAGAAAAGCAAACATACAGATGAATTAGAAACCGGCCCCATGTCAAGAAGTCGGTCAAAAAGAGGAGTATCGGGAGTCTAGAACCGATATGTCGATTTTATTATTTGCGGCCTATGTCACTGGAATCAATTTCACTTGAACTAATATTAAACAGAGGCGTAAAGCCGATTTTCTTATCTAGATCTATAAACAAATATTAAATTTGCAGAAAAAGTCTGATGTTTTCTGCTCTGCTCGAACTAAAACGGAACCTAAATCATTTGCATATTAACTGGATGTAGAAGGTTCAGTTTAGTCGCACTAATAATAGCTAGAATCTACCTCATATAAAAAATATAGTTTTATTCCAGGCAAAGCAACAAAACAATTGACTAAAATGTCAACCATCCCGACTCTGGTAATATACGAAATAACCCAGCATATTATTATATTTTTTCTTTATTCATCGTTGATATTTATCGATAAACCTCCGACTGTGTCCATACGTTACGTTGTTTATTTATAAGTGATCATCCTGTCACTGGGAGCTGTCTTTGCTGTATTCCAACGGTAATTTATGTTACCGCATCGTCTTGCATTATCCTTCACCATGAACTATTTAACTGATTACATGCATAATTTTATCTCGTACCACCGCATACCGATTGTATTACACAATGATGTTTCCATTAGCTCACATACTATAATACTTGCCATCGATGTTTACTATTCTCCTAGCACAGTTACTAGAATAATATCTATGGCAAGTATTTTTTGATTCTTCCCAGATTTATTGACGTAGTTCAGCAGTGACTGATTTAAATTCGCCTTTGAAAGCTTTAGAAATTATAATTTTTCTGCAAGATTAGGTTTACATTAAATTTTGTAAATAATATGTAATATATTAAAATTATAATAACAATTCAACTAGTTATTGGGAGATACGGTTTGAATATTCGTATCGAAAATTAAATTTTGTGAAGTATTCGCGTATTCTTTGTGCGGTTTTTCATATACGTATAATGTGTGCAAAAAGAAAATAAAGTTTCCATATTTTAATTTGTATGGGACGGGATATTCTGTAGCTCTAGCAAGTTACATGCATCTCAATTTTCAACTTATCTGCCTTGAAAGAGTTGCCACACACAAGGGGACCTACAGTTTATCGTGGATTCCGGACCACATATAAACATTAAGGCGACAGGAGTCGAATAACGCGCTCATCAATAGTTACTCGTCCAACCTCTTGCCACATTATGCGCTGCTTTACTTTAGTTCTCAAAATTAGCTCGCAGCGACGCGTTCGCCTCAACTTTTTTAGTTAATGTAAATTTATTGACTATATTGCAATATTCTTCTAAAACTCATCGAAATACTCCAAAACAAATTTTCATGATCTTTTGTTACCTGATACTCAATCTGGAAGTTTTGGATGATTCTCAAAATTCAAACTCAAAGTTATTTTTTACATTTTCTGTGGATGTTTTCAGGACAGGTTTGATCTTGGAACAAAGTAATTTTGCTATATAACAATTAACCATCTGGGACAACTTTGCAGAAATAAAGTTGTACCTCCAGAAGTTTCAAGGGCTTTGAACTGTGGTGCAATTATTCAAATCATAATCCATTCTTTGTCTGATCCTAGTAATTAAATAAATTCAGTAACTACTTTTGTTATTGGGTGGGAACACGGGAACTCCAAGCGATTCGTACTGAGAATTGAAAAAATAGCCAACATGGTAAATTCCTAATTACTGATATTATTATTATTATTATGTGATAAATTGTATTTTTGATGTTACCAAAGTTTATTGATTCCACACAACATTCATTTGTCAACATTTAATTATATGTTGAAATTATACCATGAACTAACACTATTCAAAGGTACATTAGAGCACGAATTATTCCGAATTATCACTGATATTGTTAAAAACTCTTGAAATGATCTGATTCAAACAAAATACTATATTTACGTATTATGTACATAAATCAATTGACGCTCTAGTATTTATGCAAATTATCGACCATGACATTTGCATTTTTGTCTAATGCTTTTGTGCGCGGTCGCAGAAAAATTGTATGAATAAAATTATGTAAAGATAACTTAATTGCCATAATTAAACGGTGGCAAGACATTTATCTCGGCAACACCTAAATTTAGATTATTAAACTCCTATTTTATTACGTATTTATTCTATCAATGATCATCAGATGATAAAGATAACTCAGTGCACCGGTAGTTCTACGTATTTCTAGAATTTAAGGATCATGAACTTTTTTGATCATTTGATTTCTTCAAGGAGAAATTGCTTGGAGTTTTATATTTTGTGTGAATTTTCAATAGTCTACAGAAAAAAGATGAAGCTTTGTTTTTTTCATTTGGAAGAGGATCTTTGACATATTCTTCCACAGGAATGAGCTGTTGAACATTGAACAGTACCTAATTTGCCGCAAAATGAACATTAAGTGGATAAGAGAATAATATCAGACTTTTTTATAGTTTCAGTCCTGCCAAGAGCCAAAATTTTCCTCTTTATATGAAAATCATTATTTATAATGGAATGTTCTTCGGAGAAGTTGTAAAATTTTGAATAGGGTACAGCTCTCATTTCATAGGTATATGTTTTGGGTTTCGGGTAATATAAAAATCATAAAAATTATATTATATAAATATTTTTTACAAAAAATTGGACCGACTTTATCAGTTGTTGCACTGAAAAATACAAAATAATATTAATTCTATTGATGATGGTTCTTTTGGAGTTGGTGCCTTCAAAACTTCAAAACTACCAGCACCAAAAGAATTAATATTATTTTGTATTTTTCAGTGCAACAACTGATAAAGTCGGTCCAATTTTTTTAAAAATATTTATTTCACATTTTTGAGTGTAACATTAGTCATGGAAATTGTTGAACGTTCACTAATACCCAAAAAGATATAGGTATGTTTAGCTTGTACATAGCGGAAATGCCCATATCACATATTTCAAACTTTACCACTGCGAAACTCGGAAACCGTGACTCTTTTGAAAAAATGTTCAATTTAAACGTTTCCGGATATGGTTCCCTTTCTAATTTTTAAATCTCGAATTTTCGATTTTCGGAAAAATTTGCCCTTTCCACATAGCTGAAACACATATTTCAGACTGTAGCGCGGAAACGTATGATTATTTTTTAAAATGTCCAATTTAAACATTTCCGGATATGGAATTTTCATTAATTCTGTCGTCTCGGATTTCCAATTTTCGAGAAAAATTGCCCCCTCCACCCCCCTTTGGGGGCGGTTTTAGAAGGGAAGGACATTTTGGATTTGATTTTTCTCAATATGGGACCATTTCCCAACTCTCCTCTTTCAAATGAAACAAAATTTGACTAAATCGGAGTACGTTTACTATGCTAAACGCGCGAACAGCCATAAAAAAAGCAATCTTACAACCGAATTGTATACCTTCTCCTTTTTTTGAAGTCGGTCAGAAAGAATACAAAATGTTAAAATGACCCTTAGCCTTTTGGAAGTTATAAATGGTAAGAACATGATATATTTTCAAAATATTGAAAATTGTTAGTGATAGATCTTCCCTTAAATGGAATAAGAATCATTATTAGATTTGGTAAACCTTTACGACATGTCTATAAAAAATAAACATGCATGCAATTTAGCCTAATGCCGATTATATATTTTCAAATCTTACTGTTATCTTAATTTAATCTAATATAAATAAACATGTTACTCTAAAATAAGGTAGGATGTTATAAATCCGTTAAAAGCGAGAAGCGTACAAACATCTTTTGGTTTCTACTTTATATCAACAACAAAAGCAAAAAGTCGTTGTTTAATGTAGTAGGTAACTTCTTTGGTAGCTATTTTCAATCAGATACGATTTGCAAACAATACTACATATTTTCTTGGATATCTGCGGTTGCTTTGAGCTATTCGCTTCATTTGTTACGGTTCTGTTTTCAGTAGTAATTATTATGACACTTCACGGCATGTTTATTATTACTATTTTATTTATCGGATAGAAAGAAGTCGGTATAGTGAAAAGCCATTGTCATGAAGATATATAACAGAAAAAGATACAATTAATTATTCATTCATAGCTTCGTTTAATTATGGAAAAAATAACCGACCCAAAAGAAGAAAGTATACAATTCGACTAAGTGTTTTTTATGTACCTATATAACCTCATTTTTCATAGTAAACGTGCCCCGATTTTGAAGAATCTTTTTTTATTTGAAAGACATGGTCCTTCGAACGCTATAAACATTTTCATATGCTTTTGTATAAGGTTTTGTACTTGAGACTCTGCGAAGGTAAAACAATTGTCATACCTAATTCAAGAAATTGACAATAATGCTGTGTATTGTATGTCAATACTCAGGCTATGAATTTAAATTAATGGTTTCGCAATAATGCATTAATTTATGAACTTACCACCTTTTCGTATAAACCCTAATTCTGAGTAAGCTTCTGTTTAAGTCAAAAAGTGTTTTGCGAAATTTTAACGTTGCTGTAAGTTATACTCCATTTCAAAAAGGTAAAGAGTAATAAATTATTATAATGAAGGGATCTCTATTGTATTCTGCTCGATAAGCATTATAATACAATAGATATTCGTTTGTTATTATAGTTTATTACCATCTTCTTTTTACTTTCCTACGCTGCTATAGTAGCTGCATAAGGAAAGTATTGTAATCGTATGAAATTTTCGGTATCGAGATTTTTACAAATGTTGAAGTTTCAGAGTTTTCTAAGTCTAATAAATATATTTTCAGCCATTGGTCTGTCTGTCTATCTGTCTGTGACAGCATTATCTCGGGAACGGATCGGTGTATTTTGTTGCTTTCTTTTCTATCTTGTTTGGTATCAATATCACTCGCCGATGACACTGAATGAGAATCCTGTATACACTGGTTGTTGAGCTATAGCCAAAAAACTTGATTTGTTCAAGACTATAGGGCGAAAACGGTTCTAAGGATTTTGATTAAACTTGCCTAAAGTATTCTTCTGAGACCCCTTTACCACCCACATACAGCGCCATCTCTGAGAAAAAACACAAAAAAAGTTATGCTTGAATAAAATTCCATGTTTTTCACATGTTTCTTCAGATTCTGGCTAAACGTTTCATCTTGCGAGAAAATGTTACATGACCATTATTGTTTGTCTTGACATGCTGAAAAATATGAGTGGTAGCACGATTTGACCAGAGGAATTTTACTTCACTACCGCTATTATCGTTGCTATGAAAGGAAAGTATTGTAATAGTGTAAAATTTTTCATTCGCTGGAATTTGCCTGCGACCGGTAGGAAAGTCGTGTGAGTGGACACACCAGATTTTTTGAAATGGAGTTTCTATAGTAAGTAAACAGGATCCATCCATCGAAACTCCGTTGGGGTTAACTACTTTTTTTATTGATATCACTATTTTATTTATTTTTTATATCCTAGGGTATCTAATAGCAATATAAAATATCGTTTCTTGGAGATTTTTTAAAAAAACAATAATTAGATAATTGAGTGGTGAATTTATTGAAAGGTTTAAAAATGACTTACTTGTGAGCTATTAACCACCATCACTTAAAACTGTAAGATAGATAAGGTAAAAACTGGGATCAGCCTCTTATAATAAATAATAATAACAACACAATGTAGGAAGAAATCTGTGATTATTATTCTCTCCCATATTAGTTAGCATTTTATAGGAAATGTGAATTGACTCATGGCTTGAAATGTGATATAAGCGTTGACATTTCTTACAGCAAAATATAATACTGTCTATGATTGTTGGCAGAAAACGATAGACTTACACCCACCTTATAATATATGTATGTATATAAAATATGAATTATTAACTTGATTCGGGCACAATTTGAACAAATAAATTAAAAATGCTGCAGAGAATCGGAACAGATAGATAATTTGCAATTCAAATTTTACATATTACTTACTTTGTCATATTACTTATGACATAAATTTAAAGTGAGAAGTCAGACTCTATGAGGCGAGTGAAATAGGTTATTTTCAAAAAGGTTTATACTGATAGTACATAAAGGCGTTATATCTTTGAAAGATTTTTGCTAAAATAGGACGTCTGGCAATGTTGAGTCAAGAGTCAATAGTTTTATTAATGTTATTACAAAATAATTGTGTTTATACAATTCAAAAATAAAATGTAAAATATAAATATAAATATTAACTTAAAATTAGGTCATAAAACACATATGAAAACTCCAAATTCAAATTTAGAAAGTCTAGAATATTATACAAAGGATTTGTTGTTAGCAGATCCACAACATATTTCTTAAAACGACTAATTGTCAACTCCCTCACAGCAACAGGCAGCATATTATTTTGTGCTATTAATTAATTATGAATAGATATAATTCATAGACTTATTAAGTAGATTACATAATCTAATTTATTTAAAATTTCTGTCCTTATTGATTTTTTACCATATCCGTTCTATTTGCCATAAATTAAAACTCTATAATTATATCCAAACCAACCATACTGTACATAATTTCTTCAGATCTATTTAACAATAAAAAAACCCTAGCTACCCACACCTATCAAGTTGATTAACTCATTAGAAGGTTGAAATTACAACTAATTATGATCAGTTCTGTGCTGTATTCAACAACCAACAACATTTTCAATACAAAGCATATCTACTATTGCTCTTGAGGTTCATATAAAAAATAATGGCGTGATATAACTTTTAAAAGATATATTTTATGAATATAGTTATATAAATTTAAATTTAGAATAGCTTAGGGGTTAATTATGAAGTATTGTCTGTAATTTTATATTCTGGTATTATAAAAAAACAGTTGCTAAAGTAACAACTCTCATACATTTGAATAAGTTAAAATTAGCTACATTTTCAAATTAATTTATGAATATGATACAAGAATATCTCAGATCAGTTTCCAAACAATTTCATTTAGGTAAATTTTGAATAATAACAAGAACATTTCCTACATATTATTCACAAACATACATAAGAATGTAGGTACGTTTGAAATATATGATTGATTAATATTATACAGTTATCTCAAGAAATTTTAATTGATCACATTCAATCAAGTAACGCAAAAATACCGTACTTCACGGTCACGATTTTTCTTACCAAAGTTCTGGTCTTGTGTACAGATGTTATTGAAAAGGCTTCAGCATTTAGAAGAATAATAAACATTTGCCAATCAAGTCTGCTCGCATTTAAAATTTTGATTTTGTTCGAAGACATCATTATGATCATCCACAGTTGCAATAATGTTAAAAAACATTAGCAGAACTATTCAAAATTAAAAAAACTTAGTCACTGTTTTCTTCAGTGAAAGCGAGTGATGTTCTGTTTAGCTCATATATTTCATATTTCTCGTGATTTAACAATATTTCAACAAAATCATGTAAGTATATCCATTATCTTCTTTCAAAAACCTAGTGTTAGGTTAAGTGAAATTACAGGCCAAGAATCCCAGTTAGTGACATTTTTGGGATCAGAATAGAAAAGCAAAAGATAAAATAATGAAAATTGCTTCGGATTTTAGTAGATGGTTTGGATTTATTTCTAATTTTTTTATTGGAATGACTAATTTAGAGCAGCAATCAATCTTTGGTTAGCACTAGTCATGTGACGAGGCTAGCCCGCAAAAGGCGCCACATAGAGTTCAAGGTTGTAATAGCGAAACAGAAAAATAAGCGCGCCCAACGTCCAGGCGAGCGACAACCCATAATATCCCATCCTACACTGCCCACGATTAACGGCTTTTCTGGTCGTCGATCCAATTAGAACAGACCACCTCTACCATTCTGGTAGGAAATGCGAGTGAAAAAAAACCTATCTAACGTCCGGACCTTGAGATCCGGTTTGAAATTCATTTATTCTATTTAAAATAATATAATTATTGTCACCGCGCAGTCATTTTTGGCGTTATGTGGGAACGACATTTCGGATTAGGTGTGTCTTAAGGCTAAAAAACTTGATCAATTTGCAGAAATATAATTTGTTATATATACCTATTATGAACATACCCACTTATAAGGCATTATCATGTTGATGTTGAAATCTCAACCGTATGCCTGATAATTTTATGTTTTATTTTGTCTGATTATAGTTATTATCAGTCCAATAAAAAACCCTTCTAGATCTTTATTTATAACGTATTCCAAAATACTATAATCATAGTTTATTATGAAGCACCCTTGAATACGAAAAAATATATATTTTATAGCTTCCTACCCTCAATGAACTACAAAATTCTCCAAATATACTTATTCATAGGAATGAGTAAGATATTTCATGCTATTGTAGACAAATCTGATACAATTTGTGATTAAAATTATCAAAAATAACGCTACAATACCTTTTTGAAAACCGTTTTCTATTTTATAGTCTGAAACACTTAAAACTGACTACTCAGAGCAAAGCATTTGAAAAATATGAGTTGAGCTTACAAAGCTTAATTTGAACTTTGCCATCAAATGCAATAAAAATAAGGTCTTGAAGTAGATAAGTCTTTAAGAAAGCAAAATAAAAAATAGCAGAGGAAACAATCTACGTGGTAAAATTACTCAAAAATAAGTGACCCTAATTTCGAAGCATCGAATAGTTGTTATCGCTCAGAATTCTAGTATTTGATGTTTCATTTTAATACTTGTTGAACTTTTATGACTATTATTATAATAGAAGATAATTAACAGAGGTAATGGTTCACGGCTATGATTTACTTTGATTCAAGATGTCCGATATGCTATCATCGAAGTACTGCCTTATATAGAGAATGAAGAATAGGTTATCCTTAAGCAACTGCAGTTTTATCGTTAATATTTCCTCTGACACGCCACTGCATATTTGCTTTTGATGTTCAATTTTGATGATTTTACCTACCTCCAACTGCATTCAGCGATAAAATGAACCCATCGATAGCTCATCGACCCAATCTCTCTCATCAGATCTTCTCAGTTCTTCTTCTTTTTCTTCTTGATGTGACCCCCTCGAAATCTTGACAGGTGCAGTTTTGCTCATTTCGAAAACGTTATCGGATGTTATAACGTCTATTGTACCAATGTAGAGATGAAAGCTTTATGAACGGTTTTTGAAGTATGTATGTCTTTTAGATCCAATTTTTGACTCCAGGGACCATTACTTGAATTCGAATTGAAGCTATTTCTGTTAGGGAAATTATGAATATGATGACCAAATAGTGCTTTCGACAGTATCCATTTGAACAACTTTGTACCGTCAGGCAGTAACATCTATTTTATTTTCTATTTTATCGCTACGCCTCTGCGAGTACCCATTTCAAATGAAACACCTTTATCTCTTTAAGCATAAACCTAACATAATGTTGGATAAGGTACCCACATCGATTTTATCGCACTTGCTTTGAACAATAACATAAATTCTAAGACAGAGTCATCGATTTTATAGTCAATCCCCCAAGAAGAAAAAAATACCGAACATGCATTCTGAGATAAGGTTTTACAACCTTAACATAGAAATTTCAATACTACCACCATTTCTATCGTGTATATGGTATGTGTTGACACATGAAGATATCATTGCAGATTTGAGCCGGATCCTTATGAGACAAAGACAAATAGTTTCTTATGGGATTTGTACAATCTAGACATTTGGTTAATTGATGTATCAGTCGTTGTAAAACAACGAGCTTTGCGTTTATTACGTATATCATTATTATAAGTGGGTGTAACAAATGTATTACAACTATACATTTTAATGGTTGAATGGTAATTTACTAAGCTTAGCTTCCAGATAATTTTAAAAAGATGAACTATTAAAAAACATTACATTAACAAATTGTTCTTAATTTATCAGTTTGAAATTATTTCTGTTGTATTGTGGAATAATTTAATAAGCTTTTACTTTTATTCTTCTGGCTTAAATGTCAACCAAACAATATGAAAAAATGCTTGATCACTTCACTTTTCAGTTATTTAACTCTCACATAAGTTACCTATAATAAACTAGGGTAGGGTAAGCCTCGAGCAAAATATGTCCCATTATTGCTTACAAATATACCACGTACTTTACTTCTTGTGTATTTATTTTATTTCACGGTTGTGCAATATTTTTGTATAGTGTCTGGTAAGAAATTGAAACCAATAGCTTAAATTGGAATTTTAAAATTCAACATAAGAAATAAATAAAGGTTGATACAAATATCTGTTATACTAAGCTCGTTTTTACCAACACTAGGTAACGCCTAAATTTGATACCTAATTATTAAGTAGTTGCCTAGCGCAAAAAACGTGTTACCAACTGTTCGGAACTTCCTAAAGACCTTAGGTACTGCCTAAAATTCGAATATCAAATTATCGAAGCGCATTTGGTAGTCATCCGGGTATATTATTTATTTCTATTTTTCGTGCTATATAATATTCATTCAACTCGGCAGAAGGAAAAATCAGATTATTAGAGATTTTGCATTTTGTAGACAAAATATATGTAATTGATATTTCATTCAAACCATCTTCTTTGAAAAAGTTTATTGACTAGCCAGCTTTTGCTATAAACCCATAAGTTTTTCTTTGTAAGAATCGAAGAAACATTTAATCATTCACAAGTTTACATAGCGCTCTCGTAGAACAAATGTTATTTTGGAATATACCTATCATGGTACTCATTGAAATGTATTAGAAATACCTATTCGAAAGCATTTTGAAAAGATTCAAAATAATTGATCAATTATGAAATATCAAGAACGCAAACCGACAACTGAACCTAAAATCCATAGACAATAATTGTCATGTAGGCAATTCCGAGCTTATGAGTTAAGTAGTGAACAGAAATTCAAAAGTAAATTCAATTAAACTTTACAGGAAAACCTATATTTCTGTACACAATCATAGAGATTGATATAAAAGTTGTATCATTCTTCCTGAGAAATCTGTTACAGTTGAGCTAAAAAACACATACCTTCCCATTGCCAGTTCCATTTGTAAATTAAATAAGTTCACGGGGCTTTATGATAGCTACCTCAAATACAGCAAAGACAAACTTCCAAGAGTATTTCTGATCGACTGGTAATGTTTGGAAAGGGTGATAACCTATAGATCGCATTTATCTGAGCTGGAATTATCACATCTACGTGTTTAAGCATTTGAACTAAGTTTTGCCAATAGTGTTTTTCAGGTATATAATTTCATAATTGTTCAGATTTATACTGACTCCAGTTTTGGCTTGACTAACCGTATCATAAAGGAAGATAACAATGCCTATGCCTACTAACCTAATTTATTGTTTGGTCCTCTTCATTTAGCTAATGTATCTACCATTCCCATTTGATCTCCTATTTCATGCTTTGATATTCAAGTCGTTAGGAGATAACGAAACAATCGATAAAATTATATAACAGCATCATAAATATGCATAAGCAACAACAACAAGAACCTAAGGTTATTTAATAAAATAACATTAAGCAATTATTAGATTGTCAATATATATGCTTTGTTCGTGAAAATAGAAAAGGGTGTACCTACCTAACTATCTGACATGTTCTCTCTTTGCTATGTGGAAGACGTTGTCCTTGCAAGATGCATGGAAAAAATGCATTAAGCAACAACAATCGCCGCTAGTAGGGAATAAATTGTGATTTGACATAGTCGTAGGTGATAATAGCAAGAATGGGTTTGACGATTTAATAAGAACTAAAGGTTGCCCGGCGGTCATAAATTGACAAATAATAACATGATCGAAGGTAAGCTAACCTATAGTTACCTAACCTACGAATAACTACCAGATGGTAACTATCCTCACCTAAGCGACAGTTAACGAACCCACGGTTAACTGCTGAGTAACCGATGGTTAATAAATTTAGGTTAAATATAAAAAAAATTCTGGACGGGAAAAAAGTTTGACATTTTGTGTCTGTTGACAGGTGACAAAGTATTAGTTTTTTTCCCACGGGAAAAAGTGAGGTGAGTACTTTTCTCCCGGGTCGATATATATACACATAAATATAATCAAAACACAGAATTAAATGACAGATATTTGATTATTTTAAAGTTTTTCTTAGCAACGCATGTCTAAATGTCGCCTACCACTTTAAAAATTCAAATTTCACCTCGATAATTTTCTGACATTAATATATCGTAATACTTTTTCAATATTAAATCATCGTTTTTCCGGTCACAGAAAAATATGTGTATTATAACCGGGAAGAAAAGTATGTTTTAAAATGTAGTTCTTTTTGCCAACTAATTAACCTTACCGATGGTTGGATACCCCCGAATTAGCCAACAGTTAATTGCTTAAATAATTTTTTTCAGTTTTCCGCGTTTTTAAATCTTAAATATTCCTCTCATTTTATAGAGCAATCAATTTCTGATTAGCGGAAGTTCGTTTGTTTTCAAAACTTAATTAAACATATAAATTGCTGCAGATGTAAGTGAAGCTTGTCTAACAGTGCTGTAGCTTAAATTAAGTTGTGTTTGAATCTTTTTCAATGTATTGTCAGTTTTATTTGACTAACTAATTTGGCCTTTAAGCCAAAAATTTAATCTAAGACGTCTTTATTGCATAGAATTGAAAGTATGCAATGATATAAGGGTATAATTATGACATGGACGTGCAACCTAACACTCCGATAAAAAATATGACCAAGCGCATTTCCAGTCCGTGAGAAAATGTCAGGAACAACCATAGCATAGCATGTTTCAATTTGGATTTTTCTGTAACAAATACATAATTAATGTCAAATGTGGTTTCCAAAGTATAATGCAATACATCATAAGGGGTTAATGAACAAATTTGTCATAATAAGTCCATATTTATGTTCAATTCTCCCGTTTTGTCACGGACTGACGACATGCGCGCAGCGGTCTAAACTGCGTTCACCAACTGAGTATATCTTCTATGTCGTAATAATAAAATTATGTTTTAAAGCTTCGCATATATGTGATACAATATAATGATACATTTTTTGTTTGATTTTAGATAATGTGTGGACCACAAATGGCCATCGAAGGCCTGCCCTTGAGACGGCAGGAGCGCGATCATCCCACCCGAGGCCTCATTGCTGGCGCAGATTTTCTATCGATATTGATGGAATCTTCGTTACGCAGAGCCCAGCAAACCACCTCTCCAACCACTTTCACCACCTCTGCCACCGATATGACAACCCTCTTCCCAGAGGAGCAGACCTTTCAATATGACGATCAAGAAAATCATTTGAGGTCTTCCAGAGGTCCATCACCATATGCTCAAGCCAGCACCGAGAAATTCGGTGCCAAAGACATTCATTTAGAATCTAATAACGATATTAGTGATGACGGTGTAGTTTTAGCTGTTAGTATATCTTCTTCAGTAGGTAAAATGATCAATAAAGAACTTCACGATTCAATTAAATTCGAAGATACAACTTTAAACGACTCAATAACAACATCATCAACAACTGAGTTGGATCAGAATTTTGTAGCGTCTGAAGAACATCCTAGTATAGTGGCAAAGGCTAGTAAAAGTGAGCTTATTGTTGATGAAAGTGAGCCTATCACTCAAGAAAGAGCACTGGAACTAGAAGAGTATCCTGCCAGAGTAAGAGCAATACCAAGCCAACATGAAGCACAATATCATCCGGCATTCGTAAACCAAAACCTCAACAGCAAACAGCCTTTTAGCCAAACATTGATATATCATAATAACCCAGCCGTACAAAATGGTGCCAGATCAGTCTCATACAGCACAGTGATTCAAGGTGTTAATCAACATCCAGGACTTACAAAAAAGCAGCACGAAAGACGTGAGAGAAATTTTGATGGGGCCCAGCCTTACAGAAATAATTATAGTGGTAGTGAAAGCAGGCTAAAGCAAAACGATACAAAAGTATCTCTAGAAGATAGCAATCAAGACAAGAGAAAAACCTTTAATGTGAATACTGCATTCACTAAGACTTGGGATAATTCACACTCAATAACCACTGAAAGTAACTGGGAAACCCAAGAGAAACCTTATATTCCCCCCACTCCAACACCTGCCCGTTTGCCAATAGTTTATGGACAATCTGAGCAAAATTACGAGGTCGACGAAGCTGTGAGCGTTGTAACCAATGGTAGAACACATGGCGTACAACCCAGTCTGCCTCCAAAGCCAGATCTTAGGCTGAAGAAGCTGGATGACAATCAAAAGGTGGGCTACGTGGTGGAGGGAAGAAACTATAGAAAATATCGTGTGGAGGAACGAACAGCTGACGGCTTCATTGTGGGCGAATATGGAGTTGTAAGTCATAATGATGGTTCATTAAGAGGCGTAAGGTATACAGCTGATGGTACAATCAATCCAAAGGTGATATCGGAGGCCCTTATGAAGTTTTTGGCGCTGTGATGATTGATGGTGCTGTTTTGATACCACTGTACTGATTCTAATCTAGTTCCTTTTCTTAGACAAACCAGGAAAGATAGTTGATTGGAAGATTTCAACTTTTTAAATTGAATCACTTTATCATTGCTAGATACTCATGTTAATGATGAGATTGTATCTAATAGAAATTACCGTGATATTTATGTAGGAATGTAGCATTTTTGACATAATGGAAGAGTTGATAATATGGAGGCCTAAAAAAATATATAGTTGTTACCAAAAATTTCCTATCTTCCAACCATTAAATAAGCTAAATTAAATTCTCTCTCTGGCTCTGCTTCGCCATTCAGATAATATGGAATTAGTTATGTATTCTTTGAGAGACATAAAACAGGCTCAGCATTTTGATAATAGAAAAAAATATAACACTTTCTTTACATAGCAATTTGGAGTGGAGGTAGTAAAATGGAAAACTTTGTGAGCTAACCTTTTCAATGTTTTAATAAACGAAAAAATAAACTTTTCCATATAAACACAAACACAAACCTTCCCTGCACACTAGTGCTCCATAGTGATATACTCATAATACTCTTAGGATTCCATATAACCAACACTTCCCCTCTAAATATTTCTTAAATTTAATGACACTATCAAATGGTAATTGAAGATCTATTCCATATGAATCTCAATATTTAGCCCTATCTATTCTGGTGATTGACGAAGTTTTTTGAAAACAATCAAGGATGGTTGAAACGATATTTTTAATATTTAAAAGGTCGTGGTTTTCAACGTCTTTAAGTTAATTTTCAATAAACTTCTAGTATTTACTCTGCCTAATTTAAAAGTGTGTAGTTAAATCTGATCAGAGTGAAGTGTAATGAGATAAACTATAACTTCATTATGTATTTCGTGCTATATTAATTAAAATAACTTTAGTTTAATTTCTGTTGAATGTTGCTCACGATTAAGCGAATCTTTTGTAAGATCATTGTATCTGATTATTATCATAATAACTTAAGTAATATATTGTAATAAATTATGTCTACATTTATTTACTCAATGAACCAAATAAACTTGGGTCATGGGAATCATTTTTCAGATTCCATTAAAGCTGCTCAATTGACCAATTTGACATTGCATACGAGTAAAATCAACCAAGTTCTGTAGGTAATGACTTTTTTCTTATCCACGATGAGAATCAACAGTTATCCATCCTATCAATAATGTGGGCAAACGAGTAACGGTTACACAAATTGATGATGACGTTATTGGTACCAAATTGGCTTTAAAGTGAAGAGAAAAGCAATTTGGAGAGATTTATTGGTCAATTTATTGAGCGACAGCTAAATTCAACGCACGACAATTGCCATTCTTTCTTCAAAATAATAGGCTTTATCCATTCAGCGATACATGTAATCATTATTACACTGTTCTCATTAATAAATATTTTTTAAAAAACCTTTTTTATCAAATTCTAAGGCATAATGAGTGTGGAATCTAAAATCATCTTGAGTTTTTTTCTTTTTTATATAGATATGGTACTTCTAACTAGAAAATATATTTTAAGAAATGTTTGATGCCATTGCATTGGAAAGGTTTAGTTCTATTTTTATATTTTCTGAGATCCAATAATGACTAATTTATAAAATACTATTTTCGAGTAACCAACTGAAGTCAATAAAATGTGTTATTATTGTGCCAATAAGAACTCCATTAGCTATGTGCTTCTAGCTAAAATCTAATCCCGTGGAAATAAATCGCCTCTTGTTAATTATGTGTAGGTGCCAAACAACAAGAATTATTAGTTACCTTTCATTGTTATTGAGTGAATTTATTGAAAAAAAAATACAAACAAACCATATTTTAACTCACTATTATTCCCAATCTATTTAAATAAAAATCAAATGCTGTTCCTTGATATATTTTCAAAATATTCGTAGTAGTTCTAACAAGTTTGTAAGAAAAACTTAAAAGACTGAAAAAGTTTCTCAGCTAACTGAAAATGCTTTTTTTTCTATGAGATTATTTTTTTTACTTAGGAGTAGGTGAAAGGCATTAGGACAATTACTAAAGAAAGTAAAAATTGAAAAAATGGATTCGGTTTATAACTTCAGCAAGTACAAATTAATAATAACCGTATTAAGTATTCGCTTTTAACCAAAAAATCTTCTCAGTTTTGTTAAATCCATCTAGGAACGATGCTTTGATATAATGTATTCAAGTTATTCAAGATCATGTTTTAGCTCTAATGGGCCCATTTCACTTTACTTTCTAAAAACTATATACAAGATAATCCGAGAGAATTGCTTTTAAATAAATTTTAAAACAACTCTTTTTGCTAAGAGAGGATACCTACGACGTTTATTCTTTTGAAATACTTGTGTTACAATGAGTATCAATTGTACCTAATTAAAATATTTTTTACAAAAAATTGGACCGACGTTATAGTTGATGCACTGAAAAGTATAAAATAATATTACTTCTATTGGTGATGGTACTTTTGAAGTTGTGCAGTTGCAGTTAGATTGATAGCTTTTGGCACCAACTTCACAAGTACCATCACCAATAGAAGTAATATTATTTTATACTTTTCAGTGCATCAACTATAACGTCGGTCCAATTTTTTGTAAAAAATATTTATTTCACACTTTTGAGTGTAACATTAGTCCCGAAAATCGTTGAACGTTCACTATACCATATCAATGAATATAATACTTATCCTATTACCCACGTATATTCCTTGCTTGTAGTGGTTATTATTGAGATCTCAGAACATCGCGGCGGAAATACGCTTGAATATTTTAGTTGTTACCATTTAACACCGATTTAACTCGAAAACCGTAATTCTAAGGAAAAAATGTTCATTATAAATGTTGCTACAAATAATTATATCTTTCATGTAGTATCGAAAAATTTTCAATTTTCGAAAGAAATTGTCCTCTCCACATAGCAAAAATACATATTTAACATGCGTCTATCTCGAAAACCGTAACACTTTTGAAAAAATGTTCAATTTAAACGTTTCCGGATATTGTCCTATCTTTAATTATACCAACTCAGATTTTCGATTTTCGAGAAAATTCGCCCCCACCACCCCTTCGGGGGCGGTTTTCGGAGGGAAGGAGATTTCGGATTTGCGTTTTTATGAATATGGGACCATTTCTCAATCCCCTTCTTTCAAATGAATCCAAAATCATCAAAATCGGAGATCGTCTACTATATAAAAGGCGCGCACGAACCAAAAAAAAAAAAAAAAAAAAAAAAAAAAAAAAAAAAAAAAAAAAAAAAAAAAAAAAAAAATAAAGCAGACAGTCCAATTGTATACCTCCTCCGTTCGGGGTTCGTCGGTCAAAAAGTTATGAAGAATAATTTGGCACTACTGAATTTTTCTGTATTAAGAAAGGTATAATGCTAATCATAATATCAAATAAAACAACAATTCATAACGACTCATCGAAGCACCATACTTTTTGTCTGACTAATTCGGCATTATAGGTATTGCAAATATGAAACATTCCATACCTGTAATTTACGAAAGTCATCAAATTACATAAAAACTACATTGAATAATTTTATTGGTCACTAATGATTATTTTTTTAGGACCTTAACCAAAAGAAAAGTAACAAATTACATATAGCAGGCACATAAAAATTTAGTGCAAAACATAAAACTGAAGATGTTGTCGGTCTTGTTGTTGATTCTTGTCATTACTGTCTCTTTATTGCTTCCCAGAAGAAGTGAATAAATGACTTGACCCAAATACGCAGCAATAGTAAGCAGCACATACCAAGGAGTCACTCTGACAGAAATTCTCTTATATCATAAGCACTTACTTATGAGTGTTTCGGGACAAATTATATCTGATCTATAAATAATCTAACATGAAACTTGGCTTTGGTCAACTTCGCTACTGACGGATTCGTGTACACAGGGTCCAGACAATTTCATAGGGACAATATTGCTATTTCGTATGTGGTAAGAGATATGTAGTAAGAGTATTAAATTAGAGAAAAGTTGCGTAATTTAGACCTCTTCAACATTTTCCATTTGCAACCTGGTAAAATATGAAAAATATTTTTTATTTATTTTCTCATTTAATATTCGGAGAGAAAAGTTGGAAATTAGCATAAACAAGTAACGCACCAAGGCAAAGATGATGGGATTGTTTAAAACACGTTATTACTTTATTTTAGATTAATAGTAATAATAATAAGAGCTTTTATTGGTAAAAATCATTAGAACTTAAAAAAGAAATAAACATACTATAGACTTATATAAGTATATTGTATTAGAAAATTAGTTAGCTTTGGTCTGATCCATACGGAACAGGCAAACGCTTTGTTCCACTTAACCAAGAGAAAAACTAACACAGAAAATATAACAAAAAAAACAGAATACATTGAAACAAAAACTATGATAAAATAATAGAATAGTTCAATGTAGTTAATGAAGGAAAGCCTGAATAAGTAAATAACAAGCTAATATTCATGAAGGTGAGGATATCCACAAGAGAAGAGGATATCCCTCATATGTTTGCTGAAGCCCTATATCTTCATTCCCTTCAGGGCTTCCACTTGTAAAGCGTATGTTAAAGATGACCGATAATGAGATGAGTTGTGAAAGGGTTACATGTGCCGATATTTAAACCGTATGTTTACATTATGAATATCTATACGAAAAGTGAACATTTGCTACAGGTAGGATGGTTTTTGAAATGTAACTACTTCATGAAATATGGTACAGGCATACAGAATCTTAGATATTCGGGAAGCCCATATCATTGAAAGGGACAGACAAACGAGCTCGCCTGCCTAATATAAAGATCAGACGAACGCAGGAGTTTTCAACTAGATGGAGACGCTGCGAATTGCGAATAGATTATTTCACCATGATTTAAATGCGAAAGTACCAGGAATTTTCATAATTTAATTTTAGAGCATATATCAAGAACTTTCCTTCAGGCATATATTAATTTAAAATTAACAGCTCGACCAGGTTAACATGACCGGTAAAGATCAGAGTGATGATTCCTAGTTTTTTTTGCAGAGTTAGAGAGTGAATTGGACTTCTCTTTAACTTTGATCCGCAATGCATCAAAAAGTAGATACGGGTCAATTTCCTACCAAACAACATTGCTATAGATTTTCCAGGGTATTAAAGACAGAGGAAGGACGAATAATTTTTTCCATTGTGAAGGAGAAACGTTTTCATTGATGCAAAAATTGAAAATATGACATCTAACTGGAAGAATTACTAGACAACAAAGAAAAATCATTGTTATGTTGATTTGAGTCCAAAAGGAATTCACGAAATAAGAGTTTACATCGGAGACTCTTTTCAGATTCTCAGGAATATCCTGGGAGGCGTTAGAGATGGAATATTTAGTTTCATTCCTTAAGTTATTGTACCTAGTAGTTCCAGTGTTCTATGAGTCTGGTGTGTTTATATCTACTTAATGATTTATTTCTAAGTGACATAATTTTTTTAATAACGTCAGTAATCCACGGTGCATGCTGCCTACTAAATTTTCCAGTTCTCATTGAGACACAGACATCAAAAGTCGCAAGCAAAATTTCATTAAACAATTCAACCTTGGAATTTATGTTATCAAGAGAGAATAAAAGGCAGAAATACATATTAGGTAACTCAATCTGAATGTTATTTTTTTCAAAGGCTTTGAAGTCACAAAATCAGTGTAAAGAGGACTTTTTGACATATTGAAAGGTTCGAAAAAGCAGGTTACCATGCAGTGGTCAAAAACATGTAACATATCAACAATGGAAGTATTTTCTACTGGGATTGTTTCCGAAGAAATTATTAGGTCAATAGTTTTTGCAGTGGATGTGCTCGAAGTATGGGTTCAGAGATTACCCGAACAAGAGCGTAAGCTGTCAGTATTTCTCCAATTCTTTTCGAACGGTAACTTTCCGAGACTAACATATCTATATTCATGTCCAAATTTATTTTTTTTTTGATCAGGAATTGATATATATACGTAATGTTTTGCACATTCTGTATTTATTCTGTATTCTGGCCCCAAAACTGACAAAAGTTAACACACTCACACGACTTTTCTACTACTCTGAAACAAATTCCATTAAGTATAAAAATTGTCTGATCAGGTCTTGTACCCATCCATTTTTTTCAGCATTAAAAGACCAACATTTTTATGTATTAAGAATCGCTTAACCAGAATATGAATAGACTTTCTTTCCTGCTTTTTCTCAGACCTACATAGTCTTGAGCGAAACACGTTTTTCAGCGATTGTCTAGAAACCCTTGCGTGTAGAAGAACCAATCTATGTCACCGGCGAGCCATTTCATTACCCTACAAATCAAAAAAGAAATCAGAAGAATCTGTCCATGTATTCCCAACATAACCTAATCCTGGCAGTGAACGTCGACTTAAAATATGGTTTTGTACAAAAAAGGTTTTTCAACTAACGAAATAATTTTATCCCAGAGCGACAGACAGATAGACCAATGGCTGAAAATATGATTTTTAGGATCCAGAGACCTCTGAAGCGTTAACATTTATTGAAAAGAGGACACTGAATTTTTTTTCACCATTGCAATACTTTTCTTACTAGGCTACTTAGAGTAGCGGCAGGATAGTAATGAAGACTGTAATGATTAGTTTATAGTTACGTACTAGAGAAATTTAGAAAAAACATTATAATGATGATCAAGTTTCACATTTTAAAATTAATGCGTGATATACTAGAGGTTTTATAAGGTCACAATTTTTCTACTATAGGGTTCTACAAGGAACTCTGATAAGAAAATCTTAATGAAATCGTGTACTTCAATTTTTGAAAATCAACAACTGAGAGTTGTTCTGTCATGATCAAAAGAGTTTCGTAATAGTCTTGTTTCATTAATTTTGATGATTTCCATTTTGTTTACAAGTTTACAAGCTGACCCGAAACTCACGCCAATGATTTTGGCGGCTATTTTAAATGAACCATCCATTTTATTTATAAAACAAACTAATGAAATTGAAAATTGAAGAAGATTTTAAGTTATCAATACACTTCATTTACACATATACCAATACCAAATGATTCTCAAGTTAGATATAGTAAGGGAAATGTTTGGATGGACATTTAGGTACCAGAAATTTTCAGTATTTTTCTATAACGGTTACATAAGTTCAGTTTTTTATATTTCTTTCACTGCTGTTGAATAAAATACTTCTTCTTTTGAGAGTGACATTTCAATATAATATTATATCATACAAGTCGTTAACCCATGAATTAACGGGTTTCATCATGTATAGAGGGTTCTGAGCGTTCCAGTAATTTAAAACACCCCTGTGAAGTTAGCCCCACGATTATCGATAAATAAACTGTTTTCATCGTAAATATTTTGTTTATTATTGTTTGTTAGATGGAAAAATTCGTTTGTTAGTTGTTTTTTTTTTGTTATTAACTATTCAAATTTTCGAAGTCAAGTTGGGCCCACATTCTACAAATGTACGTTTTTTCCAAATCGACAGTTTTTAATTCGGTTTCGTTTGCTAGAATGGTCTTGCGACTTGTTAGATCTTAATTAAAACGATACAGCAATTTTTATTTCGCCTTGCACGACCATGCCATACAATATAAAACTTAAGCCAGCACTAGCCAGCACCAATGCTTACCTATGGTAAGCTGTGCCAGCACTATGCGAGTGGACGTCGAAAGGATACGTTTGTATTCTATTCGCGAATAAAATTACCGATGGTGGCGCTGGCGAATGTCAACAACAATGGAGGAAAAACGGTACCGAAACATAACCTCACTTCTCTTCTGTGTGCTTTTGTGTTATTTTATTTTATTGTCGAAAGCCGAAGTGTGATTTGAGTGTTCTAGTTGTGTTGTGTGCAACTTCCTGAAGCAAATGTAAACCTGTAAGCGCTCAAGATCAGTTAGCAATTTAAATTGCTGTGTTTTTGGGGGGTGTTTTAGGGGATGACAAGTTTTGAAGTCATAATAGGTAACTGATGTAAAGGTTGATGCTGCAACGAAAATGATAATTAAAGACACACTTGTTATTTGCTTTTTTATTTAGTACATAAATAATGCAGCATATATTTGAAATAGTTATCGGTAACTTTCAAAATCAACCTATTAGCAAATTCAGGATCAAAAGGAACAGTAATGTTTAAAAAAAAGAATCATCATAAGATGAATATAAAACAAAATCGCAAACTGATAAATTTAAGAGATACATTCCGAATTGTACTTGGGCATAATATCGATGTTTCTCTTTTAGCACTATCCGAAGACCATCAAATTTCAAATATTAGCATTTGTTAAAAAAAATTACTGCTGGACTGTTCCTTCCTGCAATTTTAATTTTCAAAATGTTATTATGGGCACAATTTACGATACTTGCCATGCAACGGACACTTCACTTCCAAAAGTTTCCATGGTTCACCATCTTTCATTATTATATCATCAGCAGAATACGCCAACCATGGACATTTTTCACAAACTATGAGACCAACATCACACTAGTTCCTATCCTATCCTATCATTAGCTTACTTCTCAAATTTCATACGGTGGTTCACAGCTTCATTATTCAACGCTTTCGGGAAAAAGTATTCCTTACTTTTCTTTGCCTATGTATCTTTAGAGTAGGTAAACATTGAGTAACATCTGGATCCTGTAGACCAACAATATTATGTCCTCATATATAATTTTACTTAGGCATATACACCGGTTAAGCGAAATTGTCTTTCAGATAACCATAATTTAGTATTTTGTTGACAACCAGCTAGTTCATAAACATCTGTTTTTAAAATTTTTGCAATTGTATTTCTACAACAGTCCTCTAAGTTATAGTTTCTCACATGTAAATTTAATGTGCTTGCAAAACAGTTGGCTGCATTTTTCAAAATATTTTCTATGGTAGGATTTCGAACCGGCACAGTTCGCACTCCTATGCTCTGCACCACATCGGTCTTCCGTCGCTTTTGCCTGAAATGAGAACGATTTACTATTGCACAGCTAATCAAAATAACATAACATGCAAGTGCTTAGCCAGTGATGATTTGGGGGCCGCATCTAACAGCTTTTTCCTGCACTCAGAAAGGATGGACTCTTCTAAGGGGGATTTGATAGGCACTTTATCTTTTAGACATGAAGTTTCAGCCAGTGGCTGCGGCTTATAATCGTCTTGTGTTTTTTCTTTTGTGGCTTTTGTCCAATAACATTTTATGTCATTGCTGGATAATTTCTCTAATTCATAGAGATTACCTCTGAAAAATTAAACAGACACCAGCAAAAAGAGCAAATACGGAACATTTCAATAAATGAAAGTAAAATTGATTTAAGCTTGATTTTGCCCATGCAAGGAGGATAATCATGTCCATTACCTTGCACATTTTAATAAAACAGCTGATATATGCTACAACTACCGGATAAACCAGCCTTGCAAGTACATTTAAACATTGAAATTATGAAGCTGTTGCACTGTTTAGTGCCTTCAAATTTTCCTCTGATCTCGTGCGGCACATCCAATAAGGTGCTTGTTTGTAAGCACAAGCCCAAAACCTACACTTATTCCACTGAGCAACTTAATACCGCCAAAACAATGAGATAATTGGCATTCAAAAGCCGTTCACCTTCCAAGATACATCTGCTATTTTCCATCGCCTGTAGATACTTCATAACAGTTACTACACTTAAATAGCCCTCCATCGTGAATTATCCTATAAAAAGCCAACATGTATGGCAAATAAAACACTGTACTTACGTGTTTACTTTGTTCGATATTGACATTAGTACGATGAATATCTACTTCAAACAGTCAAAGCACATAAACACAAAAGTGAGGTTAGGATTGAATACCGTTTTACTTAACTCATGATGACTCCGCTAGAGGCGTATTCGATAGCTTAATTCGCGAATTCCATGTCAAATTGACGTTTATATGAATGCAGACACAACAGATCACGAGCTGTAAATCTGTAAATATCGCTGAAATCACGATGTACGACATTGGCTGAAATGTTTTCGTTCTTTTTCTGAAGTTAGGAATAGAAAATCACAGCTACCAACGATAAGAAAGGAAAAACGTCGAAGTTTATGTGATTAAAAGTTCAAAAAATGTGGACATAAATATAGGTATATCAAGATATCAATGTGCACATTCAAATATAATTAAAAGATGAATTGTTGAAACGAAGTGTTAATGCAAAAGGTATCTACTGACGAATTTATAACGACGATAAAGTATGATTGAAAATTCATTTTTATTAAAATTTTAATACAACTTTTCTGCATAAGTTCATTCACTTACTATATACTATTTGTTTCCGAAAATATAAAAAAAATATAAACATATAAATCTAAAGATATATAAATATAATATAATAATATATAAAAATATAAAAATATAAATAAAAATGTAAATTTGAACAAATGGTAGGTATAAGAAAATGAATAAAAAAGCAGAAATCGTGAATTCAAGTAACTTTATTTTGAGGATTTCCCACTGTTGTCGAAAATGTTTGTATATATCAAGGCGTGAGGGCAGATTCCCGTTATATTGTTCCCAAAGTTTATTATTTCTATTGCAATATGCTATGGAATGTCAATTATCGTATCCAATTATTGCTCCGTACAAACTACAACCAAAAATGAAACATGTTTTTCTTTCTTTTTTCGCCTCCTACGGAGCTTAGAGTTTAATATTATTGCAAGTCCATGGCAATTATAGCAAATGTATTTGTGTACGTCCATGCGAGTGCAAGCTTAAAAAAGCGGTATAATCGTGCACATCAAGGCCCATGCGTCGGCTTAGCAGCTAAAATAAAAATTGTTGTAATTATTTAATTAAGATCTAACAAAATGTGAGACCATCCAAACAAACAAAAGCGAATTATAAACTGTCGATTTGCGAAAAAAAACTTTCATTTGTCGAATGTGGGGCCAGCTTGACGTCGAAAATTTCAATTTTAATAACAAAAAAAAATTGCAACTAAAAATCGATTTTTTCCAACTAATAAACAAAAGCAAACGATTTACGTTGAAAAAAGATATTTTTTAGAAAATTAGGGGCCCAAATTGATTGGGGTATAATAGACATAGATATATGCGTCTACGTTGCTGTATTTTTGATGGTGCCCTTATGATATCAACTGAGTGAACGCTATTCAAAGTTGCTGCTGTCTGCTGTCTATTGGGAGGTAGGTTCAATAGAAATATAAATAAATATTAAGGTTTTGAATATTATAGAACTGTATTCGGTTTTAAGTTCCGCCATCTAGTGGGAGCTAGGCCAAATATAACTAAAATTAATTTACGATTTTGAACAAGATAAATTAGGATTTTGGTTATTCAGATAGTTTTCGGCATTTCTACATGTTGTCAGCTTCATTTTAAATATTTATTCCACATAACTTGAGTGAATACGTGATCACAGCATCCTAGACACACAGGAGAAGATTTTTCAGTACCTGTGATCGATACAGAAAAAGAAAACACTGCAAATATCATAAGTACCCACTCGTGATTGTTATAAATTTATTCTCCCTTTTTAAGAAGACGTTTGTGTTTCCCAGATGTTAATTCATCCCTGCAAAAGAAATCATACTGTTTTTCCAGAGCCTGTCCTAAATATATTTCCGCATTTAACAATAATCTTTCCTATTATGATGTTTTTTTTAATCAAACAATGAAATAGAGAACTTGCCAATAGTAAGATATTTTCATATTATTTCTTTCTCAACATTGTGACCTACTTCGCTGATAACATAATCGCAACTAACTAATAAACAGCTTCATGAAACTTTTCCATCTGTCAAGTTCTACACGATCATTAACCTGATTATTAGATTACTATAAACCCAATGAGGTTGTTCTTTTGTTTGAATAATATTTCAGACAGTCAACGTCATGCTCGATTTCAGTTCGAAAGTCCGGCATTTTTTTTTTGTTTGGTTTCCAAGTCACTTGTTTATCACGCACGACCTTGCAAGGTTGTTAACGTTCTTATTTAAAATTGTCCTAAGACGGGCATAAATTATTCCGGATCCCGATGGGCAATTGCTCGGCTAGTGTCCAAAGGCATCACGCAAGGCTGGTTTTTGTTCTTATTTGCATTAAGTGGCACATAGAGATTCCTTTCGATTTTTCTCTAGTATTTTTTATTACCTTGAATGGCAGTTATGTTAACCAGACCAAAGATTTTTTTTCTCTCTTATCTCTCTCATATCGCATAAATCTTCTTCGACATACAAGTTAAATTTGCAGTAGTCGTAGGACATAATGCACAAACATTATTTCTTTAGGTTAATTAGTTGTATTCATCGACACAAATAATAAATAAATAGCGAATGATCTTAAATGTCGGGATAGTTACCAAGGGTGGGGGGCGACGGCATTACGTGCCATCAGATGCAAGAATTATATTGCAACTACATTGGTGTTGTTGATTATTCCCTCAAAGGGATGCGGAAACCATAACTCCATGATTAGAAGATTATAAAAAGTAAAATTAGTCTGAATGTTCAAACCACTTGTGACGCTAAAGGGGAGTTCACTTATATCGATGGTAGTTGGCCTGGATCCTGCGCATTATGCATGATTTGAGGATATAGGAAAAATTCAATTACAAATGAGTAAAAAGTGATGTTATGCTACTTAGTGATAATGGATATGGATTGGACCATACCTGATGACTTCCATTCAATCATCCTGCTACTGTTGCTGAGGTAAATTATAACAATCTTTCGAAAAAAAGAAAGATTAATAATTTGATGATATTTTGATCAACTGGAATTTGGATTTCCTACCCTAAAGTACGTACGTCTGTGGCATGAAATTGGAAAATTTACCAACCAAAACTAATAGTTACCTACTTGTGTTGTGCTCCATAGAATTGTAGAAACTGTAGGTGATTCTGACATTCAAATAGAAGCTTCAGATGAAAAAGACAATGACATTATTAATATTTATGACTACCTTCACAAGAGAAACATTTTACATGACTTGCTAAACCATATATATTTTCTCGAAATTACAAAAGTTATAATTTTAATAAGAGAAAATACCTAAAGCTGGAATATGTTAAATTACCAATGAAAACCTTTTTCAGAATCGACGAATCATTGTGCTGTATCATTACCAACATTTTTATATTTTTTTGTTTGTGTGGTATAACTCGTGTTGTACCTACCTACTTCCTTTTGAACCTGTTTGTTCAGTAGCATCACTTCTCTTCTCTCATTAGATGCTTCCCATCAGCTTCGCTCAGTAGATGCCTCATATATACATTTCTGAGTAAATCCATTTCCATCAACATCAATCCGCATGGCCTTTCCAATATTTCAACAATTTTATCGAGTCTAAACTTTGACTTGTTTGAAACTTATTTTGAATAAAGAAATAAGAAAACTTCTATATCTATTCTTACTGGTGATGCGCAAAGCAAGACCAAGACCAAGACCGATATGGTCTTGGTATTGGTCTTGGTCTTGCACCCTTGGTATTGGTCTTGGTCTTGCTGCAAGACTTGCAAGACTTCGCAAGACTCTTGCAAAAATTTTCATCTTCTTATAAGTGTGAAAATTTTCAACCGTAATTAATTAATTCAAATGAAGAAGAACCCTGCAATATGTAAGGGAAGTATGTAATTCATAATCTATAAGATTGCCTGTACCTAATTATATTATCATTCGAAATGGATAAATATTGACCGTATAAGAAAACTGTCATTGTCCAGAACAAACAGGCCATGGTACCAAACCAATTTAGAATAAGTAATGAGAATAAAACTAGGTGCGTAGAATTAAGTTAGGGCAAGTGAGATGTGTAATTAATTAATAAAGTTTATAAATTAATAATCACCATTCACATAGTCTGCTTGTGCTTTCTTGCTATCATCCGTCGCAACTGAGCACTCATTTTACTACATGCATACATACTTCTATTTCATAACTCATTCTCTCGCTCATTCTACAACGGTTTTGTACAATTACCATTACAAATAATCTCTCAGAGTGGATATTGAGTGAAAGCGATTAAAAGTATATCTGGTTTATAAAACTTCAACTTTTGTATGAAGCTTTTTTCAAAAAAAAGAAAATTAAAAACAGGTAGAGATTTGTTAATACGCGCATTTATAAAACTAGGTATCTATTTCAAAAATCAGTCTTGTGAATATGTCAGCTGAGTTCGTTAATAAGCATGATCGAAAAAATAGTTTTAAAATAAAGGCAACCTAAAATTTCAAAAATATCCAAATGTGGCAACTGGATAAATGTCATCAAAAAGATATCAGATTTATAGATGATTTATAACGTTTGCTTAAAACATTATGCGCGATAGAAAAAATAATAAAAATAAAAAACCGTGTAGTTTACCTTCCCCTGGCTAGGAACTGTCGGGATTCTTTGAAACAGCTCGTTAAGGGAAATCCTAGAAGACTAAAATGAACTTTTAATTCAACATTTTTAGTATCTGTAAAATAAAGATCGATAATAAGGGAGTTCAGAGATTAAATCAATTAGGTTATTTACTAGCATTTCTTATCTAATCATCGAGCAAAAAATATGTTTCCTACCAATTTGTTGTTTGGTTACGGAACTGCAAGAGTCTTGCAGCAAGACCAAGACCAGGTTAGGTTAGTCTTGATATTGGTCTTGCATCCCAGTATTGGTCTTGGTCTTGGATCTTGGTCTTACAGAGACGGTCTTGGTCTCGGTCTTGGTCTTGCAATTTTGAATTTTTGAATTAATTTATATTTTGAATTCAATAACTATAAATATTTTTTACAAAAAATTGGACCGACGTTATAGTTGATGCACTGAAAAGTATAAAATAATATTACTTCTATTGGTGATGGTACTTTTGAAGTTGTGCAGTTGCAGTTAGATTGATAGCTTTTGGCACCAACTTCACAAGTACCATCACCAATAGAAGTAATATTATTTTATACTTTTCAGTGCATCAACTATAACGTCGGTCCAATTTTTTGTAAAAAATATTTATTTGACACTTTTGAGTGTAACATTAGTCCCGAAAATCGTTGAACGTTCACTATACCATATCAATGAAGATAATACTTATCCTATTACCCACGTATATTCCTTGCTTGTAGTGGTTATTATTGAGATCTCAGAACATCGCGGCGGAAATACGCTTGAATATTTTAGTTGTTACCATTTAACACCGATTTAACTCGAAAACCGTAATTCTAAGGAAAAAATGTTCATTATAAATGTTGCTACAAATAATTATATCTTTCATGTAGTATCGAAAAATTTTCAATTTTCGAAAGAAATTGTCCTCTCCACATAGCAAAAATACATATTTAACATGCGTCTATCTCGAAAACCGTAACACTTTTGAAAAAATGTTCAATTTAAACGTTTCCGGATATTGTCCTATCTTTAATTATACCAACTCAGATTTTCGATTTTCGAGAAAATTCGCCCCCACCACCCCTTCGGGGGCGGTTTTCGGAGGGAAGGAGATTTCGGATTTGCGTTTTTATGAATATGGGACCATTTCTCAATCCCCTTCTTTCAAATGAATCCAAAATCATCAAAATCGGAGATCGTCTACTATATAAAAGGCGCGCACGAACCAAAAAAAAAAAAAAAATAAAGCAGACAGTCGAATTGTATACCTCCTCCGTTCGGGGTTCGTCGGTCAATAAAACATCGACTACTACTAAAGATACATTTGTATTTTTTTGGACTAAATTTTGAAACAAACAACTTTTCATTTAAACCAAAAACCGACTAAATCAGATGATGCACTGAAAAATGCAAAATAATATTAATTCTATTGATACTGGAAATGTTTAAGTTGTGCAGTTGTAGTCAGATAAAACACTTTTGGTACCAGCACCTATAGAATTAATATTATTTTCTATTTATCAGTGCACCAACTAACAAAGTCTGTCCAAGTTTTTATGAAAAAATATTAAACATTTTTGTTTCTATCATTACATTAGTCATCAATATTTTACTGAACGTTCACCAAAGAAGATACTTTGCTTCTTATTAAGAGATTTGAAAACCTCGCGGAAATACACATACATATTTCAGAATTTACCACTGCCGTAACTCGGAAGCCCTACATTTTTTCGAAAAATGCCCAATTAAATGTTGGTACATATAATTTCTTCCTTAATTTGGAAGTCCCATATTTTGAATTTTCGAAAAAAATGTCCCTTACACATTTCGGAAACACACATATTTCAGACATTACCACTGCTGTAAATCGGAAATCTGTGATTAAAAAAAAATTGTTTAATTTGCCATCTTCAATTTAATATTTTAGAAAATAATTAGCCCCTTTGGCGGAAGTTTTTGGGCTTTTTTTCGAAATTAGAAAATTGATCGATTGATAAACACAGGAGAGAATGATACTGAAGCTCTTCTTCTATTTATATACAGATTTATGTTTGCGCGGTTTACATAGTCATTATAGCCCATATTCTAGCTAATCTTCATTCTTTAATTTATTAAAACTGCAGATACATGGTAGATGTACCATATCAAATAGAAATCCAATATGCACTACTATCAAAAATATCTTTTTAAAATCAAAATTTTTATTTAACAAGACTGAAAACGCTAGCATAGATTATATATAATAAGTTTGATTAAATTCTTTCTGTTTTTGAAAAAAAAGATTCCTTCGAGCCGGATTTGAACCAGCGACCTATGGATGTCTACAAACAATATTACTCACTACAGTCCACCGCTCTACCAACTGAGCTATCGAAGGTTGAAATTTAGAAAGGCTACAGCGCAATCTAATCTGTAATCTGAACTGTTATAAGTACTCAAACTGAATTAAAAATATATCAACCACAAAAAATTATTCAAATTGGTCTGACTGTCTTCCATTATTGTTTTGTAGTTATATAAAAAAATAGTTGATAGAAAAATATTTTTATAAAATTAAGATAATTAAGATAAAAAGGTGATGAGTATGAGAATGGTTTAGAGAATATGCTTAACCCGGCATAAGAATAAAATAAGCTGTTCTTATACTTTCTAGAATGGTCTTAATCAAAAGTCATGGAAATTATTCGTAGCTTTGTTTATCCAAAAGCAAAGATGATATTAAAAATAAATATAAAGTAGCTAAATATATGTACATCATAATATTTTCTTTTAATATAAATTTCTTTTTTAAATGATAATTTCAACGCTGCAGTGAAATAGAGAACCCGTGGTACACTAGTATGAATTGCTGGTAACATAAAATGTAGGTATTGTGAAAGGCAATATAACAGCAATTTTTACAAAAACTAGAAGCGACTTTATTAGTTGGTGCACTAAAAAAAATACAAAATAATATTGATTCCAAATAAAACGTTCCCAATGTGTTATGTCTGACATATTGTTTTTATTGGAAAGGAATGCATAAATTAACCTGAAAAATTTCGAATGTGCAGCCAAATATTTGTGAACTTTGCTTGTCATATTTTGAAGAACATTTAATAACTGAAGTGAATAGTGTATTTCCGAGCGAGTTTTATCTCAATATTATATAGCATGTTATGCAATATGCAATATATTATAGCATGTTAACTTAAGATTAAATTAGGTAAATTTCAATTGAATTTATGTAGATCTTTGAATGCTCTTAAGTTCATAATTCAATACTTTCAATAAGAGCAGATAATCGGTTATTTCGCTTGACAGACGATTGTTCTCTGAAATGTTCACAAATCGTCATTATAATAAGTCGATTTACCTTTGAATATAAATCATCATGATTGGATCATGAATGACATTGGCAGATACAACACAACTATTATGAATAAATAAATTTATACAAATGCAAATTTTCCACATAGGTGTCATCTATTATACTATTAAAACGGTCACTGTCTTAGACCCTTTATCATATGAAAACCCAGACATATATTACACCAAATCGAAGCTGACAACATATTATCTAATTTACCAAAATCTTAATTAATAATGTTCCAAACCGTATTAATTAATTTTGTTTTATAGCATCTATTTGGCCCAACTTCCAATAGATGGCAGCACATATTTAACAAGAAACTGGATACTGTTTTATCATGTTTAAAACTGATATTTATTTCTATTTCTATTATGCCTACCTCACATTGGATGTTAACACATATAAATAGCAAATTACATTCAGTTGCTACTTTAAGGGCTCGATCGGGAAAACTCGGTGCTTTCAGCATATTATATGTTTATTGTATTAAGGGAACGCCCGAAGCCCTCTCTACATGGTGAAAGCCGTGAGTTCATGGGTTAAAGGATTGTAAAAATTAATTGACTATCAGTTATCAGTGAATCTATATGCAATAAAGTAGGTATTCTATTCAGGTGAAATTTTCAGCATATTGTTTTGTTGTTTTCAACATTTTTTTACGTTTCAGTCATCCCTGTTTACATCTATTGGTCTGTCACTCGGTCTGTTCCAAGATTGTCTCGAACAAGATGGCCATTATGATTCTGCTGTCACAAACAAGAATCCAATACGTTCGCCGGAGTGATTGAGATTTGAAATTCAAAATACTTACCCGTTTTTTCATCAGAGTTTTATATCAGGAAGGTTTTGAAAATGTCACTTGTGATTAAGATAACTCAAGAATATTGATTTAATTTTGGGCCGACGTGTAATATTGAAATAATTTATTCAAAAAGCTTCAAATAATAGAATAGTAAAATTAATCAAATAATGAAAAATGTAGAAAATCCTTAATTGTTCCGATACCGATACGAATATTTCATTAATAAGTGCACTGTTTTTTTATAAATAACAAAACATCTGCATATAAGAATTTATTCAAGTAAAAAAGGCCACAGATGTTGTTTTTATTATTGCATCAAATACAATTGCTAGATTCATCGAAGAATAAATATAAAGTGGGAGGAAAATTTTCTATTCCTACCAATGTTTCACCCCATTTCCCCTCCTCCTTATTCCGTTTGAACTCAATCAAAATCAAAAACTAGGTTTTGTTCTGACGGGATTATGCAGCTTCTGATCCTATTTTCTAGCAAAGTCTACTTGGAAAGACATGAAACTAAATCCTTCACGTTTTTTTTATTTCTGCATTGAATGTACACGTGAATCAAGTGAATCCATAGTGTAATAAAAAGGAGTCAATCTTAATGGCAGGTTCAATGGTTGCTCACTAGGTAGCGGCAGCCCAAACTGTAATCGCTGATAGGCAAAAACATTATTTAATAAAGACCTTAGCGCTGAAACAGCTTAAAGAGTCAGTCGGACAATTTTGATATTTTAATTTAATTGAATTTTTGAAAGGCAGGAAATTTCTGTAAATGAACATTCAAGTTATCTCAAGAAAGTTATTCTCACATTTTCTGTTATTACTTAGTACACAAAAAGTGGCCTATTCCTTGACGAGGATATTATTTTGAAATCACAACAATCCTTTTGTATATTCAAATATCCTTCGAAGAGTATTGAATATTCTTTCAAAAACATATCCATGTAAATAATTAGACCAAAATTTTCAGTTTAAAGTAAGAGAATCATAATAATAATAATAATAATTACGTTTCATACTTAGAAGTTTATGTGATATACGCATTAGATGAATTATTATGAAATTGTCTAATAGAATGAACAATCATCAACAATCGGTCCACGTTCATTATGCGAATCGAGGTAGACTTAAGAATGAAAAAAATCTGGTGTGTCCACTCACACGACTTTCCTACCACTCGCAGGCAAATTCCAGTGAATAAAAAATCTTCCGATCAAAACGAACAACAATGGTTATATTCATTTTTTTGCAAGATGAACCCCTTTGCCAGAATCTGAAGAAACGTGTGGAAAATATGGAATTTTATTGAAGCATAACTTTTTTGTGCTGTTTCTCAGAGTTGGCGCTGTATGCGGTGGTAAAGGGCTCTCAGAAGAATACCTTAGGCAAGTAAAATCAAAATCCTTAGAGCCGTATTCGCGCTACAGTTTTGAGCAAATCACATTTTTTGGCTATAATAATAATAATAATAATCTTTATTTAACAACGTTTTGTGAAATTACAATTGTAGCAAGTCAACATATTAAAATAACTAATAGATTATACAATTAAAATTTAATACTATATCTCAACAACCAGTGTATGCAAGATTCTCATTCAGTGCCACCGGCTATGGGTATTGGTACCGAACAAAATAAAAAAGAAAGCGACAAAATACACCGATCCGTCTCCGAGATAGTGCTGACAGACAGACCAATGGCTGAAAATATGTTTATTAGACTTAGACAACTCTGAAACGTCAATATTTGTAAAAATCTCGATACCGAAAATTTACTATAATAGTATAGTGTAGGAAAGTAAAAAAACAAACATACAGTCGAATAATTGTACCTATACCTGCTTCTTTTGGGAATTCGGTCAAAATATGTCCCATATCAGCAAAAAATGTTTGACTATTGCAGTCTCTACATAACTAAGGCATCGAGTAAGGCATCGTAGGGATAATTTAATGACTGCGTTTAATAGATTTTGGTATAGGTATAATTGAAATTAAACAAGGGTGCAATAACATATGGAATGATCAGTATCATTAGCTAGAATAACCAGTTTGGTTCAGTTTTGGCAGTATTATAAAAAAATCGTTTCATTTTGTTACTGTTTGATGACTCGACTCAAATGAATAATTTTGTTCAATAGGAAAAACTACTAAGAAAGTGGATCTTGTGACAAATGGATCATGCTTGGTCATACTATCAGCCGATCCCGTTACAAGAGTTATTTTTTCCACATTTTATACTGTCTGAGTGAAATTAATTATTCTATCTAGCTATCTACAATAGTAAAAGTTAAAAAATATGAAAAAAAAAATAGAAAAACATCACGATAAACTCACACAAAAAGAATATATCAGCTTACGATCAATTTTGTCCATGCTCAGACATTTTGTCGAGTTGACAGTGACTTCATTCTGCGAATCATATGAATGCTGGGATTATAATATCAACAAAATACCTTTAGATCCTTAACTGCATTTAGGAAGGCAGATGGTAAGGCGACGACATCTAAGTATATTTAAGGGGGCATTGTTGACGTGAAAGTGTCAAATATATACGACAAAAGTACACACACAACACATGGTCACTTTGAAATCAGTTAACCTTCGCAAAGGGAGATCAGACAATGCATAAGCCCATATTTAGATTGTTATCTATTCCAGAGATCTTAATTTTATTTGTTCCTTAGAAGGTATATCTCCTTCACCAAGGGGAAGAGTAAATTAAACACGTAATTGTCAAGTTGGAAAATATATACATTACATATTATTATATATTATATTCTACCTATGCTAATATTCAAATAAGTGTAATCAGTCCATTTAAATAAACAAGTATATTTCATGATCATCAAAGGTGGGTTCGGTTTGTCCTGAACCATCAAACGTTGTCAAGATGTAAAATTGTTTGATGGCAACCGGTATTCTAAAAATCAAACACAAAACTTATTTATAGATAGGAGAGGTGGAAATACATTTAGTTGAACAAAAAAGGAACATCATTTATCAACTCTGATAAATTGATCTAATCCAAATGATATGTTTTACAATTATTTTTATAATAAATTTTTACTGTTTGAAAGAGTCAATGTTTCCAAAAAGCTTTAACAGATCATATTTTTAGAACCAGGTTGATCTAGGTCACATGATGTGGGTTGGTAGATTTACGTCAGACGTCGCCAGATTATAGATTTTCTAAGGAACTTTCAAGCAGCTGTAGATTCGATTAAATTCCTGTTTGTGTTCCGTGGTTGTATTCATGCTCATTTCAATTTTGCACATGCAGTTCGGGTGCTTTTATCTTACGTCTAATTTTAGAGTTTCTTCTCACTATATTATTCATAGGTTGCCAAAATCAAAGATCGTATGAAGTCTACACAACAGTTAACTATCACTGGAAGATGTCGAAGAAGTATTGCTTGTATAAAAAGAGCATACATAGGTCCGACAAATGTGTAAAAACATCTGATTTCTGGCTAAACTATATTTTACAAAATAAAGTTTATTTAGTACTTAAGTTAATTCTCTTTAGTGACGTACTCTGATTTTTAAGAGTAAGGCTAATTTTTCGAGATATGACATCATCGGTAGATTTACAAATAGATAATCCTGTTTATTTCAGCAATTTTGATAAATAAGATTAGTTGGGTATTAACATTGGAGGAGTAATAGTTTGTTAAATATTCAAAACACACAAGAGAAACTCCCATATATATCATTTGTTGTTGAAAAATTGAATAAATGAAAATGAGGGGGAACCATTTGAAGGTATTATGGATGACGTCATATCTCACAAATTAGCGTAGCAGCTAAATGTCAAACTACTTTAATAAAAAGAAAGAGAGTATTCAAAAACTTTAGTGAGGGTATTTTTTTATTATAAAATAACATAAAAAACACTTCGTAAGGTTTCTGCTTTATAAAGTCGTAGAAATATTTAAAAATAAATATTATCATCTTCGAGGATATATCTCAATAAGTTAACATTCTGAAAGAAACTAAACCGAACATTATAAAATCCATTAAAAGAAACCTCATTATCTTTATGAATCTTCGCAAGCGCACATAAAGAACTAAAGTCCTCGTGTCAAGGACACCCACATGTTTGTGCCTGCCCAATCTTAAATCTCAAGTTGGGTCAAACATAAAGAACACCAACTTGAGAAAACGGGCAATGAAAAGAGTACCATGAAAGGCTTACCACACTTAATAAGTAGGAAATATCGTATTGAGAATCTTCCCACGAAACGACTTCATATTGTACTATTTTACAACAAGACGGCCACAAGACGTTGCTGGCTCTCTAAAGGGTACGACCTGTTTGTAAGACGTCTCAAAAGTTCTTTAAAAGCAGGACATAAGTAGAACAAAATTTGATTCATCGAAGTGGTAGCGATATAAAGAAGACTAAATTCTCATTAAAAAAGATAATGTGAAAGCGCATAAGTATCATGTCATTGGTTAAGGGTGAATATGATTATTTACAAGATTTTTGACTGTTTGTTTAACTGTATTCATAACACAAGATGGTACATGGTCCTCGCTCATATTTAGAAAAATATAGAAACGCAACAAAATGATCGATAAGTAATTTGTACCCGTTTCAAACTGTATTATTTGGTTGTTGGCATGAGCATTTACATTTTTTGAAGACCAACATTCAAATGGGCATGCTTCTGACGGTTTTAATTTGATTTGATTACTGCTGGAACACCCGCATATTGACGAAATTTTTGAAAAGGTACGGACATGTTTGTCGCATCACTAAAAAAGAAAGTTCATAAAATTACTCATTTGGGTGCTACTTCATAGATTTGATAAGGCCTACAAGAAAAAAACCTGAATGAGATCTTTAAGTCGACTGGGATGTGTGAAATGACATGAATTGTAACGAAAAGAGTTCTAGAATCGAGCAGCAGATATGAGAAAACCTAGGGGATACATATTAACGTACCATCTTATAGTTCACCATATCTGAGCTTCTAGAAAACTGACTGAAGTAATACCTCGGGTAAGATATATCTTATTATACATTCTATAATTACCTAAACATTAACATAATTAGAGTTTCGTACCAGGTGAGAAACCCTTAGAGTCTCGATTTTCTTTCGTTCTCGCCCCCTCCCCTAAGTGCCCAAGATATGAAAAAATGGGTTGGTACAGTTTGAAGTGTCGGAAAAGTAAAGTGATTTAAATTCAGAAAATCCATCTTTTCTAAAATGTCATCTTGACCAAAAACGAACATAATATGATATGAAGATATAAAATGCAAACAATATTATAAAACTTCAAAAATGAAATAGTTGTTCATTTATATTTTAGTTGTAGGTTATTTTCTAGTGTTCAAAAATAACGATAATGATAACATGAGAAAACAAAATAATATTTCTATTTATGGAAATATTTAATTTTTATAAACTCATACCAAAGATTAGAAACACCCCTTTGCTCATACTATAACATTCTTGTATCTACTATGCTTGACAATAATATAAAAGTACGGAATCCTCAGGGTGAGACTTCTACTCTTGGTTACCACATTATTCTTATAATTTTATTTAGAAAAAATATTCCAAGTTGTCCCCTCAGACAATGAAATCATGTGTGAAAAGTGAAAATGGGACAAAAATCTTAACTTTTTTGAGCCGTAAAGGAACCTCATTTAAACTTAGGTACCTCTTATCAGGGTTGTTGCAATCCCGATGGCCGTATAGAGTATCAATGAATATATTTTATTATAACTCTATTAGAAATTATAACATTTGGCATTAGTCATTGACTCCTTAAATCTAAACTATGGATATACAGGGTCATTCTAAATCCCCCATGCTACTCCACATAATTTGACCATCGTTCTTCTCGTTTCGGTGTCACCAATTATAGTTACAATGAATATGTTCTGTTATAACTCTTTTAAAATTATAACATTTGACATTAGTCATGAGTTCCTAAAATCTAGACTTCAAATATACAGGGCCATCCTAAATCCCCCATAGCCTATTAAACCTTTATGACGATCTATAAGACATAATAATTTCAAATTCTAGTTCTCGCCATAATAAACTTCATTATTTTAATTAGCACCAAACTTTATTCAAATTTTGTCCAGAATATCCTCTATGATAGACCAAACGCAAAAGCCAAAATTTAAATGTTGTGTGTTCATGAACCTCTATTAATCGATCTAGAATTAAACAATCTTCATTATTGCAGTAAGATTAACTAAATATAAATGAGCTTTTAACAACTTTAATCACCTAAGAAGCATTAAAAAATATGACAAACATGTTTTACAAAAAACAGACCGACTTGATTAGTTGGTGTACTGAAAATTACAGAATAAATACTAATGGTCCCAGTATTTTTGAGGTGGACGCCGGTCACCCATAGACTAAACATTCACCTCTAACAGCTCCAAAATTACCAGCACGAGTAGAAATATCTAATATTATTTTGCGTTTTTTCGGAGCACCATTTAATAAGGTCGATCCTATTTTTAGAAAGAAATCTTTATTATTTATATCGAGCTATACAAAAAAATCATCCCAGTAGGCCTTTGAAAATGAGAAAATGTATTTGCTAAACAAATGTAGGAAGATAACAGTGACAGGTGATGTTTCAATCAATATAAAGGCAATAATTGCAGATGACTCAAGTAAAGACATTTTCTCGAAAGGCCTACTGGGGATGTTTTTTTTTTGATCGTTCGATATATCTGTCAAATGCACGTGATCTATGTTTGCTATTCGCACTCTTGTATTTTTAATTTTTCACTATGATGACTAAATATTTCAAAACAGCCATACTTAGTTAGCGTTTGTAGGACTAGCATTTTTACGTTGAATTACTTACCCACGGATTTGTTGCATCTATTATTATATATTACTTTTATAATCTTTATTATTTTATTAAATTATTATTTTAAGAGAAAATATAATTTTTAAAAGATAAACGAATCAACTAGATTTTATTACATTTTTTAAAGCTCTAATGTTTGTCCCGGTAGATCATTTTTAGATAGATGAATGTAAACTACCTACTTAGATCGAAATATCTTGCATGTCATTTGAAACATAAAAAAAAAAATTTGCAGTTTTGAAATGTTTTATCGGAGAGATAATTTGTTAGCTTAATTTAATACAAGTGCACTTTGGAAATGTTTTATTTTGTTTATTACAAGTTTTTGGTAATATAAAAAATAACAACGTTGTCTGTAACAAACTGAATCAATTGATTTAATTTGAACTCTTATAGCTCATTTATTGGAATAGTTTATCAATTGTTTCTTTTCTAATATATATGTTAAACAATCGTGTCATCTACCATTATTTTTTTATACCACGTACCTACATAACAACAAAGAACATACATACAGAACCCAAAAAAAAATTCAAGCAAATCTTAAGAGTTGCGTAAAACCTTGTGTGAAATAATACTATTCATAAATAAATATTTATTAATAGAAATTGGACCAACTTTTTAAGTTGCTGCACTGAAAAATACAAATAATATCAATTCTGTTGGTGCTGGTACTTTTTGTTAGGTGTCAATATCTAACTACAATGACACTTCAAAAGTACCAGCACCAAAAGCATGCTTTTCTTCTTCAGTGCACCAACTGGTCCAATTTTTGACCGACGAACCCCGAACGGAGGAGGTATACAATTCTACTGCTTTTTTTTTTATTTTTTTTTTTGGTTCGTGCGCGCCTTTTATATAGTAGACGATCTCCGATTTTGATGATTTTGGATTCATTTGAAAGAAGGGGATTGAGAAATGGTCCCATATTCATAAAAACGCAAATCCGAAATCTCCTTCCCTCCGAAAACCGCCCCCGAAGGGGTGGTGGGGGCGAATTTTCTCGAAAATCGAAAATCTGAGTTGGTATAATTAAAGATAGGACAATATCCGGAAACGTTTGAATTGAACATTTTTTCAAAAGTGTTACGGTTTTCGAGATAGACGCTTGTTAAATATGTATTTTTGCTATGTGGAGAGGACAATTTCTTTCGAAAATTTAAAATTTTTCGATACTACATGAAAGATATAATTATATGTAGCAACATTTATAATGAACATTTTTTCCTTAGAATTACGGTTTTCGAGTTAAATCGGTGTTAAATGGTAACAACTCAAATATTCAAGCGTATTTCCGCCGCGATGTTCTGAGATCTCAATAATAACCACTACAAGCAAGGAATATACGTGGGTAATAGGATAAGTATTATCTTCATTGATATGGTATAGTGAACGTTCAACGATTTTCGGGACTAATGTTACACTCAAAAGTGTGAAATAAATATTTTTTACAAAAAATTGGACCGACGTTATTAGTTGGTGCACTGAAAAGTATAAAATAATATTAATTCTATTGGTGATGGTACTTGTGAAGTTGGTGCCAAAAGCTATCAATCTAACTGCAACTGCACAACTTCAAAAGTACCATCACCAATAGAAGTAATATTATTTTATACTTTTCAGTGCATCAACTATAACGTCGGTCCAATTTTTTGTAAAAAATATTTATTGGTAATAAATGTTTATTTCACACTTTTGACTGTAACATTCGTCATGAAAATCGTTGAACTTTCATTAATACCAAAGAAAATAATACCTACTTATCCTATTACCCATGTATATTCTTTCCTTTTACTTGTTATTATTTAGAGATCCCAAAACATCACGGCTGAAATACACATATTTCAGACTTTACTACTGCTGTAACTCGAAAACTGTAACTCTTTTGAAAACATGTGTCTTGATAAACATTTCCAGATATGGTCTTATCTTCAATTCTGTCGTTTCAGATTTTCCATTTTCGATAAAAATTGCCCAATCCATCCCTTTCGAGAAAGGTTTTTAAAGTAAAGAATATTTCGGATTTGATTTTGTCTTAATATGGCACCAATAATCAAAAATTATCAAAATCGGAGCACGTTTACCATGCAAAACGCGCGAACAGTCATGCATAAAAAAGCAAACATACAACCAAATTGTAAACATCTTCCTTTTTTGAAGTTGGTAACCTAGTTTCCCATATTCGCATATGACTATGGAAGCTTGTGACATTTCTGTTATCGTTTGTTTATATTATGTTGCTAATATAATATTTATCTCAACTAAAGTTTGTGAAAACAAATCCAACTTTAGAAATAATAGAAATTTTTTAGCAAATTAAACATAAGAAAATATAAATTTGAAGTCATTTATTTGTAATTATCCCGTTTATCTGCAGGATAGAGCGTTGTAAAATATCACCGAAAGGACCTGTTGCTTGGCAAGAACAATCAAGTACCCGCACTGACTTACTATCTTATGATTCGTACTACTCGAGAAGTCTCACGTTAGTCATGTCGAATTATTCGCATCCTGTCTTGAGCAGTCATGTTACCCTCTTCAATAATACGACGGCTCTATTCATCAGCAACCAAAAGAAGAATAGAAGATGTAAGACGAGCCCACAAACGGTGTAGGCTTACGCGTACATCCAAAGAGGTCCCTCTATTGTATTTGCCTTTTCTGTGAACTGCGATTTCATACTCTATTAAGAAATCTTGTACCGCCTCCATACAATAAATACTCCTGAACTGTTGAAGTCTATTTGTTATAGATGTGGGATGTGTTTTTATATACATTTTTTTTGTATTGATGTCAGGTATTCATTGTGTTTAATTGGATTAATTTACGAATAAGAAGATTTCAGTCAAGCATTTGATGAGAGAATGAATCAAATAAGGAATCTTTTAGGTTTGTGCAACTTTGAGTAAAAATGCGCTCAAATTACTTTTATGCTGTGCTAATTTTGTTTCATCAAAATTATATAATATATGATATTTTAAATATAGAATACAAACTATTGAATTGCAAATTACTTTTTAAACTACCGAAACTACGGAGGTATACCTACAATTCGAATGTTCGCATTCTTTTATGTTCTTTTGCCCGTTTCGCATACTAAACCTGCTCTGATTTTGATGTTTTTTTAATTTATTTGAAAGAGGAGCCCAAAAACGTCCCTCAAAAGGGGTGAGGGGAGCATTTTTTTAGAAAACCCAAAAACAAAGATGGTAGAATTAATCAATGTTAAACACAGTTTTTGAGTTACAAGAATAATAAATTACCTATATTTATAAATAAACAATATTTAACATTTGGATATACCTAGCTCAAGTGAATTGATTCTCAATTTCAGTTCGTTTGGATCATTTATCCTTAATTTTTGTTTTAAACGCCTCTTAAAAGACATAAATTGTTGCATATAGAGGCAAAGCTTACCTAAAATATTCTGTAAGTTAGGTAAATTTAAATTCAATTGGGGTATTTGATTCCACTTCGCTTAATTGTCCAATAGGTTCATTTGAAGCAGGTATCCATTATTTGGACACAATATATTTGCAAAATTGCTTTAAAAATTAATAGGTAGGTAGCTACTTTAGACATGCAAACAACAAGGTGTTCAGATATCTATCGTAGCTACAGCTTGGCGTTGGATCTAAAACATCTTCCGATCCTGCAGAGAAATATGCGGCAATAGGGATATTGACCAATTTTTCGAACTGTTCCTATCTTTTAGATCGAACCTTAATGGATACCTACGAAAAAAATATTTCAAGTACTGAGAAAAAAAATATTTCTAACAAAAAAAATGAATCTTCCCTCTGAAACACGCAGATCATTCTCGGACTTCAAACTACGTCATGGCTCGCTAACAACACATACCATCTGTCATATATAGGTGTTATGTGATTTATAGAGAGAAGCTTATATTTACTCTTCCTCTGTGGCCTCTGTGTATTTGGCAATTTGTCAGTGTTAATTTGCTGGAGAATTGAGATTATCATATGAAGAATGAATACAAAGTTTTATAAATACTGTGCAGTTCCCATGTGTAACTCCACAGCGATAAGCACACCCGATAAACTATTTACTTACGTTCAGAAAAATAATTATATAAGGAGGAAGTGGTTTACTTTAGCTGGAAGAGGTCCAGCTTCTTCAACAACATAATCTACAATTTATTTTTATGAAAATCACTTTGATGAAAGTTCTGATAATAATAAACCAAAAAATACATTAGTAACTGATTTCAGATTCATATGCAGATAGTTTGTGTTATGTTGAGAATGCATGTTTATATAGAAGTCACTGTTTATTTCAAGAAAAACTTACAAAGATAGTTTTACGTTCCTATGTTCCGTATAACAACAATCCGTGTTTTTGGCAAAGAAATTTGCCATCATTGAAGAATCTATTCTTAGCAAATTAGAGCTTTCTGCTTTGGTAAATCCAGCCTCTATTATTGCAAATACACTAATTATTTATTAATAAAAACGTAAGAGATATTTCCAATGAATCACAGAGCATATAACCACTTGAAGATAAATGACGATGGAGTGACTGTTGACGTTCGCTGGTTAACTTATTTAGCGGTCCATGACGTAATGCGCTCTGATTGGTGTTCGCAGTCACGTGATAAATTTAATTATTTATAATTGAATGTGTGCCGAAAAAAATATTTTAGGTATTCAAATATTACCATTCATTGATAAACATAAATTTCTTTAAAATTACAACAATTTATTAGTAGAAATAATTTCATGACATCATTTAACTTTCCAAATAGATATTAACAACACTTTATTTTTTTAAATTATCTTAATTTCGTGATATTGCTCATCAATTCTCAATTTCAGTTCGTATGATTCAGTTGAACAGTATTGGAAAAACAGAAGCTGGTCAGGAAATGAACTCACTAATCAATCCATTGCTCTCACCTGTTTTTATCATTAGACACAATTTTATTTTTCCTGCAAATAAGATAGTCTCAGACACCAAACTAAATAACTCCCTAGTTTTCTTCAGATTTTTAACATTGCTTATTTAGGGATTAGATGAGAGAAATTTCTGATATTCGCAACACCATAAGAGTTCTTTATGTCATCTTAGGCACAGAATTCTAAAGAGATGAATTGGAGATGAGTTAAATTTTTGCTGTGATTTTGTTTTGCATTTAATACTGCTTCGTACTTCCGATGAAGGAACGATGATCCTGGTGCCTGTCTGTCTGTCTGATATCGATGAAATTTGGTTCTTATATAGAGCTATCTGAACGTATCACGGGAATAGCATATTTATAAACATATTCAGACTCGAGGGATTAATTTAGTGAACTCAATTAAAACATTTAAGGAAGAATTATCTTCAGGTGCATCATGTGACAATAAATGAAAGGGCTCGATATGAGTAATTCGAATATATATTTTTTACATTATAAAGATGAACGACTTAGATGATATTAAAGAGAATATACAATAATTAATAATTTCGCCCTTATTTCCATCAAAATTCGAAAAAAGACAGATTATTAGCCTTTACTCAAAACTTTACAGAATATTCTAAGCTAAAATCCTAGGTAGGTTATTTGTTGATATTACATTGCAATTTTTAAAGATATAAATATTATAAGATATCCTGGCTTTAATTTCATAAACTAAAAATTTACATTTCCACTGGCTTTGCCGTATCGAGAGTTTCTGTAAAGGTACCTATATCCTTCTCTTATCTTAGTTCATGTTAGTGATACTGCAATTTGTCTCCTAGAAAATATTCAATAAAGCTTGGTCTAAATGCGGGGGTGAATTTAAACCTTCACCGGAAGCATAAACTCCACTCGAATGATTTTCCATTCAAGGTATACGCAGTCGTACCCATTCTATGGCAGCAGGTAATAATAAGATCTTTTGTATCTAGCTCACCACAAAACTGGGACAATTTGTTTGACATAAAAATGACAAATAGCCACAATAAAGTCCCATAATAGATAGAGAGGTAAACCCCAAAACGGTCTCTCATCCACATGAATGGTGATATTTACTTTTGCCTGTTAGCAGCAGTCAATGAATTTTGTTAATGGAGCCGATGGACGACACAGCTAGAAAGTTATGACATGATCAGGATGATTTGTCACTTTTTGGTGTAAAGTGTTGAGTTATCAGCATTCACATTTGACACATTTATTATTAATACATAAAGGAAATTCCTTAGGGCTTACTAGTATATCAATGAGAGTTAGTAATAGTCCATTCATTCTACAATACATACCTACAAGTTAGAGAAGAAGATATTTGTGTATCGTGCAATACGAAAATGTTATTCAATTTAGTTTAGTTTAGTTTCATTATTACAAGTAAACCTTAAATCTTTTAAATATCTGTCTGGTAATTTAATGCCTGTTCCAACTGTTTAATTCATTTTCAGAAGACTTGTAGACTAACATGTTTTCACTAGGATATATAAGCTTGGGCATATTTTAGACAGGATTGCAATCACAATCGTCTAAAAATATGCAATTAACATCATTGCGAAAGATCTCGATTCTGTCTGAAATTGAATCAATAATTGGTTTTATGTAACTTATTGGAAATGCTTCCACACAAGGGAGCTGCAAAATAAAAAGAAAATTTACAACTGTAAATAGCATAAATTTATACAATAGGCTAATGATATTGTAATGATGCAGATTATTAAAATAGAAAATTCGAAGCTTCACTTCATTGTAGAAATTTTATTTTATTTCTTATTTATAAATTTCTAGGTTATGACGCATCTATTTTTGAAAATGACTATGAAGAATGATCCCTTCAACGTCATTTAGATGGCGATCCGTGATATTATTTTACAATTTATTGTATGAATATATTTTAAATCAATGAGATTATTGAAATATAATCTAATCCTTCAAGAAAACCATTCAAGAATTTGGATGTTGCAAGTTTTACAAAAATAGGTTTACTTATTGCATGTACAAAATTCAGCATACTTATAAGGTAAAGCTCTTTAAATTATAATGGGTTAATTTACGGTATATGTTGTAAATAATTCAAAGAGAATAGAAAATAAAATTCAAATTTATTCATTAATTTTTTGAATACGTAGGTGACTTCAAAAATATTCTCGAATTCACTGCTCGTTACCCACGTTCATTAAAACAATATTTGTATTTCAAGAAAATCTGTATCCACTACCAACTCAGTTAAGCTATAATATTTTCCAATTAACCTAATAACTGCTTAATCCATTATACATAGCTATTTTTTGAATTTGAATCACTCTACGAACGATAACATAATATTTCTTTATTGCTTTGATTGAATTTTGTTGAACATTAAAAAAGAAAAGAAAAAGTTTTTTTATATAGAGTGGGTCCTTTATAAGGATGGATAGGATAGCATTTGGATTTCGAAAATGGAAATAGTTAGTTGGTTGAATGTGAAAAAAGTAAAGCGATTTGATGGTCTTCTATAGTTTGAGTACAAATCTTTATAAGATTTTTGAGATCTTAGAGGAAAAACGATTTTTTGCATATTTTTACTTTTATTTACTTCTGAAGTTCGCGGGAAAGAATGCAAAAACGAAAACCAATTCCTATATTGCGAGTTTATGAGTATTGAGTATTTAGACTTCTTGATATCCAGAAATATTTGTTCCAACATAACTTTCAAAGTTAGTAAGAATAATATTTACGTTCCAAAACCATTTCAGTGGATTACATCAGGTACTGGGTTCCACATTTATACATGTTACCTCTAATATTTCAGAAGTTTTAAGAAATCTGTTCTTTCTTAAAATCTCGAAGACCGATAGAGTTATTAAGAATTTGTGAACACGATATAGAAAATCAAAATGCTCAACTTCCAGCCCTCCCCAGCTTTATCTTGGACACACTGTATAATTAATTGTATGGGTGTATGGGTATGTGCCCTATCTCTCAAAAAGACACGGATGAGGGCGGTGACTGCTCTTAGCAGTCAATGGGCGCTTCCATAACGTCTACCAAAAGCACGAAATAATAGACAAAAATACTTTCAGTGTGCAGAGTTCAGAGCACCATCCCCCACCATCATCAATCGTGGGACAAATTCGTGAAGATCTCGTCCGTCCGTCCGTCCAACCTCTTTGCCAGTGAAGAGAGATGCTGGTAGCTTGAGATTTTATCGGTCATTGTTCACGGTTTTGTTGACATGCTCCGTGCTATGTGTGGAGATTCACTTACCTGTTGTTAACGACGTCAAATTTTTGACAATGGCTCTACATATATCAATCGATATGAAGATATCGAATGCAGTTTTCATGAACATTATTTCTCAACTATTTTGGGGTTGAGGTGATTGAATGGTTTGACAGGTTGCATCTGTCGTTTAGGAACTAGTTTTTTTCTCTCTCAAAGCATACATTGTTGATTAGTCACATGAACGAAGAAAAGTACTTGTAGGTATAGTCAATAAAGAAAAATAGGTAACTTGAAAACTTTCATTAGATGATGCTCTAAAATGTAGAGACAAAATACCAACATATAATGTAAAGATCATAAAAAAATGAAGTTAATTATGTATCAGCTATATTGCACCACCTTGAAAATCTAAAAAAACACAACCGACTTTATTAGTTTGTGCACTGCAAAACGCTAAACATTATTCATCCTAATGGTACCTACTGGTAATTTTGAAGTTGTTCAGTTATAGGTTGGGAGAAGATTTTTGACACCAACTTTAAAAGACCTGGCGTCTATAGAATTAATTATTTTGCATATTTCAGTGCCCTAACATTCTGTTTTTTTGAAAAAATGGCCATTATAAATTTTATCGCAAAATTACTTGTATTTAATTCTGCATGATAACATTTTTAATTTTAGAATGAAATTCCTCTCCGTCCCCTTCGGAGCAAATTTTTTTGGAGAAGATTTCGGATTTCAAATTAGTCTAATTTGGGGTTATTTCTCAGCACTGTTCTTTCAAACGAAAAAGGAATTATTAAAATCGGAGCTCGTATGTTATATGCAAAATGCGTTATACCCTCATCCGTTTGAAAATTCGTTGAACAATGTATAAGAAAGATTAATCTCGTTTCTCAACATGAAGCTTTCTTCTTTTCTATTTCTGTTATATGCTGAACGTTCATATTATATCATATTTAGTAAAGAAACGGTAAAAAGAGCCATTTTATAAGTATTAAGAAGGCAACAATATAAAAATAATTCGTTTTGTTATGAATAATAGATGACTATCGAGAAATTATGTTTCAAACATATTTTACACAAAAAATTGGACCGACGTTATTAGTTGATGCACTGAAACGTATAAAATAATATTACTTCTATTGGTGCTGTAACTTTTGAAGTTGTGCAGTTGCAGTTAGATTGATAACTTTTGGCACCAACTTCACAAGTACCATTACCAATTGAAGTAATATTATTTTATACTTTTCAGTGCATCAACTAATAACGTCGGTCCAATTTTTGTGAAAATTATTTATTTCACACTTTTGAGTGTAACATTAATCCCGAAAATCGTTGAACGTTCACGATACCATATCAATGAAAATAGTACTTATCCTATTACCCAGGTATATTCCTTGCTTGTAGTTGTTATTATTGAGATCTCAGAACATCGCTACGGAAATACGCTTGAATATTTTAGTTGTTACCATTTTAACACCGATTTAATGTTGCTACAAATAATTATATCTTTCATGTAGTATCGAAATTTTTTCAATTTTCGAAAGAAATTGTCCTCTCCACATAGCAAAAATACATATTTAACATGCGTCTATCTCGAGAACCGTAACACTTTTGAAAAAATGTTCAATTTAAACTTTTGCGGATATTGTCCTATCTTTAATTATACCAACTCAGATTTTCGATTTTCGAGAAAATTTGCCCCACCACCCCTTCGGGGGCGGTTTTCGGAGGGAAGGAGATTTCGGATTTGCGTTCTTATGAATATGGGACCATTTCTCAATCCCCTTCTTTCAAATGAATCCAAAATCATCAAAATCGGAGCTTGTTAACTATATAAAAGGCGCGCACGAACCAAAAAAAAATAAAATAAAGCAGACAGTCGAATTGTATACCTCCTCCGTTCGGGGTTCGTCGGTCGAAAACAAAATAACTTGCACAATTAAACGTCCATTTTAGTTTGGCTTTAACAAAACACAAGTAATATTATGTTTTCGAAAATATGAAAAATAAAGCATTATTTATTGGCACAGTCTTATGAACTATTCCTCCACCCAAAGTTAGAGTTTAGCTCTCATAAACAAGTTTAGAAAATATTGCCGCTCGAAATTTGACGCCAGCAATTTATGGCAAACATTTCTACTCATCGCGAAGCAATATATAAGTCGAACCTCTATAACTCGAACTAGAAAAGTCGGCCAAAAAAGTTCGTGTTATAGAATGTTCGAGTTAGAGAAAAACAGTAGGTACAAAAAGCCCATGATGAGTACCCACGGACAGAGGTGTAAACTGTGCGTATTAGTTATTGAAAATAATTGTCAACAATGAAAATGTCACCTCTCGAGAAATAATAAATATTTTTTACAAAAATTATGTTAAGCTTGTAGATTTTAATACATTATTAAGTTCAGGTCTACACACAGATGCTATTTGCATCTCGGTAGGGGATTGTTGGACTTTATTAAGTCAGACAATCTATTAGCATACTATTTTTTAATCAAGATTTGTATGTTAACCTGAATAAAGATTATTATTATTATTATTAAAAATTGGACCGACGTTATTAGTTGGTGCACTGAAAAGTATAAAATAATATTAATTCTATTGGTGCTGTTACTTTTGAAGTTATGCAGTTGCAGGTAGATTGATAACTTTTGGCACCAACTTCACAAGTACCAGCCCCAATAGAATTAATATTATTTTATACTTTTCAGTGCACAAACTAATAACGTCGGTCCAATTTTTTGTAAAAAATATTTATTTCACACTTTTGAGTGTAACATTAGTCACGAAAATCGTTGAACGTTCACTAATACCAATCAAGATAGTAGGTACTTATTCTATTACCCACGTATATTCCTTGCTTGTAGTTTGTAGTTGTTATTATTGAGATCTCAGAACATCGCTGCGGAAATACGCTTGAATATTTTAGTTGTTACCATTTTAACACCGATTTTACTCGAAAACCGTAACTCTAAGGGAAAAATGTTCATTATAAATGTTGCTACAATTAATTATGTCTTTCATGTACTGCAAACAGATTTTCAATTTTCGACAGCAATCGCCCTCTCCACATAGCGAAAATAGGTATATTTGACAATTTAAAATGTCTCTATATCGAAGACCGTTACTCTTTTGAAAAAATGTTCAATTTAAACGTTTTTGGATATTGTCCTATCTTTAATTATACCAACGCAGATTTTCAATTTTCGAGAAAATTTGCCCCCTCCACCCCCTTCGGGGGCGGTTTTCGGAGGGAACGAGATGTCGGATTCCCGTTTTTATGAATATGGGACCATTTCTCAAGCCTCCTCTTTCAAATGAATTAAAAATCATCAAAATCGGAGTACGATTACTATATGAAACGCGCGCACAAACCAAAAAAAAAAGCACACAGTCGAATTGTATACCTCCTCCGTTTGGGGTTCGTCGGTCAAAAATATTTTTTACAAAAAATTGGACCGACTTTATTAGTTGGTGCACTGAAAAGTATAAAATAATATTAATTCTATTGGTGCTGGTACTTTTGAAGTTGTGCAGTTGTAGGTAGATTGGTAACTTTTGGCACCAACTTCACAAGTACCAGCCCCAATAGAATTAATATTATTTTATACTTTTCAGTGCACCAACTAATAAAGTCGGTCCAATTTTTTGTAAAAAATATTTATTTCACACTTTTGAGTGTAACATTAGTCACGAAAATCGTTGAACGTTCACTAATACCAATGAAGATAGTACTTATTCTATTACCCACGTATATTCCTTGCTTGTAGTTGTTATTATTGAGATCTCAGAACATCGCTGTGGAAATACGCTTGAATATTTTAGTTGTTATCATTTTAACACCGATTTTACTCGAAAACCGTAACTCTAAGGGGAAAATGTTCAGTATAAATGTTGCTACAAATAATTATGTCTTTCATGTACTGCAAACAGATTTTCAATTTTCGACAGAAATCGCCCTCTCCACATAGCGAAAATAGGTATATTTGAGAATTTAAAATGTCTCTATGTCGAAAACCGTTACTATTTTGAAAAAATGTTCCATTTAAACGTTTCCGGATATTGTCCTATCTGTAATTATATCAACTCAGATTTTCAATTTTCGACAAAATTTGCCCCCTCCACCCCCTTCGGGGGCGGTTTTCGGAGGGAACAAGATGTCGGATTCCCGTTTTTATGAATATGGGACCATTTCTCAAGCCTCCTCTTTCAAATGAATCAAAAATCATCAAAATCGGAGTACGTTTACTATATGAAAGGCGCGCACAAACCAAAAAAAAAAAAAAAAAAAAAAAAGCACACAATCGAATTGTATACCTCCTCCTTTTGGGAAGTCGGTCAAAAATAAGCGCCAACTATATAAGAGAGAACCTTGAGGTGGAAGATCTTCTTTAACCACGTCAATATTATTTCTTTTTATTAGGTAAATATTTACATATAATATGTAATAAAATACTAAAATACATAATAGGTCGGTATATGAAAATGTAAAAAGCTTTTAATACTACGTAGTACCTACGTAACATAAAACATATAGGTAATAGAAACACTGTAAAAATAATCAGTTTTCAAGCTTTGACTGAATGATTTTTTGGGCGCTAAGATACTTATTGTTGTCTAATTTCAAATATTAAAGAAAAGTAATCATTAGTTGCAGCCTCAAAAAGTTTACTTGTCATGCAGGCCTTTTTCCTATTGCTCTTTTGTCTAGAATAAAAAAACACATTTGGAAAAATCCATTGCTTTTTGTTGTAAAATGTGCCCTGAAAATGTAATCTTTTTGAAGGTTTGAACCACTTAATTAATGCAGTGTTTACTTTCTTCGTAGGCTTGTTTCACATTATTTTGCCAGGGTTAGCTACATCTTGCCAACTAAAAATAAAAACGCTCTTTACCTTACTTTCATCCGCGGTATATTACACTTGCAACTCGGCTTTGGTCGCTTTCAAAAGTTCGATTTATAAAAATATTTTCTTTGGCAGGACGTAGCGGTGAGATCGAGTTTTAGAGGTGTTCGAATTAAAGAAATTCGAGTTATGGAGGTCAAAATATATAGAAACCTTGGGGAATGTACAGGAACCACTGAAAAAGTTCGAGTTAGAGAGGAGTTCGAGGTTTAGAGGTTCGAGTTATAGAGGTTTAACTGTATTATAATAATTTTCTCTCAAGTGAAACCAGAACAACTCTTTTCCTCATCAAACATCTTTGTCCGTTTATAAACGATTTATTTCATTGATCAAGCGATAGCACAAATAGGACATATTCGAAGAAACTCTTCAAGTAGTAATAAGGGAAATAATTTTTCATCGAATTTTGTAGTACACATCAAGTTGAAATGTCTCAAAAAAAATTGTTTTATTTTCATCTAGGTAGGTTGATAGAGTGCTTGATTATTTAGAATCTATTTATAAATGTTACAACTTTTTGATGATGTCTCTGTATTGAGAATCAACACAAAAGAAAGATAGTCGAGATTCTTTCAAGGCCGGAAATGATGTCACACGACACTAAAACGGAAAATAACGACTTTACTTTTCATTGCTGTTTGAGATGTCGTCCGGTTCAACCAAAAAGTTCCTTTTCGAAAAAAAGAATACGTATCGGATGTCTTTTAATATAGTTCGCACAGAATAATAAGCTAAGAGACTTGTTCGCAAGCAATGGCTAAAGACGAAAAGATCAGGTGCCGATCGCCTTGCGCCACGCCCGTGGGAGACGGTTAAAAGCCCCCAAGATAAGAGCTGAAGAGATTTGATCTAGTGAAATTACATTTTTTTAATTTTTAATTTTAACATAACCTGAGCGCGGGCAATACTTATTGCTTTGATTGAAATTCGAATTTCATAGGTATGCATTTCTACTGTATTTTATTGATACGTTTTCTATCCTGATCAAAAACATTTTCTAATTCTTCTTGATCGTGACGATACTGTCACATCATCAGGTTTTGCATGATAATTGACAGTAACTGTGAAGACAGTTGAAGCTATTTTACGTCCTATTACACATGTTTACTCTTTGACAGTGACATTCTTTTCTACGCATGGAATCTCTGTGATTTGATACTTCATCTTTATTACGTCTTGCGTTAATATCGATTACATACGTTTTGATATATTTGAATTTTTTAAGGAAATAATCCATTTTGCAAATAATCTTATGAAATAAAACAAAATCTAGTAAATAATTATAGACAAACAGTAGGTACAAAAAGCCCATGATGAGTGCCCACGGACAGAGGTGTTAACTGTACGTATTAGTTATTGAAAATAATTGTCAACAATGAAAATGTCACCTCTCGAGAAATAAAAATAAGCGCCAACTATATAAGAAACAACCTTGGGGTGGAAGATCTTCTTTAACTGTACTATAAGCTAAAATTGTCCTTAGAAGGGACCATCACAAACAAGGATCTTCCAGAGGGTTTTGACGGCGCATCCGGGGCGTGTTATTTCTTTGGAAACGTCTTCAACGTGAAAACGTCTTCGAATGTTTTTGTCCCGCGTATATGTAAATCGAGCGGTACCTACTTGTAATTTCGTTTAAGACTTGATTCCAACCGTCATATTCTTTTTCAAATTCATATTTCCTGTTATTTTGTGGAGATAATACTGAATACTGGGTTTGTTTAAAATTAAGGTAGATATGATTGTAATAGTCAGAGGCAGAAGTTCTTGTTACTATTTTCATATTTTAGTTCACTCCATCTCCATAAGAAAACAACAGTCCTCTGTTGGACGGGTTATAGGGATTGTCATTTCGATCTTTAGGGAAAAGTATCCGGTTTCTCAAAATAATAAGGACGTCGGCAATTGTCACATTAAAGAGTCATGAAACCTGAACCAACATTACATTTTTAACTTCAAGGGATATTTGATGCATTCTTGAACAAATTACTACCTATATATTCCGCCTGAGGAATTGTATGTTATTAATGCAGCAAATATTATTGGCTGAGATATCTTTAAAATATATGCTAGTCACAAAACAGATGAATAATCTGTATTTATCTATATGTGTAACTTATCAAGAAAGGAAGATGAATAAAAAGAGAGGGATAGTTTCTAAGCCAATTTTAACTTCTGGATTGAACCGTATAGCCCAGGGCTTATACAGGTTAAGGTTCAACGTTCAACAAATTAGAGACCAGCTGTTATGGTGTTTCAATTTATATATCTTTAAATATCCTGAAAACCCAGCAATGAACTATTGAGTTTGTCCCCACAAAATCACCCCACCAAGGGTAATATATGCAGTTTTTTACTTTTTCTTTAATATCTACAAAACTAAAAAAAATAAGAAATAAAGTCAGGAGTAAAAAGTTGTAGAGAAGAAAATTTTAAATTTCAATCAAATGAATATAGAACTTCGATTTTTAGTGGCGCAGGAACGAGTTTTCAAAATTAGGGAGATTGCTCTAAAAACCCACCAATAGAAAGATTTTTTGAGAAAAATGTCGATAAGAAAAAAATAATTAGTATAGAACTTCCTATATAATCTTTTTATTAAAATTTTAACATTTTAAAAACATTGAAAGAATCATTTTAATTCTACAAAGAATCTTCCATGAAATAGGTATATAGAATAAATACCTTTTTACAAAAAGCTGAACCGACATTATTAGTTGGGCACTGAAAAATACGAAATAATATTAATTCTATTGGTGCTGTTACTTTTGAAGTTGTGCAGTTGCAGTTAGATTGATAACTTTTGGCACCAACTTCACAAGTACCAGCACCAATAGAATTAATATTATTTCGTATTTTTCAGTGCATCAACTAATAAAGTCCATCCAGTTTTTCGTAAAAAAGTATTTAATTCAGACTTTTGAGTGGAACTTTGGTTACAAAAAATCGTCGAACATTCACCACTAATATTTTATTACCCACGTCTATACTTTGCTTGTCCTTGGTATTATGTAGAGATCTCAGAACATCGCTGCGGAAATAAGCTCAAATATTTTAAATTTAACCATTCTACCACCGCTTACCTCGAAAATCGTAACTCTAAGGAGAAAATGTTCTTTATAAATGTTGATACAAATATTATTGTCTTTCATGTAGCATCAAAAGATTTTCAGTTTTCGAAAGAAATTGCCCCTTCCACATAGCAAAAATACCGATATGTGAGATTTTTAAATGAATGTTGCTCGAAAACCGTAACTCTTTTAAGAAAATATTCAACTTAAACGTATCCGGATATTGTCCTATCTTTAATTCTGGCATCTCGAATCTTCGATTTTCGAGAAAATTTGCCCCTCCACCCCATTCGGGGGCAGTTTTCGGAAGGAAGGAGATTTCGGTTTGAGTTTCTACGAATATGGGACCAATTTACAAGTCTCCTCTTTCAAATGAATCAAAAATCATCAAAATCGGAGCACGTTTACTATACCTATGTAACGTGCGAACAAACCAAAGAAAAAAGCAGACAGTCGAATTGTATAACTCCTCCTTTCGGGGTTCGTCAGTCAAAAATACAGACATTTAATAACAAAATAAGAATGAACTTAGCTTGGAAATAAGACAATTTGTCTCAAAGATAGTCATTATTTGTTTGTTGGGTTCATACAGGTAATGCCATTGCATTGACCACAAACCATAGCGCAGGTAAGTCCCATTCGCTTGCTTGTACATGCTTTTTTGACAAACGAACCCCGAACGGAGGAGGTATACAATTTGAATGTCTACTTTATATATTTTTTTTTTTGGTTCGTGCGCGGCTTTTATATATAGTAAACGAGCTCCGATTTTGATGGTTTTGGATTCATTTGGAAGAAGGGGATTGAGAAATGGTCCCATATTCATAAAAACGCAAATCCGAAATCTCCTTCCCTCCGAAAACCGCCCCCGAAGGGGTGGTTGGGGCGAATTTTCTCGAAAATCGAAAATCTGAGTTGGTATAATTAAAGATAGGACAAGATCCGGAAACGTTTAAATTGATCATTTTTTCAAAAGTGTTACGGTTTTCGAGATAGACGCATGTTAAATATGTATTTTTGCTATGTAGAGAGGACAATTTCTTTCGAAAATTGAAAATTTTTCGCTAGTACATGAAAGATATAATTATTTGTAGCAACATTTATAATGAACATTTTTTCCTTAGAGTTACGGTTTTCGAGTTAAATCGGTATTAACATGGTAACAACTAAAATATTCAAGCGTATTTCCGCAGCGATGTTCTGAGATCTCAATAATAACAAGTACAAGCAAGGAATGTACTATATAGGTAATAGGACTAGTACTATCATCATTGATATGGTACAGTGAACGTTCAACGATTTTCAGGACTAATGTTACACTCAAAAGTGTGAAATAAATATTTTTTACAAAAAATTGGACCGACGTTATTAGTTGATGCACTGAAAAGTATATAAATATTTTTTACAAAAAATTGGACCGACTTTATTAGTTGGTGCACTGAAAAGTATAAAATAATATTAATTCTATTGGGGCTGTTACTTTTGAAGTTGTGCAGTTGCAGATAGATTGGTAACTTTTGGCACCAACTTCACAAGTACCAGCCCCAATAGAATTAATATTATTTTATACTTTTCAGTGCACCAACTAATAAAGTCGGTCCAATTTTTTGTAAAAAATATTTATTTCACACTTTTGAGTGTAACAGTAGTCACCAAAATCGTTGAACGTTCACTAATACCAATGAAGATAGTACTTATTCTATTACCCACGTATATTCCTTGCTTGTAGTTGTTATTATTGAGATCTCAGAACATCGCTGCGGAAATACGCTTGAATATTTTAGTTGTTACCATTTTAACACCGATTTTACTCGAAAACCGTAACTCTAAGGGAAAAATGTTCATTATAAATGTTGCTACAAATAATTATGTCTTTCATGTACTGCAAACAGATTTTCAATTTTCGACAGAAATCGCCCTCTCCACATAGCGAAAATAGGTATATTTGAGAATTTAAAATGTCTCTATGTCGAAAACCGTTACTCTTTTGAAAAAATGTTCCATTTAAACGTTTCCGGATATTGTCCTATCTGTAATTATATCAACGCAGATTTTCAATTTTTTCGGGGGCGGTTTTCGGAGGGAACGCGATGTCGGATTCCCGTTTTTATGAATATGGGACCATTTCTCAATCCTCCTCTTTCAAATGAATCAAAAATGATCAAAATCGGAGTACGTTTACTATATGAAAGGCGCGCACAAACCAAAAAAAAAAAAAAAAAAGCACACAATCGAATTGTATACCTCCTCCTTTTGGGAAGTCGGTCAAAAATAATATTACTTCTATTGGTGATGGTACTTGTGAAGTTGGTGCCAAAAGTTATCAATCTAACTGCAACTGCACAACTTCAAAAGTAACAGCACCAATAGAAGTAATATTATTTTATACTTTTCAGTGCATCAACTAATAACGTCGGTCCAATTTTTTGTAAAAAATATTTTTAACCTGCAGATTTACGATTTAGTTCATATCTTAACTCTACATGTTGTTCGGATGCAACTGTAATTACACCAGATAAATTTTCTAAGGCTTCATTAACTTGAAGGCATTGGGGCATTCCACTTATCCAGCGGGAAAATGTGCTGTCTGTGATTCCTCCTCCTTGAGTCAAACCTGCAGATGTTCTCATACATGGCATAAGCGTTCAATTGTCATATACATTGGCGTTCCAGCCCAAAACTTATCATGGCTTCGAACTACATTACAATCTTGTGGGTCGATTTTTCTGTAGTCTTCCGGTTGCATACTATTTTTACAAGTAAGCATATTTTGAATATAAAAGTGACAACTTCTTGGATATTGCAAATGTGCTGCTGCATGAAAATCTGGTAGCATGGAACTGGCACAAAGTAAGTGCAAATACCAATCACCAGATTGATCTGCTTTGATTATCATTTTCAAAATTTCTACTTGACGCCTTTATTGACAACACAGTTTTGCAGTTCCAAGTGAATTTTCTTTTTTTTTGATAGTTTAAAACTGGATTATCGATGATTTTTTTATTTCATTGTTTGTGTTATGCAGTTCTTCTTGATACTAGATGATAATAATTACTATTGGGTACGCCCGTCATTGGTAATTAACTTTGTTGTCAAAACACTAGGTTATTTTAATTAATTAATTAATTAATTAATATTTCTTAAAATGTTAAAATCTTAGGATAATCCTATTAATTAAATATTTGATAGTTGCGCCACTGATATTCTCTATAATTTTTCTCTCTTTACTCTCTCTTTACAAAAATCGTCGATTTCTCCCCATTTAAGGGGTGGTTTTGTGATGACGGGGTCAACGCCTGAGCGCTGTGATTTCAGAGACCTTATAGCACCCCAAAACAAAATACCTGACAAAATTGCAGCTTGTCTCTAATTTGTTGCAGGTCACCATATAAAACGATGAATCGGCCTTTCCTAGTAGATGTCAAGTGGATCACTTTGATTTTCAGACTCAACCTGATGAAAAGTTTGACCAAGTTTGTTTTGTTCCACGCTTTATAATCTGAATGAGTTGAAAAGTAGCCTGTCATTTGAATGGCATATTTTTGGCGATAGTTGCCCCATGTATTTTGTAGTCAGACAAGAGAGTTCGTAAATCGTATTAGGTATATGTGAAATGAGTATTTGGCCAGAATTTAAGCTAGTACATGGAAAACCACGGCACAGCCAAAGCCGTTTACAGAACTAACCAAGAATATGAGAAATGTACAGACGGCTTGGGTTATGTACAATTCAAGAAAAAAAGGGCCAATCATTCGGGCATAAAACAATTGCTTTACAATGCTATGTTTGGAATTGGATCCGGAGTTGGCCTTCCAACGTCTCTACTACCAGAAATAATTAAATGTATTCAAGTCAAGATTATCTTCAAAAACTTATCGAATCTGATTTAGCCTTTGCCCAGAAAAATGATACCAACGTATTAGGAGATAATCATCGATAGTAATGATGCGGAAACTTCGAAAACTTGTCATGATATCCAAAATGCAAGACAAACAGCTGAAAACCTTCAAAAATAGGACAAAAAATTGCTTGTGACAAATCCCATCGGCCCGCTAAAGTGGGAGATATAATGTGTCTAGGAGAGAGGGAGGGAGAACTAAGAAATTTTACTCTCGTTGTTTTCAAAATAAACAATAAACACTAAACTTGGAATACCTATTACATACAATATATTGCAAAGTAGTTAAGAAATGTATTCATTTCTTCTCAAATTACTTTAAAGAATCAATTCAGATTCCGGTTACAATTGTTTTTATAATAGGAAAAGGTTCACAAATTTCATGACTATTCTACTTTCTTTCTTCTTTGATGCAGAACTCAAATCGACCTTTGAAGACAAAAATTTCTCTATGAAAATGATGTCAATCAAGATGTTCAAATCTCACTAAGGACTGCAGTTAGCAAACCTTCATTTGGGACAGGACACTACAAATAGGTGCCACTGTAAAAAAAAGATTTTGTGAAATTCGAAATGTCACCATAGTACCTAAATCGTGTAAAAATAAATAAAATAATCAATATTATACGTCTTCCACTAAGTAGCACTAAAAGTGATTAACCAAGAAATAAAAAACTTTTGACCGGATTTTACAAAATCTTGTGTGCAAATAGCTATTTCCACATATAAAAAAGCGGCAAAATCCTGATCTAATAGCGTTCTTATTTTCCAAATTTGTTTCGCTAACTTGATGGGCATTTTCTTTCCAAATTGTGAAAAATACACTCTATTATTTCAGTGAGGTAAAACTAGTTTATCTCCATAAGCATATTATGGCGCATTAAGAAAATCAATAATCAAAATCATTGTTCTAACTAGAAGAACATACGAATATGAATTGTGTAAAAAACATGCATTTGATGGGAGGATGAAATCTACAAAAGGGTTTATCCCTTATTACAAAATCATTAACTACAAACACGATCATGTCGGCAATTTAACTTCTCGATTAAAGCGATGTAAGGTCAGGTAAAAGTCAGCAAGCCAGTACCTATATGGTTCGACTACAACAGTACGTACGTACACCTGGACTGAGGAGATGATGTTCACCTCTCGTCTCTTCACTCTTGTAGATGTTTCTGAAAAAGAGCCAGAATAAAAGAATTGACCTAACTCTAGTTATCCTCATTAGTTGGTCGGATGGTTACGCACAAAGACGGGCAGCCATGGCTATATGCCCTTACATGCATTTAACAATTGCAAAGGGATGGGATGCATTTAAAGTTTGGGGATAATTTCAGTTCACTGATGCACATATGCTTATCTCTTGCACAGGGTTGTCCAAACCAATGGCCCTGTGAATAAATCAAATATATTCTTAACAACAGCGGACTAAAATAATTTGCAGAAAAGTCTAAAATATCTCTATAATTATGTTGTAATATGTTATGTTATTATATGAATTATTAAAAGTTTTTAAACTTTCATCCAGATCAGTGAAAGACTCGAATGCTCGTAAGTATATGTATGGTTTATTCAGGCAATTTCGAATTACTGGATACCAAAGCATGTTGTCTTACCAACCGGCATTGAGGCCGCGTGGTAAGATAGAGTACATTAAAACCCTCTGATCTGGTTGAATGGTAGATATGTCTCTTAGAGACATACATATAGGTGGTTGTCTTTTATAGTCTTTTTAATTCTCTTTCTAAAACTCTTCCTTAGTCTAGCAATAATTAGATTACCTATTTCCATTTTACGCCGCATCTACAGGTCGTTTCATACAAGATTCGGTCAGTGGGAGATGCGTATAAATATGAACAGTAAAATTTAAGTTATTGTCACTTCTAAGGGCAAACCATCGGCGATACAACAAACGATAAAAGTGATGTTCTTACGTGGATTTGTCTCAAGGAGAAAACTGTATGCTGCCGTAGCATAATGCAAGCCAAGGATAATTTCCCTGTGAAGATTGTTGAACATAAATGTGTACAAGACGTGGTAAATGCAGAAGTGAAAGCTGCTTTATTCCGAGCTGCAAAAAGAGCAAGAGAAGACGACAATATTTAAATTCATAAAATTTATAAGGAGGAGTTTGATGAAATATCCAGAAGATGATACGAATTTACCAATATAGGAATTCAAAAATGTTTCATCTTGTGGTATTATCTTGGGAAAGATTAAAAATGGACAGTCGTCAAAAATTACAACTACTGATTTTGAAGTTGGAGTAGTACCTACTAGCTGCGGTTGACATATTTTCGGAAGCACAAATACATGATTGTTATTTTCATTTTGGGTAATATTTGTGACACAAGGTGCAAGAAGTTGGTTTGTTAGAACAGTATAGTAACAACGACGAAATAAGAAGGATTATCCGTCTAACGCTATGAAAGGATGGAACTATAGGATGGAACTATAGGATAAACTGTAGGATGATACAATCCATGATTTGTGACATTATTGAAGCCCTTACGTTGGAAGCCGAGAAAACAGAACTGAAAATGAAAATGAAATGAATTAAGGTGTAAAACGAAAAAGGAAATATATTCAGTTAGATGACAGATTAGACAAAAATACTTTGCTACTGCAGTATAAGAGAGAGAGAAATTGTAAAATTATTGATTAGTATTTGCAATATTATTAATTTAGATGTAACATAAAAAGATATTCTATGTTTAAAATTTATTGTATAATTTATTTATTGACCACATCGTTAACTCTTTAAAAAGAAATACCTACCATCTAAAAATATAAATCAAAACACTATTCTATCAAGAAACTGACAATAGAATCAATAATTAACCCATTTAAATATCTGAAGGAATTTATGTGAAGATAAACTACCCTTGTATTGAAACATTTGATGCAGCTTGTTCTGTAGATAAGCAATCGAGATTAGTAGTAGTTGAAATGTAAATTATAAATGAAAAATTGCAACATACTCATAGAACCTGTCATTAAATGTTATAAAAGTATCAATAAAAGTAAAGAATAAATAGCCTAAACTCAATTTTTATTATTTCTGCTCGAATCTTTCTTCGGTTTCTATATACCTAGCATGGAAAAAAAGAATTCAAAAATTATTTTTCGTTGATACTTATCAACGTTATCATGTAATAAAAATATTTGAAAAAAATAATCTTCAATCCAGAAACAAGCCATCGAGATGATTGAAATGGATAACGAAGGATTTTAAATAGATAAGTAGTTTAAATAAATTATACACTGATTTCATATCCCTAAATATTTACCTAACAATCAAGTTGCTAAAAATAATTGCACGAACCACAGAACCTCATTTTAGTGGTGTCGAGAATTTTGGACGTGGACCAATAGAAGTCACAATGTTGCATGGCAGGCATATTTGAGTCATAAATCACGGCAACCCTATTTTGTCAGTGTGGTTGTGTCTGGACAGCCCTGGCGGCTCGATATAGGTAGAAAATAAAATGGCGTCATGCACATGGCCCGTTGTTACATCTCTTTCTGCCTTTGTGCCTTTGCGACTAAATACCGGATTATTTCTCGCAAACCCCGTTCCTCACACGCAGAAGACCGAAAATAACATTCCCAATAATCGCACACGCATAATGAACAAACACCCTTTAGAATTTATCGCGTGAAACTGTTGCAGAAATTTACATTTCTGTTTTATATAATGAATGAAGCGGCTAAAATTTCCTATCGTTTAGTTTCAGTGAATATATGTAGATATTACAGTTTATTGAATTTGACTTTATCGGTTGGTCCAATGAAAAATATCAAATAATATAAATTCTATTGCTGCTGGTGCCAAAATCCTTTTATTGACTACAACTAAACCACTTTAAAATTACCACCACCAATAGAATTTACATTATTTTGTATTTTTCAGTGCAGCAACTAATAAATTAGGTCCTATTATTTGTAAATAACATTTTTCACTTTCTTAGTTTTTCATTAGATGTCAAATTTATTAAAAATCAAGAGGTTTATGGAATGAGAGTCAATCAGAATAATATCAATATCTACTATTTACTTATTCGCACTAGAATAGAAAATAATTATAAAACAGATCAGAAAACTAGTAACGAAGGCAATAAGCTTTCATGGGCATACTCACACCGATTAGCATAGGTACTCCTTGTATCAACAATTTTAAATTTTATCTAACGAGACTGTTATATTTAGACTTATTTTGATATATTTAGCTAAATTATACAATTTGGCTTTAGTTAAGCCAAAAAAAGTGCAAAAATTTGAGATTTTCCTTAGAAAATGGTCCAAAAACAGGGTTCTCCGGCCGTAACTCGACACCAGAGTATCTGAACCAACCAACAGCAAAAAACCCTTGGTCGAAATTCGGTTTGTTGTGTCAAACAATAGCTAAGTCAATGAATTTACTTTTTCCTTAATACATCCAGCTATTTGGCGCTCTCTGAAATTCTTGTCGATAAGCAGGCTCTTGTGGAAACTAAATGTCCACAAAATTTATGGGAATTCGCTGAACCGGCGGAATAATTTGATTTTGGAGAAGCTGTACATATTTATGTACTTATATCACTTATTTATGTACCTACCATGTAGTGTATCCAATTCCCCTAGCAATTGAAGATAATGTACAAATTCACAAAATAACTTAAAAAGGTATTAAATTTGTATTATTTACCTTATTCTTATGAATTGTTCGCCTTTATTGATTTGCAAGGATTTTTTAAAAAGTCTGTTAATGCGTTTGGCATAATAAATGTGCACCTATTTAGATGATTATTTTCTCATTTGAAAGAGGACTGCTGAGAAAAAAATGTCATTTCCCCAAATTGTTTTCAAAAATCGAAAATTTGTGACGACAAAAATAAAGAAGTGACTATACACGGAAACGTTCAAATTAGACAATTTTCAAAAAACTTCAAAGGAATTTGAGATACAGCAATAGAGCACTATAAATGAGCAAGATTTCTATATGTAACTTTAGCTACTGGCTGATTCTAATAGAAATCCATAGTAAATTAAAATTAGAACACTATAGTTTATACCACATTTGTGAAAGGTACAGTGTGCCGAAACAATTATTACGCGTTAACAACATAGTATAAGAGCCGATTTCATAATGAATCCCTAATCGGAGATCGGAGATTCTTCAATATGTGTAAGTCATATCTTTATGACAGAATAAAAATAGTGCATTTTATAATAACTTGTCACCTTATTTTCCATTCTTCTAAAGTAACTTTGAATTATATATTCAATCAGGAATATTATAATTTTTTTAATGTGGGATTTAAATTAATAGGAGATTAAATTTGATTCTGAAATGAAGATGAAATTGGATTTCGTACTTTTGAAGTTGGTGCCAAAAATCTTCTATTTTACTATTTCCAATTTCAATAGAATTATTATTATTCCTATATAATGATTTTTATACTAAGTGTTTTCTGTGAGTAAATATATTTTGTTCATTAAATTATATTGTAATACTTTGGTATAAACATATAATTTTATACTTTCTCATTATTTTGGGTAGGACCAATTCCATTCCAAAAATGATATTTATCTCACATTTTTTTTGTGTTCCTGATAAATAATCGAGAAAGAGGCCCCTTTTTAGATAAGGCTTTAGTAATAACATGCAAATCTTACAATAATCTACGTGGTTTACTAATCCGTTTTAGTGATTCTCTTACAAATATTTTTCTTATAAAATATAGAACCGACTTTATTAGTTAGTGTATTGTAATTAGATAGAATAGTTTTGGCTCCAACTTCAAAATTTTCAACCCCAATAGAATTACCTAATATTATTTTGTATTCTTCAGCCCACCAACTAATTAAGTCGGTCCTATATTTTGTAAAAAAAATTAGCTCTCACTTTTGATATGCTTTTACTTATTCAGAGATTTCAAAACATTGAGGAAATACACACATATATACGACTTTACCACTGCTGTAACTCCGAAAACGTATTTTTTTTTAAATATGTCCAATTCAAATGCTACTACATATAATCTCTTCTTTAATTTACAATTTTCGAAACAATGTACCTCTCCACATAGCGAAAACAAATATATTTCAGACTTTCCACTGCTTGAACTCGGAAACATATAATTTAGTTGAAAATGTCCAAATTAAACGTTATGGGATATGGTCTTTTCCTTAGCTTTTTCGTTTCAAATTTCCAATTTTCCAAAAAATACCCCCTTCAAGGGGAAGTTTTTGGGTGAAGGACATGTTGAATGGAACCAACTATATTCCGCTTTCAAATGAGAAACAAATCAAGAAAATCGGAGCACGGTTACTATTTAAAAGTCGCAAACAAACAAAACAGACAAACAGTAGAATTGTATACCTACTCCGTTTGGGAAGTCGGTCAAATAAGATTCATCAGAATCCGTGCATGTTTACTCCGAACATTTGAAATACATGCAGCGGTGATTATTTGCGATATATTTTTTAAATTCGTCAAACTTCATAATGAAATACAATTTTATGCTATGTCTACTGTACCTACCTAGTTTATTGAAAACATAAACAGGGAATTGAGAAAATACTAATTTTTCAACCGCCTTCCCAAACGGAGAAGAAAGTTCCATATTCTGAAACAATAGAGTAGAACATTTTTCAAAGAATGAACGGTTTCATAGTTACGCAGTAGTAAGGCTCAAATATCTACAAACCCAAACGGAGAAGGTAGGTATACAATTCGACTGTGTTATTTTTTTTTGTTTTTGCGCGCTGTAGATAGGTGGTAGTAAACGTACTCCGATTATGATGATTTTTGATTCATTTGAAAGAGGAGACTTGAGAAATGGTCCCATATTCGTAAGAACTCAAATCCGAAATCTCCTTCCCTTCAAAAAGGGGGTCAATTTTTCTCGAAAACCGAAAATCTGATGCGTCAGAATTGAAGATAGGGCAATATCCGAAAACGTTTGAATTGAACACTTTTTCGAAACAGTAACGCTTTTTGAGTTACAGCGATGTTAAAATCTAAATTATGTGTATTTTCGCTATGTTGAGAGGGCATTTTTTTAAATTGAGGCAAACACATGAAAGACCAGATTATTTGTAGCTACATTTATAATGAACATTTTTTCCTTGGAGTTAAAATTTTCGTGTTGGAGCAGTGGTATTATGATAAAATCTAAAATACTTATGCGTATTTCCGCCGCGATGTAACAAGATCGCTATATAACAAGCATAAGCAAAGAATATACTTGGGTAATAAGATAAGTACTATCTTCTTTGGCATTAGTGAACGTTCAACGATTCTCGTGACTAATGTTAGGTACACTGAAAAGTGAGAAATAAATATTTTTTACAAAAAATGGAACGACGTTAGTAGTTGGTGGATCGAAAAATACAAAATAATATTAATTCTATTGGGGCTATTACTTATGAAGTTGGGGGCAAAAGTTATCTATCTAATTGCAACAGCACAACTTCAAAAGTACCAGCACCAACACAATTAATATTATTTTGCATGTTTCAGTCCACCAACTAATAACGTCGGTCCAATTTTTGGTAAGAAATATGTATCCTTATTTGGATAAAATTTGGTGTATATGTGGTGTCTCTGAACTAACGGATAACCATAAAATGGCTTAGAGCAGAACCTATGACTGGGGAAAAAAAAAATCCAAAGTAGTACCCCAGAGATGATTTTTATTATCTTATTTTATTAAGAACACTAATGGCAATAATTCTCTAATTATACTGAATACATCAATAAATTATACCATTTCAACAGGAATACTGTTTTCAAATAGTAGTACATAAAATAAAGTAATAGTGCAGTAGTCGTACCATTTTATAAATGTCATTCATATCTACTATTTACAAATTAACCTGTAACTATTGGGACGTATTATAAGCGCAAAAACTGGCGAAATACAATCATTTATGGTTGTAGTGTACGAAAACTTAAAATATGGTAAAAAGCATCGTATCTCGAGTAGGTACACTACTTGGGATCTATATTTTTTTACTTTTCTTTGAACGGTCATAGGTTCTGCTACAAGCCATTTCAAGATTATCCTTCAGTTTAGGCACCACACCCTGTATATACAAAAGCTGTTAGGTGAATAAGAAGAATTTAATAGTATTGCAGAAAATTATTTTACAATTCTCAATGAAATTTTGAAGTCGGATGAATCAAAAAGAATATAATCCTTCTCAAATATTACCTTCTTCATTCAATCTAATGACATTTGACGACCTAGTATAATATAAATACAATTAACTAATTACCTGTTATTAGCATTACCTGGAAATATACTACTATTCAAGATGTTTGGAATCTATGAATGACTATCTGCCTACTATATTTGTAATTTGTATAACAGGTAGTTGCCATCAATGAATGAAAGTATACAGTTGTAAATAAAATTAATAGGAAGTAGCATAATTTAACACTTAATCCGTCCATTGACAAAATTACAAGTTCAAGGATTATAGTACGTTATTCTATTAGGATATTGTGGGGAAAACCCCAGAAAAATTAAAACAATAAAACGATGGAATGTCTTCCAGACAGTTTGACCACAAAAAGGCAAAAATGTCTAGACAGGTGCAATAAAGTCATTTCATAAATCAAAGGGTAACTTGTTAATAGTCATAAAATATTGAAGACCATCTTACCTTTTTAGCTTTTCGCAAACAATATCGAAGAAAATAAGAAGTTCTATTTTAAATACAATTTAGAAGTTCAATCGTTCAATTATCTATGATAGGTATATTTTCTGTGCTTTTAACAACAGGTTCTAAGATTGTAGGTAACAATATAATTCGTAATAGAACAAGTAGTACTGAATATAATAAGGAGTTTTCATTGATAAATTTCAGCACTCAAACTATTCACCCCTTCTCAATGCCGTTGGCGTTAGACCTCAATACTATTTCTTATGATATTGAAAGAAAGTTTGAAGGATTGTTGTCTATATAAAGAAGATTTTGCTAGTTGGTATTGTACATATATAGTGTCTCTGTTTTAATGGGTTCTACAGGTTTAAAAAGCAAATAAAACAGATAGATAGATATACTGATAGATGCCTTACCTATATGTTTGTAATTGGTATCTACGCATGAATTTATCGTAGTAAAAGATTGTGACGAATCACGATCAATATAAAAAGTGTAATATTTATATATTAATTGTAAACAGAACTACTACATTTTATGTTACACTATGTACTGAAAAAAACGTAATATTTATTCTATCAATTGGTAGGTAGCAGAATCACTATACAGTAGAGATTTGATGTCAAGATATAATTTTCATTTCATGAAAAATTACAAGAATTTGTAAGATTTTTTAATAAATTTTCTCTGTAATTCAATTTTGTGATATTCTTTGGATTGTAATACCAGTTGGAAAAGATTAATTGTTGGACTCTATTAATAAAGGAGATACCTCTACAACTCTACAATGCAATTGTATATTTACGTAGGGGCTGATACTGGAAATCCATAATAAATCAAAACTTCATAATAAATTTCCACAAAGATATAGGCATAACAAATGCTGAATGTGTAGGTAATCAATGCATTAATGTATGTATGTACGTATTTTCGTTTAATTGTTGGCTTTTTCTATGTTTGAGCGTTTTGCATAAAAACGGGCACAGATTTTTATATTTCTTTTTAGATTAAATTACGTTGATACTTCGATGTTGTGCCTTCCGAAACTCAATATCCAACCCTTCTTCTTGAAAACTTGCCCCACAAGGGATTTTTTGTGTAAATTTGAAAAATTTATTATACAGAAGAGAAGAAGACGACAAACCCTACAACATTTAAATCTAAGACTTTGCAACAAATTCCAGCAGTACTGAGTTACAGCACTTTCAAAGTACAGGGTTGTTGCCACTATCTAGACACATGGCGGCATGTCATCCAAGTTCGCATAGCAAAAGGTTGAAACACCGGCAGTGGATTATATTATACGAACCATTTCAGGCCTTTTGTGACCCCGCCATAACATAAAATCTACTTGACCTACAAACTTACAATTTTCTATGTCTAGTAAGACCCTCTACTAATGAGCAAATTTAAATTTTCAATAGCAAACCTCTCACAGTTACGCACGATACAATGACCTCCGAAAATCACTATTTTTATCACGGTCTGATTCACTCATCAAAAGTTTTGATTACCTCCAGGTGACTAGGGAAACAAAAAATTGATGTAGTGGTAGGCATATATAGAGAAAAATCATGAATCCTCATATTGAGTGTTGCCGGTTGGTTACCTTCTTTCGGACATCATGTATGAAGCTGGCGAATTAGATAACAGTATTATTATTAATGAACGATTTTACTCTTAAAGACAGGTAATGCGTTTTTGCAGAGAGAAGAAACAATATCAGTAATTCATGAACCTTTTATTTGCATACATATAAGTATAACAAAATTATTGATATGCGAGGAAATGTGCAGAAAGCCAAGTTCGTAGGAATAAAAAAGAGCAGAAAAAGAGCAGTAGGTATGTAATTGGATAACGGCTTCGCTAAGAAAAAATGTGAGATCTAACTGACATGCATAACGTTCATCAGTTGCTTTAGAAGAAAATTGGTCATTTTCTTTGCTACTCAATGGTGCGATTTGGCAAGTTCGAGTTTGGGGACAACTTAGTCCAGTCGCAGTATTGAGTATCAAAAAACATGCATCATCTTTTAAAGCTATTGAAGACCGTTATGCATTTCAGGAGTAATGATGTAAGGACATTCGAAAGGTCTTGGTATCCAGTAAGATCTCACAATTTTTAATAGCGAAGTCGTTATTAAAGTAATGCTCTTGCAGTTTTTTAGTTTAAATATAGTAAATCTAAGCATTCGGCTATTGAAATACTTGAAAATGCAGAATAAGTAATCTATCCACCTATTACCGGTAGTACATAGAGAATAAATAATATTTTATATGTTTTCAATGCAGCATCTAATTCAATAGGCAGGTATATTCTACAGAAGTTATTTATCTTTACTCATTCCCTACTATATATCAACTCTAGCGTTGACAAACTTAAAGTACCAGACAATGATTTTAGTATATAAACTTACTGGGCATATCCAACACAGATATACGGGGTGTTTCATAATATATGCGCAGGGCATGAGGATGTGATAGCTCGTCCAAAAATATGAAAAAAGTTTATATTAACTTCCTTCTAAAATGTACCAATTTCGAGATATAGGGTGTTGAGATAGGAAGAAAAAATCGTTTTTTGTGTTTATCATACAGAAAACGGCTTTTGTAAGCATTTTCCACTCATAATAAGCTAAGTTTTGAGCCAGAATTTTTTTTTTGTAAAGTCATAATTGGTGAAGATTTTGAAGGAGTAGTGGTTGTTTCTCTCCCCAATTTCTACGCCAATGGAAAAATACGGCCTTGTTAATTTTTCTAACGTTTACATACAATTTGCTAAATTAGTGAATAAAAAATTGTATTTCAAAAGATTTACCGTGCTTTTTAACATAAAAGTTGATTTTTCTCTAAAACGGTCGACTTTAGAGCTCATGACCAACAGTACCTTTTTGTGTTGAAAACATTGACGGTTCAAATGGGCTTCTCAAAATCGTAATTTTTCTTTTGGCGTACTCCTTCAAAATCTTCACCAATTATTACTTAACAAAAAAGTTTTCTGACTCAAAACTTAGCTTATTATGAGTGGAAAATGCTTACATAAGCCGTTTTCTGTACGATAAGCGGTTCCGGAGATATTCACAAAAAAACGATTTCTTTCTTCCAGTCTCAACACCCAGTATCTCGAAAATGGTACATTTTAGAGGGTAAGTTAATATATCAGCTATCACATCCTCAAGTCCTGCGCATATATTATGAATCACCCTGTATATACATATACAATATGCCGGCTGCAACCACAAACAATGACTCTCATCCCTTGGCACAATAATGGTGCACAGATCAGCAATGGCTTTGCGCATTATTATTTGTTCGACATTATGCTAAGATATATACGTATCCATACATTCAGCCCTGGCCTCAAACGAGTCATTAGATGATGGTTTGATATGATGATGCGCCGAAAAGATAGATAATAGAATCGCGGGGTATTATTGTGGGAGATGCCACAGCCGCGAGTGTCCGTCGCCTTGATAACGAGCACCGATAAGACAAGGGTTTTATGAAGCTTCCCCCCAAAAGGGGGCTTGTGAGCCTTGTCAGGTGAACAGGGCTTATCGTGAATATATGTAGGTATATCTAAATGCTGTCGCGGACGATCTAACTATTTTGATTAAAGATAAGCTGGTTGTATATAGGAGAAGACAAACAGACGTATTAGGAGTCGGTTATCAATCTGTTGCCTACAAAACCCTGAATGTGTAATGGAACAAAATCCACAAAGCTTAGCTAAAAATATTTTAGATTTGTAACCATTGCCTTAGATAGAACATACCTATCAATGTTATCACATACAGACCAACACTGCTATTACTCTCACCCCAAAAACTGTTCCACCAATAAAGTTAATAGTAATAGGTTTACCCCAAAATGATGCCAACTTTGCTGGCGAAACAATTGTTCGAGAGTAATAAAAGTGTTGGAGAGTTTACGGTAATTTTGTCTATTCACAGGGTGGTCCGAATTATAATGGAGAAACTTTAACAGTATTCAGCAGATAAAAATAATTAAGAAAGTTCATATAAACTTATCTCCAAAAACGTTTCGCTTTGGATATAAAATGGGTGTTGAAATAATGGGGAAAAATTGTTTTTTATTATTTTTAAGAAATCATTTTGCTCTCAAACTTGGTAGGTATTATTTCCACTTGAAAACAAAGTGATAGCATGATAAACTTGTTTTTGTTTTACCAGTGACGTTCGTGAGACCGTTTTAATTATATTAAATAATAAAAAAATGTATGCGAATAGTTTATCGCTACTTCGTTGATAAATTTAGATATCCTGATCAATAGTAAATAAAAATGGTCTCTTTTATCTTGTCGCTATGAAAATGAACCGTTTTCGAAAAAAAAGTATTTTCGTTTGCATGGGCACCTAATATCTGAGGTTTGCAAATTAAATTAAGATAATTCACGCTATTTCAATTCGTTTTTATTTACATCACATATCCAGAAATTATAATAATTCATAATTATTATTAAAAAAATAATACTAAACAATTCTAGAAATTATTTTTCAAATTAAGGAATAATTCATGTAAGTGGCAATAATACCTACTAAGTTTGAAAGCACAATCTAGAAAACTTTTTTAAATATAAGAAAAAACGATTTTCTTGCAATATTTCAACACCGTGTATCTCCAAAACAAAGCCTTTTTGGAGATAAGTTTATATGAACTTTCGTAATTATTTTTATCTATTGAATACGCTGGTTAAGATTCGGACCACCCTGTATGTATGGTGATATTGCATGAAGGCTAATATTATTTTGATTTTCTTCCCTAAAAAATATAAGTACTTAGGTATGTCTAATAAGTATTTTCAATTACACAAATAATATATATACACTCATAAAAGATCATCAGAATTCCCTAGAAAATATCTCTCTGATATGATAGGAAAATTGCATGTCACAATGTACTTTTTTGTTTCACTTTTCTAATTTGCCCCATAAAATCTAAACCAAGCATCCAAACTTATTTATTTCCGCTAAATGAACTTGATGGTGTAACCTTACCTTATTGAGGTAAAGCCAGTCAAATCAAATAATGAAATGAATAAATAATAAACAGATGACAATTCAAACCTTGATTATTAGTTAGATTTAAAATATAGTTAAGACGACGGGATTTTTCTGTTGCGTTATCAGAGGTATGTAGGTACCTGAGGTTAGCAGAATTATTAAAATAATTAAATAGATAACCTAAATATTTCTTAATAAATATAGACTTACCTTATTAGCTGGTGCACTCAAATCAATAATGGATGTATTTCTATTGAAACTGGAGCATACTGGATTTGGAAAAATTCTCTCAGCCCTCCTCTTTGAAATGAAAAAAAACTATCAAAATCGATACATGTTTTGATAAACGCATGATTACAAAATGCGCGAACACACATAAAAATGCAAACATTCATTCGAATTGAGCCTATGCATTGTATTATTTTGCAAAAAAATGCTTGCTATAAAATTTTGAAGGTCAGGATACTATAAGAAGTGAAAACCAATGTTTGTATGTTAGGTTCCACCGCAAAAATACTATAACTTAACAAACATTTCATTTAGATGCATTAAAATTGTAACAACAATAAATTTCTTTGCAGAAAGACATACAGTTCTATTTTGCTTCACTTTTATCGTCTAGGAAACAATGATACCATAAAAGCATATATGTTCTATCTTATTTACTTTAATGAATCATCGAAAAACTTTCATAGCCTTAACTATAGCATTTTCACAACGGGAAGATCCTGATTCCTAGAGCGTCCTTTCATTTGCTCATTTGATTCTGAGCTATAAGGAGGAACACCCTTCTTTAAGATCCATGCGATTTTCATTTCTGTCAAACTTGGTTAATTTCTTACTTTCATATTTGTAACATTAGGAGGATGAGGATCAATTATGCAGTTTGCTTAACAAAAATAACAATCACTTCCCAAGACTCTAAATATTTCCCCATGACTCACAGAACCTATAACTTGTTTGTACATTGAAAAAACTAATCACGAGCTACTTCATCTATAACATTCAAACTTCCCTCTTGCTAATAGGAAAAACACGACAAGGGAGAAATAACACCCTCGCTCTAATTGCCCATATCACTAAAACGGATTCTTCATACCTTCAATCATACTAGGGAATATATATAGGTATACATATACCTATGTATATTGTTCCTGTAATAAGAGCACAGGTATTTCCGGGTGATACAACTCACAATCACTGGACCACATGGCATCGAGTGGCTTGGCACCCCACCCTCCTAGCACATCCAATACATATATATGACTATCTAACATTATATTTAGCTATAAACAACCCTTAGCCCTTCTGCCACTAGGGTGAATATAGTATGAGCCGTGAAAGCTATCAACTAGCATGCATGTTGTTTGGAGTCTTATTTTTCCACGCATTACCCCAGCTCATCGCATAGCATTTTATAGGGATGATATATTGATCTCGGAGTTTTTATTCACCTGGTGTATTATTAATTTGACCCAGACTTATGCAGATAATAATAGGTATATCTATCATTTAATAATCAGCTGTAGAATGTAAGGCAGCGCTTGAAATTTATATTCTTGTGAAAATTTATTTGTTATAAAATGTTTTATTTAAAAATAAACACATACAGCAATAGTATTAATTAAAAGTTTATGATATGATAAATTTAATACCATATGAATTATTATCGCAACGTCAATATCAAGCAAGAAACAAAAACTATATTTAAGTAAAATAATACATACAATTACAAATTAGGCACAAATACTAAAATTGGTAAAATAGTCAAAGTAACGTTGAAATATAAAATCAATTGGTTTTATGTGGATTTCACTTCTAAATAGTGTTATACAAACGTATACACAAACAAATCTTAGTTCAATATTAGTTTAGTTTCTTTTTGTCTGGTAACGATCGTGATAGTTTTAGTATCAAACTAACCTATTACCGAAATAAGTTTTGTTTATAATACGGCTGATTGCTTTCGATGGTACGCTTTATTGATATTTTTCTTAACTATTTGAAATACAGAATTTACTTCAGATAGATTTTATTTTTAAAACAATGTGATGGACAAATCATGATTCATCCATTTTCAAATTGATGTGACGATGATTAATTGATTTAGAATACTGAAATCTTCAAATTCTAGAAATGGGTCAACAACTCTTTGACCCATATCACCATAGATATATTAAGCTCGAGGTTACCAGTCAAACTTCAACATCCTGCTTATTTTCAATATTTTCAACAATTTTCATACTAATAATTTCTCAGAACATTTGATACTTTACATGTTTTTATCATATTACATTATTCGATATACGTTTCAGGTTTCATATATTAAGATCAAAAAAATTAGATATTTACTCGTTTGAACTCTTTGAACAAAATTTGTAAATTTTTCAGACTGATGTTTCTCTAGCTCTACTGGTATTTCCAGTGCATTCACTGGAAATTTACATTTATAATACATAGCCCACTGTTAAATGCATAAATTAATGCATAAAAAATTACATAAGAGATTTGATAGCTTATCTCGATATATTTATTTTAAAACTTTATTGTTAGAAATTTCGCACATTGACAGTTTCTTTTAGTTATTGTAATAGATAGGGCCTCAAAACATTTGATAAATATCCAATTCGCTCTGATCTATCATCATCAATTTTGCTTGTCTTTGCAGTGGTCAGCACTATCTCATTAAATGTTAAACCATATGGTGTAAATCATATCAATCTCCAATATATTCCCACGTGAGAATCATCAACAGATTGTCTAATTATTACATAACTACCCTGAAACTAATCGTCGATCTGAACCGTAGGTAGTGTATCGCTATCGCTGCCATAGATAAATGTACGTACCTAAATATTACCTTCCTGATGGGTCCAAGACTATCCCATCCGATATCACCCCCCCGAATAGCAGGACAGTATGTAAAATACTCCCACGGTTGAATGTCCCATATGTTATGATGATCCTGCTGACGAATGTATCGTTATTCCACAATCATGTAATTGGGATTGGGGATGAATGAGGTGTGTGTATGTTGTAGTGTCATTTGTTTCCAACAAACTATCGTGGGAATTTGATTATTTCCAGAAATCTGTTTAACTATTGAATATTATAATATTTACTTAAAAGATTCCACGTAAGAAAAATCGTTTGTAAAATCCGGTTAGTAAATCTTCAATTTTTTAATACTCAGTTTAAAGCTAGGATGGAAAAATAAAACAAAAAACACACAAAGCAAAGTATTTTTTGAAATTTTTTATTATTTATATATTACGTTAACCAAAAAATTAGAACAATTTTCAAAAAGCTAATTTAATACATTAGTATCAGACTTTACCATCATCAATAAATATTTATCATCATCCGCACCTTCAAAAAATTTTCAACCTCAAACTTCGTAAATACATTGGATTTTTTTGTAAACAGGCCAGTTGACTTCCTTTTAATAAGGGCTATGAATCGCGGAAAATTCTTAATTTCTTTATTCTTATTCAAAATAATTCTAGGCCTTATCTCGAATATAAACTCCACAATGTAGAACTCTTGATTTTTGTACCATATATGCAAGTAATACTTCATTAACGTCTTGAACACGCTTTGGCAAACTCCAAATATCGGACTCTTTAAGCGCATTTTTGTATTTCCAATCCATTCCCGCAGATTCTTTTATATCTTCGAACATATTCAAAGCAACTAATTCCAAAATATTAACACAAACTTGAAAACAGAAAGTCAAATTTTATTCTGTTTACTATCACAGCCATAGCAATGAAACACCGCAAGGAACTTAATTATCCTATTTAAATTGAAAAATAAAACCTATTAGCTAAGAAATAAAAAATCTTTTTACCGTATTTCGTTCCTTGTGAAAATTTAGATCGAGCTCGTTAGTGAGCATTATCGGACAAACAGTTTTAAAATGGCGGCCGTCCGAAGATAGGAAGAAAATCTCAAAAATTGGTAGCTTAATTAAATCAAAAGTACCTCTTATTCATAGAAATGGTTAGTGGTAAAACTTTAGTATAAAGCATTTCTTAAAATCTAAATATTAATAAAATAAAAAATTTAATTATAATAAAAGATTAAACTTTCCGCTGGATAGGTACAAGCTGTAGCGTATAATTTGCATATCTAGTACCTAAACGTGCTCCAACGCCGGTGATTATTTGTTTATTTGAAAGAAAATAATAAGAGTTGCTCTCGAGAAAATATTAATCATGAAAAAACAAGCTCTAAATCAGGTAAGCCCCCAATAAACGGGATACAAAAATTGGAGGTCATTGTACATACTCGTATTTATAGTGAATTTTATGCTATTTTTTAGCCAGATTACCATAAAAAGAGGCCTCTTTGAGGATTCTTAATCAAGATTACTAAAAAATATGAGATAAGAAACTTTTCTAGAAAATATTTATCATATTGTATTGTAAGTATAAATACAAATTTATAAATATTGCATGGATAAACCAATTATATCTACAGGGTCATTGATTATATTTACGTGGCTATCTAGAGCATTGATTTGTGAAGATAGAATAAAATGTTTTGTATAAAAATTTTAGTTTGTTTTTAAAGAGTTTTTATTACTTTCGGTTCTTGAATCAATGGACTCCGCAGCGATTTCTCAGGCCCCATACGGTCTAGAGACTTGAAATTTCGAATTCGTACTTAGATCGCAGACATCTCGCCGCCTGTTAAGCTCCAAGTGTGATCCAATATTGGTAATTATAATTATCTCATTCAACCAAGATCATTATTTTTTCGACATGGAACCACAGTGTCGGACAATGGGATCCGTCACTGGAATTCTGGTATATAGGTACACTCTGGAAGATCGTCTATGGTTATGTCGCAATTGTCAGACGTCAGACTTTGTTAATTTAAAGTTTAATTTTGTGTTGTGGTAGACAAACAGTAATTTGTTATGGAATTGCTGTTGCTGGCAAACACACATATATAGGTATAGTTAAAATCGAGGAAAGGATAGCAATAGTAGGTACTCATCGGTACGGTTTAAATCTTAAATGTCTAATAAAAACTATTTTTTTTTTTAGTTTCTCTTGATCATGTGATCTTTTGAAATTGTCAGTAAAAAAATATCGCATTTAAAAAATGGAAAAATATATATCAATTTTTTTAATGGAACACCCTGTATATTATGCGCTACAACGAAAGATCTCTCTCAAAGTTGGTGTCGTTTAAACGAGTTTCTATTTTGTAATCAAATCTATCTTACTCAATGACTAGTAAAAACCGCTTCTTGATATCCTACAATTAACCTAACCTTCCTATCGGGAACAAAGCCGATAACTGAAATATAATAAAAAAAAATACAAAAAATTGGACCGACATTATTAGTTGGTGCACTGAAAAGTATAAAATCATATCAATTCTATTGGTGCTGTTACTTTTGAAGTTGTGCAGTTGCAGGTAGATTGATAACTTTTGGTACCAACTTCACAAGTACCATCACCAATAGAATTAATATTATTTTATACTTTTCAGTGCATCAACTAATAACGTCAGTGCAATTTTTTGTAAAAAATATTTATTTCTCACTTTTGAGTGTACCTAACATTAGTCACGAAAATCGTTGAACGTTCACTGATACCAATGAAGATAGTACTTATCCTATTACCCACGTATATTCTTTGCTTGTATTTTATTTATTTTAGTTGTTACCTTTTTAACATCGATTTTACTCGAAAACCGTAACTCTATGGGAAAAATGTTCATTATAAATGTTGCTACAAATAATTATGTCCTTCATTTACTGCCCAAAGATTTTCAATTTTCGACAGAAATCGCCCGCTCCACATTGCACATTTGAGAATTTAACATGCGTCTATCTCGAAAACCGTAGTTCTTTTAAAAAAATGTTCAATATAAACGTTTCCGGATATTGTCCTATCTTTAATTATACAACATCAGATTTTCAATGTTCGAGAAAATTAGCCTAGTTTTCGGAGACAAGAAGATGTCGGATTCCCGTTTTATGACTATGGGACCATTTCTCAAAGCTCCTCTTTCAAATGAATCAAAAATCTTCAAAATCGGACTACGATTACTATATAAAAGGTGCGCACAAACCAAAAAAAAACCGATGGCATGTAGTCAGCGGAAAGGTAGATTTTTCACAATTCATTGAATTGAAATTTGAACAACCTTTTCATTGGCATTACATAAAATTGTCGTATGTGTCATAGCCTTGCGGTTAGAGGTTTTTGTTTTGGCTGTTGAATATAAAGCCGAGTTCCACTTCAAGGCAGAATTCTTTTTTTCGCCTATTTCTTTTCAATAAATATACTGTATATTTTTTTAATCAGGGTCTATATTAAGATCTCCTGAAAATGTATAAAATACATCAAATTTATATTGAGTGGTCATGTTTTATCAATATTTGTTATTTTTCTTTATTAATTTCTATTTTTTTACCTGTGTATTTTATGAAAAGTTCCTTTGAACAAAAGTTGTAGGTACTGATTATATCTATAACCTTAAATTATTTTTGATGATATTTACACTACGGCTCTTTTTTGATAATTTTTTTAAATGTTTGAATGGTCGCCATTTTGAAACTACTTACCCGATATTGCCACATAACGAACTGGACCGAGATATTTGAGAGATTGATTTTTGTAGCAAATTTGAACTTGATACTTTCAAAGCTGCGACCTCTATCGTGTTAACAAATTTCGTAATATCCCATATATATATATATATATATATATATATATATTTTGATGAATTTTTAATGATTGGGGTTGCAGTCAAAATGCCATTGAAATTAAAACTCTTTAATCAAAGTCGAGTTTTCGGTAACGCTTGTTACCTTCATCGGGACAAACTAAAATAACGAACAAATTAATTATAACAAAAAATATTAATAATATGAACTACTTACAATCGTGAGATTAATGCAATTTGTAATTGTAAGTAGTTCATATTATTAATATTTTTTGTTATAATTAATTTGTTCGTTATTTTAGTTTGTCCCGATGAAGGTAACAAGCGTTACCGAAAGCTCGACTTTGATTAAATAGTTTTAATTTTATTGGCATTTTGACTGCAACCCCAATCATTAGAAATTCATCATCACAATTTATATATATATATATATATATATATAGGTATAAATAAAAAGATGTTCTTGGGGATGCAGTCATATAATCAATAAAATTCTTTGATTAAAGCCGAGCTTTTTTTTGTTCAAATAGCCACAAACATATAAAGATCATTCAGTAATATTCATTTTTATCAACAAAATCTAGATACTTTCTTACTTATTGTGTTACCATGACAAATATAAATAATGACATTTGTAATTGATGGCTATGAAATCTTTCCAGTTTTTGGCTAATTTATTCTAGATTCACGATTGTAAGTATTTTTATAATACTTTAAGTTGTTGTGGAAATAATTTTGTAACGATTTGTAGTTTGCCCTGAAGAAGAGAATAAACATTCTCGAAAGCTCGGCTTTAATCAAAGAATTTTATTGATTATATGACTGCATCCCCAAGAACATCTTTTTATTTATTATAAAACCAGTGAAGAATACAAAATCAATATATATATATATATATATATATATATATATATATATATATATATATATATATATAAACTTTTGAACCAAATGTTTTTTTGGACTAACTTATAGACATATAACAACATGCTGTTGAAATTTTTTCGAAATTCAAAAGTGTGAACGATCGCAATAGGTACATTTCTATAAGAAATTTACCTAAAAAAGCACACAATCGAATTGTATACCTCCTCCGTTTGGGGTTCGTCGGTAAAAAATGCTGGGTCGAACTCTCACACGAAGGGTTCCGTACCATTTTAAAAGCAAAATTACACTGTCTAGCTATTACTTATTACAACTAATGTGATTCCTAGTTTTGAAATAGAAATTTGAGTAACACAAAAGCAAATCATTGCTGAAATTATTCATTGTTATTCTGCTTGAAATAGATTAAAATCTTAAGCTAAATAGGTATGTATACACGAGGCACGAAAGTTGCGTAATTTTACCCTTTCGTAAAAGCTGCATTAGGGAAATATACCTACTCTCACTGGCTATGGACTAGAAGAGAATCGAACGCGTGTATGGCTCCTGTTCTATCACTCATCCGAATATTCACCGCGCTCTTTACCGCTCAACTTTTCACACCATCTAGATTAATTAGTCTTGCATAATTTTATTGTTTTTTTTTTCGATGTTTACACTTTTACTTTGTGATCTACAAGAGCTACCTAGTTCAGGCTAAAGCAGTTGTATACACTCTAGTTACTATGAAGATTTCTCTTGTTAATATATAGGTACTCATATTTTAACTCAAAGTACAATCTCTACGACTAGGTACTAACGGAAACAGATACAGTAAATACTCACATAGACTGTAAAGAAGGGTTTTGCATGATATTTTCAGAATCGGAATTGTTTGCTGGACATTAGCGTAGAATATTTCTAACACGTAGCTGGAAATTATAAAGTTTGTATTATTTAGGTGCCAACTGAATGTTTGGGTATTTGAAAACGGACTTTTCTGTAAGATATTTGAAAAACATCATAACTATAATATTTTTATGTATCTTCAAGGTTTAGCCAGCGTATGCCATGTAAGCGCCAGAAAACAGATTTTTCTGACGACTTGATTTCAAAACATTGAATTCTTACTATCGTACAACAACTTAGAATATATTTTACATATAAACAAAGCTGTTGCGGGATTTAGAAGAAGTAACCGGACAAACAAAAACGATGCAAACAGACACGGATTGCGTCTTTTTTATAATATATAGAGAGAATATTTAACGTATCAGAAATGTCAAGGATTTCAAAATGGGACTTCTTAACGGAAAACTGTAGTAGTAGTAACTTTTGGCAAGCCGCAGTGTCCTACTACATACTGTAGTCACCAAAGGTGTCCCTTGTATTTGTATGAATAAATTCCGACAAATGAAAACAATAAGGTTGTTCGAGCAGCGGTTCAAACCAGTCCCAAACCGTCAGACGCCTGCGCACTTGAATTTTCGATGAAATAATTTATTCCCAACTACTAGTAAGATGTTCGAGCAGTAGTTTGACGATTTCCAAACTCAGTTTGAGACAGGCGCAGTTGAAGCGTCTTCTTCTTCTTCGAGTATAGTGTTCTCTGTTGGAGAAATCCCTTTCAGGGAACACCACCAGAGTCCTAAGCTAAGCCCTGGTTTTGTGTTTTGTCCATCAGTCTTTCATTGATGTTGTCTCTTATCTTTGGTCATAAAACATATCTATCGGCATAGTCATTTGTTCTATGACGACGAACTTGTAAGAAAGTGGAAGGGGTAGTTTGCAAACTGCAGTTTGGTGTTCGAGCAACAAAATCCCAAACCACTTGGGAACTGTTTCAAACTGCATATGCGCATTTTAAACAGTTATCAAATCGTCCCAAACTACTGCTCGAACAGCCTTAGAATATCTGCTCTCTTTATTTATAGGTATATGTTATTACAGTATTATTATGCCCTAATGTGTTGATAATGAATTACTTATTTTTATCTTTTGCATACAAAAATTTTATAACAATATCAATTTCATGAGATAAATGAAGCAACTGGATTTTATTATATTTTTCAAGTTTCTGATTTTTCTTCCGGATATCAAAATGATAACTTGGAATAGATATACATTAAAAGGATTTTAGAAACTTTATTAAAAGTAGGTAACTTGTAATCAAGGTATTTCAATAGTTTGAATTTGATTTGATTTAGTGATATAAATATACAGGGTGCTAGGTACACATGCGGCAAAAATTCAGGGGGTTATTCCTTGGCATAAGAATACTCTGTCCTATAATGATTTTTTTTGAAATCCCTTTGTTTCGAATATACAGGGCGAATAAAATTTGCGACAATAACAACATATTATTATCAAAAAGTACATTTAAAGTTGCTCAATCTACAATAAATGTGCGAAATGACTTCCTCCAGCCTGGATACAAGCATTAAGTCTTCTGGTCTCATTGACCGCTGAACTCTTTTAAAAAATCATCATTGGAAAAAATTATATTGTTAGACTAGGCGAAGAAATAACCCCTTGAATTTTCGCCGCATGTTTTAACACCCTGTATAATAAATTTACAAAAAAAGTCCTTTTATTTAAAATTTTATATTTCAAGGCAACAGAGTATAGTTACATTTTTTATAGAAGAGCTAGTGTTGAAATAAATAAAATATATAGAAACAGTAATTTATATTGCAAGAGTTAAGACATTTTTTTTCTAATGTAAAAATGTGACGACGAGAAATATTCCCAATATTTAAAGATAATCACTCGAAAAGTAGGTAGGTAGGTACTATCCCCATATAATGGTGGGCAAGGTGAGATAATTATAAATCCTATTAGTGTGAAGGTCTTTTGAGGTTGCCGTTCCGATCCAAATAGGAATTAGTATACTTATAATTATTTAAGAAAATGCTTATTTCCAACTTAAAGTTTATTACTTTAGTTTTAGGAAGCGGAAACGTTTCAACTAATCCGATTATTATAAATTTAAATCCTCAATTTTTTCTCGAACTTTCCGACTTTTTCTTTCAACTTTCTGAATGGTAGGTTCTTCAGTCCATTATGCAGGTATGCCGAAATCATTAAAGTTATGAATATAATTACGGTATTGGTAACAATATTTTAAACGTAAGTATGTAGTTCATGATATTCATTTAGGCTTTTAGATTACAAGAAATGTAACCAAATATCTTGACCAGAAATTAAAGTTATTATTATATTGCTATAGTTATTACCTATAGGGAACAGTGTGAAATTGAAAAAAACCTTTAGGTACTGAAATTATCTCACAAGATCGAAAAATGTCCACAAATTAAGACATGTATTGATTCAAAAATATAGTACCAACTTACGAGAAAGCTTTTGACCATTGTCGGTTAAAAAAAAGATATAAATATTTTTTACCTCCCAGAACACTTTGATTTCTGACCGTCTGCTTTTTTTCATCCTTTCGGTCTTTCGCATAGTAAACATAGGTACTCCGAACCCCGTATCATGTAAAATTTAGCAACTAGTTGCAATCACGTTGTTGTCTCAGTGTTGCCAGAATCTATTAGACACTGTCTATAAAATATTGGATTTAAAAGAGAAAAGCTCAATTTTATTGAGAACATGATTTATAGTAATTTATTATTCAAAAATATTTTTTACAAAAAATTGGACCGACTTTATTAGTTGGTGCACTGAAAAGTATAAAATAATATTAATTCTATTGGTGCTGTTACTTTTGAAGTTGTGCAGTTGCATGTAGATTGGTAACTTTTGGCACCAACTTCACAAGTACCAGCCCCAATAGAATTAATATTATTTTATACTTTTCAGTGCACCAACTAATAAAGTCGGTCCAATTTTTTGTAAAAAATATTTATTTCACACTTTTGAGTGTAACATTAGTCACGAAAATCGTTGAACGTTCGATAATACCAATGAAGATAGTACTTATTCTATTACCCACGTATATTCCTTGCTTGTAGTTGTTATTATTGAGATCTCAGTACATCGCTGCGGAAATACGCTTGAATATTTTAGTTGTTACCATTTTAACACCGATTTTACTCGAAAACCGTAACTCTAAGGGGAAAATGTTCAGTATAAATGTTGCTACAAATAATTATGTCTTTCATGTACTGCAAACAGATTTTCAATTTTCGACAGAAATCGCCCTCTCCACATAGCGAAAATAGGTATATTTGAGAGTTTAAAATGTCTCTATGTCGAAAACCGTTACTCCTTTGAAAAAATGTTCCATTTAAACGTTTCCGGATATTGTCCTATCTTTAATTATATCAACGCAGATTTTCAATTTTCGACAAAATTTGCCCCCTCCACCCCCTTCGGGGGCGGTTTTCGTAGGGAACGAGATGTCGGATTCCCGTTTTTATGAATATGGGACCATTTCTCAAGCCTCCTCTTTCAAATGAATCAAAAATCATCAAAATCGGAGTACGTTTACTATATGAAACGCGCGCACAAACCAAAAAAAAAAAAAAAAAAAAAAGCACACAATCGAATTGTATACCTCCTCCTTTTGGGAAGTCGGTCAAAAATACAAGCAACCAAACTCACTTTGTTACTTTTCACTCGAGTATCAGCTTAGGCTCAAGTCTAACAGAGCGACAAAGCTGTACCAAATTGACATTTTGACGATTGTGCGATCGTCGCGGTCGCGTTGCAGTTGCTAATTTCGTGATAACTTATTTTGAAGATTCTTGTTTTCATTATAAAAAAGAATGCTGTGAGATGGTTCCATATTAAACAAAATTAGAATCCAACATCAACTTTCTCTTAGAAATGTTTCCTAAAAGGTGAAAATAGGACGAGCTTTATTACTGCGCACAGAAATATACAAACAAGTATTAATATTATTTTGTATTTTTCAGTTCACCAAATTAATAAAGACGATTTTATTGGAAAATATATTGTACCTACAGTTTATGACAATGAGCAGTCGTAATTCGTTTTCATGTTCATTTCATTGGAATGTATATCCAAGATTTGTTTAGAATATAGAATCAAAAAAGATGGTTTATACAAATGCAAATGGAATTCGATGTATTCTCTTATTTCTTCAACAAATTAGCGTAATATAAATATTTTTCTTTTTCAATATAGCATCTGGCCCTCTTAATACGAGGTGAATAACGTTAATATCAAAATATTTTTAATAAAGGGTAACTGATGGCTGCTCTCTTAATATGGAGGGTTGTTTCTGTATGTACGTAGGTATACACAGACGTAATATTACTAAATATTAATAACTGCATTCCGTCCTGCGCGTTTTGTATATATCAACCCTCTGCATGTTAATTTAAGATCAAGTGTAGCCCTATAGCAAAACAAGATAATGCCTGAATGTCCTACAGCAAGTATAACATGAGTCCATTAAGGCTAAAGATTATTTTGCAGATTAGAGAAGGGATGTGTAAGTTTCGGTAAGTTAAGTATCTTTGATTTTTCAAATTATTGTAATCAAAAGTACAGTCAGTGACTATTCTAGATGTATTTATATAAACCCTGTGGTCAAAGTTTGGTCGTAGTTCAATAAATCCTACTGAGGTTCTTCTATCAAAGATTATTCCTCTATAATTATTGAATATGATTATTGGAACTTTGTTTACAAGAAAATGCAGTTAAACATTGATAAATATGAACAGCTGGTCAACGTAAATTTACTTCATTTAGTTTAATGTATTTATAACACGTATACCTAATTAATTAATTTTGGCTCAGTACACACCTTCGCCATATATTAACTATGCCACATCTTATATTTCTCCATGACAGCAATATTCATTAAATGGGGTCCACAGAATTCTCTTCAAGTATTAACAAATAGATTATCGATAATGAAAATAATTAATTTTTGACCAACTTCGAAAAATAGAAAGAAAGTATGTTTGCTTTTTAAATGTATGGATGAACGCTCGTTTCGAGTGGTAAACGTGCTCCGATTTTGACGATTCTATTTTCATTGGGAAAAGTAGTGCTGAGAAATGGTCTCACTCAAAGAAAATATTAGTTTCAGTCTGTATTTCTACCGAGAATCCCTTTCAGAAGTGCGAAGGGTGATATTTCTCTCTTAAAACGAAAATGTGAGACGGCAGGATTGAAGAAGATATGATATCCGGGACCTTCAAAATTGTATTTTTAAAAATTTTAGTGGTGTCCGAGTTACATCTCATAGTAGAGTTTGTATTGTATTTTATAGTTTTATATGACTTTGTTGACTTACAAAATTGTTTAATAAATAGTAAATCTTTAACAAAAATGGACCGACTTTATTAGTGGATGCACTGAAAAATACAAAATTATAGTAATTCTGTTGATACCTACAGGTAATTTTACAGTTGTGCAGTTGAAGTTATATTAAAAACTTTTGGCACCTCATATTTTTAATTTTCGCTCCCACCAGATATTGAGAATTTACCACTGTCCAATTTAAACAATGCCGGATAAGGTCTCTTCCTTAATTTTGTCGTCTCAAATTTTCGATTTTCGAAAAAAAATGCTCCCTCCACGCCCTTTGGGAGAAGTTTTTGAAGGGAATGACATGTTGAATTATTTTTTTAATTTTAAATTTGTTTTTTTTTTCAGTGTTTCATCTAATAATATTGATCCTTGTATCTGAAAAAAAGATATTGACAAAATAATTATATGAAATTTTGAATCGCTCACATTTTGAAGGAGTTCAGATTGGAAATTTACCTAAAAAACAAGATATTATCATGACTTTTATCAATGCGACAAATTTATATTTAATGAGTAATTCACAGAATTTGATAATAATTGGATGATCATGGACATTATAGTCTGAAAGTCATCTATTTTTAGATAAGTTGGTATCTTGAATCAAGTTGACAGACTTTCTTATACCTATATTACTTAAAAAATGGTTCGTAGTTGTAAAAAAACTTCATTTGGATTAACATTTTTACAAACATGCGATTGGCTTCATTATACCTACTCTATAACATATTTTATTATCTAACTAGTTAAATTACTTTACGGGTGGGTTGATATTATGGAAACTCAAAAAGGTTAGCAAGTTGAATATATAAGATTAATTAGAAACATGCGGATTATATATATATAGATATATTTTTTAGTTCACAGTCACAGTCATCTTTGAAAATATTGGTCAAAAATAATATTACGAGAATTTAGAATGTTTACTAATATTTCTTGTAGGTTGTCAATATGAATGTTTCTAGATATCTATGAGAGTCACTCAAAAATCTCTTAAAGATATCGTAGACAACCACGGAAGAGCTCTAGGTATATGAATACATAAGGAACTTGTGATTGTCGTTGTCAAGGGGACTAAATATTAGTGTTGACTATTAGGTATATTAATCAGTCGAAATAATGTTACAGTTCACAATCAACCTGTCTCTTCGCTGAGAAATTCAAAAAATAAAATAACTGAACCACCGATGAAAATCAATATCAGAACACTAAACTACTCTATAAATGATTTATATATATAAATTCGAGGGAGAATTTATTTTGGAAACTCTAAATAATACTTAAATACATATATTCAAACCTGAAAATCAACTCCTATGATAATCCATTGTGTGGCTTATACGTTACCCATAATCTTAATTAAGGACATTTGGAATAACAAAGATTCAGTAAACTACTGTTTCAAGATTTCAAAACATATTTCATGTTCAAAATTATATTGATAGCATACTATAAGCACGCTCCTGAGAACCATTTGTTCGAATATTATTTCTAATATTTACAACAGTATGTTTTGGAAGATGTCCTAAAGCCGGGTTCCAAAATGTCATTTTGTGGTTAGTTTTTGATTTTATTTTGTTGTTTTTGATTAGTTATTTTAAAAAGTTGATTTTTCTTGTTTCTAGTTTGTAGATGTGTTATTTACTAATATTTAGAATGAGGAGTTTGGTAAGTGGTCACATTTTAAAAATATTCCCAAACATAGTTTACCAAAATTTGAATATAACGGAATTAGAAATAATAAAAATAAATCATAAATTATTACCTATTCAATTAAATTTACTCTGTCATACGATAAGCTAATATTGTCAATATTTTCTATTAACTATCGGTTTAGATGACTGCTTAGAATTGTATAATTCGATGTGATTGTTATGTATCAATCTAACAAACTAGATTGCGTCGTTTGTGTTATTCTCAGCCTCCATACATCTACAATAAATGTTTTTATTTTTCAGCTCTTATCAGAAATATTTTCAAACACTCGAAGAAGAGCATATCAATATTTAATAGAAATACACTTTATCAAAGTACTTGACTTTGCATGATGTTCAGTTTTTTATAATCAAAAGTACTTATTACTGACTTTTATATCCAGAAAAAAATCATTCGTGGATTAGAAACCGACTTATCAATTATTCCAATATATCGATATGCACATATCTATCAGTTTAGTTGTGCGATAGGTAGAAGTAGTTTATTTTTGGTGAGGAAAATGTATACAGGTAAAAATGTTTGACTAAGGAATTTTTCGTTTGTGGATGTTATTTCAATGTTGTTTTATTTCTAACTGGAACGACATAATTTCATAATAATATACCTAAACTACGAATTCTGTGTTTCAGTTAAAAGCTTTTATTGTTCTACGTGTAATGAAAAGATTCTGGATATGCAAAAGCTGTGAAAGGCTTAGCATAAAGAGGCGAACTGTTAGATTTGGAACTTATCCCTACTCAAAAAATAGTTATAATTATAATTCAACACAACATAAACTTTTGATTTCATTTAAATAAAAATCAATAAATTGACATAAAAAAGGATGCGCTTCACACTTTTGCTGGAAGATCATAGGCACCGACAAAGATGGGCCAAGGACTTCATTTACATATTCCATAATCACCAACTAATTTGGGTTAAGCACCACAACACACAGTCTTTCACCGACTTCTATCCCCCTCCTAGTCATTACTACGCTAAAGGGAGCAGCATACCATACCATCTAACGTAAAAGGCGTGGTCTGGCTCATCCCTTAGAGTGGTTGTGAACCAATAGTAGCCAGGTACAGGGTCTGAGTCAAAACGGTCCCCTATTCATTCCAGACGGGATGAATGATTTCCGAAAAAGCAGCTCTAAGCTTAAAAGTCCTTTGCGGATAATCGGCAACTTCAAATATACGTTGATAGCCGACTGGTACGGTACAGTTTGCTTGGCTTTTTTTTGGTTGTTGTTGTTGTTTGTGTCGGTGTTTCGTTCTGTGTGTTCTTCTTTTTATTTCACTTTTTTGTTTCGCGTAAAGACATGCTCAGTGCTGAAGTGCATACTGCTGAAACAATGATGCGCTTAGAACAACATCATATGCAGATGAAGTCTGCCCAATCGTCACCGTCATCTTCAAGTAAGTGCTAGTGATCTTGTTAGGCTAATTGGAAAAAACGTATTCGTTTTCCTTACAACCAATCCTCGAATTGATGGGATATGTAAAATACATCTAGTGGGAGTACACTAATAAGAATTTGAAAGTGACATCGTAGATGCGTCTCTGATATAATTAACAATAATAATAATAATAATAATAATAAATGTAAATTAACCGAAATTGAAGATTTAGATACATCTACACATCTACAAAAAAATTGTAACAGGTCGATGTCTGGTATATTAGGTATAGATATTTATAGAAAACAAAAAACAACAGTTCTTAGAATTTTTGTCTGTCTGTCCGTATGTTTGTACGCGCATCACAAAATCTACTACATGAGATTGAATGCAGTTTTTTTCGATATATTACTAGAGGTCTAACTTAAAACATAGGCTACGTTTTACCACGTCTGTCTATTTTTTTGTATGTTTGTACAAGCATAACGGAAAAACTACTATACGGAATTGAATGCAATTTTCATCAATGTATTGCTAGAAGTTTAATGTAGAATATAGGTTCCAATTTACCGCGTCTGTATGTTTTTAGTCGCATCACGCAAAAATTACCGCATGTAATTGAATGGAGTTTTGACACTTGATTAAGTTTAATTTAAAATTATGCTACCTTAACATGCATTTTAAATCAAATCATCATTATTTTATAACAGGCTCTTAGAGATTAATTTATTTCTCACAAATCAGTCAGTCCAATTATAATTGTCCATTAGATAACATATCAGCGAATTATTATTATTACAAACTTTACTTGATTATTACTGGATAGATTATTCTAAAGTTTTGTTCTGAGCTTCATATTAGATAATCCTTAACCGAACCTCCAATATACTCAAATTTTCCGAAGATTGTAAACGTAATTGTATGATCCAAAACTGATAACTTTGTAAACTGTCAAATATTAAGATTTTATTTATCAATCCATACAATTCCTCGTTATGACCATTATTTATCACGAATCTTCACATCTTCGAAATTAATCGAGACAATTTTTGATAATTACATAATTTTGCCAAATTTGTTATTCGTAATTATATTATGCTATAAACAGATAAATTATTATCCAGATCTGCAACCTTACACCTATTTGATTCATAGTGTTTCTTTTGAATGACTTTTCATTTTTATTCATAGATAAAAATTATTCGCAACATTTTGCATACGGCCTGAAATGCTTTTAAGAGTTCTGATCTATCTTTACAGTTAAATGCGACCACTCGAGAGACAAACTCGCACACGAAAGGTTCCATACCATAGTAAAAGAAAAACGGATTTAGTATTCGCTGTTATAGCGAAAACAAAAATAGACATTCAGTGAGGTACAACCCGCTGATAGATGAACAGACGGATGGACAGCAGAGCAGAGGCTTAGTAATAGGGTCCCGTTTTTACCAATTTGGTACGGAAGAATAAAACGAAAACGGTTATATTGTGGTCGATCATATAGTTTTTTTACCTACTAAAGACTACATTCCCTTTGAGTCAAATGATCCATTTGAATTCATGACATAATTAACTATAGATTCCATCGAATTGATATTCGGAAAAAAAATCTGTATGTCGATGAATTCAGTAGACATTAATCCTATTTTCAACATCTCACTACATGGTGGAAGATAATACAAGAGTGTTCAACAAAAGTGGTATTCTCATATTCATAATATTGTTCACTTCTTAGCCAGGATATTGTTCATTTCAATATATCTTGTACTTATAATCAAAAAAGGGAAAGGGCTAACCAAACTTCCGGTACACTCCCTCTGTTATTCACCATTACACGAAAGAGGGTCGAAGTAGGTGGTTTATTTGACAAAACCACAAAACTCAAAGAAACAAATAAAATGAAAATGAATAATATACAAGTAGACATGTTTCTGAGGGTACATTCAGCAATAACAGAAAAATACTAGAACGTGCTGAGAAAAACGGCATCTGATGTTAAATTTAATTATTAGAAATATATAGTAGGAATTGGACAAATTCAATAAATGAGTTAAAGTCCATATGCAAACGCTACATTTTGTCATAAGCCTATGAGTCAAAGTGGAATATTACAAAAATTATTATTTTTTATTTATTTGAGAATCATCTCATGAAACGTTTTATATACATGATAATAAGTCTCAAGCTACGTACCTATATAATTATCTCAAACATACTCTTACATTTATCTTGTTAGAACAAGATTTGTTCCGACATGAGAAACATTAGAATCATTTATTTTCTCTATAAGTTAACCATGTAATATCCGTGTGACTGTCTGTAGCATCGTGGCTCTGAAACGAATTAGCCGATTTTGATTTGGCTTTTTTGTTGTTGGAAGGAGATTTGATCGAACGTATTCTTAGCTTGTGTTTTTTTAATCTAATATAACAATATTAATAGTTATTTCTTGTTCAACAGGCAGGATACTGGATATTCCATGCAAGGTATGCGGCGATTTTTCATCCGGCAAACATTACAACATTTTCGCGTGTGATGGTTGCGCTGGCTTCTTTAAGCGATCAATCCGAAGAAATCGGCAATACAATTGCAAAGCCAAAGAAGAAGGCTCCTGTGTTATTGACAAGACGCATCGAAACCAATGCCGAGCTTGTAGGCTGCAGAAGTGTCAAGAAGCTGGCATGAATAAAGATGGTAAGAAATTACTCCATAAAAATTTAAGCAATTCTGAGTTCGATAATATAGTTTAGTTTCTATGTTAATTGCTATGGTGACCTTTTTAGTATCATACTAAGCTAGTGCCGAACTAGAAATTGATTCGTTAGATAAATTTCGTTTCAATTAAAAATATTGAGGCCCACAAAAATAACTATTGGATAAAAGATATTCATATTTCAATCGCATTTTTTGATACAGAAATACGCTTTATTGTATCTCTCGGTGTATTATCGTAATAGACGTTTAAATTAGCAGATAAATTGAATAAAAATAGAAATAATTTAGAAAGGCAACAAATGCGTATTGAGATTTTAAATAAAGATGACATAATATCTTTTCCCTGGCACACTGTAGGTTTATATAGCAGTATCCCGTAGAAAAACTCGAAAACTTACAGGTTCCAGAGATTTTTGTTTATACCTACTCCAATTTTTATTTTTATCTCATTTACCCACTATATTTAAAAAAAATGACTCTATACATCAATATATTTTCTTGGGTACTATCGAATATAAAGCTGTTTTCGACTTTACCATTCGTTCCTCAATTAATTTCTAGTTATAAATTATCATGAATGGAGGTCTAGTTGGCTTTATTAAGTTAATTCTTCATGAAAGGCAAAAATTTTTAATGAACTTAGAACAAAACGATACTAAAGGGGTAATTCAAAGAGGTAAACTCTAGCCAACAATGTGTTTGCTCAAACAAAGATCTCAACAGTTAACAAAGTGTTTACCAAGACATTTTCCGCCTTATTTGACTTCAACTGCCGCCAAATGAAGTGCTTTCCTTTTGAGACCCGCGATTCTCCGCTCTCTTAAACAAGTCATGCAAGAGCGCAACATTTACAAACCTACATAATATTACATAAGAATCTGGACGGGTTTTTTCATTTATCTAAAACACACTTGAAGAATTGCAACTTCTGTAATATTTAACTTTGGCACCCTATAAACCTACCTACGTCCCAGGTGCAGCCTGTTGTTTTCAAAACGAATTTCGGTGGCTGGTAATTTGTTTTTATATCTATTGTGCCGACCTGGGGTAGTTTCGAGTACCTCATAAGGGTCTTTAACTAAATTATAAATGGTAATGTTATTTTTGCAGCAGTTCAACACGAAAGAGGGCCCAGGAATTCGACACTGCGTCGGCAGCAAATGTCAAACTTCTTGAACGAGGCCAGAGATAGGATTATGGGAACACCTCCAGGGATGGCAGCATTAAATTTGTCTATACCGAAAGCTTCCACATCACCCATTATGGACAATCATTTTTCAGTGCTACCTCCTGCCGGATATCTATGCAGCAATATGATTACGATGCCCAGGGTATGTATCAATTTTATACTTTTATTTTCAACAAATGACGGCTTCAGATGATGATGATTTCAAATGAAAATTACCTGCCCGCTCTAACGTCTCTATCGATAACCTAAATAATCAAAATAATTGACTAGCAATACGTCAATGAAGAATAATTGAAGAAATACAGAAAATTGTCAAAATGTTGGATATTTCTTATCCCAGTGAAAAACCACTGAGGGAATTATTGCTTAAGCTTCATATTTCATTAGAAATTACATATTTAGGCGTTACTTTTTTAACGTTATAAAAAAAGGAGCATCATATCTTGGATATGAATCATTTAAATTCGGATTAATATCAAGACTCAGTTTCCTTCTTTAAAAACTCGAGGTAGACAAAGAGCAAATTGTTTGTTGAATGATGTTTACCAAGACAACTAATGAGGGTGTTTTTTTTTTCAGATACCAGTACCTCTTCCGGCCATGATGCCACTACCAACAATTAGCCCGGCTCTAATTTGCGAATCAGCTGCCCGTTTGCTCTTCATGAACGTCCAGTGGACCAAAAGCATCAGCTCTTTTTCAATGCTTCCATTTGATGATCAACTACTGCTACTGGAAGAGAGTTGGCGGGAGCTGTTTATCCTCGGTGCGGCTCAGTTCCTCCCCTTAACTGACCTGTCATCGCTGGTCTATGCATCAGGTATACTGGAGAGAAACGAGAACCACACCGTCTTCCTGCAAAAAGTGCAAGAATTTGAGGACACCCTCACAAATATCAGACAATTTCAGCTGGATCAACAGGAGTACGCCTGTTTGAGAGCTATTGTTTTGTTCAAGATATCTTTCGATAAGCCCAGCTGCTCGAATACACCTCCACAGGGAGGAGAAACGAGAACATTGAGCGATCCAACCAAAGTAGCCAATATACAGGATGATACTCAATTAGCACTCAACAAGTACATTACTTCGGTACACCCAGAACAGCCCTTAAGGTTCGGCAAATTGTTATTGTTATTGCCGACTTTAAGAAATGTATCTGGTAACACGATAGAGGAACTTTTCTTCAGGAAGACCATCGGTAACATACCAATCGTGAGGATAATTTGTGACATGTACAAATCCCAATCCACATGTAATTTGTGAATAGAAACTATTGAATTTTCAATTTATCATATGATATCTCTGGCATACATATGCAAAGAATTGTTTGTTGTACTAAAAATAACTTACTGTGATGTAAATATCGTTTTAAATCATTGATTTTCTACATAGAAAATCAACGAGATCTCGAGGCGATTCGAGAAACTGCCTTAAAGCTTTAGTAGTTTAGTTGAATATTTGTATTATTGTATATTTTTATACAGACGAAATATATTCTTATAATATGACATTATTTACGAGTTCTGAGAATTCGTATACGATGTTTTTATGTATCATAGATATATGAGTGTATGAATGAGCAATGAAAAGACAAATAAATAAATAATTATTACAACATTGCAAACGGGTTTCATTCTAACCTATTTTAATGCTTTAATTAACTTTACCAAGCTTATAAATACAGTCTGTATCACAAACACTTTTCAGAATTTATATGTAGATACTTTTTCGCAGATTCCATGGAGAAAAAAGTGTCTTAGTGTAATATATATTTATGTGCCCTAATTCCATAAACATATCAAAATGATAAGGTCCATGGTCTATGATAATAAATCAATTTTCTTTCGGTCTGAGGCTGGACAGATTTTTACAAAATACTTTGTTAAAGACTCTTAACAATGTTATTATTGGGACTAAATTAATTCAAAAATCGATATTGGATTTGGTATGCTTATCGTGAAGGAATATTCTAGAAGTTATAAATTTCAAAAACTATAAATTATCGAGATAATGAATAACTTTCTATAAAATACCTAATCATATTTAAAATGGACATTCCTATCAAGGGTTATTGATATTTTGGATCTGATTAGAAATTGCTCCTAATAAAAGTTATATTATCTGACTTATACAATAAATTTATCCCATACCAGTTTGTTAGATTATCATAAATTTTATTCATATTAGTATGTGTAGTATGTGTAGTATGGTATGACTCATGAAACTCAAATCTACTACAATGAACTTGTAAAGGTTCTGTATGGTACCCAAATCTCTGACTTTGTATAAGGAGAGTAAAGATAGATTACCTATCATTTTCTAGCATAGAAGAATAAAATATTTTTTTTAAATCTAGAATCGATTATTCTGATCATCACATCATAAATCGGTCTTACCAGATTAAGTCAATACCAGGCCAATTTTGAAATTATTTAATTTTGTAATTCTGCTTCTAGAGAAATACTTTAAGAAATGCAAAGCAAAGTTTTTGAGAGCACAACAATCATAGATTCATCTTCTCTATTTGAATTATCGATGGCATACAGTTTTGAGGGAAATTCACCACAGTTATTGTGTCTTTATTGTTTGGAATCTGAGAACGCGTAAACATAACCGACAAAAGTAGATATAAATTTCTAGAGCTTAATGCCTCAATGGTGGTTCGTAATCTTGTAGATCTGAGTTCAACTTCTGCTTATTGCATAGTTTTATTTTTATTTTCTCATTCCTTCTTTGAATGTCATAATTTGTATCAAAAAGATTGTATACTCAATTCTTCTTTTGGTACTCTTGGCCAATTTTTCAGTTTCGTAACAGAAAGGAAACCACGTTACCAATACAGTTTCACGTCACGTGACGGATCCAGACAATCTGGTTACTGTATGTAATTAGTTGCGTATCGTATTCATACTGAAAAATATTAGTGATATGTAAAGATCTTGAGAGATGATACTTTTGTGAAGAAAATCGGAGAAGTCCTGCTGAAGATAAGTAGGTATATATATATATATAGCTCGATGCACATATTTTTATGGGTCGTTTCTAGCCTCATATGGTTGCATCATTGCACGGTATTGTGGGCATAAAGTATTGTTAATAAATACGATTCTCAAATATTTGAGCTGACCTTCACTACAATAAAATAATCTAACAGAAAATAAAATTAAAACCATTACAGAAATTCCGACAAATAAACATGGATAACTACCTATAAGCCACGTTCGCTTCGACTCCTCAACTCGACAGATCATCATCGTCTCATATCTTTGATTATGGTCATAGGAATGTCCATAGAGAATTTCATAAACATTGTGCTCAAAATAGCTTTGGTCATGCTTGCACAATTCGCGAAATGAGCTTAAAAAGTCAAAAGATGAAGTTATTGATGTAATTCATTTACCGAAAAAGTCTATTCCCCATATGACTGAATCTGAACTTTCTATATTACATATTATAACTATTTAAGTTACTGAATTGTCCTGTACATTTATTATCAAATATTTCTTTATCAATGCCAAATAATATTTGCTTATATGACTTTTATGCTATCGTACCTCTGATTAGTGAATCCTTATTAACAGAACTACTAAGTTTTTATATTAAAATCAACATTTAAAGATTCACTTAAACTTCACAGGAAAACATCAAGTACAGAATCCTTTCCATGGACACATGACACAAACTTGACGGTTTTTTTTGTTTGATGACCGACTTCAGAAAAGGTATACATTTCAGTTGTTTTTTCTTTTCTATTATTTTCTTTTATGTTTGTCTGTTACACCCTTTTTGTAAACCTATTCCGATTTGGACGATTTTTGTTTCATTTGAAAGAGGAATTTTGAGAATGTTCCATATTTAGAGAAACTCAAATCCGAAATGTCCTTCCCTACAAAACCGTCAATTTTTCTCGAAAATCCGAGATAACTGAAAACGTTTAAACTGAACATTTTTTAGAAGAGGTTCGGTTTTCGAGTTTTAGCAATTGTTAAGTCTGAAATATGTGTTATTTACGCTATGTGGAAGGTTCTTTTTTTTTTCCGAAAATGTAAAATATGAGACAGCCTACTTAAAAAAGAGATTATACGAAGGAACATTTAAATTGAACACTAAATAATAACAAGTACAAGCTAATCCTATACATGGCTAATAGGATAAATACTATCTTCTTTGGTATTAGTGAATATTCAAAAATGTGAAGTAAATATTTTCTACAAAAAAATTGATCGACTTTATTAGTTGAAAAATACAAAATAATATTAATTATATTGGTGCTGGTACTTTTGGAGTTGGTGCCTGAAATAACAAACTACGACGGCACAACTTCAAAATTACCAGCACTAATAGAATTAATATTAATTTGTATTTTTCAGAGCACCAACTAAAGTTCGGTCCAATTTTTCTAAAAAAATGTTTATAAGGTCTATGAATTTATTATAATTTACTATATATTGCTTACACTAAGGCTTTGAAAACTCCATTCAATTTATTTATTACCTTCCAAGAAAGTTCAATGTGTTGATAACGTAGGTATCATTTCATTATATTACAAAACGACACAACATGCAAGAATGCTAGAGTTACATTTTATTTTTATATTTTATTATTTTATTCGTTAATTTCGCTAAAATTATTTGACTATAAAATTACCATGGGATGAAATAAACATAATTTTAAATATATTTGAGTTTTAATCTAACATACAGAACAATATGTTGGTACACCAGTCATAAATGCTTTCTCCACACCGTGTTACTAGTTATGCCCTAAGTCTTTTTTTGATTTCATATCCTCCATACACTTCTTCAACAATATTATTTCTAGGTGATTTTATCTATAATTCCAACAAAATTTGTATACACATTGTGTCCAATGCTCGTTGGTATGAGATTCTGAACAAATATTTTCGCAAGTGATCTAAAGGGTTTACTGTGGGCATTCATGATGTCCACAGAAGCCGACTACCAATTTGTCAATAACATACAAGGTACAAAATGGACCCTGCATACATTAGTCGAAGTTAATACAGGGATGAAGTGTTTTGTTCGGGGTAGTACAGAGATGCCGCCGATTGTTTGCAAGAACGGACAATGCTCATTAGTGATGGCTTTTCTGGCTCTGCTTACCTGATATTAGAAGTACAATGGTGAGATTGAGATCTTTTTGCAAAATCTACCAGCTTTTCGAGATGCTTTGAATGACGCCGATATCGGATTATATTTTCGTATTGCGCTACTGGATTTTTATGCTCTTCCAAGAAATTTTCTCATAGCATATCTGTTCCTTTATTTTGCCATCACACATCAACCTGGTGGTCAGATTAAGTTACTTCTTTTTGCTATTTCTCCTTAATCCGTGAAAAATCAAAAAGTTACTATTTCTTGATTCATGAAATAATGTATCATTGAAACATCAATCATTATTTAAATTGATTGATTTACTTAAATATTAATAAGTGCATATGAAGTAGTTGTCGTAAGTGAGATCTCAATCAACGAAATAAACGATGAACTGGAAATGTATTTAAATAATATTTAAGATCTGGAACCATTGGCGTAGATTTAAACGAAACTGACAAAAATTATCACAACACACCAACACTTTATTTTTATCACACAACAAATGATTTGCCAACAAGGATGGCATCTTTAGAGTGTATAAGGAATATTTCTACCCCTGAAGATGCATAACATCATTTATTTCCGAGATAATCGAGTTAGAGAATTTAGTCTTTACAACTTTTGAGACAATTTTGAAAAAGTTAATGCTTTACAATAATTAACGGAAATTAAAATCTACCTAAGGTATCAGACTTTTGATATTCCTACAGCTTATTTTTATATTACGCTTACAGTATACTTAACTAGTACGGAGCTATTAGAGTTAAAATCTCAAACGCAATTACAGTATTTTTTTTCTGAATGTATTATACAAAAAACTGACAACAAAGAGATAAAATAGTAGTGCGTAACATGAGTATTTTTTTAATGGTACATGAGATTGTGAATTTATGGCCCAGACCGCAAAAAATCTCTCGAATGTGCCATGAAAACACGAATTTTAGACACGAAATACAAACAACATTATTTGTACAATTGTGAATATATATAGAGGATAGTTTGAATAACCAACCTAAGATTTCTAACAAAATATTGAACTGCCCATCTTCTTCCAAACAAATTAAAATATCTGATAAAATTGTGGAATCAACTCTTATCTAACGTTTCTTATAAGCAGCAACATGGAACATTTTCGGAAATTTATGTTGGTAGTAATTGTTAAAACTTTACTATCAATTATTATTCCAATAAATGAATTTTTTATGATGAATAATCTATTAATAATTGACTCTGTGAAAAATAAATCCATCAAAAATTAATATTTCATGTTTATTTTGTGAAATATTTTGGCAGTGAAAAAAGTAAACATTTACGCTTCAATAGAGACGCAGAAATGTCAAGTTTTTTCGACAGTTGTACAAAAAAAACTATTTATTTATTTATTTAATAAATTTTGCGTTGTCACACTTTTTACAGCAGTAGAATGCGGATTATTTTTGGGCTGATTTCCCAAAAACGGCTAACTGAATAGAAAAAACGTGATTTACTTAGGGAGAAAGTTTGAGATCCACTGACTAATGAAATCTTTTGTATTTGGGAATATTCTGCAAATCGGCAACACCACAATATTTCTTTGCCAAATTATGACTTAAAAGTTTGCCTTTGGAAGTACTTGTCCATCCCTTAGAAAAAAGATTAGAAGACATATCCCATGTTAAAAAAATAAAAGCTTTCTTCTAATACTCATACTTTCGAATAACAAATCATTCTGTGAAATTCTTGACTTCCTAAATAGGAGGAGGTATACAATTGCTTTTTTATATTTATTTGTGTCTTTTGCACAGCAAACGTACACCGATATTGATAATTCTATTTGATTTTCTCAGAAACTAATATATCCTTCCTACCAAAAGCATCCCCTAACTGTTTTTTTTTCGAAATACACATTTTATCTGGTAGGATTCAAGCTAATATCATTTTCAGCAACATTTAATTTGAAGATTTTTAAAAATATTCGACAGATTACGAGATTTTACAAGTGAGCACACCTATGAAATAACTGTTGGATTTAGATTATTAACTGGTTTAATATTCAATAAAAAATATTAACAGTTTGTAGTTTACCCTAATGAAGAGAATAAACATTCTCGAGAGCTTGGCATGATTAAAATAATTTTATTGATTAAATGTCTGCGTTCCCATGAATAACCTTTTTTTAATGAAATAACTGAATATAAGTAAAGTTTCAGATTGTGAAGTTGTTGTCTAATATATACTGTCTAGCTATAAATGCAAAACTTCAAAATTGCCAGTATCTACCAATGTATTAAAGTCAGGTCTAGTTTTTGCAAAAACTTATGTATTCTTTTCTTATAATTCTCCTAAATATTTTACAAGAACATAAAAATATCGAGAGAGATGTTTCAATAAACCCAAAAATAGACAGAACAATTCTCCAATAATTTTCTCATCATTGTGTTCTTTGTTCTTCAACTGTTTCCGATTTTCGAGTACCAAATAACAATAAAAGCCAATAATGGAACCACTTCTAAGGCACCTTGTAAACCAACATCCAATATACTATCTAAAACAGTACAATTTGTTTGGATGCATACACCACACACGGCGCTCAAGTGACGCTTTTGGGGTACTCGAAAGCTTCCGCGGAAACGGGAAAGGCCCGCATTGTTCCCGAAGGATGGCCAACTATTTATAGGGTCTTTCCCGTGAGACTAGACCTGAACAACTTCCATGAGGAAGAGACAGATATATACATTGCGGAAGAGCGCAAGGTGAACCGTGTGAAATATTTCCGTGACAGGGATTTCAAGTGGAATATTGCAAAGAATAAATTTATCTGCTTATATGGGAGTGCTGTGTGGTTTTTATCAATCTTTGATAAAGAATTTATGACTCCGAAACATTCGACTAATGATTGCGACATAGGTATATTATACGAAAAATACCAATGACCTGAGAGTAACTACTATAGATTTAAAGCACGGTTAGCAGCATCGTAAATAACTAATAAGATCTTAGTTATGGTTTGATTATCAATACTTACCAAAAAAAAAGATTTGTCTTATATCGAAAATTAAAAGCTAATATGTCACGTCAAGACTTGATGGAGGCTCTCATTCAATGCCGAAGCCCTTCCTAAATTATGTATTTTTTTCTGAAAATCTTTCGCTTATTAGTTTTGAAGTTAAAGGGGCCATAGTTCAGTTTTTGTGTATTCTTTTGAGTATCATGCAAATTTATTTCTAGATTTTGAAATCATTCTGTGGATTTCATGAGAAGATGCATATTCTAAATAACACTGAATACAAAGCTAAAAAAAAGTTATAGGTACTAAAATAAGTGGTACTTTTTTTGCTTATGTTAACTATTATTTCATTAAAGACACCGTATTAATTTAACTTCTACAATATGTAGGTATATACTTATTATTGTGAATAAATTATGTAAGATTTCCTCAGATTTTTAATTTAATCTATAGTGAAATAATTATTGATGAGTGTTTGAAATTAGACAGTAATTCATTAAAGTTTTAACATTATCGATGAATTTCTGTCAAAAAATACTCTATAATTTTTGGATTACATTTTTTGATATATGTTATTAAAAAACAAACAAAGAAAAGACAATTTACAATAAATGTTAAAATTTTTCTCCATTAACCGCTGGACAATGACAGAACCGGACTTTCTACTACTACTAACTACATTTTTCTCTAACATACTGTACCATAGCGGGTGTTTTATTCTGAGTTTCTTGCCTACGGTCTTTTAGCTGACGGGTATTTCCAGGTCTATTAGTGTAGACGTTAGATTTTAAATAACCTCATAAAAAGAAGTCTAGTGGGCTCAGATAAGATGATCTAGCGAGCCATTCCACTGTCCTCCTTCTTCTTATCCACCATTGTGGAAAAGTTCTATTTAAAAAATCCCGCACATTTATAGCGAAATGTGGCGGTGCACAATCTTGTTGAAACCAGATTCTGCGGTCTGGATTAGTGGGTATTTAAATATCAGGAAAAAGCTGGATCTGATCAAGAATTAATGTATTTTGTAGAAAATCTAGATATAGGTAATACTCCTGTTAAATTTACATCAAAAAAAATATGGACCAATAATTGTATTTCTCACAATACCAGCCCATACGTTGATATTTTGTGATCTTTGTGTATGGCATTCTTGCATCCAGTGTGGATTTTCATCAGCCAATAACGGGTGTTTTGTCGGTTAACATGCCCGTTCAAATAAAACGTTGCCTCGTCCGAAAATAAAACACTATCAATGAAATAATTGTTATTTTGGTTCATCAGAGTTCAGTTCTTGTTTATCAATCGTTTATTAAAATCAAAAACGGCTCTTTTCGGGAATTTATAATATTATTGTTTATTTAACTAATAACTGATTTATTTATGCGTTACTTTATGGACGCAGTGTATATAACTTTATATAAGAATATGAAATTGAATGAAGCCAACAATATTTACTGCAACATCACAGGTATACAAAGATTAATTTATTTTGAGCAGCTATAGAATCAGGTTACAGAAAATGAACAACTACTGTATTTAATTACTTTGAGTCGCAAGTATATGAAAAGCATTGTCACTTAAGCTGACAAAATGTCCATCATCACCATACACATCACCAATTTTGCATCACATTAAGCACTCACTCAATAACTGCCCATATTGAGAAGATTTTTTTGGCACTGTCAGAACAGGGTTTTAGATGTCCTCTAATCGCTATTGTCCTATTTATTATCACCGAGATTTCTATTTAGGTATTTTTCACCCCCTAGATATGATTATGACATCAGTTTTGTCATTTTAATATTGCGGGGTATCAGAATACCCAGAAATTAATATGTCTAAAAGGGGGCCCATTCAAATATATAGGGTGTAGGGGAGCGAGGGGTAGTTGTGACATGGGCAAGTAGTTTCACGTTTTAAATTTCGCTATGCCAAAATAGCAAATATTACAACATATATTATACGTTCTGTGTTTACTTTCAAATTAATTATAAAATATCTTTAGGGTTATCTTGCTAAAAAAAAGCAATAGAATTAGGTACTTACTTGTAGAAAATGCATGGAATTTGTGGTAACATGTACTCGGAGTACTAAGAGTGGAGACAAAGTTTATCTCTGATAAGACTCCAAGTTGAAGGATTTATCTACGTACCAAATTTTCTTTTATTAAAATATATTTTAGTTGGTTTGTTGATATAAATATACGTCATATAAACAGGTTTATTTTGTAGTTGAAGATATTTCAAATAACTATTCAAATATGTCATAATTTTAAACTATTACCAGACACCCCTATATATGTTACAACTAACCCCGTGCCAGGGGTAAGTTGTACCATCGCACTTGTTTTATTCAATTGCTGGCTGTGAAATAATTAACGATAGTTTTATTTTATTTTCTATCTGATAACATAAATAAAAGTTCAGTATCGGTAAAAGATGAAATTTTGGCAATTCTGTCAATACCTGTCAACTACCTAAGAAGAATAATTCTGAAATATACTTCATTTCAAGTAAAAGGTTACTAGAAACAGTATAAAAAAACAAAATTATTATATAAAAATGTTTCTTTGAGTCTTTGAATGTATACAAACATTTATAATTATATTAAAATGAGTCATGGATTGTTATTTGATCTTCAGTTATTCCAGTTTGGAAAAGTCAATGCTGCCTGCAACTTCCTGGATTCTGCGTGCAATATTTTGGCCATATAGCAGAAGATCTAACACCTCGTAATTTGAGCAATTCTCTAAACCAAGCTAATCGTTTATAAACATCATCTTCATCAAATGTTCTCGGATCAGTCCATATCCTTTCTGCAAAAGCTGCTGTTCTCGGCCATATTCTCGTTTCTAAACTGTCAGCATCAACCATTTCAGTCCAAAGGCAAACTTCCCCACCCAAAACTTGACTCAAATAAATAAAGTATTCTTCCCAAGGTCTAAATTGATAGAATGTCTGCCATGGGGTGAATGGATCACAGACGCCATTTGCCATGCCCGGCTTCCAAGATCCAAATCCGCAATCCAAATACCACTTTCCTACAGTAGAAAAAATTATCTTCACACCTGATTCAAATGCTGTGTTTGCCAGGCCAAACCAAAATTGAATGACTAAGTTTTTGGTGTAGTTTAAATAATGCAGGTATCTATCAGTTAGTGGACTAGACCAAATTACTACATTTTCAGGCATATTATTTCTATTTGCCGACTTTATTATCTCAAGCATTTGATTGGTGAACTGGATCCAAATAAAGATTGGATCAATACCAGCTTTGCTTTTATTTGTAGCTCTGAAACATGTTGTATTTACTTCATCATTCCCAATGTGAAAGGTCTCATTATCAGTTCCCATATAGAGTAAATCTTGGTACATATTTTTCAAAATATCTGGTACCCTGGCATTTTCGGGATTCAAGTGGCCATTCATTATGTCATCTTCATCACAAATTATCAACTTGTCTGCTTCATTGTCTTGATAGTTCCAACCTTCATGAACGTGACTTGGAGCATCAACTTCCAAAATTGTTCTTATTCCTCTGTTGGAGGCGTACTTGATCAAACCTGAAATATGATCCACATTTAATGTTCGTCCTAATTCAAAAGAATAAGAAAGATATATGATCAGCTATTTTTTTATAATCATGATTCTACATTCTAGATGGAAAATCAAGATATTTTGAAATTGAAATAACGTTTAACGTGAGCTGGAGACAGCGTAGCTTCCAAAATAATGAGCCGATTTCAATTTAGCTTTGTTTATTTGACTGATGACATATCGATAAATATGTTCATTTTTATTTAAGTGTTATATATACATCTGTCTGAGGCATAGTAGCTATTGAATGGATAAACTGTTTTGGATTCAGTTGTTTTGTTTGAAAGCATACTTGATTGCGATTGTTTCTTCGTCTGAGGATTTTAATCTAATATATTATGATAAATGATAATGTAATGTCGATTAGGATTAATAACATATAAACATATATATTGATTTTACATATTCTTAAAGGTCTTATTCGATTCTTTGTCATTTTTGAAGTGAAATTTCTTTGGTGGCGTTCTGATATTTGACGAGAATGGAGAGTGAATTGGAAAAAATGTAACGTTTCGAGATTTCATTACACGAGAGTGAAAAAAGATATAACGTAGAGAGATGGAGAAAGAGAGCTATAATAGTCCAAGGTCAAGTTGCTTGCAGGGGGTATAGTTTAGGAAGCGTCGTGCGAGCAAGAGAGAGAGCCACGTATTTCGATAGCTATGGAGTTGGAAGTTGGTAGTGAGTTAAGGGAAAATGTGTTAGTGCGCGTGAAACTGATTGGGTGTGAGTTCCATACTTATGACATGTTGTATAAGTGGTATCTCCTGAGTCTCTGGATGTATATTGACGGTATTTTCGATGGGTATGAGTGTTCTGTGGTGGAGTAGTGAAGTTTTAAGTGCAACTGGAACTCATTAGGTGAGGGTTCCGTACCTGGCACTCTTATATATGCTTCAATTAGATGTTGTTTTTGAGCAAGTTATAGGTGGTGGGGATGGTTATGGGTAGATGTTATGGGTATGTTTAAGTGCGACTGGGGCTCATTGGATGTGGGTTATATACCTATACCCCTTTGAGCCCCAGGAATGGCTGTTATTGGGGCATGTTTTATGGATGCGATAAGGACTCTCTTGTTGTGGGTTCCACCATTTTTTGATCTGGCAACCACCTTGGAATTTTCGTTTTTTCTTATGGTTCGGGAATGGCTCAAAATTTTTGGGATTTTTGTGTATGATTAGGACACATTTGTTGAGGGTTCCATACATCTGGGTACTCAACTTTTTACAGGTATTTTACTATTTTTTTTTGTAAACAAATTTTATACTGTTAAGTATATTTCTTTTTAAATCACCCCCTCTGTTTCATTCTCTAGTTTGCAAGAAGTTGCACTTTTACTACGTGTACGATGCTCCACATGATTTAATATATGTTTGTTAATTTCGCATAGTAAACGTACTCAGATTTTAATTTTATTTTTCATTTGGAAAATAACTACTGAGAGATTGTGCCATTAAATAAAAAGAAATCCAGCAATCATTTTACCCAAAAAGGGGATGATGGGGATATCTGACATGATTAAAATATTCTTAATTTTTGGTAACACTTAAATTGGTCATTTTCAAGTCTTCATTCACATTCATACATTCGATTTCATGTAAACTTTATTTTAAAAATTTCAGTATTAAAGGAGAAAACACTCACCTTTCATCTCACCCGGGCTGTAAACCATACTTTTAGAATAAGCCCCATACTTCGCAAAATTCGGATTACTTGGCAAATTTATTGGAAAACTCACAGCGTCAGTCAAATGAAGATGGAGTACGTTCAATTTACATGCAGCCATACCATCGATAACTCTCATCAGCTGCCGTATGGGGAAAAAATTCCTGGCTGTATCAATCATAAGGCCTCTATGCGGAAATGCAGGTTTATCTTCAATTATAATATCATGAATGATATTTAAGTTTTTGTTGATGCTGTCATACCAAATTAGCTGGCTCAATGTTTCCAATGCATGTCTGGCCCCAAAGCAAGTGGGAGAGCTAATATAAACTTCAACAGGACCGTCAGCCTTCTTTATACTTAGGGTGTAGCTTTCGTTCGTCGATATTCTCAATCTTGGATCGTCATTTTCAATGTTTATTGTGATTCTCAGATCTGCAAAGTTTGAAATGTTCCTTCCTAAAGGTATCTTACCTATGTTGCCTACGAATGTGTCAACAGCTTTCATGGTAAATCTTCTAATCTGGTGTGGAATGTCGAGGGTAAAATGCATGTGGTCTCTTGAAATTATAGATGATTTCTTATCATTAAATATGATTTTCTTTGGCATTGGCCATAATGAAGGACCATCACACAGCATCTCACACGATTCCAGTGACATCCCATTTTCCAATAAGGAGCCTCTTACTTTGATACACTTCTTTGAATCACATTTGTAAGACCAAATCGGAGCTATGAATTTAAAGGACAATTTATACCTAAGCTGTAGATATTCATACAAAAATACTTACGTGAGCTCATGAGCTTAGTTTTCTTGATTATTTTTCTATTATATTGACTATGAGAAGAATCAAAAGTGTGACTTCCGACATAAACAAAAATCGCAAAGGTAGACAAAACGAAGAGTTGCCGCTTTTTCATCGTTATTCTGTACCTTATTTTTGACAAACGATACTTTAATAATGCCCACATCATAATCAATAGTTTCTAGTGATAACCTATACAAGAATGTTTATTTAACCCAAATACCGCAATATCGTTGATAAGATATAGTCAGTGTATTTATTTTGGCATCAATATTGCTATCTAGATCCGATATTATATAATCCAGTGAAATTTATTTTTATAAAAGGTACCCTCACTAGCGGGGTCTTAGGAAAGATTACATAGAATGTAAAACTTTTTCTAAATTAAATTTGGTGTATAGATAAGGTTTCAATTTTTGAGATTATCAATTTAAGTGACTATCCTGGCAAAACCGAGGGTGTCTCACCCTCGAGGTCCATGAACTTTTTCTAGAATGGTTCGGTGGATTTCGATAAAAATTTACAAAAAGGAGTTTTCGGCGCCGAGAAATCGTTGTGATACTCACATATTTTATGGATGAGACCCTTCAGGTCCACATTAGCTATTTCGAGGAAGGGTCAGCAGATTTTGGTAAAAATTTGCAAAAGTCGAGAAATCCATTTCAAGAAAGGCTTCGCAGATAAAAATTTCAGTTTGAGGTTTGGGGCTCGAGAAGTCAATTGGTGATACAGCTGAATTCTGGTATGTTTCACATTCATATTTACCTATTTCGAAATCTATAACTTATGACTACGTTAACAATAAAAGCAATATTTACCGATCCCTATACATTTTAGCTAGAAATATGCACATTTTTTAATAAGATTAAATATCCTAGTAACTGTTATAGACCCATCCTAAATCCTGTGTTATCCTAGCAAAGCTCAGATATTGAAGATATGAACTGAGTTGAAAAAGATGATATCATCTCTATTATTACTAAATCGCAATTTTCAATATTACCTTGTAAATCTCATTCATTTACCGAAAGTAAAAGTTCTATACCTACTCTTAAGTATGAATTTAGTATAACGTTGTTTGTTTGTTAAAATACTAGATATAAACGTACAACATCATTCCCTTTTTCTATTGTTATCAATACATCTTCAAAAATGACTTCTCAAACTACAAAAACTGATTAATAATGGATCTTATTTTTAATGGATCAAGTTTGCAGGATACATTCAGAATAATTGTGTATAGGATGCTAGACTTTTAAGACAGTGATCAGAGACAGCTCGTTCTTATAAAAAAATCAAAACTCCCACAATCGTAACAAAGATTCCTCAACAAACAGTTTCCAAAGATTCCAACATTCTTGGTACATACTTTTATTCCTTTTTACAATAAATGCGCTGTATAGGATTTAAAAAATGTTAAGATCTTGAAGGAACCATGACGTGGACAATTCAGTAAAATGCTACACATTTTACATTTATTTACAAAATAAATAGCAACAAATCGTATAACAATGAAACCCGTAGCGTACGCGAACTGACATATGCACACATAAGATGAATACCAAGCTTAAATCTCACAGCTGTGCCTATGATAACCCTCCTACCATACAAAGAATTCACCAATTCACCCCAATCCAGTTCAAGCTAAACAACCTCCGACACACTGAAATGTTGATTTGGGAAGGATTGCAGTGACAGGATCAAATAAAATAATGAAGTTTGGTACAAAGTGACCTGCCTTTTCAACACTGCATTATTAAGCCATGCATTATCCTCGATGTCACCAAAACCCTATATTAGACTGCTCTTCTAAAAATGGGGGATGTGTTTCTTCTATAGCGATAGGGAACCATCTAACAGAATCAGATTCAATTAATAGCTAAGCCGCCATCTTAGTGCTCGTGACCGCAGCGACAAAATGTCTAAATTAAGTGGATGGGTAAATGAGATCCAGCTTAATGCAATTTATAGGGGATGTAGGTTATACAACTGAGACAAACAAAAATAGATGAATCATTGAATCGATATGAAATTTGTTATAACATTACGTTATTTTGTTGCTAAGAATGTTAGCTAACTCAATATACGATGTGTGTTGGTAATTCACAAGTTTTCTGATTCAACGTTACAATAGGTATATGAAACATTCTCCTCAGTTTTAAAACCAATAAGATCACTTCAGTTTCAGACAAAAGGTAAGTTATCTGTCGAAAAATTCAAAAAATTCTCCTGAGAGTGCTAGCTATAGAATTTTAGCCATTTTTCAAACAAATGAGGAATATTGGATACGTTGTGTTCAGAAACAGTGGGTGTATTTGTCCATTTAGACAACGACAACGGCTTCTGTTTCAGCTATAGATAATGGGATGGTTTTTAGGGTTCCATACCAAATTAATGAAAACTAGACACTACTGTGAAACGAATTGCCAAGATCTGGCCTTTATTGAAGGCCATTTTCATGTTTTGTATCTAATCATGTATGAATTATTTAAATTACCCGCAGCGGGAAATAATTATTTAACTAACAAGGAATGTAGAGACATGTTAACATTCATGGCAAGTGAGTACGAGCCGAGGCGAAAGCCGAGATTGTCACTTGCCGAGGATGTTTAACAGTCGATATATTCCGTGTTACTTATTACATTTTTCCAGTAGCCGTTGTATATTATGGAAATAAATGTCTACTTCACTTAAGAAACGATTTGCTTAAAGGCTTTCGAGAACAATAGAAACCATCAAAGCCCAATTTGTGAAGAAATCAAAATAATTATTAGAACATGAAGGTGTTGAAAAATGAAAAATTCATCTTTTTCAAATTGTTCTTTTGTATTCAATTTTAACAAACACCTAACTACTAATTGTTAATCTGTTTGTTCAATCTTGTGGTAATAAATCAACTTGATATAGTACTCTTTTAATTTTCCTAGGAATATAAATGGCAGTATTTACATTCCGTCGCCTAGAAAGAATTATACATGAATGATATTTGCCATTTTCATATTTTGTATCTACGCATAGGTAGGTATATAGTATTATTTATACATTACCGGCAGCGGGAAAAGTATTAAACCACATAATTTTCTGTGTTATACTGAATTTATTTTTAAATTTCTTAACAAACATAATAAAGTAAAAGTTTTCAATGTTTGGTATGACCTCAAACAGTAATTCTTAAGATATGTTAATTAAGTTTGTACCAATAATAAATAGAACGTTTGATGTGAATGACATCGGATGACAAGCAAATTTCAAAATGACTGAAGGAATTTTGGGTTACAGCGGTGACGCAAAAACTAAACATAGTAAATACTACTTTACTAGGCTATACCTTAACATATATCGAAAATCATACTAGAAGCTACCAACCCCATACTAATAGATGTTTATCAAGATCTTAAAAGTGATGCAGAATAAAATGGATAAAATAATTGATTGTGGTTTTAACAAAACGGATAGGCAAGCACATGCCGTTGATTTTGGGAAAGTCAATTCGTACCCGTGACTTAGTGGGCACAAGTAAAATTTGCTATCAAATTCTTGCTTTACAGTCACTTGTCATTAAATTACAAATGTTCGAGCTTTTTATTGTGAATGTCAATGGATAATAAAGAAGCTCATAAGCGTATGTATTATCTTATTTAAATTAACTCTACGACCTTGTACTTTTTGAATTGTTATATTTATCAAAATCATTTTTCTGTGCCGGAGCTGATGAACAAGAAATACAAATTCAAACACAGATGCTTTGATATTTTAATTAGTTTATCTATACGTATTAATTTTATATCCTATATTATAGTAAGAGAAATTATTAACAACAAACCACAGCCGACTTGACTGTTGACGAGCTCAAAAAAAAGAACTTAGTCGCCTGGGGCGCGAATTTTAAAGCTGGGCATGATTCCACGGGGTTGTTTCGAAACCATTCAACAGTCACTCATTCGGGGCAGATAATCCCAAACTAAACTGAGCACTTACGAAGGCCCCCTGCCATCAGTGCCTCGCCCCCAGGGGTAGAGGGTAGCGAGTCGCTTGAGAAATTGCATCCAGGATGAGATTATAAGAGTACACGGATTTTTTTGTGTCAATAGAGAACAGCAGATAGCGTCAAGTTTATGGTAAATAGGACGGCAATGAGAACATCTTTTGTTGCCGCTCTTACAAAGTAACAGAGTTTGTTTAGATTTCTCAGCAAACTATCTAAGACTTCAACTCATTTTTCAAAAATAATTAGGTAATGAGTTAAAAAGCCACCTGTTCGAACAACAAGGCTTAGTAGAATATTTTACATCTATTCCATAAAATTGAAGTAAGTGAAAGAAAGTTAGTGCCTAACAGTTTAAAACAAATTACCTCCAAAAATGCTCACAGAAATAAGTGATCTTAGCCAAAATTATTTAAATGCAGATAGATAGATGAGAGAAAGCTTCATTATTTGAAGTGGATATTCCATTGTGACCTTAGATATATAAATTAAATTGGAAAAACTTACCAATTTTACAATAACAAAACGATATGATAGGTACCTAGAAGTGTAAACTTTTTTGCAAGACTTTACATAAATAAATAATAAAAATATCAAACAATTCATAAGGCCCCGAATCTGGAGAAACACTTATAGTCTTTGGTTCTATTTTCTGACATAATCACTTTTAGTTTTATATATCTTTGAATATGAGTTCCCCCTTCGCGAAATTTCAATTTTTAACATTATATTTTTCATTTCCATAATACTAATATTCAAGTCTGTATTCGTGTGTAAGTGGATAACGCAAAAATGTAGGTCTACAATGAAAATGTGTTTAGTAGGGTCGATTTATTTATTTATCATTTACATTGCCTCCGAATTATATCAAAAAAATTGTCATTTCATTCGTTGCATATAATAAATTTTCATAATGAAAATTAGAGCATTTGCTAGTAGGACTCATATCCCGATGATTCCGAAAATCAATAATATGAAAAAGCATACTGAATACAAGAACTTCATAAAATAAATGATGATATAAAATTTGGTAATTACGAGTAGAACTCATAGAGAGAGAGAGAGAAATGCTTTATTGTCAAAAAAATATAACAAAACAAAGTCAAACTAAAAATAAAGAATTAATTAAAATTAAATTAATTTATAAAAATATAAAAAGATATATAGAAAAAAAATGTAAAAATATAAGATAATAAGAATAAGAAAGAAATATACGGCTGTATATCCGGTCCGAAGGTAAGTTAATATACAGCTGTATATTCAGTCAGAATTTCGTGTGACAGATGATTATACATTACAAAAGACCCTTAGGATATCAAACATCAAATAATATTCACTAAACCAGTGGATGTAAGAAGTTTCATATTACGTATTAACAATATTTAACAAAAAAGTCGCTTACTGCATACAAGACTCTCTCCAGTAAGTATGCTTTCAAAACCTTGAGAAATTCAGGAAAAGATCTCATGGACATGATTTTAATGGTAGATGATTGTGCATTTTTTGCATTGTACAGTATAGAGCTTTTAACCAACTCTAAGCGTGGGGTTGACAGATAAAGATCATGCTCCGTATTTTTAAGCGGATAGTTCTGAAATGCCCTCTCTGGAATAGAAGATACGTGCTTGCGGATTAAGCATACAGATTCAAATATGAATAGGGAAGGAAGAGTTAATATTTAAAATTATTTAAAGTAATCCTGGCAGTGAGTCCTACTGCTAAGTCTCAATGAATTCCGAACAGCTCTCTTCTGCAGTTTAAAAATACGATCAAATTGAGTCGCACAACACGTACCCCAGAATGGAAGGGCGTATCGGAGGTGCGACTCAAAAATGGCATAATAGACTATTCTAGAAGTAGACAAGTTGAGCTCCATGGAAACTGATCTCAGCACAAAGCAGGTAGAAATTAACCTTTTTGATAAAGCATCGATCTGCAAGTCTCATTTTAAATGGTTGTCTCCAACAAGCCCCAAGAACTTCACAGATTCAACGGCCTCAATAGTGATGTTATTAAGTACAAAAGATTGCAATGTACTTTTATACGACAAAACTTTTGTTTTAGATAAGTTGAGGCATAGGAGATTTGAATCACTCCATGATTTAATCGTGACTAAGTCACTAGATACAGTCCTATGAAGTGTCGTAATATCCACGTTGCTCCAAGTGAAAACTAGTATCGTCCGCAAAGAGGCAGATTTCACCGCTAATGTCCAGACTAGTAATGTCGTTGATAAACAGCCATAAACAAAATAGGGTCCAGTACCAAACCTTGAGACACTCCATATCCAAACGCTTAAATTTATTTTTTTTTTAAAAAAATCACGGTTTTCAGGTTACAGCGATGTTAAAATCTTAAACGATAAAGAATATACATGGGTAACGGTATAATTGAACGTTCAATGATTTTCGTGACTAATGTTGCACTCAAAAGTCTCAAATAAATATTTTCTACAAATAATTGGAGAGACGTTATTAGTTGGTGCACTGAAAAATTCAAAATAATATTAATTCTATTGGTGCTGGTACTTGTGAAGTTGGTGCCAAAAGTTTTCAATCTAATTGCAACTGCACAACTTCAAAAGTCCTACAAACACCAATAGAATTAATATTATTCTATGTTATGTGATTCCGTTCTATTTATGATCATGTCATTATGGACGTTTTGGACGACATAATTGTCAAAACGCCTGTTTTATATAAACTAAAGTTAACAGAGAGATTTTCATTTGGTTTTGTTTTATCTAACACATGCTGTGGTAGTCACTATTTACTAAAATGATGGCCCATATTATTATGATCACACACGCAGTCTATCAATCTTATATGTCTATGGTTATCTCCCAGGTACGGAAACCAAATAAACAGATGAATGAATGAAAAAAATTACAGATTTTCTATTTTTTGTATTCTACGTTCAAGTCTTATTACATACATACAGTCTCAGATCAATTTCCAATATATACTTATTACTTTTTGTCATAACCTCAGATTATTCATTTAATATCAATCAAATATATTCTTAAAAGAACCAATTCAGACTTCGACGATTCTCAAGGTTCACTGTCTATAATTTCCAATTTTGACAGCGAGAGTGTATCGTAAACATAGATTATTTCAGCATAACCTTAAAATCAACACAAGGCTCGACAAATGTGATCACTTTCTATACAAAACACCAAAACAGCATGATCCATGGCAACTCGGGGTTCATGTCTGCTGTTAGGTGTTTTCCATGCTACATTTGAACGATTTATATATAATGATAATAAATTTATTCACTCACATATCGATAACAATATAGGCAATACAAAACGTTATAATAAAAGTAGTATAAAATGATAATAATGAACACTCCACTAGAACGTACTATTGTAAATCAACTAGACAGAGGCATTATTGAAACAGAATGAATAACAGAAAAATAAATTATATAATATAATGAGCAAATATACCCAGTAAGTGAAACACTTGTTCCGAGATAGTGTTGCAATTAAAATATAAAAAATACACACACATATATATTTATTCTATAATATTGAATAGTTTTTAACTACATAACGTTAAGCCTGTAGGCACAATACAAATATTAAAATTAAAATAAATAAAACGATGGATTTATTTCACATTGATTTTTGAAATTTTTGAACTTGGATCAATTTTATCTGGAGACCGGTTGCACGGGATATATGCTATGGAACTTCGTATCCGGGTACCTTATAAAATATAACTTCTATTCCTTTATAGTTTCATTTCTATTAAATTATGGACGTTTAACCTAGGGCAGTTCATCAGAAACTTTTTAAATCTTTTTGTAAATGTTTTATTTGACATGCTTTTGAGTTCATCGGGGATGTTGTTATGGAGTTTGGGTGCTAAGAACTCATTTGATCTTTGACCTACAGATTTTGTCATAAAGGGAATCAAGTTTAATATTTAGCATACAACATGAGAATTTTATTTTTTGAAACACACTCTATGTAAATATTACTAATTTGATTAATAATAAATGTGAAGAATATTATCTTTTATCTCTTTTGACTTGTGTTATATAGATGATAGACTTTTTGGTTTCTTACTTGTGTGATAGCTGATCATACATTTATAACTGAATTCTTGCCTGAGGTCAATACTCCTGACTCAATAAGTAAGTTCTGTTGAGTAGTCCCATTTTTTATGTAACATCAATTTCAAGAATCTTCGTTGTAGAATTTCTAAAGGTGCTATGTGTTTTCGGAGTGCTGCACTTAGAAAAATTAAAAAGATCAACAAGAAGCACAAAACAACAGAAGCACAGGTGAACTGCTTATATATGTCCTGGAAATATATATAACCCATCAACTTAATATGCCAATCAGAGATCCAAATAAACCATGGTGTCTTGATTTTTATCAAATTTCAAAATTGTGGCTTGTGCCCGATCGCGATGACATAGACAAAATAGAAAATGTGAGATGACAAAATTAAACAGGATATTTTTCAAAAATCATACGTTTCTCAGTAACAGCAGTGGTAAAGTCAGAAATATGTGTGTTTCCGCTAGTGGAGGGAGATTCGTTTTTCTAAAACCAAAAAAAAATTAGAGACCATATGTAGCAACATTTAAATTGGATATATTTAAAAAGAAATCATGGTTTCCGAGTTACAGCAAAAGTCTGAAATATTGGTATTCCCGCGATGTTTTGAAATCTCTGTATAAAGTATATGCAATGTACCTACTCTTTATAGTTATGAGTGAATGTTCAACGATTTGACGATTGACAAATGATTTAAAATTGTGAAATATATATTTTTTTCTCTAAAAATAGGACTGAATTTATTAGTATGGAATTTCGTGCTAAAATTCTTCTCTTTATCTGTTAAAAAGGCAACATGAAAAGTACCAATAGAATTAATATTATTTTGTACTTTTCAGGGCACGAACTAATAGAGTCGATCTTATAATAATTGTGAGTAGAATATTATCTACCCTGTCAATTTTATCAATAAGCGATTTCATCTTCCTGTAGCATATGGCATCGAAACATTTTTTTTTTCTGTTTTTTACCAATCTTCAAATAAATATAAGCTGTTCACTACCATCATAAACTTGTGGGAAAATAAAAGAGTACTTATCTATATATGGTGAAAAGGAAACATAATCTTCACGCATGAACCGCCCCTTTCCTTGCCTTTTCCATAATGCAGACATTTACCTTTGCGGTATCCCACCAAATAATACAAATATCCGCTCAAGTAACTCCCAAGTGTTTAACTCAAAAATACTTCAAAAGGTAGCGACTGGGCTCTTTCACGGATTTTCCATATCAAACCACTAAGAGAATCTGTTCGCAAAATATATTTTGCAACAATGACCAATTTTTTTCGAATGCGGCAACATGCATGTTTTTATTATGTTTACGCAATCAAGTTGCAAAACTTCAAAGTCGGCATTGCGTCTATGTTACAACGCAATTATAGTATTTACCTTATAGTTAACGAAAAAGAGTTTCGGAAGGAAGTGGAGTGTCTTATTCAATCGTTCAATTTGTTCTCTCGAAGAGATTTGGTTTTTCGCTTGAGTGTATTTTCATCAAGGAACTTATAGAAAATAGGAATATCATCTGTAGATATGAAATATATTGTTATATTCTTTAATAATATCGTGGTATAAAAGACAGTTACTTTAGTGGTTCAAGTGTTTCTTTCATGTCGGTAAAATATAATAATAGCACCAACTATACTAGAGCATAGCAAAGCCTCATCATTACTTTCTTTGAAAGGGTTATATGATAGTATTATCACTGATATTTCTTGAGAGTTTTAAATTATTACCTATATCATAATTATTTTGGGCTCATCATATTTATATACCGAACTTATCCTAAATCATTGCATTCATGACTTCGTCCGCGAAAGAAACAACTCAAACGAAATCCAGCGGCACGCTTTGCCCCATTTATTAGAATTAATACTAAGTTTATTCTCTTTAGATATATAGCTAACTTCTTCGACCCGGCATGCATTGTAATGTGTACCTTCTTCAATTTCTAAGTAGAAAAAAAGCAGACATATATATGTGCAAAACAAATCAATGACAATGATATTACGTGCATTAAATAAATATTGAAACACCTTCGTGAATGTTCAGTTGAACAATGTCTTTTCCTAAAATCTGAGGGCGCAAATAAATATCTTGTTTTGACAGAGTACTTAAAAAAGGAGGCTGGTTAACAATTCGATTTTATGTTTGTTTCTTTTTTGCACATTTTGCATAAGAAACGTGAACATATTCATTGGAAAGAAGAGTGGTCTGGTGCCATATTGAGCTTTACAAAATCCAAAATTTCTGTTCTTACAAGAATTGCGCGATTTTTTAAATCGAGAACTAAAAATTAAATCGAGCAGAATTGAGAAAGTCATTTCCAGCGACATTATTCAAAAAATTCCGGGGTTTCCAAGTTAGAGCAAGTTATAATGATTTTAAAGTCAGTGAATTTAAATAAGTTCAACGATTGTGATTACAGTTGAACCACTCAAAAATATGAGATAAAGAGCCTTTACCAAAGCTCTCAACGAATTTATTAAATAAGGTGTTGAAAAAAACACAAAGGAATATTAATTTGTTCTATTCCAGTCTACACCCGCCCAGCGTTGTATTTGTATATATATATATATCAGTTTCCATACGTTAATGACAGTGGTTAGTGTCCTGGATTGATTTTTCGAACACACTTTATATTCGGTATATTCAGAAAAAAAAGTATTTGTTGTTGCTTTTGAAAACCTATAAAAATGCCTAAACAAACTCGTCTTCTTTATTAGGTACTTTTTTGGTTCTTAAACGCAGTTTATGCCCATGAACGAATCAGACAAACAGGTTGGCAGGAAGGCGAACGTTCAGATATTCCTAGAGATATAATGAATTCACAAAATTGATCTCCAAACGATTTTGATGAATTGCATTTAAGCGAAAGTCTTCGATACTCCTCGAATTTCCGTTTTTCTTTCTCATTCTTAGTGTTTTTGTTTAACCATCATAGTTCATTTGAGATTTCAATCACATACTGAAATACCCACACATACAAACTGTATCAATAATTTCTATTGTTTTTCTTGAAAATACATTCAGAAAATGTATCGAGTGGCAATACTTAAAAGTAACGAGACCTCTCGAATATCTAAACGACATACCATTTCTATCCTTTGCGATCAATAGAGCAGAATAAAGTCCATTGTTTTATCTAAACACCGACCATTAACCAGCCCATTATTGTTGATCAACAACAAAAAACCGCAACATTTACCAATAATTAAATCGTTCACCACGTTTTTTTTCCCACCGTCCATCGTCTCACATGCAAATTCAAACTCGAATGATATTTTCATAACCTATTTCACTGGCACTTATGCAATCAGCTGCTGTCCTGCGACAAGTACCACTATTATATAAGCAAGCATGTGGAACAATTGACTATCGACGTTGTCGTCGCTAACTGCGACCCATACGCCATAAATTTTTCGCTTTGTTGCCTTTGAACAATCCAAAGAATTGGCGCACCGCAATCTACCCCCTTCACACCCCTTATCGTCGTCAGCCCTGTTCAAAATAATGAGAATGAAAATAAGTACTTGAAATGTTGCCATGTTTGATTGGGTCTTCGGTGTATTGTTTTAGTTTGTTTTGCATTGAGAGCTCTTCAGTTATATACTTACATAAAGGGGAATAGGAACTGTTGTAATTGCAAGCATTTACTTTCCAGAAAGTCTACAAGGGTTATGAACATCATTTGTATTTGCTAAATAATTGCAATTGATGCCGAAATGCAAAAGATACAACACATCCAGGTACCTAGGTATATATTATAGGATAGAAATTCTTTTGGGCACCATATCGTATTGATCATAGATTTTAAAATGCTCAAACATTGTCAGCAAGGGTATAATAATCTACTTATATACACCGCCCGCTATCAGGGGGTGTTCTGTTGCTGAAGCTAATAATGATGCATTACCAACAACAATACATAATTATGGCTACCTGTGTTGTCCCTATTCACTGTGCACTCAAAGTCAAGGAAACTTATCACCTAGTTGGGCTAAGACAGCATTTGAAGTCTATAATAGATAGACCACCTCCTTTTTTTCTAAGGATGTAGATCTGAAATATCAAGTCTTCTGTAGGATTTTACGCTTACTTGAACAAAATTCCATTTACAGAACCTTGTTAAATATAATTTGGGAATTTGAATATAATCCGTTGTTATTGTTTGATAAAAATGAGAATGTGATTAGACTTAAGGCCCTCCTCCATAGTACATTGTCAATAGTTCTTAAGCATATTCTGTTATTCCAAGAATGATAACTCATATAGGTAAGACATATTTGGAGCTAATAAGTTTTTATTTCCCTGTAGAAAGTTTTTATGATATTCTTTGTCAATATTTTATATTATTTATGTTATAAACTAATTTTTATTCGAATAGGTAGGTACACTTTGTATTTTATTCAACTATTGACCTAGATATGTAAAGTTTCAGTAGTCAAGGTACTTACACTAAATTATCAAGATTTAAAATAGTGTAAGTATTTGAAAATGGCATAGGTAATCTAGCTTTCCTTTTATTCAATTGTATGTTATGTTCTTAGATGTAATACATAAGTAATCTGAATTTTGTCAGATTGACAGCCGGTGTAAACGTAATTTCAACATAACCTACCTTTACCAGACATTCATTATTCACAAATTACTGTTTGTTTTTCCTTAGAACTACCTTAAACTGAAATATTTAACTCGATTAATAGATGATAACAGAGATTTTTGTTTGGGATGCAGTTATTTTTTAAATAAAATTCTTTGGTTTAAGCCGAGCTTACAAGAAATTGACTTGCTTCTAATGTTATTGATGTTTTCCAGAATATTTCATATTTTAAAGTTATGTATACGAGAGAATATGATTATATATAATTTATGAAAAAATCTGAATGCCTTATAAACTAGTGAATAGTATTATTGACATAATTAAACTTTAATTTTGACTGCAAGCCTGATTCCAAATAGTCTAGTCTATGTGTTCCTATTTCTGTGATGAACACATACTCTTTCACACCCAAAAAAACTTTTGTAGTTGCAGCTATAAAATATTACAATCATCTGCCAGATAAAATAAAAGAACTTCCTTTCATTAAATTTAAGAACAAAACTAAGAATATATTGATATCAATGTCTCCATATACTGAAAAAAAAACTTTTGTAGTTGCAGCTATAAAATATTACAATCATCTGCCGGATAAAATAAAAGAACTTCCTTTCATTAAATTTAAGAACAAAACTAAGAATATATTGATATCAATGTCTCCTTATACTAAAAATGTATATTTTAATGTGATTCTCTTGTAAATCTTTTGAAATTTAATTAAATAAATTGTTTTATTTTCTCTTTAATCACATGTTAGTCTCATTCAAATGATTCTGTATGTTATAAATATTTTATTACCCGTATTTTTTATTACGTTTCTTTTGACGATGCAAAAACGATGTACTAGTTTTCATTGTTTTCTGTTTTTTAACTCAAAAATGTGTACAAGTTCTCATGCAAATAAAGCACTTATTATTATTATTTATTATTTACATTGTCGAAAGCTCGGCTTAAGCCAAATAATTGTATGTAATAAATATCTGAATCCCGAACAAAAATCTATTTTATTAATATTGAACCAGACAAGAGTTCTAAATCCAAGAATTTATTATATTTATATACAATATAAATATAATTTTGATGTCCACATCATGTCAGTTTGACAATTGAATTAGAGGCTAACCAATGCTATGTCCAAGAAGATCATTTCTTTAGCCGCTGACAGGATGGCTAGCGCTAGCAAGCAGGTGTCTGGTGTGGACAGGGCCATTGTGTGTGTCGGTTTTTCAATAATTATACTTTTGTAAATACACTTCCTCCTTGGGATATCTCTATAAGAGGTCATGTTGTATTAGTTTTAGAGACTGAGGTGGCTATGAAAATGTTCCTCTGCCATCTATCAGGAAATGCACATTAATTACTGCCGTATATTCGCTAATGAGGTGTGGCATCAAATTTCGCAGAAAATCCATATAAATTTGCTCCAAAATTCGTTCTTCAGAACAATGAGCCAATGACATAATTTACAAATTAATATGTATATGCGTTTATAAACTCGTTTGAATTCTTCAAAAATCTCTATTGATAGGTTTACGTATAATAAAGCATACCTGTGGTCCCCCAGTGGTCGAAATTCGACCATAACTCATTATTTTTTAAATTCAAACGTTCAAACAAGCTCAAAAATTGTAAATAACAATGTGAAAAATTGGATAAATGAACAAGTTAGGGCAGCTAGCGAAAATTTTAAAAAATTAGACTGGTTGAATAAAAACTTGAAGACTACTGATTCCTTTGAAATCTATAAAAAAGCCAAATCGGATTTCAGACATCTTCCCAGGCGAACTAAATCTAACTTTTATGGACAGGCTATAAGCTCTTCTAGCAATATAAATAAATCATTATGGAACATAGTAAACAGTATAACTGGCAGAAAGGGAGGCATGAAAACAACTATGATAATAAATTACTACGATAAAACAAATACAAATCCAACGGATATTGCCAATTTATTTGCTAATCACTTTGCTTCTTCTGCTGAAAGAAGTATCCAAAATTACTACGGAAATGTTTTGTCATCTACTTGTACAACTTCGCCTTTATCTGAAAGCACTTTCTTTTTTCACCCTGTTATAAAACACGGTATTATTAGCATAGTAAATTCTTTGAAAAATAAAAAGAGCACTGGTATTGGCGAAGTATCTGTGGTTATCTTAAAATTGATAATAAATGATATAGCATCTAGCATATATGTATTATCAATCTATCAGTTACCACTGGTAAATTCCCTGATCTCTTAAGGGTGGCATCAGTGATCCCCGTTTTTAAAAAAACACGATCATGGTTTCAGGGAAAGAAGATCAACCCAAACAGCAGCATTTTTTAGTTAATTATATCTGTAAAAAAATAGATGACTTGTCACGAGCATTTGAGGTTATAAATTTCGAGTTTTTAGAATCTAAATTATATAATATCGGTTTTCGTAGTATTTTTTTCAATGGATTATGTCATTCTTGAGAAACCGATATATTTCTGTTAGAGTTGAAAATTCTAGGTCTGAAGAACATGGTATGTACTCTGGGGTTCCACAGGGTTCAGTAATTTGACCGCTGCTGTTTCTGCTTTTTATAAATGATCTACCTAACTTCATTCCTTCCTGAAATTTTAATTATATTTGTTGATGATACATCATTGGCGGTCTCAGCTGGAAATCTGAGGGATCTTTCAGAACTTTGTAACTTACTAATTACAAAGTTCCTGGATTGGTGCAGATCGAATGCTTTAATTCTAAACATGGATAAAACTGAGTGTATTCGCTTCAGTAATCAGTTGCATGAACCATCAAATGGAGCAATCATTGTGATTCAGTTTGTAAGAAATTAGCTAGCTCTTTCTATGTCATAAGCAAAATTAAGGATACTCTACCAGTCAGTTATGAATATTATAGTTTAGTTTATAGTTTTTTGAATTACAATGTGTTATTATGGGGTAATTCTATTGATTCTCATAGAGTATTCATCATGCAAAAACAATTCTAAGCCTAATATTTAATTTGAAACGCAAAGATACTTGCAGAACTGTATTCAAGGAAAATGAAATCCTCTCCTTCACTTCCTTGTTCATACTAAGGAGTTTAATTTACATAAAAAAAATGATTGTTTGATGGAGAAGCTTTCTAGTTTTCACGAATACTCCACAAGAATTGTGAATACACTTAGCATTCCTTCTCATAATACAGCGAAGTATGAAGCAAGTCATGTGTATCAAGCAATTTGTTATATTCATGTTCCTACTAGTATTAGGCTGATAGGTGTAAAAATGTTTCAAAATGTGGTAGAAAATATTTTAATTAGAAAAAGTTATTTATTATACTGTGAGTGAGTTCTTGAATAATGATGCCTTCTGTCAAATGTAATATTTATTTTTCTGACTTGTCCTATACATACTTGTACGTCATGAGGGATCAATAAAGTTCTATTCTATTCTATTGACTATTTTTTTGATCAAAAATATATTAATTGCATATAATTTTTTGGATTTTTTTTTCTATTACGTCAGTCGCAAGCTAGAAAACGGCATTCGCGTGTTTTGTTTGCCTAATTTCTTACAATACATATGAAATTTAATGTTAGTAAGTAACTGTTCAAAAAACACAATGACAGCTAGCTATTTATTTTATAATACAATGTTTTATAATGTTTCCATTTAACGCCAGTAATATTATTTTACTCTTATGCAAAAAATAATAAAATCCAGTTCTTTCACGAAAGTGACGTCAGATTCGAAATGTTTTGCATCGCAAAACCTGCGTTGTAAATGCATTAATCCACTATCAAAAGTATTAATTATTATTATATATATATATATATATATAATAAAATAGATTTTTGTTGGGGATGCAGTCATTTAATAAATAAAATTCTTTGGATTATGCCAAGCTTTCGAGAATGTTTATTCTCTTCGTCGGGGCAAAATTCGTGAATTTATATAAAATTAACCACAAACAGGAAAGATTTCATAGTCAGCAATCAGAAATGACATTTATTATTATACTTATATTATATTATATATTATTATATTTATATTATTATATACATTATTTATTTATTAAATGACTGCATCCCCAACAAAAATCTATTTTATTAAATAATAAACCAGTCAAGAATTCAGAATCAAATATATATATATATATATATATTATATATATATATATATATATATATATATATATATATATATATATATATATATATATATATATTATATATTATTATTATTAAGTGCGCAGTTAAATGTATCCCTCAGAATAATTACATCACTATGTATACTTACACTATTCGTTATACCAGGGTTGTCATTCACTAATACACATTCTGACAGTCCTAACTCAATGACTTCAAATTGCGATTGGATTCGTTATGCAACATACAATTTAATTCAAAATTTTAACGCATAATACAAAAATAAAATTTGGGCACTACTTCATCATACAAAATTTCACTATTCCAAATCTCATACTCCTTCGTGGACGTTTTATGCCATAAAAATCGTCTACAATCACGAATTAATATCTAGATAAGATTTTCCTATGGAAATTAGCTTCATCAGTGAACAACATTTTGAAGAAAAACCGCTTTTCCAATGTTACTGTCCAAGCGAAAAAAGTCATTTTATTAAGTAGCATATTTCAGACACCTAGTATACGAGTACGAATAGTACCAATATGTTTACATTCCCATATTATTTCAAAAAATAACAATTTCCAATCCGTATAAAATATTATTCCTTTTTGAAGATATTTTCTGTAAGAAAAATGTCACAGGTTTATTATGACATCAGTTTAATTGTTGGATTTTGTTCATGTAATGACCAACATATTGAATGCTAGAAGTTTATATATTTTTTTAATAAAACATAAATATCCAAGAAACCCTACATTCAGTGCATAAGTTTTGATTGTATTTTTTAAGAGCACATTTTGCTGTTGTACCTCAGATTTCGTGTGTTCCTGTATTCTGTAAACCAGAAAGGCAGACAAAAATGCGTCCTCAACAAGGAATGTTCAAGATTCAAGTCCTACTTGGCAGCTTTAGTTTTTACGCTTCCAATATGCGATTTTGTACGCTGTCAAAATCGGCAAAGCAGCATGGAAATAACTTTTTTTCAGGTTATATTTATGTCATTAATGCCAGTTTTATGTATAATCCTGGTGGATGATACTAGGACAAACAAGATATGCTTAGTTGGTGGAAAATTAAATTTATATTTTAATAAATCCTGGTTCATTCTGCATTATATTGCAGAAGCCACAAATATCATAAGCTAATTATGAATTAGATAGAGAAAATCCCTAATTGCCGCAACCCAAATTGCAAGGGAGCACAACGCAAACGTTTGTAATATGTACATGTCTAATGACATTTGCCAAGTTAGTTGTCTTCACACTACATGGAAAAGTAGGCGAATCACCTCAGTTAATGACTTAAATGACTCGCGTCTCATTTTCTCATTTACCGACTTCTATCCAAACGTAGGCGAATGCAAATGCCATGTAACCTGTAGCCAGCTTTATCGTTGTCCCTGAAGACATTGGAGATGCACGTGGTCATATCTTCTTTTCGTACTATCCTCAATGACAACAGCTCCTATATCATGATACTGGTGTAATTTGTACGAGTAGCTTGTTACACCTTGATACTCATAAATCACACGGTGCGAGTGTAGGGTAGAGCAGTCGAATGCGCCCTCAAATATTTTGGGTTAATTTGATATCATTTGTTAGTACGTATTATTATCAAAACATTATGTCACACCTTTATTTTTCATTGGAGCTATCAATGGTTCTTCCAGTCGATGCAAATTTTCTTAAAGCTGCTGTGGTATTTGTCTATGTCAATTCTACTTTTATAATACGATATTGTGGATTGTGAATAGTCCTATCTTAGTATTTACAAACTTAAATCATATTTGCGAAAGGAATTAAAAGTTTCAAAACGTCGTCATTCAGTTCTGTATTATACTTTTGTGACTATAATTGAACATAAATAACATATTACATTTAAATTTTGTATTTTCAATTCAAAGAAAAGGGTTTGGTTTCGAATGTGTTTGAATTGATATTAACTCTATTGAAATAATAATCTCATATTACTGCTTATATTGTTTCCAGAATAATCAATACAAAACCAACTTCAATACATTTACTACTAGTTCTTAAGGATATACCTACTACTTTCTTTAGCAACTGTTACAATATAGACATGTTTGTTCTATTATGCATGTTTTATGTGATCTAGGAAGAAACATATTATATATACAATTGATGAAAACTCTCTAGTAATAACTATTCTCGTAAATATCGTTAGGTCTGGCAATTGGTCTGTAACGCCTTGGTTGGTAGAAATTTCTTTGACTTGGTCTAGTTCTTGGGACGTAATATGGGCTCTCTACTTCAACGTATTGATCTTCACTCGGTTGACTGAAATAAAATAAAAGAATTTCGTGAAACTCAAAATTCGTTGTTCCAAGCTTATAGTATAACTTTGGATAGAAAACATGAAGATGGGAGCGACAACAAATGCCATATTTTCATTAGGGGCCTCCAGACTGTTTTAGCAGCATATTGACTACTAAATTTAACTGCAGCTAAACACTTATATTTTCGAATATAAAGGTGATAACATTCATATAATTGTATCATTTTCTTGAATAAAGTGCATGTCAATAAAAATTGTGAAATTCTACAAGGGGTTAAGGTACCACAGTAATTTAATGTTATGGTTTATTTCACCGTTTTTAGCGTCACATCACTTGCTGCTCTTTAAATATTTGAGAGAAAAACATTCCACATCAATTATTGGTAAATAGCCTTTTTAAAGCTGCCAATTAAAATATTTGCTGATCTGATCAGGCATTCATCTTGCAATCCAGCGTCGAGGGAAACTAGTTTGGAATTGAATTGTACACCACTACATATTAAAGAATAAGCGAAGGACGTCACATTGACTTTGCTCCCAGATAATTGATAGAAATCCGTTGCTGAAGCGTACGTCAAAATGACAGTAAAAATGGCAACGCTATACATAGAAGTGACTGATGAGAAATCACCCATTAATTAGAAAGTTGAGGGGTAATCAATGAAAGTATTCTTGCCACTATCACATGATTGCTGCACCTTCAGCTTTTAATATACAATATACTATTTTGTTCATATGAATTATGTATTGAGTTTCATATCTTGAACTCTCAAGGAAGTAATTGATTATGTATTATTCAAAGAACGATAATTTATAAATATCTCAGTGATACTCTGCGAACCAAGTCGAGGAAACCAACTAGTAATAGATAAATCTACCTGTAGTAATCAGGCTCTTCCCTATATAGTGACTGGGGCCTTACTCTGGCAGCTGACTTTGTACGAGGTACTTGCACCGGTACCGATGGAGGATAGTTGGGAGCTTCACGGGCCGGTTGAGCAGATCGTGCTGGCGTAGCAGCAGGCCTGGCGATGGGTGCTGGTAGTTTTGGAGGCTGCGCTGCTACTTCCTCCTCCTCTTCGGGTTCTGGTTGACGTCTAGATCCAGCATTATAGTTGTAGTTTACTTTGAGACCTGTTGGATCAGTGTAGGAGAAAGTGCCATGTATAACTCCACTGGGGTCTCCTTGAGCACTGCTTACTATACCATCTTCAGTCTTGTAGGTGTAGCGGAAGGTGCCTTAAATGAAGTGTTGAGTTGAAAAGGTAAAGTCAAGTTTGGTTGAATGCAACATTTCCTTAATGGCTTCAAAGGAATACATGAGATATGAAAAAATGCCTATGAATAGTGGAACCGGGAACATGACTTAGAACTATAGACATGGAACTGGATGCCAGTATCCAAAAGAGTTCAATGTATTGAAAAACAAATTGATCTCATACAAAAACAGATGTCATATACACTTCTTCTGTCTAGAGACACGGCAGTATGTCAGCCAAGTCAGCCAACAACAAGGTAACACTCCGACAGTGGGTCATATTAAACGCACCATTACTGGCTTCTTCCGACACTCTTTTCATAACTTTGAATCTATTTGACCCAAAAATTGCTATTTTCTGTGTCGGATGTCACCCTCAATTAATTAAGAAATCTCAATTTTCATTGCAAAACTTCCTCACTATTTAAGAGACATGCGGAAGTCACTATTATTTCACTTACTGCCTCACTCTTCAAAAGTTTTGATTACTGACATATACTACGTTTTACTACTACAAGACTAAACAATATATGTAACTGAATAACCTTTTATCTTAATAAAAGAAGAAATAATGATATCATTTCAAAAAACATAAATGTGAAAGACAGCCAGGTTCGTAAAAACTGCAAGATCAATACTTGGATAGTTTCTACGGTAATAAAAGAACTGAAATCTAACGGAACCTCAAGTACTCACAAAGTTTCTTACATCATAGCTCCTAAAATGCATAACGCTCTTCAGTTGCCTTGTCATGTTCTTTGCTACTCAATGGTTCGACTTGTCAAATTTTTACCCACCAAATTTAATTTTCCAGTTTTTTTTTGGGAACAACTTCCAACTCCAGTCGGAGTATTGAGCATCAAAGATCTTGCCAAGTTTTCGGACGGTATACATGTCAGGAGCTATGATTTAAGGAACTAGAACTCAGTTTACTCTTAGATCTCAGAAGCCGTTAACCAAATACTTGAATTTCATTAAAATATATGTTTTTTGCTGTTTGTTTTCATTTTTTATCTCTTATCTATTAAAAAAATATAACTTACTTTTAAAATAGCCCTCTTATTACATTTTATATGAATGTGAGTGAAACAAATCATTTTACGCCGAAGTTTTGTTTAATGTTAATGTTAATTTAAACTATTAAAATATCATGAAAATACCAAATCCTGCATATTTTTAGAAAGAAATATTGAAATTTTATATATGTACTGAATATAATGAATCAAGAGCACCTTTTCTTGGCCCCCACAGTAAGGAAGTAAATTCAATAACGCATTTTGATTCAATTAACCTTTACATTAAACGATTATCTGAAAAAAATCACACATTACCATCAGGTGTTGGTTCGTAACGAGAATCCTGCAAAATGTGTGCATAAGTGTTGTGTTTGCTTGCCTTTTGGGATGACGTCACATCTGTTGATACTAACATGTATAACAGGATCACTACCTGCAATATAAAAAAAACTTAGGTAAAAACATTTCCATCTGACAAAACGTCAATATACATTATACCGTAAATTCGCAGATTGGGAGTATAAGCCAAAAACGGTTGAACCAGTCTATTTTTGTTCATATTTTAGAATTGTTCATTAAGACTCAAATAAACAGGGTGTGTCAGGAGAGATATATGACTACATTTTTTTTAACGTCAACCCCTTTTCAAAGTAGCATATTGGAAAAGGCTGGTCCTTATACGTACAACCAGCCAAATTACCAGATTTAAATTCTTTTGATATTTTCTTGTAGGTAAAGACAAGTACGTGGCTCGAACCGCACGGCCTTACAGTTGGTAAGTAAGCAATAAAATCATAAAAATGAACTAGTATGACATAAAAGTTTGTATGCACCAAAGATCCATTAATCTCCCTTATTCTGAGTTCCTTCTAGTTTCTTTTCACTATTATCTTCTGCTTCTAGGTTGATCAAGGATCTCCGTCAGCTCTTTAAATAATCCGGTTATAAATTTATTGAGTGCTATTCTCTAATGAGCAACTACCTCTTGCAAATGTTTGTTGAACGTTATTTCACAAATATTGAGGGCCAACTATCTATTGACTGAACTGGAAAATTATTCAAGGTAGTTTGCCGTTGCCTTCCATGGTATGGGATCTTACGCTTCCTCTAAATAATACGGAGCGTTAAATTTTCCTCTACAATCGAAAGTTTTATATGGCAATATCAAAAAAGTTTCTCTTATTTTAGATTTGAAGGGTATCCGAACTACAGCTCAGCTCTGAATTTATTGGAAATTTAAAGTTTTACTGTTAGAAAGTCTAGGTGATAGAATTGGACCAAAATTTATATATAAATTTATAACGTCCTTTTTCATTATTCTATGAAATATGAATATAATGTTGTCATTCAAAGTTGAGAAAAAAATTATCAAACTTGACTTCAAATCTATAGGCTCTTATCAGTAGAAACCGATGAAAAACTGATGTTATGTAGTTCTATCGATGGAAAATTAATACGAAAACTTTGAAACTGATTAATGAATGTGAGATTATTAAATACCTAAAAAGGAGCGAAATGTGATATACTACATGGGAAAAAATAATATAATCATACATCTAAATATAATTGATAGCTGATTTATTACGTATCTATAATTAATATATTCCAAATTAATATAAATAAAAAAATATAAGGCACACAATACGCGAGCGTTAGGGATCACGAGAGCGGCATCATCACTAGGATGCAGATAAAGGATTTCAAGAAAAGTCCAGTGGCGGCTGGTGAAACAAAGACTAGAGGCGTCTCAAAATATTTGGAGTCTTTTTCGGTTATGTATTAGGGAGAATTGTCGTCATGAGGGACAGAGTGTAGAAGACAGTGTGCAATAATAGCAGAGTCAGAGTAGGCTAGTAAGAATATTCAATAGTAAACTTAATTTGTAATTTTTATTTTCGAGTGTAAATAATGTTTATTTAATAATTGTAAATTAGTCTCACTTATCTGCGAACCCGCATACGCAACAATTTGAAGTTTAATTACTCATTGTTCCATATATCGAAAAACAGCACAACCAATTAAATTCCATTCATAAAAATGAATCTTTTTGAAGAGAACAAATTTGAGAGAATATCAGAAAACTAAAAATTCTAATGAAAATAATTTGGCAAATTTGAGATTTGACACTGTAGATACATACAATCAGGATTCGGGAGATTTTACATAACTACATTCCAGAAAGAATTTACCGGGAGTTTTCATATCTCTCCTCTCTCCTCATACAAACTTCTTATTACCACACTAATAAAATATTCAATCTTATACCTTAGTATTTGATTTTTTAGCCATACTGTCTGCAATCAGAAAAACCAAAATTGCAAACATATGATAAATCCTATCAGCCGTCAGTACAGTACAGTATCAGAACTCAATAAAATTATTACTTACTATTCCATGCTTACCGCAAACAATCAATACAACAACAACAACAACCCAGATAATTTGAATTCACAATCCAGTCTCAATGGGATACGTTAATCAGTAGTGGCAGAAAATCAATCGTTATTGATATTAGCAATTAGATACCGGTATGTATAGATACTACGTGATTTGTTCTTGTAGGACAAATTAATAAATGTTGTAACGATGACCTTGTTAACAATTCCCGCTGCAACAATTGATAGAAAGTATCTAATATGGATATAGATATGAAAACTGCAAAGGATATCATCTTTTTCTGTGAGCTAATTTATAATAAATGTCATTAAAACTTTAGCTAACCAACAGGAAGTGATATATGGTTATTTTTAATAAGTATAAGGAACTAAACATTGATAACATTGATAAGAACTAGTTTAAAATACATTTTTATTGGAATCCCATTCAGAATGGAATTAGAGTTCTAGTTCACCCTGTAAATGAACAACTCAAATATAAATTATAAAAGTATTCGATTGTTATCAAACTATTCGAATATCAAAATCAATCAACCCAAAGGCATCAAGTTCTAGTCTAGTACAAGAGGTTAGAGATGAGTCGTCGAATGGAACCAGGGAGAAAGAGGGAGTTCTCGAAACATTTGTACATCATTTTTTAGCATATTTATTAAAGGTATATGTGATTCTGTGAAATAAATACGAAAACCAGAACCAACTTCACTAGATAAGATACTGAAATTACAAATTGATATTTATTTATATATTCAATTACTAGGTACACGTACTTTTGATTTAGGTGCCCTATTTAGCGGATATCTATCTTACAGTTACACGTCTTCGAAAGCACGATATATTAATAGAATAAATATTAGGTATTTTGTGATTTTCAGTGTCATATCTAATTGATTTTGACCGGGCTTTTGTGTAAAAAGCTATTTATATTATTTTAGGTATTGTGGATTTTGGACTAGCCAAATTTAATTTTGTTTACTTGGCTATCTGCTATATGAAATTATCATTTCGATTGCAGTTACGTTTTTTTAATTTACTTAATAAAAATAATAGAGCTGACACGAATGTGCAACATCGTATGTTTTTATGTTTGATTTATAGATGAATGCACGTTTCGAATATTAAACGTGCTTGGATTTTCATGACTCTTTTCTCAATAGAAAGAAGAGTGGTGAGAAATAGTCCCATGGAATTCAAAATATTTTTTTCCGCAAAAATCTCCTCCAAATGGGGTAAGGGAGACAATTTAAATTAGAAAATCGAGAATTTGAGAAGGCAAAATTAAAGAAAATACCATTTCCGCAACATTTATACAATCTTAACGGTTACAAATGGTAATTTTTCAAAAAAAAATTCATTTTACGTATTTATTGAAAGTCTTATTTTTAATTTATTTTTCTTAGTTCTCAAAAATGTGACATAAATAACTAACTATTTACAAAGACCAGGACCAAATTTAATATTTGGTGGAATGAAAAATACGAAATAATATCAATTTTATTGGTGCTGCTATCTTTACAGTTGGTGTCAAATAATAATATTAATATTATCAGCTATTTTTCAGTGCACCAACTAATAAAGTTAGTCCTAGTTCTATAGAAAAAAAATATTCAATTCATTCTCTTACGTTTTTTTTGATAATGATTGACAAATTTATAGCACATATTAAGTTTCTATATTTTTACGGTAGTAGCTGGAAATCTAGATACAATCCTCCTGTTAATGGAGTCACTCAAAAATAATAAAATTTTGAAGTCATAACAAGGAAAACATAAAATCTTGGTATTTTCGTAAAAGCCTAGCCATGTGGCTTTGGAATTTTCTGTTTTTTTTCCTTTCGTTTCAAAGAATCAGAAATAATTTCTTAAGCAGATGTTTTATTTGATTATGTTAACTCAGTATCTTCATTTACCTAGCAGCTGAAAATCTGTTTTTACCAAAAATTCGTTATCTGATAATTCAGTTTTACGTCTGCGTGCACTAATGTTACCTGCAGTAGACGTTATAAAAGTTACTTGAGCATAGAAGCTCAGATGCTGATTTCAATTGATCGAATTTCAATGAATAATATTTGATCCTGAAAATCCACCAGTTTGCGCGCTTTTCTTACATATGTAAAGCAAAGAAGGTATTCATATTATCAAGATAGTTGCTTTTTCATTGACCGACGAACCCCAAACGGAGGAGGTATACAATTCGAATGTGTGTTTTTTTTTTGGTTTGTGCCCGCCTTTCATATAGTAATCGTAGTCCGATTTTGATAATTTTTTATTCATTTGAAAAAGGAGCCTTGAGAAATGGTCCCCTATTCATAAAAACGGGAACCCGACATCTCCTTCCCTCCGAAAACCGCTCCCGAAGGGGTGGAGGGGGCAAATTTTCTCGAAAATTGAAAATCTGAGGTGATATAATTATAGATAGGACAATATCCGGAAACGTTTAAATTGAACATTTTTTCAAAAGAGTTACGGTTTTCGAGATAGACGCATGTATAATTCTTAAATGAGCAAAGTGGAGAGGGCAATTTCTGTCGTAAATTGAAAATCTTTGGGCAGTACATGAAGGATATAGTTATTTGTAGCAACATTTATAATGAACATTTTTCCCTTAGAGTTACTGTTTTCGAGTAAAATCGATGTTAAAAAGGTAACAACTAAAATATTCAAGCGTATTTCCGCAGCGATGTTCTGAGATCTCAATAATAACAACTACAAGCAAGGAATATACGTGGGTAATAGGATAAGTACTATCTTCATTGGTATTAGTGAACGTTCAACGATTTTCGTGACTAATGTTACACTCAAAAGTGTGAAATAAATATTTCTTACAAAAAATTGGACCGACGTTATTAGTTGGTGCACTGAAAAGTATAAAATAATATTAATTCTATTGGTGGTGGTACTTGTGAAGTTGGTGCCAAAAGTTATCAATCTACCTACAACTGCACAACTTCAAAAGTAACAGCACCAATAGAATTAATATTATTTTATACTTTTCAGTGCACCAACTAATAACGTCGGTCCAATTTTTTGTAAAAAAATATTTATTTAGGTTATCCGTTTATGCCTACATTAGCATTGTCTTTTTAAACGGTATGTATTTTAAATTTCGGAGAGTTATTTGAAATATTTGAACTCTTCTGAAAAACTTTAATAGTTTCCTTTTTGAATATCAGTATAGTATATAGTATTGAAATTAGTATTCTAATGCGCAAGAGCAAAAGAGACGCCAGAACTAACTGAACAGAAAATTTTTGTTCTTCAGCGCTACGGTTTCAATTTACAAATAATAAAAGTATATATACAGGCTAATTACCGTATTGCTATCGCATAATCCATCTAAAAGATTCTATTCGAGCAAAATACAGGATTTCTTATGTAAACTTACTTTCCGATGTTTTGAGTAATAAAAATCTGAAAGTTGTCTCTTATTTTCGATTTCCGAGAATAATTGCCCAGTTCACTCCCTTCGGTGGCGGTTTTTGAAGTGAAGGAGATTCTTGATTGTAATATTTGTGAATAATGGAACATTTCTCAAGTCTAATCTTTCAAATGAATCAAAAATTATCCAAATCGGAGTACATTAACTATATACAAAGAAAAAGCGGACCGTCGAATTGTATATCTGCTCCGTTTGGGTTGGTCGGTCAAAAATTGACAATAAGAGAAAGGTAATAGAAAACCAAGCTCATTTCCGAAATATAATCTGTGGTTGTAAAACATCACAACTTTAAAATGAAGAAAATGAAACAGGGCTGTCAAAACTTGAAAGTAACATAATTATAATAGATTAGCGAGAAGAATCTATGATTTGTTCTATTTAAATCGATGGCATAGTAAAAAAAATAGTTAATGATTTATAAAAAAAAATGAATATGTAATAGATGATGCTGAAGAAAAAGTTAATCTAATCTAATACTTTCGTAATGTAACTCGCAGCTTCAATAAAAGATTCAGAATTTGAGGAATCAAAAATTTGTATTTTATTTCAACTTACTTCTACTCTTACTGACCAAACATTTCGTTGCTTACAAAATGTTCAAGATTTTTGTAAATTAATAATGTTTGTTTAGAATGATACCTAATTGAAAATTGTTCGAAACAACAACATTTTTTGATGTATTGAAAAAATAATTTGAAAATAAAAATCGGATTATTGTAGGTATATCTTGGCATTTAATATGAACTCAAAAATTATTGTTTTCATTTACAGAGTTAACTTAAACATGAAATGGGCACAATGTTTCACCGACATCCGTATGGGATGGTGTTTTCAATCAGGAGTGAGTAATAATTATGATTTTGTGTTTATGAATTTTTGGAATAATTTTTGGAAGTAACTATATTTAAAATTATATATTATATTATCCTACATGAATGGAAATTGCATTGTTGTCATAATAAACTTATACACGTAACAAATAGTTTGAAATTCTGAGATCAATCGTCCAACGTTGCTAAGTGTTAAGAATCTAATAATAAATCAGTTTTAATTTTCACATTTTAAAATAATTAGATAAATTAAAATAATAAAATAATAACTGGAATTACTATCAAAAATAAGTTAAAAGAAAATAAACAAAAATATTCAACAAAAATTAAAAGGCAACAGATTTCAAAGCCAATATTATAAATCAATAAATCATTAATTTGCTGTTTATCACTTATTATGAATATCGAGGATGGAAAGCATTGCTCGCAGCAAAAAACTCTACTCTTTTATCAAAGGTATTTTTTTGGTGGCTATAATAGCTTTGGCTTGAAGCTAGGTTTATCTGTCTATAAGAACTTCTTTCACCTACCTCGAAATATCATTCTTTATTTACCCTATGAAGTCATGTAACTTTCAACTATACATTTTTACTTTTAGCTTGAAAATGATAATGTACTAATTAGATATGTTAAACAACTGATACTTTAAGTGAGATCTATAGCCAACATTTTTATTCCAGGTTATGGTTATCATAGTTGACCCGAAGTATTTCTGATCTTATCTAAAACGCGTTCAGGTAATTAAATTCGAGCAATGGCCTTTTTCAATTATCGAATAATATACATATTCCCATCATTTCCAGATTCATATTGTCAAAGATCTAGATGTTTCTGATAACATAAAGTTTATGCATGCAAGTGTTGAAAGCTAACACTGTTTTATATTATCCTAATAGAATTTACAGTAAAATATAATATATAACTTTTCTCATTATTCATGAGTAAGTAGTCAATTATTTATGCATAATATTCAATAAACACTAGATTATCCAGTACAACTAATGACAAAATAATCTAACGATCAATTTTAGCTATTAAATCTATACTATACGTAAACTATTCTGAAATAGACCATAAAGAGTATTATATTATTTTCAACTAACTGTGTTTCAAGGATTATTAAGCTATAAAATGCTACAGAAAAAGTTCAAATTTATGTATGCCTAATAGATAGATAGATAGATAAATACAATTGTAGCAAGTCTTCAATAAAAACAGCCTCTAAAATGATACATAAAATTATTGATATAATAGTAATAAAATTAAATACAGATATGTTCAAAGAATGATAGGTTATATTAGAGCTCACTGCTTTCTTTATTAGATACGTTATTTAAATACTCTTCAATCGAGTAAAATGCAATCTCGAGTAGAAACTTTTTGTATTATTGTTTTGAATCTATTTGAAGAAAGAATCTTCACACACGCAGGGAGGACGTTATATAGCTGGAAAACGGGAGAGTTTTTCACAGATTTATCAAGCATATCGTAAGTATGGTATGCTGAACTTAAATTAAAGTTCTCTTCATTTTAATGAATATCTAATAATTGACAAAATATGTATAAATAAGGTAGAGTAATTCAGGCATATTCATAATCCAATCTTAGTTCGGTACTAGCTTGTACCGTATTAAAAAAACACTATCCTAACACCGACATAAGAGTCATAAACCTGATTTAAGGTTAGGTTAGTTAGATTGCAGCAAAGTCCTCATTTACGACCATGGATTGAATGTTCTGTCAGTTGTGTGTTTTGATAGACGAAAACCTCCGCACTTAATTTAGTACCATACTAAGTTTCGAGTATGAATACGGAACAAAAATAAACTTGATTACAACTTGAATATTGCAATTGTTCTCACGGAAACCAAGTTGTAGGGAACATAGAGAATTGTTTTTTTTTAATATACTTTTACCTGGAAGGTAATTCTCTGTTGAATACAATCTTTTTGAAACAGAGGAACAACCCGAGCAACATTAAAAGAGTCAGGGAACTTGCCTTGATCAATGCATATGTTAAAAAAAGATGAGTTAGAGGTTTAATCAGAGTTGTACTCATTAGCTTGAGAATATTATTATTTAAATCATACACATCAATGCAGATTTATAACTGCATTCTCAATATCGTTTTCTGCTACCAGCAGAAAGAAAAAAGATTGTGAAACTATGGGAATATCATATATTATGGAAAAATTTAATGTCTCTAAAGTATTGGATGAAAATATAAAGTTCGTTGTAGAAAGGGTCAAATCAATAAGAAAAAGTTTATAGACTACATTGTTATTAATAAGCTCCAGAATCTCGGAACAATTTATTCTCGAGTTTCCCAAGTTAACTATTTCTGAAATCAAAAGCTAAATATCAAGACAAACATGAAATTAAAAAATAAGTGATCATTAAAGGTACCTACAAACTAAAGATTTTCAGTTTAGTCGATTTTTATTAAGCAATTCGAATTTCGAAAACCACTAAAACTTTCTTCTCTATTGAAATCTCTGCCTAAGACTGGAGATTGTTGAATGAATACGCTAAAATTTGAAGCTTTACCTACTTATTTACGCAGGGAAAAATCTTATAATTCTAAAAAATCGAGATTAGCCTCTACATTTTTGCAGCTAAATGCTTAGATGTACGATCCCGATGGCATAAATCACTAATTGATGAACGATAGTTGTTCTCATCCCTTAGCTGTATAAACTTCAAAAGATTTCCTAAGAATTTATTTATATATCTAATTAATATGACCTTATTTCTGTTTTGTTCTGACATGGAGAACAGATAAATCGTGAAAAAGATCAGTCGGGAGAAGAAAATCAACGACGCAGAAAAAACTTGTTATTAACATTTCCAATCCAATTTTAAGTTTATGCAAACAATCAATGTTTGCTTATATGATTAATTCCATTTATTTCAAAAGCCTCCCAAGCAAAAAATAGCTTTTTGCACGAACGGCATTCTTTAGTATCACTGGCAAGTGTAACCGAAGAGATAATAAGCTCATGTTGAATGTAAATTGATATTAAACCTTAATAAGCTTTGTGCGTAATATTTTTCTATAGTAAGAAATAGTATACCTTCTCTTCGAATAATATATAATAAGACACGACTTCCTTTTGAAGCATAACCTACAGCCGGGTATATAATTTATCAATCCATTTTGCAGCATTAATCTTTCTTGTGATTGATAATGATCTTTAGAGCAGTATAGGTACCTGGAGGCCATGTTCTATAAGGTATCCATATCATATTATTTGATTTTTGTGCTAATGATTTATTATCTTTCTTTCTTGTCACACATTTAGCATAAACTCCAATGTTTTAGCAGGTCCAAATTTATCGACACTTTCATTTTTAAGGAAATTTTTACCTTCACCTTCCTACCCTCAATAAGTCAAATAACAAATTTTTGTTTACTCAATAGTTCTACTTGCTACAAGAAAAAAAATAGAACATGAAAAAAAACTATGTGAATAAAACTAAGCGAATCGTGGTTACATACATAAACAAACATAAAGTCCAGTTGGATACCTCTTTTTTTGGAAAGTCGGTCAAAAACTATGAACAGTTCAAAATATTTGTCCTTCACTCCAAAAGTTTTCCCTACACTTGGTCTGTTTGTAAGACTGTTTCGAAAATCAGAGGTTATATATAATAGAAATAAAAATCATTTCCACTAACATTTTCCATGAAAATGAAACATTTCCGAATTAAATCCCTTGAAGTGCGAAAAGTTCATAATTTCTGCCGCTACATCTTTAATTAACTCTTTTGAAAAAATGTTCAATTTAAACGTTTCCGGATATTGTCCTAAATTCAATTAAACCATCTCAGATTTTAGATTTTCTAGAAAATTTGCCTTCGAGGTCGGTTTTCGGAAGGAAGGAGATTTCGGATTTGCGTTTCTATGAAGATGGGGCCATTTATGAAGCCTCCTCTTTCAAATGAATCAAACATTATCAAAATCAGAATACGATTACTATATAAAACGCCCGAACGAACCAAAAAAACAGACATTTGAATTGTATACCTTCTCTGTTCTGGGATCGTTGGTCAAAAATGTAGTATATTTTCCGAGTTGTGGTCTTGAGTTTAAGAATCATGAATTTTAGTACATAAATCACAATTTCATCTTTTCTCAAGAAGAATGAGATACCCTTAAAATATTTATTTATTAGTTTGAAATATCGACAGTTTTATTTAGTAAAAATTGGCACTACAGCAGTTTCAAATTCTAGATTGTGCAGTTGCTCAAACAACTATCGTGACATCCGTTAGGACCCAGAAATCGTCCCTGAAGAAATTTGGAAGATTAGAAATATTTAATCACACCTATAAAAGAATTTAAACGAATACTCATAGCACCAGAAGATGTCAGCCAGGTACAAGATTATATAACTGGATCGTGAGCCGATCTCACATCGATATTTAATGTTAACGATTCATCTTATCTATTCTAGAGACATTTTTTTTAGATTGTTTCAGAATGGATAGAGTAACAAATTTGGAATCGAGACAAATTTCGGGAGCAAGTCCTCAGTGATAGGTAATGGAAGAACTTACCGAAATGAGAGTCAAAAGTTATATTGGCGTTTAATTGAATATATCCCTACACCATCACCATATCTCCAAAGAAGTAATGTCTTTAGAAAAAAATACAGACGACGTCATTGGGTGTACTCCAAACTAAATTTTCTTATGGTGTTAGAAATATGATAGATACTTCTCGTGATTCAAACAAAATGTATTTACATTAACATAATATACGAATAGGTAGCTACTTGTTATGGAAGTTATGAGAATCATATTACCGCATTATCAGTTATAAGTAGATAGAAAACTTTAAGTAACAATTTAAAAATTCAAATAAATTTTAAAACAGATTTATCGCTTGAATCAACACAAATGTATTTAATATATAACATAAGTTTTAGAAATCACAGAAATTTTGAAGTTGGTGCCGAAAATCTTCTATCTGCCTACCCTAGATCTTTTGTTTAATTTGTTAAAAAATTAAAATGTTCAATTAATCCAAAGTTTAATGACTTCTTTAATTCAATACCATGAAATCTGAACGCCAAGAAAGGACGATGATGATAAATATTTTCATATTAAATGTTCTATTATTTGTTACTTTAAGAATTAATTTACAGTCAAACAGTTAGAGGGTGGACTAGAAGAGGACAAAACATCACCATTATTTCTGAGAATTTAATGCCCACAATTTCCGAAACCGACTCATTCATGCTCTATTGAATCCCCGATATGACTAAATAACCTTATTAATAAAACACATAGCTCTGTTAGGAATATCATCGTTATAAAAAATTAAAATTTTCAACAAGAAAAAAATCAAACTTACAGTTGAATTGTATATATCTTGGGAAGTCAGTAAAAAATACTGGAAAATGTTTTCATCTATATGTTAAAAAAGTTTTTTTATTCGTAATATTTTATGACAGTGCTAACTTTTCATTGCAATTTGTTGAAAATGAGAAAAATACTCAGAAATCTTTCACGATAAAAGATGTACTTACAAACATTGTCTCTATCTGGCCTGCCATTGTCTAGATAAATTTTCAAGAACTTTCACGATCACCACCGATTTTTCTGTTTGTTTTCAGCAATGCCTCACTGAAATTGTACCGGCAACATATAATATTCAATCCTTATATACCACCGCGCCCAAGTCAATGCTGACTACTTCAATCACAGGAAAAACATTCCTGCATTCGCAGGAGTACGCCGACTATTAAACATTCGCACTCTAATTAAAACATTCGCTCTGTATACTTTACGGCTTCAACGAGTTAACACAGACTTAATGAAATTGTTAATGGCCAATAATTTTTTTGAGATATGCATGGTATTCAAACAAGATCATAAATCATAAAAAACTGTTAGAACAGCGGGTATCCAATGGCGACGACTATAGGCTTCAATAATGTGTGATTTATCTTTTTAAGCTTATTAACAATACACATAATATATGTACTTACTTATATTCCTGAATTATGTATGGATTGCAATATTTCCAAATTCATACATCAGAGAGATAATTTCCATATTTTATAAGATAATAATTGTCAAGAAAACTTAATATTCTTACAGTTTATTTCACAACATAGCAAATGTTCACTAAAATCTATAGTATATTTCAAAAACAGAAAGAGTGATAAATTATGATAATGAAGGGAGGGATCTCTATTGTAGTCTTACTTCATTATAATAATTTATTACTCTCTGTCTCACTCTTTGAATTGGAGTGTATCTGTAGATTTTCGTTACGTAAAATTAATGTGCAGAAAAATTGATTAGCTTTAGAAGAAGCTTCTTCGTCTGAACCATGATTTCACTTTACTGACTGACTAATGCCGAAAGTGAATAACTTCATCCATGCGCTGAGCTCAGTCTACATGTGCTGCGCAATTTCGCATAGGTAATGACTGTTTTTACTTTTCTATGAAAGAATCATAGCTCGTGTGTGGACAATAACGAAACAGATAAGCTACTGACATTACAATTATCTAATCTATTTCTTTGTTTTGTCAATTTCCACGATTCATGTCTCTGGGTCAATGTCTTTACAATCAAAAATGGAACCAATTCAGACTTTCTCATAATATAAGAGAATTCAAGAGCTATGAACAGAATATTAGGCAGTATTTTATATTCATCTCATAGATATTCTATGACTATTCAACGCTACTATGACTTTGGTTAAGCCATTCGCCAATCTGGATTGAATAATGACCCTATTCAAACTCTAATTTTTGACTCAGCAAACAAAAGTTCGCCTAGTCAGTATTTATTGGCATGATTGGTTATAGGGAATCATTGATTTCATATGTTCTCATAAGTGCCCGTTAATTAAATAAAATCTAAAACCATACTCTTCTATCTTTTTCATTATCAAATTCTAAGCAAAGTTCTCTCTCTCAGCTATTTACTCCCATTCTATACTCCAGGATTTTTGATCTCATCAGCTTATAGTTTCTGGGACCCTCATATGGTCTTTCTGCCCGTCCATGGTCTTTCCATTATTTCATCTGTTGTTTATCCATGTTAAATTTTAGCAAAATTGTTGTATAAAAATCCACAAGAATCTTCCTCACTCTAAGAAATCATCAACAGATGAATGACCTAATGTGCTCTTAGACTGGGTGATATCCTAAAGTAAATGATTAAATAATAAAATCACATCGACCTGAACAGCATATTCAGAATGTTGATTGGTAGTTTAATATGAATTTTATGCAGTGAATAGAGGTCCCACCTTCAATGTTAATCCATAGATATGTCCTGCCCACTTCTCAATAAAACATTAGAGCTACGACGTTCATGTTACGGATACATATATTTTTTCATTGAACTATTTGCCTATGCAAGAATTTATGATCTGGAGCATTTTTACATGAGATCATTCAAAAGAGGTAATATCTCCAAGTGAAATAGAAAGAAAATCGATATTTTTACTGGAACTGAATAAGTAGGAGAATTAGATTCAGAAGAAGTATAATAGGAAAACTTTGACATTTCTAAATGATATAATATACAGGGTGTGCCAATTAAAACTTCCCACCCCTATTATCTCGTAACGAGACAGGTTTTGTAAAAATCGTCAAGACATTGGTCATTTTGATATCCAGGGGGCACATACTGGCGTAAGTTTCAGTGTCTTGGACCCTACCCCTTAGGCAGGGGCGTAAAGTACCCTTACATTTTAAATGGCACCCTATGTTGAGTGATACCTTATTTGAAAGCTATTATGATTCTGATTACGACAACAAAGGACTTTTTGTATTTTCACTGGGCTACGGCCATAAAATATATATAAATGTTCAAAGTGTGTGCCCTCTACTTCCAAACAATAATAAAATCTTTGCTCTGCTTCTGAACGAACATTTCGAAGCATTTCAGGTGTAATTTGATGACATTCTTCAACTATTCGCCGACGAAGTTCGTCACGTGTGTTTGGTGGTGTTTAAACTTTCGACCTCAAGTGTCCCCATAGAAAAAAGTCTAATGGAGTTAAATCTGGCGATCTGGGAGGCCATTCGATTGATCCTCTGCGCCCTATCCAATGATTTGGAAAGTTTTGATTGAGAAAATTACGAACAGCTGTGGTATAATGTGGTGGAGCCCCATCTTGCTGAAACTATACATCGTCTTCTTCTATGGCGTTATCATTTTCCAATATTTCCACAATCATCGGGTAAATATTCGCTTCTAGCAGATTCAGATACATGTCTCCATCCAGATTTCCCTCTAAGAAGAGAGGTCCTATGTCCCAGTATGCCAGCCCAAACATTCCATTTACCTGGATGCTGCGTATGACTTTCATGAAATATTCTGGGATTTTCATTGCTCCAATAGCGGCAGTTATGGCGATTGACCTGGCCATCCAGTTGAAACAATCATCGGAAAAACAGATATTATAAAGTATAAAAATGCTGGATTTCTTCGAGTACGATCTCTCATATCCTCACAGAACACAGAACTGGACACGGCGATCAGGATCGTCTTCATTAAGCTGATGAAGCAAAGAAACCTTGTATGGGTGATACTCGTGAATTTGTAAGATTCGGCGACAACTAGGTACAGAAATTCCAGAAGTACTTGCGAGTTTCCTGAGGCTCAAATTTGGTTCCATTGCTATGTGACCAAGGACAGCTACCTGATTTTCTTCAGTACCTACGATATTCTCACGTTGATGCTTTCTGTTTGCAACCGATCCAGTTTCGGAAAATTTATGCAATAAATCCAAGACGTACCGATGCGAAGTATTTTTATCAGGATGACGATCATTAAAAATTCGGGCTGCCTGTCGTGCTCATTCATTATTGGTGTAAAATAAACTAATTCTTTCCACTTTTTCAGCGATTGTATTTCTACGAACTGAGATTCAACAATCAACGTTGTGATGATTTTACAGGATCTTTACTGGTTTCGAATCAAGAGATCACATTGTGTTGGAAGTCTGTTTTAGAGAAATGAAAAATTCTTAACGACATATTTTTATTAAGAAATGTTTACAAATAACACCCAGATGTTTCGACATGTTCCTTCTCAAGAAGAGCAAAGATTTTATTATTGTTTGGAAGTAGAGGGCACACACTTTGAACATTTGATTAAATAAATTTGTCGCATTTATTGATATTTGTCTTATTTTTGAATGGATGATTTTATGGCCGTAGCCCAGTGAAAATACAAAAAGTCCTTTGTTGTCTCAATCAGAATCATAACAGCTTTCAAATGATGTGTCACTCAACATAGGGTGCCATTTAACATGTAAGGGTACTTTACGCCCCTGCCTAAGAGGTAGGTTCCAAGACACTGAAACTTACGCCAATATGTGTCCCCCTGGATATCAAAATTGACCTGTATTGGTGATTTTTACAAAACCTGTATTGTTACGAGATAAAAGGGGTGGGAAGTTTTAATTGGCACACTCTGTATAAGTATAGAACTAAATAATTTAAAGATTCTTGGCAAGTAGAAGAGGACTCTCTATATGTTCAAGCTGATTACTTTGTGAATATTGGATATGTCACTCCAATCTTGTTTTTTTATAACGAACTTTCTTATACCGTGGTAATTCAAAATATTAGTATAACATAATCTTGCACATAAAAGTGATTTCACAATAACCATATATGAACGTAAAACATATAAGAAAATATAAGAAAATAACAAAACTCAACAATTTTTGATCTCTGTATGTCCTTCTACTTTTGCACATCCTGCAAAAAACACTGGATATTTTTTGAGGAAGTTGCATAAATTTAGGAATATATTTTCCATGAGAAATAATCTTTTCTTCAAAATCATCGTACCACCGATATTTACAGTAGGAAATCATAAGTGGCCCATTTCAGGCAGATATTCTTGCGACTTTGGATCGTTACGATTGTATTGTGTCTCATTTGGTTAAAAGAAAAGCAATAATAACTTTTTCCAAGCCATTTTAGTTTTGTAGGGTTCGTTGATTAAGTGAGTCATTTTATTATCACATTCAATAAGAAGGTTGGTACCTTAGATCATGTTCGCTTTAAGACAAGATTAATGAAAGGATGCATTTGATGGGCGAGACATTTGAAAGATGAATGAATAAATGATTAACAGAAATTGGATCACTCAAAACGGGGCACATGGGTGTCGAAATTCAGATTTTACAGTCCTTTATCGAACAACACCAGCCGTATTCATAATGATTCTCAGTTCGGTACTAGTTTACTTTCTTTCTAAAACTGTCACGTTTGATATTATCAATACCATAATAACTAACAAACTAACTAAACTACTAACGATCTAAGATTAATTATGAAACCTGCTGCGGGTATTGTAAGTTGTAAGAATTAAAATAAATACACTCTAACCTCTGTAATCCGGACAATTCATGGTAAGGAGGTTATCCGGATAAGTGATATATTCTGACTACTGAATATTAATATGATAATTTATTAAACGTTTATTATATAATACAAAAAATAACCATAAGAAATTATAAAAAAATTTAAACAGACATTATCTTACTACATAGGTATACCTATATAATTAAAAATTAAAAAACTCAATAAACAAATATAACTTACTTTGAAACTACCTTGAAAAAATCAGTAATACTTTTATTTACTCAATTTCTTTTTTATACAACATTTTTCAGTTCAAAAAGTAACTCAATTTGATTGACTGGTATATTATTTTCTACTACACATTGGATACAATTGTTAAAGGAATTTACGGCATTTTGGTATTCAACTTTCGAAATAATTTGAGCATCGTCGTTGCTAGAAGGAGAATCGCTATTTTCATCATTTATTTCATTTGCTTCAGAAACAATATCTTGGTCTTTTAGTAAAATGTAGTCTCAGACCCACTCCCTGTCATCCATGCTTCTATATCATCCATTGAAATACCTGCGCCTAATAATTTTTCACCAAGAACTTTTAACTCATTTAATTAATTTTGAAGTTCATGCGGGTTCTTATTTTTTTTAGCTAAAGTTGCCACCGGAATGTTTTCTTCTTCATCTGCTTCGTCCATCTTCTGGTTGGACAACAATGGCTTCCATGACTTTTTTATTAGGTCCAGATGCCCTTGGTACCATGCTTGCTGCAACGAAAAAGCTACATTACTAAGATTAATGTTCTTTAAGGTTGTTGAAATGTCAGACTCAGTTGCCCCACTTATTTTAAGCAGGTCTTTTCTGTAAAACAGTTTTATCCATGGGTATTTAGGGTGAATGCAGTTTGGTACTATTTACGTAATAACCGCAATCCTGTAATAAAACACATTGAGATAAATTATACACACAAAAATTAAAATAGTGGTAAAGCCTTATGTTTAACCGATAATAATATATCGTTACTTTGAAAAGGTAGTTAATTTACATGGAAAATATAAATCAAAAAATTGGATATTTAGTTAAATGACATTTTTTTCAGTGCTGTAGAATTGTAGGAAGGGTCAACATTTCACTTGCCCCAGTCGTAGCTTGGTATAGAGTACGACAAATAGTTTCAAAGTATTAGGAAAAAATCACTTTAAAATGAATAAAAAATAACTTAGCTGTGTTTAATTTTCTACTGTGTGCACAAGATTTCATAAGATATTGGCAATTATTAATGTAACAACCGATATAAAAAAATATGAAAGATATTCGTAAATTCAATGTTATAATTTCTACTAAAGTTATCGTTTTTTTAAATGGTGCACCCAAAATTTTATTGGATATTTCAATTTTTCTCAAAAACTAATGGTAACTTTGCTAAAGGTTTAATAAACTTTGAATCTACCATCGAAAATGTAATATGTTTTAAAAACTGATTAACACTTGAGCCAATGAGAAACTTTAATTCTGTGTTCTGGGTTTGATTCAACATATTTTGAACTATTGAATTGTAATCATACAATTACACAAAATATACAGAGTGTTTCTTTAGATGAGATGTACTTAATATCGTTCATTTCAAAACGCTATAACTTATTTTTTTTGGTTTTCGACACCCTGTATATTTTAGAGAAAAAGTGTAGCTGTTTTAGTTCTCCATTTCCCCATCGAAAAATATTAGGTTTTCTTATACATATCTCTTGTGATTTCGAAGATATTTGAAGGAGCATTGAATGTTAAGAGAAATTTAATGTTTTGATTATTTGATTTTCAAAAGAGTATACCTAATAAATCTTCTGTGAGAAGATCATCTTCTTCTAAACATATTTTAACTCCCTATTTGAAAGATTTTCCAAATTCTCATTACCGGAACTAAAACAGAAAATATCTACATGTTAATGTAGACGTAGGTTTCGAAATATAAGGACCCCCTACAAATCAGAATTTTACTACGAAATTCTACTCCAGCAAAACTTCGAATCTGAGAGTGGTTGAAAAAATACAATCATATTATTTTTTAAATAAAACAGGACATTAAAGATTGGGTCACACTGTATAAATAAGAATAATGTTAAATTATGGCTATCATAGTCATTGACCGACCATCCACTAGAGAAAAAAATCTGTGGAATTTGATAAAAGCATGTGAAATCACAGTCATTTCAGTAGATGGCAATCATAACATCCAAATACTCAACTAAATAAGTTAAGACACGATAAACAACCATTCATTCTTATCACTGACCAACGGCAATAAGAAATCATAGTCTTTTTATTGTCCAACTGGCACCAGGATCTTATTAGATATGAAAGAATCTATAATATGTTCAAATGGACATCAGGTATGTATCTATGTAACTACCATATAAAGAGACTAGTGGCGCTTATAAAAAATGTCTTTATCATTCCACATCTGTATAAGTTAACTTTTATTATAATAAAGTTTCAATAAAACAAATCAGTTTTTTGTTTTAGAAAATAAATCATCTTGTGGAGTATACCCAATATCTGAAGTGAGTAAACACTTGTCGATAACGCAAGACTTTATGAACTAAATTTGCCTAGATAATGAGAAATTAATATCTAATAATGAAAGATAGTTATTTATTATACAATGGAAAAAAGTACCAGATTTTAGCTCGAAATCTAAAATCTAATATTTTTCCCGTCTGTAATACACAATTTTTTTCTGTGACGGGAAAACCAAGATTTAATATTGAAAAAATATTAATATATTAAAGTCAGAAGATAATCGAAGTAAAATTTGTTTTAGTTTAGTTTAGTAGAGTAGTAGGCGACAATTAGACATGCGTTGCTAAGGAAACCTTTAAAGTCATCAAATATCTTTCAGTTTAATTCTGTGTTTTGATTGATATTTATGTGCATATATATCTACCCGAAAAAGTTATAACTTTTTTCCCGTGGGGAAAAAGTAATACTTTGCCACCTGTCAACGGAGATAAAATGTCAAACCTTTTTTTCCGTCTGACTTTAATATTGTAACGGGAATTTATATTAAAAGTGGGTTCGATTTATTTTCACTTATTTATTTATACCAATAACAACACGACTTTATACACATTTATATTCACACTTATTCCTCGGACTATATACGACTTTTCTACTGTGTATGATCTATGACCGACTGACTATCTATCACTAACTGTCTATATCCGTGGTCCGTGTGTTTATATCCACTTAACCTCCTGTCTCGAAGCTTCTCGTCCTTTCTAATATATTGTTCTGGAAGTATTTCCCAATATATTCCTTCGAGAGTAATCGAGGTGCTTCCGGGGCTCCAGAGTGTTCTTCCATGTTTCTGATATTTGTGAGTGTGTGTTGGTGTCTTTATTCAGGTAAGTCTTCACGTTACAATATATTATAATATTTTTTCAATATTAACTCATCGTTTTTCCCGTCACAGAAAAAATAGTCTTTTATACACGGGATGAATATAAGAAAGAGAGCTAAAATATTATAATTATTATAATTATAATATTTCTTATCATTCACAAAGTGGTACAATTTAAAGTGAAACACTTTTCAATCATTTAAAATCTTCTACCTTTTGTAACTACGTAAGTACATACTTCATTTGGCTAATAATATTTTCACAAGGATACCTTAGTTTGGGCATTTTTTCAGATAGAGCCAATTTAGTTTTTTTTCTAAATTGGTGCATTCAATGTCTTTGCAAAAACTTGGTTTTATTTAAAATTTAACTAGTTCCGTTTTCGATTACCAAACTATCGATAATGCTGCAATAAAAAAAATAACTGCCAAAAGTTTAGAAATTCACGAAATTTGATTTTATATAACATTATCACGATATAAGAAAGCATTAAGAAAATATTATTTATATTTTTTTATTATTTTTCCTGTCAAAACTGCAACAGTTTTGCCATTTCTAGTATCTTTAGGTATGTAGGAGTATATTATTTCCATAATGTAGCCTTTATTTAATTAGGGTTTGTTTTCTTCTAGACGAATATCGAAGCCAATAACAGTTATAAAACAATTGTAAAACATCAATTTTTATATTTTTTTTACCGAGGGACCAAACGGAGGAGGTATACAATTCTATTGTCAGCTTTTCGTTTTTGGTTTTAGGAATTAAAATTTAATTTAAACTATTTAAGACATGCGTAAAATGGCAGATGACGTCAGGAATCTTGACGAAACCCCACTCGATGGGTATTCAAACTATACAATGCCACTACAGCATGTTCCTAAATACAAACAATTGGCCAGGCTGAAATTATGTCATCAGTTAATGTCATATTCCTATATTGAGTCCGTATATCTGTCAATTCTTCAAGGCCATTTACTAATTACCAGAGAAAGAACATCATTGATAGAAAAATCTGTTGATTCTGTTTAAGTTTAATTGAAGTTGAACCACAGCATAAGAAAAAAATTACCTATGCTGTGGTTGAACCTTGATTTATTTACTGGTCCCAGAAGAGAACGCAACGCGTCATCTGCTATCAAGTATATAAACCACACGTTTCTGCTTTAAGGTTTTCTGTTTGTTCTATTATCTGGTGTTACTCGTAAGTATGCAATACAGAATACATGAAGGTTGAATTTTTCGATGACTGCAGTATCTCCCATATTCAAGTCACTAGAATATTAGGTAGAATTCAGTTGAAAAAGTGTAAAATTAAAATAATAGAAACAAAATCTACTTATGTAATGTGATGAGAGCCTTGCATTATTTTTAAGAAATATTTAAATTCCCAGAGCAACTGAAACAAACATATACATAGGTAATTATAATTTAAAAAAGAAAAGAAAGCAAATGGATCCAAAAATGAAGAACCTGTTGTTTGACAGTCATCAACCATCCTTGTCCCGGGTGAAGAATTTTTTATATAAAGCTATTTATCAAGCCCATATGGACGTATGGGACAGAATTCTGAGAGTGTTCCAGCAAATCGCTCATAAATATTATGCAATGAATCAAATCAAAGTAATTAAGAATAATTACGAACGCCCCATATTATGAGTGCAACTACATACACACTGCTCTCAGATCTTGATATTCCTTTTGTAAAAGGATAGCGCAGAAAGAGAACCCAATAAGACATTTCGAGAGAGTTGATGACCCATTAATGGATCTACTGTGGGAAGAATAAGAGGACTACGTTATTGGATGCGGTACTTTTCCCGATAAGCTCATAGAACTTACATTGTTATACCTCAGGTATATAAATTGTTCTGATTATTAATAACAAAAATGAGTAGAAAAAAGATCTCTCATATCCATAAAAATGAATATTAAATCGTTCGTTAATGAAAGTCTCGGAGTAGTGAGTAGTATGGAAATACCTACATGATCATTATCAAATCTATTGGATTAGAACCGGTATATATTATTTTCGGAATTCTAATAAGTCTCGACATATTAAGCAATTCCGATTAACAGTTGCCACAGAGGTCAAGCACTTGCTCCAAATACCTTGTGCAAGGTATTATTCAGATTACTTGTTATTTAAATAACTTCCTTTTAACTTATATTGAATAAATTTCAACGGCGGCTTGTAATTTATTTGACTGAGCAGACGCAATATTAATAGCAAATGTTATTGACACATTCTTCTATCACTAATATAATAAAATGATTTACAGTTCAATAAACAAACTTATTGATTTAGGTTTAAGAAACGAAACATATTTAAATATACTTTTTTATTTTTGTTGTGGCAGAAATAACCATATGAACTAAGCATAAAGTATAGAAACGCTTCGATATCATCTAGATAAAATGTTTCACCTATGAAGAAAAACCTTGGATACGTCGATTTTTGATCATAATAGCCTATTTTTTGACCGGCTTCAAAAAAGGAGTAGGTATACAATTCCGTTGTATGTTTGCTTTTTTTATGGCTTTTCACGCGTTTTACATACTAAACGTACTCCGATTTAGACGATTTTTGTTTCATTTGAAAGAGGAGAGTTGAAAAAACCGCCCCCAAAGATGGTGGAGAGGGTGATTTTTTTCGAAAATTGAAAATTTGAGAAGGCAGAATTATAGAAAATTCCATATCCGGAAACGTTTAAATTGGATATTTTTTAAAATAATCGTAGGTTTCCGCGTTACCGTCTGAAATATGTGTTTCAGCTAGGAGGAAGGGGCAAATTTTTCCGAGAATTTAAAATTCGAAATTTCAATAAGATTAGAAAGGGGACCATTTCCGAAAACGTTTAAATTCTACATTTTTTCAAGAGTTACGGTCTCCGAGTTTCGCAATGGTAAATTCTGAAGTATGTAATATGCTTATTTCCGCTATGTGGGAGAGCATTTTTGTTAAATTGAAAGTCTGAGATGAACAAATTAAAAAAAAAAGATTATATGTAGTAAAATTTAAATTGAGTTACGGTTTTCAAGGTACACAGTAAAGTCTGAAATATGTATATTTGCGCTACTCAACAATGTAAAATAAACATTTTTAAAAAATTTACCGACTTTATTAGTTGTTGCACTGAAAAATACAAAATAATATTAATTCTATTGGTGTTGGTAATTTTGAAATTTTGCCGTTGTAGTTTATTGTTGTAGGCACCAACTCCAAAAGAAACATCACCAATAGAATTAATATTAAGTATTTTGTATTTTTCAGTACAACAACTAATAAAGTCGGTCCAATTTTTTGTATATATAAAAAAGTCTTATTTTACCTGCTCCACATTCCAAGCTATGACGAAATGATTATTTTTCATTAGAAAGGCTGAAAGGACGTAACTTTATATCTTAAACGGAAAGCAGATAATTCAAAAATAATAAATACATTGGTATTAAGATATAGAGAATACAGGGTGCTCAATATTTAACTATTTTCATTTGCTGATTCCGATTTAATACAAATGTAATAAATAGAAGAGAGTTGCACTATACGTCGGGAATCGTATTGCATCAGCACCGCCCCATTATGGAGAACTAATTACCGCGTGTCTGGCGAGAATTTCAAATTTGAATCGAGCACGTGCATCTCCAATAATGTCAGTCTGCCAACCATAGAACGTGAGTTTCAAACGTCTGTCAGTATTTTGTTCTTCAGGTACCTACCTACCTATTACATATATAGTTAATGTCGTATGATATTTATGACCTCTGCAATATGATTTCATACATCATGGGGGCATAATCAACCAAGATCTAGTAAAATATATATTTAATTGACAGTAATATGTCGAACGAGATCTCATGTAGTGTTAAGCTGGTGGTTCTTTTCGGACACTACAATCACATTTCTATGAAGCCGATACAGATGATAAAATTTGTTTAACATATTGTTAACCTTATGTTCTATGAATGTTTATCTGTCACTGTGAATAAAACGGAACAAGGAACCGCTCTGTAGCGTACTGTGTGCTGTTACTGTTGTGTGATTTTATGATTGACTCATTGACATGCATGCAATGAAAGAATTCCAGTGCGGTGCATTGGTACGATAGAAAAGTACGAGAATACTGAACAAAAATAAATACTCTTGTATATGGTGAATACCAATCAACAGTCAATAGTGTCAATACCATACCAGTTTATTATAAATACCTATATCGGTGTTTAATTCATATTTGTATTATGTTCAATATACTTAATAGATATGCCATTGAAATTAAAATATTATCTTGTTTACATAATGGTCTAAGAGGCTTTAATAGCTTTTCCAACTTCCTGGCATCTATTCATTCTATTCCATTGTTTTCTGTTGTCGACACAACTTTTCTAAAGTAGGATTTCCACCGCGGGAGAAAAAAAAATACTACGCTCATGGTTCTGGTGGATTTCCGGTGGTGCGATGTACGAGTTTTTGTGGGTAGCTGGGTAAAGGTGAGTTTATACAGTAAATAAAATAAAATAAGAAACAAATTAAAACTGAAATAAGAATAAACTCAAAAAAGATTGGTTTATAAAGATGACGAAAATAAAATAAGAAATAAGAATGAACCAATCAAATCACAGTTTTTTTGACAAAAACTTTTGTGTTTTATGCAAGTTAAGTGTTCTCTGGTGGTTGATTATGCGCATTATGAATTTCCAAACAAAATAAAATAAAATAAGAAATAAAGATGAAAGTTGGCCATCTTTAGTTCTTATTCTTATTTCTTAATTTAGCTTATTTCGTGTATAAACGCTTCTATGGAAATGAGCATTTTCAACTTTCTAATTTTATCTTAATTTGTTTCTTATTTTATTTTATTTACTGTATAAACTCACCTTAACTGAGTTGGGAACACTGAGTATGATTAACCTAATACTCTGTGGTATGATGATGATGAGTATGCCTTTGAAAGGTGATTCTAAACAAACACTAATAAGCTCTTAGTTACCAATACCAATGCATATTATTATTATTATTATTAGATTATCTTTTTAAGTTACAAATTGATTAATAATTGTTAATTTACTAAATTGATAGGCGGTACGACAAGATATGATGAATCAGAAAAATCTGAAAAAAATACAGAAATATTGATGATTTTAGGATATGCCAGTGGTAAAAGGAGTAAGGGAGAAGTATACTTGCCTTCCACTTTACGAGGCGGAATATGAATTTATCTACGACAAACTGTGTTTCTCGGATACTGTAAAAATAAAGTCATAACGTCATATTTTATTTTAAAAATGAATGAATGAAATAATTTCATACATATCTTGAGAGATATGTCTGTTAATGTTAAAAATATGGTAATAGTATAGTTTGAAGTAGGATCTTTAACCTTTTTTATTAAACCTTACATAAAATCAGATGTTCACAATGCGCCATACTGGTTATTACATTACATAATTGTTTGGAACCTCTGTGGCTACTGATTTAATTCGGAAATCAATCAATCGCATCGTTAAATGGAAGGCGACTATATGCAATATTTTCAATGAAGAATTAATTGACAGAAATCACATAAGTAACTCCACAGTAGATTAAATTCAATTCTAACTCCACTGTAAGTAAGATGTCACTTTTTATCAGAAATTCTTAGATATCCTCATTCTTCAATAACAATGTTATCCAACAGTAATAGGGTTTGCCGTGGTGCTATTCAAAAAATTTTAGATAAAGCCAATTTACATCTTTATAAAATTAAACTGACCCATGAACTTAATGATGACAATTTTGACGCCTGGAATGTTGAGACTCTATTCAGAGAATACCTATGTTACAGAAAAAAATGGCCTCAAATATTAATGTGCTATTCTCCGATGAAGTAACTTTAGTGAACAAACAAAATTAGATATTGGGCAAATGAAAACCCTAAATGTAAAATGGAGCCCCTGTCTCATAGGCAATATCCACAAAAAGTAAATGTTTGGGCAGGAATTATCAGAAATAATATTTTTATTAATAACATGTCCAAATATTTATTTTATTCTGATAGAACCTAATATTTGGTTTCAAGAAGCTCGAGCAAGCCATCATTATAACGTCCCTAAAACTAGCAGAGCAAAGCGAGCAGAATCCAAAATACATATTTGGTGCTTGTAGCGCACATTAGGTGCTAATTAAGTGCTGTGTTTCAAAATTGATTGTTCTTATAGTTTTTTTTTGGAAAATGGCTGCTTTGCTAGCTATAGATAAAGTTAGCACAGCAACCATTAGAAATCAACTTTTTTGAGAAAATATGTTTAGTGCTTGTTGGGCTAATTAAGTGGTGTATTCAGAAGTCATTGCTCTTGTAAGTTTTTGGAAATGGCTGTTTTTAGATGGAGTTAGCACAGCGACCTTTGAAAATAACCTTATTTGAAAACATTTTTAACAATTCTTGTAGCGGCTGCTTTGCATTTGATTCCATTCTTCAAGTATTGCTACCAGCGCTGGTACAAGATATGAGTTTTCGTGAAATTATTAAAATAAAGAAAGCTCATTTCTTAACTTGGCTCTTTCACTAATAGAGAAAGGTATTGTCAGACCCGCTCTATGTAAATCTCCCACGGAGTTTTCGACGATAGAAGATTGGTAATCAATGACGCAGGAACTTTGGATGATAACTTCATCAAAAATATCCTGACAACATTAAGCTTAGAAGTATGCAGTCGTGTGCAACCCGTTAGTAGTTGATAATTACAAACTTAGTTTATTTTTCTTTTGTTTTATTGCTTATATGTTCTAAATACAATGTCTTAATTAAATTAAAGAATTATTTTTAGCTCAGATTTTTTTAAATCTTTTAATGTTAGTAATTAATATAAACGTAAAATTGGATACAATAACTACCCAAGTATATGTGCCACAATATAGGAAATGAGGTGCTGGTCTACAGCCTGGCTGGAATAATACATTTTCAGAGACCATATATATGCAATGAAAAGGAGATGAAATAACTTCAGATAAATATTTTTTACAAAAAATTGGACCGACCTTATTAGGTGGTGCACTGAAAAGTATAAAATAATTTTAATTCTATTGGTGCTGTTACTTTTGAAGTTGTGCAGTTGCAGGTAGATTGATAACTTTTGGCACCAACTTCACAAGTACCACCACCAATAGAATTAAAATTATTTTATACTTTTCAGTGCACCAACTAATAACGTCGGTCCATTTTTTTGTAAAAAATATTTATTTCACACTTTTGAGTGTAACATTAGTCCCGAAAATCGCTGAACGTTCACTATACCATATGAATGAAGATAGTACTTATCCTATTACCTACGTATATTCCTTGCTTGTAGTTGTTATTTAGAGATCTCAGAACATCGCTGCGGAAATATGCTTCAATATTTTAGTTGTTACCATTTTAACACCGATTTAACTCGAAAACCGTAACTCTAAGGAAAAAATGTTCATCATAAATGTTGCTACAAATAATTATATCTTTTATGTAGTATCGAAAAATTTTCAATTTTCGAAAGAAATTGTCCTCTCTACATAGCAAAAATACATATTTAACATGCGTCTATCTCGAAAACCGTAACACTTTTGAAAAAATGTTCAATCTAAACGTTTTCGGATCTTGTCTTGGTCTTTAATTATACCAACTCAGATTTTCGATTTTCGAGAAAATTCGCCCCCACCACCCCTTCGGGGCGGTTTTCGGAGGGAAGGTGATTTCGGATTTGCGTTTTTATGAATATGGTACCATTTCTCAATCCCCTTCTTCCAAATGAATCCAAAATCATCAAAATCGGAGCTCGTTTACTATATAAAAGGCGCGCACGAACCAAAAAAAAATAAAAATAAAAAAAATAAAGGAGACAGTCGAATTGTATACCTCCTCCGTTCGGGGTTCGTCGGTCAAAAATATAGGTTATCATGTTGGCTATTTTACGGCGCTGTGCCTGTGTTGAGTAGGACGACACAATAAAGATGACAGAAGGAAAGAAATATTTTTATCTTGTCCAACTTTATTAATTTACCTATTACATACATTATTCGATATTTAAAAGATCACGCAAAAACATGTATATTTATTGAATCTTTTATCACATGATAGTTATTATCATAGTATTTTTACCAAGATAGAGTGACAGTCTTACAGACCCAAAGGCTTCTGGTTTGAGGGTTTGTAACTCGTCCAAGGGCATAAGCATCAATAATACCCGAGATACGTATAAACTGCTGTCATATAATGACATTATTATTATATATATGAATTATTATTCAAGCAGCCATTTTCAAAAAAGTTGATTTCTAAAGGTTGTTCTAGCTTTATCCAAAGTTAGCAAAGCAGCCATTTTCCAAATAACTAAAGGCGCAATTAATTTCGGAATACAGCACTTAATTAGCCCAACGAGCACTAAGAAGATTTTCTCCAAAAAGTTGATTTTTAAAGGATGCTGTGCTAGCTTTATGTAAATATATGTAATAAATCGCCACATATCTTAACTAAAAAATAAAATAATAAATAAAAATATTATTATAGGAGTGAGCCATATGAATGTTTATTTTTGTGTTGGTATACCGAACTGGCGCACGGCCGGATTATAGAGACTCTAGGTACTGTAATGAGGAAAATTATTTAGATAGGTACATTGCCATAATTTATCCACTTTGTTAACCTTGAATGAATATTATTGATAATAATTATAACTAACTGAACAATTATAAATTTTAATTAAATTCGAATTTAAATTCAAAATTAAATTACCTAATAATATGTAACAAGTTAAAATTAACAGGCTTCCTTATTTCATGTTCCGGGTTTGATACTTCCTAATTGAAGTTTTTTTGTTATTATTCAAAGTTAAAATTGTTGTTTCTTTGGATTTCAGAAAAAAAATCTCTTCCTTTACCACCAAAGTCTTGAATATTAATATTTTAACAGGTGTTACATATCCAAAAATTTGTATTATTCCATATTATTTTCCACCTTTAAATTTATATCCAAGCAATTTGAACGGCAAATGTTGGTATACAGTTAAAATAACAATCATTTAAGCGGCAACAACAATTCCGATCTAAATAACATTCACCTATTTACATATTTCGTATTATGCATATCCCGTTCCTAGACATGATATGACATTTACAAAAAGTCACTGTTCTCCAAATGAGATACATAAGATATTACGTTTATAATGATTTTTACAAAGCAGTAACTAACTCTATACAATAAGAATAGGCAAGATATACAGCCAATTCCTTATGAAGAGAAATTATTGTACGTCTTACGTCTTTATATAACCCAAACATAATACAATTTTATCTCCGCTTTATTTCCGCAAAGAAGTCTTCCTATGAAAATAACGTCAATTCATTGAGAAGTAACTCGAGTCCATATAGATAAGTTCTTGCAAAGCGTATACGCCAGATTCTTCAGGGAGTGTTCCAGGGTCGCCACCTCCAAGGTTGTGTCTTGGTATAAAACTAAATTGAGAGCTGAGGGGGGCAGTAGTACAGTAGTTTGCCTGTTTGGTAGCTCTAGCACTTCCTTCAATATGTTCAAATTTGTAAGTACCAATGCAATTATTCCAAAAAAAACTACCGAAAATATATTTCAGATAATTCATCTATTGATTATCCGTGTTGTCATAGAAATAAAGTGATAAGTAATTTTATTTTGCGAAAATTTCGACAAAATATCCCGCGACATGAAAAGAGAAAGGATCGTCACTTGATAAAAATCCTGTTAACCTTAGACCGAGTACCGACCTACCAGTGTTTCTTTGTTTGTAAGCGCACCTTGCATACGAAAAGGTTTTATTTATAGGTTCCGCTTACTTCTACATTAAATGTCATCTTTTTTATATCTGAATATAAGTCGTTGACTTGCAATCTTGTCCTGTGAGAGTAGAAAAATAAATTTATTCACTTAATGTTCGGCAATTTCTAACTATTTATTACTCATGGATATGCCACATAACATGAAGTAATGATTTCTAATATGAACCAATGCTTCTTCCAGGTTATTTGCTTGTCATTTGTAGCAGCGGCTTTTGGCCAGGGCTACCAAGGTGACCCGAGAACTGCAGCCATTATTGCTGAAGACAGATACCTTCAAGCTGACGGCAGATTTGGGGCTCAATACCAGCAGGAAGATGGCGTCAACTTCAAAGAAGAAAGCTCTCCTGATGGCACTCGTCGTGGAAGTTACTCCTACGTAGATCCTAATGGACAAAGGCACTCCGTCAGTTACACAGCTGGAAAACACGGCTTCATGGCTACTGGAGATGGCATTCCCCAACCAATTCCAACCACCCTTCCTGTGGCACCACAACCAAACTACACTCCACTGCCTCAATACAATTCGCCAGATTACCAGCAACAACCTAGGCATCAGCAGCCTCAACCTCAATACCAGCCACAACCACAATATCAACCTCAGCCTCAGTATCAGCCCCAACCTCAATATCAGCCCCAACCTCAGTATCAACCACAGCCTCAACCGCAGCCACAGTACAGGCCACAGCCTCAATATCAATCAACCACTCCACCACCACATAGATTCTATCCACCAGGAAAACTTTCATTGAACAGGTCCCCTGATGGTTTCCAATTTAGTTTCCACAAAGCTTAGATGGAGATAACTAAAAAGTGTTTCTAGGACAATTTGTTTTTAATTTTATTAGTCTTTTGTATATCAACTGAAAGAATTTTACTTTTTAATAGCTGGAAAATGAACCACAAGTTGCTGCTGGTATTTACGAAGATTCATCTCTGTGATTTGATTGTTTAAATGATAAACAACTAAAGCTTGGTATTTAGTGATTTCTCGTATATAATATAATCAAATCTCTCACACTATTCTTTCTGCTTGAATATTTATTTCGAATATGGTATAAAATGAGCGTGCTAGATTTTTGACTGAGGTATCTGAATAAAAACATTAGAAGACTATCGTGTTTTACTGCTGTAAAAAAAACAGAATGATATATCTAGTAACATTAATTACCATTTAATCAATGAATGACATGAAGTAACAGTCAAACTCTTATTTTTCTCATAGGTAATCAGAGCTTCTTATTATTCTGATTAAATAACAGACCGGAACCAAGCCATTTCAAATTGTTATCTCTTTTCATACCAGTGATATACACCAACTTTATTGTTAGATAAAATGCAAAGACCAGTTCCCAACGGTGTAGTGGTTTACCTTCAAGGTCGTAATGTTACATTGCACTTTCATTGTTTGATTTGTTGCTAGCTGCAATTATTATGAGATCATTCAAATACAAACAAACATATGAGTACAACGCAAATACAGCTTTGAAAAATGTTGGAATTTAAGATATCTTGTTGTATTTCTTTGGAAACTTTTAGAAGCGACTTAAAACTTATTTTTATCTTATCATAATCCTACTCATGGAATGATGTTATGTAATTTTGAAGTAGTAGGTATATTGAAGACTTTTTGGCACAAACTTCAGAAGTAGCAGCACCAGAAAAATTAATATTAATTTGGATTTTTCCACCAACTTATAAAGGCGGTGCTAGTTTCTCGAAAACAAACATCTAATACTTTGGAGTCACCAAAATCATTGATTATCCACGTTTATATTCAGAGAGCGGTAAAAGAAATATTTTAGACTATACCAATGATTACAGAATACTAAAGAAACTTTGATTACACTATTACTATTACTCGGATACCGTTAATTTTTTTTGAAAAATTTCCTATCGCCCAATATTGTCCCTTCTTTAATATTTCCTTCATCAATTTTCAATTTACAGAAAAAATGCACCATTCACCCCATTTGGGGTGGGGAAAAGAAATCTTGGATTTGATTTTTATCAAAGCACTTTTTCAAATGATTTTTTTTCCAAAATCTAGTCACGTTTAGTATGCGAAATACGCGGACGAACCTAAAGAAATTCGGCCAAGTGCGTTTCAAATTTTTAAGACGAAGGGTATCCATGAAAAATAGGCTGAAAAATATTCGAGTCGAATTAATAAAAAATAAATATCTCCTAACTAATTTTCAAAAAAATATTTAATCTTAAAGTTGCTGCAGGTGTACCTACATTTCTACAATTTTTGAACGACGAACTTACGGAGAAAGTTACAATTCGACTGTATGACTGCATGTTTTTATATATTTGTTCGCACCTTTATCATAGTAAACGTGCTTCGATATTGATGATTTTTAATCATTTGGGAGAGGAGTATTGAGAATTGGTCCCATTGAAAAAAAATCAATATTAGACATGAACTTCCCCTCAAAAACTTGGGGGGCAATGTATAATATTATTTTGCATTTTTTGGTGCAGCAACTAATAAGGTCGATCCAATTTAAAAAAGAAAAATAAAAATATCATGTGAAATTTTTGATCTTGGAAAAAACCTAACCCCTTTATGGTTACGTTGGTCATATTGAATTTGTTCAGTATTGAACTGATTTGCGGCCCTTCTCTTTAGAATAAAACGAAAATGTAATCATCTAAGTCGGTTCACTTTCGGTACACAACGCGCAAACAAAAAAAGCAAACATACAATTATTATGTAAACTAAAAAACTCATTCTATTTCATGAGCTGATCTAATATTCTATGAAAGGTATCTTTTTGAACTCACGAGGTTATATAATTTTAAAAATATGAGAATCAGATAGGTAGGTACCTGTATTGAATAGGATGTTTATATTGTATATTATTGATGTTAATGTTGATGGCATTCAACATTCAAGACTCTGTAGAAGTAGGTATCGTAGGACGAGATGAACAATATAATAAATGTCACTGAACCTGCTCTAGCTAATAATTAAATAATTTCTTCCACCCCACTCAACACCAGTAAATTCCATACATGGCAGCTTGAACGAACCGTCTGCAAGAAAATGCAACTATTATATTTATTTCTCTGGTAGCATATCTCAAATCAATGTATTGCAAATCTTCTTCTTTTTTTGGATATCTTTTGATTTCTGCAACTAATAAGTAAATAATATATAAGACAATTGGAACTCAGTAACCTTTGTAGTATCTGAAACGTTCGACATTATAAAAGATGAAAAAGTATAGCGCCATCTAGCTGTGAATTACAACAAATTGGATAAAATATTTCCCATATCCATTGAGAACACGATGCAATATGAAACACAAAACAATAAAAAGTAGTCACAGGTCAAAATGGAAAGATGAAGATGCCTAATGAGATTTTGGCGAAACTGCTGTGAAATGCGAATGTCTGACAATCGTGCTAATGCAACTAGAGTCTATGTATATGTCAAATTCACTGAAGGACGAGTGTAGTGTACGGTGTGATTACGAGCCGGAGGCGAGTGATGGCTACCACATGAATCTGTCACATGAATTTTCTTTAACAAATTTCATCCTTTATGAAAATCGTCCAGTTCGCTAGTGCGACCATTATTTTATTTCACTACACTGAGACCAACAAACATATACCGGGTATCCCACTAAGGTAAGCGTGGTAGAATAATAGGGAAACCACGAACACTGCGACTTCGGAAAAAAAAGTAAATCGGCTAATAGAAATTAAGCTAAAATATTTTTAAGTTTCTAAAATGGCCGCTAGGTGGCTTAATTACCATGGGATAAATTAAAATTCATTTTTTTTAAATCGATATATTAACGTATTGTTTTAATACTGAAACTGGAAAGTGCATGAAACTCTGCGTAACTTTGGTTCTCATACTTTTTCCGTATTTTTGACCGACGAACGGGGTATACAATACGACTGTCTGCTTTTTTTATGTTTGACCGCGCGTTTTATATATTAAACGAACTCCGATTTTGATGATTTTTGATTCTTTTGAAAGAGGAGGTTTGAGAAATGTCCCATATTCATAAAAACGCAAATCAAAAATCCCCTTCCCTCTGAAAACCGAAATTTTCTCGAAAATCGAAAATCTGAGGTTGTATAATTAAAGATAGGACAATATCCGGAAAAGTGTAAATTGAACATTTTTTCAAAAGAATTACAATTTTTGAGATAGAGGCATGTTAGTTTCTCATTTTTGCTATGTAGAGAGTGCGATTTCTTTCGAAAATTGAAAATCTTTCGATGCTACATGAAAGACATAATTATTTGTAGCAACAATTATAATAAACATATTTTCCTTAGAGTTACGGTTTTCGAGTTAAACCGGTGTTAACATGGTAACATATAAAATAATTAAGCATATTTCCGTAGAAGTGCTGTGAGATCTCAATAAAAACAACTACAAGCAAAGAATGCACGTGGGTAATAGGATAAGTACATTGCTATTAGTGAACATTCAACGATTTTAGTGACTAATGAATGTTACACTCAAAAGTCTGAAATAAATATTTTTTGCAAAAAATTGGACCGACGTTATTAGTTGGTGAACTGAAAAGTATAAAATAATATTAATTCTATTGGTGCTGGTACTTGTGAAGTTGGTGCCGAAAGTTATCAATTTAACTGCAACTGCACAACTTCAAAAGTAACAGCACCAACAGAATTTTAATATTATTTTATGCTTTTCAATGCACCAACTAATAACGTCGGTCCAATTTTTTGTAAGAAATATTTTTGATTATAAGGGTGGGGGGAGCTGGGAAACAGTACTTTCTTAAGCCGTTGTAATGTCTTAGACACTTTTTCGAAGTTTAACTAGCTTAGTCTTTTTTGAAAGATAATTTGGCGCAAATTTCAAAAATAATGTCGGATGTGTTCGCAAGCTTACACCTTTACTCCTAGAGGGCGCTGATTAGGCAATATTTTTATTTATTTATTTATTTATTGGACCATTAAAGAATACGGTAATCTCTTTAGAGGGAACATACTCCCTGTACAAGGAACTTGTATATTCAGTTTTCATTTTTAGGTAGAAATCGATCGTTCACAATTTTGAATTTCGAAAAAATTTCAACGGCATGTTGTTATATGTTTATAAGTAATTCCAAAAAAACTTTTGGTTCAAAAGTTTATATATATATATATAGATATATATATATATATATATATATATATATATATATATATATATATATATATATATATATATATATATATGGGATATTAGGAAATTTGTTAACACGATAGAGGTCGCAGTTTTGGAGGTATCAAGTTCAAATTTGCTACAAAAATGAATCTCTTAAATATCTCGGCCAAGTTCGTTATTGGGCAATATCGGGAAAGTAGTTTCAAGGTGAACGTTCTAACATTTAAAAAAATTATCAAAAAAGAGCGTGGTGTAAACATCATCAAAAAATAATTTTGGGTTATAGATAAAATAAGTACCTACAATTTTTGTTCGAAGCGATTTTCCATAAAATGCACAGATGAAAAATAAAAATTAATAAAGAAAAAATAAGAAATATTGATAAAATATAAACACTCAATATAAATTTCATATAATGGTACATTTTCTGGAGATCTTGATATAGACCCTGATTAAAAAAATCTATAGTATATTTATTGATAAGAAATAGGAGAAAAAAAATCAGCCTTGAAGTGGAATGCGAACCTGGTCTGCTTTATATTCAACAGCCAAAACAAAAAGCTCTAACCGCAAGGCTATGATATACATACGGCAATATATATGTAATATGTAATGACATATACGTATACCAATGAAAAGGTTGTTCAAATTTCAATTCAATGAATTTTGAGAAATTTACCTTTCCGCTGACTACAGGCCATGGGGATATTTTTTGTAAGAAAACTAAATGGCACGATACATTTTTTTATTATTGGTATTAAAAGCCGTATAAATAGCTACATTTTGGCGAAAACCGCGACTCTATATCTTTACTCGTTTTTGAGTTATTGTAAAATTGATATTTTGTTTTAGTAAAAAAATAATAGTCTTTATCACTACCTATTTGAAGATATCAGTTACTTATTGCTTATTCAATAAGTATGCACTGAGTAAAAAAAAACAATATTACAACTATTGCTTTAGGTACTTTAATCATAACATCCCTAAACTTTTTGCCGATAGAACATTAGGTTATCTTTATTCGTTCTAAAGTTAGCGTAAAATTAATTCTCGAAAAAAAAAAGAAAAAAAAAATCCCGATGGCCTGTAGTCAGCGGAAAGGTAAATTTTTCAAAATTCATTAAATTGAAATTTTAACAACCTTTTCATTGGTATACCTACATGTTATTAAATAAAATTATCATAGCCTTGCGGTTAGAGGTTTTTGTTTTGGCTGTTGAATATAAAGCAGACAGGGTTCGAGTCCACTTCAAGGCAGATTTTTTTTTCGTCTATTTCTTTTCAATAAATATACTATATATTTTTTTAATCAGGGTCTATATTAAGATCTCCAGAAAATGTACAATTACATCAAATTTATATTGAGTGTTCATGTTTTATCAATATTTGTTATTTTTCTTTATTAATTTTTATTTTTTTACCTGTGTATTTTATGAAAAATTGCTTTGAACAAAAGTTGTAGGTACTGATTATATCTATAACCTAAAATTATTTTTAATAATATTTACACTACTGCTCTTTTTTGATAATTCTTTTAAATGTTTGAATGGTCGCCATTTTGAAACTACTTACTCGATATTGCCCAATAACGAACTCGACGGAGATATTTGAGAGATTGATTTTTGTAGCAAATTTGAACTTGATACCTTCAAAACTGCGACCTCTATCGTGTTAACAAATTTCGTAATATCCCATATATATATATATATATATATATATATATATATATATATATATATATAATATATAAAATTTTGAACCAAATGTTTTTTTGGACTAACTTATAGACATATAACAACATGCCGTTAAAATGTTTTCGAAATTCAAAAGTGTGAACGATCGCAATAGGTATATTTATATAAGAAATTTACCTAAAAAGACCGATAAAAAAACATAATTATCTATTTAAGCATTATTAGTGGATTAATAACAACATAAAATAAAACTAAAAATAATTATTTAATTGAATTAATAATTTTAAGCTAATGTCTACTTCGGCTGTCGGGAATAACATTGAAATTGTTGGACAATTAAGTAAAAAGTGTGTGTGTGAATGTGTAGTACTGTGTGTGCTTCTCTTACTTAAGATTGCACCGCACTCCACTGCTCATAACAAGAAATAATGATAACAAATATGTGCTGTTATTTCGGATTTGCTATTATTCATCAAAAACAGAAAAACATTTTTGTTCATTTTCTTTCTAGTCAGTCTATAATTATTTAAAATATCATGTATGCTGCTAGATAAAAACATTTTAGAAATACGCATAAAATGTTTGTTGAAATAAAGAGTCTAACTAGGGAACTTCTAATCCACGGACAGTAAAAAGTTGAAAATCTGGAGAAAGTTGATGGTAGGTACAGTCAAATTATCTTTGGTACCGTATAAGTCTTACACCTACATGCCGCAAGCCGCAGTTTCTTTGCTTTGTTTAGAAACAGTATATACAAAAATTCCCCTCACTCATGGAACAAAACAATTAATTTATTTTTAACAGAAAAAAATGTGTTGAACATAACATAGAATCTCAGTATTTCCGCGTTCCATCTAGTCTAGTATGAAGTGACGCTGCATAAAATCGATTCAAATAGTCGTGAAATCAAAAGACCTTCACTCTTTAATTATCCACTCCATAGAAATTTGAAGTTAGATCAAGTTCGATGTTAAGGTCAATATATTGTTGACAAAAACTAAGTTATGAGTGAGACATTTCTTGAGAATGATTGTCTAGTCTTGTCGAATTTATTTATATCAACTATTTTATAACGGATACACTTCTTGATTCAGTGTTACTTATACTTATAATACTAAACCTACTTAAGATGGAAACAAGCTTTGTTTCTCCCATGAAAATTTAATTACATATTTGCCATGTTCTTTCAATTCACTGAACTGGAATTGCAGTTCAAACCAAACTCAAACCGTCAAACATGCGCATTTCAGTTTTGAGAAGACCGAAATTTTAGCCATATCCCGAAAACGTCATATCCCAACAAAAACATAAATGTGAATTGAGAGCCAAGTTCAATATTATGATAGATGTCTTGGTTGTTGACTTAACGACAAAAGAATTGAGATCTAAATGGATGCCAAGTTCAATGGTCAGTCCTAAAACTTATTTACTTATAATAACATAAAATATTTTATAATAACTTAAAATATCATTTCTTCTTATAACTTAGGATAATATATTGAAGCCTAAGGTCTGACTTGGCTAGATATTTTAAGTTATAAAATATTTTATGTTATTATAAATAAATTTCAGGACTGACCTTTGACTTGGCACCCATTTAGATCTCACTTGTTTTGTCGTTGAAGTCAACAACCAAGGCATATTAATGAACTTGGCTCTCATTTCACATTTATGTTTTTGATGGTATGTCGTTATTTTTTGTACAGAAATTATTAGTATGTACTTATTAATAATAAAATTAATATCAAATGGTTTTTGTTAATCTACTGTATTTTCCTACGTTATGGGGTATAATTGTCTTTTTTTGTCTTATTTTCCGTGTTTTCTTGTACCTTTGAAATGTTCGAGAGAATTGCTCATTCCCTATCCGGATTTTTTTTACATAAAGACCAGCTGTTATCAATTTTGGTTGCTCAGTCTTACATCACAGGCACTATAAGTGTTCTTAATAGAATCAATTAATTCAAAAATTATATTAAAATTATAAAAAAATACTAGTTTCTGATTTATTCTCTTGTTTTTACCCAACTACCTATCTGTATGCCAAATCTGAACTTTCTAGGTCATCTCGAACTCGGTTAGAGTCTTCATCTTAAGTTTCAGTCAGTGATAAAAATGACGATTTTTGGACGTTAATATATAAATAACCGTTTGAGATGAGTTTATGAAATTTGGAACACATGTATCTCGCAAGGGTCAATATATGCCCCAAATTGAAATGTTTATATGAAATAGTTTTTTAGTTATGAAGGGGTCAATGGTGGATCCAAATGGCTCGTGTAATATTACACACGGTGCTGCTCGCCAGTTCTGTTAGCTTGAAATTGGCTTGACACGCTTGCGCGTGTTTAGATACCTATGAGTATCATGTTGCAGGATTCTCGTCCTAATATGATATATGAATTGTTCACAATTAGATTACACTGTCTTCTGAAATTAATGTTTATTTATTCCTTTTTGACAGCAATATAATAACAACATAGATAGGTATATAACTTACACGCTAACTTGACAATAGGCGATATGTAGGTACAAATACTGACAATATTAAAATTTTATAAAATCGGAATAATTGAATCAAATCTATCCATATATTTGGTATTTTTGAAAATAATCCTAAGCTTCGGATTTATGATCATAAAGTTATCACTATTCCATTTTAAAAAAAAGATCATAAGAATATAACTGAGATTATAGTTTGTTCATTGAAAATTACAAAATAATATTAATTCTGCTGATGCTGGTAATTATGAAGTATTGCAGTTTTAGGTAGATAGAAAACTTTTTGTACAAACTTCAAAAGTACCAACTAATAAAATCGGCCCTAGCTTTAGTAAAAAAAAAATCACATCGTTGAAAGTTCACTTATATTCAGAGATTTCAAAACATATTTACACTCTTACTTTATTAATGCTATAATTCAGAAACCGCATTTTTCTAACTGTCCATATTCTATTTATATATTTCCAGATCTATTTCAATCCAAATAAAACGAGCAGGGACAATCAGGACTTAAGAACCTTGAAATGAATTGGTCTTGAACCAAACCATATAGTTTTTCATTTTTTTAATAGTGAGGATGATTCGGCAATATTTCGGAAAAACTTGTTAGTTGACGGAGAACAACTCGAACATGTAGATCACTTCAATTATCTTGGCAGTATTTTCAGTACAAAATACAATATCGACGATGAAATAGAAAATCGTGTCAGTGCTGCTACCAAAGCATACTGGAGTCTTAAAGATCGTGTATTTTTTAATCATGACCTAAGCCTCAAAACCAAAACAACTGTATACAAAGCTGTCGTTATACCAACGTTGCTTTATGGCTGTGATCAAAACACTCGAAAAATTCCAACAACGGCACATTCGTCAAATTATGAGAATATGGTGGTTTCACAAAGTATCGAATGCCGAAGTTCTCTGCAGGGCCAGTTGCACGAACATAGAAGTTTTGGTTAGAAGAGCAAGACTAAGATGGTTGGGGCATATCTGGAGGATGAAAGAACAACGGCTGCCAAAGATACTCCTGTATGGAGAATTTTCTCAAGGAACGAGAAAACCGGGTGGACAGTATATGCGATTTAAAGATGTAGTGCACGATGACCTTAAAGCTTTGGGTATCCATAATCAGATCAAGAATCGGCCTCCACAGCCATAGAAAAACACACCAACTTTAGATTTATCTTTATAATTGTAATTAATTTTATTCTCGGTGAACGAGTTTTGGCAATATAATATCCTATTTGAGATTGAAAAGATACTTCCAAATCGAAAATTGCAGCTAGAAGTCACAAGTCCTAAGAACACAATTTTCCTTTTTTTATTAACAAATCAATAAAAACAGCGTCTTCCACCTCAATTTTATTAAAAGTTATTAAAAGTTATGCTAACATACATCTACTTTTGCAAACATTTGATTTTTTAGGGCTTTTACAGCAAAAGTCGTTAAACTAGACTTTCACCAACTAAAAACCGATGTAAAGAACCTCAGCATCATTTACAACAAACTATTAAACTCATAATGAATTTTAAACCATAATCCTATCTCTATCCAAGAAAAAAAATTATAACTGACAATACGAACATTTCTCATACACACAAAACAATAATATCAAAAACAACAACAACAAAAGCAACAAGTTGCTATCTAACATCCGGCTACACCAGATAATCAGAAATTTCCCAAAATACACTCCATATCAAATATAACACAAGCTAAATCCAGAGACGTTAGACCCAAGAGGAAAAAGAAAAAATAGAGAATGTAGTCGAAATCATCAACACCATAAAAAAGAAATGTTAATTTAAGTTTTGAAAAATATACCATGGTTTTCTATTTTATGTTAAAGGTATAGTATAGTATACACGTTTGTGTAAGTAATATAAAATGATTCCCATATTTTGTTTTTTAGAGAATAATTCTTTTTTTATAAATTGATAAAGACCAGAAAGATGGTCGAAACGTATTTGTATTTTAAATTTTTATTTTTTTTCATTAACAAAAAATAAACTTTTGGTCTACACCAACTTCATTATTATTCATCGAGCCCTAATTCCCAAGAAGACTAGAAAACGTATGTAGGTATACATAAAGAAGAACGATATGATTTAAAAATGAAATAAAATTGAAAATATTTCAGATATAACCCCCCTTTAATAATATCTTGAAGTACAATTGATAACATTTATGTTTTGAATAGCACGTTTCTAAATGCAGCGTTCAATGTTCAATCTCAAAGCATCAATTGTTTGTGGCTTTTTTGCATAAACCTTAGATTTAAAAAAAACACAAGAAGTAATCTAAAGGAGTCAAATCACAGCTTTTAGGAGGCCAGGCAACAGTTGAATTCCTTAAAATTATCCTTTTTTCAAACTTGTCTAGCAGTATGGCGACAGTTTCATAGCCAGTGTGACATGTAGCGCCGTCTTGCTGAAACCACATGTCTTCTAAATCGTGAATCTGTTGTGGATTGTTCTCACACCCAAAATGCCATTTCGCCTATTTACGTAACCACTTGACCAAAAATGTGATTCATTTGAAAAAAAAATTGTCCGCAAAATTTTGATGCATTTCAAGGAACATAACATATTTCAGATTTTACTATTGCTGTTTCAAAAATGCCGGGTATGGCTCTAAAATTTTCGATATACGAAAAAAATTTTGCCCTCCCACTCCCATTTGGGAGCCTTAAGGGGGAAAAATGTTTTATTTACAATTGGTTTACTGATTATATCTCTAAACTCTTTTTTCAAATGTAAAAAATATCAAAATCTGAACACGTTTACTATGCGAAACGCTCAAACAAACATAAAAAGATATTTCTTACATAAAATAAATAGTAATTGCACTGAAAAATTAAAAAAAGGGTTAATTCTATTGGTGCTGGTGATTTTGAAGTAGTGCAGTTGAGAGTAATGAGAAGAATTTTGTCACCAACTTCAAAAGTACCAGCATCAAAAGAATTATTTTTTTTTCAATTTTCTAGTACACCAACTGATAAAATCGGAACCTGGAACTTGGAAACCCTTATTTTTTTGAAACTTGTCCAATTTAAATGTTGCTGGAAATAATCTATTCTCTAGTCCTGTCACATAAAATTTTGAATAAAAAAGTCAGGTGGACGGAGATGATGGTTTTTTCAAATATGAGACCATTTCTCAACTCTCCTCGTTCCTTTCAAAAAATAATCATTAATATCAGTGCACGTTTATTTTGCAAAAGGCGCGTTCATACATACGAACATGCAGATGAATTTATCGTATTTACCTCCTCCAAACAGATAGTTTCTTATCTTTGCCTCCACAAACCACAAATATAGAAATAACGATGACGTCAAAGATTGAAAGTTGGAGGGGGTAAAGTATAAAATAATACTATTTTGCATAACAAAGTAGGAAATCAAAATCATAAATCGACGAGACAGATTTTTTTCATATTTGTAAAATATATCGAAGGATTTCTATACTTTATTAACACACAACGTGTTCCGTACTCTTGTGTTCAATTTATGAACTTCGCATTGTATAAATTTATTCAGATGTAAAATTTGGTTGAAGTCTGTATTTATTGCTCAACAATGCTGTAGTTCGGATATTTATTATCAGATGGCAAAACTGCATCTTAGTATACAGAGGCAGCTTTATTTTTATATTTTTATTCATTATTCATTCTCTAATTTCATGTAATATTCAAATAAAGCAGAAATTATATCTGCTCTTCATTATTCTCTATTTCTATTCTACCAATATCAATGATTCTTAAATATACAAGCCGCTAGCCATTTCCAGAGAACAGAGACGTATATCTATCTGTTCTCTGCCAATTCTTTAAGCAAGCCATAACCACAGACAATCTATTCCATAGAATAGACTGTCTGAGCCATAACACATAGTTATGTGTTTATATAGTTGCATATGGATTAACATAATGTAATAATCTTTCAGATTGAGAATCCCAATAATAATGTTTTCAATGAATCTTTCTCACCATCAAGCAATGAATACAATTTTCAGGAAAACAATATTTTCCATATCGCAATATTTATTTATACCTACCTTTATATTCCACCATAAGAACATAGGTACCTACTTAAAAATAAATATTTTTCACAAAATATAGGACTGACTTGTTAAGTTGGTGTACTGAAAAATCTATACTTAGGTACCTATCTTAATAAATCTCTTGTATTTTTTTTCGATGTTCGGGTACCTGTAGATGTAGATTGTAGATTTAAGGGGGTTTTCATTGCACTGCGACCTTGAGGTCTGTTGTGCCCCCATCAGAGCTGTTCTCGCTCTTACGTAGTCTACAGCTCGCCCTCCAGTTCCAGGATTCTAATGAAATCCAGAATATTGGATAGCTTCAAGGAGGTTGCTAAGATGTAGATACTTCTTAGATCTTTCTGTATTAAAGCTTCCAAGAAACTTTCGATCCAACTCAGGGAGATTCCTTCTCCTGAAACTCTTTCATTTACCTGTACCACAGAAAGGTTCTGAGCCAATGAAAGGAGTTCAAGCTCCTTTTCTGGCAAGTGTGGTGGCCGCTTCATTCCATTTGATGATCCCGAGTGGGCGGGAATCCAGAATAAACAGACCTTGTTCCTTATTCTTCGGCACTCCCATACCATCCTAGACTCGAAGATATGAGAGCTCAGTGCTCGGTACCTACTACGTGAAAAATAATTCATAAATTTTGTTGAGACTGATCCTAGTGATTGATTAAATACTTAGCTACAGTTTAGGATAAGTTTTATCCTGGAGAAGATCTTTGTTTTTACATAAGAGCTCGACAATCAACTGCCCGAATTAATCGGAAAGAATAGTACCAGCTGCGACATCTGTTGCTAAATAGTTTATACCAAAGCTCCCAAAATAATAAGCAGATAAGTGGGCGTTCACACCATGAATTATTAAGTAAGTTCACACTTCACATGAATAATAGACACGATGAAATTGACATCTATCGGTGACGAAGTGGTTCAATTGCAGATAAAAAGAGGACTTTATATTATTTTATAATTTTCAGTATTCTCAGTAATAAAATATTTATTATAGTTTCTTTGGTGTTGAATGTCATGAGAAATGTTGAACCTACAGATATATTCAGTGATTTCTCATGAAGGCGTTATGGATTTGCAATTTCCTAGTGCTGAAACTCAGAAACCCTCACTTTTTAACAATGTCCAATTTAAATGTTTCAGGATCTTTTCTTCAATCCTGTCACATAAAATTTTAATTTTCTAACAATTGAATGCTGGAATTTAATTAATTCATGCTGGAACTTTTGAAGTTTGTACTCACAACTGTACCACCTCAAAATTATCACCACCTATAAAATTAACTTTTTCTTTCAGTGCATCAACTGATAAAGTTGGTCCTTTTCTTAGCAAAATTATTTTCATTACGCAATATCTATAAGTGTAAGCTTTTATTAACCTATATTCCCATGAAAATTTTCATATTTTAGATGTCCTATCGCCATTAACAGTACTGCTACCAAAACACTGGCACATGTACAACAAATATTATACATATCCTTACCTACTCATAGCAATGTATTTGGACATGCAACTATTGAAAGTAAAATAAACGACCAATTAACATTCGAGTGTTGTATAAATCAATGGTGTAACATGTAACAATTAAAAAGAAAACACAATTTCATTATTAGTACCTATTTACTAGGTGCGTTTTCACTATAACGGAAAACCAAGTCATGCATCAATTTTCATAATGAAAACATAGATTTGTATATTGTATGTATATGTATATTCAATAATGTCATAAACACATTGTTATAGAGGATAGGGCAAACATCTATATAATAATAACTAATAAGTGAAAAGAATAATTTGGACCCCATTTCGAGCATATTGCTTTCAAGAAAGAATATATGATATGTCATAGTTCTAGAGTGTGGCCGTAAAGTAAGAAATATATTCAATAAATACCCATCTAAGCATTTTTTAAATCCACCAACACATCGGTATAATTTTTCTTCGAGCTTTTTTAAAAAAATTAAATTATTATATAGGGTGGTCGCAAAGAAGCTGGGCAGGTAGCAACTTCATTAAATAGACACCCCTAATTTTTTTTCATTTTTGGATTCCTGATAAAATTCTTAGCATTTTTCGTGCAATATGTTCTATACCTAAAATCAACTCTTTTTAAATTACAACGTGTTACAAAAGTTAATTCGGCAGTAGCATAAACTCGAGTAACATTCATTTAATCAAAGCAGGCCATAAGCTAAATTTTACTACTACTTTACATAAGTGTGCTATGACTTTTTGATAGAAAACAAACAATTTGTTGTATTTTGTTCTTTATTTCGTTGTTGCTAAATGTGCTAGTTACGAACCTTCAACCCGCTACCAAGACGCTGACATCCCGGATCAACAACCAGTGTGCATCCGTCAGCATAATTATAATATAAAAACATTTGTACTTAGATTTAAGATGCTTTTTGTCTTATCAACTTCTTGTCATAAGCTCATTTACATAATTAAATAAATCTTTTTTTTGTGAGTGTGTGAGTCACAAACATATAATTTGCTCCTCAATTTTGAAATATTCTAAGTAGGTACCTTTTTACATAGTTTCAATAGTTTTTTCATGTTTTTGTATGGTGTTCAAATTGAAAAGCATTTTAATTGTTACCATTTTAACATCGATTTAACTCGAAAACCGTAACTCTAAGGATAAAATGTTCATTATAGATGTTGCTACAAATAACTATGTCTTTCATGTACTGCAAACAGATTTTCAATTTTCGACAGAAATCGCCTTCTCCACATAGCGAAAATAGGTATATTTGAGAATTTAAAATGCCCCTATCTCGAAAACCGTAACTCTTTTGAAAAAATTTTCATTTTAAACGTTTCCGGATATTGTCCTATCTTTAATTATACCACCGCAGATTTTCAATTTTCGAGAAAATTTGCACACTCCACTTCCTTCGGGGGCGGTTTTCGGTTTCGGAACGAGATGTCGGATTCCCGTTTTTATGAATATGGGACCATTTCTCAAGCCTCCTCTTTAAAATGAATCAAAAATCATCAGAACCGCAAACAAAAAAAACACACAGTCGAAATCGAAATCCGTTTGGGGTTCGTCCGTCAAAAATGTGATATTTCGAAAACATTCGACACTTCGGATTGCTTCGGATTCTCATCAAACGCCATAGGAGAACCGGGAAGTTTATATTTTTGCCGCCTCTATCTTATGTCTCTGATTTATCTTCAAAAACGTGAATTCCAAAATGTTACTTTTGTTATGTTAATAATTTTGAATTATTTTATGAGGAATTTTGTGTCTATCTGTAATTAGTGAAACATATTTGTTTAATTGTGATATGGGATATGCATATATTTCTAAACAGAGTTGATATTCACCTACCATTTACCAATCATTTAAACAATTTGTCGATTGTCTACACCACAGACTTATCTTTAATGAAAAGCCTCAGATTTAGATCTTAATTGTATTTTTTATTAGTTATTTTCTACTAATTAACATTGCAATATCAGTTTTAGAAGTTGCAAGTTCGTATTAGACGCCCCAAGAATATAATATGAAATTTGTGATTCCATGATCTAGCAGTTGTTTTCAGTTTATTGACGTGCGCTCTGTCCTGTTCCTAAATACAAACATGGTCAGGGTTAAAATGGCCGTTTAAAATTGACAGTTATACGGACTCAATGAATATGACATTGACTGATGGCATAGATAATAAGCCTGCCCAGGATATTTGGTTTGTATTTAGGAACACGCTGTAAATGTCATAGAATATGACGGAATGACGGGTGTCAAAAAATTTTTAAATTACATCCATATGATAAATTAGTTTTTGGATACTTTGGCCTGAAAGCATATTTTGAGGAAAAGTTATGACCTTACCTAGAGTCTCTACACAGAAATTATTCGGTGGTAAAATAGTAAGATCTAAAATCCTTACAAGTATTTCCGCCGCGATGTTTTGAGATCTCTTCTTCTTCTTTATGGTTAATGGCCCTTGCTTCCGTCTGGTGCAATTGGCCAGGTTTTGAGATCTCTAAATAATAACAACTACAAGCAAATAATATAAGTAGGTAATAGAATAAGTACTTCTTTGGTATTAGTGAACGTTTAAAGATTTTCGAGACTAATGTTACACTCAAAAGTGAGAAATGTATTTTTTTTACAAAAAATTGGACCGACGTTATTATTTGGTGCACTGAAAAAAACAAAATAATATCAATTCTATTGGTGCTGGTACTGGTGAAGTTTGTGATAAAAGTTATTAATCTAACTGCAACTGCAGAACATCGAAAGTACGAGCACCACTAATAACGTCGGTCCAATTTTTTGTAAAGAATATTTATAAATAAACTAAGTTGGGCCTAACAAAAAAAGATCTATTAGTTTATTAATTTTACAGAAATCTTGATAAATAAGCCAAAAGAATCGTTCTCATTTGATAAAAAAATGATTCAATTTCAAAAATATTCTGTTCACATCGAATAAACATTATCACTTCCTACGGAAGCGGATGTTAATTCACCACTGTATTCAATCATTCCCATTCTGTGTTGATAATAACTGAAACCACTTGAGTCAAAATGATGATTAGTGTAGATGACTAAAAATTATTACCGTCTTTATTATAACAAGATTGTTTTTCATATTATATAGGTGAAAATTAATAAAGATGACTACATTTTTACTTTCCTAGTCGGTTTTTGAACAAATATTTACGTTTCAGAAATCTAGGATTATAAAAAAGCATATTTTCTGTTACTGGTCTGCCTGTCTGTCTGCCTGCCTATGCCAAGATTATCTCGGAAACGAAAGAAGAATTTATTTTCTTGCTCTCATTTCTGTTTTGAAAGATTTTGATGAGGCTCAGGTGAATCAGATTGTTCATCCTGGTCGCACTGGATGCTAGGCAACAGCTGAAAAAGTTGTTTTTCTGTAGTGCGGAAGTGGCTCTAACTCAAATTCAAATTTTCTAACTGTTCATTCATATTCTGGCTAAGTGATTCCTTCAAATTCAAAATTGAATATGACCATGGTTATTTGTCTTAGCATGCTAAAAATGAATGACCCTGACCTGATCATACGATTTTTACATTCGATGGAATGCAATTGAGAGTAGAAGGAAAGTCGTGTAAGAGGACGTACCAGATTTTTAAAGCGAAATGATTTTTATGGAACACAAAACATTCAGGTTGAAACCTTTTATGAAAAATAAGGCATATCTCCGAGTAAAAGCAGAAAAATAATTGTGCCGGTCAAATTTTCTAACTTTTATATAATCTAGCTAAACAGTTCGCCCTGCGTCAAAATAATTGAGTATGACCATTGTTGTTTGTCTTGACACACTGAAAAATGAATGGTTTCATGTCCGGTCAGAAGATTTTTATATTTGCTGGAAATCTGAGCGTGGTGGGAATGTCGTGTGCCACAACAAACAGATTTTGGATCTTGAAAAAGCTTATTTATATATTACATTATTTATTTATTTACAATTACAATGTAAGAGAAAAATAAATTATCTATATTCTATAGTTGTAATTGTAGTCCTTACTGTTCACAATGACAAAATTATTACCCTTTGTGGCTTCTTCCAAACCACCAGTTCCCACTGTTTGATTCTCAACGCTGCTCTCATAATCCTGTGCCTCCCTTCGCTCCTCCTCCAATGCCTTTCTGTATTCATCGATCTGTCCCTGCGTCTCGGCAGGTTGCTCAATAGTGTTGGGAGTGAATAGGCGAATAGGAAGTGTAGCGGGTTTTGCCTGGAAAGAGCCAGCAGCTACTACTGGCAATATATGGGGCTGCCTGTTTACAGCGTAGCGGTTCCTGCTGTATCTTGATACCTCTACGATATCCCTGTTTCCCGGATACACAGTCTCATATTGGTAGTTTCTGATGATCTGTCGTGATTGACGACGATGACAGCTGGACAAGGCAGAGGCGGTGGCTAAGAATATTACAGCTGTCCTCAAAATCTTTATCTGTAAAACAGTAGTAGCAAGTTAAATGAAGATATCAAGTATTTGGAAATAAAAAAGGATATGTACAAACAATTATATACCTACTCCAGGAAGTCGGTTAATAATTTTAGAATAATATCTGAGTTAAAAATCGGCACCAATCTTAATGTATGAAAGACTATCATTTAATTAAATGTAATAAGGGTAAGGAAATACTACAGACAATAAACAAGTTGAATAAGAACTTGTATCGACAGAGAAAACTATTTCACATTAGCGGGCTTCGAAATTAAACAAAATTGTTAGGTACAAAAAGCATATAGTAATAATTTTGATGAGAGATGCATCATTTGAAGAGAGGATCAATTAAATAAACTAATAGATCGCCATCCAATAAATGAAAACTATACATTTTTGAAACTGTGAAGAATTGTTTGATGTAATTCGAATTTCAATTTTGGATTGTGAGTGGCAGCAAATATTTTTGTACGACTTCGAAATACGGAGAAAGTATCATGTATGTTTGCTTTTATATGTACATTCGCGCCTTTTGCATAGTAAGCGTGCACCGATTTTGAGAATTCTTTTTTCATAAAAAAACGGATTGACCGATGGTACCATATTTTTCTGTCAAAATCCAATGTCCTTTCCCCAAAAAATACCACAAAGCAAATGGGGACCCAGCAACATTTAAATTGGGCATTTTTCATAAAAATCAAGGGTTCCTGATGTACGGCATTCGGAAATTGCGAATTTGTTATCGCCATGTTTTGAATTTGAACAATTTTCATAAGTAATGAAATACTCAACATTTAATATTTTTTATAAAAGATATTACAACTTTATCAGTTGGTGCACTGAAAAATACAAAATAATGTTAATTCTATCGGTGCTAGTGGGTACTTTTCAACTTAGTGCCAAATGTTCATCCACTTAAAAATTATTTTGTAAATTTGACCGGCGAACCCAAACGGAGAAGGGAAACAATTCGACCTCTGTTGGTTTTTGCGCGCACTCTATAATATAGTAAACGTGCTCCGATTTTGTTGATTTTTGATTCATTTGAAAGAGGAGAATCGAGAAGAGGTCCCATAATCGTGAAAATTAAAATCCAAAATCTCTTTCCCTCCGAAAATCGCCCCCGAAGTGTATGGAGGGGGCAATTTTTTCTCGAAATCGAAAATCTGAGACAGCAGAATTAAAGATCGGACAATATCCGGAAAATTTTAAATAGAACATTTTTTCAAAAGAGTTACTGCTTTCCAGTACTGGGATGTTAAAACCTCAAATATGGGTGTTTTCGCTATCTGGGAGGTTTTTATTCAATGCATTAGTTGCTATCATCACAAAACAACAGGCACAAACACGTTTCATCATTCGATCCATTCGGGATATTTTTTTTAATGAAGACAGTATTACACTTCAGTACATTGTTATAGCGCGGATGCTGCTATATTTGTCATAGAAATATATTATATATCTGTAGTATTTGTATAGTCCCAGAGAAATGTCCAAATTCATTTAAAATTCAGCAGTGGTTTTCATAAAAACCCTCGAACGCTGGGTCCGGGATGCTTTTGTGTGTGTTTTAGGTATGACAAATTCATATATACCCACAATAAGTTTTGACAATCACATTCATCTTTTCAAATGAAAACACCTTTTTTGATAGAGGACTATTGAGAATTAGTTCCATTTAAAAAAAATCGACATTCAACATGTCCTTCCCCTCAAAAATTTCTCCCAAAAGAGGAAGGGGGACATTTTTCCGGAAATTTGAGACGAGAAAATCAAAGACCATATCCTAGAATGTTTAAATAGGACATTTTTCAAAAACAATCATAGATTTCCGAGTTACAGCAGTGGTAAACTCTGAAATATGTGTTTTTCCGCTATGAGGTTGAAGAAATTAAAAATATTAGACGGATAAATTGAAGAAGAGATTACATGTAGCAACATTTAAATTGGACATTTTAGATTTACAGCAGTGATAAAGGCTTAAAAATGTGTAAGTATTTGCGCGATGTTTTGATATCTCCGACACAGTATGAGCAAAGTATTTTCTTCTTTGGTGAATGTCGAACAATTATTTTGAGGACTAATGGTACATTCAAAAGTGTGAATTTTTTTCCAACAGAAATAGGACCGACTTTATTAGTTAGTGCAGAGAAAAAAGCCAAAATAATATTAATTCTATTGTTGGTGGAATATAAAAATCTGATCATTAGACCACTCATTTTTATTTGACCATCTATGCAAGAACAAAACCCAAGTCCAAGACCAATACTTCGATGCAAGACCAATACCAAGACCAACCTGGTCTTGGTCTTGTTGCAAGACTTGCGAGACATGCAAGACTCTCGTATTCCGCAACCAAACAGCAAATTGGTAGGTACCCACTTTAACCTTCGAACTCCTTTATCTTCGATCTATATTTTACATATTCTAAGAATATTGAGTTAAAAGTTATTGGGTGAAAAGCGATTTAATTTTACCCTAGGATTTCCTGATTTCAAAGAATTCTGAAACACCCTTTACAGTAATTTCAACCCTTCTAGGGTTTCCCTCAACGAGCTAATTCGGACTGCTCACAGCCAGGGGACGGTAAGCTAAATGGTTTTTTATTTTTATTATTTTTTCTATCACGCAGAATGTTTTAAGCAAAAGTTGTAGTTACGTCATCTATAAATTGATCATGCTCATTAACCAACACAACTGAGATATTCACATCGCTGATTTTTGTAATAGGTACGGAAATACTTTTGATCGTTTTCAGTCAATGGCCACTCTGAGAGATATTTTGGTAATTGTCCAGAACAGACACTCTTGGTATGTTCACTATTTCTTAATGCGCAAACATAAGGCAGAGCAAGGGAAACCACTATATTTGAAAATATGGCAAGAAAGTAGTAAAATGAGTGTTTAGTTGCGAGAGAAGACACCAAAAAAAGTTCAAGCAGACAACGTCGCGCTAGTATGATACGATTCTCATGTGTGAATGGTGAATAATAATTTATAAACGCGCATCACTAATAGGCGTGTGTATGTGTGCGCGTGAGAGTAGTAGATTCGAATAGGCAAGCATCCATACAAGCATTGTGCGCAGCCGGTTGTTTCAAGCTTAATACTAAATCTCTAAGGTAAAACTATAATAAATTTCTTATAACATATTGTTAAAGCAAGACAATGGTTTGGACAAACTGAGTCTTTCTTAAATATGAGTATCGAATAAATTCCATGAAGATAAGTGCCTACTCAAATAATCAGTATGGTTAACATAAATCATAATGACTAATATAATTAATTAGGTAAAAATTATATATACATTAAGGGTTGCCAATGACTCCAGTTAATGTTAATTTTTTTGGTATGTAAGATTTTTAAATTATCATTAAATGTGTATTTATTATCACCGAGATGTAGCGCATAGTTTGAATTAATTTTATGCTATTGTGTTCAAAGATACGAATTTAAAAATGTCTGACAGTTTGCCCTAAGTATTAAATTAGGTTAATTTATTATTAGAACAAGAAATCAAAAACTACAGAGATAGTTGTAAACCCGGTGTCTATGAACTCACTTGCGGTGATTGCTCGAAAGTTTACGTAGGTCATACTGGAAGAAAAATGCAAACCCGTATCAATGAACACAAGAGTTCATTCATGTCATAAAACTACCTCAAACTATGCGCTACATCTCAATGATAATAATCACACTCCTAATGATAATTTCAAAACATCTACTTGAGTGATTAGAAATTAATGAGCTTCAACTTTCTGGTAATCTCCTCATTGACTAGATCGATGGTATGTCCATTCCCTTACAGTATATATAATTGTTACATAAAAAATTCATAAAATTAGTCATCAAGATCTATGTTAATCATTCTGATTATGTAAGTTGGCACTTATCCTCTTATAATTCAGTTTATACTCACATTTGAGAAAGGCACAGGTTGTCGAAAAAATTGTCGTGTTTAAAAAATAGGTATATAACTGTAAATTTATTATAATGCTCTAATTTTAATTCCCTATGCATTTCCATCAATTAAGTACCAATAGAGTTACAATTAGATCTCTATATCAAATGAAATTCGGAATTTGAGAAAAGGCGTAATGATCTTTGATCCTGACGGGGTCCCCCGACCGCATAACTTTTTTTTCTGATTTTTCTTAGACATACGCGTTATAGCAGATGGTAAAAGTCTTCTAGGAAAACACTTTCGCGCTACACTCTTGAGCGTTACCTGTTTTTCAGTTATAGTATAGCAACCAATCAGCCCATCCGTTTCCAAAATAATCTTGCCACGACGGACAGACTTATGACTGAAACAATATTTTTGGACTCAAGTACCTGCATCATAGAAATGTACACATGTGTTAAAAACCGGACACAAAACATTTTTCATGATTACAATACTTTCCTTATTTAGGCTGCTTAGAATATCGGTATCGGTAGGAAAGTAAATAGACGGCTGCGAGCGTTTTTATGAAATTACACAAGACTGAAATTCCAAAAGAATTTAGATAATACTTGTGGGACATTGTATATCTGACAATGGAAAGTAATAAATAATACTAATAAATACAAAAAATGCTTCGCAAAGCACGATTAACAGAATATTATATGGTTTCAAAAGACTAATGTGTCCAATTAGCTTTTAATTAGAAAGAAGAAAGCTCTGAACATGAGTTGCATTTAATTTTGAAACCATCTGTTCGAGTTTGTTGTTCCATCAAGAACTACTATTTACACCATCTATTTTAACCAACACAAGTGATTTTGTTCTTCTATCTTCTAAACGATTAATGACTTACTTCACTTCCGTCTCATAAAAGAAACTTGTAAATTTGACTTATGTGTACAAAACGTATGAATATAATTATATTAAATTTTTAAAATCGGTCACTGTGCATTTCCAAATGAAAAACCATCACAAGATATATATACACTCACACGCAATCACTATAACTAATCTATTGAGAAAAAAAGTAAAAGTTATTAACTGACCGATATCATTTTACGCAAGACAGGCGTTGTTACATAAACTAGATGACTAGATCACTACGACGTTTCGACAGTAGTAAACAGAAAACGAAGAATGGTTTAAATGGTTACAATGGAACCAAAAAGTCGAGAAGAGTGGAACCAACGGGTGCCCCTTCCTCAAAGGTACCCCAGACAGTAGCCCCAAGTTCAATGCAAAATTCTTGTTAAATGACGTAGGTACGCACTTTTCACTTTTGCAAATATTGGTCAAGAACAGAAGCAATCCTACAAACTGAGATTGAAGACAGATACTTAATTTTCAATCTCAATTTGTTCCTCAATGACTTTGGTATAATTAGGTATCATCTAGAACAGTTGCACTTTTCTAGTACTACTAGGATTTATATCCTACCTATATTTTCCTAACTTCCAGTATCTTCGAGAAAATCACGAACATTTTTTTATTTTTATTCTACTCAGTACACAGTAATCTATACAAACATGTTTTCTTTACTTTTGCCAATCAATATTTTCGTCCAAAGTCGTCAAAGTTTGTGTGTTTTACCATAACATTCTAGGCAAGCATATCTGAGAAATAAAAATAATAATAATAATAAGCAAAGAGCAGTGTTGTTATCTGACATTGAAAAATCACGTTTTCGATTGTTAGAGATCCGTTTGTTGTTTGAAATCAACATTATTAATATAGATACCAATAATGGATTGTTGAAATACAAATCGTTCTATCTATTTAATGGTTAATTGATTTGAAGGTTAGTAATAAAACAAGATATCAAAGATCGGTGAAAGTTTCTGAAGCATTACCATTTACCATATTCCACAAGAATTTAATAAATTCTAAGCCAGTATTACTCCAAATAGTACGAAAACAGTCAATATATTCGGTCAATATATTCCGACACTGTGTCCAATTAAGTCGGAACCATATGGAAAAATTTTATTAAGTATTGGTTTTATAGAAAAAAGTTATTTTTAATAAAAAGTTCTGCATAATCCAAAACTTTAAATGCAATCATCAGATATCAATTATTTCCATCCGTATACGAGGTAGGTCGAAAAATATGAATTTTACTCAAGAGTAAATTATCTTTACTTTTGAAAATATTGAAAGTTTTTATTAAAAAAAGTTGAACATAATTGAAAACTATTGTCAGATATCCAATATTATTCATCCGCCGAAAAAACATATTTTATTATTTTTATTAACGTCTGTGTATCAGCATTGAAAATTTACTTCTAACTATAAACATTTAATCTAGGATATACTGACTCCAAGCGTGAAATCGCTAGTTCGTTTTAGAAAATACATGAAATGGCGGCTCTATTAACTAGTAACGAGAAGATGGAACTAGTTTCTATTGTCGGAGATAGTTATAAAATCATAGAGAAGCAGCAGCTATGCTTAACAACAGACATCCGAAAAGAAATATTCAGCATTCGACAGTTGCAAAAATTCTAAATAAATTCAAGACGTCTGGAAGTGTTCACAATAATTTTAATAAATATTTTTTTCAATAAAATAGCTGATGTGTAGTTTACAAAATCTGCTTGTGTATTTTATTTTATTTATACCAAAAATATTTTTTATAGCTGATGGATAATATTGGATATCTGACAATAGTTTTCAATTATGATCAACTTTTTTCATTAAAAATTTTCGATATTTTCAAAAAATAAAGGTACTTATAGTTGAGCAAAATTCATATTTTTTACTCACCTCGTATACGGATTAAAGGAATTGATATCTGATGGTTGAATCTTAAGTTTTGGACTATGCAGAACTTTTTATCAAGATTTTTTTTTCATAAAACCTATAATAAAAAAGTTTTCCATAATAAAAAAGTTTTCCGACTTAATTGGACACAGTGTATATACGTCTACATAAGTAGAAACAATATTTATTATAGCCGACAACAACTGATATCCAGCTAATCTATCGTTGAACTCTATTAGCAACAACACATGAAATCGAACCGCTAGGTCATACATATTAAATTTTGTGTCTTAAGGAACTTAAAGGGCTCCAAATTAGCATCTTTTCACTTAAATAAGTTACCTATTAGGATTACGAGAAAGGTTTGTGTGATAATAAACAGGGTGAATACAGAGTCTGGAAACACCTGATATCAAGCTAAACTAATTTTATATTGAGAAAGATATGCTACTTTTATTTTATTTTCGGAATATGGGTATTTCTATTCGGTCACTCTGCAAAATGAAATACCTACATGTTTTGTGAACCAACACCGATTTAATCGTCTACTTCGATTGTAGTGTAAGAGTCAAAGAGCCACAAAAAAGTTTCGAAGTTCTTTTCCTGAGTGCGGCAAAGAATAAAGTCCTAAGATGACTCCTGGTAATCATACCCAGATACACTATTATCCTATCATAAACTGAATGACACTAAAAAAAATTTAATAAAAATGAATATACAGAACTCTAACATAATTGAATATCTCCAATAATTTGTTCCTTATATTCAGATAAACTAATCAACTACAATTGCACAGATTACATTATGTAATAAGTATTTTTTTTAAATTCTCAGTACCTATATGTAATGAGTCCGATTTTCTTATATTGTAATTTTGGCAAATCTCGAAATTTTAAGCAACACTGGGTCATCAAAAATGTTTTTTTTCTTTTTTGTGTTTAAGTAGTGATTTTTCTACATTATCTCGAGAACGTAGGTATTAACTTGACTAGTTTATGGCCAATATATCTGGGACATTATTTTTTAATACCAAAAAGGCTGCATTTTAAAAATTATATCTTCTAGTATTGTAATCAAACTATATTTTTTTGAAATGGCTACATTTAGTGTCAGAAATATTGTTGGTAGAAATTTATATCGGAGCTACGTAAACTTAGTTGAGATTTTTCAAGGATTTTTCTGTGCTGACTGAGTCCGATCGGAGTCGCAGGAATTTGGCTGTTTTCAAATAATAAAAGTAATCTTAGTATCAAAATATTTAATAATAAAAATTTGCAATGTATATATATTATTTACTGTGTTTCTAAATATAAATATAAAATATAAAGTTGACTTATGCAAAAAAATATTGATTAACACTATCAAAACATTACTCCAAACAGAAGCCTGGTTCATTGGGACAACTCTCGCAATGATATAGAGTTTATCTCCTAACTGTCTTTAGAGAGCAAACTTTACAACTTTTTCTCTTTTTTAGAAGGCTAGCTAGAAGGGCTATCCTAAAGTCGTAAATTGACATTTTACGTTCCGAGTATTTCTGGAATATTATATTAGAATTGAAAAGCATCAGCTTAAACGTATGAATTCCTAATTTTTTATTCCATTCTAATGTTTTACGCTCATATGGAAAATATGAGTTCATTTGATCCTGGCGATCAAGTCCACCCATATGCGTATTGTATTTAAAAAAAGCTTTCGGTTTTTATCTGGTTTACTCTCTTTACCATATCATGGTGAAATTCATTGAATATGTATAATACATCCCGTTTGTCCTTCTATCTTCCTACCGTGATGTTACTACAATATCTCGCTATACCATACCCTTTTTAATTTATGAGAGATTACATCCTTAGGATCATCTTTTCTTTTAAAATTAAGCTAGTTAGCGTAGGAGCCAGTAAAAATGAATTGTAAAAAATGTCTATATAAATTTATTGGCCCATGTCCATGTAATTTTCGAGAAAATCTAAAACAACTTTTGTTGTGTGCCTTTCCCTGAAGTTGTTGGCTCAGACGACCCTGTATATACGAAAGCCTTAAGAATTATCCCATTAGGCTCAGTCAACATCAATAGCTTTATACCATATTTATGCTGGTTATTTTTTATCTATTGACGGAAAACCCGGCGACCGCGAAAAGAACCATTGATACATCTAATCACATCTCCTTCCCTGGATAATAAATGGACGTTATGTTATTGAAAAAACTAATAAATGGTCAGATTGTGAATAAACTATCCCATGTTGTGTCTTTAAGCGAATTATTTGCAAAATGCAAGCATCTCATTATCACAAGGAAACGGTCTCATTTTCAAACTGAACATATAGGTTGAGTTTTCCAATAGTCCTGCATCAAGTTTAATTTAATAATACCCATATGCAGAACTAATGTCACGAAAGTATTTATTTCGATCTCGTGATTCTTGCTTTTTCAGAAATTTCCTCTTGGAAACATATCTCTTCAGGATAACGATTAGTTTCAATGACTGGATGGTTAGTTTCTGGAACTGATACTTATAATTGATTCCGTTTATTGAAGGGAAATGTCTTCATTTCAGATGGAATGTAAGTCCAGTTTTGATCATCATCACCAGGACGAATTTATGAGTCTAAAATGAAATCATAAGGAAGGTGAAACAAAAAAGTACAATAGCTCACCAATTCCATCATTTCCAGCAATATTACTTGCTCTTTCATCATCAGTTTCTTCTCTGATTTCGAAATATCCGGATATTCAAGATCTTCATCACTGTCACTCAGTTGAGAATCATTGAAAATATCTTCATAATTACTGCCCAAACATGCTAAAAGTTGATCTCCGTGAAGTTATTCGAGTTTTTATAGAAATTTCGATCTTTTAGGTCTGGATGGGCCTGGAACACAAAATTCCATTTCAATTGAATTGAATTATTCCAATCGAGAACTGCACAGATATTTTATTAGACTATTAATCTCACTCATTGAGATAGAAGCCGCAGAGGCTTTGTCACGCTGGAATGCGATATGATAATAATAATTGAAAAATATTCTCGTAAACTGCAATCGACATAGATGATTGTAGTGGAATTTATTTGTTTGCAGTTTTTCTAAAAACTCTGAAAATCAAAAGAAAATGTATGAAGAAGTCCATTCTCGAAGTGGAGTGAAGTGGTAAGATGAAAAGGAAAAATCGAAGGAAACACAAAGTCTGCAGTTAATGACTTTTTCACTAAGGCACGTTTCTGCTCAGCTCACGCACTGGTTTATTGTTTGTACACAATTTGTTTTCGTTTTTTGTGATTTAGTTATTGTTTACCTTCAGTTAAATTAACTTTCCTCGAAAATCTTTAAAAAAAACTTTATTTACTGAGAAAAGCGTTTAACAAATTTAGATGTGCTACATACAAAGGTTAACTAAAGATAAAACACTAAGCTACGATGCCTATTTATATATAATTCTAAGATGCTTATTCAGCATTCATATAGTATGTCTTAATTAGTAATGATTAAGGATAAATGACCATATAACTCCTCCCTCCTTAAGACTGAGAAAAGGGATTTAACTTTTTGAGGGTTCTAAGTTGTATGCTCATTTTATTCTTGTTTTTACAATAATAATATATAATAATTATAAGTACAAAAATAATCAATACAGTTAATATAATGCTAGACACCGAAACTCCAGTATCTACAGTAAAATGTTTGATTGGATGTACATTAAGAGTTTCAAGGTGTTTCAAATCATTATGGATAGAATTTAAATTTATTTCTTCCAATTGTAACGGTTCAATATACTCAATTAGATCTTTATTCATAATTATCGGAGGTAATTTTAATCTTAAATTCATGGTATTGAATTTCTGTGACTCAAAGTATCTATTTTCTATTTTCACCATACATTGTTGTGGAAATATCAGAGAGGGTTCATTTATGGATTCTATAGCCTGTTTATTTGGGCATTTAAATATTACTTTCTCTCTTGTTGCTGGCAAAATTAAAAGGGAATTATCGGAAAGCTGGGTAATAGATGTTTTCTTATGAGATATTGGGGTTAATGGACAATGACTCGTTAAATTGATTGTGCTTGCTATACAAGGTTCGTTTTTACTTAACTGATTTTTAGTACACAAGTTTATCTCTTCGATTTTCTGACACTTTTCGTTTACATTAAAGTATTCATCAGGGGATATTAAAATGAAAGAATTTTTAAGGATCATTATTTTGTTTTCTTGTGGAATTGAATATAACTGATGTATTATGCAGGGTTTATTAATTATTAAGGGTATTGAAATTGAAAATATGATTAATTTTTTATAATAACACTAACTTGTGCGGCTTCATAGAATTTAATTATATTATCGAATGGTATTTTTTCTTGTGGTTTGATTTTAGATATAATTTCTTTTAATTCCTCGTATTTAAGAATACTATAATGCATTATGTGTATTTCAGCAAAATTAATAGCTGTTTGGAGATTATTACGCATTTCTTGTAACATTTGAATATTGTTTTCGATATTATCAATCAATAAGGTAAACTCTATAGTTGATTGAGTAAATATAGTTAATTCGTTAAGTCATTTTTGTATCTTCTTTTGATTTTGGTTAATAGTTTTTAATTGAGTATCAATATTCCTTGTTACTTGTTTGAGAATGGTCTGTGTAGATGAAATATCTTGTAAAGTGTCTTGATTTTCTTGTAGTATTTTAATGTAGTTATCATACCTTTCTCCATCATCAGCATCAAGGGTGCCATAAAGATATTTGTGTACGTTTCCGACAATATTAAGTAACCCACGTTTATATCGTTTTAATGAATAATGACTTACAAATTCTTCAACAGTTCTAATATGTTTAAATAGATTTTTAGTTTTGATTAATAATAAGTCATATAAAGGTGTTGATCTATTTGTTACTCTGGAAGTAATATTAAATAACGTTGTTTTAGTTATCTCAATACTTAATATACATAATACTTATCAACTATATAACTGGTTCCTAGTTTTACTGGTAATAACGGGTTAGTAATCTTCCCGATCTCGTATAAATGGCTGGCAAGAGGGTACAGGAGTACCACTAGTAGAACAATTTTCATTATTCTGAAAGGAATAATTATCGTCTCTTAATATCTTTCGGATGTCGTTGACTTGTAAACATTTTTTTATAAAATTTTGGTTTTAATTTATCTTTGTTTAATGGTTGGGGAGTTGTCAGGAACTGGTCTGTACCTTCAGGGATTTCAGGGTCATTTTCACGACTACTATTTAATTTTGCTAGAACGTTAGCCTTTTTAGCATTCAATTTTAAGTTGATATTCTCATTGAGTTCTTTCAAGGTCTGAGCTAGTTCTTGAATATAATCTGTTTGAATTTGATTTAAGTTCTTTTCAAAATTCAATTGATAGTTTAAATTTCCTTTAATAATTTGGAACGGTGTATAATCGTGAGAGAATGGATACTATTGTTATAATTTAATATGGCAATATCTATAAGTTCTGAATTTGTTTTTGTTTTATAATCTTGCTTTAGTGCAACTAAACTTTCTTTCAACGATGAATGAAATCGTTAAATTGGTGAATTTGAATTTGGATTATAAGGGGTTGTAAAATGTATTTGACTTTGATATAACTTACAAAGATCTTGCACTAAATTGCTTTTAAAATTCTGTGCACTATCAGTGGTAATAATATCTGGTGTACCGTGATGGGAAAAGAATTTTGTTAAATTTTGACAAATTTCAACAACATTATCATTTAAAGGATATGCTGCAGCAAATTTCGAAAAGTTATCAATTATTGTTTGATATTTCTGAGATGTAAGAGAATAAATATATACATATAAGTGTTCAAAAGACTTTTGTCCTGTCGGTGTAGGTTTAAAAATTACTTTGTAAGGATGTCTATCATATTTCGATTTTTGACAGATTTCACAAACATTTATAAAATTTATAATATCTTTTTCCAGACTGGGCCAATAGTAGAATTGCTTAACATTTTTAATATTTTCGGTTATTCCTCTATGTGAAGTCTTAATAGTATGGTATCTCTGAATTATTTCTTTTAATTAACATTCAACTTCAAATCTATAATTCAATGGAATATCAACGGATATTTCCGCCATCACTTATGCTTCAAATTCTCAACTCGGAGCTAAGCCCAGATATTCTTTGTTTACAAGAAACACACTTCAATGTAAATAGCATTTGTTCATTAAACAGCTTCAACTACTTTCGAAAGGATCGTCTGAATATAACCAAATCATCTGGAGGTGTTGCAATACTCGTCAAAAAACACATCGAAGCAGAAGAGATACCTATAACCACACAACTGGAGGCTATTGCTATAAAAATCATTCATAATAAAACTTTTAATATTTGTAATATTTACTTACCACCCGATAAACAAATAGACGGAAACGACCTAAAAAGCCTAATAGATCAAATACCAACACCACGACTTATCTTAGGAGATTTCAACGGCCACAACGCAATCTGGGGATCGAATAACACTAATGTTAGAGGAAAAATCATCGCTAACTTCATTCAAGACTATCAGCTATGTGTTATGAACGATGAAAATAACACCAGATTTAATTCAGCTACAGGTGACTCATCGGCCCTTGACCTAACACTATGTGATCCCTCTATAACTACATCCCTTTCATGGCAGGTACTCCCTTATTTATATGGTAGTGATCATCACCCCATCGAGATCACAAACATAAATCTCCAAGGACCTTTGTATCCTATTCCTTCGAAATGGAAAGTGAAATCTGCCAATTGGGAGCGATACATGAAAGAAGTTGATAATAGAGTAGAAATTGCTGTTCGTGATGGAACAGAAATCACATTTAAAGATCTCTCAAACATAATCACAGAAAGTGCACAAATATCGATCGGAAAGACTAAGCTGATAAAGAACCACAAACCTGTACCGTGGTGGAATGACGCATGTAATGAGGCTATCCATGCTAGCAAATCAGCACTTGTAAAATACAAAAGACACAAAACAACAGAAAATCTCATTGAATTCAAAAGGCTGAAAGCTAAAGCAAGTGTTATAATACATGAAGCCAAGAAAAACTCATGGAAACATTACATTGCTAGCATTAACTCCTCCACTCCCATGACGGAAGTTTGGAACAGAGTCAAAAAAATATCAGGCACCCAGACATCCTCTCATATTTCAACTCTTAAAGACGGAAATCAATTGATTTCCTCAAGCTATGATATAGCTGAACTGATGGCCCAAACCTATGAAAAACATTCAGACGATTCAAATTTCTGGAGCATAATACATCATCCGAATCTAACATGATCGACACTGCTACAGCGAACAATGACCCAATTAACCTCCCAATAACGAGAGACGAACTTGATGAGGCCCTCCTCGATCTGAGAAACACAGCATCAGGTCCCGATGACATTCCAGTTGATTTTATTAAGAACCTACCTGAAACAGCAAGAATCCATCTCCTGAAAATATTCAATAGTATATGGTTGACTCAAACATTCCCGGAAGAGTGGAACGAATCAATAATTATTCCTGTTCTCAAACCTAATAAGTCGCGTCTAGATCCTGAATCCTACAGACCGATATCACTGACATGCGCGTTCAGCAAATTGTTCGAAAAAATTGTCAACAAACGATTACAATGGACATTAGAAAGCAGAAACTTGATAATTCCAGAACAAAATGGATTTAGACCTCACAGATCAGTTTTGGACAACTTAGTAGATCTAGAAAGCGATGTCCATGAGGCATTATCTACAAAGCAGAAATGCTATGCCATATTCTTTGACCTTAAAAGAGCCTTCGATTCAGCCAGTAGAAACCATATACTAGGACAACTGGAAAAAATTAATATAAGAGGCAACTGTTTAGCATTTATACGGAATTTTCTGAACAATAGAACATTCCAGGTCAGAGTCAATGGTATCTTATCAAGCAAACACCCTCAAAAAAACGGTACACCACAAGGATCTGTGCTTAGTCCAACCCTATTTCTAATTGCCATCAATTCTATCCTAAAAGGCTTGAAGAAACCACTGAAAGCAAGATTGTATGCTAACGACCTCGTAGTTTTCGTAAAAGGAAAAAATCTAGACACTATGGAAGTAATGCTTCAAAAGTTTCTCGACACTCTGGAACATTGGTCACACGAAACAGGTTTCATTTTTTCTGTGACAAAAACTCACAGTATTATATTTAGTTCAAATGACATCAATACACAAACATAGTTGCAGTTATATCAACAAGACATTGAACTTAGATCTTCTGTTAGATTTCTGGGAATGACTCTCGATAGAAGACTGAACTGGAAGGAACATATTTCCGGTCTGCTGCTGGCATGTAATAAGAGCTTGAATCTGCTTAAAACTCTTGTGGTCAAAAAATGGGGAGCTGATCAGCGGACGCTTCTTCTTCTCTATAGGACATTAATCCGATCGAAAATAGATTTTGGATGTACTATTTACGCTTCGGCCAGTAAATCGACGCTAAGACCTATCAATACAGTTCAAAACAATGCTCTCAGAATAATATTAGGAGCCTATAGAACAACCCCAATTCTAACGCTGCTTCAACCGCTGCAAATAGGACGAAATCATCATTTGATTCTACATTCACCTCTAGATATACTAGCCACTTCAATAATAAACCGCAATCTAAGGTACCATTTTATGCACGGATTCGAAAGTTCACAACAGATTTGAATATTACATTCCCAAACGTCCTTTCCGATGACATCAAGCACCCACCACCATGGACTATTAGCATTCCAAAATGCAATGACACCCTCACTCAGTATAACAAATCCAACACCAATATAGAAATCATCAAAAATTCACTACTGGAAATTCTTTCCAACGATTATTCAGACTTTCAAACAATTTTCACTGATGCCTCCAAATCCTCAGAAGGAACGGGATGTGCAGTAGTTATAGGTCAAACTGTTGAAAAATATGAACTCTCACCCCTCAGCAGCATCCACACAGCTGAACTATATGCAATATACCGAGCATTAGTATACTTGAACAACTACAACTATGAGAAATCAGTCATTCTAACGGATTCATTAAGTTCTATTTTATCACTGCGGAGACTATATCCAAAACATCCTATTGAAAAATTAATTAAAGCAGAACTCATCCGCCTCGAAAATTTTTCTAAGATTGTTCACTTCATCTGGATACCATCACACATTGGAATTCATGGTAATGAAGAAGCTGATCGAAACGCGAGAAATGCCGTGACTTGTGGTAGAATTAGTGAGTTTTCGGAGTGCGTAGCCTCGGATTTGAAAGCCTGGTTTAAGAACAAATTATCGACAAAATGGCATACTGAATGGTGCGACTCAAGATCCAAACTGCGTGAAGTGAAAGGTGACATCTATTCTTGGAGATCATTACCAAAAGACCGCCATTCTCAGGTAATTCTGACCAGACTTCGACTTGGCCACACCAGAATAACCCATGAATATCTGCTGAAACGAACCGAAGCTCCCAGATGTGATGTCTGTGATGTGACTCTAACAGTGAAACATTTTCTCATTGATTGTAAAAAATATACATTATCTAGAAATAAGTATAACTTGCCACAAGACCTTAAGACATTATTAGGAGAAACATGTAATCTACTTAATCTTAAAAATTACATGAAGGATATAGACTTATATCATGAGATATAAAATTGTTAAATTTTGATGTACTTTGTATTCTTTTTGTGAATCTATGTTAAATATTGTAATGTCGCTAATAACCGGAAGGTGGATGTGACTTTTTTTCTTAAATAAAAAAAAAAAATTATTTCTTTCTGTTCGTCTGTTAGTTACATCTTTAAGCAGAGTATTTGAAATTACTAATTTATAGGAATTATGTCTGAACGTATTCTGAAAAATTATAAGTATTAATGTTTCTAACTCCTTATAAGGAAAATACAGACAATAAGTATCAGGTGGTAAATAATTTTTTAATAATTCTTGTATTTCTTGGATTTTCGTTAATAAAAATTAAAAATCTCTTCTTTGTTTCGAATAGAGTTTCTCTTACTACATATGGTTGATTTTTACCAGTCCATTCGAAAATAATCTGATTCTTATAAGTATTAATAGATTTGTTGACATATGCTGCTCCTAAAATTGGGTTTTTATGGGCAGAATGAATAGTTTCAGTTTCAGAACTATCATGATTATTATCATTGACATTACTTTCTGGTTGGGTAATTTCACAAGTTTCTTGAATAGGACTTTGTGATGTATTAGTTGTTTCAAATGGTGGTCTAATTTGAATATCAGATATTATATTAATTTTGGGTTCTCTTAATAAATGGCACTCCAGAATTTCAATGTTCTGATCTTTGAATATATAATCGATCATTGATTTTACCTTGATCCAGTCTAATCCATCAAGACCGCATCCTAATCTAGGAATCGCGATTTTCCTGACATCATTTTTAATTGCATGCATTTTCATTCGATATAAAGCTTTCCAGAGCATAAAATATGTTGGTTTTTGGTGTGATTCCTGTTTCGTTACCAAATAATAAATAAAACGATCATTTTTCTCATAATATAACGTAGCAATTTCTCCTGGTCTGGCTCCTTGATTAATCAAATTTTGTACATTTTTAAATTTGTGTTTAAATACTACAGCTATACCTTTTTTCATCTGTAAATCAGCTGCGACACAATGGCCTATAGAATATTCAGTAGACTGTTCAAATAAATTACTATTGATTTCTTTAATTACATCAGATCTCTCAATTGGTTTATAATTTTGATTGAATTTATTAAATTCTGTTTGTAAATTTATCGGTGATTCAAAAATAGGAAGGTTATCTTGACTTTCAAAGTAACGTTTTATCCTATCATGCCAAAAGTATTGATCGTCATTTTTATCTTTCCTTCTTTCACACATAGCTGACATATGTGTCGGCAGATCATCTTTTTCGATTGCATTGATATTCATCGGGGGTCTGGACAGAGCATCAACATTTAAATTTTGTTTACCTTTCTTATATGCAATAGAATAATCGAATTCCTCTAATTTAAGACGCCATCTCACCAATTTTGAATTGGGTTCTTTTATAGAAAAAAGCCATTGGAGGGGTTTGTTATCAGTAACAATAGTGAATTTTGGACCAAATAAATAAGGTCTAAAGTATTTAGTTGCCCAGACTATCGCGAGCAATTCTTTCTCGATTGTAGAGTAATTACATTCCGCTGCATTAAGTGTTCTGCTAGCGTAAGCTACTGGAAAGTCATTACCTATATTTCCCTGCGATAATACGGCGCCAATTGCATAGTTTGATGCGTCAGTTGTTAATATGAACGGCTTTGTAAAATCTGGATGTTGCAGAATGGGGTCATTGATTAGAATATTTTTGCAAGTACTAAAAGCATCAATGAAAGCTTTGTCACGAATTACCTTGGCATCCTTCTTTAAACAAGATGTGACAGAGAGGTTTTGTTATCTTCGCAAAGTTCTTTATACATTTTCTGTAATAGCCAACAAGTCCTAGGAATGACTTAATTTCTTTTTGGGTATTTGGTGATGACATGACCTAAAAATTCAACAGTTCTTTTTAAAAATTCCGATTTATCTAATTGAATTTTCATGTTAAAGGAAATTAATCTTTCTAATACTTTTTGTAAAGAGTCCAAATGTTCTTGTAATGATGTAGAGTAAATAATAATGTCATCCATGTAAACTAAACAGATGTTTCCTTGTAATCCACGAAGTACGTTGTCCATAGTTCTTTGAAAAGTTGACGGGGCATTTTTTAATCCAAAAGGCATTCTTTTGTATTCGTAATGTCCGTGTTCTACGCTGAAGGCAGTTTTTTGAATTGATTCCGGATCCATTTCTATTTGATGAAAACCACTAAGTCTAGGGTTGTAAAATACTGTGAACGACCTAGTTTATCCAATATATCTGTAATATTAGGGAGTGGATATCTATCATCAATAGTTTTTTCATTTAATTTTCGGTAATCGATTACAAGTCGCCATTTCTTTTCTCCGGATGCATCTAACTTTTTAGGAACTATCCAAACAGGAGAATTTCGAGGAGAATTGGAAGGCTGGATTATATTATCACTCAACATTTTATCTATTTGATTATTTATTTCTTCTTTATGAATGTGTGGGTAGCGATAGCTTTTAGTATGTACTGGAATTTCATCTGTGGTCTTAATTATGTGTTTAACTTGATTTGAAAAGTTTAAAGCATCACCTGGCTTATGGAAAACTTTGTTACATTTTTGGAGTACTTTAAATAATTGGACTTTCTCTTCAGAGTTTAAATGTTCATGCCTTATTAGTGATTTAAGATCGAGTTTTTCACCATGATTTTTCAAAGTTACTTTACTAGGTAATTCTACATGAAATAATTCAAATTGATCTTCACTAAACAATTGCATCGGTAATACTTTTTCTTTACTATTTTAAGTAAATGAGAAATTCTTATCTGTACAATTAGCAATGCCTATAGAATAAGAGCCATTCTTTACTATAATGATTGTTGGTTGTATCTCTATGTTGTCCGTCTTTATATGCGGAATTAACCATTATTGGGAAGTTTAGTATGAATTTTGATATTTTGTAATGTGTAAGGTGCAATTTCGAAAGTGTATTTGTCAAAATCTTTCCTAAAATAAAACGGAATTTGCAAAAAATCATTTTTTAATAAATTATTTTCAAAATCAATATTCAAATTAAATTTTCTAAGATCTTTTATTCCAATTATTCCATCGAAGTAATCGTGAAAGGGATATAAAATGAATTCAATAGGTTTTGAAATACTAGAGCCAGCGCATGTTTGCAATTTTGTTATATGTGGCTTAATCAATTCAGGGTAAGTAGTATGTTTCTGCTATAGAAGGTCGAAGTAGAGAGGCATGTGAACCAGTATATATTAATAAACGAATATTTAAATTAGGGATTACTATGAAAGGTAACTGATTAATTTGGAAGCTATTCATTTGGAGACAGGGTTTGTTTCCGAGGCTGCTATCCGAAAATTTTCATGTTCCTCAGACTGGTCAAAAGGTTCTTCATTAATTTCTTCTAAATCATCTTGATAATCAATAGAAGGTTCTATCTGATCTTCTAGATAATAATCCTTTTCGGAATATGATAAATTTTGAAAATTAGGATCTTCATTTTCCAAGTGTGTTAATTCTTCAAAAGTATATTTAGGAGGTCTATGTTGATTTCCGAATGTTTGATTATAATATTGAGGTCTTATTTGGAGTGGTGGACGTTTTGGTTGTACACTGACTCCTGACATAGGTTGTGGATATGGCTTTTGTGACTTAAAGAAATTTTGGTTTATAGGAGGTTTAGAATGAAATTGTGATTTAAAAACATTGTGGTATGCCGGTGAATAAGGATACGTTAATGGTTTATTTCCAAAAACTTGTTTCATGGGAGAAAATTGGTGTTGAACAGGCTTTTGATTGATATTTATTGGTTGACGAGGGGGTTGAGGTAGACTAATAGATTTAGGAAAATTAAAAAATGTATGGTTATGTTCCTTCTGTTTCACAGGTATTTTCTGGATAAAATTAGTTTCGAAAGTATTTTGTGAAGTAAGAATCTCATAATTTAAAATTACATCCATTGCTGAATCTAAATTTTGAGGATTTTGAACTATTAGGAGTGTTCTCAACTCATTAGAAATATTTGAAAGTAAATTCTGAGTTGCTGTCAACTCAGTTTGTGTGATCAAAATATTTCTAGCTTCAAGATTTGCTATTTCAATACAAAATTTGTTATCAATTTGAGTAACTAGAGCTTTCAATTTGAGAATATAATCTTGATTTGTTTCATTTTTGTCTCTAGTCATAAAGATTAATTGTTGTTGCAAATTTCCTCGAGTAATTGGGTCACTAAATTTTTTACGAAGTGCTACTTTAATTTGAGTCCAAGTTTCTAAATCAGGTCGTGTTAATAGAAATTCTTCAGCTGTTCTTATTAATTTGGATTTGATTGCCAAATTTACATATTCTTGCTAAGATGGATCGTTATTAAAATAGCGAGCATGAAATACATCTATCTGTCTAATAAAGGATTCTAATCTAGCTGGAGTTCCATCAACGATTTAAGTAAACTGACAGTGGATCTTAGAGCTTCAGCCATGATAAAATTATTTGATTCTAATTCAATTATTGTTTCTAATCTAGTATGATTATCAATATCTAGTGATTGGTCAAAAATCTTCTTAACTCTAGAGTAGGTTATGTCTAATACCTTATTTCTAAATTTTTTCATATAATAAAAAAAATAAATAAATATACTTTTTTTTTCAAAATAATAAATACGAATATTTCGCAATAAATAAAATTCAATAAATAATATTCAATCTTCAATAATTTTCAATCTTCAATAAATAATGTTCAATCTTAACTATACAGAATTACAGCTGTAGGGAAAATTAAATTCACTCAGGAATAATTTTCTCGGTCCCAGCTTTGCTTCTTGTTATCGGGTAGTGGCTCGTTCCCAGAAGATGTACATCCAGGGTGGCTGCTACTCGTAGTGGACACTAGCTATGCCAAAATGTCCGGTGGGCTTGCAGATACTAGATATACCAATATATCTGAAGTCCAAAGAGTTGAACTTGACTTGTTATAGAGTTTCTCCAAAAGCAAGTCAAGGATCCCAGTTGAAACCTCTTTATTGCACAAGGTTCTTCTCTATACACCTCATAACACATAACACATAACACAGACGGTATTCACTAATCTCGATGATCAAATTAACTACCGGGTGTATCCTACTGACTGCGCCAGTTAAATTAACTTTCCTCGAAAGTCTTTAAAAAAAACTTTATTTACTGAGAAAAGCGTTTAACAAATTTAGATGTGCTACATACAAAGGTTAACTAAAGATAAAACACTAAGCTACGTTGCCTATTTATATATAACTCTAAGGTGCTTATTCAGCATTCATATAGTATGTCTTAATTACTAATGATTAAGGATAAATGGCCATATAACTCTTCTGAATGAATTTGCAGCTGTATATTAACTTACTTTCTAACCGAATATACAGCTGTATGTTACATTCTTATAATTATTATCTTATATTTTTACATCTTTATATTTTTATATTTTTGTTTTATATTATATAAATTCATTTAATTTCAATTTAATTTTTAGTTTTGATTTTGTTTTGTTTGTGTATTGTTTGATTTTGATTTTGATATTTTTATTTTGGTTTGTCTACAAAATTTATAATTTTTTGGCAAAAAAGCATTTCTCCCTCTCTCTCTCTCCACAGTTTATTGTTAATTACCATCAGCTGACCATAACGATGTAGTCACCGGGCACGGGCATCCAGACAATGTGATTTGGAATTTTCGTGTTTTTTTTTAGAATTTAACTTTATTTTTTATTATTTTTATAATGGGATAATCTATTGTTTTTATTTTTAAGTATTAATTTTTACTTTCCCTGGTTTGGGATCCGTTTTTCTAGTTTTTCTAGTTTTTCTATTTTCTTGAAATTTTAATTTCATCATCTCCATAACTTTGAACATTTTTTGATTGAAAATGAGATTATACAATCTCTTTTATGTTTTTATGGCATTTTTTCGAGAATGTGTTGACAATCTTTTGTAGTTTTTTGTAGTGAGCACAGTTTTTTTACTTTTTTTAATATTATGAAGTCATTAAACTAATTTACGTAGAATAATTTTTATTTTTTTTCAGAAACTACAAACGACGTTGATGATTGTAGTGAAATTATTTTTTCCAAAAAACCGAAAAAATGATTTATTTCCAAATTTTTTTATTGATTTTTTCCGGGAATGTGTTAACAATCGTTTGTAGTTTTTTGTAGTGACAACAGGTTTTTTTTAATATTATCAAGCCATTCAACTAATTTACTTAGAATAAATTTAATAAAATTTTTGTTGGCCACATACAAACGACGTACTTAGATGATTAGACATTTTTTTATGTTTTCATGACATTTTCACGGGAATTTGCAACCAATCGTTTGTAGTTTTTTGCAGAGACGAGAAAAATAAACAAAATTTTATCAAATTTAATCTACGTAAATTCGTTTATTGGCTTGGTACCTAATATTAGAAAAAACACAACACAAAAAACTACAAACGATTGTTAACACATTCCCGGAAAATTGGAGTAATAGTAGGGATACTTTTTCCAAAAACTACAAACAAATAAATTTCACTACAATCATCTATGTCGTTTGTAGTTTACAAGAATATTTTTCATTTAGTATTATTTTCAAGTCCCATTCCAGCGTGACGGAGCTCACTTCTGTCTGATGCTCACATATTACAGGCACCACAGACAGGCATTTTATCAAGATATTGTTTAATGATTATTACTCTATGGTTTAATCACAGCTCACCCTGTCGTTTAATCACTAAGATTGGAACCATGCGCACCATATGATCAAACACTTATCGATTCACTGGGAAGTTCGTAGTGTGTACCTTTAGGGTTACACTCATTCGGTTGATTTGTGTTTAAAATGAGGACAGTGCCGACTTTATTAAAATAAAAAGAATAAAATAAAATTGATATAATTGATCCTAGAAATACAAGCTCGACCGCAGGTATATAATGTGAAGCAAACGAAATGAATTCACAGACAAGATGTCTGAGAATCTGGGCAAACACATTAATGTAGAAATTAGAGAAAAATTTAGTTGTTTATCTTCCCTGTAAATTTGCTATATTTTTAGGAAATTTGAACTTTTGAGTATAACGTTAGTCACGAAAATCGTTGAACGTTCAGTAATACCAATGAAGATAGTACTTATCCTATTACCCACGTATATTCTTTGCTTGTAGTTTCTTATTACTGAGATCTCAAGACATTGCTGCGGAAATACGCTTAAGTATTTTAGAAATACCATTTTAACACCGATTTAACTCGATTTAACAGATTTACAATTTTCGGACGAAATTGCCCTCTCCACATAGCAAAAATACATATATTTGAGAATTGAACATGCCTCTATCTCGAAAACCGTAACTCTTTTGAAAAAAATGTTCAATTTAAACGTTTCCGGATATTGTCCTATCTTTAATTATACCACCTCAGATTTTCGATTTTCGAGACAATTTGCACCCTCCACTCTTTCGGGGGCGGTTTACGGAGGGAAGGAGATTTCAGTTTGTTTTTATGAATATGGGACCAAATTTCAAGCTTCCTCTTTTAAATGAATCAAAAATCATCAAAATCGGAGTACGTTTACTATACACAACTCGCGAGCAAACCAAAAAAAGCAGACAGTCGAACTGTAGGCGTAACTCCTCCGTTCGGGTTCATCGGTCAAAAAGCGAAAGGTCACTCACTCACTCATCACGAAATCTTAGAAACTACAAGTGCTAGAAGTCTCAATTTTTGCATAGGGGTTCCTTTTAGAACATGGGTGCTCACTAAGACGGAATTTTGCAAAATTCAACTCCTAAGGGAGTAAACAAAGGTGTTAATCTTTGTACGAAATTTCTATAGTTTTAATTGTAGGATTTGGAATTACTAGAGAATACTTATTACTTAAAGAAATTAAAATGTGAGTAATAATTCCCCTGAACAACCCGTACAAAGGGGTGAAAAAGGAGTGTAATTTTGTATATAATAAAACTGTAACAGGCCGATGTCTACATTAAAGATATTTAAGAAAAATATTATGGGGGGGGTCTTTATTTGAGCAACAGAAGTCAAAACAACAGTTTTTTAGATTTTTTGTCTGTCTGTATGTTTGTACGCGCATCACGCCAAAACTACTGCATGGAATTGAATGCAGTTTTTACCGATGAATTACCAGAGGACTAACTTAAAATATAGCCTACATTTTATCGCGTCTGTATGTCTTTCTGTATGTTTGTACACGTATAAAGCAAAAACTACTACAGGGAAAAAAGTGAGTACTTTTTTCCCGGGTAGATATATATACACATACATATCATTCAAAACACAGAATTAAACTGACAGAAATTTGATTACTTTAAAGGTTTCCTAAGCAACGCTTGTCTAATTGTCGTCTACTACCTTAAAACTTGAAATCTCACTTCGAAAATTTTCTGACTTTAATATATTGTAATATTTTTTCAATATTAAATCATCGTTTTTCCCGTCACAGAAAAAAAAGTGTAATATACATTATACACGGGAAGAAAATCAGATTTTAACTCGAGCTAAAATCTAGTACTTTTTCCCTTGTTTAATAACTAACATTTTTTCGAAATTTCAAAGTGCGAACGATCGCATAGATACATTTCTATGTGAGACAACATGAAACTCAACTAACTCCACTTTAATCTTTGTTTCCATAGTACAAGATGCGTCAGTATAGGAATTCACATGTTAAGACTATCTTTTTTTTAATAGGCAGATAATAATTCAAAATTCACTTACTACGAAGGTAGTAATACCTAGCATCCATACTACTGCTATTGAATGGAATTTCGGTAAGATCTAACTGGATCCTGAAATTCCACAATGCAATGAGAGTGTGAATTATCAATTAAGTGGAAGAAGTTGTATTTTGCAAAATTATGTAGGCAAGTACCTAAGTAATAATCTCATGACCTCCTCTTGCTAACATACCGGTGTCGTGGTAAAGTTTGTTGACAGACACAAATAATAATAATTCAAAGAAATTATCAGAATATTATGTTTCATTATCCAGAAACGCCGGAATCATCACGATATACCTATAAAAGTTTGAATTGTTGGCAATTGGCAAAACAGATGAACGTAGTAGGCTCACGCATGTCCTACTCGAACAGAGAGTTGACGATATTACCATAGACATATGTTTATGGATATAACATCATAAAAGATTTTTGTTAGGTAGATACACTAAAAAATACAAAAATAGGTATTTCTTATGCTGATCTGAAATAAAAAAATACAGTAGTCCTGCGTTTTTCAAGCAAAATGCATTTACAACGAACAAATAGACAATAGACGTGTGACACCAATTTCAAATTCTTTATTGTATGTAGAGTATTCGTGGTGTTTGTGTATAAATAAATTTTGTTCCATTCTTGTAACATTCCTGGCGCGAACGCGTGGGAGATTACCCTACACAGTATAAGAGAATTCTGTGACTCTACTCATTCAAACAGTGTAAAGCCAAAGTATGAATTTTATTCGAAAGATATTTATATATATGCTCATTAAACGAAAGAAGCTTAGTCCTTTTTGTGTGCATCATAATTAAAATCATAAATCAATATAAGTTTGAGAGGTTACGTTAAGTGGCAAAGTGACTCAAAACGTCAGATTTCAGAAATCTCTAATGGTGTCTTCGATATGGAAACACTCGACACGTTTTGATGACCGAATGTCAAAGTTCTGATACCTGATTGGTGCCTTTGAAAGTTCGGCAGGTTTCGATTGGTTTCGATAAACACAACGCTAGTTGCGTTTTGTATATCGAAATCACCATAAATAATACAATTGAATTGACATAGAAATTCAGTATAACCTATATAACTTGTCTTTATGTATTTTTCTACCCTATTTTTTTTTCATCAAAAAATATAAATTTTCAATAAATGTAAGAACAATGATTTAATTTTTTTTAATTGCTAAAACTCCGTTTGTCAGCGAGCTCTATCTCATGAACCGTAATAGTTAGAGATCTGAAATTTTCAGAAAACGGTGTATTTATGTTGCTGCTGGAACAACAACTACTAATTCAGTCCGTCCGTTCGTCTGACAGCTAACTATACCTTACAAATGAGCCGTAATAGATTTTTCAGAGAATGTGTATTTCTCTTTTTCGTATGAGAACTAATACTAAATCCATCCGTCCATCCGTCTGTCAACCGTCTCTATCTCATGAAAGAGACAATGGAATCTTGCTTTTACCATGGTGCGGAACCCTTCGTGTGAGAGCTCGACTTGGCCGCATTTTTAATAACTTATGAAGTAATATTCGTAGCTTGATTGATACCATTGAGGAAATTTAATAAACAACAATATAATATAATTAAATTTTTTATTTTAAATATAAAGTCCCTATATATGAAAGTCTGGACAGATACATTAACGCGTGTGTGTAAAAGAGAGAAGTCACTGTCCTTTACATAATATTTTAAATATTTAAATGGCGGCTGTCATAACTTACGACGTCTGAGGTCTCATGGAATGCAATATTTCAGAATCACAGATTATGAAGTTCAGGTTTATAGACAAATAAAGAGTATTGAGTCATAGAGTAATAGGTTAGGTATATATATATATATATATATATATACTCTATGATATAAAAAAATTGTTAAGGTAATTGCCGTGAAGTGAAATTAATAATATATTATATTGTTAACCGAATTTATAATAGTAGGAAATAGCTTGTTATATTGACTTATTCTTTTAGGAAAATGCCTGTTTGTTGATTGCCATATTGCAAAAATTATTCGAACAATGTAAATAAAACATACATGGCATCCTTCCCTATGGATACAGCTAGAACAAATATTTGGATACAAAAATTTGGAGTAGAATCTACATTATCCAAGGGTTTAGTTTATTGCGAGGTATTTATTGTGTTCTTCCGAATAATAACATTTTTTACACATGATAACAATGTAATGTCCTTCAAATAAAATTCATTTATCGTAGTTAATACTTAATTATATCTACATTTATTTACATCTGCTGTGACGTTTATCCGTAAAAGTATTGATATTGTAACGTTTAACCCTGTGCTAAACGTTGTGGGGTGAGTTTACTTGCGTAGCACTCAAAATTCGCAGATTGCTTCCAATGATTTATTTTCAAACACACTGTACACGGCTTTCTGTTGTAGTACAACTGTCACTACTTGTCACTTTGACTATCGCGTTCCAACTACTTTCGAGTTATGTCTGCAATTGACTGATACAATAAACTGACTCTCTCCCGTGATCGTCACGGCTTTATATATCTGAATCATGATATGACATTCATCGAGAATGTTCTATGATTATATAGACGAAGATAATGTTCTAGATCCTTGTCGAACTGACAATAGTATGACAAATTGTACCTCACATATAGTTTCTGGAAGGATCGAGAATAAATCTGCTATAATTCTAGAACTACATAATGAAATACACAAGCAACACTATTGAAAATAAGGTAGCAGAATGAATAAACTAAAAGAAATAATAACAGTAAATACATGATAAACTACCCACGTAACACTGCCCCCTTCTTAGCTTTGATCGTCCCGATCAAATGTCACCTCAGTCCCTTTGTACAGTGAAAGTCTGTCGATATGAACCACTTTCATTTTACTGGGGATTTCTGAATTCTATATACCACATCGTTTATCCTCTTGATAACGGTATATGGTCCCTCCCATTGTTTGTCAAACTTTGGAGAACGACCTTTTCGTCTTTGTGGATTGTACAACCACACTTTATCACCAATTTTTAATTGTCCGGTTTCTGCACGAATATCATATCGGGCCTTCATTCGATCACTAGAAATCTTCAACTGTTTTCTAACCAAATGGTGTATTTCCTCGAGTCTTCGCCTCAAACTCTGAATGTAGGCATCTACAGATGTGGGAGGTTCGCTTGGTGAACCAAACAAGATGTCAGACAGAAGTTTCAGATTTCTACCAAGAACAATGCCAGCTGGGGATTCTTTGGTCGATTCATGAGTGGAAGATCTATAGGCCAGTAGGAAGAGCGGTATATACTTATCCCAGTTTGTTTGGTGTTCATTGATTGCTGACCTCAAATAATTTTTTAGTGTTCTGTTAAATCTCTCTACCATTCCATCGGATTGTGGATGCAGTGGAGTTGGACGAGTTTTCTTAATCCCCATTAGGTTACACACACTCTGAAAGATTTCCGACTCAAAATTTCGACCTTGGTTCGAGTGAATCTCTAACGGCACACCAAACCGACTTATCCAATGTTCAATTAGGGCATCGGCCACTGTTTTTGCCTCCTGATTTGGAATTGCGACTACCTCTGGCCATTTACTGAAATAATCCATGATGACCAAGAGATATTTATTTCCAGAGCTGCTTATTGGAAATGGCCCCGTAATATCGATGGCTATTCGCTCAAATGGGGCACCCACATTGTACAGCTGCATCCTATGGCGGGTTCTGGTATTTGGGCCTTTAATGGTAAAGCAGGTATCGCGTCGCCGACACCAGTCCTCTACGTCAGCACGGCTTCCTAACCAGTAGAACCTCTCTCTAATCTTCGATAAAGTTTTATTGATACCTAAATGGCCACCACTTGCTCCACAATGAATCTCTTACAGTACTTGTGCAATTTTTTTCCGTGGAAGAATTATTTGCAAATGAACAGTCTTACCATCATTACTTTCCCATTTTCTTTTTAAAACGTTATCATCAATTACTAAAGATTCCCAAAGTGACCAGTATCCTTTTATGACAGGAGACAAATCTGATATCTCCTGCCAAGTAGGTCTTGCTCCATCCATTTTCCACCTCATCACTGGTCCAATATCATTATCATCCAGTTGGTCTTGCTTGTGTACTTCCGAACTCCAATTTGGGTCGCCATTTATCAAAGTTCGTTTGACTTTAAGAATTTCTGGCACATTATTTTCAAGTCTTGAACAGTTTTTACAGTCCTCTGCACAAGGCCGTCTTGACAATGCATCAGCGTTTCTGTGGTTAATACCAGGACGATGTTCAATTTTAAAGTCATATTCTTGAAGTTGTTGGAGCCAGCGCGCTATCTGACCTTCTGGGCTCTTGAACTGAAACAGCCATTTAAGTGATGCGTGATCAGTCCGTAGAACAAATGTCTGACCGTATAAATATTTGTGGAAATGTCTTATTGCCTTGACTACAGCTAGTAACTCCTGCCGCGTCACACAGTCATTTTGTTCAGCCTTTGATAAACTCTTACTGTAATATGCTAGTACATACTCCATTCCTTCTATTCTTTGGGAAAAAATTGCCCCAATTCCTGTTTTACTGGCATCAGTATCTAGGATAAATTCTCCTTCTCTCTGGGGATAAGCCAGAACAATAGAAGAGCACAAAGCACTTTTCAGATATTCGAAAGCATTCTGACATTCTGGAGTCCAATTGTAAAGTCTTTCTTTCTCAGTTAGTCGATGCAATGGACGGGCACTATTAGCAAAATTCTTTACGAACCGTCTGTAATATGAACACAGGCCTAAGAAACTTCTGTTTTGTTCCTTGGTACAGGCCAATTATGAACCACTTCTGTCTTTTCCGGATCTGTTCTTACACCATTTGTGGATATTATGTGTCCTAAATACTTCACCTCAGTTCTTAGGAAAGCACATTTCTCGGGATTAAGTTTAAGATTTGCTTGTGAGAATCGTTGAAATACCTCTTCTAGATTTTTCAAGTGTTCCTCAAATGTTTCACTGAAAACGATTACATCATCAAGGTATACTAAACATTTCTTTCCAATGAGTCCACGTAGTACTCTTTCCATCAATCTCTCAAAAGTCGCTGGAGCGTTGCACAATCCGAATGGCATTACAGTGAATTGCCATAGACCAGTATTGGCCGAAAATGCTGTCTTTTCTTTATCCTCAGGATGCATTTCGACTTGCCAATATCCACTTTTCAAGTCCAATGTAGAAAACCATTTCGCTCCTGACAACCAATCCAGTGTATCGTCTATTCTAGGAAGAGGATAACTGTCTTTTTTTGTGATTTCATTTAATTTTCTATAATCAACACAAAACCTAGTCGAGCCATATTTCTTTGTGACTAAGACAACCGGTGACAACCAAGGACTGTTCGAAGGTTCAATTACCTTTTGTTTCCTCATGTTATCTATAAGTATTGCCATTTCATTTTGTTTTGCTAATGGTACCCTTCTAGGAATTTGTTTTATTGGTTGTTGGTTGCCTGTGTTAATGCGATGTTGTACCATATTAGTTCGTCCTAGATCTGTTTCCGAAAAAGAAAATAGTTCTTTGTATTTCTCCCATAAATCACCAAATTTCGCCTTCTGTTGGTTATGAAGTTGAGAAATGATTGTCTCTTTCAGCTCTCTTCCTTTCTGGCACATGGTTTTCCCTTGATTGCTTGAGATTTTGACAGATACTATAGGTTCCACACAGGCAATTACTTCATTTTTCATTAAAACTCTAGGTTCTTCGGACAGATTTAAAACTCTCACCTTAATTGGATGCTCACTTGATGGATTTATTAATGCGTTTTCTATAATCATTTCCTTTGGCAGACATTCTGGATTACTTTCCAGTACCAGTGCCTCCTTGCACTTAGAACCTTCTATTTTAACATGGATAAGATTGTCAAACCATCCAGGTATCGTAATGGTCCTGTTTACCTTAATTTTTCTTATTCTAGATTCAGATGTTGACATAAACAACTCTTCTTCATTAACTTTGAGTATTCGGTCTTGGAGGTTCAGATTGAAGCCAAATTTATTCATGATGTCTAGCCCAAACAAAACTTCGTCCAAAATCTCGGCAACAAATACTTTATGTCTGGATTTTGATTTTCCCAGCTGAATATCTACCTCGTGAGTACCAATGACAAGTATTGTCACTCCATTTGCAGTTTCAAGTACATAACTTCTATTGGGATGGTCAATTTTGCAAGCAGGAATAACATCAGCTCGCACAATGGTAGAACATGAACCAGTATCAATAACAATATTACAATCCCGACCGCATATTCTTCCTTTCACAACCAAGCTGGATCCTTCATGACTCAGACGGGAAATTTTGATTTTTAATGATGTTGGGGCTTGGTTGGAGTAAGCCAGTCTTCGCCCCGCAAGACTGGCTAACTGGAGTTTTCCTGTACATTGCTATTTTGTGGCTGTGGACAATTCTTCTTTAAATGTCCTTCTTGTCCACAATTCCAACACAAAGTCTTAGTTCTTTGTTCATTTGTTTGCCCATCCAATTTTTGTAACATTGTAATAATGTGCTTTATGGAGTTACCATTGCCATACGACTTCTCTTGGGTTGAATTGACCCATCGTGTCTGTCGCAGTCTGAGATGACTTCTGGACGCCTGTTTAGCAGCTTTGTATTCAAGTGCACGTGCAAGGGCATCTTCAATTCTTGTAGGACTACTTAACCGAAGGGCTTGTTGCATTTCAATATCTCTTATACCATCAATGAATGTTTGTACCGTTAACCTATCAAGAAAGTCTTTTGGTGCTGTAGGATATGCCAGTCGAACGAGCCGGGCAAAATTAATTTCATATTGTTGTAGTGTTTCTCCAGACCGTTGCTGCTTATTCTTTAACTGTGCTGGATAAACTTGTTGTAGATGTTGGTCACCGCAACGCATTTCAAGTTGATCCACTAAAATCTCATACGAAGGTTCGCCGCCAGTTACGGTATTTAAGATTTCCAATGCATCACCACGTAGAGCCAAGATCAATGCAGTGGCCTTCTCTTCATCTGACCAACCACTAGCCAAAGCAGCAGCATCAAATTTTTATATGTAGACCAAGACTGTTTACCATCGAATTTTGGAGCTTCAATTTTAACTGGATTAACTCCACCATTTTGAATTTCATTGGACGATCTTCTCAAGTGCAATGCAGACTTTGTTTGTGACATCTTCTCTTCCATCAATTGAAATTTTTGATCAAAACTTTCTTGAAGTTTCTCTAATATCTGTTCAACTTCTTCTTGAACTTTCCCTAATTTTTGGTCAACTTCTTGTTTTTGCAACATCTTGTCTTCAATTATTTGAAATTTTTGTATGAAGTTTTCTTGGACTTTCACTAACTTCTGATCAACTTCTTCTTTATCTCTCTGTCTAATTCTATCTTGTTCTTCTAAGATTTGTCTTATTCTTGTTTGTCGTTCTTCTAACACTTGCCTTATTCTTTCTTGCTCTTCTTTATGTTGTTGCCTAATTATTTCTTGCTCTTGTCTACTTCTTTCTTGATTTTCTAGAATTTGACCCATTTTTGTTTGGTCTTCTTGTCGAATTCTTTCTTGTTCCTCTTTTTCTTGATGTCTAATTCTTTCTTGTTCTTGTCTACTTCTTTCTTGATTTTCTAGGAACTTCATTATTTCTGCAAAATTTGCCATTTCGTTGTAATCTTTCGATCTGGTATTCACCATATATTCTCAGCAAAATGCGAAGATCCCACTTCTGACACCAATTGTAACGTTTAACCCTGTGCTAAACGTTGTGGGGTGAGTTCACTTGCGTAGCACTCAAATTTCTTAGATTGCTTCCAATAATTTATTTTCAAACACACTGTACACGGCTTTCTGTTGTAGTACAACTGTCACTACTTGTCACTTTGACTATCGCGTTCCAACTACTTTCGAGTTATGTCTGCAATTGACTGATACAATAAACTGACTCTCTCCCGTGATCGTCACGGCTTTATATATCTGAATCATGATATGACATTCATCGAGAATGTTCTATGATTATCTAGACGAACATAATTAATGTTCTAGATCCTTGTCAAACTGACAATAGTATGACAAATTGTACCTCACATATAGTTTCTGGAAGGATCGAGAATAAATCTGCTATAATTCTAGAACTACATAATGAAATACACAAGCAACACTATTGAAAATAAGGTAGCAAAATGAATATAAACTAAACGAAATAATAACAGTAAGAACATGATAAACTACCCACGTAACAATATTTACAAAAACAATCATATTCAACTTTGTGAAAGAAGTTAGAAATTGGAATGTATTCAAAAATTAACTTTTGAATAAATTGTGGTTTCCCGCGCTTGTTTCATTGGTGCCGCCATTTAAATATTATTTAGCTGTAGACGAATCCCGCGAAGGACCCTGTCCGACTTTCATATATACGGACTTTATTTAAATAGTATCGGTTGCGACATCTATTACTGAATAGTGGATTGCTGATTCACAAACTCACAAAACAATTTGGCGCAGCTAAGTTTGGGTTTACACAATGAACTAATAGCTAAGTTTGATTGATGTAAGTGGCAGTAAACACAAGCGAGAAGCGCTACAAACTACAAACAGTATGCGTTGACATAAGTCACAGGCATCTCCTAAACTCCTAAGCCTAGATGTAGATGGTCGTCTCTGCTCCTAGTCACAGCTTAACCTTTGTTTGGTGAGCTGTGTCCTAGTATCAAATAATTACTAAATTAATTACAAAACTGAACCTCTGTCAAATAATGAAGTTTTATTGAAGAGTATCGAACACAATCAGCATTCCAAGTAAAGTTCTAAGTTCTAGTAAAAGATCAGTTTGATTGTGACCTTATCAAACAATGGAGCTACATCCTAAATTTCATTTTGCGTAAAACTAGAACGAGGGCCGATACGGCCTCTATTTTTTTCTATATGAATGACAAAGAATGATATCAATTGAATTTTGAAATAAGATAAAGTATGTAATAAATATTCATTCTATCAACAAGAAATATCGTTTCTCACTCTGTGATAAATTGTTTAGACTTAGATTTACAACTACAAATAATCATCACTTTTTTGTATATACCTAATTAATTACCAATAAAAATAGTAGCCCCTAAATGTAGTCAAATACCTATCATAAATCATAGGATAACAGCTTAACAGCGTTTTCAGTCTTCTAGTCAAAAAAAATTGACGCATGACACAACGACCACGCCACCTAGGGGAAAGAAGAATGTTTACTAATGTCAACTTGAATATTTTCTGCTTTTATGGTACTTGACGTAAGAAGAGGACAAAAAATCGAAATCTACTATATCGGTAAACACAAAATCGCCACGGAAGTGATCAGTCATCTTTTCTGGAACATTACCATTTTTAGTGAATATTTGAGTGAAGACTGGGTGTTTTAAGGCATTTCAGTTTTTATTGTATTTAGTTTTAGCCCTAGGATTGGCTTTCGGGAAGTTCCGTAGTGAAAAATCATCCACGAAGTTTCACTTGATTTACGTCGTGTCTGTGAGTTTTGAAGGAGGCCATCTTTGCAATCTCTATTTGAGGTCCTTGGCTCACGGTTTCATTGTCTGGTGAAAAGCCAGTATTTAATAACACACACTCCGTCAAATGGCTTTAAAACGAATTAATAAGGTACGTTAAAGTTTCTATTTTCCATGGACTTGAAAATAATTAAGTATTTGTGACGTTAAATTTGTTTTTGTGCCAGTTAAACGCCCTTAACGATTTTACGTTAGAGAATGTGAACACTTTTAGAACAGCATTCAGTGTTGAGCACCGTCGACTATTCCTTCTAGGATATCGATGCATATGTGTAACAAAATAAGTTTTTCGATATTTTTAGTGAATAGTGTCAGTTTTGACAAATTAATAATATCGCACATTGTCCTCATTATTCGATTAGCAATGGCCCTCAGACTCATGTGAACTGCTTCATGAGAATATTAGTCATACTTTCTTAGTATTATTTTTCTTAAAATTAATATTAATATTGCTGTCTTGAATATCTAGGACCTTGGATTGTAGTTTCAAGTAACTAACCTCTCCATATTAGGCCCCTGACTTTCAGGTGTCTATAATTAAACTTTCTGCTTCTTCATGTGTGATTATTTTAAACAGGTGTAATATGTTCTTTTAGGAATTACAAGACCTCGGCAGGGATCCTCCGGCGCAATGTTCAGCAGGTCCAGTAGGAGATGATTGTAAGTTTTGCAGAAGTTCTCCCTAACAGGTCTTAATTCAATATTTTTACTCTTTATTCCAGTATTTCATTGGCAGGCCACAATTATGGGACCAGTAAGTACATTGATTATTATCTTTATTTATTTATTTGAGAGCTTTTCAATTTTTATATATTTGCAGCACATGTGTTGTATGTAACCTACTCGTCTTGGTATCCTGAAATAAGTTCTAACCTATAAAATTGCTATTATTTTTCGAAAGGTTGCGTTAAGGATTATCAAGTGTAGTGGCAGTTAGAGTTTTATTCGCCCAATGCTATTACTGGCAATAGTTGTCCATACCTAATAGATTTGATTCTCTGGACCATTATTAATTTGATTTATTTTAGAATCTTAATATCCGCATCTAGACCGTTTGTTATGATAACAAATTTCAACATTTCTCTACGTTCTTTATACCTACAATAATTACACTACGTTTATATATTTACCGTGGACATTTCCATAAGAATCTTAATCTTCATTCGATCTCTGATTATATTTTGGTATTTCTCAATTCATATATTTTCTAAATTCTGGTTTTGGTACTCATATTTAGTTTTAGATTAATTATGTAGTTTGAAATTCTCAATAGATTAGCATATTAGTAGATCTGACCTGATTTTTCAATGTCAAGTTGGGGGGACAAATATGCTACATAAGAAACTTGGATGAACTAAAAGATGTTTATTTACTCAAAAAATGAGCGAATGTATTCAGTTCTCCAAATACAATAATTTTCATGATTGCCATTTCGTTTTTACAGTAATGTCTCCTTCAATGATTCTATTAGGAATCATAGAATTATATAATTTTTAGGTTAGAAAAATACAATATATCTAGAGCTAGCCTATTTTTGATTTAATATTTTTCTAACTATTTCTTGTATTCGCAGCCCGACAGTCCATACCAAGGAGGAGTATTTTTCTTAACGATCCACTTTCCTACAGACTACCCATTCAAACCTCCAAAAGTGGCGTTCACAACAAGAATTTATCACCCAAATATAAATAGTAATGGTAGTATCTGTCTTGATATATTACGTTCGCAGTGGTCACCAGCTCTTACAATTTCAAAAGGTAATCAAAATCTGTTTTTGTGTTTGTAAAAATATTGGTTCTCTTGGTGTTGTTTGATAAATATTTAGCATATTAGTAGTAGACTTAGCCGAAATGTTGAATGTCAGATGGTGAGATATATGCTACAAAAATGAATGTAGGCTCAGTTGGCCATGTACATTTTTACGAGGATCTTAATATCGTAATTGCAAATGCTGTACTATCCTTTTATTGTTAAATCTGTATTATTCCCGTCATTTATTTTTACATTGTTCGTAGGTGAGTGAACAACATAAAAATTACAAATGATTTACTTAGCTGAAAACTTGAATGTGAATTTACTATATAAATTATCTTTCTCATATGTGTTCAGCGCAATGAAATAAAATCAAGTACAATTAAAATGAAAAAAATATATATAACTAGTATGTTCTTCTTGTGGATAAGATGTATTTACGCTAAAACCAGGGAAGTTGCATTAGGCCTTAGGTTTGTCCAGAATTGAAACTCGGCTGACAACAACACAATGTGAGCAGGAACGCTTTGAATGAGAAAATCATGATATAAGTATTTATCAATGGCCTTTTTTATAAAATGGAGGCACTGTTCTAGTAATTACTATCGTAATCAAGTATTTACTATTTAAATTGTAATAATACTGTGATAATTTTATTACTTGAGCATGATAATGCTATTACCCGTTTGTTGATTTTTCAAGTTATTCGTCTTATTTTGCAAATAAATATTTTGAATTTGAGAGTGAAAAAATATAATACATACATTTTTTTTACGATATTGGACAGACATGATTTCCAATTTATGAAAGATGCTTATCGTCGTTATATCGTTCATTCTACGGAAAATAATGTGTAACTATCATGTTCCCTTAAGGTGTAACTGGTTAACTCACAGCATATGTTGAAATTGAGTTTTAGAACAAATGCATAAATTCTTCTTAAGGTCAATTAATTTATGTTCTTCATAGTAGAAGAATTTTTATTGGGATAGCTATGTTTGCTTAAATATTTCTTGATAAATTCTGTCATTGTCTCGCGGGTAGATTTGATTGCGCAAGAATAGTTCAGACACTGAACTGGAATTTTAGCAAAACAGAATCTCTGCAATATTTGGCACAATTCTAAAATCGTGATGTAATCTGAATTTTGTATCCCCATATTGCGTCACATAATTTGAGTTCGGTACGCCAAACTAGTGTTATTACATTTCTTCTTGTTTATTGATAAATGAGGAACAGAGAGTTGTTATCTGAAGAGTAACATCTAGAAAATACGATAATACTCGTACTTACACGATTTTGATTGAGTATTCTTTCAATTTTCCATGTTCTCTATCATTTCATTATCAATTAATATAGGTATTGTTCAAATACTGATTATTGGTATTGTAAAGTTGGAATTTTAAAATAAATAAATAAAAACATAATATTCGGGTTATCCATTTTGAGGTTTCAGAAGTAAACGTTGATAAAATCGTATAATTTTTAACTGCCTTTAACCCAACCTTTGCTGGGGGTTTATGGCACGGAAAGTCACAGCAGAACCTTAAATACGTTTTAAAATAAGTTATCTATCACAAAAATATACAGTGTAGAAGGCGCTGAGACGGCAATCGCTAACCGTGGACTGTTTGTCTAGAGTGATTGAAAATGGAATGGATCGGAATCGACAATATTAATGCACAGATCGTTGTACGTACAATAAACTAGTTCGGAACTAAGATTTGGTTATAAATACGGTTGCAAATCCTTTAAATCACCACCTCTGTTTTTTAATTTTTTTTGTGGTCATTTTCGAATAGTTTATTGGGAATTTTGTTCGGTATCTTGGCTATAACTTGACAAATGTTGGTTATTAAGTGTGCTTGAGTGTTATAATTATCCACATAACCACGGCCTGTCGCCTAGCCTCATATCGCATCATCTCTGCAATCAAATAAAAATTGGTCGTGTTTTTCCTGTGGAAGTCCCATATCGTCAATATTTTCAAAGAAAGATAAATGTTAGACAATAAATACAATAAACTAATAAATCAACCATAAGAATGATGGATATGTAAGTAATCTGACAGCTCTACGGTATTGAAACCACGACATAAATATCCCTTTGTTTCATACTAAAGATGCCGTGACTTCGTTTGCGCATAATGTTTGTTGCGCTTAAGAACGAATTTATTCTGACAAGTTCATCGCCTCAAATCATGTGAATTGTTAACTTGGTTAATAATTGAACCAAAACTTAGCTGCGCCATATTTTTTTGTTAGCTTGTGGATCAACTCTTGAGCAACAGATGTCGCAACCGGTACCATTCTTTATGTTAATTCAGGGTATTGGTTTTTGTCTCCTACTAGAAATAATGAGGACGTCTGGCAGGAAGATAATTTTTTCTGGCGCTAGTGCTACATTTCATTAACTAGCCGGAAATTGGCGGCTAAACTGGACCAAAACGCACTAGATTGTTTTTATAGACGTGAGATTTTTTTCGGTAACAGATCTTGGATGGGTGACACATTATAGGATTTTAGGATAAATAACCTATTTGAAAAATCAGGTGCATTAAGTCACAGATGGGTTGGTATGCTCAAATACTCACAAACGTTGTTAAATTGAATGAATCGCATTGATTAAAAAATAACTTTCATTGTGTTTTGGTTACAACAGGTAAACTTGTACTCAAATATCAGACATGACCAGATACAATAGATTTCATTGAAATCCATTCTGCAACTCCGCCAAAACTACCATCTAACTTGATACATTCCACGATTAAGTTTATAGTTTAGAGCCTGAGGAAGTAGACTGTATTATCAGCCATTAACCGTCCTCGTTGTCCAATCCGTATAAATGTAAATTGAGAGTCCTAAGTTATTTAGTAATATCTAATTGGGCTAAGATTCTGTTCTGGTGATTTGTATATATTATTTACCCTAGATGGGGTAGGGGTATTGATAAAGTATATCCTTTTTAAGTAAACAGTTGTACTACGTCACAGGTGGATTGGTATGTCGGAAACCCACAAAGTTGTCAAATCGAAATTGATTGCATCAGCTGATTATTTGTTTAATAGCTTATAATATCTTGTCAGATTTATCCAAGAATATATAGACCTTTATTCTTCAAAATATTTGGCATAACTAAAAATAATATTACAAATTTACGATCTCGTATTTAAATAGACTATACTTTTTTATCTATTCTCTTATTTATGTGCTTTGTATAAATTTATATTCTCTTTTTCAGTACTGTTATCAATCTGCTCACTTCTGTGTGATCCAAACCCGGACGATCCATTAGTTCCAGAAATTGCTAGGATATACAAAACTGATCGGGAAAAGTACAACGAGTTAGCGCGCGAGTGGACTCGCAAATATGCTATGTGATGGCCCGGCCCCCATAATAACCTACACTTCACATATTAGATGAAAACAAACAAAAAAACAACAACTTATTTAATTCAACAACACATCTCGGAGGGGATTAGCCAGCCTGTTGTAACTTTTCATTTCAAAAAAACAACTATACAATTAAAAAAACCTGTACATTCGCTTTGGAAGAGACTTCGTGTGCTCCCTCCCTCCTTTTCTTACACCTTCTGCCACGATATCATCTTGCTATTAGGTGGTTTTACATATATAAACGTTTCAATCAACTTGTAACTATAATTTTAGTAGCTCTGATATAATTTTTCAATTACATATTTTTTTTAATATATTGTGGTCTCACAAAAGTCGGAACTGTGTGTATTTTTGCACCCGACGATATACAGTCAAAAGCCAAGAATATGGAGTCGAGAGGATGTTGGTATAATTCTGCTAGACATAGTTGCTGAAATTACCGCTCTGGTCCTCCATTCTCTTTGCTCCAGTGGAGTTGGAGGCCATTTTGTTGGGTCATCAGCCTTGTATCATCATTCGGCTGCCACATCATGATATATAAATGATTATTGTTTAGATAAATTAATGATGTAGGTCTCTTGTGGTTCGTCTAGGTATAATAAATGATTTTTTTCAATTTTTAACATGTTTACAAGACTTGTTGATGAAGTAATTGAATAGATCTCATTCAAAAAGCGGTGCAAAGTTTTTATTGGAACTTCTCTCGCTTCTATATGGAGTAAATATTGAATAAGAGAGAGAGAAAGGAAAACCCTAGAAAAGCTTTATGCGTGAAAAAGACCAATTATTAGCTGTTTACTTTCTTGATCATGAATATTTAGCTGTACACCTAAAATTCTTTTGATTGCGCTAATTCCTGGAGGTTGTTATAACATATTTGGAAAATATATCCCAGTAATTTGAGAACTGCTGTCGATCTTAATTTTGTAAGCATGACGCATAAGCATATTCTGTAAGAGTCTGTTGAACAGACAAATTTAATTTTTGTTTGAATAAATTAGATTTCATTTTCATTGTATATTCTGTTGAGGTTGAATAAGTCTTATATAAGTTTTGTTGCAATAGAAGAATTATGGGTTTACTCTTGAACAACTTTGATCTGCAGCTATGTCAATAATGTAAGAAAAAAGAGGAAATGAAAATTAAAAAAAAAATGTAACACTTTTACTTACATTGCCAATGGAATTCTCACCCATAAGAAATGGTAGAATCGGTCAAAATACTATTACAGTCAAGTCGGCAATAAATATGATTTTCAACCAACATTTTCTAACAATACTGTGGCAACTTGCCGAAAGTATGAAGGTCCTCACGTAACAAGGAGAGACCTACGCTTGTTTTGTGAAATGGTTCAAGGAGAATTGTGAATTTGAGTTTTTTTTATGAAAATGTGGTTTTATTGTATTTTTTCACAAAAATGGGACGTAACTTAGAAAATACAATAGAGAAAAAGTACCTGGGTCGGGTCCTTGCTATACAATTTAAGAGGAACTTTACAGAACATTCGGTTATAAATCTTTAGGTCTAGGCTGCAATTAAAGTGGAATTATTCAGTACCTACAACATTTGCCCTGAATATTTAATCCTTTTTTGTTTCGTATGTCCAGACTTGATAGGAGAATCTGTTTAAAATCATTTCATATCTTCTATTTATAATAAATATATATCGATTGTAAATAATTTATTTAAACTGTACTTTTATTGATCAGAAATTTTCCACTGTCTTTTGACCCTTAGTTAAGACTTTAAGTTCCTGGAGAGTCAAGTAGTTTTTATTGTTATTAAGTCTCACATTTTCTGAAAAATACTATTCCATGTCAGCAATGTTATGCATTACGAAAACTACATATGAGGATATTGAATAACGCCATCGAAATTGTCTCTTGATAGGCCAAATTTAGGTTTATGATCGGGTCTCTTCATGTGTTTTCTACGAGGGTTCAGAATAATTTAATGCTAAGCTACCTTAAGATGTAGTTCCATCTAGTTAGTTGGTTTGTTTATTAAGAGGAAACATACGGAATTCAAAGAGCTGTAAATGTGAATTACATTGGCATTGGAGAATTAATGTTGCCCTAATATGTTTCAATGGTCAAATGAGTCCAGGCAATTAGAAGAAAGCAAGATGTAAGAAGATGGATAGACATTTCTTGAGAGGACAGTGTGCTTTAATATAGAAGTGTTGAACTATTTCTTTTAATATAGCACATGAGCGCATCACTGTTTTTCATCTAGTTGTGTGTTGGTGTGAAGGTTTCAATTTACAAATTGATGTTTGCTGGATGAATATTGTTTAATAGTTATAATAAAGTTCACATAATTTATGAATTCACAAACTTATTGTTTGTGAGTAAATTCTGCAAAAATGACTGTGCTGTCTACTATTCTGTAATTTTTTTTTATAAATATAACGTAAAAAAAATGGAATCTAGTGAATAAGAAGCTGCTTCCTTCCCTTCACTCGAACTTTGTTGATATCGAAAACCTTGCTGGGTTGTCTGTCTCCTCCACGATATTTTTTTCAAATACCGTACAGATTAACATAAATTATTCAGTGTAAAATATCAAATCTATAATTACTCTATAAGAAAACTTAGGATACTTGTTATATTTTTTCTCGTCATTAAACAGGACATTAAATAATAAAATACTGCAAGTGTTTTCCTTTTTTAGTGTTTTGTGATAGTGACAGACTTGATAAAGTTAAGTTTTTTCTTTATAGTGAGATCTGTTTGTTTTCTTTGTGGGACAATAATATGGAAGTTTTGTCTACTCGCTAATTTTTAAAACTTGTGACATTTAATCTTGTTAATTGCAGGGAAACTATGTCAAAAAGCAATAGGAAAGGGCTTACATTTTCATCGTATATAAGAAATAAAATAATTAAATACTCAAATCTTTTATTACTGGCTAGGTTCACAGAAATCTCCAGTGTTCCCAAGTCGATACTTATTTACCTATGTTAGAGTTAACTTTTATATTTCGAATATACTTGTTAATTTTCAGATGAAATTATAAATGTGAAAACAATTTAACATATAGATAGCCCGATTTTTTTACATATTTCATGATTATATTAATGGGAAATATATATTATATGGGTAGACAAACTTATGTATTTGAGAAGTTGAAAATAAAATGATTAAGTTGTACCATATCGTGGTGTCCCTAAGCCGTTATAAAAAGAAATATTCATTAAATAAAATTTAAAAGAACACTAACATACATCTATTTCATTTCCAATATTCTACAATATTAAACGTCCTATAACTAAGCCTCCTTTCAATAAGTATAAGTACCTATTACACTTTTATAAAATTATTTTTTTATTGTAAAATCGGGCAAGTGCGAGTTGGAATTATGTGGAATTTCAACTTTGCCATTCATATCTGTAAACAGACGAGACGAATGTTCTGAATTTGAAGGGATGGTCATCTATTACATTTTATGTCAAGAAGTCAGATATGTATGGTGTGTCTACTTATTCAGAGAACACACACCTCTACACATTTCCTACAGACCCGCACTCAAAAAAAATCCACCGAATATGAAACAAAATGGGTTTGTTATCACTCGTGGTCTATAAATTGTTTATAGACCATGGGTGTTAATTCTATTTTGTTAGAGTTAGAATCTTGTTTTTGAGCTTTGTTGCTCTGTTGAGTGTTTCGCAAGATGAGGTGCTCATTTGCTTTATGCAACAGTAAAAATAAAACAAAAGAAAATGCTTTGATGTTCTTTCCTCAGGATTAAAATTTACAGAAAGCTTGGTTGATTCAAACGCCAGGTCCATATTAATTTAAAATATGCTAGGGTGTATTCCAAATAATTCTCGTTTAAGAGGAATTTCAAAAACCGTCGGCTTTTAAAAGATGAGTATGCAGAAGCAACTGTTGATTTGCCTTCAACCACACCACAAGTCCATCATAAAAGATAGGATGAAACCAGACCAAATTAGTTAATGATATAATTTTTAACTCGCAAATTAGTTATTTATAATACCCACCTAATAATAATATTTATTGTGAATGCAAAATAACTGATGACATTATACCTAAAGATGATTTGATGAATGTCCCTGAGCAAGGCAGTCTTGATTTACCTGCTAGCAGAAAGGCGGGGTATGAAATAATTAAAATATATAATCTAGAACTTTCATTTCTACTTCGGGTTATATTTCATTCCATTTCAGTGTCAATACTGACCCCGATGACAAAGATGATATAGATGAACGTTTCAAAAAATAATCACTTTATATCAGATCAAGAAATCCACAAAAATGAATAACGTGGGCAGTTGAAAAGATATCAAAGAGCTACTGTCATTCGCAATGCAACTGCTGGAGCCTTCTTTCAAAAACGAGCATATACCTACCCAGTTTCGGCAATATTGAAGAAACCTGAATAAACTTGCAGAATGTTTTGTCCAACAGAAAAATGTCAAAAAGTACATTGAAACTTCCTTATTTAATATTCAAAATTTAATGTATTTTTCATATGTGTAACAAAACTCCCTTTAGTTGAATTAATATTTTTTTAAAATAAATTATATTTTCTTTCTTTTCTTAAAAATATGTACAATCAAATTTAAAATATATTTATGTTGTTATATATATGTTAATTCAATTTATTTGGTGAGTGTATTTCATATAAGTTGATCCCCACACTCTATAGGCTACCTTAATAAATTATTATAATTAATAAATATATACCAGACATTTTGTGACATACAATAAGAAGAAATATCAATTTTTAGTTTTCAAAAATTATTCGTCAGATTCAGAACTAAGAAATCAGTTTCCAGTGTCTCTGGAAAATTGTAAAAAAATATTTAAACTTTATTGTAAATCTATTATAACGTATGTTGTCGACAATATTATACCCAAATTAACTTTTTCTGAATGATTAATGTGATGCAATCTGAATAAAACGCGTTTAATTCATCTATTGCCATTTAAACTTCATTAGACCCGGGTCACCACACGAGGTCACTGCGCAGAGCGAACGATTTTGCTGGTTTTCTATGAAACTCTTCCAATTGACACGTGGTATTATTCATTATTATTGCCCAAACAATAAGTCGCAAGACGAACCTACCTATAGAGTATAATAATAATCAAAAACTTTGTTCTATCTAAAAAAACATCAATCATACCAACACTAATTGTCCCTTCTTGAAGAATATAGTTTTTCTATTGATTTAAATCCAGATCCATGAGGTTCCTTTGAAGATGCTATGAATAAAAATAAAATTCTTATAACTATATATGTTATAGGCACAGCTCATGCACCGCATAGAGTATATAACAAGAATGCACCGTTTGGTAAGCTGTGTTATAGGCACAGCCCACCAAACAAATGGTAAGCTTTGTATAGGTATGAGAATGCTATTTGTTAGTAAGTAACTATGTGATTATCAACAAGATCTTTCACTCCCATAACAACTCGTTTCCGTGGTGTAGTGGTTATCACATCCGCCTAACACGCGGAAGGTCCCCGGTTCGATCCCGGGCGGAAACACTTATTTTTTATGCTTTATTTCACTTGCATTGTATAAATTGTTTTAGAAATAATTAGTTTTTAATATTTAACCGCATAGTCAAAGTAAGTAACATTTATAATAAATTTCAATGAGCTATTGTTATCGTTCGCGAGACAATTTACTTTATCTACCTGACGATTTTTTTGAGCAACTGCCCAAGTGAAGCATATAATGAGTTGAAACGAGTTTCTCTCTAGTGTCTGTCTGTCCATCTTATAACAGCCTATATTCTCAGAATTTGGTAAAGGAGAAAGTTGGAATTTGGTATTTAAAGTTAGCTGACAGCTTTACGGCGCTATAGAGTATATAAATGAATTCTGATTTAAAGGGATTATTTTGTGTACCCAAATAGAAAAAGAAAAGAAAAAATTTAATCAGGCATAGGTATATAATTGTTTTTCAGTGGCCTAAAATGAGAATAGCTTAAAATATAATAATAAAAATATACAAAAAATTAAGATTCCCTTATCTCCGACTGTACAGAATGTACAGGGTGGGCAAATTTGGATACTGTTATAGGGAACCTTGTTAATGTTGTCGCAGTCTAAATCTCTTTTCTTGAGATAAACTCAATGGAGAAAACAAAAATTAGCTTTTGTTTTGTTTTATAGTTATAACCTAATACTCATTCGTGTGAAACTGCATTACATTATCTACTATCGAAATGGAAAACTGAGATAATCAATAATAAAAAGGTCATTATAGTTATATTTTTAGACTTAAAAAGAGCATTTGAAACTATAAACATCTATCTGCTACTGAGAAAACTTCGAAAGTTGGGCATTCAGGAAAATGCGTTGAAATGGTTCGAAAGCTATCTTTCTGGTAGGTCACAAATAGTTACATATAATAATACATCTACTGGTACATACGGCATACATTATGGAGTCCCTCAAGGAAGTGCTCTAGGACCAATATTATTCATTTTGTTCATCAATGACATAGTATACCATGTTAAAAATTGCAAAATAAAGTTGTTTGCTGATGATACCATGATATACTGCGAAGGAGAGGTAGAGGATGTTCAGAAAACTATATCACTAATCAATCAAGATTTGATATGGCTGAATGAGAATGGTTTGAAACTGAACGTAAATAAAACCAGATACATGGTAATATCAAATAGACATAATTTTAAAAAAATTGAAAATTTGACATCCAGTTTCCATTTATTAATTGATAATAATGTTATAGAAGAAGTTAAACATTTCAAGTACCTGGGCTTCATGCTAGATAATGAACTAAATCTTAAATCACATTGTGAGTATATTAAGAAAAAAATGGCAAGAAAAAGTAATTTCCTATACAGATTGAATAATAAGGTATCATCTTTTACTAGGTTAACTACGGTTACAAAACCGTAATATCTCCTCATCTTGACTTTTGTGGAACATTCATATACCTGATGAATAATGAACAAATTGATTCATTACAAAAGATACAAAATCGTGCTATGAGAGCCATTCTACTATGTAAAAAATGGACACCAATAGCTTACATGTTGGAAACCTTGAATTTATTGAATGTTCGACAAAGGGCTGCTTATAATATGCTCAAGTTTGTATATAAATTGAAATCAGGGTGCTTACCAACCTACTTAACTGAAGAAATAACGTATCTTCAAGAAATACATGATTTCTATATCAGTGTTGCTAATGCTGCTACAAACACATTGTTCAACAAAGGCTTACAACTTTACAACTCCTTACCAAAGGAATTAAAATAATGTTCAACATTTGGAGAATTCAAAGGCCAGTGTGTAAAATATGTAAAATGTTATAACCCATCATTGTAACGTATTTAGACTGTATATGCAGAGTTAAATTGACCATGAATTGAAATTTATGTTTTCTGTACTGTATTTTATTTCACTGTATTGTATCTCATTTATTTTATTATACTATTGTAATTCAATTAAATTATATTTGTTAGAGCTGATAATGCTAATAAAGATTATTATTATTATTATAAATATGTGAAGTCATCGAAAATTTATTTTGGTATTCTTCAGACAATTTTTTGAGTATAATCCAGGGGCGTAGCTGGATTTTAAATTTGCTTCTCAAATTTCAGGTTATGACTTGAAGTTGTTTAAAATATTTCTTATGAAATAACACAAATAGTTGTTATTGTATTTTTATATACCAAATAAAACTAAAGTAGGATGGAAAGCTTTAAATCAATGTGAATATTCAAAATGCTGTCCATTAATCTCTATGGATAAATTGCATCGGTTCACATCACTTCGACACGCATTATAAATTTGAATATGTATTTAGAATACTATTTACACAGTCCAAACATTTTTGTCTCAGTTCTTCAATATTGTTACTAGTTCTCTTGTATAAAATGTCATTAATGTAGCCCCAGAAGAAGGAATCGAGGGGTGTCAAGTCGAGTGATCGTGGTGGTCCATTCGTTCCTCTCCAGTTGTTTCCAAAATTAGTATTTAACAAATCAGAAATAATTTGTGAGTTATGGGGTGGTGCACATCATTTTGAAAAAAAACTGCTATAGGTATATTATGCATAAATTCTTCAATAACATGATAGTTTATTATCTCGTAATATCTTTGAGAAGTCAAATTTGCTTAATATGTATGGAACGCTAGAACCTGGCTATCACGAATAGCACACCAAACACTAAAACCAAATCTGCCCTGGGCCTGGACGTTTACAATTCTGCGAGGTATCAGACCAGTAATACTCATTATGTCTATCGAAAATTCCAGAACTACTAACATAAGCCTCATCTGTTCATATTATGTTCTTAAAGAACAATGCGTTCTCTAGAATTTTATTTACATACCAGTAGCAAAATTCCATACGTGTTTGGAAATCTGCTGGTTGAAGATGGTCCTGGTTTCTTATTACATAATGTTGCGTATGTGGGTTCGTAGATAAGTGAGACTAATTTACAATTGTTAAATAAAGTTTATTTATATTCGAAATAATAAAAATTACAACTTTACTATATTCTCACTAGCTTACTCGGACTATTCTATTATTCACACTGTCTTTTACATTCTGTCCCTCATGCCGAGAATTCTCCCATATACATATCCGACAAAGGCTCCAGATCATTCGAGCGGCTTCTGGTCTTTGATTTGCCAGCCGCCACTGGACTTTTCTCGAGATCCCTTTGTCGGCATTCTAGAAGTAGATGCCGACATGCTGCCGTTGCTCTCTTTGTCAACGCCGCTCTCGATATTTCCAACCACAGTATAGATCTCGCGCTTGCATCAAAAGGCTGCTGCGACTTTGTGCCGGCGGCTGTTCCCCTTGCACGTTACACTGCTCCCTCCCTTAAAGCTGTTCGCCCCAAACAGCTTCTTTCGTTTGTCTCCAGACCGGTGGATTATCTCCTCGATAAGGGCTCAGCCTTTCCACATGCACTACTTTTGGCTTGGCTCTCGGCGAAAGTTGAATCCTTTACACCAAGTTATTAATCTTCTTGACAATGCGAAATGGTCCTTCCCTCTGCAATTTCGGACTTAATACTCTTCTTCGCTGTGGCTGGTATAACCAAACTGCATCGCCTTCGTTGAAAGAGTTTAATGGCTGCCTTTTGTCAAGCCTCATTTTCATTTTGTCGCTCTTCAACAGAAGCCTTTCTCTGGCAAAATCGTGGACCACTCTAAGTCGCTCCTGTAGATCAGCTACATAATGTGGAAGAGACACTTCTTCATTATCGTCGGCTGATGCTCTGCCAAACATCAGATCTACGGGGAGCTTCATTTCTCTTCCACACGACAGCATCGATGGTGTATAGTCAGTGGATTCAGGCTGGGAATTTCGGTAGGCCAGGAGAAAGAGAGGTACCAGTTTATCCCAGTTGCGTTGGTGCTCATCCACAAATATTGAGAGGTATTGATTGATGGTCCTATTGTGCCTCTCAACCATTCCATCTGACTGTGGATGAAGTGGCGTTGTTCTTGTTTTTCGGATCCCCAGCAATCTCATTAACTGCGTCCATACTTCAGATTCAAAGTTTCTGCCTTGATCGGTATGCAGCTCCAAGGGTACTGTCTGGAAATCACGTTTTCCAGAAGGGCTTCGGCCACTGTATCTGCTTCCTGATTCGGCATCTGCACTACTTCTGGCCACTTCGAGAAATAGTCCAAGGCAACCATGATGTACTTGTTTCCCGAATCTGTCGTAGGGAATGGTCCCGCAATGTCCACCGCAATTCTTTCCCAAGGTTCACCTGACAGATACTGCATCATTTTCCCTCGGGATCGTGTCTTTGGACCCTTCTTAGAAGCACAGGGGTCACATCTTCTGCACCATTCTTCCACATCTCTTAGACAATAGACAATAGACAATAGATTTATTCATGACCGAACAGTATAGTTTTAACAATCGTCACTTAGCCTAAGATTAAAAATTACAGTTAGTTATTCTACATAAAATAGACAGTAAGAAGAAAATTGATAATAAAAATTCACAATTTGTACAATGACAAGACAAAGAATAACATTACAATAAATTTTGGTTAAGAAAAATCATCATCTCTAATATCACATGTTAAAAACTCATCGATGCTATAGAAAGCCTTTTGTATTAAATACTTTTTCACTACTCTTTTAAATGACAAAAGGGGCATTTCTCTCACCCGTGAAGGTAATTTGTTGAAAAAGGCCGGGGAGTAGTGAAGAGTTGCATTCCACGATGTCTTGAGTCTCAAGAACCGTATCCTCAAGTCATTCCTTTTTCTTGTTTCATGTTGATGGATCTGGAGAGAGGTTCCATAATCCTGCACGTTCTTGTGTGCATATAGCAGACATTCAAGAATGTACTGTGAAGGTAATGTGAGAACACTAAGCTGCCTGAAAAATTCTCTTACATCATCCCTATATCCGATCCCAGATCGACAGTTGATCCAATAATACCGCTCTTTCACACGTTCCAGTGTTCTATTAACTCCAAAATGGCCTCCACTGCGACTGCCATGCAGTTCACGAAGTACTTCAGCTACCATCGTTCGGGGTACAACGGTTTGATACACAATGCTCCTACCATCTGGACTTACCCATTTGCGAGTGATCAAGTCATCCCTCAAGTACAACGAATCCCACAGAGCCTAGTACCCCTTGACCGTCTGATCAAATCTGGAGATTTCTTGCCACTCAGGTCGTCACTTTTGGTCTAGCCAGCCCCGTACTATCGTCAAATCTTTGTCAGCGATTTGTTCTCTTCTAAAGTTATCTCTGGTGATTTCCTTGGTAACTTCCGTTTCTTCATCTCTAATCTGCATTTGTTGGATATGTGCAACATCCTTGGCTGTTTCTCTTTGGTCCTGCCTTTGACAGAATTTACAGGAACTGCCACAAGGTCTTCCTGGCAAGCTGTCAGCGTTGGCGTGACTTCTTTCTTTTTGGTCTTTAAGTTGAAAGTCGTAACTCTGTAGTTTCTCCTTAATGCAGCGCAAATGTAACTTGGGGGCTTGATAATCAGTAGTCGCCAGCGTTGGCCCCCTTACACTGGAGTTTTCCTGAAGTCGGGTATTCTCTCTCTGAATATTTCGTTCTTCAAATCTAGGTCGTCGCTTGCAGTTTCTACTTATATGTCCCTCTCGGTTGCAATTGTAACACTTAATCGGTTTTCTATATCCGGACAACTTACCTTCTCGAGAGAAGAACTTCTGAAACATCGACTCCAGCTTCTTAAAAAACTCTTCATTGTTTTGCGGTTCGTCTGACACCTTGACTTCTTGATTCATCGAAGCGTTTTTGGCAGCTTTGTATTCCAGTGCCTGGACAACTGTTTCCGCTATGTGTTATGCCTACTTATTCTCAACGCTTGCTGCATGTCTATAACTCCGTCGATGAAGTATTGGACACTAATTTGCTCAATGAATTCATCCAGGGCCTGTGGATAAGCCAGTCGCACCATGCTCTCAATGGTACTGCTGAATTCCTGCAGTGACTCCGTTGAACCTTGAATTCTGCTCTTCAACTGGCTCTGATACACTTGGCTAAGATATTTGTTACCGTATCTTAGTTCCAACGCGCCCGCAACAGCCGAATAATCAGTTTGCTTGGCTTCAGGAATGTTTTGAAGTATTTCAAGCGCCTTTCCTTGTAAGGCCAATACCAACGCCGTTGCTTTCTGCTGATGATCCTATCCATTTGCGTTGGCTGCAGCCTCAAATTGATGTTTGTACATGGCCCAAGATGTTTCGCCGTCAAACGTTGGTGGCTTAAGTTTTTCGTTGGCTGTAGTGATCGCCGACGTGTCCTGTTTGCTGCTTTCGTCTTGGTTGGTATCCTGCATTTTCTTCATCTCTTTCTCTAGTCTTCGGTACTTTTCCTCAAACTCTCGAACTGTCCCAATTTCTTCTCGAACTTCTTATTTAACGGTATCGATTTCTTGGTGGACATTTCGGAACAATCCTGCAATCTGCTCGACATCTCTCTGTAGTCGTACCTCTTCTTTCTTTTCTTGTTGTCGTCGTACCTCTTGTTCTTTCTTTTCTTGTTGTAGCTCTTGTTTTCTCGAAAAATCGGAGAGTACCTTAGCTAGTTGTTCCTCCTTTTTCTGTTTTCGCAGCCTTCGCTCCTCTTCTTCTTTCTTTTCTTGCTGTCGTCGTGCCTCCTCATCTCTTTTTTCTTGTTGTCTTCGCTCCTCCTATTCTCTCTTTTCTTGTTGTCTTGATTCTTCTTGTTTTCTCGAAAAATCGGAGAATAACTTAGTTAGTTGTTCTTCAATTTTTTCTGTCTGCTTTCGGGTGTTTACCATAGACAAAAGCCTCTTCACTCAGTTATCCCACTTCTAATACCGAATTGTTGCGTATGTGGGTTCGCAGATAACTGAGACTAATTTAAAATTGTTAAATAAACTTTATTTATACTCGAAACTCACTAGCTTACTCGGACTACTCTATTGTTCACACTGTCTTTTACATTCTGCCCCTCATGCCGAAAATTCTCCCATATATATCCGACAAAGGCTCCAGATCCTTCGAGCGGCTTCTGGTCTTTGATTTGCCAGCCGCCACTGGACTTTTCTCGAGATCCCTTTGTCGGCATTCTAGGAGTAGATGCCGACATGCAGCCGTTGCTCTCTTTGTCAACGCCGCTCTCGATATTTCCAACCACAGTATAGATCTCGCGCTTGCATCAAAAGGCTGCTGCGACTTTGTGGCCGGCGGCTGTTCCCCTTGCACGTTACAATAAGGCCCAAATTTGTGTGTCTTTAAAATATTTAAAGCTCTACGTCTTGAAACCCCCCCTTCAGCTTTAATTCGACTACTGGATATTGAATATTCCATACGTGTTTGGATATCTGCTGGTTGAAGTTGGTGTTGTTTTCTTATTACATAATGCCTGAATTTGTGTTTCATTAAAATATTTAAAGCTCTGCGTCTTGAAAGCCCCAATTTAACTACAATTTGACGACTGGATATTGAAGGATTTGCAGTTATGATATCGATTACGTTGACTGTTGCTTCTTTAGCTTAGGTATTATTGCAATGTTCTTGTCTCGGCTTGTTAAATGTTCCATAACCTTTTAAAAATATCCTTATGAGGTTGTCTATGAATTAAATATAATTTCGCAGCTTTATCTGAATTGTTGTTGCTTCTAACAAATCATGTCATATTTTTCATAGTTTTCGTAAACCATTGTTGACTTTTTGATCTTAAACGCATCGAATACGAAACTAGATTCCTTAATGATAGACGCAACAACAATGCCTTAATTGACAAACGCCTGTACAAAAAAAAAAAAATGTCCTTTTATAATATGCCATAACTTGAAATTTGAGACGCAAATTAAAAATCCAGCTACTTCACTGGACACTACTTAAAAATGTGACGTCCCTAAAGCTAGCAGAGCAAACTTTAAAAATATTTTTTACAAAAAATTGGACCGACTTTATTAGTTGGTGCACTGAAAAGTATAAAATAATATTAATTCTATTGGTGCTGTTACTTTTGAAGTTGTGCAGTTGCAGGTAGATTGGTAACTTTTGGCACCAACTTCACAAGTACCAGCCCCAATAGAATTAATATTATTTTATACTTTTCAGTGCACCAACTAATAAAGTCGGTCCAATTTTTTGTAAAAAATATTTATTTCACACTTTTGAGTGTAACATTAGTCACGAAAATCGTTGAACGTTCACTAATACCAATGAAGATAGTACTTATTCTATTACCCACGTATATTCCTTGCTTGTAGTTGTTATTATTGAGATCTCAGAACATCGCTGCGGAAATACGCTTGAATATTTTAGTTGTTACCATTTTAACACCGATTTTACTCGAAAACCGTAACTCTAAGGGGAAAATGTTCAGTATAAATGTTGCTATAAATAATTATGTCTTTCATGTACTGCAAACAGATTTTCAATTTTCGACAGAAATCGCCCTCTCCACATAGCGAAAATAGGTATATTTGAGAGTTTAAAATGTCTCTATGTCGAAAACCGTTACTCTTTTGAAAAAATGTTCCATTTAAACGTTTCCGGATATTGTCCTATCTGTAATTATATCAACGCAGATTTTCAATTTTCGACAAAATTTGCCCCCTTCACCCCCTTCGGGGGCGGTTTTCGGAGGGAACGAGATGTCGGATTCCCGTTTTTATGAATATGGGACCATTTCTCAAGCCTCCTCTTTCAAATGAATCAAAAATCATCAAAATCGGAGTACGTTTACTATATGAAAGGCGCGCACAAACCAAAAAAAAAAAAAAAAAAAAAAAAAAAAAAAAAAAAAAAAAAAAAAAAGCACACAATCGAATTGTATACCTCCTCCTTTTGGGAAGTCGGTCAAAAATCAACTTTTTTGAGAACTTCTGTTTTAGTTCTTGTAGGGCTAATTGAGTGCTATATTTCGAAATTAATTGCTCTTATAATTTTTCTGAAAATAACTCCTCAAAAAAGTTTATTATTAAAGTTCTGCTAGCTTTAGATCTAAAGCTAGCAAAGTAGCCATTTTTCAAAAAACTGTGAGACTAATTAATTTCGGAATACAACAATTATTTAGAACTTAATTAGCTCTACAAGCACCAAACAAGATTTTCTCAAAAAAGTTGATTTTTGAAAGAAAAGCAGTCATTTTCTAAAAAACTACAAGAGGCATTAATTTTGGAATACAGCACTTAATTAGCTCTACAAGCACCAAATATGTATTTTGGATTCTGCTCACTTTGCTTTGTTAGCTTTAGGGACGTAAAAAAGTGCGCCTGAAGAATGTCAAGACAAATTTTCTATAACTTCACATAGATAAGATAAGATATATCTAATATTTACCAAGTTACCCTATAAAAGCATCGAAATTTGCCAACCCTGTACAGAAAGTAAAATTTTGAGAAAAATTACAAATTATATCCACTCAAAGAAAATCTTGCGCAAAACTTACGCAAACCTTTACTCGCAAGGCGGACTCGCACTTGACCTTTTTTATGTATGTTTTGTAAGCGCGCTTTGTATAACAAACGTGCACCGATTTTGATGATTCCTATTTCTTTGGAAAACTTTTCAAAATCATATATATATACCTATGTCATTCAACCTATAAAATAGCCCCAAAGAACGTTTTCTTTGTTGAATACTGCAAATCTTATCTGGCGCGAATAAAGAAAAAATCGCTTCAGATTTCCATGTTTGCCTATTAACAGCACCAACTTCAAAAGTACTAGCATCAATAAAATTAATATTGTTTGGTATTTTCAGTGCATCAACAAATATTTGTGGTAAAAAATATTTATCTTACTTACAAGTCGAAAATCCAAACGACTACAATCTACAAAGGCAAACAATTTTTCCAGTGAACTCGTGACCTTATTTTTTAATTTTTTGCTTCTCTTCAATCAAGAATTAACATAAAAAACACTTCATCTTACTTAGGTAGGTATACATACCTATATGCCATATTTCGCTTTTGTTTTTCAATGGATCGTAGACAAGTTTTGTTGGTTCAACGTTAAAATCGAGGTCGGTCGACCTGTATGGTGGGTACACATTTTGTAACAACAACCATCATCTGTCTATAACAAAAGCAGCCGCAGTCCGCAGTTGTCGGGCAAAAGCGAATGGGTGAGTAACTAACTGGCGGTTTACTCGAATCTGAGCTATTATTGAATCGGTGTAGAAAGTTGGTTTGATAACATTTCGTGCGTTTCATTCAGATGGACATTTTTGTTGTACAGTCGAAAGTGCACCGGCAATAATTGAACACAACAAAACTGCAAGGTAAGAATCGTTATTCTGAACTGTTATGGGAAGCTAGAATAATTATTGCGCCAAAAAAATTTGCTGTCTAATATTGGCCAAAAGAAGTCATTATGTTTTTGTATAATAATTCTATAAATATTGCATAAATATATTTAATGCTTAACCAGAGCAACAGCAGTTGCTTTATAGACTTATTTGGTTCTTCACAGAATCACTTTTCTGCTCTATCACTTCTCTAACACAATACTACCGGCTCTATTAAGCTCAAGTGCTATTGAAGTAGGTACTCTTTATTGTTGCTTATAAAATATGTGCTCCAACAGTTTGTGTTAATATGTCTACAGGGTGTCCCACGACATGACTGCCATAGCTTGGTAGTGTGTTGCTGGGGTGATTTCAAATCAAAAATGTCTAATGAACATATACTCGGAACTATCGCCTAACTGAGCTAGAAGCATTTGAAATTTTAGTAGTAGTAATTCCCTACTAATTTAAAGATCATTTAAAAAGAAACCGCTTTATTGAATTAGCTGCTCAAAATGTCCACCCAGTTGCTGAACACATAGTCTATCTCTTTTTAGAATTGAAATGGTAGCTCTGCTGGCAGTCTCAGGATCAGTGATCAGTGCGAATAGTTTCTGCGGTATCCATGATTCTAGCTACTAAGTAGGTGTTCTCTGTCTTCTGCATAAACTAAACTTTTCAATCCTCCTCATAAAAAGTAATCTAGGGGATTAAAGTCTGGTGACCTGTGGAACCTCTTCCAATCCACCGGTTTGTGATGTGATTAAAAAATTCTGTTACTTGTCGGCCAAAGTGTGGAGGTGCAACATCGTGCTGAAACCACATTCGTTGTCTTACATTAAGAGGAACATCATTCAGTAATATTGGAAGATCATTTTACGTATAGCGTGGCAAGGGCATTACGAGATTTTTAATCCAGGCCTGATTTTTAAGGTTATAAGTTACAACTTTCGTATTACAATTATGTTTAAGTATATGTACATTCGGTATGATTCAGATGTCATTGATGATGTTAATGTCTATTAAAACGTTCTTTCAATGTTTATGATTAAATTATTTTTGTAACATCTGCCACTAAAACCCGTTATGACATCAAGAATTTGTTTTCGCAATATTTGTGGACTCTTATAAGTTAATACTCGTAGACACTGGTATTATGGAAATTTAAAGCAGTGGGGCCCAAAAAAAGGCAAGATCTCTGCCTGACAGTTTTGAGTATGAGTGAAATAGTATATTTGTTTCTGTTACGTGTAATGAGTTGTGGCTGAGTTTGTTTAGATTGTTATTTTCTCTATATTGATTCAAGACTAGTATTTTTTAGAATAATTGCCTCAAGTCGAATATACCTGATTCTTCATGTAGTTTGTTAGTATATAGAGACGAGGTTTGTTTAATATTCATTTCAGTTCAGGTTCAGGTTACTTTGTACTAGACTATGATAAATATCTTTTTCTGTTCCAAGTTCAGCCCATTGTTCAGCAAGATTTACGATGTAGAACCCAAGTAGCCCAAAATAATAAAATCTACCTATATCTGTGTGTTTTTATGTATGTAACCTCGTTTCTTATAGTAAACGTACACCAATTTAGATGATTCTGTGTGATGCTTGAGGGATGGTTTCATATTTAAATGTTCAGGGTTCAGCCAATCCATTCGAATGCTTTTTATCTCAAAAAGTAAAAATGTTTTATGTCTATCTTATAGATCAGATAATTTCTTTTTGAACTAAAAATTTTCTCGACAAATCTCACAGTTTTGTGGTTAAGGCTCTGAGAAGGTAAAAAATTGTCATACTTATTTTGTGGCTATAGTTCGAAATAATGGCACAATATCAGTATCAATAAAAAAGCAATGAATTAGAAATATCTGGTTGTTCTCGCATTAATGCATTGATTTATGTATTAAAAACCATTTTTGACTGACTACATATCTAGAAAAAAATAAATCCGAAATCTCCTTCTCTCCACCAACTGCCACCAAAGGGGGTGCAGGGGTCATTTTTTCTTGAAAATCAATAATCTGAGACGGCAGAAGTAAAGATGAGACAATATCCGGAAACGTTGAAAATGAACATTTTTTCAAAAGAGTTATGGTTTTCGAGTTACAACAATGATAAAGTCTATATAATATGTGTAGGTATTTCCGCTAGGTGGAGGTGTCGAAAATTGAAAATATGAGACGACCAAATTAAAGAAGAGATTATATGTAGCAACATTTAAATTGGGAATTTTTCCAATGAAATTACGGTTTTCGAGTTACAGCAGTGGTAAAGTCTGAAATACATGCTGTTATTTCATACTTTTTAGTGCAATATCTAATGAAGTTGGTCGTAGTTTTATCTAAAAAGTTAGGTATTTATTGTAATATAACTCAAACTATCCTTGTGCCTCAAGTAGATTATTTATAATCAAATATTTTTAATTTAGGGATAGAAAGAAGACGGATACAACGGAAGTTTTATTGTAAACATCTCTATAAAATAACTTTTTTATGTATAGAAAATATTAATAACTGACTATACCTATATATAATTATGATAATATTCCAAACAAAAATATAAGTAATTTGTCGGTGATACGTTTGTTTGTTAAATTAGGAAATTTTATAACGTAACAATAATTCATATCAGTTTCTGTAATTGGCCATATAATCGTGTCGAAGCGTTTGCTGTTTTGACATATTTATTTTTAATTTAGTTATTCAGCATTAAACGTTATGAAAATGTCCTGTAATTGTGAATTGTGTGTAAGTTAAATTATTCATTTTCTTTTCACTGCAGCAGTAGCTATAAAATCTTAATAACATTGTATTTGAGAAATCACTACATTACAAATTTTATTCTAGAGGTTAGGGCATATTAACAAGTCAAATATAAAATGATTTATATACAGGATGTCCAGAAACTCTTCTGCTCAACGAAAATCTCACAAAGTATAAAACATAACTACGATTATTTTTAACTGACTGCAGATTTTGTTGCTCGAACCAGTTTTGAAAAAATCGAGTTACTGCTGTCTTTTAACGTGTAAGATAGCAGTGAAACCAATGATAATTATTTTTTTGAATTAACACCAGCTGAATTTGTTGCTTATTTGTTGCTGGAAGATAGTATAAAGAAAATTGAAAAAAAATTAAAATAAAATTCAAAAAAATATTAAAAAGAAAATCGAACTTTTGACTTTTGACTCTATAAATAGGCTTAATCGTTTGTTCGACATTTGTTCTGGTTTGTTCCACCCTCATTTTCATTTGTTCCAACCCCTTTCCCCACAAAATGCTGTGGGGGTGGGTGACACGACAGCCCCCCCAATTAAATTTTGACTCCAAAATAGGCTTAATTTTTTGTTCTACGTTTGTTCTGGTTTGTTCCACCCTCATTTTCGTTCCAACCCCTTTCCTCATAAAATGCTGTGGGGGTTGGTGACACGACAGCCCCCTCAAATGATCTTTTGACACCAAAATAGGCTTAATCGTTTGTTCTACGTTTGTTCTTGTTTGTTCCACCCTTATTTCTGTTTGTTTCAACCCCTTTCCCATTAAATTTGGGGGGTGACACATTAGCCCCCCATATGAGATTTTTACCCTAAAATGGTTTGAATCGTTTGTTCTACATCTTTTCTGGTTTGTTCCACCATCATTCCTATTTTCCTATAAATCTCTATAGGGAGGTGGTAACACATATTACCCCCTTCCTATATATCACATTTTTTCAAGCTTTTGCGCTTTACTTTCAAACAGTCACTTTTGGAAGTCGTGTCATGTTAGCTGAGGGAGGTACTCACCAAACTTCAATATTCTTCTGGCGAGTTCTCGATTGTACTGTAAATTATTATGACTCCCTTTATTGGTTGCATCTCGGGATGTTTCATCACATTTTTTGAAAATTGTTTTCAGATCATCAAAATAACTATTCTCATTCAAGTTTTGATCGTCTATATATTTTGAATAAATACTGTCAAATTCGTTAAACTTTTCTTCAATCTCTTCTTCTGTTTTGAGTAGATCATGAAATGCAGGGTCTTCATGAAAGGCAATACGAATCTTTAAGCTTTCCTTTGCATGTTCACACGCCGTTGGAACCCCATTTCATTCAGACCATCAAATTCATGAAGAGATACAGTAAAAATTTCTTCAAACAAAATTTTGACCTCGGCGTAGCTCTTACATGCAATTATAAGACCTAACGCGGGGAGGTAAATTTTTTTCATTCTTTTGTCTCCACCTTTCAATCCCTCCCATGAACTAATATTATCAGATGATTAAAATTGTTTCTTATGAAGTACATGGGAAGTTCATATGTACTATCAGCAGTTTCGTTCTTCAATAAAAATGAACAGATACGCAAATACTGTGACAATGAGCTAAATTGAGTAAATTCTCGAACACATGCCATGATGAGCGCTAAGGAAAGGTCGGTTACTACTATTTTTGGAGATGGTACATCGTCTCTCTTCAATTCACCTAACCAATTTCCAATGAAATTGTTATCGTGCTTTTCAGACAACATGTGTCCTGCAGAAAAAGTAATCTTCCATTTTGGATCGTGGACTGTAATTTCATATACAAAGATATGTTTACTTTTTCTAAACGTGGGTAGTTGCAATGGTCGAACCAAGCCCCTAGTGGCATCTACCAATATAGTTGGTGCCGGACAGTTGTGCGAGTATGATCTGTAAGAGTTAAGCTGCCCAATAATATATATATATATATATAAAAAGGATCCACTCCTATTGCATAAATTATGGAATAATATGGATGGACACATTTCAATTTACATATTGACTGGAAACATTCAGTATCTGGGAAGCTATTTTTGCGTTTTCTGTATTTGAGACATCTAAGAGCATTGGTACTTGGTGAGTTGGCTGGTTTCTGGATCAGCATATTTATTTTTTTTTGCTGCTTCTTCTCTTCTTATAAACGAAGCAGACTTATTTTGACCAGGAAGGTGGCTCACAAATTTATTGTAGTCTTTTCCAGAAATATTTCTCTTAGCAGTCGTTTCACAGTTGTGAAAATCTCCTTCATAAGTACAGTGAATAATCCAAGGACATTCTAAAACAGGTTCATCAGCAACTCCAATCAGTTTACTGTTGCAGGTTTTACAATAACCTTCAAACTTCAAGAATACAGTTCCATGTGGGTGAATTTTGTTCCTCTTGAATATGATGCAGCAAGGAAATTTGGTTATTTGAAAAAAATGATCATACATGACGTTACACCATTCTTTTGCTTTTAATATATAGTAAATCCGAGAATTTTGAGGTCGGTCATCCATCCGCAGATATTCACTACTTGTAAGTAATGGAGCCCAATCATCGGACGACAATTCCAAATCAAATTCTACGTAATTCGTGATTTTTTCTTCGGCAGTCAAAGTAGAGGAAACATTCAGCTCACTAATGGAAAGGGAATCTTCATTTTCATCGATAGAAATTTCTTGTTTGTCATCATCATTTCCAAAAAAAATAGTGTTTTTTGTAGCATCGCTTTATACTACCTTCAGCTTTAGATACTGTTTTCGACGTGAAATTCAAATCTTGTAGGATTTAGAATAACAAACAGTAATCAGAACAACATTACAACATTATTCCTAATAAAAAAGATCTTAAGTTATTCACAAATAGTTGATGATAAAATTATTTCGGTTTTTTCGATTAATTAGCTCGTCAGTATTTTTTACCACATGATTTCGATTGTAGAATCTATTTTTAATATTTAATAATGCTTAAAAAAGTTACATTATGCACATATGTAGTTTGTTTGGTGTAAATGACATAGGTATAATCAGGATCTCATTTGAAATGACTGAAAATATGGTCTAGTGAGTTTTGTGAAAGTAATTAGGTAGTGCTCTTGGGTACAATGCTTCCTGTTTTACATAGCGATTGCGTACGTGTTTCATGATATAACTGTTTTTTCTTTGATATGAATCGTTATGTCAGCTGTATGTAATAGTAGTCATACCATTATTATTTCAAATAATAAATGGATTGAAGATATCATGAATATAAATATGTATACTGTGTAACCGTTCTGCAGAATCTAAATGAAAGGCATCTATTTCAGCTCATAGTAAATTACAATTAACAATATTGTAGCTAAAGTAATATGCCTTATCTAGATTTACAGTGAACTTATTTACGGCCAAACTTATTGTTATTAAACTATTTTTTAGAAACAATAAATTCTGTAATGTACTGATCTATTTGAGCTTACCTCTTGCCTATTTTTAACATAAGCTTAACAAATCATAAGATATGAAAGAAATTAAAATGCTTAAATAATGGGATTTCTAACGTGCAGTAGTGGTTAAAGAAAAATTATGATACGATATATGTCGTCGGTTTTAATGCTATACAACTACCATTCGCTCCTCCAAATTGTATATTGTATTGTTTAGCAGTTCTGATTGAACTGATGCAATGAGCTGATAGAGTACATATTTTAATTCTTCCAGTGATGTTGGTCTTATTCAAAACACCATTTTTTATCTAGATTCAAATATGAATGAATTTTATCAACGCTAGATAAATAGTTAATGTTATTACTGTGCCTACCAATGATGAAAACAACTACTCGGTGAGCAAATACTTCGATCTGCATTACATTACATCATCGCTGGTAGTGGCAACATATATTAAATACAAATACAAATATAACTACATATAGGTATATAACTGATGATTTTTTACCAAGAGAGAAATCACTGAGATCCTACCCTTGATTCAATTTTGATGTGTTCCATATGAAATAAAAGCATAAGAGCTACATTTGTACTGAATCAATTTTTAATCAAACTGCACCTAACAGTAATGATGTAATCCAATTCGCGTTGAACTTTTCTCACCGCGTACTGTTTTCATCGTTGGTACTGATGATTAAAGTCAGTTATATTTCAACATATTGCAAAGTAGGAATCTGAGAGGGTGCTCCATCCTGCAATTAGGAATGAAACTGCAAAAACAGTGACTTTCTTGTCATAAAGACGTTTCTGAAAGATTTCATTTAGATATCTTATGGCAATAATCAACATTTTTGATTAAATAATCCACCATCTAGAGAGAAATCATCTCTCCATAAAATATGGGTTAAGATGAAAAGGAAACACAAAGTCTTGTCCACAGTTTATTGTTAAAAGTTTAATAGAGACATGTTTCGAGATTGCACAATCTCATTTTCAATAAAAAAATGTTCAAAGTTCTGTAACAAAACATATAAGATATTGAAATGGGAAGTGACAAAAAATATGGAGTTAAGGATACAAAATGGTGGATAGTATACTCACATAGAGATGACGAAATTAAAATTTTAAGAAACTAGAAAAACAGGATAAAGGGATCCCAAACCAGTGAAAATTAAAAATTCATACTTAAAAATAAAAACAATTGATTATCCCCTTATAAAAATAAAGTTAAATTTTAAAACAAAAAAAAATACAATCTCGAAACATGTCTCAAATAACCTTTTAGCAATAAACTGTGGAGAAGACTTTGTGTTTCCTTTTCATCTTACCACTTCACTCCACTTCGAGAATGGACTTCTACGTAAATATGAGTTAACCATAAGGGTTCAATTTCCATCCGAGCTATTATTTGTAGAGAAAAAATATGGCTGATAGGATAATCTGAATCGTTTGGTTCAGGTAGCAAACTCTGTTTATAGGGATACATTTTTAGAATTTTACGATAAATTCTCCTGCCTTGGTGTATGACAATCGTTTTGATATCCAATTAACACTACTGGTTGCTAACGAAGCAGTGTTGGCAACATTTTTAATGTTCCTAAAAATCTTCTGCAGCACAGAATATTAGGTACTATCTTTGTCAGTTACATTATTAAATTTATTGCTCGAATTACGTTTTCCTTTGACAAAGATTTGTTCTTAAACTAATTTCCATACGTCTTAACCCAGTAGTGAAATTTATACCGCATTTGGAATAAAATTGTTCTAAACTAATCTAAACAAATTCTTGTTTTTAGATCCATGTTATTAAAATTATAATTGTTTCCATGTAGGAAGGTTAGCGTGTGTCATATTATATTTGACTATTTTAATAATAGATACAATAGAATCCATATATTGAAGAAACTAGATTCCATACACTTTTTCGACCGACTTCGCCAGAACCACGGAGGTACACAATTCATCTGTAGGTTTGCTTTTTCATGAAATTACGCATACTAAACGTGCACCGATTCTGATAATTATTTTTTTATCTCAAGGAGGAATGTGGAGGGATGGTCCCTTATTAAGAAAAACTAAAATCCAACATCTCCTCCCTGCCGAAAAACCTCCCTCAATTTAGGTGGAGGGAGCATTTTTTTTTAGATTGATTATTTTATGTGACCGGATCTAGGAAAAGGTTTTCAAGTTACGACACAAGGAATGTGCAGGATTGCTACTTCTTTCTATACTTTGAAATCATTGAATAGAAGTGAACGGTCCACAATTGTCATGACTAATGAAACACACAAAAATATGGAATAACTAGATACTCGTATAGATACTCAATAGTTCGTGCACTGAAAAACTCTAAGTACCTAAGGTTAATTCTATTGCTACTGGCACTTTTGAAATTGGTGCCTTCTACTTACTCACTACAGCACCACTTCAAAATCACCAAACGAATAAACTTTATTTTGAATTTTTCAATGCACCAATTAATAAAGTCGGTCCTATTTTTTGCAAGAAGTATTGGAGTGTATTTAAAGTTTCTGTAGAGGCAAAAATTTGGGGTCTAAATTTCTGTAAAAATCTCATAGCTTAATATGTATTTTTCATATTTTCAAAGATTGAAAACATAGTGCTGATTATAGGAAAACAAGTAGCATATTCTTTGTAGGTTCTTAATAACTGTTTAATATAAAACATTGAAATTAAGTATAGAAAACAGAGGACGAATGATTCAAGAAACATTAGAAACTGGATGTTGAATTATGGATTCGTGTAATACCTGCTTTCGATGTAAATAAAATACTTCCTTGATATGAAAATAAGAACAAAATCACCGATTCTCATCTCTCCATAAATGTCTAGCCTTACATGACGACCGTTACACGAAATTTTCATGAGCTAAGATTATCAAAATGCTAGAACTGAATCAGATTAAAGTTCATTTCAAATGAAACGTGATCTAGCTTAAAATAATTTGTTCTCGTTTATTTACAGACAATGACGGTAACCATCACAACAAAGTGCGAAGTGGCAAGTGACGATAATGACAATGAAACTTGCTGTTCAGCAGAGGTGAGTGAACGAACCAACTTGTCCTCAACCACTTTCTATAAATGTTAACGACCTGCAATATTTTCTTACTGCTATAAGAAAGTTCCATTACATTTATATCACATAATTTATAATCTCGTTTATAATGTAATATAAGGCATAATATATGAAATTTGAAATAATCAAGCTAATTTGCACCTTCTTCTGTTATTTCTTAATAAGAAATTTTCATTCATATCATGAATGTCTTTTTGATATTCAATTCAATTCATTTCAAAAATATTTATTGGGATGAGACCTGTTTTATAATATTAAGAAATGAGAAAAAAGCCAAATACATTTGTAATTTTTTCATACATGTTAGAAATCTTATTAGTTCTGTTGTCAATAATTATTTAAATTTAAAATTGATTATTCTGCAATATTTATTATTTTCAAGCATAAATGATGACATATTGCAATAGTTATGAATCTATGAATTTTTTGGAGCCGTAAAAATAATGATAATTAAAATATGTAAATACCTGGAGATATCAAAATAGAGAATGTTGTTAATATAAAAAGAATGATTGTAAAAATACAATTTTCCTGTCCACGAAACTTGTTTTAATAGATCGCACTTTTGGATAAAAAGAATGTTTTTATAAATAAGCTTATGTGTACTTTCAATATCAAGAATGAGTCTTAGAATGTTAGAATTATTAATTTTGAAATATAGGTTATATAAAAAAATATAAAAGCAGTATTGTTAATGTATAGAAATAATGAAAATAGATCTTTGACCGACCGATCGACGAACCAAACGGAGGAGTTATACAATTCGACTGTTTGCATGTTTTTTTTTAAGTTGGTGCCAAGTCTCCATTCTTACTACAACTGCAGAAATCCTCAAAATTACCAGTACCAATAGAATCAATATTATTTTGTATTTTTCAGTGCACCAACTATAGTTATAATATTGTTTTTTTACTTCACATATCTCAAAATCGCGTGTACATGTCGGAATAACAGATGTTTTTAGATTTTAATGATAATATTATAACATATAAAATTAATTCTTTATATTATCTAATAGGTGCAAAAATGTTGTCAAAATATATAATAATACAACTACACCTTCGGTCAGAACAATGAATACCAACCGAATCCTATTTACCTCGTCCACACCGAACAGCGAACAGCAAACCACTTTGATGTGCCGCTCTTGGAGCGAACAAGATCGAAGGCAAACTGTACGTTTGTTTCGCATTTGGTTTTCTGTACACATTGTGCGAATTTGTTTTCTTCGTTTGGTCTTCGTTTGCCATTCGGTGATCTTCACTCAGTGTATACGCGCCTTAAGCCATCTATATCAATATAAAGAATTAGTTTTATATGTTATCATTAAAATCTAAAGAATTTGGTTATTCCGAGATATGTACATGGCATTTTAAGATAAGTGAAGTGAGAAAAACGTATTATTGCTATATGGTACAGTGAAAAATACTAGATAATTCCATTGCTACAGGTGCAGTTGTGGTTAGATTGAAAACTTTTGGCACCAACTTGAAAAAAAAACAGGCAGACAAACAGTCGAATATTAGACCTCCTCCATTTAGTTCGTCTGTCAAAAAACGGCGAGTCGGACTCGTTACGAAGGGTTCCGTAAGATCTATTTTCATTATTTCTATCCATTATCATAAGGCCGCTGGAAATGCGTACCTAGCTTGCGAAAGCACATATAGTGGGTGCGTGTTCGAGTCCCGCCAGAGCCATGGTTGTGGTATGTAGTACCTCCTTCGGGAATATATATTCCAGTTATTATTATTAATAATAATATATTATCCTGGGTGTTTTTCTATGGCTTACAAAGGCCTTGTAGGTAGATAGCTTAAACCTAAAACAGTAAAAAGGGTAAGATATTTTCAGTACTTTAACAAAGATTAAACAATCTTTGACTTTAGTATAAATTTCTATATCTCAGACGATTATTTATTTAAATAGCATTTCAATCGACCATGACCATAGCCAAAATTAAGAAGGTCGAATCTCATATAGATTTCCATAAATTATTATTCGATTGAGAAACTTTTGTAGGTTTATGGGGTATAACAGAATTTATAAACACGATAGAGGTCGTAGTCAGAATGGATTGCGATATTTGAAACCAGCTGTATAAGTGCAACATTTCTCAGTAGATCTGCCAATTAGATCAATAGTTATAAATCAATTATGCATAAAGGTTTCGTACTAGGTAACATAGTGAGCAAATTGAAGTTCTCAAAGTACTTAAATCAATTCATAGTTCATATTATTTATTATTTCCTTTGATTTTTTCTATCATCTTGAATAAAATTATAACTGGAAATGTTATCAATAACTGAAAGATATTTTAAATAAAATTTCACTTATTTCTTAAGAATTTTTCTAAATCTGTCGAAAGCTACCTTTCTAAATCAACTTTATTGATGACGCTCATTAACGTAATTCACCTTGATCTATTTGAAATTGATTTCTTTTATCCAAAGATAATTTGATGGAAAGATATATTTTGGGTCGAAGGAAAAATGTTAAACATTGAGAATACCTAAGAGTAGCAGAATGTGTAGGTAGAGAATAGAGAACAAGATACTAGGAAAAGAAAACATGTCCACGCGCATCTCTGATGACGTCAGTCAGTGACAAGACGTCAGGGACAACCATAGAAAGCATGTTTCAAAGGATAGTCTTAATAATAGTTTGTGCGCGCTTATAATTTGGCTTTTTCTGTACTTAATACGTGATATGGTGATTATGATATTTGTGGCCTCTGCAATATAATGCAATACATAATGAGAGAATACAGAACGAAAATCTAGTAAAAATTTTAGAATTTACCACCGCTGTAATTAGAAAACCGTAACTCTTTTGAAAAAAATTACAATTTAAATGTTTCTGGATATTGTCCAATCTTTAATTCTGCCGTCTCAGATTTTAGATTTTCAAGAAAAAAATCCTCCTTCACTACCTTCGGTGGCTTTTTTGAGGGAAGGAGATTTTGGTTTTAAGTTTTTACGAATATGGGACCATTTCTCAAGTGTCCTCTTTCAAATGAATCAAAAATCATCAAAATCGCAGTACGTTTACTATATACCTACAGCGCGCACACAAACAAAAAAAAGGAGACAGTCGAATTGTATACCTCCTTCATTTGGGTAAGTCGGTCAAAAAATAGAAGAAAATCTTAAGACATAATTTGTAAGCTACTAAAAAGCATAAAAACATATTCTGTAATTCTGACTAGCTTTAATTTGTGTCAACTGAAAATACACATTTTTGTGATGTTGATATTTGACATTCAAGCATAGCCCAGGCAAACTAATATTCGGCGCAATGAAAGTGATATACATACATTCACAGCAGAAGATTAATATTCGAGTGAAGATAACTTTCTCGTTCTTCGAATAGTGTGTGCTAAATCCTCAAGTACCATGAGCATGCAGGAAAGAAAGTTTTGAATCATGTTTCGTTTCGGAGCGTCTTAAGTAGGTTAGTCAAATTAAGTAGATTTCTACTTATAACTTTTACTTTACCTATTGATGGTGTAGCACCTTCCATTTTTTAATTTAGTGTCGGCTATCGGTACGATTGTTAGACAAACATCATTGACTTGGTTTTCTCTTGAGAAAGTAAATACAATGAATATACAATTTAAAAAAAAATATGATTGGTTCTAGGAACATATAAAGAAACACATCAATTGGTAATTATATGTAGATAATAATAGAAATTCAAATCCCTTTAGAATATGAGTGCCGCGACAATTGGAAAATAAACTATAGATGGCAAATCAACTGTGTATGTTCTCTTTTTTTTAGGGTTCCGTACGCAAAAAGTGCCAATGGGACCACATTACTGAGCCTCCGTTGTCCGTCTGTCAGCGAGCTGTATGTCATGAACCGAACTGGGTTGAAATTTTCACAGAATGTGTGTTTTTATTGCCGTTATAACAACATATAATAAAAAAATCTGGTGTCTCCACTCACACGACTTTCCTATCGCTCGCAGGCAAATTCCAGTGAATGAAAATTTTTACACTATTACAATACTCTCCTTACATAGCGACGATAATAGCGGTAGTTAAGTAAAAATCCTCTGGTCAAATCGTGCTACCACTCATTTTTTTCAGCATGTCAAGACAAACAACAATGGTCATGTAACATGTTTCCTTAAGATGAAACTTTTAGCCAGAATCTGAAGAAACATGTGGAAAATATGGAATTTTATTCAAGCATAACTTTTTTTGTGCTTTTTTTCGGGGATGGCGCTATATGTGTATACAGGATTCTCATTCAGTGCCACCGGCGAGTCATATTGGTACAAAACAAAATAAAAAATAAATCAATCAAATACACCGATCCGTTCCCGAGATAATGCTGTCACAGACAGACAGACAGACCAATGGCTGAAAATACTTTTATTAGGCTTAGAAAACTCTGAAACGTCAACATTTGTGAAAATCTCGATTCCGAAAATTTCACACGGTTAAAATACTTTCCTTATACAGCTACTATAGTAGCGTAGGAAAGTAAAAATCGTTGAACATTCCCTTATACTAAAGAAGATAGTCTTATCATATGACACATGTACATTCTTTGCTTATACTTGTTATTATTCAGAACTCTAATAAAAACATCATCGCCAAGAAAATTATATTTTAGACTTTACCACTGCTGTAACGCGAAAACCGTAAATGCCCAACTTAAAAGTTCTCAATTCTGCGTCTCAGATTTTCAATTTTCGAGAGAAATTGACCCATCCAGACCTTTTGGGGGCGGTTTTTGGAGGGAAGGAGATTTGAGTTCTTATAAATATTGGAAAATCATCAAAATCGGACTAAGCTTACTATAAATCATGGAGACCCCCATATCTTAACAGTGATTTGTTTTCTTTTCCTGCTCCCCCTCAACAATCGCTGTATTTCTTGAACAGTAATAGGTTGACACAAAGTAAGTAATAATATAGCTGTAATAATAACAAACAATGAAGATAAAATACCGTTAAAGATTAAAAGGATTCACCTTACAATAACTTTTGTTCTAGCTCGTTCTTATTAATGGCTGTAACGCATGGACAGCAATAGTTAGACAGTTCTTGAACGATAGTACGGAACCCTTCGTGTGTGAGTCCGGCTCACAGTCGGACAGTTTTTAATATAGATTTATGTTTCACCAAACTTTACAGAATAATATAAGTTGGGTCACTCTCACCAAAAGGTACATCTATGAAATACGCCGACTCGCCGAATTCAGCGAGTGTCTAGGACAGGAACTTGCGTATATACTTGGAGGTAGTGTTCTTAGGTATATACGGTCGATCTCATTTCGCTATGAACTGTGGTCGAGATCAGAACATATTAATAGGGAGTCCTCGTGTGTTGTGAGTTTTAATAACTTTCCATAAATATTGTGAAATGGCTGCGTATTGTTCAGTGGATGGTTGTTCTAGAAAGATAGGAAGACGGGATCAAGTTTTTACTTCGCCTGCTTCTCCAAGTCTACTTATAGATGTTTTCTATTTATATTTGTCTTTATTACCTATATACCAAATAAATAATCTAATTATCTAAGTATTCTCAAGTGAACTTATTCGATGAGTTATTAATTATCTCTTTAATTTGTCTTCTTTGTGTTATATATCAATAAGTATAGGTTTTTTAATAAAAAATATATTTTTACATTTTAAAACAAAATTTCTCTGGAACTGATCAATTACACATTGATTAATTAACCTATAATGACATTCGATATAAACTAAGTTTTATCCGAAAATGGGCAAATCTAAAAATGTGTTATTATTTCTCTTGTATAAATATATGACGTCCCTTGTAGCTTCCACTGCTTTGGTTTGACCCTGGTATTCTTTCCTCCGGTAAATATATCTGTCACTGCAAGCATGATTTATGCAAAAAATTGTACTTTCCAGCTGCCGAGAAAGATAATTTCCAGAGTGATCCAACTTATAATATTCTGTAAAGTTTGGTTTCACCTTATAGGAACCCCTATAAAGCACAATTTTGACTAGGAAGTTTCACTCCAGCAGATTATTAATTATATCATTTTGTAAATGAAAATGCACATTCCATAGAGTGAAAAAATGTTAAATTAGTCAAGGGCTTTGTGTACTGTGTAGGTACCACACTAACTCAGTCAGCGAATCTTCGTTAGGTACATTTGAATGATGGAAGTTTAAGCAATCTGAGCGACTCTTTCCAAGGACACAGCGTTCATATTTTTCATGTATTCAAGATTAGAGAACAGATCACCTCCGGGAATATCAGATCTTTGCTCTACGTTAGTGCGAAATTCTTGACGCTACATTTTCAAATCTCGTATATAGGTTCAACGATTCCTTATAAGTGATAAGCAACTCAAAAATGTGGACTGAATATTTCTCTACCAAAACTGAGACAGTCTTTATTAGAACTGAAAAATAACAAATTACATTGGTGCCAAAAGTATCCTGAACATCATTGCTATGACAACAATAAAATTACCAGTAACAATAAAGTAAATATTACTTTGTATTTTTCGATTTGCCATCTAATAAAGTCGGTCCTAGTCTTCATGAAAAGTTATTTATCAATTTGATCAACATTTATCCAAATAAGCAGATATTGTTAGTCTAGTCACAGACAGTCTATTCCAACAATAGATTGTCTGTAGTCTAGTCAAAAATTGCGAAATTGATCTAACATACAGGTCTTGCTTTCAAACAAAATTTGATTGTGAAGTAAAGATAACTCAATCAAGTATTCAATATAAAATTCATAGTTTATAGGTATTTCTTCATTCTTTATAGGTTGTGTAAAATACAAAGTTACTGAATGATAGAAGAAAATATATTCTTATATCGGTTGGTTCTGTTTATGGATTATGAAATATTCTATTTCTATTTTCCTCTGCATAGGAACTTGAGAATGGCCCCATCATCAGAGCAATGTTTCTGTTTTGGTAAGTCTGGTAATGTATGAAACATGACACACAAATTACAGTGTTATTCATATATAACATTTTCAGATCAAAAGAAATTATACTCTTGATATAATAAGGCTTGGAACACTATGCAGTATAAAAAGGCCCAAATATGCACTAAAAACTTTGAAAATAAGCATTTATTTATGGCATGCTTATCGATTATATGCATTTTGCATATGATCTATGCAGTTTCAAATTATCAGTTGCCTAGCAAATATCAATTTTATTAACTAAATGTTACATTTATAGGGACCGTGCGTGAAATATAGAGGCAGCACTATTGAGGAAGTAAGCGCTCTCTAGTGTTCTTTTGCCAAAGAAAGTGGGATCATTAAAAACAACGTGAAATATTTCTAAAATATGGAAAAAATAATAAAATACGGATTTCAACCAGTCGTCAATAATATAATACGTGGCCAGAATGATGAAAAGGGAAAAAAATTATTCAAGTCTAATCATGTCTATGGCGTAGTTGAAAAAATAAATAATTTAAAAAGTGTCATAATCGGTAAAGCTGTGCCACAGACCAGTGTGTCAAATGTATATGATGTAAAAGTTATGGTAAATATAAAAATTGAATAAAAAAATCCCTATTGCAATTCAATTATAAAAATCATAAATCTTGAAATGTAAATGAAAATAAGTTTAAAAATATTGTTTTTCAGCTTGAAAAGAATCGAAACGTTTGTAGTGCCGAATGTACCTGTAAAGCAGGTCTTGGAGGTAAATGCAAGCACATCTGTGCGTTGATTTATTATGTTAATTCTCCTGAAAGTTCATCTTCAAAAACGAGTCACTCGCAAGAATGGGGTAAACCAACCCAACGGCAGCTACTGGGATACGATAAAGGTCACAGAATGTCGAAGCACTTTACCCCACAGCCTTTGTGTCGAGAAGCATCAAATTTGGAACCTGTCAAGATTACAACTGCGAATGTACCGGATTCATTCGCTAACACACCTCTTGGAAAACTGTTAAAATTAGAGGAAGAAGAAAATGTCGTTGTTACACCAGCTGATTCACGGTTGAAAATGATTCAAATGTAGACAAAACAAATCCTCAGGGCACAAGTGGAGAAAGTTGTGAGTGATATACTTTTGCTGCAATCTATTAATCAAACATACAGTAACGAAGTTGTCATAACTCCAGATTTATTTACGTTTTACACACAGTTTGTTTGTTGTGATTATAAAGCTGCATTAAATTTGAGTGTTTTAACAATTCAGCAATCAAACAGTAGTGAGTGGTTTAAACAACGCACTCTACGAATAACGGCTAGCAATGGGTACAAACTGAAACGCCATCGGTTTAATGCAGAAAAAGTAGTGACAGATTTGCTAAACCCAAAAATCACTCAAAATGCTGCGATGATATACGGAAAAAAATGAAGATGTAGCTTTGAAAAAGTACAAACAATTAACTGATCCAAGCTGGGAGGTTTGCAAAGTCGGAGTAATAATAAATCTACAGCAACCATGGTTGAGCTGTTCTCCAGATGCTGTTGTAATATATGGGAAAGAATGTTGGCAAAAGAAACTGCTTGAAATGAAATGTCCATACACCTGCCGCAAAATATCTGTGTGGGACACCGAACTTAGGAAGCCAAATGTACCATACTTGAAAAAGGATGAAAATGGGTTATATTTAAATCCAACTCATTCCATTTGTATTCAAGTTCAGCTCCAAATGTATGTGACCAATATAGGATTTTGTGATTTATTTGTTTATTCACCACAAGGTAGTGTTCTACTAACAATCCAACGAGATAATCAACGATTAGCTCAGTTAATTCCTCACCTGGAACAATTTTATATTAGCCCATACATCCAAAGATTACGTGCCAAATACTATACTGACTCTATAGTATAGATTTATAGTAAATTATAAAGAAAAACTTTATAAAATGTTAAGTTCGTTAAAATGTTAAAAGTTCGTAAAATTTTTTATAATAAATGTGATAAGATAGGAATATTTAGCAATAATCCTATATTACTTAGCTTGTAATACCATGATCTCGAATAATTATAAAAAATAATTTTCAACACAAAATTTTCGTTACTTTTAAAAATAAAAACATTCCTATCAATAATATGTATAGTTTTATTTCATACAATTCCAAATTTAATAAATTATTTACAATTTTCAGAAAATATCTTACTTAATCACTTCTTTTTCTTTGAACAATGGCTTCTGAACATTAATTAAGGCGCAAATAACGAAAACTATCTCATCAACATGAGGAAATAACGAATTTGGTATTTTAGATAAAATTTTGAAGTCCTTGATTTGTTGATTAACCCGTTCAATATGTATCCTAACAGATGCAATGTTGTATGTTTCGTCTACTTCTTCCGGGGTGAATTGATCTTTGTGATCAACAGGAGGCATCACAAAAACAGCATTTTTATTCTCTAGGGTTTTTATCTGTGGAAAGCCTTTGTCAGCAAGAACTACATCACCAGGCTCAATTAAATCGATTAAACCGCAATCATTCGTTATGAAACAATCACCAGCACGACCACCATAACATTTGGAGATAAAACTTACAAATCCACTTGGCGTACAACCCACTTCACCGTATGATGATGCTTATATTCTGAATACATTAATACCCTTTGATTAACTTCTGTACAGTCAATTATAACACGAGTTTCTGGGTAATGTTGTTTAAAAGATTCTGGTAGAGATGCTTGTATAGTTGATTTAGTAGGTCAAAAAATGAAATTCTTCAGTAAAATATTCAGTTGTTGTATATGCTTTACAAATATCCTATATGCTGAAGTTCGATAAATATTAAACAGTACTGAAATTGCCGTAAATGATAAACCAGTTTTCATTTTCATTAACGTAATTAGTAAATTGGTTTTTTTTATCAATTTTTGAAGCTTTACAGTCTGGCAGTAAAGTTAAGAGGTATGCGAAAAGTGTTAATGACAGGCCCGTTAAACTGCTCATAACTTCGTCTGTTGTAATTGAAGAGAGTCCATGAAAACCTTGACAAAATTTTGTAAGATCCACATTCATTGGGTCACAAGTTTAATCTCGGACATTCTTCGAAATTTGTATATTTGCTTCACAATTCTTGTCTTCTGTTTTTTTAATCGGAATATTTATCTGTACTGCTGCAGTGCTTAGGCCGTCACGACAGTCAAGATTGCAAAAAAATATGCTAAATCGTCGTTTGTTTCGTCTACAATTATCTCCGTTTGACAACTTATGCTTCGTTGTACAGGTTTAAGAATAACACATATCGAGGAAACATAAGACGGATGTAACGGCTGTTCCGATTTTTCGTTATTGATAAAATGATAACTACAAATTCTCGTATTTTTATTTGGTGTCCAGTCTTTTGCATTTTCTCTGAAACCAAAAAAGAAAGGTTAAGTTTGTTTATAAAGTAAATATCATAATTATCAAGATCTTAGTTATCAAAATGATAGATGTCTACATGCTTCGAGTTTCATCTAAAAATTAATTTTAATTTTGTAATAAATTTTTTAATTAATATAGGACTTACACATAATTTTTTACTGCTTTTATCCACTGTTTACGTTTTGCTAGTTTCCATGCGGCTCCAAACGTACTCTCTGGGAATTTATAAAATTTCACTTGCACATCAATTCCACGTTTTTTACGTGATGTCTTATTACAGTCACGAATACAGCAATTTTTTCTTGAAGTTGACATTATTACAATAATATCTAGAAATCACGTGCTAAAAATAAACGATTCCAAATAGTTAAGATAGTTGCCACTAGTTAGCGTAAAAGTCTAGAGGCACGGTCCCTATATCGATTAATAAAACACCATTCTATTAACAATAAAATTTTTATTAATATTCTACATTGAATTATTTCAATATCTCCTTTAATAACTTGATGTTCTATATCAATAAATAAAAGTAAAAAAAATATTCTTGTTAATATTGTATAATACATTATTTCAATCTTATACTCATAATCGACATCCTAAACAAATGAGAATGACAAAATGTATCTAATTGTAAACTATGCCTTTTATCTGTCAACACAGATTTATCGGCAGAAAATTACCGTTCAACATCATATTATGATGTAATGGGCGCAAATGAATATTTACATCACTTGGAATTTCTTCAATGTGAGATTTTCTGTCCTCGATAACGTACATCATTGATATTTTTTAAAATTAGATACCCTCTATAAAGCTTGAAAATATATATATTCTTTAAATAACCACATACTTGAAAAATATTTTAATGTTTTCTAAGAACAATTTGCTGGTAAAAAATTGAGGAAACACTTTAACTCAAAAATAAATAAAGAAAAAAATTAAAGGATCGGGTTTCACCCATCACCCAGGTACCAAGAGAATAATAAAAATTGTAAATAAAATGTAAAACAACCAAATTATGCTTGAAAACATTGCAAATGTGTGAAAATAGGCAAATGCATTTATAAAATTTCGTCAAAATAAACTCTTATGCACTTAATATGCCTTACTTATCAATATTCACATTAGATAAACAATAGTGGTCACCGTAGCTAAGACGAAGATTTTTCACGTATCTATGCGGCGCCATCTCATGGAAAGCAGTGGCATCCTACCAACAGAATTAATGCTTCTTAATAGAGTGGCGAGTATAGGGCAATGCAAGAAGAAGTTAATTAATTCTTAAAGCATAATATCTATATACACCTACAATAAATATGTTGGCGGTATTCTTGATATTTGCTTACTTACTTCGTGAAAAATTCCTCATGGATTTTGATGAAACTAGTCATAGTAATTGCTTAGGTCCTGAGTGATATTCAATTTTTATCCCGAAGAAGATAAGCGTTTTTACAAAAAGAATCAAAAACAACTTCCTGAATTAAACTGAATCACTGGCTACGACATCTGTATCTGTATAGTTAATCTACAAGCTCAATATAACAATAGAGTGCATGTGTTTACACCACACGCCAAGTTCACACATGGATCATGCAGGCAGTCACGGGCATCTATCAATATTCTTTGAAGAAAATAAATCTCAAAATCATCTCCACAATTTATTAAAAGATTAAATTCTTAGGAGTTGAGACATGTTCCAGTCAGTATACAAGGAATATGTAAATGGACAGAAACAGAAAATAATATAAATATCACCAAAACCGAAAATTAAAACATTGATTCTAATAAAACTCAAATAAATAAAACATGAGGGGACAAAATTGAAAAATTACATTAGAAAAATTAAAGGAACTACATCTTATATCAAGAGTCGAGACGAGCTTCGGTAATGTTTACATTAATTGTTGTTTCTCTGACTGACTGAATAAACCTTTATTAAATATTTCTTAGATATATGTTACAAAACATCTCCTTGTAATTTTAAGTCACTCAATTGGTCATTCTACATGCCTTCTATGCACGCAATGTCATTTCCACTACACTGTAAAGAACTGAAGTCAACAAACGCGATACTAGAAACTTTTTACACAATCTTCTGCATCCAAAACAAGGTAATGCGATCTTATAGTGTTTTGTATTCATAACATGATCGATCATACATGTGGGTATAGTTCATACTTGGTAAGTGCTTAATAGTTTTTGGGTCAATAAAACACGTTCGGTAATAATGATAATAGATGAGTTCAAGGTGAAGGTCGACATAGTAATGAATTAAATATATTAGCAATAATTTTTGGAGAAATTGAACCAAATAAGGTACAAGCTTTGACCTGTGTTTCCATAGAAAAATGTTAAAAACGCATTTACAATTGGATAATAAAAAAGACGAGATCGAGATGTGTTTAAAATACAAATTTAGAGCAATCATGACTTTTTCATTCAAATGATTATTAAGTTATGGCAAAGAAAATATTTTATTTACTCAAAGTGTATTTTAATGAGCAATGATATTACGTCATCAAAACTTTTCTATTGACCTTCCACCATTATTTCGCATTGATACTAATGTATAGTTACAAGCATTATTTTGAAATTGATCAGTTTGAATAGTAGGTACAGTTTTAGTCTAATTGATTCCTTATTGACGTCTACAGACATAACAAGGGGCATTCTCATGTTTGTAGGTTATAAAACGTTATATAAAGTTACTTGTCAATACCAAATCTATTACAATAAAAGCTCATTTATTTCATTTATTTATGTCAAATATTTTAAACGTCAAATGTGGAAAATGATAAACATAACCTATTGAACGGGTAATCAGTACATTTTAATCTGTGGCAAGTTCACAATTTCAGAACGTTAGAAATTTCTCACCTGTTACGTAATACAACTGGCTAGCTATCTATATATGAGTAAAAACGTCGGATGACCTTCCTTGTGCAAAATTTAAAGATATTTATGTTTGTGGTCATGTATTTTCATCATATCTTCAATGTCTTACAAGATATTTATGAAGAAATAGTTTTTACATAAGATATCTTCAATTTTTTCCACACACATAGCTTGAATCGAGAAGACATCAAATTTATTGTCAAACATCACCCTAAAACGCTGAAGAAATTTTAAAATTTTTCAATTTTGACCAAATGCACATTTTCCTCATAAAAGTTTCTAATGTTGAATCAAAACCTTCAACTCGCCAAATAAGCGTTTTTTGGTCATTTATAGATAAAGACAAATGTCTACTGACCTATTTTCAGTAGAATTGGAAATGTTCAATTTTTTGCTCTAGCATCTTTCACGTATTAACAATTTACAACTATATATAATAAATATAAAAAAATGGACTGAAGTTATTAGTTGGTCTACTGAAAAATACAAAATAATATTAATTATATTGGTGCTGGTACTTTTGAACTTGTCCGGTTGCTGTTAGATAAAAAACTTTTGGCACCAACTTCACAAGTACCAGTACCAATAGAATCAATATTATTTTGTATTTTTCAGTGTACCAACTAATAACGTCGGTCAATTTTTTTGTAATAAATATTTGTCACTTTTAAGTGTAACATTACTCACGAAAATCGTTGAACGTTCACTTGTACCAATACCCATGTATATTCTTTGCTTGTACTTATTATTCAGAAATCTAGAAACACCGTCGCGGAAATACGCATATAAACACGAAAACTGAAAAAAAATATAGTAAATATTGCTATAAATAATCTGATCCTTAATTTGGAATTCTCAGACATTCAATTTTTGAAAGAAATTGTCCCTTCCACGTGAAAATGCACATATTTCAAATTGTAACATCGCTGAAACTCGAAAACCGCAGCTCTTAAAAAATGTTCACTTTGAACGTCTCTAGATATTTTCTTATCTTTAATTCTACTGTCTTGGATTTTCGATTTTCGAGAGGGAAGTAGATTCGGATTTGAGCTTTTATGAATATGGGACCATTTCTCAAGTCTCATCTTTCAAATAAATCAAATATCATCAAAATCGGACTACGTTTACTTTATAATAATAATAATAAGTAATAAGTATTTGTCATTTCATTACCGAATGCGTGTATCCAGCCAACATTTGGCACGTTTGAACACTTCGAACGATGACAATTGTATACAGAAATAATAAATAATTAACAATGTTTTTTTGTCGATACGTTGCCTAGATTCGTGAATATAGCTTCTTAAAAGAGAATAATTGCACTACGTAAATAGTACTGATAATTTTTTATACGTTTCGTTAGCTGTACTGGTTTCGCATCCTACTTTTCTATCCGTCTTGCCATTTGCCAGGTGCCTGACGGCAGTGACAGACTTTAATGAATAATGAAATGACAAACACTTACTAATTGAATCTAGACAAGACACGCTCTCCATTTCAAATGCCTACTGCGAATAGATTTTTTTTGGATTGCTCGGTACAGCGCGCACACAAACCAAAAAAAGCACACAGTCGAACGTATACCTTCTCCGTTTGGGTTTGTCGATCAAAAAGTAAATGTATTACTTGAAAACTATAAACCTACCTTCTAATTGGAGCAAATTGATCTTTGAGATTTCAGTCAACATCTGTTTTTTCTATAGTATAAGTGCATAACACGAATCTATTATCCACAGAATCGCCAGTCTATTATGGCGTCGATTTCATTTGGTGTCAATCCCAGTACTTCTTCAAATCTAGACAAATCACGATGATATAGGATATGAAAGTCAAATGAGTTAAGTTAACAAGCTCAATTGATTCAGTAATTCTCTATAACATTCGACTTTCGAAAACCTGTATAAATAACGATCAGGTGTATAATAATACAGAATATTTCAAATAAAGTTTTATAGCAGCAGATAATCAGAAAAAATAATGACGTTAAAGAAAAATCACATAAATCATAACTTTAGCACGTCATAGCTATGAGAAAATTTCACGCTTCTCGGTGAAGGTATTTTTTTGATTTCAATCTTCACGAGAAAGGCATTTGCTCATTGAAAAGTGAAGATATTTTATCCTTAATCATCTTCTACGATATATTACCTCATATAGAGTCCTTACTCCGAAAAGGTCAATGGGAATTCAAACACTGTTCTTTATATCTTCGACCCATTATGTATTCTTTTTTTGTTCGAATACATTAATTATACATTAACCACATTCTGAAAACTCTACATCAAAATGAGACAGAAAAAACAACTGTAAACAGCCACCCTTTCTGTCCCATTGTCCAACAACAATGACGACATCACAACAAAAGACCCATCTATCAGGATTGCAGGATTTGCAGGATTCAAAATTGTGCAACAATGCAATTGTATAGAATCATACATACTCGTACACAATATATTGTGCGGCGACATTCTACTAACAAGAAGAATTCAGCAGGAATTTACCTCGGACTGCGGAGATTTCTCACTATCAGGACAGCAGAAATGGTTGAGTTAATGCAACATTCCAGTCGTTGTGCTTTTGGGCAACGAAGCTACTATAGATTATAGAAAAATTATTATAACGATAATGAATTATCTCCAAATTTTTATAACTGTTATTTATTTTTATCTATTAGGTATAACGTATCACATTCCCAATCAAATGAGTGATAAATGATACCTATTTCTTTTATCACAACCAGATTCTGGTCTTGTTTTTGTAAACAAGAAAAAAACATCCGTTCCTTTAGACTTTAGAATCTAGGGAAACTGTAATAGTAGAGCGATTTAGTTTGATATTAACACCAATGTTATTATTTTTTTCAATAAAAGTGTAGTAATCTTTATAATTTTTTTTAATGGCTAGTGATACATTATTGAATGCAGTCAATATTTCAAAGCTGCGATATTCAACTCTTTTTTAATGACTTGCTACATATGTTGTTCCCGATATTTGTAAGCCTTTTTATTCTACATTTATTTATGTAAAAATAGTACCTATACACTTTATATAAAAAATAGAAAATTTGAAAATAATGTTGAAATCTAGTTGATTCATTTTAATAGATAAAATAAAGTAAATTATTTAACAAGTTTGAAAACACAATAATGGTGATAATATAAATACATAATTAACGGTAAAAACTGGATTTTATCATGTTTTACTGATTTTAAAATATAAATAAAGTTTATCCTATTATGTATTACCTGGTCTTGAAAAAATCACTCGTTGTTTTGACTTAATTCATTTAGAGTTTTACGAAAAATTCAAAAAATGTACAAGGTCTAAATAGTTTTCTTGAACATTTTATGTCAGTAACCATCAATCCATATTTTTTTTACTCAGATACCATGAGAGATACATGTTTTTAGCAAAAGACAAAAAATGTTATAAATGAATAATACACTTCTCCATAAAAAAGGGAACAGGAATAGCCCTGAAAAAATACGATGTCGCTTATGGTAGGATTCGAGGGGTTTTAACCCATTCATGATTTCAGTTGGTGTAATTTTTGTTTAAATAATGGCTCTTCAATTAAAATAGCCACATACTAAAATTTATAAAAATCGAACGAAGTGTTGTTGAGTTATTAAATAAATTTTCTTTCAACTTTGAAGCTTCCTCACAGGCAAACGAAGCACTTTCTGATTATTGTAATTCTAGCTCATTCGATTTATTTTGGTCTTACCAAAAATAAATTAAATATAATTCTTTCTTACATTATATTAGGTATAATTTCATAGCTGCAATTTGCCGGTCAGGTCCACTAGTACAAAGAAATTTTGAGTTTTATAGGGAGAATGCTATATATTTCCTGTGTTGAATGGAAATAATGGAAACCTACCCAATTAGCTTATTAGGAAATCAATTTATTCATCATCACCAATGCCATTCAACAATAATTTAACCATATATACATTCATTATAATTTGTTTTTCTGTGTAAACAAGTTGGCTACCTTCTCATATTCAACAGCGAGTAATATATAGGTATAGTATTCTGTAAATTTTGATATAATGTATCTGAAATAATAATATGGCGCAGTCGCTTCCGCAGGTTGCTTTTTCCTGGTGTCTTCGTCATGTACGGGATCCAAGCAACGTGCGTTCTAAAATCTCATTGGTCAGCACTTGTTTACATCAGTTAATGCCACGTTGTGTTGCTGATATTAGCTAGCAGGAGAACAGATTATTCCGGTAGGTTAGACGAAGTGTGGTCCTGCATTGCTGGTTTTTCCGAGTATACATACATACATACAAAGCGATAGAGAATAGAGAGAAACAACAATCTAGAGTGTTCCTGCAAAATTCGCTTCTTTGCAGGAGATTTGCTAGCAGGAGAACATACTTAGCAGCAATATGTACAATGTCGGTGTTTCTTGTATCGACCTGCTTGCTATGTTAATGACGGCATTGTACCCATTGGTTACGAAACTACTAGAAGATCTTGACATACCTACCTAATGTGTTTGTGGTAAAAACTATTGCAAATCGATACTTAATAATTACACATTGTAAATATTATTATCTATAACTTAGTTTGATACCAAATTTCGGTTTTTAATTTTAATTGCATTGATAGATCTAACTGATGAATTGTGAAAATGTGCTTAGTTTAATAATCAAGTATAACTGTCTGCATTCTCATTGGTAATTCAATATATGGACAGATCTCCGCCATCTTAACTGGCTTAACCTTTACAGCTTAAAAATGCAATAGTTAAATATAATATTCGATCCTCTGAGAATATGAAACGAGATTTTTTTGATTATAAAATAGGATATATGTAGCTGAATTGTCCCTCCTTCGTTCTAATGAAGTCTCGAAGTCTGTCAAATATACCTAATATTTTGTGGCGCTAAAATTTCCTTGAAATTTGAGAAACTGTAGATAATATACCTAGTAGGTACTTATTTGGCTGTCAGCGATATTCATCAGAATGCAGACCAACAGATAATTATTATTCCTAATAGAGAATATGGTTTGTATCGGCCAGTTTATTATAATGTAACCGAAATCACTAGCCAGATTCCAAAATAATGCAGAATAAACGATTATTTTACAATGTGACCGCGTTTTATAAAGTGGATAGCTATTTCATAATTCGGCGGAATTTAAAATGTGGCTATGACAAGTGCATAACGGACTTAATTACAAAATAGCCTCGATTTGAACACATTCTATTAATTGTGTTCAGATATGATCTAATTTTTGTAATTATTATTCTCAAAATCAAAATATGTATTTAAAAAATAATGAGCTGTCTTTTTGCTCAATAGATTGTGATTGTTGTGAATAGAATGTTATTTATTCATCATCAAACCTTATAACTTTTGTTTATTTTGATTTTATTTTTATTGTGTTTCAAACATTAGTTCTGAGGTTGTGTGGATGTTTTGTTATGGCAGCTCTAGAAAGCAGGTCATAATTTGAATCTCTAAATTATATCATTAAAATGTTTTTTTCCCATAATGGAATGGCGAAATCATTTTAAATAGCATATCTACTATCGAACTATTTTTTTGTTCTGGGAACTTGCAATAACAAGAACATAATTATTTTCTCTCAAATGTAAATATATACAACCAACCATTCTGATTCTAATACGTCTATTCCCGCCTTTTCTCTAGTGGCGAAATATTGCACAGAGCACGCCTGCGCCCCGATAGAGTTTTTGTCTCGACAGAAGTCGTCAGTATTATTAATTCAGCAGGAATATCTTATTTTATTAATCAGTTTGCATCTTGTGTCACCTGCAAGAACGTACAGCTGTCAGTCTTGCGGCGTCAGCGTCGCTAAGCGCTCTTCTTTATCAGGATCACAGAGATAGCAGGAGATTGTTGAAGTCGACTTTGCAGGAGAACGTATTATTGATTCTGTCGCCGCTTCAAATATAGCAGGAAAAGTGTATTATTGTATAGAAGAGTAGAATAGTAGGTAGTATTAGTCCAGTCTACAAAGCTATTAAGTGTTCTTAATATAATTATTAGAAAGAAACTCAGCAGATTAAAATTTTTTAAACATTCATTTGTTTGGTAAACAAAAGTTATTGAGGCTTAAGAATCTCTGTTTCTCAATGGCAACAATAGATATAACAATATCTCGATGAGAATTGCTTCATAAAATAAAAATAATTATTGTCAACTGCGACTTGGGCTCGCGTGAAAAGGGTTCCGTACTTACAATTTAGATACGTATCTAGGGTTTTCTTTTAACTATGAAGGCTTCTATTTCACTGATCTAAAATATAACTAGATGAGCAGTAGCCGTTTTTTTTAAAGTGATGTTGGAATATCAGTAAGAAAAGTCACTAAAAAGTTCCTACCAGAGATGTATTTTGTGCAAATTGCTAATAAAACATTGACTTCTTGATTCTTGAAGGGGAGAAACTGTCAGCTCCTTGAACTTCACCTTTATTATTAATTAGTTGCCCGTGACTTCGTCTCGAATACTGTTTTTAGTGCTTGTCGCTTATGTAAGAATTTATTCTGCCAATTTCATCGCCTCAATTATCCATATGAAGAGTGAACTTAATTCATGTCAACCTAAATTTAGATGCGCCATCCATTAGACAGTTTTCATTCAAGAAGACTGCGTTGAGCAGCGCAGTGCCGATGCGGCCTCGAAACCCGAAACCGGAAAATTATGTCTTTTTAATTCTTAATATTAATTTTAAAATTAAAAAAAACTATGCCCTACATCATTATATATGGTAGAAAGGGTACCTATATGGATTATATATAAAAAAAACTATGGTATGTGTTTATCTATAGTAATATAGTTTTTAGCATAAAATATTTTATTGATAAAAAATGGTTTGTTGAATTTTCATAAAATGATTTTATTGTTTAGACAGACGATTATTTTAGACAGAAAATTCTAAAATTATTTCACTTCGCGAAGACTTTTTGACAACGATAGGCAGTTGATGAAGTTATCAACTTGCGTTATTTTATTATTTATTATTCAAGACTATTAATTATGAATTATTTAACTAACGAGACAATGAAAAAGAGTAAAAAAAGAGGTTACTTAAATAATTCATAATAAATAAACTATTAGGTATAATTTAAAATACGCCAAGAGTATAACGTCATCAAGTACTTAACTAAGATTATTTAAAGGTCAACACGAAGCAAAATAATAAAATTGTTTGGGTTTTTTGTCGGAATTCAGAATGTAAACGAGAACACTCTTGAAATATAAATTATTGAACAATATCATACAAGATCAACAATTTTTTTTATATTAATATTTAGACATATAAAGGAATAACTTTCGTTGCAACGGCTCGTTTCAAGGCAGCGCGACCCCATCATGGGGTGCCTTATTTTCAACAATGAATATTTTTTGAGTAATTTGAAATAAACTGCAGACTTTTTCGAATTCTGTAATTATTTATAATTTTTTCAATATTTTATGTGATGCCAATACGAGTTCTTCTTTAAATCTTGTAAATTGACATTTTTTAAAAATTTTATGTTGTATTTGAATTGACTCTCACACTGATCCATCATGTAAAGAGATTCTTTAGTTCAAAAATGAAATTAAGTGCGATGGAAATGATTTAAGCCAGCTTTATTCAACGACAAGTTGCTGAGGCCGCCGTTAAGGGATATTCTATGCTGAGGTTGTCCAGGCTAAACAAACAAGAAGTGTTGATGAACGCACAATATTTATTATCCAAATTATTGAAGATCATAATAGTACCTACACACAAGTAGAAACCGTATCGTAACTGCATCAAGATGTTGGGCTCAACTCCTGCTGGCCTGTGAGAGTCCTTTTTGTATCGAGGGGCCATTGTGTGATATCCAGAGTCAATGAAAATTTTACGAGAAGTTGAATGTGCGGCTATTTTTTGACTGACGAACCCCGAACGGAGGAGGTATACATTCGACTGACTGCTTTTTTGGGCCCTGCGCGTTCTATATAGTAAGCCTACTCCAATTTTGATGATTTTTGAATATTATTTTGTAATTTTCATTGCCCCAATTGAAAACATCGGTTAAAGTTTTTGGGAAAAAAATATTTATGGGAATTATTAAAATTTGTCTTGTTTGTTGTATTGTGACATACTACATGTGAAAAAACTATTATAACGCTAGAATAATATTTGTTTGTACAATTTGTTTAATGTTATGTAGGTATGGGTGTTTAAATGGAAATTAAGGCATTTTTGATTTTGAGTATTACTTATGAGTGTTAGTATTTATACTATATAGGTTGGTATGTTGTTTGGAATATATTCCTTCAACTATTCTACTGTCTCAAGTCTTAATAAGAAAGATACATATCTATATAATATTTTTATGCAATGACAAAGTCATTATTTAGTTCGTGTCAACGTGATATTTTTAACCAGATAATTTGAAGCCGATATCACTGAGCTTATATAGGTTAAGATGAATATAAAATAGATAAGATCTTTGCCAAAATCATGATATATTAAGTATAAGTAATTCAAAAATAGGTTCTTCTAGAAAATATTATTTAGATAGGTTAATAATTATGTGATTTAATTACCTACGATCCCCCACTGACTTAAACTTAAGCCTGGTTTCTGAGGTACTTTTATTTCTATTTTATGTATTCGATAGCGCTATGGGCCATCAGCAAAGACAAATCTTTGCCATCAGTGTTTCTGAATACTCAATCTAGTGTTGAACTTAGATTAAATGATAAAGAATCGACCACCCAACCCATAGAATTAGTACTCCTACAAGGCTAGTATACAAGAGTTATGTAAGCAGATCTACTCACGAAGAAAGAGAAACAACGAATCCATGCATTAGAAAGAAATGATAGGGTTTAGAGACTATTGCGCATCTGTCAAAGAATGAGGACGGTATGTCAAACGGTACCTACAGGGGTCAATAAAAAAGTTTTGTTTTCACATATTACTTTTTATTTTCTTAAAATATAAAACATTTCCATTGTGTTAAATAATCGTTATATGCTCCAATATAATAAAAAAATCGCCACTTTTGTATATTTACCTGGTAGATAAATATTACTAAATATATATGCATATATATGTATATATTATTTACATACATAAGTCAGTGACCCTTACTGGATCGTTTTACTACCGATACCGAAAGTTTTTATGGGGTTTAAGCCAGTTTATTAAAAAATAAATTCTTTTGTTACATTGGTTTAGAAAATAAAGATGTTTCCAATATATTTAATTTCAATATCAGATAATATTTAAATTTTCTCAAGTCCATTCCATAACTATTTAAGAGCAATTTTCAGGTTATGAAATATTGTGTTCAGTTCTCGATATTTGCTAATAGAAAATTTAAGTTGAAAATCATTATCATTGAAAAGAAATGTGCACTTATAATTTTCTTCAAATAAATTGTTTCAGTTGGATATAATGAATTATATAATTCAGTAAATATACTTACATTGGTGGCGTATCATATTAGATATTTATTGTTATTACTGATAATGTCAATGAATCGAAAATAATTCATTAATTTAGCCCAATTTGTGACCGATTAGGTATCCTGTCACCGTTAAATGAACGCCTAAATTTTGTTTTTTTTTTCAAAATTTCTCGCGCCCTTCATATCACCAGATGCGCTTAAGGATTCTTTTTTCAATCTTATAATTGTTACCACAAAGTTAATCCCTTGAATCAGAGTTTGTTCATTTACTCTATACGTCCCTGATACCTATACGGTCAGCTAACTCTGTGTAAACACCAATTTCCAACTTAAAGTAAATAGAAAATAGGCTGTAATTAACAGTCATACAAACAGCAGACTGATCTTATAAGATAGTAGTAGAGTGTGATAAAAGTTTGTATAATAATAACAATAAAATCTGAGCTGGTATTGCTAGCATTCTGAATCCATATTGAAGAAAGCTTCTAAAATTTAATATCAAAGTTCAATAGATTTAAAAAATTGGAAACAACAAGGCATCAACATTTCATAGTTTTTAGTTATTTCTTTCTGGATATGCTATTTGAAAATACATAGTCATCACAAAACAAAGGCTGCTGATTTATAAAATAATAGCTGAAGTCATAGCCTTAGTTTGGATCACCCTATGTTTTTCTTTTCAAGAAGACAGCAACTTGAAATAACAAAGGCTTTTGTTTTATTCAATTTATTAGAAGTTAAATACGATAAACAATTATTTTTTATTGAAATATAGGACAATTGGTGTATTTTATAGTGGACCATAAAAAATAACTCGATTCTTTTTATTGATTCTTGCACATGTGGTTTTATGGAAATAACTATCATTGAACAGCCGTTTCCTTGTATTAAATCAGTTAACTGGACGGCCAATACCTTCAAATGGCTAATAAACCACCTAAATCGCTAATTAAACCAGTTTGCTGCAATATATTCACAATATTTCTTGAGTATTAGTTTTTTTAATTATTCATACTCTCTGCTCTTCACTTGAATCAAAAGATTGTTTGTTTAACAAAATATATCAACGCTATCATAATACCTAATCTTTTACCTAATCTAGTGTGTACTTATATCATAGGTAGCATTAGATACCAAATACTCTTGATCTTGATGATTGCTCATTCTATGTCATAATTCTTATATTGAAAATAGAAAATAATCTTTGTCATATTGAATGTGATTGTCGTTGAAGATGATGCGAATAACCATAAGAAGATCTCAAGCTAGATTAGTGTTTATTGAATTGCGAAAAGAGTTGTTCAAAAGAACAAGGCAAATTGATAAATTTACACGAGCTATGTTCTACATGTTATTGGGAGTATTTACCAGTAGTAGGGTGTGTATATTCATCAATAGGCCGATACTGTAGAATAATAATAATTAATACGTAATACATTATAATTTTAAACATCAGACTCCCTTACTACCTATACATATTTTGAGTAAAAAAATATTTTGTTTCAGAAATGTGGTATCCACGATCACACTCAGTCGCTGTTGCAAGACCTTCCTCCAAACAATAATGAAAAAAATAAAATGATCGAGAATACCCCAGGTAAAATAGTAGCCAAGAAGAAAGAGCAAACTGAAGATATTTATTATCAGAAAGCAAGAACGCTTCTACATTACAACGATGCACCTGAATACTTGAAGCACAACCCTTACATCCTTACTGGATATAGAGGAATATTGAATACAGAGCTTTGCTTGGAAAGGTACAGTTACTTTTAATATTTTTTATTTATTTTTCAAACTTATTTAAACTTTATTATCTGCATAGAAGTTTGAAAAATGTTTTATAAACTCATTTGTTCTCTGAAATTGTCCTTATATATAGGCAACACTCTTTACATAATGGCCAATTTATCAAATTCAAAACTTCAACAATTTTAAGACTTATATGAGTCTATGTCGTATTATAGAGCAGAAAAAATTCTGTATATAGACAGACTTCTATATAGATCGTTATTACGATTTTGAATATTTTTTATATTTACAGTATATGGTGGTGGACAAATGAGACTATCAATATATGGTCACACATATTTGGATTAGTACTATTCTTAGTTCTTACCGTTTATGATTTCACAATTCTGAAGATCCAAGCTACCCTAATCGACAAAGTAATAGTTGGACTATTTCTAGGATGTTTCGTGGTTGGTTTAAATATTAATCTCTGACAAACTTTACCGATACATATATATCTTTTTTAGTCATGTATGGCATTATCAGCTCTGTACCACACATTTTCTTGTCGATCAAAGGAGGATTGTTACAAATTCCTAACATATGACCTTTTAGGAATAGCTTTATCCTTACTAGCTATTTACACATCTGGAATATACTATGCATTCTGGTGTGATACGGTTAGTAATCCATCGCCAACTACTCTTCAGATTAAGTAGTCGAGAGGTCCAAAAAGAAAATAATTTCCAATGGAATTTGAGACCACGTCTTTGCTTGAATCATCTGAAATTGCGTAATAATAATATTTAGGAGCAGAAATATTTTATTCAGCAACACTGAAAGAAATCCACAACTCTCAACTCATTTGTTCATTCAGATATGTTTGAATTTCAGTATGCATAATTCAGTAACATATGGTAATAGTGAATTGTTAATTTTCCGACAGTGTTCGTTGATTAGAAAAATCATTTGTTTGAATAGTTTGGATATACTTTTTTAGAAAGCTTCTAGAATAAAATAAGATTGGCGCAAATATAAGCAAAGCTTGTCTCAAAATTATATTGCATTTTAACTGAATGGCTGTTATTGTTATCTAACAGTTTCAATTAAAGCAAGTCATTTCTGATCCACTGGGAATGATTATTTTTGGATACCTCTATTCTTGATATACTTATAATAATACTAATTTCAATTTCGTTTCTTCCTCTCTCTTTAATATGATTTTGTATGCACATTTACAGGCGTTGCAGATGTTCTATCTGGCCACAGTTACCTTGATATTTGTACTTGCAATGGTACTACAAATTCCAAAACTAAATGTGAATGATAATATCAAAATGATGGTTTTCGTAGCCTGGGCTGCCTATGGAGTAATACCTACAATTCACTGGACCATCAGAATGGGTGGATTAGCTAATCCTGTAGTAGAAGTAAGTAAAATTAATCTAGCTGCATCACTAAATTTAATCATATTTGCTTCATTGAGATTTTTTTTTTCAGTTATTATTGCCCAGAGTGTTGGGTATGTACGCAATTAGTGGCATGGCCTTCCTGATCTATATTACCAAGATACCTGAACGATTCTCAGCTGGAAAGTTTGATTTTATTGGTCACTCTCATCAATGGTGGCATTTGTTTGTTGTTGCAGCTCTCTATTATTGGCACAATAGTGGAATGGTTTACATTGGTTATAGGCTTAATCATGCATGCCCCAATAAGATGAAATTTCCATAGTTATTTGCGGAATTAATTACCTGAAGACATATCAACACTTGTGTGCAAATAGCATCAAGAATCTCTGAGGATTTAGGGCAGAGGAATTTCAAGCTCTCCTTAATAACTGTGATAGATTGTATTTTTGTTATAAATTACATTGTATGTTGGGCATGTTGGGACACACCACTCTACCCTTAATACTACTCTTATCCGTACCTTCTGTTTATTACGATTTTTAACTCTTTGGACGACTTTAATCTTGCCATTTTGAATTTCAATCAGTTGCTGATATAAATAACACACACAATGTATGGTTAAATATTTCATATTATTCTTGAATATTCAGCTACCTAGGAATGTTGAGCGACAATACAAACCCGATGTAACTTAAAAATTATAAGAGGTACGTATTTTCTGAGACGCGTATAATACACAAATTATTAACTTAACGACGTAGCTATGGTTAGGTACATACTATTCAGCCTTAAAAAAATGTTATCACTCATTTTGCTTTCCAAATTGACTCAGCATGTCTGTCAACCATAAGATTATGGTATTCAACTAGATAATACCTTGGAATGTACATTCTGACTGTAATTAAATATATTTTTAAATATTATTGAGTACATTTATTTACTTGCCATTTAATTATCCTCATACATTCGTTCGAAAGCATAATATAATAAAGAAAAGATTAATAAACTGAAAATATATACAGTGCGTCCCAGAAATAAGGTTTAAATTCATTTAAAATTCAGCGGTGTGAAAAACGTTTTTAATGGCAAGTTCAGCTTAAGTTTTTCAAATGAAATCAACTATTTTTAATTTATGTAGAAGTCCATTCACAAAGTGGAGTGAAGTAGTGAGATGAAAAGGAAACACAAAGTCTTCTCCACAGTTTATTGTTAAAAGGTTAAGTGATGAGACATGTTTCGAGATTGTACAATCTCATTTTTAATCGATTAATGTGTAAAAGTTCTGTAACATATTACATAAAATATTGAAATGGATATTGGATAAATTATGGAGTTAATGATACTAGAACAAAATGGTGGATAGTATACTCACATGGAGATGATGAAATTATAACTAGTTTTTTACTACTACAGATATGTAGACGATATTTTAGTACTTTTTAATGGTAGCTTAACTCAACTAAATTTACTTTTAAAATTCATAAACTCGCTACACCCGGCTATCTACTTCAGAATGGAAATAGAAGCTAATAATCGTCTACATTTCGTAGATATTTTGATAGCTAAAACGGATAATAACTTGATTCTCGATTTACAGAAAACCGACACATACAGACAAATCATTCCCTAGTAATCTTGTCACCCGATGTCGCATTAACTGAGCTCGTTCAACTCACTTTTTCATAGACTTTTCTCCATCCATGAGTGTAGGAGATTTCAACAAGGAACTTAACATCATTAGACACATTGGCACACTTGACAAAACACATAAACAGGAACCTAATTGTACCGACTATACCATCTAAGTTCTGTTCACTACCTTACATAGGCAAAGCTTCACAAGAAATCAAAAACATTTTCAAACACCATAACCAGGAACTGAAGGTATGTTTCTCCACTAACAACGCAATTGATAGGATGTTGGTCCATGTTAAAGACCAAGTCAGCCCTCTAGATAAATCCGGAGTTAACGAGATCTCTTGTTCTGTTCTGTTCTCTTGTTCAGCCAAATACATAGGTCAAACTGGCAGGAAAATAAGTACTAGAATAGAAGAATTCGCTAAAGTAATAGATAAATATAAATCTTTGTTTCTCACTACTCTCTTTGGTAATAGTCTAGTTTAGCGGCTTTTGCTATAAAAGCCCTAAAAAATCAAATGTTACTAAAAATACATGTATGGCAACATAACTTTTAATAAAATTGATGCGGAAGACGGTATTTTTAATGATTTGTTACTAAAAAAAACAAAAAATGGTGTTTTTGGTACTTACGACTTCTAACAGAAATTTTCGATTGGGGAATTTCTTTTCAATCCCAAATAGTATATAACCATCCTTGTATTCTATTGAACATCAACGTTCTTCAAAATAAGCAAAAATATGCGTGAAAATAATAAGTTCACAAAAAACGGATTGACGGTTGATTTATGTAGTATGTTTGACGACACGACTTGACGTTGACAGCATTGACATACGACAATTCCAACATTGCCAAAACTAATGTTTATGATTGAACGTCTTTAAAAATATTCGATAAGGAAAGCATAAACTGTAGTAAGATTTTAAATGTATTAAGGTTTAGTTCTATGTTTAAAATTTAATAAAAAATAATTTTTCATAAATACTTGATTTAGAGCAAAACTACGATACATATTATGGCAACTTTTGATGCTGAAGGTGACGAGTTTTGTCTTCAGGCTTTTGAAAATATAAATTCATTGATTGCTTTACGAGAAAATATTGAGAAAGAAAATAGAGAAAGAAGAGCTCAATACTTGTCATTTTAGAAAACATTAAACTGTACAAGACAAATTCGTATAATATACTAAATTCTGTTGTTATTGTTCTTAATTTTTTCTAAAGCAAGTATCCTTGGAAATGAAATTCCATTCACAAAATACAGATTTGTAAAATAATTTCATAGAACGAAAGTTATACTGACAGAGTTGGCAACATTGATATTAATTGCACTTGGTAGTTCAGGATGTACTACATAAATCATCCGTCAATTCGTTTGACCTGACTTTTGAGAACTTATATTCACGCATATTTTTGCTTATTTTGAAGAATGTTAATGTTCAATAGAATATAAGAATAGTTATATACTATTTGGGATTTGGGAAGTACCAAAAACACCATTTTTTGCTTTTTTAGTAATAAATCATTAAAAATAGCGTTTTCTGCCTCAATTTTATTAAAAGTTATGTTACCATATATGTATTTTTATTAACATTTGATTTTTTAGGGCTTTTATAGCAAAAGCCGTTAAACTAGACTATTACCCACCTTTTTAGCAAATCAATTCGAACAGTTCGTTCGCAAATCATGCAATCAATAATAAACATACCTTCAATTCAATATCAACAATGATGTCAAATTATTACACCATGCTCCAAAAGGCCGGTTGTTGAACATCTTATAGATTTTTGAGATCACTTTCAACAATAATAATTCACAAACCACATCAATCAATGAACAAAGCATCATTGACTGCATACAGTTCTTCGACACTTTAAACTTCTAAACTTGCTTATCTATTTTGTTGTTGTGCTTCTTCTAACTTCTAACTTCTGCAGCCGAACTCTGTAACTTTATAAGAAAGACATTTTCTTTCTATGATGGAAAAATGGAAAGTAAAGAAAATATACTTCTAAACTTCTAACCTTTTTCTCTATAAGAAAATAAGAAGAGAACACTATCTCCACCTATCTATAAGTCAAAGTCAAATATAACAGTATTCTACCACTTACATTCTTTTCTTGTTATTAAACAACTAAATTATGCTATTCAACAATAGATGGCCATACTTACATGCTAATTTGGAAATTTAACTAACCTCCGTATATAAATATTTTATCTATGCTGACCTCCGTCCAGAAATACATCTCTTTAACTCTTTATCGGACTTTACTTTAGTCTCAGTATACAGGCGACAGCGACAATCACTCATCTATACTTTAGTCTTTGTCTTTATTCGTTATTTTTTATCATTAGCTGACCAACATCGATGTAGTCACCGAACACCCAGACAATGTGAAGTCAGAATTTCATGTTATTTTACTTTTTTGTTTTAGAATTCAACTTATTTTTAGAATTCTTTATAACTCCTAATGGGATAATTATTTTTAAGTATTAATTTTTAATTCCACTTATACTGGTTTGGGATCCGTTTCTTTAGTTTAAAAAAAGATTGTGTTGAAAGAGCTCAGTTTATGCGACATCGGGGGACAAGAATAGTAGGAATGATGTCAGTATGTGTCGGTTTTATATAAACCGAGAAACTCAAGTTATTATCAGTTTTAGTTATCAGAATATCTAGGAAAGGTAGGCGATTATTAGCTTCTAATTCCATTGTGAAGGAGATAGCTGGGTGTAGCGAATTCACGAATGTCAAATATAAGTTTAGTTGGGTTAAAGTAACATTGAAAAGTACTAAACAATCGTCTACATATCTGTAGTAGTAATTTTTTTAAATTCATCATCTCCATGTGAATACTATCCACGATTGTGTTCAATAGAACAACAAATACCTAACAAGGTATCATTGAATCTGTAATTTGCCCAGTATCCATTTCAATATCTTATATAATTTGTTACAGAACTTTTTTTATCGATTGAAAATGAGATTGTACACTCTCGAAACATGTCCCAACACAATAAACTGTGGAGAAGATTTTGTGTTTCCTTTTCATCTCACCTATTTTTGTTTCAATTTCTTATCCAGATAAAGGTAGACTATCTTGGGGCATTGTCAAAAGACTATAATTGTTGTACAAATGGAATGTTACGCTGAAAAATTAATAGAAGGAAGCCATCACTGGACAACACCGAAATATTGTCTTGGACTTTTTACTTTACCGCTTATCCACATTTGTCAGTTATAGGTACCTACTTCAATCTGTACAATAATTATCGTCCTAGTTATTGGATATACCTATTACGAATGTGCAAATTAACCGAAACAAACGAAAGAGAAAGAAAAAAATACAGATTCATCTATTCAAAATAAGCGAGTTATTAGGTAGGTTCAGAGTGAGCCGAAATTGATTGGCTGATATTAAACACCCTGTACAAATTTCAGCTCTTTCATAATCCAACTATTGCAATACATTTTGTACGTTCTCTTTTGAAATTTCAACCTTTTATATGAAAAATTAACAAACAAGGATTACTAAGGATTCACAAGTGACCAACCATTGGCACAGCATAGCATAAATAAACTGTTTATATACGGAGCAGCAAAGGTCTTATGCTGTGCCATTGGCAAAGATTTTAATTTCTGCCATTGGTATCAACAGAAATTCAAGAATATTTATAGTATCTGGTACTTGGTACTTGTGGTAGCGATAGAAAACTAACCACATACCAAATAGGCAACACGTAATGATATAGATCGTTCGTGATGCGTTTTTTTATGTGAATCAATATTTAATGAGATAATTAACACCGATTAGCCGACACACCTTGAAAATAGCCTTACATTCTCTATCTTTACCCTATTTATCAGAAATCGTTTATGAAACACATATATAATAATGAGAACGTTTGTAACTCTCTATTGTTTTAGAAAAATCTAAATTGATTTAAAAATTTGTCGGCTTAGGCAACTAACTATACATCACTATAATATTATTGTTAGGTAAGCTGTGATTGTGAATCTTCACGATCTTTTAAATCGGCCATGCTAGTTTAGTAGATAGATAGAAAACTATGTAGCGCCGGTTACAGCTATTTTCCACCAAATGCACCCAATAAATACCTACTTATATTTTTATATTTCTTCAAAATAATTTCATAAGATCTCTATACAAATCCCTACTAGTTTTCCAAGGAAAGAGTCAACTATATAGTTTGAATCGTGATTTTATACGACCTACAGTCAGTACATATAAATTATATACCAATTTATATGAGAAGCATGCCACAAGAAGCGACATAATCAACTTGTTGGATGGGAATCTTATCTCACCGATAGATGGCACTACATCATGGTGAATGTACCTTTCCTCTTGAGCCATTGATCCCCAACTTGTGCCTGCAGCTACGACTGGATTTGTCGGATGGTGGGTTTCCTTAATAATTCTTCTTTATTGCCTCACCCGCTGTTACCCTCTCACCGTTCATATTCTGACTTCCGTGAATTCACTAAAAAAAACTGCACAAGTGAATTGATTCCCAATAAGATGTTTGGCGGCTAGATTACAATATTAGTTATTTATTATATAAGAGCTAAAATCTAATATTCTTCCCTTGTTAATACACAATTATTTTCTGTGAAGAGAAAATGATTAATATTGATAAAATATTACAATACTTATATTAAAGTCGGAAAATTATTGAAGTAAACTGGTACTAGGAAAACTTTAAAGTAATTATATATATGTCCATGTAATTCTTTGATTTGATTTAAACATTGCGAACTTTGTGGTTGTTTGTTTGTAAAAAATGTCTGATTTGGAGTTTTCTCTGACTTCACCGGAGTTTAGTCGAAGCAGTGAAAGTAGCGCTACAAAAATTATTGCCAGCTAAATCGTTTTATATCAGAGTATATGTGTATATACCCGGGAATAAAGTATTCACATTTTCCCGTGGGAAAGAAGTAATTTTATAAAAAGTGATACTTGTCACCTGCTGTCAACACTAAACAGAGATAAAATGTCAAACTTTTATCCCGTCTCAGAAAAGTAGATCTTTATTATGCAAGGGAAAAATGTTTTAGATTTTAGAACAGCGAGCTAAAATCTAATATTCTTCCCGTGTATAATACATTTTTTTTTCTGTGACGGGAAAAACGATGATTTAATATTGAAAAAATATTACAACATATTAAAAGGGAAGGCTGTTGTACCTACTTATAGCTACAACTAGACCTACGTTGCAAAGGAAACCTTTAAAGTAATCAAATATCTGTCAATTTAATTATTTGATTTGATTTAAAAACTGTAAACTCACTCGTTGTTTGTTTGTAGAAAATGTATGATTTCGTGTTTTCTTTGACTTCACCGGAGTTAGTAGAAGCAGTGAAAGTAGCGTCACAAAAATTATTGCCATATAAATCGAAATATTTATGTGTATATAAGTATACGCGACCTCTTTCCCATCTGAAAAAAGTAGGTAATTTTGTAAACAGTGAAACTTTATCACCTGTTAGAGATAAAATGTTAAACTTTTCTCTAGTCAGAAAAAAAATATATCTTATGAGCTGTTGTATTTGTTGATTGATAACACAAAATATTAGCTACGACTATGTTCAGACAGAACATTAAAAAAATCACGAGCTTCTGAGTAAGAGTAGATACGAGGAAAGAGCGAGATTGTTACCGTGTGAGATAAAGAAATATCCCCCAAGATCAACCAAATAGTGTTTATAGATATTTCCCTTTACTATTTATGTGTCATCTGAAATTATATAATACTAGCTGTTTTTTTCCGGCACTTCCCGGGCAAACACTTGACAATAGAATAATAAAAAAATCTTGAGTATGGAACCCTTCTACCTCATAGTCATACTCGCACGTAGAACCAGTCCGACCACCAACCCAGATCCATCCAAAACATGCATCAAGAGAGAACAGCATGAGAATTTTGCCTACATAGGTGTGTATTAGGAATTTTCCGGTATGGAACCCTTCACCTATAAATCCCAATCGCACTGACAGTCTCTCTCAAACCAGTGCAGTGACATACTACACATAAATATAGCGAAAAATCCACGAAAATTCAGCCATAGAGCTCAAAGATTGAGTATTACAGTTATGAAACTCTCCACCTAGGAGGCCTAGTCACTCTTACGGCACTACCAGACCATTCTAATAACATTCTACATACATATATGGTAAAAAGTCATAGAGTTCAGAAATATACAATAGATGGGTAAGGTAGAAAGATATGGAACCCACGACTTGGAATCCCATAGGCACTAAAGATATAACAATATCTACTTTTACTTAAGGTATGATAAACACGTGTGCAAAGTTTGGTTGGGATATCTCGAATATTGTAAGAGCCAATAAGACACATACCCACAAAGACGTGGATAGCGCTTTCTTACGGGATACTTTACAACCCCATTTTTATCACTTAGGGGAGAAATTTCGAAAAACCGTTTCGTATCTCGCGTCTAGATCCGAAAAGGTAGGTTGTGTGAAAAATTCGAGTCGATAGCGACTACAGTTTTGGCAGTTTTAGCATATGTTCTGTGTTTGGCAATGCGTTGACGATCAGTCAGTCAGTGAGAATGGTTTTCGCTTTTATATATTTCTATAGATTGAGATATCACTTTTAAATTAAAATATTCTTGACCAACTTCAAATAGGATAAGGAGGTATCCAATTTGATTATATGTCTGCTCTTTTATGTAGGAATGTTTGTTCGTACCTACTACGATTTTAGTGTGTCAGGAGAAGGAAAGAGATACTTTCACATCTGTTTTAATGGACAATATAGGCCTATCGGGCGTTGAGTACATACAGGATATAAATATTGTAACGTGGGTAGGTATTCATGTACTTACGGTTGATATTCGTTTATTAATTATTTAAGCTACTACGTTGCTTACAGTAGTTATTGCATGTATATTTCCTTATTTACTTCTAGAATTATGGTAGAGTTATTCTCGATCCTTCGAGAAACTATATGTGAGGTACAAATTTGTCATAGTATTGTCAGTTTGACAAGGATCTAGAACATTAATTATGTGTGTCTAGATAATCATAGAACATTCTCGATGAATGTCATGTCATGATTCAGGTATATAAAGCCGTGTCGATCACGGGACAGAGTCAGTCAGTCTTATGAAGTCAGTGAGCCTTATAAAGTCAGTTGATAACAGTCTCTCTGTGGAATCAGAGGTTAATAGTAGTTCTGTCGGTGAAGACAGTGACAGTATAGATTGTCAAGGTGACAAGTGGTGACAGTTGTACCATAATAGAAGCTCGTGTACTGAGTGTTTGGAAATAAACCATTGGAAGCAATCTGCGAACTTTGAGTATTACGCAAGTGAACTCACCCCACAACGTTTAGCACAGGGTTAAACGTTACAATATATATTACTTGCTTTATTAACGAGCGTACGAAGTCGCTGGTACGTCCATACTTGGAGATCAAAGATGTGCCTAACGAGTGTCTATGGCGTAACATGACGTCTACTATTTGCTTTTGTTATGTATATAGGTATTGTCTTTTTAAATAGGTAACTTGTGGCATTCTTTCCATTGCCGAATCAGAATTTGATTGAAATTAGCCAATTAACTGTCTCAGTTGGCTATAATCTCCTGCCAAATGCACCTTTCAAAATATTTGACATATACCTAGATAACTATAAGATAAATCTTCCAGAGAAGCTGTAATAGTAAAATATACTCTCGCTGGTTCCCCATTGTCTTGCGACAGGATGAGTTTAAAAAAAGAAAGCTGGGACTCTAACGCTCGCCCGGCTGATCATTGGTCACTCGTCTCAGGTCTATTAAGCTAGCACAACAAAATTGGCACACATCAATAAAATTAGTGTACTAAATTCAAGTATATTTAGTGCTGATTTAGTACGCAAAAATAAAATTTATACTGCTTATACTGCTAGCTTAATATTAAGTGAGCACACTTAACCTGAATATGATCGAATTTGAGAAAATCTGTTTTAAATAATCTAGTGCTAATTTAATACACTTACAAATTTACAACTCTTAATTTTTTTAATTTATAGGCAAGTGTGCTAGCTTAATATTAAGTCAGCACACTTAAATGAAATATGGAGTAAACCCAAAACTATTCGTTAGGAATAATTTAGTGCTAATTTAGTACACAAGAAAAACAATTATAACTCTTATTTTAAAGAAATTATGAGCATTTTGTTTGTCATTTAGCTATTCTGTTATGTTTTGACAGACACTATACATTGTCTGTGACCATTTCAGTATGAAGGGGGTCCCATAGTCAAGGAGGTATCTTTTCTCATTAGGTTGCGTAAACAAAATTTTATTTATAATAGAATATAGAACTTCTGTTTTGTGTTACTAAAAATAAGTGAATTTTGATGAAAAAGCGAAATGAAAATATTGTTTTTTTTTCGGTTCATGGTTATTACTGTTTAAAGAAATAAAAGTCATTAGAGTAAAACTTATAGAGATTCATATAGAGAGGCCCAGAGCTTCTAGCTTTTTTAGCTAGACAAATATCTATGTACTAATTGTTTACATTTCACAGGTGATAGTCTTAAATTATTGACACTCAGATACTGAATAATGGTACTATTTAAGTACCTATTTGATTTTTATTTAAATATCTGTAACTATTTAGCAAAAACTTTAATATATCTTTAGTAATACACACAAGTGTTCTTATTATGACTTGTATTGACCCCCTATAAGTATTATTATTTTAGCAATTAGAAAAATAAACCTCATAAATAAAATTAGAAAATTTGAAAGCCTATTGTTTCGATCAACCGCTGTTTGTAAATTTCGATTTGGGATAACCTATTAGAAGTTTAGCTATACCAAAGTCTATCTAAATAGACTTTGGCTTCCACACTCACTTTCATTAGAAGATTAGAGAAATTTTCAAATCTGATAAGGAAAATTTAAATAAATTGTATTTTAGGGGTTTAACAGACTATATAATATTCCGATTGATATGACTAAATTTTATATCTTATATCCTTCTTGAACTATCTCTATGATGCTAATTATATATTTATTTAAAATTTTATATATTTTCCTATATAATATCAGTAAGTATGACAAATAAAATGTTGTTTACTCAACCAAATCTATTTCTCACTAGCTACATCTTCATTCCATGGCTATGGAGTTCCCAGGTCACAGGCGATGTATAGTGTCTGTCAAGACATAACAGAGTAGCTGAATGACAAACAAACTTGCTCATAATTTCTTTAAAACAAGAGTTATAATTATTATTCTTTTGTACTAAATTAGCACTAAATTATTCCTAACGAATAGTTTTGGATTTTCTCCATATTTCATTTAAGTGTGCTGACTTAATATTAAGCGAGCACACTTGCCTATAAATTGAAAAATGAAGAGTTATAATTTTTTTCTAATTGTATTAAATAAATTATTTAAAGCACAATTTCTCAAATCATCAAGATCATATTCAGTTTAAGTGTGCTCACTTAATATTAAGCTAGCAGTATCGCTAGTGATGCGCAAAGCAAGACCAAGACCAAGACCGATATGGTCTTGGTATTGGTCTTGGTCTTGCACCCTTGGTATTGGTCTTGGTCTTGCATCAAATCTTTAGTTTTGGTCTTGGGTCTTGGTCTTGCATATACGGTCTTGGTATTGGTCTTGGTCTTGCTGCAAGACTTGCAAGACTTTGCAAGACTCTTGCAAAAATTTTGATCTTTTTATAAGTGTGAAAAGTTGTTGCGATTCTAAACCGTAATTGCTTAATCCAAATGAAGAAGAACCCTGCATATGTATGGGAAGTATGTAATTCATAATCTTATAAGATTGCCTATAATTATATTATCATTCGAAATGGATAAATATCGACCGTATAAAAAAAATGTCATTGTCCAGAACAAACACGCCTAGTAATCTAGAATAAGTAATGAGAATAAAACTAGGTGCCTAGAATTAAGTTAGGGCAAGTGAGATGCGTAAAAGTTTATAAATTAATAATCACCATTCACAAATGAGAATCGTATCTTACTATTGCGACTTAGTCCGCTTGTGTTTTCTTGGTATCATCCGTCCCAACTGAGCACTCATTTAACTACATACTTCTACTTCATACTTCTATTTCATAACTCATTCTCTTGCTCATTCTCCAATGGTTTTGTACCATTTTCTTTAATAAAATAGAAAGAAACTCTAAAAGCGATCAAAAGTATTTCTGATAAAACTAACTTCTATTTTTGTAGAAAGCTTTTCCAAAAAATGAAAATTAAAAACAGTTAGAGACTTAATGCGCGCATTTATAAAACTAGGTATCTATGAATATCTCAGTTGAGTTAGTTAATGAGCATGATCGAATAGTTTCAAAATAAGGACAATATAAAATTTCAAATATCTCCAAAAGTGGCCACTGGATAAATGTCATCACAAAAAATCAGATTTATAGATGATTTTTAACGTTTGCTTAAAACATTCTGCTCGATAGAAAAAATAATAAAAATAAAAAACCGTGTAGTTTACCTTCCCCTGGCTACGAACTGTCGGGATTCTTAGAAAACAGCTTGGTCAGTGAAATCCTAGAAGGGTTGAAATTACGGTATAGGTATAGGGTATTTAAGAATTTTTTGAAATCCGGAAATCCTAGAAGGGTAAAATGAACTCGCTTTTCACCCAACAACTTTTAATTCAATATATTTATAATCTGTTAAATAAAGATCGATCATAAGGGAGTTCAAAGATTAAATTAATTAGGTTATTTATTAGCGTTTCTTATCTAATCATTGAGTAAAATAATATGTTTCCTACCAATTTGGTGTTTGGTTACGGAAATGCAAGAGTCTTGCAAGTCTCGCAAGTCTTGCAGCAAGACCAAGACCAAGACCAGGTTAGTCTTGGTATTGGTCTTGCATCCCAGTATTGGTCTTGGTCTTGGGTCTTGGTCTTGCATAGACGGTCTTGGTCTCGGTCTTGGTCTTGCAATTTTGCAAGACCAAGACCAAGACTGCAAGACCAAGACCAGTCTCGCAGCATCACTAAGTATCGCCCGTAATTTCAAAAATTTCAGAGTTATAAATTTTATTTTTGCGTACAAAATTAGCACTAAATATACTCGAATGTGCCACTTTAGTTGTGCTAGCTTAATGGACCTATTCGTCTCGTCCAACTTTTTTGACCGACTTCCCAAAAGGAGGAGGTATACAATTCGATTGTGTGCTTTTTTTTTCTTTATGATCGAAGTCGGCTAGAGTTAGCCAGCAGTAACGCGGTTTTCTGTAAATTCACAAGGGCAATAAAAATTTTACTCAAAAGACACTGGATGATGACGCGTTGATTTTCATTGTTCAACAGGCAGTACAAAGATATCTGCTCTTGGAATAGCTTTGTTGGTAACAATGATTGGGGTAAGTATTGTTAGAGCTTGATAACGTAGGTGTATGAGAGTAATTGGATAATTAGTAGTACCACGATCGGTGGATTAGTTGTGAATGAAAATCAAATAATAGTAAGGACCAATTGGTCTTTCGTATGACGATACAGCTGTCTATTATGATAAACATTAGCAGTCTATTCATAATGTCGATGCACTGTCATCAGCATAGTTTCCTGCTTGAAAAGCCGCCAAACTTATGTGACATATTTAAAACAATAAAGCCAGCAGTGCGGAAAAGCCGGCGCAGTCAGGTAGAGAGCGTCGACAAATAGATCAAACCCAGCCCGATCCGCAATTGAGTAGAAAGCTTTGGTAATGATCTCCCGTGAGCCCCGGATGAGGCAGATATAAATTTGTGGCGCTTTCGCTAACTCTGCCGACTGCCGACTCTCTTCGGCATGCGGGGGGACAAGATGGCGCGCTCCCCCGGCGTTACCATGGAAACTCACTCCTTGGGAGCAGGAATGTGATCGTCCTGATGGGCACCGAAATGCTATGTGAAACATTCTGAGAGGCGTCTCTTGAGAAAATTGGCGAGAGAAATGGGTGAATGGCATAGGCGGCGTACGAGGGACATTCTGGCCCGACCACGGAAGACTTCCTGCAGGCAGCTCGAGAGAGAAAGAGAAGTTTAATGGCGAATTGATAATCATAACACACACAACAGAAGTTTATCTCTGTTGTGTTCTCTGTTTTGAAGGATCCAATGATAAAGTAATGACGTAGATTAAGTTTAAAGTCTACCAAAATTGAAATCGATTATTGTCCGGAATTTTCATTTGATGGACTGTTAGTAATGAAAATATTGTAACTTATAAGTTTGAATATTGGGGAATATGTTTTCTGATTTTATTTAATAGTTATTACCGAATAAAAAACCAGAAGGTATGAGCAAGTTATTCTTACTAGGTTAATGTAAAGATTTGATCGTAGGAAATAATCTTACACAAAAGTTTTTTTTCCATATGATTCCTTGGTAGGTATTACCAGTCATTGGTTATCGTGGTTGTTGGGCAACGTGTTCGGCAGCCTTGCAGCAATTATGTAAAATTTTCGGTGTAGTTTTCCCAGAGGAAAAGCAATAGATAAAGTTATGTTTGTAATTTTTTTCCATCTTCTGGCTAAGCGATTTTTTTAACGACAAAATTGAATATGAAAATTATTTTTGCCTTGGCATAGTGAAAAAATTATCTAATGGTCACACAACTTGATCAGATGATATTCATGTTGGATGTCTTCGTGTGCGGTGGAACAGTGCAAAACGCGAATTTACATATCCTATACCAATTCAGTCACGACTGAAATCGAGTAGTATTTGTTTGCAAAAAATTAGTTAAAATTCTAATCTATTTTAGTGCAGAAATTTACCATATTGGTATAGAATTTGCAAGTTGCATATTGTTAGAACATCTAACCCATTTCAGTCAGGTATTGTCAACACTCGTCGTGATCGCGCAATTTGTTATTCTGTCGCGACTGCAGCTCGAAGAAAAGATAGGGGACTTAAAGGAAATAATCGCATACAATCTGAGCTAAGACCATACAAACTTGAAGAAAAGAAGAAAAAAGAAACCTCACAACATCAGCCTTAGTATAGAAAGAAACGAATCCAGTGCAAAAAACAAAAACTTTATAATGTTTAGTGATATTAAAAAGGAGAAATTTTTTGTTATACTTTCTTGATTTTCGTAACGAAATAATATGTCCAAAACATTCCTATAGCACCTATGATATTTCATGTTCCCTTACTCTTAAACTAAAATATGTTTTAATGTCTGTTGTTGGAGCTGAGGCCTCTCAGTTGTGGAAAACCCAAAAATCGCCTGTTTTATTTCCATGATAGGCACGAAGATTATTTTTATATACTTAACTAGCAAATACTACAAATTATTGAAATCTTCTAGAAATTATTAGTCAAAAGTTGTTCCATGCCCTCTTCTGAATAAGAACTCTTTTATGGTGGGTCCACTGTCTTGGAACACAAACATTTTAAAAAATACTGGAACAAATTGTCATTTTGATAGAGGAAATCATGTGGGGTAAATTCATCTTCAGTGACTATGAAAAAAATCAACTCAAAAAACTAAATTCTTTATTTTAAAATAGATCAATAGTATGCTCTCTATACACAGCGTATTTGGTGGGTTTCCTAAGCATCCAGTATTGAGAGAGCACCCCGACGAATCCATAGATCCCCTTCAGATTAAATTACTTTATGGTCAAAAGCAATGGTCGGCCATTCAAAAGCCATCATCTATGAAAGTTTTGATCAGTCTAAAATTCTCCGTTTCAATCTATGCTTTGGTACCTGAGGCGTGAAGCAACGAAGCTTTATCATCGACTTCATATTTTATTTTCTAATTCAGTCAGTTTGACGGAATTTTTCATCACTTTATTCTCATTTTTCTGAATTTAATTTCCAACAGATCTTTACGTCTTAGATCTAAGTCGATAAACGCATTTAGGCCCTTAATATCCATGTTAATCTATTCATATGTTTGTCTGAGTGAAGATTATTGCATGAATGGAGGGATGGACTTTGTTGTTACTTTCCCACGCTACTATAGTAGCTGTATAAGGAAAGTATTGTAATCGTGTGAAATTTTCGGTATCGAGACTTTTACAAATGTTGACGTTTCAGAGTTTTCTAAGTCTAATAAACATATTTTCAGCCATTGTCTGTCTGTCCGTCTGCTAATCTGACTGTGACAGTATTATCTCGGGGACCGGTTCGGTGTATTTTGTTGCTTTCTTTTTTAATTTTGTTTGGTACTAATATCACTCGCCGGTGGCACTGAATGAGAATCCTGTATACACTGGGTGTTGAGCTATAGCCAAGAAACGTGATTTGCTCAAGACTATAGCACGAAAACGGCTCTAAGGATTTTGATTAAACTTGCCTAAAGTATTCTTCTAGGAGCCATTTACCACCCACACATAGCGCCATCTCTGAGAAAAAGCAGAAAAAAAAATGCTTGAATAAAATTCCGTATTTTCCACATGTTTCTTCAGATTCTGGCTAAACGTTTCATCTTCCGAAAAAATGTTACATGACCATTGTTGTTTGTCTTGACATGCTGAAAAAAATGAGTGGTAGCACGATTTGACCAGAGGATTTTTACTTTATTACCGCTATTATCGTCGCTATGTAAGGAAAATATTGTAATAGTGTAAAATTTTTCATTTACTGGAATTTGCCTGGAATTTTTTTGTTTGTTTTGTATAGGGTAACCGCTGTTCATACCTGTAAAATAACCATACCACAGCTTAAGCTGTGACTATAGGTAATGTGCAAATTTCCGCTGCACAATATCGGAGAACTGTTTCGCCCTAAACCTCCTAGGCTATACAACAGATCGAAAATAAATTTGATAAAAATAAATGGCTTAACTTATTCTCATAGAAGCCCTTGACCATCTTATCAAGACTTACTTACTTTCTGGAAAAATTAGAAAACAGTTACGCAGTTACGTATAATTTCATATTTTCTCCTTGTTTTCTTTTTTCACTTGGCACTATGTAAATTTTGACCGACTTTCAAAAAAGGAGGAGGTATACAATTTGGTTGTATGTTTGCTCTTTTGACCGACGAACCCCGAACGGAGGAGGTATACCATTCGACTGTCTGCTTTATAATAAAATAATAAACGCAAATCCGAAATCTCCTTCCCTCCGAAAACCGCCCCCGAAAGGGTGGTGGGGGCGAATTTTCTCGAAAGTCGAAAATCTGAAATGGTATAATTAAAGATAGGACAATATCCGGAAACGTTTAAATTGAACATTTTTTCAAAAGTGTTACGGTTTTCGAGATAGACGCATGTTAAATATGTATTTTTGCTATGTGGAGAGGGCAATTTCTTTCGAAAATTGAAAATTTTTCGATAATACATGAAAGATATAATTATTTGTAGCAACATTTATAATGAACATTTTTTCCTTAGAGTTACGGTTTTCGAGTTAAATCGGTGTTAAAATGGTAACATATAAAATACTCAAGCGTATTTCCGCAGCGATGCGTTGAGATCTCAGTAATAACAACTACAAGCAAAGAATACACGTGGGTAATAGGATAAGTACTATCTTCATTAGTATTAGTGAACTTTCAACGATATTCGTGACTAATAATACACTCAAGAGTGTGAAATAAATATTTCTTACAAAAAATTGGACCGACGTTATTAGTTGATAAAATAATATTAATTATATTGGTGATGTTACCTACTTGTGAAGTTAGTGCCAAAAGTTATGAATCTAACTGCAACTGCACAACTTCAGAAGTAACAGCACCAAAAGAATTAATATTATTTTATACTTTTCAGTGCATCAACTAATAACGTCGGTCCAATTTTTTGTGAAAAATATTAATTTTTATTTATGTATGTTTTTTTATTAGTACTTATGCAATTTTATTGAGTTGCATTGTTATTGACAGCTGAACACAAACGGAAGTGGTATACAATTCGACTGTTTACTTTTTTTGGTTCGTGCGTGCGTTGTATACGTACTCCGATTTTGATGATTTTTGATTCATTTGAGATAAAAGAATTGAGAATGTGTCAAATCCGAATGTCGCAAAATGTTTGAATTGAAAATATTTTCAAAAGAGTTGCAGCTTTCGAGTTACAGCAGTGGTATAGTCAAAAGTGTAAAATAAATATTTCTTACTAAAAATTGTACCGAGTTATTTGGTGCACTGAAAAATACAAAATAATCTACCTATATTAATAATTCCGTCAAGTGTTTCGGTAGACTCGACTGAAACCTTACAAAAAAAATAATGATTTCGATATACATAACATATATCCACAAAATTCTGATTGTCGAGTATTTTGTTAAATTCTTATGGTTTTAACAGCTCAATCAATGTCAATAGACTTTGACGTAAATCGCACATGTCAATCCTCAAATACTGAGTGCTTAATATAGAGAGGTTTACAGAGACCAAACCTTGAAAGCTCTTTATTTTGTGAATTTATGTTAGTTTGTTTTGAAAGTTGATTGAAATAAAAAATATTTATGTAATAAATTTTGCGGTATTATACTTAGGTATTAAACCCAGTGAACTATGCTATACGAATCAATGCCTTGCCTCATATTCCTTGATAACCGATAACTACAAAAATATCTACCTATATTTGGTAAAAGATTGTGTATTATGAGGCACATTTCACCCGAGCGAAGCCGAGTTTTCATCTAGTATTAATTCTATTTGTGCTGATACTTTTGAAGTTGATGCCAAGAGTCTTCTTTTTAACTAAGTACAAATGCAAAACTGTCACAACTTCAAAATTACCAGTACCAATAAAATTAATATTCTTTTGTAGTGCACCTACTAATAAAGTCGGTCCAATTTTTGTTAAAAATATTTATTTCAAAAAAAGCACTCCCATTCCAAAATAATCAATATCAGAATATAGCAATTAAATTATATTTAATTTGTTTTTTCTAGTGGTGTTTACACAAGGATAAGTGAACACAGTAAGAAAGTCATGTTAGGTAGTAGGTAAGCACACCAAATATTGAATAATAATATACCTAGCGGAGCTTAAACAAGTGAAATTTTTGAAAAAAATTAAAAATAGTTTTTATTGGGCATTTAAGATTTAAACCGTACCGATGAGTACCTACTATTGCTATCCTTTTCTCGATTTTAACTATACTTATGTATATGTGTTTGCCAGCAACAGCAATTCCATAACAAATTACTGTTTGTCTACCACAACACAAAATTAAACTTTAAATTAACAACGTCTGACGTCTGACAATTGCGACATAACCATAGACGATCTTCCAGAAAGTACCTATATACCAGAGAACGAGACGTATATATACGCTCCATGCTCGTGCGTAATTCCAGTGACGGATCCCATTGTCGTTCCATGTCGACATTATAATGATCTTGGTTGAATGAGATTGAATGAGATAATTTTGATTACCAATATTGGATCACACTTGGAGCTTGACAGGCGGCGAGATGTCTGCGATCTAAGTACGAATTCGAAATTTCAAGTCTCTAGACCGTATGGGGCCTGAGAAATCGCTGCGGAGTCCATTGATACAAGAACCGAAAGTAATAAAAACTATTTAAAAATAACAAATTTCAGGAAATGACAATGGATTTTTTGACCGGCGAACCTAAACGGAGAAGGTATACAATTCGAGTGTCTGCTTTTTTTTTGGTTTGTGCGCCTGCTGTATATAGTAAAGGTACTCTGATTTTGATGATTTTTGATTCATTTGACAGAGGAGACTTAAGAAATGGTCCCATACTCGTAAAAACTCAAATCGGAAATCTCCTTCCATTCAAAAAAAGCCACCGAATGGGGTGGAGAGGACAATTTTTCTCGAAAATCGGAAATCTGAGACGGCAGAATTATTGATGGGGCAATAACCGGAAACGGTTAAAATTAATATTTTTTCAAGAGTTACGGTTTTCGTGTCATAGCGATGTTAAAATCTTAAATACCTATGTGTATTTTCGCTCTGTGGGGGGGGTAATTTCTTTCGAAGATTGAAAATCCTAGGGAACCAAATCAAAGTCCAGATTATTTGTAGCAACAGTTGTATTGAAGTTACAGCGGTGGTAAAGTCTAAAATAAGCTTATTTCCGCGACGAAGTATTTAGAATTCTGAATAATAAGTATATAAGTACAAGTACAAGTACAAGTACAAAATTTTGAAATAAATATTTTTTACAAAAAATTGGACCAACATTATTAGTTGCTGTACTGAAAAATACAAAATAATATTAATTCTATTGTTGCTGGTACTTGTGAAGTTGGTGTTAAAATTTTTCAATCTAAATGCAACTGCACAACTTCAAAAGTACCAGGCAACAATAGATTTAATATTATTTTGTATTTTTCAGTGCAGCAACTAATGACGTAGGTCCAATTTTTTGTAAGAAAATATTTATCTTAAAATTGGATGAGCATCATTCGGTACCTACAACGCTTACGAATATAGTTCGAATGTAAATTACAATAGAATAGCTGTACAGATTAGATTTGCTCCAAAAGCGATAAGTTTTGAGATTCATCCATTTGATCTAGTAAATTATTTATGATTCCAGAAGTGTGAGATGATTAGATTGATTTCACGACCATTGGTTGTCATCTAGTAGAATGTTGATTAACGCATATATTATTTTATATGACATGATTTTAATGGCGAGTCTCATCTTTTTTCTTGCTTTGTGATCCAAATTTCAAAATTTCAAATTACCTGGATATAACAAGCCAAACAAAAGTTATTTTCAAAACACTCGAGTTAAATTAAACTTTTCTAACAAGAGTTTTCATCGTACGCCATTGGAAGAGAGGAAAACGCAAACTTTGGGACCGGTAGGACTAAATTAAGCGAAAAATCTTTTGCGTGCATAATTAGGAGCAACGAGTCGTGTCGGGCTTAGGAGGAGCCCTTCCGCCCCGCACCTCATCCACCCCGCACGCCTTGCTTTCGCATCTTGGAGTCTTCTTGTACTTTCATGCCTCGTCGCGCAACGGCTGATTTATGAAATTTCACATCTGACACGAACAACGCACGAGTCATTTTGATAAATTGCCAAAAACTGTGTAAGAATGGTTTTCATTCTCCAGAAGAAAGAAAACAAGAGTGATGAATTTATAGCTATATTATAAGTAGTAGCTAGTATATAACATCATTATTACATTGACAACCATACTTATTCGTTGGTATCTTTTAGAGATAAATAATTATTTAAAAAAAAAATTGACCGACGTTATCAGTTGGTGCATTGAAAAGTACAACATAATATTAATTCTATTAGTGCTATACTTTTGAAGTTGTGCAGTTGCAGTTAGATTGATAACTTTTGGTACCAACTTCACAAGTACCAGCACCAATAGAATTAATATTATTTGTACTTTTCAGGGCACCATCTGATAACGTCGGTTCAATTTCTTGTAAAAAATATTGTGTATTACATTTGTCGCAAAAATCGTTGAACGTTCACCATTATCCATGTATGCTTTGCTCTTATTTGCTAGTATTCAGAAATCTAAGAACATCGTCGCGGAAATACGCAAATTATAAACTTTACCACTCGTTTAACTCGAAAACCGTAACTCTATGGAAAAAATGTTCAGTATAAATGTTGCTGCATAAATAATATGGTCATTAATTTTCTATTCTCATATTTTCAATTTTCAAAAGAAATTGCCTCTTCCACATAGCGAAAATACACATAAGTATTTCAAATTTTAACATAGCTCTATTGAAAAAAAAATCAGTTTAAACGTTTCCTGATATTTTGTTATCTTTAATTTCGCCATCTTGCCTTTTCGATTTTCAAGAAAATTTGTCCCCTCCACCCAGTTTTGTTACGTTTTTTGGAGGGAAGGAGATTTCCGATTTGAATTTTTACGAGTATGGCACCATTTCTCAAGTCTGCTCTTTCAAGTGAATCAAAAATTATCAAAATTGGAGTATGATCACTATACAAACAGCGCACACAAACCAAAAAAGAGTAGCCGAATTGTATATCTACCTCCTCCGTTCGGGGTTCGTCGGTCAAATATATAAGAGGTTAAACTTTTGTCGAGAATATTGGTATTCTATAATAATTGCCACTCCCATTCTTTTCGTTAATTTTGGCAACATTGATCAATGTCTCTTGCATTCACATAAGGATCAAAATCTTGATAGCCGTCTATTTTTTTTTTCTTAAACGAGCACATTAAATAGGAGGTATTCTCAATTTCACCTCAAATTGTTTTAAAAAATTTTAACTAACATAATTAAAATACTCACTGTTGTGTATTCCGAAACGCTCTCATTTCTTACTTGAGGTTAAACGAAAACTAAATTGATTTTTTTTTGAAGTGCAAACTTCTTTAGGTGCACTTTTTCTGGGTTCTGAATTAAACTGAGCCATCACGCTCGGCTATGTAACTAACGCTCATTCGATGAGGAGAATATTTTTTTACTTGAACGTTATAGACGTGCGCACATTTGTGAATGTGACAAAATTTGTTGTGTATATGTAAGTCATTATCTATCGTCATAAGAAATAGAGTGTTCTTAAGATCACAAGATAGACACTTTGTCTCCTCACCAATATCGAAAATATTTCGCGCTCAAGTATGTTTTTGCATTTCTTAAATGATATATTTCTGTTATGAACTGCTTAGAAACTCATCAATGCTTATGATTCGTTGAAAAAAGTAAGAAATTCAGTGTATCTATTCGACATAAGATGCGATAAAACAGTATACCTAATCAGCTCACATTTGAGTATTTTGCGTCCCTCTTGCAAGCAAACCGTATGTTTTCCAATGCTCTTACCAAAATTGGAAATGGAGAAAAATTGGACACGGATAATTTAGTATTAATTGAATCAAGATTCACATTCCTCATAAGATAGGTACTACTCTTTTTATCAAATGCAGCTATTCAAATGTATAAAATAACTCAATATTAAACGTAGCAGAGAATACGGTAACTTCTGTTGCGAAAGATGTATATACGAGTTGTCATAATGCTGAGCAATATGACATAAAATGTCGATTGCCTTATGAAATATCATTCGTATTCGTTAAATATTATATGTTCATCGATACATGGCGGATTATAATATATCAAGGAATGCTGTACCGGGAGATTTAATAAGGTTGATGAGATACTGTATCTCAGGAATTAATAGTCGTAGAAGTTTGGGAAAAAATCCTTCTGAGGAAATCGACCAGGGAAAATTGCTGGAAATATTTTTAAATTGATACGTCCACCGCTAGGGGGCATAATAGCTTCGATCTTATAGAAATCTGATTAAAAAAAACAATATAAGTTATGAATTGGTACTCTCACGTTAATGCCGCTATAATGGTCCATCTTTTTTTATATATATGATTTTTTTATTGAAGGACGTAAAATAAAGACGGGAGGGGATGTTAAAGTTTTTGGACTATAAGGGTCTATAACTTGAGTTTGACTTAACGGAATTTTTGTTAACAGGGCCTGGTTCATGAAAGGAAGGTTTGGTTCTTCTGGTTCTTGCCACCCTCGATCGTTTTTTTTTAAATTTTGATCCGATATCGCAAATGGAACCGTATGAATATTTTATTAGATTCGGAAAGTAGATCAAATTTGCAACACAGTATGACCAAATGGCATGACCATATCTTCATTCGTTTAAAAGTTATGGCTTAAAGAATATTTTAAAAACGGATTTATAAAAAAAAACAAGTCATTCAGTTTTAATATTAAATTTTTTACCCACGAACCCCAAACGGAGGAGGTATACAATTCGACTGTGTTCTTTTTTTTTTTGGTTTGTGCGCGCCTTTCATATAGTAATCGTAGTCCGATTTTGAAGATTTTTGATTCATTTGAAAGAGGAGCCTTGAAAAATGGTCACATAGTCATAAAAACGGGAATCCGACATCTTCTTTCCTCCGAAAACCGCCCCGAAGGGCGTGGAGGGGGCGAATTTTCTCGAAAATTAAAAATCTGAAGTTGTATTATTAAAGATAGGACAATATCCGGAAACGTTTAAATTAAAAATGTTTTCAAAAGATTTACGGTTTTCGAGATAGACCCATGTTAAATTCTCAAATGTGCAATGTGGAGAGGGCGATTTCTGTCGAAAATTGAAAATCTTTGGGCAGTACATGAAGGAGATAATTATTTGTAGCAACATTTTTAATGAACATTTTTTCCTTAGAGTTACGGTTTTCGAGTAAAATCGATGTTAAAAAGGTAACAACTAAAATATTCACGCGTATTTCCGCAGCGATGTTCTGAGATCTCAATAATAACTACAAGCAAGGAATATACGTGAGTGATAGGATAAGTACTATCTTCATTTGTATTAGTGAACGTTCAACGATTTTCGTGACTAATGTTACACTCAAAAGTGTGAAATAAATATATTTTGGATTGGACCGACGTTATTAGTTGGTGCACTGAAAAGTATAAAGTAATATTAATTCTATTGGTGGTGGTATTTGTGAAGTTGGTGCCAAAAGTTATCAATCTACCTGCAACTGCACAACTTCAAAAGTAACAGCACCAATAGAATTAATATTATTTTATACTTTTCAGTGCACCAACTAATAACGTCGGTCCAATTTTTTGTAAAGATATTTATTTTTTCAAGACCACAACTGCCAGACTTAATTTATGCGTGGCCATTAACGGTGGACATTTTGAATATTTGAAACGTAAAACTTTTTAAATAGTAAAGTTTGTTTAATAATGTTAAATTGTTAGAATTGTTGTTTTCTTGTTTGTTATGTTATATCATTATTGTTGTGATTAAACTAAAACGATGTTTTAAAATGTTTTTTATTCACCCATGGCATGCTTGACTACGAAACTAAAAAATAACTGCCATAACTTTTAAACGAATGAAGATGTGGTCATGCCGTTTGGACATATTGTGTAACAAATTTAATCTACTTTCCAAATCTTATAAAATGTTCATACGGTTCCATTTGCGATTTCGGAGCAAAATTAAAAATATGGTTAAAAACCCACCCTCTAGCGAGGGCGGCAAGAACCAGAATGGTATGAATGATTTTATATTATATTCACCATTGAACAAGAACTTGTTAACAAAATTCTATCAAGTCAAACTTAAGTTATAGACACTTATGGTCCAAAAAGTTTAGCAACTCCTCCCGTCTTTATTTTACGTTCTACAATAAAAAATCATATCAAAAAGATGGTCGATTATGTTGGCATTAACGTGAGAATATTCATTTCTAAACTTACGTAGGAAAATTTTCGAAAAAATCGCATTTTCTATACGATCGAAGCTATTACGCCCCCTAGCAGCGTACGTATGAGTTTAAAAATATTTCCAAGAATTGCCCTTGGTCGATTTCCTCTGGAGGATTTTTTCCCAAACTTCTACGACTATTAGTTCCTGAGATACAGTACCTCGTCACCCTTATTGAACCACCCGGTACATATAGCCAGAAGATAATAATAACAAAACTACAAATGTTAAACGTAATAATTTTCCGGTGGTATCTGCATGCGCTAGAACAATCCACAAGTCACAAGGAGCAACATTCGATGAAATTGGTTATGAGTATAACAAAACGCATTCACAGCAATTGGTATACTTCGCATGAACAAGAGTAACGCGCGTTGAACGACTTTATGGAGAAACAATCCTACATTTTATCACGACCGAAGAGAATCTACATCCGTCATTGATTTACAAAATGAATTCTAAAGATTATTAATCAACAGGCTTCAAACAATCAGTAATGTTTTAACAAACTTTATTTCCATTAGAAAGGGTATATCAATATCTTCATTAAATTGACAAAGTTTACGCGCACATGCATTGGATCTTATTGATGCTGTTACGCAACGTTCAAATGTATTAATTTTATCAGAAACTTGGGTGAACAATAAAGATAACGTCGATATTCTGATTTTTTATTGCGTTGTTAAATTCAAAAGACATGATTACCGAGCTGCAGGTGTAAGTTGCTATATTCATCAATAACAGAGACACCTCAACTCTTGCAACTTTACGCAAGAATGTTGCATCTCATAATTCACAATCATTTGAATTGAATATATCATCAATAGGAAAAATTTGTGTAGCTAAATGTGAAGCAGAAAATGTCCAAGAAATTGTAATGGTAGCTATTCTATATATCCCCTAATCAAAATAGAAAATCATCGAATTCATCCATGAAAATTTACTAATCTATACCGAAGCCTGATCTGCTCTTCTCAAATGAAACTATCATAAATTACCGATGATTTTGAGTGGAGATTTTAATGATGATTTCTCAAAAGACACATCAAATTCTTGAGTGGTTTTTTTAAATCAACATTAAATTTTAATATGTCCAATGATTCAACTGAAAGTACCTACAACAAAATATGGAACAACGATTGACGGAGCTTTTGTTTGATATTTAGAGAATAAATTCCATTCAATAGTATTAATTTCATATTTGAGTTACCATAAACCTATAGCAAAGATATATTATCTTTGCCTATAGTTTCATTTTCAGAGTTTGATGATACAGATGACGACCTGTAAGAGTAAAATTTACCAGATTAATTTATACACAATTATAATTGTATACATCGTAAATGTTATTACTTTGTGAATATATAGAACAAAAAAAAACTTGTATTTTGTATTATTAAACTCGCCCGTAAGTTTTCACTTATGTCGTGTGTTCACACACATTTTTTATTTAATATTAGGAATAACTCTCTAGTACAACTATCAAATATTTGTCACCTAGGGCTTAGGGGTCGAAATTAGGTTTATCATCGAAGTTTTAACTTCATTTAGAGAAGCACTCTTTCATCAGTCAACTTCCAGAGTAGTCATAATTGAGTGGGTAACTCTCAACGGACCTGGAAAATACGTTAATGTCGTTGATATTATCTATATAGTTATGTTTTAGTCACTTGTACGGTCTGAGAACTCTGACAAATACTTTCTCCAGGAGTTTACATGATCTTAAATTTTTTACTCAACTTCTAGTTTCCAGGCCTGTATGTGAAACCTTGGTTTAGATTGAAAACTTTCTTTGGAAGGCTATGTTTCATGAAATTTGCCACTATTTTACCGATGAATCAGGCTTATCACTCTTTTGCTACTAGAGTTAGGATATCGACATGATTGTTTCCCTTTATATTAGAAGATGTAATTAAGAGGCTCTGCTGGGAGAGCGAGAGCGAGTGAAAAACTTTATAACTTATGGTTTGCTGACGATGACGTGTCCAATACATAGATGAGCTCAAAAAATTTTTGAACAGCAAAAATAAGAATCACCAGGGATCAGATCAGATCTATAAAAATGGTTTTCGTTACCGAATTTTGGGTAGCACGCCTATCTCTAAGAGATAAAATTAATTCTAGCCTTTTATCATCTGTCTGCTCTCAGATTCGTCCGTTTGCGAATTAATTTCTCTGTAAATATATTTGTACATTTTTCATTGGATTTCATGAAAGAGAAATCATTTCGATAATAAATAATGAGGATACTATAACGATCTATATTATTACTGTCAACAACTTGATCTTTTTCATTTCTCCAACTATAACCCCATGCTTCGGCTTCAATCAAACATCAAAACATATGTTACTGATGTGGCATATCGCTCTGTTAACATTGACATACGCGATATGAAGTGAGAAAATTCAATTATTAACATAATCAGTTCAGTGGACTTTAATTAAATTTACTATTTGTGTTTATATATGCAGGTAAGTCGACATCTGTATAATACTACCACATACATATGCGTTATTAAATGATGAACCCATAAATATACATCTGGATTAATGTTAATTTACCAAAACTCTTTATTTCTCGACCAGCATGTGACCTAATTTCCCAATATAGACCAGTCAACTGAGGTCGAAGTTCGAAGACGCCTCATTTTGTATAGTTAGTATAGCAGTCGTGGGTGCACTCTAACTCCTGCCACATTATTTCCTTACAGTAAGTTTAGATCCTATAAGAAAGAATAAATCATTATGGGACCAATGTTGTATAGAGAGTATTAATAATTGAGCATGAACTAATTGACGATTTGTATATTAAGTATACTTAGGTAAAGAATAATAGAGAGTGTGAAAAAATATTGCGGTTTGGTCTAATCATAATATCAATTTTATCAAATAAAATTTGAAGAGAATTAACCAAAATGTAACACGGTAATTGTTCTTAAAATTTTGACAAATCGTATTTTTGGTTTTTATGTAGGTAGGTACTGTAGATATACCCAATCATTTCCTCAGTATTCTTCTCATCAAATTTTAGTTGATGTACATTAATTACATTTGGAGTGCGATCAGGTCAGAATGAAAACTATATTTCTCACACTTTTGAGTAGCCCTTTTGATGTCACTTAAAGAAATTAGTTTTTTTCAGTTTTCTAATTTATTCCACAAAATTTAGGCCAAATTCAAAGTTCTTCAATCCTGTAGGACCTACACAGAGGCACCATAGTGATCCTATAGATCCGTTTTTCCACCGGATGTGCAGAAACTTAAAACCAAAAAAAATCAGAAAGAAACTTCATCTGACTTTGAAGTAGTTTGCTTTAAATTATGAAAGATTGTTATTGGAAATATTCGTATAAAATTGCAGGAAAGACAAGGAATTTCAGATCAATTTAAATCGTATGGACTATAGCGAAAATGAGTTGGAGATATACCTAAACTCTAGAAATCATAGACAATAAAATTCTTTTTACCTATTTATATTTTTGCCCATTTTCATTGAATCTACAAAAAGGCGTATGTTGAGATTTTATACTAATCTAGAATTAGGAGACCGCAAGTCAGATGACAACTTAATACAACAAATTATTAAGCAACACCTAAACGATTTCTAATACTTGGATTTCATTTTGGGGAATAAACTGAAAAATGAAAAAAAAATTCTATGCATATCAGGTGACATATCAAATAAGGGCTCGTTATAAGTTAATAAGTTAATTAAATATATTTCTTATTACCCTAAAATGAGCAGCTTGGCAGATATTCAGAAAAATATATGAAAATTTGACATTTCCCCCTTTTATTGCCGTAACTACTAAGTGCAGAATTACGAAAAAATCAGAATATAGTCCTTCCCTCAATGTTTATGTAAATTTTAAGTACGAAACCCCATCCATGCGTACACTACTCGCACTCATTATTTTAAATAATTAATTGTAGATATCTATAATACTTTCATTTTTATTATAAATCAGGACCAGAATAGAAATGGCTCGTGAGGCGTTTATAAAATAGACACCTAAATCTCCAAATAAGACTGAAATTTTTTTAATGGTATGTTTGGTCAGTCTTATACGGGGTAGAAACTTGGACTCTGTGAGCTCAAATAATCAAGAAGATAGAAGCATTCGATTTGTGGATGTATAAACGCATCCTGATGAGATGAATTCTACCCAATAGAAAACTCTTACTGACTATAAAGGTATGAAAAACAGACAAATGTAATTTTAAAGAAAAAAATTTGCAACCAAAGAGTATAACAGCTTTTTACCACTTCACTTGATTTGAACCATACTAAACTTCGAATATTGATGTTGGACAATCACGGATTTGTCAAAGAATATTACTGACGTTTGACATACTAGTTGACGCTTTCTATCTACGTTAGAATATAAAATTTCAAGTCTTCAGCTCACATGGGACGTGGGACATAAGAAATCGCTACTGACAGAGCTTTTCCACTTGACCGAAACTAATACTAAATATTTTCTGGAAAAAATTGAACCGACGTTATTAGTTGGTGAGAAATACAAAATAATATTAATTCTATTGATGCTGGTACTTTTAAAGGTTTGCAGTTGCAGTTAGATTGAAAACATTTGGCAACTTCACAAGTACCAACACCAATAGAATTAATATTATTTTTTATTTTTCAGAGCACCAACTAATAACGTCGGTGCAATTTTCCAATATTTATTTCACACTTTTGAGTGTAACATTACTCACAAAAATTGAACGATCACTTATACCAACCATTACCCATGTACCTACATTCTTTGCTTGTACTTGTTACAAGTATTATTTGGAGATCTGAAAAAACGGATAACCGTAACTCTATCTTCGAAAGAAATTGTCCCTTCCACATAGCGAAAATACACAGATATCAAATTTTAACATCAAAAAAATGTTCATTTTAAACGTTTCTCAAGTCTCCTCTTTCAAATTAATCAAAAATCATCCAAATCGGGGTACCTACGTTTCCTATAGGTATACGGGGGGCGAACAAACAAAAAAAAATCACTAGAATTTTATACCTACTTCGTTTGGCTTCGGCGGACAAAAACTATTCAAAAATAATGCGAGAATGAATGAATGTCGCAAGAGACTGAGACGCTTTCAAAATTTTGATCGTCAACCTTCAGTAAGAAGACGGAATAGAAAAAAGAAGATTAATTTTCAGAAGCAATACTGCTTGAATACAATATAAAAATTGAACCATTTCTAAAATTAGGCATTATTTCATATAGGTATTTTCCCACATAGCATTGACTTAATTATATACCTAGGTATATTCTTACTTGTTGACTGCACTATATTAAAATCCTTTAGTTATATATATATATATAGTACCTACCTAACTCTTGACATCGCTAATTTTTGTAATAACATGGGTTATTGAAAAGTTGAGTTTATCTTAATATATGCCATGTGTTTTATTTGTAAATGTCGATCTACTGTTGAGAAGCCGCTGATATAAATCAATTAATTTGTATTATGCTACTGTGTTATGGTAAGGTACTCTGGAATTTGGATATTATGCTGATAGAGTAATTTGCAAGATAATTATCAGCTTGAGCAGTCAAGATAAGTATAATTATTGGCAACACCTACGGAATTTGTGCTATCTATGGATATTATAGTTCCGGTCAATTCACCAAAAACAATTCACAAGCAAGAATTTATCGAATTCTCAATGCTCTCTAGTGAGTTATTATAACTCATTGTCATATATTAAAACATAAACATATCAATTGTTTGGTTGATTATGGCACTCAAATTTGTTCATATTTTTATTATATAGGCAATAAAATGATATATAAATACCTCAATACTTTTTAATTATGTAATGTGTATAAAAATTATTTTCGAAAAACTTTCTGGTATTTTGGTGAACTGTCAATTGTCTTTGATGAATTGACACTGTCCCTCTTTTATACTGAGACTTTTACAGAAAATTACATTCAATAAGGACGAAAATAGTCCATAATGCTCATCAATTTCACCATCAATTTCAAAAACACTTTCTTTTTATGAGTATGTATGAGTTCAAGTGACCTCAGTAGAAGATTTTCCTCTGATTTATAGTTATAACACAGCTTAATTGTTAGGTAAGCTGTGGTTAAACTGGAACAGAAAATAGGGAGTAATAGGCAATTGTCAAGCTTAATATTTTATATTTTAGATATATTTGGTATAAATGTGGTGAAGATATTGCATAAATGGAATTAACAAAGTCACTGTTGAGAAGAATAAGACAGAACCAATGAATCCAAGTGGTGCTGAACAATTTTATAATATAATTCAATTGCTGCAGAGCAAAATGCAAGGTAACATAGTTTTGCAGAGTCAATCTGTTGTAAAATTGGCAATTGATACTCATTTTCATAAAAATTTTTCTCAAAAGATAACTTATTTATCCCAGAAGACACTTGTATTTTTATAAACCTATATAAAGTAGGGTCATACACCTGAGATTTCTTAATTTCTGACAAAATTTCTAGAGGAAAAGCTACTGAAAATCTTGTGGTGGATATATCGAATCGTTATTGCTCTTCTTCTTCGAAAGAGTTGACAAAGTTAGGTAGGTACTATTGAGAAAAGCTTTGGAAATATCAATTTTGGCAAATTATACCTTCAGGTGATATTTTGATGGTGACATCTTAGGCGGTTCATTCATCGTGTCTGACATTTGATAATATTTCAAAATGGTTCTTGAAATGCCATATTGTTTGGTTCTATATATTTTGAAATAATATCGGAGGGGACAATATTTTTCAACAAAAAATTTCTCCGACGGTTTTAACTCCCTGCCCCCAGGAGCTACCCATTTAAAAATCGTAAGCGGTGAGAGGTATTATCGAGTGATAGTTTAATTGAAAGGTGCTTTTATTTATGATTTTTTTAAACTATCTACTTTTTGTTCTAAAAATAAAATAAATAAACTTATTTTTCCTAGTAAATTATTTCTTTCAAGTCCTTAGTGGGTGCGAATGGCGAGAAAAAGATATTGTCGTCGTTAGATAACTGTTGCCGACAATAAGACAAAGTTTGTGGACAGAACGCGCAGAACTAGCTAGTTTCTTTTTTTTAAGCGCTATTTCAGTCTCTAGATAGCTCTGTCATCTATCAGCTTTTTTCCACTGTTGGCACCGAGGATTTGGAATTTCAGAAATAAAAAAGTATTTTTATTCTCTTTCAAATACGAATATTTAGATTTAAAAAATCACGACGCCTGTAGCTAGCGGAAAGGTAAATTTCTCAAAATTCATTGAATTGAAATTTGAACATCCATAGATTTTTTCTAATATTTTTTTCTGTGCATTTTATGAAAAATTGCTTCAAACAAAGTTGATATTTAATTAATTTTTACAAATATTTGAACGGTCGCCATTTTGAAACTACTTACGCGATAATGCCCAATACAGAACTCGGCCGAGATATTTAAGAGATTGATTTTTGTAGCAAATTTGAACTTGATACTTCTAAACTTGCGACCTCTACTACGTTAACAAATTTTGTAATATCCCAATATATTTTATGAATTCATACTAATTTAGATTATTTATAGTCTTAAGAATATTTTTAAACCATTATTATTATTTTATATATTGATTTTTATTTTTTATTTTTACATTCGATATAATGGCTCAAAACAAGTGTTCTTCACTTATTGCGTATGATTATCTATTTATTTATATTACCTACTTGAAATATTTACACTTAATTATATTCACTGCTGTTTTTACATGAATAAATATTATTATTATTATTATTATTATTATTATTATTATTTAAAAGTGTAAATCAAAATTCTTTATTGGTGCTACCAGTTTCAACATATTTTATCAACAATCTCATGATCAGGCAACAAGAATTCTCAACACGTAGTTGTAAATACAAAAGATAAGGAATTAATCACTGATGAAAACATTTAGTTGAATAAACATATTTAACATATAAGTGGAACTTCCTTATAGCGAACGTCCGTTTAACGAATTTCTCCGTATAACGAATTGTCTATAAGATCTTGGACCTTGAATCCAATTACTATATATAAAACACCCTCTTAACGAAGTAAATTCTCTATATACCAAATGTTCGTGGAACATCCATTACTGCTTATTCTTGAAACAACACTGTTTGAACAGGTATTTATGAGAAAGGTTTTCCTTAATTATACCGGACGTAAATAAAGCATTACGGTGGGTTTATTTTGGAAGAGTTGTAAATGTACAGGTGACTCTTAATAACCAGATTGTTTAGACATGTTCATAGTGTAACACCAAATGATTGGCTACGTTAATGTTGGTGTTAATGTTGTTACAAATAAACATCCGACTGAAGAGGACATTTCAAACAGTATCACTGGTGCTGATGACCAATACGGCAGAAGTGATGACTCCGGTAACGTTGATGTATAGAGGAGCAACCCGCCGTAAAACCAACAGCGAACAGGTGATTCAAGCTTTCAAAACGTTTCGCCTTGCTTTTCAGTGCATTAAAGGTGTGTCGGACAATATTTTTAAATCTTTGAGCAAATGAGAGAAGTTTTTTATGAGAATAAAATGTTTTTTAATTGCACCACTCAAATAAAAATTACACAATATGTATTAAAAAATATAGATAGTAGATAAACCTTATAAAAACATAAATGTAAATACATATACCTACAAGCACCAAGCACTATAAATATGAATGAATGTACATACATGTTTATAATGATAATAAAGACAAATTAATAAAAGTTGCACATTTTGGTATTCGTCAATAGAAACAAACGTTTTGGACCTAGTTATATATATATATATATATATATATATATATATATATATATAACAACATGCAGTTGAATTTTTTTTCGAAATTCAAAAGTATCAACGATCGCAATAGGTACGTTTCTATAAGAAATTTACTTACCTAAAAATCAATCTTCAATAGAAAATAACTAAAAGTACCTGTCAAATAAGCTATCAGTCGATAACTCTTCCTGTTTAAGATTTTTTTGAAGTTCCTGTGGGTAAAGAGGAATTGTGTTTGATGCCATCCTTTGTAAAATTACAAAATTCAACCAAAATTGTAAAAATCCAACTATTGCAATAAATATGTTTTCTTATAAGAATTTAACTGGTATTAACACGTAAAATAAACAAATATTTCTTAAGCTCCTTCAGTAGTCGCATAAAAAGCCCTTGAATTTGGATGTTTTATGATTTTTTTTGTCTTCGAAATTATTTTCCTAAATAAATGAATTACTATGGCATGTTTGAAAATTTCATAACTTTATACGAATTCATATTACATTCAAATATCACCAATTTTCAGCCTAAACATACATTGCGCCTCTTCTTCATTTGCGAATAATCTAGCTATACAGGTAGACCTACATACGCTAAAATTCAGTTCGTTGCCGGTTAATTCGCAATTATAAATTCGGAAACGTTTTCATTAACTCTATCCTACATATTAGCTACATATACATATAGGTACATACACAAACAAAACACTAGGCAAACGATTTAGCGAAATCCCGCGGTGTAATGCCATTGTTTGATTTGTATATTAAGTACTAATTTAGTTTTATTGCGGCACCAATGTTATTGTAATGTAAATGCATATGTCCGTACGTCCGTGTTCGATTTGGCAACTGAGGCGATCAATCACTAAGCGCGCAGAATAGTGAGCAAGAGGGGAATATGGGATGACTAAGGGACCAGAGATTAACAACCGATGGATGGTGCTGGTTATGAGAGAAGGGTAAGCGGAAATTAACGATTTCATTATTGTTATTCGATGTATGATCAGTGAATAAGATTCATGAAGACTAGGATGGTTTAATTGATATCCTTTTATTGCTTTAATGCAACTGGAGACAAGTTATGTTCTGAGCAGTTGCAAAAACCGAACATTGGCATTTTGTACCAGACATCTGAATTCGAAAATTCTAATACGCTTTAGCAAGTGATTACTCACTCTTAAGGTGCTATGGTGTGGGGCTCCGTCCTGCTGAAACGCAATGTTTAGTAAGTTCTGCAAGGGCAATTCGTCCAGAAAATCTTCGAGTTCGTTTTCGAGAAAGTTCAAATACCTTAAGTCCCCAAGTTTTGATTAGAAAAATATGGTCCAATAATTTTGTTATCTATTAGTCCGCTCAATACTTAATATTTTTTATATTTATCATGCCATTCACCGCAAAGGAGGACTCGTCCTTCCACCGAATGTTTCTTAAAAAGTTAGGATCATTATAACTTGTTTCCAGCATACGGCGGCAAAATTCCACTCTATTTTTTTTGTGCGTCTTTTTCAATTCTGGGGTTGAGCTGATCTTGATAGGCTTGTATCCAGCTTTTTATTCTTCTTATTTTTGTAAAGTTATTATAATATGCCTTATGGATAAATTTGGGCCCTCGGGCACATAAAATAATATATTGAGTTGCGCATCTTCGTTACCATGATGTTTGTTGAATTTTTTAGAATATCCGTTTAATTGTTTTTTTTTGCAAGGAGTATGCATTCTTGGATTTTCTCGAGCTAAGTCTCGTTGCGTTGCTGCAGCATTATGGTTGTTTCAAATGAATGAACTTAAATACTTAAAGTTATTTCTTTTTCTTTTAACGAATATGGCACTTCTCATAACAATTTATAGCGATATTTTTTGAATTACTTGACAAAGTTAATAGCCACTGTCACTTTGTGTCAGTTTTGGTTTGCCAATATTTCGATTTTCAATTATTAATATTTCTAAAACAGTTGAAGATACGTATAGGACATTATACATAAGACCTAACTAGAACTCGTCATAGAGTTCCAAAATGCAATAATATACAGGGAATTCTATTTCAAGAGAGATAACATTGCTTTGGAATTTGTTTATGTGAAACCCTGTATAAACAAATATATCCTGCAAATAGCCTAAAATACATCCTACAACTTTTATTTCCAACTTTTTTTTAAGTGAAAAACAAAAAAATAAAGGGGGTGGACATTACTTATAGAAAATCACCCGGTACATATGACATTGACATAGAGACATGGACCGCGCATTCCCAATCTTATTAATAAGTGAAGAACGACCAAAAGAGGTCAAAGAGACGGAATAAATCTGAGGCCAGTAGTTAATTAATGCTTACATGCATTGTCTCTCTCAAAGAATACTATTTTTTTTGAGAAAATTACTCAGTCCATATATCCATGTCATTGACATATTCTTACGCCATAGGCAGATTAGGTACGTTGACTCATTTAGGCTAAACTTGTACTATGACTGAATAATAGTTGAGTTGAGAAATTGTAGGCACTAAATTCTCTAACGTTACAGTGATCCTCTGGGTCTTTCTATGACTGTTGAACTGCATCACTAACATCTTCAGCCTTTCTGTAGGTTCACTATTTCACTGCCTTGACAGTGATGCCACTGATAAGGGAATATATATGGTTTATGGTGGACACCGAACCACCGATATGTCTCTTAGGACATACTATTTTACTAAATCTGGAGTTTTAAAGGTTATTTACTAGCAATTTTTCATTAAATTTTCATATAAGGAGAAAGTCCTTAACCTAATTATTGGGCACGACCTGTCAGTTAGAAGTCTCTTATCCACTAGACCGGCGCGGGCTTTTTTGAATATCTAGCATCATCATTGCTTTTTTAACTCTTTCATATTTCTTGGAAGTTCCGACAACTTTCAATCTCGACTATAGAAACAGAGAACGCACAGTTTGTTACAAATTTGTAACTTTAGTTAGCCGCTCATGACGTGGATTATTATGCGACTTAAAATAATGTTAAATTAAAAAAGAAAATAAGTTCCACTATAAGAAAAATGATTTCTGGTTTCTCTAACGGAGGTATTTGTAAGCCATAGGCTATTTAAGATTTGTTACTTTAATGTAGGTATTTTGACAGGCACTTTGGAATCCTGCTAAGTTTTAAAATTACTCAGTAAGTAAAATACGCATTTTTAGCATTTAGAATTGAATTGAGATAGCATTTTTTTAAAGTGTATTTTTGAAGACGTCAAAGTCATTTTCGAAATTTTATCTGGCAATCTTTAAATTGAGAATTTAACAAAAATGAAAATTTTCCGAGTGAGTGAATCTGGAATATATAATGTAACGAATGGATATGCATTCTGAAATTAATTAATATGAAACACTTCTAAAAAATAAGATACATTTAAATACTATTTTTCGGTGTAATGATTAACTGCAGCTTGTTCTTGGTTTTTAACAACCTTCATTGCGCCTACGCCCTCTTTTTTCTCACTATGCTTGTTAGAAACGATAAGTATCCTAATTTCAGGAAATTACACAATTTAGGTAGGTACCTGTGTCCTTGAACTGTACAACTTTTTGATATACCTATGGCGTTCAGGCCAGTTGAATAACCGAAATATGAAAATGGTATAATTTCAGCAGACCTAGTTAAATGTTTTATTTCTTGATGCTTGCGTATTTGAGAAATACGAAAATCGTATATCTTTCTAGAATAGTGTGCTTCTATCAAATTGCATAGTTTCAATTCATTCTTGAATTGTCTACACTGAATGTATTCTTATGCTATTTGCTTTAAAAAAATATCTTTAATATATTATTTGGTAACTTGGGCACAAGAGACAGAAAAACAACTATAAATAAAAAAAGGCACAAATTATTCTGTTCTGATCAAAAAGCTGTCCACATTAAAAGTACAGGCTTGAACAGTTATTTGTCTCATCCAAGAAAAAAATCAATAATAAAAGTTGGCTTTAGAAAATGATCACTTTGATTATAATTATTGCTTTTAATATTTTTGTATATTGAAAAATATACCTATTTTCCTACAATTATGACATTTGGAACATCAAGCGAAACAAAAGATGTTTTCCGTCCATATCATTTAAATTAACGAGCATTATAAAAGCCGAGAAAAAGTCGGTCGTGATTGAGTAGGGAAGGCAGTAAGTGAAAAAGGAAATGGCCCTGGTATCCTTATGTTGATTGCTTAGACGTCGAGTACGGGCCAGAATGGCACAGGATCGCAAAGGAACTCGTTAAATTCGGATTAAGGGGCCCAGTTGCCTCTCGTCGTTGTCCCGAATGGAACCGCCGTCGGCGTGACGGTGGGGCGCTTTTAGCTAATTAAATAGTTTTATTATTCGGCCCAGTGACAAAGGAAATGCATTAAACATATCGTGTTTAATTGCCGCCCTTTTCGGGCCGTAAACTCCAGATTTTATTTGCCTCAGTGTTTTTGAATGGAACACCAGCACATTGTTGAACACTTTGGTCTCAGCAAATCCTTGAGAATCTTAAGGAGTGAGTATCAACCAATGATTGGAATAAAATCAATATAAACAAAAAACAGGACAAAATTTTGCTGACAAACGATGATATCCTATTGTGTAATTTAAGCAAATGGCGAAGGTGTTGCAATATATATATTTAACTGAAAAAAAAATTACATTCTTGCAGATATGGATAGAAATTGACAAAATATCCTTAATCAGATGTCTGAATTTTCTTTATAATAGGTACTTTATGACTGACCTTTCTTATTCTAAAATAGGTATTATATTTTTCACTTTTCCCGCCATGTAAAAAAGGTAGGTAATATGGTGTTTCACTTCATAATATTAAAAAAAACATAATAAGTCAAGAAAAAGAAATCATATTGTTTGGAAGAAAGAAAAAACTCAAAAATGTAGGATCTAGGTGACAGATATATATCGGTGAAGTCAATGTCAGGCAAGAGGTGTCTACGTCACCTGCATCTGGCAGCAAATTGACCCCCCATCGAAAACAGTATACACTGTGTCCAATTAAGTAGTCGGAACCATATGAAAAACTTTTTTATTATTGGTTTTATGAAAAAAAGTTATTCTTGATGAAAAGTTTTGCATAGTCCATATAACACATTTTGACAAGCTAAAAATAATAAATATACAAATTTATATAAATATTTGTCATCTAGACAATTAAAAGAATAGATATAATTACACATTAGATAAAAGGAAATATACGATGAAGCCAAATAATTTAACAACGAACCAGCTCTTAACGTATTCTTTTCAATGCTATTCTCTTATTCTAGAGAAACTTCCTTCGATATTCATGATAGTCCATATTTGAATCTATCAATAGTGCATTGTTAATAATGTAAATACCATATTTATGGCATAAAAACTCCAGTTCTCTTGAGTCTACGTCTAAGATTAGTGCCAATTGAGATTTCTGGGTCATGTAAACGACATCATTTATTTTTTATATTTATAAGAATGTCTTGACAAATATTCAGGGTATTAATATAATTGTGGAAGGTTTCTTCTGGTATTGGAGACAACTCATATGAACTGTCTGATTTCTGTTGGACTTCTGCAAGTTTAGGTTGATTAATTCGTTGCTAAATCGAGTTATCCTGAGTTGTATTCTTCTCATCACTACTAGCTTCTCTGTGGCTGCTAATTACTGACTATCGTTATGGGATGGTCTGTTGACTTCTTATGGTAGTTGGTCATCTGACGCAGGAATGTCCATTCATTTGTTAGCCCCCAACAAATAGCTGCCTTCTTACTTCATTGGCCTAACTGATGGCTCATAATCTTGACTGGACATGTTCGGTCACTGTGGCTCAGCACTCAAGCCACTCACAGGATCGCCATTTAGAAAAACATTTTGTGCACTCGAGCCTCAAGGCTTCTAGGCAAAGGCACTGGCAGGATGGAACATGTAAAGAAAATATTTAAAATTGGTTATTAGCTGTTTAACGAGACGCAGAGTTGGGACCCAAGACAGGGGTGGTTGAATATAAAATTCTACAAGAATAAAACCGATATAATAAATTATATCTAAGTATTATAGACTAGTATTTACTAACTATTCTAGGTCACCTGCAGTGTCAGCACATTGACTATCGAAAAGAACATTCGTCTCTCTAGTGTTATTTACAATATTTACCTTATTACTCATTTACCTTGGACCATCACACAGAACTTTAAACATTAGATATTGTTTAATATTTATATCATATAGTATATCCAAATTTAGAATGGATTACCATTAGGATCTCGGAAACAGTAATAAATAGATACACAGTCAGTGAAATGGGGAAAAGTTTAGCATTTTATTGTTTCTTATAGGCATAGTGTTTACTAAAATTAAATAGATATTTTGGTTTCCGAGATTTTAAAGTTCCCAGAAAATTAAACAAAAAACAGAATGTGTTGTTTCACAGCAACTCTCTTAGCTCTACAAAATGGCGTTTACTATATTATCATGCGGGTTTTCATTTTCTACATAACATAAAATTATTTTTTTTATATCAATTGAAACAAAACCGCACCCTGTATTAGATACATAATTATATAAAATACATACTTCGTCAATAAAATCCTTTGTGTATTTTAACAGCTAGCATCTAATAAAGATTTAAATCATTTAATGTTAATAAATCGAATGTTATTGTTTTATGTTGAGTACTAGTACTACGGACTAAATATTTTGAAGATTGTCCTAACTTCTTGACCGCCTCTTGGTATATAGGTCGGTATGCTTAGAAAATAATGGTACTTAGTTTGAACAAATAATCTTAACCAGTTAGTTAAATTCCATAAATATAACACAATATAATAATCTTGTTTGAATCTGTAAGGCCACCAATGTAGGTACATGTGAAATAAAAAATATTCATTAATACGCAAAAACTGGTAACATAAAAGGACGTTTTTGGTTGTGATACATTGTTGTTTTGGTAATGAATAGAGCTATCTAATACAGGGCGAGCATTTGTTTTTGTCCTTATAAAAAAAAGAAAACATCAAATTCATCGAACTTTAGGAGAAAAGATAAAATGAAAATTATTTCCCTTATATTCTGCAGGTACAACAAACCCCTGATTTTGGGACTTTTCTCTTGAGCTGTAGGAGACCATCAAATTAACTTCATTCATTTAGCTGACTCCAAATTTATTGTCGTTTTCGAGATTCCATTGCTATTCCAACCTTATATTAGAGACATTTATATTGGTTTAGAATTCGTTAGAAAAGTAGATTTTTGTGATATTTTTTAATATTACACGCTTATACTTTTACTACCCTGTATGGAAACAACATAATGAATACATTGAATTTGCATTGCATTGCATACAATTAAAACTGTCTAATGGACTATGTACCCTTTAATTATTCAAACAGATTAACTTCTTAAAACCATCATGCTTGCGCGGTGATAATGCAATCGCCCTAATCTAATTACCAAGCGCAAGGAGGTGCTGCGATTAACTCCCCTTTGAAAAATAATAGCTTCGATCATACCATACATATGCACTGGCAAATCCAATAAAGATGGGCATTAGCATACCTACTACCATCGTCGCTCTGGGGAGGTGGGATATATGCCATCGCACCGTGGGGGCGGTGCGAGCCGTCACCGACCTCGGCGCGCGATAAATAACGGCCGAGCATATTGAGGTTACACATCGATATGTATCAGCGCCGGTTTTATTGCGGCTGTAATCCCGCTATCGAGGCATAGGATCGGCATATAATAATAGTTTGAGTTACCATACCCCCCGAACATCTGGGTAGTAATAATGTTTAGGTTGCATAATTTGGAAAGAAAACGGCTGTGGAGAGTTATTTGTTTTAATAAGAGGGAAAATATTAATTGTGCCATTACTTCCTGATTTTACCCATTAGAAGATTTTCATGAGTAAAATATATGATTGAGTAAAGAAGCACAAAAAACTGATCTATTTTCAAGATATTAATCTCTTTTTACCCAAAGAAGCTTTTCACAGTATAAAAGAGTCTTCACAGTTTACAAATAAATAGTTTTTATCCAAAGACGAGTGTAACATTTATGTTAAATATAGTTAGTACCTATTGTCAGTTGTCTGTTTAGTGTCAATTCTGTTTCATTTTGTTTATTTATTCTATTACATAACAGCATGTAACTATAGGTTCCAAGTTTTTTCTATTTTAATTAGTTCATATCAGTATTTAAGTATTTTTTGTCATCAAAGGCTAATAAAGATATTATTATTCCTTCGAGCACTTAGCACTTGTGGTAAGGTCTTCTTTCTGAGTAACACCGAGTGCACACCGTGCACCTAGGGTATAGGGTGTTATAGTACTTTTCGTAACACCACTGCTCGTTGCATTTATCGGAGGTTGTGTTTCCCTGGGACTTCTTCTACTAGCTCTGCTGTGGTCTTAGAGATGAGGCCAGTTGAACCGATGATGATGGGGTTGACTTTTGTTCGTTGCCTCGCTCTTATATAAATTCGGTCGATGTCGGCTCTTGGTTGGAGTGCGCCAAGCATTGTGAGCAGTTTTCATATTTTAGCTTGGGTCTACCTAATGATGTCTCTATTCAGCCCAGGTGTAGGGGACTTCATCGAAAGATTTCCTGTAGTCTATTCAGGCTAATGATAAGTTCTTTTCCTTTCTTTTCAGTCCTTATGTAACATTTTACTTATAGGTGAACCTTGCATCCATACCTATCTTTGACGCATCCTTTTTGTTCTGGAGGGAACAGTTTGTTGTTTTCCAGGTGTTGGCGTAGTCTATTCGACATTATCTTTGTGAGGAGATTGGTTTCTATACTATTTATTACTTTTGAAATGATTTTTTTTTTCTGTTTCAATAATTTTCATATGTTATAGGTGTCAGGTCAGATTTTAAAAGTAACAACAAATCAGACATCTCTGATTTGTGGTCCTTATTTCTTACATAGTTCGTATTTAAAAAAATATATGTTCATATAAATAGGTTGATCTGACACTACTTCAAAATTAAAAGACCTTGTCAGTTATTGCCGTTTGAGGATTTATTTTCGAAAATTTAGATTTTTTTTTATATTTTCAATATCCTGAAATCTGCTCTCAAAGTACTGTAATAAGGATTTTTTTCAGTGCATCATCCAACAAACTGGCTTCTAATTTTCTTAAAAGTTATTCATTTCATAAAACTTTTAAGAAATATTTGCGGTGATTCACAATTATTTCAAAAATTTACCTGTGTCAGAACTTACCTGGGATACTATTGAGATTTCGCAATATAACATTTTGGATTTTGGATCGTTTATCTGCTTGCAAAACTCGAAAGTACCCTAAACAAACAAAAAAAAATTATAATAAGTAGTATAATGAAAGTAATAAAACGAGTTTGGATTGATCTCATGGAAGAATATTGATTTTCAATATTTGGTGGAGGAGCTTCTCGAACATCGCGAATATTCTTGATAAGTAATCAGCGTATTTATACCTACCACTCTCATGCAAATTCCTCTCAAGTTGTTCTCCTAATTTTCCAAACTACAGAACAGCTATGTATTTTTGAGAAACGCCAAGTACCTAACTATGAAAATCGTGCGATAGACTGGTGTGACCAGAAATTTTGTTCAGCGGACAGAGAATAACTAGATACAATAATTTTGGTGTAGGATGAATTATTTAGCCAGAAATTGAGAGGATTGTCAAAGGCTTCCAAACCTCAGACGAGTTCAGATTCGTTTTCGCTCTAAAGTCTTGAGCAAAATACTTTTTTGGCTATTGGCAACTTTTGCGAGCAAGGAGCCCATCTTGTGCCACAGATAATCAAGAGACACGGTAGTGTCTCGCGCCATCCCTTTCCCCACATCCAACTAGCCATGCACTCGTCTATGTTTCATTAGATTTAATAATTATATATTAACAAAAATATGTCCGTAGCAACGGTAAGCCACGCCCCTAGCCCCGAAAGGTTGACGATTTCAATCTTGAAACACCCGTATATACCTATATAGGTATATGGAGGTCACATTAATTCTGGCTCTGTTCGGCGACATTCGGCGACCGTCGTCTCCGCGGGAACTTATTAACCTATCTAGGTACTTACGTTAATATACGCACGCAACTTTCTTATTATATCAAGCATATATACCTATATACATTTACCAGAGCGTTCTATGTTATCCACTTCCGATTTAATAATTGAGATTCGAAAACTGTAATATTAATGGTTATCTCTATGATCCCTGGTTATATCAATTTCTATGATCTTGAGTTACTATATCGTAACTGACAAAATGACACCACAAGCCTGAGAAAACAAGAAACGTCAAAAATCTCTCAATTATACAAATTTATTCAATAATAACCTGTATACCTACGTTTAGAGCATTTTGTTTACTTGTGTATTTCTATCAAATTTGGTAAGCACGATTTTCATCTTGATTATATTTTCATTATATGATATTTTTTAGACAAATATATTACCATATTATCTTTATTTTGCAGAGAATTTTTATTATCAAAACTTTCGTATGTTCGGAATGTCACAAGTGGACGAAAAGTTTTACAAAGTCATAAGAGACAATGAATGGCTAACTGATGAACACATTGACCTCTTTTCTCAACTATTAGCAATCAAATTTGGATATTACTTTCGTGAAAGTGGGATGCAAATGCTACCCGAATGTGTTATCTTATCCAAAAAAATCAAAATCATATTCAATTACTACATAGATTGAATGGAGAATATTATGATTCTAACGCTAGTGAAATGTCAGGAGGTCATTGGTATGTATTTATTATGACAAGAATAATATTTACATTTTCTATTCTTTGAATAACACAGTTCTCGATGTTCACTTCAAGACATTCTTGCAGTTGCTTTATCCTTACATATTACTCTTTTGAAGAAAATCCATCAATATTTCCTGATGTACAACAAAACAAAATTCGTATAATTGCGGTGTTTTTGCGATTGCATTTGCTGTTCTCTAGCTTTCGGGGATGATGTTAGGTACGATGTAGGTTTATTACAACACTTGTTAAAGATTTATAGCTGTAAGACCATCACAACTTTCTCTAGTTGTACATCGACAGTCGCATATAGAATCGATTCAATTCCCGGTGGAAAGGATATTCAATATTTGCTTACCTAATCCTAAACCAGAAACGAGAAGGCTAGAGCCCATTGTAAAAAATCAGATGAGTAAGTCTTTACTTAACATAGCACTTACTATACATTTTATTTTATACATTTTCTATATCTCCTAAAAATACAAAAAGTAGTGAAATCCCACAAAAACAGATTCTCTGTAAAAAAAGAGCGTCTTACCCTTCCCTACATAAATGTTTTAATATTTCTAAAAGAACATAAAATCACTGAAAAACGCCATTCCTGCTATCTGTGAAAAATAAATTAACAAAAATATATATTGAGCAAAAGTTTGTAAAAATAACTTTAAAATTAAAAATTTGAAAAAAATCCATGAAAAATCAAACAAGATATAAAAAAACATTATAAAACATTTTTCTGAAAAATAATGGCGCGCGTGGCTTTTTGTTTCTAGATCTACATAATTTCACAAATATAAACTCTCGATTCTAGATCTACGTATATTAATAATTCTACAATCTAGATCTAGATTATTTTATAAATATAAACGCTCTATTGTTTTTCAGAAAAATGTTTTATTATGTTTTTTTTTATATCTTGTTTGATTTTTATGAATTTTTTTCAAATTTTTATTTTAAACATTTATGTAAGAAAGGGTATGGCGCTCTTTTTTTACAGAGAATCTGTTTTTGTGGGATCTTATTACAGACAGACAGATGGATAGGCAGACCAGTGGCTAAAAATACGTTATTTTTATGTTTTATGGTTCCATTAGTAAGAAAAAAATATTTCAGATATTAGGTCTGTTTGTACCTACAAAGATTACCTCGGGAGTGAATGGAACAATTGTGTTGTTTAGCCAGAATAGGTATGAATAAAGAGATAGAACCTATGATAGATATTTTGTTTGAGCATAAGGAAACTTTAATACAGATACAAAACAAAAACAGTTAATTATAGATATAGAAGTCTAGACATAAAATATTCCATTGGCAGCTTGGGTATATCGATTTCAACATTCCCATATCGTATAATTGGCGGTAAATTATTTAGGATTCCGTTTGAGTCCGTCCGCGTGAGGCATTGCGGGTGGCTGCTGTTGGGCAGGGGTGGGTAGTAGTAGAAGCAGGGGTCGGGAGCGGCCGCCAGGGCTAAAGTGGGATTAGCAAAACTCGGGCCAATCAAGGCGGCGGCGGTAGCACGGGGGAGGGTGCGTGTGTTGCGCGCCTTTGATTATATTCCGACGGCAGCAAACATGGGGGAGACCGCAAGGACCTGCCCCCCGCCGCCCTCACTCTGGCCCTCTCTCTGGTGTTTGCGTTTGTGTTTGGCATTCACACAGGGTGGAAGATTGCGTGACTCTTGGATACCATTTTGGAATTCTCTGCGATTGACTCTCAGCATTACAGGAATGTATTTATATTTTGCTTTGTCAGAATAGAACAGGGTTTGCTTAAGGAAATTGTTTCTGCTTCACCGGTATAAGGATCAAAATAATATGTTCATCTTCATCAATCCATCTTAGTAGAGGGAAAGAGAAAAAAATAATCGTGTTTATTATACCTAAAGCTATACAGGGTGTTTCACCGAATCGTCAGCGGAGCTTTACGCGGATACGATTAAAGTTCTTTAAGAAAATCATTCAAGTGACTCCACCTGAACTAAAAGGTCTATAACAAGAAATTATTTCACGTATACAGGGTCTGTCCAAATAGTCGCAATCCAGAACAACTTTGTTTTTATTTTCATCAGTTGTCGAGTTATTTATTTTTTTCGAAAACTTTTGACAGATAAATAACTACTTAAAATTTTAAAATTCATATCTTTTGACCTTAAAAATAAACTAATAATATTCTGACGAAATCAAGTCAAAATATTGAAGAAGGCTGTGGCATTCTTTATATCAAGCCTGGAACAACAAATGGCAACACCGCAGCTTTGTCATCTAAATACCCAAAAATGATGCGAAGATAAAATGATAATTGAACATTAACTTAATCTGCACACTAAAATCGAATATTCGGAATATTCATTATCGTAAAAGTCAATGTTACACAGTAGATATTTATCTATTTCCATCTGAACCACATTCCCAATTAAAGAAATATGTTAATATTTTATATGCTTATTTGGAAGTTACCTATCGAATTAAGTAGGTAATAACAGTATCTACTAATAACATGTAACTTCCAGAAATTGAATTAGTCCCCGCTTTTTGCCAGGATACGGAATGTGGTTTGGTGCGAGTTTAAATGAGAATGGTTATTGGTAGTTGGTGGTTGGAGTAGGGTATCAGTTGGGTAGAAGCATATAAATATAAAAAATACAAAATAAATAAACAATATAAGCTCTTAATATCAATGAAAAAAAATACAAATTCTATAGCTGAAAACAAAAAAAATCACTCTATTTAAAACTAAATAAAAACAAAAGTTATAATTCGGTAAAATAGCAGAAGAGTAGTTTTGCCTTCTTTATGTGAATAAAATTATTATTTATTATTTAATTATTTTGAAAGTATTAAGTTTCTTTATTTTGATTTTGTCACTATTCTGTTCGCGATTTTTGGTCATTTGTTCTAATCTGCGCCACAGCATGATTATTTCGTGTTTTGACATAATTATTCAAGGGCGTGTTAGCGAATATTGAACAAATATTTCTCAAAATATTACTACGATATTACTTACGCAGGGTTTTGAACATTCTAAATAAAGACGATCAGAAGAGATGCTTCTTATTGTAAGACCGCTAAGCAAATCTTTCCGGTTTTCATGACCGAGGAATTTTTTTCTAATGCACTTGTCATTCATAATGTACTCTAAAATAGCATACTCGTGGAAGAAAATTATTGTTACAAAATTGGTAGGTGAAGATAGACCTCCGCGTTGTAATTCATTAAAATAATGATGATTAGTGAAGTTGCATTGACTCTGAACTCTTCGGATGGAAAAAATACACTCAAAACAGGACACTTTGATATTGAATGGGCTGCATATCCTGAAATATAAATTTTAACTGCCTCGTCTACTTCACATTCGGACAATGACAATTACTGATAATAAAAAACTTGGCATTCTTCTAAAATCAACCAACGCTGGTTTTTCGTTAATAGTTAATTCCAAAATTTGGAGAGTCAGTCCCCGAAATTTTGAATTTTGCTCTGATATCAATGAATGAGAATCGCCCACCCGAATCTGTACCACTTATCTGACTTATCTTACTCTAGCGTCCTCTTCTCTTTCTTGAAAGTTGAATTACAATTACATTCAGGTACGCAGCAACGTCTAGGCATTGTTGTCACAGAACACTATCACTTCACTCACGTTACGTTATGAAAACTTTTCATTATGTACTTATTATACCGAGTTTTAAACTATTATCCCGCCGAATACAAAATATAACCTAATTTAACAATGTGTCTTTCTAGACAAAAAATGAGACTACTAGATTAGCGAATAACGCCGGACTATGGTCGATCAAATCAGAAACAGGACTATCACAGTATTGCCGTTGTTTCTTATTTCCAGGCTTGATATAAAGGAGGCTGTGGTACCGCACTTGTAGGATTTCATTTATATTATATGGGGACTTTTCAAAAAATAAATATGTAGATAATAGCTTCATCTAAACATCAGTAAGTCATTCTTTCAAATAGGATTTTTTTACTACGCCAATGTAAAGACCGTTAAAATTTACATAGGAGTGATGAAAAATAATTACAGCATCACAATAAAATTAATAAATTATAAAGATTCCTTTAATTTTAATCTAAAAGGCATGATCGGTTTAGCCTTAACCCTGTATATTTTCTATATTTTTTTTACAAAAAATTGGATCGACTTTATTAGTTGGTGCAATGAAAAACACAAGCTAATATTAATTCTATTGGTATTGGTAATTTTTCAGTTGTGCATTTATAGTTTCGGTACCAACTTCAAAAGTAAGTACCAGCGACAATAGAATTAGAATTATTTTGTATTTTTCAGTGCACCAACTGATAAAGTCAATCCAATTTCTTATGAAAAAAATTTATGTCACACTTTTGAGTGTTCCATTAGTTACAATAGGAATTTCAAAACATCGTGGAAATACACATATTTCAGATTTCACGATTGCTTTAATTCGGAAAACTTACAGTTTTTTGGAAAATTTACGGTTTAAATGTTGCTAGATAAAATCTCTTTTCTCATATTTTCAATTTTCGAGAGGAAAACTGCCTCCACCACATACCGGAAACACATACCTATACCTATTTCATACTTTACCACAGCGAAAAAATTGGGGAAAGGACATTTTGAAATAAAATTTTGAATTGTATACATTCTCCGTTAGGTCGTTGGTCAAAAAACCTGAGAGCTTATATTCATTAAGTTGTGCAACAACCTCTCAACCACACACTTGACGAGTAGTGTGGGAAGTAGGCAGAGACGTAGTATGGCTAGGTTTCTCATCCTGTCACACGTCCGGCTACTCGTCATGCCTGACGAACTTCAAGAGCAAGTCAAAAGACTGCGCGAAAGCCGGATGCGAAGTATATCGAATAATCTCTCGAATTAGGGCTGTTTGTGGCCGCCTAGGGCAAAATCGTGGCATTCACGGCAGTACAATGAGCAGATTAGGAAGCAGTGTAAGTATCATAGTCATGATGTAGCATTATATGTAGACAGATGACTTTGGCACTATAAAATACAAAATAATATTAGATATATTGGTAAGTACTGGTAATTTTGAAGTTATGCTGTTGCATACTGATAGATCGAAGACTTGGCCTCAACTTGATCAGTACCAGCACTCGATATATTGTTTAGAGTTTTCGTAACATTATATTTATACCTATTAGATTTTTAGTTGTTGGTATTCAAAATCGTTCACTTACAATATAGCGGCAACAATCTCTTACACTTTCACCAAATTACTAGTACTGTAACTTGGAAACCATAAAATTTATTTTTTGAAATATATCCGGTTTGAATGTTGTCGAGAATATTGTTTCTTCTTTAATTTTGTTTCCACAATTAGAAGAAAAGATCTCCTCCAGCTCTTCTCTTTCAAATGAAAAAAAGTCGGAGGAAATGAATTTGACAGGCCTTGATACGAATATATGTAGGCGTTAGCCCCAAAAGATTAAGAAGAAGCATTCTAACATCAACAAAAACAATTTATCTCATTTGGTTGTTCTCTTGAGCGCGTTTCAATTATCCTATAGAAGAGCCCAAAGCTTGTTGGAACACTGCAACATGGCAAGGAAGAAAACCATAGCCTATAAGGGCTAGCTTATTTGACATGATTGAGTTGAGAATTTTAAGAGTGTAAGACCTTACTATGGCCTTGGCTTTGCACCGCGTTAACGTTTCAGAGACCTTCTGGAACGTCTTCCGATGGAGTTGTTAGGTGCCACTAGGTATTTTAATACGAAAGGCATCAAAAAAATGTTCATACAAAGCCGTGACGTGTTCGGAAAGAAATCCGGAAGATGGTTCAGCCAACCCTTTGAATGTTAGAAAGCTTCACAGGTCTCAGATCTTCTAAGTCTGGGAATGCTAGATGTTCAAATCATAGGTAGCATACATAGCATTGCCATAAGTATTAATATAGAGAAAATTACTCTTACAAAGGAATATTGTTATGGCCCATTAATAAAGCAAATAGAGATTGAACATTTTACTTTTGTCAGGTTTTGAAAGCTGTAGCTTCATTAACGACATGCTGCTTTAATTGTCTAAGTGTGTTACAAGTAAGTACGTCTTATTTTCTTTCATATTTTCTTCATATATATACTGCTCAAGAAACTGGAGGTCATTATTATTCCTTCAGAAATACGTCTTATACTGTGTGACCAGCTTAAGTACAGTTAGCCGTTGTCAGGTAACCTCCTCCTAAGCCAATATGATTCTTGTGGATTTATAGACCGCTCCACTGTAATTGTCTCAAATTGAATTAGAGATGAACCACAGGAAACATTAACCATGGATTAAGTGACGTCTGTCTTCAACACGTCACTAAGTAGATCGATCTAGTATCAATAATTCACGGGATCCATTTTACTCCTATATAATATTTCATCAAAATTTTAATCTCATCAGCTCAATTTCAAAATAGATTTCAAGTGGTGCAAACGGGCAAGTTTCTTTAGGTTACGCCTTTTAGTGTGTGTGACTAGCTTAAGTACCAGCAGCCGTTTACAGGTGCCTAAGCTAACATGATTCTTGTGGATTTATACACAGCCCCTCTTCCACTGTCTCAATTGATTTAGAGAAGATCCACAGGAGACATTAGCTAGGGATTAATTGACGTCAATCCGCAACACGTCACCGAACAAATCGACCTAGTGGCAATAATTTACGCCATCCACAGAGAGTTTTAAAGCATTTATCCAGAGTCACATTACGCGGCTTGTAGCGCTTAGATCTGGCAGCGTTTTTTTTATTTCAATCCAGCGCTATCGTGGAGCTTACTCTTAAATTAGCGCCACGTTTGGGTGCTAATGGATTTTCTATGCGTTCGATTATATCTATATCTAAAATGGTAAAGAGAGGGTAAAAGCTACAGCTCGTAGCTCGTTGTATGGATTTTTGTAATTATGTGTTGTGCCGGCACACAGGTTTTTTTCTACATGAGGAGGAGATTTAATCTCTGTTTTTTACTCGTTATTAGCAAAGAGATATTTAAATAAAATTCATTGACTTAGCCATATTCAGTTTTCTATTTTTGAACATTCTTGGTAATGGGTAAATAATCTCATATATAATATTATATAAAACGTAAAACATTTAATATAATATTCTACCAGAATCTGTCCCAAGAAAGCACAAAACACACAAAAATAACAATTCAGTACCTTTAAAATACACTCTGTATGTTGCAAAAAGTTTTTATAGCAGATCAAATTAGGTATCTATATATGCCCCATTTTTTAACATATTCCTACGGAAAATAGTTTAGTGTACACTATAATAGATAAATATAAAATAACTATTTCCTTCTTCAAGTTCCAATTTACCTCAATATAAAATTCTTTAAATTTGGTTCAGCAGTATAGGCGTAAAACGTAACAAACATACACACTTTTGCATTTCTAAGACTAATATGGATATTCACTGAGATTCATTAGGCCGACATTATATCTGGTTTCGCTTACTGTAGGTACTTTAAAAATATGCTGTTGAAACTATTCCATCTACAGGCAACTAAGCCTTACGTATATTAAACGTCTGCATTATTTTTCTTTGAATTTCCAATTTAAACGCTGCCGGATATAGTCTCTTCTATAACTTGTCGTCTCAAATTTTGGATTTCAGGAAAAAATTGCCCCCTCCACCCCTTTTGGGAGAAGTTTTTGGGGGAAAGGACATTTTGAATGTCGATTTTTTTCAATGAGACCAACTCTCAATAGACTCAAATTAAATAAATGAAAATAAGAATCTTGAATATCGGAGCAAGTTTACTATTTACTTCAAAAGTACCAGCACCAATAGAATTAATATTATTTTGTATTTTTCAACAGTAATTTTAGTCATGAACATTATTGAACTTTCACCAATGATCAAACCTAAAAAGATAGTACGTATTCTAATACCCATGGTTTGTTTGAAAAAATGTTCAAGTTAACCGTTTCCGGACATGGTCTCATCTTTAATTCTGCCGTCTCAGATTTTCGACTTTCAAGAAAAATTGCCCGCACCACCCTCTTCGGGGGTGGTTTTTGGAAGAAATGAGATTTCGAATTTGAGTTTTTCTAAACAAAGGACGATTTCTCAATTTTCTTCTTTTAAATAAAATAAAAATCGTCTGAATCGGAGGACGTTTACTATACAAAACGTGCGAACAAACATACATAAAAAAGCAATCATAAAACCTAATTATTGAATACCTCCTCCTATTTTTGAAATCGGTCAAAAAGGAAATATTCGGATGAATTGTATTGTATACCTCATCCTTTTCCATGTCGGTCAAAAAATAGAGAATGACAAAAATGAGAATCGAGACCAATATTATTGCATTTGACCTCATAGAAGAGCTTTTCTGGATATTTAGAGTATTTACATACCGGATTGAACATTGTTTTGCTCTATTTCGAGGTGATGATATATGAATAGTTAATCGGTTAACTCTAATCGATTCCAATTTTGCAACTTGACAACGTTTGGCGGTATTACTAGATCTAACTGGTTTTCCAAATAGATTATATAATCATTTTTTTAGTAGTACAGTTATATAAGTAAGGTACTTCTAAATGTATCGTATGAATGGCGCAACCATAAAAATTAAATACATATTGATATTCTTAGATACATCTAGTCAAACAGAAGTCATAAATCACTCAAAAAACAAGTCACGCTGTGGAACAATTCTATATACCAACCATTGCCGCTATCAAAATAAAATTCAGAATTATTATCAGTTGGAAATATGAAAGCAAATACTTTTATCATCATTCTATCTGTTTAATAATCGAAAATATGTTGTTATTTGGATTAGGAGCTATAAATTCTATTCAGAAGTATATCCAAATGACAGCATAATTGAAACAATGTTTGAAAATTGTCAGAATGTATACGACGAATGTAATTGTTTTATTTTTGAAGATTAGTTACGAGTCACCTCATAGATATAATAATAATTATATTTATTTATATTTTTATCTATATTATATATTTACTACTATAATTTAAATCTACAAAAAAATATTACTCTTAGCTGAAATTTTGATTTTGATACCAGGAGAACAAAAGAACTCGGTTTTATCCAAAATTGGACTGTTTCGTTTTTTTGGTAGCTAAACGATCGAAACAAACTTTTTGGAACATAGAAATTATAGTTTTGTGTGATATTTTTGACATCAGTTATTTTTATTAGTGATTAAAAAGTGCACAACTTTTCTATGATTATTCATTGTTGTTTTAATTTTTTGTTGTTGCTATTTCCGTACTCTCCTTATTTTTGGAAAAAACGTAATTGCTTTGCTCATATTTCTGGAAATCCCCAATGCTCGTCAGTTTAATTTTTATGGCGGTAGGTATTTCCTATAGTATATCTACCAAAACAAAAACCGAATCAGCTGATTTTTAGTAAAACAGAAATTCTTTTGCGAGTATCTTAAAAGCACTGTTCTAGAAAAAAAAACTAGTCGGTAAAGTCGGTCCTATCTAAAAAAAATTACCTTACTTTGGTATATATCCCAGTAATATTATGTTAATGTATAAGCCTTTTGAAAATGAAATACATAGTTGCAACAGAAAATTATTGGTGAATCAAATGACTGGAACTTTAAATTGGCCCACCGTGAACCTACAATAAAGTATTTACTTGGTAATTCTGTGAGCTAGATTTTTTCAAATTTATATTGCTGGTAGGGTCAAACCTAGACATTTCTACAACACACAAGACTTGGAGTTTCAACCGAAATAAAGTTTTCACTTTTAATCTTTTCACAGTATATAGTACCTACAAGAAATAATGTTTGGAAACTTCACTGGAATCTATGGCGGCAGTAAATTTCAATCTCTATATCTAGTTTCAGCCCACGTTCAGGGTTGGGAAAACATTAGTTTCCATTCCGGGACACTCGAATAGTGCCTCGGTTAGTCAATAGAAGCGAAAGATTTATTTCTTGTCGCATCGCCTGAAACGAATGGACCAAATAATCGATACTGATATCAAGACAAGAAGAGATTTATGGCTCACACATGACTACGAACGAGAGACAATCTTGAAGGGAATGAACGTGCTCATGTTCATTTAGAGGCTAGTAATGGGGTATCATGTCTTTTACATTTTTTTTGCTGTCACTCTCACTATCTGACGAGAAACAATCAAGATAATCCTTCGGAGATTATTCCCTATTTAATTTTTTATTGAGTTTATATTTTTCTATTCCATATTCTATACAGGTAGGTACTAATAAATAAAAGTGTCTGTTTGTAATATCAAAGTAACAGGTTTTAACTATTGCATAGGGCAGTAATAGCAAAACAACATTTTTTATAATTTTTGTCTGTTTGTTCCGGCTAATCTCCTTAACGGCTGGACCGATTCCGACAGGACGTTCACTGATAGGTAGTTAATGTTACAAGGAATAACTTTTATTTTGGAAAAAATCTGTACAAATAAATAAAATCGAATTGTATGTTTGTAATTTTAAAATAACATTTTTTAACTAATTGCATATGGAAGTATAACTATTAAGGCAAATTTTATAATTTCTGTCAGTCTGTCTGCCTGTTCCCAGTAATCTCCGTAACAGCTAAAGCCATTCGGACAGGTTTTCATTGGCAGGTAGCGCGGAAGAATCCGCGAGTAACAGCTAGTATTTAATAAATCTTATGATCATTTCAATAAAAGATTTCCTACAGAAAAACAATATATTTCTAAATGACAAAAACCTGTGATGTGAAATATTTTCTGCAATAAATATTTCTTACAAAAAATTGGGACGCTGTTATTAGTTGGTGCATTGAAAAATACAAAATAATATTAATTATATTGGTGCTGTTACTTTTGAAGTTGGCCAGTTGCAGTTAGATGGAAAACTTTTAGAATTAATATTATTTTGTATTTTTCAGTGCAACAACTAATACCGTCGGTCCATTTTTTTAAATATTTATTTCACACTTTTGAGTGTAACAATAGTCAAAAAATTGTTGAACCTTCACCATTACACATGTATATTCTTTGCATGTAATTGTTTTTTATTATTGAGAAATCTAAAAATATCGTCGCGGAAATAGTCATATTTTAAACTTTATCACCGCTGTAACTCGAAAACCATAACTGTATGGAAAGAATGTTCAATATAAATCTTGATACAAATAATCTGGTCTTTAATTTGGTTGTGTCAGATTTACAATTTTCGAAAGAAATTGCCCGCTCCACATAGCAAAAATACACATATTTGAAATTTTAACATTGCTGTAACCCGTAAACCGCAGCTCTTTTGAAAAAATGTTCAATTTAAACGTTTCCGGATATTGGCCTGTTTTTAATTATTCCGATTTTCGATTTTCGAGAATATGGGACTATTTTTTGAGTCTCCTCTTTCAAGTGAATGAAAATCGGAGTACGTTTACTATATACAGCGCACGAACAAACCAAAAAAAGCAGACTGTCGAATTATAGATATACCACCTCGGTTTGGGCTCGTTGGTCAAAAATAGTTAAAACTCAACATTTATAGGAAGATAAATGACTTTTGGCACCCATTTCGAAAGTAACCAGCACCAACATAATTTCATTTTATTTGGTATTTTTATTACCCCAACTAATAATGTAGGTCATATTTTTTGTGTAAGAAATATTTACTTCAAATGTATATTCTGTAACTTTGAAATCTTGCACAATTCCAGTGTTGTAACTCAAAAAAATTTGAATTATTTGGTCCAATTTATGTGTTGCCGGATATGATCTTTTCCTTAATGCTATGTTAGAGAAGAACATATATCGGATTGCGTGAACAAACATAAAAAATCATAAATTTCGATTTACATACCTGTTTCCATGTAGGAAGTCGGTCAAAAATTGCAAATACCATTGAAATTTATAAAATTTATTTCGAAAACAAATTGAAGGGATAACTCAGATGGAGATAAGTACTAAAGATAATATTTTTTATTGAGAAGGTAGTGTCATTTCTTTTTTTGACCGAATTCCCAAAAGAAGGAGGTAATACAAATACCCTATGTCTCCTTTTTTAAATAATTTTATCATTTATTATTCTTGTAAAATGCAATGTGTCTATACCTGCTTGGGTATATAAATCATGTTTTTTATATTCTAATATTATAAATGCGAAATTAAGTTTGTTACGCTTTGACGCCAAATCACTGAACTGATTATAATGAAATTTGGTACAGAGATAGACTAGCCCTTAGGAAAGAACGTAGGCTAACTCTTATTGCCCGTGGGACTCTATGTGGTAGGTACGTGTAACTGGGCCTCCTAGGTGGAGGGTTCTATACCTGTAATACCCAAAGAAATATCTTTGAGCTCTATGACTGAATTTTCGTGGATTATGTTTGCCCGGGAAGTGTCGGGTAAAACAGCTAGTAATCTATAAATGGATATTTAAAATGTTTCTTTTATCAGATTGTTAGATTGGATATCTCTTGAATCTATCCAAGACATATGCAAAATTTTGTTGACATATTTGACTAAAACTATTTCGTTCTTGAATTTTTATCATACTTCTCGAAAGAAAGAGATATTTGACTATGTTTTTTTATGTATGTAATATGTAACCTGATTTCTCATATTAGACGTACCTACTTACTTTTGATAATATTCAAATTGTCAGGGCCGGATCAAACTTATCCCATAGAAAAAGCCCTTCTAATGATTTTAAGAAAATATTTTTAATTTTTTTTTCTCATTTTATAGGCCACATCAATTCTTGAAACATTTTTACCTAAAAATGTCTTGATAAATCTCACGATTTTGGAGTTAGGGCTCTGAGTAGGAAAAAATATTTCGGAAACACGTGGCTAGTGACTAGTCTGAAAAGGCCTTTTACAAAACTACATGAAATTCTAACTGTAACTTTACACGAATAAATGTATTATTGTTATTATAATTCGAAATATTGGCACAATAATTGTAGGTATACCTAACTATCAATATAAAAACTGTGAATTTGAAGAAATTGCTTTCGCATTAATGAATTGATTTAAAGATCTTTTTTGTATAATCCCGACTCTTGTGTGACCTTCTATTTAAGAACACTAGTGATTAAGAACATTTCAACTCTGCGGTAGCTGATTGAGATAATGGACTGGCTCTAAGCTAGTTAGAAAGCAGAATCCTTGTTTCTTTATCTTTTTTCTTTTTTTATCTCGTGTTTTTTGTTCCAGAGTATCAGGTAATAACAGAACTTATAGAATATTTGATATTTGTGATTTATTATCGACGATCACAAACAAATGTGAATTAAATAACACAGAGTCTTCTATAACTGATACATTATTTCTTGGCACCATCTTCAAAATTTTGATGAGTCTTACATGTTGTTTATTATCTCATAATATTTAGTGCAACATCTAATAAAGTCGAATCTAGTTTTGAGTAGTTTTTTGACAGACGAACCTCGAACGGAGGAGCTATACAATTCAACTGCTTGTTTTTTTTCTTGGTTCGTTCGCGTGATTTATATAGTAATCTTACTCTGATTTTGATGATTTTTGATTCATTTGAAAAAGGAGGCTTGAAAAATGGTCACATATTCATAAAAATACAAATCCGAAATCTCCTTCCCTTCGAAAACCGCCCATGAAAGGGGGTGGAGATTGCAAGTTTTCTAAAAAATCGAAAATCTGAGGTGGTATAATTAAAGATAGGATAATATCCGGAAATGTTTAAGATGAAAATTTTCTCAAAAGAGTTGGAGAGATAGATGCATTTTAAATTCTCAAATTTGCGTATTTTTGCTATGTCGAGAGGGCGATTTCTTTCGAAATTGAAAATCCGTGGATACTACATGAAAGACCTGATTATTTGTAGCTACATTTATATTGAACCTTTTTTCCTTAGAGTTACGGTTTTCGAGTTAAGCGGTGGTAAAAGGGTTAAATCTAAATTACTTATGCGTATTTCCGCAGCGATGTTTTGATATCTCAATAATAATTACCAGCAAAGAATATACTTGGATAATAGGATAAGTAATATCTTCATGGGTATTAGTGAAAATTCAACGATTTTCGTGACTAATGTTACACTCAAAAGTGTGAAATGAATATTTTTTACAAAAAAATGGACCGACGTTATTAGTTGGTAGTAGCTGGTACTCGTGAAGTTGGTGCCAAAAGTTATCAATCTAACTGCAAATTTCCCAACTTCAAAAGTACCAGCAACAATAGAATTAACTTTTTTTTTCAGTGCACCAACTAATAAAGTCGGTCCAATTTTATTTGTTATCTATCTATCTATCCATCCCACTCATTGAAATCATTACTTGAAATATATAGGTTTTCAGTATTCGATACAACATTTAGAATTATAATATTTCCGGTTCTGAATAACGTGGTAAATAAGATTTTAAAGCCAAATTGATTTCTATAATAGCCATTGTGCAAAAGCGTAACAGAAGCCACCAACCAATGCGAGGGTGTGTGGATGAAATAATGCAAATAAAATTTCAGTAAACTCTGAAGAAGCAATCCGAGCACAATGCCGAAGAAAGACTGGATCCTCCGGAAAACAAAACGAAATATGTATAGGGGGTCGCGTTAGTTTATTTTATATTCCTATCCAAATGTTCGGGAGGGAACTCCGTCCTATAGTCGGCCAAATAAACACTAGGCATCGAAAAATCCATCTCCGTGCAGGCGCTCAAAGCCATGCATCGATGTGGTCCATTGGAAATACACCAAGAGAAATAACATGGGATTACCTCAGTGCGTTCCCCATGATTAGATTGTAAAATACTGAAAGTGACGTGTGCAAGGGTGGATAAATAAGACACATAAAACTGAAATGAAACAAATATAAAAATTGGGAGAATGCCACCGTAAAAATGTCTGTATTCTTTAGATTTGTTTACAATGATTGAGGTATGCGACATAGCGACATAGAATGATTCGGATGGTGAAAAAAATATTAGCATAAAAATCGATTATGAACTAGACGAATGTCTTAATAAATAATTTATAAAACTGAAACCGACTTTATGTTAGTAGTTAGTACAGAAAATGAGAAGAAAAAGTGGGTAAAACAGGCGCGTTGGGATCGAACCTACATTATTTGGTATACTAATCATAGAACTTGAGCTCTGATTATAGTGACCCTATGTTCTGACAGACTTAATTACCTGCTTCAATATAAAAAAAGTCAGAGTCAGATTTTTTAAGCGCCCTTATCTCAGATTATATTAACAATTGGATATTTGTAGCTTTTATATGGATATCTATATATGTAAAAATGAATCTCTGTTTCCATTGGTCATCGCAATCACGCGTGAACGGATGGAACAGTTTCTTTTTTTTGTGTTTATTATTATCAGGGGAAGGTTCTCATGAAAGAAAAATAGCAAAGTTAAGCGGAACATTAGAAAATTTAAGAATATTTAAGAAAATTAAACGACAATATTAATTTTACATACAGTACACAGTTGTTTGACATAAATAACTGTCAGTCTTTTGAAATAACTATCAGCGATTGACAGAACACGCCCTGCAAATATCGTTTAACACACATGGATCGGTTGATAACTAATATTAATTTTAGATGTGCTTATACTTTTGGAATTGGTGCCTACAACAACTAACTACAACTGCACAACTCCAAAATTTCGTAGTTGGTGCCGAAGGTCTCTTATCTAACTACAATTACACAACTTAAAAATATCGAAGTTGTGCAGTTGTAGTTAATTGTTGTAGGCACCAATTCCAAAAATATAAGCACCCATATAATTAATATTATTTTGTATTTTTCTGTGCATCAACTAATAGAGTCGGTCCAATTTTTTGTGAAAAATATTTATTTCACTCTTTTGGGTGTGACAAACACTAGTCATGAAAATCGTTGAAAGTTCACTAATGCCTGAAAAGATATTCACAGATCTCAGAAAATCGCAATGAAAATTCCCCTATTTCGGACTTACCACTACAGTAACGCAAAAACGGTAACTCCTTTGAAAAAATGTTCAATTTAAACATTTCCGGATATGATCGCATCTTTAATTTTGCGTTATCAGATGTTTGATTTTTGCGAAAAATTGCCACCTTCACCGCCTTCGGGGGTGGTTATTGTAGGGAAGTAGATTTCGTATGTGAGTTTTTTTAAAAATGGGTCCATTTCTCAATGCGTCTCTTTCAAATGAAACAAAAATCATCAAAATCGGAGCCCGTTTACTATGCAAAACGCGCAAACAGCCATACATAAAAAATGATAAAAAAGCAAACATACAACCGAATTGTATACCTCATTCTTTTTTCTGGAGTCGGTCAATAATAGTTTCCTTTCAATTATATAGTGAGTTTTTGAGAAGTGTTTATTCATCGGTAAGTAAAGAGCAATAACGCCTAATATTGAAATTACAATTTAATATTGAGATTTTGGTAGATTTTAATTAAACTATTATGATTGACTTAATACAAAGAAGAATAGAATAGAATGTTTTTTTTATTTTCCGTAGAATTTTTGGGTTAAAAAATGCCAGCAATTAGACGTACAAACATAAGTCGCAGAACTCACAATGCTGTAAGTCAAATACATAAAAGAGCACGTCAAACTGACGAGCAACGCGAAACGCGGAATGAAGTTCAACGAAATCGATGTAAACGAAATCAACAACATAGATGTTGCTCTTAATCCTTATCGGGCAGAATTTAATATAGTTATCTATAATATAAAAATGAATCGCTGAAGGTGTTGCTAAGCGCAAATCTCGAGAGCAGCTGAACCGATTTCGCTAATTCTTTTAGGTAAATTTCTTATAGAAATATACCTATTGCGATCGTTCACACTTTTGAATTTCGAAAAAATTTCAACGGCATGTTGTTATATGTCTATAAGTTAGTCCAAAAAAACATTTGGTTCAAAAGTTTATATATATATATATATATATATATGGGATATTACGAAATTTGTTAACACGATAGAGGTCGCAGTTTTGAAGGTATCAAGTTCAAATTTGCTACAAAAATCAATCTCTCAAATATCTCGGTCGAGTTCATTATTGGGCAATATAGGGTAAGTAGTTTCAAAATGGCGACCATTCAAACATTTAAAAAAATTATCAAAAAAGAGCAGTAGTGTAAATATTATTAAAAATAATTTTAGGTTATAGATATAATCAGTACCTACAACTTTTTTTCAAAGCAATTTTTCATAAAATACACAGGTAAAAAAATAAAAATTATTAAAGAAAAATAACAAATATTGATAAAACATGAACACTCAATATAAATTTGATGTAATTGTACATTTTCTGGAGATCTTAATATAGACCCTGATTAAAAAAATATATAGTATATTTATTGAAAAGAAATAGACGAAAAAAAAATCTGCCTTGAAGTGGACTCGAACCCTGTCTGCTTTATATTCAACAGCCAAAACAAAAACCTCTAACCGCAAGGCTATGACAATTTTATTTAATAACATGTAGGTATACCAATGAAAAGGTTGTTAAAATTTCAATTCAATGAATTTTGAAAAATTTACCTTTCCGCTGACTACAGGCCATCGGGATTTTTTTTTGTTGTGTTCATTACTATCAGAAGAAGGTTCTTACGAACGAAAAAAATAAGAAAGGTGAGCGGAACATTAGAAAATTTAAGAACATTTATGAAAACTTAAAGACAATATTAATTTTACATACAGTACATATAGTTGTTAGACAACTGTCAGTTTATTGAAATAACTGTCAGCAATTGACAGAACGCACGCTGCAAATATCGTTTAACATAGATGGATCAGTTGATAAATAATAGTTTCATTTCAATTTATCATACAGGGTGATTCATTGGGAAATGGGCATACGCTAATGGTAGATAGGGGTGACGTAGCTGGTTCTAAAAAACCTATATTTAATGGGTCTCTGATTCTTTATAACCAAGATACAGGGTGTTTTATCCATTATGTCCGTTTTTTCATTTAGTCATAACTTCCGAACCCCACTGTATATTTTTTTCATATTCGCAACAAATACTCTTCATCCTGTATGGTGCCGAATACGAGATAAATAAAAATGAAAATCCAGGTACGAACTATGAAAAAATTAAAAAAATTGAATCACTTCCAAACAACACCCTGTATATCAAAATTTTGAAAATTTGTTAGCAGATTTGGAAAGAGCAGAGAAAATTATGTAGGACCAAATGTGTTTGTTACTTCCGCATACAATTCTAGTACTTGTTAATTTGAGTCAAAATTAATAGTTTCGATGAATGTGTGGTACAAAATTGAAAAAAAATCATTTTCTGCTATAAAATCTAATATTTCAAATCTAATCGATAAAATCATCAAGCATTTCGTAATATCCTAATGTTTGGATCCCAACATTTTTATAACATGAGTCGACAGGTCCGTATTTAGGACAAAATACTAATTGCAAGGATTTAGTAACAAACACCCTGTATGTGTTAAAATCAGGTCCCCTTGTAGGCCAGTTATGAGGTCCACCTTTGCTTATCCATCTATTTGGAAAATTTTGATTTAAAAAGTCTCTGACTATTGCCCTGAAATGAGGTGAAGCACCATCATGTTGGAAGTACATGCCTCCAACGTTAACATCTGCATCGTGTAGCAATATCGGTAAAATATTTTGCAGAAATTCCAAATAAACTTCAACAGTTAGTAAATGTGGAAAAAATGCGGACCAATTAAATGGTTGTTAATAACACCACACCATACATTGAAGGAGAATCTTACTTGTGAGTGTGTCTGTTTGATAGCGAACGGATTTTGTTGTGCCCAAACATGTGAATTTCGTAAATTATTAATACCGTCCCTAAGAAATGACCAACAAGCTCTAACTGAAAGACTAATTATGTATAATGGGATAAATAATAACCGCTTCTAATTTTTTGGTTCTTAGTTATTTTTTCACATAATACAATTTCAACGAGTTAGTATCTATTTCTTTCCATAAAGGTACGTATACTTTTTTTCAGGATAGAGTCTTTTTATCATTTTATTGTTTGTTTGAAGTATAGCATAATGAAAAAATACAATTATCATATTTGTATTACACATACAGGGTGTTTGTTACTTAATCCTTGCAATTAGCATTTTGTCCTAAATACGGACCTGTCGACTCATGTTACAAAAATGTTGGGATCCAAACATTAGGAGATTATGAAATGCTTGATGATTTTATCGATTAGATTTGAAAGATTAGATTTTATTGCAGAAAATTATTTTTTTTCAATTTTGTACCACACATTCATCGAAAATATTAATTTTGACTCAAATTAACAAGTACTAGAATTGTATGCGGAAGTACCAAACACATTTGGTCCGACATAATTTTTTCTGCTCTTTCCAAATCTGATTACAAATTTTCAAAATTTTGATATACAGGGTGTTGTTTGAAAGTGATTTATTTTTTTATTTTTTTCCTAGTCCGTACCTGGATTTTAATTTTTATTTGTCTGGTATTCGGTACCATACAGGATGAAGAGTATTTGTTGCGAATATGAAAAAAATATACAGTAGGGTTCTGAAGTTATGACTAAATGAAAAAACGGACATAATGGATAAAACACCCTGTCTTGGTTATAAAGAATCAGAGACCCATTAAATATAGGTTTTTTAGAACCAGCTATGTCACCCCTATCTACCATTAGCGTATGCCCATTTCCCAATGAATCACCCTGTATAGTGAGTTTTTGATAAGTGTTTATTCATCTTCGTAAGTTAAAATCAATCACACCTAATATTGAAAGAATGAAGCCCCTGAATTGTGTTGCGGGAGCGGTAAAGTCAAATTGACGCCATTGGTACTGCCAACAGAGCCTTTGCATTCATTCATTTACGGAAATGGGACAGATTCTATACATTTTTAACTCATATACAGGAATACAATATTTTTTTTCAAATGAAGTTATTTGGCGCAACAAAAGTTATTCAAGACAATTTTATGCTAACTTTCAAGGTAACTATATTGTAAAACAATAAACTTTTACGACCACGTGCCTGAATACGTTGGTAACATTCAATTGAAATCATATATCAATTCTTTAATTGAATTTAATTGAATAGCATACAGTAGGTTTGTAGCTACGTGAATAACCAAAAGCAGCCGGTCTCGAAAGTCACATGGTGGTACAATTTTTGCAAATTTATTTCATGGGCGATTCAGCAAAACAAGTCGATCAGCGTTATGCACACAATAAATAAGTGAATAGACCAAGTGTGGAGCAACTTCAAATGTTTTTCCATCAGACAAAGAATTGGTTGTATTATTCAAGACTGCATTAAACCGCATGCCATCTGATTACCTATCACAAAATTGTCAGCAAAGCCAATAAGACGCCTGCAGGACAACACGCAATACGCTGTAATACGACAACAATTGATGAAGCTATTGTTGTCATGGGTGAAAATTTAGAAAACCAAGATATTGTTTTTGCTTTTGTTAAGACAGGACAACGTCTGTCGGGTGAGCTAGTATCTTTATATATTTTAATCTTCTGTTCGTGTGTATGTGACTACACTCCTTCTAAGCCGTTGAACCAATTTTAATGAATTTTTTTGCGAATATTCAAGGGGATTCGAGAATGGTTTAGATTGACAATTGGATCTGATAGATGGCGCCGTTGTCGGTATGTCAAACGGCTATACCGATTAGTATGAAATTTTCTATGTATATTCCAATGGATCCCTGGATAATTTAAAAATACAATTGAACCCTGTAGGTTGCGCTGCTGTCGGCATATTGCTTGAAGCTTTTCCGGGAAGGTTTTATATAAATATTTTTTACAAAAAATTGTACTGACGTTATCAGTGCACTAACTGATAACGTTAGACCAATTTTTTGTAAAAAATATTTATTTCACACTTTTGAGTGTAACATTAGTTACGAAAACCGTTGAACGTTCACTTATACCAATGAAGATAGTACTTATCCAATTACCCACGTATATTCTTTGTTTGTAGTTGTTATTATTGAGATCTCAAGACATCGCTGCGGAAATACTTAAGCATTTTAGTTGTTACCATTTTAACACCGATTTAACTCGAAAACCGTAACTCTCAGGATAAAATGTTCATTATAAATGTTGCAACAAATAATTATGTCTTTCATGTATTGCAAACAAATTTTCAATTTTCGACAGAAGTCGCCTTCACCACATAGCAAAAATACCTAGGTATATTTGAGAATTTAACATGCCTCTATCTTGAAAACCGTTACTCTTTTGAAAAAATGTTCAATTTAAACGTTCCCGGATATTGTCCCATTTTTAATTATACCACCGCAGATTTCCAATTTTCGAGAAAATTTGCCCCTTCTACCCCCTTCGGGGGGGGGGGGTTGAAGGAACGACATGTCGGATTTCCGTTCTTATGAATATGGGACCATTTCTCAAGCCTCCTCTTTCAAATGAATCAAAAATCATCAAAATCGGAGTACGATTAATACATAAAAGGCGCGCACAAACAAAAAAAAGCATACAGTCGAATTGTATATCTCCGCCGTTCGGTCAATAACTGAACGTCTTTGTGTGCCGTATTGGCTCTAACATTATTCAAGATATCCCAACCAACTTTTGTACCCGTATTTATCATACCTTAAGTGAAAGTACGGTCATACTTTCATTGCCCGTGGGACTCTATGTGGTGGATTCCGTATCTAAAAGTCTATTTCTAACTCTATGGCAGGATTTTGATGGTCTTTTTTTACCATGTATGTAGAATATTTTGGTAGTGGTTGTAAGTGTGACTAGGCCTCCTAGAGGGAGGGATTTGCACCTGTAATTTCCAAAGAAGTACCTATCTCTGAGCTCTATGGCTGAATTTTCGTGGAATTTTCTCTATATTTGTGTGAAGTATTTCACTGGACGTTTTATGAGATTTTGTCAGTGCGTCTGGGACTTAAATTGGGTTCCATACAAGAAATTCCAGAAGACATATGTAGGAGAAACTCTCATGCTGTTCTTTCTGTCTGTAGATGAATCTGGGTTGGTGTTCGGACTGGTTCTACGTGCAAGTAGGACTATGAGGTGGAGAGGTTCCATACTCAAGACTTCTTATGACTTCCGTACCACAATCTAACAAAGTGTTTCCCGGGGAGTGCCGGGTAAAACAGCTAGTTTATTATAAAATTATTCTAAATCATTAGCAGTCGTTTCGAAAATTAGTGAAATTCATTTTTGACTTTCTCAGAGCTCTCACTACAAAACCGTTATATTTATAACATTCGAAGGGATGGGCTTTATGAAAATGTGAAATTTTGAAAATGAAACCATATCTCAATAGTCCTCTTTCAAATGAAAAAAGAATTATCAAAATCGGTCCATGTTTAATAAGCGATTCAAAATTATATACATTAAAAACATATAATCGAATTGTATGCCTCTTTCATTTGGGAGGAGGATCAAACATGCTTCAGTTATACCAGCAAATGATGGTTTCGAGAATCAAATATACAAATCAGTAATTTTTCAGAACTTCTGAGATAATATGATTCATATAATAATGTAACAACGGTTGACATTTGACGAACTTAACTTTTATTCACTAAATCACTTACATAAGGAAAGTAGATAGCGCTAGTTTTATTGATATTGTTACCATACAAATAAAAACAACACCTCCACTTAACAAAAGCAATACATAATCTAGTAATTAACTAATTAATTAACAGGTGAAATGCCAAGCTTTTTAGTAAAGTAATTATGTTTAACAGAACCTAAACTTTTTGTTAGAATATCTGCAGGCATTTCAGCTGTTTCCAAATATGCAATTATAATAAAGTTCTTGGCAACAGCTTCTCTCACAAAGTGAAACCTTATATCGATATGTTTAGACCATCGATGGAAAATAGGATTTAATGCTAGACAATCATTATATAAAACAATAGTATCCGACTTTCCATAGATTTCAGATAATATTCTATTTAAATAAATTGCTTCTTTGCTGGCTTCTGACATAGAAATATATTCTGCTTTAGTACTTGACAAAGCGACACTGCTTTGCTTTCTACATTCAAATGAAATTACAGTATTTGACAATTTAAAACAAAACCCTGAATATGATTTTCTGTCAGTGATATCTGAACCCCAATCTGCATCTACAAAACCTTCAATAATAGAATCATCTTTACAAAACACGAGACCATAATTTTTTGTTTTCTTTAAATATTTTAATACCCTTTTTAAATGTCTCCAGTGAGTCTCACTATATGAATTATTAAATTGGCTAAGATAGCTGACACTATATGCAATAACTGGCCTGGTGAGGACCGCCAAGTACACTAATCCACCAATTAACTGTTGATATGGTTAGTCACTACATACATTTAATGATTTTTCTAGTTTTAAATTTGCCTCCATAGGGGTATCTGCAGTTTTACAGTGTGACATATCAAATTTCTTTAATAAACTATCAACATATTGCTCCTGGTCAATACTAATTACATTTTTACGCATATTAACTCTTAGACCTAAACATTGTTTCACTTGACCTAAGTTCTTAATTTTAAATTGACTACCTAGTTCTTGAACCAGCTGTTCAGTAGATTTAGTACAATTTGAGAACACAAAGGAATCATCAACAAATAATGCAATAATTAATTTGACATTACCTTTAAATTTAGTAAAGAAACAAGGCTCATATTCAGATTTTTTTATAACCTAGAGTAATTAAATAATCATTTACTCTTTGGTACCAAGCCCTAGAAGACTGCTTTAAGCCATATATTGCTCGTTTTAATTTTAATACCTTATTATTATTTGTATCGTCACACTCAAAAGTAACAGGTTTTTCATGTATACAGTTTCATTCAAAATACCCTTCAAAAAAGCTGTAGTTACATCAAGATGACTGATTGATAACTGTAACTTTGCAGCTAATGCAAATAACAACCTTAATGTGGAATATCTAAGCACAGGAGAAAAGGTTTCATGAAAGTCAACACCAGCTTGCTGGGAAAAACCTTTTGCAACTAATCTTGCACGATATCTCACATTATTTTCACTGTCATATTTCTTTTTAAACACCCTTCGGCACTGAATCACTGAACTGTCCTTTGGATGATAAACAAGTACCCACGCATCATTTTCTTCAAATGATTTTAGTTCTTCTTTCATACTCACAAGAATTGACTTTCTGGGCCATTTAATGCCTCTCCGAGTGTGATCTCTCCTTGACTACTGTCTTCACACTCCACCATACACAAGTTATTGCAACCATACCTATCTGGTCTCACTCTAGGGCGTTTGGGTAATTGCTCTGGCTCAATTGGTTCAACACCTGGATCTGTGGCTGTGTCTAATGAGTTATCATTGGAAGTACTCACTGAAACTTCAGATTCTGGGGCATAAGTTTCATCCCCACAATCGGCTTCAGAGTAAGAGCTCTCAATTTCTAAATAATCATTCTCTTGCTCAGTTACCTCCACTGGATGCTTACATTCCAATGGTATTTCTACCATATTCTGGTTTGGACTTTCCATGACAACTATATATCTGCTGGTTGCGACAATGTTAGTTACAGGATCATATACTCTATATCCTTTAGTATTTTCTGCATAACCTACAAAAATCAGCTTATTGGCCTTCCTATCAAACATCTTTCCTTGGGAATGTGAACCATGACTACACTGCCAAATATAAGCAAATGACTTAGGTTTGGTTTCTGACCAGTCCATACTTCATAAGGAGTCTTATTATTCAGCCCCGTGACAACTGATCTATTTCTCAAATATACTGATGTGTTGACGGCTTCTGCCCAGAATTTCTTTTCTAATCCAGCATCGTAGATCAAACATCTGGCCTTTTCAATTACTGACCTGTTCCTCGAAGTTGCTGGCCCGTTTCTACAATTTGAGTAACATACTGTCCCATTGACTCAGTTTTCTAGCCGAATGTTAATGAGATTTCTCAGTAGACTAATCTTCCTCGTGTAGCCGGAGTCATCATACATATGTTTAAGCGTAGACCATAAATCATATGCCGTAGCTGCCTGCTTGATATGAACATATAAAGATGTATCGATTGTTAATATCAATTTCGCCTTAGCTTTAGCATCACTCTCAATATCACTCGCAAACGCCGATGCTGTTAGCTGTGTCTTGATTTTATCCGCCATGCCTTCTAGGACCAAAACATTTTGCGCCGCAAAACACCAGTCGTCATAGTTTTCACGACCCTTCAACTTTGGGACGTTGGCTATATAATTCACCGATATTATTATAGCAGTATGGATAAAGAGAATACTTTAAACTTCCAAAATGCACTTAAAATATGGATCTGGGCCCATAACCTATAATAATGAAACAACGGTTGACATTTGACAAACTTAACTTTTATTCACTAAATCACTTACATAAGGAAAGTAGATGGTGCTAGTTGTATTGATATTGTTACCATACTAATAAAAACAACAATTCATTCAGGCTCCAGACCAAACAAAACACTTCTTGGAATATTTCTCGCCAATGTTTGATTTTTATTGTTTTAAATAAAAGCTGAAAATTTTTGTAATAAACGGAAATATCACAGCAAGAGACTAGATTGTTTATTGAATTATCAAAGATAACCAGTTTCAGAGCTATCCATGGATATCTGATCACCAGAGAACCTGGGAGTAGTTGTGCATTACTTCCTATAACGGTGGAACACATCCTGGTAGACTATGCTTTATTTGAAATAAGAATCACAAACTTATAACAATAGGTAATTTCAACGAAACCGTTTTAGAAACTTTGAAGGTCATTAAATTCCTCAAGCATGGTAATTTTTTTACACAGATTGTAAAGACTATCACCAACCCTAATCTCCAATACGTTGATTTATTAACACATAAAAGAGGATAACTGTTTTGATATAAGGCCAGAGTTTTGACAGAAGCATATGAGTATTCGAAATAGGCAGTGGCGTAGTTCGAGAGGTTAACTACTATTTATTTATACCTATTTATTACGTAGGTACCTAGTTTATTCGTGGAAAGATCATGTTATCCTGTAATCTTACCGTTACTTCAAATTTTATTAAGAGGTTTCACGCAAACATTTTGTTGATATTTTTAAGAGACCTCTGTATAATAAGGTAGTAATCAACAAATTGTTTTAAAGTCATGTCTTACTAATTCTACATTTTTACTGATCTGCCAAATCATTTTCCTTCGCACACAGGAAACTAGACAATATGCAGTTTACAGTAAATGTTTATAACGAACTTCTGACAGGGTAATAATTTCTCGTCGGCAACTGGTGATTAGTCAAGATTAGCATCGCTAACTCTAGTAACACTTTCCCCGGGATCAAACAAAGCATAAATTAATTGGTTGGATTATATGAAAATTCAAATGCAGCATATATACTTCTATTTTAAGTTAACTACACTTGTTGCTCAAATTTTATTTCCAATACCGAGAATGTAGTAGAACCTATTAGACTTACAAGTTATTGACTCTAACTATAATGTTGTGATGATTTCATATGGTAATGTTAGTTCCTAGGAGTTTTTATTTATCATCCTTGAACTCTCAATAAATGGGATTATACATCATTTAAGCTAGCTCACCAGTGACTGATACGTCAAAAGTGTACATGAAAGAGCATTTTAGAAATCATGATTTTTGAGTTGTGAGGCTATTATTCAAAATTAAGTAATTCATTTGGATTAGGTTTATATTAAAATTGATCTATTGTTTGTCAATTAAATGTAATTATGGTAATAGATCCAAGTGAGTTTATTTTTGAACCAATCTTTAGCTTTCCAGTACGTTGCTTAGCAACACAAAATAAATTCTAAGCTTTTGAACCGTTTGCTTGTCTTCAAGTGAGCATTATTTAAATCACTAGAAAACTTGTATCATTTAGTTCAAGTTAGCCTTGTTCAGAAAAATAATACATTAGTAGATACTTTTAACAAGATATAAAGAAATATCTTTGTAGTTTCGTTAAGTTTTTATGAAGAGCTTTTACTAAATAGACTATTCTCAGGTCTCCTTCATTTTAACAATTTTGGTGATGAGCTGATCTCAAGATTTCAAGGCGCTTCTATAAATCATCAAGAACAACCTTCAGAAGATTTATCTAAATTGTAGTTTGTTTAGTTCAATGCTTGCCTTGAATATGCCTTTTCTTGTTAAAAAATGGAACTAATATTTGCTGTTCTTATCGTAATGGAACTTCAGTCGCTCGAATGCGACAAATTTTATTTATTGACAACATATGAAGTAGAAGTTATGATTTATTGAAATCGCTCTTTTGTTTTCGAAAAAATCACTCATTTTCCTATTTTGAATGAATAATAACTAGGTCTACCTACAATGAGGAGTTATTTTTTAAAGAATTTGCAAGAGAAATTTAATTCCGATTCGTTTTTTCAAATTGATTCTTGATGCTGTTCAGAAAAATCTTGAGCATTAATGTAAAAAATAGATAAGAGCTGTACTTGATTAAAAAATCTGGAAATACTAGTAGAGAAAATGAATTTCACAGGGCCATCACGCTCTCTAAGAAAACTTTATCAAAAGAAGTTGGTAACATGATCTACTTCAGTTCCCTTTCTTTCTACGATAAAACTCTTATTTGATCAGTTTGGTGTCTGTCCGAGCTTCACTAGCCTCTTACTGATAAAATGGTAACTTGGTGGTTCTGCATACTTAGATGACGGTATCACGGCCGTATAGCGTAAATAAACTTATAGGTACTGGGGGCTGTTTTGTTGTTTTAATTACTATGAGAAATACCTAGCATTACTCATAATCAGTAATACGCTATTTTTATTTTGGGAAAAATACGAAAATAGATTGATTATAGGCTTTTACTCATAATTCATAGGAAAACATATCTGCGGGACCTATATACCTTGTCACAGTCAATGATATTGCAAATTTCATCAATTCTTGATACTCCTTCATTCAACCGGATCAAACACTGGTTAGTTTGAAGTAAAAAAAAATATAACGATGTTTTTATTTTGTTTTTTTACAACCGTTAATAGTGAAAGCTCTCAGTGAATTTGTAAACACAAAAGAAATTCTTTCCTTTTAAATAGAAGCTGCCCAGACGAACATCGCAGTGGTTACCTACAAAAAAAGTTATCTTCATTTAAAAATATTAGGATGGAACTAAATTCCTGAGTTGTTTTCCTAAACACCTATATCAATGCATAGAAGCATAAATCCATAATATCAGTCATAAAATGAGGAAACAGTCAAATCAACTGAATGAAAGATTCAGTTTCTAAAAATACAAAGACAAGTATCATCTGCTGGCATGATCATGGTATCAATTTTTTGCGCGTAAAACACAAACAAACACTTTTCTCTAGGTTCAAAGATTCTCGTTATAATTTGAGGGAGCTCAACATTGCTGGAAAAAGTGCGATTTTTTTTAGAATACATATAAAAATCTGTTTTTATATTTTTTTGCTACTTTTGTCCTGGGAATACCTTCGGAAATCAATATCCATGTTTTTGTAACTACAAAGTATAAACTTCTGATTTCTTATATAGGTAGTTATCTTATCAGCCGTGGTATTGTAGATTGTTGAAAATTGTTTATTAGAAGATACTTCCTTCTTAATGAAAAGTCAAGTTTATTATTTTGCGAAGTGAGTTTTGCTAACAATGTTCATAAACATCCATTATTCAGTACTTGAAATGGAACATTTTATTTTATTTTGCTGTCGCGACTTGTCAGACCGAAAAAAATCTCGTCTCTCAGAATCCTCAACAATAAAATGGAGCCCAGTGGATCCTTCTGAAGTAGATCCCGACTATTTTCTCTGGAGTTTCGGCATCCAGCGTGCATCGCGGCGTAAATCACCGCTGTTTGTTCTAGTCAAGATGAATAATCGTTTGCCGGTTCTCTCTTATTGTGGCAATAATATAGATGATAAATGTTCGAAACTTTCCACCCTTTGCGTTTCAAGCGGGCTATGAGAAAACATAGCGTACAGACTACTAGACAGTTGAGATCAATTGGCTTCTGTTTTTTTCGTAGATATCTAGACAGAGACAGAGAGAGAGAGCGGTTCAAACGACAACATTCCCATCAAAGTTTGGGTGAAGATTGTTTATATAGCTGAACGATATTAATAATATAAATAATATATTCAAGCATCTACTTCGTTATGGAAGACAATAATCATCAAATGAAATATCTCAGTGTGTTTAAATCATTATTATATTAACATATTGTGAAATTTCTGAGTGTCCATGAAGAATAAACTAGAAAAGAAAGAACTCGGTAAATTTCTTATTAAGATGGCGCGAGAGCAAATAGTGAAATTTATCTTTCCGCTGGCTACGGGCAGTCGGATTTTTTTTACTATGTTTTCCTCCTAAATAGATAAATTTAGTAGGAAACCTACTGCAGATCCGCTTATTATATTTGCTTACCCCCTACAAAGGTTAACAGAACTTTGACCATAATTGAGTTGACCAGTTTGGCAGGTACATTTCAAATAAACATTTTTATTATAAAATGAGCCATCTATCTTCTGTGTGTCCATTATGATTTAGACTCATCTTCTGATAGGTACTTTTTTGGTTATTTTTGAATCACATTCGAAATATTTCAGACATATGAATTAAATCATTACATATATAGTTATCTACCTGTTTGTGAAATCGCGGTAGAGGCATTTTTCATCCTGAAGAAAAAATATAGGGTGATGTTCCATCTGGAAAAAAGTTGATGTTGCAATTGAACTTTGATGCGTTTATATTTTAGAAACAAAATTCCTTAGCGGGATTTGCGGTAACTACAATTTAACAGAAATTATGACTTGTTACGCTTCCTCGATGCGACTTTCTCTCGGTGGCTTTCTCTCTTTGTTTCCCTCTATCATTTATGAGATACATAGATTCGAATAAAATCTTGACATGAACAAGAGTTGAACATGGGTAGTTCATATGATTTTAGATGGAATATTCACATAATAAAATAATTTTATTTGAACTTCTTTTGACATAGATTATAACAAGATTCAAAAATTGAAACTTATGAATATTGACCATAACAAGCAATGCAAAAATAAATGATATCTCTACCCAAAGTATTTTTTCTCAATTCATTGATATAGAAGACATAAATAACAATAAATATCTACTATGATTCGACACCAATATTCGTTAAGGCAATGTATATTTACTGGGTTATATGTATAGAATTCATTATATCAAATCAAAAGAAAATTTCATTGAACAAAATTAGAAGTTCACAATTTCCGTCAATGATAATGATTTTTGAATTGTAGTTTTTTTCTAGCAAATATCAAGAATTGAACAGAATATTGCGTAACCAAAAAATGCTCTTTAAAAAGTTATCAAGTTCGTAAACGGCCATTGTTGGCCGGTCAGATCGTTTGTCGTTTAAACTAAGTTTAACACTAGACTGAGTAACAAGGCATGGTTAGTCTGCAACCGATCATCTCAACAACATAATATTTCTTTGTGTAAAGTGAAACGGTACTATTTATTTTCTTTTTATATAACTAAGATCCTTAAGTTACATTAGAAGCATGTGTTTTATCTTATGTGCTCTGGTGATGTATAGGCAAACTCTCCACTCCTCAAGTATAACCAGTTTACAGAATATAATTCTGTCTGCGAGTTTCTGTTCTATGGATTAGAGTAAAAACTTGGATTTTTCAATATGGAGCGTACACGCCTGTGTAAATATCTCAACTTTCTGTTGGGAAAGCGGAAAAAGCTTTATTTCTATTCAGAGAAAGCAAAAGAAAAAAACTGTTAAAAAAATCTCCACACTTTCTGTAATCATTTTCAAAATAATTTTATGTTTTTAGACTTTCCCGTAGAAGGACTTTTAGGCAACCCTATATAAGCGGGAGGTCATCAACCCTTTTGGAATTAATATGGTACTTCAAGACGACGAAGATTGTTATTCATTGTCAAATCATTGTCCTTTGCAAAATGATATATATTTTTTAAAATATTGTATCTGTATTGATAAGATCGCTTTAGCATTCGATTAATTATCCTCTAGAAAGTACATACCATACTGCGTTTCACACTGAGAATGCAGTATAGTATGACCGAGTATAGGCAATGTATTTTAAATAGGAAAACGGCACACAGAGTTGTTGCTTTTTTAAGTTACCAGTAATATTTTCTTCTGTAATTCTGAAATTCATTGTTTATGAGCGGGAAAATTAGCCTGAGTCAGAACCTGATGGTTGGCCTAGCCAGGCATAACAACGTGCTGGCAATGATGGGCTCTATAAGACGCGACACTGCATTCTTAGTTTGAAACACACTATCTACAATTACCTGTAATATTTTCTTCACTTTGTTAGGGTTTTTTCTTTGATATGTTTACAAAGAAAGGCTATAGCTCCAGAAAGTGTGAAAATGTTTGTCACAATTTCAAAAAATACGGCCTTGATACCAATTTCATAAAACCAAATTGTAGTCAAAATTGATCTTCACATTATAGGTAACAACTTTTGTGGTTTTTCTTACATAATATATGTATTTTTAATTCTTCAGACAAAAGTTTTGTTAAGAAGTTAATAAGATTAGAAAAATGTAATTGGGAAACCATTCTTCATGAATGTCTCTAGTGATCAAGCTTAGCATACCCCTATTTTATACTGGTTTTGTTATCTACTAATAGTAATATTATGATATCTTTCCCTTCACCAAGTTCTGAACAACTTGTCATTCATGCCAGTTCCCTATAGAATTGGGCTCACCAATATCTCCCCCTACATAATAGACATCGGAAACATTTCCTTCGTTGGCATTAGTCACAATTTCACTCGCGACAACATTTCAATTATCTTCTATGAGAGAGTCTATCTCCAGCCAAACAATGTTATTTCTTGATATTTCAATTATTACGCAAGATTTACTAATCGGATCATTCGGCTTTGTGAATACTCGCGCGTTAGAATGTCGTGCCCAAGTTACTTCTCGTCCACCCTCCTTTTGGCAGTCCTACGAACGCGCCTGGATTTGTCCGTGTCGCTTTATCGGCCCCTTGCAGCAGTCGCTCCTCTACCAAACGTCGTTAGGTTTTATACCTATGTTGGATGTCGAAGAACCTTGGTCTTATCACAAACTAGCATTTAGTTAGAGAACAAGGTTACTTATGCAATAAGGGCAAAGTCGAAATAGAAAACTTTATTATTTACCTGAGTAAAAAAAATCTAAATCGAAAAAAAATCCCGATGGCCTGTAGTCAGCGAAAAGGTAAATTTCTCAAAACTGATTGAATTGAAATTTTAACAACTTTTTCATTGGTATACCTACATGTTATTACATAAAATTGCCGTATGTGTCATAGCCTTGAGGTTAGAGGTTTTTGTTTTGGCTGTTGAATATAAAGCAAACAGGGTTCGCGTTCCACTTCAAGGCAGACATTTTTTTTTACCTATTTCTTTTCAATAAATATACTATATATTTTTTTAATCAGGGTCTATATTAAGATCTCCAGAAAATGTACAATTACATCAAATTTATATTGATTGTTCATGTTTCATCAATATTTCTTATTTTTCTTTGTTAATTTTTATTTTTTTATCTGTGCATTTTATGAAAAATTGCTTTGAACAAAAGTTGTAGGTACTGATTATATCTATAATCAAACATTATTTTTGATGATATTTACACTACCGCTCTTTTTTAATAATTTTTTTAAATATTTGAACGGTCGCTATTTTGAAACTACATACCCGATATTGCCCAATAACGAACTCGGCCGAGGTATTTGAGAGATTGATTTTTGTAGCAAATTTGATCTTGATACCTCCAAAACTGCGACCTCTATCGTGTTAACAAATTTCGTAATATCCCATATATATATATATATATATATATATATATATATATATTGATTTTGTATTCTTGACTGGTTTTATAATAAATAAAAAGATGTTCTTGGGGATGCAGTCATATACTCAAAGAATTTTATTGATTATATGACTGCATCCCCAAGAACATCTTTTTATATATATATATATATATAAAATTTTGATCCAAATATTTTTTTGGACTAACTTATAGACATATAACACCATGCCGTTGAAATTTTTTCGAAGTTCAAAAGTGTGAACGATCGCAATAGATACATTTCTATAAGAAATTTACCTAAAATGAATTCGAGTTGTTACTTTCCTGACATTCGTCATAGCTGCTCCTTTTCATTTTACTGCTACAATGACATATTCATAACAATTAGATTCTTCATATAAAATGGCATACCCAATATTTTATTTTTTGCTAGAACATCCAGTTTGAAGATGCTTTTGTTAATAAAGTCCTATACCTACCTATAACAAACTATTCTTAAGATATTAATTATTGAAGAGATTCTTGCGCGAAAATTGTCAAAACTAAAAAATTCTTTGTAAATCTATTTACAATAGTATGAGTATCAAATTCATGTGCATCTTATGACCAAACGTTTAAGGTAACTGGTATTATGTATCAACTGTATTAATTTTAACACATTTACCTACATGTATAGCAATAAAAAGTGTATCCATTTCTAAACAATAATATCCTTCAATATTTTAAACATCAAAACTGGAACACTGCAAAAAGTATCCAACGCAGCTCTCTTCTTGATCTATACATTATCAATGTAATATTCGCAAATAAGATACTTAATATAGTTGATATTGTATTTGTATAGTATTGTTTAGAACAGAAGAGGTATTCGGTTTTTGACACTGGTTTTGTTGTACACGTCGAACAAATAGATGCAGTTCTTAACCTAAGAAATGTTTTATTCCAATTTACTTGAACGAACCTAAATGAACAATAAGGTTATTATAATAGGCTGAACAAAAAATATATCTGCGAGAGTGATTATTAAAAGAAGCCATCAATTTTCTTAAATAAAACATAATATTTGATAAATGAATAGAGTAGAATATTCCTGATACTCTGATGTTGGTATTCCTATATCTATCTCTTACTCTTATTCTTTGATTATTTGAATTTTTCCTTCTATTTTAGTAGGAGTGAGATCTGGGGATCTCGCTGACCCATTCTAAGAACCAATTTTACCAATAGATACAACAATTTGCATACATTGATAACGTCATCACTAACAAAGCAAAGATAAAATCCCTGTAAAGTCATTCGCAGTAAATCTTAATGTTGTAGATATTTTGCAGTAGGCACCTGCTTACATTTTTGGTTTCAATAAACAAAATACATAAAATTGCAACTGCAAGTTACTCTTCTCATTTCCAAAGTATTTGGATTCCTCAGACTCAATGACTTTCATAAGAAAATCAGGAGCCTCATTTATTTTTTTTACCCATTACCATCATTTGAGGTTAGGATGAATGTTGCATTTGATACTTCTGTAAGGTTCTCTTAATTAATTTAGGAGATATTCTCAAGTGATTTGTGGTACTTCGAATGGATGAGTGGGGATTCGCACAAACATATCCAAAACTTCATTACCATTATCTTCGATCATTTGTTGTGTTTGGTTTCTTTGAGTACGAAAACTACCAAAGTTGAGAAATACAGAACTAATTCTCTGAAACTTCCAGCATTCATCATTCTTGATAGATTGGGATCTTCGTTAGAATATTAATTATTCTCCATTAAAACTTATTTTCAGAAATTTTAAATTAACTAAGTAACTAACTATTAGAAATATATCAAAACTATACTTTCATATGCCATGCTATTCTTTTAAGATTAAAATGGTAATTGTATCAGCTACTAGAAAATCATTTAATAATGCAATAAATCAAAATGTAAGAAATGGTAGCGTATTGACATTTTATGATTTGATAGTTTTCGCGAAAAAAAATTGTTCAAATTTCAATAGGTATGTTGAGACTTTTTGTTAAAGGTAGGTAAGCCATTTGAAATAATGATGTTTATATCAGATATGGGTAAATGTGACAACACTGCAATATTTTGATGCGATAGATTGTAGTTGACTATAACCACAACCAAAATTTTAAATTCGTTAGTTATGTACTCGCCATAAACTTCTAAAACTTCATCAAGTTTGAAACACCCTTTATATCTCTGTATAAATTACATATCTTGTTACCGTATACACATTTCATAATAATGAGGCGCAGCTTATATATATAGTTTTAAAATTGATTATTCTGACACAAATTATATTTTTGAAGAATCGAAATTTGAAAACAACTTCAAGTTATTTACTATTTAAGTACCAAATTTGAAAATTAAATGTTATTGCAAGAAGAAACCCTTATAGTCGAAATCTCTCTTCTTTCTCATCCAATTTGGAGTGACCGCACCCATTCTAGTGATTTTCAACAAAGTTCATTTGATGGATACTCAGCAAAAATGAAATGAGTTATCGAAAAGTAAATATTCCGATTTTTTTTGCAGATTAAAATATGTATGTTCTTCTAGCAGTCTTTTGGTTGGAGCAAAGAAAAAAACTTCATCATCTGAGACGCAAATTTGTTCAATATCGTTGCGTCGTCTATTAATAGTAGTAGTTTTTGTTATTTTCCTTGATCTTACTATATTGCCGAGTACCACAACTTCAAGAAATGTTATTACTCTCAATATTTTCGATACTCTCAACACAAACCAGTTTTCTTTATGTTCCTCTTCCATGCTTTATTTGTAACTAGAGACCCGCTCCTGCTTCGCATGGTTACCACTAAAATGGTTATTGTCAATCTTAAAAGATAGACATATACCATCGCGGACTTTTTTGTAGATCTCGTTAAGTTATATCTACAATTCCTCAATATATTAATTTGACCTCTCGTAAGGCTTAGCCAGAGTTTGCGATTTAAGCGCACAAAAATATGTTTGTCACGCCATCACAATACAAATCGTTGAATTTTTCGCTTTTCTGTACTATAATATGTATGTATTATAACATAAAAATTTTCCTCTTGAATCACTCTATCTATGCTAAATACTGCATTAAAATCCGTTGAGTAGTTTAAAAGATCTATGCGAAAAGACAGCGGAAGCGACTTCATTTTTTTTTATACTATCTTAAGATGAACTACTGGTCTCAAGTAAATGCCGTAGAAAAGAAGTAACTGTACTTCCAATTACGCTCTGGGTGACTTTTTGACCGACGAACCCCGAACGGAGGAGGTATACAATTCGACTGTCTGCTTTATTTTTTTTTTTTTTTTTTTTTTTTTTTGATTCGTGCGCGCCTTTTATATAGTAAACGTGCTCCGATTTTGATGATTTTGGGTTCATTTGAAAGAAGGGGATTGAGAAATGGTCCCATATTCATAAAAACGCAAATCCGAAATCTCCTTCCCTCCGAAAACCGCCCCCGAAGGGGTGGTGGGGGCGAATTTTCTCGAAAATCGAAAATCTGAGTTGGTATAATTAAAGATACGATAATATCCGGAAACGTTTAAATTGAACATTTTTTCAAAAGTGCTACGGTTTTCGAGATAGACGCATGTTAAATATGTATTTTTGCTATGTGGAGAGGACAATTTCTTTCGAAAATTGAAAATTTTTCGATACTACATGAAAGATATAATTATTTGTAGCAACATTTATAATGAACATTTTTTCCTTAGAGTTACGGTTTTCGAGTTAAATCGGTGTTAAAATGGTAACAACTAAAATATTCAAGCGTATTTCCGCAGCGATGTTCTGAGATCTCTATAATAACAACTACAAGCAAGGAATATACGTGGGTAATAGGATAAGTACTATCTTTATTGATATGGTATAGTGAACATTCAACGATTTTCGGGACTAATGTTACACTCAAAAGTGTGAAATAAATATTTTTTACAAAAAATTGGACCGACGTTATTAGTTGGTGCACTGAAAAGTATAAAATAATATTAATTCTGTTGGTGGTGGTACTTGTGAAGTTGGTGCCAAAAGTTATCAATCTACCTGCAACTGCACAACTTCAAAAGTACCACCACCAACAGAATTAATATTATTTTATACTTTTCAGTGCACCAACTAATAACGTCGGTCCAATTTTTTGTAAAAAATATTTATAATAATCTTTTTTACACCATAACAGTTGCAGGGATCTCAAAAATTTAATTAGAATTTCATCTTCAAATCGCAAATATGAGTACATATACCATTATGAAATTAATTTTATTAAATATCAAGTTACTAATATTTATATTATATCGCTGTCAAGGGATCCAATAGCAGGTAACTCGATAGTACCCTAATGTGTTTTTGATGCAAAACCTGGATAGTTAGGTACTTAATATTTTGAAATAATTGTTATAGTTTAGAGTTAAGAAAATGCAACAGCCTCAAAGGCAATGATTAAGAACTAACTTCTCTTGCTTATATTTTTTGGATATTTTTTGTATAATTAAGAAAAGGTCTCCTTGATATCACTTACTCGAGGAAAAGATGACAAAATTGAGGTTAAACCTACAAGATATCTACTTTATAGTCTCGTAAATGAAGCGATACTCACAGGTGAAAATTCTCTCTGGCAAATCACTTGTTTCTTATAAATACCTGAATATCGTATAATATTCAGTTTTCGGTCTTAAAAGAGAAAAATCAGGTACTTTCATAGAAAGTATTTGTATATACCTAAGCACTGCAATGATTTCGGTCTTCTCCGCAGACTCAACTAGCAATATTATTCCACAAACCTAAATAAGGAGGTAGGTACACACTTGCTTCCTTCTTTTTTCCAGTGAAATCCAGATTGCTTTGGATATCCCATGTATCACGTCACCAGAATATTGAGATTGTTTTTCTCATACATGATATGATTAGCAATGAGTAAAATTCTATAAAAGTAGTCATCATATAACTCATTTAAGGAGGAGTAGGTAATATAAATCAACATTTTTTGCAATTTTTGCAATAGAAAAACTCATATTTCTATCTACGAGTGAATTATATAAGAACATAGAACCATGATTTAGATATTAGTTTTTGGTGGGCTAAAATGAAAACAACCTTATGATATGGATACTTTTATTGTGACTAGATGGCTGAAGATGTTTGAACAGTTACAAACGATATGCAGAGTATAATTGAATTAAATATGTATAATAGATTTAATTTTATTTTATTATTTCCTTATAACCACTAGGCGTTCTATTTTTACATATCTTATATAAATAATTATTTAACAAGTTTTCTCATCCATTCGAATCTTAAAATATTTATATAATAAATTGCACATTGCAGCCTTTGTACTGAAGGCCTGCAAAAAAGGCCCTATACAATTTCACAAGTAGTCTGCATTTTTAATATTAAGTACTAACGAAAAATAATGACGTGATATTTGACTGTTCTAGAATCATGGACGATTTTTTATCCAGTGAGAATTGGAACAAGAATTATTCGCAGTTTCTTATAAAAATCAATAATGTCTGCAGTTGAGAAAAACTTGGGATCTCAAAAAATAGTACGGAAGACTCAAGATTTTCATGAATTGTATAAAAAGTCTTATGAAAAAAGTATTTGGTTCATCTGATGACAAAAATTTCCATGTTCTATACTTCACAACCAGAACTTTAGACCTATCCTGTTTGGTAAATACATTTTATAAAATGTAGTAATTTATAATTGAAATCTTTGGACAAATTGCAATATTTGGCACAATAGCAACTAAAATTTGTACTGATTTATTAAGATAATGCATGAAACTCCTTAGTTACACCATGGAGTTTAGAAATAGAAATAATTCAATAATTCATAAGATAATGTTGGTGTAGTTTCATGCATTGCCCAGAAATCACAAAAATATATTAAGAAGAAAAAACAATTATGGTAATTCCTCGATGATAGTAAATATTAGAATGAGATTCACCATTTCAATATAATATTCTTATAATGAGGAACATATTATAGGAAGAATATCCTTTTTTATGATGAATCATCGTAATTATTGTTTATTCTGTTCTACTTAAATAGGAAATATTATGAAATACCCATTCTATGAGGGTCATTTATTGTTTTTGTTAAAAGTATTTCACAAAACAAAAAACTCATCCAGGTAACTAAGATATGCAGACTGACGTTTCAAAAAAATCTCATATATCAATCTTGTAAAAAATAATCACTTACATCGTACAGTACGTTCCTATATTTACTTTACAATTGACACCAATTCTACTTACAAATGTATTTACATATTTTTACAATAATTGCACATAGACCAATATGACGTTTTATGTGGTAGTTGGAAACAACACGGGAATAGAAAAAGATTGTCTAATCTCATGATAAAGTTTTGTTTCATTTCAATAAAAAAAAAACAAGTTGACACCCACAAAATGTTCAAGATTATTATTATCATTTATTCATATATAACAGGTGATTAGTTGAGGCATTTATAATCCAATAAATAATTTTAATTAGGGATGTCCAAGATGATTTAATCTCTGTCTCTTAGGCTTCTTCACCTATGGTACCATTATTATCTTGAACAATTTTTAGTCTAGAATATCTACCTTTAGCAATGCATCGAAGTAAATCTCGGTAGTCTGATCAATCATCTTGGTCTTCGTGCTTGAGTGTGCCCCCTAAGGGCTCCTCGTGTTCTCAGCCAGGCCGTTCTCCTACCCCTATCCCACTGCCGGCGTACTGGCAGGCCGACAAGCCTGCAGAGCTTGATCTCACTGGGCTGACACTGGAATACCCAACAAAGCCGCCAGAATGCTGCTTCGCCTTCAGCCTTAGTGAGGCTATGCTTGTCGTCATTGCTGTGCAAGGCTCCGTGGTAGCCCTGTGATGGTACATGGAGTAGGGATTTGCCGGCGTTGTGTAAGGGCAGGGCTGAGCCGAAACTGCACCAGGAGTGCTGGTCATTACAGTACCCATAGCACCAGGCAGCATTGAGCTCACTGCACCAGACATCGAAGCCCCCGCAACCGATGTGGCTGCATTAAAACAATTTACTGGGCTCTGGTGATGATTGGAGGGCACCACTGGCCAGAAGGGTTTGGTTCCTAAGGGACTGGGCACCTTTGTTGCCCAATTGTTGTAGCTGGAGTACGAATAGAAGCTGTCATCACTGATGGTGGGCATGAGACCATTGAACTGGGTGCCAAAGCCGGTCTTGAATTCAGCAGCGGCATTCATTGCATTCATGGCGTTGCGTTCCCGCTTCCGCCATTTTGCGCGCCGGTTTTTGAACCATACCTGGAAGAAATAGAAGAATTTGTCAACCACGTGTCACAAAATATAAAAAAATCAAGACATAAAAAGATATATACATATTTATCTATTACTATAAGTTAATCTAAAGATGTACTTTATCTTTGGTTTGTAACCAAAAAATCTAAATTAATAATTTCTACCTGTATTGAGGTAGATCAAATTATTTTCTGATATTTCTTCAGTAAGTATATAAGAACTACTTTTATGACCGAAAGTATTGGAAGATTTTCCAATGAAGTATTATTTCTGCACCCATACAATAATATCGGTAATTTTGCTATTTTTCTTTTTACGATCGAAAAATTTACAAGCTTTCTCTTTAGTTCACCAGCTAAATTGCTTCATTTGAAAAATTTTATGTTTAAAAAAGTAATTGTCAAGTATTTGTTTTTTTTTCACTCTTCAATTGCAATGTGTCGAAATGAACGTCATATTACAATAATATCTAGAAAAGTCAAGCCCCAAAAATCATTGTGGAGAGCTTCTCAAGTTGAATAACACACAGACAAAACTGGCGAACTCAAAACCAGTGGATGCACTTCATTAAGAATAAATTCCCCCGAAGAGCCATACAGCCGTTAGTCGAGGCCTCAAAGATTTACGGATTTACCGGATCTAGCGCCTTATACCCTTCGGATTCTAGTGTTTCCCGTGCAAGTCATTCAAACGTTCTACAACTAAAATATTATTCACGTTCTTCTATGAATATATATATCCACTGAAGTACAAGTAGATACATATATTTTTATGGCGGTAAATAGAAGAGAAATAGCTTTTTCAGTGGTCCTGGACGGTCTTTAATAAGGGGCCCTTAGAAAACACATTTAATGATTTCACCCATATACATAATAAAGGGGGTATTTATTGTATTTAGTACGCGCGCTGATAATGATGATTCTTTTTTCAATGAAAATATAAATGCTGAAGGATGGTTCTGAGTCGTAATAAATTTAAAAAAATCTAAAACTGGATGTACACAGCGCTCCTACAATCCACTCCGACCTGCGCAGGCCTGGGAATTTCAATGCAAGAGTATTCAACGATCTGTCCTCAAATCAATTATATTTTATGGTTTGTAATACAGTACCAATGTGGGGATTAGCAAAATAATTATCTTAAGTCTCATTTTATTATCACCAGATTGGTGCTGTACCACAAAACATAAACTCTGTGTGCTCTACCTTTTCTGACCCACTCCGTGTGCATCCTCTATAAGATGTCTTTCAACCTAATAATGGAAGGGTAGATTTTTGTTATGTTATTATGCTGTGTCTTAAGACTGAACTTTTTAGTTTATTTGACTACAAAGCTTTCACCTGTTATTTTACAACTGCAATTTAATTTTGAATGGACATTGTTCGACTAAATATGGTTTCACTTTTCATTCCATAAAATGTAAGGTGTCGGCATTTGATAGAACCATTTTCTACCCATTAAACAACTGGAAATGAACGAGTGCACAAACAGATAGCTCTTCCATTCCCACTCATACCGTCATTTTCCATCAAATAGCTCTCTTTTTCATTCGCAACAATGCCGCCGTATATCTCTACCAGCGATGGATGGAGAAGAAGAAAAAGGGACGCTGCTATCTGCCGCCCCCGCTGTCGACGAATCGAGGATTCGGCAACCGACCGACCGTCTCCCCCTTCGCATGGCCAACGACCCATCTAATTGCGGCGGTCGGAATGAAGATCGACGAGGCGCGCTATTGGGGGTGGCGCGCGTGTTAAAGGAAACGAAGTAGGGAGCGGGAATATGCCGCCGCCATCGAAATGTTTCTCACATTAGACCAGTAACTGTTTTAAAACAAATAACTTGAAAATAGCCACTTCATGAGATGATTCACTGGAAAATTCATAATATTATTTCCTCTATTAGAATTGCAGACTTAGAAATATAACATGAATATAACAAAATCTAATTATAGGTAGAGACATTTGTAAAAACCATAAAACATAATAATAATAATACTCCATTAGATGATCTATATGTAGATAGAAGACTATCAACACTAACTTCAAAATCTTTATGATGCTTCCATTATGTATATTCTGCTAACTACTAGCTGTTGCCTGCCACTTCCTCCGCGTGGAATTTAGTTTTACCCTTCCTGATATACCTACGTTGTTAACGTAATATGCTCCAGGCCAAAATCTATGCACCTGTGAAAACCACATTGAATACTCGTTCAGTAATTTAGGTGATTACTGCCAACAATCAAACAGACCGACAAAAATTGAAAAATAAATGTTTCGTGTTCTATTACATTGCTCTTACTGGCTGTGAGAGACAGACGGACTGACAGACACCAGAGTGAACTTTTAAAGGTTCCATTTTTTCATTGGATGAATGAAACCATAAACATAATTTCTCCAAGTATAATATACCTTTCAGAGAACGGTAAGTGAATTCATACATTTTGAAGTATGAAATATTTGTTTCACTTGGTTATTTACAAGTTAGGTAGATATTTATTCCAAGTTATTTGTTCCAATAATATATTATTGAAGAAATTTGATTCATAATAATTCTATTGGCGGTACAAAATATAGTATAAGCCTTATGGGTTGACTGATTTTAGAAAATGCTGGAGACTTCACTGCGCATAGTATTTATTTACTATTTTAATGCAGTAAATTAGAAGTATGCCATAATTCTTTTCGTTTTTGCCATGGCAACCCCTGGCATGCTAATAAAAAACAATTATCTATCGGTTTCGCATAATTTGAATTTATATAGGCAGAGTCTCGGGCACAGGCCCAGAGGAGCGTCTCGTGCGTTAATGGAATCGTTCTTGGAATGTTTTATGGGATACTTTATCATAACGTCGTTCTAGGGTTCTACTACTTTTTCCAAAAAATTGATAATGCTGATTTTTAAATTAAAATGTTTATGAACCAACGAAAAACATGCTTGAGGCATTGGAGTTATATAATATAAAATATTTGATTATGGATTCTAAAAATGCATAGAGGCTCGAGGCAGGATCCCAAACGCGGTTGGGTTGGCGTGGTATAGGTAGGTAAATGAATAAATCCATGGCCACGTTTCCAAGGAAGACATCATAAAACGTTTTTACTTTAAAGTCTTAGATTATATGTAGCTCGATATTATCATGCTGTGATATGGTAATGTCATATCCGATCATAGATGGCTTTGCATTCCTAGCTAAAATCCATATAGCCATAGCCACATTGATAATGACAGCATAAGGATCGTAGTGCACATAAAGTAAAGCGAGATATATTGTATCAATAAGTGTAGACTGTCTCTCGAGTTATGCTAAGTTATTAGTGATTTAGAGTCGTAGTAGTATCAATAAAATTACGACTATGTAGTAGTTTATTATTGTTAAGACCAGTGATCAATTGGATACTACTTTTAAATGATTTTAGAATCTTATATTGCCAATTTCTAATTATTTGAGTTTACATTTCATGCAAAAAAGATGTTTTAAAACATTGATACTGGTTGTTATAATCAAGTACAGAGAGTCAAACAGAAAGTATTCAATGTCAACATATCGAATGTAATTACAAATCATCCCGTTCGATTGGAAAGGTCACTTCTGCAAGCTAATACATGACCAACAACGATTAATTTCCCTTTTCGAATTTTTGGCGTAAAATTGAACTTTATCGGTGATTCACTAGTGGCATACGAGTATTAAAGCACCACCAACGCTGTTCGTGACAAATGTCTTAATTTATATTCCGTTAAGCTCGGTTCATCGGTTCGCACGCTTGGCCGTTCAATCACGGCCGAAACATGACCAAATGGCCATTGAACCAGCAGTCCACCACCCCACACTATGTATGTACTTATGTATGATGCTATTCCATTAAGCTGCTGCTCCCGGTATGCCGATTCGGGATTATACACGTACACGATGACCTCTCGAAGAATTTACGAATAAGGATTTGATATCTTCTACAGAAAACAACAAACTGACGAATACGTTTTCAAATACTATTGGACGATAGATGTAGGTATATTTGGTTTTATAAGGGACTATTCACTATTCTGTATGAAAACCGTTAAAAAAATTATAGGACGTCAATTTTTTATGCTTTTAACGTAAATTGCTATTCTGTAACATTTCAAGACATCCGATAAATCACCCCCGAGGTGTCACAGAACACGCTGTTTTGTATAGTTGTCAAGTCTTGTGTTGCTTTTAAGGTTATGTTGAACTATTCCTATCATATACTTGAGAACAATTTGAAAATATACAATATGAACCTTGAGAATCATAGAATTGTGAATTGATTCATTTAAGAATTTATTTTTCTGTTCCTGTTTCTTTGAATGAATAATCTGAAGTGATGACAGAAAGTAATAGGTATATTTTGTAGATTGATCTGAGACTGGTACTAAGACATGAACGTAGAATTTTAAAAACTAGTTTCATTTAAGATTTGGTTGCTGCTTGTTTATAAAATAAATACCTACCTAATGAAAAGCGATTATAGAAAAGATGGGCATATTTATTGTGTCTTATATTATAATGAACCTGAGTATAGAGAGAAAAAATAAAAAATCTATTAACTGATTACTTGTTTATTTTCTCTATTCTTTATACTTTTAATTCATAATGACTAGGTACCTATCCTATACATTGATATCACTTGCTTTGAGAATATTTTGAGTAATTTTGTACGACACTTCAGCAATATCTAGATGCTATTCAGAGAGATGTAAGGCGGTGTGTCAACAATTTGTTAAGTTCCTAACCAAATTTTCATATATTAACATCAAATAAAATCATCTAACACCATATTTTGTACTCTAATGAAGAGAAAACTTATCTCTAAATGCTCCTAGAAAATTTTAAGACCTAATAATACGCAAGTCTTAAGAATGTTTCTCAATATGTTAAATTTAACGACTGACGTTAAATTTAACGCCTGGTTTTGGCTTACATAGTAGCAACTAACTTCATAGATTTCAATTAAGCCTTAAAATTATTGAATGCAGGTTACAGAATACCTATTTAGATTTAAAGCGCGTTATTATTTTAAAGAGCCATAAAAATTAACGGCTTGGTTACAGAATAGCCCCAATAGAAAGTTATTTTTCTGTCAGAGATATGTCTCGAAAACTCCGCTATATGAGATAATGACTAGCAAACCTAACTATTATTAGAATTTAAGTACGTATTTATCGTTTGAATAAAATAAAAAAATACAATCTATTGTTCTCTATTTTTATCATTTTATCTATAACACTATGATGTAAATTAACTACAAACTATAATGTTGAACCTCGAGGAAGTACTTAATTACATAATACCATTTCAAGATTATATATGATACGAAAAACAACAACGATTTTATGTGAGAATTAACGAAATCATCAGTATAAGACATCTTGGTTCTGACTTGTCAAAATAATAGCCCTTTAAGCTGCCAGCACGATGAAAAGGGAATCACTTTACTTTAAGAGTATTGTCAATGATTTTGGGTTTATTATTCTTAAATTAAACCCATTTCTAATATTCAGTATTGAGTTGGGTGATATCATATAAATTTACGATGAATGTAAAGGGATTACCATTACCAATAGGGCAGAGCAATTTTTCCCGAATATAGGGCAATAGCTCGCGACTTCGTGCGCGTGGAAAACTGCATTCAATTCCATGCGGTGGTTTTTGCGTGTACAAACATACATATAGACAGACAGACGTGGAAACATGGAAACTATATTCTATGTTAGACCTCTAGCAATACATTGGTGAAAATTGCAATCAATTCTATGTCTTTGCGTGATACGTGTACAAACATACAGAAAGACCGACAGACGCGATAAAATATAGCCTATATTTTACGTTAGACCTCTAGTAAAACATCGGTGAAAAGTGCATTCTATTCCACGCAGTAGTTTTTGCGTCAGGCGCTACACACAGACAGATAAAAATTCTAAAATTGTTTTGGCTTCTGTTGTTCTAGTAAAGATCCCCTTAATATTTATCCTTAAATATCTTTAATGTACAGACATCGGCCTTTTTCAATTTTATTACATACAAATTTACACCCTTTATTTCACCCATTTGTAAGGGTTGTACAGAAGAATAATTAACTACATTTTAATTTCTTTAAATAAGAAGTATTTTCTAGTAATTTAAAAACCCTACTATTAAAACTATAGAAATTTCATACGAAAATTGACACCTCTTTTTACCCCCTAGGGGTTGAATTTTGTAAAATTCTGTCTTAGTGAGCACCTATGTTCAGTTCTGAAAGGAACCCCCATGCAAAATTTCAGACTTCTAGCACGTGCAGTTTTTGAGATTTCGTGATGAGTGAGTGACCTTTCGCTTTTATATATATATATATATATATATATTAGATCGGGTGACTTTCCTTCCGATATGTTATAGTTGATTTAAACAGTGATTATCTGAAATATGATGAAGAAGGTTTATGCTCACAATTAAAAGTTGTATGTATAATTGCAAAAAGGAGTATCTTATCAACAATGTTTCTTAGTAAGGTCCAATTCCCCCTTGATCTCTTACTTTCTTACAAGCCCGTTTGAACGTCTGTAGCTACTGATGTACTTCTTTTCGAAAAAAGAAACGACCTTTTAGGTATTTTTGTAAAATTTTACAACTTCAATGAATAACTCGAATGAATAGCTACCTCATTTTAATCATCGCAAATCTTTCACATTCACCCTGTCCCCAATATTTATTTTTTTAAATTGAAGTTACCACGCTTCAAATCTAAAATAAATCAGTTGTTATGGGAAGCTGGAGTTGATAAAGATTTCAATGCCGACATCTAAATTGGAACATCAGAAGAAAAAAAGTATCAAACATACATACACGCACACAGTCCCACATAAAACGGTCTCCAAATTAGAGTTTAATACGCGTATCGGCACGCGTTCGCGCACCACCATTGCCTATAATATGGATGCTTCCTTTCCATCCCTTATAACAATTCACGGCAGTTAATCGTGTTAGCCGTGCCGCACGTTCTCACGCCTCATCGACCACCGATTACACTACTCTCCCCTCCTCTTCTTTGACTGGACTCATTATACTTGGCTGCAAGTGGGAGGCAGCAAGGGGTTCAATAGTGTATAAGTTGAGTTGCTATCGGTTTAAGTGAGTAGGTACTTAGTCGAGATAAGGAAAGTAGAACAGACAAAATTGCTTCATAAAAGTTCTAAGAGGGTGAAAGGAGTCTAACTGAGTGGCGAGTGGGAAACAGGTTGACTTGATATGGTACCTTAAATATGACAGTATCTATAGCGTTGGCAAAATTTTCATTTGACGGTTCCATTTTCTGTTAATTAGTAGTTTTTCCTTCTTATACAGTGCGTTCACGTTCCAGTATGGAAACGCTTCAATAACTTCTAAAATATTAACATATAGAGAAAAAGGTCGATTTTTGATTTTGATTTTCTACTTTTTTGTGCAAACAGCATCATTTTATCCCCTCCACTTTCCAAATTATGACGTCATCATTAATTTTTTTAAATGGGAAGGCCATAATTTTATATTATAAAAGGCAAACTTGCAATTATCTGAGCTCATAAATACCAAATAAATGGGTATGAACTTAAAAATATATGAAATACAGGGTGAAAAAGAATTAATATATTTTCATTTGCTGCTTTCGATTTTCAATAATAACAATAATATTAATATGCAGTGGTAATTAAGAACTTATTAGTTGTTGCTAAGGACTCCGATTCAAACGCATACTTGTTTTTATACATAATTTGTATAAAATTGAAAGCAGTAAATAAAAATATATTAATTTTTAGCACCTTGTATTTAATATTTTTTTATGTTAATATACTTGTATTTGGTATTTTTGAACTCAGAAAATTGGCAGTTTTCCGTTTATAATATAAAAATATGGCAAAGAGAAGGGGATAAAATGATGCTGTTTGCATATAAAATAAGAAAATCAAAATCAGAGATCGACCTGTCAAAGCTTTTTCTCTATATGTTAATATATTAGTAGTTATTGAAGCATTTCCATACTTTATGAACTGTATAAGAATCACCAGTTCTATAATTCAAGTATTTGAACAAGTATGTTTCATGTTTCAAAACTCAACGGGGCCATCTTGTAGGATAAGACCCAGCCTACAATACCTGGATAATATTGAGGACAACCTGAGAAATATTAGAATAAATTAATATAATGAAGGACGATTCCAGAGCATATCAAGGCCCTATAATAAGCCATAGTGACGATGAAGAAAGAACTGCCCAAATGAACTGAATAACATTATTCACTATTTACAATCACCTAAATATTATACTGGAAAACGGCAGCTTTATGTGAAGTAGAAATGATACGTATTTATAGATGGACCTCACTTTTCGGATGATACCATCGAATTAACGATACCTGAATTATGGAATAACTGTTGAGAAGTATCATATTTTAAAATAACTGCTTTATCGAAGCATACAGATATGAAATTTATTTTCAAAATATAATTTCTATAATCGTTAAAAAAATTCTCCAAAAGAGAACAAACTAATAGGAACCATAAGTATAAAATAATTCATAGGGGAGAAAGATTTTAAATTATCATATCATATCATTCTTAATATTTTTCTTCCAAAACTAATTCCTCCTCCTTTCTTGTCATTGCCCACACCTAAATAACCATATTGTGTAAAAACAGCTTGGATCATGATTTTACAGATTATCAATTTTTGTCTCTTTGCTGATCATTTCTGAAGTTATTATATTATTATATGTATTTAAAGTAAGCTTTACCTATACCAGCTCCTGTCCGGTGTTTAGGCTTAGTTTGGTTATTTATTTGTAGGCCGAGGTAGGTAAATTGTGTAACGAGTTCAAGGTTTGGCTCAACAATAGTGTAATTTTGGTCTAATCTCTGGATTTTTTACGGTCATTATCTTGGTCTTTTCGTTTTTTATCTCCAATCTTATCTTCTTAGGTTCCTGTGACTCATTCTGTGAAGCCTGTTATATCTCTTGAAAGAATTTGATTTTAAGTTGATGGTTGATTTGATCATTGAGGTCGAGAAGGCGTCTAGTTTTGAATAAATGGACATTTTAGCATGCTATGAGTATTATCAATACACTTCATGAATTCATAACACAAAGGTAGTTTTTTTCTTATCTTTCAAAGATCGAAATCACAAATGACAAATCGTATACCTATATGGAACAAAACAAAAACACCTCAATAAATATCAACAATCGACAAAACTTATCTGCGTGTATAGCTCGTTATTCAATAATGTTTAACATCTCCTTTGATATAGACACTTTGTCGCTATCTCAGTCATCCAGAACTTGATTGATTGCTTCCGCGGCATACATCAATCGACAAAACCGACACCAAACACAAATACCAGCACATTTTTTTTTTCGTGTGTTGTTGCATAGTGCATCAGATCACTTCAGTTTTCTCTTATCAGCTAAGTTTTAAGATGAGATAGATAGAAAGAATTGGAGGGTGAACAACCACCGGTTATCTTGTTCGACGCGTGTTTACACGTGTTGGTTTCTTTTTTTCTCTTCTCAGATGTGGCCGACATACCATACCTGAATAAACACTAGTTCTCTTTCACGGATGACTGTTGACATTGTTCTTGTTCAGACAAACTGTTGTGTGTACGGAGTAATATCACTTTATATTATGTATAAGGATCTAATATGAAATGTTGACGTGTGGAATTTTCTTGTTGCTGGGTCAAGGAAAATAATGCGTTCGTGAAAGTCTTGTGGAGTTAATAAAAAAAGAAAGAAAGAATGTCTGGCTGTGCACTATTATTTGTTTTCTTGTAATTTATGAATGTGTATTAATATAATTTTGAATTTACTTTCCGTCAGTGACACACTTGACAAACTATGCGATCAGGATACAAGTGGAAAAGATAAGTGCTGTAAAATTTTGGACTCATTTTGTTGTTTCAACATTTGTTTTGGGAAATGCAAATAAGAAATTCTGTTTGAAAAGTTGATTTTTCAGTCGAAGACAGATCATATTCATTTATAGAAAAATAGAGAATAATAATAGATAGGCAATTCCCAATCGATCAAATTATTGATGATGTGACCGGACTTCCGGTTCGACCGGTTCTCTTCTTTCAAATGGAATATACTACTTTTTGTTTCATTTTTTAATTCTGCGTTGAAATTGGAGGTAAGTTTTATAGATACAGCATCATTATTTTTGATAGTTTTCGAGATATTGAGAGTTTTACAAAAATGTATCAAGAAACATAGGTAGGTACATATTTCTCTTAGATTCTATCGAAAATCCTGTTTTAACGTTAATAGTTTCGATTGACTGGAAACTATGAGACAACCTTATAAGCATATTTTAAAAGATATTTTCAATAAGTTCATTGTTAAATTTTGATTCTTGATTCATCGATTTATGCACTTTTAATTTCTCACTCTACAATTTTCCTATTGTCTCCGACCATATCAAGAAGATTCCAAAGTATCAACCAACAAGAAACTTATTTCATTCATCGTTCATTCTATACATATCTATATAACAACATTGTAACAGGCCGATGTCTGAAAAACTAATATGGGGTCTTTGTTAGATCAACAGAAGCCAAAAGAAAAGTTTTTGAATTTTTCTCTGTCTGTCTTTATATTTGTACGCGTATTACGTAAAAATTACTGCATGAAATTGAATGCAGTTCTCACCGATCTAACTTGAAATATAGGCTCCATTTTACTGCGCCTGTCTGTCTGTCCGTATGTTTGTACACGCATTAGGCAAAAACGACCGCATGGAATTGATTGCAGTTTTCCACGTGCAGGAAGTTGCGGTCAAAAGCTAGTTGTAAATAAGAAGCAATATACAGTTGCACTTAGATAGATACCTGGACCTCATATAGGACTTCTCACTTATTCAGGTCCTACTTAACCAAGTTTCACTGTATTACCTCTTTTGTAGAGAAATTTAAGTTCCTCATTTACATAAACACACATTATGTATAACCTATAGGTAGGTACTTAGGTACCTACTCTTTTCATTAGTTCAGAATCTAACTCAAAAGTGAGTCAAAACTTGTTGTAGGTACGCAATTTAGGTACTTTGCATAATAGCCCGGAAAAGTCAATCACTATTGAGAAAATTGGGATACTCTGCGATATTTTAAGCATTGTTTAAACTGTGATTTTATTTGACTACAAATTATTGAGGGAGTTACATGATTGAGATTATCAATCTACTTAATTCGAACACAATGTATTATCGTCACTATTTTATGATCCTGCAAGAGGAAGAACGTAAGTACTAAGAATTGTTAATTTAACCTCAAAACTAAATACAATCAGTTTTACACTGTTTTGATTTTTGAATTTTGATGCAATGAATAGACAAACGGGTAGGCGGAGATTCTTGAAAGCATGGAAAATCAAAGTCTTCATTATTGGCCTCATTGCAGATAATCAGACAGGAAAACGTGACCTAATTTGAGTCAGAGTTAAGTTATATCTTTGTTTATATACAATCAAAATCCCCACATACCTTGGAATAAACGGTTGCTGCTTTATTGCAAAAAATTAGAGCACATCATCATTACCGCAGGAAACCATAAATAAACCACCAATATGTTATTTTTCGTGGCGATTTGACAGCATACTTTTGAAAATATTCCTATGCAATTGATCATTCCCAAAAAAAATCGCTCATTAATCCTCGTTTAACTCGACAGACCAGCAGGAAAACTCGCAAACAGATATCGCATCAAATAAATCATATAACGGCAATGGAATATTATTTATCCTCAATCCTCAACGAGTTGCGGTAGAAATGGGATCTCCCTCTCGCATTGTTTCTCTAATTCTACATCACACATTTGAATAATGTGCTTCGGAATAGCAGCCTGGTATCGAATACTGGTAAATCGAAAGATAAACACACATATTCATTCTAATGCTATAACTGCCTGGCAAGCTATCCGGTTTACGGATATGAACAATAAATGCGATTATATTGTTGTTGCAAGTACCGTTTAAATGTTGTCTCATTTTCAACGAGTCGCTTGTTCACTTTACTCACACAAATTCATTGGATTAAAGCCGCTATACGAGTTTACCTATACAGGTATATTAAATTATCACACCATTTAGGAAACTTCATGATCAGAAGAAAGAGGTAAAATAGAATTCAGTTACTCGTCCAGTTTTTCCATGAACAAAAAATGTCGGTGTTCGTGAAATAATTTGCTCAAAATTCACCTAATTCTAATTTGAATGTCATGAGTCGTGACTCCAAAATAATAATTTCGTAGAAGTACAAAATATATATATGGTTATTATTTTTTTAGATAAATGAGCATAGGTAGAGTAAGGGACTTTCCAGTGGAATTTGATTGATTATAAATTATTAGAACTCGATCTTAGGCTCCAAATCAGGTTGAATCGTAAACAAATATGGATGTGAGAGCGACTCAAGTTCCAACACTATCAGCGTGTACCAAGTTCTTTTATTTGCTCGAATATTCTTTTTCTTACCGAATTTCTTTAGATAAAATTTCTCTAACGAATGTCAGTTACAATAAGTTTATATTTGAGCCACATGCACTTCTTTTGAATTAAATTCAAGTGATTCGGAAATCAAATTCTAGGGATGGAAAGTACGATTAAACATATGTTTTCGCTTCAGAGGGGTATGAAATAATTGCAGCAAACACATAAAGGGCAGGTCGTGGCAATATAGAGGTGTAAAACGTTGAAATTTAAAATAAAAATAAAGCCGAACCCTTCTATGAAATTTAGCTTAAAAATTAGGTAGCACTCCGGTAAAAAACTAATAAACATTAGGATATAAATTATATTTAGGTACAATGTTTTAGTTGCATAAAAATGCTGAACCATAAATGGAAAATAGAAAAATACACTGCTTTATCCGGACGCGATTAAAAATTTTACAAAAAGTCGTCCAAAGCAACCCGTATTTATCTAGTATCTATACATAAGATAAGTTTCTTAGTTTCTTGAAAATTTGAGAATTGAACATTGTAGGTACCCATAATATTATTATAAAGACTTTTTACAAAAAGACGCTTCTTCTTAAAATAAAATAGGTCCACATTTTGCATTGAGTGACCATATGTTATTATGCGAAATATTTGCACGTTTGTTAGATTAGTAAAGTATAAATTCTAATTATGATAACAATACGGTGTCAATTAGAGTTTTTGCGATGATATAAATAACATGTCAATTAAATTCTAATTAGTTCAAGAATTTATTATATCAAATATCTTTGTCATTTTATAAGCTCGTAATTTTTGAATTCAATATAAAAAAATAACCTAAAATTTAAATTATAAATTACAGCAACCATTATATATTGTTCGGAATTCAAATCACCTATCTGAAATTGTACCTCACAGAATATGTCTCAGAGTGACAAACTGTTTAGGAAGTGTATAGTTTGCCGATTTTGTCATTTCCCTTTCTAATGCTTGGCATATCAGCTCCTTTGGCCGTGGCATCCTCTTTAAAGATTTTGATGACACTTGAAAAAGTCCTTGACCATCCTGTTAAAGAACATCTCTAAAATAGCGGGTAAAAACTGTTCTCAAATGAGTTTTCATATTTTTTACTTGTTTGTTCCGTTTATTCCGGCTAAATAGTACCTACATCCAACGTCAAAATTAAATTTTATCATTTTTGTTTGTCTGGGTCTTAGAAGAAAATTAATTTTCGAGTAGAATTGGCTCGAAAGCCTTAAGAAATGTGAAAGTGGATAGTTTTACTGGATAGATAATTTAATAATAAATTTCGTTCGTATAAATAAATCAGCAAAAATTTAAATTTCCTGAAATATAAGTTTCCTGAAACCTGAAAAAAGTGAATCCTTAGTTCTAGTATATGAAAAGAACCTCACCGGCTTCTCTATGTAAGTAAGATCTCTTGCCGGTGGTCATCATAAATCTAGTGACCAGTGGATCTCTCACGCTGTGTGGGACGGCGAAGGAGATGATGGCCATTTTGGAGCTTTGCCGGCTCAAGTGAGGCTTTACGGAAATGCGAGATATCTTTTCTGTGCTAGTACTCCTAACCGAATATATATGCTTCCATAACAACTTGTTTACATACTTGGGAGAATCTAAGCAATGACGCGCTTTTCAATGGAAACTCATGTGATGCATAGCAACATCACCGAGATTACCGAAGATATATTGCAGTAGTTTAAGTTTTTATTTTTCTTGTTTTTGGATAGAATAAATGAATGAATTTGTTAGAAGTTAGAACATCGAAATTAGTATATATCTACCAGTTTGAAGTTTCATTGTCTTGGATATTTCGGAAATAAATCAGCACCCCAGACCAGTTAAAAATTTAAGTTTTCAGTATAAAAAGTTTCCAGTATTCTCCTAATTGGCCTAATATCGGATACATTTGGTAAATTAACTCACAATGCTTCGGAATATCCAGGATTTTTTTAAGCAAAACGAAAGTTAGGTATAGTATCTAGAAATATAGATAGGTATTACAATAAAATAAATTAATGCTTACTTTAAATAAATAAAGAAAAATCTAAAAATGGGTGCAAATTGTGCAAATTTTCGTTACAGAAAAAAATTATCCTAATACCGGATATGAAAACAAATAAAATAGCCAAGCTCGGTTGGAACAAAATATTCCCTGTTTAGTGAAAACTTTTAGATTTATTGCTTATTTAATAATGGGACATTCGCTACCAAAGCGTTAGCAGAGATGTTTTTTCCTAATATCGGATATCCGATATTATGGCAATGAATATTCTCAGCTCTAATTTGAACTCCAATTCCCCCTCCTATAGATTTCTTAAAAACACGTCCCTAAAGCTAGCAGAGCAAAGTGAGCAGAATCCAAAATACATATTTGGTGCTTGTAGAGCTAATTAAGTGCTGTATTCCGAAATTAATTGCTTGTTTCTTAAGGACGTTTTGAAAACAGTAGTTACTATCCAATATTAGGCCAGTTTACTCTACTAAAACTGTGATAGAACAAGATTCATATGAATAATTATTTCACGAAAGTGTAGTTAATTAAGATTTTTTAATATCATAATCTAATTTCTGCAAAGTAAACGTAGTAAGATTCTAGTTTTAACCTATAATTTGTGAAGTTATTTTAGAGTTCAATTGAACAACACACACCGAATTAGCCCATGATAATTATATTTGAACTCTTCCGGAACTCTAGAAGCTAAAGGTTTTCAGGAACACAAAAAACTATACCTAATCCTCGTTAATTGTATATGATAAATTTTTTTTAGAAAGTTGAATTGATTCATATAAATTGAAGCCACAACTTGTTTCAAAAATTATTCATTGAGTAAATCTTATAGAATTAAACATTGTATAAGTTATTTACGAAACCCTCAGGTGAACTCTATCCCACTGAAATATACCTACTAGATATATTTTTCCTCATTTATGTTTGAGTGTCCTCATCCAATTTGAAGAATGGATCTACTTCATAGTGCATAGACCTTCGGGGGTCGCATTCACATCTACCATATCTTTTAGATCTCGTCTCAAACTCCATATCCAGACTGTACGTAAAAATTATTATTATGAGTCACTCGTGGTCATGAACCGCGGCTTTGTTTTATGAATTCACCGTCGTCGTAAAAAACTTCAATATGATATCCAGCATTATAAAAATTATGCCCTATATGCCCGTAAAAGAAATAAGCTAATAATATTAATTTTCAACGGTTCATCAGTCTAGAGCGACCGCAGGAAGAGCAAACCTCCCTATAAATATCCCGACCAACCCCTGTTGAGAGGAGGATTGAAAACGAAACAAAGTGTGTAAGTGAGGAGACTTGATTAAAAGTTTAGTTAGAACGGCACGTGCGAACCTAAATTAAATGACATTAAATCGGCACGGATTCTCTGTGTGTGTGTGATGGTTGTGGTCGAAAGATCAACTTCTAGTCCTGGGCCCCACTATATAAGCGATCAGGATTGATGCATTGGCACTGTTATTGCCTTTGCGGGGTGCTACAGTGCCCCTCCAATAACGTTGCATTTATTTGTTATTTTTAACCCTATTAAATGCAAAACAACGCGCCCCTATGTAGTAGGTATATCTGTGCCTCGTATTCTGAACCCGAAAAATCACTTTTGCGTCTGTCACATATATTCTTCTCATAATATAGGTATTTGAGTTACGAGAATACCTATATTAAAAAACTATATGAATTTTTCAAGACATTTATTAAATTTTTCGTAATATTACTTGGCTCTTATTGAAGCATGTGTCAAAATTTTTGACCGATATCACAAAATGAGGAGGTGTGGAGTTTGTTGATTTTTCTTTTTTAAGAAAGAAAACTGAAGTGGTCATATCAAAATATTCAAGAAATTCAATTGGTATTTTGTCTCGAAAATAACCTCTAAATGAGAACGTTTGGTATGACAAGATTCAAGAACAGATTATTTCGGAAAACTTTGAATTGAATGTTTTCTAAAACCTTCAAGGGTTTCCGAATTAGAGCCCTTGGAATAGTAAGTTTTCAAATACGTTCGATGAGGTACAGTATTAAAAGTTTTATTTCATTTTATTTCCGTAAAAAAGATGTAAAATAATTACTTTCTAATGCAAACTAGTACGATTTTATAAGGTGATGAACTGATAATAAAATAATGTTTTCACAACGCCTGCCTGGAAAGTTCAACTTTCGAGAATTGATTATCGTGGCGAAAGTACCCAATATGTATCCGCACCCTTGACGATAACATACAATTTCATGACACTAGTGCATGAAGTATTTTTTTCCGCCAGCATCATGAATTACTTTACACACTAGTACGAAAAGTAAAAACTTTTCTTACGCGAACAGCATTAAATTTGTTAATGTCAAAAATGTCAACACAGTGATCAAAGAAATAACGACTCTATGAAATTTAACTTCCAAGACAAGTCTTGCAAATAATGATGTATCCTACACGTGAGCAAAGGGGCGAAACTGATAAGGCGCGATCTCCACTATACGTAACGTCACCGTCACGTATCCGCACCGTCACCGAACCGAAAATATGACTCAAATTCATACTAATAATGAAGAGCATTATTCTCTCAGAAATCACCGAAGGACGTGATGGCGACGAGAAGTGGACATAACTGATAGTGTGATTATGTTCATTGCTTGCATTGTATGAATATTTATCGTGACGGTGACTGTGCCCAGACATGACGGTGACGTTACGTATAGTGGAAACCGCGCCTAATCGTGAAACAAAATTCGCTTCTAGATATGTCATATTCGCTCTCGGATACATATGGTTGTCGATAATTGATAATGTCGGCCCTATTTTTTTTAAGAAATATTTATTTCAAACTATACTTATTGGCATTTATCTTCAATGTGTTTAATTGACATTTGTTCTTTATGAAATCTAAACTGAAATCAATAATCCAATAACTTTTCTTGGTAGCATGAACCCAGGACCGTGTAGGTCAACATAACATGTTCTTTCACAATATCCATGTCAGTAAAAATCATTGACATTTATTCGCAACGAAAAAAGAATGACTTCCACTTGATTTTTAAAGCAGAAGCACACACACAATATTTCAGCACTGACATAAACGACTGGGATTGATGCATGCCGCTGGTTATTGCACCCCCAGGAGGTCACAATATGTGGGCCGCCCCGCGGCGAGCTGCCCTTATGACTTGTTAATCGGTTTGGACCGCTCTCTGCTTTTCCTGTTCGGAAGCCCTGTGAGTGTGGGTGTGTGTACAACGGCTCTAAACTCTGAAGGTCTCATTTACATTGTCCACGCGATGGTATCTGCCGATTGTATATAATTTGATATATTTCTTTGGTGAATGGTAGGTGCATTTCTAAACTTGAAAAGGAATGAAGGAAAATTAATTTCAGTATTTCTTGCACTCTACGCTAATGGTCTTTCAACAACAACGAACCCAAAATAATGATATCATAATATCATCGAGCTATCAAAAAAAAAAGTCATTCGAAGTTAGGCTATGGAAAATGAGAACCATGTCTTTGCTAGAATCAGATGGGAATGAGTTGCGTTATGTCGTAAGCAACGGTGTGTTTGTATAACCAGTTAAATGAGCAAATGTTATCAAGTCATTATTAATATTTGTTATGGACATCAACTCATTCACGTTTGAACATCTTTATCTCTATGTTGATCAATAGAATATTTCTGCTGCAAAAGTAACAAGCATTATTTCAATATTATGCAATATCCATTTCCAAGAACTAATAGCAGACAGATGAACAGACAAAAAAATTTGTGCTATTATGGTACCACTTTGTTTTGGGGGCAAATTACAAGAAAATTTATCAGCCAGCAAGAAAGTAAATTTGATAGAATATATTGAATCTAAATTTGAATTAGTTCTTATTGATTTTTTTTAAGTTTCGAACAATATATATTGCTTGTATATTTAATTGCTTCTTGCTGACATTATTTCATTTCATCAGAATTTATTAACACCAAATATCAAATTCCACAGCCTACTATATTTTTTTTCATAGAGCTCCTCTATATACTTATACCTTTATGATATAAATTTCAAAATCAAAAATATACTTATACCTACACTAAAATTTACCTTTTAGAATTATTTTTGGTTAGGATGACCGACTCTGAAGTTACTTATTGATATTACCTACTTCATATCCGAAAATGAGAAATTCACTCACACGTGCAAAAATAAATATGGAATATTATCATCAGGATGATTTTCCATATGAAAATATCTAGTATGTCAACGTCACGACTACAGCTTTCATATATCAAATTATTATTTTCTTATTAATTGTTTCTGATTGCCTATTAGGAAAATCAAGGACTTCTAGGACAATGCTTCAAGCAAGTTCCCTAAAAAAATATTAAAGCCGTTTTAGTGCTATAGTCTATAAATCGATTCAACTATTCGCGACATAATTTTGGCAGAGATAGACGGAGCGAAGGACAGACACAATACTTTCATCAAGTAGCAGGAGGAGCAGTTTGTTATGTATCGTCGGCAACCACCGTAGGGATAGGTTATTATTGTTTTTGACATAATGGTCAATGAGTTTTACAATTTTAACTTAGATCTGGGATGTGAAGAAATTAGTACAGTAGCCTTTATGCCGTCCATAGTTACATAGGCTGTATGGAATTCTAATAAAAACTGTTTAAAAATACAATATTCATTATAAAATTTTAATATCGGGTATGCTCTTGGAGTTTTTATGCTAGCCGACTCACTAATGCATAAGTTTCAAATGCACATTTATTTTGACTATAATTCGATCAGAACAATCATATAATAAACAACTGATGTCACTCAAAAGGTATAAGATATAATAAAGAATATGCTCACATATTTCTGCCCAAACGCTTAATGCTTGCCTATCACTGGTGACAGTTGACAGATCTCAAAATGAACGCGTCGTTTGATGGAATGTTTGACGCTGGAACACCCGACAAGGCGTATTAATAGACTTATTTTGTCGCACTGTAATCGACTATTCACGTAGCTACATGACTCTGGTGGGGGATTTTGAATTTTCCATTTAGCTTCAACCGAATTATAGAATATTCCGTCAGCGTGGATCGTCAAAGCAACAGCGACAGCGAGTTGTTCTTTTGACGGACACATGGCTTAGCCGCCATAATAACTCATTTAGTGGCGCTCCATGCAGAAACGTGTATGTCACTATATCATGGTACATTAATGAGATATGCACGCGAGCAGCAGCTGTGATATGGCGGCCATAATTTAGCGGGCCAACTAGCCAGGTACACACACATACACAGGGATGTGCGGGCATGGGGAGTACAGGGCGGCGGCCGGTGCAAACTAATCCCTGCATGATTAACACCATAAATCTGGCGGGGATTAGCGCAGCGGCCATCGCGGACTGCCGTGTACACTTGCTATGAACTATCGCTCCGGCCCACCGCAACCCGATATGCATATTAGGTCCGGAAAATTTAGTGGCGCTTTTCATCTGGACTATCCATTCTCCGAGCTTACGAAGAATTAAGCCTATATAGCCCTCGCCACTGCCGGAACTTCGTTACAAAGTTGATTGTTGACTGCGACACCCACTTTGGAATTTAGAGTTGTCAAATGTCAAGAAAATCATCCATATGGGACATGAGAGATTATTGAACAGCAATGTAATCCATTCATCGTTCTGCAGTTCGATGAGGATAATTCCTGCCCTTTAAGTACAAACAGGTAAAAAGAATGTCCACCACTTCCTATGTCATAAATTTAAGATACAAAATAATGTTTTATAGGAGGGATCGCAATGTGTCGCAACCTGATTTATAGAGAATAATCATTCATGAAAAGAAACATCCTTCATTGATAGAGAATTGTTCTGAAAATAGATTCATATTCAACAACCCCTAATCCGTAATTTTGTATTCATCTCATTATTCCATTTCTCTTGTCGAATATTCAGCTAGTTTGCCTATAACCAAAGTTTACAGAATACTCTGTAAACTTTACTATAACAAAAAAAATTCAAGTATCTAGGATCTTTCTAAAACGTTATTTACCCAAATCGGTTAATCATAAATTTAGTGGTGCTATCGAATGCCAGGCTTCGGGAAAATCAAGCTTAAACCCTCGACACCACCGGAACTTCGTAACAAAGTTGATTATTAATTGAAACTTAGATTATCAAATGTCAAGGAATACGTACGTTCGTATGGGACATGAGGGATTCTGTTCAACAGCAATGTCCGATACTTGCGCAATGCTTACGGCATTATATGTAGTTCTTGTAAATCAATGCAAATAATTGTAGATATTAAGATGCATGTAATACTTGTAACTTGCCTGCTAAGATGAGTATATTGGCACAAATAAACTTCACTTCTGTATTTTCCATTTAAAATAGTGAAATGGAATTTAGTTGGAGTAAATAAAGAATCCAAAGTGATTTATAGAGAATAATAAGTTAAAGAAACCTTCAACAATCGTTTAATTTTGGTTTCATCTCATTTTATTTATTCTCATTTACTTTCTGACTATAACCAACCTTATTATAATTAATGATGAATGAATGAACTGCTGGAATTTCGTTAAATAATTTATTGTTGATTGCTAATCTTACTTACCGAATGAAACGTCAGGATTGAAAGAATTCATTCTGAGGACATAAACATTCGTTGTTATTGAACAGCCCGGCCTCATATTTGCTTCGTTATACAATTCTTCTTATACTGTCTTACCCCTATTCTCATTATTTGAATGAAAAGAGGAATACGCTACGACCCGTCTTATAAAATTTGACCTTCCCTTTTGTCATGTTCGCTGGACATTTGCCACTATATTTTTATTTCAATTTTTTGTGACTCATAAGACCTTAACTGTAATATATATATAATGACATATTACATGTATTTATTTATAAAAATTGAAGAAGAAGAGGCTGATTTTCTTTATGTTATAGAATATTATAGAATTAAAACAAAAACCGACTTTTCCAAACCATTTGCAACTTTATTTCAAATATAAGATAACAAACACAATAAGTACGCGGAAATCTCACCTCTTCCTATATCTTCTAGTTAAGATAACATAACGGGATTTGGTAAATAGTAAAGAGACCTTAGGGAAATCCTCTGGTCGAAGTGATTAGTATTTCAAGTCTCTTCACACTATTTAGTAGAAAACTCTCACTATTCACGAGTAGTTGGTATAGGAGACAATGTTATTAATGCGGCTGCTTTCGAACATTCTGTATTATTATGAATACAAGATTTTACTCTAAATACCTAATAAGAATGAAACATTTAACAAATGTAATAACTTTTCATTTAAATTAAGAGTAGCGAAATATTCGAAAACAAATAATGATATTCCAGCAAAAATCATTAATGTGATTGAAAGCCAAGTTCATAACCAAAAAACCTGCAAAATAAGTACTTGGATAGCGGCCTTGCCAATAAAAGGAAGCAACTCTAACAGGAAGAAGAAAACCTGCTCGCAATTGAAGAACGTTATACATGGGAAAAGTTGTGATTTAAGTAACTTCGAAAGAATTTCGTACCCTGTTAGATTTAATTACTTCTATCGGCAAAGTCGTTATCCAAGTACTTATTTTGCAGTTTTTTTTATTACGAACTTAACTTTCTTTGCTATAATTTGGAAACAGAGAAAGTAGTAATATGTATTTGGGTCTATTATAAACTGTTATCTACTCACCCTGACTCTGGCTTCCGTCAAATTCGTCCACATGGCAATCTCTTCTCTCGTGCTCATGTCAGGGTATCGATTCCTGGCAAAGGTAGCCTCCAGCTCTTGCAATTGCTGGCTGGTAAAGTGTGTACGTTGCCTCCTCTGCCTTTTATTTTTCTTGTCGTTTTTGGTGTCGTCTCCATCTGTGGGTTCGACGCCAACATTGGATTCCGTCTTTATTGGATCTGTCAATGACCGACTGCCTGCAACATAAATAGAGGCCAATTAAATGAGGAAATTGGTTGGAATATTTGGGCAATAGTCAATCTATAGAAAATTAGCTGATTGATTTATAAGATGTGGCCCAAGAAGAAATACAAAGCAAATGCTTTTCAAGACAAGGAACCCCAGCTCGACTTGTGACGCAATTTACAGCAAATTATTTTTACTAAGATAATAAAAAAGTTTAAAAATAATATCTGATTCGAGAACCATTGTTTGCAAATTTTATGCTATAGGTATGCTAGATATTTATAACATTCTAAAAATGTAGAAGGTATATGTAAATCTAACAAATGCATATTTATAATTATCCACCTTCAATTTCTCATCTCTGACATTAGATGCCAGTGGAAATATCGAAGACACAACATGCATCAAAGAGAAAACAGTATAATGACACTAAAATTACATGCTACATCCTCGATTAATTCTCAGTTGCTTCGAAATTTACACTAATCCTCGTCCGTCAGTGTAATTATTTAAGACCTGCACCAAAATAACGCCATACGGGTTCTCAAACGCTAAAAGTGTCTTGAGGATTAGCCAGGCGCGTTAGGTTATGGCATCTGTTAACTTTTTCAATGATACTTCTATGTGTCTATGTGCTCGATTCTTACAAAGAAAGTAACCATATTAACTTGAAGGGATCGATTTCAGGGATTATACATACGGAAGAACTTCAGATGTAAATAGACTGAGAAGGTCGCGTTTTATCTCTCAGATACTTATTTTGTTGTCCATATATTTTAAGCCGATCAAAAATATAAACTACTGATATTTAAAATTCATCTCCAAAAAGCAAGAGAATATATTTTATTAATAAAAGTAATTTCTTAACATATCAATATGTAGGTATAGGTACATGTAATTAAATATCTTCTCAATTTCTGCAATTCTGGGGTCATAAAGTGGGGTTATAACGTTATGTATGGAGGGATTGATTGTCAGTGTCAGAGGAAAGCGGTTCTTTAGACACAGACATAGAGGATGAACTGCATAATCTGATCACAAAATGGACTGTTCCATATGAAAAAGGCAATCAGAATTCTACTAAATGACAACCACTGGGGGCAGAATCAACTTATCTCGTCCACACTTCTTCGTCAATTTCCAATTATTAGTGAGATAGGGAATGCGGGGCCCATGTCTCTATGTCTTTAGCATAGATATAATAAATTTACATAATAGATAAATTCATCCGGAAATAGAAAATGAAATACAGAAATTAAAATTTGTGTGAGGATTTGTACCAAAGTGTCTTAAACTTACACTTTTCTGTTGTGCTATGTAGTGAAATTATATTTTCAGAGGAGCGTTCTTTGTAAAGGTTACATTTATTTTAGAGCTGAATAGATACCAAATGGTTCCTTCATATAAAACGAAGTGAGATGTTATTTATTCATATGTCAAATATTTCCTTGAGGGGGAGAATTGGGATAGATTTCAGTGTAAATGTCACCAGGTGGTCACCGTGGCGTAGCGGTCTGCGCGCATGCTCTAAGTCTAGACCATGGTTTGCGCGTTTGACTGCCATGCATTAGATCCCGGTTTGATTTCGGTTAAGGCGTGATGATTTTTTCGCGAAGCTATATTAATATTGGAAAGCACTGGCAACATGCCACGGGTAATAATTGCTTGGATGAGGTGATAAACTGTAGGTTCCGTATATTTGAGAAATGAAGCGGGTCACAAATATACGAGAGAGGTCGCTCATAAGAGGACACTTTAAGAAGAAGGGGTCAAAAAGTACGCATATTCTATACCTATCTGTTATAAAATTCCAATATGATCTAGCGGCTGGCCTAGGTACCTATGTGAAAGATCAACCCGCAAGAGTACAAATAAGGTTGTCCAATGTATTTAAAAAGATCAGATCATCACAAAACTGTTATTATCACGATTTCGAAGAAGAAGGAAAAATGATTCATAGCGCGTTAGTCCGTATATCTGATCCACTTTAAATTGATTATCTTACACCACCCCTAGAAGACAGGAAGATTTTCGCAGACAAAAATATGAAACCTGAATAATCACTATTATTTAGAGACCTACAAATATAACAACAATTCAAAAACAACAACTAGAAATTGGATTTCCTAAAGCTTCTCCCATAACGATAAAGGAAGGATGAAAATCATGGAAAATGCCAACATTCAGAAAAAATCGGTGGTTTTTCAAAAGATTCGTTTTATTATCAAATTGGTATTCGTTAGAAAATGATAATTCGATTAAATTATGGACAATACTTGTGTCTGTTAGGTATAAACAGTGGCATCAATGTTAGAATAAAGAAATGAAAATATTCTCCAGATGGAACAGTGATGACGCGGCTTCAGCGTATACATTGATCTCTCAATACAGGGAAGTGAGTATTCAAGTGCAAGAGGAAATCATCTTAAGTGGTCTGTCTATTCGATAAGAAACATAATTTTGACATAGTTCTTCATTATAACTTTATTTGAGGAGTGATCAGTGAATGAGTCAAATTGAAAGGAGCTCCTACCTAATTTATAAAAGTAATCTATTCAATATTGTTTGTGTAGCACACTCATAAAAAAATAATTATCAAGAAAGGCGAGTCTGGAAGAGTAGCCTTAAACTAAAGTTTACAGAATTCTGTAAACCTTGCTTAAACCAACACTTGCTAATTGATCGTTATTTTGATATGCAAGTACAAATTATATCTAACAAATAAGTTATACGCAAAAGTTTTATTTTGTTGAAAAACTGAATTTACCTTGTTGTACGTGTTTGAAGCGGGTAAAATTATCGATATTGACATAAATTTATTTCAAACTAAATATCGACAGAAACCAGTAGACAGAATGTATATTGTTGCAATAAATATGATGTTCCAAAATATTTTATTCTAACTTTGATTGCTTTTGAAAACATGTAGTTTCAAGTACAGCGGCCAGGCTAAGTGTCAAAAAGAATATAAGATGTCTACAATGCATAATGCTAGGAATCCAAAAAGCATTTGATTGTAAGCTTTTAGTAGCCGAACAAAAAATAAATAATTACTTCCTAATAAACAGAGAATGGAAGGCAAAGTTATTGGTGATATTTTGCCCAATGTTTTCCATGGGGTGGCCAGAGCATATGGATTTGTTAAAAATCTTCATGAATTGCACCAGGTTCACGTATAGTCCGATACGCTTACCACTACGCCATGGTGAATACAGAATTATTGAAAAATATTTTATAATACCAAACATTTTAGCTGACAGTATGTACCTTTTAAATTAAATTAAGACCGACTACATTAGAAGATGCACTGAAAAGTATAAAATAATATTTATGATATTTGTAATCGAATTACAAATAATGGAGTAAATCCAAAAAATGTATTTACAAACAACTTCTAATGCGAAAATTATGGAGATTTTGGATTTCTGCAAGAGATGATGTATTGGTTATAGGTATATAGCAAACTCCTAGCTCCAAATTCCACAGTCTTTATGAGTTTCAGTTCAAATATTATAAATGGAAATTTACACTATTCAATGCTACATAATTTAATGAATCCACCCTTAGTTTCACACTTATATAACATTTTTATTATCAAATCAGAATGGGGCCTCTTGTTTGTGCAGACAAAATTAGAGAAATTACATACATCTGTCCGTAAATGGAATACCAAGGCTGCAACTGGAGATTTTGAGATATTGGGAATTATTCGATGGGATCTCTTCATGTGAAATTTTTGAATTTTGAGATACAATTGCTCTTTTATCACACAGAGTTGTGTTTTTATGGGGGAAGCAGGTCACAAGCTAATATGTTTAGCCATAATAGACATTTTAAAATAATGTGTTTTAAACAAGGCGGTACTGTGACAAAAGCAAATATTTTCTTTGTGAGTAAATTTATCGAGCGATCAAAAATCATTCGAAGTAGACTATTGCAAATGAGAACAATATATATCTGCATGCCTTTGCTAGAGTCAGATAGGAATTAGTTGTCATCGTCTCATAAACAATGGATGTTTCCGAATGACCAGTTAAATGAGCAAGCAGTCAGCGGTAGCAACAATAATGATACATATAATAATTCAATCTATATATATGCCTCTTATGTTGAAAGATTGTTTACTTCAATTCTGAATTTTCATTATCATAATGGTTGTCATGTCCATGTCATTGTTAAAGCTGAGTAAGGATTGTGAATTCACAGAATACAAGGTAATGGTTCTTCGTTGGTCGGAATATAATTCAGATTCATTTCCTAGCTGAATATTTTGATTTTTAAATCGATTTTGTAAATATTTCAAATAACATTTGTCTATTGATTACCTGCAGTAATTGAATCTATTAAACATTGTGATTCAAATAAATCAAGTCAATTAAAATTCACGTGAGCTTAAACAAGCTTTGCATCCGCAGTAGTTTATCTCTTTGAAGGCGGTTTTAAAATAAGAATGGTCAAATTATTCGAACCAACTGAAACAGAATTGATGAATCGTCCGGCGATCATCAATTAACAGTTATTTCCAAATGTTATTAGCAATATTTGCATTACATATAGACATTTTAAATATTTATTATATGGAGCCTATAGAATTCGTGATCATTAATTAGATTAGCTCAGGTTGGTGTATTATTTTCAATGTTGATCAACATAAATATTTTTTACAAAAAATTGGACCGGCGTTATTAGTTGGTGCACTGAAAATTACAAAATAATATTGATTCTATTGGTGCTGTTACTTTTGAAGCTGTGCAGTTGCAGTTAGATTGATAACTTTTGGCACCAACTTCACAAGAACCAGCACCAATAGAATTAATATTATTTTGTCCTTTTCAGTGCACCAACTGATAACGTCGGTCCAATATTTATTTCGCACTTTTGAGTGTAACATTTGTAACGAACGATCACTGCAAAAGAAGATAGTACCTATTCCTATTTAGATTTTACCATTTTACCACAGCTGTAATTCGAAAATCGTAACTCTAAGGAAAAAATGATGATTATAAATGTTGCTATAAATAATCTAGTATTTCATACGGTTCCCGCAGATTTTCAATTTTCGAAAGAAATTGCCCCATCCATATAGCGGAAATACACATACATAGGTATTTGAGATTTTAACATCGCTTTAACTCGAAAAAATGTTCAATATATACATTTCCGGATATTTTCCTATCTTTAATTCTGTCACCTCATATTTTGGATTTTAGAGAAAAAATTGCCCCCTTCACCCCCATCGAGGGTATTTTTTGAAGGGAATGAGATTTCTGATTTGATTTTTTACGAATATGGACCATTCCTCAAGTCTCTTCTTTCAAATGAATCAATTGTATTTATTCCTCCTCCGTTTGGGTTCGTCTGTCAAAAATATCCCTCTCGGCAAGTGATGTTTCAATATTGTGTTGTTTCATATGATTTAAATATATATCAGTAAATATTACTGTTATTTACATGACACACTTCGAATGAGTTTTTTTGGATCTCTTGATATGTCATATTCTTATTCTAAATAAGTACCTAATTCCTGAATAAGTTGCCCACTGAGTATTTCCGATTTTTTTTTTGTAATCTCTAAATTAGACTATATAAACGTTCGTATAGATAAGTATATTTTTATAAAAATATTCTAGTTCTAATCTGATCTTTTAGTAACCAACAAATAGTGAACGTTTTTTTTTTTTTTGATTACATACAAAATAATTGAAGGTTCCAATCAAAATGCATCGCACTATGATAAAATGGCAGGCTAAATATGGAGTGGTGCTATTATGATAAACGATAAAAAGATAAGACTCGAGCAAAAAGTAGCAAAATCATTATCTAACAAAATTGACGGTACGCTATTGGTCGTTTATTGAAACAGGCTAATGGCGCTGGCGAAATTGACGTCGGCCACACGATGATGAGCCTTAACCAAAACCGAAAATTATATTTAATGGGAGCGACACCCTGACGCGCGATAAGACGATGAGAGTGGTTGTTTGATAAGAAGATGTGAGAGCGGACCGCCTCATCCATCATCCGAGCGCTGACAGGCGTGCTATTGGCGTTTTGCCGACATCTTCACCTGTCAAATATCAGCGAGCAGACCATTTGTTTCGTCAATTTCATCGCATAGGTGGGATATCATAACGATATGCTTGGACGGATGCGCTATCATTTTCAATACGAAATCGATAACAAACATCGTTCTGTTTGATTAAGCGACAATTATTGTATGCCGCTCCGATAACATCGGGTACCTACCAACCTAGGTATAAGTGCTCCACTTTCATGACAAAGAATGGCCATGTCTTTCAAATAAAAGTATGCTCTGTATAAGTACATATTCAATTGAAATTGTGAACCTATTTCATGGTCGCCAGTTCTCTGATTGTTATCTGCTCGAACATCAGTTGCACTTTTCAAATTAACAAAATCAAGAATATTTTGACAAAACAGTTTCTAACTTCTTTTTTGGACAGTCTTTCGATACCTACATTCTTTATTTATTTTATATTCTTTATTATTCTTTGTGATTTGTGTCCATGCAAGTCCAAAAACCTAGTTTTAAACTGCCTTCTTGGTGGCTGTTTTTTTTAAATTTATAATCTAAATCTAGGTTACTGCAGTGATTGAATGTATGAATTTTACTGGAAGGTGAATGAATGAGTATTCTAGACTACATATATTATAATTATATCGTGAATAATTAGTAATCATTGTAAAATATGAGTGATGTAATTGAAATAGTACGTAGCATAAGTAAATTTTAGATTTTCCCAAAACAGCGACAAATCCTGATCGTGCTTATAAACTATAATGTATAAAGGAATTAGTTAAGAAAAAATTGCTTGATAAGAAATATTTATTAATAATTCTATATTTAGATTAGGGACAGTAAACACCTAAATTGATTGACAATCACAAATAAATCAAAGAATTTATGTGGACGAATTCACGTTCCATATTTCGTTGACTATGAACGTCTCACAACGGAATTATTGCTATTCGTATAACAAAAATATTCAATTGAGCGTTTGAAACATACAAAAGATTCATGTACATTATAATATAAGGCAAATATAGAGATAGTATCTACCTAATGTCCGAACGTGACAGACAATGTGTATGGAATAAAAGAAAGCGATATTCTATATCAGTGTGGATTAGTCTATTAATTTCAACATAAGCCGTAGGAAAACAGCATAGGCCCCCAAATCGTGTGCAGAAAAGAAAAGAGCATTTTTTGATTAATTCCGCCCTAATCCATTGGACGCGACGCCTGCGTGCACTTTTCCATCTGCACCATATTTGCATGGTTTTGTGAAAAGAAAGAAAAATAATCGTTTGAAATCTTCCGATCAGGTTTTCCGGCACTTCCCGGAGCTTAGCGGCTGAATTTTTAATCAGCTTCTCAAACACGTTTCCCAGTCATCGTCGCGGATATTTTTCTTTCTCTCTCTATTTTTGCTGCTTCGAGTCGCCTCGATTTTTCCGTTTGTTCAACTTAAGTACAACAGCATTACAAAAAAAACTTTCATATTGAATATATGTGTGGAGAACAGAGAGAATATTTTTAATTAGAAGTGTATAATCGAATAAGGAACGTAAAGGAGAGTTATTCTCTATAATTTAGGTATAGAACTTAGGTATAATATCCACTATTATCATTTCACCGATGAATCAATTTTCCTATTAGAAATTGTTAAAAAAACTATATTGCAGGATTCATCTTCGCGGTTACCTTTGGACAACGATACATGAAAATGTTATCAAATGATTTTAGTCCATTAATTCAGAATTATTTAAGTAAGGAGAATATGAAAAGCGGTTGCGTAAATAGTTCATAATACATAGACTAAAATAATTTAAAATGATATTCTCATCACGTATCGTCTTCAAACGATCTAAGCGAAGATAAATAGTTTTAGGAGGTTTATCTTATACCTAATCGTATGAAAAATCAGCGAAAAATGTCTCATCAGCGAAATATTTTTCCCTCAAGTGTCTAGATCATAGTTTTTTAATTTTTTCTAAAATTAATATTTAAAAGCGCAATGAAAGAATTTTCATCGCAACGCTCGATTTTAATTTAGTGTAAGTACCTACCAATCGACACTTCTCTCAACCTGCGGAATCTTATTTTCGACATTAAAAGAAAACTATTATTGATAATAATAGTGATTCAACATTTTTGTTCAGAAATTTGTATTTCAAGGATTAATTTTAAAAACTGTTTTTCTTATCAGATGTACGGAACCCAAAAAGTGAATTGAATTGAATTGATAAATCAATAATTGTTCCTAAAACATCTGGTGCCTCCATTCACACTACTTTTCTACCATACTCAAATAAATTTCATCTCAATTAAAAATCGTCTGATTAAAGTCATGTGACCGTTAGTTTTTTTTAGCATGCCGGGACAGAAGACAATTTTCATATTCAGTTTTGACGTAGAAAGAACAGAAAACAGAAAATTTTACACATTTTTTTCTTTTTCTCAGATATGCTGCTTGATTAAAATCGTTAGTTTTCGCGCCACAATCTTGAGCAAAACATATTTTTCGACTATTGCGTAGCAACCAAGTGTGAGCAGGATGCCCATTCTGTGGTCACAGTAGCTGAAAGTATGTTTTATAAGCAGCGGAGAACCTGAAACCTAAACATGTTCCGAACAAAAAAATTACAGGATTACGATACAATCGTAGCGTTAGAAAAGTAATAGGTACACATCTTTTTCGAAATCTTTAATAGTCTATTTACCTATTTTGCAATGGTTGTTTAGGATTTGAATCTTTCGCATATTCGTGCTATTTCATTACGAACCTAATGAGTCATCGCACTTAGGTATTTTAATTCACAGTGGCAATTAATTAACATTGTTTTAAAAGTGTATCTAAAAAATTCTCATTTTATTAATATCTATAATAATTTTGTTCCTTTGCAAGTAGTAGATTTTTCCAGAAAAAATGTTTATGTACCTACCTACTGAATATCGGAATCAACAGACAATATTTATTATTCAGCCCAATTATTGTTGTATTTGTCGAAATAAATCTGTTTCTTTTGACATATTTGTTTTAAAAATTATATAGCAGAGCAATTTTACAACAATATAAATCACAGTAGAAATATACTCTTATACATTGTTAGTTCTCCTTCACGCATATCTAGATCTGTGGGCCATACTAAACTTACACATTATTATATTCTATTTACAAATGCCTTTGGGTCTTTAACATGGAATTTATTTCAACAGCATCTGTTCACCCGATAAATAACGTGTTAGAGTATCTCTCCACAAAGCTGCGGGAATCAAAAATAAGCTTTGTTTATCTTCTGTTTATAAAAAAGCTTTACGCCGAGATATATATTTTAGGTTTCATTTTGAATGAGTTTATCGATGTGATAGACACTTTCAACAGTAATATAATCAACCGAAAATAACAAAAACAACCAGCTGTAGAGACATCATAGGTATGTGACAGCCTATTCAACTAATTATGGTGTTGAAGTTTTACGATGTAGTTTGTGGTTTTACGTCTGAGTGATTAATTGGTTATATTAGGATACAATCTGGAAACAGTGATTCTAAAGATCTAGACTGTGATTTAACTGAGCTTCTTCATGCCAAAAGTATTCGTATAAATATTTGTACTATAAATTAAAATACAATTGTCAATTTAGTTCTACCTCTAGATTAGTTTTTAGCGAAATATGAGCTGCACTAAATTATTACTTGAGCACCAACTTACTGATAGAATAATTGTGAAATGGAACGGGTAACTTGAGTAACAAATATGATAGATAGATAGGGAACAGATTTCAATCATAAATTGATTAGGTAAGTCTGTCCAACTGTACAATTAATCTTGATAAATTTCGCAAAAAACTTCTGTACTTTCCTTATAGGTTGTCACAGTCAAATGTTCTAAGAATGTCTATAAGAAAGTCACTAAAAATCCTAAACACATTGCTCAGAGACTTCTGCATATTAAAGTTTTTTAGTTCTTGATATAGCCATATTGGCATGAGGCGCTAGTGTCGAGTGTCTTTGGCTATGAGTATTTATTGTTTACAATTCACCTTCTCCATTATTAGTATATGATCTTGTTTTCTGTGGTGACTTTATATATTATTTTTATCTATAAAGAGAAGCCAAGAATCATTATTTCGGCAATCGGCAACGACATCTCAGCCGTGCACTTGGGACAATGAAATTGTGTCTGTAATAAAACTTTGCAAAAAATGATACCTAACAATTCACGAAACAAGTTTAAAATAAATATTGGATGTTGAATTCGCTATTTGAAAAGTAAGTAAGTATAATTTACAATGACTATTACCTTTTCGGTCCCTCGTCCGACTCCTAACTGCAGCAGGAAAAGGCAGCTGTGGATGGTCCAGCGAGGTAGTTCCGGACATCCCGGAGTGGGCGTCCCGGAAATCTCCGGTTTCTGCCCAAACTGTAAGATAATTACCAAGTTGCTCGCTATTCTCAAATCAAATTCTTATTTTATCACTCATTCCAATAAAAGTAATAATAATTTTGAAAACTGTGCTCCACATTTAACCCTACTAGTTACACAGCATCTAGCCAAAATTTTCACATATCGTTTGCCTATATAGGTAAGATATTAAAAGGTTATCGGTTTAGCCAAATCTATATATACGACATTCAAAAGTGCTCAGTAGAAATTTTGGCAAGATACTATTGTGATTTCAAAAAGACAAATATGTTTTCGTGAGTTTATATATTATATATAATGGAGTGAGTTTTACCATACATTTCATATGCACTATTGAGATACCTAGAAGTTATTCATTTATTTACTATAAATTGTTGCGATCCGGAATAATAACAAGAGTAAAAAGAAGTAAATAGGTTTTGCTACAGGGATAGAACCCCTCAAAGAAGTAATCGACTGGATCGACACGAGAAACATCCAATAAAAAATGCCTATTTTATAATTCGTCTCTACCCTTGCATAAAATATTGGTAAAAAGTTAATAGCTCTGTGATACTTCGTTATATAAAACAAAACTGCATTATTTCAAAATTACCAACACTAGTTGGAATAATATTACTTTGTATTTTTCAATGCACCAACTAATAAAGTTTTTGTTTTAATAATCATTAATCCTAACAGATACAATTTTTAGTTTTCGAAAGAGATTGCTCCTACCACCTCTCTTAGGAGAAGTTTTTGTGGATTTCTTATTTTTTTTATAATAATCCTCTTTCAAACGTTAACAAAGTCGTGAAGATCCATGAACAGTTACTATGTCATCTTATATGGCAAAAATGGTATGTTGCAAGACATTTTTATAGGCATATCGTTGGTTTCGGGGTCCACCTTAAATTTTAGGTCTCCTTGTTAGCGGCAACACTATCAAGGCCTCTATCGTCAGTTGAGGGAATATCTAAAGTTGTACAACTAGTTATGTACGCCAATTATCAATAATATTTTGAAAAAGAAAAGTATTCTATTTATACGAATCGTAAATAGACAAAGATTTATACAGGTCTTCTTATTCATATTTAATTAAATAAAGAATACTATGATAGAAACAAAAGTAGTTTGCAAATTGTTGAAGTTCTCGTGATAATCAGTTTCCTAATGTTATTCCCAAGTGTAAATAAAATAAATTTTATGTCTCTCTGCTTAACAGTCAGGATCATAAGCAATTCAATTCTCATTGAAAACCTGAATGGCAGGTTACATAAAGTTAAACGTTGTGTATTGTTATTTATTTGCTCAACAGAATCACGGCTATATGTAAGGATTAGCGCACGATTAACCTGTGATTGTTATGGCTTAACACTAACTCTAGTTTATACATAATTTATCATATAGGTATAGTAGTATCGGGAGGTTTGAACGCGATTTTTAGTTCTCCCTTGGTATTCTGTATATGCACTGCTCACTAATTATGCTGATAATGTCATCGTCCCATCGAATTATCCCTGAAGAGAATAAATTTAGTGGAAACTATCCATGATTTACTGGATGGATTTACTGGTTTACTTGTTATTAACAGAAAGCTATAATTCACTACTTTTATGGTCACTGACGTGTCAAAAGTAACTTTCAAAGAGAACGACTTTTGTTGTTTTGATTATGATTCAGAAACCTTGAAACTAAAATCTATAGATATTGATTAAAGGTAAGCTTCTACAGTATTTTGTCTGTCACGATTATCAATAGCATATTTTATTGTGTGAGAAGGAACTTATAAAGGAAGGATAAAGGAAGCTGATAAATGCCAAAATCGAATTGGTCACTGAGATAAAATATAAGAAAAAAAAATTGCACGTAATGGATTATCTGATAGAACTAGAATTAGATTAAAGAAGTATCCTATATCCTATCCTAAAAAAGCTGAACTCCTCTCTAGACATAAATGAATTTCAAAATGTATTTGTGTTGACGTTCTGGAGTAAATAAAAACAAAAAATCTTACATAATCTTCAGGATTGATGATACAAAATAGTGAAATTATTATGACGAAACTTAAATTTAGGTATATTTTATTCACAATGGGTGGGTACCTAAAAGCTTCCCAGGAAACAATAATTATAACTTTTTACAGCGCTTTTATTGTCAACAAATACAAATATTAGTAATTTTTATTTAATGCTAATTGAGGATTTCAGTGTTCCTTAAAAAATGGCGAATTGACCTTTTTATGCTAAAGAAATCACGGATATGTACAAAACATGAAGATAATCGTTCTCATCTGCCTCCACATCCAATTTACAATGACTGCAAATCCTTAGTTTCCTCTATGACCAACTTTTCATAAAATGAACTAGGTAGGTATCTCGTCACCACATTAAACATAATTTATCAATACAAATGCTATTTATTCAACACAATAACTCATACCTCGTCCCAGTTTCTTGTCCTTTGCAAATAAGTTAACTGCAGCTTCGTTATGCATGTTTAGTGAAAAATAACATCTATGTCGTTGCCCGTTCGTAGATTCAGTGATATCATGAAGTGGCCAAGTATTTCATAGAATAGTGGTATTTCATGAAATATAACAGTGTCTTTAATGTTATCAATATAGAGCTCCACTACAGATACGGAAAATAGGTACTATGTACGGAATCCTCTTCAAGTAAGCCCAACTCGTACTTGACGCCTTTTTGAGACTATTTTTAAAGAGGAATATAATCGATGAATGTTTATCATATCCAAAAAGCCAACAACTGAAATGTGTATCCGTCAACCTTTCTAGGAAGTCAAAGATAAATTATTAAAAGTAGACTTTCTCCTAATTATCCAAAGATTTCTGATTTTCTAAAGTATTAGATTTTTTTTAATACATTATCGTTAAACATGAGTTTTCTTATTATTTTTTTATATAGTCACCAAAGAAATATCTTATTTGTTAGAGTACCTCATTTTTGATCGACGAACCCAAACGTAGGAGGTAGGTATAAAGTTGGTGTCGAAAGTTATCAATCTAATTGCAACTGCACAACTTCACAGGCACCAATAGAATTAGGTAATATTATTTTGTATTTTTCAGTGTACCAACTAATAAGGTCGGTCGATTTTTTTCGCTCTTTCTGCATTAATAACATGGCACAAAATACTTTTTGACAAAAAACTGGACCGACGTTATTAGTTGATGCACTGAGAATTACGAAATAATATTAACTCTATTGGTGCTGTTACTTTTGAAGTTGTGCAGTTGCGGTTAGAATGATAACTTTTGGCACCAACTTCACAAGTACCAGCACCAATAGAATCAATACTATTTCGTAATTTTCAGTGCACCAACTAATAACGTCGGTCCAGTTTTTTGTAAAAAAGTATTTATTTCAGACTTTTGAGTGTAATATTGGTCACAAAAATCGTTGAACGTTCACCACTAATATCTTATTACCCACGTATATACTTTGCTTGTTCTTGTTATTATGTAGAGATCTCAGAACATCGCTGCGGAAATACGCTCAAATATTTTAGATTTAACCATTATACCACCGCTTACCTCGAAAACCGTAACTCTAAGGAGAAAATGTTCCTAATAAATGTTGTTACACATATTATTGTCTTTCATGTGGCATCAAAAGATTTTCAGTTTTCGAAAGAAATTGCCCCTTCCACATAGCAAAAATACCCGTATGTGAGATTTTAAAATGAATGTAGCTCGAAAACCGTAACTTTTTTGAAAAAATGTTCAATTTAAACGTTTCCGGATATTGTCCTATCTTTAATAATACTACCTCAGATTTTCGATTTTCGAGAAAATTTGCCTCCACCACCCCCTTCGGGGGCGCTTTTCAGAGGGAAGGAGATTTCGGTTTGAGTTTTTACGAATATGGGACCAATTTTCAAGTCACCTCTTTCAAATGAATCAAAAATCATCAAAATCGGAGAACGTTTACTATATATTAAGCGAGAACAAACCAAAAAAAAAGCAGACAGTCGAATTGTATACCTCCTACGTTCGGGGTTCGTCGGTCAAAAATTAATGAACAAATCAACAAATAATATTGTTGATTACACCCAGTAGGTACTAGTGTCAATGTCACCATTTCATGTTATGGTCGGCCATTTCAATATATAATCAATTCTATGATCGGGCAACGACATCTATATACTGTGGTTGGGAGCCAAACTATTCGTGTGTATGTTGGAGTCATAAATCTCGGTCGTAAAAACGTCACTGGGCACAAGGTAGTCGATCGTTCTTCTTCTTCTTCAGCATCGGGAGCATATGTGTTAAGTTTAGATAGCTTCTGGTATCGTATGTGTGTGTGTGTTCGACTTGGGTGACAGGGTAGTTAGCACCAATTAATGTGGGAGGAGATGACAGAGAATTATTACCTTGTAATATTAGTTTGGATGTTTTCGGGAGTTAAGTTAAAGATCGCATACCTATAGTTTGTATAGGTATCAGATGTAGTGCTTTGTGTCGCTCCAATGTTGCGGGGGTTTTCCCGCTCTTTCAAACAAGAATATTTTTTGGAATTTTTTGTGATTTTGAAGCTAAATTATTGAACTGTTAGGTATATTCGATTGCCGAATGAGAACGGCGGTCAACAGCGTGTGGATGCGAGAGTCAAGTTTGATCTATGCGACCAATTTCATAGATGTAGAAGATATAAATATAGCAGCATTTTGGACCAATAGTAGATAGGTACCTACCCTGTAGCCATGTCATCTTTAAGAAAACAGATGTCATTTAAAATTCCAGCAATTAGCAGTTTTACATTTTTTAGACCAATTATCTATAAATGGTAAAGCGAGTATTCTTTGCAATCGACAGATATTTAATCAGTAGATGTATAAATAAATTATTGGATTGTATGTTTGACTTTTATGGGTTCGTAACCGAAAGGTGTCGACGGGACAACTGAATAACGGAACCCAATTAATAATGGAGCCCAAACACAGTCGAACATAACCTTCAACTTGATACATGAATTTTGAAAGAATTCGGCCTTTGGTTAGGATCGAGAGAGCAAAACAAAACTAATTTGAGGAACCTGGTTCATGAACATGTTGAACTGTGTATGGGACCCATACACGTCCGTCCGTTCATTCGTCTGTCAGTAGGCTGTATCTCATGAACCGTAATAAGTAGACTGTTCTTGTACGAGGGTACAGACTTTTGGGATAGGCAGTGGTGTTGAATTGATAACTCATTGCATGAGTATCTGTACATAGGTATTTATTTACTGATTCTGTTGATAATCTAAAATGAGATATAATTAACTTTTTATAGAATTTAGGATCCACTTCATTAGATGATGCACTAAAAAATAATATTTATTCTACTAATCACAACCCTAACTGGTAAATTTATAGGTAATTGTGAGAGGCTTCTAGCTATAAGAACTGATACTTCGTCCCTTCAGCGCAACTACATGAGGTAGTAGGTACCAAAATAATAAATATTAGATATTTTGTGTTTGTCAGTACCTACTAAAAATTTTGTTTATATTTTGAAAAAAGTTGATTTTATCATCCTGGATAATATCATTTGACTATGAATTATTTTTGTCAAATTTCATGAATACCTACCAAGAATTAGAAAAATTTCTTCCAAGTAGCAACAAATATCAAGGTGCTTTCTAAATTTGATTATGTAAGTCGTACAATTAAGGCTATAAAATTTTATTATAGTATTTGTTCACCAGAACAAATAACAGTAAAACATTAAATATGTACATCTTATCAAATTTATTTTTGTGTATTTTTCCTATCTCAAGTTCCAAATAGTCGTAAAATTTTACGATTCCATTTCTGATGATTATTACCTATAATTTTTTTTCTGCTGTTTGCTATATATAGAACAGAACCATATTTTCCGCAAAAAAATCCCAAAAACGCCTCTTTTATGCAGTAATTAATCTAATTATCCATACTCATAGTTATTTGAAAATGTCTAAGGCTTCTGGTAAAATATTGAAGAAAAATAAGGTTTTTAATTATATTTATTAATTGTTGTAACTACTTATCAATATCTAAACTCTTGGTTTTGGATATTTTTTTGCTTATAATTTCTCAAGCTTATTTTTTATATAGAGACTTATTTGAAATAAATATAATTTTAAAAATATTCCACTTGTTATTGACTTGGAAGGAAAAAGTGATTTATTTTACATTACAAATAAATTATATATAGTTCCGATCAAATTAAAACCAAGTAGATATAATATTCTTTCATTGATATTTATAGTTATATATATCAGCTCAGAAATGGTTTGGAACTTCCCAATTTGAAATAGGGTTAATTATTTACTAGTTGGGAACTTCTAGTGAAGATCATAAAATTGCTAATAAAACAAATTCCTACTTCGGAATCTCCCCAGAAGTATCTATCGAGCCAGTAGATTTTGTAACTAAATTCCAATTAATATAATAACTAGGTATATAGAAGTATTCTTAGTCGCAGATTTAATTGAGGAAAAAAGTGGGTTAATTATTAACTTTATTCTGTTTCACTATTTGTAATAAGATATGAAAAACTCTTTGTAGACCTTTCCTTCATCATAATCTAGAATTGTTTGTTGAATCCCTATTCCCTATGTAATAATAATAATTAATTCTTCCTATAATATGCGTGTTGAAATTGATGCGCTACGATTTTAACGAGTTTGTGATTCGGTACTTAGGTACTCTCTGCCCTTACCACTCCGCCACTGGGTAGAGATTTAGATTTAGATTTAGATTCAAGAGGGGGTTACATTGCACTGCGACCATTTGGTCTATTGTGCCCCCCACCTGAGTTGCACTCGCCTATACGCGGTCTACAACACGCCTTCCAGTTCCAGAGTTCTAATGAACTCCAGTATCTGGGTTGGCTTCAAGGAGGATACTTCCTCACTACTGCAGGTTGCTAGTCCAAGGCACTGTTTGCGTTGGCTAGCAATGGCGAGGCATTCCGTCACCAGGTGATCCGGAGTTTCCTCCTCGTCATCCTCTGCTAGACCTAATCTCATTAGATGCTTCTTGAGGCGACAGTGTCGTGTAAGAAATCCAGTGAGTAGGTGTAGCTTGTTCTTGCTGAGATCCAAATACCTTTTGGATCTTGCAGTATCAAAGTTTTTTAGAAACTTTTTGGAATGATCCAATCCAGGGGTATCCCGCAAGAGTGTTTCTCTTACGGTTTTTTCCTTCTCCAGAAACTCCTTCTTGTAGGTGCTTTTATCTGTGCCACAGAAGGGTTCATGGCCAGTAAATGGAGTTTGTGCTCCTTTCCTGGCAAGTGATGGATAAATATTATCCGCATTTGAAATCATAATGGCAGACGTTAGGAGTAGGGAAAACTCTTATTTAAACCTGACCTTAACAGTTCCCTCAAACAACGTTGGTGCTTTAATCAACTTAATATAAAACAATAAAATTATTCACCCCATAACTTTAATTATCAGATAATTTCATAATATTACGAATAAATTATAGAAATGAACATAATCAGAGTATGCTGACAAAATCATAAAAGCAATTTGAGATTTCTTAATTTATCTTGTTAAAACTTTATTTGTGATTTTACTGTCTGAATGGATAAACTGCCAATCACGAAATACAAAAGTTATGGCTTGAAAAGCTTAAGAAAGCTTAAGGCATCTCTAAAACTTTTACTGATATGAATCCATAGCAGATAAAGATAAAATACATATTAGTCCATGATGAAACAACAATATCAATTAACAAGATAATTCATCATTTGGAGAACAATTGAGGGTATAAGATTATACACAATAATTGTCTTCAGCACAAACAGAATCACAGTTATATTATAGCAGGTGTCGTAAAATTTGTATTTGAACAGCGATATACCTATTCGGGCAAGTAGACGAGATGTTGCTCTGTTTTACGATGTTTATTGAAATGAACAAATAGTGACTATTTGAAAAAAATGCTATTTCTCCAAATTCCATATTTACTCAGCTCCAGTTTTTCGAGGCAAATATATATATATATGGGGAGGGACATATTATACACAATGAGCCCTCGTGCCTTCAATGTACACATATATATCTAATAATTGTTGAAAGCGTCTACAGGTATTTAAATAGCGTTCTATTTGTTTTTACGTTTAAATATGTAATCATGACTTACATAATAACGTTTTATTGTTTTGGATTTTTCACTTTTGCAGTGTGCGTGAGTATAGCACTAAAAAGAAACGTGATGGAAATTTTCATTTAAAATACAACAAATTGTAACTGGAAGTTAGAGAGAACAGAATATTTAAGCCGTATCATACATAAGAGAATTCCTCCAAACATTTTCTCAAATTTTTATTTGGATTTTTCTTTAAAATAACGGTGTAGTTTAACAAATTTGCTATTAGGATGAGTTAGTATCCGCTATATATCGAACTAAAGTCATCAAAACACAATCAATGAAGTATGTTTTTATTTTTCCACACTGTAGCTTTTCCAGCTAATCTTTCTCCAAAATTGATTGCATACTTATCGAAACACTTTACAATGCAAAATATAATGGCATTGGTGTTCCGCCATTATCTGCCATTACAGAAAAGAAATATAAATGTACAAGAGCTTGGAATAGATTAACATAAAATCGTGTTAAAGGGCAAAATGATCTGACTATCTTGAAACTTGACAGATAAATTCATAGAGAATTTTTTACTCTGTCATGCAGCTCTAATGCCAATTTCCCATGTCTTATATTCATTATATATTATATTATTTTCAAACTGAAAGTATAAAAATGCAACAGAATTGAATAAATCACAATGAGTCTATCAGGACAAACAAAAGTCAAAGATGTAAACAACTAATTACAAAACTATTCAACTGCATTGTATCTCAAATTAGAAGGAAGCACCTCGTTATAATATTATAAATCATGTAACTAATACCTTTTATACAACCTTAACTCAAACGACTTAAATGGCAGATTAGATAGGATTCTGTTGAATACCATGGATTACTACGAAGCAGTTGGAGTTATGTTATAACTATTAGGTATGAGTAGCACTCAAAGTTTGTAGATTATTAGCTCATTTTCATGCCTATAAAATAAGGATTGTTTGACAGGGAAAATCGTTTGGGACCGATGACTATGTGATTATTTCTGTGGTCTAATTGTCTGATAAATAATAATACAAATATTTAGGCATCACTGTTTATTTATGGAGAACAAGTCATCATTATTGTACGATATACAGAAAATCTGAAAAAATACTAAAACTAGGAGCGACTTTATTCATTGCTGAAGTATTTTTGGCTTACCTGTATAGCAAAAGAATGCAATCTGTCTATTGATTGATGGTAATTCAAATTTGAACATATCGGTAATCCCTTTATTAAACATTTTTGTCACTACAGCTAAACTGTATTTTCTTTTTATTATCATTCATATTTATCGCGATTAAGATGGTTACGATAGACGTTCCAATACCTATCTTAGGATTTGTTATTTGTACAACTTTGGGCAAAACATTTCCGCAGTAAAAAATGTCTAGATAGATCGTTAGAAATTATTTTCTGAGCTTTGAACCATCTTGTGTAGAATTTATAGTGGTTTTATATCAACGCAAAAATATTATGTGTTTGCATTCGAAATTATTATTATCAAAAACGAGTTTTAAAATTTTTCATCCGAAACAAAACTATACCTACGACAGTTGGAAATCAATGGTATTGTTTTGTAAGATATGTGATTAGTTTATCGACGTTCTTCAGCATGGGGCTATAACCAAAGTTATGGGCATATTTTATAAAAACTTACCCACTGTCAACAACTTTTTTGTTTGAAAAATACAATGAAACTTTTTAAAGGAATTTATTCTTTTTCAGTTATTAAGACCTAGTAATTGGAGATATTTCAGAAAAAAGTATCGTCAATTCTTATTTCTTAGGTACTCGATTTCTTTTGACCACTTTATAAAAGATGTTTTTTCTAATGTTGTACGTGGAATATTTTCTGAGATACAGCCGGACTATCGGCTTTTTGGTCCAGCCGCGGGGTTATCATGTAATTAGCAATTGCAACGCGACCGCGACGTCGCTGTCAAAACGTCAATTTCGTACAGTGTTGTCGCTCTGTTAGTTTTGAGTCTTGAGCCTAAACTGATACTCGAGTGAAAAGTAACAAAGTGAGGTTGGTTGCATGTATTTGTGAATAATAAATTACTTTAAATCATGTTCTCAATGAAATTGCTATTTTCTCTTTTAAATCCAATATTTTATAGACAGTGTCTAATAGACTTTGGCAACACTGAGACAACATCGCGATTGCAAATTTTACATGATACGCGGTCCGATACATATAGGTATATATAGCAATTGGAAACATGACAATACTAAATCCACAATAGCCTCAATTAGGACATACCTTGCGAATTATTCAATCAAAGAACAAGTGTTCAACTATCCCCTCCTTCCCAAATATGTATGCCACACATATACAATTGCTGTTCATTATTTCGACACGTCGATCGTACACGACATTCACCCCCTCTATATATTATGTGTAAACAATTGAGTATTAAAGCCTAATAATGCCGTGCGTATATCGATGATATCCATCCGTATAGGCCCTTCCAAAGTTTATTAATTCATGCGTGCAACAACACTCACAAAAAGACCCAACAACGATGATGGCTCCTTTATGCGCCCAAAAATGCCGATCAATCAAGTGCTCCATATGGACGGGTATCTAAAAAGCGATGACGAATGATCTGCCCGGATGGAAGCGCCACATTATAGCACACACAGTCATGTGGAATAAGTTGCTAATCTTTACACTGTAGGGCGCTGCCTGATATGATATAACGTGTCTACATTATATAATCGACACATGGTATTATTCGCATGCATTTTTATTATTTTAAAAATACAAAATAATATTGATTCTATCGGTATTGGTAATTCTTAAGTTGTGCAGTTGTAGTTAGATAGAAGACCTTTGACACCAACTTTAAAAGTACCAGCACCATTAAGATTAATATTATTTTGTATTTTTCAGTGCACCAGCTAACAAAGTCTGTTCAAATTTTAGTAAAAAAATATTTCACACTTTTGAGTGTACATTAGTCATCAAAATCATTCAACTTCCACTAAAGAAGATAATACTTTGCTTATACTTATTCAGAGATTTCAAAACATCGCGGATATACATATAATTCAGACTCTACCACTGCATTGAGTCCGAAACCTTATTTTTTGAAAAATGTACAATTTTAATATTTTCAATTTTCGAAAAAAAGTTGCCCCACCACATAGCGGAAACAAACATATTTCAGATTTTACCACTGTTGTAACTTGGAAACCTATGATTTTTTTAATTAATTAATTTTATCGTCTCAAATGTTCAATTTAAACGTTTCCGGATATTGTCCTATCTTTAAATATACCACCTCAGATTTTCGATTTTCGAGAAAATTTGCCCCTCCACCCGGTTTTCAGAGGGAATGGGATTTTGAATTTGCGTTTTTATGAATCAAAAATCATCAAAATCGTTTACTATATAAAACGTGCGGTCAAACAAAAAAAAACAAAAAAATAGAAAAAAAGCAGACAGTCGAATTGTATACCTCCTCCGTTCGGGGTTCGTTGGTCAAAAAAGTATTATAGATTAAGAAGTTGCGGCTGTGTATGGCTTTTGACATGATACGAGTAGGTTCTCGAAACACTGAGCTTCCAGATTAGGTGTTGCGATTTTTTCTGGTCTAGAGTATTCAGATTAGATCTAATTCAATGAACAAAGAAAACTAATAAATCTAAGATTTAACTTATTTCAGACATCAATTTTCCGATAATAATACTTTTATTTATTTGAAGATGCAGAAATTATACAATTCATACACTCATCTATAGTTACTTATGCACCTAAAAAATTCCATCTACTGCCGCACTTCTTTTTTTATCGGCATTTCATATCCACATCGCTGAACATCTCGGGCCGATGTTATGCAATAACTCAAGTCTCTGAGCGTTTTTTAAGGGATTGTTAACACATGCTGGGATCCCTTAAAACGCTAATAACATCACGTTTTTGAGCGCGTCGCCTACAACAACACCTGACGCATTCCCGTCGAGGGATACCAATAGATAGATACGCATCCAGACGCTGACGGGGTGGTGAACGGGACGAGCAGTAGGATCTCGTCGCGTCCACTAAGCCCTTAATCCGGCCTTCCTTTTGGATTTTAGGAAGTCATCTATCAGTCATACATCAGACCGCCAGGTGGCGCGCCCATAAACTAACACTTTGGGCGGGGATCCCCCTGACGGATTAACGAGAAGATTACCAAGTGTTTACTATCTCAAGACCGGGCTTGAGTGGAACCTGTGAGGTTACGGTGCCCACGGTGATTTATACGTTATCTCTCTTCCTAGATTTTAATAGCTATCTAATCTGCTCGTAAGATGTCACTGTTTATATTGTGTTTATAATGTTGTAGATCAGCCCTGATTTATTATGATAATGGTCGAAGCGAAAATAAACAGGATTATAATTCTATTTTCTGCATTGTTTTATAATATGCGGTTCTTAATTATGAAAACAACTCGTATATCTGGATCATGGCTTACACAATGTGATGGACTACATTTTTAGTTGAAATAATATACCAAAGATTTTGAATAAATGGACTAATATTTCATTAAGATGAAATTATTCTATAATTAGGTGAATCGCTTGTAGAAAAATAACAATTAAGATTATGAATTTAAGTTGTATTTAACGAATTCCGTTAGATGCAAGTAGGTCTGAATGAAAAGGAGCTGATGTTTCCTAGAAGGGAAACTCATAGTTGAATAAGTATTTTTAACAAAAAAATAAACCGACTTTATTTGCTGGTGCAGTGAAAATACAAAATACCTAATATTCCGGATTAAAGTTTTTATGAATATGGGGCCATTTCTCAAAGTCTACTCTATGAAATTAATCAAAAATCATTAAAATCGGAGTACGTTTACTATATACAGCGCGCGCACAAACCAAAAAATAAACAGACGCTCGAATTGTATTACCTCCTCCGTTTGGGTTGGTCGGTCAAAAATGTTAGTATATATCATTCAATTATTGTATACTCGTCCGTCTATTCCGGTGGTCCAATTCCGGACTTACCCTACAGGGTACTATAGCAGGAAAGAGATATTACGTCATCGATTCTTTTTAAATATCAACCTCCATTTCTTATTACAGAATTAGAAAGAGTATATCTGTTTACACAAGATACGGTAAATACGAATAAAAATGTTGCATAAGAAATTGATGGCACCGACTGATTATATGTGGATATCTCACTTATCCTCCGTGTAGGAACTTGCGGGCATGAGCTAGTCCTACATATAGAATTAGGTAAAATTTCGTCTTCTTCTTGACAACTACTGAAGTGATAGAAACATTAATTCATCCCAAATAAGAGCTCTCAAAGGGACAATCAGTCGTTCACATATTGTTATTCATCAGGTAGGTACATACAAACCTATGGCACTCGTTTATTCAACAAGAGACAACTTATGTGTCGTCGAAACATTAACCCTTCGGGGGTGCTGTTGTGTTGTGTTACCATACGGCGGTGGTCCCCGAAGCCAAATTACTTATTAGTTTCGGGATGTGGGAGAAGCAGAGTGAGTAAGGGTGTGTGATAGTAGAGAGAGAGAAACACTGCCACAATACGCATTTACGAAATTACATTACAAAAGACAACGCGCTCACCTCTCAATTCTTGCAAGTTAAGCCTACCAAAGTCCCTTTTATTTTCCATTTCTGTCTCCGATAGCAAGAGATAGATAGAGAGAGAGGAAGCAAAACATCAGGAGAAAGAGAGACAGTATTAAGGATTGTCGCATTCGAACCGTATTGGAACAGGATGGGATCAGGGGTATTGTTTAATTAGATTCTATAGAGTAGGTAATTTCAAGCTCTATTGTTTCTGTTTTTATATTAGCATGTCCTTAATTCTTATAATATATAGATAAATATTTTCACCTGCACTTGAGAACTTTCTATAGAAAGTATAACCTTTTGAATAATGCCGAAAACAACTACTACCAGGCGAATATACCAACTAACATTGTAAGGACAATTTCATGATCAAATTTGATCCATTAAATTTAATCCTACATTAAAAATTTCATGCATCTTTTGATTACGCTACTTCACAAAATCGGGAGATAAGGTAATCGATAATTGCCGTTATAAAAGTTTTAACACGTCATCAAGTTATGAGTTACACAAACTGAAGAATTACCTAATCGCCCATGAGTGACTAATTATAAATTCTGCCGTAAAAATTACGACTGAATTAGGTGGTAGATATATTTATAGTTTGCTAATTGACGGTTTATTGACCAAAAATATGTAACGTTGTCCAAAAAGTACAATTCCAGAAATAAAATGTATAATAGATGTTGACGAGTTATACCTAATATATACCTAAGTGTGTCGTATTCACTTGAGCATGCCTTTTATTCAGAACCGATTAGTTTTTAATTTAAAGCATGTCTTATTCAAAGAAATTTAAGTGAAATCAGTTAAGGCATAAATGTAACAGAATCTCTTTATTGAAATTTATACAACAAATCAAAATTTACTGAAATTGTGTTCACGAATTGTGAACTACTTATTTTAGATTAGTTATAGACCCGCATTAATACAAGCTGATTTTAATATTAACAATCCAAAAACAATCTTCTATATAAACCACGGATCAAGTACCTACTTAATTAACAAGAAAAGTAACTTCCTTATAAAAAATCGTGAGGTATCGATAATAGTAAACGAAAAATCATTATAAAAATGTTAGGAAAGAACACCCTAGGCATTCTTTCATTGAAGTTATTTTCCGTGATTATTATTTAACTAGAGACCCGTTCCTGCTTTGCACAGTTAGCACTAAAATGGTTATAGTGAGTCAACCTTAAAATATAAACATATAGGTACACGGACTTTTTTGACCGACGAACCCAGACGGAGGAGTTATACAATTCGTTTTTTAGTTTGTGTGCGCCCTGTATATAATAAATGTACTCCAATTTTGATGATTTTTGATTTATTTGAAAGAGGAAATTTGAGAAATGGTCATATATTCGTAAAAACTCAAATCCGAAATCTCATTCTCTCCAAAAAAGATAGGACAATATTCGGAAATTTTTGAAGTGATTCTTTTTAAAGAGTTACGGTTTTCGAGTTACAGCGATATTAGAATCTCAAAAATGTGTAGATATTATCGCTATGTAGAGGGGGCAATTTCTCTCGAAAACTGAAAATCTGAGGCAACCAAATTAAAGATCAGATTATTTGTAGCAACATTTATATTGAACATTTTCTCCATAGAGTTACGCTTTTTGAGTTACAGCAGTGTTGAAGTCTAAAATATGCACATTTCGGCGACAATATTTTCAGATTTCTGAATAATAAAAACAAGCAAAGAATATACATGGGTAATGGTATTTGTCAAAGTTCAACGATTTTCAACGACTAACTCAAACTAAATCTGAAATTCTCAACTTTTCGCTACAATCTGTATTAGTAGTAGAAATATTATAAATATAAACCTTCCTATTGAATCACTGTGTCTATTGATCAAAATCGCATTAAAATCCGTTGCGTAATTTAAAAGATCCAAACGTACAGATGACAAGAAGCAACTTTGTTTTAGACGTGCTATGTAGAGATTCCTGGTTTATGGAATACTATTGTTTTATTCTTAATTGCTACTAAACTAGTATCTTCAAACACAATTTTATTTTAAAACAAAGATTATTCCTACCTATCCTTAAATTCGATAGAAATCCCTGAAAATATAATGTCATCCAAACGAGAAAAACAGCAAAGCAAGAAGCAAAAAATCACAAGAACAATAAAATCAGTCGCAGGAGTTTCAAACGCCTAAAATTGCAAATCAAAATCAATGTTCAAGTTATCCTACTCCTGAATGAGACACAGGTTTGTATTTTTAGTAATTAACTTAGTAAACGACAGAAACAGTTATCGCCGAGCGATTTACTCTTTCCAAAAAATCCAAAAAAATAATGTGTTTATAAAAAGGAATTTACGAGGTAATGTCGAAATAAATTATTAATGATACATTGTGATAGGTATTAAAATATATAATACAATTCAATCTAGTTTGATATCAATAGAATTCAAAATAATCATTCTTTGCAAGGTCGAAATGTCTGCCACTACTTAATACAAATGTTGACTGATCATCAAAACTTCATTCAAGCGGCGCTCACACATTTGAACTAACAGCTGATCTCATAGGTAATTGAATGATACACGTTCATATCTGTGCTATCTTTATCTTTTAAAAAAGAAACTAGTTATTTTATATTTAGTCCTCTCTTTCATATATATCAATGTCTCGAACAGTGTTGGGTATATATTATTTGTAAAGCCGGTACTGCGAGCAACCCTTGCTTTATAGCGGGTTAGTAATACGAAATTCACTCGCATATGGCCGGGTTAGCCAGGATAATCCTTACTTCCTTATCCCTAGAGAGAGGACCTTTTGTGTACTAACGTATAACTTGTTTTTAATAGAATTGGCTTTTCGGTAATTTACTTCTCTATAGCTTGAGTTGAAATACTGTACAGATTTTTCATGGATCTGGAAATAGTTCAAATAAACTATATTGATGGCTGATTCAATATCATTTATTCAAGTAGATAGGTAGATATAATATGGAACTATTGATTAGAAGCGATTCGATGTACAGGAAAAGTTTTCTCTTTTTTCCGAACCCAGGTTTATTATTTTCTTTTTTAATTATGTATTTCACATCTGATCCCAAATTGTTGAGTTATTCTATCTAGTAGGTACAGCGCTTTAGATTAGTACTCGATTATTTCTATTCAAAATACAATAACCAGGCCCGAATTTATTCGATGATACACTGGAGAATTCAAAATTATGTTTCTCTATATTCTATTTTTTGGTACTAAAAGAATGTAATTGCCGACAAGTCATACCAATCCCAAGAATCATAAACATTTCGAAGTTGTGCAAGAGATGAATAATCACTCACCTGGGTAGATAGACGATAATAGACACCAACTTTTTTGAATTATTAAAAAAAAAATTATATGCAGCTCTTATTACCTTCATGGGATATTCTTTAGATATGTAATTTTAGTACTATCGATTATTTGAGAAAGATGTTTATTTCATTATTTTATGTGAGACATTTATCGTCTATATCGTTCGACTGTCTGTTTTTTTGGTTCGTGTGCGGCTTTTATATAGTAAACGAGCTCCGATTTTGATGATTTTGGATTCATTTGAAAGGGGAGGCATGAGAAATGGTCTCATATTCATAAAAACGCAAATCCGAAATCTCTTTCTCTCCGAAAACCGCCCGCGAAGGGGTGGTGGGGCCGAATTTTCTCGAAAATCTGAGTTGGTATAATTAAAGATAGGAGAATATCCGGAAACGTTTAAATTGAACATTTTTTCAAAAGTGGGTTTTCGAGATAGACGCATGTTAAATATGTATTTTTGCAATGTGGAGAGGGCAATTTTCTACGAAAATTAGAAATTTTTCGATACTACATGAAAGATATAATTATTTGTAGCAATATTTATAATGAACATTTTTTCCTCTTAGAGTTACGGTTTTCGAGTTAAATCGGTGTTAAAATGGTAATATATAAAATACTGAATCGTATCTCCGCAGCGATGCGTTGAAATCTCAATAATAACTACAAGCAAAGAATATACATGGGTAATAGGATAAGTACTATCTTCATTGGTATTAGTGAACGTTCAAGATTTTGGTGACTAATGTCAGGTACACTCAAAAGTATGAAATAAATATATTTACAAAAAATTGGACCGACGTTATTGATGCACTGAAAAGTATAAAATAATATTAAATCTATTGGTGATGGTACTTGTGAAGTTGGTGCCAAAAGTTATTAATCTCACTGCAACTGCACAACTTCATAACACGCAAAAGTACACAAAGAGAAAATCAACTTTGACTTCAGTAGACACTAAAAAGCTTATAGCCTTTTGTTAATGTTAGATTGTATTTTATACAAAAAAAAAGATATAGATTTATGTTCCCTCTCATTTTTGAATCTACAAAATATCAATTCCATATTATACCCTGGACAAACGAATGTTTTCTATAAAAACCAAGTCATCCATGACTGCAGCATATATTATAGAGCATGGCAGGGCGTAACATTTTGGAAATCTGATATGGGTGTTGTAAAATATTTGCATGCCACCTTGACGTTTGCATGAACATAATATATCTAGGTATCTGTTGAATGCATCTAAGAAATGTCTGATAAATCAATGTTTGCGGTGACCCTAGAAATGAGCGGCTTAAAAATATCCTGTTTCTGGATTTGTGAACTTCGGTTTCTATACCGAAGAATATGTTTGGGGCGTGGCAACGATTTGTTGCCCGAACGTTTCAGGACTAGGTTTAGTGATATGGGGGGCGTGTATGTTCACCTGATTTTGAACTTTTCAACGACAGAAAAAACATCCATGACAATATTTATTGCATCCACAATAACGATGCTTGATTTAAGAAAATATGTATTTCCTTTCATCATTTAAATTATTATTTTTGCAGTCACTGTGAAAAGTGAGATAAATAAATAATTTAAATATACAAAGATTTCATTTTTAATAACATGATAAAGCATTGGCTACATATATTTATTAAATTGATTTTTAAATTATAGTTATAATACATACAAAGTTTCTAAATTTGTTCGTATTAGAGATTTATTTGCAAAATTATTTGTTTTTCTTATATTCCATTTGGATTCTGAGCTATGATCCTAATTCATGAAATGAATACAATCCACTAGGATTTTATAACAATATTTAAAATAAGTCAGCAAAGATAGACAAACTTCTTAAATCTGATCGTAAAATAATTGGACCATCGAGTAATAAGTATGAAATGCTTTGAAAATTTTAGTTTTTAGTGACGATAGAAAGAAAATCATAAGGTGCCTGGGCAGAACTTCTCTGCATTTTTCTGACTTCTCGACGTTCATCAATCATACCAATAAAGTGACAGCCTGAAATTACTCTTAATACAGTATTTATTGATTATTGAGTAGGTAAACAAGAAATATATTTAAGCTGCCGTCTTGTGTAAAAATGGTGCCAAGTATATGTCAGAAAATGTTTTCTTTTAAAAACTGCCTTAATTGGTGATTTTCAATATACCCTTGATAAAAATCTATTAAGACTGTTTAAAAAATACAAAATGTGAACAAATTGTGCTCAGACACCTAATGATTTTCCTTATGGTCGATAAGAAAATTAAAATTTCCAAAGCATTTCATCCATTTACTCGATCGGCCAGTTTTTTTACAGGTTTTACAGGTCTTGTTCAGCGTCGACTGATTCGAATGCTCATCTGAAAAAGAAGAAGTAAGTTTTCTCTAATGTGAAACTAGGTAGGTATTATGTAAAACTAAGTTACCAATTTAGATGAAATGTGTACTAGAATTAATTCATTATTTATCAGTTGATTGTAATTAGGATTACAAGTCCATTTAACTTTATACTTAACTTTTTGGATCGAATTATTCTTCCTAATGTTCGTCAAACCATAGTTTCTTTAACTACCTACTATAAATTCAAAAACTTGTATCATATAGGTATTTTCTGTTTGGTGTTTTTGTTGTTCTTGATTTTGAAAACCAGAGATTCTCGCGTCTGGCACCAATATATATATTCTTATGTTTTTTGTTCGCGAATTTAAGTTTCAATGCGCATTTTACAAAGCTACAAAAACAATATCCCGAAGGTTTATCGAATTAACTTACCTAATAAAACGTATTATGTGGTGATTTGACCTGTACTTATTCGATTTTATCCTCATTTATACCTATCTTGAAGATTTCTGAAATATGTAAATTTATCTCACCAGTTTCTTTTATCAATAATATTTATACACAAGTACGTAAAATGCGATTCATGAAATTTCGATATGTAAGTAATGTAAAATAAATTCTATAACCTACATTTTCACGCTGATAACATGAAGCGTGCAAAATTTATTATAAAGGACTGTGTTTTTGAAAGCGTGACAAGAAATTTGCCCGGCATTAATTCCTCTTAGATCGGGCTTACAAGTGTAATACTTACGGATTAGAGGGATCATTAAAATTGTGCTCGGGAATTATGGTATAAAACTTGATAGCGCATCGAAGATTATCCAGGATCAGCATGTTCTAAGGAAGTGCTTCTAATTTATTTAGCTTGGTTTTTTATCTGTTATTAGATTTTCCGACTTTTCGATCTGAACATAGACAGAAAATCCTATTTTCTTTGTTTTTGACAAGATAAATACTACCATATTCTTTTGTTATAGATAGGTGGTATAGGTGTGTTTACATTCTATTGGGAGTTGCGAAGTCGGTAGGTTCCATATAGATTGTCGCCAAAATATATTATATTTTTGTCTAGTAGGTAGGTATATCCAAAATTATCCAGAATCATAAACATGTCTGCTTAAAACGGATTCTTCTAAAATAGGATATAAAATTGTATTTCTAACGCGTTATAGGTAGGTAGGTATACCTATGTATATTTCATAAAATGGCGGGTTTCACGGATACAACGGGTAGAGATAATTTTTAGACATGGTTTGATAGAGAAAGTTAATCACATTTCTCGTAAAATTGAATATGATTTTCATCACATCTTCAGGGAGAAATAATTTGAAAGAGAAACCTTAGACGACAAAAAATGCCTACCTTGGTTGCATGAATCATAGATTTACGTATAGGTACAACAGTTCGATTAAAGACCTCCAAGGGAATATCTGATATCTTGCTATATGTGATTACTTATAATGAACTAACCTAACCTTTCCGAACTCAATGTAATATTTTCAATTAAATTTTTATAGCATTATGGTCTTCGATTCTTCTATAACTACTCTATTAAGAATCAATAATCATATAAGTAGATCCTGTTATCTTAGTGTTACTTCAAATTTGATTAAGAGTGTTCATAGAATCAACATATAAAAAAGTATTCATCCCCACTGGTCACTGAATTTAAATGTAGATTCTATTACCACTTTCTACGTTTCGAACTGTTCAATATAAACCAAACATAGTGAGGTAGCGCATTAAAAATAATTAATGTAACTTTTAACCCTGAGCTAATCGTTGTGGGTGAGTTCCCTTGAGTTTATCACTCAAAACTTCGCAGACTGCTTCCAAACGTTTATTTTCAATACTTTGGCTATGTTCATGGAGTCGTTATCTGCACTATCAACGCAAACACTACCGATGCTGTTCATGGAGCTACTTGTGTATTAGTGAAGGCAAGCTGAATGAACACTATTTTGCGTTTGCGATCACATTCTGTCGAGAAAATTGACTTATTTTTTGTCTATGAAGAGACTTGTCTGAGAAATATTACTAATTGAAAATGCTTTTCAATCTGGAATAAAACCGCGGCGTCAATACATGGATAAATTTGGGTTGAAGTACATAATAGATGGCTCTTATATTTTATTCGCATTCTCACCAAAGCTGGAATAAGTACAAATTGAAACCACTTTAGTATTGACTAGCACATAGACTAATATAAAGAGAGTAGCATATCTGTTTGCCGTAACATGGATTGAGAAAAGACTTTCAGTTTCAAACTTGCGCAAAGATCTGTGCCTAAATATCAGGTTTATCCTTACAATTGTCTGAGAAAAACTAACACGTATGGGCAGCCCTCAGTGCATCTTGTTAGTTTTGCACAGAATGTACACTCTAAAAATTATCACTTAGAATGTAATACTTTTATTAAATTTTAGTTTAAATAAATAATATTTGTCATTAATTTCATAATTTTTTGATAAACTCGTAAAATTTACGAAACATCAGTTTTTAGGTACGTATGGGTACATATCTCAAAAAATAGATTGAAAATAATTCCAATAATATTAAGAATTGAATAAATTAGATACTCATAATTTTAAGAGAAAAGGAAGAAATCAAACGCAGATGGCAGACATACCGGTATACGAGTACACTCTTGCAGCAGAATTTGTTTGTTGTCCGCTGCATTTGAATTGCTCCTCAGTTTCCCCATAGCGCAAAAATATTTCTTATAAATTATTTATTTAACTTATACCATAAAGTAGAGACTTATCCTTCTACGCTTCACAAAATTTTCATGCAGCTTGAAAATGCAAACACCATTCATACACAACCTTGGAAGAAATAGCATTTATGACTTGAAAAAAAAAAATCATGAACACGGCCTTTGTACACGAACTTGCGCAGTACTCAGTCCGTTTTGTCACAACTTGTCACTTTGAAAATCATCTGTCATCGAAAGAACAACTTTCGACTGACTGCATATGTCCCATGATCGCCAGGGTTTTATAAAGCTAAATCTTGACATGACATCCATCGAGAATGTTCTAGACGTTTGTCAAACTGACAATACCTACTGTCAGGAAAAGTACTTCGATTTTGGAAAATTCTAGAATAAATCTACTAATTCTAGAATTAATTGTTGAAAGTATACATGTAGGTAATAATTGTAACAAATGAGGTACTCGGATGCCAAAACAAATAATAACCGTAAGAAGGTACCTACCTGATAATTAGATAATCCATGTAGCAATAATAACAATAAAAATCGAGCTGATGCTGGTAATTTGGAAGCTTAACATTTATAGTTAAGAAGAAAACTTTTCACATCCACTTCAAAAATATTATCAATCTGTATTTTTCCTACTTTTTGTGGTAGAGGTAGATACTTTTTGATTAACTATCTCTTTTGGTTTTTCATGCGAAACTACATAGGTAATAACAGGGTGTTCTGTCAAAATTTTTTCATATCGGTATCCTCACCGGTCATTTTCAGAATAGTAACTTCATAGATCGTGAGTCCACTCAGTTCCCAATCAATGCATTTAAATTGTCTCTCAAGTAAAAGACAATCCTTTGATGGCATGACAAGTAGTATTTGGTCTCGTCCATAAATATCAGTCGACCAGTCATATCCTTAAGCTTCTGTTATGGCTTGGTGTAGCATTATTTCGGCAGAAATACACACACACACACACAGACAGACATAAACGAAAAATGACTTCGAATGTATGTAGTGGGAAATCATTAATTTTCCTTTTGTATACACACATACAGCTTAATAGCGGTCAACCCCTTTAGCCGATTTCACATTATGCGAGGCACCCTATAAGAGAGAATAAATAGGCACCTATATGCTGCTACATACAACACATAGTTGATATAAGTCGCATCTGTCGTTGTGAGTTTTGTTAATCCCATGTTTGGAAAATTTGTTTGGCAGTGCAAATATCGTTTAGCAAAGTGATGACCTATCTGCAATGGGGTATCGAATATTTTGTCAAGTTTTGGGGCGTTTTGTGTCCATTAAAGCAGCGGTGGCCTGTTGACTCTATTGTCAAAAGAGAAGAAAAAAAAACGCTCATTCACTTTCGCACAACTTTTTTTATTCGTAAACCAACGTGGAACGGGGAACTTATTTTGATTTATCGTTTATTTACTTAATAACATAAAAACAACTTGCGAGTGATAATATATGAGAGTTTCGTCAACGATGTTGGCATGTTCTGAGAAAAACAAAGATGAAAATTGAGTAAAGGTTGCGTGTCGATTTAAAATATACAGATTTTTTGCGTAGGTATCTTCTTTCTTTCTCGATCAACAACAGGACCTAACTTCCAAACGATAACACCTAACTTCTTAAACAACTCAATCCAGGAATCAAAGAGTACAATGTATCTCTCATTAATAATTGATAAGCGTCTAAGATTAAATAAACACGTGTTAGAATTAGTTAAAAAATTAACGATACTCGTATATAAATGTTACATTATTCTGGATTAAAAAAACCCTCATCAACGTGTAAGATCACTGAATGAATCAATTATTAGCTATGAAATCATAATGAGGGGCATTGTATATAACCATATACCTACCATAATACAATTAATATTCTCAAAATGGGTAGGTAGTTCTCTTCAAAACTGAACAAAGTATATTCGGCTAGCCTATACTCTACAACGAAGATATTTTTAATATAAGATCCTTATACTTACTAGCTAGTTTTAACTTCGTATACAAAAAAAAACTGATAAAAACAATAGAGCATAGATAAGTATAAAACGAGAAATAAGACAAAAAATTATTCCATTTGTGACAAAAGAAAACAGAATTCAATCATAATAGCATCTAAAATATATATCTACCAGAGGACATGAGGAATGCCAAAGTTTTCATTAAGAATTGCAAGCATTTTATTTATTCAAATTACCACATACGTACTACTAGCCTGTATTTAGACCTTGCTTTGACATCTATTCATCTACAACAACAATACCTATACTATCCCATTCTTCAAATCTAAAAGAAAATAATTAACTCTCTCAGAAAAAAATTGCATACACAGGTATGTAAGTAGGTACATATTTTATATACCTACCTAGGTGCAAAAAAACTGGGTCTGCGTCGGATTTTTAATCAGAAATTGCATAATAGAGAAAAAACAAAAAATCACAAATTTGAACTAATTGAATCAATTAATTTCCTAATTCCCTATAAGACTGGAGTTTCAATACTAAATCTATACCTATCTCATATTAAATTTAATAAGGCAAGTACTAGAATTTTCTACTAGGGTTTCGTAAAGTATACCCTGCATCCACAATAGCGTGTAATGATGCAATCAATATAATATGAGAAACGATACATAGAAGCCTATGCTCGAGCCTATGTATCAAACACCTCACCTCACTGTGCACTATTTTGAATACGTAATATAGGTGTAAAAGAAAGTGGAATCATACCGTTGTTTGATACAAGTTCAGTTTGATAACAAAACTGTCCGGCTCTATATTTTTGTTACCATAGTTACTAAAACGAGGCTAGTTTATTATTTAATTACGAAGTTTTGATTGAATAAATACGGCTGTATTTGAATAAATCAAAAATATTTCTAGTGACATTTTTACTGTCTTTTTTAATGGAATTTAAAGCAAATTTCTTAACGGCCGATATATTGAAACAGCCTCACACCCATTAACTTACTTGATCCAAATATTAACAAATCTGTTTTTTCATCTGATTTTTTGAATTTAGCCATTATTTTATTAACAAAATGTTGGTACTCAGAATTAAATGAAAAATAAATCTTAGGTATATGTGACCTTATACAAGGGATATTGGGCCAGGCGCTGGCTTGCTTTTGCTTTTGCTTTTGAATTAGTACGGACGACTTCCAAAGAGCTTCTAAATTTAACAATACCTACTGGCGAAACGTGAAGAAGCACTCGCATTATTAGATCATGGCCTAATAGTCCAAGAATCAAGGATCATACCTTCTTGAATTGAATGAAACAATGCTGAAGTCGACATCATCATTGTTTTAACATCCCTTTACATACTCTCCTATACCATGCACGTAAAATAGAGGACGTAGGAACCTATAAGGTACCTACGCTCAAACATCCTCTAGGTATAGAAAAAATACTCTGGCGACCTTCAAACAAGTCCAAATTAGATAGAATGTTTAGAATTTGAGCCTTTACAATATCAAATTGCGAATTGAGATAGAAGTTGAAGTTTGTATGAACATGAACTAAAAATGAGCAACATTTTAAAGTAGGTAAATTGAATAATAATCAATATAATTGATAACATCAACTCAGTCATATTGTAATGTCATCGAACAGTATTCAGCACAACTGAGATTATCCCTTGAACTATTTCACGAGCAATCTTGTGATTTTTTTTTTCGGTGTGTACTTCTTATGGAATACAGTCAGTTGGAATTAAAAAAAATCACTATCAATTCTAAATCAACCAATCCAATGGGTCGATAATATTGTGATAGTAACAACAGATAAGAAAAGTAACACCCAACTGTCAAATGTATATGAACCGAACATTATGTGACGTTCTGACCAGAATAAGCAAATATTTGTTAACAGAGATATCAACGTGTTCATCTTTTATCGCAAACCGCAAATATAAAGTACACTTTTATACCTACGGCATATTTGTAGACTTTGAAAATATTTCGAGCACTTTGTCATTTTGAAATTATTTGAGTTTTTTGTGGCGAAATGAGCATGAAGTAGGAAACGATGAACATCTAATATGTAGGTATATTTGTCTAAGTCAATGCAAATTGTATAAATATCTTAAGGTAGGTACATACAAAACAAGCAATGTTTATTATAAATGTTGCTACAAATAATTATATCTTTCATGTAGTATCGAAAAATTTTCAATTTTCGAAAGAAATTGTCCTCTCCACATTGCAAAAATACATATTTAACATGCGTCTATCTCGAAAACCGTAACACTTTTGAAAAAATGTTCAATTTAAACGTTTCCGGATATTGTCTTATCTTTAATTATACCAACTCAGATTTTCGATTTTCGAGAAAATTCGCCCCCACCACCCCTTCGGGGGCGGTTTTCGGAGGGAAGGAGATTTCGGATTTGCGTTTTTATGAATATGGGACCATTTCTCAATCCCCTTCTTTCAAATGAGTCCAAAATCATCAGAATCGGAGCTCGTTTACTATATAAAAGGCGCGCACGAACCAAAAAACAAAAAAAATAAAAAAAAATAAAGCAGACAGTCGAATTGTATACCTCCTCCGTTCGGGGTTCGTCGGTCAAAAATGTTCTTAAAATCATTATGATTTTAACATTTAGTAGGTAGGTAGGTATGTGTTTAGTCTCTGAATATATTTTGTTTGATTTACGTGATACTCCTTTATTCGTAGTTTAAGAACAACTATAATATAAATTATATTGTACTTTTGAGTGCATTATCTTATCAACTCGCCCATATTTTTTAATTACTTAGGTTTATCACATTTTTGAGTGAGTGGTCCCGATTATTATTTCACAAAGGGTAGTGCAGTTTGATGAGACGTTTCCATAGTGGATGAATATTCAATGATTTACAGATTTCGGGTAAAATTACATTGTTTGAAAAAATACTAACTTTGATGGGGATACCATTTCTTTGATTGATGAATTTAATCTTTATTCAAATAAAAAAAATCTACACAAGAGATTTTTTTACTGCATTGGTATAAATACTAGGTACATAGCTTTATGGCATTAGCAATGATTAAGTACCTACCAGTTATTAGTGATAAATAAATTCAGAATCTCAATTTTGAAGAAATTTATTTACTTCCATTCTTTTGGAATTTTGTGGCTTTATAAAAAGGTCTTCATAATAGGTGTGAATACTAAGTAGACTAAGTATCATAATGTCTTTGCTAATAAGTAGGTACCTATATCTACTAGAAAATTGATAAACTATGAATACTGGATTAGGTGCATGATATCCGCGTAAATCTATACTCTATTACTACTTATTGGATTTGGGTATGAAGGAGGATCATTCGAAAGACATGAGAAAAATTAGACCAGCCCCCGGTCCACCGGAAAACTTTTCTCTGTGCTGAAATGGCCTTGCTAGCCCAGAATTCTATTATCAGTTGGTGCTGCGGAATGAGTTTTAACTTATATTGAATCAGCTATCTAATTTCCTTGTTTAATGGATATGCTTTGGGTACTTAAATACTGATTGAAATGGATTTTTCTATGTTTGATAGTTTCTCATTTGCTCACTAGGTAATAGGTTAACTAATTTTGATGATCGTAGGTAGATGTTATTTACTGATTTTTTTAACTTCCGATATAAATATATAGGTATACCTATTGTTTGTGTAAGAAAATAAATACATGCGAAATCTTTTTGCCTTCACTCGTTATAATCGAAAATTTATCTAAAAACAATCATTTAAAATATTACATGTATCAATTTAAAAAAAGAAGTTATAGGGTGATTCTAAAATTGTATAGGTATTTTTCAATTTTTCGCAAAACATTGGTACATGCTCTCCAGACATTCCTATAAATCTTGAATATCAACGTTGGCAACGTATTAATAAACTGATATAAATATTCAAAAAAAAAATGGACCGATAAGTTGGTGCACTGAAAAATACAAAATAATATTAATTCTATTGGTTCAGGTACTTTTGAAGTTGTGCAGTTGCAGTTAGATTGAAAATTTTGACCACCAACTTCACAAGCACCAGCACAAATAGAATTAATAGATATTATTTTGTCTTCTTCAGTTCACCAACTAATAACATCGGTTTTCTGAAAAACAGGTACCTATATTTATTTCACATTTGTGTAATATTAGTCACGAAAATCGATGATCTTTCACTTATATACTCAAGAAGAACCTATGTCTGTTAGGTATATTATTTAGTTGTACTTGTTACGAGTATGATTTTTGATTTCAAAACATTGCGGCGAAATTACTTAGGTACACGTATTTCAGACTTTACCACTAATGTAACTCAAAGACCGTAACAATATGGAAAAAATGTTTAATGTAAATGTTGTTACAAATAACCTGGTCTTTAATTTGGCATTCACAGATTTTCAGTTTTTGAAAGAAATTACCACTTCCACAGAGCGAAAATACACATTTTTCAAATTTTAATATCGCTGAAACTCGAAAACCGTATCTAGCTCTTTTGAAAAATTGCCTATTCCACCCCCTTCGGGGGCGGTTTTCGGATTTGAGTTTTTATGAATTTAGGACCATTTCTCAAATCTCCTTTTTCAAATGAATCAAAAATCATCAAAATCGGAGTACTTTTACTATATACAACGAGCGCACTAACCAAAAAAAAAACAAAGATGAATTGTATACCTCCTCCGTTTGGGTTCGTCGATCAAAAATAGTTTATTTTGGAATTTATAGTTTACATGACATCTTTACAGGTTAGAATGCGTTACTCTAGTTATAGTTCGTCATTGTTTATATACATCTCATGTTTTGAGAAATGATAATCGATACCTATAAATATATCAAGCTGATTCTAATCAGTTCCAATCTTACAAATTGGCAAGCAATATTTGACGGCTTCAGACATAGCAACCACCGTAGAATCTATTCTTTTTAAATAGTCTATTTATTAAATTATTAATAAAAGCCATACTATAACTTCACCACCCTGACTGGATACATTATTTCTATATGACATTATACTTATACAAAATTTATCGCAGAACTCATAGATTCTAATTGCCGATAAAAATTATCAATTAGAGGATTACATTTTATCAGACGATAAAATTTATGGTAGACCGTAACGATGAACATTTTCATTTTTATGACGATAATAAGTATATCACAACGGAGCATTTCTCCACGCTTGTTATGTGCCCCGTGGAAATTATTGGGAAAGCAAAGATGATGATATATTCTTTCCTGTTTTAACAATAGTAAAATTTTATGGGCGATTTCTTTCGTAGATAAGAAATATATAGAAATGTTTGTAATTATTGTCACAATTTCTGCTATAGGTACTTACCTATTTTCACATTTATTAGTCATCGCAAAAAACCTACGAATTGTATAGAAAACTCATTCGCAGTATGTTAAAAGGAAAACTTCCTAGGTACCTATAAGATAATTTACAGTTCCCCTCTTCTTACCTCCGAAACTACAGATCAAATTTACTTTAAATACACGAGCTAGGATCGCATTTCAATTTTTGACCGACGAACAAAAACGGAGGATGTAGGTAAGTATGTATAAAATTCGACCGCTTTTGTTTGGTTTGTGCGCGAGGTGTAGGTATGTATATAGTAAACGTAGGTACTCCGATTTTAATGTTTTTTTATTTATTTAAAAGTGGAGACTTAAGAAATGGTCCCGTATTCGTGAAAACTCAATCCGAAATTTCCTTCCCTCCAAAAAAACTCTCCCGAAGTGTTGGGCGGGCAATATTTCTCGAAACTCAAAAACTTGGGACGACAAAACTAAAGATAGGACAATATCCGGAAACGTTTCAATTGATTTTTTTAAATAGTTACTGTTTTCGAGTTCGAGTTACAGTGATGTTAATATCTCAAATATTGCGTATTTTCACTATTTAGAGGGACAATTTCATTCGAAAATTGAATATCTGCAAAAACCAAATTAAAGATCAGGTTATTTTTAGCAACATTTATACTGAACATTTTCTTCATACAGTTACGGTTCTCGAGTTACAGCAGTGGTAAAGTCTAAAATATGCCTGTTTTCGAGGAAATGTTTTTAGATTTCAGAGTAATAATAAGCACAAGCAAATAATATATATGGGTAATAATGGTATAAGTGAACGTTCAACCATTTTCGTAACTAATGTTATTCACTCAAAAGTGTGGAATAAATATTTTTTTACAAAAACTTGCACAGATTTTATTAGTTGGAGCACTGAAAAATACAAAATAATATTAATTCCATTGGTGCTGGTACTTGTGAAGTTGGTGTCAGGAGTCTTCTATTTAAGTACAATTGCACAACTTCAAAGTTACCAGTACCAATAGAATTAATATCTTTTATTTTGTATTTTTCAGTGCACCAACTAGTCGGTCCTATTTTTTGTAAGAAATATTTATTCTGGGTATATTTAGTGTCTCAAGAATTTACACTCGAGTTCTAAGGTGTCTCTCATCGGAAATCGCCCTTCAATGTAAATTGATTTTCTTCTAATACCTAAGATATTCTCGACGTTTAAATAATTATGCTTCCTTAGTAATCTTTACGATCGAAATTTTCAGAATCTGTGACGAAATGCGTTCTTTCTTATCACAATCGAATGAATTTCAAAAACATCTAGGTTTATTCTAACACGTTATCTTTTAGATGATAAACGTTATCACCCTCACAATTCATATTTATTCAAATATTATTGGCGTACCTACAGAGCTCGTTTATGGGAATCATTAAAAATAGTCTGACATTTAAATTATTTTTGTTGCTGGAAAAAATATATAAAATTTATATTGATTTATTGTTCATACAATAATGATGAAAACATAAACAATTTTTTTATCAGATGTACCTAATCTGAAAAACTCACGTTAGCAAATAGCCATTGAAAAAGCAGATATTAGTTATATCAAATTTATATAAAAAAAATTATGATTCAAAATACAACTCGTATCTATACATGTGATAGAGTTTTATGAAAGTTCGCCTAAGTATCAACAAATCGTCTAAATTACATATACCCACTTGACATTTCGCTGTATTGTCGAGAATGCTTACCTACTATTAAAATAATAATATAAACATTATTAATACTACCTTCTTGATATTTTAATCAAATAAACTAATGACAGGAAATCTATATTTTCTACCAATTTCTCAAAATCAATTTTCTCGACACCTCGTCTAATCTACCTATGTGTTAATTTAGGTAGGTATATAAATAATTTTTGGACTCCCATTTTAGACATTTTGGATGCATTGGAAATTGAAACAACCTTTAATAAATAACTTTTCACAAAAACTAGGACCTATATACCTATTAGTTGGTGCACTGGAAAATACAAAATACCTAATACTCATTTTATTGCTTCTAGTACTTTTGAAGTGGTGCAATTATAGAAGACTTTTGGCACTAACTTAACTAAAAACACAGAATTTTAGAGTGTTTGATAACCATTATTGACATACCTGCTTAAAGAGCAGAAAATGTTGAAACTTAACAAGAACATAAAATTTTAAAAATGAATTACCAACTAACCGAAATTTCAATAATAATGCCAGCTACTTAGTAATCAGATGACTACACTTTAAATAATTTCTGTAAGATTTGCTATACCTACCTAAAGTTGTTTGTTCAAGATTTAATTAAAATCTTCTTTGGTCTTATATAATATTGAAATATATTTGAAACTCGGAAACCTAGTATAATTCTCGATTCCTCTACAACAATAAACTGGTCCCTGGTTGCTTTTTTGCGAAACAATCTAATGGGGTCCACATACGCTTCAATATGTTTCTCAACTTGCATGTCAACAAAGAGCCTGATAAGGCGTTGATAAAAATCGTATTTACCATTCAGATGTGTTGAAGTCGTGTTCATCAATATTGTTTATAAACATGTTAAAGCGTAAGCAAATGGGCCCCATAAGGTTGACCTCTGTTTGCAAACGAACTCACCACGTTTTAGCTTCTCCAATGGCTCATGGTGCAGCGAAGGAGTGTGCGGAACCACGCCATGATGGTGTGGTGGGTCATGAGATGTCACATGGTGACCCAGCACCGATGAAGAGGTGCCCGTCATGATGCCAGAGATGGCCGAGCTGACAGACACCGATGTGTCGTGCATATTATTGTGATGGTGGCCGCCATGCAAGTCGGAATTGGCCGACGATGTGGTGACGCCAGTCACCAGGTCCTGGAGACAGAGCGCCTGATCGGATAGTGATTCCAATCGCTCCATGCTGGAAGGTATGTGGTTGAAGAAGAATGTTGAAGCACTGTGACAAGTTTTGCGAAACTCTAGCTGTGATGCTGCATCATTCATCAAAGAGATCTGCATGGAGAAAGATAGTTGATAATTTCAAGTTGTTAATAGTTACTAGAAGTAAATTAATTTATACCAAATTAGTAGACGGGACCGAGGACGGGACGCTATTTCTAACAGTCTGCTGTCCGTCTGTCAGCGGGCTCTATTCTATGAAACTTAATAGGTAAACATTTCAAATGTTCACTGAGATACCTAACAGAATCTTTCAATTTGGATAAATTGCCAAACAGAATAAAAATAAGTACCTAAATACCAGTTAACTTATCAAACTACGCTTATGGCCATTACTGACATTTGAACAACCAATATGCTTTCGAATACACATTTGCTTCTGTCTAAACCATAGACTTGTTGCTGGATTTATCAGTTTATCACCTTTATCCGCTTTGTTGTAGCCCCCGAATGATAGAATTTATTAATCAAAAAACATTCTCAAGCTACCAGAAATGAAAGGAAAACACATATTTACAGAAATTCATTGCAAGTGACCTATTTAATGTTCACTACTGTTGCACTTACCTACACAATCGACATAAAATTTATTTGAATATTCAAGATAATGCCTTGGCAACACCTTATTGCCTTTGAAATAGAATTGAGTTATTTTGTGGCACTCATTCCAATACCAGTTTTTTTATTAAAATATATCTAAATATGTAGGTACTTAGGTATATACCTAGTTGTTTTTATATTTTCTTATAATTCTTATATCTTTTTATTGGTGGTTGTCATTAACTTAGTGATGTTTTAAGCCAATCATTCATGGTTCAATATGTAGGATTACTTTGGATACGGATTACCGTCGGATCGTGCATGGGAATATAAATGGTATTGGGTGTTTGATGATTGTAGTCTCTCCCGAAAATTCGCATGACTCTTCCACCACAAATATCCTACTGTCTTTCTTAGTGAGTGAGTTATTTTATTCATAGAAGCTTAGTTCAGTTTGATATTTTGTAACATTATGTTTCCTTTTAGTTTTTTTTGAAAACTGCTTGGTAGTTCAGTAGTTAGGTACTTAATTGGTTCCTTTGGAGGATTGTGAGTGGTGCTACATAATGGGCAGTTAGGTATTATTTTTATAACCTTCATTTGGAAACTACTATTTTTATATCCAAATAGTTAACAAGTTTGAACAAGACATCTTCTACTTCTTCAGATGCCTTACTCGCTAAGTGCGTGGCGACCTCTCATATAGGTATTTCAGTGAAACGCAAACCATATAAACAAACTTCGATTCTGGGGGTTCATGTTGTGAAACAAACTGGAAGATAAAAAGAAAAATGTTCTTCAAGTGCATTATCTAACACCTACCTATCTGTAGATATTAGATAAAAGGGCCCGTGAAGAGTCAGTTATCTACCTATGTATTGTTTAAATTATATATATAAAAGGTTTAGAAGATATTATTGGAAAAAATACTGCCTCTCCCTCCACTATCTTCAAAAATACTGATTATATGCCTTCACACAAAGTTTACAGGAAAGCCTATACCAATGCGTTGATACAGAACCCTAGGCGACTCCGACCCCACTTGGACTATTTTATTGAACTTATTCGATATTTCGAATTTAATGGTATCTCATTGAATAGGTTGTGCAATTTATAGCTGTGTTTTGCTTTACCTTTTAGTATCTAACACAGGTATTCAGAAATCATTAATCTGCATATTAGGTAGGTATGCCTATCCATTTCAAAAAAATATATATCGGCTGGGTAGGTATCTACATATTTATCTTTTAACCAAATTGATGTCTGATGCAATATCTTCACTGCCCTCTAATGTCTTAAATACGACACACTTCACTTTTCTTCTCTTTCATCAGAAGAATCTCGCAAAATCCACAAATTAATTCACTCGAATCCCGACACAATCAAGCAGAGAAATCACTCAGCAACTGGATCAGTTGAAAGGTCGCGAGTAAATCCAGGTGCGACGTGAAACAAAGACCAAAAGTCGAGCTAAGTCCACGAAAAAAGGTACGGAGCTTAAAAGCGGCTTTGGCCAGGTTTAGGCTGGATCAGGCGGGCGTCGCGGCGCCAGCGAGAGTCGGTCTGAGAGCTTTGCGGACGCTAAGCCCGCCGCGCACTTTCCTTTCCCGTCGATTCCCCCTGACGTCCCGTTGCAGCCCGGCTAATTTGAGGCGGCGAAGCACAGAGCTCCAATCACTTGACGGTATTTATTTTGTCATTAGCGGCCGTAATTGACCTGCTCGAAGAGCTTTTCCGGGTGTACGAAGAGGATACCAATTCCGGGAAAGTTCTTATAGGACAATCTTTTGCAGGATAATCCTATCTTATACAAACAGGAATCGGTGAACATTTTCAAGAAAGTTCGTATAATCAGTAAGTAGTTACTATTTATCCATACCTATTTCAAAGGGTGTTACGTATCTTCCGTACAGTATTTTGGTAGACGGTATATAACATAGAGATCTTAGGTGAGATGTCTAGGATACATATGATTTCAATTTTTCACCCCGATCCCAATTAAGAAGAGTAATGTAAGAATTTGTGTAAAAGTTTCGATGACATCTGACGTACTAAGAAACATATTTTCAAACATTGGTCTGTCTTTCGACTTTTTTGCTGTAGGTTATAGAAACAGTTCACCTGTGAAATAGGATAGGCTTTCTGCTCGAGCTAGTTGCTGGGTAGGTAATAGCCGAAAAATTTGTATCTCTCAAGACAATAGCAACTGTAATGATTTTGATAGAACTTGTCTAAAACACTCTAGGTAGATACCTACTTCAAGGCCCTTCACCAACATTCACGAGCATCTCGGAGAAAAAGAAGGAAAAAAGTTCCACTCAAATGAAATGGCTGGCCCTGAACCTTTGTTGTTTCTTATAACTAATGGTCCAGTTCGTGGAATTTCTGATTTATTCAAATTGTATGGTTGCTAATGAGATTATCAAGCTGTTGTTGCTGAATCGGTTATTACATACTTATATATTGCATTCTGTTTATTTGTTGTTTTAATATTCCATTTTTGTATCAATACTTACTCAATATTCGTCTAAGCAAATGTCTTGGCAAAAGATTTGCTCACTGGAAGTTTAAATAAATATTATTAATTAGGTACCTAGTACCTAGTGTAATGTTGGTCAATTATATTTGAGTAATGATCAAGAGGAAACCGCTTTCATAAAAATTTATTATTTACCTAAATAACCCTGTTTGTGATTATTTCATAGGTACCTATTAGATACCTTTGTATTCCTTTAAGTAGTTTCCTAATAAAAATGTTGAGGATTCTTTAAAAAAGTCACTCTATGTCTCCGTAACTCTGGCAGTGGCAAGACAATGGTATAAAATCGATGCGCTCGTCCAGTCCACAAACCTACCTACCTACCTATCCGATAAAATCTTTCGAAATCTCTACAGGCAACGAATGGAAAAGCGGAAGATTAGACAGAGCTTCTCTATATCCGTTTAAAAGCTGTTTTGAGCACATGGATAAGTTGCGAAGATTGAAACCAAAAGCCAAAAGATTTAAGTGTATGCCTAAATATGTAGGTTTCAACCAGATTTTAGGATCAGAGATGAAGAAAGATGCAGAATAAATACCAACCTAATGGACTTACTTAAATGAGAATTTAAAAAAGTAATGTTATTCTAATGGGTCTACCTAGGTACTCTTTAGATGAAGAAATCAAAATAAACTAGAAAGGAAACCCGTGGTAATGGGGTAAAGAGTCTTTAATAAGTTGCCACCGAGCATGCATAAAATCTTTTCAGTATTTTAAAGTATCTATCTCTTAAGAAATAGGTATTTGTTGAAAAGATTGTTCTACAGACCGGATGAATTAAAAAAAATGAACACATACCTAGGTAGGTATTCTGTCTATAGTTTTTAATTACCTAATTATTTAGTTAGGATCTAGGTAAGGTTATACACAAACTAGGTAGGTATATTTGTCAAAAAGAAAATAAAGTTTATTATTATTATTATTATTAACATAGGTACAATATGGAAATATAGGTATAAAAAGTACTGCTTCAAACACTTCAATTAAGCATGTGTTGTAGGTAGCTTACTTTTTTAAGTAATTGATAGAGTAAATGAATTTCAGTCATCCCTACCTAGGTTCAAAAAACTCAGTTCCAATAAAATTATATTTTTCTTTAAATACTTAAGTGATGTAGTTACCTACCTGTAATTTAAGTATAATTAAGAGGTTTTCTAAGAGTGAATTTGAATCTACTTTTGAATGATCACATAATAAATAGAACTAAAAAATACCTATACCTATGGGTATTTAATTCAGAAATTTTCGTTAGAGTCAAGTCATCTAATAAAAAAGCTAGTCGAAGGTAGATATAGGTAGGTATACAGAAACCTAAATATCTACCTATATCTACATAGGTAGGGTATAGTCACTATCTTATCTAGTTTATTGAGGAAAGGCTATGCCGTCCGTCGGATACCGACTTCATTGTTTCATTCCATTGATAAAGTTCACTATATTAATTACTTGTTAAGAATTCCTCAGAAAGCATTTAAAGCTTTACCTACACCTTTTGAATGATCATCTTTTAGGAATCTTGAGCACTTGACAGAAAAATGATAGGTACCACCATAGGATTTTAAAGTAAGTAGGTAAGTATCTAAATATGTAATGTTACTGAGTTATTTGAATTAGGTACTTATTATCTTGGTTTAGAATTATTGTCTCATAATTTCGATATGCAAGAAGTAGGTATTAGGTACATTTAACTAATTACATAAAGCTAGAGACAGCGTAATGTATTGTTATTGGATCTCATCGCGGTCGTTCATGATTTTTTAGAGATACCTAGGTATAGGTAGATAGGTCAAGTAGCTATGAATTCTGATTGATAGGTAGGTACTAGATAGGGTTAAAAATACCTATATATTATAAATATGGGATCCGTAGAACGAATAACAAAATAAAATACTCAATAAAACTAACCTGTAGGTGAAGTGGCTATGAAACAAAACTCTTGTTGATATCAACAGTCCTCTGTTATGTTGTACACACAGTTGTTGTATCACAGTTAATTTCACACGGAGTATGTATGCGGCCGATATCAATAAACAGTCGCGAAACGTCCGAAAAAGGTGACGCGTGTGACCTCGACAGAAGATGATTATCTTACAAATCGCCGACGCCGAGGAAACCCCACGGAAATCCTATAAAAGTATTAGAAAGTCTTAAGCGCTTAGCGTCCGCACAGGATATCGGCTTGATGCTGTAAAGTCTCAGTAATCTCGCCCACTTCCCAACGCGGTTTAACTATAAGTCGACTACTCTATATATCATCATAGGGCTACCCGGTCCTTTGCCGATTTCAACCACTCGATCGTGCGGCTCCGCCAAAGCTCGGCCGATAGAACCGTGCTCCATTTCGCTCGGCCGCACGGCTCATCCCATCACCCCTCCTTTTCTAACTCTCAAGCGAAACAGTAGAAAGTCTGGCTGTGTATGGCACGCCTACCATGATTTGCAAACAACGCACGCGCGCCTATGTCATGTTTTCATCTGTTCCATTGCTCTCTCCAACATTTGGACATAATACATCTAATATCTCTATCTATTTTATTGATGAAGGGCGGAGCTTATGAAGGCGCTAAGTCAACGGAATCACGATACCCACACAGCAGCACACATTGATACTGGATTAGGTAGGTACTTTTATTTATTCCTAATATATAGTTTCTTGATTTTCGATTTTATTTTCCTTTGATTCTCTTCGATTTTATTCTACCTAGAATACCTACTAGAGGTTCAGAATGTTGGTGATTTAGGTACCTATACCTCAGGTATAGGTACTTAGCTAGGCAGAAAGAGATGGAAATGTTCGTTGTTTTACCATAACCCGGAATAACGAGGCAGCAGTTAGTTTATGTTGGTGATTGAGAAGATGTAAATGTGTTGGATTTTGTAGGTATCAGAAGCATATAAACGAAGGAAAAATAGTGATCATTAATGAATGTTGAAAATATTCCACAGGATTCTGTACCTAGGTATAGATATGTACAAATGAATAATTAGGTAAACTCATTGGAACTGTTACAAATTTAAAAAAATGGTTTACAAAATATCTTTCGTTATTGTAGATAATTGAATAACAGGAACTTTTTTAGGTACCTAGATACTCGAAGGTTGTTCATTCAGTAGGACCTAATTAGGTATAGTTACTATCTAGGTAGCTAGGTACTATTTTTTTGCTTAGATAGGTACCTACCTATTAGATACTTACAATTTTGCTTAATTAAGTATAAGTAGGTACCTACTACTTACTCTACTTACCTAAATATACCTACAAAACATGCTATGTACCCAAAACTACGCTTACCTATATGTACCTATTATTACGTAAATATATAGAACACTAATCACTTAGGTAGTGAGATTACCCACCAACAATAAAGTTGGAAGAAAATCGAAGCTGCCGAGGGAATTGGAAAATTAACTAAGTAACTAGCTAATTAAGTGTTCTAGAAATACTTACGCCAGAAAATTGATACGTAGGTACCATTGAGTTGTGTTGCTGGAGAAGAATAGGTAGGTACCTATTGCGCATACCTACCTACCTTGGACTGCTCATCAGACCAACGTTTCCATTTTAAATGAGCTTATAATAGGTAGGTACTTACCTATAGGTATTAAGAAAAGACTAGCTATTTAAAATTTGTCTAAAATGGAGCCTCCAGTTTTTTGGCCACGCCATCCGAAGGAGTGATGATAATCTATAACGATAAGATACCTACCTAATTGTTTCAGGGAACGTTCCAGGGAGAAGACCAATAGGGCGATCATTAACTAGATGGTCTGACCAAAAACAGAATTTATTGGACCATTCATTCTATGGAACTTTTAGAACAGCCGAAGATAGAGACCAATGGAGATAGAGCACTATAGTTATAGGAGCAAATCACAATCCTCAGTACCTATAATGAGAAACCGGTAGGTATTTAAGTTGTGCCATCAAAATTTCCGGAGATACTGGGCAGAAAAACAAATGAGTATACCTACCTACCTACGAACTGTAACGTCTACAGAATGAGGATCACCAATCACTTGTGTAATAGGTAGGTACATATGTATGAGTAGGTGCAGATGGCACATTTATCAAACCAATGATGATACGTACCTATTCCCGAAAAAACTGGACAACCCATTGGGTACCTAGGGACTGTTGAAAGGTGCTCCCTAATGCCATTCATGTCAGTCATCCATCAGGATGGCTACAACTTGAACTATTTACTCAATGGTTTGAGCAATTCTTACCACTTGTGAAACCAACTGCTACATGGCCAGCTCTCCTGATTTTATTAGGTAGGTACTTAGATGGACATGCTCGCCATAGGTACTGGAAATATCAAGCTAGTCTATTAAGCTATATAGAGAAAGTCATGTTCGCTTGCTTAACACTGCTCCCAAAATCAAGTCACAAATTACAGCCCCTTTATAAAACATTGTTGGGTTCATTAAAAAAGTTGGTTCCCTCGGCAGGTAGGTACTAGGTACTAGGCACTTACCTACTGAAACTCGCAAACTGGTAGTTACAAATGCAAACTCAAGCATTGACACATAAGGGGTGTTCGAGCGGTAGGTAAGTAGGTATACTTAGTTTGGGACCGTCTAACAACTGCTTACCATGTGTATGTGCGGTTCGAAACAGTTGGCATGTGGTTTGGGATTTTATTCTACTCCTGATCGAACGCCAAATTTCCGTTTGCAAATTATCCCATCACCTTTCTTACAATTTCGTCGACTTATTCCGGAACTCAGAGCTCGCCGTCAAAATATTTTTTCTAGTTCTCAGCTCCAACTAGGCATGTCTCGAACTGAATCCGAACTAGTTTGGAAATCGACAAACTGCTGCCGGAACTCCTTACTAAAAGTTGAGAATAAATTATTTCATCGTAAATTAAAGTGCTCGCAGACGACTGACGACGGTTCGGAATTGGTCTGAACTAAGTACCTAGAATTGGTCTGAACTAAGTACCTACCTAGTGTATAATGACAACAAAATTATTTGGTTAAGCCTTCGTAAGAGCTAAGCGTGCAGAATTGACTAGGTATTAGACCTAACGGTTTTCGTGCTACTAGAAAGAAATAGAAATATACCTAGGTAGATACTTATTTCAAGATCATGGCCTTATTGACGAAGACATTTCAGTAGGTACCTACCGACCGAGGTAGAATAATCTTCCAATAATATACCTACCGTGTTAATGAATATCTTTCTGGTCTGAACGGATAGGTATCACTTTGCAAACCCGCAAACCAAAGAGCCAACTGAATCTATGAGTGGTCTCTCCTTGTCGACAAAGGTGCATATCCACCACGTTTAAAGATAACTATCATCAAGATTAAGAAACATTGATAAAAAGGGAGTAATAAACGGATGCACTAAGGAAAAGACAAGTATCTACCGTTGAACATAGAAGAACAATCAAAGAAAGTACCAAAGAGAAGAGTGAGAGATCTTAGGTATTATTCTTTCTGTGATGGCTCAGATGGAAGTCCTGATGATTATAGAAGATATCGTCGGCATCATATGAAAATTGCCCGCGAGTCCACTTTTTATTAAAATAAAGGATTTACTGCAAATCTGTTCACAACAGAGCCACAAAATCACCAAACAAACTGAATAGGTAAGTCCTTCGTCGTCTAGAACAGGGTGAAACTTGCGAAGGTAGTCCATGCTTATTGGTGCATTCTCATCGGTGATTTTTTTTTCTGTACCTAGGTAAGTATCTAAATAAGTATAAGTAGGTACCTAACGCTGTTTAGGTATAGGTATTTAGGTAAGCAAAATAATTACTGGTCAAAATTGTTTTTAAAATATCTCAAGATAGTAAACATCATGAAATCACGTCTTTAGAATAGCTTATTTAAATTTAAATAGGACTTAGAAATTTTCATACGCGACACCGGCGATAGGTAGGTATAGTACCTAGACTTCTACTTACATATAAGTGCGAATTTTGTAGCAATGATTAATCTAGGGTCATAGGTAATTATTGATATAATTTTTTTGTAGGTACCTACTTGTAGGTAGGTAGGTAGGTATTATTTTGGCCCAGATTGCCTATGGTCCATATTATGTTCACTTTTTGAACGTTTATAAAAATGCCGTATTTTATAGAGAAGTTGGTGTTTCTTAGAATTTTATTAATCGATTTAGATATCAAAAAATTTTAAAGCTTTGAAGAAATCCTCCTAGTGTTCATTACTGCCAACTGCAGTATGATTTTTAAAGGCTAAAGTTCTTTTATTTCAAAATAATAGATATTTTTATGCAGTACTTAATTACCTACCTCTGCCTAATTAGGTAGGTACAATTTGAATTAAGCTTTACAAATAAGGAAAAAAAACACTCTATTAGTTTCGATCAATTTTCCTGCTTCATACTTTCAGCAAAAAACAATTTCAGCCGCCAGCCACTACGTAAGTAGTGAGTGGGTAAGAGGCGCACATCGACCTAATATAAAAGGAAAGAAAACATCATCCCAGAGGCCGAAGAAAGAGAAACAACAGCCGGAGAAATAAAACAGTGAACAAGTGCGCTCTTATCTTCGGTCGGTTGTCAATCAAAGTGGGGTGCTAGGCCCCGCCCATGTCGGTGTCACGGCAACGACTGCCAGGCAGCCATAGGAGGGGCTGATACCGTCCAAGATGGCGCTACGCGACGCTGCTCGAACGCATACACGCTATTTATTCACTACTGTTGAAGCAGATACAGAGTTCCAATTTTTGCGATTGGAGGTTAGTTTGGGGAAATTGGAGTGGATTTATTAAGTTATATTTTTAGAATTAAGTTGATGTGATTTTTGAGAATTTGCGATTATACCTAGGTACCTACATCTAACGATCATGAAGATATGTGTTTTTATTTAACTGGATGGCAAGGTTGAAAGCATTTTTTCTAGGTAGGTAGGTTCTTAAAGCTTTCAATTTATACTCATGGCTCATACATACATTTCTACCTAACCATTTTTATTTCAACTTAGATTTACAAACCATATGATAGAAAAAATGGTTTATGCAAGTCACTTTATTATAAGGATAGCTACCTAGTATCCGAATAGTTAGATTCTATAGGTAGGTAACTCATATCAAATCCAATTTCCATCATTTCTGTTTTAACTAGATATAACTATAGGAAATACTTAATCTATTTCTCAAAAATGTAGCTAAAACATACCTACTTACCTAACTACTTATCTGCATATAAGTAGATTCATTGAATTGAATTGAACCAGATTCATCAAGCAGATGATTATAACTAATTAATAAGTGAAAATTATACACATGATCTTGATCTCATAGTTACCTATAATTGATTGATACCTACATCTTTGTTGGTGTGAAATTCCCTACCTACATAGGTACCTACCCTATAAGACTTACCTACCAATTATAAAGAGCCTAGTAAGTAAGTAGGTATAAATATGCTTGTAGGTATAATTCTTTTCAGAATACCTAAATGGTTGACAAGGTTCTTTTTACTAGGGACGTTTTGCCGAAGGTCGGCCATACACATGCAATAAACAGTCGGTCAGGGTCGGATCATAATATAGCAGTAGGTATAATAATATTTAAATATCTTCTTTCTACGAAATAATCGACATGTAGGTATATTCATGTCATTAAATATAATATATTATGCCTACCTAGTAAAAATACAATGTGTGTAGGTACCTTCTATATATAGTAGAAACATAAATCTAAGAAGGTCATAAATCCATATTAGCTGACAATCCTCACTATTATTTACCCATTGTTTGAAATATAGATAAGCAATAAAATTCCCGGGTCCGGATTAAGATATCTCATGAAATAATTTGGCATTTGGCTTAAGCGCATTCATTATCGTGATGTTTATAAATGTTTTTGTGTTATATAGGTAGGTATCATAATAGGTATATTGTATATACCTACATAGAACAGAATAGAATATCTTTATTTTTCAACTGATACCTAAATGTACGGAAATCGTCAAATTAAAAAAAGTTTTAAAATTACATAAAATGTAGGTATTTACAGTCAAACAGAATGTATAGAACAATCATTGAATTGGATTAACAAACAAAACAAAACTAAAAAAATAAATGTAGGTACCTAAGAACAAAAAATACCTATAAAAACAAAAAAGTTCATAAAGACTCTAAGTATACAAAATATGCTTATCAAAAATTGTCATCCAAAAATTATTCAATGCTATAATATGTTTTTTTCATTTAAAAATGATTTTATACCTACTATATTTAAACAAGTAACAAGTTAATATTCGTTTTTGCTTTTATCTCAGCAGGAAGTCTGTTAAAAATTTTGGGTCCCAAATTTGTGACAAAAATGTTGGTTTTATTAAGCCTATTCTTTGACAGCATAAAGTTATTTTCAAATCTGGTATTATAATTATGGTAGGTAGTTATTATTTCTAAGAAAAAGGTCTTACTTTGAATAATAAGTAGGTAGGTACACATTTTATATTATACTATGCATGGCACTGTCAAAATTTTGTTCTTTTGAAAATAAGGTAAGTACCTACACAAGAAATGTGTTGACTTATTCCTGCAATTAGGCGTAATATACCTACGTTTTTGGTATAGAAATACTTTTCGAGCGCTAGGAGAAACACCCCAGATCTGAGCCCCATAGGTATAGGTACATCAGTCGGGATTGAGCAAGGGAATGATAAACTTCCAATAGTTGCTTTTCTGTTAACACTTTTTCAAATTTCTGATTGCATAGCATGCACTAATTAGTTTGGTACACTGCTCTTCCCAAGAGAGAACGTCGTCCAGTATAATACCTAAAAATTGTAGGTATAGAGGTCTCACGCTTTAATATCTCATCATTAGGTATATTGTGAGGTTAAATTAGGCTGTTGTTTCAGTTGAGGAGTTTGAAAGATCATGAAGTTAGAGCTTTATTTGTAATTGTGTGGTGAGTTCCTGGTTAAGTCTAACGAGTCTAGATTGAGAGTTAACAAAAATTAAAAATAAAATAGGGCCCAAAATGGAACCCTGAGGAACTCCTTACTCGACGTCTAGGTGGTCAGAGCGCCGAGATTTTCCAGAGACATCTGCAATCAGCACAAATTGTTTACGATTTTTAAGATATGAACTAAACCAGTTAAGAACTACTCCATCAATACCGTAGGATTTCATCCTTGCAAGAAGGAGATCATGGTTCACGCAGTCGAACACCCTGCTAAGGTCGCAGAAAATACCTACAGGGCATTCGCCACCGTCGAGGCTTTCTTCAACCTCTGTCAAGAAAGAAGGAATAGCCGTTGTAGTGGATCTTCCGGCTAAAAACCCATGCTGTCTGGGGAAAGTATTTTATTGTTTGTTAAATAGTCAAGTAGCCGTTTCAACATCGCATATTCAAATATTTTAGAGAAGTAGGAAGTTAGTGCTATAGGTCGGTAATTTGTTGGTAAACTAGAGTCACCCTTCTTGAAAATAGGACTTATTTTAGATAGCTTCAGGCAATTTGGAAAACATCCTGTTTGGAAGGAATGGTTAATAAGGTGATAACATGATTCAGCTATTGCTTATTTGAATAGGAACTTCGGAATTTCATCCGGTCCAGAGGATCTTTTTTTTTGCTTTTTAAATCTCCAATATTTCCTCTTTTGTTAAATTCAAGATACTTAGACATTTTATTTTGAGAAATTTGTTTGTGGTTAGAAGAAACAATTGTAGGTACCTACTTGTTGAAGAAACTACTTGAGGGAGACTGTCCAATATGCGAGTAGAGGCCTCCTCAAAAAAGGTGTTGATATGATTTGCTACTACAGTAGGATCTAGTGATGCGCAAAGCAAGACCTAGACCAAGACCGATATGGTCTTGGTATTGGTCTTGGTCTTGCACCCTTAGTATTGGTCTTGGTCTTGCATCAAATCCTTAGTCTTGGTCTTGGGTCTTGGTCTTGCATATACGGTCTTGGTATTGGTCTTGGTCTTGCTGCAAGACTGGCAAGACTTCGCAAGACTCTTGCAAAAATTTTGATCTTTTTATAAGTGTGGAAAGTTGTTGCGATTCTAAACCGTAATTGCTTAATTCAAATGAAGAAGAACACTGCATATGTATGGGAAGTATGTAATTCATAATTTTTAAGATTGCCTATAATCATATTTATCATTCGAAATGGATAAATATCGACCGTATAAAAAAAATGTCATTGTCCAGAACAAACACGCCTGGTATTGTAATGGTACGAAACCATTCTAGAATAAGTAATGAGAATAAAACTAGGTGCGCAGAATTAAGTAAGGGCAAGTGAGATGCGTAATTAATTAATAAAGTTTATAAATTAATAATCACCATTCACATATGAGAATCGTATCTTACTAGCGCGACTTAGTCTTCTTGTGTTTTCTTGGTATCATCCTCCCAACTGAGCACTCATTTTACTACATACATCTACTTCATACTTCTATTTCATAACTCATTCTCTTGCTCATTCTACAATGGTTTTGCACCATTTTCTTTAATAAAATAGAAAGAATCTCTGAAAGCGATCAAAATTATTTCTGGTTTATAAAACTAACTTCATTTTTTGTAGAAAGCTTTTTCCAAAAAAAAATTTATTAAAAACAGGTAGAGATTTGTTAATACGCGCATTTATAAAACTAGGTATCTATTTAAAAAGTCAGTCATGTGAATATCTCAGTTGAGTTAGTTAATGAGCATGATCGAAAAATTAGTTTCAAAATAAGGGCAATCTAAAATTTCATATATTTCCAAAAGTGGCCACTGGATAAATGTCATCAAAAAGATATCAGATTCTTAGATGATTTTTAACGTTTGCTTAAAACATTCTGCGTGATCGAAAAAATAATAAAAATAAAAAACCGTGTAGTTTACGTTCCCCTTTCTACGAACCGTCGGGATTCCTTGAAAACAGCTTTTCACCAAACAACTTTTAATTCAATATTTTTAGAATCTGTAAAATAAAGATGGATAATAAGATTAAGTTAATTAGGTTATTTATTAGCGTTTTTTAACATATCATTGAGCAAAATAATATGTTTCCTACCAATTTGGTGTTTGGTTACGGAACTGCAAGAGTCTTGCAAGTCTCGCAGCAAGACCAAGACTAAGACCAGGTTAGTCTTGGTATTGGTCTTGCATCCCAGTATTGGTCTTGGTCTTGGGTCTTGGTCTTGCATAGACGGTCTTGGTCTCGGTCTTGGTCTTGCAATTTTGCAAGACCAAGACCAATACTGCAAGACCAAGACCAGTCTCGCAGCATCACTAGTAGGATCACTTATGACCTCCCTTGAACCATTCCTGATTCTAGAAATATTTTACTTTTTATTTGTATTTTTTGATATTTCTGTAACTACAGACCATACCATTTTAGATGAGTTTTCAGAGTTCTCAATTTTATTTTGATAATATTGTTTCTTAACATTTTCAACAAGATTTTTGTGTTTTATGCTTTCCGATCTATAGGTATAAAACGCCCAACTCTGGGAGTTCGCTCCTGCGCCTGTGTATTGCTTTGAGATTTCTACTAGATACTCTTACCTCATATGTGACCCATGCAATGTTAGGTATTTTGATATTTCAGTTTTACACGAAAAATGTCATTAAAATGTTCCAAAACTGTTGAGTGGAAATAACTGAATTTTCGATCGGTTCTATTTTTGACACAAATTTCAGACCAATTTTCATTTTTAAGGGTGGAAATAAAAACAGTTAATATTATACTGCTACACACTATTATATGATCTAGAATAAAATTTGTGTGATTTTGGTTTTCCAATTGAAACATCAGTATTAATCAAAAAAGTTTCATGATCTGAAAAAGGAAAATTTTCGCCGAACCCCTCAGAGCATGAGGGTATATTTGTATAAATTAAGTCAAGCGACGTTTGGCAGGTCGCAGAAACCCATGTCGGAATATTAACTTTGTTGTTTAAATTAAAATTTATCATGATGTTTTTAAGACACTTCTGATCAGTTTATTTAATGATTGGGAATTAAAATCGTCTAACACTATTTTTTTACAGTTTGACTTTGACTAATATTTTTTCGCGGAAAACCTCGAACTCGCCTCTTGGAGAACGATAACATAAAAAAATTAGCACACTGTATTTGTTGTTATAGTGCCATTTTATTGCACACACTTCAATGTGCTTTTCTGAACAGTATTGAGTAGTTAACATCTATAACATCAACATCATACTGTAGGTACCTATATTATTTCGCGAAAAAATCGCCACTCCACCCCTTTCAAAGTTTTTCCTCGAAAAATGTGTCTTTAATTCATATAACAATTCTCAATTATAATCGGGCGATTTTTCTTAATAATTATCTTAACCCATTATACCTACCTAGGTATATACCTACCTAAGACAAAATTTAATGGCTGGGGTAGGTATCTACATCTCTCTCTGCGTAGAATGCCTGGTGATAACTCAAGAGTAATTTACAACTTTCTTAGATTTCTGGTCGCACTGTACGATTACGTAAGTACTAAATACCTTAATAATTTTATTATACCTACCTATAGGGTAAATGTGTATAAGAGCACGCATATGTATAAGAGCCCGCACACATGATATTGAATATGTATCGACTTCTCTGGGACGGTTTGTTGCATCTATTGTGACCACAAAGGCAAATGATTCCATAGACAAAACATACAATGCGCATTGACAAGGCCAGTTTCTAAATATGGCGACTGCAAAGTTTTGAACCGGTGTCCTATAGTTTGAGGTGGTCAGCATTTACCTAGCGTTTTTGGAGGTAAGTACAAAGGCCATGAGGTTGACAGTGTTTTTTTGTTGAAGAATTATGGAGACATGTGTTTTACAAAAGAAATGAAGAAAAACATTACATTTCGCGTCGATGTATAAGAGTACGCATTTTTGTCAGTATAAGAGTTCGCAATGCGTACTCTTATACAATGGTAGTGATACTCTAGGCTCACCTGTATTTCTTTTTTCAAAATGTATATAATAAGTCTGTACCTATAAGAGGAAGAACGATAGGAAGGTAATTTTCACAGAGAAAAATTTAAATGAGATCAAAAGAAGAATTTCTGAAGAGGATAGTAGAATAAATATCGCAAGGCAAATGGGGATTAGGCAGCAGACTTCGATAAAAATGAAAAAGGTGCAGATGAACTAGGAGGACCAGCCGAAGCATTTTCAGAAACTTGTCTCACGACGTTACAACAACATATGAAGTAGAGAACGTAGATGAAACCTTAGAATACGGAACAATCAACGATCTTTCAAACTACAACCACTACATGGCAAAGGATGAGGACATTGTTGGAGTGCCCAATGTCTTCATCCGATCATATGTTACACCATCGCCAGTACCTACCTAGAAGTAGCAGACTACCTATGTGACTTGGATATAGGTAGTGTGTGAGGATAGTGTGGTTATTCGGAGCACATCAGATATAAGGACCACTGAATAAAACGTGTTAAATAAATCTGTCACCATCTCTGAAATTTTACTACTGCCAAAAATTGATGAGGCTCTTAATCGTTCCAAATCCAAATCACCAAAATTTGAGATTTTTCCTGATACTCCATTTAAAGATGAACTAGAGGCAGCAGATGAAACAAAGAAAGCCAAGGAACAGAAAAAGATAGAAACGGTTAAGAGAAAGTTGTTGTTGACCAAAAACCAAAAATGATATGAAAGATGAACAAAACTGACTACAAAGACGATGAAGTGTGGCAATTCACTTGAGTCAATTGTGAATAACTATTTTTTAAGTTCCTATTATTAAGAAACTTGTTTTGTTTTAGATGTTTTTGCTTAAAAGTATATTCTCAGTTGTTACCTACATCTTTATTAAACATTTGAATTTCATAATTATTGTTTCTATCTATTTAAAAAATTAACAGTACCTACCAGTAACTTTGATGGAATTAAGTGCGAAAAAGATATCCTTAAACAATGCTACAAATTTAACAGCTGCAGCTAGAAACATTATCAGGCTAATCGGGTTCAAGCACTAACTGCGTACTCTTATACACATTTACCATACCTATTATACCTATACCGAATTAAATACCTATATAAAGTCTGGTCCTGCACCTAGCGTATTTGCTTGTTGATTGTGCACATAATGGGAATACACCCGGTAGTTTTATTGTAGTCGTAAAGACAATACCATTTATTGTGAAAAGAACTATATCTACCTATTTCGTAGGTATGTACCTAGATATATCTAGCTACCTACTTGTTGAGACATTTTATTTTAATCAGGTAGGTAGGTACATTTTTTGATTGTATGAACTATAGATACCTACCTACTCCATTTAAGAAAGGTGTAGAGTAATAAATTATGATAATGACGGGATCCCTATTGTATTATGGCGCTTATATGGCAGAATAGAATAGAGATCCCTTCACTATCATAATTTATTACACCTTTCTCAAATGGACTATACCTAATTAATTAGGTAGATACCCATAAGAAAAACACGTGTTATCTACCTAATATATAGGTAATTCTTATAAAGTAGGTAACCTGGCCCGAAGAAAGTTGTAAGTATACATTAACTATGAGATCAAGATCATATATGTTGTATCTATAATCTTCACTTATTAACTTTGAATAAACAGATAGATACGATTCTGGTTCAATTCAATGAATATCTACCTAAGTAGGTACTTACCTAATTTCATTTGATATACCTAGGTAGAGGAAGACATTTTGTTATAGGTAGGTACCTACTTACCTATCTATACCTATTGGCTTCTACTTAATGGAAATCAATCATAATTTAGAGATCTACTAGATATTAATGTTAGGTATGGGTAGAACCACCTACGAAGGAGGCTTGCTTTAAGAATCTAGCACGCACGCGCATAACGCGTGACAATTTTTTCCAAAAGTGATATCAATGAAAAACAGGTAGCTAGCTAACTTACGGCCAGGTCAGTAAGTATCTAAGGTATATCGACCGGCCAAGGCAACGTTAAAATGATCCCAAAAAAAGAAGTAGATATTCTAAACGTATTATTATTATTATTATTATTAATAATTACAAATTAGCAAAATAGGTAGGTACTTAGTTTCTCCTAACAAATCAAACTGGTAGAAAGCATCACATCAAAATTATAATTTATGGAATTGATCTTTCGTTTTTATACAAATTCCAAGGTTATTTTATACTTTTATAATTTTTTTTATTTCTTTAGAAACCAGAATCTATTAGCGTGAAATTTATTTGGGAAAATAAGTTCCTATACACCTACCTACCTATACCTAGGTTTTCATCTCCTTTTCAATATTTATTTTTTGATTATTTACCTATCAATTACCTCTTACCATCATAGTCAAGCAGTTTTTGAAGATTATTACTACAAGTTAGTTACCTATATTTATTATTTGTATTAACAATGAAACTACAAACTCATAACAGTAGGTACTTACCTATCTAAGGTATATAAGTAGGCTATTAGAGAACAGAAAACATCAAAGGCAGGGAGGATGATAATAAGACTTCTCTTCTACTCTATTTACTCAAGAAAGTGTAAAAATAAACATAACATCCTCAAATAAACGTGATAAAAGTAATCCATTTGCTATTTGAAGAAGTTCGGGATTGAGATCAGAGGCGTGAAGCATGAGAATAAATTCAAGAATTATACTTATATTACCTAATTAAGTTTTCTATTTAATAATAGGGGTAGGTAGGTGTATCTACCTATTTTCATTAGATAATGCGGATTTATTTACACTTTTCGTAGGATTAGGTACAGAGATAGATACACCTATGTATAAATGTAGGTATAAATATGTAGGTACCTACTTATATCTATCAGAAATAAAAAGTAGATATCTACAGATAACACTTACTTACCTTATAATAAAAATCAGATGTAAGAAAATCAATTGATACTTAGGTATTTAGACAGAAAACAGTTTCACCGAGTTGCGTAATTGATTGATAAATCATTGAAGTTAGGTTCATTTCCAAAATATCTACCTAATATTTATTGACAATTCTATACAAGTATGTATAGGTATAAGATAATGCGGTTACTCATGTAGGTACCTACCTTTTTAGTTACCTACCTTCTTAATGTTCGCTTCAATATTTATTAATTACCGGGAAAATGTGGAAAGTCTTTCGGATACAGACAGAACATGAAAAAAATAAAATATTCCTACCTATAAAGTTTTTCCCTACAGGCCCTCCCTACGAAGATATGCGTCGCAACGCAACTGGAAATAGGATTTTCTTAAACAGATATCTTTTAAAGTATAACTTGATATAATTTAATAAAATTCTAACGTTATGGATACTAGTGAGGACCTTATGAAATAGTGTCCTTGAAACATATTTAGCTTTTCTAGTTTACCAAGGGCGGGCTAAGGTTTACACCTTAACGCCTAAATTTTCAACACCCTGTAGGTATGATAAAGACTTTTGTACATTGAACATATTCAGTTGTTTTTAGTTTACCAGGGGCAGGCTAAGCTTCACAACTTAATGCCTAAATTTTTAACACCCTTTATGATAACAAAAAAATAACTAGATAGTTGAAACCATACACTGGATACCTACCCAAATATTTTTCACAAAAAATTGGACCGGCTTTATTAGTTGATGCACGGAAAAATACAAAATAATATTTATTCTATTGGTGCTGGTACTTTTGAAGTTGTTCAATTGTAGTAAGAAGACTCTTGGCACCAACTTCACAAATACCAGCACTAACAGAATTAATTCTATTTTGTATTTTTCAGTGACCCAACTAATATTAGAAATATTTATTTCCCACTTTTGATTGTAACATTATTCACGAAAATCGTTTAACGTTCACTTAGGTAGCTATATCAACCCATGTAGGTAGGTATATACTTTGCTTGTAGGTACTTGTTACAAGTATTATTTGAAGGTTTCAATACATCGCGGCGGAAATACTTACGTAGGTACCTATGTACACATCTGCTGTAATTCGAAAACCATAGCTTTTTTGAAAAAATGTTCAGCTTAAACTTTTCCAGATATTCTCTTATCTTTAATTCTGCCGTCTAGGATTTTCGATTTTCGACAAAAAAATCGGATTTTTATGAATATCTATCTATGGAAACATTCCTCTTTCAAATGAATCAAAAATCATTAAAATCGGAGTACGTTTACTAAGTGCCTATTGTATACCTACAGCGCGCGCACAAACCAAAAAAAGCACACAGTCCAATTGTTAGATATACTTCCTCCGTTTGGGTTTGTCAGTCACCATTTTGACCAAAGATTACTCTTCATTATTGTCGATAAAATGAAACGTTTGAGAGAAAAAGTTCAATCGATGTCCGCAAAAACCTGCGTTTTATTATGTACCTACCTACAATAATTTATCAGCACTAAAGAAACTTTGTTTTTGCAAACGTTACTATGGTACGAGATAAACAAATAAAATATGCTGCATCTTAAACCTTGTCATATTTCATATCGCTGATGTATTGATCCTTTAATTCGATGTGAATCTAGTGATTTTTGGATTTCGTGGTGAATTTAAATGTTACTTAGTTAATTAGATATATGTAATACACGTTTATTGAATAAGTATGCAGATATGCATCTGATGTACGATCTTGCGTCTTGCAAAGCTTTAGAAACCAGAAGGTTATATGACGGAAGATTTCCTAATCGTGTTCTGCCAAAACAGAAGACATCTCAACGAGTTGACCAAACCAAGGGAGAAAGGTGGGCGATTCCAGTGAATAAGGTAATACCTATTATTGACTTTTTCATACTTTTAGGAAAGTTTGGAAAACATTGTACCTACTGATGTTGGTGTGAGAAGAATCGTACGTACGCCACAATTGAAGACAATTATTTTAAATGCTTTATTGTATGACACACCATCAACGAGCACTTGACAATTATCAGGAAAACAATAGTAGGTACCTACATGAAGTTCTGCAAGAACAGTTGTTATATCCATTTCCTTTGCAAAGAGTAGGTAGGTAAGTATAGTAGAACGGATACGTGCTATTTGCGAACGTCCCATTTGCGTACACGGTTAATTTTGTCAAATTTGCGTACACGCCTGCAGGCGACGGGAAGCAACGGTCCGTGCTGTGCCGGACAAGTGGGCGACAACCTTAATGTTCAACTTGACGTATTTAGTTTTTCTTCTTTTTCCCTCCAAATTCAATTCTTTTCGTTTATAAAGAAAATCATTACTTTCTGCCTCGTCTTTTAAGTGTTTAATCAACTGTAAGACAGGCGGATGGTTTCATTTGACCAGATGATGTAACTTGTTGTTCCATCCCTCTACGACGTATTTGTACGATGGAGCTTGTTGCTGCAGTTCTACATATCTGGCGTAATGATACTATTAGTAGCCACTGATCCACGAAATAATCGTAGAAATTTTGAAGTTTTTCGTTAACGGGTGAATTTTCTTGAATGGTCAGCCAACTGATATCCAAATCTTCAATATATATTATAGGTATATTATATACGCCAAAACAGCACACATATGAATATGTAGTCGCAGTTCATCATCGTGCCGGTATTCTACAACTAGGCCCAACTGTTGTACCTATTTGTCGCCATATACATTGATTGTAGTGGAAATGACAGCCATTTATTGCTAAGTTAGGAAATACATTCCTTATAGCAATAATCACAGCTTCCTCGAAGTCTACAGTCACTAATGTTGGTTTCCAGTTTGTGGATCTTTTTATTATCGTAAATAATCTCTCATATGTAGAGCGAGTTTTGTTCTTGAGTAGTGCATAAACTACGAATTACGTTTCGCTCGTCTGTATTGTTTCCAATGTCCGCATGTATTGTATAAAGTTGAGTAAACTGTTTACTGCAACACTTAAAAGTGCCGTCCATAAAGAAAATATTCTGGTTTCACATAATCTATGAAGAAAATATTAAAACTCTGTCTTTGTAACTATCATCAGCGACCAGGAAGGAACATCTATCGTTCAAAAGAAGAGACCTTTCAGGTATTTTGACATCCGATACATTTTGGCTCTTTCGACTGTCATTTTGCCTTTTGTCTGTGTTGTTTAGTGTTGGGTGTTGGTGGACGGGAACACCTGAATAACGTCTATCCAAAACGTTGGATAGGTGGAGGAGGGCCTATTGCCTGGCCCCCTCGATCTCCCGACCTGACGCCATTGGAGTTTTACTTGGGGGGATACCTCAAACAATACTAAGCTGAGGAACTTTTATAGAGAATCACGTTTCATTGCGATGTAATAAGAAACACGACTGAGTTATTTTTTCGTCTACCACAGTCCTTAATTCGTCGCGACCGCGAATGTATTAAACTTCTCGGAGCCCATATTGAACCATCTTATGAAGTTTTTCAACAATGTCGTTGATGTCCGAGGACATCACTGCATTTTCTATTTTTTGTTTTCAGATCAATTAATTTAAAATGAAACTTTCCTGTTGTTTGAATAACTTTCGAATCGCATTTTTGTTGTCGAGAAAACAAATAGAAATCATTATCGTTGTTATTAGAAATAAAACAAGAATTCGTTTTTTTCTTGTAAACAGTCCATTTTATCGACAATTGAGAGAAGTAGGTACTTTTTAGGTTTACGGTTCAGACTATCCAGATCTATGTTTTTAAAGTAATGATAAATATGAAAAAACATATACAGGGTATTGAAAATTTAAGTAATAAAGCGTAAACCTTAGCCCGCCCCTGGTAAACTAAATTTGTTTTACGCAAACTATTTTATGAGTCCTGACTTATGTCCATCACATTCGATTTTTATTAAATTATATCAAGTACCTACTTTGAAAGATATTTTAGAGAACTTATTTCCAGAGGCATTCTTCAGGGACGCATATCTCCGTAGGGAGGGCCTGCAGAGAAAAACCGTGTAGGAACATGTCACCTTATTTCTGGATGTCCCACATTTTCCCGGACACCCTGTATATTGGTAGGTGCGTAAGTACACTTTAGAAATCATTTAATTATTTTAAATGTTAATTTTGATCTGTATGGATTATAAAACATACCGTAAAAGATATCAAGAACGAAAATTGCTAGATTCATAGGTAACGCATGGGATAAAACCGCAACTGTTGCAAACGTAACTGCATACATCCATTCAATGCCCAAGCAGTACCAGACCATTTCTTTTCAATATCGGATGCATTTTTAGAAAATTCAACTCAACTTCCTCGCGAGACCCTTAATCAAGACATAAACTTTTCGTTAGCATCAAATTCTTCAACAGAAGAGAGAGAAGAATCAGGAGAAAACTCTAGTGGCACCATCTACGGAACCCTGCAATAAGAGGGAAACTACTTCACAATTTTTTAAAAGTGATTCAACCACTTCCAAAAATACCTAACACAGGCGTCTCTAGAAGAAAACAATCGGCTCTATAGCTAACTTCCCCAGAAAATCTTGTAAAAGAAAGTATTTTATAAAAAGAAGGAAGCTAATGACAAAAAAAGGCTGAGAAAAACAAAATCAATCCGAAATTTTTGAAAAAGAAGAAAGGAGTTAATGAGAAAAGAGTTTTTAAGAAGACAAGGACACAGCTTTCTAGTTCTTCTTATACTTTATCGAATGATGACCCAGAGTTAAGCTCGTCGGCTGGAGTTTCTGATGATGGTAGTGAGTTTTGTATCGAATTTCGGGAATATCATTATACAACTAAATCAAAAGTTGACTGGATACAATGGGTTATGTGTTCTGGTTGGCTTCATGAGGCATGTACCAGCAAAAAAAACATTTATAACAAGTATGTAAAAGAGAATATCTGAACAACATTAAACACTCATCTGTAGTTGGGCGTTTTAACCATTGTTACAGGCAAAAACGCCTCACTGCTGAATTGTTTTTTTCAAATTTTCATCTTTAAATATAGATTCGTTGATATGTTTTACAAAAAGACAATGTCACCTGGCTCAGTTCGTATAATAATTTCTGGAAATATCTATTTTTTTTTAATTGGCGCGTTTTTGTTCGGTTCACTCTATATAAATGACAGTCTTTTACATTTTTTGTTGTCACCTGTGGAACCAAGGATTTCTTATAATGTTCCTTCAAACCATTTTCTCTTCGGGCAGTTGTGTATTTGGTGCATTCTAGTAGAGTAACGCTATGTCCTAGGTAAATACGATATATGCGGCGCGTGCGATGTCTGCGTTTGCAAGAAGTTAATTTATTTTTGTATTTGTGAACCATGGCTCCAATAGAAATAACATATAAAATATTTCTTTATATATATAATATACTTTGGCAAAAGTAAAAATTTTAAAGAAAGTAGGTACAAAGAGAAAAAAGAATTATGAAATTTATAGAGATAGATCAAATATAACTTTGTTCGATTTTATTTTAGTAACCTACGCCCCGAAATACGTACCTATATCCCGAGAAAATCGTCATTTTCGGAGTGGTGGCCGCCAACTATAGTTTTACCAAATGTTATTAATGCCGCAATAAATGAAATTAAATAATAAACATAACCCTATTCTTTATCAACCACAAGTGTGTCCTTATAGCGCGAATTTCGTTTATTCCACAAATTATTTTGTTTTTAACTGAACAATGAGTACTTTCATCATTAATGAACAACAACGACTGCGGGCAGAAACAAACAAATTGTTTTTTAAAACACCGCGTGCGATGCGGTATGGCCGCATCGCACTGATCGCAAGCATACCGTGTTCAGTTTGGACAGAATCATTTATATTTAATAGTTTGATCGCATACGTTCTCCGCATCATACCACGCACCGTATATATCGTGTTCACCTAGGACATAGCCTAAGACTAATGCTTAGGTATTTGTTTATCGCAGTGTTCACAATTTGAGGGATTCCAGTGCACACTAAGAGAATTAGAATATTTTAAAGTTAAAAAAAATGTTCATCTCAGTATGTAACAACGTACCTAAAACCCTAACCCTAATAGTAACTATAGGTTCAACTAAACAATATGAACAAAATTTATTACGTTATCAAAATTATTGGTAGTTGACTAGTGCTAGTAGATACTTGAACTTTGAGGATTACTAAATGCTGCTACTTTTAGATATAAGCGGCAACACTACGACGCTGAGAATATTTTAAATCAATAGGATAGTGTCGATATAACTTGTGTGACCAGATTTTTAGCAAATTCCTAATAGCGGATTTCCCAAAACGTCTAATGTTCCATCGACCGTAAGACACCCTGTATATCATAGTTGATGTACCTAGGTACTATCAATCAGTTATACTATAAGATAGGATAATAAAGCTTATGTAAGGATGTTTACTTAGTTGTCTGATTTTCGTAACCTATCCAGGTATCTACGCCATTTATCTAGCAATTCTAATATCCACATTGTCAACAAAAAACTTAAGCGATTTGATAAATATTCACTTCATAGATATCCGTTTCCACATTTGCGTTTCAAACCACAATTATTGGTAGGTAGGTATACCTACTTTATGAACAAAGTATTTTTATGATGTCGAGGAAAGAATAATCTGGTCCCATGAAAACATTCGGAAATTTTGCAAATTAAACATTACCTATATAGGTACACAACTAGCATAGCTATACATGCATTTAGCATACCATATGTACCTACTACATATGAGGGAGATCTACCCTTAGTTAGCTATATAAAATAATATCTATATAAAAGCCCAAATCAATTAGGAGGGCTTCAAATATCCCGCTGTGATCATTCAACAAACTGATCAATTATCTTTTCCGTGCCTTGTGTCGACTGGTAGGCAATTATTAACAAAATATTTTAAAAACGTAAGCATCCAACTTCAGTGGGTAACTAAATTGAATGCTTTACAAATGATACCTGGTAGGTACCGGTACCTATCCCAGGAATCCTGTAATAGAGATAATATCGTGTAGTTTTAAATAGGTCGGTTTTGTTTTAAAAATTGAAAATCAGACTATCATTACTGATTCACTATGAACTAATTAGGTAAAGTATTTTCCACAATAAATGGTATTGACTTATTTACTGCAATTAAACAACCGGGTGTATTCTCATTATATAAACAATACACAAGCAAATACAATACAGGATCGGACTTAATATATTTAAGTTGGTATAGTCGGTAAAAGGTATTTAGTCTCACACATGTATGTTTATATACTATATTTAATGACATGAAATATCCTAAATAAATAATACATATCCTGCAAAATCTAGTAGTTAAATTTATATAGGTAGGTATACATATAGGTATATATATGCTATTCAATGCTTTTCTATACTTAATTCTGTTTCGCTATCGCTATCATCCTCAAAATAAATTATAATCGGTTTATTTTTTTCTAGAGTAATATATGAATTGTCAATAGTTATAGCATGACGAACTGAATTTTTAGGTATTTGTTAAATAAACCGATTACATGTTAATTATTTCGTAGAGAAAAAGATATTTTAATATTATTATACTGCTATATTTTGATCCGACACTGGACCGTCAGTTTATTACATGTTTATGGCCGACCTCTGGGAAAACGTCCCAGGTAAAAGAAACGTAGTCAACCATTTATTCCGAAAAGGACTATACTAGGCAAAACAAGATACTCAGTTGGTGAACGCGTTTAATACTGATGCGCGCATATCGCCAGTGAGTGGCAAACCGGGAGAATCTAACAGAAATGTCGACATATTTTGGGAAATTAAATTTATATTTTCTAAATCTTGGTTCATTTCACTTATGGTATTATATTGCAGAAGCCATAAATATTATAAAATGATTATGTATTAGGTACAAAAGAACGCAAATTGCCGCAAATCAAATCACAAGCGAACATGATAGTCTCATAGACTATCATTTGAAATATGCTTTTTTGGTTGTTCCTGATGTTTTGTCATGGATGGATGTCATTGAAGATGCGCGTGCTGATATCTTCTTTTCGCAGTATCACGCATGGCCAGACACTGTAAATACATGGCTATACGGGGATCGAGGTGTACCTCCGTACATATCATATGCGTCGAGGAAGGTGATGGAGTTGCCGTAGTACCCACATGGTTATTCGAAATTTGAAGAGAATGTTAAATCTTAGCGAGTAGCTATGAGCGAACAGTGGCCTACTTCCATCATCAAAGTTAAGCAGCGCAATGCGTGGCGAACGGTTTGGACGAGTGACCGTTAATGCGGGAACGAGTTCGAAACCCTGGCTGTAGCATTGCATTCTCCTCCTTTCGCAATGCAACATGAAACTAGCGAGAGCATATTTCCCTAGTACAGCTTCTCTGGAAAGGTGTGTCTTAGGATTTAGGCATCTTGTGATATAGGTATCAAAGCTTCGGATTCCACGTTAAACTGTACCTAAACGTCTTTCTGTGGCAGAGAAGGCGAGTGAGACACTCAAAGAAGAGGTGAAATCATGCTTCAATTGAATATTTTGATTATGTTTCTATTAAGAAAACTTTACCTATTGAAACTGTCCAATGTACCTACCATCCATAATTAACGTAGGTAATGTTTAATTTGATTTAAACTATTTCTTATGGTGATATGATTAGAAGGTATTTGACGTTATACAGATAAAGGGTAATATTTTTTTATGACAAAAGTATTTATATGTACTCCATTTCAAAAAAAGAGAAAGTAATTAATTATGCCAATACCTATATTGTATTCTGCCGTATAAGCGTGATAAAACAATATAGATATTCATTCATTATTATAATTTATCACTCGCTCTTTCTGTCTTTTTGAAATCCATAGGTATTTATTTATTAAAATCTAATATGTAAATCAACAAGGGTTCTCTTTCCGAAAAATTCTAACTGCCCACCCTTATTTATAGAATGCTAAATAAATAAATGAAAATTGTAAAATATATTGAGTATGTGAAACTATAACGTATTTTAAAATTCAGATTTTTATATTACATACCCGTAAGAGTGGCCGTATACGTATAATTTTGTAATCCTCTTTTAATTGCCACATCAACGATCCATCATGTATGCTGACAATGCCCGAATAGGATTTTAAAATCACAAAACATACAGGTCCTTTTTTAAAAAAATGAACGCATAAATTTGAATATTTTTATCGTATAATATGCTGGGAAGGTTGCTCAAATATAACAGATGGTTAAATATGCTTTTTATGAACCAAGCAATTTATTTCATATTGATAAAATGACATATAATAGGTAGGTACCTATGTACTCATAGATGCACCATTATGTAAAAAATTGATATTTTAATATTATAACTTATGACAAGCTTAGTAGCAGTAGTATGGGTGTGACCCTTCGGGTCCACACTAAGAACTTCCTAATATCTATAGATTTAATGTTATAGATGAAGACAGAAAGATAAATTTCATACGATAATTCCTTTAAATTCATAGCTTTTAATTCTATTCACTTTTGACAAATAAATCAAAATAAATAAAACAGGCCAATTTCAAACAGACCTAATAATTTTTCTTCACTGCCGACAGATAATTAGTCAAGTTAAATTAGCAGCAAAATCAAAAATAATGGCACTATGAAAATATTGTGCATGTCCGAGGAGCAAGAATAATACGAATCCAGTCCTCGCCTAACAGATAATCAACTTCATCTGATATCGTCTCGATTTTGTGTGTCAGTCTGTTTGTTTCTGCAGCCTAATCCCTGAAACGACTAAAGCCGCTTTTACGAGACTTTCATTGTCTATTTTCTCAAATGAAACGTAATTCACCAACCAACTTGACATTGTCAGTAATGATCCACTTCCAAGTTTCTTAGAAAAACACAAGTCGGTCTCTAAAGCTCCATTTGTTGGTTTCTGCAGATCCATAATTTCGAAAGGTCTAGGACACTTCGCCCAAAATGAAATATCGACCAATTCGCCCAAAAATTTCATACTGAAAACAGTTTCCAGAGCCACTACACCCATTGTAATTAAAAGTCCACAAAGCCCAAAATGGACCACTTCGCCCAAAACTCGTTGGTGGACACTGCCCAAAATGGCCACTTCACACAAATTATTTATTTATTTTGATCCAACTCTGTTCCGGACCTTAGTGATAATTTAATATTATAACTGTTTTTTTAATAACATCTTCAGTGATGTATGAGACTTTCTGGGATATAAGAGTTTTCGGATAATAACCAATCTCGGTACAGAAATCAGACGTTGATTCACCAAGAAAAATGTAGATAATCAGAATGATTGACTTTGTAGTTTCAAAATAGTGGCATTCGAAAATAAAAAACTCAAAAAATGTCCAATATTGAAATGCAATTGAAAATAATTTTCATTCCTTTGTACGATTTCAAGTTACCTACATTTTTGCAACAGGTAAAGGATATACCTACTGAGAACTTTGTATTGAGGACCTCAAGGGTCTACTTCTTTTTTCTTTGTTTTCTTTTAATTTCTTGACGACCTTGCTCAATGTTTACAAAGACACAATAACGTTTTATAATCTATGAATAATATTCATTCTTTCATTTTCAATAATATCCATAGATTATTATACATTATTGTTTATTAGTACTTATAAAGAGCTTCGGCGGCTTGTTTTCGAAAGCTTTTGTATCTGTATTTTTTTAAATGTTTAAATTTAGTTTGGTGACAGAGATAGGTAATGCCGTTTAAAGTATTTACTATTTTATTTCATATCTAAGAAACTATACATAAAAAAGAAGTTGTGTTAGAGGGATTGCCATACATAGGTAGGTATTTGAATTGAAGTTCTATAAATTAATATATTAATTATTTGCAGTCCATATATTACTGAAGATGTTATTTAAAAAAAACAATAATATAATGAATATATACCACTACTTTGAATAATTTCTCGGTGACGTTTTCTTAATTATGGTGGAGTTGAATTACAATACTATTTCATGCTGTTCTACTTTCAAATAAAATTTAAACAGTTATAATATTATTTTATTGCTAAGCTCCCGAATAGAGCTCGATCAAATTAAAAAAAATTATTTGGGCGAAATGGACATTTATTTCCCTCTATCTCGTAGCGTTTTGGCACAAAGAGCTGTCAAAGGGGCCAAAATTTCGATTTTTGCTGTTACTTTTGAAGTTGTGCAGTTGCACTTAGATTGATAACTTTTGGCACCAACTTCACAAGTACCAGCACCAATAGAATTAATATTATTTTATACCTTTCAGTGCACCAACTAATAACGTTGGTCCAATTTTTTGTAAAAAATATTTATTTCACACTTTTGAGTGTAATATTAGTCATAGTTTTATAGGTAGGTATGTTACCATTTTAACACCGATTTAACTCGAAAATTGTAAGGAAAAAATGTTCATTATAATTGTTGCTACAAATAATTATGTCATTCATGTGGTATCTAAAGATTTTCAATTTTCGAAAGAAATCGCCCTCTCTACATAACAAAAATGAGAAACTGACATGCCTCTATCTCGAAAACCGTAACTCTTTTGAAAAAATGTTCAATTTAAACGTTTCCAGATATTGTTCTATCTTTAATTATAACACCTCAGATTTTCGTTTTTCGAGAAAATTTGCCCCATCCTCCCCTTTTGGGGGCGGTTATCAGAGGGAAGGGGATTTTGGATCTACGTTTTTATGAATATGGGACCATTTCTCAATCCTCCTATTTCAAATGTTTCAAAAATCATCAAAATCGGAGTTCGGTTAGTATATAAAATGCGCGGTCAGACATAAAAAAGCAGGCAGTCCAATTTTATACCTTCTCCGTTCGGGGTTCGTCGGTAAAAAACAGTTTTCTTCGGCATGATGAGTGAAATTCACGTGTTAACAAATACAAATGTAAAGAAACGATTACCTATCTGTTATCAGTTGGTACTTTTACCAGCAGTGGGCGAACGCTTGGCTACATATTAGGTACATAACAAACTATGCTACTAGTTTTCCATGTAATGTGTAACCGTCTTAATAGGGTATTAATATCTCAGTGTTGTTTATATCATCTACATACACAAGATTACAAAAATTAATCCAATTGAAAGACCCTTTTATGCGCTTATCCAACATGAGAGAGAGAACCGACTGCAAAAAGTACAATAATCGATTTGTGCCGCACAAAAGACACGTAATTGGTTTTCAACGGCAGACGAGAGGCGATAGAAGATAAGTCGGCTTATGCGTGTTGTAAGGGCTGCTGCACCAGCATTTGCAGATATATTAGCTATAAATTGCATCCGACACGCGGATAGCCATTATCATCATCAAGTCGAATGCGTTTAACATGGTAATACGTATGTTTCTTATTATTACGCTTTATTCGACAATAACAACATGTCAATAACGTTGTTCTATGTGATCATCTATATGAATTAACTTTAAAGGTATTTGGCAGTTCTTTTTTGAACTGTTGTGCGTATAAAGTAGCGTTTCCCAGAATGCGTTGCGATAGGTTTGCAACATGGAAATTTCTACCTAAATTCAAATCTCGATACTTTCGGAACGGTAAGAGATATCGAGTTGCGGTACTCGGGAGATTCTTGACTAATTCTTTCAGAAAAAGTGCATTGTTCGACCGGCATATTGTTTTATTTATCCACTTTTACAGGGTGAGCAGAGGAAGTCATGTTTTTTTTATCAAAGTTTGGGGATATGCCAGACTCTCAATTTTTGATCTGGGAATTCTTTCTATGCATCTTTTTAATCTTTGACTATCCTAAAAAAAAGTAATTTCTCAAATTTTTCGAAGGTTGGATATACCTAACTCAAATTATGGAATTTTTAAAGAAGGGTTTGGTTCCTACATTTATACCTACCTAAAAAAGGGATTTTTTCGGGTTTTCTCTTTAGAATGGGTATTTTTTCTCATACTATTACATAAAGTGACTTGCAGTAAAAATTGTCTACTTTGACATTATGTAATTTAAACCGAATTTATAAATTATAGTATGAAATTAAACAGCTTAATGAGCAAATCTAAGTTTCTTAAACTGTGTGTATTCCAGTGGCGTAACACCAAAAAGATTTTAGGTTTGCTAAGAATACTAATAACATAAAAATTGTTATTTTTCAAAATGCTATAATGCTGGCCAACACAGTTATTTATCGTTTATCTGGATTTTTCTATCTTTCTCATTCAGCATTGGCGCGTCTTCATTGGAGAAGAAGTTTTCCACTAGGTAATATACTCTATTGAATTTTTAAACAACATCAAAGAATTCAATGATTAACATTTACAATACCTATGTATAACATTTTAGAAAATAAAAATTTAAAAACCACTTATATATCTAAATAACAATTACGAAGACAAACCTCTTACAAAACAGCAACAGTAATTTCAAACAATTTTGTTAGTAAAAGGGTACTTTTTTGAATAACAGCAGTGGCAAAATTGCATGTTTTCCGATGAAATACGCTTCAACCTATACCACTCTGGTTCTTGTTTGGAGGCAAGCTGGGGAACGACACAATGAAGAAAACAAGAGGCGTTTGTTGGAGGTGGCATTAACGTTTGGTCTGGGGTTATGCAAACAGGACAGTCAATGCCGCAACATTCTAGACAATATTATAATGTACCTTTTGCACAAGATTTTGTGGAGGATTTTGTCTTCACACAGAACTCGTACGATTATAAACTTATTGGCACAAAATAATGTTACATTATTGCCTCTGTCATCAAAGTCTCCAGACCTAAACATAATTGAGCTTGTGCGGTCTCGGCTGAAACTTGCTGTGCGGTTAAGAAAAAATGCTTCTCAAACAATGGAAGAGTTGTATGAGGCCATTCAGGAAGAGTGAGAAAACGTATCACAAGAATGTATTAATAACCTTCTGCAAAGTATCCCACGAAGATGCCAGGCTGTAATCGATTTGCGGGGTGCCCCTACAATGTTCTAACAATATTGTGCGAAATAACTATTGCTGTTTTGTAAAAAGCTCGTTTTTGTCATTATTATTTAGGTATTTAAAAATGTTATACATATTGTTAATGTTAATCAATGAATTATTTGATGTTGTTTACTAATTTAATAGAGTTTAATACCTGCATCATAGCATTTTAAGAGAACAATTTTTATGTTATTAGCACTTTTTAACAAACCAAAAAATGCTTTTGGTGTTACGTCGCTATGGATTACACCCCTATATTAAGAGTGGTAACTTGGATTAGTTCCTTAAGCTATTTAATTGCATAGTATAATTTATAAATTTGGTTTAAATTAGCTAATGTCAAAGTAGCAAATTTTTACTACACGCCACTGGATGCGTAAGAAATTCCACTTTATGCAACAGTATGGGAACGCGACAACCTATGATTATTTTTTAAAATGTTCATTTTGAACGTTTCCGGATATGGAATTTTCTTTATTGCCTCCTCCACCCCACGCCCCATTGGGGCGGTTTTTGTAACGAAGGGGATTTTGGATTTGAGATTTTCTAAATATGGGACCATTTTTCAACTCTCCTCTTTCAAATGAAACAAAAATCTAAATGTTGTACGTTTACTATGCAAAAGAAAACTGAGAAAAAAATAAAAAAAGTAACCGAATTGCATACCTTCTCCTTTTCCTGAAGTCGGTAAAAAAATACTCATTCTCAAGAGAATTCCCGAAAAAGTCCCTTTTTTAGGGATAAATGTAACCTATTTTTAAAAAATCCACAATTGGAATTATAGACAACTTTCGAAATATTTGAGAAATCGCTTTTTTTAGTCTAAAGGTAGAAAGAAATGCATAGAAAAATTTCCAAGATCAAAATTTGAGAATCTGACATTTTGCTCACACCGTATAAATGGATAAATAAAAATATATATACCGGTCGTTACGAAGCGATATCTCAGGACACACAGGGACTAAAGAATTGATTTTTTTTATTCTCTGCGTCTCGCTATTACTCAAGTTTAATCCAATAAAGATTAGGTAATTAATAATCTTATCCACAGAATAACATAAGACATCATTATTGGGACATGGAACCATAGAGACTGATATAATTTTTTTAAAGTACATACTTGATGAAGAGTGTTTTCTAGAAAGTTGTTTTTATCGAGGGTAGGTATCTGTCTATCTGTCTATGGCATAGTATCCCCCAGACCGATGAGCCAATTTTGATTTAGTATTGTTAGTTTTGTTTTTGTTTGAAAGCTGAGTTGGTCAAGAGTGTTCGTAAGTACTTCTTCTCTGATTAACTCGTTTTTATATCATTGAATTAATAAAAGTATTTCTGAAAAGTAGAGTTTTCTTGTAACAGTTTGATTTTGTACAATAGAGATGTAATCTCTTTACCTACTAGCTGTAAGATTTGATAAAATTTTGATTACCATTAAATGTCAATAATTTCCAGCAAGATGACTCAGGTAAGATGTCAAAACCTCTACCTAACCTAACAGTCAATACAATATGCGCTCCACTACTGTCATTAAGTTAATGAGTTCTCAATGGTCGGAGGTCACAGTATCTACCTTCGGGCACAGCGGCTTCGTATTCTTCTCCTTGATTCGATATAACCGTAGGCCCATAGAGATTCAAACAAAACCAGCTTTAAGATAATTGCTGCTTTGGAAACTGTCAAGAACCCCATCTTCGGTCTTGAAATCGTGGCTTTACAGTTCCAGTCTCCAATATTATCTGAAACCACCAAGTAAACCCTTGCAGCCTTCGTTTTCGATGACCAATAATACCTATGCATAAAAGAATTTGTATAAATCAACAGATTGAAAAAATGTTCATTGTTTTATTTCATTCAATATGTATGAATTTACTTACCAACGAATTTGGCTGGCAACGAGCTTAGCTACCAGTAAACCCAACTAACTGACAGCTATGATGAGCAATCACAAATAGTCCGGTCGTAAAGAAATAATAAAGCACTTTTTTGTCAGTCAAGGAAATGTTACCAAATAATTTTTCTTGGTTCCGTTTTTTGCACCTGATTTCATATTGCTCTGTAAAAAATCTCAACGCTTGAGCGTGACTCGTGATGTTTCAAATTTATTTCATTTCTAATGATTCAAGTAAAGACATATCTATAATTTAGAAAGTCTATCATAAACTGAGGTTTATTTCCTTTCAATTCGTTTTCACAGTTTGGTCGTCTAATGTCTAGACAATATGGTCGATATGAACTTTATTTTACGAATACTATAGACAACTCGATATTAAATTCCGTGCCTAAGAATCTTAATGAGGATTTACCCACAAATTATAATAAAAATCTGTGCAAACGTTCGTCATTTGGACGGCTTATTTATTGAAAAGTATGAAGTATTTACAAACTTTCAAATTCCTTGTCCATAAATAAATACCATAAATAGGAAGTTGCATGATGAAATTTGTAAGCAATATCTCAACAGATCCTTGCGTTTCAAATTAGATGCGTCAGAATAATAAAATAAAATTTGTATAAATCTGACAGATCTCATCAACTGCTCAATTCCAATAAGTTCAACCAGCATAGGTAAATATATATTTGATGAAATTCAAAGATCAATTAATTAAAACCAAAGAAGTGATTTCCATAAAATCTTGTAGTTTATAGACAAAACACTAGCGCTGAGTGTAGTACCTAAATATTTTTTTTAAGAGAAAATGTTTTTTTATATTATGATATTAATTGTAATAAATAGTAGAAAGGAAAGTATTTGATAAAATGAATTCTTAATAGTAATTATCGACTTATACAAAAGGAAGTGCCGAAGTGCCCATTGAGTAAATTTAATCGGAAATATTCTTGGTTACTGTAATTTCTTGCTAAAACTATTTTCGAAAAAGTAAAACTAGAAACTGAATACCCCAAGGTATTACCTATCACTCATCACTCATGATGCTAGTTTCAGCTGCTGTAAGGTCTGTAAATGTTCACTTATATTCAATCACAAAGTCCAAACAAAACCTCAACTAATCAGAAAATCCTAAAAATTATCATACAAATCTTCCGGAACCACCTAATTAGTTAAGTAGGTATAGCCGAGCTACAGTATCTATTATTTGACACTTCATATCAACAAATCCTTGCTAAAAAGTCAACCAAAAACTTCTTGATTACTTAAACCACTTACATATCAAGCAAAAATTAGACAACCAACTCCACTTCAGGTCTTAAGCAGGTAGATATTGTTGTCATATAAATGTAAATTAGGTATTTCCTCATTTCTTTCATCCTGGTATTCTTCTCCCTCACGTCGTTCCAAAACAAAGCAAATTGCTGCTACAGTTCTGAATGCTTAATTAAAAATACCCCTTCCTTCAGCCCCAAAATATTATGCTACTTCATCTGAATATGAAACGGAGCTCTGTGCCACTTGAAATGCAAAACATGGTGAATATCTGCGAAATAAATAAAGCTTACAACCATTTTGCATCAACTTAACGATGAGTTATTGCAGCGGCGAAACGCGCCGCCAGGACCAATAATAAAACGGGGAATAATTTCCGCGTGCGGGTCTATTTGGTGGGATATGGAAGTTTTGTTGGAGTTATTGAAGGTTACAGCTTATCGCGCATACGAAACTTAGTAAAAGAAAAGAGTTCAATGCCAGTCTGGATTCAACAATGAACTGCCAGAGTATAAACATTGCTAACGGATTCTCTTAATTTGACTCAATAAAAAAAATGCCAAAGCAAAATGTATTATAGGAATCTTTTTTACTGATCGAAACATTAAGAATAACTTTTCAAGCGTTATTAAAGTTTCTATAATATTTAAATGAACTCTAGAATTATTATTTGTGCAAAGCACTTCGAAAATCCAATAATTATCATTCGATTTTCAAAACAATAAATGAGATTATAACTTCAGTTTTAGGCTATAAGGGAAACATGCCTAAATTTGCGCACTTAACTTAAAATATGCTGTTGAAAAAAACAGGTACACATTGGAAAAGGGAAAAACTAATCAAAACCTAAAAAAAAAATTCAGTTGAAGTAACAAAAAAATAATTTCTAACTAAACTCAAATGCGCACTCTTAATGCACATAAGTGGTCAGAGTGCGCTTGGCGGTAACTTAGAAGTGCGCAAGTTATCCAAGAATGCGCAAGCCTTACACATTAAGAAAGACTATTGTGTTTTTTGCATGTATCACAATCAGTAAGACAAAGTCCTTCATAGTCGGTACAAACTTCATGGTACCACATTTTACACGTTGAGCATTCAATTTTGTCTAATTCCGGAGAGTCTGTATACGGTTCATCGCAGACTATACAAATCCCACAATATTTCTTGAAAACCATTTCCTTTTTGAGTAGTTTTAGTTTTTTTTCCTACCTTTTTTGCCTATGATGCATCATTGCTGTTCTAGGCATTGTTCAGTTGTTTCTTGTTCAACCAAAGAATTCTTGAAAGGCGTTCCTGTTATAATCCTAGACTTTTTGCCTACTGCCTGCTGATTTAGGAAAAAGACATATTTCATCCAAAATCTTTGAAGTATCAATATCTGCTGCAGTAGAATCTTTTGTTGCGGAAGTGACTGGAGTGGTAAAAGAAGTACCCGAAACTTGAAGTGGCTGCAGGAAACGGTCAATTTTCGCTTCAAAAATGAAATGAAAAGTTCATATTCATAATGGCAATTTTCAAGTGTAACACAGTCCAAAAAACATATTGCCAGCCATTGTCCTGTCTGTGCTCGCAGGATTTACTATTCAACAACTGAAAACCTTTTTTTTTTCATGACTGCAGTGCAAAAATACAAACTGACTATGAGACGAAAAATTGGAATAACATCTATTTTCCAAAATAATAAATGAGTTTTGGTTTTGAAGGTTTTCACTTTTTCAGCTTATGCTTCTCCATTTCTTAGCGATGTTTGTAAATTTACCCGATCCCAAGATAATCTAGACACAGATGGATAATCAGACAGACTTACGGATATACCTACAGACAAACTGATGGACAGACCAGTGGCTGATAATATGGTTGTGAAACATGGGGCCTCTGAAACGTAAACATCTGTTGAAAACCGGACACCTAATTCGTTGCTATTACTAGATAGTGCATAATAAAATATATGATTTTTGAAATTATGCTTTTTCATGGATTGAATCGAGAATAATGGTCTTGAATTCATACAAGAATTAGATAATTTAATTTTGACAGAGTTTTCCATTTAGCCTGCATTCTCTACCATTTTTCATTTTCTAAAAACATCAAGTGTGCTAATACGTATATTTTCAAATAAAAACAATCCATATTGGTCCAGCCGTTTTCAAGTGATGCTTCTATTGATGAAGATAATTCAGTTTGTATTTATTTAGATTTATATAGATTCCTAATAATGGGTTAAATCATAATCGTATAATACGCATTGAGTTAGTATCAAATGTACCATCAGATCCGCTATATTGAGACGATCGTTTTTTCATTTTCACAAGCAGTTTGCGTTAACTGCATTTTTAGAGTTTTTCTGTGTTATTACCTACTAATTATTTTCTTTTGTGCACAAAAAAACATCCGAAGTTACCTACAATCCACAGCTTAGTAGAAACATATCGTGTCGTATTTGGAAATTTAATATGTTTCTCAGAGTATAAAATTAATATGAAAACATTATTTTGTAAATTATTTAACTCTGGAACTGATTTTGCATTTATTTGATTGAATTTTATTTTCGCATGAAATAAAGTGTTCAACTAAAGGCAGAGCCTAAATATATAAATACAGTACAAATCGCCACATTAATACGATTTTTATGTCACTGAAGTGTGATGCCACTTTTGCAAAGGAGTTCCAATGCACTTGTCATCTGCTTTTTATTACTAGCTCATCGGTCATATACAATTGATTTGAAACAGAATTTGCAGGCATTTTTGATATAAATAAATAAAAAAATATATTTAATAAAATTCAGGCATGAGATCTTAAATAGAAATTATTTTCTTAGTTTTTTTTCTATTAAACCAGACTAGTATCTACGTATTGTTGAAAACAACCAAGAGCTCAAGAAAATTCAGAAAGCTTAATAGATACATTTCAAATTAACTAATGTAAGACAAACATTTCTGGAAACGTTGAGCATTTGATAAACATTATATAAAAAATGGTTTCAGTGTTTCAGCAAATGCAGTCGTATAAATTAGAAATTTCAAAGACTTTTTATTAAAAATTCAGGTAATATCAAATTCTCTGGAAAGAGTTAATAATGAAGATTAAATTTATCTATTTCTATCTTCCTGTGATTCCGTAAAATTAAACAAATCATCTTTCAACTTTTATCCATTCTAATCCTGAGAATTGATGGAGTGTGGTGTATATAAATATTTGAATATAGCAAGATTCCGGTGACCGTCACAAGACTGTCTAGTCTCTTCTACCATTTCTTTGTCTACAGAATTTCTATCTATTCTAACATGTCGATGGCGCAGATATATTCAATTCAAACATTATACCTATGTGAGATTAATCTCTAATATGGTGACGGTGCCAACAGTCGTTTACAAGGATAGCATTCTTGAAAGAAAATGATAATATGTGATTCGACTAGGTTGATGTTGACATAGCTACTGCCTAAGGGCTATGTAAAAGAGAAGGCAGCGCCAGAGTGGCAATTTTAAAAGATTTGAGAATATTTGCGAAAATAGTGACGTCTATCAACTGCCAATTGCCTTCGTTTCTAAAGGGAATGTCGGCAAATGAAATATATCTAAAATGAGTCGTATCAGTTGTTGTGAGAATAATTGTGGGAACAAGGATATGAATATTATTAAATAATAGTAACATTTCTACAGACAATTCACTAAATATTAATATGAGAAAGAAAAGTATTTTTTACAAAAAATTGGACCGACGTTATTGATGCACTGAAAAATACAAAATAATAATAATCCTATTGGTGCTGTTACTTTTGATGTTAAGCATTTACATAGATTGATAACTTATCGCACCAACTTCACAAGTATACCAGCACCAATAGATTTAATATTATTCTGTATTTTTCAGTGCATCAACTAATAACGTCGGTTCATTCGGTTCTATTTTTTGTAAAAACTATTTATTTCACACTATTGAGTTCCACACATTAGTCACGAGAATCGTTGAACGTTCACTAATACTTGTACTTTGCTTGTAGTTGTTATTATTGAGATCTCAAAACATCGTTGCGGAAATACGCATAAGTATTTTAGATGTTACCATTTTCGTACTCTAAGACTCTAAGGAAGAAATGATCATTATAAATGTTGATACAAATAATTAGGCCTTTCATGTAACACCCACAGATTTTCAATTATAGAAAAAAATCGGCCTCTTCACATAGCAAAAATATCTGAGAATTAAACATGCCTCTATGTCAAAAACCGTAACTCTTTTGAAAAATGTTCAATTCAAACGTTTCCGGATATTGTCCTTTCTCTAATTATACCACCTCAGATTTTCGATTTTCGAGAGAATTGGGGCGGTTTTCAGAGGAAAGAAGATTTCTGATTTTCGTTTTTAAAATCATCAAAAATCATCAAAATCGGAGTTCGTTTACTATATAAAACGCGTGCACGAACCAACAAAAAGCATAGAGTCGAATTGTATACCTCCTCCATTCGGGGTTCGTCGGTCAATAAATAAACCACAAATTTATTGCATTTGTGAGCTGTAGTCAATCTATATTTGACGTTAGAACATTACCCACCAAATTCTTGCATCACGCCTAATAAATAGGTTAGTAATAATGGTGAATATTACTTTGATTTCAACTTAAATCTTTCATCTCTCTTGAACTAAAGGACTGCGTAGTAGCAGGTAGAGCTTTAGTCCAGTCATCTTAGAGGTTTCACCTGGAAATAAGCCAAAGTTTTATAAGAGCCTTTGTTTAGCATTCTAATTGTTGTCTAAAATTCTCCTAGGCACACGTGTGAGGCATTTCTGTATAAAAGGTCACAAAAGTAAGTGTTTTTGAAATATCTGCCTTTAGACAATTATGAAACTTTTGACGCAACATTTAGAATGTCAGAATAAAGGTTCTTACAAAAATGTATCATATTCCTTTTCATTCCCAGGTTTACCTACTACTTGATGAATTTAAGTATAATATCAAAAAAATAACTTATTTTATTGCTCTCGTAAATAAAGTACCTACTTATGTAGTAAATACCTATTACTACTAAGTAACTGCACCGATTTAAAAGAATTTCAAGCCATGCATCAAACTGTCAACCAAAGTCTTCATGCCCCTGTTACATGAAATGAGTTTGGAGATATCATTGACATGGCACTGAAATAATAGGAGAAAAAACAGCAGTGGCTGCAAAACTAGTAGTCTAGGAAAGAAAGTCTTAAATTTCCTGCGAATCGATCAACATGATATAGAATGAAGACTTTAAATGAAGCAGGTCGAAGAAGTCAAACCGATGTTGAATGTCCTCTAATTACATCCTGCCATTAAACATTGAGTTAGGTATTCTTAATATCATATTATAATTGATCATGAGACAGAAAATTGTAATTATATTGTCTATTTTCCAAAATAATAATTGAAGCTTCTTACTTTTTCAGTTTATGCTCAGCCATTTCATATATTACACCTACCTACCTAGCACTTATTTTGGTATTTTCAAATCTCATATTCATTACAGCTTTTCTCCAAAATATGTCTACCTATTCTAATCAATATGATGATGACTATAATAACAATAATAACACATAATTCTATGTAGCCATCCTCCATTAAATGATCAATTTGTGTCACAGCCGATAACGTGTGACACTCCAACACCACCGACGGCCCGGTAGCCAGCCACGTCAATATGGTGTTGGACGCCTATTCATGGGGGTGTTTTCCATCCAGCAGTAGCAGCAGCAGCAACAGAGCATCACCCTCTCGGTAGATGATTAATTACGCCCCCGTGAATATGCATGAGAGGGCCCCTTTCGCGTTATCTGAATACTAAACGCCCCGAACCATCCAATGTTGACGACGACAACGACGGTAGCAACGTATCTTGCGACGCGTCATTTTCCGACGATTAGTTCCTGAAAACGAACTCGTAATAGAATCGATAACGGCAATAGTATTTTAGATGTGTGTAATTTGTAAATTTATTGATTAACACGTATCAGCTTCAAAAGTTGTCAGATCAAAATCTGAATATTTTTTGAGACAATATTTTAAAAATTACCTCATCAATATTTCTACTAGTTGTTACGTGATAGGTGCCTCTTTCATGCATAACTATTATTAAGATATCTTGAAAGCTGAAACTGTTGCTATTCCATATTATACTGAAGCTCAATTCAACCATAAGATTACATAAGATTAATTTTCTGACTTCTTTTGGTATTGTTAAAATTTGTCCATACCAACTCTGTCTAGAGACCGACAGGTCTGGACATTCACATTGGACATGTATAGGTGTCTTTCTCACACCTCACACATCTTGATGTGTGCACTTTTTCCATCCTGAGCTGCCATTTGCTTAGCTTAGGCTTCGTGGTTCTTTACTCCACTCGTCTTCGGAGCCCCCCCCCCCACAAAGCTTTCCTGCATCACTCACTTCATTGCCAGTCTGCAGTTATCGTCCCGCTAATTACGCTGTAATTATGTTCTTCACATGAAAAGGCATTCTACTTGTTTATAATTAAGGCCTTGTAGTTGATACCTAGTTTAGTCAATGCATCTGCTATTTCATTTTCTTTCCATCCAGAGTGACTTGGTATCCAGGTGAGATTGAGCTTCCTTCTCTCCCAGTCTCTTTTAGAAAAAAGCTAATCTGCATTTAAATAGTTTTTGTGGATAGTTATAACATCCCCTTGGCCGTCTGGCTATCAGAGTATATCTAAATTGTCTTGCCTTTATCGATGTTAGTATCAGTTTTCCACAATATTAATTAATAACGACAACAATTGTTTCGCTGACACAGTAGCTTTTTCAAGTTACATAAAGTATTTCATAGTCTAAAATATTTTACAATGGTACCTATATATATATATATATATATATATATATATATATATATATATATATATATATATATATATATATATTTTGATTTTGTATTCTTGACTGGATTTATAAAAAATAAAAATATGTTCTTGGGGATGCAGTCATATATTCAATAAAATTCTTTGACTGAAGCCGAGCTTTCGAGAATGTTTATTCTCTTCTTCAGGGCAAAAATCTTGAATTTAGAATAAATTAACCAAAAACAGGAAAGATTTCATAGCCATCAATTACAAATATATAATAATAAATAATGACATTTGTAATTGATGGCTATGAAATCTTTCCTGTTTTTGGTTAATTTATTCTAAATTCAAGATTTTTGCCGTGAAGAAGAGAATAAACATTCTCGAAAGCTCGGCTTCAGTCAAAGAATTTTATTGAATATATGACTGCATCCCCAAGAACATCTTTTTATTATATATATATATATATATATATATATATATATATATATATAATATTATATTATAATCCAAGGACATAAATGATTGGGAATTCCACTCTACACACCCTTAAGCAGTGGTGATTTATTTAAATTAGAGTCATTTAATATTACTTGTTTTCTATTGTATTTGTTAATTTCTAATGGTTCTAATAAATTGAGTTTGAAGCTTTTATTTTCAATATTTTAAAACTTTTTTTATGTACATAACTTTTCCAATGTTTTAATATTCTCTGTTGGAAGTTGCGTCCTGTTTGGCCTATATATATATACTTTTTGGCAATCCATACAATTCAACTGATAAACTCTAGATTTTTAATTGTTTTGTCTTTGTTATTTTTTATTAATTTTCTAACGTGGAGCATGCCTTAAAAGATATTTTTAAATCATATTTCTTTCTAAGCTACTTAGCTATTCTATCAGAATATTTATTTATATATGTAAGTGATACATAAGTTTGTTAGATTTATCTCTAATTCTTGGATAAACTAATTCTAGTATTATTTTATAGTTTTTATTTTTAAGTATGTTTTCAATTATGTTTATAGCCATTGTTTATAGCTATCTGTTTTATAATATTTAGTTCTTTTTCGATATTTTCTTTATTTAAAGGGATATTAGTTAATCTATGAATCATACCATTTTATGAGATATTGGATGGTTGGATGTCTTGGGTATGGTAGTGTCTGTGTGTGTTGATTTGTAGCAAATTCATGTTTATTATTTATTTTACTAATTCTCAAGTCTAAAAAGTTTAGGTATTTCATTATTTACTTCGGTTTCAACTGTAAATGTAATTGATGGATGCATATTCATCATCAATAAAGTCTTGGTCTTGCCTTTGTTTTATGTTCTTTTAGTCTAAGGAAGAATTGATCCAGGTAAGAGGAGAGAAATTATCCCTTCTTAAGTTTCCTGTTTCCGAGGGTACTCGTAATTCAGTCAATGATACACTTTGAGCTCTGTGTTCCCCCCGCACCTTTTCTGATAGTCAGTATTGAGGCAGTGTTAAACGCCCCTTCAGTGTTTAGGAAGGCACTTAAAAAAAATCCCTTTTTGTTCAATCTGGTCTTCAACTATGTCACAGATCGACAGTAGAACAGATTCTTCTGACCTACCCGTCTGGGAGGCATGTTAGTCCTTGTTGAGAGGCAGCATATTCAATCCTTTTCAAGGTCTTGAGCAGGACTTTTGAGTCTAGAATCCTTCGCCCCCGTGCAGCTTAAGTTTTTCGGTTTGGGGATGACGATAAGCCTTGCCTGGAGCCATTTACTGGGCGTATATCTATTTACCAGGCATACCCGTAGCGGTCTTATTAAATATTTTATTCCCATCTCCAAAACCTGTTGAAGCAAGATTAAAGTGATCCGATCTGGTCCAGATGCTTTATGAGGTTCGACAGACATAACTAATCACCATCATCGGTTGTTCTATACTCTCCTACATCCTCTTCCATGATGAATCTCAGTTCCCCCTCGGTTCTCCCTTCTAAAACTTTAAAGAGTTTTGCGATGTCGCGTCTTGCTCATCTTGCTCATCTCAGTGCACCATTTCCTCTATGACTCGCTCTGCACATCTTTAATAATGTTTTTATAGAGTCTCTGACTATCTTCGAAAGCCCGCCAGGTTCCCTCCGTGATGTTGATCCTGGCTTCTTTAAAAAATCTCCTGGTCTCCCTTTTATTCTTTCTTCAGTCCTTTATGTCATTTGAGCTAATCGTATTAGGATGAAATGGAAGAAGACCATAGGTTCTTTCCCAGAGGACAATTTTCCTCGAAGGATGACACAAAAACCGTCCTATTGAAGATTTCAGTACGTTCTAAATCGTCCGGTGTACCATATTTGCCCCGGAAACTCGTGAGTCTTAGCTTTACCGAGTACCCAAGGTTTTCCCCAATTTGTTTTCTCTGTATTTCTAAGCCAAACCACTTGAGGGATATCTCCTCTTACGTTAGCACTTATTATTCTGTGGTCAGACATGGAGGACAAATTGTATTTCGACAGAAAAATATGGGACCATCGCTCAACATTCATTTGAAAGGGATTTCTTGGGAGAGATACATGCAGAATTTAAATTTTTATGGGGCTATTTCTCAGCACTCTATTGGTCCTGTACTAGTTCTATGCTTCAATTTCAACACTAGAGTCGGATATTTCCAGTCGTCAAAGTTTATGATAAAATCTTTCTAGTAGGTAGTACCTACCTACAGAAATTGAATTACCGCGACGATAGCAAGTGTTTTGATTAATAATGAAAACACATGAAAAATAAACTCAACAGAATGGTGGTTATTGTACTATTTGAAGCATTGAATTGAATGGAACTAATTTCAAACATTTATTACAGAATTATGATAGCTCTATCCTTTTGTCTGTCATATGGATACTTTTAATAATAATTGTTGGGTAATATAGTACATTTTCATAAAAGGTAATTTTTATAACAAAATCTTGTGTTGGTAGGATTTAATCAGTAGCTTGTTTTTAAAAAGTCTCCCGAAATATTCCTTTAACAATTACCTATTAAATATTCTTCTGACAATGCCACATGTCTAGATTCATCTTAATATCTCTCTGCAAATACTTCATATTACCAAAAATGACTCACCTGAATGTTAGATTAAAGGAAACTATTTATAAAGGTGTCAGTTACTTCAAACTGTACTGTAAAATTCCTTGGTGTTTATATTTAATGTGTCATTTAGGTAGAGTACATTAACCGGACCAAGCCATTATTATTAAAGACACATACACAATATTGAAAACATTCAGTCTAAATCACTTTATAGCGAGGACAATAACTTTGCTGAATAAATAATGACATTAGCTGACGCTCAAATTTCTCATTTCACAGCCAACAGCCTAGCTAGCTGAGCTGCGACGATGGAATGCTTTCAATTTTCAAATGAAATATATTTAGGTACTTGGAGTTTAGTTCGCAATATAGCAATTTTTAATTGAAATCTATGTAGTTTAGTCAAGGAAGAAATAAATACGGAGAAAAAACAAATTATATGCATTTTACTAATGTGAAATGTAAAGACTTGTGAATAATATTTTTTCAGAATGAGGATTGTTCGAATTGCTTCATACTGAAATTTAAGAGAAAACTATCGCAATCGCATTAAAGCTATAAATACCTTAAATTCGAGAAACTATCGAGAATTGTTTCCTATAGGCTTGAATCAAAATGAGTTTAATTTTGTAGTTATTTTTTATTAGTTCTTGCACTTAAAAAAACAAAACAATATTAATTTTACTGTTGACGGTAGGTACTTCTAAAGTTGGTGCCAAAAGTCTTTTATCTACCTGTAACTGCATAGCTTCGCATAAGTTTTCCTGTAAACATTATGTGATTCAAGTGTAGAATATTTTGTTTTAATTTTCAGTATTATTGGAGACAAGGGAATACTCGAATCTCACTTTTTTGTCTTAATATTTATTTATTTATTTATTATTACCCAAGAAATACATTGTACATTAATGAAATGTATAAACAATATTCCGCAGATATTATATTTCTGATCTGTGTGCAGCTTGGCATGATAAATTACAAATTATTTTTAATTAATGACTAAAATTAAGTTATTAAACAATATTTGATAAATATAATTCTAATTGAATCTTTGTTTGCCTAATTTGATTGACACATAAATTTAATATATTTATACTATTTCTAAATTTATTTTAAATTGCAAATAATTATTCGCAAGTATCCAAATTTTTAACTTTTTTTAATTTCAATTGTTTTTCATCCTGTACTTTTAATTCATAGGGAAGCAGATTTAACATTTTCATTGCAATATAACGTGAATTCTTGGTACCAGCATTTCTATTCATTTTAAGTAGGAGAATACTCTTATTTCTTGTTTTTTACTATTTAAAATGATTTATAATGCATAAGCCAATTTCCTAATTTAAACATTTTTTCAACATTCTAGACACCTAGCTGCTTCAAACTTTTATTCCTGTCTATTTTTTTTATCAGTCTGTTTTGTAATGCCTGTACAATCCCCAACTTATTCTGATATGCATGATAGATGTTAAGATTTTTCTTGATCTATAAGAAACATGTAGTAGGTAAATATTTTGTCTTTTTTACAACATAATTTACGTGTACATCCCACCTGAGATTGCAGTTAAATATTTAAAATGGTCTATTCTTCTTTTGCGGTTTTTTACTGAAATTTTCATCTTCGTAGGCACACCTACTATCCTTATAAACTCCAAAACCAATGCAAACTGTTTTTTTGTTTATTTAAAGAAAGCTGATTATCATTTAGCCAATTACTTACTATTTTTAGATATTCATTCATCATTGATTTTGTTTCTCCCCATGTATCCTCCTCACACATAATAATGGTAGCATTCGCATACAAAATGATTTTTCCCTCAGGCAACTGATGTAATAAACTATTTGTATAAACGATAAAAAGTAGGGGTTCAAGTATGTTTCCCTGGGGTACGCCTATCCTCTAAAACATTTATTTTAAAATATTTCAGGTTTAATCATTAGAATCCCTTTCATTTAATATGATTTCAAGTGAATATTTCTTTCAATTTCTTAACTTAACCGACCAAATCTACTGCCAGTATAAAAATTAGTTTATTTACGCTATGCGACCATGATGTGGTCACTTGACTTTATAAGTATTTGATTTGAACCTTAGATATAACAGACGTAAGTTGTAAGTGAAACCTTGATGGCGAAACAGTCGTCGGGTTTGACAAAATAAAGTATTGCAGGCGTATTCATAATGGAAACTTAGTACGTTACTAAATTATGTGCGGAGGTTTATGGCTACCAGAACACCCAACATAAATTACAGAACCTACAATCCACGGTCGTAAATGAGGACTGTGCTGCAATCTAACTGACCTGACCTTAAATTTGGTTTATGACTCTTATGTCAGTGTTATGGTAGGATAGTGTTTCGGTTTTTATTTTAATACGGCTAGCTAGTACCGAACTAAGATTGGATCACAAATACGACTGGTAATTCGGTGTTTATTATTTTTGATATATTTGAGAAAAATAAGTCATCTCCACAATTTATTAAAAGATTAAATTCTCAGGGTTTGAGACATGTCTCGAGTCTATATGGACTCGTCTTCAGTCAGGAACAAGAATATGTGGAGAGAAACAAAAAATAATATAAACATCACCAAACCCGTAAATTAAAACAATGATTCTAATAAAACTCAGATAAATAAAACATTATAAAAATAAAAATGAAAAATAGTAACTAGGGGATAATTTTTAAAATTACATTAGTAGGATTCCGAGAGTCAATTTCTACAACTTTGTTATATTTCTTTTATCAATGAATTTGACCGATATAAGAGTAAATCTTATCGTAATTTTGAAATGTATCATATACCTATCTAAATGCTCTAGCTGTTGATCGACCTTAATTTCGCAAAACACTTGAAATTTTAGAGTAATAGGGGTGAATGTAGGTACAAGATTTGATCAAATCCGTGCGAAAAGGACCAACACTTCAAATGGCATATGCTATATGCAATCTCAAATTAAAAAAAATCTCTTGACGGTCGTGCGGCTAATTTAAACAATTATGATTCGAAAAATTTTGTATATTTCACACGAGGCGAATGCAAACAACATGCATAACCCTTTGTTTATTTTAGTAAAAACGGATGCTTGAATGCGTCCGCACGAGGGTTCCACTTCTAGGGCCCCTGTTACAATGAAAATGGAATGCTAAAATTCAGTGTGCGCGTGTTGAGTTGATACATTGGATATTTAATCCAAAATGGTATAGAGATGAAATTGTAGTGTTATCACTGCTATATCAAAAAGTAGTTCCTCTAAATAAAACTATTGATTCCAAAAGGAACAATCCGAATAACAGTTAGAGTTTTAAGTCACTAATCTGTCAAATTTATTGCAAAATAAAGATTATTGTTTCAAAGGTATTTTGAAGCCAAAATAATTCAAGTTTATAATATTAGTGGCTTGAAAACCCTTTATTTTAATATACTTAAGTACCTGGCAAAAATCTATACCTATTTTTTAATATTGTTTCAATAAAAACTATTGCTGATATAAGCCACCTTCCAAAAAAGTAACAACGTAAAAATATTCACCAACTGGAGTGTTAAATAACTTATGATGATTGTTAAATCTCAATGAAATAATATTGATGATTTCGTAATAAACTCATAGCTACTTGGAACCTTAATTTCTAGTATACCGAATATTTTATATAAAACTAACGAAAAATATCAAATTATGTTGCAACATCAATAGTCATTTAAAAGTGTCTAGATACTGACGTAATTATATTGCTTATTTAAATAGACTAGGTATACCAAAATACTAACACAGACAATGTGTTAATAATGAAACAGTTAGATATATTTCCTAGATAAAAAATATAAATGTAGGTATATCATTGAGCCAAGTAAAGCTACAATTGGTGTTAACTTTTTCGTGAAATCTTATTGTGGTGGAATACAAAGAATATGCCCAAAATTCTTGGATATCGTTTAATATAACATGAATAGCGAACTTTTGACGGAGGCGCCTCGGATTTCGAACATAAAACATAATGCATAAGTTTTTGAAGATAAACGTTTCGAGAATGTGTTTGTTCGAAATATACCTACAATTCAATTGTTTGTTTTTCATATAGATATGTTCAGGTAATTGCGTGTTTAGCATATTGATTTGAGGTATATGCTCCAATTTTGATTATTCTTTCTTCACTCTTAGGAGAGAACTACTGAGAACACACTTAAAAAAATGGACATTTGAACTGAACATTTTTAGAAAACATTAAATCTAGAGCCCTATGAAGAGCAAATGTAATTTTTGATATTTAAAAACGACATTATTAATCAGCGAGATAATATTTCCAAAAGCTTTTCACTATTTTCATTAATAAAGTTGCTGAAATAGGATTTTCTGAATATGAAGTCTATTTCACGTAATTTCTAAATCATTGTATTTATTGAAAAATTTATGACATTTTGGTACTGAAAAGTACCAAACAATATCATGAAAAAATCATTCGAAATGTGCCATGTACGGGAACACGTCTTCACTTGAATAATCTGAAACATCACATTTTACAGCTGAAATATTTTATTGCTTATCATTAAAAGAAATATATAAACCTTAAGTAGTGAAATGATCCTAATAAATATTTAAAATGTTTATATGCCCACCCAAATATTTTGACTTTGGATACCTTATAACATTTGGGTATAACTAATTCTAAGTTTCAGTTCAGGGATCAATTGCTGCATAGGGTCAATGTGCCTGTTCTCGGCCAGTTAGTGAACTGAGGAGCAGAAATCAATTATGAAATATTTATTTTTGCAAATATGGTACTCAAATTTTAAATGTAATGCTTAGAAATCCTTAGTCTACTATTATGAATCAGTATCAGTTGGATAACTAATTGCTTTCACCTTCAAAACTGATAAAAACGAAAATTTCCTCATTTTCCCGGTTTTCGGCCACTAGTTTCTCAATCCCGGCCAGTACGATACCACTTCTCGGCCGGCGGCCGGAAAATAGGAATTTGATTTGCTGGATGACCGGCCATGACATACCTCAATGAATACACCACGGAAAATACAAAATCATTTATAGGTACAAAACTATGCTGCATATACTTTGGTAAGGCCAAAAATCATAAGAGAATTTAGTCACTCGTTATCACAAAATATAGAAACTCAAACAAAACAATAGAGAAAACGATTATTCTTGAAACAAGTTGGTACCCCTACATTTCATGAACAACACTCGCACTTATATTGTTCGTAAGGCGTTCCGAAAAATTATGTACACCGTATGTGATTGCTTCCTATGTTTTTCTCGTCTTCATCTTCAGCATCGCTGAAAAGCTCTTCTGAACAACTGCCGCAACAGATGATCTTCTTTTCAGGTTCTGATGGCGGCTGCATGTCAACTTCTTCAGCTTCTCTTAATTTTTTCCTGATGTAGCGTCTCTTCTTCACTGCAGTTTTCTGCTTCTGTTGTCTTGTTGTCCTTTCTCTTTAAGGTCTTGTTTTCTTTCAAAACATCTTTTTCCTTATAGAATTGTCTCCATGCGCTTGATGATATATATACCTATTTTTATGAGCTGTGGATAATTCAGGTGTTTAGCAAAAGGGTCTTAAGATGTAAGTAGGTTACTAGTGCTGTTATTAATCTCTCCTAGAACATCCACACAAGTTGGTGAAACGTTCGTTTTGCTGGCATTTTATTCAGGTTCCAACACAGGAATTGCTCCAGAATTTACACTATTATCTCCATTTTCGCTGGTAATTGTTAGATTGTTATCACTAGTGTCCTGAACAATTTGCAGCATTTTTGCCGGGATTTACCAAACTTTTGCCATTCTACCTATCTTGAATGGTAGATTTTGGAACTCCAAAATTGCTTGCTGCCCAGAAGCCCATTTTGTTTTCTCGAATTTCTCTTAAAATTGTCAGAAGATTTTCATGGAAATATTTAAGAAGCTGTCTTTGTTTGGCTTTCTTCAATTTCAAAACGCCTTTCTTTGTTTTTTTTATTTCGGAGTCATCTAGAATAGTTATTAGTGATTTTTAGTACCTAGCATAAGGCTTTAATGCATAAATATAGAGTTGGCCGAACTAATGGGGAGCAGGTCAACCCTTTCTCGGCCACAAGTTTCAGTCACATTTTCAAATATTTTGGGCGAATAAACTGTGGCCGGAAACCGGCCAAAAGATTTAAATATCATTTCTGACACAAGCGGAAAAAAGACTGACCCATATAATTCCGCATACATTGAACAAAGACATCAGAAGAAACAATAGTGTATACCGGTTCTCGGCCACCCTGGCCGAGAAAGGGCTATGACAAATTTTTGCTATACCCGTTACCGGCCACTTTTTTTTTCAAATCCAAAATTGATTTTAGGCCATTTTCTTGCACAAATCGATAGATTAATATGTAATAAGCGACATCAATCGCAAAAAACCGATTAATGGTTGAGATGTAATATATTATTTGCTATTTGCGCTGTACCCAGACACTAAAAATTTTGTAACTGCTGCTGAGATCTGCTATTCACACGGACATGGCCATCTTGTATGTTTTCTTTTAGTTCAATATTCCACCTTAAGAGAGAACCACTTTACCATTCACTAAGGGAATAGTGGCCGAAAATCGGGCAAACGACAGTGAGTACTATTATGAGATTAGTGGGTTATTTTACATGTTTATACATAAAACTGGCCGACAACAGGGACTGGCCGGCTAACCGGCGAAATGACCCTATGTAAGCAAAGCTTCTGTACATTTACCTCAATTTTAATTGAATTGGTGTATTTGAGTCCCTTCCAGTACATTTTCAACTAATCCTATTATTTGTGTTTGAATTATTTACAAAAAAGCTTTAAAATGAACAGTTAAATTTAGCTTGGAGTTGAATCTAAAACAACTTCCTACCTGAGGAGCAATACGCAGCAATAATTTATATATGACATGGACAGTACAGACTATGAAATAATCATAATTAGTGCCAATATACACATTTAGACAGTGAAATTATTATTCTTAATGACATTTTCTAATGAAATAAACAATCTTCCAACATATGAGTTAAACAGTTTTGTTTATTATATATGATTATTTTTGCTGACGTCCAACGGTCGCCGATTTAACCCGAACACACTCATTATGACAAATAATGACGTATATTTGTCACTTGAATCTAGCAAAGACATGCTGAGATCTATCTCATTTGCAATAGCTTACAGGGTGACCCAGGAGTGCGAGAAAGTTCTATAAACTTCTCTCTACTCAAGCTACCGTTTTTTTTTCAAAGGATAGGACTGACAATGAGGCATAATCCAACAATATTTCAATTTGTATACAGGATGTGCTAAAAAAGCAATTCATTTATGTTTTCTTAAATGGCAACCTCCTATTCTTGTTACAGTTGAAGATTTGCAATTAGCTTGTAGATATAACGCACCCAGTTTCTCAGACCTTTCTGCAATATTTTTTGTCACATGACAATTTATTCGCTAAAAAAGCTTCATATATAAACCTACAAAAAATATCATAATTTCAGAACCATAAAAGGGAATTAAACCAATTTTCAATCAATTCATCAAGGTTTGAATTATAGGAGAACTCAAGGTCGATTTACCATCACCATCTATGATTTTTTGAAAATGATATAATATGCTAATGGCAATAACTCATTTTTTTAAATGCAAAACCCTATATTGCATCATGAAATAGAGTTTCTTAAGAGCTTTCTGCCAATATAGGGTTTGTGGTGTTAATTTTTATAATTCACAAATTCAACTGCAAAATAAGGATTTTCATTATGATACGATTCTTTCAAATGACACACCCTATATTATGTTGCATCATTGCTTTGATTTATACAAAGCTTTTTGTCGATATATAATTTTTTAGGTATCGTTTGAAAAATTTTCCTTATTTAATGCAAAATATTTCTTAATAAAAGGATTAGGCCATAATTATAAAATCTGACACATCAATATATTTTGAAAAAAAAATAACAAAATTAAATTTGATGACAAACAGGAGTACATACAAAGATTACAATAACAGGAGACCATTTGTAACGGTGAAAAGTATAAAAATGTTGAAAAAAGGCTATTTATAAGTGCTTAGTCACCATCATTTCCCACGCAAGCTGCCAGTCTTCTAGTGAATAAGTCCTGAACTCTAGCAAACATTGCTGCATCATTTCAACGAAAGGACGCCCTGATCCTGCGGTTGTTGGACGATCTCTGAAAACCCTTTCCATTACATACTCCCAAACAAAAAATCCATTGGAGAAAGGTCTGGGGATCGCGCGGGCCAAGGCATTGTATCTCCTCTACCTATCCAACGATTGAGATAAAGTGTTTTTTTCTAGACTAACTCACGCACTATCCTATGATTACCTATGTACTGGGGCACCATTAGATTGTAATCACATGGTCCTTCTGGTGTTTAACTTCCTGGTGAAGAATATGTAAATATATTTCACCACTCATCACATTGTCAAAAAGTATTATTGAATCCAATGTTCAAGTATTCCTCCCCTAACATTAACTGACCATCGCTGTTGATGATCAAAAGTCCTTAACCAATGGGGATTATTACTTGAATAATAATGCATATTATGTCTGTTAATCGACCCGTTGTTTTTTAAAGTTTCTTCATATAGTACAATCCTTCCTCAAATATGCCGTCAATGCAGTCATGATGCAGATTCAAATGATAAGGGTGCAACTTGTGCTCAAGTGAGAATTCTCTTGAAGCATCATTTAAACATGCAACTCAGTTTCCTCAATGATCGGAACACCAACAATTTTTTTTACTACCAGTAGTTCAAATCAATCTCTTCATTTTTTGAAGACACCCGGGGAACTCTTGCTGCTAGATATCTTTCGTGGTAAATTCTACTTGCTAAAAGTGAAATTCTGTGAGCCTCGCCAATACAGAAGACCATATTCATGAATTCTTCACTAGTGAAATTCATTATTAACAAGTTGACATATTTGAATTTAGGGAGAAACAAACAAAAAAAATTCTTTATTTTGCAATAAAGCATAAAAATGGCTTATTGCCAAGAGTATTATGTCATTTTCAAAAAATCGCTGTAGATGTCGGAAAATCGACCCTTAATTTGTCTATATTTCAAAAAATACTCGACAGGACTGGACTGAAAATAAATTGGTTTAATTATATTGATTGGTTCTGAAATTATGCTTTTTTGTAGGTCTATAGACGAGGCTTTTATAACACATAAATTGACATAAGTCAAAAACTATAGCAGAAAGGTCTGAGAAACTGGGTGCTTTATGTCTACAAGTTTGATGCAAATCTAAAACTGTACCATCAATGGGGGGTTGGCATATAATAAGAATTAAACTGCTTCTCTCACTGTAAGACATCCTGTATAAAAATTAAAATATTTTTGGATCGTGCCTTATTGTCAATCCTAGCACCCCTGGACACCCTGGGTATTGGAACTCGATTAACAAATTTAATTAAATTGCGTGAATCAACTAATCTTCGTCTTTTGCACAACTGCAGATTTTTTATAATTCCTACATTATTTTCTTATAAATAGGTAAATCTTATATAGGAATAGAAATGTCCATCTTTCAACACATCGGCTTTGAGAAAAGAGATGGAGTTGTTTGCTCAACATTCCGTCTTATTTGGTTGATGTCCCTACGTGATTTTAGTGCTATAGCAGAAATTAATGTGTAATCATTACTACAATTATTTAAAATTGGTTATGCGTTGAACATATTTTTTAAGAAAAGTTTATTGTAATTGTCAATGTAATGTACCATTCGTCATGTTTATTTTGTATTTAAATATTTCTCATCGTGACGGGATTACCTGATCGATTTTATTGACTGAATTTTTCGATCCTCAATTTTAGTTCTTTTTAGAATAATGTTTGTAATTTTTGTTCTGAAATATCCTTAAAGGGAGATAGCTACATTTCTATATTCTATGTATCATCGAACGAAAGTTACTTACTTATGTGAATAACCGTTTCCCATAATCTTCCCTGTTGTCACAAATCAAATATTTCCACAAAAGTGGGCGTTTGGTTTTGGGGTGTTGTGCCTCGTTTATTTACATCACAACACCGAAAACCACCATCTACAAGTATATATATACAAGTTCGAATGCAATATATTATCTCCTGATGCGAATTGTATGAGCGTTCGCTATATATATAAGGCCACAAAGGAAGACCATTGTCATGGAAATGTCGGGTGCCTAGTCCACAGCGCCAGGCTCTCTGGATACTCTGGATAGTCTGTGTGTTTGGTAGGATCTTCGTATTGTCCGCCAGGCCATCGGGATTACTGCCGTTTATAACTTCTGCACTATTGTTCCTCCTTGTGCGCTGCCTGCCGTACGTCGTTATTGTATATTACACATATACCTTCCCTTTATTGTGATCTGGGATTAATAAGCGTTTGATGGTTAATATACTACAACAACCTTAGGACATGTAAGACACAATGTAAATGTATGTTGTTTATACCGGTTGACAAGATAGAGAACATATAAGGGGTTATATTATATTAATATGTTAATTACTTTATAAACTACGTCTTAGAAGAGTAATGGATTTAATAGAAAATGTAAAAAGTTTCATGAAGAAATTAAGATGAGAAAATTTGAGTTAGGAATTAATGATGTTAATGAACTTACTGGGAAGCTAGATACAAATACTTATTTTGTGAGTGAAAAGAGCATTCGTACAATCAAAAAGTAATTCCAATAGAAATAATCTAATAAGCCAGTCAGTTCAGAAAGAAAAATATTTCGGTATAATTTTCTTCATTTTAGTTGATAATGAATGCAATTATCGCCGCATCGCACAAAAACAGATTCGAATGAATGCAAATTACGTTTCAATTTAAGACAACTTTTTTACTAAATATTCCCTTCTATGGAGAATAACATAGCTTCAGTGGAGAATAAATGAAACAAAAACTAATAATTCTATCGTCGATGCTGCCACCTGGAACTTAACCAGTAAATGTTATGAACTACATAACCAAAATTAGCTGAAGAACCATCTTCAAATAAAAATCTATTAATCATTATTTGAGATCAACAGTTTTTTGAGAATATTGATGTAATTTGGTTGGTAAAGCAATAGAAAATGAAGAATAGTTGGAAAAACTGGATCTGTCATTTACAAAGCCAAAAACAGCGAGGATCCATCTTGAAACGTCACGACAATTAACTACGAAGATGTGGAAACTAACTACTTAGATCAATACGTCGAAAAGAAGAAGAGAGGGCGTTGCAACAAAATTATTAATTCAAGTAATAGGAACCCTCAGCCGTGAAGAATTGGAAAAACTAAGTAGTCGCCATGGCGGGAAAAAAATGATCATCATCAACCGAAGGCTTCCAGAAGCTCGGGAAATTCTAGATTTAGACAGAAGAATCAAACAAGAGTGACGGGAGAAACATCGAAAGGCAACATCTCGTTCCGCTTGGAAAAATTAATCTCTCTTAAAGAGCCTTAAGAAGAATTACTTGCAGGAGGTCTAAACGAAATAAACATTAAATCCAACGCTATTCTCTTTGAAGAAGATAGTTAAAATGTAGTGACTCTTTTGGAGTTTGGATTGGAGTCATCACAAGTTTGGATATTAGACTCATGTCTTTGTGGTGACCGATTATTACATTATAAATACCTACACAAATAATTTCTATGTATTAAGTTATTATGGATTAAAGGTAACTTTATTTCCAATAAAACATAAAATATCATTGTAACTAAAATTAAAGAAAATCGTCAAAATCAGATACAATTTGAGACAATACAAAAACATGACGATGAGTCGGACCCGCAAACAAAGAGCTCCATAGCACTATATACAAACATTATTACGGTTTAAGATATACAGTGTTTGTTGAGGTCATGCAAAAAAACTTCGAAAAAATCACGTTTTTTATATACCCGCGTTTAAATTTAATTTTATTCTATTATTATTATTTTTTGTTATAGCGGCAAAAGAAATACTCATTCAACTGTGTACCTATTATAACCCGCTGACAGACGGACAGCGGAGGCTTAGTAATATTGTTTCGATGGTACCCTTTGTGTAAGGAATCGCATAAATGAAGCTGCAATTAAAAAAACAAATATGTTTTATTCTTGCATAATGACATTATAAAATTTATTCTGAAAGTTCATGAATAAATAATATTTCCTACAGGTATCTATTATATCAAATAATTCGTTCTCAAAAACATCTGTAGATAAACTCTTTATACATTTCCATTTCCAAGGAAGAATAAATGAAAGAGAATTGTCAAATTAGGTTTGACCTGCAATATTAAATTGAAAAATCTGTTGAAAATACCCGACAACTTCCTAACGAAGGACTTTACCATGACATTTTAATTTAACCCACTACTGAGTATGTTTTGGTAACAGGATTTGCCATACATTATCAATTGAAAATGTTGCTTTGATGAACTTGGGATTTATTTTTCCCATTGGTTGTCATTTTGAGAATATTAGCTTATTAAATTATAGTCGCCAAAGGCAAACAAATTAATTATTAATTACTTAAAAAATAGACAACAAAGACTACAAATAAATGGTACAATTAGTAAGTTTGAAGCTGTCAAAATGGGTGTTGCCCAGGGAACTATTTTGGGTCCTTATCTATTTCTAATATTTGTCAATGATCTTCGCTATTTCTGTTGCAAATACCTGGTCAGACGCGGTATCCAAAATGGAGACAATGATAGATTATATATATTGACATGACTAGTGAACAATAAACTCTTCCTGAATACTGAAACATCGGTGTACATAACTTCTGGAAACTATAGCAATAGTGTATTTTCTACTTGTGATATTAAAATTAATAACAAAAAGAGAATTGAATATTTAAAATACTTAGACTACAATCTAAAGTTGGACAAACACATTAAATATATAATAAATAAAATTAGATAGGTACATTACATTTATATTTCACAAATTAGCCAAAATTATGGATTCGAAGACTCTGCTATTCATATATAATGCTTTTTTCATAGTATTGCAACATATGGCATCATTGGGTTGGGGCATATGTTATCATTGCTCCAAAGATTACAAAATAAAATACTTAAAATCATCAATAAGAAACAGACACTATTAGAAATTTGTCCTCTAAAAAACACTTTTCCCTAGAATCGCTTTGTTTCCAATATTCAAGCCTAAAGGAAAAGTACCTTAACACTACGAGTATTACTAGAAATAAAAGCATTATACTACCAAAAAGAACCTAAGAGTGTCAGTGACAAGAACAGTAGGTATTTTTGTAGCCACAAAACTATTTAACCTTCTATCCAAGCAACTAAACAATATTTAAAACATAAATACCTAACATTAAGAAAAAGCTAAACAATTTGGTCATAGATAATTAAGGAAACCGCAAATCTAACGTAAAAGAGAAAATTAACATAATAATAATAACAATAACGCTTATCTTATAAAGTGGTAACCTTGAAGTAAGGAAATAATAACAGGTTTTGTTCGTGTACCTCTTCAGGAATTGCATACACATTTTTTTTTGTAATATATAATAGTTACTGCTTAAATAAACAAATAAATATATTGATCTGATTGATTACTGTACCTAATTTTATAATAATCCGTTTTAAAAAAACTGCTAACTTATCCTAATTGAACGTTTTTATAAAATTCAGTGCTTTCGCAGTATACCTAAATAATAACAAATTAAAAACAAAAATTGAATGGTTATCATTGAATACAAAACATCAAATATTTGTGTTTAGCTATTGAACTGTAGAATGTGGAATGCATAGATATACGCCACTGAAATATTCCAATTCCGACTAATTTCCTCATACAAATTCATTTAAAATGGATGAATTGTAAATAATCCCGACTGCATTAATTTTTTGCGGATATTAAAAATCAGTGAAGTCGGTTTGAAATTGATTTTAAATAGGAGGATTATTGCCAGTAATGGGATTCGAGAGCAGAGCTTTGCGGGCCGTGGCTTTTTAATCTGCCGGCCGTTCGGTTTTAATCTTATCTGAATTTCGATATGGCGCGATCACCGATTATTATTAATTCAGTTTTTCTCTTAATTGGTAAATTTGATAAGTTCGAAAATTCCCTCATAAACATTATTATATTGATGGTTGGTTTTAAATTATAATGTGAGTCTTTAGCAGAAAGGTTTTAATATCTAATCTAATATCTCCTCCGTAAATGTCGAGCTGTTAAAAAAATCATCCGCAGTAGTACGCCATGAAATTTGACAACATGTCTTATGAATCATTTGATATTTCATATATGTAACTGTAACACTTGTTATTTAGGAGCAAAAATAATTTAATGAACAACATTGAAGGAAATGCACAAATAACCTGATGAAATAATGCATATCTTAATAATGTAACGTGGATAGATATTAGATATTCATGTACTTACGGTTGATATTCGTTTATTAGTTATTTATGCTACTATATTGCTTACAGTAGTTATTGCATGAATATTTCCTTATGTAGTTCTAGAATTATAGAAGATTTATTCTGGATCCTTCCAGAAACTATATGTGAAGTACAATTTGTCATACTATTGTCAGTTTGACAAGGATCTAGAACATTAATTATGTGCATCTAGATAATCATAGAACATTCTCGATTAATGTCATGTCATGATTCAGGTATATAAAGCCTTGTCGATCACGGGACAGAGTCAGTCTTATGAAGGCAGTGAGTCTTATAAAGTCAGTCTGTGGAATCAGAGGTTAATAGTAGTTCTGTCGGTAAAGACAGTAACAGTATAGATTGTCGAGGTGACAAGAAGTGGTGACAGTTGTACTATAATAGAAGCTCGTGTACTGAGTGTTTGAAAATAAACCATTGGAAGCAATCTGCAAACTTTGAGTGTTACGCAAGTGAACTCACCCCACAACGTTTAGCACAGGGTTAAACGTTACAATAATATTTGGTAATATTTGGAAGTGATTGAAGTGAAATGTAACTAGGTAATATTTTTTAATTTCATTTAAAATAAAATTGAATTTTAAGAAGACATTTTAAGCATTCCCTACACTTAAACTCATAATAATTCAATCAGAAATAACACATGACAAATTATTCCTGTCGAAAATGAATAATGTTGAGAGAACTCTGATGTCAATATAATTTAATATAATCAACATTTGGGTTCAAACATTCTATAACAATACAACCAACAGATTGCTTACTTCTGATTTCATTGGGAGAGACTATCAAAAGTCTACTATCGCTCTTCAAATTTCCATCGTTCATACTATAAATATTTTTTACAAAAAATTGGACCGACATTATTAGTTGGTGCACTGAAAAACACAAAATAATATTCATTCTATTAGTTTTGGTACTATTGAAGTTGTGCAGATTGAAAACTTTTGGCACCAGTTCCCAATTCACAAGTACCAGCACCAATAGAATTAATATTATTTTGTATTTTTCAGTGCACCAACTAATAATGTCGGTCCAATTTTTTGTAAAAATAATTATTTCACAGTTTTGACTGTAACTTTAGTCACGAAAATCGTTGTGCGTTCACACCCATGTACAGTGTACAGGGAACGCTGGGAATAAGATTTTTTTAAAATCCAAAAATACTTCCTCAAAGACTTTTTATGGAGTCCGCTTTTGTCATATAAAAAAATTGGGGTTCCAAAGATGGGATGCAGCCCTATGCAAATCAAATTAGAAGACACCACAGACATTTATCGATAACATTCTTTTGACATCTGTCAAACCTTGTGTTAGAAATTTGCTAAAACCTGATTTTTAACTATTTAATGAACAATTACATTAATAATAACATTGATATACTGGAATATCACCTTTTTAGCGTAACATTTGTTGAAAATGTGCCCCCATTAACTTGTTGGCACAGACCCAACTGATGGTAGAACTATTCTCAAGACTTCTGGCGTGATTATACGTATCTCTGCCCGAATCCTTGCCTTCTATTTAAAATCCCCACCCTGTATATATATTCTTTATTTGTACTTGTTACGAGTATTATTTGGAGATCTCAATATATCACGGCGGAAATACTTATATGTACCTACAGATATTTCAGACTTTACCATTGCTGTAACTCGAAAACCGTAACTCTATGGAAAAAATATTTAATTTAAATGTTGTTAGAAATAATATGGTCTATAATTAAACATTCTTAGATTTCCAATTTTCTGAAGAGATGGCCCCTTCCAAATACCGAGAATACACAGAATACAAATTTTAACATCGCTGAAACTCGAAAACCGTAGGTCTTTTGAAAAAATGTTCAGTTTAAAAGTTTCCGGATATGCTCTTATCTTTAATTCTGCCATCTCGGATTTTTGAGAAAAAGTGCCCCCTCCAGGGAAGAAGATTTCGGATTTGAGATTTTATGAATATGAGACCATTTCACAAGTCTCCTCTTTCAAATGAATCAAAAATCATCAAAATCTACGTTAACTAATACACCGCGCGCAAAAACCAAAAAAAACACAGTCGAATTGTAAACCCTCTCCATTTGGGTGAGTATAATAATACATTTATTAGAAATTGTACGTGATCTTCAATTTAAATAACTACAAAAACGCAAATTTGTCTGTTGGAAACTCCTTTCTGGAATAACTAACAAATATATGTTTTCTTAAAATATGTCGTGCTCTTGAATTTCCAGTAATCAATACTCGCAAAAGTTTTTGCAATGCAGAAAGTCACCTGATAAGTTTTGCAGTATTTTGAATTTCAAAAGTTTGTAGCTTTTGACGATCTAAAATGTTTTGTATTGCAGAATATGATCATTTCAATTCAAGTGATGCCGTTTGAAAATATCCGAGAATGGTTATTTGATTACTTCCATTACCAGTTCGGGGTTGCCGACTCGTGATGGATACAACAATTTTCCCAAAAAAATAATAATGGAGTTATTTCTCAGTCGTGAGAACTCTTTTCGTATACCTAATTCTCGGTAAGTTTGAATATTTTAAATTAATAACAATCATAATGATTAATAATATGAATAATGTTTTCTCACGTCCTACAGATTTGAAACTAGTCCATCACAACTTTTTTAAATATTGTTTTAAGAATGAACTCAAATTATCTGGACATCTACAGTATAGCTATCATTTTTTTATGACAATGATCTCTTGTTTCCACGGCAACTTAAAAAGCTATATTTTTATTGAATATCAGGATCAATGTTGAATTCAGGTATAGTGAATGCTTGAGCAACTCATCTTAAAATCCAATTTTCTTTTGAATTGTATGCAAAAAATACTATTTGCTATTTGAGAAAAATTAGAAGTTGACCATCTCTAATCCAACATTAAAAAGTCGCCAACGCCCATTTGGTAGATACAAAATGGGACTATCAATGTAGAATCAAATGTTAGCTAGACTTTCACCTTCCCAAATATGGATTAACAATTTTTAAAAGTTTGCGACAAAATTATCGTGGAGTACCTACCTACTACAACAGTTTTTTTTTCTGAAAAATTCACATATGTCAATAACTGTAATAAATAAGTTATTAGAACTGGGGTTGATTAATTCAACTCAAAATTAGATGGGCCATCAAATAATGAAGCAAAAATATAGGTTTCTGTTTCAAATAAAAAAATGGCACTGTTTTTCTAAACCCCTTAAGAATAGAATTAAAAATATTTTAAATATTTTAGGTAGAACGGACATGATCGAAAATGACAGCACACCATAAATCACCCTGTATGCACTTTTATATAGTGCAGTTATCATTTTGATATATTAAACTAATAAGGCATTAATCATCGTTCTAACATATGAGACAAAAACATGTATGCAATAATCTGTGATTGTTATTGCTGCCGTTATCCGTAGGCTCTCATTAAATCGTCTATCTAAATAGAAGCCTACTAAGGATGATGTTTTTTTTGGATCACACGATATTATTCAAAATATGCTCATCTGGTACAGTTTAGCTTCATCTTACAAAATATATGTAATATAAATAAAATTAATAAATATGGTAAAAGAAACTATACTCTATGCTCACAATACTGTGCAATGATGCAATCGTAATGGGGAGACTCGACCCATAAAAACTGTATATGGAACTCCCCTGCACCTCGTCATCCGCGTCTGTAGAAGATGCCTCGCTGCACCCTATTTTGGGCACAAAATATAGTAGGTATTATACAATTTAAATTCATACGTTTTCATGTAGAATAAATACTACTTAGGTATAAGAAGTTGATGAGGAATGTTAGTCTTTGAGACTGTTAACAGTTCTCTGACATTTTAGCTGCGTTCAGATGTATTCCAAAAGTCTGACCGCTCAATTTTTCCTTGGCCGAAACACTCTTCTAAATGAGCTTCATAACTTCTCTTTACCCCTTTCACTACTGTAGTTTATAATTATGTAATATTCGTTTCAGAGGAAGCGTTTGTGGTAAATAGCCACCCTGCCGATTTATAAGTCTCTTTAAATCATATAAGTTTCTCGATGACATGTTCCTGTCCTTTGGTTATTTTCTTGATCTCTATTTACTACTATATGAGATAGCACAGTGGGAGTGGAACATATAGGTTCTCTTGATATTGAGAACATATTTACTTTGCCAAGAATCTTTATCTAGTACCTTCTGTCAGAACACCAATAAGTCACTACATGAGAATATAGTAACATTTGGTTCCGCCACTGATAATACTCTCTGACAATTTATTTTTCCTGCTTGTAGTGACGGAAACGAACCGGTGAAAAGTATCAAAATATGTTTACCTCTTCAATTTTTTGATTGGCAGTTCAGTAATATTTCTATTGATTACCAAAATCAAAGCTATAGTCTTTTTGAATTTACCGAGTCCATCTGCACGTAAAACAAAAATCACAACCACAGTCTATTCTAATCCCAAATTGCTAGTACGAAATATTTGCGCAGATATCAAAAAACAATCAAATCCAAATAGAAATTAAGCTAATATAATGCTATACAAGGCGGGAGTGACGCTTGAACATTGAACGACCCTACGCCATAAACTAACAATGCAGGAAATCTTCCACGCCACTTTTGAATGTTCCTTTCCCATCGGCACGTGCTATAGATGGGCGCGTGGCCTTTGGCATCGCCCGATGCCCTTTTGTTTACTTTGGTCGTCCCGACGCTGATCGAATTAACTGGATAATCGCGATCGTGCTTGTCCATCGGAATATTGTCCTAATCCATCATTTATCCGGTGATTCTTTGAAATCGGATTCACCAACTAGGCTAATTGATCAACAGTATAAACGTATCTCTCTGTACATCGCAGGAAGCTAATATGGGACCAGAAAAACAATTACATAGAAAGTGGGCCCAAAACAAATGAGAAATGTTGTTTGAAATACGAGTTGTTCCAATTGATCCAACTATATATTCACTACATTTGCTTGTCAACTATATTTATCCAATGAGGAAAGCTCAAAATTGTATAACTTAGATGAAATTGTAATTTGTTGATTCCGCAAAATGTATTGCACTGTTCTAATGCTGGTTGTTACTTAAAAACATTTGGTTTTTTAAGAACGACCAGCAAAGATCCAAACCCTTTTGTTGATATTTTTCGAGGAAAGAAGTTTAATATGATCACTAAGCTTGAACAATGATTGGCCATGGTAAATCTATGAAAATGAAAAAAACGTCGTCTGTAATGAAGAATGTGTATTGTGAGCTCATGAAAAACATTTGATAGCTCTGTTCATAGAAAATCATTTTAACCCTTCATATTGGTCGTGTCCACAGCAGTGTCTGATTTACCAATCGCTTACTAATCAATAATCAAAAAGAAGACGTTTTAATATGACAGTTATCAGTAAACAGTTATAACATAACCCATCTTTTGTATCTGGTACTTGGCGCGATTACCTTTTGCCGTCTGAACCTGAAATTTACTGAGATTAAGAATCACCTTTGAATATATTTTTTGATATATACTCTCTATTTGTTCTGAAATATCTGCTTAACAATTTTTCAAAATTTTGCTATTACTGGCATTCTAAATTTTCATTTCAAACTTTGATAGTTTGAAAATATCTTTCGTATTACTATGGATAATTTATCCAGGATTTTAGGTCATGATGTTATTCACGAAGATGAGATGGAAATCCTGGGAGATATTTTAGCCAATATACCTTCCACCATGAACAATGTTCCAACAGAAGCACTAATAATTGCATGTATCTGTTATATTTATTATATAATATGGAGTCTATATGGTTTATATCCAAAATAATTGAAAATACAAATCACTGAATTGAAATATATTTCTATTTTGTACAGATAATATGAATGTAATCAACAATGCTGTAATGATGTTAGTAGGTGAAGAAACAAATATATTTGAAGAACCTTCAATCATTTGATGGAATATGTGAGAATAGTTACATTGATTATTTGTATATTTTAAATTATTTGCAGGTACCTATATATTAAAAAATTTGGAAACTGAAATTTTGGATATATTCAATCTTTTATCTTGAGCATTTTATTTATTAAAAAAACTGATAGACGAAAATTTCTGAAATTTCCAATAAACAAGAAGAACATTGAGAAAAATATTTTAATATCTGTCCTTATAGATGTATTCTACTGACAATAAAGTTTCTCCTTCCATGTTCAATTGTGTTTCAATCTTTCTAATTAATACAATTCTCAAGTTTGAACATAGAGTTTAAAACTGATTTCAATTTTATTGGCAGTCAACATGACAGATGTCAGTTTGACACTGACAAATGAGCTAAGCGATTCATCAGTAATCAGTCGTATCCACAAGATATTGATTTTTGATTACCGATTAGTAAGGGATTGGTAATCTGGCACTGCTATGGACACGACCATTACCTAATGATTTTAATAGATATTGAATGATTGTTGACAAGGAACAAAAAAGAAGTATAAAACTCGATATTAAGCTTACTTAAGGATTCCGTACAAGAAGACCGGAAACAAGGAAAGTAAACTTCCTTTGCTTCTCTACGTAGCCACATGAGATTACAGAAGTTGCATATCATAGCGTGGCCTCGTGTACGACGAAAATTGACGAACATCTTGACAATTACCTTAAATATTTGTTCTCTTTATTTATCTTCTTGATCATGATCATCTGTCTTTTTTAAGCAAGAGCCGCTAGTTGCGCACGGCATAGTGCGCATTTACAAAAGATATGTATATGAAAATTTACACGATTTTTAGGGTGAGTTTAATCTCCTGTTTCCAGTCTTCTTGATTCCGTACATCAAAAAAACAAACCGAACGGTTAGAAGATCAGTTTGGGGTCTGTCTTTCTTCTCTGCGTCTACAAAACGGAGAAAGTTGAAATTTGGTAGGTAGATACTTATGCAGAACTCGATGACCACAACATGCACGTATAATTTAATAAATTAGTTACTCTGATACCTACCGAGGGTTAATTTTCATCATGTCTTGTCACACTTATCACCGACTGAGCATAGAAATAAAAAGAAAAAAGCTTATGGTCGGGGGGTTATCTAGTGGGTAATTCGCCTGACTTTCAACCGTGAGTTCGAGGGTTCGAGCTCAACTTTTTTATTTCATGAAAATTTCCTGATAAATTCCGAAAATACAAAGATCGCTCTAGTAAATGGCAAAAACTAGTAGTTGACATCACTTACCCCTTACCAACCAGCATTAAGGCAGCGTGGTAACGTAGGTATTCCTTAGAGACAACTCGGTGGTTCGGAGTTCACCTTAAGTTGAAGATCCCCTTATCGGTAGCAATAATTTCAAGGCCCGTTCATTATTGGATAAAAAAGAGCCGACGAGGATGGAAGGATTAAAGTTTACAGAAAAACCTATACGAAAATTCTAAAAATTTCCAAACGAGTCCGTCTTGCCCTTGTCTATTTCTTATATCATGTACCTGCGTTTGTAGAATTAAAAATCATCCTCTAAGGTTTCAAATTTGATACAACAGTATTTTTTTCGAGAATCGGTAATTTGAAATAGCAAATTTAAACAAGGTCACCTTAAGATTGATTTTGTTTTTAAACTCATTTTCACATTATTCAAGGAGATACTATTCCCATTAGCTATATGTACCTGATATTTGTTCAAGTGAAGCCAATGTTCCTGGCATATTACCACTGGAATACAGAACTGTTTACACAAAGTATGTAAATTATCCTAATTTTTGAACGTATTTTCTGATTTTATAGCCATTGTATCTACATACATATGGCTTCTTTGTGGGTTATGAATCTGGATGACTCAATAAGAGCTTATCTTAACTAATAACAGAGAAGAATAGCCAGATGAAGCATTGAAAAGTACTAAATAATATTTATTAAATTGATACTGGAATTTTAAATTAAGGAGTATTCTTTGGATCAAACAAAATATTATTAAAATAAGTATAGTATAAATATCAATAAGAATTTAAAATTGGTAAGTACCATAACTTTCTATCTAGGTTGGTACCTTTAACTAATCTTCGTCTCTCTTAAAAATACAGAATATATTTTTATATGACATATATATTTTTTATATTAACACTAACAATACACCATCTAATGATATCGGCTCTATTTTTCGAATTCATATTTCATACCATGATTATTGTTTATTATTAATAATGACAAAAATTGTGATTAACTTGTACTTCACCTACTTAACTATCTGAGTATCCTACCTAGATAGCAATGTATTTTGATAATAACTAGACATAGTACCTGTAATAGTGTAGGTACTTTGATTTATTAAATCAGTAACTTTATATACTTACTAAATCAACTTTTCAATCAACCTGCTACCGCAAAATTAAACTCTTACAGCGCAATCACTTTTCAATAAAGTTTAAATTAAGCCGCGGCTTGGCGCCATAAAACGGAAATCCTTCTAAATCTGGCTAAAAATCCTCACAGCAAATGCTTAGGCGTTAAGCGATAAGCAGTGCATTCAATTAATTTCGTATCCTATCCCAGACTAACTCCTCAAACTGATACTATATGGGTGAGTTGAGAAGTTCTTAATTATATAACATCATCTTCTGTTAGTTACATAACCAATAAGTAACTTGATATTAGTGCCCAACATTTTTATGTTTTACTCAAATGGTATACACACATTAAATCAATACCTTAACACCAGACTTATTAATATACAATTCAAGTAGAACAACCCATTTTTACTTTCCTATCACTACTCTGAGTAGCATACCATTAAGTTTCAGAGGTCCCTGAGACCAAAGAACATATTTTCAGCCATTGGTTGACAAGATTATCTCTGGAAAGGATAGAACGATTTTGTTGCTCTCTGGGTCACTGGTAACAAAGAATGGGCGTTTTACTCGCCCTGGTTGCTAGGCAATAGTTGAAAAACGTTTTTTGTTCAAGACTGCGGCTCAAGCAATTTTAGTTTGATGACGTTTTTCTAAAACATTCTGTTGAAAACCCTTCACCACCAGCTATAACGCGCATGTCTGACAAAAAGCAAGAAAAAGTTATGCTTCAATGATCTGTCAAATTTTCCAACTATTTATAATGAATATGACCGTTGTTGTTTGTATTGGCACGCTGAAAAAAATGAATGGTCACATGACCTGACCAGACGATTTTTATATTCAATGGAATTCGTTCGACAGCAATATGAAGGTTAAGTGAAAGTTATGGCAAAGGCTTCTTTTACACTTGACCTTACTTAATGGTACTGCTGGTATAACATTATACGCTTGCGTTCATGACTGAAGTATTAAAACGACTATTAATAACACCAAATTCAAAGAGTTGCAAGAAGTGACTGGTAGAATTTGGCAGTTGTTATCCTGCATCAAGCACTTACACCTGCCAATCAATTAGAAAACGGGGTAGAATTTGATACATTGCACGCCATCTAGGAGTGATCAGTTTAACAGTGTCGGAGATTTCGCAAACAACATCAGTCCAGTACTAACAGAGGTCAAGTGCCAATAATTTTCCTCGAATATACAGCCTCTTTTCTCGTCCTTTTTCCTTTTTTATCCCCGACGCAAACAGATGGAGTTTATAAATTTGAAGTGTGTATCTGTGAGGAAGGATGTGATACCGATTTTGATTCAGTTTTTTTTTTGTTTGAAAGGTGAGTTTTAATGTACTATCTTATAATCGCCAATTACTCATTGTAACTAATGACTATTATTGTTTGATTTTGGTCAACCCTGGCAAAGTATATACCAACGTAGAAGTGTATTGAATTGTAAATCCTTTTTTAAATTTGAGGGGACACCAATGCAACTTTTACACCCAAGTGACGAGGGCGCCACCGGCAAGAAAATATTTTTTGAAGCAATTTTCAATACACGGATATCAGGCTTGTATAAAACGCATGCACGAGATGTGATCTGTACATTTCTACTCGCCTGATAGTTGTATAATCATTTTATTTTTAAAATACAAATTTTTGTCGGTGATGCCCCCGTCACATATATTCCTCGACCCTGGTAGCAGCTATTCGTTCTGGCTCCTTCAAAAGGTGTGACAAGGACAACAGAGGCAGCGCTGGATCCCTTCGAATATCAGGATACCGTTTTATGCGCTTCGGATGCAGCAAGCAGGTAACTGAAGCTCAAGTCCTAAGCCGAAACAGGTGATGCAGTAATGCTACCGCGTTTCCCCAGTCTTGGAGGAGATTAAGAAGATTTCTGAACTTGGACGAGAATGAAATTTGACGTGAGACGATGTACATCCTCTACCCACTTACAAAACTAAATAGTTTCCATTACCAATTATCCATTATTACTTTCGATGAAGTGATAATGAAATGAAACATATAATTATATGCCCTATCACATATATTATAAACTTTCCCATGAATCAGAAAAGAACTGCAGACAATCAATCACATTGCTCAAGGGATCCATCAAATACATTAAATTCATAGCCTCTAATATGTTTGGACCACTTTATCAACAAAACAAAAATTGTTCAATTTTGTGTTGGGCTTCCGTGGAAATGATTTCGCACTTAAGATTTTCGTATAGGCTTTCCTGTAAACCTTGGCCAATTTGTTTCAAAATTCAGTAGTTTAGGTGATAAAAAATTTCAATTCTCTTATATTTTCCTTAATATCTTCTAAGCCATAAGATAATGAAGTGAAATATATTTAAACTACTCATAAAGAGCTCTACAATTTGTCTAAGAAATTTTATCTGCTTGTATAGTAAACAAATACAATAAATTCCAATATTTAGAATAGAGAAGGGAATATTAATAGTTAATCATATGGAGATTTCTGAAGAACTACAATTCTATATAGTCTAATATTTTGATTTATCTTAAAGTTTTAACCAGCTTAAGCCGTTGAAGCGCCCGAAAACGATAAAAAAGGCATTTAGAATGTATTATACATGTAAACTATATTAGTATCAGTGAAAACCGTATCAAAATACGTTGAGGAGTTTGGGAGAAGTCGCCAGGGAAACCAAAATGAGGACAGAGAGAAACGGATAGAGACTTTATTTTATACTATGTAGAAATTACACTGACCGGTAGAAAAAGCCGACCAACGAAAATTATTATTATATACGGGGTTTTACAATTACATCGGATTTTTCCGAAAACTTTGTAACACCCTGTACCAATTATTGTAAGCAAAAATAATAAGGAAGTTTTGGAGTTATGGAATGATCTTTTCTTAACATTAGGTATCTTTGTTGCATTATATCAATATCTCTATTTATACAGAAGATATAGAGAATTAACTTATAACCTTCAAATCAAAGAAATAATTATTTGAATAAATCCATTGCATTATTCTAAAAATTAATTTAGGTTTAGAATGACGCGTTATTAGTTAATTCTATATATCTTCTGTATACATAGAGATATTGGCATAAAACAACAAGATAATGTTAAGAAAAGATCATTCCTCAGCTTTATTCCAAAATTTCCTTTTTATTGTTGCTTATAATTGATTCAGGGTGTTACAATGTTTTCATAAAAATCCGATGTAACTGTAAAACCTCGTATATGGTCAATAACTAAAATAAATGCAAAAAGCAATAATTCTACAGGATTCTGCATGAATTATCCTTCAAATCAAAAAAGGATAGAACGATTTTGTTGCTCTCTGGGTCACTGGTAACAAAGAATGGGCGTTTTACTCGCCCTGGTTGCTAGGCAATAGTTGAAAAACGTTTTTTGTTCAAGACTGCGGCTCAAGCAATTTTAGTTTGATGACGTTTTTCTAAAACATTCTGTTGAAAACCCTTCACCACCAGCTATAACGCGCATGTCTGACAAAAAGCAAGAAAAAGTTATGCTTCAATGATCTGTCAAATTTTCCAACTATTTATAATGAATATGACCGTTGTTGTTTGTATTGGCACGCTGAAAAAAATGAATGGTCACATGACCTGACCAGACGATTTTTATATTCAATGGAATTCGTTCGACAGCAATATGAAGGTTAAGTGAAAGTTATGGCAAAGGCTTCTTTTACACTTGACCTTACTTAATGGTACTGCTGGTATAACATTATACGCTTGCGTTCATGACTGAAGTATTAAAACGACTATTAATAACACCAAATTCAAAGAGTTGCAAGAAGTGACTGGTAGAATTTGGCAGTTGTTATCCTGCATCAAGCACTTACACCTGCCAATCAATTAGAAAACGGGGTAGAATTTGATACATTGCACGCCATCTAGGAGTGATCAGTTTAACAGTGTCGGAGATTTCGCAAACAACATCAGTCCAGTACTAACAGAGGTCAAGTGCCAATAATTTTCCTCGAATATACAGCCTCTTTTCTCGTCCTTTTTCCTTTTTTATCCCCGACGCAAACAGATGGAGTTTATAAATTTGAAGTGTGTATCTGTGAGGAAGGATGTGATACCGATTTTGATTCAGTTTTTTTTTTGTTTGAAAGGTGAGTTTTAATGTACTATCTTATAATCGCCAATTACTCATTGTAACTAATGACTATTATTGTTTGATTTTGGTCAACCCTGGCAAAGTATATACCAACGTAGAAGTGTATTGAATTGTAAATCCTTTTTTAAATTTGAGGGGACACCAATGCAACTTTTACACCCAAGTGACGAGGGCGCCACCGGCAAGAAAATATTTTTTGAAGCAATTTTCAATACACGGATATCAGGCTTGTATAAAACGCATGCACGAGATGTGATCTGTACATTTCTACTCGCCTGATAGTTGTATAATCATTTTATTTTTAAAATACAAATTTTTGTCGGTGATGCCCCCGTCACATATATTCCTCGACCCTGGTAGCAGCTATTCGTTCTGGCTCCTTCAAAAGGTGTGACAAGGACAACAGAGGCAGCGCTGGATCCCTTCGAATATCAGGATACCGTTTTATGCGCTTCGGATGCAGCAAGCAGGTAACTGAAGCTCAAGTCCTAAGCCGAAACAGGTGATGCAGTAATGCTACCGCGTTTCCCCAGTCTTGGAGGAGATTAAGAAGATTTCTGAACTTGGACGAGAATGAAATTTGACGTGAGACGATGTACATCCTCTACCCACTTACAAAACTAAATAGTTTCCATTACCAATTATCCATTATTACTTTCGATGAAGTGATAATGAAATGAAACATATAATTATATGCCCTATCACATATATTATAAACTTTCCCATGAATCAGAAAAGAACTGCAGACAATCAATCACATTGCTCAAGGGATCCATCAAATACATTAAATTCATAGCCTCTAATATGTTTGGACCACTTTATCAACAAAACAAAAATTGTTCAATTTTGTGTTGGGCTTCCGTGGAAATGATTTCGCACTTAAGATTTTCGTATAGGCTTTCCTGTAAACCTTGGCCAATTTGTTTCAAAATTCAGTAGTTTAGGTGATAAAAAATTTCAATTCTCTTATATTTTCCTTAATATCTTCTAAGCCATAAGATAATGAAGTGAAATATATTTAAACTACTCATAAAGAGCTCTACAATTTGTCTAAGAAATTTTATCTGCTTGTATAGTAAACAAATACAATAAATTCCAATATTTAGAATAGAGAAGGGAATATTAATAGTTAATCATATGGAGATTTCTGAAGAACTACAATTCTATATAGTCTAATATTTTGATTTATCTTAAAGTTTTAACCAGCTTAAGCCGTTGAAGCGCCCGAAAACTATAAAAAAGGCATTTAGAATGTATTATACATGTAAACTATATTAGTATCAGTGAAAACCGTATCAAAATACGTTGAGGAGTTTGGGAGAAGTCGCCAGGGAAACCAAAATGAGGACAGAGAGAAACGGATAGAGACTTTATTTTATACTATGTAGAAATTACACTGACCGGTAGAAAAAGCCGACCAACGAAAATTATTATTATATACGGGGTTTTACAATTACATCGGATTTTTCCGAAAACTTTGTAACACCCTGTACCAATTATTGTAAGCAAAAATAATAAGGAAGTTTTGGAGTTATGGAATGATCTTTTCTTAACATTAGGTATCTTTGTTGCATTATATCAATATCTCTATTTATACAGAAGATATAGAGAATTAACTTATAACCTTCAAATCAAAGAAATAATTATTTGAATAAATCCATTGCATTATTCTAAAAATTAATTTAGGTTTAGAATGACGCGTTATTAGTTAATTCTATATATCTTCTGTATACATAGAGATATTGGCATAAAACAACAAGATAATGTTAAGAAAAGATCATTCCTCAGCTTTATTCCAAAATTTCCTTTTTATTGTTGCTTATAATTGATTCAGGGTGTTACAATGTTTTCATAAAAATCCGATGTAACTGTAAAACCTCGTATATGGTCAATAACTAAAATAAATGCAAAAAGCAATAATTCTACAGGATTCTGCATGAATTATCCTTCAAATCAAAAAGAGAATCATGTAAATTGGACCTATACTTTTGAATATGTTCAATCGCATTTTTCGTAAATTTTCGGAGGCCTGTTTTTGTGGCTAAATTAGAAAAGCGGGTGTTTAATTATAATATTTGACTTTGAATCTTGTAAAACTTCATTAGATGATGCACTGAAAAATACAAAATAGTAATAATTCTACTGGCACTAGAATTACAAATTCAGGAAAATCAACTAAAATGTGATAACAAACATTAATTGTAAAAATCATACGGATTTTGATGTGCCAAACATTAAATGTATGTTTGTTATAGGTAGATACTCTCCAACCTCAAAATTCATGCAGATTCCAATAAGTGAAACCTCTGTTTACCACCACCTCTGCGATGCTTATAAACTGCCACTCTGCCAACTTCTCAACCTCACTTCATATTCGCTGGGTCGTAGGTTAGATTCCAATTATATTGTTATAGAAGCGTTACGATTCATCGATGCGACTTTGTCGCACTAATATGTTGTTTGAACATGGCAATTGTTTCGGCACACTATTGCCTTTCTCAAATATAAGTAGGTAGTAACTAAATTCTAAGAGGATAGGTACCTACATGCATAAAACGGATGGTTAACATAAATCAGCAGAATATTTACGCTTATTAATTTGTAACAACTAAAGTAAATTAAATTTTAATCCTTTTTTCAGGATGTAAGGCTTCAAAATTATCATTCAATATATGACAATTATCAATGAGATGTAGCGCATAGGCTGAATTAGTTTTATGGTATATAAATGACATTTTGTGTTTATTGATAAGGGTTTGAACATTTCTGCCAATTTGATATACGTACATTTTTGAGCAATCACCGCAAGCGATCTCATAGACATGGGATTTTCCAATATCTGGAATATTTGATTTATTCTTCTTAAGAAATTTATATAGTATATAATCCATACATTATGTATGGTTGGTTTATCCTTTTTAGTGCATCATCTCATGAAGTCGGTCCTATTCTAGCAAAAAAGTAATTTTATTGTACTATTTGTACCTACCTATTATCAATACAAAATCAGCACTATATAGCTTCGGCTGATGACGTTTACCTGTACTGGTCAGTGGTCAGTACAATATGTAATGAGTATGGGAACACATGTAATATTACAAAACTTTTATTGTGATAGGTTTGATAACAACAGGTGACCTAGTAATGAATTCCCCACATAATCTACAAAACTTCAAACGTGTCTACCGACTCACCGAAATTTGAGCGAAAGAGAAGGTTCCTTATTGAAAAAACAAAAAACAAATATCTATACTCTTTGACAATGCCATGTAATCACCATAAGTATATGCAAATTACCACGCTATGATTTACAAGTAAGGCTTATCATCGAAACTAGCTCACACCGAAAACTAACAACTGCGCCCCTCTAGGAAGTCTCGAGATCTAATCTATATGACCGGTGTTTATCATTTAGGTTGAGCCAGATTGACCATAGCAATCAGTTTCACACCAAAGATTATAAACGCAGTTAATAACATGTCATTGTCATTATTTTTAAAATGTTTGCCTATAAGAATTTCATAAAAAGTCTCTAGATGATGATGTAGACATTTGGATTATTTCAATAGACCACACATAAACATTTAAAATTTGGCCTGAGATTATCAGCGCATTTATGTCCAGTTCGACTTAGATCGCACCACAAAAAAACCTCAATTGACATCAACGTCCATTCCAATCTCAATCCACCTAGAGATCGGTTTAGAATGCAGTCTCTGGTCTTGGTGTTTTTCATTTTGTAATTGACAATGTGAGTCACGTATTGAAATTACCTGGTTCCCAAGAGGACCTCTTTCCTTTCTCACCCCTTCCATTCTATCTCTCTCTCTCTCTCTCTTACCCTTCCGCCGCGGTGGACCTCCTAAACAAATCCCTGTAATCCGGGTCCGGCAATTTACTTCAGCCGGGCTTTGTCCAGCGAGGCTTAAGCACTGAGTTTTATTATCTCGACCGGCCGTGCGCCTCCGCTAAAGCACAAAGTCGCCGTCCACAACTACCTCTGCGGGCCAGTAAAGCTGTCCACCAACTTTATTACAGAATTTACTCTCCTTGCCAGGCTCTGGACCCAGCTGGAATTCACGGCCGCCATATTCGGGAGTTATATTGCTGTCCAACGAGTGGACTCTCGAGCGACCTGTAACTAACAACGACAAAGTGACCGCAAAGGAATCTTCAATATACTAATATTAATTAGACAGATAGTTGGAGAAAGTCTCAACATTACCAATGGCAATACCAGTTGGTGAACAATTCTCAATTCTGAATTTTTGAGCGTTTCAGTTACGAGATATAACAAAATATGAATTGAAATAAAAACTTTTTACAAAAACTAGGCTCGACTTTTGGCAACAAATACAAAAGTACCAGCATTCTTAAATGTCCAATTTAATTGTTGCCGTATATGGTCTATTCCGTCTCATTTTATAATTTTCAAAAAAATGGTCCCCTCCGCCACTTTGCGGGCGGGCAGTTTTTTCGGGAAAGGAAATATTCAATTATTGTACATTTCTTTGATACGGGAAAATTTCTCATCCCTCCTCTTTAAAATAAAAAAAATCATCAAACTATGATTACGTTTACTATACGAAGTTCGCATATGAACATAAAATAATGTAAACATTAGGTAAATTTATCAAGAACAATAAATCAAAAGCTCCAGATATTGTAAATCAGGTGCTTATGAATTAAGTTGCAGTAATTGCTCGAAAATTCACGTTTGTCAAACTGGCGGAGATTTTCAAACCCGTATCAATGAGCTGATTCATATAACATAAATCGAATTCAAACAATGCGCTACTTCTCAATGATAAAATCACACATTTGATGATAATTTTAAAATTTCACATACCGAAAAGAAAGGATTTTAATTCAATTTACTTGAATCATTAGAAATTTATAACCATTCGGATAATCTCTTCAATGACCAGATCGATAGTATGTCCAGTCCTTTACCGCAAATATAATTCTTACCTAATTAGGTTATTTATGATCTATGTTAACCATGCTTATTATTTAAGAAGGTATATCTTCTTAGACTTTAGTTTATATTCACATTTGAGAAAGGCATAATGTAGCGAAACCTTTATTAGGTTTAAACAAAATATTACAGAAAATTGAATAAGTACCTACATTAATTTAGAGATCTAGATAATACCAAAATAATTGCCACAAACAGGCACATATAATAATATCTCATTTCATTTCAGGGATAAGTATGAATAATATTTATTTATTCAAATATACAGATGAATGGAATACATTTCTTTATTATTTAAATAAGTATGAACAAATTTACAAAAACTCCTGACTTCAATTTCTTGCATATCATGAATCTGTTGCCAAAAAAATATCCTGGAAATCAAAACATTTGTATGACGTTGGGTGGTTCCAGCAAGATGAACTTGTTTTTAAATGGATGAATAGTGCTGCGAGGATCGCCCTACTTCTCGTTGAAAAAATGTGGTAGCGGGATTCTCTATATACACAATAAGTAGATAAATATTGAAGTAATAAATAATTGCCCCACTACGAGTAAAGAGTAAAGAGGTTTCATCAGAAAATTCAATAGTTTGATAAACTTTTAGATATGTTCTAAATTAAATCTATTTTCTATGTGCACGTATGAATGCTGTCCGAAGAATATATTTCATACTTTGTACTAGATAGAATAGAATAGTTTATTTGTATAAAACTGTAATAATAATACATATAATAATACTAAGTTTTCAAATAAACTTAAGAATCCCACAAAAGCAGCATGCTGCTTGTATGTGGGGAAAAAGAAAAGGAAAAATACAATTTTTGATAAATCATCGAAGAGATAAAAAAGTATTAAAAAATATTGGAAACTTCCAGTTTTATATAATAATAATGTTTTTTTAGTAATATAAATATTCGTGTAAACCACGAAATTTTATTAAGAAAACGGAACATTACGGAGTACGGGGAAATGCTCTTGATTTTTGCAGATCCTATCTTACCCATAGAAAACAATATACAGAGGTTTCAGGTATGCGGTCATCAGCAACTGTTGTGGACATTGGCATCCCCCAAGGCTCAATCTTAGGCCCTTTGATGTTTATTATCTATGTGAATGACTTATCATTAACTATGGAGGGAGCATTGACTACACAATTTGCTGATGATTGTGCTCTGTCAACCAAGCATAATTCTGGTCAGGAAGCTGATACCGTCAATCCACTAACAATAGAAGCCCTGAACACATGGTTCTCCGCAAACCAGCTGTGCTTAAACCGCAACAAAACCAAACACCAAAATTTCTCACTAAAAGAGGTACCTAATAATGAGACTGTTAAGTTCTTAGGAGTTACACTGAACTGCAGGCTTAGTTGGAAACTTCAAATAGAAGACTTAGCAAAAAACTTGACAAGGACTGTATTTTGTTACGACAACTTTCGAAGTATGTACCTCTTACAGTAACTAAAACTGCATACTTTGGCATATTTCAAAGTAACTTAAATTACAGTGTCCTGTTTTGGGGTAACTCAACTGACTGGGAAAGAATTTTCATTATTCAAAAATACGCTATAAGGACTATGACCAAAATAACGCCTTCGGAAACATGTAGACCACATTTCAAAAAATTAAAGATACTGACAGTGCCGGCATTATTTATATATAACTGCATCTTATCGGCAAGAGAAAAGCAAAGAACACATGTTCACCACTCAGACTTACATGATTATGAGACAAGGCAAAGACAACAAATATGTGCTCCACGGTATAGATTAACTTTAACAAAAAAGAGCTTCATCAATATGTCCATACATTGTTTTAATAAACTGCCTCAAAATATTCAAGAACTTCCGATGTTACAGATTAAGAAATCAATAAAATCAATACTAATCAAACTCTGTCCATATACTCTCGAAGAATTTTTTAACTGTGATATTTTAAATCTTATGCAAAACGTATGATTACTGTTAGTCAACGTATCTATATGTTATATTTGTAAATTTTATATGTTAAATGTTATGTTGTATGTCGCAAAATTTTAATATGTATTATTCAACTGTACTTCAGATTCTCACCATACCTTTTATACAATTATGTGGAAACCTGTCCAATATATTTTTATTTATTTTTATTACTGGTTTGGTTTAGATTTTTATTATTATTAACTTAGTCTTTAGTTTTATCTTCTATTTTGAAATTTGACGATGCTAAAACTGTAACTGTTATAGAAGCAAATAAAGAATTGAATTGAATTGAATTTAATAAGTTTACATGACACAATAACTTGCAGAAGTCACCCGTGAACGGTGTTAACTTACTCAAAATTTGGCAACTAAAAGCTTTATCGGTTCCAAAAAAAGACCTGTCGTCAACGACTTCTTTCCATATTTATGAAGGCGACAGATGACAAGTCTAATATATCAATAAGCAGGCAGCGACACATTCAAGAACCCAGTTGATCCCGAGGTGCATACAGGGATTGAGAGCGGCTTCTAGCCGTAATCCTCGTCCAAGTGAGCGGAGCACGAGCCTTGCCTTAGTAGAGTAGGTTGTTCCGTGTATCTATCTATGTATGCACTTCTCCATCTATTGACACATGCATCGTTCGGTGGCTTAGCAAATAATAAAGCCTATTCTAGGTAGGTAAAGGATTTGAGAGCACATACTGTATATATGTATGTATATGCATGTGTATATTCGTGTGAGTGTTGTGTCTACTGCATGCATGTTGGCCTCTTCATCACGGTCTATGTGCGTCGGGATTATATAATGGATGTGTAAGAGAATATTACAGAGCGCACAGCACATTAATATGGCCTCTGCTACGTTAAGTAATTGGAGGATATGCTAGCTAGCAAACAAGATGGATGGATGCATCTGTATATTTGGGATACACGATTAAGGTAGGTACGTACATTGTGCATAACGGTAATTGGATAGAATGGTCATGCAAATTCATATCCGAATTTATATTTAACACAAGCCAGATCATTCAATGTCAATCAACATTCGAAAGTAGGTACCTATATGTTTATATATAGGTAATGGACTTATTTATTGAGCAATGTCTTGGATAATTACGCTCGGTATCCCTTACTTTCCGTATCTCTTCTGCAACAAAAACTTAATTATTACCTCTTTGAAGTTGGTATGGCAAATTTGGCAGATAATCTAACAAAGTATTGAATAATAAGTCGTCAATTAGCCGTAAATTAACCGTACAAACAAAAAAAATTCCGCAAGCAAAGAAACCCTAAAATCGGTTTGCATGCTAGCATCAACTGTAGTTGACATGCAAAAATCGTGAAATCGGTTAGGATCGTCCCCGCCAATTATATACAGGCTCATAATTTGCCGCTAATTAACCGCTGACGATAAAGCCTCATACTTAAGGCCAATGAAAATATTTTTTAAAAAATCGCATTTTTTCATACGTGCGATAAAACGAACGTTCTAAAATCAAACGGGATAGTTTTGGGTACCTGTAGATGAAAGAGAAAAAAATTACCGCAAGCAAAGAAACATAAAAAGTTTCCAACTCGGTTCCCAACGCCACAGCTGTCCATGAAATATGCACAAAATCGAACACAAAATAAGAAAATAGTTTCTTGAAGATGCGCGAGTCGAGTTAGTAAATTTGATTGGATTAGTAGCCAACCAGGGCTCTGAAACCCAAAACTCAGGGGAAGTTGGTCATTACTAGGAAATAGCTTTTCGGAGCAGTAGATGGATGTTATCCAGTAATCTCAAGATTAAGCCTAAGTTGATATTTTATATGAAAATCTAAAAAAGCAAAACAAGTACCGTATAATATTTAATGTAACATTATGACTTCCACGAAAAGTGCCGCCGGTATAAATGTATTTGTTAACTGAATTTGTCGACTAATTTAAAAAACGAAACGGAAACGGAAAATAGAATTGTTTCCACAATATCTAACCTGTATTAAGTCACTTAATCTGTTCAATTCTTTCATAGATAGATGCAATAATATTAGTAACTAATTTTGTTGTGCAAGAAAACACATTGGCGTAGGTATTACTCAAAGCTTGCTAATGCATACAATGAATACTCGTTATAAAATGATATTGCAGATGGGTTTTGCTAGTAGGTGTGGAAAATTTGAAATATTTTATTCTTAACTATCCAAATGCATACAACCTCACATTCAAATTCACAAACCTAATTCACAGAGATCATGCAGGAAAATAAAAAGTACACAGTTTGTTTCAGCTTGTAGTGCACTTTTCAAATATGTTAGTGAATTTTGAAAATTTTAAAATTGTTACATTTTTGTTAGTCTTGACCTGGATTTTTGATTGACTCGTAGGCAAATCGCTTAGATATGAATAGGAGAATGTGTGTACCAAATATCAAGTTCTTACCTCTCAAAGAAATGACAAAACACAACTCTATATCTCAATTATAAAACTACACCAACAAATATGGTAGGTAGGTATATTCAGAATCACATGCGTGACAACTTTTGTTCTGTATTATTTTGATTACTTTCAAATTTGGTCTGGTTATTATTCAAATAGACAGAGTATGAAGTTTTTGAAAATATATTTTCTTACAATATATTTTTATTATATTCCTTGAAAAGAAATGTAATTTAGCTTTTGAGTGAAAAACAAAATCGGGACCTACTTTGTTCATAAAGCCAATCATCAATAAAATTAAAATAGACACATAGAGCAAAGACTGCTTCTCCCAAATTTTGGCCGGATGGAAAATAAACCGTCTTAAAAAATATTAAGTATTGATTATAAAATGAAATTTAATTTATTTTTTTATCATGGTCTTTAGGCTTCCCCAAAATGAGAAGAGAATCCAACGAAACGAATGCCCAGTTTAAGAATATGGATGGCTGGATGACTACTGCGACGCTCCATACTCCATAGAACTTTAAAAGTATATTGGGTTACTTTTGTGCTGATCCATACTCCATAGAACTTTAAAAGTGTATTGGGTTACTTTTGTGCTGATCACAGAAAGATCACTACTGTCGATTGATGGCCGTTGAAGACGATATATTAATAAATATTTTTTTACAAAAAAATCGACCCACTTTATTTGTTCATGCACTGAAAAATACAAAATAATATTAATGGGGTATTTCAGTAATTTTTAAAAATTGTATTTTTTGGTTCTGTATTTATAAAATAATGTCTAACATCTATCAAAACTGCATAATTTTGCTTAATAATGAATGTATTAAGAATTAAAAATTGAATTAAACCTTTATGACGTCACAACAGAAAACTTTGTTATCCTTTTATATTCAAATATGAAAAATAGAGATGGTCATAGTCTACGGAACTACGGAACACTGCTGTAGACCTCAGATTAGGCAGGTTATAGATAGTAGAACTAACCAGCCCTTCCTTAGATCTACTCTAAAGTCAAAAAAGTGCCCATGTCAAATTTATTTGAAGGTTTGAATTTTGCTCAACTCTTTGTTTACTACTGGAAATTGTATTTTATTAATGTCATTGTTTTCTTATGTTACAAAATGGTTTATAAAGTTTACGTTGTCCAGGAATTATTCATCCAGGGGCCACGGACTGCGCAGATATTATTTACCCTTCTGACCTGTACGTAAACTACAGAATCATCATCATAAAAATTAAATGTGGTACACAGTCTATTCAATACAAATCAAGTGTATTATACACTTGGATTTCACATTAAACAAATACAATTTACTACAATGCCTAATACTAACTTTTTTAGTTTTAATATTTTGAATTGAAAAACTGCATATTCACTTTATTATTTATTATCTCGCTGTCCACTAATAGCAAATTACATTTTATTAAATAATTTAAGAATATTGATATTACAAACGCAATATAATCATAATCTGAAAATAAAATGACAATTGACTATAACCTCAATTTATTTTTGTTTTCTTTGGTTGATTTGAACTATTTTGTACATTTCAAACTCTAGCTGCGTTGCAAAAAATGTCTGTTATGACGTCAGAGATGTTGCGGGCTTTTTGAATTCAATGAACACGAATTCAATAACTGTACTTTACAACTAAATTATTTCATTGTTTTATAAAATAATCTTGTTTTTTACATTGCCAGGTATAATTTAAAAGTCATAAAAATAGTAATTTCGTTTCTGCTGAAATAGCCTATTATAATGGTAGGTAGGTACTAGAAACTTTGAAGTTGTGCAATTTTCGTTAGTTGGTACCAACTTCACCACTACCAGCACCAATAGAATTAATATTATTTTGTATTTTTCACTGCATCAACTAATAAAGGCGATCCATTTTTTTGTAAAAAATATTTATTTCACTCTTTTGAATGTAATATTGTCACGAAAACCGCTGAACGTTCACTTATATTATTACCCAACGAAATTATTGTACTTGTTATTATTAAGAAATGAACATCGCCGCGGAAATACGCCTATTTTAGACTTTACCATACTGCTCTAATTCGAAAACCGTAGCTCTATGGAAAAAAGGTTCAATATAAATGTTGCTATAAATAATTGGGTAGTTATTTTGGCTGCCTTAGATTTTCAATTTTCGTAAGAAATTGCCCCCTCCATATAGCGAGAATCCACATATTTGAGATTTTAACATCGTTGTAACTCAACTCTTTTGAAAAAATGTTCTATTTAAACATTTCCGGATATTATCTTATCTCTAATTCGGCTGTCTAAGATTTTTTCCCCGTTACTAATAGGTTACCTTCAACAGCTGCAATAGGTCCTCGCTGACAGTTAACTTGGCTCCTGAAATCATTCTATCCAGACATTCATGTGCCAGTTTTGACTGAACTAGCGCCTTACGCCATGCCATTATCTTCATATTGTCTCTGGCGATCCCAGTGGCTATATTCAAGCCCAGAATATTATTTCTAATTTCCAAAAGTTCCTGAGAATCGAAAATGATGCATCAGAGGTACCTTGGACTCACGAAGAGTCATTAATTAATAAATAATTAAACACATCTGAAAACCGTCTTGCGTAAGGCTGATTTCTGCGCAACAGCTAGTAGGTACGAGTGAGTATCTTTTGCTGCAAGAACAAAATTCAATTAAGAGGGGAGGGGAGAAAAAATATCAACCGGAAGAAAAAATCGTGCTTCCGGAATATACTGGAGAGGACGAATCACAGTGGCTTGTATTGGTTGCTAGACTTTCTTGCTCAAAGTGATCCAATCGCTCATTCGCAGTAAATTTTTGAATAACTGTCATAAACAATCGCCCATTTGTTTTTTTTTATATTTAGAGCACATGCTCAAGCATCACTTTGAATGAAAGAGTTCACGACGCCTGTATAAGTATCTCAGGACACCCGACTCATACAAAGGAAACATTTAATCACAGCCATCACTTTAATCAGAAAGATTGCGGCCTTTGTCGGTTTCTTGAATTCGTCTTAGATTAGAAGTTAAAGAAATTTAAAAATTAACCCCATTATATGAAGAAGTTCTTACATGTTTCTTTTAATTTAACCATAATTAATTTCAGGCAGATACAAATTTCATTATTTTCTCAATTATTTTTTGCAAAGTATAAAATGAGTCTTTATATTTTCACCGAAATTCTCTTATTATTCGAAACCATTAACTTTGAGCAAAAATATAATTTTCAGCAATGATACTATAATTTCTAATTCACTTGTAACTACATACTTATATCAAAAGTTGTGTTCTCAACATTCTGGAAGAACGTGAGAACCTATTAGTCAAGAAATCAAGCAATTTCAATAACTTCTCTTCATTACAGTCGTAGACGTTTCAATGGTGATCACTCCATAAAACCTCAGCTTCGGCTTAGATAAAAAAAAATTGTTTCCATCAACGTGCAGACTAAAATTTTACTATATAAGGCTATATCATACCCATATGGACATACGGAATATAATTATGGGGTTGTTCCAGCAAATCAAACAAAAATATTATTCAAGCATTCCAATCAAAGTCATTTAGCATAATAATTACGAAGGATCCGTGGTCCAACTGCACATTGGATACATATCTTGACATACCCTATGTTGAAGAAGAATGCAAACAATTCCCAAAGACATTTCGAGAGACTTGAACATCATTCCAAATGAGCTGGCATCAAAGCTTGTCAATATAAGGTATTCAGGTATTCCTGCAGAGAAACCAACGAATTAACACCTAGAACCTATACCAATAATCTTTGCCTATACTATATAGCTCTTGTATATGAGTTGTTCTGATTGTTAATAAAAAGAAAACAAATGTTTGTCAGGTTTTTTTGACCTAATCTCTGATTTCGAATATCACATGCTCTGACAACGGAAAATATTAAGAGGGAATCCGGTTTTTGAACATATAATAACTCATTAAAGTAATATGACTTTTTAACTTATTTTACTTCTCAAACCCATATTATTTGCGATTCCTGCAACAAGACATGTAGTTAGGTAGTTGTGATGAAAAAGATCATCCTCCCAAAATATGCATATTTTATAAAATTTACGACAAACATATATACAGACATCATTCTAAATATTTTATCCGACTAGGGACATTGAAACGTGGAGGGTTTAAAAATTAGATTTTTTGAAAATCAGATTCACAAATATTTTCCTACTTTGATGTTAATAATGTAGTTTTCGAGCTGGGGGAAAAATTTTACTCAAATTCTTCATAATTATATATTAATAATTCATAATCCTAACTCAGGAGGTATACAATTCGACTGTCTGCTTTTTTATTCGCGCGCTTTATATACTTAGTCAACGTACTCGAATTTTGATAATATTTGATTTATTTGAAAGAGGAGACTTGAGAAATGGTCTCATACTCATAAAAACTCATCCGAAATAGCCTTCCCGTTGAAAACCGCCACCAAGGGGGTGGAGGGGGCAAATTTTCTCGAAAACTGAAAATCCGAGATAGCGGAATTAAAGATAAGAAAATACCCGGAAACGTTTAAATTCAACATCTATTTAAAATAGCTACGGTTTTCGACTTTCAGAAATGATAAAATTTGAAATATGTGTATTTTCGCTATGTGGAAGACTCAATATCTTTCGAAAATGGAAAATTAAAGACGGTTTTCGAGTTACAGTAGTGGTAAAGTCTATATATAATATTTTATATTTCCACGACGATGTTTTCAGATTTCTGAATAATAATAACAAATACAAGCAAAGTATACATGGGTGAACATTCAACGATTTTCGTAACTAATGTGACACTCAAAAGTCAGAAATTATTTTTTACAATAAATTGGACCGACTTTGTCAGTTGGTGCACTGAAAAATACAAAATAATATTAATTCTATTGGTGCGGATACTCGTGCAGTTGGTGCCAAAAGTTTTCAATCTGCAAACTGCGACTGTACAACTTTAAAAGTACGAGCACCAATAGAATTAATATTATTTTTTGTATGAAAATATTTATCATGGAAAAAAAACAATCTGATCATACGGTAATCCTCAATCAATCTAGAAAATATTTCTTTCAGCCATTAGATAAAACGTTGAACAAGCTACAGACAGATAGATCATCATCTCCTGTATAATAACAACACAATGTCTCTCAAATCTCCTTATCCATCTCTCTGCCGCTGAATTCTGAATTCATTTAGTACAAATATTTACATTTCGTATTGATATTCACCCCATCGGTTTCCGCTTATATGGCAATAATAGTGTGTATCTGTCTGTATGTGTGTGTGTGTGTATGTGAGTGTGCGTATATACGCGCGTATACTGTTCGATGGGGGGAGACGTGTTTTATTTTACAATCATTTATCTTAACCTCGCAACAATGGGCTGTCAGAAAGGGGATGACACGGACACCTCTCGCACCCCTGCCGTGCCCACAGAGCGCCGTGGTTGAGGACGGGGGGGAGAGCCGTGCTGGCAGAATGTCGAATGTTTTTATTGATGTGCCCCTTTTTTGCACTATTACTTCGTTCGTTTGTCTGTTGCAAATGCGCGAATGTGTCTAGGTACCATTGTTTTGATCGATATTTGAAATATGGGATTTTTAAATATTTATGTAGAGTATTAATAATCTGCGTTTCATTTGAAAGTTTAAATACCTCAAAATTCATCATATAAACTAGAATGGTATATAATTAAAGCATAAAAATCTAAAATGAAAACTCGAGTGAAAACTTTTTTACAAAAACTAGGACCGACTAAGTATATAAAATACAAAATAATATTAATTACACTGGTGCTGACACTTTGGGATTTGTCCAGTTTTGTATAGATAGAATACTTTTTGCACCATTTTAAAAAGTATCAGCACCAGTATAATTAATATCAGTTTGAATTTTTCAGTGCACCAATTAATAAACTCGGTCCTATAGTTGAACGTTCAATTACTTATACCAAAGAAGATAGCACTTATCCTATTACCCATGTAAATTCTTTGAGTCGGAAATACACATATTTCAGAACTTACAACTGCTGTAACTCGGAAACCGTAGATATATTTTTTTAAATGTCCAGATTAAATATTGTTTGATATGGTTCTTTTCTTTGATTTGGCCGTCTCTAAATTTCGATTTTCGAAAAAAAATGCCCCCCCCACATAGCGGAAACACACATATTCCAGACTTTACCTTTGCTGTTACACAGAAAACGTAATCTTTTTTGAAATATATCCAATTTAAATGGTGTGGAATGTGGTATATTTTTATATTGTCTCAAAATTTTGTAATTTGAAAAAAATAGCCCCACTGCTGGAAAGCTGCTTGGAGAATAGCGAATGAGTGTTGTAAAAAGCGGGGGAGGGGGCTATTTGTTGGGGAGACAGCTTTGAAAAATCATAGAAAAATGCCTAAACTAAAACTACCGAATATTAACAAAAAAATACCTTCATAGACTTGAATTTCAACTAAATACAATAAAAATATAGGAAAGAAATACGGGTAATCGACATAAAAAGCATTCATAGTCTTAAATTTTAACAGAAAGAAAAAACTGAAATTGCCGAATAACAACAAAACAACTAAGATTGCCGTATATAAAAAACATAAAATATTTTTTTAACAGAATACTGTACCGACGTTATTAGTTGATACACTGAAAAATACAAAATAATATTAACTCTATTGGTGCTGTTACTTTTGAAGTTGTGCAGTTGCAGTTTGATAACTTGGCACCAACTTCACAAGTACCAGCACCGATAGAATTAATATTATTTTGTATTTTTTGACCGACTTCCCAAAAGGAGGAGGTATACAATTCGACTGTGCTTTTTTTTTTTGGTTTGTGCGCGCCTTTCACATAGTAAACGTAGTCCGATTTTGATGATTTTTGATTCATTTGAAAGAGGAGGCTTGAGAAATGGTCCCATATTCATAAAAACGGGAATCCGACATCTCGTTCCCTCCGAAAACCGCCCCCGAAGGGGTTGGAGGGGGCAAATTTTGTCGAAAATTGAAAATCTGCGTTGATATAATTACAGATAGGACAATATCCGGAAACGTTTAAATGGAACATTTTTTCAAAAGAGTAACGGTTTTCGACATAGAGACATTTTAAATTCTCAAATATACCTATTTTCGCTATGTGGAGAGGGCGATTACTGTCGAAAATTGAAAATCTGTTTGCAGTACATGAAAGACATAATTATTTGTAGCAACATTTATACTGAACATTTTTTCCCTTAGAGTTACGGTTTTCGAGTAAAATCGGTGTTAAAATGTTAACAACTAAAATATTCAAGCGTATTTCCGCAGCGATGTTCTGAGATCTCAATAAATATTTTTTACAAAAAATTGGACCGACTTTATTAGTTGGTGCACTGAAAAGTATAAAATAATATTAATTCTATTGGTGCTGTTACTTTTGAAGTTGTGCGGTTGCAGGTAGATTGGTAACTTTTGGCACCAACTTCACAAGTACCAGCCCCAATAGAATTAATATTATTTTATACTTTTCAGTGCACCAACTAATAAAGTCGGTCCAATTTTTTGTAAAAAATATTTATTTCACACTTTTGAGTGTAACATTAGTCACGAAAATCGTTGAACGTTCACTAATACCAAAGAAGATAGTACTTATCCTATTACCCACGTATATTCCTTGCTTGTAGTTGTTATTATTGAGATCCCAGAACATCGCTGCGGAAATACGCTTGAATATTTTAGTTGTTACCATTTTAACACCGATTTTACTCGAAAACCGTAACTCTAAGGGAAAAATGTTCAGTATAAATGTTGCTACAAATAATTATGTCTTTCATGTACTGCAAACAGATTTTCAATTTTCGACAGAAATCGCCCTCTCCACATAGCGAAAATAGGTATATTTGAGAATTTAAAATGTCTCTATGTCGAAAACCGTTACTCTTTTGAAAAAATGTTCCATTTAAACGTTTCCGGATATTGTCCTATCTGTAATTATATCAAAGCAGATTTTCAATTTTCGACAAAATTTGCCCCCTCCACCCCCTTCGGGGGCGGTTTTCGGAGGGAACGAGATGTCGGATTCTCTTTTTTATGAATATGGGACCATTTCTCAAGCCTCCTCTTTCAAATGAATCAAAAATCATCAAAATCGGAGTACGTTTACTATATGAAAGGCGCGCACAAACCCAAAAAAAAAAGCACACAATCGAATTGTATACCTCCTCCTTTTGGGAAGTCGGTCAATAATAACAACTACAAGCAAGGAATATACGTGGGTAATAGAATAAGTACTATCTTCATTGGTATTAGTGAACGTTCAACGATTTTCGTGACTAATGTTACACTCAAAAGTGTGAAATAAATATTTTTTACAAAAAATTGGACCGACTTTATTAGTTGGTGCACTGAAAAGTATAAAATAATATTAATTCTATTGGGGCTGGTACTTGTGAAGTTGGTGCCAAAAGTTACCAATCTACCTGCAACTGCACAACTTCAAAAGTAACAGCACCAATAGAATTAATATTATTTTATACTTTTCAGTGCACCAACTAATAAAGTCGGTCCAATTTTTTGTAAAAAATATTTATCAGTACATCAACTAATAACGTCGGTCCATTTTTTTGTAAAAAATATTTATTTCACTCTGTTGAGTGTAACATTAGTCACGAAAATCTTTCTACGTTCACTAATAACAATGAAGATAGTACTTACCCTATTACCCACGTGTAATCTTTGCTTGTAGTTGTTATTATTGAGATTTCATTAATCGCTGCGGAAATACACATAAGGGCCGGTTTTATAATAAAATTTAATCTCCTATTAATTTGAATCCCATATTAAAAAATACATAAATTTTTTGATTGGATATAAATTCAAAGTTAATTTAAAAGAACGAAAGAAGGTGAGTGACGTTGTAAAAATTATTGAAAAATGCACTATTTTTATTCCGTCATCAAGATACGAGATAAACAATTTGAAGAATCAACTAGTCTCCCATTAGGGATTCATTATGAAACCGGCCCTTAGTATTTTAGATGTTACCATTTTACCACCGTTGTAACTCGAAAGCCGTAACTGTAAGAAAAAAATGTTCATTATAAATGTTGCTACAAATAACTATGTCTTTCATGTGGTACCCACAGATTTTCGATTTTCGAAAGAAATCACCCTTTCCACATAGCAAAAATATACATATTTGAGAATTTAACATGCCTCTATCTCGAAAACCGTAACTCTCTTGAAGAAATGTTTATTCGGGGGCTGGTTTTGCAGGAAAGGAGATTTCGGATTTGCCTTTTTATGACGATGGGACCATTTCTCAAGCTTCCTCTTTCAAATGAATCAAAAATCATCAAAATCAGAGCTCGTTCACTATATAAAATGCTCGCACGAACCAAACAATAAAGCATATACTCGATGTATACCTCCTCAGTTCGGGGTTCGTCGGTCAAAAATATAGCTAATAAGAAATACCGGTAATCGACATAAAACGCCTTCATAATCTTTGATTCCATTGAAAAAACAACTAAAAATACCGAATGTCAACAAAAAAAAAACGAGAAAAAATTGGAAAGAAATAACGGTAATCGACATAAAACGCCTTTATAGTCTCAAATTTCAACGAAAAGCTACTAAAAATACCGAATATCAACAAAGAAGAGAAAGAATATATACAATAAACAAGGTAAATTAGAAAAAAAAATTGGTAAAGGCCTTTACCTATGACTTCCCTCGACAAACCACCCCGCTTCGAGAATGTATCTTTATCGACCTGAATAACTTACATCTTTTTGCTCATGGAAACACCTCGTTGCTTCTACCGTTCTTATATTGACACTTAATATTTTGGACACTCTGTACATATGATTAACGAAAACCCTTACATTGCTTCGCCGGTAGTCCTTCAATATGCTTACCAAAATTCGTTGTCCTAGGTCAAGCCGTTATTGAGCTACAACGCCTACAGACAGACCTTATTGAGGGAAGTAGAAATAGAAAATAAAAAAGAGTACCTACATTGGGTCCTTTTTACAGCACACAAACACAACAATGAAGAAGTAATACCTAACTAAAAAATGAGCATCAATGAATAAAAAAAATTTACAGTACCTACTGAAAATATTTTCACTTCAATTTACTGCTACTGACATCAAAGAAGCGCGACAAGTCTAATAAAGTCTTTTAAATTTATCTAACATGGACCATTTCTCAATTCTCTCCATAAAAAAGCATAAAAATCGGTGTCGTTTACTATACGCCTCGCGCATAGAACATAAAAAAAGCACACAGTCGAAATGTAGGTATACCTTCCGACGCATCTGGGTCGCCGGTCAAAAATGTGGCAAATACGACTAAAACTCATTCTAAAAGGGTTCCATACTTTTATATTATCGTCAATTATAGTAAATACAAGAATTCTATGCTATGAGTTTCTAACAATTATATGAATAATTATGTACCTATTCATAAATTGAAATATTATCTTGTTTTCTCATTACATCATTATCACTATTTTTCATTAAAAAAAATATTGGATTGTATTGTCTTTCCAATATTACTGACAGATTTTCAATAAACTGTCTATTTAGTCAGAACACCAATGTTGCAACATAATTTTCTTCCTATATTTTATAGATATTAGATGGTTACTACATTCTGCATAGTAAAAAAATAATTCTCTCTTCGTTCGAAAGAAAACTGAAAAGAAATAGTCACCTTATTATGCAGTTTATTCAGTTGCCTCTTAGCAACTACTATGAAACTGCAGTGCATTGCGCCATCGTTGCTGTCAAGCGACTGCGACGGAATTGCGGCTGAATATACTACAGTTATCTACAAATACTTGCATTCAATTATTTGCATATTTTTTGTTGCCAAGAACTGTGGTTATTCATTTTTACATTATCGATCTGTCCTTTTCAAGTTTTTTACCGATTTCAAAAGAAGAAAAATGGAATCCGGAAAATTTAATTAATGCAAGTATGTATTTAGCTATACTCAAATAATGATAATAATAATGCAAATAAATCCTCACTAACGTAAGTAGTCTTGTAATACTTTAGTTGATAGAAAATATTTTATGTTCAAATTTGTATTATCCCAGAAGATGGAATAAATCATTCCGAAAGCTCGGACTTAGTTAAAAGAGTTTTTCTTTAACATTTACATACTACAGCTGCATAATCCCCAATTACCAATCCCTCAGTATATTTATATACCTATATACATGAATTAGTCGTATTAATATTGTAATGTTTAACCCTGTGCTAAACGTTGTGGGGTGAGTTCACTTGCGTAACACTCAAAAGTTCGCAGATTGCTTCCAATGATTTATTTTCAAACACACTGTACACGAGCTTCTATTATGGTACAACTGTCACTACTTGTCACTTTGACTATCGCGTTCCAACTACTTATCGAGTTTATTCAAGGTGACAAGTGGTGACAGTTGTACCATAACAGAAGATCGTGTACAGTGTGTTTGAAAATAAACCATTGGAAGCAAACTGCGAATTTTGAGTATTACGCAAGTGAACTCACCCCACAACGTTTAGCACAGGGTTAAACGTTACAATATATTAGATTAGATTAGATAGTTAAAATATTCTTTAGGCCGTAACAACACCTACATATTTCGGGAAAATATCATTTAGGAATTATTTTTCAATGTTAGCATATACAATTTTCAATATGAGAAAAAGTTAACTGTTAACCGGTTTTGGAGGCTGCTTTTGAGCTAAAAGACATATTTATTATGAGTAACTTCTTGCACTAACTTTTTTTATGATGCACTAAGAAATTCAAAATAATATTACTTCTTTTGGTACCTACTACAATTACAAATTTGTGTACACTGCCTGAACCAGAAGAAATTACAGATACATGTCAAATTTCAATAGAATGTAGCAGGCGGATTTTGGGATACTTTTTCCGAACCTAAAATTATTTGCAATATCCTCAAAATCCTGTATTAACTGAAAGGATAACGATTAGGTTTGGACTACCTACATTTCCGTGGTTTTGCTAAGTTATTTAAATTTAGGTACACATGAATAATTATGTAGCAAGTAATGATTGTGCTTTGGTCAATAAGCAACATATTGTATTCATTAGAGGCGCAAATGAAGCCTTTCTTCCTATTGAAATCATTGGCTGTATGTGTGTTGGTGGTGAAGGGAATTTGGGGTCGTCAGTTCCCCTTTCTTCTTTGCACTGCTACACTGTCTGTAGCACATGTTATCGTCAATAACACCCTTTAAGAGTTAATGTACCATGCAAAATGAATATATATGTCATGAAAAGGATGTTATCGGACTCTGAAATTAGCAATACTATGTATATTGGACCCTGGTGTATTTATATATGCCAGCGATGTTATGAGACATTTCATGATGTTGAATAATGACATATTTTAGAGCAGAATATCATCACTATAAGGAACTTATTCACATTAGACTTTCCATATGAGGTAAACATACCTATAGGTACATATAAATTTCTAGAGATATGTATATTTTGATTACCTTTAAAATAAGAAAGAAAACGTGAATTAAGTGAACATACCTAATACCGTCCAATAATAAAAATATCTGGTGTGTCAATTCACACAACTCTCCTACCGCTTTCATTCATCATTATTTTTTAGCGTGGTCAGACAAAATAGTTATTTATTATACAAGGGGAAAAAGTACTAGATTTTTAGCTCGAGGTTGTGTTATCGACCGCCAATCCAATTTTCTTCCCCTTTATAATACACAATTTTTTTCTGTGACGGGAAAAACGATGATTTAATATTGGGAAAATTTTACAATATATTAATGCCAGAAAATTATCGAAGTGAAATTTGAAGTGGTAGGCGACAATTAGACCTGCGTTGCTATGGAAACCTTCAAAGTAATCAAATATCTGTCAATTTATTTCAGTTTTTACTTTCCTACGCTACTATAGTAGCTGTATAAGGAAAGTATAGTAATCGGGTGAAATTTTCGGTATCGAGATTTTTACAGATGTTGACGTTTCAGAGTTTTTTAAGTCAAATAAACATATTTTCAGCCATTGGTCTGTCTGTCTGTGACAGCATTATCTCGGGAACGGATCGGTATATTTTGTTGCTTTCTTTTTTATTTAGTTTGGTACCAATATCACTCGCCGGTGGCACTGAATGAGAATCCTCTGTACACTGGGTGTTGAGCTATAGCCAAAAAACATGATTTGCTCAAAACAGTAGCGCGAAAACGGCTCTAAGGATTTTGATTAAACTTTACCAAAGTATTCTTCTGAGAGTCCTTAACAACCCACACATAGCGCCATCTCTGAGAAAAAGCACAAAAAAAAGTTATGCTTGAATAAAATTTCATATTTTCCATATTTTTTCAATTACTGGACTGCGAGTAGTAGGAAAGTCGTGTGAGTGGACACACCAGATTTTTTGATTTATATTTATGTGTATAGGTATATATCTAGCCGGAAAAAAGTATTCACTTTTTTCCCGTGGTCGGTATGCGCTGATTCGCTTTCAGCAGTACAAGCAATAGCTACATATCTTACCTCTAACCCGATAGTATGTAAAATACACGAAGTCTTGAACAGAATCCACCTCTCTGGAAGACAAGTCGACCTTTTTTAGATACCATCACACTGTGGCATCAGAGGCAACGAACGGGCTGATGCCGCAGCGAAAGTTCAGCAGAGATGGACGAACAACTAGTGTCATTCTTACCTCTGCGTTTTCATCAAGATGTGGAGAATGAGGTTAAGAATTCAAGCAGCAACAAATGTCAAGAAAACTGGAAGTAACAGAGTACGAAGTTGAATACAACTTGCCCCATAATTGCCTCGACCCAAGTACCGACAGATCGACGAGAAGGAGTGATTCTTCGGAAGGTTAAAATTGAACACCCTTACTTACCCACAGCTATCTGTTAAAACGCGAAGAAAGACCCCTATGTGAAAGATGTGACGTAGAACTAACTGTATATGTTCTAGTATAGTGCCCAAAGTACACCTTAGATCGCAAGAACGCAAAACTGAAGAATTCGCTTGGTGATATTCTGCAACTAAATCATAGTGCTGTTGAAAGACTCGTTAAGTTCTTGAAAAGTTCAAATTTGTACGGACCCATTTAAATTAGATAGAAATGTAATATTAAATCAGGCATGAATAGTATTTTTGTGGTGTCAATGACCGGGAGGCTGAGAGACATTTTTGTTTTTTAAATAAAAAAAATCTCGCAGGCAAATTCCAGTGAATGAAAAATTTTACATTACTACATAGCGATGATAATAGCGGTAGTAAAGTAAAAATCCTCTAGTCAAATCGTGCTACCACTCATTTTTCTTAGCATGTCAAGACAAACAACAGTGGTCATGTAACATTTTTTCGCAAGATGAAACGTTTAGCCAGAATCTGAAGAAACATGTGGAAAATAAGGAATTTTATTCAAGCATAACTTTTTTGTGCTTTTTCTCAGAGATGGCGCTATATGTGGGTGGTAAAGGCCTCTCAGAAAAATACTTTAGTCAAGTTTAATCAAAATCCTTGGAGCCGTTTTCGCGCTATAGTCTTGAGAAAATAACGTTTTTTGGCTATAGCTCAATACCCAGTGTATACAGGATTCTCATTCAGTGCCACTGGCGAGTGATATTGGTACCAAACAAAATAAAAAAGAAAGCAACGAAATACACCGATCCGTTCCTGAGATAATGCTGTCACAGACAGACGGACTGACAGACCGACTGACCAATATGTTTATTTGACTTAGAAAACTCTGAAACGTCAACATTTGTGAAAATCTCGATACCGAAAATTTCACATGATTACAATACTTTCCTTATACAGCTACTATATATAGTAGCGTAGGAAAGTAAAAATTGATCTTTTTTATGTGAGAAATATTTATTTACAACTTTTACGAGATCAGATCGTTCCAGAATTAGTTCGACTGTTTCCCAATCGTGCCAGCCAGCTGGTTCTTTTGGAGTTGGTGCCTACAACAACAAACTACAACGGAACAACTTCAAAATTACCAGCACCAATAGAATTAATATTATTTTGTATTTTTCAGTGCAACAACTGATAAACTCAGTTCAATTTTTTGTAAAAAATATTTATTTCACATTTTTGAGTGTAACATTAGTCATGAAAATTGTTGAACGTTCACTAATACCTACCCAAAAAGTTATAGGTAGATTTAGCTCATACTTGCAATTTATATATACATATTTCAGAGGTTACTGCTGTAACTTCGAAAACCGTAACTCAATTTAAATGTTGCTACATATAGTCTTATCTATAATTTGGCCGTGTCATATTTTCAATTTTCGAAAAAAATGCTCTTCCACATTGCGGAAATACGCATATCACATATTTCAGACTTTACCATTGCGAAACTCGGAAACAGTAACTCTTTTGAAAAAATGTTAAATTCAAAAGTTTCCGGATATGGTCCCCTTTCCAATTTTCAAATCTCGAATTTTAGATTTTCGGAAAAATTTGCCCCTTCCACATAGCTAAAACACATATTTCAAACTGTAGCGCGGAAACGTATGATTATTTTTTAAAATGACCAACTTAAACATTTCCGGATATGGAATTTTCATTAATTCTGTCGTCTCAGATTTTAAATTTTCGAGAAAAACTTGCCCCCACCACCCATTTGGGGGCGGTTTTTGGAGGGAAGGAGATTTTGGATTTGATTTTTCTCAATATGGGACCATTTCTCAACTCTCCTCTCTCAAATGAAACAAAAATCGTCTAGATCGGAGTATGTTTAATATGCAAAACGCGCGAACAGCCATAAAAAAATAAAAAAAGCAATCTTACAACCGAATTGTAAACCTTCTCCTTTTTTTGAAGTCAGTCAAAAATCGGTGTATCCTTCCGCGAGATCATCTTGCCAGAGAATAGAGGCATGTGTTGATTGCTGCATTACAATTACAAAAATCTTGTGTGTCCACTCACACGACTTACCTACTGCTCGCAGGCATAGCGACGATAATAGCGGTAGTAAAGTAAAAAATTCTCTGGTCAAATCGTGCCACCACTCATTTTTTTCAGCATGTCAAGACAAACAACAATGGTCATGTAACATTTTTTCGCAAGATGAAACGTTTAGCCAGAATACGGAATTTTATGCAAGCATAACTTTTTTATGTGCTTTTTCTCAGAGATGGCGCTATATGTGGGTGGTAAAGGGCTCTCAGAAGAATACTTTAGTCAAGTTTAATCAAAATCTTTAGAGCCGTTTATGCACTACAGCACGTTTTTTGGCTATAGCTCAACACCCAATGTATACAGGATTATCATTCAGTGCCACCGGCGAGTGATATTAGAACAAACAAAATAAAAAAGAAAGAAACAAAATACACAGATCCGTTCCCGAGATAATGCTGTCACAGACAGACAGACGGACAGACAGACAGACCAATGGCTGAAAATATGTTTATTAGACTTAGAAAACTCTGAAACGTCAGCATTTGTAAAAATATCGATTACAATACTTTCCTTATACAGCTACTTGTAGCGTAGGAAAGTAAAAAGGTAAAAAAAGAAATAAATACAGATATTTCCAATGAAAAAAAGCTTACATTATAAAAATAAAAATGAAAAATCGAATTGAAATTATCCGAATATTGCATACAAAGATAAAGTTTTGGCAATCCCATTAGAAAAAGCGTCTGCTTTTGGCGAGTTTCTAACCTCATCGGTCTACAATCAACTCAATGACTATTTCGTCGCCAACTCAGTGACAACTGCACACTTGGTACACATGCAGCACGTTCGATGTTTTTCACACCTGTTACCGAATTGGAAATGGTATAAACAATTCAGAAAATGCCCAATAAAAATCTACAAGATATGATGAAATTTCGCCTAAAAATTCTAAGGAAATTATTGCTGCCAATAATTACGCACATTTTTTAAATTTATCAATACCCCAAGGTAAATTTCCAACGAGTCTGAAATTAGGTACTAGGTGATATGCATAAAGTTGAGTGGCTATCGTGGCCACTCATTTTTAAAATGGCCACTCCACTTGAAATGCATAATGTGAGTCCAAGCTCCAAGATGTGAGTATCTACTCATTTCGTGAGGATCTACTGGCTCTTCGAGTGCCAACTCTAATTTTCGTATGCATAAATAAGAGTATCTGCTTCGACCACTGAGTGTATACTTTCAAATATATGAGTCTCCATGTTAGTAGATTCAACTTCGTAAACGTAGGTTGTCTGATTAAGATTGCGGTTTGATTTTCAACAGAATCCACATTAGAACAGCTCGACATTGTTGAATGCCTATCGACGACCTGTTTCAATGCAGAGAGGGCGCAAAAAACAAGTCGAAACTTAAGGCCCCCATTCATACGCGAGCGCGGTCCTCCAACATGGTTGGGCTCGCTGCATGTTCGCCGGTGTGTGTTTGTCGCCAACACGAGCACAACCTCGCTCGCTGGTTTTCAGTCCAACTTGAAATCTTTGTTGCGCGCGTCGTTGGGCTCGTCCCTTGTTCCTGCATGAGTGGTGGCAGCGAGAATCATCCAAATAATATTTAATTTGTTTTGCTTTAAAATATCTCAAAGAATTAATAATGAGGTCGAATTTTTAACTCAATTTGTATATACAGTATAATTTCTTTCAATATATGGTCTAACCATTTCTAATAGTTTTATAAACGAATTTTCATCCATTCGCAAATAATTCCTGAAGTCATCAGGACTTGATATTCGTAATTCATGTAATAAATTTACATCAGAGTATCTTTCTCTTTCTTTTAACCAGTTTTGCATCCAAATTTTCTTTCTTGTTCTTCTGATTTTCTTTTCATTTTGTACTATCATTGAAGCTGCTGCAATTGTTTTCTTTGTTAAAGGCATCTTTATGAAACGCGAAAGCACTGATTTGCAAAACTCCACTGAAACCAGAGTACTGAAAGTGATTGTTCTCTAACTCTGTTGGACAACATCGCTCGTGTGTGTATTGCCGGAGCGGCGAACAACAAAATGCCAACCATGTTGGCGGACCGCGCTCGCGTATGAATGGGGGCCTTAGAACAATCACTTTCAGTGCAGTTTTGCAAATCAGTGCTTTCGCGTTTCATAAAGATGCCTTTAAGAAAGAAAAAAATTGCAGCAGCTTTAATGATAGTACAAAATGAAAAGAAAATCAGAAGAACAAGAAAGAAAATTTGGATGAAAAACTGGTTAAAACAAAGAGAAAGATACTCTGATGTAAATTTATTACATGAATTACGAATATCCTGATGACTTCAGGAATTATTTGCGAATGGATGAAAATTCGTTTATAAAACTATTAGAAATGGTTAGACCATATATTGAAAGAAATGATACTGTATTTACAAATTCAGTTAAAAATTCGAACTCATTATTAATTCTTTGAGATATTTTAAAGCCCAACCATGTTGGCGGACCGCGCTCGCCTATTAATGGGGGCCTTTACAAACTGAGCGCCCGCTCGGAATAGGCATCTCCCTCATTATCCGAAAACTTAATGCATAACAAAAAAGAGGGCCACTCATTAACAGGAGTAGATGCAGACCACAATTTGGAGTAGCTAATTCTCAAATTTATGCATATCACCCACTGTAATTCCTCTATTCAAAAACGGGGATCCCAGTTATATTGTAAATAATCGTCCGATTTCTTTATTTGGTGTGTTATTAAAGATCATTGAAAGAGTAGTTGCTACTCGTGTTGAGCGGTATTTAGATTGCTCATAATGAATTGTCAAAACGGCTTTAGAACTGGATACTCCACTGAGACCACTACGATTGAATATGCTCAATACATCAACAACAAACTCGATACAGGATGTTTTGTTATATCCATACTATTCGATCTAAAAGGCGCTTTCGATACAATTGAACATTCCTTCATTTCCGATAAGTGCACAGAATTGGCATACGCGGTTGTATGAACCAGTGGTTTATCTCATTTCTAAGTAAAAATTAGAGTGAAAATTGAAGATGTTGTCTCAGATGAATATCACACTGATTGGTACCCCGCAAGGCAGTGATCTTGGACCCCTAATATTTTTAATATTTATTAATGATCCCCCAAATTTTATTTCAAAAGCTAAAGTTCTAATGTACGCTGATGATAGGTACTTGTATGGTGATCTCTGATAAATCCAAAGATGGTCTTTTACAAAAACTAACCACAACATTCAAAGAATTTGAATTTTGCTATACCTAACAACAACAAACTTATGATTAATTTCAACAAAACTGAAATCATTGAATATCACAAGTCACGAAAAATAACTCCTAATTGCTCTGTTATTTTTAACAATATGACTTTTGAGAGTTCATAGTCGATAAGGTTCTTATAGGCACATATTTTGATTGCAAACTGTCATGGGATACCCACATCCCAAAAAACTGACCCAGTGTTTGTACATACTAACTGTCTTAAAATCAGTGCTTGACAGAAACACACTTTTAAATATCTATTATTCGTATGGTTACTCCTCCGTGGCATATAATATTGTGGTTTGGGATCACGCCTAGCAGTTTCAGAGAGTTTTTATCCTGCAAAAACGCATAAGACTCCTCTACGACCTTCCTTATCAATCCTCATAAAATAAAATTTTTACAGCTCCTTCCATAAACACTAGTTACATGCATACCCAAAATACTATCTTTACAAAAAACGGCGTCTTCCATAGTTATGACACAAGATTTAAAAGTAATTTTTCAGTTATCAAAGTTACACATGCCTTATTCTGTCAGAAAACACCAAACAGTGTAGGCATTATATATTTCAACTTGTTACCCAATTTTATTAAAAATTCTGAATCTAACGCAATCTTTGTGAGTAGATTGAGGAAACTTCTTGTTAGCAATTATTTTTATAACTTTAGTAAATTCGAAAGTTTTCTCTCCAATTGCAAATAGCTTTAACCAATCTGTTTTTATTGGTCCTGAATTTTATATTTTTATATTCATGTACTATCATTATGTGTTGTTTGTTGATATCTATGATTGAGATATTTTTCTTATTTTTTTATTGACGAATCAATTATATTGTAAAACAGTATCTGATAACAAAGAATTATTATTATCTATTATTACAGGGAGTTTCATTCAAGCTCAATAGGTACCTTGAAATAATTAGTCGTAACCCTATTATACTTTACATCATACTAAATTTTATTTTGTTTATAATAACAAGAGTTTCTGGTCACCATCAGTGGCGTCCGACAGGCGCATGGGAGTGGATTAAACTTTATAAATTCTGCGTCATTGTTATATTAATATAAATCTTCAATTCTCTAGTATACTTATAATATAAATAAATATTACTATTTCTACGATCTGTCAAGTTGAGGCCAAACAAATATTTTGATTTTAATGGATATCATGTCATTCATTGTCACAGAATAGCATTTATGTATTACGTAAATTGGAAAATATTTTTCACAAAAAATTGGACCGACTTTATTAGTTGACGACTGTAAAATACAAAATAATATTAATTCTATAGGTCGGTGCGTATACTTTTGGAGTTAGGGCCTACAACTAACTAGGTACAACTGCAAAACTTCGAAATTTTGAAGTTGCCGCAGAAAGTCCTTTGTCTACTACAGTTGCAAAACTTCAAAATTTCGAAGTTGTGCAGTTGTAGTTAGTTGTTTTAGGCACCAACTTCTAAAGTATACGTAGTACTTATAGAATTAATATTATTTTGTATTTTTCAATGCATCAACTAATAATATTTATTTCAATATTCTGAGTGTACCTACCTAACATTAGTCATGAAGATCGTTGAACGTTCGCTAATACCTGAGAAGATGGAACTTCTATTACCCATGTATTATTCTTAGCTTGTCTTGTTGTTATTCAGATATCTCAAAACATCGCATTGAAAATTCACATATTTCGGACTTACAACTACAACTCCTTTGAAAAAATGTTCAAATTGAAACATTTTTGGGTATGGTCGCATCTTTAATTTTGAGTTCTCAGATTTTCGATTTTCACAAAAAAATGCCCCCTTGACTCCCCTCGGGGGTGGTTATAAGGAGACTTCGTGTGTGAGTTTTTCTAAAAATGGGACCATTTCTCAATGCTCCTCTTTCAAATGAAACAATAATCATCAAAATCGGAGCGCAAAATATAAGTCAGCCATGCAGGGCCGGATGTAGGGGAGGGCAACAGCAACGGAAGCCCCGCGGGTAAACAAATAACAGGCTCCCCACAAAATAAATTTCTTAAATTTTCGTCATTTTTTTGAGGTTTGGAAATTTTCAGCGTGTAATCTCCAATATCTAAATTAATTACTTATTCTCCCATCGACTAGAATTTATATTTCACAATCAAATAGAAAAAAAGAAAGAACTTTTCACGTTTTTTTCTGCATTTTCCCTTATTAACGATATCCTACGAATGTAAGCTGTCCCTTGTTCATTAATTTAACATTTTTTTTTTCAAGAACCACCATTTCAAATAAGTTAATCAGTGTATTATAGGTACCTACCTACATCCTGCATCCATAATAGAATTATTAACGATGCAAATTCAGTTGAGTAATTTTATTTTTTATACAAAAAGCATCATCAAACATACCAATGGTGGTTGCTGATTCACTATCGAATTCCTGCAAATTTTACTACATTCCAAATGTAGAAATTACTCTCACAATAGAGCTTTTCCACCGACGTCACAAATATGGCCGCAAACAGCTGTTCTGGAGGTCAACAAAGCCACTTTGCCATAAAACGCCATTGTAAGTTTTGTTAGTTTTCAAGAAAATTTTGAAGATTTTACTGCTGTATATTTACAACAAAACCTTAAAATTGTTAGTTCAAGTAATCCTGAAGGTAAGCATTTAAAATTTGAGTAGAAATAATTAAGATTAAGCATTTTATTTTGCGAATTATAATTTGTTGCATTTACAAAACTTGGTTGCATTTCTATCTTGAAACACTTCTAAAGACAGAATAATCATTTAAATGGCAATTGGCAATATAGATTCTGTTTATAATTAAAAACAGATTTTATTGACAAAATACAATAAAATTATATACCTATAGTAAGATGAGAATACTTTAAAAAAATGTTTCTATTTCAGATGTCTAATGGAAGTAGATACTTTGATAGACTGGATTTTGAAGACAAAAGAAGATATCTTCAGAAAATATGAATATAATAATAATAATAACGCAACGTTAGAGCAAAATTTGTTCGAGCAGCAATTTTCCTCACAAATACGACTGCCCCCAGATTTCTATTCTTTTCAGATGAAAATATGGAGATCGCAAAGCTAATTAAGCTCTAAAGCTAACTATCCCACCACCTTGATTATATACAAATAAAAATACAATTGCATATTGCATTCGGTTTCGATGAATCCGTGCATTAATCCTAGGAAACAATAAATATTTTTTACAAAAAATTGGACCGACTTTATTAGTTGGTGCACTGTAAAGTATAAAATAATATTAATTCTATTGGTGCTGTTACTTTTGAAGTTGTGCAGTTGCAGGTAGATTGGTAACTTTTGGCACCAACTTCACAAGTACCAGCCCCAATAGAATTAATATTATTTTATACTTTTCAGTGCACCAACTAATAAAGTCGGTCCAATTTTTTGTAAAAAATATTTATTTCACACTTTTGAGAGTAACATTAGTCACGAAAATCGTTGAACGTTCACTAATACCAATGAAGATAGTACTTATTCTATTACCCACGTATATTCCTTGCTTGTAGTTGTTATTATTGAGATCTCAGAACATCGCTGCGGAAATACGCTTGAATATTTTAGTTGTTACCATTTTAACACCGATTTTACTCGAAAACCGAAACTCTAAGGGGAAAATGTTCAGTATAAATGTTGCTACAAATAATTATGTCTTTCATGTACTGCAAACAGATTTTCAATTTTCGACAGAAATCGCCCTCTCCACATAGCGAAAATAGGTATATTTAAGAATTTAAAATGTCTCTATGTCGAAAACCGTTACTCTTTTGAAAAAATGTTCCATTTAAACGTTTCCGGATATTGTCCTACCTGTAATTATATCAACGCAGATTTTCAATTTTCGACAAAATTTGCCCCCTCCACCCCCTTCGGGGGCGGTTTTCGGAGGGAACGAGATGTCGGATTCCCGTTTTTATGAATATGGGACCATTTCTCAAGCCTCCTCTTTCAAATGAATCAAAAGTCATCAAAATCGGAGTACGTTTACTAGATGAAAGGCGCGCACAAACCAAAAAAAAAAAAAGCACAGTCGAATTGTATACCTCTTCCTTTTGGGAAGTCGGTCAAAAAGGGAATTCTTATATATTTTGTGTACAATGAAAAATAAATATAATATAAATTGAATCTTAGAACTATGTTCCTTCTTTTTTACACTTTCTTTTGCCCTAGCATACCTCTCTCTCCGGCTACTTTATATGAGTAATGGTAACAACTAACTATATTTATTTAAATTGATTGAAATACATAAAACACATGATATATGCAATGAAAAAATGCATAGGTATTAAGACAAATTTACCTGAAATAAAATGGTCACTACAAATTCTTAGCCATTTGATTTTACTCTCTGTTAAATCACCTCTATGTTAATCCAAGATTGCCGACGTGCTGCACGTTCTTGAATTAATCTACCTCTAGTTTCCGATGGTAATAGAAATAATTTCTTATCATTTTGCGTATACTGTTATACAGTTATACAACTCCACAAAAATGTGGCAATTGAACATAAAAATAATGTAATTTAAGGGATTGAAACTTCGGTGAGTACCTACATTTAAAGTAATTACTTACAAACTCTAGTTTTCTCAAACATACAATCACTCTAAAACAATTCTATTAGTGTTAAAATACCTTATTATTAACCTGAGTGTTTTGAAATTGTACAAAAATAACAAAAATAAAGTAAAAAGTACGTTTTTAGAATTCAAACTTGCGATTTGTTGCCCTCCAGAACAGCTGATTTTGACAGTATTTCAAATGGCGCTGACGTCACGTGGAAAAGCCTTATTCTTGATGTTGATAGGTACATAGGCTAGGTAGTGTCAAATTGCACTACACAACGTTCATTTTCGAAAATGATAATTTAAAAAATTAGGCCACTCTTTATTGAAATAATTTCTTATTAGATACCTACCTAGGTACTAGGTACCAATTAGGTAAGTATTATTTGAATACCTACATGAATTTTTATTTTTTAATTGGTTTCCCCACTCCTTTGCTCTAGATCCGGCTCAGCATCCATATCAAAGGAACTAATATATTTTTTTGTTACTTAATTTATTTATACCTTTACATTTACCAAATTACTTAAGTATGAAATAAATACCTACCTTCTTCTTCACCAAATTCAGCACACAAATGATTTTGCGAACTTCTGCGAATTATTCTCTCAATAGGTAAAACTAGAGCGCTTCAAATATTTTCAGGAAAGAAATATTTTTATCCTAAAATAATTCAATGAAATTTAATGTATTTACTTTTATAGAATATATAAACGTTTGTTCGAAAGTATTTACAAGGTTCCATGGTGTAATGGTTAGCACTCTGGACTTTGAATCCAGCGATCCGAGTTCAAATCTCGGTGGAACCTAAAATTTTTTTTCTCTTTCAAAGTGGTTGAAAAACTGTAACTCATTTTTTTATTATCTAAAAATACAACTTTGCTAATAGAAATTCACAACTATAACAAATTTATTTAATATCAGAAACCAGCTATTGATAAATGCTAGGGAAATTCTAATGATTTTCCTGTTTAAAAAAATAAGTTAAATCATAATTTTTATAGATGCTGTTGAATAATAGGAGCATACGCTACACACCCATAATTTCCAGCATAATTTATCTCCCTCGGGAGAAAACAGCATTGGGAATACCCTCGGGAGAGATATGGACCATCCTCAAACAAACTGTCCTTTTTACCAACAACAGATGTTATTCTTATTACCAAACACCGACTATAAAACCTTCTCTCTAGGTCTCGTAATGTGCCCTGAAATTGTATGTATTGTTTGGCCATTTATTATGTTGTAGTGTAGGTTTCGTTTGGAGGGGCAGTGATTTATGAAAGCCACACTGAAAAATAGAGACAAAAAGTGTTTATCCTCTGCTCATACCGGGTGTGTAAACACTGGGCTAAACGTTTTTGTACTATGTTACATTTTTGTTAAAGTATGTTTGCCATTCTATTTTATATTAATAATTGTTTAGCAGTATACCTAGGTATAATTCGGAAGGCGTCTTTGTTTCTGAAGATCAGAAGTAACATCTACTGATATCATTTCTAAATTTACTAACTTTTGCACTTATACCTAGGTAACTATTTAATTATTTATAACACTGTAGTTTTGATATAAGACATTTCCTATAAATAATAATGATAAGGAGTCTACTCGAACGTAAACTTGTAGGTAGGTACCATTGTACCATGGCAAAGATAATGGACTTCGATGATCTTTGACCATGGTAAGGACTGTTACTAATAATCGTTCAAATGTACTACCTACATTTTATGATACTCGTATTATGCTCAATTCTCTAACTATTCTTGTAAACTCCTACATTCAAAGAAAATACTTATGCTATTTTATAGGCCTCTCCAGCTTAAAGCTGATACAAAAAACCAATAATCTATGAATCTCTGGGAAGATAGCAGTCTATAATGGACTGGCATATGTAAATAACTAAATATCCTATTCTAAGTAAATATCTAATAAAAGAAAACATCATCGAATTAAAAAATACACTTTTCGCAACACCTAGCTGGAAAGTTGAACTTTCGAGAACTGATTATCTTGGCGAAAGTAGGTACCTACTTACTCGATATCCTTACCCTTGACCTTGACAATAATTTGCAAATTTATGAGACTAGCGCGTGAAGTAGCTTTCCTCCGCCAGCATCATTAATTAATGACTTTTCACCGGAAGCAGCATTCAATTTTTCTACTGTTAAAAATTTCAACGCAGTTATCAAAGAAAAAGAAATAACAAATAACCACTCTATGAACTTCCAGCGTGAGCAAAGGGGTAAAACGGACCATCGTGAAACAACATTCGCCCCTAGGTATATATATTCGCTCTCGGTCACGAATATGACACATACCTAGGCGCTTAGGCTCATGTTGCAAAATCACGATTGTCATTTAATCGCCCTTTTACACTTCTTCATTCTGCAGTAAATTTATTGAGAATCTGCAGATGTAAGCCCCTCTTGAGCAGGCAACTTTTAATACACGATATTGTTGTCAATTGCTTAGCTTCTACAATTATTTTTGGAATAATTGGATTGAATCCATGAATGAAGCATATACAAATTTTGTTGATTGATTGAAAATAAAATCTCAATTATTAATGAAACAGGTGATTTAGTAATAATTTTCTATTTCCTCTGTTTATTTTGAAGAGTGTTCCAGTGTTCCATGTTATACGATGACATCACGGAACAAATAACTCGAAAATGTCATGTGTAATAAAAGAAACAACGCAGATGATCAGCTGTATTTTTATTGTGTCTTTGTGTTAGTGTGGAAGTAGGTATATCGAAATTTTTCTCAAATCGTGTTTACAAACAGAGTACTCAGCATCTATAAGGTGACAATGAAGGCTTTACTTTTCATCGCTTTCTTAGCTTTTTTAGGTATGTACCTACTTTATATTCACTTTGTCGCTAAAGCAAGTTCCGATATTTGGAGTCCATTTTCTTGACCGGTAACATTATCAAATTAGCTGTACTCTCTTACAAAAATCAAGTAATTATAGCTCAGTGACTATGTCGGAAAAATAGTAGTGATTTATTTGATTTTCAATGGATTTTATCTAAACTGTTATTGCTTAGGTATAAAAATAATGATGCTCAATTCTTATGATTTATAATATTTATAAATTTGATCCAATCGAATGCTTAGGCAACTGAAATTCTTGCAAATTATTAAGCAAATAAATCAATAAATAATTTCATTAAGAATGCATTTTTTCGTAGCAATTGTGTTTATGTATATCTTATATACCTTTGACCTTTACCTCTTGGCAAGATAACTTGTTAATATTCTCCTATAGTTATTGGCTTCGCACTTCGCTTATAAATAAATAACGTATTTTTAATCACAATGAGACGCAAAATTCAATATTACGAAAATGAATAAATGAATAGCACTGATGTCCTTTCCAATACCTGCCTATAGCAAGGATGGATTGATCTGAATTAAGAATGCCCGTTCTTAGATGTTCTCTTTGTTTTTGATAATAACTGTAAACTGAGTGCCATATTAAGAGCTGTTTCTATCCTAATTTAAAGCTGAAAAAATTACACAATTTTTATTTTCACATCTATCCAATATGATAACATGACCGTTATAGAATTTCTTGTTTATTAAATCATTAATCATTTAAAAACTGGTTGATAACCAACCTCAAGAATAATATAATGTCATGATATCAATGTACCGTACCTTTTATTTCGCAATTGTAAAGAGATAACAATTGTGGCTGGGTTGAAAATGTCAAATATCCCTTCTGATTAAGGAAACCACCAATAAAATATCAAAAATCAACACTTATTTAGTCCATGATTTGTATACATATATACATAAATAGATGATAAGTATTATTTATCTATGTTATTGAAATAACTAGTACTTATTTATTTGTCATGTTTTGTTTTTCTTAACCCAATGATTTAGAATCGTCCTTTTATTATTATAACCAACATGATAAAGATATCACAGATTGATTACTATTTTATGTTTTTGTTAGCCAAGGCAAGCTCAATTCCTCCGTCTGGTATCCACAAGACTTATACTCTTGGAAGCAAAGAATGTACCTATGGACCCACTTATTGGTGTCAAAATATAACGTAAGTATGCGTAAATATGTTGGGAAAGGAATACAATGACAGAATTTTCGTATTATTCATTCGTCTAGCTTATACTGAACAGGAAATCAGCAGCCTGTTATCTAGAAAAACATGATTTAAGACAAAAGATGAGTCACCACATATTTTATATTTCTCATTTTATGGAAGTAAATGACCCATACAAGGAGACGTTGATATTTATGGCTTCCTTTTCATTTAATATCTGTTATAGTCTCAACCTTGTATTTTTGGGTTTTAAAATTAATGATATGAAGATGATTATTATATTGTTAAATAATTTCAACCAATTATAACGTAATCTTTGGACCGGAGGTCTTTTTTAAATGTAGTTACTACCTACTGGAAGACCAGAAGATATTTATTTGGCGTTTCGTAGAGCTGAAAAAGTAGCCGTGAGGACATTTCTTGTTAGCTTTTCAGCGAAGTTTAGAAAAAAAATGGATCTAAATGTTGTGAGAATCAATTTTTCCTTGAAATATCGAAAACACAATATAGAAGACCATCAAATTATCATTTAACTGTTCCGTGTTTATTACTGTTTTGGGATTCTTAATGCAATGTCATCCTTATCTTGAACACACTGCATACCTAACTATTTACATATAATTCATAGCATTGTTCATTAATATATCTCAAAACTAACTAAACAATCATTCTTCTGTTAAAAGTTTATTTTGATGATTCATATTTCTCACGATCATTTTATCTATTAATGCTATTTATTGATCGTGACCATTTGTACAAAAAGTAAATTCGTAAGAAGAAATGGTTAACATCAGCGTATTTAATCATTCATTGTATGATTCATGGATAATATATTTAAGAATAACAACAATAATGTTTTTTATAATAATAGTAATCTATTCACTACGTATTTATGAAAACATTTAAGTAAAGTAACAGTAAAATTTGAATACTTATCAATCATAGGATATATTTTTTTCAAGAATGCTAAACATTAACATAGCTGCTACCTAGTACATAGTAATATCATACTAATTTTATTTAAATGTTACGGTGTTTGTGAAAAAATCCCCAGAAAAATCTAATAAAAAAAAGATTTCTGATACAATAAATAGAATTATTCCTGTTTCACTCAATAACATAAACAGTACTAGGCCAATTGAGCGGGAATTTTGCTTGGAAATAACTTATTAGGTTTTTTCAGAAATAAAAATATCGATAGGAACTTCGTGTCAAAGTAGAGGACAAAATCACCGGTAATAGAAATGTATGTTCGCGCATTTTGGATAGTAAACGTGCAAAATTCAACATCTCCTTCTTCCTGAATTCAACAATTTTCGTGACTAATGAAACACTAAAAAATGTGAAATAAATATTGAAAGAATAGGATTGATTTGATTAGTTGGGGTACTAAAAAATGGTGTTGGTACTTTTGAAGTTGTTGCTAAAATTCTTCTATTGCACCACTTCAATATGACCAGCACCAATAGAATTTGAATTTTTCAGTGCACCAACTAATAAAGTTGGTTCTATTTCTTGTAAAATAGTGATTAGCTTTCCGATATGTCCCTCAGAATTAATATCCTGAAAATTGGTTTATTCACTATATATGTCTTTGATTATCTCCCGTAACCCTGTATCAGTACTAAATTTTAATTTATCTTGTTCGGTAGATTCGGAGAAGATAGCCTTTGTTAGACGGGATATCTCAAGGGTTCCGTTTTTTTCTTCATCAAACCCATATAACTGTTCAAAAACCGAGTCAAAAACATTTGAGACGAGAAAATGTCAAATAGTATTTTAAATTGCTGATTTAAGCTTCTTTACCTTGTCCTATCCATAAGCCGAAGGCTCTCTTGATTTCATTTGTTGAGCATTGGTCGTGAATACCGTTATTTCAGTCGTACCTGTAAAAAAATATGAAATGTTTTTTTTTTTCAAATTCAGATGATTGTATCTTTTATTCTTTTAAAAACTTATTTATTTTTTTCAATAGTACTGCAGCTGGTTGTAATGCCGTCAGACACTGCATCCAAACAGTATGGGAACATCAGACTCTTGCACCGGATACTAGCAGCGTTTGTGACATTTGTTTGGACATGGTTAAGCAAGCCAGAGATAATCTGGAAAGCAATGGAACGCAGGTGAGTGTACCAGGCTGAAAACGAACCAGTTCTTTTATTGTGGAGATCTTAATATTTTCATACAAATTACTTTTTTCCACATCTAGGAACTCATCAAACAAGTGTTTGAAGGATCTTGTGCCCTTATCCATCTCAAGCCGATTGTTACTGAATGTGACAAGTTAGTTGACGAATTTATACCGGAATTGATTGAGACTCTTGCTTCACAAATGAATCCTCAAGTTGTATGTGCCACAGCAGGTCTATGCAATAGCGAGCGGGTACACAAACTTTTAGCTGAAGCTGGTGAAAAACAGATTGCCAAGAAAGATGCTCCAAAAATGGATACTTGTCAAGGGTGTCATACTGTTGTAGGAATCATCGAAGACAAGTTCAATAAGATGTCCAGGGATGATGTCCTGTATTCTTTGTTGAATGTAAGTAAACATATCATCAAACTCAACAGTTAATAATTTTGAGTAAGAAACTATTACAATTAGTCCGATTTTCCAAAATAGTTGTTGATTAAAAAATGCCAAATATATAAATTTTGCATATTTATTCCGCATATTTCAGTCAATTCCTTATAAAATATAGAAAGCCTGAAAATAAAGTAAAATTCTTTAAATTGGTAAGAAAATAATTTTAACGCATTGTCAGAGATAATTTGGCATAGTTTTAATTATTTTTTGAATGTAGTAGTAAATACTGAATATGTGGACATTGAATATTCTGTTTTTATTTTACAAATATAAAGATGATGATAACTTCCAATTTTAGCATATATCAACGTTTTCACGTATCTCGGAAACCAAATATCAACGTCGTTCTTTTCAGTGCATGTTTATGGTTAACTTCGAAGATAAAAATCTAAAAAATGTATATAAATGTATAGCGTTGTTTGTACATTGTCTCCAATAAATGTACTTAATAAAACATCACGACTTAGAAAATGTAATTTTGCGATCGTGAGTTGGAATTCCAGACTAGTTTGATTTTTATCTTCCATATATTATTTGTTATGAAATCGTTATCTATCCGAGAAAACCGCACTAAAATCCGTTCAGTAATTTCGGAAATTACCGCTATCAACCACAATGGGGACTAATGTTTTATGATATGTCTAGACTATCTTTAACAAACACACTGGGTCTACTTTTATTGACCGACTTCCCAAACGGAGGAGGTATACAGTTCGACTGTATGTCTGCATGTTTTTTAACATATATTTTTTCGCGCCGCATAGTAAACGTGCTCCGATTTTGATGATTTTTTGTCATTTGAGAGAGGAGAATTGAGAACTGGTCCTATTGAAAAAAAATATTAGACATGCCCCTCCTTTCCAAAACTTCCTCCAAAGGGGGTGGTGGAGGCAATTTTTCCCGAAAATTATTTATTAGTTTATTATTAATTGGTGCACTGAAAAATACATAATAATAATAATTCTGTTGGTTCTGATACTTTTAGAGTTGGTGCCAATATTTTACAATGTAACTACTACACAACTTCTAAAGTACCAGAATCAGTAGAATTAATATTATTTTGTATTTTTCATTCATTTTATTATATGTATAGAATATCGTTACCATAGTAACTAACAAACAATCTAAACTAGTATCGAACTAAGATTTGTTTATTTTATTAATAATGGTTAGATATTTCCTCGTATTTGCGTTTTTTTGCATTTGTTATCCTCATCTAATAAGTTTTCATGCTTTATGTTCCATATCCCAAAACTACTCTTGTATGAATTTTAATTGTCATTTCAGTTCTGTAGGAGGATGGGATCTTTCTCAGATGGTTGCAGCAACATCATGATTACCTATTTCGATCAGATATATCAACATTTGGAAGAGAATCTCAACGCTAACGAAGTTTGTCTCATGTCTGGAGAATGTAGTGCCCAGTTCCATACACATGCCAATGTTGAAATTACGCCCATGTCGCATATTGGATATGTTCCAGTTATGTGAGTGTTTATTAGTATGTTTCTAAGAAATATTGGTTTATGAAACTCATATTTGTAATCGAGATAATAGACTAGTTATGCGCTGACATCACTATTCCAAACCAAACAAAAGTAAGAACTTTTTGATTGATTTAAATATAAAATAATATATATGTATTTCAAATAATCAAAACTTTTACTTCTATTTTTGCTTAGAATGGTGACGTCAGCACTTGACTGATCTATTTAAGATAAGTATAAAAGTGGTATTTTAAATGAAAAACTATAGTAACAAAAACTATTCAATTTAAAAATTATTATTGAACCTGTATAGTACGTACTCCGCTTCATCTAGTTTTAAGAACAAATCATTGTGAAGCATATCTATGGTAGATTTCAGAAACTTTTATACATAGGTTATAGCTCTAAAATGATTTGCCATCATTTTGGAGATTTAGTTTTAGCCAAAATTTTCGCAATTTTAAGTGTGTCCTTTTATTATAGATTCCCAAAATACCTGCTTAAAATTTATCTCAAACCAATCTTATAATTATTTGCTATAATATTCGTCTGATATAAGTTTTGTTTTAAAACATAAATATTTCTAGGCAAGAAAAAGATGATCTCCCTTGTGAGCTGTGTGAACAACTTGTCACTCATCTTCGCGAACTGATGATTGCCAATACTACTGAAGATGAATTCCAGAAGGTATTACAAGGTCTTTGCAAACAAACTGGCAAGTTCACCAAGGAATGTAGTGCTTTGGTTGATCAATACTATTCGGAAATATATCAATTCCTAACCAAGAATCTGGATCCAACTTACGTTTGTGACATGATTGGAATTTGTCATCCAACTTCTTTTGATGAAGTAAGTGTATATCCATGTGCGTGAAATAAAAAAAAAATTCTTATGTGTCCTTAATATGTCTTTTGTGATATTGCGACTGGGTTAATTATATTATTTAAAACTCGATTTTGGGTAGGAACGAAGATTTGTTTATGAATACGGCTAATGGTTTTGCCATTTAAAATATGTTTTTAACCGACTTCAAAAAAGGAGAAGGTATACAATTCGGTTTTATGGCTGTTCGCGTCTTTTGCATAGTAAACGTACTCCGATTTAGACTATTTTTGTTTCATTTGAAAGAGGAGAGTTGGGAAATGGACCCATATTGAGAAAAATCAAATCCAAAATCTCCTTTCCTCCAAAAACCGCCCAAAGAGGGTGGAGGGGGCTATTTTTCTCGAAAATTGAAAATCCGAGACGACAGAATTAATGAAAATTCCATATCCGGAAATGGTTAAATTGGACATTTTGGAAAATAATCATACGTTTCCGCGCTACAGTCTGAAATATGTGTTTCAGCTATGTGGAAAGCGCAAATTTTTCCGAAAATCGAAAATTCGAGATTTAAAAATTAGAAAGGGGACCATATCCGGAAACGTTTAAATTGAACATTTTTTCAAAAGAGTCACGGTTTCCGAGTTTCGCAATGGTAAAGTCTGAAATATGTGATATGCGCATTTCCGCTATGTACAAGCTAAACCTACCTATATCTTTTTGGGTATTAGTGAACGTTCAACAATTTCCATGACAAAAAAATGGACCGACTTTATCAGTTGTTGCACTGAAAAATACAAAATAATATTCATTCTATTGGTGCTGGTAATTTTGAAGTTGTGCCGTTGTAGTTTGTTGTTGTAGGCACCAACTCCAAAAGAACCAGCACCAATAGAATTTATATTATTTTGTATTTTTCAGTGCAACAACTGATAAAGTTGGTCCAATTTCTTTGTAAGAGATATTTTCTAATCAGAAATCTGGCAATCTCCTTTTTTGACCGACGAACCCCAGTTCGTGCGCGCGTTTAATATAGTAAACGAGCTCCGATTTTGATGATTTTTGTATCATTAGAAAGATGAAGCTTGAAAAATATTCATAAAAATCCAAAATCTCCTTTCCTTCCCGAAAACCACTCCCGAAGGTTGTCGAGGGGGAAAATTTTCTGGAAAATCGAAAATCTGAGGTGATATAATAAAAGATAGGACAATATCAGGAAACGTTTAAATTGAACATTTTTTAAAAAGAGATTTTCGTGACTAATGTTCTCAAAAGTGTTTTTTTACGAAAAATTGGACCGACGTTATTAGTTGGTGCACTGAAAAATACAAAATAATATTAATTCTATTGGTGCTGGTACTTGTGAAGTTCTAACTGCAACTGCACAACTTCAAAAGTAACAGCATCAATAGAATTAATCTATCAGAAACTGTCGTATGCCAAGTATTAAAAAATGATATTGTATGTCATCAAAACATTAGCACTGTCGACTGCGATAGAACGCAGGTCTAAAAGTTAATAAAATAGGCCCAACATTTTTCACAGGTAAAAAAATACCTTAACTTACTGAAGTAAATTAGTGAACTTTTGCATTTAGAGTATTTTTATTGATATTAACTGAAAAATTCCTTTTCTTTTTTGGCACTAATTTAATTTCGACGTTTTAGGGTCTCCCTGACTGAATTCTTAAAGAACCAATCATCAAACCATCCTGATTTTTACGTCTGACCTTTGAAGTAGAGTGTACCCTAATTTGTCGTTCCCACGTTCTCTTCAATTTGCTTGCTATATTAATAATGTGGGATAGCCCTTCTACCAAGGTGTGTTTGGAAAACTGCATTTAATTCCATTCCTTGTAGTAGTTTTTGCGTGATGCGTGTACAAACATACAGAAAGACAGACATACGTGATAAAATGTAGCATATCTTTCAAGCTAGACCTCTAGTAATACATCGGTGAAAACTGCGTTGAATTTCATGCAGTAGTTTTTGCGTGATGCGCGTACAAACATACAGACAGACAGACCAAAATTCTAAAAAACTGTTGTTTTGGCTTATGTTGCTCTTATAAAGGCCCCCCATGTTATTTTTCCTTAGATATATTTAATATACAGTCAAAATCCTTCTATTGAAACCCCTTTCTACCAACTTAGGTTTTGAATTTTGCAAAATCATGCCTTAATGGAACCTTCATGCAAAATTTGTCAGTTTCTTAGATTTCGTGATGAGTGAGTGTGTGACCTTTCGCTTTTATATATATACCAATATTTTGATCGTTTCTACATGTGACATCTTCTACTGCGCTTCGACGCCTCAATTTTTAGACCTGCGTCGTATCGCAGTAGACAATGCCAATACGCGTCCAGGCTACATAAATAGCGAGTTAGAAGGTCATGTCAAGTGTAGTGACAAGTGACAAACATACCTGGACCAAGAAACTAACAGGAAATTTATAATAGGGAATTTATAATAAACATAAACATCATATAACTATCAAGGCTGGCTGCGATGATCGCGGCCTAATCACTGATAAAAAAAGTCAATCCGGAGCGTACCACTTTCGAATGGATAGTATCAAAGCGAAGTTGATTCATGCATTCTTGAATAATATATGATTTTTTAATCATCTATAGACTGGAGGCAAATAATATTTCTATCAGTAATGTTTATTTCTCATTCATATCGATATACTTTAATTCGAGAGCAAGATTTTAATTTTCGCATAATCAATTCTAGTAATCATACGAATATTCCACAAGAAAGAACCAAATCAATGTAATATATAATGGTACAACTAGTTGTTCATGTTTACTTAATTAGGGTGCAGATATAAATATAGCATCAATATTTTAGTTTAAATTATAGGTATTGATTTGAACATACCTTCAATATCATTATCTTGTCTTCGTAAGATAAAATAATAATAAATCCTCGTTCCGCTACCTTTTCTTACATAATACTGGAATGCCCTCTTGGCAGTTTTTTTGATTTCTTTTTATGTTACAGAAATCACTAATTGCACCATTATTGCCTGTCGAAACATCCAAATTAGCCATCTCTATGACCAACAAACCAAAACAATTACCTCATGTCCCATTGCACAAGACCTCTTCTACAGTTAGAGTGCTACCACCAGTTGAAGAACAACAGCTACCCATTGATAGACTGGGAATGCCTACACAAATACTCTACAACAAGGAGGTGTGTGCCTTCTGTGAATACTTTTTGCATTTCGTACAAGAGGAGATAACTAATCCAAAAACCGAGGTAAGCTCTCAATACCACGTTAACGTGTAAGTAGAAAATCATTTACATTGAAAATATAATAATTTGAAAGAACCCGATTATATAGAATGTTCTTTTGCAAAAAACAACAGGCTTTAAAAGTTTGTATAAATTTTCTTTACTCTTCGATTCATTCTGTTCTTCATACAAGTTGTATTTATATATTTCAATTGGATGCATCAATGTATTTCCTTGATGACATTGTCATTATTTACAGGAGAAAATTAGAAATGTAATGGACAAGGCTTGCAGTAAATTGCCATCTGCTGTGAATGAAACTTGCTTGGATTTTATTAATACTTACGAACCGGCAATGGTTGCCATCTTAGCTCAAGAGATTGATCCTTCTCAAGTATGTCCACTGATTAGAGCATGTCCCTCTACCGACGATAGAGACGTCGAAATATTTATGGAAGCCAAGACGGATTCCAAGTGTCCATTGTGTCTGTTTGCAGTCACAAAATTGGAAAACTTGGTGAAAGACAAAAAGACTGAGGTATTTTCTTTATTTTATACTTTTTGCTAATTAAAATATTTCTTTTACAATACAAATTATTATATATTATTCTATAAATTATTAATAACAGTTAAATACTTTCGATAATTATTATATCTTTTTAATGCTACATTGTGTTTGCTGATATTTTTTAGGCTGGAATTGTAGATGCTCTAAACAAAGTTTGTCATCATCTTCCAAATTCCATGGTGGCAGAATGTGAGGATTTCATAAAATCTTACACCAAAGAATTGGTGGAACTTTTGCTTGCCGACTTGCAGCCCGAAGAAGTTTGTGAATATTTGAAATTATGCGCGGATCAAAGACCAGCCAGCAAACTTCCTCCATTTGTTGTGAAACACATAGATGGAAATATAGGTAAGAGTTAATATTTCATTTGTTTCTAACTATGTATATTTTTTTAAACAATAGCCTATAAATTATGGAGTTACAAATGATTTAAAGCAAATCTTGAATCAACTATAGTGCGTTCCGAAATGAGAATACAGTGTGAGATCTTATGGAGCACAACCAGCAGGTTCTGTCTCAGGCAAATCTCGCCGCTTGGGTTTAAATTTATCTCAACATTTTTTATGGTCAATTATTATAAATAATAAATTGCAAAATTATAGAAGAAAATATTACAGGTAGATTCAAATAACGACAACATTGTGTGCCGTTTTCCAATTTAAAATACATTGCCTACACCCGACTACATTCTCAGTGTGAAACGCAATTTAATAGGATCAATAGTTACTTGACAGTTAGTTAATATACTATTTTGATAAGAACGCACTTGCAGCAATTAAGTCTAATTTTTCCAATTGTGTCATATGGCTATGATATTGCGTATTTCAATATATTTTTGCAGTTATAGATATATTGAAGACTTTTGACATCGACTTCAAAACTACCAGCTCCAATAAAATTTATATAATTTTTGAATTTTTCTAATAAAGTCAACCAATTCCCATGGGTTTGGCGGTACTAAACATCTGTGACGACATAAGTTTGCAAAGTTGACTAAATATGACCTCATAACCTGTAACTCAGAAACCGTTGGTTTACATGAAAAAAGTACGATTTAAATGTTGTCGGAAATAATCTAATCTTACAAAAAATACTCTCCTACCCCTTTGGAGGAAAGAAGGTATTAGATTTCGTAGAGTTTTAAATGGAACCGTCTCTCTCGGCTCACCTCTTATGAAAAAAGCATAATCAAAATACTATGCAAAACACTCGAACATAAGTAGTAGAGCAAACATATAACATGAAATTATACCTTCTTGTCGGCGAAAAATTAAACAGATTCCTGAAGTTGACTTATGATCCTGACATTTACGAAAAATCATTTTCCTATTTCCGAAAACTATTTCTGAAACAATGTAAAACTTGATATTACAGAAAGCCACAAAAAAGTAATATAAGGAAAATTGTTCCCTGAAGTCAAATATGACAAAAGCCATGTCGTAAGATTAATATTAAGAATAAATTATTAATTATTTCAGAAACAAATGTTATTCCTGATAACACAATCAATGGAAAGATTTCCCAGTCAGATACTGAAGACGTTGCTGGCGGTGCTTCACCACAGTGTGTGATTTGTGAGTTCGTAATGAAAGAAATAGAAAATGAATTGGAAAACAAGAACAATCAGGTAATAAATCTTGCATTTTTTAAGTTGTTTTCCTTGAAATTCAAGAGATTTTTTACTGTTACAGAAAAATATTGAAAATATCGTACATGACATTTGTAATCACATGCCATCGTCTGTCATGAAGGAATGCAACAATTTCGTGGATCAGTATGCTGATCTTGTTATTCAGTTGCTGATACAGGCTCTTGAACCAAGCGATATTTGTACTTATATGAAATTGTGTCATCCTCAATTGAAAACAATGCAAGGTATGTGTTAATTTTATTTTAATGTCTTTGACTACCATTATTATTAAACCTAGTTAGTTTTTCAAGATACTTTATGAAAAACGAGAGACTGGTTGACTTAAACTTTATTTTGTTTATTATCGATACTTTTATTGAAGTATAATATCGACCGTCTTATTATGTAAAAATGAACAACCAAATTGCAACTTCATGCAATACTGGTGACATTAGAAACGATTAGCATTCAGTGGAATTAAATAATTGGATGTAATGATACATCATTGTTTTAAGTTGCGATCAGTCGCAGGCTCCAAATATAATAAGCTAGCGCATCTTCCACTCTGAGGTCATGTATTGGTGCCCAATTCTAACGTTTTATTGTTGAAGTCTGTGCAAATAAACAATGGGCCTGTTGTTCGAAACAGTGGCTAATCATGTGCTAAGTTTAACCCGTGCTTAGCTCACATGGAGGCTGAATTTTTTTTAGCGTTGTTCGAAGTGGGATTAACGGTGGCTAACCTTAGCGGCGGCTAAGCCATTTGTCATTTCGTTGAAAACTTCACGCTACGTGAGCGGGTCGTCATATGTCAAAATTTTATTGATTAATAGGTTAAACTAGTTGTCATCGTTGTTTGTTTTGGTAGTGAATAATGAAATCTAAATATTTTCTGTGAAATATATTGTGAGAAAATGGAAAGAAAAAGGAAGAATTTTACTCTTGTGGACCAAGCTACACTCCTGCGGCTTATTGAAAGGTAAGTTAATTATTTTCAAGTGTATTTTACAATGAACATGAAAAGGTATTGAAATGATAAGATGCATAAATAGTATTATTATTTATTATACCCATAAGAAACATTACAATGCTATAAACAATTATTATTTTTAATAGAAAGATATATAATTTTGTAATTACAACTGAAAATATACAGAAAAAAATATTAACAATATTTGCATATATTTATTACAATATGTATATATTGCAGTTTATAAACTACACATAAAACAACTAGCAATTATTGTATATAATATCAAGACTAATATTCTATATTATTAATTTTCAGGAGATATTGATGTGCCAACACCCCTGTTGTTATTATAGAGGCTCTAGCATGTTCCGTTTCTTTGGAACCAGAATGCCAACTCCCAGAACCTCGAACCACCAACACTCCAGCTCCATCTCCCAAACAAAAAGATCCATCTCATCCTCGATCCAGAAAATGTCCTGTGCAGAAAAAAAATATTAGTGTGGAACAATATAAAAGAAAATATTATTAGGAAAGCATAGAAAAATAAAAATTCTTTAGAAAAACTTTGAACTGAATTCATTCATTCTGTAATACTAAGCTTTTGCTCAGCTGACATTTATATTTTGTCATTTTGATTTCTAATTACAGAATTGGATGTTTCATACTAAATTTTCCAAGTATTTCAACTTTTTGAAAAATAGTTTTCAATGTGAAAGGCTTTAACTTTTAAATTCAATTTGAATATTGTCAGAAATACATATCTGCTTGTTTTCGTCTTTTCGATTAGCAGTAAAATTCTGGTACTGGGAACTTACATTAGAACTTACACATAGGTATATAAGCATAAATACAATGATCAGCTCTACTAAATTACAATATACCTTTTTCTGTTCTACCGCAGGCTGTTAAAACAGTTGATTAAAATTATGTTGATAATTATTGCAGTATTGTCTTACATCGTTCGACTATTGCAAATATAATGATATAACCGTTTGTTATATTGATCGTCGTGTGCATATTTTATATGGTTTTGTTAGTAACCTTTAAAATGTATATATTCACTTACAGATTTACAGAAGGATGAGGTAGGATTGCCATTTCTAGCTGAGGAACCCCTGAGTCATTTGGGGGACCCTCTTCTTCTTTAATAATTAAAACACGGCTCCACTCGGCCAGATACCTCGCTTCCAGGCTTCGCGAAAGTTTTCTATCGTGATCTTCTTACTAACCAATACACATATTTAACAGTAAACATATATACGCATATTCTTATAACGCGACTTGTGCACAACACAACACAACAAACTACTCCACAGTCCACAGATTATAAAGGTTAGGTTAGGACTCACTACTCTATTGCTTGCGACTGCGCGACGGCCGTTTCGCCCGTATTCCCCGCCTACCGTCAATGATACCTACTATTACCCACATCATTTTCTCCGTCGCGTCTCCGTGACTGTGGTATACATTATACATATAACTAATATTTGATATAAAAGCTGTGATGTGAATTATGTGATAACTGTATAAGAACGTATGCGGAGCAAGGGTTGTCTCTGGCCAAGCGGATAAATGTTCCCACATTATTTTCTTCATTACGTGCAGATGTAGACTAATTATTGTACCGAGAACCGAGATCTCGTAATAGATTTTTATTTGTATAAAGAAGCTATATATTGAGAAACTCTGCCTTTGTAAGTCATAGCAATTACGTGTATGCATAATATATTAACAGCAAATACCAGCCTTACGGAACTTGAGTTAATGTAAATACTTACTATAAAATTACAGAATTTTGCATTATAAAAAAGGTAATAACAAACTTACCTTGTGTCGAACAGTGTAAATTGCATCCAAACACAAATTTTGTTGCACTTATTCACTCATAACTTCGATCGAAGGTTTAAACGAAATTGTTGCCGGCTGTCAAATACCTACTTAAATCAACCCCCCTGCCTGGTTTAAAAAGCAGGCGGCTAATCACGGGCTAATACCAGGGTAATGCGGCGTTTGGCGTTCGAACAACGCAAAAATGCCGTATACGTAGGTTAAACAGGTCACCGGCTAAGACCGCGCTAAACTTTTGAAAAGTCTGCTTCGAACAACGCTTTAGCTCACGTCAAAGATTAGCGTGTGTTTAGCACGGGCTTAGCCGATGTCATTTATTTTCGAACAACAGGCCCAATGTGTTTCTCCGTTGAGTTGGTTGAAATCGTTCAGCTTTGCCAAGTCTAAAATTATAATCGATTGGAAATGGGATGACATATTCACTTTTCAGACTATACAGAGTGATTTACTGTGGATTTTACCTTAGACTTTTAAGGAAAACAGTTTATTATGTATATCGTAATCTCAATCCTCAAAAAATATCAATAAATTACTAATCATTTGTGAAAATTGCACTCAACATATATAATGAACAAAATGTCATAATCGATACTACTCACTATTAGAAAACAGTGCCTTAATGTGTTTGTAATAATTTTTATAAATATTTTTAATCCCTGACGCAAACAGTTTTTTTTTTGTTTCAATGGTGACTTCTTTGAGTTTTTGTTTAATTTACATTTGATTCATCTATTATTTGAGTTTAATATTTAAATATATGGGGACCGAGCTTTGTTCGGGTAAAAAAGGATTTAAGATGGGCCTATAAGTGTTATAAAGGATATTTAAATTTATAAAAAAAGTGAATATTTCTGGTTATCATGTATTTTAATCGGCAAATACTGCTGTTATTGTTCACATATTCGTAAGTTATAGATTTCGAAATAAATATGAATGTGTAATATGAATGAGAAATATACCAGAAGTCAGCTGTATCACCAATCGATTTCTCGGCCCCCAAACACTATACATACTTAAACTTTTATCTAAGGAGCCATTCTTGTAGCTAGTGTGGATCTCTAGGGTCACACCGATTAAATATGAAAGTATCGGCAATCGATTTCTCGACTCCGAAACCCCCTTTTTGCAAATTTTTACCAAAATCTGCTAACCCTTCCTTGAAATAGCTGATATGTACCTTAAGGGTCACAATATATTAGATATGTACGAATTTTCATTGAAAATTTCCGATTAAATTATTAGAAACTCGTACTAACATCTTTTATTAAAAAATGGGTTTTGTTAAAAAAACTCAAAGCTGATCAGAATGCGAACCGGGGAACTCTTGGTTATAGCCGAAACCTTAACCATAGGACTATTTTTGCAATTTGAGAATAAGAATATTAATTGCTGAAAACGATTTTTTTTATGAATGTGAATACAACCAATCGATCCAATACACTTCAGAACCCATACATATGAATTTTGATCGAAATCGATTGACCAGATTCCGAGATAAAATTTGCATATATATATATATATATATATATATATATATATATATATTTAATATAATTAGATAACGAAATCTAACTTATAATAGAAATTAAATAATAATAGATAATAATAATTATAATTTTTCCAGTTGAAATTCAAGATTGTCCAATTTGTGAAATGACCGTTCAAGCCATGGAAAAGATTTTAGCGAATCCGAATATCGCTCACGATGTTGAACATGTTCTTGAGAAAACTTGTAGAGGATTGCCCTTCATCTACAGTAAAGCGGTATGTAGAAAAAAATGTTTATTTTCGTGTGAATTTGACCCTCCCTACGTCAGCGTTCTTTTTTACTTTTTTTGTTTGGGCCTTTGGATTGGTTTATGTTGTGCTTGTGCTCTTAAAATTGTGTAGATACTTATGTACTTTATTGTATTTTTTTTAATAATGGTAAGTACTGAACATTCTCTCTGTATCTTCAAAACGCTGATCGAATCCTTCAATTTCATCTCAAATCTTTTGCCAACAAGATAGTTTTATGTTTTTGATATTACAAGACTTACTTTGCTTTCGTATCCCCATTCAATATATATTTAAATTGAATGAATATAAAGAAATTAAATGCAAAAGAATTTGATAAAAACATTTGATACATACACTATTCAATTTAAAAAAATACGCACTTAATTGTTAAACAATTAACTAACGAAAATACATGACATCAAGAATAAAACAGTTCACTGAAACTATTTTGATCAGGAATAAGTTGGTGAACCTTCACTGAAAAAAATTAAATCTATTTATTAACCCCACAAGATGGTTTTATGTTTTTGATATTACAAGAATTACTTTGCTTTCGCATCCCCATTCAATATTTATTTAAATTGAATGAATATACAGAAATTAAACGCAAAAGAATTTGATAAAAACATTAGATACATACACTATTCAATTTAAAAAAATAAGGATTTAATTGGTAACAAAATAACTAACGAAAATACATGGCATGAATGGTTCTCTGAACAAACACTGTTTCTTATTTTTTCCTCCACCAATCATCCTTATTATATATTCGGTGGCAATGCTCAAGTAATTTTTACATTTTCGTTACAGTGTAATGAGCTTATTGAGAAGCATGGGGAAGATATGTTGGAGATGCTAAAAACTGAAGACATTGATGTGATTTGCAGGAAAGTTGGGCGTTGTCTGAAGTCCATACATTTTATTGTTATAGATTAGAGGAAAAGTTATTTCTCGGCTGTATGACTTTGCATATATTTTTAGGCTAAGTAGGTGAGTGTATGTTCTCCCAATTTTCTTACCGTACTGTAAATAATTTAATTATAAAAATAATTTATTTTTCAGGTTAAGCTAAATCCATAGTAATTTTACTTCTATTCATGAAAGTCATCGCCGATATCCTATCTTCAATCACTTAACATTATGGTTATTTTGGTGGGTTATTTGGAGCGAGCGTTATTTGACTGTGTGGAGTTTGCCATATTGAAGTGGAGCGGCAATTGTGATAAATTTTAACTATCTGTGAAATTGACTCGTTTAATTTAGAATAAAAATCTTACGTCTGCAAAAGTTTGAATTTATTTATTATTTCTGGTTGCACCCATTACTAGCCTAGTCATTTAAATTTTGATACATATGTTGAAGTCTTAAATCATCGCCAAGTGCAAGTTGTTCCTACATAATCTTTCAAACCACAAAGGTTTCTGACTGTTTACAAACCAATAGATCTTAGTCTGCTACCAGGACGATAAGAAAATCAACTCGAAATGCTGCAAAATCAAGTTAACGAAACAATAACAAAATTCATGTCATTGACATCACCAATAGAAACTTAGCAGAAAACTTCATGGACCCTATACTCTGGAAACGGTTACATAGTTTCTACATAGTGTGGATCATGCACTTACGGTTATTATTCGTTTAATCTCTATTTCTACTAGCTTGTTTACTATAGTTGTTTCATGTATAATTTATTAATTAGTTCGAGAGTTAGTAGATTTATTCTCGATCCTTCCAGAAACTATATGTGAGGTACAGTTCGTCACAGTATTGCCAGTTTGACAATCCTCTAGAACATTATTATGTGCGTCTAGATAATCATAGAACATTCTCGATGAAGGTCATGTCAAGGTTTAGATATATAAAGCCGTGTCGATCACGGGTCAGAGTCAGTTTATTATAAAAGTCAGTTGGAGACATAAGACGATAGTGGCTAAAACACGATAGTCAAAGGGACAAGTTGTGACAATTTTGGAGTATTACGCAAGTGAACTCACCCCACAACGTTTAGCACAGGGTTAAACGTTACAATATACTTTGGGAATCTGGTCGGTCCCACCAATAATATCTGAGAAGCAATAAGAAGAATAATGCTAGTCAACAAATACTATTACGGCCTACAAAAATACATGTCAAACAAGACTGTCCAAACCACAAAAGTAAAAGTATACAGATCTCTAATAATTCCTATGCTAACATATGACTTAGAAACATCGAATATGATGTAAACAGATGAAAATTTCCTACTTGGTTTTGAAAGGTAGGTACTGCGTAAGATATTCGGTGTTGTCTGCTAAAAAAAGACGTTGATGAACCATTTTTAATACATGCCTCGTATAAAAGTGAATGGAGTGGAAAATATGTCATAATAACCATAGTACAGCGGAAAGAAATGAGGCGGAAACTCCGATGGCTCAATAATGTTTTTCAGGAAGCCAGAAAAATCGGTGCGCCTTACTGGAAAGCATAGGCTCAAAATCGTAAAGGATGGCGCCAAAAGCTTGAGAAGCTCTTGGTGCTAGCACCAGTATTATGATGAAGATCCAGTCTGCCATACAATTTGTGTCTCTTACATTGACCGACCAGGGCCTCATTTTGTTGACATTCGAGACGGATCCTTGACTTACAAATTAAGATGCATGTAGTCGAGCTGTAACTGCAGTTTGGTCAACTAATTTGCAGTTCAGAATACGTTTCTTGAATCTGTACCTGATCATACTTATTCGTTATTTTATTAAAATTCAAAATACCTTAAAAGAAATAAATAAAGAATATTTCTTTAGAGGCTGATTTTTATATTTAGCCGTATAACTAAAATCTATCCAGAATAACGCCTGCAAATTTTGAAAAATATATAATATAGCCGCCTTCCACTTAACGAGGCGGTTGATAATTTCCGAATCAAATCTCTAGCATCAGAGGTTCCAAACAATTCTGTAATTTAATAATCAGTATAACAGTATAGGGAACATCTGATTTTCTGTAAGGTTTAATAAAATCGGCTATAGGTTAAAGATCCTACTTCAAACTGACAAGCATCTTATGAAAGATTATTTCAAGATGACAGAGACATATTAAAAAATCTCATTGTTTGGCAACCAGCACATTTTTGTATCCTCGGGAATTTTATGTTTGTCTCTCTCTTATTCATCAAACACGGATCGTTTTTAAAATAGGTCTTTATGACGTTATCCTTCGCTTTCGAGCACGAGCACATTATTCAATCCATGCAGGTACTCATTGGTTGCACTTAAGATTATCCGGCGTCTTATAAACCTACGCTGGTATTTTGCCATACATGCAAGATATAGAATTTCATGTCTTGGAGATATGATTAATATCGAATTTCTAATATTTAAAGCCTTCAAATATAACTTAATTTAAAAAATATTTTTTAATAATAGTTTATAATCGAGTTGATCTATTTTCAGTGTGTCGGTATTGTTAAACTATATGGAGAAAAAATGTACGAAAGACTCATACATGGTATTGATCGACGTCAAATTTGTACCTACATTGGTTTATGTTCTGAAAATCAGATATCTCATGTAGGTATCCACCCATGCACTTACGGACCAAGCTATTGGTGTATCAATGAAGAAAATGCCGAGCAGTGCGGAGTAAGTTATTTATCTCTGACATATATTCTGGATATCATAAACTTATCATCTTTTATAAGAGGAATTGTATTGGAACAAAATATTTATCCTAATAATTTTCAAAATGTTGTAGGCAAGAACCCACTGCGAGAATAAAGTTTGGGGAGGACTAACACCACAAAAAAATGAACCGTCAAAACATCTTCTTGGCAGTGAGAAATGTTCTTGGGGTCCAGGGTACTGGTGCATTAGCGAAGAAAATGCTAATTCTTGTGGATCAGGGGTATAGAGCTTTACTTTAATTCTGAACATAAGAGAAAAACACATTGCTGATCATTTTTCAGGCTAGAACCCATTGTGAAACTAATGTATGGCTAGGTGCTCAACCAAAGAGAGATGTTCAACTTCTTGGTAGTAGCGAATGTTCTCGTGGTCCAGGCTACTGGTGTGAAAGCCAGGCAAATGCTGATCAATGTGGAAAAGGGGTAATTTTAATTTTCTTTCACGTCGTATTATCATGTAAATTTGATCACTGAATGTTGTTTTCTAGGCAAGAACCCACTGTGAAACCAAAGTATGGAATAAAACTAGAAAATAAGCATTCAAATCCATTCTTTATAAATTTAAGGTGAGTTTATTCGACCTCTGTTGGACTGACACTTTAATTAGCGTTGTGAATTTTGTTTCAGGTATAGAAGATATACTTCTTAGTTTTGTGAATACTTTTTTTTGTAATATGTGTAATGTTTAATTATTTTCTGACCAAGCAATAAAATATACCTTTATATTGTGCTTGTATTTCTTTAAAGCGGACTGAAGGCTATTTGTTCTGGGAACCTCGGTTGGTACGGGTTGTTGAGTAGGAGCCATTCAGCCAATGACAGGATCGGGTCTATTGGTTTTATTCTTGCTATATGTATAAGACCCTCTTCTAGAGCTGGTCTCACAAATTCATTGATGTAATCGGCAACTTTCTCTTCTTCAAATGGAATTGGTTCAATAATGCCTATGAGGAAACGTTAATATTATCTAAATAAAATGTACTGCCGACAATTCAAATGTATATTACTTCTGGGAAAGAAGTATCTGTTCTCAAACTTTGCTTCAATAATACTTTCAGAAGCATGTAGAACTTCAGTTATATCATTTAGAATGCCGAATCGATTGCGTACACTATAAGGAAAAAACCACTCTTCACGCAAAGTACCGTACGGCCCAATCATTGTTTTCCACTTTTCGACACAGTTCTTTGCAGCCAGCGAAATGACCAGAAGAGGTGAAATGCTCATTGTCACAACCAAATGTGGAAATGTGGGGCTGCCATAGTGCTTTTGATAGATTTCCGCTACCTGTTCTGGAGTGAGATGTAATAATCTTTGCTGAAAAGAATAATTAGTGTACTTGGTACGTATATCAGCAAAGTTAAATAAGCCATCGAAAACGAAACGGCATCGATTTTGGGCATTTAAAGTCTTAAAAAAATAAAACACTCAGACACGTCAAGTTTGTTTTTGAGGTGAATACTTATTAGGCGTATAAGCAAACCTGCATCTGCATCCGCTTGGACAGTGTGAAACTCAACCCTAAAATTTTAAATGGAAAGCGGGGTTGAGTGACACCTCGTTTGAAAGGTCTTTGGATTCTCTTTACAGTGATACCTTGTTTGCGTCATTATTGCATTTTATTATGACGCTCAGAAACTAACTTTTATTTCTGTTAGGAGAAGCGAATTACAGAATTAAAAAGATAACAAATTTACACATTAGTCAACCCATGTTAAAAGTGCCAAATTAGGATAAAAACTCGTTTATTTCCAAATGCACGAAATGGAATGTGTCAAGTATTTGTGCCTGTTGCATTTTGTAAACACCTCGAACCTTGGTTCGTTTACGAGGTTTGTTTTATTTTTCCTGTCATTTTGTACTTATTCATTCGTGCAAAATAGTTTACTATATAGCTGGAAGACGAGTTGATTTCAATATTCTTTGCAAAACATGAATCTGCATTTAGAACAGCTGAAATCAGTGGCATCCTGACAAACATGTCAATCGAAAGTATGTTCTGGTATTGGATCGATGGCCAAAAAAAGCGAGCTAGTGCAACTCCAGTGGTCAATGAAGAAGTAGCTGTTCTAGGTCATGTCATTCAAGATGCAACATTGAGTACGAGAAATCTTTCTACTCTCTCAGGGGTCGTTCGAACTAGCATACAACGATTTTTGAAAAAATATAAATTCTATCCCTACAAAATACGATTAGTCCACGAGCTCAACAAAGATGATTTTGATAGATGTCTGGAATTCTGCGACGATAAGCGCACGGGTAAATCAGAAGCCACATTTGTTATTTAATTTCTGTTTTTCCGGCGAATGTTCTTTATTCTTCAACGGCGCTGTCACAATTGCCGTTACTGGGGGGATAGAAATCCTAGAGTTTTTCAAGAGAAGCCCACGCAGCATCCAGAAAAGTTGAACGTTTGGGCTCGCATCTTTGGTGACTGTAGTTGGTCCCTTTTTTCTACTTTCTACATTAACTGGAGAAATATACTTACTATTAGAAACTGCAATCAATCCTGCCTTAACTGAAATAGTGGAAAACGATAAACGCTATTCCGATTTCCTCATAGGTGGATTGGTAGGCGAGGTTCTATTGAGTGGCCACCAAGGTCGCAAGATTTTCACCGTTGGAGTTCTTTTTGTGGGGACATTTAAAACTAAAATTTACGCCAGTCAACCAAATTCTTTACAAGATTTAGGCGAGTGAATTACAAATGAATATCATCTCATAACACCAGATATGCTTTAAAATGTGAGAAACCGTTTTGAAGACAACTTGTACCACCGCATAGAAGTTGGTGGTCAGTAATTTCAACATCTACTTGACTAATACGTAGCTAATTTTGTAAATCGCTTCTCCTAATAACAGAAATAAAAGTCAGTTTCTGGGCGTTATAATTAAATACAATGTCATAAACTTGGTATCATTGCAAAGAGAATCGAAAGACCTTTTAAACGAGGTGCTACTCAATCCCCCTTTCCATTTAAGATTTTAGGGGTGAGTTTCACCCTGTCCAAGGAGGTGCAGATGCGGGTTTGCTTGTACGCCAAATACGTGTCTCCCTCAAAAATAAAGTTGACGTGTCTCAGCGTTTTATTTTTATATGACACTGAATGCCCAAAATCAATATCGTTTCGATTTCGATGGACCACCCTGTATACATTTTATTTCTTCCGTCAACACAGCCAATAATCAATTGGTTGAATGAAGTGAGATGAACATATATTGATGATTTTTTGAGAATGTCGTAGACCAAGTAAAGCATAAAAGCTGTTTCATAAGAATGTCTCGTTTCATAACTTGAAATCACATAGCATATGCTTGAAATACTGACCGTGAAGCCATATATATATATAGATTTATTTAAAAGAATGTTTTAATACTCATAGGATTCAGTAACATCTACTAAAGCAATGGATGCGTTTGGTGGCAAAAAGCGACAGTGCTCGAAAAAAAAGTCGATCGCTCAGGGTTCTCATAGGTCATAGAAGATAACAATGTGTTCTTGCCGAAAACTCTCCTTCATACTAAGCAGCCGAGCAAATCTTAGTTCCGTACTTGTTTAATTTGTTTGCTAGTTATATGGTAACGATAAAATAGTGTTTTATTTTTTATTTTAATACGATAATAGCTAAAACCCAACTAAGATTGGATTATGAATATGCCTGATTATCTTTGGTTTTAGCAAAGATAATGGATGTCAGTTTTAGTATGAAACTAAACGAGTACCTACAGACCTAGATTTGTTTATGAATAAGACTGAATATATTTTTGAAAAGTCACGGTAACTGAAGTACATAAAATGTAAATGCACATACATTCAATATCCTAAATCCTGCTTTATCCATGGCCCTCAAGACAACATCTTGATATTTCAATGCATCCGGTTTGATTATGGCCAAAGTTCGCTGTAACTGTTTCTCGTCACAAGAGATAGTGGAAACCTCACTGTGTGGATAGTCATCGGCTGCAATCAGATTGTCTGTCTTGAAATCAACAAATTGTTGATAGTAATAGTCGCCTTCATATTCAGTAATGCATGCTGTTGTCGCTGGTGAGATGTAGTGCACCGTATCGCCCAGCTTGGAACTCTACAATGAATACACCAATTAAAAACCTCATCATAGACATCACATATTATTAAAAAAGAACTCAAAAGCATCTTTTTTTAGCAAAAACGACGCAGTTAATCCATATAAATCTACATCTGCACAATTCAGCAAATTATTTCGATTCATTTCCGACAATTCCCTCGATAGTGTAGGCAACTGACCAATCACGTTGGTATATTTATGTATGTAGAATCTACCGTGTTATATCTGACATAGTGATAATATCCTTCATACTTTTGATGCCTTTGATAAAAAAAATACCATATTTAACAGTTGTATTATTTTCAGATAAAAGAACCAGGTGTAAGCCGTAGAAGGGCGAACAGATCATTCTTTTGAGTTCATATTTTTATTTGCGAAACAACAAAACTAACAATCATTCCCTAAAGCTTTGTCTTTTTGTCCGGGATAATACAAGAATTGCCGGTTTTATTATTACGAGATTGATGAGTAGTTGAACTTTGATCGTATTTCATTAAATTTAAGTTTGAACACTATTGAGACTCTTCTGTTAATTCCTCTATGATTATTGAATTTTGTTTATAAAACAAAAATTTTGGTGGCCAAAAATTCTAATCCTGGTCAGCCGTACAAAACTACGTTAACACTATACTACCAGAACATTTATTCTCAGGGTCCTATGCATCGATAAATTAATATAAACGGCTGGTGAACGTAAATTTACTGCTTTTGCTTTGACTATGCCCAATATCATATTCCTCTGTGACCGCATTATTAAAATGGGGACCAAAGAATTCCCCACACCCTTCAGTTAATAGTAAAATATTGAGTTTGACTGGGGGTACCTAAGTATCTAAGTTCTGTTATGTTGTTTATCATTCAAGAAAATCTTATATTATTCAAAGCTGCCATCTACCAACTACTTTGTAACTCGTAGGGCTATGAATGAATGATATACAATATTGATATTGTCTATCAAAGATTTTTTAAATATCCCAACACTTGTTAATGAGATATTCGAAGATTTAAAACTATACATACGGTCATGAAAACAAACTTCTAGAATATTGAGTGGTATTAATAAAAATCAGTAGATACTTAATACTTACGGTTTCACAAGTACTGAAGATTATATTAATAAAGTTTAAGTACATTCTGATACTTAAAGTATGTACTCATAGACTATAAGTTTGTACTTATGCTGACCAGTTGTTACTTAAATCTATTTTAATAAACGATAGGTTATACTTATTAAATTGAGTATATTCTAATAAATTTTTAAGTATGCTTCTTAGTATGCTGATAGTGCTTGCAGAAAGTGTATTTCTATTTGTTTAGAAGATGTTCTGCGTGCAACGAGCACCAAAAGTTTATAAAACCGACTAGAAGATCCTTATGATCAAGATTATGTGAAATTGTTTCGTTTTAACACCGATAGTGGGGCGTGGTTAACGACACTTTTTTTTTGGCACTAATGAACATCTTTTTTGAGACATATTGCTGACCCAAGTGGGTCTTTTAGTATTTAACTTTTTGTTATATTTGGCTTTAGGCTTCCGGATTGGTGTAGCAGAAGATATTGGTGTAGGTAAGTCAACCAACGGTATGTGGTACATCTTGTGCAACTGCTATAGGTGCAACTGATTGTACGTTGATGCGAATTAAAAAAAGTTGTGGAAAATAATTATGGTATACATTTGTTGCAAACAATTTCCCGCACTAAATGTAGGTACAAGCAACATGTAAGGCTGATGAGTTATTTACAAGTGTCAGTGGCAGAATGGCCATGTTCTGTATATGATAGCAGGATTTGGAGGAACTGTCAGATCTGTGGTGTATTCAGAACATTTGACAATGCAGATCAGGAATATGGTATTGAAAAATGTAGAATGGTTCCATTTAGAGAACCAAGAACTGCAGAAGAAGTTAACGACTTAAAAATGAACGTGTAATTATCAAAAGATGCTTCGGACAGTGAAATCAAAGATTCCCTTAATTACAAAATAAAGTTTGACTGCCATTAATAAAAGTGCATCCATTATAGCATGTTGTGTTCATCATAATGGAAAATATTTAAAAGATGAAGAAGTGTATCAAATTGAAAAAAGCTTACATTTAGACGTAAACATCGAAGATGAAGAACATGTTAGACTACTTGATCTTCGATGGGAAGGTCAAGTCATACGCAACCGTTTAGTCACAATTATTTGCGTCAGCCAAAATTACTAACATAGGTATTTTTTTTCTAATCTAATTACAACATAGTATAATTTTATCTCCTTCTCTGTGAAAATGGTGTATATTTAATTATTTCTCCAGTTTTGCCTTTTTAAGATTTAGAACATGCATTTTATTCAAAAGCACTAATCTTTGTAGTTTCGTGGAGCTTAACGTACGTATTTCCTCCGATTCGTACTGTTCTATAAGATTTTGACCCTTTGACGTGCAGGTAACGGTGGTGGCAGTGTTGAAGGGGATACTGAAGCGAGTGACTTACCAGCCACTTCATCGAATTGTTTCTCTTTTTGTTCATCAGAAGGGATTCCTATTGCAACATGTTCTGAAAATATTTGCACTAGCTTCTGTATAATAAAAAATAATTATTTTAACAGGTATTTTGTAAAAAAACACCACTGCACTCATCTTGATCCCTCTGTAATGCCATGTACATGAATTGTTTTGCTGCACATAGCTTTTTCTTTTTACTCCCAGTTATGTTGGCATCAGTATTTTATTTACTACCACCTACAGGTTATATTTTTTTTTATTTTTCTCAAATCAGTAATTATTCCAAAGTTATCTACAACGTTTTCATAGTTAACTTACATTTTATAATAAGGCATGATAACTTACTTTCATACTGTTGTTAAGCGTGGTTAAGACGTCTTGGATTTTTTATTTAATGCGGGAGTTTTTCCTTTATTTAAAATAATAGGATAGGGTATCCTATCTTTCGAAACACTCCCGCCACTTTCGTCACTTCCCAATGAAACGAATGACATGACGTTCGATAAATAAACGTAGAACAGTTTAATTCTTTGAGGTTTGTATAAATCTTAAGTGTAAACTGACTTGAAGAAGTGGTAACATGCGTTGGTTGTACTTTTTACTTGTAATAAAATTTCGATTAAATAAGAGAATACTTGAGAATAATCAGTAGATACTTCAATTTTTTAATATACATTTCAGTATTTACTTAATGCTGATGCTCATACTTACAAGTAAGTACATATAAGTAAATACTGATTTTTATTAATATCACTCATTATTTCTATTAAGTATAAATGAACATATGTACATACATTAAAATCTTGAATTAAAAATTTCATGAACGCTATACCTAACAAAAATCGAGTTTTTATCAGGAGCAGCGTTTCTCTGGTTAACAAGCTATTGTCAAAGTTTCATATTTATGCTGCTTTGTGTCCATGCATGTAGAAATTTGAAATGATTGCAAAATGAATGTTTTTCGATGGATTAATATTTTCAAAATTTTCTTAGAGGTAGGTTTTTAAGATAAATGTCTTATAGATGTTAGTAATTGCTGACACTATTTCATCAGTAGTTACAACTTCTGTTTGAAATATTAAAAAATAGAAATAATACATGTATATTATTTTTCAGACCACCAACTAATAAATTTTGGTAAAAAAATATTTCATACTTTTGAGTGTAACATTAGTCATCAAAATCATTCAACGTTCACCAAAGTAGCTAATACGTTGCTTTTTACTTATTCAGTGATTTCAAAACATCGCAAAAATACACATATTTCAGACTCTACCATTGCTGTAATTTGGAAACCTTAAAGTTTTTTGAAAATTTCCAATTTAAATGTTGTTACATATAATTTCTACTTTAATTTGGTCGTCTCATATTTTCAATTTTCGAAAAAAGTTGCCCTCACCAACCTCTTCGGGAGAAGTTTTTAGGGGAAAGGAGATATTGAATGTCGATTTTTTTTCAGTGGAGCCACGCTCAAATAGTCCTCTTTCTAATAAAAAACGGAGCACATTTACTATTTAAAAGGCGCGACATAGAAAAAGGTCAAAAATACTTTAAAGCTGTAAAAATCAGTTTGCAAAAATAGATGTATGTTGCATAATTTTAATGAAATTGAGGTGGATGACGCTATTTTCAATGATGGTAATAAAAAAGGGAAGAATGGTTTTCTTAGTACTTACGAAATTTTGCTGGAATTTTCGATTTGGAAGTATATTTTCAATCCCAAATAGTATTGACAGTTTTTAAACGTCAAACGCACTGCACAAGTCAATCATCAATTCGTTAAAACTTACTTTTTCGCGAACTTATAATACTATTTTTACGTATATTTTTGAAAATTTCGAAGGATGTTAAGAGTTTTATAGAATGCAAGGATGATTATACACTATTTGGGATTGACAAGATACTTCCAAATCGAAAATTCCAGCTAAGTCATAAGTCCTAAGAACTAAGAACACCATCTTTCCCCTTTTTATTAACAAATCATTAAATATGGCGTTTTCCGAGTCAATTTTATTAAAAATTATGTTAACACATCTATTTTTGCAAACATTTGATTTTTTGGGCATTTATAGCAAAAGCCGTTAAACTAGACTATAATAATTATCAGATATAGTTATGTAATTGTATAAATTACCTTTTTCGTGGAACTATTCGAAGAGTCTCCTCCATAGTAACTTCGATAGGTGTTCAAGTTGGAGGTCGTGTTGGTGTTTGTAGTTACTTCGAGCAAAGCGATTGAATCTTTGTTTCTTGAGACACGTATGCTCATGGTTGTAGAATACTTTTCCAAATGGGGGGCAACAAATTTGAGCTATTTTGACAATTTAACGTCAAGTGCTGATGACATACAAAGGGATGATAACGTTACGTAATTAGGTACGTATGCCTCTTTATATCATGCGTATGCCTTACAGATAATAATTCCAGAAGTCTATGCCATGACAGGAAACAGCAATATGAAGCGTTAAGAAATTGTGAAAATACCATTAATCCGTCATATGTGAATGCGACGCTCTCACAAGCGAAGCTAAGAAGCCAAGAATACTTATCTACAATTCTCGGGGAAGTCCTCGCGCTAGGTTCTTGAAACAAGGGGTACGCTAAGGAAGCACCCAGGTGGTGCGAAAACAATAATACTAATAAGACAAGAATCGTATTAGCCCCAAAATCAAAATACATATGAAAAAACACACAAATATGGATCAAAAAAAGATAAAAGGACAAGGCCATTCTTGGACAACTAGCAAGTAAAATGGACGATGCCCATATAGACCAAAAGCTACAGAATGCAAGATTAAATTACAGAAATATTGAAAGGTAGATTGGAGAACTAGTACCAACAACCTAGAAGCTCAAAATACCAGAAACGACATCCCATCCATGATCTACAGTTTATAAACCATGCATCTCATCAAGGTACAGCAGACAGTAATTATTGCAAGATTGCAGAAAATGGAATGAAACACCCGAATACTTTGAGCCACACACGACACAAATGTATTTATTCCAAATATGTCAGAAGATTGGAAATTGAATGAACAGCGAGCACCCAAACCATAAAAAGTCGCAACAACAAAAGACGGACACTAATTATTGTATTACCAGCCATGTATATCGATTTTGAGTGGCGTTTATCTAGTTTTTCTGTCAAATTCTTTTTATCATCACTCGATGTTATTGATGGTATTCTCTTGAATTCGTTCGTACACCCTGCGTCACCATTCCATCAAACCCTTTGTCAATTTTTTGACCGTTGTTAGAACCAGGTGGCCTTCCCATTTTCATTGTATTATGGGTTGGAAAGCGTCTAAAAACTTTGTTTCGTCAGAGGCTGAGAAGAAATTGAACTATATATAGGTAAATGTAGGAAACAGATATAACTCTTATATGTAGATCATCACTGACAGCACAAGATACCTTTGTCTCGAGAAATTTCGCTGAATATCTTCATAAGGTCCCGGGAAGTCACAACTCTATTCAACGGAACAAAATTACTATTTTTGGTGCTGCTACAGAGACAGGATTTACAACTGAACGCCACTAAAATAATATAAAATTTCATTTGAATAGGAAGACAAACAATTTAAAGATTAGTGGCAGGTTTGATTTTTGACAATTTTTTTTATAAGATCAATTCTAAATTATATGTAATTTTTGGTCATGCAAAAAATACGCTGCTTGAAGTGGAGCCCCAAAGTTTCGTTTCTGTCTCATCTGAATGATATGAGATTTCTTATCTACTTTGAAAAATGTACCGCAAAACCAGTGCGTATATGTAATAAAATTTCTAACATAACAACGGTCGTTCCATACCAAGTGCCGCCTCGGTTGGCTACCCTGGTGAATCTCTAGAAGATTACAGGCGTGCTCCTCGCTTGTTTTGCACCGTAAGAAAGTGTGTTCACCAACATAGGAACTTGGCGTCGCGTATTGAATGCGGGCTTCACGTTTTTTTTTGTTGATGAAAAAAATATATTCTCACTAATAACAAAATAATATTTGTAATCGGTTTGTTAGTGCAATGTGACCAAAGTGTTTAGTTTTTCAGTTTAAGATTTTGTTAGTGCCACTAATAACACATGGCAGGAATACTTCATGGGGGTAGAGACCAAATTAACAAAAGCAAAGGTAGGAATGTTAATTGAATTTGTGATTTTTCATATATGGAAAGTTGATGGACAAGTTCGTCCATTATTTCTTACATAGAAAAGTTCGTCATAATTCAAGACAAATAGAATTTATTTAGGATATCATTCAACTTTACCTTAAAATAGTGTTACCCAAAGGCAGATAGATCTTCAAATTAATACTTATCATTTAAACGATCGATTCGAAAAGTTTTTTTGCCATTTTACTAATCACTGTTTACGTACTTACTTTACCATCTAGAAATTATTATCCAAGTTCTCAGCTTTTATACAATGGCTTGCAACAATATGAATAACTGGATATGATCGTACTCTGGGACCAATTATGTTGTTCCTCTGACATTTCTTTCGAGCCTATGATCTGTTAGAAACTACGAGATTTTAAAAAGTTACTTGAAGGCACGCTTTTCTATGATGTTACTTTCATATTTCCAACAGAAAAATCAGAAATAACGCTTTCATGGATTTTTAATTATCGTCTTCGTCAGCCCTTTTTGTGTCAACAATTTCTCTGTCTTGATAGTGTTTCCACTGACAAGGGGACTTACAGTTTAAGGTGGACTCCAAATCATCGATATATTCAGAAATATACCTTTCTAACAAATCAAGGGGTTGTAAGGCATACCTAGCTGCTTTAATGCGGGCTTGTGATGGGCAAGGGATTTCGACCGTTAGTTATTGCCATTTACTAACTTCTTATATCCCCAGATGACCTTTCGGTTTTAAATCGATTATCTTACCCACTAGATCACAATACATATTGAGAATTTTTTAAACAATAATATCTAATCTTTTCCATCTTACAAATTTTAATGAAGTGTTGCCGCCTCTGCCTTTGATATTCCTCTGAAGATGTGAAGACCATTATTGATGCTTGGATCAGGTTGACAAAGTTATCTGGCTATTTCAAAACAGATGTTTTCAGTTCTCTTACCGAAATACGATTTTTCATGTCAACCCAAATGTGGTCAATGGGATTGAGATTAAAACTGAACGGTAGCCATGGCAGCGTCTGAATGCAAAGACGGAGAGCTTATTCATATTTGGGAGTGAAGACTCTGGAGATCCGACAAGGAGCATTATCATGTATGAACTAAAAAATAATGTTTTCATCTCTCTTATCATTATTAGGGCGTCTCCATGATAACCAAAAGCCTTAACTATCGCGCATTTAGCAGAGCTCATGTTGGACTGTCAGTATACATACTAACATCCACAGCTATCTAAAATTAACAAACAGATAAATTATTCTACAGTATGTCCAATATTGATTATGGGTTTGTGGATATCTCAGGAACTATTAAAAATAGGAAAACGGTTAAATAAGGAAACTTTTAGATAATTCTTAATGCTTTTTACAGAATAATTCCAACTCCTAGTGTTTATCCAATTTAAAAAAAAATTGTAACACGCTTATGACTGGCAATGTGTATAAACCGATGTCTACGTCACAGCTTACTTTAAATTTGTCGAATGGTACTTATGTTAGGTTCTCGTCTACTCGGAAAAATTTGCAATATTTTTTAGTTACCCTATGGGTATCATTTCATTTTGAATAAAATGTTTAACATATTATTTATTATGCTCTATTGTCCCCAATCCCACTTGTAAGATAGAAGAACGTATTTAATTAGAAAAGTTTACACATTCATGACCTATGAAACATTTTCATCGGTTTAAAATCTGGAATCAACCAGGTTCTTAAGAATTATCATAAAGCTATCGATTGAACCATGTTTTGGATTTAAATGAACTTAACAATAACTTCAAGCATTGGGTTTTGTTGTTTTAGGAACCTACGTTGCCAAATTTATATCTTAATCATATTATTTTCATCAACAATAAGATTTTTTCACCGATCGTTATAAATACTTGAAGGGCTAATAAGACCCTGTTTTAATTTTCTTTCAAATCTGTGGTCTGATGGTTCCAGAAAAATTGAACTTTGAAACTGAAAGTTATTTGTACAAGCGTATTAGTAAAAAGTTGCTCTAACGATGTTTTTTATGAGAAAGTTATGAAACGAAAATTTATTATTATAGGTGTGCAAAAAACATAAGTCGTGAAATATCGATAATTATAAATGAAAACTGCTATCGGATGAAAAACACATTTATAAACCATGAAAATCAAAAGTTATTAGAAAAGCCTAAAGAGACATCAAAACACCTCAACGAGATTTTTATAGCCCAAAATAATATTGAATCTTCCCTAACAAATGCAACAAATCTAAATAAAAACACAAAATTTAAAACAGAAACATACACAAAAAACTTCTGTCTAAAACCAAAAAAAACACAGAAAAAATAATATCACAAGTTATATCAGTACCATTCTGATATTTTACCAATGAATCTTTCACCTCAGGGCAATTTCCAAACTGTCTGAAACAATCAAAAACACCAGTGCCATATTAAACTGCGTAAAATTCATTTACAAAGCCTTGAATTCTATGACTTAAGTTTAAGTAAGACATTCGATGCAATAAACCACACCCAACTATTTGATAAATTATACGAGGTCGGCATTAGAGAATTAACGTATGAATGGGTTAAACTATACTTAGCAAGCAAAGCATACAAAGTGGTGGTGGAAGGAGTGAAGTTGAATACAGAACAGATAAGCCTGGGAGTGCCACAAGGTACAATTCTTTCCCCTATGTTGCTTATCGTTGTCATCAATAATGTGACACCTCAGACCTGTCGATTATATATACTGTCGACACAAACTTTTTCATGACCGAGGACACATTACAAATATTAATAGAAAACAGTAATCAAACATCACAGGAGTTTATCAACTACTGTAAAGAAAATAAGAAAATGGACTCTCTTCAAATAAACAGAAATCTTGCTGCATGCAGTTCCTCCCAAAAAACTCACCAACAAACCAAAATTTATTATTCAAAATAGATGATAAAAGCATGGGAAAAAAGCCACAAAAAATAGTTTTGTACCATCCATTTGTTACCAATTTAGAAAACTAAAAAGAACAGTGGACGTGGACGCAGACGTAGGTACTAGGAATAATGTATTTCGGGCTAGTGCAGTCAATACTCCAATATGGACTCGACTTTCAGGGATAGTCTGCATATTCTTATAAAGCGTTTAAAAAAAACAAAAAAGTGATTCTACGGTAGGTGTTCCTAAGTAAATAAGGTGTTCAACACTTTTCAAATAATACAAAATACTCACACTTCCTTGTCTGTGTATCCGCCAACTTGTTCTCTTAACACACAATAATAAAATAGTTTAACGAATAATAAAATATACATAACTATGACACAAAAGGTAGACTGGATATTCACTTTCCATACCTGCCAGAACTCACCAGTATTATCATTATCATATCAACACAACTTTTTAAACAAAAAAAAAACTAGAAACAAATAACATAAATCGTATTTCGTGATTTTACAGAAATCAAATCCTTTTGGGACGTTGATTGCAAAAATGGCCTTTATTTTTAAGGCCAGAGTTTCGATTACGAGAAAGGCATGAAATACAGTTTTGACGAACAATTTTCTCCTCTTCCAAAGTCGCAGACATTTACCAGTAATAAATGGAGGTGATCATGGAAATAGATATAAGAGTTCTTTAGTGAAAGAGAAAATCTTAGAGGAAGAATAAATATTCGAAATAATAAACAAAACAGTGTATCCACTGACAAATGCTCTATTTGGTAATGGAAAAATTACTTGTTTTGAATAATGTAATAATAGAACAAAAACAAAGATAGTAGATAAAAAACAAAAGACAAACATGTATACCTACTTCACATAATAATGATTTTATTGAGGTAAAACAATGAAAAATGACCAGTATTTGGATGTTTGTTTTACAAGAAGGCACTATTGTAAAAGTTTAGAGCATGGACTAAAGAAAACGCTTTTTAAGATCCATACAGACTACCACCACACAGTGGCCCACTGAACCTGCTCAATTCTGCTAGGAACAAGATTAGCTTGAAATATTTCGTTGTATTCTGTAATATGGTCTGTCTATGACTAGAAGGACATGAAATAAATCTAAGGCGTTACTAAAAGCGAAAACCTCCTATTATGTTTACGAGTATGTAAATGATTTATTTTATACTAGCTGTCCCAGCAGACGTCGTCGTGCCCGGAAAAGCTTCAAGCGATATGCTGACAGCAGCGCCACCTACCAGGTTCAATTGTGTTTTTAAATCATCCAGGGAACCATTGGAATATAAATAGAAAATGTCATCCCGATCGGTCCAGCCGCTTGACATACCAACAACGGCGCCATCTATCAGGTCCATTTGTGAATCTAAACCATTCTCGAATCCCCTCGAATACACACAAAAATTTTCATCGCCATCGGTCCAGCCGTCTGACATACCGACGACGGCGCCATCTATCGGATCCAATTGTGAATCTAAACCATTCTCGAATCCCCTTGAATATTCACAAAAAAAATCATTAGAATTGGTTCAGCCGTTTAGGAGGAGTTTAGTCACATACACACGAACAGAAGATTTATATATCTATATATATATATATATATATATATATATATATATATATATATATATAAAAATATTAGTCTTGACTTCAAAGTTTATTTATTTTGTCATTGTCACTGTGCTCTAGGCCATTTTTGACTGAATATTTTCTTGTAGTAGCTAGGTAAGTAAATGATTCATAACCAAATTCCTTTCTTTCTAAAATAACTATTTTACCCAGAACGAATTATTTCTTGCAAGTTACAATAGATCTTACAATGAATAGAAGAAAAATAAAATGAACTTATACTAAGTGCTTGGGTCAATCAGAGGCTCATGCTTCTCATCCTAGAACAACCACCTCCCGATGGTTGAGTACTAGCATTCGTCGTAACGGTGGCAACATTTTGCTCGTTAAGAATGTGAGGGCGTACCATTAATTCAGTCTGCATCTCATTGTCCACAAACATGGGTTTTCTGTTATCGGACAAGCGTATCTTCATTACCTCATTTAATATGTAGCCCAGACCATCGTCGTCTAGTAGCGTTAAATTTTCAATTGTATCGTAATGGAAATGGCTTGACATAGAACCAAACTGAAGACGTGGCTTTCTAGGCAGATCTATTACTCTCATAGCACCTTCAGTAATATCTTGGTAGGGAGTGAAACGCAACAGCGACATAAATTTGGAGTTATCTTCACGTGGCTGGGTCGCAATGATGGTCTGTTGCTTTTTGTCTGATAACACCTTGGCACCATCCTCATCTATAATATTGGACTCTACACGTATCACTGTCTGTACGCATTTGTCGACAAGTTTAATATTCGCTGACATACCTAACTAAAATATCTGTTTGTTAGGTAGTATTGCTTGAGATTTGGTTAGACATCATTTTGACGTACCTACATGACAGGAAAGGTTTCCTTCTTGCTAGCTAGTAATCGTATCCGTCTCGTATGGATTTGAAGAGGCAAAGGCGTTTGTAAAATGGGAGCTTTGAGGCGATATGCTGGAAAGATATGATCCGCGATTCTACAGTAAACTTCAGGCATATTTGTTCTTTTAAAAAAATATCTTTCTAAAAACAAAAGATTTATACTACAAAATTAATATTTTTTCGACAATAAAGCATTTCTCTCTTTCTCTCTCTCTCTCTATTTTTTTTTTAGCTAACTATCGTTTACCCGCTACTGTTCATTAACACTACCCGTAATACACTTACTAAGGGTTGTCGGGTATTGTATATTATATCATATTTGAATCAAGTTTCATTCACCTCGGGGACGTTAAACAGAAAAATTCATAAAATCTAAACCTAGGTAGCGAGGCCCTCTTAACAGCAAGTATTACATTTTTTTTTATTTTATTTTGAGGATCTCAGCTTACTTCATATGCCTATTTTCGATAATGTTTATATATTTTTTCTAACAATAATTGCTAAAATGTGTGAAAAATAACAGATACATTTCTAAAATATTCCTGATTTCAAAAGCACCCACTAAATAAGTGATGATTGCTAGCAAACATTATAGTCGAAATAATTTGGCTACGAATTGACATATTTTCAGTTGAAGCATGGCAATCCTTCCGTCACAATTATAAATCTTTAGTGCCAATTTGTATTTCACACATCAATACCTACCAATAGAGGTCGAACTTGATACGTCATTAATGATGGAAGATCAAAGAAAAAACAGCAACGAGAGCCAAAGGCAGCTTTCCAAAGGGAACATTGAATGTAGTAAGACGATTATTGACAACCCAAACGAACAGATCAATGATGAAAAAGTTGAGCTGAGTGCTGGTCCTTCTGTCAAAGACAAAGACCATAAAGTAAAAACTGTGAGACAAGATATGGAACAAACATTATTGATTAATATGAATTCGGAGGACGTTGGTCAGACAAGTGATATTTTATCTTATATCAGGAAGAAAAATGAAATTAAAGAAAAAACAGATGAATTAATTTGCAGTTTGGAAAAGTCTCAAGAAAAAGATCTCACAGAAGTAATCAATAAGAATAGTGGATCCTTCAAAACGGATGAGAAACCCATAAATATTAAAGATACTACCAATCACGATGACTTGCATTCCAAGGAAGCAAAGCACGAGGAAGTATGTAATCCTATTCTAGCAAATAATCTTTCTGCTCCACAAAAAATTGAGGTAATAGAGAAAATTATAAAATCTGAGAGATTAGATAATAAGAAGCATAAATTATTGATAAAATTGCCAGACCCTTCTGTCACCTGCGAGCGCGATGCTGTTGGTGATGACCCAAAGAATCGAAATGAGCCGCGTATTGCTTGTGAATGTGATTCTAATGTTGAAGGTGCAGCCGTACCCATCATCTCATCATTGGAAAGCTGTCCACCAGCTAGTGATCCAGCTAATAACCCAGGTGTTTCCAATGTGCAAATCAAGGTGAAGGTGAAAAATGTAATACCCATATTCACCAATAATAAGGTCACCTCTCATGAAACAGTGGCTTCACACAGTAAGTCACAAAGACTGGCAGAATGTCAACAAGGACCATTGCCTAAGAGCCCATCTAAACAAGCTACAAAAATTCTAGGAACCTCAAATGCTGATAAGAATTTTAGCTCTGGTATAAGGGTCTCAAAGATAAACAGTAATATAGCACAACCTGTTAAATCCACCCTTTCAGTAAGAAATTGCAACAGATTGCAATCGACTCATAGTATATCGAAGACAAATACGGGGCGCTCAGAAGACAGTTTACGTGTGGATAAAAGCATGAGCCAAACTCGTTGCTGGGCTAGTGGAAGTGGTTTACCGCTTCAAGACAAGCCAAGTGATTTGAATTGTGAAAGTAGAAGCAATTTAAAACGGCAAAGTTTGATACCCAAACCTTCCAGACCGAGCAGTACCAACCAAAAAACTATTGATCTACAAAAAACCACCGAGAAGAAAGAGACCAGATTTAAGCGTCCGTCAGAGCAAAAACTACCAAATACTTCACGTCTACCTTCAAAAACATGTGATGAGCCAGGCAGTCTGTCCAGCAGAATATCTAGACTAGCAGCAACTACATCAGTAATCCGATCCAAATTAGACACTGGTCTGAAGAAGCAAGACAACAAACCAATAAAGAGATCCATAGATTTGGAAGAAACTAACAATATGCCAATTGCAGGCTCTAATACCATGAAGAATTTGTACCGGACCATCTTCGAGGTCAAACAAATGGCTAAGGATCTATCTGATGCTAATATAATGAAACATCAAAAGGAACACATTGAGAGACTCTTGAACAAGATTTCTGATATACAAAAAATTGCTGATGTTTTGAATGAGCAGGATAGCTCTACAACAAGTGACAGCCTAAAGGATCAAATAAGAAATTTGAATCAAGATTCACCACAAATGGAAGCTAAGATAAAATCAACCAAGCCAAAAGATAATAAAATTTGCATTAAAGTACTCCAGGCGAAAGATAAGCTAGAGAAAAAGAAAAAAGAACAACCAACGGAAGCATCGGATGAACAAACTGTTGCTGGACCTTCTGTGATCCCGGAACCTATCAAATCTGAAACTACTTTGATGGAAGCGGTAAGTCTCATTTTCTCAATCGAGTTTGTATAATGGTTTATCTGGAAAAGCTTTCATTTAGCTCTGAACTAAACCCAAACTTTAATGTAACAATTTTTATATAAAAATGATATAGTTGTAATGTTTACATTATATCTTCGAAAAAATCTTCAAAAAACACATTACGCGACACAAACAATGAAGCTGTGTCTTTGGTAAACAAAATATTTTGATTATACTCAAATTAATAATTCCCTGTATAAGTATTCTTACTTTATTGAAAATAGCATTTTAGGTAAGTGTTATAGCCTTTTTGAGAAAATACTCGCATATAGCTGTAATTCGTAATAATAATATTTTAACAACAATATTTTTGAAGTCAATAGCTTCTTCTATAAGGAAACAAGCACCTTGATCTCTGATTAATTTCAAAGTGATATCAATCCTCTACAAATTGTACGTATTTAGAGATGAGTAGCCAATAAATAAAATAAAATACAGCAAAAGTCGCTTGATATTCAGACGCGTAATTTGTTTCTAGAAACAGAGCAACAAAAAGCTGACCGATTCTGACTCAATGGACGGTGTGTTCATTCCATCCTTGGAACCACCTATCAATACGATGGAAGAAGAAGAGGAATCCAACGGTTTGGATATAACAATAACATTTCCTGAATTCAAAAAATTCCTCAACGACGAAGCCGAATCTCATTTGTCAGTGAGATTATCTGATATTTCAGCTGAGGCACTCAAAAAGCTCAAGAGGTGTCCCAAAGACTTCACACTGCGTATGGACTTTGTACAAGGCAAAGTGCTTTTTCAAACTGGCAAAGCACCGGCAAACAACTTCTCCATTGGACCAGACAAGTTTGTTGATAACTCAATAGATTCCAAAAAATCAGATATTATAAGCATTAAACCTATAACAGAGTGCTCTTTTGCTTCACAACTGATATCAGTGGAGACAATTAAGGATAGAAACACATCCTATAAATCTTTGAAATCTACAGATTCTGAACTGTTCAACGTTGTCAATTTGCCACATATTTATAGAAATCCATCTCTGAATGCAGTAACAAGATCTTGCATAACTTTAAAAACGGATAGAATTTTATCTATGGCCATCATGGCGAGACAACTCCATAGGAGCATGCCACAAATTCCAAGTTTGACTAATATTTATGAAGACAAAATGATAGAGAACTTTAGCAAATCAGGTAAGTAGGTACCTAATATTTTTTTTATATTTTTTGGTCGTAATAAAATGTCATGGCCTTAGTTGTTTTAATGTTTTGTGTATTACAAAGAAACAGCTTCATCTGTCTTCAGTCCAATTAACGTAATATGAAGATGATATATAGCATTTCAAGTATAACAAGTAACAAGTTAGTAATTCTGAAATAATGCCATTGAAACAATTTTTAAGTTTTTCAGATCCAAGAAAAAAAACGCAAAAGCCGTGCCAACTTGAGAAGAGGTCTCACTTCAAGTGATTTTATTTGATATTTTTTGTTCAGTTTGTATTCAGTCAGTTTTTCAATAAAGTACCTATCTTTTTTTATTCTTGAATATTTGAATTATTTTATCGGCAATCTTTTTATGTTTTGATTATCAAGTTAATTTCATTACTTTTACTATTCTTCGGCAGATGGCGCTGCATATTTAAAACTGAAAACAGCTGAGAGTTGTCGGTCGTCGGTTGTTGGATGAATTGTTATGTGTCATCTTGACATGGGCTATCGGGTTTTAAGATAGGGGTTGAAATTTGATTCAACAAAGGGCAAATGCAAATAGAACATATGCAAGTTTGCAGTAGTAGTTCGACATGTGATTACTTCAATTGGATCTTTCTAATGTAACATTCCAACATAGTCCACCACAGTCGGAATCTAGTGGGTATGTTTTGATCAGTTCTTGCTTCTTTTTGATTTTTTTCTAAATTTTGAATCGATGCAAAGGAGATTAAGTTTCGGGGTTAAGTGAAAAAAATCGACCCTTATATAATAAAAATAAAGTATTGCGTATGTGTAAGTGACCCAAATCTTCAGGATGAACAGCAGAGATTTCTTCAATCAAGGATCTTCATTTATGTTTGAGGTAGGTTTGATGAATAATCATTGCAAAATTATGTTCTCTTCATAGCATTCGTTTAGGAAAAATATCTCCGACTGTTCATTGCCATCAATCAATCAATGCTTTCGGTAACAATAACTAATATCCATGGTGATTATCACTGCTTAACCTCAAAGTTTGATCGACTATATCTAGGTACGGACAATTATTTTCGTAAACAATTTACATATTGAATAGCTAGAATACCTCCTACTATTTTTGAGAGTTTTCATAATACCTACCTATCTATTCTATTTGAGAAAATATTGATATTTTTGATTAATCATAGTGCATTTAAGGGTTTTTAAAGTAATGATATGGAATGTAGGTTAATCGATCGTACCGCCAAATAACTACAATATTACTAAACTATTACTAATTACTCAAACAATCTACCTATAATCTGTATCAAATTTATACCGTAAAAAATGCAATGGTAAAATTGATTACATTACTGTTTGTATATAAAAAAATCCATGTTAAATCACTGTTTAGAAAATATTTTGAGTACATATGTGTCCCTATGGAAAAAATGGTAGATACGTAGATACTGATTGGGATCTTAAATCAAGTGAATTTTTATAATTAAAATTTTTACCCATATAAAGACATATCGAAAATTCAATATAATGCATTATTTGTTTTTTTTTCGTACAAATGAATTGAAAGTTGAATGATGTAAAAATTGTATGGGCTATCTTAAAGATGACTGCGAATTCAATCATCTTGTCTAAGGAAACAGGTTTTATTTATGTACCTATCTAGGTGCAAAAAAGCTCACATTCCCGTCGTCAGATAATTATATATCTGAACATGATATAGATAATTACCGCACGTTGTTTGATCAAAATAACTATTTATTTGCGTTTCTTTATTGTAATGTTTGGTATTGGCAGATATGTTTGTATGTGTGATTAGTCTTGTGAAGGCAAACTGTAATCGGACTGTATCCTGCTAGGTGAGCCGTTGAAACGGTAAGGATAATGAAGTTTTATGCATGTCGTTTGTGGCAAGTATTAGATAATTTGAGAAAAAGCAGAATACCTACTATGACTGTTTAAGTTACTTAGGATTTTCACATAGGTTTTCGTTTGACTTTTACTTTTGAAAATTCAGCAATAATCAAGATTTACAAAACTTTGATTAAGACGCTTAGGCTTCATAAAATCATCGTATAGCAACTTACCTAGACAGGGTGTTAATTAATGTCATGTACTTATTTTAATGGGTAATTCTTAGGCTAATTTTAGGTCCAATAAAGTTCATAGGTATAAAGGTATGTCTTCAGAAGCTTGGTCTCCGATATACAGGGTTGTAAAGTTTTATTTTTTTCTTTTTTTTAATAATTCAAAAACCGTTTGCGATATTAGATTAAATTCCCGGATAAAGTATTGTGATATAAATAAATAATTTTTAATAGAAAATATTTTTATTAATTCAATCATTACCTAACGTAGGTATGGGTTTGTCTTGTCTTGGTATAATTTTAACTAAAAAAGTAGGTAGTAGGTACCTATTTCTTGCGTTTTTGCCGTAGAACATATAATTTTAAAGAAAATAATAAAAAACTACATAGATTTCGGCAATTTTAGTAAATTCTTTATATCAAATCAAGTTAGTATGCAGTAGTTAGTCATGTAATAAATAGTTTTGTTTCAGAAATATTTGTTGTGTCCTTACCATATTTAAAGAGTTCAGGCACTCCTACCACGAGATTTTACATCCCGCATAGAATTTTCTCGATGGTATCATCAAAAAACTTTTGAAAATCATTTGAATTTGAAAGACAAGTTCTCTTTACTGATGAAGCGAATTTTTCCAGAGAAGAAGTAAGAAATTTCCATAATAATCATAAGTGGACCGAAAAAACCCACACGCTATAAGGGAACAATTTTCACTTTAACGTGTGGGTTGGTATCATTGGTGATTGTTTAATAGGACATTTTTTTCTACCAAGACGTCTTGACGGATATTCTTACCTCGATTTTCTTCCAAATCATTCACCTGCGTTACTTCTAAATGTTCCGCTTTTAACGCGCCAACAAATGTGGTTTATGCACAATGATGCTCCGGCTCATTTCAGCATTTTAGTTCAATGCCTAGATGAAGCTTTAAAAATCGCTGGATAGGCAGTGGAGGACCTCAATTATGGCCACGTAGATCACCTGATTTGAATACGACTTTTATTTATGGGGTCATCGTAAAACATTAGTGTATTCTACTCCCGTTCAAACTCAAGAAGAACTAAAGTTATTGAAGGGTTTAATACGATACGGAACACTTTTGGAAGAGTTCGTAGATCGGTGAGAAGAAGAGCAGAAGCCTGCATACAAGCAGAAGAGGTACATTTTCAACATTTTCTTTAGTACCTGTTCCTACCTAAAATGTTGTCTTATTTATGAAATCAGATATATAGTTGTTATTGGTATCAATTGAATTTCACATAGATAACCATGTAACAATGACAGTTTTTAACGAGGTTTTTAATTATTTTCTTTAAAATGATAAGTTGTACGGTAAAAATATAAGAAACTTCTTTTGATTAAAGCTAAATTGTTATCAGTAATTTTTAAAGAAAGTTGCAAAAAACCAGTGGCGTATTACTTTTTTCGTTAAAATTGTACCTGTATTTTGAACCACAAAGTAGCGCATTCTTGGCCTTATTGTGTATAGTTTTTGTTAAGGAAAATGATGGTATTGATGAATATTACGCTTTATGCATTTAAAAACAATGATAATATTGAATTTTTATTGTAATTTAAATTTTCACATAATTAGAAGAACATAAAGTTAAAATCATAAAATTTGGATACATTTTATAATAATTTCCTAATGTCATTGAAAATAATGATTCTCAAGAACAACATTTAAACGAACAGCAAATGCCTAATTTTGTATCTGCATAACCAATCATCATAAGCAGGTAGAATAGTGAATCTTTCCTTCAGATTTAGATTAATATTTATTCACTCAGTTATCTACCTACCTTAATACTCATACCTATTATATGGAGGCTACTATTCCTATTATAATAGGTATATTATATATATACATATATATATATATATATATATATATATATATATATATATCAAAATGAGAATGCTATTCACCTTCATGCTTTTATTTCATCGGATACAGTCATCCACTAGAAGCGGATCACGTGATTTCAAGCTTATTTGCTTTCGTCAGCGCCACACAAGTGGAAGCTGTATCCGAAGAAACAAAAGCAACTAAAAGATGTCATAGGTGCATGACATTAACCTCTCAGTGGGACGCAATTTGCGCCACCTAGGTATTGAAAGCTAGTTACGTTTAACGTAAAAATATATATAAATATAAAGAAAACTATAATTTAGTATTACTGAAATTGAAGATATAATATCAAAATGAGAATGCTATTCACCTTTATGCTTTTATTTCATCGGATACAGTCATCCACTCGAAGCGGATCACGTGATTTAAAGCTTATTTGCTTTCGTCAGCGCCACACAAGTGGAAACTGTATCCGAAGAAACAAAAGCAACTGAAAGATGTCATAGGTGCATGACATTAACCTCTCAGTGGGACGCAATTTGCGCCACCTAGGTATTGATAGCTAGTTACGTTTAACGTAAAAATATATATAAATATAAAGAAAACTATAATTTAGTATTACTGAAATTGAAGATATAATATCAAAATGAGAATGCTATTCACCTTTATGCTTTTATTTCATCGGATACAGTCATCCACTAGAAGCGGATCATGTGATTTCAAGCTTATTTGCTTTCGTCAGCGCCACACAAGTGGAAGCTGTATCCGAAGAAACAAAAGGTGAATAGCATTCTCATTTTGATATTATATCTTCAATTTCAGTAATACTGAATTATAGTTTTCTTTATATTTATATATATTTTACGTTAAACGTAACTAGCTATCAATACCTAGGTGGCGCAAATTGCGTCCCACTGAGAGGTTAATGTCATGCACCTATGACATCTTTCAGCTGCTTTTGTTTCTTCGGATACAGCTTCCACTTGTGTGGCGCTGACGAAAGCAAATAAGCTCGAAATCACTTGATCCGCTTCTAGTGGATGACTGTATCCGATGAAATAAAAGCATAAAGGTGAATAGCATTCTCATTTTGATATTATATCTTCAATTTCAGTAATACTGAATTATAGTTGCTTATAAATTACCCTTTTAACTATATCACTGCGTTTTTAACCCCATCGAATTAATATGGGCCCAATTGAAAAAGAATATCCGACGGGAAAATATTATGCCAAAATCGCACCATAATGTACTGGAAAAAATTAAAGAATCATTTGAACGAATTACTGCAGATTCGTGGGGAAAAGCTGTTCAGCACATTTTTAAAATTGAAGAACAATATTCAAAATGTATTGTAGTTCCACCATTAATTAATAATTTGCAAGACGACAATATTTTTTATTAAAATATTATATTCTTACAAAATATTAAAATTAGTTTATTTTTCATTGGAGACACTGAAATATTAGTATGTACAGATCAATTATTTTTATCATGAATATTTTAAAGACGGTCCTGGACTTTACTGAATTATTTCAGAATTTCTACCTGTCAATAAGAATTTACAACGTGATAAATCTTCTTATCTTCATTGCCCTTCTTCACTTCTGAGCAATAATATGCAAATTAGCCACTATAATTTGGAGGCTACTATACATTCCTATCGGGTGGAAATCATCGAATGGGTCATCATCGGAATTAGCTTTTCTTTTATATAATCACCAAGTCTTTCTTGTTATTGTTCATTTAAATTACCCAATAATTCAGTGAATCAGATTCTGAGAACAATATAGGGATCATTTGTTTACCATCACAGTTGACTAGATCGATCTAGATTATAGCGTGACGTAAATATTATACCTTGTTTAAAAGTGAGGAAATTAATTATCCGTACATATAACATTTCCTACAAGGCCTGATGTTCTGAAAGACTCGCAATTACCTATAAAACCAAAGTGTCTGCTTTCCTACTATTATTAGTAGAGTAGGTATTACTCGGCTTCGCAGGAGATTTTTTGAAAATTTTGTAGATTCAGTAGGTACGCTGGATTGAAATTAGGAAAGAACACACGCCAAATAGTGTGCAATTTTCTTTTCAAGTTTTAAATTGAAACTGACAACATAAAAAGCCAGATAAGCGTGTGCTAGTTTGGATCAGTGTTTGGAAGTACTTACCGTCCGTGAAAACAGAAAAATAACATAAAGTTATGACGTCACAGTTATTTAGTACCTCCAAGCTCATCTTCTGAGAATTGGTTTGGAAAATAATACTATTATTTTTGATAGCATCATCTGCGACATAGATTCTGTCCAAAGCCAAGGTCAGAGTCAACGGAAAAGTTTGGAAGGAGAAATCGTCCCATTTTACAGAATTTCCCTGAATAAAAAAGTTGTCCCACTCAACGTAATGAAGTCTCAAAAGAACGGTTTTTGATGAATAAATTATAGATCTGGGCCCAAGGAATAACAACATGAAATATTTTTTTCTCTGGAATAAATTTTGAATATGATCGCATATCAACATTTAATTATAATTTTCTGCAATTGAGTGTATGTAATTAATTTCACGTGGCACTTAATAATTCTTAAGACCGAAAGAAAAACAACAGGAAAAATGTATAATAGTATACTTATATTATATAATAATAGAATGTATTTTATATTTTACCTAACAGTTATTTCAACATTATTATTTAAAAAAAATCTTGTGACATATTATATGAAAATGTCTAAGATTTTTATCCTTCTCCAATATTAAGGAAAACAATAGGTACCCTCAACTGAACCGTAACCACGAATTTTTACAAAAAAGAGCCTAACGTAGAGCTTATTAACCTTTTGAGATCTTACAGTTGATGATAAATGGAAATACTTAATCTAAATAATTCACAGAGTATCAGTAACTTAAATTAGTGACATGAATAACTAATCTAATCAGTATTAAATTGAACAAAACAAATTTTGAAAACAAAAAAGCAGCCAGATATCCGGCCCCTTTCGTCTCCAATATCTAGCGATGGAAATAAAGTAGAGATAGAAATTAGTACAATGATGATTCAAACGAACTGAAACTGAGAATTGATAAATAATAGCCTGGAATTCACTTAATTGCAAATGTTACAAGGTTGCCAAAAGTTTGTTTTGGATCACACGATATCAACTTTTTGAATTTTATCTAAGATATCAAATAAAAATGGTCAGCGCATAACACTGCTATGCATGAGAATCCGGGCAAAGTTTAGAAACACCCATGATCTATAAACTGAGACACCACCCGGGTTCAATTCCCGACTGATCCATGAAGAATTTCAAGAACTTCGTGGTAGCTACCTCATGTAAAAGAATGACAAACTACCATGCGTAATTATGTTTACTCAATAATAAATTATGTAAGTGCGAGTAGAACTTCAAGTTGGGAGGGTTCCGCACCTGGACTATATACAATATACTGATGCGGTTTTTTCATGAGCATCAAGTTAGCTAAGCACCTGTCAAGAATCGACTCGAGAGTAGGTGGATAATTTGCCGCTAATTAGTTGTGAAAATACCGATTTTGTCGTTTATTGTTTTTTTGTTTTTTTCGGATGCTTTGCTAACTTGATATAAAGTTAGCAAAGCACGGCTCCAAAAATGACTTTAAAGCGTTCGTAGAAGAATGGGAATAGGATCAGTTTTTGCCGCTAATTAGTCGTTAATTAGTTGTAACAAATAAATTTCCTAAAATATTTTTTTTGTTCTTTTTGGGTGCTTTGCTAACTTGATATAAAGTTAGCAAAGCACACCTCCAAAAATAACTTTAGAGCGTTCGTAGAGTAATGGGAATAAAACAAGAATTTGCAGCTAATTAGTTGTGAAGAAATAAATTTCCTATTTTTTTTTTTTTTTGGGTGCTCTGCTAACTTGATATAGAGTTAGCAAAGCACGCCTACAAAAAATGACTTTAGAGCGTTCGTTGAAGAGTGGTATTGGGATAAGTTTTTGCCGCTAATTAGTCGCTAATTAGTTGTACAGAAATTAATTCGAGCTCGAGATTTTATTTCTTTCCGTGATTTCAAAATGTCCTGCAAAGTGAATTAGAAATGCCAATTCATAGAATCTGAGAATTTTGTACGTTTTGAAAAATACTTTTGCTTTTTATTTTATGAATACATTAAGTGCTATGTTTATTTTATAAACTACTATAAATATCTGAATTATCATTACCTTTAAATGATTTTGTTTGGTAATAATACGGTTTTTGGTAAAAGAGAAATCGTCTCAGCATTAAAGATATATTTCTCTCAGTATATCAGTTTCTGAATTTTTCAACCAATCTGAACAAATTTCCTTAAAATACTAAAATACTAAAACAAGTACTAAAATCGAGAAAAATACATCAAGGAATTAGGTACTTGGTGGAATTTCTTCCTGGATTTGTTGAACTGGGGCTATTATAATAATCACATCCTATCACAATTCTTATTTCAAAATTCTCAATTTGATATAATGGCAGAGCTATATGAGGTTACTAAAAAAAAAGCACACAGTCGAATTGTATACCTCCTCGTTTTGGGAAGTCGGTCAAAAAGGATAATTTCTTCAATATTTATTCAAGATTCAACTTTGTGGTTGCAACACTGCAAGATTGACTTCAATTTTTTGCTGACAAAGTTTGCCTTCATTTTTTTAGGTTGCAATATTTTGGATACTACTCTAAAAGAATAATCATGCCTAGAGGGCGCCCACCTTCTGTCGAAAATAGTACTGTAATTCAGGCTATTTTGAATCACAAAATCGATATCATTTATGATGATAAACACAATGATATTGCCTTAGAATCTGATCCCGTGTGGAGCAAAATTTCTGAAGAGCTTCTCAGTAAAGTGAAATCAAGGTCCCTATATTCTACGTTGCGAATAGTCGGTTCCGCTTGAAAAACTTGTTATTTGGCACGAATGAAAAAATAATAATTTTGAAACTTAATTTCTTCACAACTAATTAGCGAGTAATTAGCGGCAAATTCTTATTCTATTCCCATTATTCTACGAACGCTGTAAAGTCATTTTTCCAGGCGTGCTTTGCTAACTTTATATCAAGTTAGCAAAGCACCCAAAAAAACCAAAACAAATAGTTTTGGAAATTAATTTCTTCACAACTAATTATCGGCAAAAACTTAATCCATTCCCATTCTTCTACGAACGCTTTAAAGTTATTTTTTAAGGCGTGCTTTGCTAACTTTATATCATTTTAGCAAAGCACCCAAAAAAATAAACAAAAAAAATCATTTGGAAAATTAATTTCTGTACAACTAATTAGCGACTAATTAGCGGCAAAAACTTATCCCAATAACATTCTTCTACGAACGCTCTAAAGTCATTTTTTGTAGGCGTGCGTTGCTAACTCTATATCAAGTTAGCAAAGCACCCAAAAAAAAAATTATTTTAGGAAATTTGTTTCTTCACAACTAAGTAGCGACTAATTAGCGGCAAATTCTTGTTTTATTCCCCTTAATCTACGAACGTTCTAAAATTATTTTTGGAGGTGTGATTTGCTAACTTTATATCAAGTTAGCAAAGCACCCAAAAAAAAAACAAAAAAATATTTTAGGAAATTTATTTCTTCACAACTAATTAACGACTAATTAGCGGCAAAAACTGATCCTATTCCCATTCTTCTACGAACGCTTTAAAGTCATTTTTGGAGCCGTGCTTTGCTAACTTTATATCAAGTTAGCAAAGCATCCAAAAAAAAAACAATAAACGACAAAATCGGTATTTTCACAACTAATTCACGACTAATTAGCGGCAAATTATCCACCTACTCTCGAGTAGTAACCTAACTTGATGGTCATGGTTTTTTCACAAATGATCGAGTCGATTTTCTGTTATGTTTCAAGTGCGGGACTCCTGGATGAAGGGTTCCCTACCTATTTGTGTTTCAGTTCTCTTGAGGTATTTTCATGGAAGTTTCGCTAAGTATGTGTGTTCAGATTGTGCTATAAGGCTTCTCAGTGCGAGTGAGAGTCATAGGTGGAGGGTTCCATACCTATACCTTTCTGAGCTCTGTGAATGGATTTTCGAGGAATGTTCGATATGTATGTACAGTTTGTTTCACGAATATTGGCGTCTGCCTTGAAAACACGAAAAATGGATCAATCCAACTGAGGGGAGTAAATCAGTGGCGTAACGATTTCGAGCTAAGATATGGCATTTAAGGAAGTTCATATAATTAGAGAAAAAAATATCGATTAATTAGATAAGCAAACATAAAAAGAAAGATTTATTATCAACAATAATGCAGACACACAAAATACAAATTTATTGTTTGAGTTATGAAATATAAATTTATGCACCTGAATTATCTGAAATGTCACAATGACTTTGTGATGCCTATGAAATAAAGATTGCGTTGCCTTCGGACATACGTGCAGCGCCCTATCATTGTATAAAAGGACATAAGCTTGACATACTGATGTCGTAGCTTAGATCGACAAACGTAGTAGAGAGTTTCATGATAATGAGATGCGATGAGACGTATAGCGATATGTACGTAGCTCGTGATTGAATACACACAATAGCCATGATTCGTGAAACAAACTGTATGTTGGGTGGTTTATTGATCGTGTGATGTGAGTGCGAAAATGATTAATTGGTAGAGGATTCTATACTTCTCGGAGTTTCTGGATGGATTTTCGTGGACTTATCGGTATATAAGTCTGTTGGGAGAATTCGTGATGGCGTGTATTTGCGACTGGTACTCATAGGTGGAGGGTTCCTCACCTATGGGTTTTTGGGCTATCTGCATAGATTTTCGTGCAAGTTTTGCTGTGTATGAGTATTGGGAGGGTGTGTAATGGTGTGTAAGTAAGAGTGGGACACTTTTGTGAAGTCTTCCATACCTATAGGTGTTTGAAATTTCTAGATGAATTTTCGAGGAATTTGTGTGTGAGCGTGCTTGGGACTCATTGGTGTAGGGTGCATACCTATGGGTGTTCGAGATTTCTGGGTGGAGTTTCATGGAATTTTCGATATTTTTGTGGGTTGGGAGGGTGTGTGAGGGATTATAAGTGCGATAACGCGGCTTGTGGATGGAGTTATCGTCACGTAAGGAAAAAACATTACGCCCCCTCCATGCGAATTTTTTATTCAAATTTTAAACTTAAATTCATTTTTATTCATTTATCCAAAAACTAAAGTTGTACGCTTTTGGCTAAATATTTTACATAATTTTGATATGTGCTTATTTACCCTGTTTAACTTTGTCCCCTTATGAACTTTTGGCCCATAGAAATTTATTACAAAAAACAATTTCAAGAATATAACCCAAAATACCCAAATATGTACTTACTACTTAGGTAACTTATGTATTTTAATATCAAGAATACGAGGTAGTAGTGTGTAAAGACATTTTGCAAGGAATATAATACTACTAATAAGAATAAAAATTAATGCAATCAGTATCTGAACAAATAGCGGATCTCGGATTTTTCATAGCATAAAAATAACATAGAAAACTTCATATCAGTAGCATTCTTGGATTATTTTTGTCATCGTTATTTCCTGATATATTTTTGTTATATTTTCATTTTTACTTCAAGTAAAGTTTTTATATCAAAGTTTATGTTGATATGCTTAGAAATTTTTGACTGGATTTCTAAGAACCTTCATAATGACACGTCTTAATACTGGTGATAATCGAGCGGGTATTAGGAATATTCTCAGCTCAAGTATGTGAGAACATCTGGCCGATTATAGAGAATGAGATCTCTGTACCTACAAGAAAGTGAGCACTGGATTGATCGAATCCGTCACGTGTTCTCGGCTTTTGTGATCACATCAAAAGGTTTTATTGAATGTCTTGTCTTGAATAATCGATCTTCAATTAAATTCACGGTTTCTTATTATCGCTGTTTATAAATTGGAGATGACAGATGCATCTGGCGATCTAGTAATCAATTGAAGATGTGGGCTTCTCGCAGAGTATTTAATAGACCGCAATGACTTTTGACAAATTCATCACCATGTGGTCGTAGATAATCTCTCTGTGTTTTTGAAATCATTCTCATTGGAATATGGGCGTATTTTATTGGAGCCAACGCTTACGACCGTATTGCCATTTCTTGGGTATAAGTTATTTACCTATAGGCGCTCCATTAATGGAAATTGTACTAGGATTTATTATGAATGTGTTATTCTGTGTGTGTGGAGTGTTTTAAAATTGAAACAGTATACATTTAGGGAATAAGGAAACTTAGTTAGCTATATTTTGAAAAAATCCATCCATAATCCATCCATCTAAACTACCAATGCTCGGTTTTCGAAGTCCTATCAATCGTAGTTTATATACTCGATAGCGCTATCGTCGTGTCAACTCGTCAAAAAATACTTTTGAATACTCAGATTAGTGTTAAACTTAATTTAAACTACAATGTATCTATCTGGTCAATCTTGCCGTTTATCGATTCCATATTGTTAACTAACGGAAATAAAACAATTTTTTTCGATTTTTAAAGAAAGTTGCCCACTCTCCTGATATGGAATTTTTTTTGGGGGAAGGGCATGCTGAATTTCCATTTTTATCATGGGACCAACTCTCAATTATCCTCTTTCCAGTGAAAAACGAATCATGAAAAGTGGAGCACGTTTACCTGCTATGTAAAGAGCGCGATCAGAAACACGCTGAGAAACAGTCGATTGTAAACCTTTTCCATCGGTCAAAAATAGTTTTATATAGACTGTAGTAGTATAAATATTTTGGCGGCAAAAGGTAGCCTATGTCTATCCCCAAATGTCCAATCTATCTCTATTCCATAATTCGTCAAATATGGTTGAGCGGTTTAGGGGTGAAAACGGAATAAACAGAACAGGAAATATGTACTAGCATTATTACGGAGTGGAGTTTTGATAGTTTGTCAGAAGAATCTAATTTAAAACTAATTGATATTATACCAAACACATCTATTCCTAGAAATATGAGGCTTCGAAGGAACCCTCTGGATATTTCCACAAATTCTGAGATTAAAATATAATATCGTTTTAATAAAAGTACAGGTGTTTTACTTGAACTAATTCGTAGTTTAGATCCAATTTCAGATTTAAATATACCCTATCTGCCCTAGAGCAGATTTGCATTGCATTAATATTTCATGCAACAGACACTTTTCAGATTACTATTGGTTATAATATCAATGCACAAGGTGGACCAATAAAGCGATCATCCGGCCAAGAGAAATCACTGGAAATAACTTGAGAGTTTCCATTATTAAGTAACAAAAAACATGACAAATTTTCTTTTAAAACAACTGAAGAAGTTTCTGCATGTCAGTAGCAGTGATTTAATGAACTTTGAAAGAACTTGGTATCCTGTTAGATCTCAAATGTATATTAGCGTAGCCATTATCCAAGTACCTACTACTGATAATAATGCCTTTATTTAACCTGGCGAGAGTTCAGCTGGTAGCTGATTTTTAATTCTGACCAGGGCATTGTAAATAATATTCAACAAATAATAGATACGTGCAAACATAGAGAATATCGCCAAGTAAAAGAACAAATAATACTAATAAAAAAAATTTAAAAATAATAAATAATGTAAACAGAAAACTAAATAGACTAAATAGAGTTGCTTATTAACATATCTTTAATTCTATTTTTAAAATTAATGCAGGACATACTTTTGACAGGTGGTGGAATTTTGTTGTACAAACATACTGCCAAATAGGAGAAAGCTTTTCTAAAATTATTAGATCTGTGCCAGGGTATACTCAAAGTGAGAGCTGCTAATCGAAGGTTTACATTATGATGCTCCGTTCGCCGAAAAAAAATATTATTTAAGTATAAAGGGTATTTTCTTTTCAGAACAGAATGGGTTAGCCATATTAGATGTACAATTTTAGTTACATGATCTCTAAAAGTTAAAGTTTCATCGAAAAAAAAAACACCCAGATTGCGTACTTGTGATTTCTGGCACAAAAGTTGTCCATCCAAATACAATTTTACGTTGTTAAGATCAAAGGTAGAGTACTTAGATTTAAACGTGATAACAGCAGTTTTTTTAGGTTAGGTTAGGTTATGCATAATCCATCCAGCTTTTTGCAGTATCCAAGTCAATATTTAACATATAATTGGCCTGATTGACATTACATGCGTCATATGAAAGATATAATTGTGTATCATCCGCGTATGAGTGGACAGAACAATACTGAGTACATTTACTAAAATCGGCTATGTAAAGTGTAAATAGAATTGGTCCTAATATCGAGCCTTGGGGTACTCCCTTGCAAATGCTAACTTTATCAGATACTCTTACCCCGATTCTAACAACTTGTGATCTACCCAATAAATAATCTGAAAACCATTTTACAACCGATTCAGATAAACCTAGATATTTCAGTTTAGCCAAGAGAAGTTCATGGTTTATGCAGTCAAAGGCCTTTGTTAAATAGACCATGATAGCTGTTGTTACGTGTCCAATATATATTGCTCTCAAATAGTCATCACAAATATCAATCAAAGCCGTTACTGTGCTATAGCCTCTTCTAAATCCGGACTGTTTGGCAGGAAGCAGATCGTACTTGGTTATGTGATTTGAAATTTGCTTATAGGTACACTATTCTTTCTAGAAGTTTCGATAACAACGGTAGAATGCTGATAGGTCTAGTCTATAGTCATTCAAAGAACGCGGGGCCTCTGTTTTAGGAATTGGTAACACCGTTGCTAATTTCCAGTTTAATGGTATCGTTGATGATTCTAGGGAAAAGTTAATTATGCCTCAATGCAAAAAGGTAGAATGCTTTTCAAAATACTAATATTTATTGCAGTTTCGAATATGGCATTCTTTCACATTTATGTTCTTGCTGGAATATTGTAGTTTGTCAACTATTTCCCTATTGAAATACTTTCTCCGAAATTGTAGTTTTGACACATCTAGAGATTTTAAGGTACCTACCCAAAGTTATATAAATTTTTTTTTAGAAAAATGTCTGTGTGTCCGGTTTTCTACGTGTGTACGTTGTATCTAGTGATTTTTCTACTAGGTACATTATCTCGAAAATGATAAGTAATAGCGACATGGTAATACTTTTAATAAGGCTTTTCCACCTGACGTCAGCGCCATTTGAACTACTGTCAAAATCAGCTGTTCTGGAGGGCAACAAATCGCAAGATTGAATTCTAAAATCGTACTTTTTACTTTATTTTAGTTCTTTTTGTACAGTTTCAAAACTCTCAGGTTAATAATAAGGTATTCTAACACTAATAGAATTGTTTTAGAGTGATTGTATGTTTGAGAAAACTAGAGTTTGTAAGTAATTACTTTAAATGTAGGTACTCACCAAAGTTTCAATCCCTTAAATAACAGTATTTTTATGTTCAATTGCCACATTTTTGTGGAGTTGTGCAAACAGTAAACGCAAACGATGATAAGACATTATTTCTATTACCATCGGAAAAATATACTAGAGGTAAATTAATTCAAGAACGTGCAGCTCGTCGGCAATCTTGGATTAACATAGAGGTGATTTGACAGAAAGTAAAATCAAATGGCTAAGAATTTGTAGGGACCATTTTATTTCAGGTAAATTTGTCTTAATATGCATTTTTTCATTGCATATATAATGTGTGTTATGTATTTCAATTTAAATAGATATAGTTAGTTGTTGCCATTACTTATATAAAGTAGCCGGAGAGAGAGGTATACTAGGGCAAAAGAAAGTGTAAAAAAGAAGGAACATAGTTCTAAGATTCAATTTATATTATATTTATTTTTCATTATACACAAAATATATTATAAGAATTCCCTTTTTGTTTCCTTATTGCACGGATTCATCGAAACCGAATGCAATATGCAATTGTATTTTTATTTGTATATAATCAAGGTGGTGGGGTAGTTAGCTTTAGAGCTTAATTAGCTTTGCAATCTCCATATTTTCATCTGAAAAGAATAGAAACCTGGAGGCAGTCGTATTTGTGAAGAAAATTGCTGCTCGCACAAATTTTGCTCTAACGTTACGTTAATATATTATTATTATATTCATATTTTCTGAAGATATCTTCTTTTGTCTTCAAAATCCAGTCTTTCAAAGTATCTACTTCCATTAGACATCTGAAATAGAAACATTTTTTAAAAGTATTCTGATCTTATTATAGGTATATAATTTTTTGTATTTTGTCAATGTCAATGTCAAAACAAAAAATAATCTGTTTTTAATTATAAACAGAATCTATATTGCCATTTAAATGATTATTCTGTCTTTAGAGGTGTTTCAAGATAGAAATGCAACCAAGTTTTGTAAATGCAACAAATTATAATTCGCAAAATAAAATGCTTAATCTTAATTATTTCTACTCAAATTTTAAATGCTTACCTTCAGGATTACTTGAATTAACAATTTTAAGGTTTTGTTGTAAATATACAGCAGTAAAATCTTCAAAATTTTCTTGAACACTAACAAAACTTACAATGGCGTTTTATGGCAAAGTGGCTTTGTTGACCTCCAGAACAGCTGTTTGCGGCCATATTTGTGACGTCGGTGGAAAAGCTCTATTGATACATAATCGCATAGCAACGAGCTGGTTAGTTTTTGGGCAAAATCTCTACTATAGTTTTTTGTTAATATAAAAATGACCTAATTTAAAAAAAAAATTGTACTATCGTAACCAAATTTGGTACCAAAGTCAGTCGTTGATAAAAAAATTAGATAATCGTTATGATTTACTTTGTAGTTTTAAATTGGCTACCTTTGAAAACTTACGAAAAATCAAAAAATGGAATTTGATTGATATTGAAAATAACTTTGAATGATTCATACGACTTTAAGCTACATTTTTTCAATATAGGACTACTGGGAAGTTGGTAATGTGAACCTCGAGGTTCACACTCATTCTGCTGATTTATAGTTAAATTGTTCAATAATAACAATAACTAACTACCAACCCTCAATTTGATGATTTCTTCGGAATTACTTAAGTCGTGAATAGTGAGAAGTTTTCTAATGAAAATTGATATTTGAATGGGTTCGTGTAATATAACCCCTTACCCCTTGCCAGGGGCCCTATTCTCGAGTTCACTCGACCAATATAGCGTGCGATATATATCGATTTTCGACCGAAAACGTTCACTTAGCTTGCGATATTTATCGATTATGGACCGAAAACTCGAGTTTTCGGTCGAAAATCGATATATATCGCACGCAATATTAGTCGAGTGAACTCGAGAATAGGGCCCCAGTATGTTTATTCCGTTGCTATGCGAACTCGTCTGACACACTGCGGAGTTTTGAGATAGCTACATGTAGGTTCGAGTTGTGATTAATTATTGCTGTTTTATTCTTAGTAGGTACCTAAATCGGGTAGCCCTATTTATTATCTATCTTATATTACTGAATGAGAATTGGGCATCTTTATACTAACTTAATGAATATTTATGTAGATATTAAGAGACGTTCCTAGACAATGTCGAATTTGATCATACCAAGATGTTATGTGACACAGCATATTTGCTTTGTCCTCCGAGTTTCTGAAACGCTGAGACTTATTTTACAAAGTAAAGCCTTTGTCTTTGTAATTTATCAAAGCTGGAATTCTCAAAGATTCCTAATTTATACCCACTCTGAGATCTAGTGTTTCTCATGTAAGGTTTTTATGAAATTTTAAATATGTTTGAAGTGGTCGACCTCAATATTTAAACTTTAAGAATGAAAAATATTATTATAATGCCTACATTTTAGATCTAGCATAATTATACTTTCCAATGGTAATTTTCACAATCTGTTATTATTTCTGATCTATGTATAATCATGTTGAATCCACTTTGAAAAAAAAAATGTTAGCTAGACTAATAACCGTTTATAATTTAGAAGAAGAATCAGCAAACCGAATTATCACAATGTACATGCACAGGTAGACATCAGATAATGCTGATAAATAATTAAAATATGATACATGGTTGGATATGGTTAACAATTACTTTGACCAACTGTTGTATGATAATTTTAAATAAATATCATATGCATAACGGAAAAAAGGCGACAATGCGATGGCGAACACAAAGTATTGATTTAGTAGGAGTAGAGCATCAAACAGAGGTCACACTCATTTTTAACCGACGACCCAAACGGAGGAGGCTGTTTGCATGTTTTTTGACCGATGAACCCCAAACGGAAGAGGTATACAATTCGACTGTCTGCTTTTTTTTGGTTTGTTCGCGCGTTGTATATAGTAGATTTGAAAGAGGAGACTTGAGAAATGGTACCATATTCTTAAATCTCAAATTCGAAATTTCCTTCCCTTTAAAAACCTCCCCGAAGTGGGTTGGTGGGGTAAATTCTCTCGAAAATTGAAAATTCGTGATGCCAGAATTAAAGATAGGGCAATATCCGGAAATGTTTAAATTAAACATTTTTTCAAAAGAGTTACGTTTTTCGAGGTAAATTCATATGTTAAAATCTCACATATGTGTATTTTTGCTATGTGGAGGGGGCGATTTCTTTCGAAAACTGAAAATTTCTGGGTACCACGTGAAAGACAATAATATTTGCAGCAACATTTATAATGAACATTTATACTTCCCTCAATAAGGGAAGTATTGTATTCACTTATAAAATCGACCTCGAGATTTTTGCTAATATTTACGTTTTGGAGTTCCTAGATCACGAAAATCATGGTACCTCAAGTCCGTCGGTCTGTCTGTCTGTCTGTCTGTAGACTGTCTGTAGTCTGTTGGCGTTGTAGCTCAATAACGGCTTGACCTAGGACAACGAATTTTGGTATACTTATTGAAGGATTACCGGCGACGCAATGTAAGGGTTTTCGTTAATCATATATACAGGGTGTCCAAAATATTAAGTGTCAATATAAGAACGGTAGAAGCGACAAGGTTGTTTCCATGAGCAAATAGATGTAAGTTATTCAGGTCGATAAAGATACATTCTCGAAGCGGGGTGGTTTGTCGATGGAAGTCATAGGTAAAGGCTTTCACCAATTTTTTCCTTATAGAGTAAAGTAGAGGTAAAATGGTTAAATCTAAAATACTTATACGGATTTTCGCAGCGATGTTCTGAGATCTGTACATAATAACAAGTACAAGCTAAGAATATACGTGGTTAATAGGATAAGAACCTACTATCTTCTTTTGTATTAGTGAACTTTCAACAATTTTCGTGACTAATGTTACACTCAAAAGTGTGAAATAAATATTTTTTACAAAAAATTAGACCGACGTTATTAGTTGGTGCACTGAAAAATACGAAATAATATTAATTCTATTGGTGCTGGTACTTGTGAAGCTGGTGCCAAAAGTTATCACTTTAACTTCACTACTTCAAAAGTAACAGCACCAATAGAATTAATATTTAGTATTTTAGTGTCCCAATAACGTCGGTCCAATTTTTATAAAAATATATTTATTTATGGCTGTTCGCGCCTTTTAGATTGATTCCGTTAAAAATCGACATTCAACATGTCCTTCTCCCCAATAACATCTCCCAAAGGGGGTGCAGGGACAATTTTTTTCGTAAATCGGAAATTTCAGATGAGTAAATTAAAGAAGAGATAATATGTAGCAACATTTAAATTGGACATATTAAAAAAATACTGTTTCCGAATTACAGCAGTGGGAAAGTCTGAAATATATGTACATATGTATTTCCGCGATGTTTTAAAATTTCTGAATAAGTAGGTATACGCTACATATTGTGCAAGGGGAACAGCCGCCGGTATTGGCCACAAAGTCGCGGCAGCCTTTTGATGTAAGCGTGAGATCTATACTGTGGTTGGAAATATCGAGATTGGCGTTGACAAAGAGAACGACGGCAGCATGTCGGCATCTATTCCTAGAATGCCGACAAAGGGATCTTGTAAAAAGTCCAGTGACGGCTTGCGAATCAAAGACCAGAAGCCGCTCGAATGATCTGTTGCCTTTGTCGGATATATATATATATATATATATATATATATATATATATATATATATATATATATATATATAAAATGAATTGTAAATTCTTGACTGTCTAATTAATTATATTAATTATTGGCATTTTGACTGCAACCCCAATCATTAAAAATTTATATATATATATATATATATATATGCATGAGAGACACAGTATAGAAGACAGTGTGAATAATAGAATAGTCCGAGTAAGCTAGTGAGAATATAGTAAAGTTAAGTTGTAATCTATATTATTTCGAGTATAAATAAAGTTTATTTAACAATTGTAAATTAGTCACACTTATCTGCGAACCCACATACGCAACAATATTAACTTCTTTGGTGAACGTTGAATGATTTTGATGACCAATGTTACTATTAAAAATAATAAACACAGCATTACTACATTAAATACCAACACTTTATTTTGTTAACTTGTTCTAACAGTTCAACCCCTGAAGATGCCAACCTTGTTGGCGAAACAATTGTCGGGCTTGACAAAATAAAGTCTTGATGTTTAATGTGGTAATTCTCTGTTTATTATTTTTGATTCTGCCAACGGTTCCAGATTCCAAATAGTACCTACTAATGTTACACTCAAAGGTGTGAAATAATTTTCTTAACAAAAATTTAAATATACAAAATAATACTAATTTTTTGTGCTGGTTCTCCAAAATTACCAGTACCAATAGAATTAATATTCTTCTCTATTTTTCAGTGCACCAACTAATATAGTCGGTCCAATTTTTTTAAAAAATATTTATGATAATCCGGGAATCTATCTCTCAATCATAGATTAAATCCTCCTAAAATTAGAAATGCGCATATTTTTTAATATGATGAGAAAAGAGACAACGTTATATTCTATATTTTGTAGTGAGTCTGTATAAGGACCGTTCATAGCAGAGGGCGGAGCATGTTGGCTATTGGTCCCTCATACACGCCAAGGTCATATTTATGTCGAGAAAGGTATAGAGTATTCGCAGAGTCGGTAGATCTTTCTAGACGCTTCTAGAGGATTGGATTTGCCTATATATTGGAGAGGGTTTCACGTGGAAAGATCTGATAAGAATAAAGGTCGAAAATAAATTTTATATAGTGGACTGTGATATTTTTTTGGTAAATAAGTATAGTAAACTTAAATAAAACCTTTTATATTGCCTATAGAGGCTGACCGACACGACAACGCATACCCGAAACTACTGCAGTTAGAAACATGACATTTGGACAGTAGTTTCTTATTGGGGCTCAATAATTTTTTCAAATTCGAACTCTCATGGTGTGAAAGGATGTGGATTTGTTTGGGGGACAATCAATAAAAAAACGGTCAAACCCGTTAATTTTATTTAATTATTTAGATTTTTTGAGGTGAGTCGAAAATATTACGGTACTTATAACAGGAAAGATAATTAGAAAGAGTATTTTTTTATTCACTTATGACAAGATAGGTAAAGACGGATGATTGTTGCATAAGAAAATTTGAAAAAAAAAAACTTTTCCCTCCTTTTCTACAGATACGTTTTGAGATGGGAAAGAGTTTTTCTTGCCCTACACTCTTGAGCAAAACACATTTTTTGTCTACGGCCTAGCAACTTTTGAAAGCAGAAGAATTGGTCTATTCGTTTTCGAAATAATCTTGGCAGATCAATGTCTGAAATTCTAATTTTCTGCGATTGCATATTTATTGTGCAGTTGAATGTTTCATGATCATCCACAATAGGCTGAAAATACTAACCGAGCTTATTCTTTTTCAAGTAATAAATGATACGTAAAGTTTGAATTTTTATCTTAATTTTTCTTTTGAATAAAGTTTCTACTCTACTCTGTCCGTCGGTATTCGAACTTTGCGAAGATCGTGATAAATCTAACTTAATCTAAGATCTTTGAATAGAAACTGGTATTAGCTCCAATTGCAACTAATTCATTTTGTTGTATATAAATTCTATTCTCATACTTAATAACTTTTCTCACACGTTGGTATCATTATCTGCAAGCATGTTCACAATTATTACGTTTATATCTGTTCTTAATTTGCCACTGTAATACGGAACATTGGTATATCTTTAATTGTGTTAAGTCTAACTGTGTGTTTATGTGAGGGTATTATAAAAAAAACACTCGCTATTGTATTATATTCTTATTCAATAGCGATCTTGTAATTCCTCAGTATTTTTTCACTTTCCTTTTTCGAAGCGTGGCATTAACATTACAACGTTCATATTTATATGTATGAATAGTTGCAACCTGCATGACTAATCATAGAAAGCAACTGTGAATGTCTGCCAACGGGGAACTCAATTTATTAAGGCGGCAAGGGATCCAAATGTTTGCAGATGTAGTACTTATGTGGCCTCAACTGCACACTTTATTTATTGAAAAACTAGCTGATCTCATCGATTTGGTCCATGAATAACCACAGATTTTACAAATAATGTAAAAATAATAATGAGAGAAATGTACTAATATATGTGGCTCTTTGTCAGTACAGTCGAACCTGTATAACTCGACCTTGAAAGGACAGCCAAAAAAGTTCAAGTTATAGAGATTTTGAGTTAGAGAAAAACCACGTGAATATTCAGTTTTTTTAATTGAGTAGATATTTACATACAATAGGTAAAATACTAAAATACATAATATATGTAATTTAAAAAACTTTCAATACTTCGTAAGAAACATAAAACATATAGGGACTAAAAATACTATAAAAATAATCAGTTATCAAGCTTTGATTTTTTGGGCAGTAAGATTCGATTTTTTGTCGTTTCGTCTGCGTTAAAAATGTCATCTGATTTGTAGGGTATGCTTTTTATGTCTAAGAGCAAAGCAAAGCGTACTAAAACACACGAAATATATCTTTATACATTAACTTAGCATTATGTGTACCTCTTTTTAAATTTTTCCAGCTATCCCGAGCTTGCTTAAAAATTTCCATCGCCCAGTTATTTAGTGATGCGCAAAGCAAGGCCAAGACCAAGACCGATATGGTCATTGATTGAAAGTGATCAAAAGTATTTCTGTTTTATAAAACAAACTGCCAATTTTGTAAAAGCTATTTCCAAAAACTGATAGACATTTGTTAATACGCGCATTTATAAAAGTAGGTATCTATTTCAAAAATCAGTTTGTGAATATCTCACTTGAGTTAGTTAATAAGCATGATCAAAAAAACTCAAAATAAGGTCAATCTGAACATTAAAAAATCTCAAAAAGTGGCCACTAGGTAAATGTCATCATAGATCTGTAACGTTTGCTTAAAACATTCTGCGCGAAAAAAAAATATAAAAATAAAAAATCATGTAGTTCTCTTGGCTACGAGCATTTGCGATTCTTTAAGAACAGCCCGTTAAGGGAAATCCTAGAAGGATTGAAATTACTGTATAGGGTATTTCAGAATTTTTTTGAAATCAGGAAATCCTAGAAGGGTAAAATGAACTCGCTTTTCACTCAACAACTTTTAATTCAATATATTTAGAAATCTGTTAAATAAAGACCGATAATAAAGGAGTACAAAGATTAAAATAATTAGGTAATTTACTAGCGTTTCTTTTCAAATCATTGAGCAAAAAAAATTCTCTACCAATTTGTTTTTTGGTTACGGATGTGCGAGAGTCTTGCAAGTCTCGCAGGTCTTACAGCAAGACCAGGTTAGTCTTGGTAATGGTCTTGCATCCCAGTTTTGGTCTTGGTCTTGCATATACGGTCTTGGTCTCGGACTGCAAAACCAAGACGTCTCGCAGCATCGCTACAGTTAGCTACTTCGGTACCATATTGCACTATAGTATTTTTATTTTTTTATTATATTGGAATATCATATTCTTGGCAAATAATCTGTCTTTGGACACAATTCCCTACTTTCTTTAAAATTTCAATCTTCTCGATTGTAATAGTCTTAAGTTCTAGCGGCTGCGACATCAGCGGTATTTTACACCTGCATAGGGGAATCCCAAAATAGCACACAATCGCCGTTCGTTCTCGATTCATTAAGTCAATTTTAAAGCGCGCCGGGCTGCCATCTTATGACCAGACGTCAAAACTCGGCTTTGATCGCTATCAAGAGTTTTTTTCTTGGCAGGACGTAGCGTTGAGTTCGAGTTATAGTAATTCAAGTTATGGAGGTCAAAATACATGGAAATCTTGGGGAATGTACAGGAACCTCTGAAAAAGTTCGAGTTAGAGAGCGGTTCGAGTTATAGAGGTTTGACTATTTGAAAAACATAAGAGTTGCCTTATAATCGCTAAATTTGCAGCTTTGTTATGCCAGTATAAGAAGACATTACTCAAGAAAGAGTAACAAATCGAGCTCGATTCACATACCAAATGACAATCTAATAAAGTTTTTGACATGGAAAAAAAAACAGAATGTAAACCTCATACACTCAAGCCGTAACAGTAGCCGAACATAACGAAGAAAACATTATTCGAATTGCAAAAGAGCTACTGAATAAATAAATGGATGAATTCATAAGTGGAAATCACTTGGGCATCCGAGTTTGAGTGATGACGTGGTCATAGCCACTAGGTCTACAGACTGCCGTCGTCGTGGCATGGTAATTTGCATTCAGTATGACATGGAACAAAATATAAATCCATGATAATGTAGGCATAGATTTCTATGTGGAAACTCGATCACAGCGACACTATTTTTTGTTTTTCAATAACCACCAGAATATAATAACACTAACGATGTGAACTTGGATGGGGAGACATGTGTTGGAGCATTAGATAGCCTATATTTTATTTATTTATTATTAATATCACCATCATTATTTTATAACTTTACTTCATCTATGGCATAAGCCAACGTGATTCTTGATTGAATATTAGTCATAGACAAGGCTAAATAGTAAAAAAAAATATATAGAATTGTTGGCAAATTGAACTGCCAAATCAGGTGTTGCAATAAATAAAATGTCCTACGCAAGCAAAGGGATGAAACTGAATATCATGATTCAACGTTCGCTTTTAGATTGATTCATTTCTCGTATAATGAGAAAATTACCCAAATTCTACTGCAGTTTACTGTATGAATAGTTAGAGAAAAATACTCATATTCTATTTGGACTTGTATATTTATCGCATGCCCTGGATATCTGGGTGTAACTGGTACCAATTCGTGTTCGGTGCCATTACAAGAATTTTGGCCATTTTGCCGTTGAAGGGTCGAGAGATATTTGAGTTTCGGGTCGGTTGGGAACATCGTTCGAGGTCGCGGAAAATACTTTTATCGATTCACGACTCCTGTGTCTTTGCGGATAAACTCGTTTTAAATTAGAATTCCGCTACCGTAAGACTAGTGCTTTCATCAGTTTTCTCTACAAACAGCTTAAAGATTCCAAAGCGGATATTCTAGTATACAGGAGATTATCTCAATACTGAATAATTTGATTGTGTTGATGGAACAAAAACTAAATAATTTTTTCTACAAACAAAATGGACCAATATTATTATTTGGTGCACTGAAAAATACAAAATAATATTAATTCTATTGGTGCTGTTACTTTTGAAGTTGTGCAGTTGCAGTTAGATTGATAACTATTGGCACCAACTTCACTAGTACCAGTACCAATAGAATTAGTACTATTTTGTATTTTTCAGTGCACCAACTAATAACATCGGTAGAAATCAATTGGTGCAATGAAAGTGGATGGCCAAAAATGTTCTGTCGAAACTCCTCCAGCAGGTCTTGAAAGTGATGAGCAGTATGTGTGGAGCAAAAGACTGTTTTTTGTCAACTTTCACCTCATTTTGTTCTGGATCATACAATACTATATCGAATGAATTCTGCGGCGTTAGGATAAATTTGGTGTCTCCATAGTGACTGGAGAATGACTGCTCTATCCTCCCTCGATCAGCCCACGCGCATAATTTTACAGTACCTACTGCCACTACACTCAGAAGCAAATTCCCTTCCAAAATTTCGTGCCTACCATAGCCGAAAGTTTTTATATGCCATCCTAAAAAGTTAACATGAAACAGTGATAACAGGGAGCTTAATATCGACTGCATCGAGTTTTGGAACAATCGAATTAGAATCGAGAACAATGGACAATCGGTGTCTACACAGTGGTGTTAAATCAATGTTGAATCGAGTTTTGGAAGTAAGTTCTTTTAGAAACTTTTCACCAGAAAAATAGCTGCAAAATCTTAGGTACTCTGAGGAATTATAGTTGAATTACAAAGTAATAATTTTCCTGAAATCATTTTCAACATTTTGTCTGCAAATCTATGAAAATCTTATGTTTTTTTTCTTCTGGATTTTCAATATGTGGTTGTTTGTTAAATCATAAATGTTTTAAAAACCATAATCAAACGTAAAATGGTCGTCCGTCATAATGTTATGTATAAAGCAAATTATATCAGAACTTGAGATGTTTCCCATAATATGTACCTATATATATGACGGCTCCTTCAATGGAACAGGCATCGTTGTTTTATGGCTTGATAATTTTTGTATTGCACCTTAAATGGCTTCTATCAGCGTTCATTAACATCTATTAATAGGTAGCACATCGCTTGTACCCAAAGGGTATATAAAAGCATGATGGAGTTCAGCATGAATCATTGACGCCAATGACTATAGCGTCATTTGTTAAAGTAATTATTTTTAGATTTTTAAAGGGGTTGTGTTTTTCTGTTTAAATGTACGAGAATAGCGTATCGGTAATTAAAGTGTAGTTTAAAGAGGCACACATATTGCTGCTGTATATAAAAATCACCATATTTCGATATATTTGTTGGTTGAAATTTGATATACGAGGTTATATAATATAGTTTTCACAAGTCGCGTACTGCGAATTAAAATTAGGACGACCGCTCATTGGATTTTTGAAATTTAAGAAAACCTTAAGCAGAAAGAATCGAGTTTCTCCGTAGCTTATCCACGAACGTCTTGATCGAAAATTGCCTCGACGAAGATAATTTTTCACAGTTTGCAAAGACACAGATTTTCCGGAGAGTTTAAAACAATTGGCTTAGAAGTTTAGTATTCATTTCTAGGAGCCAAAATATACAATCAGCGTGATTCTATTGGTACACTCGACTAGACACATTCCAAAGTTGAATATAATACTTGTTCCATTTATCAATTATTGTTCCGTATTGAAAATACAGGGTAGTGCTGAACTTTTTGGTTGTGTGTATAACTCCATGATATGCCATTGTGTAAATTATTCTACACTGGGCAATAATCGGAAATTTGATTTAAAATCAACATATCTTGGATTTTTTTAACATTCAAAGTTTTTCAGACTCCATGACCTCACTGTATATGATATGAAATAATTATCATTACATCCATCGTATTTGAAACTTATCAGAAGTATTAGTAGATAGTTTTATAAAGTGAACGACAACAGTGCATGTCTAATCATGACGTTAATTCAAAGACTAAGTTCTCGCAAACTATGCTACAAATTTGCCTCTAAAACGTTAATCACCGCACCGCAATACATCTAACGTACATAATTTAATATATTGTTTCTAAACTTTGTTGAGCTATATTACCGATTTAATATCCTGCAGGAATTCAACTGCCTCACCCTAATCGTCCTCGATGAGCATTAAAACTAGAACGGCCTTGGTCCTCTCCATAGACTTGAGGCGTTTTTTCTTGATAAAAGTTCATCATAATTTTGGTGGCGTGTCAGGCGGCGATGGTTCACGTCGTAGCTTATGGAGTTTCTCATAAAATTTAGCAATGGCAAAGTAGTATCTGCCTAATCGATTATGTTGATCACGGCAGGCGGGCTTTGAAATCTTCTACTGAGTGAAGATGTGTTTGAAATGCCGTAGACTTTTATAGTGTATAATCATGAAAGAGCATGATCGATCGATTTGTCAGGATCTATTTTTATTTAAAAGGTGTTATGGACACTATGTAGTCGTGGGCGTTAAAAATGAACCTTTGGCTCAATCGGCAGTAAACTACAGGGTGGCGGATATATATTCTTGTTTTGACTCTTGAATATTTGGAAATGAAATAAAACACGTGCATTTTTCATCATAATCTTGTATTGAAACTTAGAAATTATGTATTAAAAATAATATTAGACAAATGTCCACCTCAGGCAGCCGCCCAAACCTGAGCTCTTTTGATTACATCTTCCATCACTTTTTGGTAGGTTTCGTGAGGAATATTTTGAATCGCTTCCGTAATATAGTTCTTAAGCTGTTTCTACAGTATTTGGTTTGTTGGCATAATCTCTATCTTTCAGAATTCTCCACAAAAACAAGTCGTTAAATCCGGTACCTTGGGGGCCAGAATACCTCACTAAATCGGGAGATTAAACGTCCCAGAAATATGGTTCGCAAAAGATTCATTGTTTTGCTGGTTGAATCGTTGGATTTGAGGAGCCAGAAAGTTTTGTACCATATCATGGTAGCGCTCGCCAGTGAAATACCTGCAGCATCTTCAAAGAAGTAAGGTCCGATGACACCTCCACACCAAATACTGCACCAAACAGAGACTCGACAGGGATGAATGACGCGGGGGTTTTCTAATGCCCAGATACGACCATTCTGCTTATTAACAAATCCGTTAATATCGAAGTGGGCCTCAACGCTCATTAGGTGTGACTTGGGTATTAAGCTGCAATACTCCATGACTGTATTGTCTCTGGGCTGTAGTTCTTGGGTTAACTGAATTTTTTATGCAAGTCTTTTTTAAAATAGTGCTTAATGACGTGCGGCGAATACCCATTTCTTAATAACTATGTCTCGTAGAGGTCTCAGGGTTGCTCCACTACACTTTCACGAACTCTCTCAATAGTTCCGGGAGTACGAATAGTTCGAACACTGCTCGACTTTGGCAAGTCTTTAACTTCACGTGTTTATTTAAATTTTTGCACTAAATGACGAATGACGTTGATACTCGGCACATTCTTTCGACCGAAATCTTCTACGTCTGAATAGATGCAATTATCGACTCATTATTTAAATAAAACGTTTTAACAATACGGACCCGTTGTGGGATGAATTGGATACATGTGCTTTAAGCAACTATAACGGCGTCACCTAGAGACATGCTCGTATTCAAAATGGTACGGAATTTAAATCAGTTAGTTATATATTGGGCACCCTGCATATGTTTATTCTCTTCGGGATGACGTGCAAAAAACGTACAAGTGTCTACGATTTGCAGTCAGTGTGGCAGAGGCGAATTCGAGGTCGTCATATTCTCCAATAATTACTCCACAGTTACAAGTTTGGTTAGTTTTTGACCGACTTCAAAAAAGCAGGAGATATACAATTCCGTTGTATGTTTGCTTTTTTGTAATTTTTTTTGTATGGGTGTTCACGCGTTTTGCACAGTAAACGGGCTCCGATTTTGATGATTTTTGGTTCATTTGAAGGAGAAGACCTGAAAAATGGTCCCACTTTCAAAAAAACTCACATTCGAAAACTTCTTCCCTCCAATATCTATCCCCAAAGGGGGTGAAGGGGGTATTTTTTTAAATCGAAAATCTGAGAACGCAGAATGAAAGATGCGACCATATCCGAAAATGTTTATATTGAACATTTTTTCAAAGGAGTTACCGTTCTCGCTTTACAGAAGTGGAAGTCCGAAATATGTGAATTTCCAACGCGATGTTTTGAGATCTCTGAATAGTAACATAAAGACAAGCTAAGAATATACATGGGTAATAGAATAAGTACTACTACTTATCTGGTATCAGTGAACGTTCAACGATTTTCATGACTAATGTTCCTCTCAAATGTGTGAAATAAATATTTGTCACAAAAAACTGGATCTACTTTATTAGTTGATGAACTGAAAAATACAAAATAATATTAATTCTATAGGTGCTGCGGTACGTTTGGACTGGTGCCTACAACAACTAACTACAACGGCACAACTTCGAAATTTCGAAGTTGTGCAGTTGTAGTTGTTGTAGGCTCCAACTCCAAAAGTACCAGCACCTAAACAATATTTTGTAGTTTTCAGTGCATCAACTAATAAAGTTGGTCCAATTTTTTGTGAAAAATATTTATTAATTTTACCGTCTCAAATTGTTGAATCTCGAGAAAATTTTAAATTCTGATTATCAAATTCAGAAGACTTGAGAGAGATGTGATGCTTTTCATTGAAAAAGAGTTATGCGACTGTATAAGGTTTCCGAAACACTGCAAATGAAGTTAGCAGAGATGCAGTTGTCTATTTAAGAGGAGCCATCTTCGAATTGAAAACAACGCTCTTTATTTACACATTATTCATCAACATCTCGTACCGAGGGCCTTAAATTAAATCGATTTCTAAATTCCAATAAGGTTGTTTGAGCTGTTTTACAGTTTTAAACTGTTTCCAACAGTGTTTTGTGGTTGTGAAACATGCGCATTTTAATTTGGGTCCTCTCAAAATTGAAATGTCTATGTTTCTGACGGAAGGTGGTCACTTACATAATAAAACCCACTCATATAATACACCAAAGTGAAGCAGACATCATGCAGATTTGCCGAAAAATATCCAAATCATATAAATTCTAATTTATCATATTCCAAACCGTTATAATTAATTTTATTTCTATTTTACCTAGCTCCCAGAAGATGGTAGCTCTTAAAATTACCTTACGGTTTTATTATGTTCAAAACCATTGTATTTATATTTATTTCTATTATGAATACGATGAATGGCAGCATATTTTGAAAGCAAATTGCATTATTTGCACCATCGGAAATACTCGGCAGCAACGTTGACAAATATTTGTCTATAATATGTAATATTACTAGAACGCTCAGAGCCCTCTTGAATTAATGGGTTAATGGCTTGTACATAAGTAATTCAACTGATTTCAGAAAACATGTTTGTAATAAAAACTATTGGATCATATGTAACATTCTCTATTGACTATTCACAATGCATAATTTCATTCCTACTATATTCATGGAAAGAGAACCAGTGACCACTCAATGCTGTGCTCTCACGATAACCAATTCCATCCCTTTTCAGATTTTTTCCATTATTTTTGCAGCAGCCACCACCATCGGTAATTTGATGATTTGTGTTTGTTTTTTCCAACCACCAACGAATTCATCTCTGTTATCGACAAACGGCCAACTCTATCGTGTTGATGCCTGTTGAAATAATTTTGCTGATCGAAGTTGGATTTGTTCTGTGTCTATGTGGTTTTAGTCACCGAAATTTGATTGTGCGGATGTGGATGGGTAAATAAAATAGACCAAACGTGCTGTGGTAGCTGATATTGTGCATTGTTATTCAAATGAAACGGTGAATTTATTTCGTTGAAATACAGTTTTGCGAATTCGGTGATTGTGATGTGAATGAACATGAAATCAATGTGGGCCCTGATGTATTATTGTACGGATTGCATTAACATAAATAGATTTTTGCAAAAAATAGCTCCAATGTTATTGGATGCTATACTGGTAGGTACAAAATAATATTTACTCTATAGTTAATAGAATTTCAGAACAAAGAAAAACAGTATCAGAAGGTTTTGAAGTTCTTTAAACAAGCAGATCGAAGGACAAAAATTATAAAAATTGTTTTTGTTTTTTAGTGGTACATATACTTCCATATAGTTAAAACCTGTTATTTTGAGATTAAAAACAGACACCTGATGATTTTTTGGATCATCCGATACAACCTAGCCTATCTCTTTTATACGATACATCCAACTTATACCTACTTCAAACTCCTTTGCAATTTCCCCGTCAGTAGATCCCTCTACAACTTTAGGTGGATTTTGAATGACACATGTATTCCTGAGAAAACTCTGGAATTTTAAGTTCTACTTAATACGTCTCCTTTTCGCTGGTCTTTAATCCTGATAGTGAGGTGATATTAGTCGGCATAAGTGCGTTCTTCTTTTTTATTAGCTTCTATTACTATATGTAGTTATATTTCTGGAATTATTTCATTGTAGGGTAAAGACGTTTTTTCGCAAAATGTATGTTCTAAAATAATGAATTTTTCTGACCCACTGTAGGTAGGTACATTATTTATCAATAGAGCTCGATCATTTTTCAGTAACGAAGGGTCCAACCATAGATTAATTTTAATCTAGTGACCCTTATTAGCTTACTCCAATCATCGTCAACAAACTGATCAAATTACGCTGGTCTCCTGATCCCATCAAATTGACCAATATGATACTTGATATGGATGTAGACCTCGACCGTAAGATTTTATTTATATAGTCATGATTAAAAACTATTTCATTGCTGATCATAATAATTAGATATTCTATTATTAATTGGATATTTTACTTAGTTACTAATAGATCAACAGTAGATTATTTAACGAGCGGTGAAATGTCGGTCATAACTGACGCAGATGGTATTTGCTGTAATTTGTCAAGTTATGGAGTTATGACCATTACTACAAGTTACCAAAGTTGAATTATGTAAACTTTGGCTATACTCTATCTAAAATTATAAAAATAAATGTTAAGATGCAAGTACAGGGTGGGCAACTTTCGATGCTTTTATGGTGTAACTTGGTAACTATTAGATATAGAAAAAAATCAATGGCGCAGTCTCGATCTCTTTTTTCGAGGTCAACTCAATGGTGAAAACAAAAATTAGATGTCGCCTTTTGTTTTCCAGTTATAAACTAAAACTCAATTGTGTGCGTATTAGATGCATGCCTATATCTTACTCATTACTCAGGCACTTTTTAGAATCCATTGGCGTAGCTAGATTTCAAATTTGCTTCTCAAATTTCAGGTTATGACAAACTTATATTAACAATTCAGATATAGCTTAGAACGTAAATATCAATTTATATCCAGACAGAAGACAAACTCATAGGGATATTTTTAAAAGGCCAAGAGACAACCTATCAATTATAGAGCATTTAACAAGACAAGACAAGAATATTACAATATTACAGATGCTGAAGAAGCTGCTGTCAACGTAATTGCTATAACAAATGCAAATTCTTCAATATCTAGTCGTCAAACTGAAGCTGAATTGGGGGTTTTAAAACATAGTGCTTTGAATATTTTGAAGAAACACAAATTCAGGCTTTAGGTAATAAAAAACACCAACTTCAACCATCAGATTCTCACTACTACTGGTATTGGTATATAAATAAATAAAATTCAGGAGAACGCATTGTTCTTTAAGAAGATAATATGGACAGGTGAGGCTTATATTAGTAGTGCTGGAATTTTCAATAGGCATATAATTAGCATTATTGGTCTGATACCAATCCTCACAGAAATGTAAACGTCCAGGCCAGGATTTGGTTTTACTGTTTGGTGTGCTATTCGTTATAGCCAGGTTCTAGCGTTCTATACATATCAAGCAAATTTAACTGGAAATAACTGGATATGAACGAATGGTCCAGTGAGATGGCCACCGCGGTCACCCGTCCTGATACTCATCGATTTCTTCATCTTGGGCTACATTAAGGTCATTTTATACAAGATAACTAGTAACAATATCGAAGAACTGAAACAATATTTTCCGGGCTATGTAAATAGTATTCCAAATATCCAAATTTATAATGCGTACCGAACTGATAGGAACCGATGCAATTTATGCATAGAGAATAATGAATAGACAGCATTTTGAATATTTACCTTTATTTAAAGCTTTCCATCCTACTTCAGGTATATTTTAGTTTAATTTGGTACATAACAACAACTATTTGTGTTCTTTCATAAATAAATATTTTAATAAGTTTTAGTATGTGTTTCAATAATGTTTTTGTTATAAGCTTGTTGATTTTCGAATAATTGATTATGTTATTTCTTTATCTAAACAAAATAGCTTTGTGAGATTGTATTCTTTTTAGATATAGACTAAAATACAAGTCGAATGCAATAAAAATAAAAATATATAAAATATAACGTTTTTTACAAGCTTCATAAGTTATACTTAGACATAAAATGCAGTAACAAGTGAATGTTACTTGCAGATACGAAACTATCCTTTTTCAATGTTAGGCTCCAAAACATTGCCTGAGTTTACACAAGCCTACTTCGAATAAACTGAAAGAAATATTTCATTTACATGTAGTACCTACCTAAATTTAATTGATGTTTAAAATAAGTATAACTTTTTTACCACCCTATAAACTTTTTTTTAATATAGCAAAAATAACTCTTTTCAAATAAGCTAAAATCAACTATTGTTATTAGTTAAAAAAATACAAGTCTATGTTAGAACCTGAAATTTGATATTCAAATTTAAAATCCAGCTACGCCACTGGAATTTACTCAAAAATGTCTGAAGAATGTCGAAACAAATTTTCGATAACTTCGGTTTTAGTTTATAACTGGAAACCAAAGACAATAACTAATTTTTGTTTTGTCTTTTGAGTTTATCTCAAAAGAGGGATCGAGACTGCTCCATTCATTTTATTGACCGACGAACCCCGAACGGAGGAGGTATACAATTCGACTGTGTGCTTTTTTTGGTTTTGTGCGCGCCTTTTAGATAGTAATTGTATTCTGATTTTGATCATTTTTGCTTCATTTGAAAGAGGAGGCTTGAGAAATGGTCCCATATTCATGAAAACGGAAATCCTAAAACCCCTTCCCTCCGAAAACCGCGGGGGAGGGGGCGAATTTTCTCGAAAATCGAAAATCTGAGGTGGTAAAATTAAAGATAGGATAATATTAGGAAACGTTTAAATTGATATTTTTTCAAAAGAGTTCTGTTTTTGAGATAGAGGCATGTTAAATACTCAAATATAAGTATGTATTGTTGTTATGTGGAGAGGGCGATTTCTTTCGAAAATTAAAAGTCTGTGTGGACTACATGAAAGACCTAATTATTTGTGGCAACATTTATAATGAACATTTTTTGCTTAGAGTTACGGTTTTCGAGTTACAACGGTGGTAAAATGGTAACATCTAAAATACTTATGCATCGATGTTTTGAGATCTCAATAATAACAACTACAAGTAAAGAATATACGTGGATAATAGGATAAGTACTATCTTCATTGGTATTAGTGAATTTTCAACGATATTCGTTACTAATAATACACTCAAGAGAGTGAAATAAATATTTTTCACAAAAAATTGGACCGATGTTTTTAGTTGGTGCACGGAAAAATACAAAATAATATTAATTCTATTGGTGCTGGTAGTTGTGAAGTTGGTGCCAAAAGTCCTCAATCTAACTGCTACTGCACAACTTCAAAAGTAAAAGCAGCAATAGAATTAATATTATTTTGTATTTTTCAGTGACCAACTAAAAACATCGGTCCAATTTTTTGTGAAAAATATTTTTCTATTTCTAATAGTTATCAAGTTACCCTATAAAAGCATCAAAATTTGCCCACCCTCTACAGAGAAAGAACTTTATTTTCAAATCTTATAATACTAATTAATAGTATCTATATACTATACACTATAACAGAGTGTCATAATTACTTACTAGTGAGTTATTATTACTGTTTATTTATGTTATAAATAGAAAAATATTGTCAAACAGCGTGAGATATTACCTATAACTCACTCTGTTTGATTATAGATTCTAGTGATTGCTTAAAAGAAGTTGAGTAATGACTAGATAATTTAATAGGAGTTGATAAATACTACTTTATTGCAGCTCCATACACTCACACAGGACTTTTTTTTACAACATATGCTTCGCCAACAATTTTAGCAACTTTAGGACTTATACTACTAAAAAACAATTTTCCGATACATGTGTTGATGGGCTAATCTACTGGGAAGCTTATAGTGTGGTCCTCAAGGGTTACACCCATACAGTTGCTTTTATATCTGCCTAAACAGTAATCCATGAAAATATATAATTGCTCAAGGGATGAGTATTGTATATTTTTGTCAGTGATAAAAATTTTCGTGCGATAATTGAATAAAAATTATGTACTTGAATGGAAAATCATAAGAACTTGATGCATGGTTCAAAGAAGCTAGAACGTCATCAATAATAACAACACGATCGTTTCTTCTTCGTAGTTCTGTATAAGAATACACTGAAATGGTAGTCGTTTAATTGATTATAGTATCCATAGTCCAGTTTATAAATTAACAAAATTGTCACTTCATAAATTCTTAGCTAGCAAGATTTCCTTAGACAAACACAGCCTTCTTGCTGAGATCTTAATTTTGTCACTGTTATAGATGCTCGCAATTTTTGATGTGTAATAAATTCGGATTCTCAGAAATGTCAAATCCAACTAAACTCTGGGTACTGATGTATAGTAAAAGACTACCAAATTGAAACATATTAGTTTTCTCTACTTATTTTTCAAGTCGGACCAATAGTTTTAATATTAGTGAATAAAACAAAGGTACTATAAGTATTTGTATTTGTATACAGAGTGATGGTAGCAGAAGTCCGGAACACCATTAATTACTCTTTTTTGGAAAACACCAAGACTTGTCGATTTTTTAATCAAACGTCCGATCATTTTCCGGTACAGATTGATTTATACAGATGCGTATCTTGGGGTTATAGAATTGAAAAAAAACAATATTTTGTCTTTTTTTGCAAATTATGAGAGATTAAATTTTTGTCATACTCCATTGCATATCGAAAAATGTGACATTATTATATTTTTGTGGCCTCTCGTTTTTTGCGGTGTTTAAACTTTCTAAGATAAACAAAACAGTAAATAACACTTCTTAAATGAGCATTACTGGAATCAAAATTTAAGATGAAAACCAATACAGTTTCCTTAACCATTTGAAGAGGGCGCCACCGCCAACAAACTCTATCTTGAATCAAAAGTCACTATTCGGCTAACAGGCAAGCAAAAACGTATTTGTGTGTCATACCTCCAGCTGAAATAGCTTCTAAATTGTTATTGTCTGATTGAGATACAAAAATACGTGAGTTTTATTCTCGTCTGTTAGCTGTAGCAACTCATAATTTTCCTTCGAAATACTGTTTATTGTCTCTGGCTCCCCTGTCAATTCGTTAAGGAATCTGCATTGGTTTCCGACTCAAATACAGAGTAAGTCAGGGTTTTACACTTGGCCTCGCCAAGTGAGGACCCTCACTAATCCAACCATACATTTTTTTGATTCTAAAACTTTTTATCTTTCATAATTAGCTAACATAATGGCAAGTTGCTATTAAACTATCTACATACCCATGACATGTCTGTGTGAAATTAATCTGCACCTGAAAATATTCGGAAATTTGTTTTAAAAATCGACCTGTCTTTGCGCTTTCTTTCCAAACTTTGCGGCCACACTGTATACGAATATGATAATTATTGTTATTAAACCCATTAGATAGAGATACCAACATGCCGATCTAAGATATCAAGCTAATAACTGATGATAGCAATCAGCACAATCTTCAATAACTTTCTTCTGCAAGACAATGCTCATTCCTCGTCTATTAGTTTCAAACGAATTCCGAACATCATTTGCTGGTATTATCAATTACTTCTCAATAATATCATTGAAGATATTTCTAATTGCGAAAATCATTTACGGATGTGGACTTTCGCTGTTATATAGATTCTCGACGACTTATGGCCTATTGAAATTTTATCTGCATAATAGACATCCAATAATATCTGGGACTCCTGAAATCTTCTTGTGTCATTAGAATGTTAACCTCTAGGAGTCTAGAATAGGTATAATATATAAATTGATGTATAGACATAATTGAAATTCATATGCTGAAATATTCTTTGAACAGTTATCAAGAGATCTTTTGATTTCTAGTAAAAAAGTCGAAAATTCAAAAAAAATTTAAATATCTTCGAAATTGACCACTTTAGGTATAGGGAATATTTAAGAGATAAATATTTTTTACAAAAAATGGACCGACTTTATCAGTTGTTGCACTGAAAGATACAAAATAATATTAATTCTATTGGTGCTGGTTCTTTTGGAATTGGTGTCTACAACAACAAACTACAACGGCACAACTTCTAAATTACCAGCACCAATAGATTTAATATTATTTTGTATCTTTCAGTGCAAGAACTGATAAAGTCGGTCCATTTTTTTGTAAAAAATATTTATTTCACATTTTTGAGTCATGAAAATTGTTGAACGTTCACTAATACCCAAAAAGTTATAGGTAGGTTTGTTTAGCTTGTACTTGTTATTCATTATTCAGAGAACTCAAAATATCGCGGCGCAAATATACATATTTCAGACTTTACTGCTGTAACTCGAAAACCGTAACTCAATTTAAATGTTGCTACATATAATCTTTTCTTTAATTTGGCCGTCATATTTCCAATTTTCGAAAAAAATTGCTCTTCCACATAGCGGAAATACGTATATCACATATTTCAGACTTCGCCATTGCGAAACTCGGAAACCGTAACTCTTTTGAAAAAAATGTTCAATTTAAACGTTTCCGGTTATGGTCCCCTTTCTAATTTTCAAATCTCAAATTTTCGATTTTCGGAAAAATTTGCCACATAGCTGGAAACACATATTTAAGACTGTAGTGCGGAAACGCATGATTATTCTTAAAAATGTCCAATTTAAACATTTCCGGATATGGAATTCTCATTAATTCTATCGTCTCGGATTTTCAATTTTCGAGAAAAATTGCCCCCTCCACCCTATTTGGGGGGCGGTTTTTGGAGGAAAGGAAATTTTGGATTTGATTTTTCTCAATATGAGACCATTTATCAACTCTCCTCTTTCAATTGAAACAAAAATCGTCTAAATCGGAGTACGTTTACTATGCGCGAACAGCCATAAAAAAGCAATCTTACAACCGAATTATATACCTTCTACTTTTTTTGAAGTCGGTCAAAAATAAACTAAAACCGTTGTACTTTCTGTCCAGGATATAATATATATCCATTCGAAAAAATCCAAAAATAATGTAAGTATTTGTGTTTTGACTCAAGTCAACTATTAGATTTACTGAATATTAGCAAAATCATATTTTTTTATTTATTTATACAGAGCGTTGAACTTGTTAATCTAAAGTTGGCTGTAACTTATTAAATACCTTGTTTAAACCATCACAACTTTATGTTGTTGTATCAGGGAAGTGAAGTGGATTTTAAATTTAAAATAAAATACTTTCGCGTTAAAACACCCTGTAATAATTTGACTTATTTTAAACATTGAAACTCAAAGATGGGCTAATCCTTAAGTTACAAAAGAAAGGAAATCTGGACCACTGTAGAAATTGTAGAAGTATCAAGCTTCTAAACTTCTTCAATAAAATTCTATTTAGCATTTTATTAGAGTGATGATGCCGATTCCATAAATTTGAAGTTTCATCAATCCCCTAAGATATGTCAATACAGATTACACATTTTCAGTAGCCCTGAGGAAATTATTATTTCAATTAAGTTGAAAAGATACGGAATAGACCCCAAAACAAGGAAAAATATTGACAGCCCTCTAATTGTTACAGCTATTGGAGAATGTATTTTCCAACCCCTGTAATATTCATTTCGTTTCCATCATTCTGTTGGTTTTGATCAGACGCACCGCCGCCGGTGGATAATTGACATGGATTTTCACTAAAACTATTTTAGCCATAAATACCGTTATCTATTTCAATTTATATTTAATAACGTCGTCGCTTGTCGTCGGAAAATAATAATAGAAGAGCGTTGTTGCTCGTGCCTACTGCACAATCTCCTAAGAAGTGAAAGTTGAAGTAGAAAACGTAACGCAGAGTATCATCTGCGAAAAAATTGATAATTACAAGGAAATCTATAGACCATATCGAGATCACGGTGATAAATATAATATTGACTGATTGATGCGGGTAATACTAAAAAAATCTTCTTCCCACTGTTCTTGTTTAATCATTGAGATATTTTGGATATATTTCTCGTTTATTGAATTTTGAAACATGCACTATCTACTGTCAAGTTCAGAAACTGTGGACACTAAATAAATAAATATTTTTTACAGAAAATTGGACCGACTTTATTTGTTGGTGCAATGAAAAATACAAAATAATATTTTAACGTGAAAACTCACTCGAATAATAAAATACACACACATACACGAACTCTAGAATATCGGGAAGAACACCCTAGAACTCCAGAACATCGAACACACGAGAACTTTCGAAGCACCGAGAATATGGGGACCCGGATTATTCTCGAAAGAACATATAATAAATATCAACGCCGATCAGAGAATAGTGAGTTAGTCAGTTGAGCATGAGCCTACAGTAGTGCAGAGAACACTGAATATAAATAGAGCGCTAAGTAGTGCTTTGAATATAAATGTGTATAGAGTTGTATAATTATTATATATTATTATATAGTGTAAATAAATAAGTGAAAATAAATCGAACCCAGTTTAATTATAATTAACGTTACAATATTAATTATATTGGTATCTTCTGGTAATTTTGAAGATGTGAAACTGTGGTTAAATAAAAGACTCTTGGCAACAACTCCACAAGTATCAGCACAATAGTATTAATATTATTTTGTATTTTTCAGTGCATCAAAGAATAAAGCTGCATTTTTTCTTTTTAAATATTTGTTTCACACTTTTGCGTGAAAGATTAGTCATGAAAATCGTTAAACGTTCACTAATACCAAAGAATATAGTACTTGTCCTATTACCCACGAATATTATTTGCTTGTAATTATTGTTATTCAGAGATCTCAAAACATCGCGGCGGAAATACGCATATTTCAGATTTTATCATTGCTCTCTCGAAAACCGTTACTCTATGGAAAAAATGTTCAATTTAAATGTTGCCATAAATAATATATCCTTGCCCCTTCCACATATCAGAAATACAATTGTGTAAGATTTTAACATTGCTACTACTCGAAAACAGTAACTAAATGTTCAATCTAAAATTTTAGAGAGAAATTGCCACCTCCACCCTCTTCGGGGACGGTTTTTGTTGACAAGTAGATTTCAGATTGGAGTTTTTATGTATATGGTACCATTTCTCAAGTCTTCTGTTTAAAAAAACATCAAAATCGGAGTACGTTCACTATATAAAGCAGGTGCACAAACAAAACAAAAAATGTATACCTCCTCTGTTTGGGTCCATTGGTCAGTTATCAATGTAGCAAATAATAAAATAGCAAATATTATAATATCTAGCATGATCATTTTGTTTTTAATGCTGATGGAATTTAGTGCCTACAAGTCCAAGTGGTATTTCAAAATCGATAAAGCGCGAGTCGGAATCGCGTGAAATTAGTTCCATAGATAGTATTCTCGCATAGGTTTTACTATGAGCTTAAAGTGATGGTCTACTCTGTATTTTTTCAAGATTTTACACTTAGTTTCAGTGATAAAGCCTCGATGAATTAAACAAGCTGCTTACTGGTGAGTTGCCTAGTCCGATAGTGTTGATGAAATACAAATTTATCGATTTATTAGTGAGGTTTTGAGGATTTCATAGTAGGTGTTTTAAATAAATTGTTGAGTTTGTGTAAGTGGAACTTCAATAATATAGTGGAATTACCTCATTTTTATCAGAAGTATCTTGTGTTAGGGAATATAGAATACAAAAACAAATATACTAGTATCTAGTTCACTAGCAACTAAGATGAGATTGGGCTAGTTTACGCAAGCTTGAAGCGATTAACGTAGACCGGCTTTCATCTTTTCTTCTAGATAGTAATTCGAAAAGCTGTTCTTCTCCTGTCTAAATGCTGCTTTTGGAAAAACCTTTGAAACTTTCATCTTAATATCTTTGTTGTTTTGGTAAGTTTTTCTGAATAGTAAGGAAAATGATTTAGGATTCTGAAAATACCTCTTAAGGATCAGTCACACGATGCCACTCCGAACCCGATAAGCAGGTTGAAGAAATCTTGAAATAGTTTTATGCTGTTTCTAAGCATAACAAAATACGCGTAAATATTTTTTCCGGCATTTTCAAAGTAACTTACTTAATTTTCAGTTTAGAGAAAGTACCAGCAACAATAGTGGTATTATGGAAATGAATAAGTGATTCCGTTTTTCATGGCTGTAGTCGTATCAGAAAGTACGTTCGCTTTAATCAATAGAGTAATTATTGATTATTGTGATATTTGCTTGTCATTGTCATGGAAGCATTAACATTAATTGATCTACTTGTTAATGATCACGATGCTTCTCTTTTTCTATTTTCTTCCTTCAAACAATATCTTTATTTCAATACAGAAAGCTGAATGCAAACTGCATAGATTCTGGACATCCAGATTCGCATTCACAACAATCATCGCCTTCCGTATGTTTTCCGACAATTTTTTTGCATTGATCTATAATGGCGATGACTTATTGTGTTCGATTGACAATGAAATTACACGAACTGTAACTCGGTAATCGAAAGTATACAAAAAGTGATCGATAAAATCAATTTGTTCCGGTTGATACCGAACACTAGGTATGGCGATCTATTTTTTTTGTCTTCGCAACTGTTATAAATATAGGTATATGAAATAAATACGAAAAGAGTAGTAGATACATTTTGCAACTTGCTGCTACTTCTTTTTTATATATATTTTTTTGTTCGTCTCACTGCTATCAACTTGACGATAATTATACAATCACTTCGATAATAGTCATCGGTACAGTTGATTTATATAACACGCTTTTTTCTGTTATTAATACAATTAGCAAATGTGACACAATGACTGTTAATTATGTCACAGGTTTCAAGAAATGTGTTGAATCAAGGTTTGTCAGTTCCGATAATGTTCTTCAAGTACTTATTTGGATTTGGAAACCATTTTTATCAAAAAAATCCATAACTATTGCTATCTGAATTAATATCAAAAGACATTAATTCTACTGGTGCCAACAAGTTGTGCAGTTCTAGGTAAAAAGAAGGTTTTTTCACCAAGTGCCATTTTAAACATTGTTGTATAAGATCTCTTCTTCAATTCTGCTCTCAGATTTTTAATTTTTGAAAAAAAAGACCGTTTTGGGAGAAGGAGATTCTGGATATATATTTTTTTCACAAAGGTACCACATTTCTCAATCAGTTTCTTTCAAATGGAAAAAATCATCAACATTGGAGTAGGTATGTTTACTACGCAGAAGACGGGTTCGATAAAAAAAATGCCACATTCGTTATAAACAGTAGGTATGTATGTTTATTTTATTTTCTTATTTATGACTAACAACATCAAATTTAAAACATGTAGTGACATCTATTGTTGTTACTTTAGGATTTGGGTATTATCTTACAATTTAGATTTAGATTTAAGAGAGGGTTACATTGCACTGCGACCATAAGGTCTATTGTGCCCCCTACCTGAGTTGCACTCGCCTATACGCGGTCTACAACTCGCCTTCCAGTTCCAGAGTTCTAATGAACTCCAGTATCTGGGTTGGCTTCAAGGAGGATACTTCCTCACTACTGCAGGTTGCTATTCCAAGGCATTGTTTGCGTTGGCTAGCAATGGCGAGGCATTCCGTCACCAGGTGATCCGGAGTTTCCTCCTCTTCCCCGCAGAATCTGCACTCGTCATCCTCTGCTAGACCTAATCTCATTAGATGCTTCTTGAGGCGACAGTGTCCTGTAAGAAATCCAGTGAGTAGGTGTAGCTTGTTCTTGCTGAGATCCAAATACCTTTTGGATCTTGCAGTATCAAAGTTTTTTAGAAACTTTTTGGAATGATCCAATCCAGGGGTATCCCGCAAGAGTGTTTCTCTTACGGTTTTCTCCCTCTCCAGAAACTCTTTCTTGTAGGTGCTTTTATCTGTGCCACAGAAGGGTCCTGGGCCAGTAAATGGATTTTGTGCTCCTTTCCTGGCAAGTGTGTTGGCCTCCTCGTTGCCTTTGATTCCCGAGTGGCCGGGAACCCAGACTAAGTAGACTCTGTTGTTCTTGCCTAGCTCATTGAGCTTCCTTCGGCACTTTCATACCATTTTAGATTCAATGGTATGAGAGTTCAGTGCTTTAATTGCAGCTTGACTATCAGAATGTATTGCAATGTCACATTTTTGATAGTTTCTTTCTTTTATCTTACAATAAAAATGTTCTAATATGAAAGCGAGTAAATTTAAGATATTCATAGCAAGATTGTTGAAATTTCCTTTCTGATTTTTTTCGTTAATCGTCTTTGAATTAAAAAAAAATAACTTGAATGTTCAAGTGACTATTCTGAATCTGTATCTTTTATCACTATGATATGAGTGAAAGAGTTTACTTAATTCGTTGATGGTAATTTTGAGTTATGAGAAACAGTGTTTTTCCGAATATAATAGGAATACATGTTTTATTGGAGATTTTCAAGTTTCAAGAATAATCACCTTAATAATTAAAAATGACTTTTTCGTATTAATCCTCGAACTGGAATTGTGCTGCTGAAGAAAAATGACCCGCAGCTTCGCGCATCAACGAAGAAAGGTGCCAGCTTAATTGAATATTAATAATTACAATGTCGGATCAAGTTAGCGTGCAATGACAAATTGTTTTTACAATCGCAGAATCAATTATCTTTCAGGTGGAATCAAACTAGCTGTGACAGAGCTAGACAATAAATTACGTTAGCTTTAATTGTAATTGGATTTCAATATCATTGAGGATTGTTTTCCGGTTATTCTAGATCAGGTGCGAATCGGGTTCACATGGAATGAGTTCCGAGCCTACATTGGCTTAGACTTTCTTATAAACTATGAGTGAAGTATATTTTTTTTCGTAATTTAGGCCTAGTAGTTTCAGAGGTAAGAAAAGACGCTCAATCTTCGGTTTTTTCAATATTCTCTATTGCATATCTACATTAAAAAAGTTTTTTTCAATCTCCTAATTTTGTCCAGAATAGGTATTCATACAGATAAACTTGCAGTACTAGATGCCTTTTTAAAATCTTTGAATCTTTAATCGACACTTTCTAGCGTTAAACCTTTACTCACAATACTTAGCCAAAAACATATAGAAAAAATATATTTTTAGTGATCTAGACTTGATTTATAAAGTTTTGTAATATACATCTCAATGTTCTTCATTTGTATAAACTGCCTGTTATAAAGAACAAAATAGTATTATTTTATTAATCAGGCAACTAGAAAGGTGCTGGAAAGTCTTTCAACTAGTTGTCTTATGTAAAAGTGAGTTCAGACTTTCGAGAACTGAGAATTTCTGAGTTTTTACAAAGCTCCGCCATTATACGAAAAAAACGACGTCCCTAAAGCTAGCAGAGCGAAGTGAGCAGAGTCCAAAATACATATTTGGTGCTTGTAGCATACATTAGGTGCTAATCTAGTGCTGTATTTCGAAATTAATTGCTCTCAAATTATTTTGGAAAATGGCTGCCTTGCATTAGATTCCATTCGTCAGGTCATGCTAGTAGCGCTGGTTCAAAATATCAGGTTTCGTGAAATTATTGAAAAACAAGAAAATCAAATTCTCAACTTGGCTCATTCACTAATAGAGAAATGTTTTGTTGGACCCGCTCTTTTTGGATATCTCGCTTCCGACGATAGAAGATTGACCATCAATGAGTTATACGACAGTTTTGGATTGTGCGATCAGAATCTCGTACGCTGTTTTACATATTCTTCGAAATAATCCGAACAGCGAAGAAGTTTCAACTTGAGTGAAAGAGGATAATACTCTCTGTAAACAAAAAAACGAACATCTATTCTTATTCCTTACTAAGGGAGTTTTGGTGATAATAATTTCATCAAAAATGTCCAGGCAGCGTAAAACTTAAAAGGTTTCTTAAGCAGTCGTGTGCAACAAGTTAGTACTTGATTACGAACTTACCTAATTTATTTTTGTTTTGTTTTATTGTTGGAGATTCATTCAAAATGTTTCAATTAGATATAAGGATTCTAGCTCAGAGTTATTTACATTTGTTTGAATCTTTTGTGTTAGTAATTAATGTAAACGAGAATGTACCATTCTTTTTGTATACAGCGTAGAAAACTTATTTTATGGATAATTAGTTGGTACCCTAATATTAATCGATATGTTTATTAGTTAATATGCTTTAATCATATTGAAATATTAAAACCACTACTTACTTATATAGCGTATTTTTCCCATTCTCCATTGCACCTTCCATTAAAAAATAATCTCAAATACACTTGGGGCCACGGCTCCCCCTAGAAACTGAATCTTGTTGACCCGATAGGAACTTGTCTACAGTCTGGCTGAAAACTACATTTTCAGCGACCATATAGGCCAATGAAAATAAATCAGATGACTGAAAACATAGTCCATCAAGTCGGCCATTTTAATGCGCTTTGCCTTAGAAGTTAAAGCTGGGCTGAGTATGACGACACAAAAAAGAGGGAGTTCAGAAGGAAATAAATATTTTCATGCTGTCCAACTTTCTTAATTTACCTACCAAAGAATTTAACTATTAATTTCGGAATACAGTACTGAATTAGCACTCAGTTTACGTTAAAAAATGTTTACAAAAATTTGATTTTCAAAGCTAGCAAAGAAACCAATTTCTTAAAAAATATAAGAGCAATTAATTTCGAAATACAGCACTTAACTAGCAGCTTATGTGCGCTACAAGAACAAAATATGTATTTTGGATTCTCCTCACTTTGCTCTGCTAGCTTTAGGGACGTATAAAATATAAAAACGCCCGATCATCTTAACGTCAGCATAAGTAATATTTTTATTCTAAATAAGCATTAGATACTTTAACTGCATTGGAAGTTTCAATAAATATTTAATTCAGAACAAGATTTACTAATTGTAGCAATAATTCTATAATTTTATTTCATAATTCGTAAAACTTATAACAGTTTGCTTTGTGTGACTCAGACATTGTGTTAGGGGTCTGGATCTGCTTCTTTTAAAGAAATTGTTATTGATTAATTGCTTTAAAATACCTTGATTTGCTTCGCTTCGCAAACTCTGAATAAAAAACAAATTTGCACGACCTGGCTGTAGCTGACTGATAGGCACCCAACTTCATCTCTTTCCTCGACGCCTATGTGCGTACGAAGGGACATTTCAATACTTATACACAGAACTTCCTACTTTATATTTATCTTCCAATTTCTGATGCTTCGTTTGTACCTAGGTATGCATAGTTGTTTATTGACAGCGATATGAAAGTGAAATCGAGAGTAAGTAATAGTTTGAACTTTTGTTATCCAATTAAGCCTTTATCAATTGCTATGCACTCAAGTCAATAATAATGGCGGCAGTGATAACAATTTTCTATGTATATACAATGAATGCCATTAAATTTTATGAAGTTAAATTCATTGCAGTTCGTGAGGTTATTTTTTATTTAGAAATACTCGAATCAGTATATGTTTCTAATCATGACTGTTAATTATTTCCTGATAACTTGGTCCTGACAAAGACAATTAGTTTAGTCAATCTAAATATCTATTTTCAATTTATCATATCATACTACATACATATGTGGGTGTTGACCCCATTAAATTGTTAAATAAGTTATTTCGAAATACTGATTGAATCACCACCATATCGAATTGTTTAACTATCGTCAATACCCCGTTGTGCAAATGGAATCATTGAAACCGATAACTGATGCAATAGAAATGATTATAATCTAAAATATCTATTTTGGGTTGGTAGGCAGTTATTTTATTTCTTGCAACTATATTTTTATCAGAAATTTTCATATTTTTCCCATTAACGAGAAACTCAGTTGTGTTTTTAATTGACAGTGTCAAAATAACCCAAGATAAAATTGATAGTCTTATATATAGAATCACCAATGCTGACATTTGGTTAATAAGTGCTTGTTACATAGAATCCAATCTATATATTTCTCAAACTATTGTGTTTTTGAGTAACCTTATGTTTTTATTCTCCAAATAAAGCTAAGAGATGAGAAAGTTATTTGTATTGATTGTGTTGAGAAGCAAGCGCTGTTCTGGTTTAGTATTATTTTTAACTATCTACTTTAATCAAATTATATCTAACGAAACAAAATGTTTGATAGAAAAGCAGTTTTGATACCTTAAATAAGTTTAGCGAGTAAGCCTTTTTGAAAATATTGTTTAACTTACTCTCTTCCCAGATTGACTTACATAAGGCAAATAATTTTAAATAGATATGTCTACTAATTGGTGAATTTGAAAATATTACTTTACATTTTCTCTGGCGTAGTAATATGCTAACATTAAAATCTAATGACCTTATACAAGAGTAACATCTCTTGTAACGGTGTACAATTCAACTACAACATGAAATTACAGTTAGGTACTGTGTAATTATAATAGTAATAGTGCTTCTTATCTACATTGAAATGGATTAATTATATATCTTTCGATACCTTCTTAATTATTTAGCTAATTTACACACTTTAATAGAAGACAACTCTTAGATCATAATCGCGAATTATAACATTTTAAATGATATAAAAACTATTTAACTCATCAGGTAATCAGGTAAAAATACAACTCTGGTGTCATAAGCATTATTTAATCTTTACATTTTGTAATTTCTGAAGTAGATATTTACATTTATATGTGTGTCTGTGTGTGTGTGATTCAGTATGAAGGATGTTGTGAAATGTTACTTTAATGTCACCATATAAGTATTTAAAAAATGCCTTGAATGCAATATATATGTAGGTATAGGTATATTTTATCTGATGTGGTATGATGGATTTTCTCTGATCTATAGTACAGGGTGTCCGCTTTTTTGTAACTTACTTTCACAAATTGTAGTCATTGTTAACCAAACACTTTATATAAACATTTATCGTCGTTCTAGATTTACAGAGTGTTCAAATTAAAATAAAATTGAATTTTGCGTTAGTAAAATTAAAACCCATTTTTCGATCTCTTTGACACTGTTCAGTTTTATCTGTAATAAAAACGCAAAAATGCTCATTTTTAACGTAATTTATTTGCTCTATTATTTGCAGAGGCGCCACAATAACAAACCAATTTGATAAAAATGCCGATCTTCTGCATTGAAAAACTTTTTTGTTAACTGATTTATTTCCTATTTCAATTCAAAAATAATGAAAAATTTTACTCACACCTTTTATAGTTAGATAATTACACAAAAATCAACAACACGGTATGGAAAAACAACTTATTCAATAAAC